>JAEOAD010000017.1:18522500-21035000 GCA_036365145.1 Orientallactaga sibirica
TGTTTTTTTAAGTCTGTCTTGTTCCAAAAAGATTTAACAGAGCATTAATCACTGTTTGATCAACATAATCAATAAATGTGGACATAGTTATTGTAAGAAGTTAGTCTTCCAGTCTTGGTTTATGATTATTCCATCATATATATTGCCAATCCTGATTTTCCATGCATGTATTTTTTTATTTTTCAAACTTTTCATGATTGTGTACAGAGGGGGTGCACAGGCTACTTTGCGTGCATGTGGAGGTCAGAAGACCACCTCGTCGTGATACTGGTTCACTCTTTCCACCTTTTTTTTTTTTTTTTTTTTTTTTTTTTTTTTTTTGGCTTTTCAAGGTAGGGTTTCACTCTCATCCAGGCTGACCTGGAATTCACTATGTAGTCTCAGGGTGTCCTGGAACTCCCAGCAATCCTCCTACCTCTGCCTCTCAAGTGCTGGGATTAAAGGCGTGTGCCACCATGCCCGGCTCTTTCCACCTTTGTGGAGACAGATGGGGAATCAGTCTAGCTTCTAGATCCTGCTGATCTAGGTGCATTGGAATTACAGAACTTGTGTCACTTTGCATCAGGCTTCATGTGGGTGCTGGAGATTGAACTCCTGTTGGCCAACTTTCAGAGCAAGCAAATTTAACCACTGTGCCATCTCCCCAGCCCCATAACTATTCTTAACTTCAGATGATTACAAGAGGAAGAATATTGTCAGAGCCAAGATTGAGAGCATAGACATAAATATCTCCACAAACCCTGCTAAGCAAAAGCTCTATCCTTGAGAACCAAGCTTACCCCACGGCAGAGCATCAGTACATAATTCTAGCCCAGCCCAGCTTTCCCCCACTGAAAAACCTTGGTCTTCAGGATGGTTTTGCTTTGCACTGCAGCATTTGCAGTCAGTGCCTGGCTCACAGCTGAGTCTCCAAAGAGGCTCGCTGCTCATCTTACCAACTGCTGCATTCTTCACAGCTGCCAAGAGAGCGCTTTGCTGTTTCAGCACTCCAGGTGAGGGAGTGAAAAACTGGTGGAGGTGGTCCTCCAGGACCTTGGAAATCAGCCTTCTTCATGTGGTCCCACCATGGGCACAGCAAGTTTCCAGTGCATATAGCATTAGAAATCTGATTGTTCAAAAGAAAAGAAACCAGCAGGCCTGCACTCTCGTGTTTAGTGCAGCACTATTCACAGCAAGATATGGATCCAGCCTAGATGCACCCTGATGGATAAGCGAATAAAGAAAATGTGAGTTGTATATATAATGGAGTGCTATCCTGCCGTAAAGAACACAGCCATGTCACCAGCAATAACATAGATGGAACTGGAAGACACCAGTTAAGTGAAATAAGTCAGACACAGAAAGACAAATGCCACACACTTTCTTTTAGGTGAAAGCCAAGAGTAGAGCCACACAGTTGCTAAGGATGGCAGTGACCACTGGGGAGACCCAAGACTCATCAAGGTGAAGGGGAGAAGTGGAGTTTGAGTGCTCTGCACTGGAGGAGACATCTTGATCACACCCACCAGGGCTTGGGGAACATTGCAGGGATGGGTGACAGAAAGAATGGTGGTACTCTGACCATTAACCACAGAAGCTTCTTTTTAGAGATGGCTGGGGCCACACAAAACCCATCAAAGGTCTGAGAAGTAGAGGATGTTGAGAGGTGAGTGCTACATAAGACAACTCTATCATTCCCTCCAAGGCTCGGGGAACATCATCATGGAAGAGGAAAAAGGAGTAATTGGGGACCCTGCCCTCTGGATGTGAACTGACCAACACATTCATGGCCTCTCAGTGGGTGTTGGCAATCACACCTACACAAGCCTTGCACAATTGATTCCATCAACATTTTGACATGGATGATGGAGGAGGGCGAAAAGAAAGACAGCAAAATAGAAAACGAATTAGTTGGAATGAGCAGTGAGGTGAATGGAATAGGAGTAGGGACAAAAGATGGTGATGGGAGGGGATTTTGAAAAATTTTTTAATTTTTCAATAAGGCAAAAAGAAAAGAAAGCAAAGAGAAAAGTTGAGCTGATGTAGTATTTATTATAATAATAGTAATTATTAAAGGCTGGGAAGGGTTGGGGGTAGAGAATAGCTAAAGAGAAGGTGGATAACAGGGAGAAAACAAAAACACAGCTAGATAAAGGACTGCATTCTAGTGTCCCTGGCACAGTGAAGTGACCATATACTTTTATGTTATAAATTGAGAAAAAGAACTCAAAGGCACCAAATACAAAGTGATGACAAGGAAAAGGAAATGTAAAGTACACTCATTGATCAGAGTGCACTGCCTACATGTGGTGAAATATCACATTTATGCAATCATTACATGTTTTTAAAAAAATGTACCTATTGACCACAGACCTAGTGACCTGAGAGACCTGGGCTTGCAGTAGTAGCTCCACCTTGTGTAAGGTGAATGTCAGCGACCATCACCCCCCCCCCCGCCCCGACACTTTCTAAGTGCAGCAGACAGATAGGAGATCAAGGGAGGAAACATGAGAGGCACTCCGCAGTGCCTAGACAAGTAAGTTCTCTCTAGCCTTTTTGGTTTCGTTTCATTTTGTTTCTTTTCATTTCGTTTTGTTTTTCAGGGAAGGGTTTTGCTCTGGCCCAGGCTGACCTGGAATTAGTTTCAGGGTGGCCTGGAACTTACGGCGATCCTCCTACCTCTGCCTCCCAAGTGCTGGGACGGAAGACGTGCACCACCACACTGGGCTCTCTCTCTTTCTCTAGCCTTTAAAGGGCCCATTCTCCAGTCTTCTTTTAAGTCTCCAAATGATTTCCTCTGAAACCCCAGTGTGTAGAAGTATGATCCTGGGTTGCTTAACCTCAGAGATATGTCCAGAGTTAGCTAATGCTGACATTATGAAAACATTATATAGTGTACTTCCACAAACCTATACAGCTCAGCATAGGACACATCTAGGCTACATGTTACATGTAATCATTTATGTGATCCGTCATTGGAGCATGGCTGTGTGATGTGTGACTGTCTTGGTAAGTGACAGCTGTTCTAACATGTCTAGCAAACCTCTCATTTTCACTTCAAGCTTGGTTCACCCACTACCAACTATGCTGCCAGCAGCCAGCTAAAGAGAGCTGCTGATGACCAGTCACTGGGGACTTGCTGACTTTGTTCCCTGTACGGATTTCTCTCACACATCCCTTTCCTCCTCTCCTATGCTTCCTCCCCTTTGGCTTTTCTATTCCTTTTGCTGTTAGTCCCAAGATCTTACCACTGAATGTAGTCTTCCCCAAAGTCAATATATTCAAACCTGCTCCACCACCTTCCCAAAGTTCAAGTCTGGGCACTGGCTTGCCAACTCCATTCACCCTGAAAACTCTAATTTTCTTATCTCATGTCTCTGCAGTTGACATCAACATCTAAAGTAAACATTTTCTTTCCTCTTCAAATGTTCCTTTTCCTACAGGACTTCAGATTTCTCCCAGACATTTTCTGTTTTCTCATCACCTTAGAAGTTCATTACACTCCTTTATTTTCACTTCCTTTTCAACCCCAAGACTTCAGCCACATTGTTTTCTCCACCTGGAATATTCTCCTCTTACTTCAACTGACTTACTACAACTCACCCCTTAAATTCTAACATTGCATTCCCCAGACTCCTTCCCAGTTGGAGATTAAGCCAAGTTTCTGATCTCATTGGATAAGTTCTTATTATCAATAAATTCTAAATATTTACTTGTGTGATCATATATAGGTGTTAGTAAGCCTACCTCATTCATGCAGTAGCCACTAGCCTTGAGAACATAACATGTTGAGATCTGTCACTCACAAGCATTAAATACACACCAACATTTTGAAGACAGCTCAGAAGCTAAACTATGTAAAACATCTCAATAATTTTAGATTAATCAAATATTAGCATAACATTTTAGTTAAATTGAGTTGAATGAAACATTCATTTTTATTTTAATTTTATTTAATTTTTTTAGGTAGCTACTGAAAAACTTCAAACTACAACTTGTGCTTGTATTTTCTTCTTTGTTTTTTCAGAGGCGGTGGTGAGGAAGGGTTTTGCTGAGTCTAGGCTGGTCTTGAACTCATGATCTCTTGCCATAGCTTTTCATTGCTAGGATTACAGGCAAGTGCCACCATGTGAAGTCCCACATTCTATTCCTGTTGGACAGCACTGCTATATTCCTTAAACTCAATAATGTCAAGGTCACTTTGTTCACAACTATATTCCCAGACACATTAGCATAGCATCTGGTATATAGTAACTAGACTAAAGAATACCTTTTTTTTTTTTCTGGATAATTGAGTATCTAATATTCTTTATTTAAAAAAAAAGAAAAAGAACCATAAATCGGGCATGGTGGCACATGCTTTTAATCCCAGCACTCGGGAGGCAGAGGTAGGAGGATCACCGTGAGTTCAAGTCCACCCTGAGACTACATAGTTAATTCCAGGTCAGCCTGGGCCAGAGTGAGAACCTACCTCGAAAAACCAAAAAAAAAAAAAGAAAAAAAGAAAAAAGAAAAAGAAAAAGAACCAGAGATAAACACTGTAGCTCCGAGGAGTTAGCAGCTCGCCTCTCAGCACCGTGCTCTGTCTGCCATAGCTATCAGAGACTCCTTAGCTTTGTGGATTGGCTTGTGAGAAGACTGAACCGGCTTTCAATTGCCAACACACCCATCTAAGCATGCTCAACAACTAGACTTACCTTTCAAACTGCAGATGGATTCTTGAAGTACTGAAGGAGAAAACAATACAGGAAAGACAACACACATCAAGAAAGGATTGAGGTATTTATTTAATGGAAGCCACTTCCATAATGTGATCTCATTGATAATATCTCATGTATCTCAAACCTTAGCTTTCAGAAAATGCTTCTCAACCTGAATTTACCACATGGAAAAAAGTTAATAAATGTGGAAAATACTGAAGTGCCTTTAAAAAAATCTAGTAATATCCTTAAAGACCATCTTTCTTCCATATGGGTTGACCAGGCCCACTCGCTGTCATTCCGGAGCATGAACGCCTCTGTGAAGTGACTCAGCGATTCCAAGTCTGAACAGCATTGCCCGGAGTTCCCTGCGGTTGGCAATCATAGCACATAGCCGAGGAAGGAAGAAACCAAGCTATCCTGTGATCCCAGAAGATTCATCCAGCAAGAGAATACTGGTTCGTCAGGGACCAGAGCAAGGGGATTAGAGGCTGTTCCTCCCGATGTATCAGGTGACCACAGGAAGAGAGCTGGCTAGAGCTAGCATGCCACAAAGGCAACCCAATGCCAAGACTCAACTCAGACACCTATTTTATGAGGCATCGAGCATTCACTGCTTGGCAGTAGCACTGCCTTCCCAATGACAGTGGGAATGAACACATGCAGTTGACACAGCCAAGATGCTACAGCTCTTTCTTCTCACATGGTTTAAAATCCGCAGAGCTGAGAGACAACCAGATGGTCTATCCCCTGAAGTGTCACAGACAGACAGCCTTGTGCTTTCTGAAGAACACAGAAATAGTACTGGGCTGGAAATGAAAGACTGGGGTTCCCATCTTTTCCATCACATATTACTTTCTGAACCAATGAGACGACACATGTGAGACATGCTATTGTCCCAAGGGTTGTCTTGGGACCCTGCTCACAGCAGAAGATTTAAACAGCAGCAGCCTTATCCCTTAGAGTTCTCATCTTCCCAGAGGCGGTGGCTCCTTCCACTCCAGGGAACCAGAAAAGAGCATTCCTTGAGACTTTAACCTTATATCTATCCCTCCAAACCTACCCAAAAGAGGAAGACACATTTTTATACTAAGAATAATTGAAGAAAAAGAATCTAAATAAATTTTAAAATAAAAAAACTAAGGTATATAGAGAAGATACACATGTCAATGTCCTGAGCTGGAATGGTTTAAGCAACAAAACAGATAAAGTTGCATTGGTTAATAACCCATAAAATAAAACAAATATCTATGTATACACACTAAAGCTTACATATTTATTAATTACCTAGTTCATTAAGGAGAAAAGACAGCCCTTCCTTGCAGAAGATGGTTGATTAACAACTGTAGAAAAAGAGGTTAAAAAAATCCACCACTGAAACATGACAATAGTTATAAGGCAATATCTACACAGAGATGCTGAAATTAATGAGCAAAGGTTGGAGAAATGGGTTAATTGAAAGACATCTCTCTAAGAAATGTATACATTGCAAAGGGGAAAATGGTACCTTTACAGAATAGAAACCCAGCAGATTCTACCATAACTAAGACATTACTCTTAATGAGATGCAATAAGACATATGGGCATCAGGAGTCCTGTGCTAACATTGAGAAGGGTACTGGCAGTACTGCTGAAGTAGTCTTTCCAAAACCACATGGCCTCATCGAACCCATGAGAGAAAAGCGTCAGACAACCACAGCTGAAAGGGATTCTGCAAACTAAGTGATGGGCATTCTTCCCACATGCCAACATCCTGATGAGACGGGAAGGCTGAAGTACTGTCATCCATCAAAGCGACTGAGACCCCGCCAGTAAGTGAGGCATGGCTTCCTGCTTTCAATCATGCCACAGTCTGAACAGTCATGGAAAACTGGAAAAATCCAGATAGAGCCAACAGTTTGTTTAATAATACTGCACTAATGTTAATTTTTACTTTTGGTGGTTGTACCATGGTCATGAAAGGTATTATCAGTTGGAGTAACTGAATAAAAAGCATACAGGAATTATGTGTAATTGCAACTTTTATAAATCAAAAAATCATCTCAAATGTAAAAGTTAAAATATAGAAATTAAAAATCTAAGGAAAGGTTGCATTCTAAACCTGAATATGATAGAAGATACTAAAAATATAAAAGACCTACACATTCAACTAAATGAAAATGTAAAACTACAAATATGTAGTCTTATAGATAAAAATAAAAATATAAAAGCACATTGTTTACTATCTTTACATATAGAAATATGTTATATATATAAATTACAGTAAGTTGCTAAAGTATTTTAAAATTAGTAAATGAGCCAGATATGTTGGCGCACGCCTTTAATCCCAGCACTCGGGAGGTAGAGGTAGGAGGACCACCACCGTGAGTTCAAGGCCACCCTGAGACTACATAGTGAATTCTAGGTCAGCCTGGGCTAGAGCGAGACCCTACATTGAATAACCAAAAAGAAAAAAAAATACTAAACTAAAAATGAATGTTGATATTCTATAAGACAACAAAGAACAAGCACCAAAAATATAAAATTCATATGCATTTTAATTAAAAACAACCAATTAAAATGATAAGGTGGTATCACTTTCCTCTAACAACTTTTTCAGTAGCAGTAATCATAACACCAAGCAATGATAAACACCCAGAAAAAAAAAACCCTGTATTTCCTAGTTTAAATGTCAGTATTGCCTGTTTAATCAAGCTTTGATTTACGTAAGTGCCCATCTGCAAGGACACTGTTAAGTCAATGTGCTGCTTCCTTCCTTGAGAAAGTCATGTGTGAGCTAAGTCATGTGTCGGGTAGGTTTGACACTGTCTAGTGACATAACTGAGTTAAAGACAAAGGGTTTGCAGACAGACACAGGTCCATACACAATGGCTGAGCAGCACGGTTGGAAGCCATTTTGAGACCTTTGACTTTTCTTCTTGGGAAAAGTACAGAAACCAAAAGCCAAAAATAAAAGCCAATTTCTCACTTATTAGCAATCAGGCCACAACTGTTTGGAGCCTGACCCATGATGTCTTACACAGACATCTGAAGCCTATCCCCATGACCCATGGCACCTTACACAAATGCCTAGTCTCAAGGAAACAACTTAAGACTCAATGAAATACAAACATGTCCACCCAATATGTATCCCATACAAATAGCCCATGAGATTAGACCAAATAACCTCCCCCTAAGAAGCCAGTCCTTCTCAGTGGCCCAGTCACCTCACTGGGTACTCACCTGCTGCCTTCTTCCAGTTATTTCAATAAACTCTCTGCCTGTTCATGTCTTGGTAAGTTATTTTACTGCTTGCATCCTCAGCCTTATTGCACAGCAATAAGGAGTCCACTGGAAAGTTAACGGTCAAAGAGAGATTTCACCCAGTATATATTTTTTTGAGAGAGATACACAGAAAGGGAGAGGAAGACAGATAGAGATGGGCGCGCCAACAGCCTCTCAGCTGCTGCAAACAAAATCCAGATGTATGCGCCCCCTGGTGGTCAAGTGCAGCATTGCACCCTTGCATCACTGCATCTGGCTAAACATGGGGCCTGGAGATTGGAACCACTGGTGATTGGAACCGGTGTTCTTAGGCTTAGAAGGCAGGTGCCTTACCTGCTAAGCCATCTCTCCAGCCCACACCCATTATATTTTAAGAGAATCTCTCGAATTTCTGCATTGAAAAATATTAAGTTAGACACACTGAAGATGCTATGAAATGATTGGATTCTAGTCATATTCTGAGTCAGTGTCAATTTCCTGACATGTTAAACAGTCAAGAACAATAAGTTTTTGGCCACTGCAACTTGAAGAATGGATACAGTTGTCATTCGGTGAAATAGTCTTGAAGCAGGTCTGGGAGAAAGATTAGCATGTTGGTTGTGAGTGTGCCAAATCTGACATGCCTGTTGGATACCTGAGAAGAGAAAGCAAGTAGATATTTGGACATGATGGTCTGGAGCCAAAGATTTATCTAATATCTCTCCTTCTTCCCTACTATACAGCCTGAATGTTAATATATCATATTTATTATGTGCCCATACTATATTACATGAACCCCTGTGATATATTATGTTCCATGATACAATGTTATTTTCCATGATATAATATGACATAGGTTATATCATAGAAAAACTTACTATTGTTGAATAGAAATCACTCAGAGGAGTCACTTTACCTTGTGTATTTCTTTTATTCCTTGCAACTTGGCCAAAGGCTACTTTTATTTATCCTCATTATAAGTTATTAAACCAAGGCTTAGGGAAGCCAAACAACTTGCTCAAGTTTGCATAGCCAGGAAGTTAGTAGAATGATGATTTAAAAACAACTCCCTCTGCCCAAGCTCCTGCTCTGCAGAATGTCTTGTTCAAATGTTGATCCCCTGAGAATGTAGTCATGGAGAGTCCCACCCATATGGCATTTGGCTAGGTTAGGCCATTTGATCTTTTCCAGCTTGATAATTCTAGGTTTCTGTATGATGTACTTTGAAATTGTAACAGCCTTTGAAAAATTTCACCTCTTTCCTCTGGAAAATCTCAGGGAAGATACAAGGGGCTTCAAAATTACTATGGGCACGCTTATCCATTCCAGATCTAATTCAAGGGTCTTTAAAGTGAATGGGCTGGGGAGATAACAGCCATTAAGAGTGATTCCCTTACAATCATGAAGGCCCAAGAGGGGCCTGAGGTTCCCCAAATTCAATTCCCCAACACTCACATGAATACCTTGGCTTGTAACCCAAGTCCTGCAGGGAGCAAAGACGAGAATCAGTGGGGCTCAAGAGAAGGGGAAGGTCCAGAACCAGTGAGAGGCTCCACCTCAAGGAACCATGTGGAGGATGGGCAGGTGAGCAATGGAGAGGGCATGCCCAACATTCTTCTGTGGCCTTCCCCAAAGCATGCATGGGCATTACACTTGCACATCATGTGCATGCATATATGCACCACACACACATGCATGTGCACATACCCCACTAGACAGGAGAAAAATGAATATTTAAAAAAATGACATCAAAGCCAGGCGTGGTGGTGCATACCTTTAATCCCAGCACTCGGGAGGCAGAGGTAGGAGGATCACTGTGAGTTCAAGGCCACCCTAAGAATACAGAGTGAATTCCAGGTCAACCTGGGCTAGAGCAAGATCCTACCTTGAAAAACAACAACAACAACAACAAAATAACATCAAGCCAGGCGTGGTGGCGCACACCTTTAATCCCAGCACTTGGGAGGCAGAAGTAGGAGGATCGCCATGAGTTCAAGGCCACCCTGAGACTACAGAGTGAATTCCAGGTCAGCCTGAGCTGGAGTGAGACCCTACCTTGAAAAAAAAAAAAAACGACATCATGAGCTGGAGAGAGGGCTTAGTGGTTAAGGTGCTTGCTTGCAAAACCAATGGACCTCAGTTCGATTCCCCAGGACCCACATAACCAGATACACAAGGTGGTACATGTGTCTGTAGTTCATTTGCAGTGGCTATAGGCCCTGGTGTACCCAGTTTTCCTTTCTCTTTCTCTCTCTCTCTCTCTCTCTCTCTCTCTCTCTCTGCCCATCCTCAAATAAATAAATAAATAAAAATAAAATATTTTTTTAAAGATCAGGAGTAGCTCAAATAAACACATGCTCACAAATCTTATTGGAAAATGAAGTCATTGAACCAAAATCACAGAATTGCTGCAATCACATGCTTGAATACCACTGTTTCCTTATTCTTTCTTTTACCCCCAATCCAGAGTCCCTTAATGACAGTCTCTGTTCTTCCTACCAAAATTGGCTTTCAAGTATCAGCAGGTCCCTGCTGAGCTGCCAGCTGGGGAAGTGTCACAGGCCATTGAACTCTAAAATGAGCTGTCTCGGTAACAAAAGGTCCTTTTCCCTTGGAACAACTTCAAGGGATCACACACTGAGGCTCCCACTGCTCCTTTTGTATTCCAGTTTGATTAAACTGGGAATTGTTCTGTTCTGGGGCTGTTGAGAATGTGGAGTGGTGGACTAGAGATAAAGGTTTATACGGATCCTTTGTTAGAAACAGCCATCTCCATTGTATGACCTACAATATTTGAACACACATGCTAGGCGCATTTCAGACAGCCTAAGGGTTACGTACAGGAGAGAAACAATCAATAAATCTGATTTCCAATTTGCTCATGGCCAGCAGTTGCTGTTCATGTTATACATAGTCTACCCCCTGGCTAAGCATGAGAGAAGTCAAAAACAAGCATTTAAAATAAAAGAAATGAATTAAAGCAAGAAAGGAAAGAAGAAAAGTGTACATGATCTAAGAACAGTTGATCTTCATATATCTGAAAACTCACCAACAAATGAAATGATTTATCCTTTTGTCTATAAACTCACTAAGGGCTGGCTGGCACCATGACTTATTCAACCGTGTTTTTCCAGTCCCTCGTGATGTGCGTCATTTGCTTAGGATGTTTAATAATAAATATAATAATGATAGTGATTATTCATCAGTTAAGGTTTTACTGCTGCATAACCATTTACCATAGCTGTCAGAAATCAGCGCCTGTTTATTATCTCACAGCTCTGGAGTTCAGAAGTCCAGCTTCTCAGCTCAGAGCCCACCAGGCTGAAGTCAAGCCAGCTGGACACTTATCCAGAGGTTCTGGGAAGAGCAGGCTTCAAAGCTCCTTCATGATGTTGCCTAAACTTAGTTTAGTGCTGCTATAGGACCAAAGTTCTAATCCTGGGTCTATTTCTTAGGACATCTTGAATAAGTTGATTTTTTTCCTGATTTTTACTCACTCTACCTATAAAATAGGAAGAGTACTATTTACGTCACTTTTTTTTTTTTTTTTTTTTTTTTTTTTTTTACTGAGCTTTGGATAAATACTGAGGGTGAGTAGGGTCAAGATACTAGCCAGGCGTGGTGGCACACGCCTTTAATCCCAGCACTTGGGAGGCAGAGGTAGGAGGATCGCAGTGAGTTCAAGGCCACCCTGAGACTACATAGTGAATTCCAGGTCAGTCAGGCTAGAAGGAGACCCTACCTAAAAAAAAAAAAAAAAAAAAAGCCAAAGGAAGAGTAGGACTCCTGACAACGTGCTCCTCCAGACACAAACTGGACTGGATATCCATGACCTCACAGTGCCTGACACTACCTAAACAAGACTCTCATAATCAGAGGAAAAGATCATGACATCAAATAAAAGAGAGACTGATTGAGAGGGGAAGGGGATATGATAGAAAGTGGAGTTGCAAACTGGGAAGGGGGGGAGGGAGGGAATTACCATGGGATATTGTCTACAATTATGGAAGTTGTCAATAAAAATATATATAAATTTAAAAATGGATATACTTGCTAGGAAAATATATTAGATATCTCATATTTCTTTATGAACTGCAGAATATACTACAAGTTTTACAGGCTGCTATTTTATAAGTAACCTGTGAGAAATGGAAAGAAGCCTCCTTACAAAAAAAGTTCTTCTCCTCAAGTAAAAGTCTAAGAGAAGCATTGATTAGGAAGAAAGAGATTGAGAAAGCATGTGCCATTCATTAGGCCTGTGCTGAGCAAGAATGTTACAAAATAAAATACGTTTAAGGAGTAACAGGTCGTAAGAGGATAATCTTTAAAGGGAGAAATTAAGGCAAACAAAATATCTTTTACACAGATGGGAAGTGGGAAAAAAATAATTTGGACATTTCATTTTCAATACAGTAATTTAAGCCAAATAAAATATATGCATGCATACTATGTATAAATGTCAGAGGAAAGATGATCAGCCAGTTGAGGAAGACAAGAAATTATGTCACTAAGGTATATATATATTAAGACTTAGTTGCATCAGATAGATAAAATGCCAAAACGTTCATCTTCTTAAATCTCTAAAATATCAAATATGAGTATCTAGTTGAGAGGGAGTCAGGTAGTTTGTTAGGTACTTTAGGGTGACTACGCCCTGAAAGTACAAAGTTGAAATGTCCTTACGTCTACCCTTGTCATCTCCACCTTACTAGATATCGGAGAAGGATCTCTGCTCTCCCTGGATGAAAGGAGTTCCATAGATGTTTTTCCATAAACAACCTAAGCCCCTCCCTGGGTCGGAGCTCCCTTTTCCTGGAATTAAGTCTAGTCCTGACATTATGGTTGGTTAATATCAGCCCCAAAACTTGGCATCATGGCTGGCTTCTTCCTGAGCTAGCTCTCTTAGTTCACACCAGTCAGCTCTCTGAGGCTCACCTGAGTCTGATGGTAAAGACCACTGCAATGAGATGATAAATAGATGATTACCAGGTGAGCAAGGTCTCTGTTTTGGCTTGGCACCTCTTCTGAACTTCCAGGTCCCTGCTCTGGTAAGGTCCCCTCCCTTCATTTTAGCCCTGTGGGGCTGAGATGGTGGGGTGGGACCCCATCCCTATCCCTACTCCCACATGGGCTTCCTACCCTCTCCTGCCCTCCAGATGGCAGAAGCTCTCTGTATTTTCTTTTCCTTTCCCTGAATAAATGTAATATTTATTTATTTATTTATTTATTTGAGAGAAAGAGGCAGAGAAAGAGGGAGAGAATGGGCATGCCAGGGCCACTGACGAACTCCAGGTGCATGCACCCCCTTGTGCATCTGGCTTACATAGGTCCTGGAGAATCGAACCAGGATCCTTTGGCTTTGCAGGCAAATGCCTTACCTGTAAGCCAGCTCTACAGCACAGATGTAATATTTTAATAATTATCCTTCTCAGTCTTGTTTTAAGTCCAATTCTTAAGTTAAAAACAGACACAAACACAGGGCTTGGAGTTTAAGAACCTTTGTTGAACCCCTAAAATCCTGTTCCATAGTCAGGGGATATATTCTTAAAATACAGGGGCTGGAGAGATGGCTTAGTGGTTAAGGCATTTGCCTGCAAAGCCAAAGGATCCCAGTTGGACTCTCCAGGACCCACATAAGCCAGATGCGCATGCATCTGGAGTTCATTTGCAGTGGCTGGAAGCCCTGGCATGCCCATTCTCTCTCTCTCTCTCTCTCTCTCTCTCTCTCTCTCTCTCTCTCTCTCGCTGCCTCTTTCTCTCAAATAAATAAATAAAATTTTTAAAAGTATAGCTATGCCCCTTTTGTACTTCCTCACCCATGATGAAACATTGATTGGCCCAATATTGTGCACTTGCGCAGGGAATAACAACTGCTATGGAGTCATGAACGCAGTAAGTACTTCATGTCTGGAAGTCACTGCTCCAAAGCGCTCCTCCCCATCCTCTGGCTCTTACACTCTTTCTGTCTCCTCTTCCGCCATGTTCACTGAGCCTTGGAGAGGCTATAGATGTCCCGCTTAGCCCTGAGCACTCAATAGTCACTGCCATCTGTACTTTTTGCAGAGAAACTTCTTTTCAAGTCTCTCTGACCAAAGTGAGAACAGCACTAGTCTATAGAATTAATACTTAGAGGGAAATTTGACCAAAGTACTGTAGTAGCTTTTGCACTAGGGCTTATGACCTTCCCAGCCATAGGCTTTTGACTAAGTTTTCAGTACCAGGAATGAATTCCTTCCTATGGAGTGGGCCTCAAATCTAATCAGACAGCAGTCAGCTGCCCCCATACAGTCATGCCACTATTGTACCAGTGGGCACATCTTGCCTGGCTGGTCAGTTGTGGAACTCACAGAAACCATTGATGATTAAGACTGTTGATGGCTTCTCTCCCCCAGCAGCCTACATAACACTTGCCAGCACTATGAAAGTATGACAGCTAGCCAGTAGACAGGAGGCTTCCAAAAGAAAACAGAAAACAGACATCAAAATAGAAGAGAGAGCCAGGCATGGTGGTGCATACCTTTAATCCCAGCATTCGGGAGGCAGAGGTAGGAGGATCGCCATGAGTTCAAGGCCACCCTGAGACTACATAGTGAATTCCAGGTCAGCCAGACCCTACCTTGAAAAACAAACAAACAAAAAAACAAAAACAATAGAAGAGGGACTAGTTGGAAAGAAGAAGGTATTCAGTGGAAGGGGGATGGAAAAAGCAACAAAAGAAGGTAATGGGAGGGAATTCTGATCAAAATACATTATGTACATGTATGAAAATTGTCAATCAAAAGGTTAAAAGATATATGTTTGCCATATATATTATCTATAGCTAAGAGAATTTTCTTTTTAAATTTTTTATTTTATTTTATTTATTTGAGAGAGAAAGAGAAAGCGGCAGAGAGAGAGAGAGAAAGAATGACTGGGCATGCTAGGGCATTCAGCTGCTGTAAACAAACTCCAGACACATGTGCCACCTTGTGCATCTGGCTTACTTGGGTCCTGAGGAATCGAACCCGGATCCTTTGTCTTTGCAGGCAAACGCCTTAACTGCTAAGCCATCTCTCCAGCCCAGGAGAAGATATTTCTTATAAATAGTATCTTTCATAGCTCCTTGATTTTGGCCTTGTGAGAATGTAAGCAAGATCCAGCCAAGCCCGCTCAGGCTCCTGAAGTCCAGAACTGCGGCAGACTGAACAGGTATAGTTTTAAGCCACGAAATTTGTGATCATGTGTTACATAGCAATTTGTCTTGACACTGTTTTCCCACCTAGTAACCAAGAAATCTTAAAGAAAGCCACCATAAGAGCATGTTAACATAAAAATGAGACTGCAATCCACGGCCTCCGAGAAGCTGAATATTTCCAACAAGCAAGTGTGGTAGAAACACACTGGGTATGAACATGAACATGTGGTTTAAAGGTGGGCAGTCCACAGTTCTTCCCTCTTAACAAAGAGAATGGGAATCACCTTTCCGTAAGCTGATCACACAAGCAAAGACCTTCCTGAAAGACTGCCTGGAAAACCAGCGCTCAGCACAATTCACCTCTTTCTCTGTGTCTGCACATCACCGACTAGAATCCACCCTCCCTGTGCCCATTGCCTTCATACTGCTTAGAAATCAGACTCACCTGGTGATCAGAATAATGTGCGGATATCATGCATGGGAAGAAACAGCTACTTTTGTGGACACACAAGTGCAAGAAAATGACTAGAAAAGAAGGTTTAAAACTCAACCTCTCAACTGATTAGCTGAGTACCCACGGACAAGTTAGTTGACCTCTCTGTGGTTGTTCCAGCTTCTCTGTGCTCCCAACCATGAATAAGAAGCAGACACTGAGCTACACATCCAGAGAACACTCCTCACAAAGCTGGGAGGGAGTCAGAAAGGACCCTCAGAATGGCACCCTAGCTGTGTTCCCCCACAGCCATCCCTTGGGCATACGTCTAAAAAGCAACTCTGCTTCTTTTCCCCCCTCTGCCAAAATCCTCCAAATATTCACCTACTGAAACACACCCACATTGTCAGCATGGAGTGCAATATCCTCCACATGCAAATCCCTGAGAAAGCATATCTTTGTCATCTTTGCCTGTCCCAGAGGCCAGGTGACACCAAGTCCTTCTCCAAGCAGGATGCTCGCTGCAGATGCAGATCATTTGATTTGCATATTGTGATGTCCATGAGCTACTTTCCTAGTCTTAATTTGGAGAGGACTTAATTTGGAGGCAAATAGGTTGGACAGGGGGAAAGGTAGAAGGTATTAGGCCATAAAATACCCATCTGTGATAGTGCTTCTCCATGTCTCACAAATTATTGCCTGTAAAATTAGCGAATGTGGGGGCTGGAAAGATGACTCTGTGGTTAAAGGTGCTTGCTTTCTAAGCCTGCTGGCCCAGGTTCAGTTCTCAAGCCATCTATGTATGCTAGATGCATAAGGGGGCACAAGCATTTGGAGTACATTTGCGGGAGCAAGAGGCCCTGGTGTGTCCATACACACGCACACATGCACACACCCATACACACATGCAAATAAATTTTTAAAAATTAAGAAGCAGGCCGGGCATGGTGGCACACACCTTTAATCCCAGCATTTGGGAGGCAGAGGTAGGAGGATCACCGTGAGTTCAAGGCCACCCTGAGACTCCAGAGTGAATTCCAGGTCAGCCTGGGCCAGAGTGAGACCCTACCTCAAAAAACCAAAAAAAAAATAAAATAAAATAAAATAAAAATAAAGATTAAGAAGCACATTGTTTATTTATGGACTTGCTTATGTGCACAGGTGTTGGTGTGTGAGTTTGTGTATGAGTATTGTGTGAGTGGGCATATGCCTTGCCACAGCACACGTGTGGGGATCAAAGGACAGCCTTCTGGTTGGTCCTCACCCGTTCGCCTCATCTGAGACAGGGCTTCTCACTCTGGACTTTCTGCTGTTCCTTGCTGTATCCCCATGAGCTTCTGGGAAATTCACCTGTCTCTGCCTCCCACCCTGCAGTTAGCATCAGCATGTCAACGTCACGTGCTGGGATTACAGAAGCCCTCCACAGCTTCTGGCTTTTTAAGTGGGGTCTGGGGATAGAACATGGGTGCTCCAGCTTAAGTGGAGAGTGCTGTATCCACTGAGCCATCTCCCTAGTCCCAGAAACACATCTTCTAATACATATACAGTTGACCTCTTTTTTTATGTTCAGACTTTATAAAAGCTCGTCTCAATGAGCTGTACAGGATTGCTTGGCTGTAGTGCTCTCCATGAGAATATGATCAAGATCCCCCTGTACATGTCTCAAACTACAGCTAGTGACAGCCTCTATACATGAATGTCTTCCAACACATATGTAACTATGATAAAGTTTAAGGTATGAATTAGACACAGTAAAAGCTTTTAAAAAAAAAAACACTAATTTACTATAGATTTAGCAACCTCAGCTTAATTTGTGTATTCTTTCCCTACTAAATGGAGAATTTTCACATTTTTACTTAAGCTGAGCATTTTTGAGAGCTTGTCTTGGGTGGGCCTGAATCACCAAACCCTTGCAATTTGAGGCTTGGGGAGACATTAGTAAGATATTGAGTATATAAATACTATAGTTTCTTGTTGCTTTACTTCTTATGTTCGTCCTTTCTGAGTCTTTGAATAAGGCTCCAAGAACCTAGAAACATGCAGAGACCACTGGTAACATCTGCCTTTGGGATATAGAGATAGGGGGCCTGGAATTGAAGGCTAAGATTCAGGTACCTAGCAAGTTCAAGGCCAGCCTGGGCTACATGAGACCTTATCTCTCACACACACACAAAGAAAATAAAGTGAAATGAAATATGCTTTCTAAGAAATGTACATCATGTTGATGAGCAAAAAATAGCCAACCTGCTTGTTTTTGAGCTTCCTTTCTTGATTGATCAGGAAAACTTGGGCAAAAAAAAAAAAAAAAAAAAAAAAAAAAAAACCATTAGTTAGGCTCAGGGAACATCATGAAAGAGGGGATGGAAAGAATGTAAGATCTAGAGGATGAAGAGGAGTGCTGTAGAACACTGTCTCCAGACATGACTTGAGCCGTTGTTGCACTCACGAACTCACAGCACTTGTGGTTGCCCACACAAAACCTGCAGAAAACTGGGTCGATCAACACTCCACGGAGGATGGGAGAAGGACTTATGAGGTCATCGCCTGAGGAAGTACTGACAGTTAATAGTTCTTGGGGAAGGAGGAGGAAGATATTTTCATCAGTGGTATAGCCACTGCATCTTTCTCTCCCTGTCAAAAATAAAACATATATTTTTTAAAAAGGCTCAATGGGAAAGAGATAAGGGAAGGTTATTGGTGGGGTGGAGCAAATGTGATCAGAATACAAATATGCAATATGTAATTTATCAAAAAGTTAATTAATTAATTAAAAAACACAGTGTCATGCCAAGCAAAGCTTAGATGGAAACTGAATAACGCATTAGTGGTGATATTTAATATAGAAAAATATTTCATTGACAACTTTGTTCTATTGAAGAGATTCTTCATGAGGAAAAAAAAAACAGAATTACTGCATGTGTTTTCAGTTACTAACTGAAAGCTCAGCAATCGTAATTACAGAATGCTAAGACGAACTTTGCAGGAATTATATTTAGTCAGCAGTGAGACCACAGGCACCCACACTAATGCCACCCAACTTTCCCTGCCGCTTCTTGTCCTCAGCAGCACAGAACCCACAGCAGCGAGAAAGACCTCTCACTCCCCAAGAAGCGTCTAGAGAAATTTTAGCACAAACTTCAGAAGTGGCATTTTGCTCCTTCCCCAAGTGGCACAGAGCCATTTCACACCTGCTGGAGAGTGCCTGTAAATAACATTTTTCAAGGGAAAATTAGAAACTGACTCCAAAGCAACTATAAATAGCACCTATCTACCACAATTTCTGTACCCCCAACTGATTCAATTCTCACACACATAAATATAATGAAAATCAAGTTCAAAAGGGAAAAAAGAAAACTGGATTATTATCATAATATACTCTTCACACATGCTATTTTTATAACTAATCTTGCTGGAGAATTCCATTTTAATTAGGAACTTCAAAGATTTTTTTTCAAGGGCTGGAGAGATGGCTTAGTGGTTAAGGTGCTTGGCTGCAAAGTCTAAGGACTCGGGTTTGATTCCCCAGTGTCCATGTAAACCAGATGCACAAGGTGGCACATGCAGCTGGAGCTCGTTTGCAGTGGCTGGAGGCCCTGGCGTGCCCATTCACTCTCTGTCTCTGTCGCTCTCTCCCTCTTTCTCTCTCTCAAATTAATATAGATAAACATTTTTTAAGACAGTGAGAAATATAAACTGAATATTTTACTGACTGTCCAGATCTGTGTATATTCATTCATTCACTTGAAGGTCCAGAAAGATAGGAATTTTAGCTATCCTGTTTATTGCTGATCCACAGTGCAAGACAGGGCTCCAGGAATATTGACTAACTCATTCAGCAAATATGTATTCCATGTCTACTATGTACCAGGCCATGTGCTGGGATGCAGGTATGTCAAAGACGGCTTACTGTCTCTACAGAATCCTCCTCCTAGATCCAAATTCATACACCTGAATACTTCCTTGAAATCTCTAAGAGGCTGCTCAAGCTTGACAGCTTGACACGTCCAAAGCAGAACCAATTGTTTGTCTTGTTTTGCTTTGTTTTGTTTTTTGCAACTGCGCCAACCTCCTGCATTGAATTATTCCTGCCCTTGCTAGGCAGAAAAGAAGCTCCCAAGGACTTCTGATCCATTGCTACAAATGCATTCTAATCTATTTCTGAACAGACGTAAGACTTTCTGTTATGGACATTTGGACACAATCTTTTCTGAGCTAACATTCAAAGAATGGATAGGAAAAAAAGAGGAAATGAGGGACCAACAAAGAAAGGAGTGCTGCAGAAGGTTCTAGGAGAGCCAGGGAAGCAGATTCAATAGGGAAGTCCACCTGAGACTAAGGGACCACCATCAAGTGGCCAAGCAAGGTGAGAATTAAAAAGAGATGATTTCATTTGGCAAATTGGATGGTTGGTTCTAAAAGGTAGAAAAAGGAGAAAATTCTGTTAATATACATTCATTAAAATGTTTAATGAGATATGTCAATGCTTTTAAACTATGATGCCAGCACATACTCACAAAATCTTTATTTATTTGAGAGAGAGAAAGAGGGAGAGGGAGAGAGAGAGAGAATGGGCACACCAGGGCCTTTAGCCCCTGCAAATGAACTCCAGATGCATGTGCCACCTTGTGCATCTGGTTTACGTGGTTACTGGGGAATTGAACCTGGGTCCTTAGCCTTTGCAGTCAAGCACCTTAACCATTAATCCATCTCTCCAGCTCCCATAAAAACTTTTTGTTTAACATTACAGAGAATCATGTATTATATATTCCAAGTGTCAGCAAAAAAAGACCAATAGAATCTGAGTTAACCTCCAAACGAGTTAAAAAAGTTAATCATCTCTCAGGAGGATTCATCTAACCACCACAAGCTCTTTTTTTTAATTGACAACTTCCATAATTGTAGACAATATCCCATGGTACTTCCCTCCCCCCACTTTCCCCTTTGAAACTCTACTCTCCATCATATCCCCTCCCCTTTTCCATCAGTCTCTCTTTTCATTTCGATGTCATGATCTTTTCCTCCTATTATGATTGTCTTGTGTAGGTAGTGTCAGGCACTGTGAGATCATGGATATCCAGGCCATTGTTGTAAGTAGTCCTATCCTTCCTTTGGTTCTTACATTCTTTCCACCACCTCTTCCTCAATGGACCCTGAGCCTTGGAAGTTGAGTTAGAGATGTTTCAGTGCTGAGCACTCCTCTGTCACTTCTTCTCAGCACCATGGTGCCTTCTGAGTCATCCCAAGGTCACCACCATCTGAAAAGAGAAGCTTCTCTAACCAAAAATGGGAGTAGTGTTAATATATGGGTGTGAACATTAAGAGAAGTGCACCACAAGCTTCTTAACAATGATGAAAGATTTCTGTAAAGAGGAAAAAGGAAGAAGGGAAGAAAGCAAGAGAAGGCAACACCAGGCTGTTATGTTTATGATGGATTCTAGCAGGAGGAGCAGTGGACACACAGAAGATTGTCAGGGGAAAAGACTTCTTAGCAAGGGTTAAGCATAAGCTGAGCTTTGAGGACAGCGGGGTTAGCCAGAGAGGATGAAGGATGCTCCAGGCCGCATGAGGAAGGGTCATGGTACGTAAAGCATGTGTCAATCATCTTCAACTTCCTCTCCGCAGATTCCTGCTCACCAGTGTGCTCATCACTAAGAGGGAACCCACTGTTTATGAGCTGTGCCAATTGTATTTGGTGACTCTGTAACATTGGCCAGCATCCAACAGTCATTGATTGGCTTTTACCAGTGCCTATCTGTCCCAGATAATACCCACATTCCAAATCAAAGCCCATTGCTGTTAAAATACTTGGTATCATTTACCCAGGCCTACCAGAGAAAATGAGAAAAAGAAACCTTTGAATCATTTGGGTATGGATACTTAGCTCTTTGTTTATTACCAATATAGACCAAAATAAGGTTGGTGGTAACCCCCACATATTCTCTATATATTTTCATGCCCACGGAAGCATGAAATGGTTTAGGTTTAAAAACCTCTACTTGTGTCTGTCTAATTTAGAACTAGAAAACCATGATGGGAGGAAAAAGTCTTTCTCCATCTTGCCTTTAATCTTCCTGTTCAAAAACTGTTAGATATTAGTGCATGCAATGTGAAGGAAACCTTTTGGACTTTGAGTTCCCAGCCAGTTACTCCCTGGTAATAGCTCAAGGAAGTGGAGGTGGGGAAGAGTTTGATCAAAAAAAAAAAAAAAAAAAAGTCTCCCTGTAACTTAATATAGAAAATCTGAAAGGGCTTTGCTGAAGTTACCATCACTTAAGTATACACAGCTGCCAACACCATCTAAATTCTGAACCTGCTAAATCAGCTGAAAAGATGAAACCAGTTGCCTGGGCTGAAATTGCAGAGAGAAAGTATAAGCATTTAAATTTGGGTTACTGTGTTTCACAAGACATATCCAGTTACTAAAGTCTTTATGAGCCCTGCATAGTTTGTACTCAAATATCTGTTAAATGAGTCAACCAGTAGCCCAAAGGAAGGGAAGGAAGGAAATTCAACTACAAGAATAAGCTGTGTCCAAACATGCTGTGAGTGTTAGACATGAAACATATTCAAATCAAATTGGTATCCAAAGAGCTGGTGTGAAATCCCTAATAGAAAAGAAGCCATCATTTCAGTGAAACCATTCTGAAAGGAAATGATTAGAAACCAGGTGGTAATATGTTGTTCCTCATTTATATCCTCATGCTCTTGTGCTCTATTCAGCATCTTCTCGTCCACCTCAGGTTCCCTGCATCTGTAGGTGCAATGATTATTTTCCAGTGTCCCTAGACCACTAAAGATGCTTCATTGCTTTGTGCAGGCAATGCTCACACAGTAACTCAACTAGTCTGTTCCATGGAGCCTCCATTTCATAGTTTAGCCAACCACAAGGTTCTGAGCCCCCTAGATGATGAGCATTGTGCTTGGGTGAGGACCAAAAACAATCAAAAGGCAGGCCCAGCCCCTGGCCCAGGCTGCTCCAAGTCTTTGGGAGTCTTCGATAGTAGACATAACAAATAAAGATACATCTTTGGGGCTGGAGAGATGGCGTAGTGGTTAAGGCACTTGCCTGCAAAGTCTAAGGATCCATGTTCGACTCCCCAGATCCCATGTAAGCCAGACATACAAGGTGACACATGCACAATATTACACATGCACACAAGATGGTACACATGTCTGGAGTTTGATTGCAGTGGTTGGAAGCCCTGGTATACCAATTCTTTGTCTCTATTGCTCTTTTTCTCTCATTAAAAAAAAAAAAAAAAAACAATAAGGGGCTGGAGAGATGGCTTAGCAGTTAAGGTGCCTCCCTCCTAAGAATGCTGGTTCCAATCTCCAGTGGTTCCGATCTCCAGGTCCCACGTTTAGCCAGATGCAAAGGGGCGCAATGCCACACTTGACCACAAGGGGGCGCACGCATCTGGATTTTGTTCACAGCAGCTGAGAGGCTGCTGGGGCGCCCATCTCTATCTGTCTTCCTCTCCCTCTCTCTCTGTGTTTCCCTCCCCCCCCAAAAAAAAAAATAAATAAGTAAGTAAATAAGAAGATATGTCTTTGGAGCTGTGAGAACACATGGTCTGGCATTAGAACTTACAATTCAGTTGAAGAGAAAGGACATTTGAGATGTAAAGGAAGATAATATTACTTAACAGTTCAACAGAACAGTTCAAGAGAACCACTCGCTGTAGGTGAAGCCAAAGATGGAATATGAACCTGGTTCCCTTTGATAACATTTTTGAAACAATAATAATTAATAGTAAAACTATGAGAATTATGTTTCTAGATACAGCAGTTACACATGTACTTGGCTTACTGGTTTACAAAGTGATATAAGTATATAGTTCAAAACAAGTGCCAGTTTTTTGTTTGAGACACCCAGTGTCAAAAATACTCACTTGGTGGTTCATAGGTGTCTATTCATTAAATGGAAAATTCTACTCAAAGTAAAAGTGATGCCATCATCCCAGGAACAAATGCTGAATAAGTGACAGGCCTCAAACACTTTTACACAAGGATCAGTTTGCTGCAGGCAATAATTGGCATGTGCCTGATAAAGCCAAATATATATTTTGTCATCTATGGCTTAGCAGAATTCTTTACAAACTTGAGCCCGGCCCTAGTATTCTTAATAAACTATTTCTGAGAGGTGTGTAATTTTTTTATTGACTGCACAAACATTTATTAAGCACCTAGAATGTTCCAGGAAGCACTGAACTGAGGTAGAGGTAATAAAACTTCTGGCCTTGCTAACAATCTAGTGGAAGAGACAATCATCTAAAACCAGTAATTTTGCTAAGTCCTGCTAGGTACTGTGATAGTAGCAGAAGAGTACAGTGGATTCAAGAAAAGCAGAGCAGTAATTACTCAGGCAAACACCAGACTCCTAGAAGGAACTAACTGCCCTTAGTGTTAATAGCAAACTGCAATCATCTTGTTGATTGCTTTCTTTAAAAATACATTTGAAGGGCTGGAGAGATGGCTTAGAGGTTTAGGCGCCTGCCTGTTAAGCCTAAAAATGACGGTTCTAATCTCCAGGTCCTACATTTAGCCAGATGCAAAGTGACGCAAGGGCGCAATGCTGCACTTGCCCACAAGGAGGCTCACACATTTGGAGTTTGTTCACAGCTGCTGAGGCTGCTGGCATGCCCATTCTCTATCTGTCTTCCTCTCCCTCTCTCTCTCTGTCTCTCTCCAAAAAAAAAAAAAAAAATACACTTGAAAACCACTTAGTTTTCTTTTTAAAATGTTTTCTTTAGTTGTATTATATGTTTGTGTGTGTATCAGTGTGCACTTGCCATGGCATACGTGTAGAGGTAATAGGACAACCTTGGTGTATTTCCTCTCCTTCCACCCTTTTTTAAAAAATATTTTTTATTTATTTGACAGAGGGAGAGAGAGAGAGAGAATGGGCGCACCAGGGCTTCCAGCCACTGCAAATGAACTCCAGATGTGTGCGCCCCCTTGTGCATTCTGGCTAACATGGGTCCTGGGGAATCGAACCTGGATCCTTTGGCTTTGCAGGCAAATGCCTTAACTGCTAAGCCATCCTCCAGCCCCTCCTTCCACCCTTTTGAGACACCCTCTTGCCACTGTGGCTTGGAAGCTTCTGAGCACTCCTGGCTCCACTGGCTGATCTAGGCATGTGGGGATTATAGAAGTATGTCCCATGTTGTGTCCAATGCTGAGGAAGATCAAATGGGTTGACAAGCTTACAAGCAAGCACCTTTAATTGCTGAGCCCTTTCACCAAGCCCCACCAAGTTCTACCAGGAACTCTACCTACTAATTAATTCCTTGATCGGTCATAAGGTCTGAAAAGGTTAAAGAAAGAGAATAGCATGAACTTCACCATTTTTAGGTAACAGCCCATCTACAATTTAAAGTGTGGGTCGCACAGATTTGCCTCAGATGGATCAAGGTTACCCTAAGTTGCCCAGAGTCCAACTGACCTCAGCGTTAATGAGAAGCACAGGGGAAGATGAAGGCAATTCCAAATGCAACCTAGATCACAGCTGGTGTCCTCTGTACCTGCACCTACAAGGACCCCCACATTTATCTTCTTACCTACAATTTCCCAGGCATAGTTACCTAAACAGTCAACTGCCTTCTCTTCAACTGCCCTCCAGCTATGAGGTCAACATTCTCAAACTTCCTATAAATACTGAATCACATGCCTTTCATTGACAGTATCCTGCATATGATGAGAACTCACTTAATGGTTATACAATGAATGGGTGGGTGAATCATTCTACTTCTATTCCTTTAATCAGGCTTTTCTGATCAGATGTTTCTTCCAGGCCTCCCTTTCCTTCCTTTGCCACCACATACCCCTTATCATCAAATCCATCTTTTAAATTAAATATATATATTCTACCTCAGCCTCCCAAGTGCTGGGAATAAAGGTGTGGGCTACCACACCCAGCAGAGACGTACCTGATTCAAACCCCAGCAGTATTACCTTGACAGTCCTTTAATACAAGTACTTCTATGAGGGAAACTGAGGTATGTCTAGAGTCCCTGGCATGCTTTCATGTCAGATAAATAAATGCTAATTTATTTCCTTTTTTTGTAGTTTAATAAAGCCCTGCCCTCCTGAGAAGCCTTGCAGCTTGCCCACCTAAAACTATGAATGCTTTGAGGAACGAAATTTACAGTTGAGAAATCTTAGACAAATGGAGAAAGCAGAGTTAGGAAACTGAGAACATTATTAATTCTGAGACATCTTAAATTCAGTAAAATGAAATCATAGCCCAAGTCACTAAACACAAATGGTATTTGGTCTTCATAAATTATGAATTATGGCCGGGCATAGTGGCGCATGCCTTTAATTCCAGCACTTGGGAGGCAGAGGTAGGAGGATTGCCATGAGTTTGAGGCCACCCTGAGAATACAGAGTGAATTCCAGATCAGCCTGGGCTAGTGAGACCCTACCTCGAAAAAAAATTATGAATTATGCCTACTGTACTATTATTTCCCATTTACGACTCCCTGCTCATTAGAAAACTTCTAAAGAGTTCCCTGGTCTATAGTTTGTAAAGTTGTTTCTAAGCTCATTTGGCTTTGAGGCAAATAATCTGCATGCTGCCGGAAAGTGTGTCTTATCTCTGTCCACATGCTCCATTCCTATCGCACTTTATGGCTCTTTGACACCACACCTTGTTCCAACACGGGCTCAGAAACAAGGAAGCACCCAGCAGACTGACAGGAACAGGGTGTTGAATGGTCACGAATAAGCCATCACGTGCTGCTGTGTAGGTGTTCTTCAATCCCCGTTGCCATACCAAGCGATGTCCTCTCTTGGGTCCATGATAACTTCGTGACCAAAAACTTAAGCATCACCTGTGCAGAGCTACGATTCCGTAGTTGATAGCTGACCTTGTTTCAGCTTCCTCAGCCTTTATGGACAGAAACTCTAGTTCTTTCAGCTTTCCCTTTAACTCCCACGCCCTTTTGATGCCCCTGGAGATCTGAGTCCTCGGCTTGCAATCCTTATGCCCTCAGCTACTTCTTTAAGAAAACATTTTCATGGCAGATCCTATTCCATTCTCATTCATTTCAAGTTCCCAACCAGGGCAGTTAAGGCACTTACCTTCAAAGCCAAAGGACCCAGGTTTAATTCCACAGGAATCTGGAGTTCATTTGTAGTGGCTGGAGGCCCTGGCATGCCCATTCTCGCTCTCTCCCTCTCTGCTTCTCTCTCTCAAATAAATAACAAAAAATTTTAAATAAACATTTTAAAGTTCCCAACCAAATTAGGAGGTAAGTAGCTACCATGATGATCCCAGGTTCACAGGTGAAGAAACTGAGGCTGAGACTGGTTGGGAGAGGCAGAGTCAGGATTCAAACTTGGGTGGCATGTTTCCAGCAGCCTTTACCTCCTAGAACTGCCCAGATTCCTTGTTCAAACTGAATCCTCAGGTCACGTATAGTGTATATTTGGGATTTTATGAAAAGAATGTTTTCATGTGTATAAACCCCTGTGAAAGCAAGTCTATATATTGTCTGATGTCAAATAAATATTGCTGATACGTGCTCCACAGAGCTTACTGCAGAGTTATGTCTCCTTGTACCCAAAGTCTCCACCTATCTGATTTCATCTTTGGCTAAACAATGTGAAACTCCCTCTGAGGCTACACATAAAGATGTGATCCAGAAAGTAAAAATCAAACCATCATTTTGGATCTGAATGCAACAACTCTGTGTAAGTATTGTTTTCTGGAAAAGGAGCAACAAAGATGGTTTTATAAAAGACAGTTTTATAGCTTCATAAGTCTTAGTGCCTTTTTGTAAGTTTCAATGGATCTTTCATTTATTAACAACTCATTCTATAAGTGACCAAATAACACCATCAAGGCAGAATTTTCTAAACATTTTTCTGCATTTTTCACTAGTGAACAAGAAGACACACTTCTAAGATCAAGATTTATCCCCTGCTGCTGGCATCAGTCCATGGCTCATCGCGTAAGCAATGTTTGCTTCATCCAATCATTCAGCAAGCATGTGTTGAGTTCTGGGAGACCACATTGAGAAGGATGGACAAGTCTCTTCACTCGCGGTACTTAAAAGTCAGTGTGGGACATAGGCAATACACAAGAAAGTGCTCGATTCTCGATTACAGATAACCAAGAGTGCTTTGAAGAAAATGAAAAAAGATGTGTGTATCAAAGAGGGGAGAGGGAACATTCGTTGATTGGCTCATCAAGGAAGGCCTCTCTGAGATGACATTGAGCTGAGACTTCAATGCTGAGATGTAAACATGCACATTCCAGACACAGGAAACAGTCAAGGCCCAGCCTTCAGACAGGAACAAGTGCTTCCAGCCACGTGCTTCTTCATGCCTTTATAAGCTCTTTGCGCGAATCCTGTCAACCTCAATCACACTGACACGATGAGTTTCTAGTTCTCTGACCACTGTGGTTGCTGCTGGTTCTCAGAACTATCATGTCCTTTGTTCCTTCTGGAGCAGTACTGGGGTGAGCTGCAGTCACCTAGAACTTTCTATGGATGATTAACACCAACAGATCATAGAAAACAGATTTTGCAAGTCGGTCAGCCATAAAATTCCTACTAAATTAAACTGAGCTATTCATTCCTGCATAATCTCCACCCTCCTCAGTCTCTCGGCCACCCTGTCCCCAGGGACCTGATAGCAAGGCTGGGTAATCACCATCTTGATCTGTGAAAGCTCTCGGTCAACAACTAGAGATTGCATTTCACACTTCTTTATGCTGCAATGTTCCTTAGACACTTAGACTTACATCTGGTGCCAGAAAAAGTACTCATTTAGTAAAAGTTCTAAAACAGCCCAATAAAGTAATAATTTCGGGAAAAGATAAACTTTACTAGACATTCCTAACAAGCCTGCCTATACAATAGGCTTACACAGCGTCACAAAGTTAAATCTATAGATATATATGTATATATCCATATACGTGATAGCTAGATCATTACTTGAACATGGATATAGTCCGTTGTATCCATCCAGTCCATTATTATTCAAAAAAGTGAATTTATGGGCCCTGAAATGTGTCATTGTTCCAGACTATTTTTCCTGACTTGCTCTAAATTCCACATTCTGAAGGCAGCCTCGTTTGTATCACCTTTCTAATACTAAGATGTGATAGTTTTCCCTCATTCACACCTTTAATCATTGGTCCACATACTCCTGAAGAAGAGCACAATCTCTCTGCTTGTATGTTTACAATAAAACAAAACAGAAAACTGTACAAGCTTTTGAAGAAATTATTAAAGATCCTTAATGTATGTATTTTTCTAAATTGATACAACTTATTTCTTCGGTCTTATGGCTTAGACTCATGCTCAATCCTAGGACATTATATTTCTATGATGATAGAATCAAGAAAACCAGGGTTAGGAAGATGGTTCAGCAGGCAAGAGCATTTGCTATGCAAGCTTGAGGGCCTGAGTTGGCTGCCCAGCATCCATAGAAAAGCCTGGTGTGACCATGTATGTCTGTAACCCCAGAGCTGAAGGGAACAGAGACAGGAGGAACAGTGGGGTTCTCTGGTCAGTCAGTCTTACCAAAAACAGCAGGTTCCAGGTTCAGAGACAGGAAAATAAGATGGAAGAACAATACAGATGGATACTTATGTCTTCCTCTGCCCTCTATACTACTATGAATGGGGCACGTGCATCTGCACACACACATGCACACACCTCAACTACACACACCACACATATACCAAAAAAAGAAGGAGCTGAGGAGGTGACTCAGTTGTTAAAGGCACTTGCTTGAAAAGTGTGCCAGCCTACATTCAATTCCTGAGCACCCATGTAAAACCAGATGCAAATGTGGTGCATTCATTTGCAACAGTAAGAGATCCTGAAATAAATAAAAATGTTTTTAAAAAAAGAAAAGGAAAGGAGTACCAATAGCCAAGTGACCTAAATTCCAGGCCTACATTTTTTTTCATTCACTCATTAAGCACTTACTACACATCTGTTATGCACCAAACCCTGTACCACTAACAGGCATTTTTCACTTTGGTCAAATTACTAACTTACTTCATCATGCCTCAACTTTTCTTATCGGTACATTTCTATACAAAGGACATCACACCAGATAAACTCTTAAGTATTTTACAGCTCTAAATACCTTTGCTTCTAAGTCCATTTCTCTTCTCCTTATTTCTCAATCATACTTGTTCCCAAATAAACTAAGTTTGTCAAATGAAAATTTCCAATTAAAAGTGGTTGGAAAAAAATGCTTGAAACAGGGCTAGAGAGATGGCTCAGCAGTTAAGACACTTGCCTACAAAGCCTAAGGACCCAGGTTTGATTCTCCAGTACCCATGTAAAGCCAGATGCACATGTGTCTGGAGTTTGTTTACAATGGCTAGAGACCCAGTGTGCCCATTCATAGTCATTTTCTCTCCCTGATTCTCTCTCTGTGTGTCTCTCTCTCTCTTACTCTCTCAAATGAATGAATGAATGAATGAATGAATAAATAAATAAATAAATAAATAAATAAATAAATAAATAATATTTTTAAGTTGGAACAGGTTATATATCCTAAGGCATTAATATAGTTATGCTGATTGATGAGGAAACTTTAAAAAATCAATATTTCTGAAGTTTAGGTCACAAAGAGTCAAAAATAGCAAGGGGACTGAGGAGATAACTCAGTCAATAAAGTGTTTGCCTCACAAGGACTTGAGTATGATCCTCAGAACCCATGTAGAAATGGTAGGCATGGTGTTGTGTGCTTGTAATCCCAGCACTGGGAAGGCAGACAGGAGGGTCCCTGGGGCTTGGTGGTCAACCAATCTAGCTTAAATGGCAAGCTCCAAGCCAATGAGAGACCTTATCTCAAAAATAAAAAATGGTGGACAACATTCCTGAGCAACAACATCTGAGGTTGTCCTCTATATTCATGTATACACACATGCAAGTACACCTGTACACACATGAACACACACACTTTCACATGCATAAAACATTAAAGTAAGATCTTGCCAGATGTGGTGGCACACACCTTTAATCCCAGTACTTGAGAGGCAGAGGTAGGAAGATAGCAATGAGTTCAAGGCCACCCTGAGACGACATAGTAAATTCCAGGTCAGCCTGGGCTAGAGTGAGACCCTACTTCAAAAAAGCCCCCCCCCCAAAAAAAACTCTTATAAATGGCTCTGAATCAGGTTTATTAAGAAGGTAAAGCAAGTATATAACCTCTAAAATTACTATGAAAATGTAAAATAGAAAGCTGAACAGACAAGAAGGCAATATATGGTAACAAGGTGTATTCTTTCTGAATATTAATTTGACAAAATGTGACAAGGGTTGTAAACCTGTGTGTATGCTAATTACTATAATAGTCTCAATCCTTCATTTTTCCACCTCTTCACACAGGTGCATCCTGATAACTTGGTTTGGCCAGTGATCTTTCTTGCTTCCCATCATGCTCTTTTGCGTAATCATGAGAACATGCATGCCCTGCATAGCCTGAGGAGTAGACATGAGAGACACCAGAAAAAGGTAGTGGTTTCTGTGAGTCAGGGATATTGAGCTGGGAGTCGAGAAAGGCTAGAATCACTAAAGTCTATAGAGCAAAATCTCAGAAGGGAGCGATCTCTGGCCATGTGCAGAAAGTCCCTCTCTAGTGTTCGGGGAAGTAAGGATCAGCCTGCGTGTACAAGGAAACTATCTGAGGTCTTGGAATCAACTGCTCAAAAGGGCAAGAAAGAAACTGGGGGTGGTGGTGCACGCCTTTAATCTCAGCACTTGGGAGGCAGAAGTAGGAGGATCGCTATGAGTTCAAGGCCACCCTGAGACTACATAGTGAATTCCAGGTCAGCCTAGACCAGAGTGAGACCCTACCTCGAAAAAAACAACAACAACAAAAGGGGGGGGCTAGAAAGAATGCGCCGCAGACCTCATGACGGGCCAGATAGAGTGATTCTGCCAGGACCAAGAATGGAATACACGACACACTAAGAGTGACCAGAAAGGCTGCGCCTGTGTAGTGGGGCACTATCAGCTTGGACAAAACACTGCTCTGCTCCCGCCTAGGAAAATGTGAAGGTAAGACAAATAAATTCAAAAATAACCAGCTCCCAACAAGGCAAAATTCATTATTTCTGTATCTAATCAAAACTTACTAGTGCATGAGTTTGCAAGGACTGCTGTAATGAAGTACCACTAAGTGAGTGACATAAGCAATCAAAATTTATTTTCTCACAGTTGGGAAGGCTAGAAGTTCAAGATCAACATGCTGATAGAGTGGGTTCCTTCTGCAAAATGGAGGGTAGTGAAAGAAGATCTTTTCTCTCTTTCCTGGGTTTATATATGGCTGTCTTCCCCCTGTGTTTCTAAATGGGGAGTGTTCTGTGGTGTCTGCCTCTAAATTTTCCTTTTTTATAAATATATAGTCATACTCTAAGAACTTCATTTTAACTTACTTAACTCTATAAAAATATCTATATTCAAATTAGATCAGGAAGTTAAGGTTTTAGCATATGAATTTGGATTGAAACAGGATACAATTCACACTATAGCACCAGAAATGAAAACAACATGAAAATATGACCCATTTTGAAAAAAGAAATCCCTTGCAACCCAGAAATGATATGGATAATAGATTAATAGACAAATATTAAAATAACTATTAAAACCATATTCCACATGGGTAAAAAGTTATAGATAAGTAGTTTGGTTAATGTTAAGTATCAATTGAGAAGATATAAAAAGATGTAAATGAAACTTTTAGACATATAAAAATGTAATGTCTGAGATTAAAAATACACTAGTAGGAACTGCAAAGATTGTTCAGTGGTTAAAGACACTTGCTTGCAAACCCTAATGGCCTGGGTTCAATTTTCCAGTACCCATGTAAAGCCAGATACACATGGTGGCACATGCATCTGAAGTTCATTTTCAGTGGCAAAAGGCCCTGATGCACCATTCTCTTTTCCCCTCCTCCTCCTCCTCCTCCTCCTCCTCCTCCTCCTCTCTCTCTCTCTCTCTCTCTCTCTCTCCAAATAAATAAAAATATTCTCAAAAATACACTATTAGGGACTAGTAGTGGCAGATTAGATACTACAAAGTATCTAAAAGTCATAATTAGTGAACTTGCAAACATAGTAATATAAATTATGCCAAACACAACCCAGAGAAGAAATAGCAGGGAAATAAACAGAGCATTGGTGAACTGTGATGCAACTTCCAGCAACCTGGTATTTGTGTAGATAGGGTCCCAAAAGAGAAATGAAAGGCTAAAACATTATTTGAAAGAATAATGGCTGAAATTTTCCAAATATTTATAACAACTAAACTTATAAAGTCAAAATCTCAAGTAATTCCAAATGCAGAGACACAAATACAACTACAAGACTCACCACTCAGAAACTACTTGAAATTGGTGATGAAGAGATAATCTTAAGCCTATAGATACAGACACATTAACTACAGAGGAACAGGATAACAGCTGACTTGTCATAAACAAGGAAATGAAGGGAAATCAAGCAGTAACTTCAAAGGGCTGAAAGAAAAATGTATTGTTAGTCTAAAATTATATATTCTGCAAATATAGCTTTAAATATAAAGATTAAGGGCTGGAGAGATGGCTTAGTGGTTAAGGCGCCTGCCTTCTAAGCCTAAGAACCCCGGTTCCAATCTCCAGGTCCCACATTTAGCCAGATGCAAAGTGATGCAAGGGTGCAATGCCACACCTGCCCACAAGGGGGCGCATGCATCTTGATTTCATTCACAGCAGCTGAGAGGCTGCTGGCATGCCCATTCTCTATCTGTCTTCCTCTCCTTCTCTCTCTGTCTCTCTCTGTGTCTCTCTCTTAAAACATATATATATATATATATATATATATATATATATATATATATATATGGAGAGAGAGAGAGATTAAAATGATTAAAATGAAGATATAGGGCTGGAGAGATGGCTTAGCAGTTAAGGCGCATGCCTGCAAAAACTAAAGACCACAGTTCAATTCTCCAGGGCTCAAGTAAGCCAGATGCACATGGTGGCACATGGAGGTCATTTAAAGTGGCTAGAGGCCTTGGCGAACCTCTCTCTCTCTCTCTCTCTCTCTCTCTCTCTCTCTCTCTTTCTCTCCCTCTCTCTGTCTCTAAGAAATAAATAAATAAAAGTAACATCTTTAAAATGAAGATATATAAAAACTGAAGTTATTTATCAGCAGTAAAACTGTCCAACAGGAAATGTTAAGGGAAATTATTCAGGCAGAAGAAAAATAATAGCAAATGGAAATCTAGATGTATCAAAGGAAGGAACACGAGAAATGGTGATTATATGGATGCTGGTAGACCTCACTGTGCTGCCTTCCTCCCTCACCACTCACTTCCTCTCCCACTTACAGCAGTTAAGCTTATTTCTCGATGCACAATTTATACATGTTTATACATACATCATAGGTGATACACTATATTCATCCCACAGTCACTAAACACATACTCAATGGGACTGTCCTACATTCCAGACACTGCAAAGAAAGTGAGCAAAATGGACTATTGAGCTCATATTCGAGCATTTGATCCTTACATGTCCACAATGAGAACACAGCAATTGGCTGATGTTGTTTGAGTTCTATGTTCTGATAATTATACCCAGACTATGAAGAATTCCACTTTGTAATTCTTGTTGTCTTCATGATTCATTCGGTATAAAAATTCAATGAACAAAAGGCCTTACTCACTTGAGGTGTCTCAGTGAGTAAAAGCATTTGCCATGCAAGCATGAGAGCCTGAAGGGGTCTGATTCACCCTGAGCTCAATTCCCCCACCCATGTAAACATTTGGGCATAGCTATACACACCTGTAACCCTAGACCTGCCGGAAGCTAAGATGGGAATTACTGGAGCTCCACAGGTCAGCTAATCTGATAAAAAATGGCCACTCCAGGTTCAGTGAGAGAATCTGTCTCAAGGAAATAAAGTAGACGAGCAACAGACGAGGACACTTGACATTCTCCTCTGACCTCCCCACATGCATGTACACACACACACACACACACACACACACACACACACACACGAGGGTCAGAGAGAGAGAGAGACTACATACACAGAAAAATAAATAATAAAAGGTCTCAGTTATGCAAGCCTGACCATAATGCACTTCAAACAAAACACCTTTACTATATCCTGTCACCTCAAATTTTGATCAGACTGCTGAACTAGGGTAAAAAAAAATGAAAAATAAAACAAAATAGTCAGTAGGGCACAAGTAATAATGTTACATTTTTTATAATTCACTCCTTTGATAAAAGGTTGTCAAAGTGTTCATCACAAACATGTAAAATATGGTAAAATGGGAATGGAAAATTAAAATTATGAATAGTTGAAGAAAACAAATATATTAGCATTAAGTACTAATTTAGATGCTGTCATTTATTTTTTTTTATTTTTTTTATTTTTGGAGAGAGACAGAGAGAGAGAGAGACAGAGAGAGAGAGAGAGACAGAGAGAGAGGGAGAAGGAGACAGAGATGGGCATGCCAGCAGTCTCTCAGCTTCTGAGAACAAAATCCAAATGCGTGCAGCCCCTTGTGGTCAAGGGCGGTATTGCGCCCTTCCGTCACTTTGCATCTGGCTAAACGTAAGACCTGGAGATTGGAACCGGGTTTTTAGGCTTAGCAGGCAGGCGCCTTAACCACTAAGCCATCTCTCCAGCCTGATGCTATCATTTTTAATGAACATGGTTTGGACCTTCCTTGTAACATACTAAAAAGAAAAACAACTTACAAAAAATATATACTTTGTGCTAGAGAAAAACTTAATAGTGAAAATACTCACCACCTACCCATTTCCTTCCTGCAGAATGTCTTTAAATATTACTTCTTTTAGCCAGGCTTTCAACAGACAGTTGGGTGGAGGGAAGGGGATCAAGACTGTGTGGCTTTTGATGTTTTGGAATTGGTTTGCAGGAAGAATATGGAAAGATTTGGAACTTTGGACTATGCTAAGCCTTGCAGAGCTTGGTGGACCATTCTGTTCAGAGATTGAAAGGCCTAAGTGTGTAGAGAGAACTGTGGATTGGGAGGCTCAGCTTGTGAGGTTTCAGAGAGGCAAGGACTTTGCTCAGACTGGACCAGCAGCAGTTTGTGTAAGAGGCTGTCTGCTCTGCCCATGCCCTGAGAACCTGGGCAAAGTTGGATTTAAAAGTAGTGGACACAGGTGTGCATAACCATGCCCAGTAAACCCATCATTTTATAGGGTGAAAATAGATGCTATTAAAGAAGAGAATAGGGGCTGAAGGGATGGCTTAGAGGTTAAGACATTTGCCTGCAAAGCCTAAGGACAGGACCCTGGTTCAGTTCTCCAGGACCTACATAAACCAGATGCACAGGGTGGTACATGCATCTGAAGTTCATTTGCAATGGCTGGAGGCCCTGGTGTGCCCATTCTCTCTGTCTCTCTGTCTCTGTCTCTCTCTCTCTCTCTGACTCTCTCAAATAAATAAAACTTTTTCATTTGGTATAAATTCAATGAACAAAGGCCTTACTCACTTGAGGTGTCTGCAGTGGTAAAAGCATTGCCATGCAAGCATGAAGAGAGCCTAGAAGGGGATGGTTCACCCCTGAGCTCAATTCCCCACCATGTAAACATTTGGGCATAGCTACTTTCCTGTAACCTGGAGACCTGCCGGAGGCTAGATGGGAGTGAGGCTCACAGGTCAGCTAATCTGATAAAAAATGGCCCTCCAGGTTCAGTGAGAATCTGTCTCAAGGAAATAAAGTGAATGAGCAACAGGCGAGGACATGACATTCTCCTCTGACTCTCCACATGCATGTACACACACACACACACACACACACACACACACACACCACGAGGTCAGAGAGAGAGGAGCTACATACACAGAAAAATAAATAATAAAGAGTCTCAGTTATGCAAGCCTGACCATAATGCACTTCAAACAAAACACCTTTACTATATCCTGTCACCTCAAATTTTGATCAGACTGCTGAACTAGGGTAAAAAAAATGAAAAAATAAAGCAAAATAGTCAATGGGAGCTGTAGTAATAATGTACATTTTGCATTCACTCCTTTGACAAAAGGTTTGTCAAATGCTGTCCTAAACATGTAAAATATGGTAAAATAGAATGGAAAATTAAATATAGATGATTGAAAAAACTCAAATATATTAGCATTAGAGTATATTCAGATTACTGTCATTATTTTTTTATTTTTTTATTTTTGGAGAGAGACAGAGAGAGAGGAAGCAGAGAGAGAGAGACAGAGAGAGGGAGAAGGAGACTGAGAGATGGGCTGCCAGCAGTCCTCTCAGCTGAGGAGCAGAAATCCAAATGCGTGCAGCCCCTTGTGGTCAAGGAAGCGGTATTAGCCCTTCCGTCACTTTGCATCTGCTCGCGTAAGACCTGGAGATTGGAACCGGGTTTGCCGAAGCAGCAGGCAGCGCCTTAACCACTAAGCCATCTCTCCAGCCTGATGCTATCATTTTAATGAACATGGTTTGGACCTTCCTTGTAACATACTAAAGAAAAATGACATTACAAAAAATATATGCACTTGTGCTAGAAAAACTTAATAGTGAAAATGCTCTACCTACCCATTTCCTTCCTGGGAGGTATCTTTTACTAGTGTTGTACTTTTAGCGGAAAACTTTCAACAGACAGTTGGGTGGAGAGGGATCAAGACTGTGTGGCTTTGGATCTTTGGAATTGGTTTGCAGGAAGAATATGGAAGATTTGGAACTTTTGGACTATGCTAAGCCTTGCAGAGATTGGTGAAGGATGCTGTTTACAGGAATTTGAAAGGGCCTAAATTATAGAGAGAACTGTGGATTGGGGCTCAGCTTGTGAGGTTTCCAGAGAGGCAAGGACTTTGCTCCAGACTGGACCAGCAGCAGTTTGTGAAAGGAGAGTTTCTGCTCTGCCCATGCCTGAGAACCTGGGCAAAGTTGGATTTAAAAGTAGTGGTTACAGGTGTGCGTAACCATGCCCAGAAGTAAACCCATCATTTTATAGGTGAAAATAGATGCTATTAAAAGAAAGAGAACAGGGGCTGAAGGGATGGCTTGGGAGGTTAAGACTTTTGCCTGCAAAGCTAAGGACCGGACCCTGGTTCAGTTCTCCAGATTTTCATAAACCAGATGCAGGGTGGTACATGCATCTGAAGTTCATTGCAATGGCTGGAGGCCTGAGTGCGCCATTCTCTCTGTCTCTCTGTCTCTGTCTCTCTCTCTCGACTCTCTCAAATAAATAAAACTTTTAAAAGAAGAAGAGGCTGGAGAGATGGGTTAGTGGTTACGCGCTATCTGCAAAACCAAAGGATACCGGTTCAATTCTCCAGGACCTATGTGTGCCAGATGCACAAGGACGATGCATCTGGAGTTCGCTTGCAGCATGAGCCCCTGGTGCACTCTTATCTTCCTTGCTCTCTCTCTCTCTCTCTCTCTCTCTCTCTCTCCTCTCTTTCTCTCAAATAAATAAATAAAATATTTTTTTAAAAAAGGAAGAGAATAGTTTCAAAGTATATGGAGGACATTGTGTTACAATCATTTCACACACTGGGTTACATCCAGTACCCACCATCTCCTGCAGCCACTCTACATAGATTGGCTCTGACAGCTCTGCTGCATCACACACAGGACAGCAGCTGGCAGCACAGAGGTGTCCTAGTAGCACTGCCCATTACTGCAGAAACAGACTAACAAGCTTTCCTACTGTTTCCTCAAACAAGGGAAGCAAGCCAGGCCAACGAAGTGATAAGCAGAGCTAATGAGAAGAGGGAATCCCTTCTCTGCCAAGGTCTCCCAAGCACTAGGCACCAGGCTGGTTTTGGGGCAATGGTAACGGGTACTGCTGTGTCACCACTGAGACCTGGCTTTACTCAGCAATGTCTCCAAGAACACAGTGCCTTAGGTCCCACAAGCTCGCCTCAATTTCTAGAGAAAGAACTCAAGGGGAAGAAAAAGAAAAAGCTGGATTGAGAGATGGCTGGAGTGATTAAGACGCTTGGGTGCCTGCAGTTCATTCCTCAGGACCCACATAAAGTCAGATGCACAAAGTGGTGCTTGCATCTGGAGCCCTTACAATGGCTGTAGGCTCTTGGGTGTGCCCATCCTCCCTCCCTCCCTCTCTCTCTCTCTCTCTCTCTGCTTGCAAATAAATAAAACCTTTAAAAAAAAAAAAAAGAAAGAAAAGAAAATTCGTTGCCAGAAGTGTGTGTGACTGGCTTTTAGCCATTACAGCCCAGTTCTAGCCAGAACAAGCTCACTTAGATCATGTTCACCCAGATATGTAATAGTTCTGCTCATGCCATGTTCTCCTCCTATGAGGAAAACTTCAATTCCTGGAATTGTAAGTTCAAATAAATTCTTCTTCCCATAAACTGCTTTTGGTCCAGTGTCTTGTCGCAGCAATAAGATGGTAATTACAATACTGTGTAATGACTACCATTGTCTGGCTATATATATATATATATATATATATATATATATATGTCTCTAAGAAATAAATAAATAAAAGTAACATCTTTAAAATGAAGATATATAAAAACTGAAGTTATTTATCAGCAGTAAAACTGTCCAACAGGAAATGTTAAGGGAAATTATTCAGGCAGAAGAAAAATAATAGCAAATGGAAATCTAGATGTATCAAAGGAAGGAACACGAGAAATGGTGATTATATGGATGCTGGTAGAGACCTCACTGTGCTGCCTTCCTCCCTCACCACTCCCTTCCTCTCCCAGTTACAGCAGTTAAGCTTATTTCTCGATGCACAATTTATACATGTTTATACATACATCATAGGTGATACACTATATTCATCCCACAGTCACTAAACACATACTCAATGGGACTGTCCTACATTCCGGACACTGCAAAGAAAGTGAGCAAAATGGACTATTGAGCTCATATTCGAGCATTTGATCCTTACATGTCCACAATGAGAACACAGCAATTGGCTGATGTTGTTTGAGTTCTATGTTCTGATAATTATACCCAGACTATGAAGAATTCCACTTTGTAATTCTTGTTGTCTTCATGATTCATTCGGTATAAAAATTCAATGAACAAAAGGCCTTACTCACTTGAGGTGTCTCAGTGAGTAAAAGCATTTGCCATGCAAGCATGAGAGCCTGAAGGGGTCTGATTCACCCTGAGCTCAATTCCCCCACCCATGTAAACATCTGGGCATAGCTATACACACCTGTAACCCTAGACCTGCCGGAAGCTAAGATGGGAATTACTGGAGCTCCACAGGTCAGCTAATCTGATAAAAAATGGCCACTCCAGGTTCAGTGAGAGAATCTGTCTCAAGGAAATAAAGTAGACGAGCAACAGACGAGGACACTTGACATTCTCCTCTGACCTCCCCACATGCATGTACACACACACACACACACACACACACACACACACACGAGGGTCAGACAGAGAGAGAGACTACATACACAGAAAAATAAATAATAAAAGGTCTCAGTTATGCAAGCCTGACCATAATACACTTCAAACAAAGCACCTTTAGTATATCCTGTCACCTCAAATTTTGATCAGACTGCTGAACTAGGGTAAAAAGAAAATGAAAAATAAATCAAAATAGTCAGTAGGACACAAGTAATAATGTTACATTTTTTTATAATTCACTCCTTTGATAAAAGGTTGTCAAAGTGTTCATCACAAACATGTAAAATACAGTAAAATGGGAATGGAAAATTAAAATAATGCATAGCTGAAGAAAACAATTATATTAGGGTTAAGGACTAATTTAGATGCTGTCATTTTTTTATTTTTTATTTTATTTTATTTTTTTTATTTTTGGAGAGAGACACAGAGAGAGAGACAGAGAGAGAGGGAGAAGGAGACAGAGTTGGGCGTTCCAGCAATCTCTCAGCTGCTGAGAACAAAATCCAAATGCGTGCACCCCCTTGTGATCAAGGGCGGTATTGCGCCCTTGCATCACTTTGCATCTGGCTAAACGTGGGACCTGGAGATTGGAACCGGGTTCTTAGGCTTGGCAGGCAGGCACCTTAACCGCTAAGCCATCTCTCCAGCCTGATGCTGTCATTTTTAATGAACATGGTTTGGACCTTCCTGGTAACATACTAAAGAGAAAAACAACTTACAAAAAAAATACTTTGTGCTAGAGAAAAACTTAATAGTGAAAATACTCACTGCCTACCCATTTCCTTCCTGGAGAATGTCTTTAAATATTACTTCTTTTAGCCAGGCTTTCAACAGACAGTTGGGTGGAGGGAAGGGGATCAAGACTGTGTGGCTTTTGATCTTTTGGAATTGGTTTGCAGGAAGAATATGGAAAGATTTGGAACTTTGGACTATGCTAAGCCTTGCAGAGATTGGTGGACCATACTGTTCAGAGATTGAAAGGCCTAAGTGCATAGAGAGAACTGTGGATTGGGAGGCTCAGCTTGTGAGGTTTCAGAGAGGCAAGGACTTTGCTCAGACTGGACCAGCAGCAGTTTGTGAAAGAGGCTGTCTGCTCTGCCCATGCCCTGAGAACCTGGGCAAAGTTGGATTTAAAAGTAGTGGACACAGGTGTGCATAACCATGCCCAGTAAACCCATCATTTTATAGGGTGAAAATAGATGCTATTAAAGAAGAGAACAGGGGCTGAAGGGATGGCTTAGAGGTTAAGACTTTTGCCTGCAAAGCCTAAGGACCGGACCCTGGTTCAGTTCTCCAGGACCTACATAAACCAGATGCACAGGGTGGTACATGCATCTGAAGTTCATTTGCAATGGCTGGAGGCCCTGGTGTGCCCATTCTCTCTGTCTCTCTGTCTCTGTCTCTCTCTCTCTCTGACTCTCTCAAATAAATAAAACTTTTAAAAAAGAAGAAGAAGAGGGGCTGGAGAGATGGGTTAGTGGTTAAGGCGTTTGCCTGCAAAACCAAAGGATACCGGTTCAATTCTCCAGGACCCATGTGTGCCAGATGCACAAGGGGACGCATGCATCTGGAGTTCGTTTGCAGTGGCTGGAGGCCCTGGTGCACTCTTATCTTCCTTGCTCTCTCTCTCTCTCTCTCTCTCTCTCTCTCTCTCTCTCTCTCTTTCTCTCAAATAAATAAATAAAATATTTTTTTAAAAAAGGAAGAGAATAGTTTCTGGCATATGGAGGACATTGGTGTTGCCAATCATTTCACACACCAAGCTACATCCAGTGCCCACCATCTCCTGCAGCCACTCTACATAGATGCCTGGCTCTGACAGCCTCTGCTGCACTGCTGCACAGGAGAACAGCTGGCAGCACAGAGGTGTCCTAAAATAGCACTGCCCATTACTGCAGAAACAGACTAACAAGCTTTCCCTACTGTTTCCCAAACAAGGGAAGCAAGCCAGGCCAACGAAGTGATAAGCAGAGCTAATGAGAAGAGGGAACTTTCCTGCCATGTCTCTAAGCACTAGGGCAATCAGGCTGGTTTTGGGCAATGGTAATGGTACTGCTGTGCTTACCACTGAGACCTGGCTTGGTCAGCAATGTCTCCAAGAACACAGTGCTCTTTAGGTCCCACAAGCCTGCCTCAATTTCTAGGAGAAAGAACTCAAGGGGAAGAAAAAGAAAAGCTGGGATTGGAGAGATGGCTGAGTGATTAAGACGCTTGGTGCCTGCAAAGTTCGATTCCCCAGGACCCACATAAAGTCAGATGCACAAAGTGGTGCTTGCATCTGGAGCTCCTTACAATGGCTGTAGGCTCTGGTGTGCCCATCCTCCCTCCCTCCCTCTCTCTCTCTCTCTCTCTCTCTCTGCTTGCAAATAAATAAAACATTTAAAAAAAAAAAAAAGAAAGAAAAGAAAATCTGTTGCCAGAAGTGTGTGTGACTGGCTTTAGGCCATTACAGCCCAGTTCTAGCCAGAACAAGCTCACTTAGATCATGTTCACCCAGATATGTAATAGTTCTGCTCATGCCATGTTCTCCTCCTATGAGGAAACTTCACCTTGGAATTGTAAGCCTAAATAAATTCTTTCTTCCCATAAACTGCTTTTGGTCCAGTGTCTTGTCTCAGCAATAAGATGGTAATTACAATACTGTATAATGACTACTATTGTCTGGCTATATATATATATATATATATATATATATATATATATATATATATCATATATTTATATATAAAATGACCACCAAAGCACCCTCTAAACACTTACATTTATGTCCATATATTAATGCTACTCTCACTTTTGGTTAGAGAAGCTTCTCTTATCAGATGGCAGTGACCACTTGGTGACTCAAAACTCACCATAGTGCTGAGAAGACGTGATAGTGGGTGTTTAGCACTAAGTGAGACATGGACATGTCTATCACATCCTCCAGGGCTCAGGGGCCATTGTGAAAGAGGTGGCAGAAGAAAAAAGTGTAGGAGTCAAAGGAAGGGTAGGACTGCTTATAATGTTGTCTTCTAGATGCCAAATGGTCTTGATGTTCATGACCTCACAGTGTCTGACACTACTTACACAAGACCTGCATAATAGAAAAAAAGTGATGACATCAAAATAGAAGAGAGGGGGCCGGGAGTGGTGGGGTACGCCTTTAATCTCAGCATTTGGGAGGCAGAGGTAGGAGGATTGAGTTCGAGGCCACCCAGAGACTACATAGTGAATTCCAGGTCAGCCTGGGCTAGAGTGAAACCCTACCTCAAAAAAAAAAAAAAAAAAAAAAAAAAAAAGAAGAAGAAGAAGAAGAGAGGCCTGGAGAGATGGCTTAGCAGTTAAGGCACTTGCCTACACAGCCAAAGGACCCAGGTTCATTTCCCCACGACCCACATAAGCCAGATGTACAAGGTAGCATATGCATCTGGAATTTGTTTGCAGTTACTGGAGGCCCTAGTGCACCCATTCTCTCTCTCTCTCTCTCTTTCTCTGTCTGCCTCTCTCTCAAATAAATACAATAAAATAAATTTTAAAAAACCAGAAGAGAGGCTAACTGGAAGAAGAAGGGATTCAATGGAAGATGGATTTTGGAGGGGATAAAATGGGGCTGGTGGGGGCATTATCATGGTTTATTGTCTATACTTATGGGAATTGTCAATAAAAAGTTTCAGCAACAACACTTTATTATAATTCTTAGGAGTAGCTATAATTAGCATATGTCTAAAATGGCAAAACTGAATTAAACTTTCCCTCATTTAAAGACATATTCAATGACAGCAATAAGTAAAGATATCTGTGGACTTTTACTGACCCAAAAAAGTGTGGATGGATAAGTTTTTGTTTCTTAAACACTGAAAAATGAACTATGTCTAAGTGGATCGTTTATACTTTTTATAAGATATATAATTAAACACACAAACACAAAGAAGGGAAGAAATGGCATTAGTTTGAAAGATAATATTTCCTAGTCTATTTGTTTCTTTTATGTTCTCCCTATGTAAAAAAAAAAAAGTGATTATAGATTATGAGGCTGGGTTGTTTTGGCTCTTAAACATCATTGTCAAATCTGAAGAATGCAAAATTTTAGAATGCTTGGTTCTTTGCCTTGATTCCATTCTGTTTCATTATGAGACCTAACTAACTCAGCAGCAGAATTTTGTTTAGCTTAATTTTGAGTTCTCTTGCTGTTTCTTTTACAAAACAGGTAATGAAGACCCCAGAGAAAGTGGTCAGCAGCCATTCATTGCTTAGACTAACATTTATGGACCACACTATGGACCAAACAATGGCAACACGCAAACAGACCAAAGTCCCTGCCTTCGTGGAGTTTACCTCTTAATGGAGAAAGGACCAAAAAAAAACAAGGAAATGAGAAATGAGGCAGCATATGGTGATGCACTGACAGAAAAAAAAAAAAAAATCAGAAATGGGAAATGGGCAGTGGTAATTTTACAGCATGGAAGTTATCAAAGAAAGGATGATGTTTGAGCAAAGCTACATGGGAGGGAGCCATGGAAACACTTGCAGAGAAAGCAACCAGTCAGGGAACAGCCAGATAGAGGGAGCAGCCAGACAGAGGGAGAAGCCAGGCTGAGGGACCAGACAGACAGACGGAGCAGCCAGACAGAGGGAGAAGCCAGGCTGAGGGAACAGCCACACAGAGGGACCAACCAGACAGAAGGAGCAGCCAGACAGAGGGAGCAGCCAGACAGAGGGGGCAACCAGGAAGAGGGAGCAGCCAGACAGAGGGGGCAACCAGGAAGAGGGAGCAGCCAGACAGAGGGAGCAGCCAGGCAGAGGGAGCAGCCAGGCTGAAGGAGCAGCCAGGCAGAGGGAACAGCCAGGCAGAGGGAACAGCCAGACAGAGGGAGCAGCCAGACAGAGGGAGCAGCCAGGCAGAGGGAGCAGCCACACAGAAGGAACAGCCAGGTAGAGGGGGCAGCCAGGTAGAGGGAACAGCCAGACAGAGGGAACAGCCAGGCAGAGGGAACAGCCAGACAGAGGGAACAGCCAGACAGAGGGAGCAGCCAGGCAGAGGGAACAGCCGGACAGAGGGAGCAGCCAGGCAGAGGGAGCAGCCAGACAGAAGGAACAGCCAGCAGGAGGAACAGCCAGACAGAGGGAGCAGCCAGACAGAGGAACAGCCAGGGAAGAGAGGAGCAGGGCAGCCAGGAACAGCCAGAGAGGGCAGCCAGACAGAGGGAGCAGCCAGGCAGAGGGAAAAGCCAAGCTGAGGGCAGCCAGGCAGGCCAGACAGCCAGGGCAGCCAGCAGCCAGGTAGAGGGGGCAGCCAGGCAGAGGGAGCAACCAGGCAGGGAGGAGCCAGGCAGAGGGCAGCCACACAGGGAAGTGCCTCGAGGCTGAGGAGCAGCAAGAAGGTCAGTGCTGCTGGAGGACAATCATCTAGGGGTGAGGAGGATGAGTTTAGCCAAGGAAGAGAAGGGCAAAGGCCAGGGCAGATGATGCGTGGCCCTACAGGCCTTTGTTCAAATGTTGAGACAGATAGAACGTCATTTGAACCAAGAAGAAGCATGAAACAACACGTGGTTTTAGAACCGCTGCATGTTATTGTAAGCACAGACTTTAGAGGCTGAGGAAGGAACAGGAGACTGTGTAGAAAGCCACTGAAATAGGGGCAGGGGAAGAGTGCACCCATACAGACACACAAAAACACACACACACACACACACACACACACACACACGGAAAGAAAGGAAGCAAGCAGGCAAACAAGGCATGAGAAGATGACCTTTGCCAGGGTCTTTCAGCAGATGTGGAAAAGACCCTTACAGATGGTTTCATTCTGTGGAATGGAGACATGTCATGGATCATGGATTGAGAGTAATATTTTCTTGGAAAATCTTTTTTAAAAAGTCATTGTAAAGCCAGGCATGGTGGCTCACATCTTTAGACCCAATACTCAGAAAGCTGAGGGAGGAGGGTTGCTATGAGTTCAAGGCCAGCCTGGGGTTGCACATTGAGGTAGGGCATTCTAGGGCTAGAATGAAACCCTGTTACAAAAAAAAAAAAAAAAATGCCTTTAATACAAATATGAGAATTTTTGCCAAAAAGTCAGGATTTGCATGTTGGTTTTAAAGAGCTTTCTCTAGCTGGATGTGGTGGCTTTACTCCCAGCACTGGAGAGGGAACAGCCAGACAGAGGGAGCAGCCAGACAGAAGGAACAGCCAGACGGAGGGTAGAATGATCACCATGAGTTTGAGGCCACCTTGGACTATAGAGTGAGACCCTGCCAACAACAACAATAATAATAATATGAATGAGAAGAAGCAATTTCTATTCTATAGAAACTAGACCCACAATAATAACACTATTTATTTATTTATTTATTTATTTAAGATAGAGAGAGGCAGATAAAGAGAGAGAGAATGGATGTACCAGGGCCTTCAGCCATGGCAAATCCTCCAGATGCATGTGCCATCTTGTGCATCTGATTTACATGGGTACTGGGGAATCGAGCCTGGTTCCTTTGGCTTTGCAGGCAAGTGCCTTAACTGCTAAGCCATCTCTCCAGCTATTTTAAGGGCTGAGCTTTACTCACTGGACTTTTCTGGGAAGATGACAAGTAAGAATTTTTACTTCTCTCTACCCTTTCTGTGTGAACTCTTTCTTACATGCAGGCAGTTCACTTTCCTGCCTTCACAAATGTTGCGTAGTAAGAGTTTCACTTAATTTTTTGATGATTTAAGAATTTCATTATCTCAGAATTGTAATTCTAGTCAATAATTCATATCAAACAGATATTTGAATATGAAGATAAAAGATACATAGCCTGGAACCAACTATACTAAATCACAGGATATACTATTAATACTTGATTTGTTTTGAACTCCTTACATGCTTGGACATTTTTATGACTACAAGTTTTTATGAGAGCAGACTGCCAATGAACTCTGGTAATGGAGCTGTGGTCAGTGAGATGTGGTTTATTTCCTATGAGCTAGCCCTTGAGGATCACATTGTTCATCACTTGGTGACTCTATAGCTGATTATGACTAAATAATTACTGAAATTCATCATGTTTATGAAATAATATAACATACACTCAGCTATGTTATTCAAAATATAGATCAAACACCACTTCCATATTAGGCCTATGCTTTTATAGCCTGCCCTGCTATTCTCTCTCTCACAACATTTTTCTGAGCTGACAGGGCTATTAACCAGATTTTCAAGCCAAGGATATGTTTTTACATCCTCCTGTGTATTTCAGTAAAATTAATTTGAGTTCTCTTCCCTTCCCTTTTCACTGGCTTCTTAATACATTTTGCTGTCAGTTTCAATAAAAAATATCAACAAGCCAGGCAGGCTGTGGCAGAAATCACTACTGCTAAGTGTTATACCCAGAGCTTAAATGGTAAAAGTTAAAAACTGGAAAACAAGACAAGAACTTTTCAACAACTATGGGTCAAAACAAAATATGCAAAACTTCACAGTGTATGCAAAAGAATAAAATTTCAAAGGAATATTTTTAAAGTATACTCATTTATTAGGACCCTCACACCAAAACACCGCAGAGTAAGAGCCTAAACAACAGAAATTAATTTTCCTACAGTTCTAAAGGCAAAAAGTCTAAGGCTAAAATATCAGCAGAGTTGTTTTCTCCCAAGGTTTCTCGTTGGCCCTAACAGGTTGCACACAGAACTCTCCCTCCATGTATTCACGAGTGCAGACTTTTCCTTTCATTGCTTTGGAGATAGCTGGCTTCTCCCTGAGTCTTTTCTCAGAAATACTTGGTATGTATGTCTGTGCTGAACTTTCCACTCTTGATAAGGGCACTGGCAGGTTTGATCAGGGTTCATTTAATACCACCCTATTTCTAGATAACAGTATCAATCTGTCATGGGAATTAGAACTTCAACATATGAGTGGGGAGGCATAATTCAGGCCATGACACACACTATTTAGGAAAAATATACGGCATAAATCCATCATTGTCTAATAACTACTAGTGAACCATGAGCTGATACAGGAATGTGCTTATCCAAGATAGTATTTGATATACTCATCTGTATATAAAAACAGCTATAACACTCCTGGGCATACACCCTGTAGTGGTTTGAATTAGGTGCCTCTCATAAACTCATGTCTTGTGAATGCTAGGTCCCTGGCTGATGGCGATTTGGGAACTGGAGCCTCCTGGAGGTGGTGTATTGTTTGGGGCAGGCTTATGGGTGTGACAGCCAGCTTCCCCTTGACAGTGTTGGGTACACTCTCCTACTGCTGTTGACCACCTAATGTTGGCCAGGAGGTGATGTCCAGCCTCTGCTCATGCCATGATTTCCCCTACCATCATGGACCCTCCTCTCAAGTCTATAAGCCATAATAAACCCTTTCCTCCCATCAGTTGGTTTTGGTCGGGTGTTTCATCCCAGCAACGAGAAGGTGACTGCAACAGAAAAAGCGACTGACAGTGGGATGGTCAGCACTAAATGGGATGTCTCTGCCACACCCTCCAGGCTCAGGGACCATTGTGGGAGAGAAGGCAGAAAGAATATAAGAGCCAAAGGATGGGAGGAGTGCTTTGGAATGCTGTCTTCCAAACTGTGGGGGTTTGATTCAGGTGTCCCCCATAAACTTAGGCGTTCTGAATTCGAGGTTCCCAGCTGATGGAGATTTGGGAATTAACGCCTCTTGGAGGCAGTGTATTGTTGGGGACAGGCGTCACTACCTGCATTTGAATCCCCAGAACCCATGCAAAAGCCGCTTGTGATAGACTGTCTATAATTCAAGACTTCTGATGGCAAGATGGGAGACAGAGGCTGGAGAATCCCCAGAAGCTCAAGCTAGCTAGCTTGATGAACAATGAACAGGAGACCTTTATAAACAAGGTGGAAGGCGAGGACCAATACCCAAAGCTGTCTTCTAATCTCCACACATGTGCTGTGGTACATGCACATCTGTGCTCATACACACACACACACACACACACACACAAATGGTGGTTTGATTCAGGTGTCCCCCATAAACTTAGTTATGCTGAACGTTAGTCTCCCCTATGTTACAACGTTGGCTCTGCATGAACCAGTGACCGGATCATAGGCAAGCTGATTGTCTCCAGGAGCGTTAGCTCCTTCCTGTGTGTGCCAGTGTTACTGTGGAGAGCTAAGTGGATTCATCTACAATGCACAGCACAGCTTGTGCACTGCCCAAGATTGCCATGAAAAGGTTTTAACTTGGAGTATTAAGATAAACTGTGGTTGAAATAAGTCCTCGTATTACCCCCATCATCTGTATATCTCTGTTGAAGTCCACTGCAGGCCAGGCTCCAGAGATTATAAAGAGCTGCAGAGGAGATGCAGGACCTCCACAGCACAAATGAGCCTTACGTTTGAACTCAATACATTTTGAAAAGTGAAATAAGAACACTAGGCATCAGATAGCTTGGATTGCATAATTAAAAAAAAAAAAAAAAAAAAAAACTTCCCGGTTCTGTGGGGGAAAAAAAGAACAAATTTTATAGTCAATCAAATTATTGGCACCGTGAGGAACGTGCTGTGGAGCTGTCAGGAAAGAAGACTGGCTTGGAGAAACCTTGATGGTACCTCCCACCTCAGACAAACCACCCGCAGGCTGTGTCTCCTCCGCGTCAGCAAATGTACAGACTGGCTGCCTCGCCCTGTGCTTCTCAGCGTCACATGCCTTTCTATACTTCAGATGTGATCTCCCGTTTATTGTCAATTCCACCTGAAAAGCAATCATCATTTCTGCTTCTTTTGTACACCCCACTTAGATAGAAAACCAGGAAATAAAAAAAAAAAAAAAAAAAAAGAGAAGGAGGGGACAAGAAAGAAGCGGAGGAGGGAAGAACTCAGAAAAGAATAAAAATGAAAGCCCGTTGGGAAAAGAAGCCAACACTGTCGCAAAGTAACCTGCAGAGCAGTGTCTCCCTGTAAGAGTTGACCATTTGCAAACTGTTGAACCTATGTGTCCCTCTTCCTGTTACAGATGCATGTCGAAGGATTTCACACAAAGAATTATTCTCCATGCTCTCCCTGAATCATCAGCAATAAAGCAATGAACATATTTGTAACCTGTATTGGTTATTCATTATTGAATGTAGGAAATACATGTAATACTTTCCCAGGCACCTGCTATAGACAGATGAAGCAGCAGAAATAATTATACATTTCTTTTCATAAAGAGCTTTGCCCTTTAATCCAATCCAGGTATTCTGGTGATGACAGCACCTAGGGCAAGAAAGAAGTCACACTGGAAGAGGTGAAGAAAGTGTAGCACTGAGGCCCCCCTTTGGCCCTACACCTGTGGGCGCGTGGTACCTTCTAGAAGTCGCCCCTCCCACTTGTTAGCATTTGCACTACACAATTTGTGAAGTTCTCATTATGTCAAGTATTGTATCAAAACCCTTTGGGTCATTGCCTTTTTATCTCTATTACTTGTAGGTTCTTAAAAGCAACATTCAACTTTGAACATTATTTAAGACCAAATCTAGTGTTTACAGAGTGTACAATGAAGAAACATTTAATGGTGTAAATTAATAAAATTCTCATTGTCTTTCAGTCTGAAGTTTCTTCATCTATTTCTTCACTTAGCTTGAACCACCTAATCCACTAGCCACCTGTAGACGTAGCTAAGCAAACTAAGTAGAATTTGGTAGCAGAAACACAAACTACAAGGTCAAGAGAAACAGTCTCTCTCAGGTGCTATTTTTAGATATAAGAGAGACCTTTGGTACATCATATAACTGTGCTGTTCCTGTATTCTCCCTCTATGACATGGAGGAAAAGACTATGCGCCCTGCAAAGGAACAAGGGAAGGCAAAGGAGGATACAGGGTGCGCATTCTTGACCTGCGCTCCCCACTGGGCTGGTCCCCCCCAGAAATCTCATGACACAGTTCTCACAGCAACTGTGCTTCAGTCACACAGCTTTACAGATGAGGAAACAGATTCGTGTAAACTGACTGGCAGAAAGTCACTCAGCTCATAACTGGCTAAGTGACACATGACTTGAGAATCAGTCTGTTCTGGGCAAAGCACTAAACATCTAGTGAGGGCCACTGAGCTGGCAGTGTGATGGTTGTGAGGAACCAGGGACACACAAAACAGAAGGGTTGTTGTCCAGGAGAGGAGGAATGTGTATGCAAATACTGTCTTCTGAGAACATGTCCAGGGTTCCTTCTGCCTCACCCTGCTGCTTTTAGTACGACTCTGGGAGATAAGTGTGTGCATGTACATCACAGGATCAAAGAGGAACTATATAATTATTTGTTGATTTTTGTCTTTTGCCTTTTTTTTAATCATGGTTTTGTATGGCCCAGGCTAGCCTCAAACTCACTATGTAGCCAAGGATGACCTTGAATTCTCTTTTTAAAACATATTTTTATTTATTTAATTGCAAGCAGAGAGACAGAGAGAATGGGTGCACCAGAGCCTCCAGCCACTGCAAACAAACTAGAGATGCACATGCCACCTTGTACATCTGGCTTACATGGGTCCTTAGGCTTTGCTGACAAGTGCCTTAACCACGCTGAGCCATCTCTCAAGCCCATGACCTTGAATTCTTAATCCTCCTTCTTCTACCTCTAGAGAACTGGAATCCAAGTCAGAGTCCCATAGTCAGGAAACTCGCACTTCAGAGAGAAGCTCCACTGCTCTCTAGAGAAGAGTGGGCCTGCACACCAAAACTCTCTCAAATAACTTTTTATACCCCCTTTAACCCAAGCTGCTCTCACTCTTAGCTGGAGAATCTGTTGTATTTTATAGATGGCATAGAAAACAGAAGAGAACCAAGATCCATTGATAAGACAAGAAGATAGTCAACTGCCCAACATGAGACGTGCTACCTCTACCTCATCTACCAGGGCCCAGGAGAAACTGCAAAGGAAGTGGTGACCTTATACTGTTCTGACTGCTACATTGACAACCAGCTCCAGGGTGAAGGTGACAGACAAGGTGATCAACCAAAACCTATCACGGCAAAAACCCAGAGGCTAAAAAGAACTCAATACTAACAGGCCTGCCATGGCTCAGGGAACATTGCACAAGAGGGGCCAGAAAGATGGTAAGAGCCACAGAGAGGGTGGGAGTACCCTGAAGCACAGTCTCCCCTTTCCCCCCTCCATGCTACCCCACTAAGATTGACTGAAGTCTTCATGACCCGCACAGTGAATACCATAACCCCTCTGAGGAGGACCCCCACGGGAGTGGGAGCTGAGGTGAAGGGATAAAAGAGTATAACCTGTTATAATATACATGAAATAAAATACATAACATGAACTCCACCTGTGGAACAAGATGTTCTCTTAAGAGAAGAGGCAAAGTTGGTATTGCAAACTTTGCTTTGGAATCTACTTGACGACTACCCCACTGAAGTCAGGACAGAGTCTGCAACCCAAGCAATGTGGTCAGAGGCTCAGCTTCCAACATATTTCTGGTTCAGTAGGGTTATGGAAAGAGAACTTCTGACTTTGGCTAGATTCCTCTACAGTTAAAGACATTTCTTGGTTAAATCATGTTTTCAAACTTTAATAATGGTTGTTCTTACTTGGAACAGTAATATTAACTTTTGTTCATAAAAATCTTCCTTCCTCATATACCGAAGAAATGGGGAGTCACATGAAATTAAAATATCAAAGGACATAAAGAAAATTTCAAGAGAAAGTCAAACCAAAAATTATCGCATCATTAATTATTACAAAGCAAGTGAGAGGTGAAAGGATGTTTTATAGTTTTATTCCTTCAAAACTTTACTTTTGTATTATTATGGTTATGTTAAAGGCAAGAGATTCTTAAATTTCAGATCATGTTATTGTAATAGTGCTTAAAGCATCCGCACATAACCCACAGGCTTAAATTCAGTGACTCATTCTTATATATTCATCATGTTAAAAATGACATATAGTTCCAGAATGCTTCTCCCCGGGGCACATCACTGGGATTGAATTCTTATCCACTTATACAAAATAGGAACAGATTACTTCTTGTCCAGGAAGCATTTGGAGGAAAAACCATCAAAACACAATAGTTGAAGGCACATATCATCACTTTCTTAAAAAGTAATGGAGGGCTGGAGAGATGGCTTAGGGGTTAAGGCACCTGCCTCCAAGGCCTAAGAACGCTGGTTCCAATCTTCAGCCGTTCCAATCTCCAGGTCCCACGTTTAGCCAGATGCAAAGTGACGCAAGGGTGCAATGCCACACTTGACCACAAGGGGGCATACACATCTGGATTTCGTTCGCAGCAGCTGAGACACTGCTGGCGCACCCATCTCTATCTGTCTCCCTCTTCCCCCCCCCACTCTCTGTCTCTCTGTGTGTCTCTCTCCAAAAAAAAATAATAATAAATAAAAAAAAGTAATGGAAACCTGACTTATGAGGTTGTAAGTGGATCAACTTATGAGGGATTTTTTAATTTTTGATTTTTTTTCCTATGCTAGCAATAGGCAGTACCATATCCTCTTATGGTGCTGGATGAACAGCAGTGATGTGCAACTCACCAGCAGCCATGCAATCACAAGGGTAAATAATGGATATTCACAACAGTGTGCTAGGTTACACAATATGTGTTTGATAGGCGAAATGTATTAAATCTCTCTACATGTATCCCTCCTCCCTTTCTTCTCTCCCTCCCTCTCTCAACAGTCTTGCTACATAACCCAGACTGTCCCTGGGCTCATGAGCTCACATCCTCCTGCTTCAGCCTCACAGTGCGGGCCTTACAGGCATGCACACCACACCTAGCTGAGCATTTAAATGTTAATTAAAATCAAATAAAGGCAGAAATTCAGTTTGTCAGTTGCACTGGCCACATTTTAAGTGTTCAGTACCTACTTATGGCAGATGACACCCATAGCAGACAGTATCAGTTATAGAATTTTTCCATCTTTGGTCAAAGTTCCAGTCTGTGGTGTTATGTTAACCACTATATAAGACTCAGGGAGGTTAAAAATATACAGCCTCCCCCCCTCTATATATATAGCCAGAATTTTTTGTAATTATTATTTTTATTAATTACTTTTGTTTTTATTGACAACTTACTTAATTGTAGACAATATCCCATGGTACTTCCCTCCCTCTCTCCACTTTCCCCTTTGAAACTCCACTCTCCATCATATCCCCTCCCCCTCTCAATCAGTCTCTCTTTTCATTTTGATGTCATGATCTTTTCCTCCAATTAGGATGGTCTTGTGTAGGTAGTTTCACGCAGTTAGGTCATGGACATCCAGGCCATTTTGTGTCTGGAGGAGCACATTATAAAGAGTCCTACTCTTCCTTTTGCTCTTACATTCTTTCCGACCCCTCTTCCACAATGGACCTTGAGCCTTGGAAGATATGTTAGAGATGTTTCAGTGCTGAGTACTGCTCTGTCCCTTCTTCTCAGCAGGATGGTGCCTTCTGAGTCTTCCCAAGGTCACCAACATCTGAAAAGAGGCACACCAGGGCCTCTAGCCACTCCAAACAAATTCCAGACACATGTGCCACCTTGTGCATCTGGCTTACATGGGTACTAGGGAATCTAACCTGGGTCCTCAGGTTTTGCAAGCAAACACCTTAACCCTAAGCCATCTCTCCAGCCCTAGGACCAGAATTTTCAAATAAAACATTTTGTGTGGTATGTGGATGCATGTGTGCAAGTGTGTGTGCATGTGAAGGCCAGAGAAGGATGTAACTATCCCTCTTCTATCATCCTCCTGCCTTGTTTCCTGGAGATGGAGTCCCTCACTGATCCTGAAGTTCACCATTTATTGGTTTGTAGCTGACCAGTGAGCTCCAGTGATTCTTCAATGCCCACTGCACACTGGAGTGACAGGTGTCCACAGCCACACCTGGCTTTTTACCTGGATGCCAGGGATTGGACTCATGTTTTCATGCTTATATAGCAAGTGATTTGAACCCTGAGCTGTCTCCCGGGACCCAAGAAAATATTTCTCTTAGTTGTGAAAAGAAATGCATCCTTATGTTTCAAAGTTAAATTCTAGTAACTTGGTCAACATGACTAATTTCAATAGTAGGGGTACCATATTCCTTTCTGAACTGACTTTTCTTTAGAACTAACATGTGTGCCAAAATACATATTATGAAATGTAGATATTGTTTTAAAATCTATCACAGATAAAATTTTAATTCATCTTGTATTTTAAATAAAAAAGCAAAGATTATAGGTTATTGAATACAAATCCAAGTAGTTCTGCTTTCAGACAGTGCGATGAAATGGTCCCTGGTTTGAAGAACAGCAAAATCCTTGTTGTTAAGTAGAATTTAATTTTCTTTTATTCCTAGCAAGAATGTTTTTACCAGAAGTTTGTTAATTTTATAGGAAAATATCCTCTATTACTTTTTAAATCAATAGGTTTCATCCTGCCACCACCTCTCACAAAATCCTAAGACAAAAACTGGTCGATGCTCACCTGGTAAAGGGCTGCACCATGCAAGTCTTCCTGTCGTGACTACCTGGCTCCCTTTTCACCAACTCCTTTACCCAGAAGTAATCGCCTTCTTCAGTTTCTTTGTGTCAGTCTCATCATGGCATATGAAAACACAGGAGTAATTGTGTATATGATTTTTCAAAACCAAATGGAAACATCACAAGAATAGTTGTTTCAGGCAAAAAATCGTCAACAGATACTCGAATTAGTGAATAAGAAAATACAACAGCTGACCGTTGGTGGCACATGCCTTTAATCCCAGCACTCAGGAGGTTGAGGGAGGAGGCTCACTGTAAGTTCAAGACCAGCCTAAGACTACATAGTGAATTTCAGGCCAGCCTGGGCTAGAATGAGACCCTACCTAGGAAAAAAAAAAAAAAAAGACAAAGAAAGAAAACATAACAATAAAATATATACATGATATCAAATTAACTCCCTAGAAGATGCTTACTATGGACAGAATTGTATCTCTCCCATGCAGGCAAAAAATTCTGCTGTTGTAGCCTTTCCCCCAACATGGCCATGTGTGAAGATGAAGGCTCTGAGAGGGATTTAGGTTCGGGGGAAGTTAGGAAGGCGGGGCTCTCATGGTGGGACTAGTGTACTAATTAGTGTTCTCTCCACACCGTGAGCACAGACTAAGGAGTCACCAAGAACAGAGCCCTCACCTGAGACTGAACTCTGCTAGACCTTGCTGGTCTTTATCTTGAACGTCCACCCTCCACAACTGTAAGGGGGTAGAATTTCTGGGGTTCACACCACCCATGGTATGGTAATTTGATATGGTAGCATAAACTGACCAGTACAAAACAACAATGCAATAACTTGACAATGGAAAACCCTGAAAGACACTGCCTTAAACAAGTAATCAACTTAATCTCTCCAGAAAAAAAAAAAGAGAGAGAGAGAGAGACCAGCATTACCTCCTGATGTGACCTGTGAAGAGCACAAGTCACTTCTGTGGCATTCTTGTCCCTTCCCATATCATAACCTCTATCTAACCTTGAGAGGGGCATTTAACAAAATATCTGATGAATATTCTTCAAACATGTCATGAAAGTCCAAGAAAGGTTATAAACTGGAACAACTGAAAAACATTTGGGAAAAAAATGTAATTCAATGGCATCATTGTTAATATCTTAATTTTGATCAGTGTGGCTTACAAAAGTTGAAAACATTTGAAGAAGGTAAACAAGAATTTGCTCTGCCATTTTTTATAACTTTTCATAAATAAATTTTTCAAAATGAAAAATAATTTTAATTAAAAACATAAATGACAGTGTCCTGAACATAATTTCTTTCGCATTAAGTTTTCATTTCTAACCCAATAATATGTCATGAAAAACATTCCTATTAGCACAGATGCTGCATTTTTTGATCATGGGTGTGTATATGAGTGTGTGATGAGTGTGTGTATGTGGGTGCACACATGCCACAGCACACATGTCTGTCAGAGGACAGGCTTAGGTGTCGGTCCTCACCTTCCACCTCATCTCTTGAGTTCTGCTGTGACAGCCAGGCTGCCTGCCTCATGAGCTGCCCATTTCACCATAGATGGGCTGTGATCAAACATCACTACTACATCCAGTGTTTACATGGGTGCCAGGAATCCCAATTCTGGTCTTCACACAAGCACTTGATCTGCTGAGCCATCTCTCTAATCCCAGATACTCTAATTTTAATGGTTGTTAAATATTCAATTATATTTTTGTAATATATTTACACAGTTCTCTGCTAAGAAACACTTGAACTATTTCCTACCTTTTTCTATTTCATGGTTAATGCTAACTTTCTTTTACATAATACCTTTCACACACATGACAGAGTCACTCTAAGTGCACCATAAAAGCCAAGCGCGATAGAACATGCCCACTATCACAGCACTTCGGGGGTTGAGGCAGGAGGAACAGCGTGAGTTTAAAACCGGTCTGGGTTATAATGAGTTCTAGCCCAGACTGGGCTATAGTGTGAGAGATCCTGTCTCAAAAACAAACAAGAAAAAGAACTAGATAAATAAATGGATAAATAATGTCTAATCAGCCAATGGCTCCTTTCATGTAAGACTTAGAATTCATGTTATGCAAATGTTTTAGGAAAAGTATAGTGGATATGCAGGAGTGATAAAATCCCTATTTGAGAAAAATAATGCATAATTTGCCAATACAATAAATTCTCAAGTGTTGTTGAAGTGAACAATTTTTAATATTGTTGTATCTTGAACTCATATTCTTTGACTTTCCCTTTTCCTATAAATTTTTAAATTAGATAAATTAGACAAAGTATCTCTATCTACCCTCCATCATTCTGTATGTCCTCCATTATTCAACATGCCCTCCATCATTGAAGAAGTCAGCTGAACACTATGCTGGGTACTTCACAAATTGCACAATTACCCTCCACTTTTTAATCTTATAACAAATCAAGCATATATAAGAGACAAAACTCAATATACATTTGTTTGTTGCTGGAGGTCAAGTAAATAAAGCATGAGCTGAGGTCACAAACTGCCTTTAGGAAAGACTTAATATAGATGATAATAAATCAACTTATTTTAAGAAAAAATTTACAGGTTAAGCTAATTTTCAGTGGCTATTGTAACAAATTCTATGAGCTTCATAGTTTAAAATTAACTGAATTTTATTCTCTTACAGTTCTAGAAAGCTAGTTCAAAATCACTATTCCAAAACCTAAATTTCTCTAACCCCCCATAGTAGTTTCAATGGATGTCCCCCAGTAGATTCAGGAGTTTATTAAAGCTTGTAAATTATTATATCTCCAGCCCTGTGAGGAGGAGGTGTTACTGGGGGTGGGGGTGGATCTGAATTCCAGCCTAAAAGTATGCAGAGTGCTTGAGGTCTGCCTGGGGTTCCCAGAGTGTGCTTGTTTTTGGTGGTGCTCCTGGTGGTATTTCTCTCTGCATGGACCTGTAAAGGAGGCCAGCTTCTTCTGCCATTATGGAGCTTCCCCTGGCTCAGTAAGCTTCAATAAATCCTGTTTATCCCATAAACTGTGCCTTGTTTGGAAGTGCATCCCAGTAATGTGAAGCTGACTATGACTGAGTTGGTACGGAGAGTGGGGTGTTGTTGCATGATGAATCTGACCATGTGGATTTTGGTCTTTTGGAACTTTTGTTTTGGAGAAATGGGCATGTACTTGTTACTGGTGACTGAAGATGCTTCCAGAGGAGTAAGGCAAGTTTTATGGACTATTCTGGTGAGAGTGTGAAAATGCTACATGCAGAGAGAACTGTAATTGGAGGCTGTTTTATGAACTTTCTAAGGTGAAGGAAAGAATGCAGAGATTTTTGTTGGAATGAGGATATTAGCATAAGGCTGGCAGTGTTCTGCTGCCCAGGCCCAGAGAGTTTAACAAAGTTAAACTTGTAATAGACTGATGTGCTTGGCTAAAGATACAGAACTGAGAGATATAAGGTTTAAAGTTGGAGAAATTCAAACAAGTTTAAATGTTACAGGCACTGAGGGTGGTTTTAGGTTAATGATGCTACCATTGCCAAATACATTAATGTTTGGAAGGAAGATGACCCAACTGTTTTACATTGAAATAATGGAAAGGATGCCCAAGGAAAGACTGAATGGTAGAAAAGTGAACGCTTTTGAAAGGAGTTGACTGAAAGGAAGGAACCTGCTCTTTAAGGTCAGGATTTATTTCATCCCTGAATTAAGAATATGGTTGTGTCCTGCACACCTGGTATTAGTTTGGGAAGCATGAAAAAAATGCATGGAGTGGGTCATGAAGTGCATACAGTTCCAAGACTGCTGTTGAGACACGCCATGAAGAAGGGCATAATGACCCTAATAAAGAGATTTGCAAAGCCATTGGAAGATGGACCATGATTTGCAGTAGAGACTTAAGGATGTTTAGATAAACCAAGACTGTGCAAGGCTACCATGGAGTGCTGCTGGCTCAGGATGGAAGTTTTCTCTGGCTGCTCAGCCCAGCTGGAGAGACAGAATGGGAAAATCTGGAGACTGCTAGTCATTGGTTATGATATCAGACTTGAACTATAGATTTAGTGTTTGCTTGATGGTGGTTGAGTTTGCATTGGGTCAGTTGCTCCCTGTTATGCCTTATAGCAGTTGGAAATGTTTACTCTATGCCTTTATATGTTGAAAGTTTATAACTTGTTTGATTTTACAGGACTCACAGCTAAGAGACAATCTTAAATCTCAGATGAGACTTGGGACTTTGGAACTATTTTCAATTGGTAATGACTATGGGACCTTTGAATTTGGACTGAAAACAATACACAACTTACAATGTGAGATGTTTATGAATCTATTAGGGGCCAGGGGTGGAATGTGGGAATTTGAATGGATATCTCCCAATAGATTCAGGAGTTTATTAAAGCTTGTAACTTGTCAGAACTTCAGCCTTGGCTGGAGAAGGTGTTGCTGGGGGTGGATCTGAATTCCAGCCTAAAGGTATGCAGAGTGCTTGAGCTCTACCTGGGGTTCCCAGAGTGAGCTTGCTTTGGGTGGTGCTGCTGGTGGTATTTCTTTCTGTGTGAATCTGTGAAAAGGGGTCAGAGCCTTCTGCTATTATGGAACGTCCCCTGGCTCTATAAGCTTCAATAAATCCTGTTTATCCCATAAACTGTGCCTGGTTTGGAAGATCATCCCAGCAATGTGAAGCTGACTATGACGCCCCCTTAAAAGGCTACCAGGGAAGGATCTTCTTGCCTCTTAAAACTTGGGCTGGAAGAATGGCTTAGCAGTTAAGGCATTTGCCTGCAAAGCCGAAGGACCCAGGTTCAATTTCCTAGGTCCCACGTTAGTCAGATGCACAAGGGGATGCATCTTTCTGGAGTTCATTTGCAGTGGCTAGAGGCCTTGGCGCACCCATTCTCTCTCTCTCTCTCTCTCCCTCTTTCTCTGTCAAATAAATAAATATTAAAATTTTAAAAAAGCTTCTGTCAGCTTCCAGCATTCCTTGGTTTGTTCCTGCACACTCCAGTATCTTCCTTCTGGCATATTACCTTCTCTTCTCTCAATATCAAGTCTCCTGCTTTTTTTTTTTTTTCATTAAGACGTGGGACTGGATATAAGATCCATTCAAATAGCAGAGAATAATCTCCCAATAGTAATATATTTTACTTAATCACCTCTGCAAAGATGTTTCTTCCATTTCCAGTAACCATTTCAATTCCAGGGAGTAGAATCTGCTCTCTTTGGGAGCCATCCTTCAGCCTTCTCCAGAGATTCCTCCCTTTCATGGAGAGCAATGGCAGAGAAGCCTGTAATGCAGCGAATGTGGAGGCTGTCACAATAAGGGAGCCAGGAGTTTGTAGTTTTGTTACTGTTATTTATCAATGGACAATTGCTAGCCTAGGGAAATTCTTTTTAAATGTGATTTATTTATTTGTGTATGCGTATGTATATAAGGATTCACCACAAATTCTTGCCACTGCAAATGAATAAACACCAGACACATGAGCCTCCTTTTTGTATCTGACTTTTACATAGGTACTGGGGAATTGTTTCTGGCCCCGCAGGTTTTGTAAGTAAGCACCTTTAACTGATGAACCATCTCCCCAGCCTGAGGAAATTCTTTATCCTTTGGTTATTTAATTGAAATCCTACATTTAGGTCTTTATGATTATTTTATTTGTGTTTATGAGATAACATTATGATAATTTAATACATATAAACAGTATAATCAAAGCAAGCTAGTTCACATTTCCATCTATTTGAGCATTTAAAAAAATTAAACATAATATTGTGCATTTTAATGAGGTGCATTTTAGGTTTTTTTTTTTTTTTAAGTCTAGTAATCACATTCTATACTTCTGTTGGCCATCCTTGTATTTTCAATGCTTTTCCAAATACATTAATGTTCACCTCTTCCTTTCCTCCCCTACCATTTTCCATTTAACATGACAAGATTCTTTAAGGCTAATAAAGCTACTTACATGGAGCAATTGAGTCTCTACCAACAGCTTTATTATGACTATAACTGCTTCAAGTTTATAACAAGAACCAAATAAACAACTGTTGGGGCTAATGAAATCATATTTTCCACTGTCTCAAATGCCCCATGAAAATTTGAATTGCATTACAAAGCATATTTTCACTTTTACTTTTTAATTACTCCATGACTCCATTACTTCATGACTACTTTGTCCTCCAGAAGTATGCTTTACTGATTCATCTGAAAATCATGTATCAGGCAGCTACTTGGAATAAAGAGAATGTGTCACACTTCCTATTCTCGTGGAATTTCCAACATGGAGAGAGAAACCCGAGTGACTGCACCCTTGGAGAACAACTGCCATTCAAATACCTGAGACAGAGCGCTGGAGTGATTCTGAGAAGAGAAAGGTCACCTCCAGCTGTGAAGACTGATTAAACAGAAAAGCTTCAGAGATGATTCTTAAGGAATATCTAGGATTTCAACAGGCTGTCAGGGAGACAGGGGCTATGTCAGGGACTAAAAATGGCTCATCAACACTAAAGGTGACTCCTGTTATAAATGAGGAAGGTGAGAGCCAGACAAGCATTTATTTGCCAAAGGCAAGCAGCTAGTTGACAATAAGGACCCCAAGAAAAGCCAGAACAAAGGGATGTTGACATAGGACTCTCTCTCTGCTGCTACTCCCATTCTTTCTAGTTACTTGATGAGCCTTTCAGTAAGAGCCATCAAACTAACCTCTCATGTACTATGTTCCTTTGAACTCAGAACACTCAGAAACCTAAGACCCTGCCTGCCACTCATCCTCCATCTCCCTCCAGCCTGAATCCCAGGCTCCTATAGCCAAGGCCCATCCTTCTCTACTGTCCTTTATTGGACCATCTGGAACTCCCGGTCTGTCTTCACATTTTCCAAATGGTTCCTTCATCTTCTTTCCTTCATTGAAACGTTGTCCTTTCCAAGTACACAAGCCAAGATTCCTTTTTCCTTTATAACATCTGGTTTCAGAGCCTCGCTCGTGTCCCTCTTAGCTCCAAGGAGTATTCTCAAAGCCTTTGTTTACCTTTCTTCTTTAAATATCCAGCTTATTGGAAGTTCATAACCAGCAGCCTGTCATTCACTCACTTCCCCCGCCTTGTAGATCATATACATCAAGCTCCTGGTCACTCACTGGTGACATTTTCCCCAGCCCATTAGCTTTGTGTGCCCTCAGTACACCAACAAATTCATTCTATTGTTTTTCCCTTTTTCCTTCCTGCTTCCCAGAAAAACTTCAAGATCTGACTTAACTCAAGTCTTCTCATATTCTTGCAACTGAATTTTGCTAAACTGCTAACCAGTTCTTCAGTCAGTTCTTGATTCGGTCATGGACCTTTGACACTACAAGTCTGCCTATCGTGTCTCCCTACCTCCCTTGTGCATTTGCTTTCCAGGTCTACTAGACAACAATTTTATTCTCTCTGCGTAAACACCCTGTCTCATCCCAGTCCTTTTCTGAGAAATAAGAAGCAATTTAAATGGAGTTCCCCAAAAAGTGGCCGTGATTTTCATACCTCACAGTGGCTGTTGCTACCTACACAAGACCTGAATAGTAGGAGGGAAAAATGATGACATCAAAAGAGAAGAGAGACTGTTGGAAAGAAGAAGGGATTCAGTGAATGGGGGGTGACGGAGGGGGAAAGGAGAGAGGGGGAGAGGATTATGATCACGGTATATTGTCTATAGAAAGTTGTCAATAAAAAGTTAAAAGAAGATAAAAAATTTAAAGGTACAATGCTAAAAAATAAAATAATCAGGCTGGAGAGATGGCTTAGCGGTTAAGGCCTTTGTCTGCAAAGACAAAGGACCCCGGTTTAATTCTCCAGGATCCATGTAAGCCAGATGCACAAGGGTGCACATGCATCTGGAGTTCATTTGCGTTAGCTGGAGGCCCTGGAGCAACCATTCTCTCCCTCTCTCTCTCTCTTTCTCTCTCTCTTCCACTTTCTCTCTCTCAAAAAAAAAAATAAATAAAATATATTAAAAAGGAAAAGAAATCTCCTCCATTTAAAAAACAAAATAAAGCCGGGTATGGTGGTGCACACCTTTAATCCCAGCACTCGGGAGGCAGACATGGGAAGATAACCATGAGTTCGAGGCAACCCTGAGACAACATACTGAATTCCAGGTCAGTCTGGGCTAGAGTGAAACCTTACCTCAAAAAAACAAAAATAAATAAATAAATATCAGAAAAATACATAAATAAATGGAGCACCTGTATCTTCTCACCACTAGATCTATATATCTACTTTCTTTTGTGACCATACCTTTTCCCTTCTTTTCTGTAGTTATTAAGGTAGATATGATCCCTCAAAAGAAGAAAGAAAAGAAAGAAAGAAATTTTATTCTACTTGGACCTCTGGAGATAAGTCCCAGTGTTACCTTCTCTTCTACATCACCTGTTTCTCTGAGAAGTGATCTCATTTGGGCTTGTGAGTTGGCTCAGAGACTAAAGGTGCTTTCTTGCAAAGCCTGATGTCCTGGGTTTGATTTTTCAGTGCCCATATAAAGCCAGACACACAAAGTGGCAGCTGCAAGAGGCCCTGGAATGCCTAGACTCTCTACCTGTCTCTGTCTTTGCATCTCTGTGTCTCTCCCTCTGTCTTAAATAAATATTTTTTTAGTTTTTCATTTTTAAATAAAATTTTTATTTTTATTTATTTATTTGAGAGAGAGAGAGAGAGAATGGGCATACCAGGGCCTCCAGCTGCTGCAAATGAACTCCAGATGCATGTGCCACCTTGTACATCTGGCTTACGTGGGTCCTCAGGAATTGAACCTGGGTCCTTGGGCTTTGCAGGCAAGCGCCTTAGCTGCTAAGTCATCTCTCCAGCCCTAAATAAAAATGCCCTCACTTGACACAAGATACCCTGTATTTGTCACTCATTTATTTCCTTCTGCTTACAGAAAATTCCTCAAAACTGTAACTATATCTCCTGTCCCCACTTTCTTACTCCCCGCCCCATCTCATCTCAACCACTCCAACTAAGCTTCTGACTCCCCCATGCTCTTGTCAAGGTTACTGACGATCCCCATGCGGCCCTATGCCCCACCAGGTGAATGTCGTAGCCCTCGTTGCTCAGCATTATTGGCCACCCTTTCCTTTCCAAAACACTTTTCTCTCACCACAGGAGCATCATTCGTTCTCATCCTCACTGGACTGCTCGTTCTCTTCTCTCTTAGATGCCTGGTTTTCTTTTGTTTGTTTGTTTGGTTTGTTTGTTTGTTTGTTTGTTTGTTTAACTCAGCCTCCACACTTTGGAACAGTCTATTTTTTTTTCCACCTCCATTTATTCCCAGATGATCTCAGTGGAGTCTCTGGGTCCTGGCATTCCAACAGCAAAGACCTTGACCAAGCCCCATAGCACTTGCAAGTGACAAGGAAGGATGTTCCCTCTCTAACACTTTTTCTCTCTCCATCCCCCACCTCTTCTTCTTCTTCTCTCCCTCCTATTCTTTTTCTTTTTCTTCTTCTCCTTCTTCCTCCTCCTCCTCCTCCTCCTCCTCCTCCTCCTCCTTCTCTCTCTCTCTCTCTCTCTCGCTGTCTTTCTCTCATCTCCCTCTTTTTCCCATTATAATACTCTCTGACTCAAAAAGAAAGGCTGCCAGGTGTGGTGGCACACACCTTTAATCCCAGCACTTGGGAGGCAGAGGTAGGAGAGTTCAAGGACACCCTGAGACTACATAGTGAATTCCAAGTCAGCCTCAGCTACAGGGAGACCATATCTCAAAAAAAAAAAAAAAAAAAAAAAAAAAAAAAAAAAAAAAGGAAAGCTGTTATAGGGACATACATAGGGGCTGGGAGATTGAAGACCTAAGTATGGATTCCCCTCACACCTGTAAAAGCTAGGCATGGTGACAAAAACATGCAACTCCAGCACTAGGGAGGCAAGGTCAAGAAATCCCTGAGGCTTGCTGGCTAGCTAGTCTAGCCAATTGTTGAGCTTCAGTTTCAGTGAGAGACCCTAGCTCAAAAAACAAGATGGAGGGCTGGAGAGATGGCTCAGTGGTTAAGGCGCTTGCCTGCAAAGCCAAAGGACCTAGGTTCAACTCCCCAGGACCCATGTAAGCCAGATGCACAAGGGGATGCATGCATCTGGAGTTTGTTTGCAGTGGCTGGAGGCCCTGGCATGCCCATTCTCTCTCTCTCTACCTGCCTATTTCTGTATCTCTCTCTCTCAAATAAATAAATAAAAATAAAAATATTTTAAAAAGCAAGATGGAGAGCAACTGAGGAAGACACCTAACATCAGCCTCTGGCTTCCACATACAGGTACATGTACGCTCCCCACACACACATGCCAACATACATACACACATGAACACACCCCACATATATGTGTACACACACAAAAAGGCTTCATAATGTCTTTGTGGAATAGATAGTGAAGTAAGCCCAATTAGATTAGATGTTTGCTGAACAATCCACTCCACTCCACAGACATGAGACAGGCTCACTTATGCCAATATAAAAGGGTTTTTTGGTAATATTTATTTATTTGAGGAGAGAAAAAGAGGCAGAGAGAGAGAGAGATAGGCACACTAGAGCCTCCAGCCACTGCAAATTAACTCCAGACACTTATGCCACCTTGTGCATCTAGCTTACGTGGATCCTGGGGAATCAAACCTGGGTCTTTTGGCTTTGCAGGCAAACACCTTAACTGCTAAGCCAACTCTCCAGCCCAAAAAGGGTCTTTAATCGAGTGCAGCAGAACTTTCTTAGTGTTCTGCCTTTCAATACTTTTTTTTTAGGTACCATTCACTTTTATTAACTAAACAAAGTTAACATGTAATATACACATGATTTAAAATCCATTCTATGGCCCATTAACTTGCTCTTCAGAAAAAAAACGACCTGAGAGTTAAACTTAATAAAGTTGGATTTATAACATAGTCACATCCTTTCAGAGATACAAGACTGACAACTATGATCTATTACTTTCAACCACATAACTAATGATGTTGTGTAAATTATCAGCAGAAGTTCACATATAGCAATGGAGTTTCTATACTATACTAATTCTTTCATATATTTAAGATCTGAGGGCTAGAGAGATGGCTTAGCTGTTAAGGCACTTGCTTGTAAAGCCAAAGGACCCAGGTTTGATTCCCTAGGACCCATATAAGCCAGCTGCACAAGGTGGCGCATGCGTCTGGATTTTGTTTGCAGTGGCTAGAGGCCCTGGCATGCCCATTCTCTCTGTCTCTTTCCCACTCTCTCAAATAAATAAAAATAAAAGTTTTTCAAAAAGTTCTTTCAGGTATGGTGGCACACACTTTTAATTCCAGCACTCAGGAAGCAAAGGTACGAGGATTGCTGTAAGTTTTAGGGCAGCCTGAGACTACATAGTGAATTCCAGGTGAAGTCAGCATGGGCTAGAGTGAGACCTTACCTAGAAAAAAATCTGAGTAAAAGTTTTGCTACATTCTGTATCTGTGTAAAAGAATTTCAAGAATAGCATCTGATTGTTTATAGGTGAAGGGGGAATATATAATTAGATCTGCAGTTCCCTCTCTACTGTGGGTTGTTAGGTGTCTAGTAAGTGTAGTGTAATTTCTTACATGTGTAGTGTTCCCATGTCCTTATAGATTCAAATAAAGGTTGTGCAATTGTTAAAGGCTTTGTCACATTTTTTGCATTAACAGGGATTTCCTTTTATATAAATTATCTGGTGTTGAGTAAAGAGTCAACTACCATATATAGCTATAACTGTATATATAGATATAGATATATTTTTTTGTTTTTGTTTTTGTTTTGTTTTTTTGAGGTTGGGTTTCACTCTAGCCCAGGCTGACCTGGAATTCACTATGTGGTGTCAGGTGGCTTTGAACTCGTGGTGATCCTCCTACTTCTGCCTCCGAAGTGCTGGAATTAAAGGTGTGTGCCACCATGTCTGGCTTAGAGTCAACTGCTATTGAAGGCTTTGTCTTTCTTCATATTGGTAGGGTTTTGCTTGAGTATGAATCTCCTGGTGCTGCTTAAGGTGCCAAGAAGTGATGAAACCTTTGCCACGTTTTTTACATGTATACAGTCACTCTCCAGTATGCATTATTTCATGTCGATAAAGTTGTGAATAACAGTAAAAGATTTGTCCACATTCCTCACAACTATATGGTTTCTCCCCAGTATGGATTTTCTGGTGTACAATAAGGGTTGAGCAACTATCAAAGGCTTTGCCACATTCTTTACATGCATAGGGTCTCAATATTTTTTTTACTAAAAAATAACACAATTGAGGAGGCAGAGGTAGGAGGATTGCCGAGAGTTTGAGGCACCCTGAGATTACGTATTGAATTCCAGGTCAACATGAGCTAGAGTGAAACCCTGCCTTGGAAAATCAAAAACAAGTAGTTCTTTCAGGTATGGTGGCACACACTTTTAATTCCAGCACTCAGGAAGCAAAGGTACGAGGATTGCTGTAAGTTTTAGGGCAGCCTGAGACTACATAGTGAATTCCAGGTGAAGTCAGCATGGGCTAGAGTGAGACCTTACCTAGAAAAAAATCTGAGTAAAAGTTTTGCTACATTCTGTATCTGTGTAAAAGAATTTCAAGAATAGCATCTGATTGTTTATAGGTGAAGGGGGAATATATAATTAGATCTGCAGTTCCCTCTCTACTGTGGGTTGTTAGGTGTCTAGTAAGTGTAGTGTAATTTCTTACATGTGTAGTGTTCCCATGTCCTTATAGATTCAAATAAAGGTTGTGCAATTGTTAAAGGCTTTGTCACATTTTTTGCATTAACAGGGATTTCCTTTTATATAAATTATCTGGTGTTGAGTAAAGAGTCAACTACCATATATAGCTATAACTGTATATATAGATATAGATATATTTTTTTGTTTTTGTTTTTGTTTTGTTTTTTTGAGGTTGGGTTTCACTCTAGCCCAGGCTGACCTGGAATTCACTATGTGGTGTCAGGTGGCTTTGAACTCGTGGTGATCCTCCTACTTCTGCCTCCGAAGTGCTGGAATTAAAGGTGTGTGCCACCATGTCTGGCTTAGAGTCAACTGCTATTGAAGGCTTTGTCTTTCTTCATATTGGTAGGGTTTTGCTTGAGTATGAATCTCCTGGTGCTGCTTAAGGTGCCAAGAAGTGATGAAACCTTTGCCACGTTTTTTACATGTATACAGTCACTCTCCAGTATGCATTATTTCATGTCGATAAAGTTGTGAATAACAGTAAAAGATTTGTCCACATTCCTCACAACTATATGGTTTCTCCCCAGTATGGATTTTCTGGTGTACAATAAGGGTTGAGCAACTATCAAAGGCTTTGCCACATTCTTTACATGCATAGGGTCTCAATATTTTTTTTACTAAAAAATAACACAATTGAGGAGGCAGAGGTAGGAGGATTGCCGAGAGTTTGAGGCACCCTGAGATTACGTATTGAATTCCAGGTCAACATGAGCTAGAGTGAAACCCTGCCTTGGAAAATCAAAAACAAGTAAATAAATAAACAACCCAAGTGGGCTGGAGTGATGGCTTAGCAGTTAAGGTGCTTGCCTGTGAAGCTTAAAGATAAAGGTTCGATTCCCTAGTACCCACATAAACCATATGCAAAAAGTGGCGCATGTGTCTGGAGTTCATTTGCAGTGGCTAGAGGACCTGGTGAGCTTATTCTCTCTCTCTTTCTCTTTTTCCTCTGTCTGTCTCTCTCTCAAATAAATAAAAATAAAAATAACACCAGTATACAACTTTGAAAGTTTTAGATGAGATCAATCTAGGAGATAACAGAAAAAAAATAAAAGAATCAAGTATCTTGACAAGTCAGAATTCAAGATCAAAGCAACTTAGGGGGCTGGAGAGATGGCTTAGTGGTTAAGGTACTTGCCTACAAAGCCAAAGGACTCAGGTTCAATTCCCCAGGACCCACGTTACCCACATGCACAAGGGGGCGCACATGTATGGAGTTCGTTTGCACTGGCTAGAGGCCCTGATGTCATGCCCATGTCTCTCTCTCTCTCTCTCCCTCTTTCTCTGTCAAATAAATAAATAAAAAAAAAAAATAAATAAAATTAAAGCAACTTAGGAAGTGGGAATAAGCAAGCCAATTTACTCCTTAAGAATCCACTTAAAACTTTTCTAAAGCTCCTGGAATGCTTTCCTTACTTATGTGGACATGTGTTCTCATACACTCATTAGCACATGTATGTATGCAGAGGCCAGAGATGGATATCGAGTGTCTTCCTCAATCACCACTCTCCACCTTATTTTTTGACACAGTGTCTTTCATTGAACCTAGAGCTCACAGATTCAGTTAGACCAGCTGGCCAGCAGGACATGGGATCCTCTTTCCTCTGCCTCCCAGTGCTGACATCACAGGCATGTGCCACCACGCCTGGTTTTTATGCAGGTGCTGGGGATCCAACTGGTGAGCTTAGCAGGGCCCCGGGGAAGAATACTGAAATGCATCTACAGCTTGTGGTGGTTCCATTCATAGAACATGGTGCATTGTTGTGATACACTGAAGATAGGGATTCATATTTTCATTTCTTTATTTGCAAGGGAGAGAGAGAGAGAGAATGGGCCTACCAGGTCCTCTTGCCACTGCAAATGAAATCCAGACACATGCACCACTTTGGGCACCTGGCTTTATGTGGAAACTAGAGAATCGAACCAGGGATGGCAGGCTTTGGAAACAAGTGCCTTTAACTACTGAACTATCTCCCCAGCTCAGAGATTCCTGTTTTCTTTCTTTCTTTCTTTCTTTCTTTCTTTCTTTCTTTCTTTCTTTCTTTCTTTCTTTCTTTCTCTTTCTCCCTTTCTTCCTTTTTTTTTTTCTTTCTTTCATCATCATCATCTGATAACATGAAGGTGGATAAAAGTGTTTGTTTATTTAATCATGCATGTATTTAGCAGCCACTCATACAGCTTTCAACATGCCAAGCATTCTTGTAAGGGCTTCAAAGATATGACATAACTTTGCCAAGGTCAGAAAGCTACTGGGGGCTGAGAGTGGTGGCGCACACCTTTAATCCCAGCACTTGGAAGGCAGAGGTAGGAGGATCGTGTGAGTTTGAGAGTTTGAGGCCACCCTGAGACTTCATGGTGAATTCCAGGTCAGCCTGGGCTAGAGCAAGACCCTACCTCGTAAAACTAAAAAAAAGAGAGAGAAAAAGAGAGAGAGAGAAGAAAAGAAAGCTACTGGTGTAGTACAGGATGGGGTTCAAACTGTTGCAATCTGTTTCCAGCATAGGTACCCTTAGACACATAGTATTATGCACACATCTTATAAAATTTGCAGACTATTATAATTATTTTTTAAAAATAGGGTCTCACTAAATAGCCCAGGCTGACCTCAAAGTTACAATTCTACCTCAGTACCCCAAGTGGTGAGAGTATAGGCAGGTGCCACCATACCTGGTGTCAAGGTAAATTTTAAATCCTAAATTTATGACCAGAAAATGGTACACATTATAGAAATATAAAATGGGAAGATACATTCACACATACACACTTCAAAAGAGGTTGGGTTTATTCCAGGTCCAAGAATAATAATGTAGCAGATAAGAAAACACAACATAAATTTCTATCTATATTTAATTTAGAAATAAAAATCATATATATATATATATATATATATATATATATATATATATATATATATATATATCCTTCACTACAGCTTTTGGAGGAAGATATTTTCAGTAGAAGGGATGCATTATTGGCCTCAATATAGCTTATGTCTCTCCACACCCACTGCTATTTGACTAAACCTATTCCTCCCCCTTCTTCCACCCCACCTAAGCAAGAGGTGAATGTCGGCCCCTTGACTCTGGGTTGGATTCTGTTTGGCCAAATGAATGCAACTCACGTGATGTTGGCCAGTTCTGAGGCTGGCTCTCACAAGGCCTGTGTGCCTCCACTCTCCCTCTCACGGAACACTAGTAACGTCCACATGCACAAGCCCAGACAGCCTGCTAGGGCTGGAGACGCAGTGCAGGTCATCACAACTTAAGAAATCCTAGACAAAACCAGCTCCCCACCAAAGTACTGCCTTTAGATACTGAGGGAGGCCAGTCCAATTGGCTAACTTTCCCATCATTTTTTCTTTTCTTTCGAGGTAGGGTCTCGCTCTAGCCCAGGCTGACTGGAATTCACTCTGTAGTCTCAGGGTGGCCTCAAACTCACAATGGTCCTCCTACCTCAGCCTCCCAAGTGCTGGGGTTAAAGGTGTGCACCACCACACCCAGCCCCTGGGAGTCTTTCTAGACCACTGAGTTTTGGGGTGATTTTTTTACACACCAATTGTTAGGAAAAGAAGAGAGAAGACCATGCTCTACAGTAGAGGCTCTGTTCAGGGATGCCTGAGAAAGACTCTGACCAGGCAGGTCAAAAGCCACCTCCCTTACAAACAAGGGGATAGTTGTGGGCCAGTGAGAGCACTGGAATTCCTTGCCTCAGGGTATGGGCCTGTTCAGGGAAGTGATAATCTGACAGGTGGTTTGGGCCATTCTGGGAAAGTGAAAATGGGGACAGACAGGTAGTCTGGGTCATTCCAGGAATGTTGTAATTGGGAGGGGTGGTTGGGTCATCCTTGGGAAACTGAGGGTTACAAAGAAATGGCAGTCAGAGTTGTCCAAAGATTGGAGTCACTCTAGTTCTAACATTCCCAGCAACAGTCACATAATTCACTATTTTTTCTTTTAATAAATGTAGAATTTGAATCTCGGAAAAAAAATCCCAAACTACCTAGTTTTTTTAAGTGGCAGAAGTCAAAATCAATACATTTCACTTCAAAATGCAGCTGCTTGAAACTCTATCCTACATGTGACACCCCAAGTTTAGAATCATCTCACAGAGGTCTACACTAGGCTACCCAAACAAACACAGAGAGCAGAAAGCCTCCAGTACTGTCCTGAAGGAGGCTAGTTTCCAACTCTGTACATATTGCAACACCACTTCTCTAAAACCAATAATACATTTTCTACTGGATTACTTGTTATTGTTTCGTGTTGACTTAGAACCTCAGCAGTATGTTGTCCATGTGATCATTACTTCAGACAAAGTAATTTAAGTATTTTATATTCATGCTACAACATTTATAAATCTCAAAGATATCCTTAAGTTTTCAGATTTTATGAGGACAGTGGAAGAGGCACTAACATGAAGTGAACAGCTGTGAGATCTCTGATGTCAGTATTGTACAAACCTGACTCATCAGAATCTTACATTAACCTAACAAGAGGTGAGCATGAGTGTCACCACACAGAAAGGAGAACTCTCTGGGATCGGGAAAGATAAGACATTGTTAGAAACAAGATTTGAATTCAGAGTCATTTGGTTCTGTGATACAATAACTATCCTGTCCCAGTAAGAGATGACTTAGCAATTAAGACACTTGCCTGTGAAGCCTAAGGACCCATGTTTGCCTCTCCAGATCCCACATAAGCCAGACACACAAAGATGAGGCAAATGTAAGATCACACATGCCCACTAGGTGGCGAAAGTGTCTGAAGTTCATTGCAGTGGCTGAGGCCCTGAAGAGCCAATTCTCTCTCTTCTCTCTCTCTCTCTCTCTCTCTCTCTCTCTCTCTTTCTCTCTTCATAAAAATAAAAAAAAAATGATAACTTGTGAATAACTTGTACCTTATATGGCAAAAGCAAAGCAAAGATTTTGAGATGAGGATATTCTCCTGGATTTTCTGGATGACCCCTAAATTCATCACAGAATCCTAATTGTCAGAAGAGAAGGCAGTGTTACCAATAAAACAGAGATTGGAGTCACAGATGTCTCAGGATGCAGAAGAAGCAAGGAACAGATTCTCCACTGTAGACTCCTGTTGGCATCTTGGTCCCTTGCACTGGAAGAAGGTATCCGAAATGCTTGCATTTGGGGAATTTCTTACAACAGCTACAAAAAGCTAATGCAGGCTCATAATTTAAGTTAGTAGAGGAAAGTTTAATTAAGTCAACTCAGCGTGCTCAATGTTACACAGCCTTTAAACCACTTTCCCTAACAGGAAAAGCTACAGTGGGAACCATGTCAGACGATATGGAGAAATTCCAAGTGTGAACTCCTTCCAAGAACACTTGCACCAGTATCATAACTATTCCACAGTAATATCTGGACATCTTTAGCCAAATGCGGGGGTAGATCTTCCCAGCTGAGAACAAGGAACAGTGTGGGGACCAGGTCCTCAAAGAGCCAAGCCATCAACCTTGCAGAGTTAAACCAAGGCTGTGAACTGAACCCACAAGTCAGGGGTGGCCAACACAAACCTCAGTAGAACGAGCTGTACTTCCAGTAGCAAAACACTATTAAATAAGGCCCATGTTACATTTGCAAACCTTGGGGCAAAGCCTGGCATATGTCCGGCAGTAGCCTAAGATTGGAGTTTACCAGGGTATGAGTAACCAAAGAGGTTTGCAAACTGTGGCCCTAGACCAGATGGAAAAACAAGCTACTGGCTTTTCTGCAGTACAAACTCCAGACCTGATGCCAGCAACAATCTCCTCCAGGCTTACATTTGGCGTGAGAATAGGAATTATAGTAATTTGAATTACACATACTTTCCACAAAGTAAGTACTACCGTGGGCTGAAAGAGAGTTTGTTTACGTCTTCTGTTGTTCACTGAGACAATTCGCACTGGCTCTCACATCTGCTGGCCAATGTCATGCTCTCAGGGGAAGTGACTCAAGCAGGAAGCAACTTCCAACCACCAAAGCCAAGAGAAAACAGAATCTTCTGAATGAAATAAGCTTTTGTTTTTCTGCCCCCTTTTGACCTTGATGGATATTTATACATGTGAAAATGTTGAAGTCTTAGCCTTCTTCAATAATTGAGAAGGTAAGGCTCAGAGGGACCACGCATGATTGGTTTCCCCGAAGTAGAGAGTCTTTAATCTGATGGAGACAAAACACAAATGTAGTGAGGACACTGAGAAGCCTAAAGGGATTTTAATAATGAAGATTTAAAATAATGAAAAATATTTATTGGAATCTTTAATGATATAGATCACAAAATTAATATTCTAGCTATTCTCTTGCCAATGTCCCTGAATCTCTAACATTGTGGAGTATAACAAAAAAACTGGAGCCTGGGGCGACGGTTCAGTTGGTAAAGTGCTTGAAGACTCAAGTTCAGGTGACATGTGCCTATAATCCTATCTCTGGTGAGACAGCTACAGGAGGATCCCTATGTCCTGCTGCCTATCTGGTCTGGCCGAATCTCTGGGTTCCAGGATCACTGAGAGACCTTTTCTCAAAAATAAGGTGGAAGCTGGGCGTGGTGGTACACACCTTTAATCCCAGCACTCGGGAGGCAGAGGTAGGAGGATCGCTATGAGTTCAAGGCTACCCTGAGACTACATAGTGAATTCCAGGTCAGCCTGGGCTAGTGTGAGACCCTACCTCAAAAACCAAAATAAATAAATAAATAAATAAAAGGTGACGCCTGGCCTCCAAGTACACATGCACACATGTTCATGTACTCCTACACATGCATTTGCCCACCTGCATCCAAACACACATGTACAGATGCACATACTTACATACAACTATGAACTATATGTACCTTAAGTGCCTTAAAATGATTTTGATAGTAACTTATTTCAGGTCAATTATAACAAATATTGTTTCCCTCACCCTAGTGAAAATCAAATCAATAGATAGTTTTTGACCAATTATTCACAAAATGTTGTGAACCTACAACAGTCAAAACCAGTGACCTCTTGAGATTAATGATCCACAAGAAAAAAAAGATATTAGATAACAAGGTTCAAATACGGATCTTGAAACATAACCTTTCCCAAAGTACTACACTGTCAGTCAACACACAATTGCATAGGCAAATTGTCATTGTGGGAATGCTAGAGGTACAAGGCTGGAAAACAAGAGAATTCTGTTGTTTCTTTTACGAAAGGTGTGACTAAAGTGCAAAGGGTAACTAGTGTGATAGAAGAGACCCCTCCCAACTTCCAGGCATCAGACTTGGTGATTATATAAACTCTGCATCCTTTAACCTTCCTCTGTGAAATATAGACCAGACCCTGCTCCCCAGGTGGCACTGAGGTCAAAGTGAAATGTGTATATGGCTGTATATCATATTCTTAGCACATAGCTGATGCCCAGTAAATATTAACACCATTCTAGTGATTTAGTCATCAACAAAAATGTTTTCTGTGATTGTCATGATACCTTATTCCTTTTCACAAACCCAAACCTATATTTCTTTTTTTAATAAATTTTATTTATTTATTTGAGAGAGAGAGAAAGTGAATGGGCACGCCAGGGTCTCCATCCACTGCAAATGAACTCCAGACACGTGCGCTTCCTTGTGCATCTGGCTTATGTGGGTCCTGGGGAATCAAACCGGGGTCCTGGGGCTTTGAAGGCAAGTGCCTTAACCTCTAAGCCATCTTCTGTAGCCCCCAAACCTATATTTCAAGTTCAGAGGCCTCCTGATTCTTATGGTGAGTCCTGTTTAATTTTATTGATGTACTTACTCATAAGCTAGGAGCAAAGTTCCTGAGTGCTGCGCGTAGGTAAACACAGCTGAAGAGTTCCTTGACTTCCCTCCCTTTGAACGGATCTCCTTCATTTCAGACACTTTCAAATCTGATTCTGTCCTCAAAGGCACGGGCTCCAACACATCTAATGGCCTTCAGCAGTTAGCAGGAGTAGGGCCCCTCCTCTCAGACCCAGCTCATAAGCTTTGCTGTTTCCATTGTCACACAAACGGATAAGGCTGACCATCTGTTTTAGAATTTCTTTCCGGGATGACAGGAAAGACCAGGTAGGACAATAGGGAGATGATTAACAAATCTACCTCACCAACACTGTTTGTTTGGGGAGCCTCTCCCTGCTGATGGTGGACAGCAACTCAAGGCTAACATTCAGTGCAGAAAAGGAGGAACTATTTCTCTGTAAGCTAAAGTTCCGATAAAAATGAAAAGTCTTCATTTATACCCAGGCAACGGAGGGTCTTCCGGACAGATCCTAAGCCAGACAATGGGACTGTCCTTCACTCTTTACTCGCCCCCATCCCAAAGCGAAGGTTTGGTAACTCCTTCTCCTCTCCAGTCTCCTTTCAACCATGGATTTCACTCCTAGAGAAGAATTGGTCTTTCTGCTTTCCAAAATACCAACATCCATTCCACGCAGCCTAACACCGGTGTCTCTGTTCTGATGCTCTCAGTCTATTTATTCTGCAGTTTCTGTTGATGTCGCATGAAAAGGAAATGAGCCAGGTGAAGCCACCATGACAAGGAGATTAGACAACAGGGAGAAGTTGACACCCTCGACTGCCCGGAGGATGCCATGGCATTCCCGTGACTGCCCAGCCAGGTCTAGATTTCCAGGATGGTCACACAGAACGTGATTCTCCCTATAGAAGCAGGTTTTTTGTTTGTTTGGGGTAGAGTGTGTGTGTGTGTGTGTGTGTGTGTGTGTGTGTGTGTGTGTGTGTATTGGAGGCCAGAGGACAACCCAGAGTATTTCCTCAGGAAGCCATCTATCTCTTCTGAGATGGGGTTTCATTGGCTTGGAGCTCACCACATAGGCTAGACTGGCCCATTAGTGAGTCCCAAGGACCCATTGGTCTCAGCTTCAGCAGTGCTGGGATTATAAGCATGTGCCACCACACTTGGCACTTGTCTATGGGTTCTAGGTATTAGACTCATATCATCCTGCTTGTGTAGCAGGCACTTGACCAAAAGAGCTATTTTCCCAACTTTCAGAAGCAGGCCTTTTTGTTTGTTTTTGAAGAAGTGTCTCACTCTAGCCCAGTAGCCTGTAGCTCACTCTGTAGCCTAGACTGGAGCCTAAACTGGCTTTGAATTGACAGCAATCCTCCTGCTACAGATTCCCTAGTGCTGGGATTAAAGACATGTATGACCACACTGGCTCTAAAAGAAACAGAAGTTTTTAAATTTTCATATTTCTTCCATCCCATGATGTATATTTTTTTTGGAATAGGAATATAGCATATAGCAGACATCCAAAGAAACTCACCAGAAATGTTCTTTTAATTTTTTTTTTTTTTTAGAGCCGAGCGTGGTGGCACACACCTTTAATCCCAGCACTCAGGAGGCAGAGGTAGGAGGATCACCATGAGTTCAAGGCCACCCTGAGACCATATAGTTAATTCCACTTCAGCCTGAGCTAGAGCAAGACCCTACCTTGAAAAACCAAACCAAAACATAAGTAATTTTTTATTCATTAAAAAAAAAGAAAAGAAAAGCTTAGGCTGGAGAGATAAATTAGTGGTTAAGGCACTTGCCTGCAAAGCTAAAGAACCCAGGTTTGATGCCCCAGTACCCACATAACCCAGATGCACAAGATGGCACATACCTCTGGAGTTTGTTTGCAGTGGCCCTGGCATGCCCATTCTCTCTTTCTTTCTCTCTCTTGCTCTCTGCCTCTCATAAATAAATAAGTGAATAAATAAAGAAAATTTTAAAAAAATGAAGAGCTGGAGAGATGGCTTAATGGTAAAGCACTTGCCTGTGAAACTTAAGGACCCAGGTTTGATTCCCCAGAACCCATGTAAGGCAGATGCTCAAGGGGGTGCATGCATCTGGAGTTTATTTGAAGTGGCTAGAGGCCCTGGCCCACCCATTCTCTCTTTCTCTTTTCTTCCTTTTTTATTTATGTATTTATTTATTTTGAGGCAAGCCTGACAGACTGGCCTTTTATTTTTTTTAATGTGAGAGAGCGAGAGCAAGAGTGAGCAAGAAAGAGAGAGGGGGAAAAAAAGGCTTTCTGGGGTCTCCAGCCACTAGAATTGATCTCCAGATGCATATACCACTTTGTGCAAATGTGTGACTTTGCACACTTGCATCATCTTGTGCAACTGGCTTACGTGGGATCTGAAGAGTTGAACATGAGTTCTTAGGCTTCACAGGAAAGTGCCTTAACTGCTAAGCCATCTCTCCAGTCCCCATTCTCTCTCTATCTGCCCTTTTCTCTCAAATAAATAAATAAATAAATAAATAAATAAATAAATAATTTTTAAAAGAAAATGAAAAGATTAATTTATTTACTTATTTGTGTATGTGTATAAGAGCATATGCAAAGGTGTGTGTGTGGTGGTCAGAGGAGAATCTTAATGTGTCTGTACCCCACCTTCTTTGAGACAGGATCTCTGGCTGGTGCAAACAAACTGGCTGACTGAAAATGAGCATCAGGCTAGCAGGTCTGCAAGCTTCAAACTGTCTTAGGGGCATTAGGATTACAGATGCATATGGCACTTTGAATTCAGCTTATATGGGTGCTGGGGAACGGAGCCCAGCTGACAGACTTTGCTAGCCAGTACTGTTCATGGCTGAGCCATCTCTCCAGCCCCATAGAATGTTGTTTGTAATAAAATATTGCAGCTTGTTTTAAATTGATGGCATTTTCACATGGATCAATGTGGTCAGTGTCATGTAGAGAATGAAGCTTTGGTAAACAGAAAAGGGCTCAAATTTAGGGGGAAAGCCACAATGTTATAGAACTGTATTGTAAAAATAATTAAAATGGTAAATTTTATAGTCCATAATTTACCACAGCTTTGGGAATGTCTTTTAGACACAGAAACCGTAACCACTCCTTGAATTAACAAGTCACTGCTGAGCAAAGGAGTCAGCAAAATGTGCAGGGCTATCAGAGAGAAAGTTTTCCATAGAAACCAACTGGCACTGTGCCTCCAAACCTATTCTTTGAGGACAGACATAGGGAAAGCTAAGACAACTCTCAAATTAGTGATCCATGGTCATAACAAGACATGGTTGTTCTACAGAAGCGGGCCTGGACAGAAATGAAGTGAGCAGAGACCACAAGTGACAGCTGAACTGTCTGCTCTTAATCTTGCAGGTCGAGAATGATCAGGCAGCCGGCCATGGTGGCGCACGTCTTTAATCCCAGCACTTGGGAGGCAGAGGTAGGAGGATCACCATGAGTTTGAGGCCACCCTGAGTCAATATAGTGAATTCCAGGTCAGCCAGGACTAGAGTGAGACCTTACCTTGAAAAATGAAAAAAATAAAAATAAAAAGAATTATCATCACCAATTCACTTAATTTAAAAGGGCTAGAGGGTCGGGGAGATGGTTTAGCTGACAAAGTACTGGCCACACAATTCTGAGTACCTCAGCTTGGATCCCCATGCTCCATGTAAAACCCGAAGTTGTGGTGGGCTTCTGTAATGCCTGCAGGTCTACAGTGAGAAGAGAGGTGAAAACAGTAGAATTTCCTGGAAGCTCTCAGCCCAGCTACCCCAGCAAACAACAAAAGACCCTGCCTTGAAGTCTAAAGCAGGGACTGAGGACTGACCTGAAAGTTGTCCTCTGACTGCCACATGCACTCACTACATACATATATACATACATACATACATACATACATACATACATACATACATACATATCAAATAAAACTTGTTTAAAGCTGGCTTGGTGGTTAAGGTGCTTGCCTGTGAAACATAATGACCCAGGTTCAATGCTCCAGAACTCATGTAAGCCAGGCATACAAGGTGATGCATGTGCACAAGGTCACACATGCACACAAGGTGGCATATACATCAGGAATTTTACTGCAGTGGTTAGAGGCCTGGTACACCAATTATCTCCCTCTGAAAAGTAAAGGAGCATAGGTTATTCTTAGACACAGTGGAGAAGCAGGAGAGACCAAGATCCACCAGAAAGGAGGAAAATGGCCAGAATCCTACTGAGGAGTTTGCAGCCCATCAATCCCTGTGATCAGAGCACCTACACAGCACCGCCTTCCAGGTGCACTGAACAGCAGCAATAGAGACCAAACAAGGGGATTTACCACCTCATCAGCCTCCTTGCACAGTCAAGAAATCTGAAGGAAAGACAACTGAGATCAACTAAGGAGCTATTGAAAGGGATACAGGGGGACTGCCTAAGCAGCAGGCTTCCTACACTCTCCCATCTCCCAACCATCACAACTACAAACCCCCAGCATTCAGCCCCTGTGGCAGCGAATCTAGCACAGCTGATCAGAACTCCAGCTCCACAGCACCACATGGAGGGATCAAGGTGGGCAGTCAGCATTGGTGAGATTGGAAGCTATACCAAAAGGTAACGAGGCCGACTGACAAAAAAAAATAAATAAATAAAAAAATAAAAAAAACAGGTACATAAGCCTGAACTGGAAGTGCTAATCTCTTTTTCCATGTCAGGGTAGGTTATGGGTTTTACATATATATATATTTTGGCTTTACCATTTTCAATTAAGCTGTATTTGAGATTGAATTTTGTTGCCTTTGATGCTTTCAGATTTATAGGGCCTTTGTCTTTTGCTTCTGTCATTATTGGGGACAGGGTCTGATTCAGATCCAGGATGACCTGGAACCCAATTCAGAACAGAATTCTCTACCTCCCAGCAGATAGGATTTAGGGTGTAGAGCAACACACACCCTTAGGGATTTTGGCTTTATAAGGTTATCTATTTGTTTCAATCCCCACATTTTCATACTCTGTGCTAGATTTTATTAAATGTATATATTGATCAGTTGCATTTTAGAATTTTACCAGTAAATTGCTCCATCCAGCCCACTAGAATCCCTAAATATCAGGCAAACTCAACACCTAGGATTACTTCTGTGGTTAGATTGGAGTACAAGAGCTACACTTGACACCTTAAATTCATACTCTGAAGGTACATAAAGCTGGATTTCCAAATCTAAGAGCACTGTAGGTAATTAGAAATCCAAAGCATCAAATCAACTCAGGATGCAAAAATTGCTACATTATAATACAAGAGACACAAAGAATCAAGACAATAAAACCCCAACAAAAATTATAAATCCATCAAAAATGGCCCCCAATGAGACTGTTATAAATGAAATGCCTGACAAAGATTTAAAAAAAAAAAGATTTTATCTATACTCAAAGAAATTGAAGAAGAAAACAAATGAAATAAAGAAGAAAAAAACTCCTGAAGGAATTCCAAGAGAACATAGGAAACCAGCTTAATGAAATAAGGAGGTCATCATAAGATATGAGTAAGAAAATAGAAATTCTGAAGAAAAACGAAGTTGTAGCATAAAAAGCACAGTTAGTCAAATAAAAAAACTCTGTGGAAAGTCTCACAAGTACAATGGATAAAGGAGAGAACAGAATATCTAAACTAGAAGACCAGGTGACAGATCTAATACAGTCCAACAAAGAGAATAATAAGCTAATAGGAAGGTATGAAAGGGAATTTCAAGATATTTGGGACACAATGAAAAGATCAAACATAAGAATTCAGGGTATAGTAGAAGAAGAATTTCAGTCCAAAGGCATAGTAGGTATTTTCAACAAAATCATAGAAGAAAAATTTCCCCAAATTGGGGGAGGGGGGAATGCCAATGCAGATCCAAGAAGCTTTTAGAACACCAAACAGACAAAACCTGGAAAGAACCTCTCCTAGCCATGTTATAATTAAACTACTAAACATGTAAACCAAAGAAATTATATTGAAAGCAGTTAGAGAAAAAAAAGCAAGTTACCTATAAAGGAAAGCCCATCAGGATCAAAGCAGATTACTCAACACAAACTTTAAAAGCCAGAAGGGCTTGGAAAGATATATTCCAAGTTCTGAAAGATAACAACTGTCAACAAAGATTACTTTATTCCAGAAAGCTGTCTATCCAAATTGAAGGAGAAATAAGGACATTCCACAACAAAAACAGGCTAAAGAAATTTATGACAACTAAACCAGCTCTACAGAAAATACTTGAAGGAATCCTTCATGCTGAAGAAAAGCAAAACACACACAGGAGGAAACAGGAAAAAATAACCCATACTCAAATAACAGTAAAAACAAGAGAGGAAAGGGAAATCAGGAAGAACTACAAAACAAGAAGAATGGCAAGAATAAATACATACCTTTCAATAAAAACTCTTAATATCAATTGCCTCAATGCCCCAACCAAAAGACACAGACTTGCAGACTGGATTAAAAGGCAGGATCCTGTTGTTTGTTGCCTCCAGGAAACTCATCTCTCAATAAAGGATAGACATTGTCTTAGGGTGAAAGAATGGAAAATGGTATTTCAAGCAAACGGGCCTAGAAAACAAGCAGGTGTTGCTATCCTAATATATGACAATCTTAAACATATAAGGCAACTAACATGGGGGCTCCCAATTTCATCAAACAAACACTATTAGACTTAAGGTCACAGATAACACCAAACACAAGTATAGTGGGTGACTTCAATATCCCACTGTCATTAATTGACAGGTCATCCCAGCAAAAAAATAAACAGAGAGACATCTGGATTAAATGATGTCATGGAACAAATGGACCTAACAGATATCTACAGAATATTCCATCCAAACACTAACAAATATACATTTTTTCTCAGCAGCACATGGAACATTCTCCAAAATAGACCATATATTAGGACACAAAACATATCTTAACAAATACAAGAAAACTGAAATAATCCCTTGTACTCTATCTGACCACAGTGGAATTAAACTACAAATCAGCAACAAGAAAAATGATAGAGCATACACAAATTCATGGAGACTAAACAGTACACTATTGAAAGATGAATGGGTCATTGAAGAAATCAAAAAGAAAATCAATAAATTCATAGAATCAAATGATGAATAGAATATAACATACCAGAACCTCTGGGACACAATAAAGGCAGTCCTAAGAGGGGAATTTATAGCTCTAAGTTCCTATATTAAGAATTAGAAGCTGGGTGTGGTGGCACACACCTTTAATCCCAGCACTTGGGAGGCAGAGGTAGGTGGATCGCTGTGAGTTTGAGACCACCCTGAGACTACATAGTGAGTTCCAGGTCAGCCTGGACTAGAGAGAGACGCTACCTTGAAAAAAAAAAAAAAAAAGAAAAAAGAAAAAGAAATTATTTAGCTCACAAGTAAACAATTTAATGCTTCACCTTAAGGCCTTGGAAAAAGAAGGACAAGGCTAACCAAAAATCAGTACACAGGAAGAAATAATAAAGATTAGGGCAGAAGTTAATGAAATAGAAACCAAAATAACAATGCAAAGAATCAATGAAACAAAAAGTATGTTCTTTGAAAGGATAGAGAAGATAGACAAACCCTTAGCAAATCTGATAAGAAGAAAGAGAGAAGAGACAAAAATTAACAAAATTGGAGATGAAAAAAGGCACCATTACAACAGATACCAAAGAAATTCATAAAATCATACGGACATACTTTAAGAATATATATGCCACTAAGTTTGAAAATCTGAAAGAAATGGATGATTTCTTTGATTCATATGACCTACCAAAATTAAATCAAGATAAGATAAACTATTTAAATAGACTTATAACAAGTATGGAGATCCAAGAAGTTATAAAAAATCTCCAAGTAAAAAAAGTCCAGGCCCAGATGGATTCACTGGTGAATTTTATCAGACCTGCATGGAAGAACTAACACCACTGCTTCTCAAACTTTTCCATAAAATAGAAAAGGAATACCACCAAACTCCTTCTATAAAGCCACTATCACCCTGATACCAAAACCAGACAGAGACAGAACAAAAAAAGAAAATTACAGACCAATATCCCTCATGAACATAGATGCAAAAATTCTCAACAAAATATTAGCAAACAGAATACAAGAATATATCAGAAAGATCATTCACCCCTACCAAGTAGGCTTTATCCCAGAGATGCAGGGATGGTTCAACATACACAAACCAATAAATGTAATACACTGTATAAATGGACTGAAGGACAAAAACACACGATCATCTCAATAGATGCAGAAAAGGCATTTGACAAAATCCAACATCCCTGCGTGGTAAAAGTATTACAGAAACTGGGAATAGAAGGAACATATCTCAACATAATAAAAGCTATTTTGACAAACCTACAGCCGACATAATTCTAAATGGGGAAAACCTTGAAGCTTTTCCATTAAATTCAGGAACAAGACAAGGGTGTCTACTATCCCTACTTTTATTTATTATAATAGTGGAAGTCTTAGCTATAGCAATAAGGCAAGAGACACTCATAAAAGTGATACAAATTGGAAAGGAAGAGATCAAAGTATCATTATTTGCAGATGATATGATTCTATACATCAAGAACCCTAAAGACTCTACCAGCAACTCTTAGAGCTGATAAACACTTTTAGCAATTTAGCAGGATACAAAATAAACACACAGAAATCAGTAGCTGTCCTATATACTAACAACAAACATGCAGAGTATGAAATCAGGGACTCTCTCCCATTCACAAGTGTCAAAAAAAAAAAAAAAAAAAAAAGTACCAGGCTGGAGAGATGGCTTAGCAGTTAAGGCACTTGCCTGCAAAGCCAAAGGACCCAGGTTCAATTCCCCAGGACCCATGTAAGCCAGATGAACAAAGGGGTGCATGCATCTGGAGTTCATTTGCAGTGACTGGAGACCCTGACATTATGCCCATGCTCATTCTCTCTCTCTCTCTCTTTCTCTTTCTCTCTCTCTCTCCACCTATTTATGTCCCTCTCTCTAATACATAAATAAAAATAAAATATTAAAAAAACAAAGTGGCTTGAAATAAACCTAACCAAGGAAGTGAAGGATCTCTACAATGAGAACCTTAAAACACTCAAGTGAGAAATTGCAGAAGACACTAGAAAATGGAAAGACATCCCATGTTCTTGGACCAGAAGAATCAGTATTGTGAAAATGTCAATCTTACCAAAATCAATCTACACATTTAATGCAATCCCTATTAAAATTCCAATGGCTTTCTTCATGGAAATTGAAAACACAATTCTAAAATTCATTTGGAAGTACAAAAAAACCTCAAATAGCCAAAACAATTTTGAGTAACAAAAATAAGGCTGGTGCTATCACCATATCTAATTTTAAGCTATATTACAAAGCCATAGTAACAAAAACAGCATGGTACTGGCACAAAGACAGACCTGTAGAACAATGGAACAGTATAGTGGACTCAGATGTTAATCCAGGCAGCTACAACCATCTGATTTTTGACAAAAAAAATGCCAAAAATATTTATTGGAGAAAAGACAGCCTCTTTAACAAGTGGTGCTGGGAAAACTGGATATGTATATGAAGAAGGATGAAAATAGATCCTTGTCTCTCTCAATGCACAAGAATCAAGTCCAAATGGATAAGGAACATTAATATCAGGCCTGAAATTCTGAAACTGCTAGAGGAAAAAGTAGGGGAAACCTTTCAATGTATTGGCCTAGGCAATGACTTTCTGAATATAATCCTAATTGCTCAGGAAATAAAACCACTAATCAACCACTTGGATCTCATGAAATTACAAAGCTTTTGTACAGCAAAGGACACTGAACAGAGCAAAGAGACAACCTACAGAATGGTAGGAAATCTTTGCCAGCTACACATCTGACAGAGGATTAATATCCAGAATATACAAAGAACTCAAAAAACAGAACAATAAGAAATCAAACAACCCAATTAAAAACTGGCCTATAGAACTAAATAGAGAGTTCTAAAGAGAAGAAATACAGATGGCATATAAACATCTAAAAAAGTGTTCTACATCCTTAGTCATCAAGGAAATGCAAATTAAAACTACTTTGCGATTCCATCTCACTCCTGTCAGAATGGCTACCATCAAGAAAACAAATGACAAGAAATGTTGGCGAGGATGCAGAAAAAGGGGAACCCTTCTACACTGTTGGTGATAATGTACTCTGGTATAGCCATTGTGGAAATCAGTGTGGAGGTTCTTGAGACAGCTAAAAATAGATTTACCATATGATCCAGCTATAGAACTCCCAGGCATATATCCTAATGACTCTTCTCACTACCTTAGAGATACTTGCTCCACCATGTTTACTGCTGCTCTATTCACAATACCTAGGAAATGGAACCAGCTTAGATGTCCCTCCACAGATGAATGGATAATAAAGATGTGGTACATTTACACAATGGAGTTCTATTCAGTGGTAAAGAAAAATGAAATTATAAAATCTGCAGGGAAATGGAAGGATCTGGAAAGGATTACACTAAGTGAGGTAACCCAGGCCCAGAAAGCCAAACTTCTCATGTTTTCTCTCATATGTGGATCCTAGCTACAAATGTGTAGACTTGTGTGTGAGCTGGAACCAAAAGTCAGTAGCAGAGGCCAGTAAACTAGAAAAAGGCTATAAGGGAGGGAGAAGAGGGAAGGACTTAAGGGGATGGTATTGTATATATGTAAGTAGAAAAACAGATCACCAGGAGTGGAATGACCTAAATAAGGCCAGGGGAAGAGATTATGTAAAAGAAGGGGAGGGGAGGGTCAATCAAAATTCAAGATACTCTGAATAAGGCATATGAAAACCTACTTTTTTGGATAATGGCACATCCAGAAGCCATAGATTGTTACTAGAAAATTTTCAGTGCCAGGGATGGGATACCTTCCAGTGAGTTGTTGGCCAGAGAGGCCCCTGTTGCCTCCAAAACAGTACAGGCTATTGCCAAGACCCTTGGTTTCCCACAAGAAACAGATGGTAATACCCTATTGCTAAACATTTCACATGCCTGGGTGGCAAGATCACTGAGAAATCAAGCTGGGGCTGAGCTGAAAACCTTCTCCCTGTAGTCAATTGAAAGCTAGAAAAAACTGCACTGCATGCAGCCCTATGGGAGACAGAAGTCATCAGCGGCGAAAACAGCAGACACTGGAAGCCTCAAGTTTGGCCAGACAGGCCAAATGACCAAACAGGTACAATATTGGCATTTTTGATCTGGGGGAAACCAACTGCTCTCTAATTGGACTGAAGGCCCATTCTATGGGAGGAAATACATGCCTGATATTGAAAACCTAATCAAAAGCCTATGGCAGGGGAGGTCATGAGCCTTAGGGGTATAAAGCCTGCTCGTGTCTGGTTAAATGCATACATTATGCTCATCAAACTGCCCAATAAGTACTATACTTAAGGTTCATATTCATATATCGATGCAAATCTCACTTTTGGTTAGAGAAGCTTCTCTCTTCAGATGGCAATGACCATTGGGAAGACCCAAAAGGCAACACAGTGCTGAGAAGAAATGACAGAGGAGTGTCCAGCACTGAAACATCTCTATCACACTCTCCAAGGCTCAGGGTTCATTGCAGAACAGGTGGCGGAAAGAATGTAAGAGCCAAAGGAAGAGTACAAGCCTTACAATGCAACTGTCCAGACAGAAATTGGCCTCGATATCCACGACCTCACAGTGCCTCGCAATACCTTCACAAGACCCTCATAATGGGAGGAAAAGACAATGACATCAAAATAAAAGAGAAACTAACGGAGAGAGGGAGGGGATATGATGGTGAGTGGAGCTGTAAAGGGGAAAGTGGGGGAGGGGAGGGAATTATCATGGTTTATTGTCTGTAAGTTTAGAAGTTATCAATAATAAAATTATACATTAAAAAAAAATCTGGGGCTGGAGAGATGGCTTAGCGGTTAAGGCGCCTGCCTGCTAAGCCTAAGAACCCGGTTCCAATCTCCAGGTCCCACATTTAGCCAGGTGCAAAGTGACACAAGGGCACAATGCCGCACTTGACCACAAGGGGGCGCACACATCTGGATTTCATTCAAAGCAGCTAAGAGACTGCTGGCGCTCCCATCTCTATCTGTCTCCCTCTCCTCTCTCTCTGTCTCTCTCTGTGTCTCTCTCCAAAAATAAAATAAAATAAAATAAAATAAAATAAAATAAAATAAAATAAAATAAAATAAAATAAAATAAAATAAAATAAAATAAAATAAAATAAAATAAAATAAAATAAATCTGCAAAAAGTAAGCTGTTCCATAGACCTGAGTTAACGGTGACTCTTCTGCAGTCCTATTTAAACATCCAGATTCCCTGCCATTACGTTTTTTTTGTTTGTTTATTTGTTTTGCCACCTATAACTAGAATGAAGTATATTCTTGGAGTCTGCTGCACATTACAATAAACTTTTGTAAACAAGAAAATAATAATCATAACAAGCTGGGTGTGGTGGTGCATGCCTTTAATCCCAGCACCTGGGAGGCAGAGATAGAAGGATCATTGTGAATTTGAGGCCACTCTGAGACAACATAGTGAATTCCAGGTCAGCCTGAGCTAGAGGGAGACCCTACCTCGAAAAAAAAAAAAAAAAAAAAAAAACTTTAAAGTGTAGAGGAACAGTGTTGGAATCACCATGGATGCCTCTCCATGTCCCAGTGCAATGCGGGTTAAGCTTAGTTACAGTTTCAACCAAGGACCAAGTGGGGCCTTCCAGAGCCAGGATCCCTCATTCTTCAAGCCCTAAGGTTTCCCAGTAGCACTTGTCCTAGAAGTTCAGCACTCCACAGTAAATGCTGCTGGGTCAGAAGGGGTTCCGACAGGTCACAAATCCCTCTATCCATCACTTGACATGTGGTGCCATATCAAAAGTCCCATACTAAGCATTGCTGACCATTCAGTAATAAGGTCCACCTCTGCAAGGAGAAAAGTTGTTGAATATGTTTGTGAGGCACCTCTGGGTGTGATTCCTACCCTGGTCACAAACTATTAGGGTGTCTGGGAAGGATGTGAGTGATGCCCACAGAGCCGTTCAACATGCCCACGTCTTCACTGAGAGTCACCCAGCCTGAGATGGCCTTTCATGCAACCTGCCCTGGAGCTAACTCCAAGAGGATCAGCCCCTGACTTCCAGCCCTCCTGGCCATCGATCTTCAGGTCTTCTCTCCTTCCAGGAAAGTGTACCACACAATACAGTGCTCAAAGCGCTGGGAGGACTTCCCTCTTCTTCTCATGTGGGTATGCCTTGTCTGCATTCCACATCCAGTGTGTCTGCAGAGTCATTTGCACTCAAGACTCGGGCTCTGCTCCGGCCAACATATACCTACATGAATAAACTCCCCCGCAATGAAGTCACAGGTGGATGTGCTATAAGTACAGTAAAAACAGTAGAAGCAAAGAAAACCTCCAAAGTTGGAGTTTGTTAAGGAATATAGAATGGACTAGTATATATCATTTTAAGTGGTGTTGTGAATACTCACTGAGATGAACACAGGTTTCTACAGGGTTGAGAACATACATATTAGAAAGCACTGCTTATGACTGAGATATAGAAGTACAGATGTTAGCCTTCTTTCTGCTTACTTAAATATTTTAATATATTTATTTATTTGCAAGGTGTGAGAGAGAATGGATACGCCAGGGCCTCTTGTCACTGCAAACAAACTCCAGATGCATGCACCACTTTGTGCATCTGACTGGGCCATCAGGCTTTACAAGCAAGTACCTTTAATAGCTGGGCCACCTCTCTAGCCCCTTACCTAAATATTTTTACTGTGGACTATGAACATATCTTAGTTTTGTAATATATCATTAATATAAACCTTTTGGTACCACAGCCAACCATCCTAGCAAGTGTATTTGAAATATCGCTGCAGGAGAATCCTAAGATTGGTGACATGACTTTAAAGATTTTGAAAGCCACAGGGAGTCACTTTCAGTAGAAAAATGCTTGAAGTTCTATTTTAAGAGAGCCCAGGTATTCAAAGGAACTTTCAAAGTTTTAGACAAGTTCAGTTATTAATAAAACATTTCATTCTAGCTAGCAAACAAAATGTTAATCTGACACAGTAGATATATTCTTTTCTTTAAAAATATTTTATTTATTTATGAGAGAGAGAATGGGCACACCAGAGCCTCCAGCCACTGCAAACAAACTCCAGACGCATGTGCCACATTGTGCATCTGGCTTTACTTGGTGTGGTGGTTTGATTCAGGTGTCCCCATAAACTTAGGTTTTCTGAATGCTAGTCTCCCCGGCTGATGGCAATTGGAAATTAAAGCTTCCTGGGTGTGGTGTAATGTTGGGGGCAGATTTACGGGTGTTATAGCCAGTTTCCCCATGCCAGTGTTTGGCACACTCCCTTATTACTGTTGTCCACCTGATGTTGGCAAGGGGGTGAAGCCCACCCTCTGCTCATGTCATCATTTTCCCTGCCATCATGGAGCTTCTCTTCGAGTCTGTAAGCTGCACTTGGTCAGGTGATTTCTGCCAGCAATGAGAACCTGACTGCAACACATGGGAACTGGAATTGAACCTGGGTCCTTAAGCTTCACAGGCAAGCGCCTTTAACCACTAAGCAATCTCTACAATTCAGTAGATATATTCTTTAGATGAGATCTTTTTTGGGGGTGGGGTTCGAGGTAGGGTCTCACTCTAGTCCAGGCTGATCTGGAATTCACTATGTCGCACTATGTCGTCTCAGGGTGGCCTTGAACTCATGGCAATCCTCCTACCTTTGCCTCCCAAGAGCTGGGATTAAAGACATGCACCACCATGCCTGGCTAGATGAGAGCTTTTCTACAGTTAATATATGTGGTATATTTATATTTTTTTATTAAGATTTAGAAACTACACTTACTTATTTAAATATTATATGTCTGCTTTTAGAACATACTATTGACCTTATTGATAACTTATTTGCTTCAAAGTTCAAGTTTATCCTTGTTTCCCTAGAGAAAATAGTCAACTCTGTTTTGATTATGTATGTGAGGAGAAGGATAGTTCCTGGGCATGGAACCCAGGGCCTTGAGTATGCCAGGCAAGTACTCAATCACTGAGCCACATCCCCATTTTTTTTTCTTTTGTTTTGTTTTGTTTTGTTTTGTTTTGTTTTGTTTTGTTTTGTTTTGTTTTGTTTTTAATGCAAGAGAGAGAGGAGAGAGAGAGGATTGGCATGCCAGGGCCTCTAGCCACTGAAATCAAACTCTAAGACGTGTGCCTCCTTGAGCAAATGTGCAGCCTTGCACCCTTGTCTCATTGTGTGTCTGGCTTAGGGAGGATCTGGAAAGTCAAACATGAATCCTTGGGTTTTGCAGGCAAGTACCTTAACCACTAAGCCATCTCTCCAGCCCCACCCCCACCCCTGTTTTGATTTTCCTTATGATAATATATATGACATACTACAGGGAAAATTAATGCAATGGACTTTTCCCTCACCTGAATCCCATTAAAGAAAGACATGATTTTATAAGCCCTATAAGGATATTTCTGCAGTTCTCCTATTTGTGTCCTACTAAGCCAGCCACTTTACCAAGCTTACTGTCCAAAGATACCCACCCATAAAATCTTTCATTGTCCAGCTGCAGAGATGGCTCAGTAAGTAGGAGCACGAGGCCCTGAGTTCGATCCCCAGCACTATATAAACAACTATCCATGGCACACATACCTGTAACTTCCACACTGAAAATAACAGAGACAGAAAGGGAACACTGGGTTCCCTGATTAGCTAGACCAACTGTACAACAGGGAGCTATGGGTTCCTGACAGACTCCATCTCAGAGAGCTAGGGAAGAAGCGGATGTCTTCCTGTGGTCTCCACACACTTGTCCCTAGAGCATCAGAGCGGACCCTGCCTGTCTCAACTTCTTCTATTCCATTAGCTCACAAAAGTCATCAGTAAGAGATAGAACCCACTGTAAACTTTGGGAGGGTCCCCAACCTCACATCTTCCCACTGGTCTGAAATTGTATTCTCAGAAATTCATTTTGGAGTCTTGGGGATTTTTTTTCAATCTCCAACAACCTCATAAGGAATCCAGGGGAAAGAAGATGAGATGGGTAATGGGTAGGGACAGAAATCTCAAAAAGGGACAGGTTTAATGGGACTTAAAATTTTAAAGCTTTTCTACACACTACCCCATATATCACACTGCTGCTCAAAATTCTTTGTGTTCTTGCTTAAGCCAAAATGCTGAATAATCAAGATACCTAAGCCACATCTCACTAGAGTCAGTGGTAAGAAAAAGAGGGAGAAAAGCAAAGCCGTTTGGTGGAGAGGCAGAAGCATTCTCTGCCTTACCTCACCATGGCCAGGGTGTCCTGCTTTGTTTGTTTTCCACACTTCCTCCCTCAATTGCTCCATATCCCTTATGCTCAAAGCAGAAAGTTATGATGAAAATGTTACACAAACTAAAAGGTCAAAAGAAGGGCTTCAATGGCTCAACCCTCAATGACGCAATCACTGCAGCCCTGTGTCCCAGCCCAGACAGAGTCACATTTGGGAAGGAGGTTTCTCCTAAGAAGGACCGACACTCCACTCTCCTTCCTGTAATTCTAGTCAGAAGCTCGTAGGGGCTGGACCAGAGCAAAAATGAGAGGAGTGGAGCAGTCTGTCTGACCATCTCTTCTTTCATTGTCCTCCCTACAATCTGCCCCAGAATCTGCACCCCACCTTATCAGTCTCACAACAACATCCTGGTGATCGGCTTTGTTTCCAGTTTATCAGGATACTGTTAAAGAAAAGGCTTCAGATCCTCATGCGAACTGCTAAGGATAGGATTTCAGAGCTGTGTAGAAAGGCATTTAAAACACCCAGAAGCCATAAATTGTTACAAGAAAATTTCACTGCCAGGGTTGGGATACCTTCCACTGAGCTGTTGGTTAGAGAGGCTTTTTATGTCCCCAAAACATTACAGGCTATTACCAAGGCTCTCTGATGCCCTCCAGAACTAGATAGTAAGACACTATTGCTGAAGACACCATATGCTTGTATGACAGGACACTAAATGATCAAGCTGGAGCTGAGCTGGGAGCCTCCTCCCTGTGCACTCGCTGTTAGGATGCCCGAAAGTCCTGTGCAGCCTGTTGGAGGAAAAAAGTTACCAACAGTTTTAACCGGCAATGGACCCTGCAAGCTTTATGTCTGACCAGCTACACAAAACATGGTGGAATGGTGGCATGTCTGTTATGGGGGAAACCAACTGCTCGTTGATTGGACAGCTGGTCCTGTAAACCTAATCAAAACCCTGGCGGGGCTAAACCTGATCAAAACCCGATTCTGGCTTAGGAGATGCACAAGCATGCATCTAGGAGTAAACTATTTCTACTAAATAAAAAAATTTAAAAAAAAAATGGCATCATGGAAATAGATCTGAAAAGATGCTCAACCCAAACTGTACTTAAGAAAAAAAAAAAAAAAAAAAAAAAAAAAAATACCTATGTTTATGCCCATCTATTAATGCTACACTTACTTTGGGTTAGAGAAGCTTCTCTTTTCAGATGGCGGTGGCCACTGAGGAGACTCAAAACACATCAAAGTGCTGAGAAGAAGCGATAGTTCAGCACTGAGACATCTCTATCACACCTTCCGAGGCTCAAGGACTGTGGTGGTTTGAAAGTGAATGTGTGTCCACATTGCCTCAGGTGTTTATAAGGTTAATCTTCCTGTTTAAGGCTCCAGCCTGCTGGAGGGGTGTGTCACATGGCTGGATCTGGATTCCAGCCCAAAGGTGTGGAGAGCAGTCTGAGCTCTGGGGTTCGTGCAGACTGCTGGCTGTTGGTGTCGGCTTGCTGCAGTCGTTTCTCTCTGCTTGGATGTGTGCAAGGAAGCAGCTTCTTCCGCCTCTGATGGAACTTCCCCTGGATTGGTTAAATCTGTACCTCCCCTAAACTGTGTCTGGTTGGATTATTCATCCCAGCTGGCACGGAGCTGACTACAACAGAAATCATTACCAAAACAAAAGTGGTGGAACTCATGTAAGAGCCAAAGGAAGGGGAAGAGTGCTTTGCAATACTGTCTTCCTGGCACTAAGTGCCTTTGATATTCATGACCTCACAGTGGCTGACACTATGTGCACGAGGTCTGTATAAAAGGAGAGGGAAAATGGCATCAAAATAGAAGAGAGATTAGTTGGAAAGAAGAAGGGGTTCAGGAGGGGTGATAAGGGAGGGGATAAAAAGAGGCTGGTAGAGGGGATTATGAGCATGGTACATTGTGTATATGTATGGAGGTTGTCAATAAAAAGTTTTTTAAATAAATAAATAAAGATACATCTGGGCATGGTGGCGCACATCTTTAATCCCAGCTCTCGGGAGGCAGAGGTACGAGGATCGCTGGGATGCCACCCTGAGACTACATAGTGAATTCCAGGTCAGCCTGAGCTAGTGAGACCCTAACTCAAAAAATCAAAAAAATAAGAAGAAAAAGAAAGATACTTAAAACAGAGAGCCCTCCCTGAAAACTGTGCCTTCAGATGGCCCAGAGTTGTGTCTCTACTGATCTGCAACAAACCTGAGAACATGTGACCTTGTAAAGGTGTGGGGAGGTGGAAAGACACTTCTGTCTCACACTTCAGCAGCAAGCACCTTGAGCACAGTGTCTCCTGCTCCACATCACCCGAGGGTCACCTGAAGGCCACTCTTCTTGCACTATTAGTTGGCTAGGGTTACCTTAACATAATTCCACAGACTGTGTCACTTTAAGTGACAACGGATTTTTTTTCTCACAGTCTGAGAAGTATAAGATCAAGGTTTGATGGTTTATCTTGATTGGTCAATTTGACAGGATTGAGAATCACCATGTACTGGCATACCCCTTTAATCCCAGCACCTGGGAGGCTGAGGTAGAGATCACTGTGAGTTTGATGCAAGCATGGCTGCAGAGTGAGTTCTGGTCAGCCTGGGACTAGAATGAGACCCTACGTGGAAAAAAAAACAACAAAAAGTAGACTCACTGGACGTGGTGGCACAAGCCTTTAATCCCAGCACTCAGGAGGCAAAGGTAGGAGGATCATGGTGAGTTTGAGGCCACCCTGAGACTACATAGTGAATTCCAGATCATCCTGGGCTAGAGCAAAACCCTACTTAAAAAACAAAAAAAAAGTAGATTCACCATGGAAACAAATCTTTGGAAATGTCTGTGAGGGGTTTTCTAGATTCAGTTAATTGAGGTGAGGGAACCCATCCTAACTATGGATAGACCATCCTATGAGGTGGAGTCCAAACTGAATTAAAAGGGGAAAGTAGCTGAGCAGCAGGATTCATGAGGCTCTGCTTCCTTACTATGGACTGAACATGACCAGCTGCTTCAATTCCTGTCACCATGCCTCCTGCTCCATGAGGGACTGGAACCTGTAACTGTAAGCAGAAACAAACCGTCCTTCCTTCAGTTGCTTTTTGTCAGGTATTGGGTCACAGCAACAAGAGAGGTAACCAATACGGCTGGTTTCTTTCCAGTTCTTCCTCCTTGCCTTGCAAATTCTCCATCCCCCTCACCTCCACCCCTGCTCTAACACCCCACTATATATATTGCCTAGGCAGGTCTCAGAGTCTCAGTTTTTCTGCCTCAGCCTCCTGAGTGCCAGGATTACAGGTGTGCACCACTGTTGTCTTTCTTCTGTGTGTATGTCCATGTCTCATCTGTTGTGACAAGGACATCAGTCATTTTGGAATAAGGCCTCATTTTGCTTTAATTCTCCTTTAAAGTCTCTAGCTCCAAAGACAGCCACATTCTGAAGTACGGGTTTGATTAATGAATGTAGAGGATGAGCAAACACGAGTCAAGTCATACACCCTCGGGAAGAAGTTTCAAAAGCCACAGAGACTAAAGCTGCTGTTTTCTCCTTAGCCAGCAATGGTAAGTATAGCCTTTCTTTGAAGAGAAAAGGTTCTGGGATGGAAGAGATGTGCCCTGCCGGTGACATCACTTCTGAAGTGTGCCAAGGAGAAAGGACATGAACAGGGAGAGAGTCTGCTCCTGCCATAACCATGACACTGCCCAAGGTGGGAAGGATCTCCTATAAGGTCATCAGATACACTGGGGAGTGAAATGGGGTGGGACCACCCATCCCTCACAGCCCAGCACAGTGAGTCACCAGCTACACTCGCAGACCTAGCAGAGGACATTGCTATTGTAAGGCATTACTTCAGTTTCTTATCTAAAACAGGCAGCCCATTGTATACTCCGTTTGCTCACGTTCAGTAACAACAACAACGGCAGCAATTGCAGTAGTGCATAACTATTGCACTTTCACTGTGTAGCAGGTACTGGATTAATTGCTTTGCATAGACGATCCCACTTAAACTTCGTGTTATCTGTATTTAATGCTGGAAAAAGCTGAAGCACAGAGAAGTTAGGTTAATCATCCATGGTCACCCAGCTAGCCAGAAGAAGAGCTGGTGTTCAAGCTAGGAACACTAAGAAGCACTTCGCTGCTTCCTTCATGAACACTCTAACTTCAGGGGCCGGTGTGGTTGGCTTCAGCATACTGAGACCGACAAGCTTCACAGTGCCTAGTGCTCCAAGCCTAACTCCGTGACTAACGGAGAATTTATCTCTGTGCATTTAGTTGCTTCCTATTTAAAATGAGGATAACTTATGAAGATTCTAGTCAAGGTAATTCATATGTGTCATCATTATTAATTTGATTTTTCACTCTTAGAACTGTTCCATGGCTAAATTTATAACATCTAGACCAATAACATCATCTTTTAAAAGTCTTGCATTGCAAGTTTACATTAATTTATACTTCTCATTTAAAATTATCATTTTGGCTCATTCTTCAGCAAAAGTGAAGCAGAGACTCTTCTTTCCTACCTCCTTTTAAAATTTTCTAGTAATTGCTTATTAATATTGAGTAGCATCCCAATCCCTTAGAAACACTTGATGAGTAATTTAAAATTCATGTTTAATGTATTATACATGCTTATAACAACTTTTTTCATAGACTAGTCCTTGTTCAAGTTCTCAGACGCTTTGGGGCACAGGTGGCCCCATTAAATTATATATTTCTCAGTTTCTTGGGGGACTGTGTTTTGAAAGTTCCGGGCTGGCTGTGCTCATAGTTAATTGACAGTAAATAACAGCCCACCTCATTCACTATGCGTAAGGTAACATTGCTTCTTTTCTCTGAGAGTTAGTTATGTGTCAATACTTTCCACTTCCTGCTTTGGGACTGTAATTCAATCATATGACATAAGACAGTGGGACTGATTCAACTATTTCCTAGGAAATGGTTGAAGGGTGAATGAAGGGAGGCTTGGGAGGAGATATAACTAGAGACACATGTGCGTCTAAGCAGGGCCTTGGAGCATAAAGCAATGAGCGGACAGCGTGGATGGGACAGGGTCATTCCTATGCTTTTTCCAGACCCTCTGAATGGAACAATTGGGATGATGGGGATTGTTTTCTCTGATGATGGCCTCTGCTCTCCAGACACGATGCCCCCTCAGTTGGGCATTGCCCATTTGCCTGGAATAGAGCTGAACCAGGAGAGCATGTTTTTCTGCTGAACCTCGTTCCCTACTCCACTAAATAATGTATGTTTTATTCACATTTAGCTGGAGTCTGCAATCTCCTCACCCTCAGATTGGATGGCCTCATATATTGTTTCCTAGTCTATGGCCATACCACCCTGAATGTAGCCCATCTCATCTGATCTCCAAAGCTAAGCAGGGTCGGGCCTGGTCAGTACTTGCGTGGGAGAATTATTTTCTAAATGACTGTGATTATTAAGGAGATTCAAAACTTGTCCAAGAGCTGAGAGGAGGTAGCAGCGGAGTGTTCAGCATTAAATGAGACTTGGCTATCACACAGCAGAAAGACAGAAACATTGTAAAAGCCAAAGGATGGGGTGAATGCTTTGGAATGCTGTCTTCCAGATACAAAGTAGTAGTTCCACCCATGACTTCCCCGTGGCTGGGGTCACCTGCACAAGTCCATCATAATATTGGGCCCATCAACATGGTTGCCATGGATGGTGGAGGAGGGGTGGAAGACATCAAAATAGAAAAAGGGCTAGTTAGAAAGAGGGGACTTCAGTGGAGAGGGACGGGGACAGGAGACAAAGGAGGATGGTGGGAGGGGATTACGATCAGGGTATATTATGTATATGTATAAAGGTGGTCAATAAATTTACACAGAAAAGCTGAAAAAAATAAACATTTTTTATAAAAGAATTTTTTTCTAGCTGCCCCATCAATAACGGTTTTCACTCACAGAGATGTGGAACATATGAACACACAAAAAAATGTAAATCAATTCCAATTTAAATGGCCCAGGAGGCATGGATTCTACTTGCATTGACATAAATTCTACGTGGATTGATGTAAATGAATACTACCTCTGTAGAATGTATCTAGAGTTAAAATATTCCCTTACTTGATCTTGTTATGCCACAAAACTGAGAAGTCCTTCCGGGAGGTTGAGGTAGGAGGATAAAAGTAAGTTGGAGGGCAGCCTAGGTACAGAGAAAGTTCCAGGCCAATCTTGGCCAGAGTGAGACTTTGCCTAAAAGTCAAACAGCAGCAACAAAATCCCTGAGAAGTCTAACCAACCTTGGAGAAATTCCTTTCTCCCTGTGCAAAGGAGACTCAGGAAAGGCCAGCACTTGTAGCCAGTATGACTGTACTCTGCTCCCCAGACAAGTGGACAGACTCAGGGTTGGTTCTAGAATTTTCTGTCACAAAATTTGTGGAGAAATATATAAAGATATGAAAGAAGAAAAGGTATTAGGGATGATGAAGAGAGCCAAGAGCAGTGGGCGGATAGAGAGCAGAAGGCAAAAGAGGATGGATATGATCAGAAGATGATATATACAATGGAAACATCACAAGAAACCACTAATTTGTACAATTCATTGATAATTATAATTTTAAATTTTTTTACATTTATTTATTATTTGAGAGAGATAGAGGGAGGCAGACAGAAAGAAGAAAGTGTGTGAATGGGTATGCCAGAGCCTCCAGCCACTGAAAATGAACTCCAGATGCATGCGCTACCTTGTGCATCTGGCTTACATGGGTCCTGGGGAATCGAACCTGGGTCCTTTGGCTTTGCAGGCAAGTACCTTAACCACTAAGCAATCTCTCCAGCCTGATAATTATAACTTTAAGGAGTCCATTGTGTTGTGGAATCAAAATATCTATCTGTAACATGAAAGAGGAATAATAAAATTCCTTAAAAAATAGTTAGCTGGGCATGGTGACACACACCTTTTTAAAATTTAATTCTATATAAATTATAACAGGTTATACTCTTTTATACCCTCACCCTAGCTCCTGTTACCCTGGAGGGCCTCCTCAGTGGGGTTATGGTATTCACTATAGAGTCATGAAGGCCTCAGTGAGTCCCTGTGGGGTAGCCCAGGGCGGGGGGAGGGAAGAACCATGCTTTGGCTGCTAGGGTGGGAAAGAATGGTGTGCTGTTGCCTTATTTTAACTGCCTATTTTTTATATTCTTTTTCATGTTATTTTTCTAGACACATAGACTTTTACATTAGCCCTTAGACCACATGGATGTAACCACTCCTCACCCTTTGGTTCCTGAATGGAATAAAATATAATGATTCACAAAAATAATCCTTTTCAGTCTTGTTTTATTTCAATTCTCACTAAGTTCCCCAGGAGGACCTTGAATCCAGTCCAGGCAGGCTTTTTTTGTTTTTGTTTTTGGTTTTCTGAGGCAGGGTCTCACTCTAGCCCAAACTGACCTAGAATTCACTATGCAGTCTCAGGGTGGCCTTGAACTCACAGGGATCCTCCTACTTCTGCTTCCCAGGTGCTGGGATTAAAGGCATGCACCACCACATCCAGCTTATTTCAATTCTTTAAGTAAAGCAGACAGGAGCTCGGATTCAGGGGTTGTGTTTGAACCCCCAAAATAAAGACCCATCTCAGTACAGGTGGCGTGTCTTAAGGTGGGCCATCAGCTATTTTCTTGTCTTATCCTTTGTTTTCTCTGCCACCTGTAAAATAAAGCAGATTCTCCAAACACATGACAGAGGAGCTTGGGTTCAAGGGGGTATGCAAATTTATTTGAATGATTTTTTTTTTTTTTTTTGGTGTGCAAGCAAGCCCACTCTTCTTTTTCAGAGAGCAGTGGGGGGTTCTCTATAAGTCTGAGTTTCTAGACTATGGGATTCTGACTTGGTTTTCAGTACCAGATATGAGTTCTCTCCCACTGAGTGGGCCTCATATCCAATTAGAGAATAGTTGGTTACCCTCAGAGGTTCTGTGCCACTATTGCACAAGTACGTACTTCTTGACCAGATGGTTGATTTTATAGTCTGCAGGGTCCCCTACTTATTCATGTGATGCATGCCTTTAATCCCAGCATTCAGTAAGCTGAGGTAGGAGGATCACCATGAGTTTGAGACCAACCTGGACTACCAAGACGGATTTCCAGGTCAACCTGAGATAGATGAGACCCTGCCTCAAAAGCCAAAAACTTAGGGCTGGGGAGTTTGCTTAGTGGTTAAGGCACTTGCCTGTGAAGCCTAAGGACCCATGTTTGACTCTCCAGGTCCTACGTAATCCAGACACACATGGTGATGCAAGTATGCAAGGTTGCTTATGCACACAAGGTGGCACACATGTCTGGAGTTTGATTACAGTGGCTGGAGGCCCTGGCATGCCAATTCTTTCTTTCTCTCTCTCTCTCCATATATATACATATATATCCCTTTCTCTCTCACATTAAAAAAAAGGCCAATATGTTGGGCTTGCCAAAAAAAAAAAGTAAATAAATAATAGTTGTAAGCCAGTATGGTTGCAAACACATGTATTCCTAACATTTAGGAAGCTGGGGTAAGGGGGTTCTGAAACTAAGGCCAGCCTGAGCTATACAGTTAGACCCTGTCAAAAAACAATAAGTATTACTGTGAGTCTTTCCATAGTCAGTGTTATATCATGGGTATTTCTCTTATTAGAAGTTCTTTTTAGGAGTGGTACCGTGTCATTCAGCATATGTCCCTTTTGTGGCTGTGTATTTAGATGGTCTGAGGAGGCAACAATATCAGAAGCAAATCCCAGCCCCTTACATCTTAGTATGAGTGTTTTAGATTCCTTTTTCCTTTTCATTTTATTAAGCATGTACATAAGTAAAATATATCAAAGTATGTAACAAGAAATCCCTGTTCAAAATAGAGCTGTGAACAAGCAATTACAGAAAATAAAAGTACATAGTCTATAGTACTATGACAACAAAACACAGAAGTTTGACCATTCAAGGGAGTAAACAGTGGGAAGTTTCACAGAGGAGTCAACATTTGAAGATTTGGGGACTTTTTGATGGTTTACTGGTTTTAGGATATGAACACTTCATTTGGGAAATATTTTCAACCTGGGGAGGAAGTTTCTGGAATCTTTATGCATATAGAACAGAACAGCTCTGATGGGTGGAAGCTAGCTTGGCCACACCTTAGTTATACAATAGCTGAAGGTTTCTGGACAGTTGCTTTCCCCTGGAGCAGGTTTAGATGGTTGGGGCGGGGGGGGGGAGCCCAGAGGCACGTGGTGGGCAGGGATGGGACAAGTGAGAGCGTGCAAGACCCAGAACAAACCTGTCATCCTCCCTGTCTCTTTCTGGGACCAGACGGGCCACTCCCATGCTTATCAATGCCTCCCTGAGCATTTCCATGCGCACATGTGACACAGCACACCCACTGTCTCTGCTCCTTGGTTCTTTAAAATGCTGATGTCTCCTCTCCCTCCAGTAAGTTCCTGGAGCCTCAGGCAGAGAACTAGAAAGTAGCAGAGATTGGAATGCAAATAAGGCATAAGAGAAAATTGCTACCCAAATAGCGCGGGAATCATTGCACTAGAAAAATCTAGAAACATGGAAAAGCTTGAGTACATTTGGATTGCAATGATGGACATAGTTTGGGAACAATGAACTGAGAATTTCCAGGTCCTCCTAATTGTATAGTACCTTTGACTTTGCTACCACATGCATTCTGTGTAGGAGACAAAACAGCCTTCCAGGGCTGAGGCTATAGCTCCGGGGTCGATCACTTCCTCCTTATACACAAGGTCCTGGATTCAATCCCCAACACCACAGGAAAGAAAGGAAGGCAGAAGGGAAGGAAAGAGATGGGACCCCTCAGGCATGAAGGGAAGATACTCACTTTAACAGTGGTCATAGATACTCATAAACCCACACAAATAAATAAATGAGGATTGAAACAGTGAAAACTGACTTGAGTCAGATATGAGAGTCCATTTATGCATTCTTCTATTCACTTTTCTTGTGCAACATATCAGATTGCACAAACTTTACATGTTTATTACTGCCATCTATTTTATAGCCCTAAGCTCTTTCCACTGGTCTTCTCAGACCACATTTGAGATAATCATAGAGAACACAGCATCCAGGGTTTAGGCAAAATCCCCTTCTAATCACATATAAATCCCCATGTCCAGAAACAACTCAACCTATCTACAACTTTTTATTTTATATTATTGACAACTTCCTTAATTATAAATAGTATCCCATGGTACTTCCCTCCCTCCTCCCCCCACTCTCCATCATATCCCCTCCCCCCTCTCAGTCAATCTCTCTTTTCATCTTGATGTCATGATCTTTTCCTCCTATTATGATGGTCTTGTGTAGGTAATGTCAGGCACTATGAGGTCATGGATATCCAGGCCATTTTGTGTCTGGAGGAGCATGCTGTAAGGAGTCCTACTCTTCCTTTGGCTCTTACATTCTTTCTACCACCTCTTATGTAATAGATCCTGAGCCTTGGAATGAGTGTTAGAGATGTTTCAGTGCTGAGCACTAGTCTGTCACTTCTTCTTAGCACCATGGTGCCTTCTGAATCATCCCAAGGTCACCACCATCTGAAAAGAGAAGCTTCTCTAACCAAAAGTGAGAGCAGCATTAATATATGGGTATGGACATTAAGAGAAGTGCTTACTGGGCAGTTTGGTGAGCATAGTATATACATTTAACCAGACACCAGTGGACGTTACACCCCTAGGGCTCATGACTGCCCCTGTTGTAGGTTTTCAGTATCAGGACTGTATTCCCTCCCATGGAGCGGGCCTCCAGTCCAATTAGAGGACGGTTGATTTGCCCCACAACAGACATGCCACTATTATACCCTTTGGCTCATTTGGCCTGGATGGCCAAATTTAAAGCTTATAGTGTTCACTGCTGAGTATCTTCACTGGTGATTTCTCTCTCCCATTGAACTTCATGAAGTGTAGCTTTTTCCATCTGGTCCACATGGAGGAGGCTTTCAGCTCAACTCCAGCAGGATTTCTCAGTGACCTTGCAGCCCAAGTATGTGGAGTCTTCAGCAACAGGGTCTTACCATCTATTCCTAGTGAGAAACCAAGGGCCTCAGCAATGGCCTGTAATGTTTCAGGGGTATCTGTGACCTCCCTGGCCAACAACTCACTGGAAGTTATCCCATCCCTGGCACTGAAAATTTTCTAGTGTTTATCTATTGCTTCTGAGTGTTCCATTGTCTAGAAAAGTAGTTTTCCATATGACTTATTTATATCCTCTTAGATTTTGATTAGCCCTCCCTCAACCTGCATCTTTATCAGAGCAGCCAATATATCCAAACTAGGAAACACACTAACAGCAAGGGACATTCCATGAGATTTTGAAGGGTTAAACAGATAAGCTTGGGCATGGTGGCTCATTCCTATAATCACAGGGCCTGGGAAGCTGAGACAGGAGGAGGATTGCCATGAGTTTGAGGCCAACCTGGGCTACAGAGTTTGAGGTCAGGTCACCTTGGCCTAGAGTGAGACCCTGCCTCAAAACAAAACAAAGCAAAGCAAAACCAAACAGGTGTAACAGGAAGAACCAGAAATATAGTTTCATTCTTGATAGTAGCTTCAGGCATCTGTTCTTAAACGTGTTCAAACTGCAAAGAATACCACAGACCTTCAAGAAATGTACAGCATGGGCCACAAATTTTCACTTTCTCTTGCTCTGCTTTATCCTCTAGACTCTAATTTACCTCTCATTCTTTTGTGATGATGGTGACAATGACAGCAATGTCAGGCTACAACTTCTCATGGGCAACAAATGTGCCTATATATTTTTTTACACCTAAGCTAAATTGGATTCTAAGTTCCAACCCCCCCCAATGCAATTTGAAGTTTCCCAAACTCTTTCCTCAAAGCCATGCCCATGTTAGTGTGATTAAAAAAAAACTGAAAAGTTAAACTGACTTACTGAGTTACTAAAAGAGTTAATTGTTGAAGTGTTAAACTTGTTTTTGTCAGCAGATGAAAAATATCCCAAAGAGATCTTTCCAGAAAAGACCCAGAGTTTAGGCTAAAACAAAGTAAAATAGAGTGCATTGTTAGGGTGGCCTGACTACAAAAATGATTGATATACAATTTGCCATATCTTGTCTGTTCACTTACCCCTCCCCTCGACTATAAAAACTATAAAATAAAAATAAAATCTCAGCTCAGGGTCAGAGCTTCTTTGGAGAACTATCCCAAGCTCTTTGGTCTCCAGGTAAATAAACTCCTCTATTTTCACTTAAAAAATGAAAAGAAGAAAAAAAGAAATGTACAGGGTGGGCTGGAGAGATAGCTCAGCAGTTAAGGCACATGCCTGGGAAGCTTCATGATATTCAATTCCCCATGTCTACATAATACCAGATGTGGAGTGGTGCATGCATCTGGAGTTTGTTTACACTGTCTAGAGGGCCTGGTGTGCCCATGATGATTCATTCTCTTTCTCTCTGCAAACAAATAAAATAACTTTTTTCAAAAAGAAATGTACAGGAACGAATGAAATCCTCAGTAATCACTGGAAACTTGGATGCCTGTTACTTACTTTATTAAAGGGAAGGAAAAAGTAGGACATAGGTTCAGCTTACACAGGAGCTCAGAGTAGCTGTGCTGCTTTCAAAGAAAGAATGCTTCTGAGGGCTGAAGGGCAGAGAAATGGAACAGATGAAAGAGCCAAGAATTGGCATTTTCTCAACACTGCCATTTGCATTTAGGAGGGCATTGATTTGCTTATCCAAGATCTGTGATAGAAGATAATTGTTGTCAGCAGATCAACTGTTAATGGACAACTAACTGGCAAACAGGCCAAGAGTTCTCCATTTAGTTCTGTCTCATTATTTGTTCCTGAGAAAGCTAGTTGGACCTTGTCACTTTACTGTATCCATCGGTACCATAGAGGAAAGACCACGGCCTTATCTTGTGTATTAGGATTCTAGGAACTGCAGAGGACAGGCCCTTCCCATGGAGATGGCCACTGCAAATTCCACTGAATTCCTGGGTCTGTAATGAAGACCTCTGTTTTACTAGAGCAACCAACCACCTGAGGAGGAGGCAAGGATGAGCAGGTTGTGAAATCTCATGCAATAATTCATAGTTGCCAGAAAAAGAGTGTGCAAGAGCCTGAGCTCGTAAAGGAATGTGAGACAAGTGATAATAAAAGAAAATATAAGACATGAATGGAAGTATCTAAATAATAAAGAAGAAATTCTCTCACATTGTGATATATACTGAGGATACAATATAATCATGGGGAAACACAATCTTTAAACTTTAATTGTAGCCAGGCGTGGTGGCACACGCCTTTAGTCCCAGCACTTGGGAGGCAGAGGTAGGAGGATCACCATGAGTTCAAGGTCACCCGGATACTACATAGTGAATTCCAGGTCAGCCTGGACTAGAGCAAGACCCTACTTCTAAAAAAAACAAAACAAAACAAACAAACAAACAAATTAAAAAACTCCAATTGTAGCAAGGCGGGTATACGCCTATAATCCCAACACAGACAAGGCAGAGGCAGGGAATCCCTCGGGCTCACTGGCTAGCTAGTCTAGCTGAATCAATGAGCTCCAGGTCCAACAAGAGACCTTGTTTGTTAGTAAGGTGGAGAACAAGAGAAGACACCTGACTCAAACTCTGGCCTCTACATGCACATGTGCACACACACATGCAAACCATAAATAAATAAAAGTTAAGGTGATCGCTTTAGAGTTTTGCAAGCCAAAAGCATAAATAAAATAAAATAACAACCGATTCAAATTGTGAAGGAAGGTTTTGTAAAGGGAGGAGAAAATTAAAGTGCAAGGCAATGATAAGGAAATCTTAGAAGCTTATTTCACAAATAAAAAGACACAGAAGCAAACACGGAACAGAGAGTGAAGCACTAAGGAAAGAGAAGGTTGTCCTGTTGACATCATTCTCTTTCACTAATATTTAATTCTTTTCCATGAAATAAATAACTGTATTATTGTCCATCTATTCTAATTTATAACTGCCCCAGAGAACCAGGAAGTCAAGATTTGTTTCTGTTCATAGTCAATCTAAATGCACTAACTGAAGAGCACTAGTTCAGAAAGCCAAGGAAACTGATAGCCCAAGAATAAAAACATTGCAGTGTCTGCCCTGTGCTGTCCGGGGACAAGGCAGGAGGACTCCTTTATATTTGGTATGTAAGTTGATGCCTTGGGAGTTTACCTGCAAATGAATCAGTGTGATGGAAACTTTTGTATGTGTGTGTATGTGTGTGGTTTATGTAAGTGTATATGTTTATGTGTGAACGTTTATGGAGGTCAGAGGATAAAATGTTGAGTGCCGGCCCTTGCCTTCCACTTTATTAAAGTCAGGGTCTCTCATTCTCATTGTTATTCACCATGACATTGCACAGGCTAGTTGGACTGCAAACTTCTGGAAAATTCTGTCTCCACCTACCTTCTCTTAGTAGGTGTATCACAATTACAGATGTCTGCCACAGCATTCAGCTTTGTTGTGGATTCTGGGGTTCCAAACGCAGGTACCCATGCTTGTGTGGCAAATGTTATATCTACTAAACCACCTCTCCAAACCCCAAAATTGAGCACAAAACCTTGGGATCACTATAAGGGAACAAAAAATGCAGGCACCTGCCTCTGTTGATACTATGTCATAACTATCCCTGAGCAGACCTATAACTGTCACCATGGGGCCATTTCATACCTGTTACAAACCCCAAATGGATGAGTGGGTTCTTCAGTTCCTGAGAGTGTTTAATTATGACTTTAGGAGTAACAAATAAATTGTTGTTGTTGTTGTTGTTAACCATAACCTACACAAAATACCAAACCAATTTTATTAATCAGCCCCAAATATCTTGGCAAATTACCAATACACCCTATAGGTATCATTTTAGCTTTGGCCACCAATCTCTCCGGCCCCAGGTGACAAGGCAACGTCTCAGGTCTACTTTGCTTTGGAGTCTTTATGTCTTTGTTGTCTGTTTCTTATTTTTCACATGTGTGGTTACAGACAACTGTATCTAACCAAATGTGCCTCTGATACCCTCTGGATTCACTGAATGGTCAGGCATTAACTTCTTTTTTTTTAAAGATTTTATTTTCATTTATTTATTTATTAGGGACAGAGAGAAGGAGAGAAAGAGTGAGAATGGGCACACCAGGACCTCTAGCCACTGCAAACGAACTCCAGATGCATGTGCCGCCATGTGCATCTGGCTTACGTGGGACCTGGAGAATTGAACCGGGGTCCTTAGGCTTCACAGGCATGCACCTTAACCACTAAGCCATCTCTCCAGCCCAGCATTAACTTCTTAGACTCTAAAACTATACCTGCAAAACACTTCTGATGGTTCTATTCTCTATGTCCCAGCACTGGCCTATAGATTACATTGACAATAACTATTAGAAACAGATTAGAAGTTCAGATTCCTAGAGGCCAAAGACAGAAACTCTGGGATGAGGGCCAGGAATCTGTATTTTCTTTCTCGTAAGGAGGGAGATATGGTATAATTAGCACAAGCCCAAGTAACGTGGGCTCAAACACCAGCTCTCGCTGGTACTCCACATGTGCATGTGGTTAATAGATTCTGCTTTATACGCCACTGGGCATTGTGAGGTAGCAGTGCACTATTGGGATGCAGAAATGACTTAGCGCTTGTCACTTCTTCTTTCATGATCTTGTGTGTTTGCATGCATGTGTGTGGGCACATACGTGCCACCGCACACATGTAAAGGTCAGAGGACAACCTCAACTGTCAGCCTTCACCTTCCATGGAGTGTGAGGCAGGTGTGTCATTCACCGCTCCAGGATGAGCCTGGCCTCTCAGGTGCCCACATTTGCATAGGAAGCTCTCTTACCTGCTGAGCCGTCTCTGCAGCCCCCAAACCCTTTACTCTTCATACATTTCGATGTATTGTTTTAAAGAGATGTTTTTTCACACATGAGCACGTGACTGCTTTTGTAATTCTTAACATAAATTTGGTCCTCCCAGGGGATTTTGATACTTGGAGGAACTTGTGCAGACCCTTCCCTCCCCCAGGACATAGAGCCAGCCAGTGTGCAAGGGTAGAGCCATACTCTGTATCCTCCCCTTCTCTATGGGAGCAGGATACTGCAAACCTTGATTTTTTCCCCACCCTGTGTTTCTTCTGCTACTGCCCCTGTGGGCTGCCAATCTCAAAGGTGACCTTTCCTCTGGAGCTCCCACTCCATCAGGGATGGCCTCACATCAAACAGATAATTTTAAGAGGGAGAACAGGAGGGAAGCCGACTGGTTTGTTAAGAGGCAGCTGAGCCTTTTAGAATGAAAGCTTTGTGACAAGCTGGCGTGGTGACACAAGGTGTTCAATCCCAGCACTGGGGAGGTAGATGTAGGAAGATCGCTGTGAGTTCAAGGTCATCCTGAGACTACATAGTGAATTCAGGTCAGCCTGGGCTAGAGTGAGACCCTACCTTGAAAAAACAAAAATAAATAAATAAATAAAATAGAATTAAAGCTTTCTTAGGGGAGTTCTAGCACTACACCATATACCTGGCATGGTGGGGTCCCAGAGCCAGAAGGGCTGGGGCCTCTGGAAATCCAAAGAATGAATGAAGTGAGGTGGTCCCCTGTATAAGTTTCTGAGGGGAAAGTTCCACACCAAGTAACTCAGCCATGGCAAAGAGAGATAAGGCCGCTGTTCCTCAGAGGTCTCACAGGGGGCAAAGACTGCTCTGCATTGCCCTGACACAACTCAGGCGGCTTTGGGTTTCCCTGGCAACAGAGGGCTGGTCTTGCTTTGCCATTCCTTCCACCTTGGTGCCCTGCAGCCAGGAGGGGTGGAGTTCCACCTGCTCACAGCATCCAGAGGGAGAGAAGATTTTTGTGGCAGATTTTAGACAGAACTTGTGTTCTCACAACACCTCCTGGAAAATAAAGGCCAGCAGGGAGTGGTGGCGCACACCTTTAATCCCAGCACTCGGGAGGCAGGAGCAGGAGGATCACCGTGGGTTCGAGGCCACCCTGAGACTACATAGTGAATTCCAGGTCAGCCTGGGCTAGAGTGAGACCCTACCTCGAAAAAACAAACAAACAAACAAACAAACAAACAAAAAGCAACAAAGGCCAACCTACTTACTAGATAGACCACAAGGCTACTTTGCTCCTGCTCACCTCACCATTATGTTCCAGGAAGACCAGAGTTCCCTTTTATGGGTTCTTAGTCTCCTTTGATAAAAGAATTTAGATATGGACTTGGGATGCTCAAGGACAATCGCTTTAGAGTTTGAGAGGGAAAAACAACAGGACAGGTAAGCTATAAATCCTGACAGCTGCTGCAAAGAGGGAGCTGAATGGTAGGAGGAGATTTGAAAGTCCTGCCTTTCCAGTCAGGGTCCAGAAAGCAGGCAGCTTCCGCTAAGGAGGTAGGAAAGCAGTATGGGAGCGTTCAGAGTACAAGTAAGAGTGTCCATTGTCGGGGCAAGTGTGTGTAGGATCTGAGCCAGGATCCAGAGAAGAGAAAGACAAGGAGAAAAGGAAAAGTTATGCTTTTTGAGTTAGAACTCAGGAAAGCAGGAGGCTTAGCAGCAAAGATCTGCAAACAACTGCTTCCTAAAAGAGGCTTCCTGGAGTATGAAGTCATAGCTCATAATGGGAATAATTATTCCTCCCATGTCCTAAGCATGTCTTCAGGTGAATTAACTTTCCTGATGGTGGTCTCCTGACCAGGAGAATGGCAACTCAGCTGGGTTAACGTGTGTGTGTGTGTGTGTGTGTGTGTGTGTGTGTGTGTGTGTGTGTGTAACTTGTGTTTGAAGCCAGGGCTTTGCACACGCTAGGCAAGCACTGAGATTTATCACCAGACCTTCAGTTAGATTAACTCTGTAATTGTATGTTTTGGGTAGCTTAGACGGTCAGGTCTTTACCCAGAGCCAGAGGTAGAACTCAAGTTCTATCTATTCTTTGGCCAGAAGGAAGTAACCTTCCTTAATGGGGCTCGACAAAGGCCTGAAACCTCCACCCTATTCTCATTCATATAGTATTTGAAGCTTAAGGAGCACACTTGTGATGCTTCCTTTTCTTCTCACCGGTGTTGCCAAGGGAATGGGAGGTGGAGTCCTAAACTGATTGTGAGGGAGAGATCCACCCCCGATGCCTGCCACTGCCTGCCAAGCTTCCTAATAATCACACTCCATTCTTGAATCCTGAGCGGTTGCTTTATGGTCCTTAGCTCAAGCTCCGATTCTAGATGAGTTTCCTAAACTAATGGAAATAAGACTCATGATTAACTTAGTGTTTGTTTGTTTGCTTGCTTGCTTTAACTCTTGGAGGTCTTCTTCAAAGCTGGTACTTGTGGCACAATGGCAGATGTTCAAACTGATTTTATAAGGTTTCTGTGGCCGGGCATGGTGGCTCATGCCTTTAATCCCAGCACTCAGGAAGCATAGGTAGGAGGATCGCCGTGAGTTTGAGGCTACCCTGAGACTACAGAGTGAATTCCAGGTCAGCCTGAGCTAGAGTGAAACCCTACCTCAAAAAAAAAAAAAAAAAAAAAGTTTTCTGTGATTTGTGGGTTAGCCAATAAACATTATTTTTCTACACAAACAATCCACATATATTAGATAGTGTTGTAGTGTTGAGCTTTTGGAGTGAGATGTACTAAACAAATGTTATTTTCCCTGCTAACAGCAGAAAAGGAGAGTTATATTCCAAATGCTAATCTATTAAAATGCCAAGTTCCTATTCAACATCTTTAACTCATTTTTTCATCCTGAAGAACCACACTGAAGCTGTGTGTAGTGGCTCATGTCTATAATTTCTAGCACTCATGAGTAGGGGGAAATGGTGGCCAAGGCAGGAAGACGGCAAGTTTAAAACCAGTTTGGGCTTCATAGAGCAACTTCTAGTCTAGCCTGGGCTATATAGTGACCGCCTATCTCAACAAAACAAAAAGCAACAGAACCACATGGATTTGAATTATCTAGTACAAATAAAGACTGTTGGTGTGGGGGCTAGAGAGATGGCTCAGTGGTTAAAGGTACTTGCTTGCAAAGCCTGACAGCTGAGGTTCAGTTTCCCAGTATCCACATAAAGCCAGATGCACAAAGTGACACATGCATCTGGAGTTCATTTGCAGTGGCAAGAGACCCTAGCATTCTCTTTCTCTCTCTTAAAATAAATAAAATATGTTTCTAAAACAGAAAGTTGGTGTGAGTTTGTTGTGACATACTTTGCCAGTCCTCACATTATTTAATTCATTTTTCAGTATCTCTCTCTCTTTCTCTTCCTCCCTCCCTCTCTCTCAGTTTCAGATTGTTATGGAATTCCTCAGCATGAAGGAGAAAAGGACAATTAGAACGTGTACTTGCTGTATTTCCTTGTCTTTAACCCTCCCTCATTAAATATCTCTAAGAAGTGACTTCTCATGTTTCACAATACACCACACCCTTTAAAGTGAAGGCTTCTGAGAGAAGCTATGACTCAGACCCTGTGCTACTTTGCAAAATGCCCCAAGAGCCCTTCCATTAAGATTGGCATCAACCCTGGCCTCTTATTCTACAGTCCCTAAAGACACAAAGCATGACTGACATGTCTGAGGTCTATGTATAGAACTAAGGAAAGGCTATTGCCACAGAATGGTCTACATGTTTCCTGTCTTTTTTAAAAAAAACTGTATTTTATTTATTGACTTGCAAACAGAGAGAGAGAGAAAGAGAGAGAGAGAGAGAGAATGGATGCACCAGGGCCTCTAGCCACTGCAAAGGAACTCCAGATACATGCACTACTTTGTGCATCTGCTATAGTATACGTGGGTACTGGGGAATTGAACCCAGGTCATCAGGCTTTGCAGGCAAGTGCCTTTACTACTGAGCCATCTCTCCAACCCTGTTTCCTGTCTTATAAACTGTCGCAAAGTCATCCCCCCCACCAAAACACTCACTTTTCCTTTGTTCCAGTAGAAATTCTTTGCTTTAGTCTGATTCAATTCTACCAGAACTTAGAAGTTATTTGTTCCTTCCTAAAGGCAGGGGAAGGGGAAGCAAACAGAGCAAGGCTTTTTATATAAAGAACATATTCATGGGCTGTAGAGATGGCTCAACAGTTAAAGGCACTTGCTTAAAAGCCTGCTGGTCTAAGTTCAATTCCCCAGCATCCATGTAAAGCCAGAGACAAAAGGTGGTAAATGTGGGCCAGGTGTGTCCATACATGCCTTTAATCTCAGCACTCGGGAGGTAGAGGTTTGAGGTCAGCCTGAGACTACATAGTGAATTCCAGGTCAGCCCTGGCTAGAGTGAGACCTTACCTCTAAAAACAAAAAACAACAACAACAAAAAAATGTGGTAAATGTGTCTGGTCCTCATTTGCAGCAGCAAGAGACCCTGGTGTGCATCCTCTCCCTCCACACACACCTGCAAATAAATATTTTTTTTTTTAAAAAAAAAAGGACATATTCACTCTGGGCTTGATGACACATGCCTATTATCTCAGAAATCAGGAGATTGGGGATTGATTCTCTCAACTACCTAAAATGCTGTCTCAATTAAAAAGAAAAGAAAAAAATCAAGTCAATGCAAGTAATGGAATTTTAATTTCTTCAATCCATCTTACATAGTAAAGAAACAACATAAGCAATAATGATAATTATACAGGCCTGCTTGTCAGGCCCCCTGGCTACTTGTTCTCACAAAGTCTTGCTAGTTAACCTCATCTCTCTGATTCCTGTATTTCCATGTGGTTTATTTTTTTAAATAGCCAAAGCTATTAAATTGAAGCATAATTAATCCACAATAAACATTGCTTGTTTGAATGTAAAATTCAATGACAATTCCTGAATTATACAGCACACTTAAAATCCAACTTTAGAACTTTTCAAAATGGCTCCTGGTGCTTGTTTTTTGGACAAGGATCCTAGTCTTTGGACACTTGTCTGTCTCCCCAGCCCCTAGATGAGCTCATCTGGCCTCTACCTTTGAAATACTATCTATATACTGATGACTTCCAAGTCTGTAGCCCCACCCTGAACCTCTCTCCTAGACTCCAGACTCATGTATTAATGTCTAATAAACATCTCAAACTCAGCATGGCCCCAAATCACGTGCTGATCTTTATGTAAAACTGCTTGTAGCAGACAGCTTCAGGTTCGCTGAGATGAACTTCCAGACCAGGCACAGTTATGGAGGAAGGGATATTATTTATTGAAGCTTACAGATCCAGGGGAAGTTCCATAATGGCAGAAGAAGCGGCCTGCTCTCCACAGGACCAGGCAAGAGAGCAAAAGCCTCTAGCCACACAGCACACTTCAGGAACTCCTGCTAGGCACATTTGCATATCTTTACAATGGAATCTCAAACCCACACCTTAAGACCAGCCCCCAGTGACATTGCCTCTAGCAAGGTGATTGCAGATGCAAACTATAACTAATAAAACATCGAATATATTGGGGGACATATATTCAAAGTACCACACTGCTCCTGTTATGGGAGTTCTTGAGGTCAGAGTTTGAGTCCTAACAGGTCCTCTCCCCTAAACCAGGTTCAGCCCCCGCCCCATCTTCAATAAGCTAATTAAACAAACAAATAATACTGAGAAGCAGAAAACCAGATATGTATCCTATGTGGCATCATCAAGGAGAGAAGCAGTGGTCCAGTGAGTGCCCTAATCTGTCTGGGGGTCCTCACTCAAAAATTAAAAAGAAAAAAAAAAGGTATTAGCTGAGCAGTTCCAGTGAAGGTGTGGCCCCACTCATCCACCCATCCTATTGTCTCAGCTCTAGCCTCCCCTGCAAGATCATCAAATCTTCCTCCCAGGTAAATGCCTCCTTGGGCAATGCCCAGGGCTTCAGCCTTTTATTTTTCCCAACATGAAACTCCTGGGGAAATCCAGTTTCTTTGGGTTCACTGTTTTCAGAAGTCTGATAGCCAAAGAGAAGGACACAAATGTCTCTAAGAACATCTTCCTTCCTGCCAGGCCATTTACACTCTTCCCACAGGCTTCCCCAAACTACTTAATAGAAGTGATTCCAGTTGCTTGTGCCCACCCCTTGTAGTCATCCTTGACTCTCTCTTTATTCACACCCTAACAACCAATCCATAAGAACTTCTATCCACTCTCCCTGTAATATATATTCATCCAGAATGCAGCCACTTTTCATCCTACCTCTGAGTGCAACCAAACATGCACTGAATCTGCAGTGGGAAAATCGCTCCATTACTGGTCCCCTGATGCTATACTTACTTCCTACACTCACTTGTCAATATTCCTATATTGACAGGGAAATGCTTCTTAAACTTGAGTCACATCATGTTACTCCCGTCTCACTCAGAGCCAAAGCCAATGTCTTCCCAGTAGCTTACAAAACTCACTCTGACTTCAGCCCCTAGCCTTTTCCTTCTGTCTCCTGAGCCTCCTTCCTCTGCCTTGAACATTCCTGCCTGAGCATCTTGGCCTTCACCGTCACTTCTCCTGGAAGACTTTCCCGCAGTACACTCTTAGCTAACTTCTTTCTCTCCCTACAAGTCTTTTCTCAAAGATTACTTTTCACGGGAATCTAACCTCATCACAACATAATTCCACCTACATTTTATTTTTTTTAATTAATTTATTTTTTATTAACAACTTCCTTAATTGTAGACAATATCCCATGGTACTTCCCTCCCCCCCCCCCACTTTCCCCTTTGAAGCTCCACTCTCCATCATATCCCCTCCCCCTCTCAATAAGTCTCTCTCTTCAGTTTGATGTCATCATCTTTTCCTCCTATTATGATGATCTTGTGTAGGTAGTGTCAGGCACTGTGAGGTCATGGATATCCAGGCCATTTTGTGTCTGGAGGAGCACATTGTAAGGAGTCCTACTCTTCCTTTGGCTCTTACATTCTTTCCACCCCCTCCCTCTTCCACAATAGACCCTGAGTCTTGGAAGAGGTGTTAAAGATGTTTCAGTGCTGAGCACTCCTCTGTCCCTTCTTCTCAGCACCATGGTGCCTTCTGAGGCATTCCCAAGGTCACCACCATCTGAAAAAAGAAGCTTCTCTAACAAAAAATGAGAGTAACATTAATATATGGGTATGGACATTAAGATATGTGCTTACTAGGCAGTTTGGTGAGCATAGTATATACATTTAGCCAGACACCAGCAGACATACCCCTAGGGTTCATGACTATCCCTGTTGTAGGTTTTCAGTATCACAGATGTATTCCCTCCCATTGAGAAGGCCTCCAGTCCAGTTAGAGAGTGCTTGGTTTCCTCCATAACAGACATGCCACTATTGTACCCATTGGCTCAAATTTAAAGCTTGTAGGTGTCCACTGTTGAGTATCTTCACTGGTGTTTTCTCTCTCCCATTGAACTGCAAGCAGTGTAGTTTTTTCCAGCTTTCTGTCAGCTGGTCCACATGGAGAAGGCTTTCAGCTCAGCTCCAGCAGGATTTCTCAGTGACCTTGCAGCCCAAGTATGTGGAGTCTTCAGCAATAGGGTCTTACCATCTGTTCCTGGTGGGAAACCAGGGGCCTCAGCAATGGCCTATAAACATTTTATAGTTTTATAATTCTATATATATTTCTTCTGCATTCTCACATCAGTTACTTTGTCTGCACTGTATTCAAATACCTGACAGAAACAACTTAAAGAAAGTAATATTGCCTGTGCATGGTGGCACATGCCTTTAATCCCAGTACTTGGGAGGCAGAGGTAGGAGGATTGCCATGAGTTTGAAGCAACCCTGAGACTACATAGTGAATTCCAGGTCATCCTGAGATAGAGTGAGACCCGACCATACCTCCAAAAACCAAAAAAAAAAAAAAAAAAAAAAAAAAAAGGTATATTTATTGTAACTTATGGTTTTCTGAGGAATTCTGGTCATGATGGCAGAGAATTCATGACCATGGAAGCATGTCGTTAGAGACTCCTCACATAATGGTGGGCCAGGAAATAAAGACAGCAGGCCAGAACCACAACCTTCTGAGGCCCATTCTACCAGCTAAGCCCACCCCCTAAAGACTCCATGGCCTTCAAAATAATACCATAAACTGGGAACAAAGCACTCAAAACAGGAGCCTTCAGGGACAGTTCAGATTCATACCATACGCCTCCCAATCCCCCTTAGTTCTACTTCTGTTGTTGCTGCTGCAGTTTTGGTTTTTTGTTTATCTGCAATTCACATTTAGTTGGGTATCTATAAATTTTTTTGCTTTCTTTTGTTGTTGTTGTTGTTGTTTCGAGGTAGGGTCTCACTCTAGCACAGGCTGACCTGGAATTCACTACGTAGTCTCAGGGTAGCCTCAAACTCATGGTAATCCTCCTACCTCTGCGTGTGCCACCACACTATAATTGTTTTTTTTTTTTCTTTTTGATTTTTCTAGATAGGGTCTTGCTTTCTAGCCCAGGCTGAACTTGAATTCACTATGTAGTCTCAGGCTGGCCTTGAACTCACAGCAATCCACCTACCTCTGCCTCCCTAGTGCTGGGATTAAAGGTGTGTGCCACCATGCCCAGCTTGTTTAGTTTTTTGGTTTTTTTAAATATTTTTTAGCTTTATTTATTTATTTGGGTGAGACAGAGAGACTGATGCCCCAAGACCTCCAGACACTGCAAATGAACTCCAGACACATGTGCTACCATGTGCATCTGGCTTACATGGATCCTGGGGAATCAAACCTGGGTCCTTTGGTTTTGCAAGGTAAGTGCCTTAACTGCTAAGCCATTTCTCCAGCCCTTGTTTAGGTTTTTTGAGACAGGGTCTCACTCTAGCCCTGGCTAACCTTGAACTCAAACTGATCCCTCATCTGAGCTTTCTGAGTGTTGGTTTGAAAGGTGTGTACCACCATGCCCAGATTTCCTACCTTTAACCTGATAAATTGCTCCTAAATCTAATCAAAAAGAATATAAGGGCAAGAACAAGAGCCAAGACAACTTTTTGGTGTTTTGTTTTATGACAGTGTCTCATTGTGTAGCCTCAAACTCAAGATCCTCCTGCCTCAGCCTCCAAGTGCTGGGATTACAGAAGTTCAGCACCGCAACCAGCAGTGAGCCAAGACCAGGTACAGGGAGACTAAGGAAGGACGCTAGACCTATCAGAAGGGAGCCTGACTGTACAGCTGTGGTCATTATAAAGGGCATGGCTATCGATGGCCATACCACCCTGGATGGCCCAATCTCGACTAAAAAGAGCATAGCAATTGTGCAGACGTGCACAAATAGACCAAGTGCATAAAGTGCCCAGAGTTAAAACCATGTCTACATAAGAACTTGGGACATGACATGTGGACATTACAAATTGTTGAGAAAGGAAGAATATACAAAACTTGTAGTCTCAGGGTGGCCTCAAACTCTTGGCGATCCTCCTACCTCTGCTCCCGAGTGCTGGGATTAAAGGTGTGTGCCACCATGCCCAGCCTTGGCTCTCTATTTTGAAAAAGACACAATTAGATCTCTATTTTATATCATATATGGTATAAATTCCAGGAAGACTAAGGAACTAAACATAAAAACTTTCAGACCTTGGAAGAAAACACACACAAAAAAATTAAGTGATGAGAAGCCAGGCATGGTGGCACACACCTTTAATCCCAGCACTTGGGAGACAGAGATAGGAGGATCGCCATGAGTTTGAGGCCAGCCAGAGACTACATAGTGAATTCCAGGTCAGCCTGTGCTACAAAAAGACCCTATCTCAAAAAAAATACACACAAAAAATAATTTATGACCTTAGTTTGAAAATATTTTATAAACAAAACAAAAAATGCACAAACCCAGAAAGAATAATACTGACATATTGCTATACTGACATTTAAAAGCATGTGTATAACAAAAGATAACAAAGTTATATGTCATGCCACAATCTAAAGGCTGAGGCATATCACTGAAAAGGATTCTTTTCTCATGTTAGTATGCTCTCCAGATAATTATAAATCAAAAGGAAAAGATAACAGCTCAATGGAAACACCCAAAGAAATCATTCACAGAAGAGGAAATCTATTTGGCCAGTATACATATGAAATTATATTCAGCTTTACTAAATGAATATACAATCCAATGATGAAACACAGGGCTAGAGGTGTGGCTCAGTGGTAAAGCACTTGCCCAGCATACACAAGGCCTTGGGTGTTTTTGCTCTCTGATGCAAACACACACACATGCACACGTACATTGTTCAAAAACAAAAAAAAAAATCTCCATAATACAAAGTGGAATTTCTGTAGATTTGTAAAGGTATAGGAAAATATACCCTGATGTGGTATGTAAATTGGTCTACCTACTTTGGAGAGCAATATGGCAATATTCAGTAAAGTTGGAAGAACATAGCCAGACGTGGTGGAATATGCCTTTCATCCCAGCACTTGGGAGGAAGAAGTAGGAGGATCACTGTGAGTTCAAGACTCACACCCTGAGACTACATAGTGAATTCCAGGTCAGCACTAAGCCAGACAGGGCTACATAGCAAGATTCTATCTCCAAACACCAAAAAAAGAAAAAAAAGAGGAAGAAGTGTACCTAGAAAAACTCATATATGCACATGTGACAGTGTGTAGACAAGTGCTAAGAATACAGGCATGTGCCACCACATCTGATTTATGTAATGCTGGCAGTTGAGCCCAGGACTTCGTGCACACTAGATAAGCACTGTGCTAACTGGGCTACATCCCCAGCCCCATAATGGTGAATTTAAAGATAGCTGGTCAAAAGCAGATATTGAATTCATGTCAATTTTGAATATTTAATTTTTAATTTTAATTTATTTATTTATTTGACAGAGAAAGAGGGAGAAAGAGAGAGAAAATGAGCATGCCAGGGCCTCTAGCCATCGCAAACGAACTCCAGACACATGTGCCCTCTTGTGCATCTGGCTAACATGGGTCCTGGGGAATTGAACCTGGGTCCTTTGGCTTTGCAGGCAAGTGCCTTAACTGCTAAACCATCCCTCTAGCCTAATATCAATTTCAATAATATAAGATATTATTTATCAACATAAGTTCATCAACGGAAAATATAAAACATATGCATGAATGGCTGGAGAGATGGCTTAGCAGTTAAGGTATTTGCCTGCAAAGCCAAAGGATCCTGGTTCTATTCCAGGACCCATGTAAGCTAGATGCACAAGGGGGCGCATGCATCTGGAGTACATTTGCAGTGGCTGGAGGCCTTAACACACCCATTCTCTCTCTCTCTCTCTGCCTCTATCTCTCAAATAAATAAATATATTAAAATATATATACATGGAAACAATTCCATGCTTTACTGTAGATTACAAAGTGGTCACAATTTTTTTTCAATTTTTTAAATGTTTTTATTTGTGTGTGTACATGCACCGGGGTCTCTTGCAGTTGCAAATAAATGCCTGCCAAGCTTTATGTGGGTGGCTGGGGAATTAAGCTCTGAGCCATCTCCCCAGTCCCAATGATCACAATTTCCCACTGCTCCCCGAAATCCATTCTCCATTCTGTGACTTTACTGCTTCTTCCACACAGAAAAAAAAATGAAGTCTGTTTTCCCATCTTTTGAATCAGTTGTTTCTTTGACTCCTTTTCACCAACAGTCATCAGAGGAAGCAACATTTTCCCAGCTGCCTTGAGTTCTTCCATTCCATTCTCCTCTTACACTGCCACAGCTGCCTTGAAAATAAGCCTGGGTTAGCGTGCTAAATGCTGAGCAACACATGGTCCAGACAGCCCCACGGCCCCAGCCTGCAATCAGCTAACTTCCAGACATATGATTAAAGCTAAGCCAAGACAAGCCAACAGCTAGATGACCTGCCAGCTGACCATAGAAAATGAGTGGGCCCTGATAAAGATAAGCCTCACCTGGTTCATGACTGACCTATGGACTCGTGAGCAAAAATAAGTAGTGGTTGTTTTAACTCGATTACCTCGGACTGGGGGAAGTGATGATATTTTTCACCCAGCATTGTTGATACCATTTAAAGAATAGTGATGTTTAAAGAAAAAAAAAAAAGGAAAGGAAGAATATCCTAGGAAAAAAACACCTTCACCTTTAAAATTAATTATTTTTCAGTGCTGAGGATTAAACTCAGGGTGTTGTACATGCTAGGAAGTATTCTACCACTGTGCTATATCCTTAATTTGTTAAGGTTTTAAAAGTCTTCAAATCCTGGGGTTGGGGGTGTAGCTCATTTGGTAGAATGCTGGCCTAGCATATGCAATGGCCTGAGCATTATCACGGACATGGTGGCAATCCCAGCACTGAGCCAGAGGAGGCAAAAGGATCAGGAGTTCAAAGTCACCCTGTTTACAGCCCCAAGACCAACCTGAGCTAAGGAGACCTAGTCTCAAAACTTTACTTTTTACCCTGGTGAAGCTCTACCTACACCCAATTGGATCACTCCTTCAAGATTCTTCGTGTATAGTGACTGAGAAGTTATTATAGTAGACTGTACATATACAAGGTAGCTTCATTTATAACTAGATACATCAGGATGTATGTTTCACTCACGTTTCTCTGGCACACTGTTTCTTCCGGAAGAGCACTCGCTTTGGGAAATTGCCCTCTAGTCTTCAAACCAAGGCTGGGTCTCAATACAAAGCATTTGTAAGCAAAGTGATTGACATAAGAGGACTTATCTAGCATAAGTTGGGCTGATTTTTTTGTTGTTGTTGCTGTTTTAAAATTGAGAATATCTGAACATACAGTAACTTGATCATGTTCCCATCTGCTTTCCTGGGTGTTTTTCCACCCCTATTCCCTGAGGACCCTCCTCTTTCAAGGTAGTACTTCCTTTGTTTTGCTGTCTTATTCCTTTTGTCCTTGTCCATCCTCCATGTTGATGTGTTTGGACCATGCTGGTCGTGAGCAAGTATCTGTAGCCACTGTGGGGTCATGCATGCCCTGATCAGTTCATATAGCATGAACAGTGCCCCATAGTATACCTATGTCCCTTGTGGCTTGAGATACCTTATTTTCTTATCTCTCTTGGCCATAGTGATTGCAAAAGAAATGGGGGGATGTAACTAAAATCAGCCATTCTTTTCCCAAGATTTTTAGAATAGAGAAGACAAGCCCAGGAATTGCTGGCAACCATGGTTCAGCCAAACTTAGTAGAAAAAAAATAAAGCTGACATGAACACTAATGATACTCCTTTGGTCTCGGAAGTTCAGTGACAATCATTCCATTCTTAAAATTCTGTCAGAGTGTTCCACTATCTTTCTCTTCTGGCTTTGACTTTTGACATTGGCTCACTCCCTCCTTCCCTCTCCTTTCTTTCCTTTTTTTTTTTTTTCCTTCCATCCATCCTTCCATCATTTATGCCAAAAAGTCCAGATGAATTTACCTAGCATTTGGCAGCCCTCTCTGTTGTTGACACTGACTCAGATTTCATCCTTTCTGTCTAGCTTGCAAATCTCATCAGTTATTTGTGAAGAACACTGGGGTGTAAGCATAAGTGTGCCTGTGGCTAATGATTACTGTCAGTGACTTCTAATGAGTTTTGGAATAAACTAAAAGTAACTATGGCTTTTAGTGTTTCATTAGGAATTTATTACTTTTGTGTCCAAATTCAATTATACCTTCTTTAAAAGTTAGCAGAGGGCTGGAGAGATGGCTTAACAGTTAAGGAATTGGCCTACAAAGTCTAAGGACCCAGGTTTGATTCCCCAGTATCCATGTAAGCCAGATGCACAAGGTGGCGCATGCTTCTGGAATTTGTTTGCAATGGCAAACCTGGTGCTCTTATCCTCTCCTCCCCCCCTCCTGACTTTTTCTTTCTCCCTGCTTCTTTCTCTCAAATAAGTAAAATAAAATAAATCTTTAAAAAGTTAAAAAAAAAAAAAGTAAGAAGAGGGCTGGGGACACAGTCCCCGGGGCAGAGCTTTGCTGCTTAGTATGCTCCAGGTTCAACATCCAGCACTGGAAAAAAAAAAAAAAAAAAAAAGGGTCTCAAATCCTGCATTAAATCTGGGAAGTAGTAAATTAGTAATCTATCCTAACTTTATATATTTGTAATGCTGCCTCATTTGTTTTAAAGATTAAAAAAACACACACACACGCACCCATTCCTTCCACTTTTTTGTCAGTTTCTATGAATACAGAAGAAATAGACCGGACTGGAAGAGTCACTTCATCATGTGGTCCCCGTGTAAACTGACAACACAGAAACTTGGACATAGAAGACCTCAGCTTGTGTAACTGACCTCATGAGCCACAGTGACTCAGACCAGCCAAGTGCTTTGGTCACGCCCAGTGGTGTGGTAGCATACAAACAAGAGTTGAGAGAAAATATTAAACCTTCAATTAATCAGAACTTGAGAAAACAAACTTTCTTTCATGAAAACAAATCTAATTTTGGTAAACAAGCTGTCATCAAAGGTATTCTTTAATTTTCAGATTGAGTCCTGGGACCATTACAGGTTCGTGCTAAGTTTTTAATGTTTAATATTAAAAGAGAAGAGTGGGTATGCCTACTGAGGAATATTTTTGTCAGAGACTGAAATAAGATGGATTTTCTATTGAATCTTTATTTAACTAAACTAATTAATTCAACTGTCCATCCCATCGGGCAATGTTGATTTTAATTAAAATAGAGCTATCTATTTTAGTTTTGTTGTAAGTCTAAGATTTAAGAAGTACTCATACAATTAGAGGATGCATGGGTGGGAATCATAGATAGTCTACGTAAAATTAAGCCTAACCATACACTGCAAGTCCGCAATGCAACCTGTTGAAAACTATCCACTAGGTTTTACAGGCAAGAGATTTCCAAGGAAACCATTGTCCCTGACTTTTGTTTTCTTTCTTTCTTTTTTTCTTTTTCTTATTTCTGTTTTTACTCTTTGTTCTGTGTGTGGGTATCAATTTTGATGGGATCATTTTATCCTAAACCCCACAACTAAACTAAAGGAAACACAAGTCTATACCCAAAACTGTGTGATAACATAAACAAGCAGTAACCAGTCTCTCTGCCAGAGATGCGGAGAAGGAGGTGGGAAAGAATGTAAAGATCTGGAGCCAACACCATTGCAGGTGGTAGAGATAAGAACAGCATTTTTATCCTAAAGACAAGACCAGGAGAAAGACTCAGGAGAGGGCAGGGTGCGCTGGGTGAGGCAGTGAAATGAAATGGAATACACTCTGAAGCTTGTCAAGTCACACACCTGCCAAAGCAGATAATGAAGGCCATGGCTAAACAGCAATTAATTTCAATTATAATTAGAAAGGCAAGCTTTCTAATCTACATATTGATTAAATATATTAATGGCCCTTTTTCCTTTTTGATGCTTCTACCTCCATAGTGATGAAGATACAATCATGTTAATCAGATTTTTAGGTCTGATTAATTTTTTTTTACAGTCTTGCTTTGCATTCCTGTCTTGTCTAAACCTTGCTATGTAGACCTAGCTGCCCTCAAAGATTTACCTGCCTCTGTCTCACTACCCGCAGCCTTGAGGTTTAGTTTTTAACTAAGAATGACTTTAAAGGGGCTAGGGAGATGGCTCAGGAGTTAAAGTGCTTGCAAAGCTTACTGACCCAGCCCTGGCCTCAAAGCATGGCCTAAGCAGCTGGCACTCAAGTGCAGCAGCAAGACCCTGGCACACACATGCGCATGTACACACACACACACACACACACACACACACACACACAAAATAAATAAATAAATGTTTAAGAAAAGAATACCCATAGAGCTTCATAAACAGTAGAGCCAAATGCCAGTATGGCAAAATGAACAAAACACCCGAAATCACCTATTCCAAGGAAAAATCAACACATACAACAAGGGAGGTAGAGGAGGAAGAGCAGGAATTCAAGGTTATCCTTGGCTTTGGACCTCGTCTCAAAAAGAAAAAGAAAAGAAGGGAGGGAAGGGAGAAAGGAAGAGGAAGAAAGGGAGGGAGGAAGGAAGGGAGGGAGAGAGGGAGGGAGGGAGGGAGGGAAGAAGGAAGGAAGGAAGGGAGGGAGAGAGGGAGGGAGGGAGGGAGAAAAGGACGGAAGGAGGAAGAGAAGGAGGAAGGATGGCAAGGAAAGAGGAAGAAAGGCAGGAAATAATGGCAAACACACATGAACAAAAGAAATATGATATACAATAAATGAAGAATCCTATCTGGAAGAAACCACACACAATTCAAAGAAAATTCTCAGTGAGTGTTTTTCACAGCCAAAACAAAAAATTCAGTCAATAAAATGAAAACAAAATATGGTGGCGCATGCCTTTAATCCCAGCACTCGGGAGGCTGAGGTAGGAGGATCGCCGAGAGTTCGAGGCCACCCTGAGACTACATAGTGAATTCCAGGCCAGCCTGGACCAGAGTGAGACCCTACCTCGCAAAAACAAAAAAAAAAAAAAAAAGAAAACAAAATATAAATAACAAAATTGGGGGCTGGAGAGATGGTTTTGCAGTTAATGTGCTTGCCCAAGAAGCCTAAGGACCTAGGTTCAACTCCCCAGAACCCATGTAAGCCATATGCACATGGTGGTGCACGTATCTGGAGTTCATTTGCAGTGGCTAGAGACCCTGGTATGCCCATGTTCTCCACCCTCATAAATAAATAAATAAAAATAAAAAAGTTTAAAAAGAAAGAAACCAGAGAATAAAACAATGAGATAAGATGAAAATATAATTTGCAATATTAAGAAAATGAAATGAACACCAAAATCATACTAGCATATAAACTAAGACAAACCCAGGCCACCACTTAGTTTTATAAATAATATTTTATGGGAACACAGTGGCTTTTGTACTACATAACAGAGTTGAGTAGTTACAACAGAAAGTGTACACATCATAAAACCCAAATATTTACCAAGTGATCTTTTTATGGGGGACAAAATGGTCAATACCTGTTATAAAGAGTTAGGTGGCAGGGGTGGAGCTGGAGAGCTGGCTTAACGGTTAAGCGCTTGCTTGTGAAGCCTAAAGACCCTAGTTCAAGGCTGAACTCCCCAGTACCCACGTAAGCCAGATGCACAAGGTAGTGCATGCTTCTGGAGTTCGCTTGCAGTGGCTAGAGGCCCTGGTAAGCCCATTCTCTCTCTCTCTCTCTCTCTCTCTCTCTCTCTCTCTCTCTCTCTGCCTCTTTCTCTTTCTGTCTGTTGCTCTCAAATAAATAAAGAAAAATAAACAAAAAAAATTTTTTTTAAGAGTTAGCTAGGGATATAGTTCAATGTTAAGCACTTGGCTAGTATGTGTACAGTCCTAGGTTCAATCCCTACCATCACTTCTACCAACAACAACAATGATCGAGAGAGAGAGAGAGAGAGAGAGAAAATGAATGTAAATGACTGTATTATAAAGGAGATGAGCCCCTCCTGCCCTGGGCTCTTCTTCCCAGGTCTGTACTGCTGCTTTCTGAACATTACCTGAAAACATGGGCTCACTAGTGTCAGTGCAGTGTGAGCTCCTGGGTCACACTTGGACCCTCTGGAACTTCAAACCCAGAGAACGTACACCCATTTGCATGCCTTGGAAAATGTAGGCTTTTCACCTTTAGTCAAATATCTTTGATAACATACACCCAGCTGGAACTTAGTGATACGAGCTAGGTAATCTCATGGTCTTCTAAGAATATTGAACAAAAAAAGGTAAACATGGCATATCAACAAGCTTAGACAATAGTAACTTCCTGGAAAATATTTCTCTGCTGTATAACCATCTAAAAATAAGACACTGAGGAAGGAAAAAAAATCAGGCTGAAGGTATATAAAACTTCATTCTATTCCTGTAAATCTGTTTTATTAGAAGCATTTTTATTATTGAAGCAAACATTTTAGAGATTATTATTTTTTAGAGAAAATAATATGAAATCTTGATTATTGAAGATTTATATAATTCTTATAAAAGGTAACACAGTACAAATTAGAAGCTACTACACTTTATTTTCACTGGCTATTAGATTGGAACTTAGGCAGAATATCCCATTGAGCTTGTCTGCTACCATTGCCTTAAACTCCTTCACTGGGGCTTTTTTACTGAACAGAATATGTCTGCTTATTTAGTTGTAATTTTAAGATAAGTTTTAGAAAATAATTTTTGTTCATAAATAATGCTACTTCATAAGATACAGTCCTTTGTGGATCAATTCTTTCTATATTCTCTATGAGCTCTACATTTCCATTTTAATCTCACTCAGATCTTAAGATACATCCCATCATACTTAGATATTATTAACAAATCTAACATTTTTAGCCTTTATTCTTCAGTTAGTCAGCTAACCAAAAACTATGCTCTCCAGCTATTACCCAAGTATGCCAGATTCCAGAGACACTAATGAAAATAGGCCCCAAGCTTATTAGAATTTAAAGGCATAACTACAAGTGAGTTCTTCTAAACTGGATTTGTAAGACTGGATTAGGGAAAAAAAATGTTCTTGTGCAAACTCTGACCATTTAGTGACTACCTGGAGCCCCGCCCCACCTCCTTTTTTATGGTTTTTTGAGGTAGGGTCTCATTCTAACTCATAGCAATCCTCCTACCTCTGCCTCCCAAGTGCTGGGATTAAAGGTGCATGCACCACCAGACCCGGCTTACCTGGAGCCCTTTTGAGAGTTCAGGATAGAATCAGAGCTGGGAGAAACTTGCCCAAATCAATTAGTAATGCCTGCCATGAGCTTCAGTGATTTTATTCACATTTTATGTTCATGGTTTTTTGTAGTGAAAGAAGAATGAGGGCTGGAGAGGTAGTTCAGTGGTTAGGGCACTTGCCTGCAAAGCTTAACGACCCAGGTTTGATTCTTCAGTACCCACATAAAGCCAGATGCACAAAGTGACACATGCATCTGGAATCTGTTTGCAGAGGCTAAAGGCCCTGGTGTGCGCATTCTCTCTATCTCTCTCTCTCTCTCCTTGCAGATAAATAGTAAATACTTTTTAAGGAACTAATTATTGAGTGCTAGATGCTAATATTTAAAGAGTATATGAAGGAAGAAGGACAGAAAACTGTAAGATAGCAATATTACTGACCTAAAGCATTTCTAGGAAGAAATGATCAGTATCTCACATCATTTTTAAAAAATTTTTATATTTATTTATTATTTGAGAGAGAAAGAGAGAGAATGGGCACACCAGGGCTTCTAGCCACTGCAAACGAACTCCAGATGCATGTACCAACTTGTGCATCTGGCTTACATGGGTGGTAGGGAATTGAACCTGGGTCCTTTGGCTTTGCAGGCAAGCACCTTAACCACTAAGCCATCTCTCCAGCCCTCTCCCATCATTTTTACCTTAAGGAAGAAAGTTTGACAAAGTGTTTTTCACTGGTGAACCTGCCTGAAAGTAGTTGAAGTTGAATGGTGAAGTAAAAACAAGTACAGGGAGGGAGTAAGGAAGTGGATCAAGGTGCATTTTTCTAGAAATCTAGGACTCTCATATTCATACTGTTGTTATTTTTCTCATTTTAATTAATTAATTTATTTATTTGCAAGCAGAGAGAGCAATACAGGAAGAGAGACAGATAGAGAGAGAATGTGCATGCCAGGGCCTCTAGCCACTGTAAATGAACTTCAAACACATGTGCCCCCTTGTGCATCTGGCTTAGGTAAGTACTGGGGAATCGAACCTGAGTCCCTTGGCTTTGCAGACAAGCATCTTAACTGCTAAGCCATCTATCTAGCTCCATCCTGTTTTGTTTTGTTTTTGAAATAAGCCCAACAGACTGGTCTTTTATTTTTATGCAAGAGAACGAGAGAGAGAAAGAGAGAGAGAATTGACATTCCAGGGTCTCTAGCAACTGGAGTCGAACTCCAGATGCATGCGGCCCCTTGCGATGTGCTACCTTGGGCGCTTGTGTCACTTTGTGCATCTGGCTTACATGGGACCTGGAGAGTTGAACATGGGTCCTTAGGCTTCACAGGCAAGCGCCTTAACCACTACGCCATCTCTCCAGCCCTATACTGTTTTTTAATATACAATAATGAATGCCTTGTTCTGAGTTTGTTTCTTTGTAATCATGTCTTCTACATGCAGCTTCTAGGCACTGCATTCTTCTGCTGTATCCATCCAGATTTCTACTACACTACTTTTCTCTGTCAACACATCAGTCTGGGAGCCTGACTTTATTATGTTGATGCTAAACTCATACCTACTTTGCTTTTTTTCTAACTTTTGATAAATGGTTATCTCTACTTCAATAGCATGAAATATGCTATTACTATACAATGTCTACCACTCCTGAGACATCAGATTAGTATTCATAATGGCCCTCCTCAGCCAGTTTGATGAGTTCTGGGTTAACAAAGTTTAATATATTGATCAATAGTCTTGGTCTGTCAAAACCTTACAGAATATTTTTAAAACTCTGAATTGCTCAAGTCATTAATTACATTCCAGTATAAATAAGTCATTAAGTCACAATATGGTTGAAAAGGAGAAATAAATGTGTTCCCTAAACATGAATTTTCAATGTGAATATTCATTGAAAGTGGAGGCATTGTATATATATATATTGTATATATTGTATATAATATATATATATATATATATATATATATATATATATATATATATTCACTTTGTAAGAGTCACAATGCTCAAGACATAGCAATAGCACATTCAGGGCCAGCCTTTCTACAGCTCATGAATGAGAACCTGGAAATACCAGTTTCCACTCACATCAAGGCTTGTCCTAGCACACAGTGTTTCTCGTTAATCTGATTTTATCATACTTTTATAGCTCTGAACAAGAAAATGAAATCAAGAGTCAGAGGGATTGAAAGAAGCTGAGTTGGGAGAAATAAGCCACGAGCAGAGATGAGAATCGGGTCTGTTCTGCACTCTGATGCTGACGGCACTGAGTCATTGCCTCGGTCATGAAGGCAAGTTAAGTCCCTGAGTTCTCTTCCGTCCTGCTGCCCATGGACACTCTCTATGTCAAACACAGAAAAGAAGAAATATAAGATCAGCTTCAAACTCATTTCATTTGTTTTTGTATATTGATATATGTATATTTATGTATGTATTACTTACTAGGACAGGACTGAGCTAGCTCAAATTTGTGATCCTCCTGCCTCAGCTTCCAGAGTGCTGGGATTACTGGCATACATCACCATGCCTAGCTTTCTTATTTTAAATATTAGACTTGAATACTTAAGGGAAATTAATTTACAAATTCACTCTGAACCAGATACTGGTCATTCTTCTGGTCACTGTTTAAGAAGCAAGCTGATTCTGAAATGAGCTATGGTCAGGTAAAATGAGCTGATGCAGTCAAATCATGTTGTATAACTCAGGATGAAGAAATGCCCACCAGTACATCATGAGTCATTAAATGAGTGATTTCAGCTATGTCAATAGCTTGTGTAACAAGAATAAATTCATTGCTATTAAATATTAGCATAAGATGTGTCATGTCATTTAAAAATCAAGATCAAAGTTGTATTACAGGACATATAAACTACTGACTCATTATTTCATGATCACATTAATAACTTTTTTTCACTTACTTTATGTCTAGCAAATATTAGGCCTTAATTTAGGGAGCCATTCTTACATCAAGACCAATCTAGTACAGAACCAAAAGTTTCCTTCTGTCAGGCAAGTCATTTTTCATCCCTCAACTTTATCTTCTGTGACCAATATCAGAAGGTTAATCACATAAGAGATGTAAGGTCAAACCAAACCACTTAGTCCTTTAGGATCATCAAGTGAAATCCAGTTCCAAGTAGCTTCATAGATTTCCATTGCCATTGCCTAAAGTGTTAAGCGATCTTGCCCATTTACCATTTAAGGTGAGTAACAATGTATTCAATTGTTACTGTGTTATAACTGCAGCAAGCATTTTACATGAATTATCTCATTTAATGCTCATTATAATTTCACAAGTAATATCATTATCCCATTTTACAGATGCAGGAATAAAGGCTTAAGACAATGAAATGCCAAAAATACAAATCCAAACTGAAGTTCCAGGTTTATGGAAGTAAAGGAATGACAGATGAAAGGCAAACACTTGTCAAATCCAGGAGAATAAAAGTGTGCATCCTCTATAAAAATCCAAAAATAGTGAAATTCCACTCAGCTGGTGATGACATAAAATATCCATCAGGCACTCAGTGATTGACAGCTGTTTGGTTCAACATGGAATTCAATGGGATCATTATCAAAGAGTTTCATTTTGATAGCAAAGATGTTGCTATTGTTCTATAAAGGAGCAAACACAAGCTCAATGGGGGTAAACATTTATAGAAGATCACATGACCAGTAAGGAACTGTCATTTATTCTTTGTACTTTGATGATTTTTGAGTCTCCCTGGCAGTCACAACCATGTGAAAAAAGAAGCTTCCCTGACCACAGGCAAGAGCAGCACTAATCTATGGTCATGCACTCTACCCAGAGTAGAGACACCATTGCTTCCCAGCTTCTGGGAGTTTCTTGGAGTCTGCAAGAAGCCTACCTTGGTCTATACGGTCTGTGAGGAGGACATGCACGCTGTTGGGCCATTGGCTCAATCCTGCTCTGCTGGGAGTCCTCAGAATTCACACAAACAGGCACCAAACATGAACCATGTGTTTCATTTGGTCCCAGAGAAAGCAAAATAAAAAGAAGAGGATTGTAATTAATTTTTTAGGTTGGGCAATTGTGACCTTGGTCATAGTAGACCTTAGAGTACCTGATTGTGATTATTCATGCAGCCAGTAAGTTCTTTGGCCCGTGCAGTAAGCCAGTGTAATAAGATAAGAATCAGCCTTGTTTTCACGGGCTGCCTGTGGACCTGCGGGCATATCACATGTTCATTCTCTAACTTCAGAGAGAATTCTGTTATGAAGCAATGATGACTCTGAACCAAAGACTAAAGCTAAATACATGCCAGGATATAATGATGGCTACAAAGATTGTCATTAACTTCCTTGTCTATATTTTACAAGTCATGTTTTTTTTTTTTTAATGGCTTTTGTCCATATGAATTGGCTCAGATGCAGTTTAGTCCTTTGACAGTTCTTTTTTTTTTTTTTTTTTTGGTTTTGCAAGGTAGGGTCTCACTCTGGTCCAGGCTGACCTGGAATTAACTATGTAGTCTCAGGGTGGCCTCGAACTCTCAGCGATCCTCCTACCTCTGCCTCCCGAGTGCTGGGATTAAAGGCATGCGCCACCACGCCCGGCCGACAGTTCTTTTTTGATGTTTCAGGCTCACTGCCCATATGGAGTTTCAGCGATAAGAGTATTCATTGATTTGTTATCACTTAATTCCGTAAGTAAAAACAGGAGATGAAGTAACTTCTGTTGTCTTTAGATTGTAATGGCTCTTGTCTTTTGCATAAGAAAATCATCTTTACTGTGCTGGAGATGCATCTGAGAGGAGCCATGTCGCCTTCCTCACTCCTCTGGGTTTCTCACCTGCACCCTTCCAGTCCTGTCCAGGCTGAACGACTCTGCCACTCACTCCTAGGGGACACTAGCCCACATTTTCCCCAACTTTTTTTTTAATTTAATTTATTTTTGGAGAGAGACACAGAGAGAGACAGAGAGAGAGGGAGAGGGAGACAGGTAGAGATGGGCGTGCCAGCAGTCTCTCAGCTGCTGTGAACGAAATCCAGATGTGTGCGTCCCCTTGTGGTCAAGTGCGGCATTGCGCCCTTGTGTCACTTTGCATCTGGCTAAACGTGGGACCTGGAGATTGGAACCAGGTTCTTAGGCTTAGCAGGCAGGCGCCTTAACCGCTAAGCCATCTCTCCAGCCCTCATTTTCCCCAACTTTATATGAGAAGATTTGGACTACGTGATTATAAAAGTCCCCTCCTTAGCTGGGCCTGGTGGTGCACGCCTATAATCCCAGCACTCGGGAGACAGATGTAGGAGGATCACCGTGAGTTTGAGGCCACCCCGAGACTACATAGTGAATTCCAGGTCAGCCTGGGCTAGAGTGAGACCCTACCTCAAAAAACAAAAAACATATCTTGGGATGACTCAGAAGGCACCATGGTGCTGAGAAGGGGTGACAGAGGAGTGCTCAGCACTGAAGCATCTCAAACACAACTTCCAAGGCTCAGGGTCCATTGCGGAAGAGGCGGTGGAAAAAGTGTAAGAGCCCAACGAAGAGTCGGACTCCTTACAACGTGCTCCTCCAGACACAAAATGGCCTGGATATCCATGACCTCACAGTGCCTGACACTACTTACACAAGACCATGGTAATAGGAGGAAAAGATGATGACATCAAACTGAAAAGAGAGACTGATTGAGAGGGGGAGGGGATATGATGGAGAGTGAAGTTTCAAAGGGGAAAGTGGGGAGAGGGAAGGAAGTGCCATGGGATATTGTCTACAATTAAAGAAGTTGTCAATAAAAATTTTTTTAAAAATTTTAAAGGCTAAAAAAAAGCCGGGCATGGTGGTGCACGTCTTTAATCCCAGCATTTAAGAGGTAGAGGTAGGAGGATCGCTGTGAGTTTGAGGCCACCCTGAGACTACATAGTGAATTCCAGGTCAGCCTGAGCTAGAGTGACATCCTACCCTGAAAAACAAAAACAAAAACAAAAACAAAAAAAAAGGGGGGGTGCTCTTCCTGAAGCCAGATTCTATAGGCACAGAATTTCTTTTCTGGTATTTCTGGTTTTGTTTATAAACAAAAATTATCAAAAATAAACTATAGGGCTGTAGAGATGGCTTAGTGGTAAGGCACTTGCCTGCAAAGCTTAAGGACCCATGTTTGACTCACCGGATCCCATGTAACCCAGACACACAAGGTGATGCATGCACCTGGGCGCACATGTGCACAAGGTAGTGCATGCGTCTGGAGTTCTATTACAGTGGCTGGAGGCCCTAGTGTGCCATTTCTCTCTCTCTCTCTCTCTCTCTCTCTCTCTCTCTCGCTCTATCTCATAAAAAAATGGAGGGGGTAAGTCTGTTGGGCTTGTCTCAAAAAAAAAAAAAAAATCGACTATAGCTACAAACCTTCAGTCAAATAAAGCGTCTGGTTCAAGACAATCCCATACAAGCTTCCAGCATTTCTTCCTGCTATTTGCATCCTGTCAGTGAACTTACCCTCTTCTCTGGGGCCTCAGGTCCTTTCAGCTTCCAGTGAGGAAGAAAAGGCTGTCTGCCCAGTGTGTTTGTTAGAGTGTGTTTGTTAGTTGAACAAAGTTCAGTGGGGCACCTGAAAACCCCACACTAAGCATAGAACAGTGTGTCATGGTTTTTGTAACACAGCTGTGACCTCTGACAGTGGAGGATGGGCAGAGCAGACATGAGCACACCGCTCTAGTCTGGATAGACGTAGTTATGTAGGTGTGAATGCTATGCTAGCAGTATTCAGTTTAGCAGAGGTCGCAGTCTAAACCTCTGCAGACTTTATTTATTTGGTCGATGGAAATGTTTGTATTGTTTTGTCTAGCCCAGGCTGACCTGGAATGCACTAAGTAGTCTCTGGGTGGCCTCGAAGTCACCTATCTCTGCCTCCCAAGTGCTGGGATTAAAGGTGTGCCCCACCACGCCCTGCTTGTGTTGTTTTTTGAGACTAGGCCTCAACTTGCTAACAGCTGAACATGACCTTAATTAAGCTCTTGATCCTCCTGCCTCCTCTTCCCAAGCGTTGGGATCTCAGGCATATACCAGCATGGCTGGCTAAATTGTTTGTTGGCCCTTCGCATTCTGGGAAGACCCACCGATCATTTACCTAGGACACTTGCCATCTTAGTTCTGAAAGTTCCATGCTTCAAGAAGCCCGCAGCCACCAGGGAACCAAGATGGCTGGTTACCCTATTAAAAAATACTGGCCCAGTTGTTTTTCTCTTTTAGTTTTGAATGGATTGACAAGATGTATCAGATTATTCACAGGAGAACTCAGAATTCTGGCTTCTCTGAAAATTGGAATATCTCTGGTTCTGAGAAGATGGCTCGGTGGGTCAGAGTGCTTCATTTTCCGAGTCCAATTACGCAATAGCCATGGAAGGGGTTGGCATGGCTACACACACCTGTAACCCCAGTCTTGTGGGGAGCAGAGATCAAAGAACCACTGAGGTTTGTTGTTCAGCCAGTCTGACCAAAAATGAGAGATCCGGTTCAGTGAAAGACTCTGTCTCCAGGAAACACATGGATGAGCAATTAAAGACGAAGCCCACACTCTTCTATTCTTCTCACATATGTGCACGGGACATACACATCTGCACACATACGTACATACACCATGCATACACACACCACACATACTACACACACACACAATCCTAGTCTAACACAACAGGACCTTCTCTTGTGGCAACAAGCATGAGCCAAGTAACAACTGCCCAATTAGCCAAGCCATGTTCTTCCCAAAGTCCTTCAGGGCTTGCCACTCCATAATACTCCCCCTCCCCCAAGGAGAGTCTTGGCAATGCTATTCATTATTGCCCACTGGCTGTTTTTCTTATGGTAAGGTAGAAAGAAAAATGTTTCCTCTATTTCTGTATTATAAGCCAAAAAAGAAAGTATCTGTGTGTGTGTGTGTGTGTGTGTGTGTGTGTGTGTGTGTGTGTGTGTGTGTAGAAAGGAAGGGTGTACCTATTAACAGACCTCCTCTGTACGTGGGTAGGCAGCATGTTGGGCCCTCCATGCACTGAAACTCTGGCCCACATAATGCTTAATACGCACTTTTCAGCTACTTGCAGTTGTGGGCTGGTGTGTTTAGTTCCTTCGCTCAGGAATTTGATGGTGTTGACTAATCTAATCTGCACAATGTCTTCCATACTTGGTCCTTCCTAACAGGAACTCAATTTCTATCACTTCTCCTACCCTGGGTAAAATTCAGATAGATCTTCTGTTTGTCACCAGGGAAATCTTCCGTTTCAGCCTCTCTAGTTAATGCCTGTGCTTTGTTAATCTTGGAGACTATAAGCAAACATGGAGTCTATGCCTGGGAATGACTATTAATGCTCTTTCAGGTGGAAATATTTATAAAATATTTGCTCCTACATACATTTTTTGGTCTATGTTTATATTCTTATTTATATTTTCAGGAAGTTATTTCTTCTCTGTGAGTCTAAAAAATCAATTATTCTATAGGAAATGGTGATTCTCAGCTTTAGCAAATCAGGATGGTGCCCTCCGCTAGTGTGTGTGTGTGTGTGTGTGTGTGTGTGTGTGTGTGTGTGTGTTAATTGAAGATCTTGGCCTACAAATGTGTCTCAGTGGTAGAATGGATGTTCAGCAAGCACAGGCTCTGGTTTAATGCCTAGTACCTAAAACATTCTTACCAAAGCGGGTCATGGTGGCCCACCTTGAATCCCAGCACTCAGGAGGCAGAGGCAGGAGGAGCCCTGTGAGTTAAAGGGCAGCTTGGCACTACAATGATTTCCAGGTCAGCCTGGGCTACAGTAAGACCCTACCTCAAAAAATAAACACTTGCCACACTTCATTTCATTGCATAAAATAGAATCATTTGTATCACCTTACTCACAGCAAACAGCATGGGCTAGGCCCTGAGTCAGCACTTAAGTGACAATAACTAGATGGATGAATGAGTGAATGGATGCTTGAGGGAATGAATAAACGTGTAGAAGGCTTACACTTGGCAGTTGGGAAGATATAAGTTCAAATTCTAGCTTCCAATCCCATCTGTGCCTTTCCCTATCCAGGTATCTCTGAACCTCACATTACAATCTCCATGCCTCATAGGGACGCTATGAGGCTTAAATGACAGAATGTCCAAGACCCCCACAAGAGAAATTGCAAAGCGAGAACAAAAAAAAAAATCCTTATACTATCTCTGTGTAAAGTTTTAGTTTAAAGTTTCTTAAATCTGACAAAGTCACATTCTTAGAAAGCACATCTAAAACTCTATGGGGGGGGGCAGGTCACACATATATGTACAGATGCAGGAGTGTGCACATGCATGTGAAGGCCAGAGGTCAACACTGGGTGTCTTTCTCAGTCACCCTCCCTCTTGTCCATGGGTGTCTCCCTGAACCCAGAGCTTAACAATTTGGTTAGTCTTGCCTGTGGATCCTCTTGTCCCTGCTTCTCCACAGTGCAGGTGCATGGTGCCACACCCCGCATTTACATGGGTTCTGGAGATGCCAGTATTGGCCCTCATCCCATGCTTTCACTCTACTGGATGAACCTGCCCCCCAGCCCTGAAATGAACTTTTATGATATTGACGAGCATGTACATGGAAGGTTAAAGAATAAAAAGAGGAGGGCTGGAGAGATGGCTTAGTGGTTAAGGCGCCCGCCTGCTAAGCCTAAGAACCCGGTTCCAATCTCCAGGTCCCACGTTTAGCCAGATGCAAAGTGATGCAAGGTCGCAATGCCACACTTGACCACAAGGGGGCGCACACATCTGGATTTCATTCACAGCAGCTGAGAGACTGCTGGCGCGCACCCATCTCTATCTATCTCCCTCTCCCTCTCTGTCTGTCTCTCTCTGTGTCTCTCTCCAAAACTAAATTAAAATTAAAAAAAAAAGAATTGATTTTATTCTTCCAATAATATGTACTAAAATATATGTGTATACCTTTCTTATACCATGTAAGTCTACTACAATGCTACTAATCTAGTGTAATGTAAATAACATTTTATGAAAAAAATAGGTTCATATAAAATAAAACATTCATGGATTTCACATAATAAAAATGAAGTCAGGGCTGGGGAGAGGGCTCAGTGGTTAAAAGTGCTTGCTTGCAAAGCCTGCCAGTGCCAAGTTCAATTTCCCAGTGCCCACATAAAGCCAAACATATAAAAGAGACCCTGCATCTGGAGTTTATTTGCAACAAAAGGCCCTGACATGCCATGCCATTCTCTCTCTCATAAATAAATGAAATTCTTTTTAAAAAGGAATCAAAAAATCTTTTTAAAAAATTGAGAAAATGCAATCAGGGGCTAGGGAAATAGTTCAGTTGATAAAGTGTTTGCTTCACAAGCACAAAGGCCTGAATTCAAGCTCCAGAATCCACATAAAAATTCTGGGTCTGGGCTAGAAAGGTGGCTTAACAGTTAAGGCTGATACTTGCAAAGCAAGCACTTTACTGACTAAGATATCTCCCCAATCCCCACTGCCATATTTTCCTTTTGGGACCGGTCTCCAATGTAGTTCTGGTCTTGAACTCACACTCCTGCCTCAGCCTCCCAAGTGTTGGGATTAAAAGCATGAACCAGCAGGATGTGGTGACACACGCCTTTAATCCCAGCATTTGGGAGGCAGAGGTAAGAGGATCGCCATGAGTTCAAGGCCACCCTGAGACTACAGAGTGAATTTCAGGTCAACCTGAGCTAAAGTGAGACCCTACCTCAAAAAAAAAAAAAAAAAAAAAAAGCATTCACCATTACATGGGGCTATGGATTACTTTGTCAACACAAAAATTCCTACTCTAGGACTATGGATAATTTAAGCCCTCCTTTAACTTAAACCCATGCCTTATGTTAGAAACTAACACCCCAAAGCAGCAACGGAGACCAGCGCCCAGGCTGACGAGTCTCACAGCTACATGGTGTGAATAGTTCCACTTTCTGGGGACTCTCAGATTCAGGTCCCATGGATTTCCTTGAGTCTGGGACTGATATAGAAATGACGGTGCTATCCACGTCATAAGCTGAAGTTATCACCGCCTCCTTTCCTTATTCTTTTTCTGTCCCCAGTAGTGAAGATTGAACCCAGGTCCTCATGCATGCCAGGCACGAGTTCCACCATGGGACTATAATCCCAGCTCCATTTATTCTTGGCATTGGATGTCTGTTTCCCATCAGCATCATGCAGAAGAGACATTGACACTCTGGCTTGTTTTTCTGTGACTTTATTAACTGGCAGGTACTAACTTGGATGTTCATTTATTTCTTGTCTATAATGACTTGTCCTTACATCCTGTCTACATTGTCCCTCAAAAACCACTTAAACCTTGCAATGTACCTTCTGCGCTACAGAGACTAGAAAGCCAAAACCATGTCTCCATATGTCCCCCAGATTCCAACAGTCAGGGCCCTGGTGTTACTGGTCCTGCCACTCAGGTACTGGCTGACATGAGAGTGAGAAGATCAAATAAGCAGGACTCGCTCCGGCCACCACTGCTCTTTCTGCTGGCTCACGTTGGGATGGCAGTGTCTGGTTTTTCTGGGGCAGTTACTGATAGTACTGGCCTCCTTCTCAAGATGACTTTCAGGGCTGGCAGTGGCACTTTGGTCCCAAAGCCAGTAGCTGATACCTCAGTGTCTAAATTCAGCAATAGGCCTCTCAGTGGAAGGAGAGCAGCCTCTCCCACCATGGCCCAGGTGCACAGTGTGTGCTCTTTCTTTCTTTATTTCTTTGTTTGTTTGTTTGTTTGTTTGTTTGTTTGTTTGTTTGTTTGTTTTGTTTTTCGAGGTAGGGTCTCGCTCTAGTCCAGGCTGACCTGGAATTCACTATGTAGTCTCAGGGTGGCCTTGAACTCACAGTGATCCTCCTGCCTCTGCCTCCCCAGTGCTAGGATTAAAGGCATGCACCACCACGCCCGCCCTGGCCAGTGTGTGGCTTTTAATGCTGTTCCTAAAAGCTCAGCATGAAGCTGTCTGTAGCCTTGGAACCAATTCTGTATACCACAGTCTGAGCTCCAATAGCTAGCATGGACTCTCTTCTTTGTTGCCCGTTCTTGACACAGTCTTTACTTTTCTTTTTATTTAATTTATTTATTTATCAAGAAAAGAGGACAGAGAGAGAGAGAGAGAGAGAGAGAGAGAGAGAGAATGGGCATGCTAGGGCCTCCAGGCACTGCAAAGGAACTCCAGACATGTGTGCTCCCTTGTGCATCTGGCTAACGTGGGTTCTGGGGAATTGAACCTGGGTCCTTTGGCTTTGCAGGCAAATGCCTTAATTCCTAAGCCATCCCTCCAGCCATTTTTTTGTTTTGTTTTGTTTTTTTAAAGATAGGACTCTTACTCTAACCAAGGCTGACCTGAAACTCACTCTGCAGCCCAAGACTGTCCTCGAACTTACAGCAATCCTCCTACCTCAGCCTCTTAAATTCTGGGATTCCCCCATTATGATTTAGTTCCACCCTGAAATCAATTAGGAAGATACACTTACTGATTCTGCCAGTCCACAGACTATGGACTTAGAACTGGCTTCTACTTAAGGATACCTTGATAACAAAGCAAGTAAAGGGAGAAAAGGGGAGACATGAAACCTCACATTGTAAACAGTAAGATAACTTCAAAGCTATCAACATAAAGCAGAAACTAACACAAGGAAACAAGATAGGGACTAGCCGGCAGGCAGGGAAGGTCATGTAGGATAGCATAAGTGACGTTTGAGCAGAGACCTGAGTCAAAGTAAACCAAGACCTCAAACAGAGCTGTCCAGGAGCAGGAACTGCAAGAAGAGGCCCACAGGTGAGAAGGAGTCCAGGATGTAGGAGAGGCCAAGAAAGGCCCCGGCGCCTGCGGCCAATGACTGCGTGTGGGAGTCAGGTCAGGAGGGAGCCCGTAGCACTCTTCATTCATGGGCCTTGTGGAACACCTGCTGTGCACTGGGTGCTATTCAGGAAGGCTGTGGGGAATAGAACCAGAAATTCCTGTTCTTGTGGAGCTTGTGTTCTGGTGATAAGGAAAGAAGCAACAAGAAGTAAATCGGTAAAACACAGCCTGAGTTACGTCAGTGCTTCTCCACCAGGTTACAATTTAAGTTAGGTTATTCAGTGGGTAGAAGGGCACTGCAATATAAGGGGCATGCTCCCCCAAAACAAAACATCATCCTCCTCACAAGGAAGATGGCATCTGAACAAAACCATGGAAGAGCTGGGTGTGGTGGGCCATGCCCATCATCTCAACACGTGGGAGGCTGACACGGGAAGATGGCAAGTGCAGGACCAGAAATATGTAGACTTGTCTCAAAACCAAACCAAACAAGCTGGGAGGTAGCTCAGCAATTAAGTGCACTTCCTGAGAAAGTTTGAAGATGCCCGAGACTGAACACAAATCTCCAGAACTCACACAAATGGCTGGGCATGACCATGCACATCTGTAACCCCAGGACTTTGGGGAACAGAAACCAGAGAATCACCAGGGCTCATGAACAGCAAATACCACAGTCATTAAGAGACTCCATGACAAGGAAAACCAGGCAGGTGAATGATAAAGGAACACTTGATATTCTCCTCCGGCCACCAACATGAGCACAGTGTGCCACAGGTGAGTGCACCAGGCACCGCATTAGCACATACACATGTGCACACGCCACCCACCCACACACACCACACCACACATATTATGCACACACACAAACAAGGAATGACCTCTGGAGAAGGGAAGGCACAGCAGGCAGACATCTATAGGAGGAGAACCACAGGACAGGAGAGAGTGCATGTAAAGGCCCTGCGGGGAGCATTGTTGGCAAGGTCAAGAAGAACAACGAGAGCAAGGAGACCAATGTGACAGTGACCTAACAAGCAAAAGGAAAACATGTAGAAATGCTACTGAAAAGAAGCAGCAGCCCAGCCATTTAAGTGTTGGCTTGTACTCTGAGACAAGGAAATAAATCGCTAGGGAACTTTGAATAGAATAGTAACAGGTTTCTCCTCTCTTCTTTCTCCTCTCTTCTCTTCCCTTCTGTCTTTCTTTCATTCTTGCTTGTTTGAGACAAGGTCTCATGTAGCCCAGACTGGCCTTGAACTCACTGTGTAGCCAAGGAGAACCTCTAACTCCTAACTCTCTTACCATTACCTCCTAAGTGCTGGGTTTCCAAGCAAGCACTACCATGCCCACATCCAACTCCATTTTTTTTTTTTTTTTTTTTTTTTTTTTTTGGAGAGAGAGACAGAGAGAGAGGGAGAGGGAGGGAGACGGAAACAGATGGAGATGGGCGCACCAGCAGCCTCTCAGCCGCTGCAAAAGAAATCCAGATGCATGCGCCTCCTTGTGGTCAAGTGCAGCATTGCGCCCTTGCGTCACTTTGCATCTGGCTAAACGTGGGGCCTGGAGATTGGAACCGCCGGAGATTGGAACCTGCGTTCTTTAGGCTTAGGAGGCAGGTGCCTTAACCGCTAAGCCATCTCTCCAAACCCCCGACTCCATTTTTAAAAGGTTGCTCTCGTGGTTAAGGCACTTGCCTGCAAAGCCTAAAGGCCCAAGTTTGATTCCCCAGAACCCAAATAATCCAGAATCACATGGTGACACATGTGTCTGGAGTTCGTTTGCAGTGGCTACAGGACCTGGCGCACCCTTTCTCTCCTTCCAACTCTCTCTCATAAATAAATAAAAATAAAATATTTAAAACAGGCTCACTCTGGCTGTTGCTGGGAAAATGAGTCATTAGAAAATCAGCGCAGAGAGCCGAATTGGGTAGCGTTAGAATGAGTTGCAAGAGAAAGAGAAGCAGGAAGGTTAACAAACAAATTTCCCATGTAAGTTAATAGAAGATCTGAGCTGCTATGCACCAAGACAGGAGAACTATGGGCAGGTGTGGGAGACAATAGACAAAGGCATTCCCTGTCAGACATACAGAGATTGAGGTATATACTAGAAATTCAACTGGAATTGTCACAGACTGTACAATAGAAGAACTTGGGCAGGATGTACAAATCTATCAACTTCAATGAACACATGGTATGTAAAGTTAGAAGATGTATAATGTCACCAAGGAAGCAAATGTGGAGGGAAGAATGAGGACTGGGGAGTTATGGACACACAGAGCAGCATCAAAATGTTGGAAATATATGGTCAAAATGACAGAAAAGACAAGTTGTGATGATCAAAATTCTACTTCTAAAATGAAGGGCGAGGGCTGCAGAGATGGTTCCGCAGTTAAAGGAACTTGTTTCCAAGCCTACTGACCCACACAGTTCAATCCCCCATCACCCACATAAAGCAGGATGCCAAGTTACATGCGAATCTGTGATCCCAACATGCCTATGGCAATGGGAGGCAGAGCCAAGAGAATCTGGAAGCTCTGGGCCAGGCAGACACACATTCAGAGATGCACAAAGTAAGATACAATGAAGCTGATGTTTAACCATCATTTATTCATCTTTGAAATTCATTCTCCAAAGTGGATCATTATTACTATAACTTCCTGAGGAAAAAGCTAAAACCAAGATTTTCGTTGTGTTACTTATTGTTTTTTGTTTGTTTGTTTTGAGGTAGGGGCTCAACTCTAGCCCAGGCTGACCTGGAATTAACTATGTACTCTCAGGCTGGTCTCGAACTCACAGTTATCCTCCTACCTCTGCCTCAGTGCTGGGATTAAAGGCATGCGCAACCATACCTGGCCCTGTTTGATGTTTTAATTTTTGTTTTGTTTTGTTTTTTTGAGGTAGGGTTTCACTCCAGCCCAGGGTGACCTAGAATTCACTATGTAGCAAGTTTGGGGCATAACCAAAATAAGAATATTAATAGATGATTATTTCTGTCATTATTTTAATGTTCTTCCCTTTTGATCATACAAAGGAATCCAACTCAAAATGAAGATGAAATTCTTCTGAAATAATAATTTAAAATTTGTCTTTTTATGAATTTATATATTCCCAAAATTTATTTTCTTTTTAAAATTTTCTTTATTTGTTTTTTTATTGAGAACTTCCATAATTGTAGACAATATCCCGTGGTAATTCCCTCCCTCCCCCCACTTTCCCCTTTGAAACTCCACTCTCCATCATATACCCTCCCCTCTCAATCAGTCTCTCTTGCATTTTTTTGTCTGAGGCAGGGTTTTACTCTAGCTCAGGCTGACCTGGAATTCACTATGTAGTCTCAGGGTGGCCTCGAACTCATGGCGATCCTCCTACCTCTGCCTCCCGAGTGCTGGGATTAAAGGCGTGTGCCACCACACCCGGCTTCTCTCTTTCATTTTGATGTCATCATCTTTTCCTTCTATTATGATGGTCTTGTGTAGGTAGTGTCCAGCACTATGAGGTCATGGATATCCAGGCCATTTTGTGTCTGGAGGAGTATGTTGTAAGGAGTCCTACCCTTCCTTTGGCTCTTATGTTCTTTCCACCACCTTTTCTGCAATGGACCCTGAGCTTTAGAAGGTGCGTTAGAGATATTTCAGTGCTGAGCTGTCACTTCTTCTCAGCACCATGGTGCCTTCTGAGTCATCCCAAGGTCACTACCAACTGAAAAGAGAAGCTTCCCTAACCAGATGTGAGAGTAGCATTAATATATGGGTATGAAATTTAAGAGAAGTGCTTACTGGGCAGTTTGGTGAGCATAGTATATACATTTAACCAGACACCAGCAGACATTACACCACTAGGGCTCATGACTACCCCTGTTCTACGTTTTCAGTATCAGGGATGTATTCCCTCCCATGGAATGGGCCTCCAGTCCAATTAGGAAGTGGTTGGTTTCCCCCATAACAGACATGCCACTAATGCATGTGTTGGCTCATTTGGCCTGGCTGGCCAAATTTAAACTTGCAGTGTCCACTGTTGAGTATCTTCACTGGTGTTTTCTCTCTCCCATTGAACTGCATGCAACATAGCTTTTTCCAGCTTTCTGTCAGCTGGTCCAGATGGAGGAGGCTGTCAGCTGGTCCACATGGAGGAGACTTTCAGCTCAGCTCCAGCAGGATCTTTCAGTGACCTTGCAGCCCAAGTGTGTGGAGTCTTCAGCAATAAGGTCTTACCATCTATTCCTGGTGGAAAACCAAGGGCCTCAGCAATGGCCTGTAATGTTTTGGGGGTATCAGGGACCTACCTGGCCAACAACTCACTGCAAGGTATCCCATCCCTGACACTGAAAATTTTCTAGTAACAATCTATGGCTTCTGAGTGTTCCATTGTACAGAAAAGTAGGTTTCCATATGACTTATTTATGTCCTCTTAGATTTTGATTAGCCCTCCCTCCACCTTTCCTTTACTCAATCTCTTCTCCTGACCTCACTTAGGCCTTTTCACTCCCATTAATCTGTTCTTCTACTTACATATATATAATACCATCCTATTAAGCCCCCCCTCTTCCCTTTCTATTCCCTTTATAACCCCTTTCTAGCTTACTGGTTTCTGCTACTGAGTTTTATTCCTACTCACATAGAAGTCCAATTATTTGTTGAAAGAAAACATGTGACATTTGTCTTCCTGGGCCTGGGTTCCCAAAATTTATTTTCTAAACAGCCTAAGGCATAAAGCAACATGTCCTTATATCTATAGAAGAATAAAAGCAATACTATGGGGCTAGAGATATGGCTTAGTGGTTAAGGTGCATGCCTGCAAAGCCTAAGGACCCAGGTTCGAGTCTCCAGGTCCCACTTAAGCCAGATGCACATAGTCACACATGCATCTGGAGTTCATTTGCAGTGGCTAGAGGCCCTGGCGTGCCCAATCCCTCTTTCTCTCTCTCTCTCTCTCTCTCCCTCTCTCTGTCTATAATAAATAAATAAAAATAAAATCTTCTTTAAAAAAAGCTATACTATGAAGCCAGGTATGGTGGCAAATGCTTGGCATCCCAGTACTGGAGAGAATGAGGCAGGAGGATTCTGAGTTCTAGGCCAATCTGGGCTACAAAGTGAAACCTAATCTCAAAAACACAAAAACAGGGCTGGAGAGATGGCTTAGTGGTTAAGGAGCTTGCCTGAAAAGCCAAAGGACTCAGGTTCAATTCCCCAGTAGCCACATAAAGCCAGATGCACAAAGTGGAGAGAGTATCTGGAGTTCATCTGCAGTGGCTGGAGGCCCTGGCATACCCATCTCCCTGTTTCTCTTCTCTCAGTCTTTCTCTGCTTGAAGATACATAAATAAATATATTAAAATACACACATAGCAGCAGCAGCAGCAGCAGCAACACAAGAGAACGCTGGTACTGGATACAAGGATGAAATGTCAAGCCTATTTGGGAGGCAAAGTAAGCTCTCTAGCAACAGGCACTGTTGCTCCAGCAGCGATGAAGGAGGTAGAGAAGTGAGGCAACCGGGCGAGGTAACTTGGTTTGCTCAAGATGTAGCTCTTCCCTACCATAAACAAACCACACTTGAGAAAGCAGCTGTTTAATCTCCCTCTGGTATTACTGATGCTAGCAGTGTACAGGGAGGGTCGTCTATGCTCTGTCTGAGGAAGACAAGCTCTCGTCTCCTTCTCACCCATGTCTCCAGACACACTCACAAGTCGACACGTTTATTTCCATGGAATGAAGGGAGGTGGTGAGAACTGCCAGGGCTCCAACGTAAACAAAGGAACAAACTGAAACAGCAGAAGGGGAAGTGAGTTGGCCCAAGCCTCCTGTGAGTCAGTGGCGGAAGATACAGCATTCTGTCTCTGTATCTACCTCCCTCTTCAGCTAAGGAACCCAGAGAGATGGAGCAGGCCTAGTGAAGGGTAGGCGGAAATGAACAAGACAGCCTACTGGCACACATTAAAAAACCCAGGTGGCACACCCAGGGAAGATGGTCCAGATCAGACTGCAGACCTCCGTCATTCGATTATGCTGCTGTTTGCCCTCTGACATGGCATTTGTACACGACAGGACACTGTGAGGGCTGCTTGTGCTCTCCTTTCTTTTTTAATTTTCTGACCAAAAGTACTTTTAAAAGTGCCTCCTGAGCTGGAGAGATGGCTTAGTGGTTAAGCGCTTGCCTGTGAAGCTTAAGGATCCCAGTTCGAGGCTTCATTCCCCAGTATCCATGTAAGCCAGATGCACATGGTGGCACATGCATCTGGAGTTTGTTTGCAGTGGCTAGAGGCCCTGCCGCACCCATTCTCTCCCACTCTCTCACTTTCTCTCTCTCCCTTTCTCTGTCTCTAATAAGTAAATAAATAATTTTTTTTAAAGTGCCTACTGAGCTAGGGAGATGGTTCCGTGGGTAAAACTCTTGCTGTGCAAATGTGACAACCTCCACATATGTGCACTGATTCACACACATGAACACATACATTATACACATGCAAAAAGTACTTTAAAAACAAGCGTCTCCTGTGAGACTAGGACTGTAGCCCAGTCATACAGTGAGTTGTGGTTTAATCTCCAGCTCAGAAAAGAAAGAGAAAGAAAGAAGGAAAGAAAGAAAGAAGAAAGCAAGAAAGCAAGAAAACAAGAAAGAAAGAAAGAAAGAAAGAAAGAAAGAAAGAAAGAAAGAAAGAAAGAAAGAAAGAAGGAAGGAAGGAAGAAAGAAAGAAAGAAAGAAAGAAAGAAAGAAAGAAAGAAACAGAGGGAGGGAGGGAGGGAAGGAGGGAGGGAGGGAGGGAGGGAGGAAGGGAGGGGAGGAAGGAAAGGAGAAAGGAAGGGAGAGAGGGAGGGAGAGAAGGAGGGAGGGAAGCAGGTGTGGTGGCACACACCTTTAATCCCAGCACATGGGAGGCAGAGGTAAGAGGATGGTTGTGAGTTTGGGGCCAGCCTAGTAAATTCTAGGTCAGCCTGGGCTAGAGCTAGACCCTACCTAAAAAAAAAAAAAAAAAGTAAATTCTCATAGTGTTATACTTTCTCAAAATGAGGATGATTTAAGGATTCTTTCTAGAATTCTACTTATTTTTTTTCTTGAATTTTTTCACCATAAAATTACTCTGTGGGCAGAAAACAAAGTTTAAAAGGAACCTATAGTTGGAAAAAGACTGTCAAAGATACCCTAATACTCATTAGCAAATCAAGCCCTTGAATGGTACATTCTCCACCAAGGATTCTATGGGAATCAGGTTAAGCAAATAACGTGGGTCCTATTGAATTATTTTTACATGTTGCAGAACTCTGATTATCTTTTCTAGGCCATTCTTGGGAAAGACTTTCCAAAGTCTACCCGCACTTCAAGTTTAAGTTCACGTAGTCTTTCTTCTGAGAAGCATCCTTGATTATTCCTCCCAGCACACACTTGTAGCTTGTGTCTAAAGTCCTCAACTAAGACTGGTGTGGTGGCAACACCTTCTGTGCCACCACTCGAAGGCTGAGGTAGGAGGCTAAGGATCACAGTGAGTATGAGGTCAGCCTGTTGATAGACAGTGAGTTCCAACTCAGGCTGAGCCAGAATGAGATTTTTTTTTTTTTCAAGGTAGGGTCTCACTCTAGCTCAGGCTGACCTGGAATTTACTATGTAATTTCAGGGTGGCCTCGAACTCACGGCAATCCTCCTACCTCTGCCTCCCGAGTGCTGGGATTAAAGGCGTGAGCCACCACACCCAGCTTAGAATGAGATCTTACCTCAATCAATCAATCAATAGAACAAAATATCTTATACAATAGTAGCTGGAGAGACATAGCTACCAGGCTGGAGAGATGGCTTAGCAGTTAAGGCGCTTGCCTGCAAAGCCTAAGGACCCAGGTTCAATTTCCCAGTACCCACATGAGCAAGATGCACAAGATGGCACATGCATTTGGAGTTTGTTTGCAGTTGCTGGAGGCCCTGATGAGCCCACCCTTTCTCTATATATATCTGCCTCTTTCTCTGTCTGTACCTCTCCCTCTCTCTTAAATAAAGAAATAAAATATTTAAAAATATGAAAAAATGTCTGAAGAGATGGCTTAGTGGTTAAGACACATGCCTGCGAAGCCTAAAGACCCCGGTTCTATTCTCCAGATCCCACATTAGCCAGATACACATGATGGCACATGCGTCTGAAGTTCGACTGCAGTGGCCAGAGGCCCTGGCATGCCCATTCTCTCTCCCTCTCTCTCCCTCTCTCTCTAATAAATAAATAAATAAAAATAAAATCTTAAAAAATATCAAAAAAAAGAAAAGTTACTACCTAATGGGGTACTTCCAGGTCTTTTCCAACTCTAAATTTCAAAAGGATTTTTTTTATTATTACTGTTTTGTGTTTGTGATTTTTTTTTTATTATGATGATTTTGTGTTTGTTGAGTTAGTTGGGGGTTTTTGGGGGGAGATGGGTGTTTGTGTATGAACAACAGGGTTTCATGTAGCCCAGGCCGGCCTCAAACTCAATTCTTTACATAGCCAAGACTGGCCTTGATCTGCCTCCATCTCCCAACCACTGCTCAAAATGACTTTTGTAGTGTGTATTCTGCTGCTGTAACAGAATTCTGCAGAATGGGTAATTGTTAACAACAAAAAGAAGTATCTTTGGTTCACGTTCTGGGGACTTTGACATCCAAACACCTGGCACGAGCCTGTGGGAGGGACTCTGATGCCGTATCATAACAGAAGGGCAAGTGAGCACTCAAGAGACAGAGGAAACCGGCGGAACTCTGTCCTCATATCAGGAACTGCCTCCCTCCCAAGACAACATTAATCTGCTTTTGAGGTCAGGACTTCTTAAAGGTCCTACATTCATAACATTGTTATGATGACAAATTTTGATGCGTTTTGAAGGACACGTTCAAACCCATCCCAGTGATGTTGAAGCTTGCCTTAGCAGGATCATTTTGTCTTGCCATTGTGTCTACCAACACTGCCATTCGAACAGAAAACTCCAGAAGCTTTTCCAAACAGCCTCCTTGAAATACCCTCAGTTCACAAGCTCTAAGGAAGGTACCATAGAACCTTCTTGCTTTTGATGGTGTCATGCCTTCATTTTACTTGGTGATCATAAACAACCATTGTCCAGGAAAGCCACAAAATGATGGAAACCTGGACACTATAATACTCAATCCATATGCAAAACCTCAAATTTATGCACCAGTGTGGCACTCGTTTGTTCTAGGTATTTTATTTGTTTCTTTGTTTTTTGGTTTTTCAAGGTAGGGTCTCTCTCTAGAAAAGACTGACCTGGAATTCACTCTCTAGTCTCAGGCTGGCTTTGAACTCAGCAATCCTCCTACCTTGGCCTCCCAAGTGCTGAGATTAAAAGTGTGTACCACAATGCCCGACCATGTTCTATGTTTTTTGTTACTGCAAGCATAAACCAGGTTCTGTAGAGAATCTGTGAATGATTTTCTTAGTATTTTCTATTGAGGGCTTTTTTCTATATCTTTCTTTGAGGGACTGGGGGCGTGGTTCAAGGTAGGGTTTCACTCTAGCCCAGGCAAACTTGGAATTCACTATGTAGTTTCACAGTGGCCTTGAACTCACAGTGATCCTCCTACCACTGCCTCCCAAGAGCTGGGATTAAAGGTGTGTGCCACCATGCCTGGCTCTTTTTTCTATATTTTATCAGTAGGAAATATCAATCACATGGACTTTTTTTAATTTGAGAGAGAAAGAGGCAGAGAGAGAGAGAGAATGGGCACTCCAGGGCCTTTAGCCACTGCAAACGAACTCCAGAAGCATGCACCACCTTGTGCACCAGGTTTACCTGGGTCCTAGGGAATCAACCCTGGGTCTTTTGGCTTTGCAGGCAAGTGCCTTAACTGCTAAGCCATCCCTCCAGCCCAATAACATAGACTTTTTTCTTTTTTGTTTTGTTTTGTTTTTTGTTTTTCGAGGTAGGGTTTCACTCTGGTCCAGGCTGACTATGTAGTCTCAGGGTGGCCTCAAACTCTTAGTGATCCTCCTACCTCTGCCTCCCAAGTGCTGGGATTAAAGGCATGCGCCACCACGCCCGGCTCAGAGTTTACATTTTAAGTTAACAGTCTCAGGGAGGCCTTGAACTCACAGTGATCTCCTATCTCTGCCTCCCGAGTGCTGAGATTAAAGGCGTGCGCCACCACGCCCAGCTTCACATAGACTTTTGATTGGCTCTGATATATACATATATATTTTCTTTTTCCTGAGGTAGGATCTCACTCAAGACCAATCTGACTTACTCTGTAATCCCAGTCTGACCTTAAACTCACAGCAGTCCTCCTACCTCTGCCTCCCAAGTTCTGGGATCAAAGGTGTATCTATTTATTGTGTGTGTGTGCTCACACACCTGTATGTGTCATGTGTAAGGTGTCTGTGCTCCTCCTTTTTAATTTTATTTTATTTTATTTATTTATTTATTTATTTTTTTGGTTTTGCAAGGCAGGGTCTCACTCTGGTCCAGGCTGACCTGGAATTAACTATGTAGTCTCAGGGTGGCCTTGAACTCTCGGCGATCCTCCTACTCTGCCTCCCCAGTGCTGGGATTAAAGGCATGCACCACCACGCCCGGCCATCTTTTTTATTAAATTTATTTATTTTGTATTATTTATTTAAGAGGGAGGCAGATAGAGAAAGAGTGTGAATGGGTTCCCCAGGGCCTCTATCCACTGCAAAAAAACAAAAACAAAAAACTTCAGATACATGCATCACCTTGTGCATCTGGTTCACATGGGTACTGGGGAGTCAAACCTGAGTACTTAGTCTTTATAAGCAAGTGCCTTAACTCCTAAGCCTGCTTTCCAGCCCTGCTCCTCCTGCTTTGACTCAGTGTCTCTTGCTTTTTCAAATTCTCCTGTCTCCACATCTCCCAGGCCAGCAGGCTTTGCAAGCAAATGCCTTTAAGTGCTGAGCCATTCTCCCCAGCTTCTTTCCCAATAATTTTAAGTTCCAGATGAGTGTCATGGAGAAAGAAGTGTCAGAAAAGATGATGAGGTGACCCTCGGACAGGCCACACTTCTGATTATGGTGTTTCCTAAGGTGGCATCATCACTCACCAATGTACGTTGACAAAACACTGCTGGAGAGCCTAACACTGTGCAGTAATGCGTTAAGGTGGAATTTCAGGCTCAACAGGATATGAGGACGAAGCTTCCATTGTTTTACTGTGATCTGTCTTTTAAGCTTTTAATCACAGCCCACATCACAATAATTCCAGTCCCTATATGTTATGTATACAAATATACACATACACATTATATATGTGTGTGTTATATATGTATATATATATATGTTGTATGTTTTATATACATATATATGTATATAGCATTGAGAAGATGGAAATTAATTAGAACCCAAATAACAATGCCATATGGTAAGCATTTGGGTTTTTTTGTTTTGTTTTGCTTTACTTTGTTTTTCGAGGTAGAGTCTTGCTCTAGCCCAGGCTGACATGGAATTCACTATGTAGTCTCAGTCTGGCTCGAACTCATGGCGATCCTCCTACCTCTGCCTCCCGAGTGCTGGCATTAAAGGCATGCGCCACCACATCCAGCAATAAGCATTTTCTTGATTTGAATTGTTTTACTACTTGGAAAGTAAACTTTACTTTGTAAATAAGGACGAAGATGGCAATGACTCCTGTGCTCAGAGGATAATGCTCTACAACAAAGTCTTTTCATAAGGACAAAACATTTCTAAGCCCTTATCAATTTCCTTAGAGATAGCAAATCTTAGCCTATGCTATTTATTAAATATTTGATAGGCTAGATTAGTTCAAATATCCACTAAATCAGGCTAATAAACCCTTGGATTCACTCTTATGCTAACAAAAAAAGAGAAAAACACAAGATGTCTACTTCAGTGGCTATAAATCCAGTACATTCATTAATACCAGGACAAGTGACCAGACAAATCAGACCAGTTACGAGACCTTCAATCATTCACTGAGCAGCTGTGGAGGAAACACATCCCTTCATTTTCCTCTGAAAATCACTACCCAGCACATGGAAAAACCCCAGCCTGGTACCTCTGCTTTCTTAAACCAGCCTGGCAGACCAATCTGGAAATCATGATTAATCGCTAGGCAAACAGAAAATAGACTCCAGAGCCCAGAGAAGCCAAACCTGAGTCACTCTCTGAAGACTGTACTCTTAGTCAATTGAGCTCTACCTTCTCCTTCAGGGGCTGGCTCACTTGCCAAGTGACTTTCAGCCAACAGAAAGGCCTGTGGGGTGACAAAGGAGCCGATAGAGCCAAGACTGAAACATCATTGTAGGTGACTGGCTACAAGCTGATGTAACCCAGACATATGCAGGGGTCACCAAGTTCTACCTGGTTCACTTGAAATGGACAGTAGCCTCATCCTACATGACGTAGGAATGTCAATATCCCCCCCCCCAATTTCAACTTAGTCTGATCCATGGACCGTCTTTGCTGTTACATGACTATGCCCCCATTGCCCATGGCCCTGACTCCTTCCAGTATCCACACCGCACTTGACATATCTCCCCCAAACACCATTGATTTAAGATTTTGGGTGTAACTACCATTTATTTAGAGCTTTAGGGCTCTGAGAAGATTTTCATGAATACATCCAAAAATAATTCAAAAGTGAAAAATCAGATATGTTCATTCTTCTTTGTGGGGAGGACTATCCTCAAATTCATGATCCACCTCCCTCACCCTGCTGAGTGATGGGGTGAGTGCCACCATGCCTAGCTGCATATCCTATTCACTTCAACCACCAGGAAGTTTCTGGCCAGTTGTCTTCCTAAGGGTCTAGCTTCTTACTCTGCCCACTTGCTCTCTTCCTATGGTCCCGAGCTACTCTTTCTCCAGCTACCTCTCTCTCAAATCCATCTCTTTATTATTTGATTGTCCCTCTCCTGTAGACTGTCTGTATTCTCACTTTGAACTTTGTATGCATGTACATGCATGTGTGTAGTACATGTGTATAAATGCTTGTGTGTATATGGACACATATATAGGTGTGGGTATATGTGAAGGCCAGAGGTTGACGTTGGGGGTCTTCTTCAGTTGCTCTTCGCCTCAGTTTTTTGGGGTTTTTTTTTTGAGACAGGGTCTTTCTCTGAACCCATAGATCACTGAATCAGCTAGGCTATTTTGTAGCCTTTGCCAATAGCGCTCTAGACCTAACTCTAAGCCCTATTCTCCTGCCATGTTACTGCTACCGTAACCACAAACAATTATCCTATAATCGTTATTACCACTGGAGCCAGCAAGGGAAGCCCGAGTCCCTGGATACAAGCAGATGACAGTAGTTTCTCAAAACTATATGTACCTACTTTGTAAACTTTCTTCTTTGTGTGTGTGTGTGTGTGTGTGTGTGTGTGTGTGTGTGTGTGTGTGTGCGTGAGCGCTCACGTGCACGCACACGCACACACACTTGTGTATACACCAGAACCTCTCACCACTGCAAACAAATGCAAGACATTTATGCCACTTTTTTTCTGGCTTTACATGGATGACTTAGGAATAGGGAATTGAACTTGGGATGGCAAGCTTTGCAAGCAATCCTTTCTAACCACTGAGTCATCTTCCAGCCTCCTATTATGTGACCTTCAATCAATCACTAACTACTCTGAGCTTCACAGGCAAGCGCTTAACCACTAACCATCTCTCCAGCCCCTGTCTCAAGACTTTTAATCGCACCTCAGAGACACTTTTTCCAAATAAAAAATATTTATAGGTTCCAGGGATTTTTGTTGTTGTTGTTTTCGGGGAGGAGCAGGAGTGTGTCTTTCAGCCTACCACACAGTCATTCTCAAAGGTTAGCATCTACTAGAATGATCCTGTAAAAGACAGAGTGAGCAGTTTCCCATTCAGAAATCTAGAATGAAGTTCAAAATTCTGAATTATTAACACATCCCTAGGCAAAGCTGCTGCTCCTGCTGTTCACCCCTTGAGCACCACCAGTTATTAATGCCTTAAAATGTCTTTTGGGGCTGGAAAATGGCTTAGCAGTTACAGTGCTTGCTTGCAAAGCCGCAGGACCTAGATTCGATTCCCCAATACCCACATAAGCCAGATAAATGCACAAGCTGGTGCATGTGTCTAGAGTTCACGTGCAGTGGCTGGAGGCCCTGGTGTATCCATTCTCTATATCTGCCTCTCTCTCTCTCTCTCTCTGTCTCTCTCTCTCTCTCCCTGTCTCTCAAATAAAGAAATAAATTATTTAAAATATCTCTTTGGTTAAGAGCACTTGTTGCTTAAGCATGACAGCCTGGGAGGGCCTGAGCCCCCATGAGAAGCTGGTGGGGTCATACACAACTATCGACCCAGGGAAGGGAGGCAAAGAATGGAGAATCACTGGAGCTTTCTAGCCACAAAGGTCAGCTCTAGGTTGAGAGAGAGACCCCAAAGGCCAGCTCAGGAGGGACGATAGGGTCTCTGCCCAGAGGAAGGGAGGCAAAGAATGGAGAATCACTGACAGCTTGTCTCTGGACAGGACACAAAGGTCAGCATGGGGCTGTAACTCTTGTCACATCAAGAGAAAACGCCACTTTTACAGAAGCCACTTCCTGTTGTCTTTTGCCATGCGGTCTGGCTAGGACCAGGCCTGTATTGTGCCATACAAAGTACACAGTGGTTGAGAGATAGAGGAGGACACCTGAAGTTCTCTGGCCACTGTATGCACATGGATGGCACGTGCCTCTGTACACATGCATACACCACACCACATATATTCTACACACACATATGCAACTCAGATGAAAAAACAAAATGGATCTTCTTAGCCACATGTGCTAGAGCACACGTGTGATCTGAGCATTTGCAAGGCTAAGGCAGGAAGATTGAAACTTCTAGACCTTGGACCTGCCTGGGCTACATAGAGACTCTGTTTAAAAAGCCGTCGCCTCAGTCAGAGAGTAGCTGGTTTCCCCCATTATAGATGTGCCACCATTGCACCAGTTGGTCCGTGTAGCCAGACTGGCCAGCCATAAAGCTTGCAGGGTCCACTGACTGTTGATGACTTTTCTCTCCCAACAGGCTACAGAGAACCCTAACAGCTAGCATCAGTCCTCTTTCTCAAGTTCCAAACTCTCAAGCTATCGTTTGGATCTTAAATGCCTATTGGCAGTCCATGTGCTAAAGGCTTGCTCCTGAGCCTTGGTGCTCTCGGGAGGTAGTAGAACCTTTAAGAAATAGGGACTAAGCCTGGTGGCCCAGGTTCAATTCCCAAGCCACTCACAGAAGGCATGACACAAACATTTGGAGTTCCATTTGCAGTGGCAAGAGATCCTGGCATGCCTATATACACACCCATACATGCAAATAAATTTTTTTTAAAAATTAAGTTGTTTGAAAAAAAGCTGCCTAAAGATACTTGCTTTCAAAGCCTGTCAGATTGGATTCAATTCCCCACTACCCATGTAAAGCCAGATAGATAAAGTGGCACATGCATCTGGAGTTCATTTGCAGCAGCAAAAGACCCTGGCATGCCCATTCTCAATCTCTCTCTCCCTCTCTTTCTCTCTCTGTGTGTGTGTTTGTCTTGCAAATGAATTTCACAAAATGTTAAAAATTTCTTGTAGAGTTAGAACTAACTCATGGGAATATACCTAAAGCACTCTTAACTCAACACACCACAGAGATACTTGCACATCTGTGTTTATTGCTGCACTATTCACAATAGCCAGGAAATGGAACCAGCCTTGATATTCATTAACAGATGAATGGATAAGGAAACTATGGTGGGGCTGAAGAGATGGCTTATCAGTTAAGGTGCATGCCTATGAAGCCTAAAGACCCAGGTTCTATTCTCCAGATCCCACCTAGGTCAGATGCACATGGTGGCACATGCGTCTGGAGTTCATTTGCAGTGGCTAGAGGCCCTGGCAAACCCATTCTCTCTCTCTCTCCCTCTCTCTCTAATAAACAAATAAATAAAAATAAATCTTTAAAAAAATGAAATTTTCCAGGTGTGGTGGCACACGCCTTTATTCCCAGCACTCGGGAGGCAGAGGTAGGAGGATCACCATGAGTTCAAGGCCACCCTGAGACCTACGTAATGAATTCCAGGAAAGCCTAGACTAGAGTGAAACCCTACCTTGAAAAACAAAACAAAACAAAACAAAAAAAACAGAAACATATATACCTCCTCCCAAGTACTGGAATTATAGTTACAATCTACCATTCCCAGCTTCACTTTTCTAGAGTAAAAACGCTTTATTTTTATTTATTGGATTCCTTCCTCAAAATATCAAGGTATTAAAATTATAACATGCTGTTGCTAAAAATAATTGAATATATACAGTTTTATTTTAAATTAAAAAAAAACAACAAAAAGCCTAGTAAGTCTTTAAATCTCTAAAGTATTATTTTCGTACTGTAGTTTATCTTGTGAATTCATCTGTGTTCTTTAAAAGTAATAATTATCTTAAGTATAAGCCATCCTGCTGGAGACAAGTGAGTGGGATTAATTCATTGCAGTTTGTAGAGCACTGGTACATACGAGGTACACAGTACATGTTAATTATTTAATAATAAGTGAGCCAAGTGGGAAAGAAGAAATGAAAATAAATGGCATGAGAAAACAGGAAATGAAAGGATTACAACTTGAAAATGGCTACAGATGACTGAAGTATTATAAGGGGAAAATGATGAAAAAATTGAAGAAATTCATTTTTCCAATTCCACTAGCTCCCACTTTTGCCTGCCCACACTACCCATTGTGTTGTATGCACTGTTACTTCCAATCCCATAAGGTAGGAGCTATTCTTTCCATTTTATAGATAAGGAAATGCTCAGAGAAATTCTGAAACTTGCCTACTCACCACACCTATGCTATAGCAGGACTTGATCAGGCCTGATTCTGAAGCTCCACTCTTTCTAGGAGACTTTGTTTGTGCCTCTTAAATAACATTTTTGTAAATTTATATTTTCCCTATAAAACAGCTGTATTGTGAATTTTGTGAGCATACTTTCTCCCCTTCCCTAGTAGACACCCTTTCTATTTTTTCTAATGAAGTTGTTTTTGTCACTTTGACTTAAATAAGACACACCTCAGTGTAGCAGATGCTCTTAGTGGGCTGTGGTATTTTCACTCTTCAAAAAAAAAAGTTTTTTTAATCTGAAGAACTAGACACAAGCCCCTGTTTTTGTGCCGTTCAGTCACCAGATCATTCAGCTTAACGATGGTGTCTAACCTACACACTTAGAACTAACAGGTGTTTTCTTAGTCACTTTAGGATTTAAAGTTGTTTGGGGGTTTGGTTTTGTTTTCCTTTCTGCTGTATCCCTGCTTTCAAATGAAGTTGAACAATGTAAGGATGTTTGAAATGTATTAGGGATAAGCACACTTTAAAAGATGTTTTCTAGCCCTGAAGTTTATTATATTGGATACTTAAATTTGGAGTACACTAACTATTGAGAACAAAATTTGGGGTTCAGGAGGGGGATGGTTGAGGCCATTATGAAATGGGATCATCAGCATTTTAAATACTGTAAACATAAAAATATACTTTCTGCTGGGCGTGGTGGTACATGCCTTTAAACCCAGAACACAGGAGGCAGAGGTAGGAGGGTCACTGTGAGTTTGAGGCCACCCAGAGACAACACCGTGAATTCCAGGTCAGCCTGGGCTAGAGTGAGACCCTACCTCAAAAAACAAAAACAAAAAAAAAATTAAATTTAAATTAAAATTAAAAATACACTTTCTTCTGCCTGCTGTTTGTAAAAGCTCTCCAGGAAGATCTTTTATGGAGAAAAATCTTTTTAATGTAATTTACCTACCTAATATAAGTATCCTGAGACATGTATGTAAACCTCCAAAATTGTTTTGTCTGTGTATTTTGAAAATGCACAAGAATCTTTATCAAACCTAAAAATATAAACTTATGAGCATTTAAAAAAGTAATAATTATGATGATATAACTTCATCTTAGAGACACTAGGAACCAAGTAAGTTGGGAGCAACTTGGTTAATAAACCAAGCACTCCAAATGGATGAAATTATTTGCCTCTGATTTGCACAGTTTTCCATTTTACACATCAGCTGAGCAGAAACCACTGGTTGCTAAGCAACAGCTCTTCTTTACAGGTCAGAAATAGAATACATAGAAGGCCAATTTTTAAGATATACATACTACAATGGAGTTAAAGAAAGTCCCAACCCCATAGTTTGGTTACTTGCTCAGAATTATTGTCATAAATATTAAATTTATGATAATAGTTTGTGTATTCTGAATATATTTGATCTATGAATTTGTGGGTAACTACATCATCTTGCTCTTCCAACATCTTCCTTGGTACTGTAAAACTATGAAGGCTTACAGAAACCAGGTTTGTTTGTTTTTTTAGCAAATGTCCTCTAAAACCCTATAAATTATGTAGTTTGGTTCAACAGAACCAAGTCATTCCTAAGGTGGCATTAATATTCCTGTTGCATTACCACTGTCTTGATTTAAACTACCTATTTCATGATCTGGAGGGATATCCTCCAAATAGGTAGTAATGATACTGCAGAGAAATCACCATTCGCTCTTGGTTTCGTCTTTTCTTCACAAAGAAAAGAATTGTAGGGCTAGAGAGATGGCTTAGCAGTTAAGGTGCTTAGCCTGCGAAGTCCAAGAATGCCCGTTTGATTGTCCAGGTCCCACATTTAGCCAGACTCAAAAGTGATGCAAGCATACAATGTCACACATGCACACAAGGGAACACATGCATCTGGAGTTTGTTCACTGGGGCTGAGAGGCCGCTGGTGCTCCCATTCTCTCTCTCTCTCTCTGCCTCTTCTTCTCTCTCTCACTCTCAAATTAAAAAGAAAGAAAGAAAGAAAGAAAGAAAGAAAGAAAGAAAGAAAGAAAGAAAGAAAGAAAGCAGGCTGGAGAGATGGCTTAGCAGTTAAGGTGCATGCCTGCGAAGCCTAAGGACTCAGGTTCGATTCTCCAGGTCCCACATAAGCCAGATACACATGGTGGTGCATGCACTTGGAGTTCGTTTGCAGTGCCTAGAAGCCCGGCATGCCCATTCTCCCTCACTCACTCTCTCTCTCTCCCTCTCTCTTTCTCTAATACATCAAAATAAATCTTAAAAAAACAAAAAGTTAAAAAAAGAAAGAAAAGAATTGTAGAGGTTATTGGATGTTTACAAAGTGCTATATACTGTTCTAAGTTCACAGTCATGTTAGTATTTAGCACTTTGTGGGTGTGGTGGCTTGAGTGTAAACTGCCCCCCATAGACTCACTTGTTTGGATACTTGGTCTCCCAGGCTGCTGGTGCTGTTTGGGATCCTTTGGCAGGTAGAATCTTGCTGGAAGAAGTGTGTCATTAGGGATAGGCCTTGGGATGGTATAGTCAAGCCTGCTTTCTGCTCTTACTCACTCTCTTTACCTTCCCCCTGCTGATATGAAGATATCACACCCAGATGTCTGCTCCTGCCATGCTTTCCCCACCATGACAAAGTCCATAAGCCTGAAATAAAGTCTGTCTTTCCATAAGTTGCTTCTGATCAGGTGTTTTGTCCCAACAGCAAGATGGAAACTGCTACAGTGGGTCAGGGAAGAGGCTCAGAGGGGTTCTGTCACAGGCTCAGCATCACACATCTCAGGGTCTTTCGATACTCAGGCAGTGAAACTATGCCCCTTCCCCACATCACTAGCCTGCCTTTTGCAGGGAATGTGGTTCACATATTACCTACATATCCTCTAGAAATAGATCCACCACAGGGGGCTATAGTTCTATGTACAGAACTATAATTATATTTGGGCAGTCAATTCGTTGGCAACTTTCAACATTCATTTTAATCAATTTTCCACCAGTAGGAATTAGGAGAATAACAGCAACCTAGCAAGAGACGAGAAGGCACACACGGCTGATTGTAGTTCACAAAGAAGCGACATTGGGCCTACTCAGCCAAACCCCAGCCTATGTGCTATGCTTACTCACAATATATCACAGTTAGAGAAGTTTCTAAGGAATCTCCTTAAGTAAATACCCTTTGAGGAATTGTTTTGCTTTGGAAAAGTGTACTCATTTTTCTTTTAAAACATGTCCTAGCCAGGTGTGGGGTGTGGTGATGCACTCCTTTAATCCCAGCACTCGGGAGGCAGAGGTAGGAGGATTGCTGTGAGTTCAAGGCCAGCCACCCTGAGACTACATAGTGAATTCCAGGTCAGCCTGGGCCAGAGTGAAACCCTACCTCGAAAAACCAAAATTACAATACTAATAATAATAAAAGAAAAATTCTTTTTCTTAGTATCTGAAGTCCTATATGCGAAGTAGAGCTCATCTTTGTTCAGACAAAGTTCTAATCATTCTGCCTGGTGTCTGGGATGACAAGAATCTTCAGGCCTGTGGTCTTGGACAGGCACAGTGACAGTGGAAGAGAGGTAGACACAAGTGAGAGTTTGATGCAAACTGAAAGAGAAGGCAACACTGTCACTGTCATCTAAGTGGAGACTTGGAGATGATGTCATGTGTCATTCAGAACTCTTCCTCAGTTTCTCACAGGAAATCCTCAATACGCTCCACACCTCACTAGATAAGTAAATAATAAATCAATTAGATTACTTTATAACATATCTAAAGGCAATTTTATTCTCTCTAACATAGTCATTTGAATTTCTCAAAACAGGACTGAGGATCTAGAAAGTGCATCAAGTGCTTTACACACTGAAGGCCCTGGGTTCAGCCCGCAGCAGCAAATGGAAATAAATAAAATTATTCATTTCTAAAACTTATTCTCAGCTGAGGCAGAACCAGATCCAGTGGGGCCCAGAGAGACCAGTGAAATCACCAGTGCCATGAGTCCAGAATTAATCAGACAAGGCTTGATCATGTGCAAACCTGAGACGATCCACTGCTGGGCTCAGTGCCAGAAAGACATCCTAGGAGGAAAAGTCTAGGTGCATAGACAGACCAGAGGTGGTTTGGCCCGTGCTGGGATGCTGAGCAGGCTACTCGGATGATGAAGGTATAGATGCTGTGCTGGATGCTGAAAAGACACATGAATCACTTTTTGCTGTTGTTTTTTTTAAAACTTTTTATTGACAGCCACCATGCATATAGACAATATATCAGGATTAAGAATTCCCTCCCTCCACGCTTCCTTTTTCCTCTCCTATCTCCCTACTCCACTGAATCCTTCTTTCCAATGAGTCTTTATTTTATTTATTTATTTATTTATTTATTTATTTATTTATTTTGAGATAGGGTCTCACTCTAACAGAGACTGACAATGCACTCTGTAGTCCCAGGTTGGTGGTGAATTCATAGTGATCCTCCTACCTCTGCCTCCCAAGTGCTGGGATTAAAGGTGTGTGTCTCCACGCCCAGGGTCTTTTTTCTATTTTGATCATTTTTCCCTTCTACTACACAGGTTTTGTGTAGTTAGTGTCAGCCACTGTGAGGTCATGAATATCAAGGTCACTTTGTGTCGGGAAGATAGCATTGTAAGCAAGGCTCCCCTTCCTTTGGCTCTTACATTCTTTCCTCCACCTCTTTCACAATGGTCTCTGAGCCTTGGAGGGTATGAAAAGACATCTCACTTAGTGCCTAACATTCCACAGTAGTAGTTTCCCCCTGGGGCTTATGAGCTCCCCAACCATAGGCTTCTGATTAAATTTTTCAATACCAAGCATGAATTCTCTCCATGAAGTGGGCCTCAAATCCAATAAGAGAGAAATTGGTTCCCCCAATAACAGACAGGACACCATTGCACCAGTTGGTACATTTTGCCTGGTAGCATGCCAACAGAGAGGAGGTTTCCAGCTCAGCTCTGCTAGATTTCTCAGTGACCTGCAGCCCAAGCATGTTGGAGCCTTCATCAGTAGGGTGTTACTATCTAGTTCTGGTGAGTGACGAAGAGCCTGAGTCATAGCCTGTAATATTTTTGGAACATCAGGGGTCTATCTGCCTGACCAAAGACTCACTGGAAAGTGTCCCATTGCTGGCACTGGGATTTTCTTATAGCGGTTTACGGCTTCTGGGCATACCATTATCCACCCCCACTGGGTACATTTTTTTATTGTTAAATGATTTTATTCATTGCATCTATAAATTTTATTTGGTTTTGTATTTGTCTTCTAAATAATGTGCCTTATTATCCTTTCTTGTTGACTTTTTTATTAAATAGATTTTTTTTATTGACAACTTCTATACTTACATAAAAAAACGCATGATATTTCCCTCCTCTCCCCCCACTCCCCTTTAGAACTCCAATCTCCATCGGATCCCCTCCCTCTCTCCATTAGTCTCTCTTTTAATTTGATGTCATCATCTTTTTCTTCTATTATGAGGGTCTTGCTAAGGTATTGCTAGGCACTGCAAGGTCATGGATATCAAGGCCAATTTCTGTCTGGGCAGTTGCATTGTAAGGAGTCATACCCTTCCTTTGGCTCTTCCATTCTATCCGACCCCTCTTCCACAATGGGCCCTGAGCTTTGGAGGGTGTAACAGAGATGTTTCAGTGCTGGGCACTCCTCCATCCCTTCTTCTCAGCACTATGTTGCCTTTTGGGTCATCCCAGTGGTCATCACCATCTGAAAAGAGAAGCTCCTCTAACCAGAAGTGAGAGTAGCATTATATGTGAATATGAACATTAAGCATAGTGCTTTCAGGGCAGCTTGGTGGGAATAATATATACATTAAGCCAGACAAGCACAGGCTTTATACCCCTAAGGCTCATGACCTCCCCTGCCATAGACTTTTGCTTAGGTTTTTCAGTACCAGGTATGTATTCCCTCCCGTAGAGAGGGCCTTCAGTCCAATTATGGAGTAGTTGGTTACCCCAAGAGCAGACATGCCACTGTTGCACCTGTTCAGTCACTGGGCCTGTATGGCCAAACTTGAATTTTCAGTGTCCACTGTTTTCACAGCTGATGACGTCTGTCTCCCATATGGCTGCATGCACTGCAGCTTTTTTCCAGCTTTCAGTTGGCTGGTCTACAGGGAGAAGGTTTTCTGCTCAGCACCAGCTTGCTTTCTCAGTGACATTGCCTCTCAGGCAAGAGATGTCTTTAGCAATAGGGTCTTATCTGTTTCTCAAGGGCAACCAAGGGCTTTGGCAGTAGCCTTAATGTTTTGGAGGCTATCAGGACCTCCTTGGCCAACAACTCACTGGAAGGTATCCATCCCAGGCACTGAAAATTTTCTAGTAACAGTCTACAGCTTCTGGATGTGCCATTATTCAAAAAAGTAGGTTTACATAAGTCTTATTCACACTATCTTGAATTTTGATTGACCCTCCCCCTGCCATTCTTTTATAAATTCTCTTCCCATGACCTCGCTTAGGCCATTCCCCTCCCTGTAATCTGTTCTTCTACTTACATATGTGCAATACCATACACTTAAATCCTTCCCTCTCCTTCCTCCCTTATAGCCTTTTACCAGCTTACTGGTTTCTAGTACCTATTTTTGGTACCATTTCACACATAAGTCTATACATTTGTAGCTAGGATCCACATATGAGAGAGAACATGTGACGTTTGGCTTTCTGAGCCTGGGTTACCTCATTTAATATAATCCTTTATTTTTTTAACACATATATTATTTAGCTACAGAAGTAGGTTTCTGTATGGATTATTAAGAACATCTTTAATTTTGATTAACTCCCTTCCTTTTCTCCACTCCTTCCCCTGACCCCAAGAAGAGGCACGAATCTTAAGACTAACCTCCATGTGTAGCACAGCCTATACCCGAGGGGAAGGGACAGGTTCCAAAATGACAGTTTTCACAAAACACATCCACAGATGAAGAGAGACTTGACCTGTAAGGAGGCCCTGGCCAGGCTGAGGCCCCAGCTATGAGAAGTGACGTTAACACTGAGGAGAGTCAACATGTGCAGGCTGAAGGGAAAATCACCAAAACTGCCCAGGAGGAAGAGGCCGAGAAGAGCAGCCAGCTCTCTCTCCTCAGGCGCCTCTCTACACAGTGACCATGGTGACTGTGCAGGTGTAAATCCGATGTCCTCCAGAAACTCGTGTGCTTTGAGTGCTTGGTTCCCAGCTGATGAGAAGTTGGGAGGAGGAGGTGTATTGTGGGGAGTGGGCTTTAGAGGTGGTATAGCCAGGTCCCCTTGCTAGCGTTCAGCTCACTCTCCAGCTGCTGTCGTCCACCTGATGGTGGCAAGGAGATGGTGTCCCAGCCTCTGCTCTACCATCTCTCCTCTGCCATCATAGGGTTTCCCCTTGAGAAGCCAAAATAAATACTTTCCTTCCATCAGCAGTAAGTGGTTGGGTGCTTTATCCCAACAATGAAAGGTAACTGCAACAGTGACTATATAGGTCACTCACTGAAATATAGAACCCCCCTGGGGCTGGGGAAATGGCTTAGCAGTTAAGGCATTTGCCTACGAAGCCTAAGGACCCCAGTTCGATTCCCCAGAACCCACATAAGCCAGATGTGCAAGGGGGCACATGCATCTGGAGTTCATTTGCAGCAGCTGGAGGCATTGATGTGTCCATTCTCTCTTTCTCTCTATCTGCCTCTTCCTCTCTCTCTCTCTCTCTCTCAAATAAATAAAATAAAATAATAAGAACCCCCTGTTTTGAGACAAACTCAGGCTGGCTTCAAATAGTCAATCATTCTACCTCAGCCTCCCAATGGTTAATAGCTTAAGTATAAAGTGAGTGAACTATTTATCTAATAATAATAATAAATAAAAATTGTTTATCTGGGCATGGTGGCATACACCTGTAATCTCTGCCAGTACTTTGGAGGTGGAGACAGGAGATGAAGTGTTCAAAGCCAATCTGGTCTACATAGTGAGTTTGAGGCTAGCCTGAGTACAAGAGACCCTGTATCAAAAAATTTTTTAATAAATTAAATGAAATAAAACATAGAAATTGGAAACTAGTTTATATTCATTAAAGGCTATGTTCTTCCACAGGTATCCTGTCCTTCACTTTTGGGCTCAGTATAGAAGTATTTGCTTACTGGAAATGCAGGCAGAAATGATTTTCTCCTTATCTTCCCCAGAGGAAGTAGACAAGGTATTCAAAGTAAAGAATAATATAAATAAAACTGGAAGAAGATCACTGAAAACTTTGTTGAATAAAATCAATTTAGGAAAGAAAGAATTTCCCAAATACAGTGATTAATTTCTTTGTTGAATCTTTTTTCATGAGGCTGGAGAGATGGCTCACTGGCTAAAAGTTCTTGCTTGCAAAGTCTGATGGCCATGTAAAGCCAGATGTACAAAGTGGTGCATGCGTCTGGAGTTCATTTGCAGCAGCACTAGGCCCTGGCTTGCCCATATTCATTCATTCATTCATTCTCTCTCTCTCTCTCCAATAAATAAATAAATAAAAATTTTAAAACTTTTTTTCTTGTTCAAGCAAGATGTGGTGGTACAGAGGCAAATGGATTGCCTTATGATCCAGGTCAGTCAGGGCCACATAAGACCATATCTCAAAAAGCAAATTTCAGGGTCTAGAGAGATGGCTCAGTGGTTAGAGGTACTTGTTTACAAAGCCTGATGCCCTGAGTTTGATTCCCAGCACCCACGTAAAGCCAGATGTACAAAGTGGCACATGCATCTAGAGTCTGAAATTTAAAAATAAAAATAAAAATTGCAAAGCAAAACACAACTTTTTTCTTATTCATTCATTCATTCTGTGTGAGGCCCCTAGCCTGGATGCTAGAGACACAGTAATGAAATGCATGGCCCTGGGCTGGAGGGATGGCTTAGCAGTTAAGGCATTTGCCTGCAAAGCCAAAGGACCCAGGTTCAATTCCCCAGGACCCATGTTAGCCAGATGCACAAGGGGGTGCGTACATCTGGAGTTCATTTGCAGTGGCTTCAGGCCCATTCTCTCTCTCTCTCTCTCTCTCTCACACACACACACACACACACACACACACATCAAATAAATAACTAAATAAAAATAAAAACATTTTTAAAATGCATGGCCCTGATATCCACCACTCAAAAAGAGGAAAGAGATGCATAAGCTTGAAATAGCTGTATAATGTGAAAGTGGGAAATCTTCTTTAAGGGGGTGGGGGCATGAAAAGCAAAGTATGGTGGTGCACTTAGGAGGTAAGGCAGGAGGATCAGAAGTTCAAGGTCATCCTCAGCTACATAGCATCCTGGGCTACATGATTCCCTGTGAAAGAAGAACAAGAGGCTTGGAATATCAAGGGTGGGGAGGAAATAAAAGAAGGAGGAATGGGGAAAGAAAATAAGAAGGGAGGAAAACAAATTGCAATGAAGCTAGATCTTGAAGTTTGAGTACACAGTTTCCATAAAGAAGATAAGTTTAAGTTCTAGAGTTAAAGTTGACAATATGTGCAAAGTCCCAGGAAGATAAGGTGTACATGAAGCCAGTGGGAACTCCTTGAACTAAAGATTAGGAGCAGGTCACTGAGGATATTTTTTACTACACTAGAGAATTTGGACTTTTTCCTGAGGGCAAGTGAGCACTGAGAGAGACGCTAGAAGATAACCAGTGTGTTACAGTGTGAATGTTATATATCATGGCCATGTCAAAATAGAGATGTAACCAAGGCTGGGTGTGAGACACACACTGGTAATCCCAAAACTCAAAAGACAGAATCAGGAGAATTCTAAATTCAAGGCCAGCTTGAGTTACATAGTGAGACTGTGTTTCAATACCACCTCCAAATGCGTAATTCAGCAAAGCTAGAAGAAGGGAGTGGAACAATGATTATGTGTGCTGATTTATTCAATTAATAGAAAGATTTAAGATCAGCCAGAAAGGGCTGGAGAGATGGCTTAGCAGCTAAGGCACTTGCCTGCAAAGCCTAAGGAACCAGGTTCAATTCCCCAGTATCCACATAAACCAGATGCACAAAGTGGCACATGCGTCTGGAGTTTGTTTGCAGTGTCTAGAGGCCCTGGCATCCCCATTCTCTTTCTACCTGCCTCTCTCTCTCTTAAATAAATAAATAATATTTTAAAACATTTATTTATTTTTAAAAAATCAGTCGGAAAACAAAACCCATCTATATTCTCCATAGTCATAAACAATGACCATTAGGATAATGAAATGTACTAGAACTAACAAGTGTCAGAAGGTAAAAGACAGGAATGTAGTGGGTTTCAGCAGAATGCTTCCCATCCTGTACAGCGGGAGACAGGAGATGCCACCTAGAATTGATTTAATAGCAATTGCAATGAAACCCAATTCCTTATATTTTAAACAAACCCTTAATTTAAAAAAATGGAAAAAATAACCAAATAATACATTCGAGTACTAATAATCATTATCTGTGTATAATGGAATTGCAGGTTATAAAATTATTTCATATATATATATATATTTGAGGGGGGTTCAAGGTAGGGTCTCACTCTAGCCCAGGCTGCTGAAATTCACTATGTAGTCTCAGGGTGGCCTTAAATTCATGGCAATCCTCCTACCTCTGCCCCCTGAGTGCTGGGATTCAAGGGGTGCGCCACCATGCCTGCCTTGTTTCTTATGTTTTTTAAAAATATTCAGTTTGAACATTTGAACAGAAATTATGTCTAAAACAAAATAGTGTTATCATTTTGAAACCTACTCTGTCCCTAGTAGAGAATGAGTCTTCCTTCAGTAGGTGTTTAGAAAAGAAAATAGCAGAAGAACTCAATAGTTGCCTACACAAAAGGAGACTTTGAAAGAATGCTTTGGGAAGGAGCTATATATTTTTTCACTGGCTATGCTTTCATATTGCTTGAATGTTTGCATTTTCTTCTATTCCTTTTAAAACTTATTTATAATTGAGAGAAACATGAGGGAAATTAAGAGGGAGGAAACGAAGCTACACTTAATACAAGTCTACAGGGCATTTGTCAGTGCAGATTGGTGTCTGGCTCTTGGCCACCCCCCCTTCCAAAAACAGCCCCTTCAGACACTTATACAGACCTTCTTGATTCGTCAGCTTCTCAGTGCTGGGACAAAATACCTTGCAAAATCAGTTTAAGGAGGAAGGGTTTATTTCAGCTTATAGTTCTAGGCTGTAGTCCATTATGGCATGAAAGGTGTGGCAGGAGCTGCTATCACATCAGCAGGGAGGAAGTATGGAGTGATAAAAGCTCACTGCTCAACTAGCTTTCTCCTTTTAAAAAAAAAAAGTTATTTATTTATTTATTTATTTATTTATTTATTTAATTTATTTAACAGAGAGAGATAGAGAAAGAGGTAGAAATAGAGTAAGAGAGAGAGAAAGAATGGGCATGCCAGGGCCTCCAGCCACTGCAAACAAACTCCAGATTCATGTGCCCTCTTGTGCATTGGGCTTACGTGGGTCCTGGGGAATGGAACCAGGATCCTTTGGATTTGCAGGCAAGTGCCTTAACCACTAAGCCATCTTCTCCATCTTCTCCTTTTTATACAGTCCAAGAACCCAGATCATGGGATGGTGCCATCACAGTTACGGTGAGTCATCCCACCTCCACTAATCTAATATAGAAAAATATGTCACAGACAAGAGTCAGAGATTTGTTTCCATGGTGATTCTAAATCTTACCTAGTTGGCAGAGATTAACCATCAGAACCTTTTTCCTTCATGGATTAACTAATTTTTGAATTAAAAAAATTAGCCTCTGATGGTTAATCTCCATTGTCAATCTGACTAGATTTAGAATCACCATGGAAACACACCTTTAAGTGTACCTGTGCAAACAATGTGGGTGGCACCATCCCCATGTGCTGGGGTCTTGGACTGAATAAAAAAGAGAAAGTGATCTGTGTACCAGCATCTATCTCTCTCTGTTTCATAACTGCAGATGTGATGTGATGAACTGCCTCCACTATTGCTGCCTGGACTTCCCCACCCTAATGGACACCACTCTCAGACCAAGAGCCAAAATAACCCTTCCTTCCTTAAGTTGTTTCTGTCAAGTATTTTGTCACAGCAGTGGGAAAAGTACTTAATACATAGCCTAAAAAAAATACACATAGAATGTGATCTACAAACCAAGGTGACATCAAACACTGAGTAGTAATGATAGAATTGTCAAAGCTACATTTTATTTCTTGGGTGCACAAATACAGCACCTTGACATATTGTATAAACTGTATGTATCATATTTCATAACCAATACTGAGATGTGAAATGACAAGGAGTTGGGATTTTTGAGAGCTATATTTGTATTATTGGAAATATCTTTTTAAAGTACAACATTAAAAAACAGTTAACTAGGCAAGGCATGGTGGCGCAGGCCTTTAATCCTAGAACTTGGGAGGCAGAGGTAGGAGAATCAACAGGAGTTTGAAACCAGCCTGGGACTACAAGTGAGTTCCAGATCACCCTGGGCTGGAATGAGACCCTACCTCAAAAAACTAAAGAAAGAGCCAGGTGTGGTGGCGCACGCCTTTAATCGCAGCACTCGGGAGGCAGAGGTAGGAGGATCACCAAGAGTTCGAGGTCACCCTGACACTACATAGTGAATTCCAGGTCAGCCTGAGCTAGAGTGAGACCCTACCTCGAAAAACCAAAAAAAAAAAAAAAAAAATCAAAGAAAGAAAAACATAATTAACTATTAGATAAACTATTTTTATTGAAAAGTATTATACACAAAGATCAATCCCAAATGTCCTATAGGAAATGCTGCTGGTTTGATACTTGAAGTTCCCCATGTTTGGTACAAAAGAATCACTGCTGCTTTTTCTTTCTCTTTCATCACTTTCTCCAATGGGTGTTTATTGCTGTATAACCTTACCAATATAGCCTCTCACCTCTTCTCTCAGGACTAAGTCTCCAAAGGGATGTTTATTACTCTTCTAGGATCAGTCAGCCTTCACTGGATAATGAGAAAATAGTCTTTAAGCCATGCATTCATGATACAAGGCAGACTCCCAAAGACTTCAAAGTGCTTCAGATAACTAGTACAAACATCACTTCTCTAAGAACAGAAAACCTACAGAACACAAAATGAAATGTACAACCTTTAATCATCTTATGTTACTTGAGAAGAAATGATTAACTATATGTAAGTACTAAGTTAACAACTTGTTTTGTTTTGGCCAGGCTTTTTGTTGTTGTTGTTGTTGTTGTTGTTTTGTTGTTGTTGTTTTGAGGCAGGCCCTCACTTTAGCCCAAGCTGACCTGAAACTCACTCTGTAGCCCCAGGCTGGCCTTGGTGATCCTCCTACCTCAGCCTTCCAAGTGCTAGGAGTAAAAGGAGGCATATACCACCACACACAGCTAATAACTTATTTTCTGTTTCTTCTTTTTTTTCATGAGTTGGATTTTTTGAGAGCTATATTTTTATTATTGGAAATATCTTTTTAAAGTGCAATATTTAAAAAAACAGTTAACTAGGCAAGGCATGATGGCGTAAGCCTTTAATCCCAGCACTCAGGAGGCAGAGGTAGGAGGATCACTGTGAGTTCAAGGCCACCCTGAGACTACATAGTGAATTACAGGTCAGCCTGGGCTACAGCAAGACCCTACCTCAAAATACCAAAAAAGAAACAAAAAAAGAAAGAAAAATTTTAAAAAGTATAAACCCTATTATATTTGTCTTAATATTTATAATGGAAAATTTTCACAGGGGCTTTAAAGTTCCTTGGAAAATAATATCTTTTTATTATGAAAAGTTCAAGTTATAATTTTAAAAAATATTTTGTTTATTTATTTTTAACTTTTTTATTGACAACTTGCATAATTATAGACAAATAAACCATGATAATTCCCTCCCCTCCCCCTTACTCTTCACAAATCCACTCTCCATCATATCCCCTCCCTCTCTGAATGAGTCTTTCTTATTTTGATGTTATCATCTTTTCCTCTTATTATGAGGGTCCTGTGTAGGTAGTGTCAGGCACTGTGAGGTCATGGATATCCAGGCCAATTTGTGTCTAGAAGAGTGCATTGTAAGCAGTCCTACTCTTCCTTTGGCTCTTACATTCTTTCCGCCCATCTCTTCCACAATGGATCCTGAGCCTAGGAAGGTGTGATAGAGATGTTTCAGTGCTGAGCACTCCTCTGTCACACCTTCTCAGCACTATGGTACCTTTTGGGTCATCTCAGTGGTCACCTCCATCTGAAAAGAGAAGCTTCTCTAACCAAAGGTGAGAGTAGCATTAATACATGGGTATGAACATTAAGAAAAGAGCTTAGGGCTGGAGAAATGGCTTAGCAGTTAAGGTGTTTGCCTGCAAAGCCAAAGGCTCCCTGTTCAATTCTCCAGGGCCCACGTAAGCCAGATGCACAAGGGGACATACATATGGAGTTTGTTTGCAGTGGCTAGAGGCTGTGGCATGCCCATTCTCTCTCTGTCTGCCTCTGCTCTATCTCTCTCTCTGCTTGAAAATAAATAAACAAATTTTAGTTTTAAAAAAATAAGTTAAAAAAAAAAGAGCTTACTGGGCAGTTTGGTGGGCATAAAGCCAGACACCAGCAGGCATTACACTCCTAGGGCTTATGACCTCTCCCTGCCATATTCTTTTGACTAGGCTTTCAGTACCAGGCATGTATTCCCTCCTGTGGAAGAGGTCTCCAGTCCAATTAGAGAGTGGTTGGTTTCCCCTATATCAGACATGCCACTATTGCATCAATTGGGTCATTTGTCTTGCCTGGCCAAAATTAAGATCTGCAGTCTCCACTGATGACTTCTCTCTCCCATTGAGCTGCATGCAGCATAGCTTTTTCCAGTTTTCTGTCAGCTGGTCTATAGGGAGGAGATTTTCAGCTCAGCTCCATATTGATTTCTCAGTGACCTTGAAGCCCAAGCATGTGGAGTCTTCAGCAATATCAAGCTAAAATTTCTTGAACCTGCTAGAGGTTATGCTAAAAAGCAAAGATCCACTTTCCCTAAAAAGAAATATTCATGTTGTCATTTCTCAAACAAAAACGTGACTTCAGCTACATCAAACACAAAACATGATTTGAATAGTTCTCATGGTAGAATCATCTACACAAAACATCATCCATATTCTTCTTCCTCTTCTGATGCAGAAAAAAAAAAATAGAGCTTAGGATATAGCTCATTTGTAGGCAGCTGCCTACAAGGCCCTAAGCTCTTAAGGATTTTCCTTCAATATTTCCTGTTGGTTTCTTTTTAAAAAAAAAAAAAATTATTTACTTGCAAGCAGAGAGAGAAAGAGAGAGGCCTCCAACCACTACAAATGAACTCCAGATGCATATATCACCTTGTGCATCTGGTTTTATGTGGGTACTGGGGCGTCAAACCTGGGTTGCTAAGCTTTGCAGGTATTGCTTGTTTCTTGGACAGAGTGTCACTCTGTGGCCCAATCTAGACTCAAACTTACAATCTCCCTTCTGCTTCAGCCTCCTAAGTGTTGGGATCACAGACACACACCACCATGTCCAGTTTCCCCTGACATTTCTTTTTTTTTCTTTTTCTTTTGTTTTTGGCTTTTTGACGTAGGGTCTCATTCTAACCAGACTGACCTGGAATTCACTATGTAGTCTCAAGCTGGCCTTGAATTCACAGTGATCCTCCTACTTCTGCCATCTGAGTGCTGGGATTAAAGGCAAGTGCCTCCATACCCAGCTTTTCCCCCTGACATTTCTATGTTAAATGTTGACAATTCTATTATCAAACAATCCTCTCTGAACAAGGAATGGAGTGAAGTGGAAGGGATACTGAAATTACACACAGGGATAGAGAGATGGTTTAGCGGTTAAGGCACATGCCTGCGAAGCCTAAGGACCCTGGTTCAAAGTTCAGTTCCCCAGTATCCATGTAAGCCAGATGCACAAGAGGTCGCATGCATCTAGAGTTTATCTGCAGTGGCTAGAGGCCCTGGTGCACCCATTTTCTCTCTCTCTCTCTCTCTTTATCTCTCTCTGCCTCTTTCACTCTCTGTCTCTCTCAAATAAATAAATAAAAATAAACAAAATTACACACAGAGAATTTATGTGACCTACCATTTCTAAAATAATAATAGAAAAAGGAGTTTGTCAACCCCTGTTTTGGGGTATAAAAGCTTTTGACTTAAGGTTTCACACTGTTAGCAATCAAAGTAAAATGACATGACTAATGTCTTTTGGTCATGGTTGGCATATTAAATAAAAGAAGATACATTCCTTCCCTGCCTCCCTTTCTTTCTCCTTTCCTTCATTTTCTTTTCTCCTTCCCTCCCTTCCTTTCAATTGCTTGAATTATTATAGGTGAAATACTGGTTTTGTGGCAGAGCCGCCATCCAATCAAAATCATGTATTGCGGGAGGCAGAGGTAGGAGGATCGCCGAGAGTTCGAGGCCACCCTGAGACTACATAGTGAATTCCAGGTCAGCCTGGACCAGAGTGAGACCCTCCCTCGCAAAACCAAAAAAAAAAAAAAAAAAATCATGTATTGTGCATTCTGTCACTGGGGTTGGAACTGAACACGAACAGGCAACAATGCTCCCAACACAAACAGGTCTTTGGGTCACATGGCATAGAGATTTGTCACCCTGAGATGACACTCCCGCCAAATCAACAAGTCAAAACTTCTGAGAAACTTGAGCTTCCCATGCTTTTGCATCAAAAGTTTTTTTTTGTTTTGTTTTTGAAAAATCTGGATGTAACTATATGCTCCTTGAGCTTTGGGAGTGTCTTTTCCCACCTTCCACTGCAGAACTGGTGACATGCTTGGCTGGGTATTGGCCTCCCTTAATTCTACTGAATATATGACAAGAGAGTATTCACTCACTACCATCTACTCCTAAAGAAAAGAAATCTCAGGGTCTGGAAGATGGCTCAGGAGTTAAAAGGCACTTGCTTGCAGGGCCTGTGCACCTGGGTTTGATTTCCCAGGGCTCACAGAAAGCCAGATACACAAAATGGGCCAAGCCTCAGGCGCTGTTTGCAGTAGCAAGAGGCCCTGGCATGCCCATACTCACTCAGTCTTAAATAAATAAATAATAATAATATCATCATTATTTTTGTTTTGTTTTTTCAAGGTAAGGTCTCACCCTAGCCCAGGCTGACCTGACACTCACTCTGTAGCCCAAGCTGACCTCAACTCTGGGTGTTCTTCTTACCTCAGCTTCCCAAGCACTGAGATGCAAGCAGGAGTCACCATGCTTGCTTCCTGAATGGTATCTCTTGTTTTGTTTTCTTTTGTTTTGTTTTGTTTTCTTTTCTTTTGGTTTTCTGAGCTGGGGTCTCATGCTAGGCCTGGCTGACCTGACACTCACTCTGTAGTCCCAGGCTGACCTTGAATTCACAGTGATTCTCCTACCTCTGGTATTTCTTAAGGGCACTGCCACCCCCCCCTGCCGTGCTGGGTTTCAGGTTTGAGCCACCATTCCCAGCTTCTCTTCTTGCTCTCTGTTTTGAGACGAGGTCTCAGGTTCATGGTTCCACGTGGTCCTCCTGAGCTCCCATGACTGTTTCTAGGTGAAGATTTTTCCTCATTCTTATCTCCTGCAAGGAAGGAAGCAAGCAAGAGACAAAGATAGTTTAAGCAAAAAATTTATTTAGCAAAAGCAAAACAAAGCTAATACTCCAGAAAGAGACTGCAGTAGGCTGATCCAAAGTTAGGGTAGCAGCCAACTGGGTTCCAAATTGTAGTTGTTTTTCTTTTCTTTTCTTTTTTCGATTGTATTTTATTTTATTTTATTTTATTTTGGTTTTCCGAGGTAGAGTCTCACTCTGACTCAGGCTGACCTAGAGTTCACTCTGTATTCTCAGGGTTGCCTCGAACTCACGGTGATCCTCCTATCTCTGCCTCCCGAGTGCTGGGATTAAAGGCGTACACCACCACACCCGGCTTCTCATTATAATTTTTAAATAATGCTTTTATGGATATTTATGTGGTGAGTGTCATATGTGGGTGGCATATTCATGGGGTAAGGTGACCCTTGTCCTTCCCAAGTCAGGGTGGACCAGATCTCCTTTTTAGGATTCTTCTTCCCCTGGTCTTCTTGAAAGGTTCCCTAAGGTGTGTGGAGGGTGGGCTCCAGACCACTAAAGTAAATGACATTATAATGAAGCCAGGGTATTTGAAGATGAGGATACTGACTCTTGGTTTTTTGTTTGTCTTGGGGGGGTGGATTTTTTTTTTTTGTTTTGTTTTGTTTTGTTTTTTGAAGTAGGGACTGTAGCCCAGGCTGACCTGGAATTCACTATGTGAATTCCACTCATGGTGGCCTCGAATTCATGGTGATCCTCCTACCTCTGCCTCCCGAGTGCTGGGAATAAAAATGTGTGCCACCACACCTGGAAAAATTCCCTGTTATCTAGTTTCTGATGTTGCAGGAACATCCTAACTACAGCTTCAAGAATGTTTACCCACAAAGGGGCATTCTGACCATCAGCAGACACAGCTGCCAGATACAATTGCTGTTTCCTTGGTTACCTCATATTTAACTTTGCTGACCTTGTCTCAGTCCTAGAGGAACATGCCATCATACCCAGCTCATGCTATTTATAAAATAGAAGAGGCAGTTTTATTTCTTTTTTTTATTAGTTACTTCTTTTATTGACAGCTTCCTTAATTGTAGACAATATCCCATGGCACTTCCCTACCTCCCCCCACTTTCCCTTTTGAAACTCCACTCTCCATCATATCCCCTCCCCATCTCAATCAATCTCTCTTTTCATTTTGATGTCATGATCTTTTCCTCCTATTATGATGGTCTTGTGTAGGTAGTGTCAGGCACTGTGAGGTCATGGATATCCAGGCCATTTTGTGTCTCAAGGAGCACGTTGTAAGGAGTCCTACTCTTCCTTTGGCTCTTACACTCTTTCCACCCCCTCTTCCACAATGGACCTTGAGCCTTGGAAGGTGGGTTTGAGATGTTTCAGTGCTGAGTACTCCTCTGTCCCTTCTTCTCAGCACCATGGTGCCTTCTGAGTCATCCCAAGGTCACCACCATCTGAAAAGAGAAGCTTCTCTAACCAAAAGTGAGAGCAGCATTAATAGATGGGTATGGACATTAAGAGAAGTCCTTACTGGGCAGTTTGGTGACCATAGTATATACATTTAACCAGACACCAGTGGACATTACACCCCTAGGGCTCATGACTGCCCCTGTTGTAGGTTTTCAGTATCAGGGATGTATTCCCTCCCATGGAGTGGGCCTCCAGTCCAATTAGAGGACGGTTGATTTCCCCCATAACAGACATGCCACTATTGCACCCGTTGGCTCATTTGGCCTGGCTGGCCAAATTTAAAGCTGGTAGTGTTCATTGCTAAGTATCTTCACTGATGATTTCTCTCTCTCCCACTGAACTGCATGAAGTGTAGCTTTTCCCAGCTGGTCCACGTGGAGGAGGCTTTCAGATCAGCTCCAGCAGGATTTCTCAGTGAGCTTGCAGCCCAAGTGTGTGGAGTCTTCAGCAATAGGGTCTCACCATCTATTCCTGGTGGGAAACCTAGGACCTCAGCAATGGCCTGTAATGTTTTGGGGGTATCTGTGACCTCCCTGGCCAACAACTCACTGGAAGGTATCCCATCTCTGGCACTGAAAATTTTCTAATAACAATCTATGGCTTCTGAGTGTTCCATTGTCCAGAACAGTAGGTTTCCATATGACTTATTTATATCCTCTTAGATTTTGATTAGCCCTCCCTCCACCTTTTCTTTACTCACCTAATGGCTGTGGGGTAAAAGGAATGGTCAAGGGCAATTTCAGAAACTGGGTGGATGATACACTCAGGAGGCAGAGGTTGGAGGATTTCAGTGAATTCCCGGCCACCCTAAGTCAGCCTGAGCTAGAGTGAGGCACAACTTTGAAAAACAAAAAGAAAAAGAGAGAAAACAAGAAAAAAGAAATAAAGAAAGAGAGAGAGAGAGAAAGAAAGAAAGAGAGAGAGAAAGAAAGAAAGAAAGAAAGAAAGAAAGAAAGAAAGAAAGAAAGAAAGAAGAAAGAAAGAAAGAAAGAAAGAAAGAAAAGAAAGAGAGAGAGAGAAGAAAGAGAAGAAAGAATCTGGGTGGATGGTTGCAAGCTTGCTGAAACTGAGAAGTTTGGTGGAGGCAGATGAGGATGGTTCAGCATCTTGCCTGCAAGACACCATAGTTAAGATCTTCAGTTTAGAATATGTGATGGGGCTGGACATTGGGATTTGGAAGTAGTCCCAAGTAACACTAAAAGGAATTTTTGAAGGATTTCATGGCAGATAAATTCATAAAATGTAGTAATCTTTCAATATAATATTTTGAAACAAATGTATACAAAAATAAATACAAAAATAAAAGCTGGTCATAGTGGCACACCCCTGTAGTCCCAGCACTGAGGAGGCTGATAGAAGGATCATGCATTCAAGGTCAACTTGGGCTATGTATCAAATTCCAGAACAGCCTGGCTATGTAGAGACCCTGCCTCAAAAACCAAAATACACAACAACAACCTCACAAAATAATGTTACTTATCTATAATTCACTTGTCTTTTTCTTTTGAGACAGAGTCTCAGCGAGAAATAAGATTGTTCTTTTTTTAAATATCTTATTTATTTATTTATTTACTTACTTACTTACTTATTTGAGAGAGAGAGAGAACGGGTGTGCCAGAGCTTTTAGCCACTGCACACCAACTCCAGACACATGTGCCACCTTGTGCATCTGGCTTTATGGTACTGGGGTATCAAACCTGGGTCCTTTGGCTTTATAGGCAAGCACCTTAAAGGCTAAGCCATCTCTCCATCCCCTAAAACTGTTCCTGAATTCACTATGTAGACAAAGCTGGCCTCGAATTCATGATCCTCCAGTGCTGGGATTACAGGTTGCACCATCCCTCCTGGCTCTAGAATTCATACGTAGCTGGGCATCCTGTGTTTTATCTGGCAATCTTAGTTAGAGGTCAAATCCCCTGAGAACAGAGATAGACACACCAGTTAGGACACAGTGATCCAGGCAAGAGGAAAGGAAACCTAAAAGCTAGCAGCTTCATAAGGGAGTCTTTGCTTAATATTAATGCAAAGCCTCAGATATAAATTTGAATCACTAACCTTTGAGTTAATTATGCACATGGCATCTGCAGGATTGGGATGTATACCTGGAGTTCTGGACAGGGGTCTGGCTGACTCTGCTAGCTCAGATAGTGTTGGGCCCCCATGTGTCAGTGCTTAACTGATGACTGAATATCTTCCCTGGAGAGAGAGTTGGAGCTAATGCCCAGCTGGGCTGTTCTAAAGGGCCTAGTCCACAGGGAAGAGTTCTCCTTGCATTTTGACTCTAGTACAATTTGCTTACACTGTTGAGTTTGATATGCAAACAAAAGCAGAATGGTCCTATCATTGATAGAGCTTTCCTTCAGCAAAAAGCACTCACATTTTCAATATGTAGACCCAGGATTTGAGGAATGTGGTTTGTTTATTAAAGGTACTGAAAAACGAAATAAAAGTGAATGCAGCAACTCAAACTGATTCCAAAACACATAATATTTTCTTTTTCCAAGGCAGCTGTGCTCCCACTGTGCCAAAGTCTCATAGAACACACACTACACACTGAATTCTATGGCCTTGACCTCATAGCAAACACTGAAGAGCTCATTGTCTCTGGGCTCTGACACAAAGGCCTCCAGGGAAAGGATCATTTTTATGTTCACTTGCACCTATCTTCAAAGGGGATTGGCACGTACACAACTTCAGTTCCTTGGGTTTTTACAGGCCCAAGTTCCATGTGCAGAAATGTCTGTAATGGCAGAGAAAATGGGAAAAATGTGAGTGTCATCTGCCATTGAGTCACATGACACCATAATACTCACATTCAAGTATCACTTCACTGAGGGCAGTAATGGTATTCTGGACTATCTGCCAATGTGGCTTTCAAGGTAAGACCAAGGCAGCCATGTATGTTGAAAGAAATGCTGAAAGTATTCAAAGATTTTCATTCTCAAGCTAGTTACTAGGCTGGAGAGATGGCTTAGCAGTTAAGGCACTTGGCTGCAAAGTCAAAGGACCCAGGTTTGATTCCCCAGGACCCACGTTAGCCAGATGCACAAGGAGGCACATACATTTGGAGTTCCTTTCCAGCAGCCAGGGACCCTGGTGCACTCATTCTCTATCTGCCCCTGCTTTCTCTCTCTATTAAACAAATAAATAAAAATAATTTTAAAAAAAAAAAGAAGAAGAATTACTCAGTGACCAAAGGCAGCTATTTCCATTGTTTCATTCACTTGGTGAACATCTGAGCCAATGAAGTGCTGGGCTGTGATTTAAGAACAGAAAAGGCCATCCACACATAAAATAGAAGAACTATACTGTAATCTATACTTTCTTTAAAAAAAAAAAAGTGGCAAGACTGGGAGTATAGCTCAGTGGGAGAGTGTGCAAAAGCATGCCCAAAGAATTGGGGGCTGGAGAGATGGCTTAGCAGTTAAGGTGCTTGCCTGAAAAGCCTAAGGACCCATGGTCGATTCCTGGATCCCTCATAAGCCAGATGCACAAGGTGATGCATGCACACAAGGTGGCACACACACACACACACACACACACACACATCTAAAGTTCAATTACAGTGGCTGGAGGCCCTGGTGTGTCAATTCTCTCTTTCATAAAAAAGGCCAATCTATTGGGCTTGCCTCCAAAGAATTGGGTTCAATATCAAACACCAAAAACAAAGCCAAAAAAGCAACAATACTATTTTTGGGAGGAGGTGGGATGGAGGCATGGTCTCATTCTAGTCCCAACTGATCTGGAACTCAGGCTGTAGTCCAGATTGGCCTTGAACTATAGGTGCTCCTACCTCAGCCTCCCAAGCACTGGGATTAAGTGCGTGGGCCACCCCACCCTGCTGCTAGCTGTTCTTAAACAACATTTATGGGAGTGTATTGTGGATTCAGCTCTTGCACCATGGTCCAACAGATGAAACTAAAGTGGAAACATTAAGCTAACATTGACCACTCCAAAACTAAGTGGTTTATCTGGCCCAAACTTTCAGAGAAGTCAGGAGAAAGAATGGGAGAGAAGAGGAGGGAGAGAACGAAGACAGAGATCAAATAGCCAAATCTTTACCAGTTTTAGCCAGCACGAGCAGGAAGTCTTCTCTGCTTTCACTCTCCGAGGTCAGGAACCTGGCACTGGCCAGCGCCCTGGTGCACTACTCTGGTTCCCTTGCGCCACTCAAGGTCCCTATTCAAAGTCCCCGTGTCTCACCCAGCACTGCAGCTCTCTATTTTCACGCAAGGTCCTGTCTGATTCAGCAATTCCAAGGAAATCTAATTCTATCATTTAACTAAATCTCTTGGAATTTTATCTTCTTCTATAATGCTTCCAAAAGGCAGCCAGGGACTGGGGGGATAGGCTCAGCAGTAAAAGGCACTTAATTGCAAAGCCTACCAGGCCAGGTTTCATTCCCCAGTACCCACTTAAAGCCAATGCACCAAGGAGTACTACATCTAGGGTTCGTTTGCAAGCCCTGACACACAGATTCATATTCTCTCTGTCTGTCTGTCTCTCTCTCTGTCTGTCTCCCCAGATAATTGTTTTAGGCAGTCATTATACTAAAACCACTGAATTATACTTTTTTTTTTTTGGTTTTTCGAGGTAGGGTCTCACTCTGGCCCAGGCTGACCTGGAATTAACTATGTAGTCTCAGGGTGGCCTTGAACTCGTGGCAATCCTACCTCTGCATCCCGAGTGCTGGGATTAAAGGCCACCACGCCCGGCTGAATTATACATTTCAAACGCATCACTAGGGTCTCTCTGTTCTCTCCACTGCTCCCTGGTCCTTATGCGCTTTCAGAGAAGACACACAATGTAGTGTGGACAACCTACAGAGTTTAGTACAAAGTGCAGGGGGGGGTACTCTCAAAAGGTGAGAGCAAACAATGGCCAAAGAGACCTTTGCTATGGTTTATAGTGTGGGGAGATTTTGTACTAGCTCTGAAGTCTCAGGGCTGGACAATTTTCCTGGGGGTGTTTTCTTGTCCAGCTGATGGATAGATGTTGGGCCCTGCCCGGTGTGAGGCCTAGTGGTGAGCCCAGCCAGAGTTTACCTGTACTTGGCTCCCGGTGAGGCCTAGTCGAACTTCCAGAGCCTGAGTAGAGTTTCACGACCTGTCCTTGGAGTGACTCAGCACCTAAGCTGAAACTGCCTCCGCCCAGCTGCTACTGACGTGGTGAAATAATATTGGCCCTTATACCTTTCTCTCATCCTCTCTTCCCACCCTCTTCCTCAAAATATATAAATACTTTCCCATGACAATAAACGGGAGATTTCCGCCCCAGACGTTCTCCCAGCTCAATGTGGTTTTCTTTTCCCCGGTGGCTTGGGGAGGTTTTTTGAGTCGCCGACACCCACCTTCCCGCTCAGCCTCGAGAGAAGCGGCTGGCCCGGCTCTCTTTCTCTTCCACTCTACCTGCCGGTGGTGGAGGAAAAGTACCGGCAACTGGTGCCCAACGTGGGGCGCAACAGATAGACCCATTTTCTTGACTCTTACTGGAGAGAGCAATGGTATGTCCTTGTTCTTTGTAAGAAATCCTCCTGCTTGATAGTAATCTTATAAATTTAGGACTCTGCAACCAGCTTGAGATAGCTATCAATTAATGACCTTCCAGGCAGTTCAGGATGTCACTTCTCCTCCCAGGGCCAGAGATCTGACTCAGGTCCCATTCCTCTGACCGGTAATTAGAGTCCTACAATTCAGCTTTTGGCTTTACAAGTTGTTGATTATGAAGGAGGGGTCCAACCCTAATGTCTTTCAAGCCTGCTAACATATAACTAGCTACCTAACAAAAGTGTTAATCCTGTATGAGTTATATTTCAACTATTCCCAATGTCTGATCCCTTATTTGTGGCTCATAAAGATTCTTTTTTTTATATTTTTGTTTGTTTGTTTAATACACAGAGAGAGAGAAAGGACATGTCATGGCCTCCAGCCACTCACTGTAAACAAACTCCAGACACATGCACCACCATATGCACCTGTTTTATATGGGTCCTGGGGAATCAAACCTGGGTCTTTAGGCTTCACAGGCAAGCACCTTAACCGCTAAGCCATCTCCAGTCTGATTCTTGGTTTGTACTGCACTCAGACTCAGAGGCTCACAATGAGGATAGCCTGTGTCTCTTGGAAATTTGTTCCTGCATTTTTTTTTCAGCTTCCCTCATTTTCTTGGCTAAGATTTTGGCATATTTCTGCATCTTTTTAAAGTGGGTCCTAGGGAATTGCATCTTGAACCCGGGTCCTTAGGCTTCACAGGCAAGCACTTAACTTCTAAGCCATCTCTCCAACCCTTCAATAAGATTTTGAAGGTGACTAAATATTGGGGTGGGGTTTTGGCTACAGTGATTTAGAAAGATCCTTGCTAAAATGGCCACTGGGGAACATGCCCAAGAAAAGTGTCTACCAGGCCCAGCAAAGCCTCGCTAAAATTTGGCTAAGTAGAGATGTGGTCAATAGTACAGATATAGCTTGAGGAAAGACTCTGCAATGTTTCCCTGCATGAAACTGGAAACCACGGTAGGAAATGACCTATAATTTTTTTATTTTGGGGGGGAGTGGGTTTCGAGTAGGGTCTCCCTTTAGCCTGGGCCGACCTGGAATTTACTTTTACTATGTAGTCTCAGGCTGCCCTCCAACTCACAGCAATACACCTACCTCTGTCTCCTCAGTGCCGGGATTAAAGGGGTGTGCCACTACACCTGGCAAAATGACTTATAAAGACCACCTTTTCCATTGAAATCCTCCTCTTAATTCACAACCCAGATGACGTTTTGTGCAGTGAAGGGAGCCTTTTGTTGGGGGAAAAATTATTTAGGCCCTGTGAATGCTTCAACCTGGTTCTGAGTCCCCATGACTTTAGCTCTATGACATTGGATGACAGTTAATCTGAAACAAAATCTTACAAAGACATATTTATGCAGTATAAGTGACTTGGTACATTGTAAAGTTAACACAGTCCCAAGTGGAATCTAAAACCAGCGATCAAGGCTGGAGTGATGGCTTAGCAGTTAAGGTGCATGCCTGTGAAGCCTAAGGACCCTGGTTCAATTCTTCAGGTCCCACATAAGCTAGATGCACATGATGGTGCATGCGTCTGGAGTTCCTTTGCAGTGGCTAGAGGCCCTGGCATGCCCATTATCACTCTTTCTCACTCTCTCTCTTTCCCTCTCCCTGTCTCTAATACATTCATACATACATACATACATACATAAATATCTTTAAAACTAGCAATCAAACTTGTCTAGGCACATCCCAGACTCAACTGAAGTGAGTGGAGGGCATCTACAACAGTGGTCTTCAATCTGGAGTACCCATAATCCAGGTCTTTCCAGGCCTTACAGGCATAGACGGGTGAAAGAAATCAATACCCAAATCCTCATAGTCTCTGTTGTGAGCGTGCTGTCTCAAAAATATACGTGAACACTCATGTGTCTTCCCACAATGTTGAGGCAGTTTAAGGGTGACAGAGCCCCAAAAGCAAATACAAAGAATGTTTTGGAACCTGTAGGGCAAGATCTAGGTCATTTCAGTTTTCTGCAGTTCAAAAGTGTCACAAGGGAGAACTGGGCTTTTTTTTTTTCTTATCTCACAAGAGGAGGTAAGTGGCTCCATGCTGACTGCTTCCCTTCCTGGGGGAAGAAGGAATGTAAAGGGTTTATCCCTTTTCCAGAAACCTGACCCCACACATCTTATATCAGGAGTCCAGCTGCCCATCCTGGGGGCACACATAAAAGACACTTTCAAAGGTTTGCGGTAGGCTTTACCCTTTACCGAAACGCCCTCTTGTCTCCTTGGGCAAAAGCCATGCCTTCCTTCCTTCTCCTAAGTTCTATCTAAAGTCTAATAAAACCTTTCTGAACTGTATCCTCTGCTCTGGATTTCAATTCTTTGATGTCATGAGACAAGAATCCAAAGGCTACTGATTCAGTGGAAGTTTTGTGTGATGGTTGAGTTTTCTGGCACCCCAACTCCTGGGTTATAACCCAACCAAGAGCCAAGAAAAGCACCATTGCTTTCAAAAAGACACTACAAAACTTCTGCATCAATGTCAGAATTTAGTGGATAATAATAAGGTGCAGTGGTTTCAAAGGCAGCGATTTTCCAGATGCTACCGCTTTCCTTGATAACCTAGCTAAGCCAAACTGGTTTTTGTTCTTTTTTAATTCCAATCTTCATTACTTCTATTAAGTGTCAAATTACACATTACATCCACACAGTAAACATGTATATATGCATATGTGCAGGTTACAGAATGGCTGCAAAGGGAGTTTCAAAGGGGCCTGAGAGGCAGGCTCGACCTGGGAAACTGGCAGGGCTGCAAGAGTCCGTGGAGAGTGAGATCACCAAGCAGTGGAGGGCTCTGGAGAGGCAGAGCTGCAGCTGCTGCTTTGGAGTCCAGGCTGCAGTGGACCTGCAGATGTTAGGGCAGCTGCAAAAGTGGAAAAGGACAGGATCTCATCCAGACTCACAGACCTGCAGATGGATAGACAGCAGGTCCAGATGAGTAAAGAGTCAGGTGGTCAATTGAGGAGGCCATGTCAACAGTGGGTATCTAGTCTAGCTGAAGCCTCTGGGAGAGTTGGGGGGGTCCTTGCTACACACTGAATAGTCAGATGACAGGTCAGTGGGGCCCACCACCATTGCAGCGTTAGGTATCCACTTCTTTTTTTTAAAGATTTTTATTTATTTGTTAGTAGAGACAGATAGAGTGAGAGAGAGAGAATGGGCATGCCAAGGCACTAGCCACTGCAAACGAATTCCAGATGCATGTGCCACCATGTGCCTCTGGCTGATGTGGGACCTGGAGAACTGAACCAGGGTCCTTAGGCTTCACAAGCATGCGCCTTAACTGCCAAGCCATCTTTCCAGCCCTGGTATCCACTTCTTTATGGGGGTCTAAGTGAGGAGTTATACTCTTTCCTCAGTCTGCTATGGCTGCTACGTTCTTAGGCCTGGTTTTGCTGACATGATTTTAATCACCCATATGCCTCTATGGTCACAATTCACCCGGATAAATTTATCAGGTGGCACAAGTCATTTATCGGTCTGTGCTGGATGGGTGGTGCCGAACAGAAGGTGTCATTCATCCAGGCACAGATTCGTCCTCCACACTCAAAATGGAATCAAAAGCTGCCTGTAAAATGGAGTCTCTCAAGGCAAGGCATTGTTTGAAAAGCTACTGTTGCGCACAATCGGGAGTAACTTAGAGGAGGGCACAGCCGGATCTCAGCTTTCTTCTATCACTGCTCTGCTGAGGAGCATGCTGCAATGGCCAGTGCATCCCCTCCCACATCCCCTTTCTCAACCAAAGGCCAGGGAGCCACTTTGACAAGAAAGCAAAAGCAATGCCCCACAGGGCCCTGAGCTCTTTGGATGTTTGCCCTGGCATAAATACCAAGCAGAGGAAATTGGGGGATGTCCATGTCCTGAAGGGATCTCAGGATAGCCACAGCAGTGCTCCATGCCTCCCTTGCCTTGTCTCTCATCACTGGCTTCTCTCTGTCTCTCACATTCAGTACTGAGGTAGCACAGACATGATATTACCTTCTCCTCACAGAAATAGCGAGTTCCTCAGTACTCACATAAGCCCATTGCATAAGGTGGCACATGTGTCTGGAGTTCATTTGCAGTGGCTAGAGGCACTGGCATGCCCATTCTCTCTCTATCTGCCTCTTTCTCACTCTCTCCTAATTAAACACATAAAATATTTTTTTAAAGAAAGAAAAAAGAAAGGAAGGAAATAAGGAAAGCCAAAAACACATTGGTCATTTCAAAGTCACTTTCCTTAAAATGCAGAAAAAGGGAGCCAAAAGTATAAGAAAACAACTGATTGGTTAACATCATCATAGTTCAAGTTGTGTATCTATTCCCCCCACCCCTTTTTCTGAGGCAGGGTCTCACTCTAGCCCACTAGCCTAGAATTTACTCTGTAGCCCGGGCTGACCTCAAACTCCCAGAGATCCTCCAACCTCAGCCTCCTGAAGGTTAACATTACAAGTATGATTACCATGTCCAGCTCTCATCTCAAGTTGCATTTTGTGTGTGTGTGTGTGTGTGTGTGTGTGTGTGTGTGTGTGTGTGTGTGCAAGGATTAATGCAAGGGAATTTTATTATCATGTCTATTAAAACTGAACTATTTGGGAAATTTAACTGTTTTCTCTATAGTCCTGATTTCTTAGTTCAGATAAATTAGTTTCAGCTTTGTGATGTGATCCTTATAAATTGGGGCCTTGTGCAAAAACTTAATCTAAACAATGGCCTTCTATAACTGTAATTTAACAGTAAAAAACAGAGCTGCAGTTTACTTTAGTAAAATAGTTAACTCATTAAATAGGAAGCCCCCTTCATTCTCTCTCTTTCTCTCTCTATCAGATATATGAGGAAATGGAGGCGCAAGTAAGTTTAGTTGTCAAAGGGCCTGAAGCATTGCCTGGTCAAGCTGTGAAAGAAACACAGATAATTCCATTTCTGTGTCTAGCCTGCTCTCCCAATGCCCAGTCCAGAAGCTTAACCACAGACTAGACAGTGCAACAAACATGCTTTCTCAGAAGGACATTACTCTATATTTTCTCCAGTTGATTTTGATGTTTGGTTATGAAACCAGTACTGGCTTAGATTCGGCCAGCCAGCTGGATGTGAAGTACATGTTCCTGACTCACCAGGCACAACAGTGCAATTGCGGAGTAGCTATTTCTTCTTAGGATTTGTAAGGAGAGACAGACAGACAGACAGATTAGGGCCTCTTGCCACTGCAAATGAACTCCAGACACAAGTGCCCTTTGTGTGGCTGGCTTTACATGGGTACTGGGGAATTGAACCCCAGGTTGAGCCATCTCTCCAGCCCAGAGCAGCTGTTTCTAAGAGGACAAACTTTGCTAAGAGGTGATACACAGGGAATTTTCTGCTTGATGTATGGTGACAAGGACACATTACTATTTCTCCACCTTTGTTTCTAATGAAATACCCTTCCTTTGATACATTACCCATTTAAGGGACTTTAGGAACCCCAATGGGTAAACAAGGGTGCCATCTGCTTTAAAAAAATTAGCTTTTTATATTGCGAACGTCATTAAGAATGTACAGTTCTGGGCCAGGCATGGTGGTATATGCCTGTAATCCCAGTACCTGGCAGGTGGAGACAGTAGGATCAGGAGGTTAAGGTCATGCTCAGCTACAAGGCCAACCTGGGCTATGTGAGATAGTGTCTCAAACAAAAAGACAAAAAAGAGTCTGGACAATGGAACTCTCAGAAGCAACAGATTGCTACTAGAAAATTTTCAGTGCCAGGGTGGGATACCTTCCAGTGAGCTGTTGGCCAGGGAGGTCACAAATACCCCAAAAACATTATAGGCCATTGCCGAGGCCCTTGGTTTCCCACAAGGAATAAATGGTAAAAACCCTGCTGTGGAAGACTCCACATAGTTGGTTGGCAAGGTCACTGAGAAATTCTACTGGAGCTGAGCTGAAAACCTCTTCCATGTGGACCAGCTGACAGAAAGCTGGAAAAAGCTATGCTGGTTGCAGTTCAATGGGAGAGAGAAAACACCAGTGAAGATACTCAACAGTGAACACTGCAAGCTTTAAATTTGGCCAGCCAGGCCAAATAAGCCAATGGGGGCAATAGTGGCATGTCTGTTATGGGGGAAAACCAACGGCTCTCTAATTGGACTGGAGGCCCACTCCATGGGAGGGAATACATCCCTGATACTGAAAACCTACAACAGGAGTAGTCATGAGCCCTAGGAGTGTAACGTCTGCTGATGTCTGGCTAAATGTATGTACTATGCTCACCAAACTGCCCAGTAAGCACTTCTCTTAATGCCCATACCCATATATTAATGCTACTCTCACTTTTGGTTAGAGAAGCTTCTCTTTTCAGATGGTGGTGACCTTGGTATGACTCAGAAGGCACCATAGTGCTGAGAAGAAGGGACAGAGGAGTTCTCAGCACTGAAACATCTCAAACACACCTTCCAACGCTCAGGGTCCATTGTGGAAGAGGGGGTGGAAAGAATGTAAGAGCCAAAAGAAGGGTAGGACTCCTTACAACATGCTCCTCCAGACACAAAATGACTTCACAGTGTCTGACACCACCTACACAAGACCATCCTAATAGGAGGAAAAGATGATGACATCAAAATGAAGAGACTGATTGAGAGGGGGAGGGGATATGATGGAGAGTGGAGTTTCAAAGGGAAAAGTGGAGAGAGGGAGCGAAGTACCATGGGATATTGTCTACAGTTAAGGAAGTTGTCAATAAAAAAATTAAAAATTTTTAAAATAATTTTAAAAAGAAAAGAAAAAGACAAAAAAGAAATAAAAGTAAAAGAAAAATTTTCAGCCCTACTTGGCCTGAATAGTAATATGATTCAATGTATCCATAGGAAAGATGAGTTTTACAGTCTGCAGCAGAACATGCTGTACAAAAGCTGAAGATTTACACTTCGTGTTGTTAGAAAAAGTGGGGAAAGAAATGAGATGGAAGGTCCAGCTCAGCAGCCAGACGTTATTCAGGAAACCTTGAGAAGGACTCTGACCAGGCAGGTCAAAAGCCACCACCCTTACAGACTATGGGGTGTTTATAGGGTGGTGGGAGTCATGGGAATTCTTTGGTTGCTGGTGGTCCACCTTGCCTTAGTGCTTGGACCACTTCAGGGAAGTGATAATGGGACAGGTGGATTGGGTCATTCCAGGAAAATGATAATGGGGACGGGTGGTCTGGTTCAGAAATGTGATAATTGGGAGGGGTCAGAGTCCAAAGATGGAGTTACTCTGGTTCTAACACATGTGCTAAGAAACATTTGTGGACTTCTTTGTCAAAAGACTGTCTGTAAGTCCCAATGTTGTACTACATTTCTGCAAAGTTCACATTTCTAGCTGACTCAATATTACATAGTTTCCTTACATGCCTTTGGCATATTTGACATCATCTGTCTCATTTTTACAATAATCTATATTTCTCAAATACATTGTTTTATTTATTTATTTTTATTGACAACTTCTTTAAGTGTAGACAATATCCTGTGGTACTTCCCTCCCTCCCCCACTTTCTCCTTTTAAACTTCACTCTCCATCATATCCCTTCCCCTCTCAATCAGTCTCTCTCTTCAGTTTGATGTCATCATCTTTTCCTCCTATTATGATGGTCTTGTGTAGGTAGTGTCAGGCAGTGTGAGGCCATAGATATCCAGGCCATTTTGTGTCTGGAGGAGCACGTTGTACCCTTCCTTTGGCTCTTACATTCTTTCTGCCACCTCTTCTGCAATGGACCCTGAGCCTTGGAAGGTGTGTTTGAGATGTTTCAGTGCTGAGCACTCCTCTGTCCCTTCTTCTCAGCACCATGGTGCCTTCTGAGTCATCCCAAGGTCACCACCATCTGAAAAGAGAAGCTTCTCTAACCAAAAATGACAGTAGCATTAATATATGGGTGTGGACATTAAGAGAACTGCTTACTGGACAGTTTGGTGAGCATAGTATATCCATTTAGCGAGACACCAGCAGACATTACACCCTTAAGGCTCATGACTACCCCTGACGTAGGTTTTCAATATTAGGGATGTATTCCCTCCCATGGAGCGGGCCTCCAGACCAATTAGAGAGCGTTTGGTTTCCCCCATAACAGACATGCCACTATTGCACCTGTTGGCTCATTTGGCCTGGCTGGCCAAATTTAAAGCTTGCAGTGTTCACTGTTGAGTATCTTCATTAGTGTTTTCTCTCTCTCCCATTGAACTGCATGCAGCGTAGCTTTTTCCAGCTTTCTGTCAGTTGGTCCACATGGAGGAGGCTTTCATCTCAGATCCAGCAGGATTTCTCAGTGACCTTGCAACCCAAGTATGTGGAGTCTTCAGCAATAGGATCTTACCATCTATTCCTGGTGGGAAATCAAGTGCCTCAGCAATGGCCTATAATGTTTTGGGGGTATCTGTGCGTTGTTTTATTTTTTTGTGTCATATTCCAGACCACCAAAACCCTTTATGATAACACAAGTGAACACATGCACACACATAAACAAATAAAAATTTTAAAAAGAAATGTCTTCAGATGGGGAAAAGAGTTTAGCTCCTCTATTTTTCTCAGTTCTCTAATACGAACAGACCAATAGCTTCCCAAGTTGGCCCTGTAAAAGATTAGCTTGCTTTGAGTTGAAGGCAGGTAATCCCATATTTTATTGGACTTATCCATTCTTAAGAGCACTAAAGGTAATCATTACCTAGTTATTATTAAATATTGACAGGCTTACTCGGGAAGTGTCAGATTATTCACTTGTAATGGATAAGTGCTATGGAAAACTAATTCTAAACCTTAAATACTTTTATGACTTCAAAACTGGAGCAAAGAATCTTAGAGTTGCTAATAATCAAATGCATCTGGCTCAACATTTTACCAAAAGAACACCAGTTCTACCTGTAAAAGAAATTCTGTGATCAATTAAGTTAACAACCCTGAGTCTACTGTCCCACTCAAATATTTCCAGATCGCATTGCCATATTAAGATTAGCTTGGCCTGCAATGAGTAGGTCTAGAGTCAGCTGTGCCACTGTCAAACTTTTAGAGAGTTCTGGAACATTGATTTCTGTTCATCTGTTAAGGAAAGGAACAATTCTTCTACAGAACACACCTTGGGAAATCTAGACACGTCTAACGGTGTCTCCACCAGAAAGATAACAAATCTTAAAGAAGAGGCCCATCCTTAACACACCTTCAGCTCTGAGGAGTCTACCAATCTTTTCATAACCTCTGTCAGGTGACTCACAGGAGCTTAACAAACTTTCTTTTACAGTAGTTCAAGTCTCAGATAACTCATCAACATTTTCCTTTTTTTTTTTTTTTTTTTTTGGTTTTTTCGAGGTAGGGTTTCACACTAGCTCAGGCTGACCTGGAATGCACTCTGTAGTCTCAGGGTGACCTCGAACTCATGGCGATCCTCCTATCTCTGCCTCCTGAGTGCTGAGATTAAAGGTGTGAGCCACCACACCCGGCAACGTTTTCCTTTTTGATCATAGTATCTCCTCTGCTAGCTCAGTACCAACTTTCTCCATCACAAAGGCCTTTTTAAAAACTGTGAGGATGGGGAGCCAGGGAGATGGCTCAGCAGGTGAGAGAGCATCCTAGCCACATGAGCACACGGGCCTGCTTTGCCTCGAGTTCCACCGAACCCACACAAACAGCTGGGAGTGGCCTTGTTCACCTAGAATCCAAGTCCTATGAAAGCGGAGACTGGAGAATCATTGGGGGTCCCTAGTCAGTCAGTGTGACCAAAAAACAACAGCTCTGGGTTTGTGAGAAACTGTCTCAAGGAAACAAGTGGAAGAACAATAGAAGATACCTGACAACCTCCTCTCAACTCTGCATGAACACATGGGACCCATGCATCTGCACACATATGTGCAAACACCACACCCCCCATATGCACATGTGCAAAAATACATGAATATGGGCTGGAGAGATGGCTTAGCGGTTAAGGCGCCTGCCTGCGAAGCCTAAGAACGCCAGTTGGATTCTTCAGGTCCCACGTTTAGCCAGACACAAAAGTGACTCAAGTGCGCAATGCCGCACACGCGCACAAGGGGATGCACCCATCTGCAGTTCATTCACAGCGGCTGAGAGGCCGCTGGCACACCCATTGACTCTCTCTCTCTCTCTCAAGTTAAAAAAAAAAAACACATGAATATGACAATGCTCCTCCCTGGGTTAATATTGTTCAGCCAGTACCCACTGTCTTTAAGATAATTCCAAATTCTAAAGATTGACAGAAAGGCACCTGCTCCCCTACTCTTCTTCCTTTTGCTGTTCAAGAGGCTTCCTTCTTACCGTCTCTACCACACTTTGTTTGGGAATTCTCAGACACACTGTTTCAATTTTACCCATGCTTTCTAAGATGTCCATCCATATCCAGTCGAAGTCTTGGATGAAACTCCATGTTAGTTCATTTTCTGTAACTATATAAGAAAATACCTGATGTAATCAAGTTAAAATGAGGGCTTATTTTAAGTTGACAGTAAGTTGTCTGCATTGGTGGGGGCCACAGTGAGGGACCATGGTGAGTACAGGAAGCTGTCCACCTTAACAGGAAGAGAAGGGGGCCCTGATCCAACATCCCCTTTACAGATGCACCACTGTCTGACTGGAAAACGTCCAACTAGGCCTCCTCTTAAAGGTTCTACCACCAGGATGGAGAGATGGCTTAGCTGTTAAGGCATTTGCCTGCAAAGCCAAAGGATCCCCATTGGATTCTCCAGGCCCCATGTAAGCCAGATGCACAAAGGGGCACATGCATCTGGAGTTTGTTTGCAGTGGCTGGAGGCCCTGGTGTGTCCATTATCTCCCTCTCTCTCTCTCTCTCTCTCTCTCTCTCTCTTTCTCTGCCTCTTTCTCTCTCATAAATAAATAAATATATACAATATGTTTTAAAAAGGTTCTACCACCTCTTAGCATGGGCTAAGAACCAAGCCTTTAATGCCTGGGCCTATGTGGGGACTGACTTATCCAAACCATAGTGCCCTGCTTTCTTTGGAAGCTTTCCTGATTACCAGCTTCGTAGACCCAGATGCCCTGCTTCCAGACCCCTACAGCACTTGGAACCTATCTCCCAATAATTATAGTCATTTATCTCAATAGCTTTTCTCCCATAGGACAAAATATTACCAACAATGTCTGCTACATAGCAAGCATAGAATATAAATTGCTTTTCTGAGATAGGGTCTACTCTAGCCCAGGCTGGCCTCAGATTCATGGAGATTCTCTTCAGCCTCCTGAGTGTTGGGATCTCAGGCATGAGTCACCATACCTGGCTTGGAATACACATTTTAAGGAACTGATAAGCAGGCATAAAACTTTATGATCTTTTATTTTTATTTTCTTATATTTTTTAAAAAATATTTCAATTATTTGAAAGAGAGACAGACAAAATGAGAGAAGGAGAGAATACAGGCATGCCAGGTCCTCTAGCCACTGCAAATGAACTCCAGAAGTATGCACTACCTTGTGCATTTGACTTATGTTGGTCTGGGGGAATCAAACCTGGGTCCTTTGGCTTCATAGGCAAGCACCTTAACTGCTGATCCATCTCTCCAGCCCTTTATTTATTTATTTATTTATTTATTTATTTATTTATTTATTTATTTTTAAATAAAGGAATCATCAGTACTTTCCTTGAGGATCCCATCTTCTAATTTCTAATCTTTTCCTGGATTTCTTAGGAATCACTCAAATTTCTCCACATTTCTAGTAGAAAAAGAAATTCCGTCAAGGTTCTTGTGGTGGTTTGAATGTAAAATGTCCCCCAGGGGCTCCTGTGTTAGAATACTTGATCCCCAGGTAGAGGCACCATCCAGGAAGGTTCTGGAACTTTAAGGAGGATCAGTCTTCCTGAAGGAAGTGGGTCACTGAAGACAGGCTTGGAGGTTTTACAGCCCAGCCCCACTCTATCTGCTTTCTGACCTGAATGGGCTGGAATGTGACTGGCTTCCAGCTCTGGTCAGCCACACCTTCCCAGCCATGATGAAACCTCGCTTCAAAACTGTAAGCCAAATTAAATCCCTTTCCTTCCATAAGCTATGTTTGGTCAGTGATTTTGTTCCCAGTAACAACAAAAAAAGTCACTGATCCAGTTCTTCTATCTGGCTGAATGTACAATGAATTTGATTTTAAATTTTATCTCAAATTTTGATAGTTCACTCTAAAAAGTTTTTAAATAAAAGGGATAATAAGTTGGAGGTCACGACGCCAAGATGGCTGCGTGCACTGCGTTGGGGGCCGTGAGCCGGCCTTGTGGCAGCCATGAACCTCCAAGGAAAATAGAGCAACTTACTCTTCTCAAGTCTGTGCACATTTTCAAGAAACACAGAGTTCAGTATGAGATGAGAACACATTACAGATGCTTAGAGTTAGAGCGTCTCACGGGATGCACAGCTAATGTCTACTTGGAATACATTCAGGGAAACTTACCTGAAGGGGTGGCCATGGAAGTAACAAAGACACAGTTGCAGCCATTACCAGAGCACATCCGGGAGCCCATCTGGGAAACGGAAGTGAAGGACAAAGAAGAGAGCAAGGCATAAAGCCTGGGGATGCCGCCAGGCCAGCTTTCACAGAGCTGGGCCTTCCACAGGCTTCCGTGGACTGTGCTTGAACGGGCAGATGGGGATCCCACACGACTGCTCTGCCAAGTCCTCCTGCCCTGCTCGTGGAGAGCGGGGAGTGGAACTTGAATGCAGGCTGGACTTTAGAGAAACAGCCACCATGTCTGTTCCTTGATACACATCATGATTTCAGTTCTGATTGTAGCAAACGATTTAGAAAACTCAGAGTAAAATTTCTGTTTTTGTCTAGCTGCTGCTCTTCAATTACTGGTTTGTAATTATTAAATTCATATGAACCTCCCAGTGCTGGTATGGCAGAGGTAGGAGGATAACCATGAGTTCAAGGCCACCCTGAGACTACCTAGTGCATTCCAGGTCAGCCTGGGCTAGAGTGAGGCCCTACGTTGGAAAACCAAAAAAAAAAAAATTATCAGTTCTTCATCAGAAAAATTAGTATTTGGGGTTTGGAGAGATGGTTTAACCATTAAGGCGCTTGCCTGCAAAGCCAAAGGACCCAGATTCAATTCCCCAAGACCCACATAAACCAGATGCCAAAGGTGGTGCATACATCTGGAGTTTGTTTGCAGTGGCTGGAAGCACTTGGCATGCCCCCCTCTCTCTCTCTCAAATAAAAATATTAAAAGAAAAAAAAGGGATAAGTTATAGTTATCTTTGGACATGGGAGCTGCTATTACCAGAGTTGGACTAGCATATGGTCACTGTTGCCCCTGTTCTAGTTTGGCTATGGAATGTTCTCCAGAGGCCCATGCATTGAAGGCTTGGTCCTGACCTATGGCACTACTGGGAAGTGGTGGCACTTTCGGAGCCTGGGCAGAGTGGAATGTCTTCCTGTTACTGGGGACATGACATGGCAAGGGATTGGGGGACCATATCTCTAGATCTCTGTTTTCCCTTTTTAAATGCCTGGCCATGAAATGAACAGCTTGGCTCCTAACCATAATATGCTGTTTTGTCATCAGCCCATTGCCCAGTCCACCATGGACTGAAAACCCTGCCACTGTGAGCCAAGATGATCTTTTTCTCTCTGCACATTGATTTATCTCAGGCAAGTGACAAAAACACCCCTAGGGCACTAAGCGCCTCCTCCAGGCCACACCACATGGTCCATAGAAGACTTTAGGCAGTTCTGCAGCTTTGAGCAGAGTGGCTGTCCCTACATGTCCGAAGACAGCATCCTGCTGGATAAAACCAAGTTCCTTGTACCTCAGTAGGTCAGTGTGAGTGAACTCAGCCAGGTAATTAGAAGGGGCTTATGGTTTGATGGTAACCAACCCTTCTGCCTATTTGCAAGCAGACACAGGTTAGTGTTTCCACACTGATTTCTTTTTTGTTTTACTAGTGACATAGTCATGTATTATCATTAGCAAGTATTGTGTACTAATTGTGTACACATAATTGTATGTGCAGTTCTTTTATACATGTCAGCATAGCTGGGACAAACACAAGTAATACATTGTCCATGCTGATTTGGGAAAGGCGTGGAAGGGACATGGATGAACATTGACTCCTGTGTGTGATGGACGGCACATGCCTCACCAGAGACATTAGGAATGAAACTTGAGTGTAAGACTAGAAAAAACAAAGGGGGCATGGTGACTTATATACACCTGTAATTCAAGCACTTGAGGTAGAGGCAAGACCTTGTCTCCCCAAAAAATTAAAAGCAAAGAACAACTTATTCTAGAATCCTTTAAACCCTTACCAAGGGGATAAAATGGGTGGTGGGGGCATGGACATTACTAAGGTTAATCAGTTCATCCAGTCAGATTCTCAATGTCATAGTATATCACCCTCACTGAGAAATTTTAGTGAGTTGCTTTTGTATAGTACTTCTTTTTTTGACATAAGGGGTCATGTCATCTCTGGCTGGCTTCAAACTCCTGATCCTTTTGCTTCAGTCTCCCAAATGCTGGAATTACAGGTATGTACCATCATGCCCAGTCTGTTTTTAAGTAATATTTCCAAAAGAAAAACTGACTTCTCAATGAACACTTTCATTCAGAATGAATGAAAAAAATTGTTTCATCTAGGCAATCTTTTGAAATTTTACAGGTTTAAAAATTAATGGCTGGGGGGGGGAGGGCTGGAGAGATGGTTTGCTTCAGTTCAATTCTCTCCCATGTAAGCCAGAAATGGTGCATGCATCTACAGGCTGGAGGCCTTGCATGCCCACCTTTATCCATCTGCCTCTGTCTGTTTCTCTTTAAAAAAAAATAAACAACAACCAAAAAAAAAAAAAAAGACCTCCAAAAAAAAAAAAAACCTGGCATTTCTTGTTTTGGATTTTCTCTTACCTTACAATTTAAACTAGTGCTTCTTTGGTCTTTCATTTTTTTAAAGATAGGATTACTACATATCTCAGGCTAGCATCTAACCTTCTGCCTCAGCCTATTGAGTGCTGGGACTACTGGCATATGCCACCATGCCCAGCTAGGCTTTGCCCCGGGATGTGGCTCACGCCTTTAATCCCAGCACTTGGGAGGCAGAGGTAAGAGGATTGCCCTGAGTCCAAGGCCACCCTGAGACTACATAGTGAATTCCAGGTCATCCTGGGGTAGAGTCCAACCCTACCTTGAAAAACCAAAAACCAAAAAAAAAAAAAAAAAAAAAAAAAAAAAAAGCAGTTGAGCTAGAGTTGGTGGTATACATCTGAAACCCTAGCAGTAAAGGGGTTGAGGCAAGAGGATTGCTTCATGAGTTCAAAACCAGCCTAAGTTACAGTAGTGAGACCCTTTGTGGTGGGAGTTTGAATGTGAATGTATGTCCCTCATAGCCTTGGGAATTTTGATAAAGTTTAAACTTCCTACTCAAGTCTCCAGCAGCCAGCTGGCGAAGACGTGACTAGGCCACTTATAGTCAAATCCAAAGGTGTGCTCAGAGGGAGTGATGGAGCTCTGTCTGTTGGTGTCTCTGCTATGCATCTACAGAAGTGAGCTTGCTTCTTCCACAATGATTGAACCTCCCCTAGATTCTGTAAGCCTGAAATAAACCCTTTCCTCCCATAAGCTGCTTCTGGACTGGTGTTTGCTCAAGCAATGAGAAAGTAATTGGCACACCCTGTTTCAAATAAAGTAAAATAAGCAGTTGTACCCTATGATGGTAAATATCTGGTTGTCAATGTGACAAGATTTTGAATAACCATGGAAACAAACCTCTGGTCAGGTCTGAGGGATTTTCTAGATTAGGTTAGTTGAGGTGGAAAAGCCCACCTTAACTGTGAGAAGTACCATTCCATGGGCTGAGGTCCTGGAGTGTATAAAAAGGAAACAGCCTGGTGTGGTGGTGCAGGCCTTTAGTTCCAGCACTGGGGAGGCAGAGGTAGGAGGATCACTGTGAGTTTGAGGCTACCCTGAGACTACATAGTGAATTCCAATTAGCCTGGGCTAGAGTGAGACCCTACCTCAAAAAAAAAAAAAAAGAAAAGAAAAGAAAAGAAAAAGAAAGAAAGAAAGAAAGAAAGAAAGAAAGAAAGAAAGAAAGAAAGAAAGAGAAAGGACAAACAAAAGAAAGAAAAAGAAAAGAGCTGGCTGAGCATTAAGCATTCATCAGTATTGGCTTCTTCATTGCACTGAATACAACCAGCTGCCTTAAGCTCCTGCTGCTGTGCCTTCCCAGCACGATAAACTATAAGCTAAAATAAACTCTTTCATTCCCTAAGCTGCTTGTAGGCAGGTATTTTGTCCCCAAAATAAAAAAGTAAACTGATATGCCTATTTCATTCTTGTACAGACTGGTAAGAACTATAGAATACTAAAACTAAAAGCATTAAAATTCAAGAGATATAGGCTACAAAAAATCAACCAGCCAGGCAAGATGTACCCACCAGTGCAATAGTGGCACATAGGTTATGGGGGTAACAAACTGCTCTCTGATTGGATATGAGACTTATTCAGTAGGAGGGAATTCATGCTTGGTACTGAGAACCAAGTCAGAAGCATATGTCTTGGAAGGTCATAGACTCTAGAGGGAAACTTCCACTACTCTTTGTCTGAAAGGAGATGTTATGCCCATCAAAACGTCCTCTGAATATCTATGTTTACCCCCTTTGATCCATGCTGCTCTCACTCTTGGCTACAGAATCTGCTTCTTACAGATGGCAATGAATACTAGGGAAACCCAAGACCCATCAGAATGACAAAGAAAGAAAGCAGACTGCCTAGCATGAGATGAGTCTTCTCTATCATATCTGGCAGAGCCCAGGAAACATTACAGAGAAAGTGGCAGAGTAAATTTGAGTGCTGCTCTCACCGCTAGCCTGAGAACCAACTCCAGGGAGATGGTGGAAGACATTGTGGATACACAAAATTCAGGAAAGCAGAAAATTAGAGTTTACTAAGAGCTCAAGGCTAAAGGATGCATGCCCTTGGAGGCTCAAGAAACATTGTGGAAGAAAGATTAGAAAGAATATAAGCGCCAAGGGTGAGAAGGTATACTTTGAGGCATTGTCCCCTGATAAGGACGGTCTGGTGCATTCATAACCCCATAGTAATTAGTTAAAATCCCACTGAGGAGGTTCCACAGTGGAATGGGGATAAGGAAGAGAGGGACATAACAGTATAACCCAATGGGAATATAATCATTATGTAATATGTTCATGTACTAAAGTTCCCAATAATAATTGTTAATATTTTGTAATTAATTAATTGATTAATGAGAGAGAAAGAATGTGTGGGCCAGGACCTCTAGCCATGGCAAACTCCACACCTCCAGACACATGTGCCACCATGTATATCTGTCTTACATGGGTTCTGGGGAATCCAGCCGGGTCCTTAGGCTTTGCAGGCAAGCACCTGAACCTCTGAGCCATCTTTCCAGCCCTCAATAATAATTTTTTAAAAATTCATGAGTTCCCTTTCACTTTTTAGCTTAAAGAAATGGATGGTCTGTGATTTATATGTGACGAAAATGTTATAAAAAGTTCTGACACCTTTTTGAATATTTGAGGTTTTCCTGTTTATTATTAATAGTTAAACTGTGGTGGTTCATACCTTTAATCCCAGTACTCTAGAGGCTGAGGTAGGAGGATCACTGTAAGTTCAAGACCAACGTACATACAGAGTGAGTTCCAGGTTAGCCTGGGCTAGGGTGGACCCTGCCTCAAAAGGAAAAAAAAAGGGGGCTAGGAAGATGGCTTAGCAGTTAAAGGTACTTCCTTGCAAAGCCTGCTGGCCAGGGGTCAATTCCCAAGTCGCCCATATAAAATCAGATGCAGAAAGGTACAAACAGCAGGCAATCATTTGTAGTGGCAAGAGACTCTGGAGTGCTTGCCCCCACTGTACATGAATGAATGAATGAATAAATACTTTTTAAAAATGAGTTAGGGGGACTGTAAAGATGGCTTAGCAGTTAAGGCGCCTGCTTGCGAAGCCTAAGACCGGTTGTTCAAATCTCCAGGTCCCAGGTGCAGTCAGATGCAAAAGTGATGCAAGCATGCAATGTCATACATGTGCACAAAGGGGCACACATCTGGAGTTCATTCACAGCAGCTGAGAGGCCCTGGCGCCTCCATTCTCTCTCTGCCTCTCTCTCTCTCTCTCTCTCTCTCTCTCTCTCTCTCTCTGTGTGTGTGTGTCTCTGTCAAATAAAAACAATGAGTTAGGGGCTGGAGAGATGGCTTAGTGGTTAAGGCATATGCCTGTGAAGCCCAAGGACCCCAGTTCGATTCTCCAATTCCCACGTAAGCCACATGCACATGGTAGCGCATGTGTCTGGAGTTCGTTTGCAGTGGCTAGAGGCCCTGGAGTGCCCATTCTCTCTCTCTCTCCCTCTCTCTCTCTCTGTCTGAAATAAATAAATAAAAATATTTTTAAAAAATAAGATAGGGCTGGAGAGATTGCCTAGTGGTTAAGGCACTTCCTGTGAAGCTTTCACACCCAGGTTTGATTCCCCAGTATCCACATAAAGCCAAAATCACAACGCGACACATGTTTCTGGAGTTCATTTGCAGTGGCTAGAGGCCCTGGTGTATCCATTCTCTTTCTCTCTCTCTGTCTCTCTGTCTCTCTCATAAATAAAAATAAGTTAAGCTGGACATGATGGTGCACACCTGTAATCATTGTACTCAGGATGTTGAGGCAGGAAAATGGTGAATTCAAGGCCAACTCAGTCTACATAGTGCAACCCTGTCTCAAAAAACAAACAATGGGGCTATGGAGATGGCTCAAAAGTTAGGAATGCTTGCTGCTTAAGCAGGAGGTCCTCTCAGGCAGGAAAATACTAAGTTTGTCTCCCCCAAACCCATTTTAAAAGCTGGGGATGGACATGCATGTCTGTAATCAGTCAGGGAATGAAGACTAGAGACTCTGGGCCTCACTGACAGGTGACAGCTTTGGATTGAGGAAGGACATTGTCTTCATTTGATTCGGGTGTCACCCACAAACACATGTGTTCTTAATGCTAGGTCTCCAGCTGGAGGCAGTTTGGGAACTGGAGCTTCCTGGAGATAATGTATTGTGGGGAGCAGGTTTATGGGTGTTACAGCCAGCTTTCCCTTGCCAGTGTTTGGCACACTGTCCTGTTCCTGTTGTTCACTTGATGTTAGCCAGGAGGTGATGTCCACCTTCTACTCATGCCACCATTTCCCTCTGCCATTATGGAGCTTCCCCTCAAATCTGTAAGCCAAAATAAATGCTTTCCTCCCACAGGCTGCTCTTGGTTGGGTGCTTTCTGCCAGCAACTTGAAGCTGACTGCAACAGACATACACAGATGAGTGATAAAAGGTCTCCACACACAGACCAATGGGGAATGCATGTGCACACACATGCAGAACACACACACTGCACCATGTACATACTATTCACACATGCACAAAAAAGAAAAAAATTCAATTATGGGCCAGGCATGGTGGTGCATGCCTTTAATCCCAGCACTTGGGAGGCAGAGGTAGGAGGATTGCTATGAGTTCAAAGCCATCCTGTGACTACATAGGGAATTCCAGGTCAGCCTGAGCTAGAGTGAGACCCTACCTTGATTAAAAAAAAAAATTGTCAATGAAAATAAATTAGGCCCTTTTTTTTTTTTTTTTTTTTTTTTTGAGGCAAGTACAACAGACTGACTTTATTTTTTTAATGTAAGAGAGCAAGAGAAAGAGAGAGAGAGAGAATTGGGCCTCCAGCTAATGCAGTTGAACTCCAGAAGTGTGCACCGTCTTGTGCACATGTGTGACCTTGCACACTTGTGACACTTTGTGTGTCTGGCTTATGTGGGACCTGGAGAGTTGAACATGAGTCCTTGGGCTTCACAGGCAAGCGCCTTAACTGTTAAGCCTTCTCTCTAGCCCTAGGCCCCATTTTTGTATCAGGCTTTAGATGGATGCCTGGGATTTAAACTTCAGCTGGCAGGCTTTCAGAGCAAGTGTCTTTAACCACTGAGCCATTATTTGGAGGAAGGACTTGAGATAGTGTCTCATGTAGTTCAGGCTGGAGTCAGTCTCACTATTCAGCCACAGCTGGCCTTGAAGTCCTCATCTTCTGGTCCACCTCCCAAGTGCTGGAATCACAGGCATGCACGACCAAGCCCATTTATGTGGTGTTAGGGATTGAACCTGGAGCCTTATGCATGCTATGCAAACACTCTACCCAATGAGCAACACTCCCCACTCTTTTTCTTTCTTTCTCAATGTCAATCCCTCTCTTTCTCTCTTTATTTCTGTTGTTGTTGTCTTATTTTGTGATAGCTTAAATTTCTTTTTTAAATTTATTTTTATTTTTATTTATTTATTTGAGAGTGACAGATAGATAGAGAATGAGTGTGCCAGGACCCCCAGCCACTGCAAATGAACTCCAGATGCATGCACTCCCTCGTGCATCTGGCTTACGTGGGTCCTGGGGCATCAGGCCTAGAATTGGGGTCTTTAGGCTTCACAGGAAAGTGCTTAACCACTGAGCCATCTTTCCAGCCCTCTTTTGTTTTCTTTTTTGTTGTTTTTTTTTTTTTGAGACAAGTTTTTATTATATAGCCCAAGCTGCCTCTTGAGTGTTGGGATGACAGATACATACCACTTTGGGGGAACGTTCCTTTTCTTTTTCTGGTGAGCTCAAATTACCTTAAAAATAAACTAAAATTCATAATATATAATTCAAAAATAATTTGTTACTTAAGTTCAAGAAATAAAACTAGAGAGATCCATGTGGACTTCCACTATTCTGTGGTGTAGCTGGTTCCTGCCGTACTCTTTGGACTTCTCGCCTTCAACTGAGCCTGAGCCAGGCATTGTACTTCATGCTTTTAATCCCAGCACTGGGGAGGCAAAGGATCACCGTGAGTTTGAGGCCAGTCTGAGATTACATAGTGACTTCCAGGTCAGCCTGGGCTAGAGTGAGACTCTACCTCAAAAAAAAGTGGGGGGCTGGTGAGATGGCTTAGTGGTAAGGCACTTGTCTTCAAAGCCAAAAGAGTCAGGTTTGATTCCCCAGGACATACATAAACCAAATACACAAGGTGGTGCATGCATCTGGAGTTCATTTACAGCCACTGGAGGCCCTGGTGCACCCATTCTCTCTCTCTTTCTCTCTCTCTCTTTCTCATAAATGAATACAAACAAAAACTTTTTAAATTAAAAAAAACTATGAGCCTTAGACCTTTTTATAAGGAAAATTGGTAATGGAATGTGACCATTGCTATTTCTATACCTGAAGATGTGGAGGGGCTTTTGGATCAGTTAATAAGAGTATAGAGGAACTTGGAGGAACAGGCTAGAGGGACCTTGGAATATTGTGTATAGAGCATTACAGTCAGTTCTGGTGATGGCTCAGAAGACTAGAATGCAGATAGGAATGTGGACAGGAATGGCCGTGCAGATAAGGTTTCTCATGGAAAAGGGACTTCTGGAACTGGAGTAAAGATCGTCCTTGTTCCATTGTGGCAAAATAAAATAAAGCTACGTTCTAGTTAAAAGAAAAAATAAAAATAATTTTTAAAAGATGGAAAGAAAATTTAAAAAGAACTATTGCTTTAAAAAAAATAGAGCCGGGCGTGGTGGCGCACGCCTTTAATCCCAGCACTCGGGAGGCAGAGGTAGGAGGATCGCTGTGAGTTCGAGGCCAGCCTGAGACTACATAGTTAATTCCAGGTCAGCCTGAGCTAAAGTGAGACCCTACCTCGAAAAACCAAAAAAAAAAAAAAAAAAATAGATAAATAATACCGGTGGAGATAGAGCTTTGTGGTAGAGTGGCTGCCTTGCATGCTTGAGGCTATGAGTACAATTCTCTAGCATTGAAGAAAGGAAGGAAGGAAGGAAGGAAGGAAGGAAGGAAGGAAGGAAGGAAGGAAGGAAGGAAGGAAGGCCAGAGGAGGAGGAGTTGAGCAAAGGAAGAGGACCTAGCTGTTCGGTGTATAAGATGGTTTGTGCTTTGACTGATATGTAAGCCTTTGGAAGTAGCCGTGCTCACCACTACCACCAGTGCCACACTGCTGTGGAGGCCTTTGCTGGCCTCGCATGTCCTTTCCCATGATACAGCTGATTTTAAGCATATGATACCTAATCCTGCACAGGCATAAGAAGGTTCCTTTAAAGTTCATTCAGCAGACACAGTTTGTCTTATTGTGCAGGCACCCAACACTGATTCATGCTGGGTTGATCCCCTTTCTTTAATTTGCCAGATAAGTTGCAGGACATGCTTGACTGGAAATAAGGAGTTACTAACTGGTTGCTAAGGGAGGAGTGATTTATTCCATTGTTTGAAGTAGCTTGATGCAGGTGGGGGTCCAAGGTTGCTAGGCGCATTATTATCAGGAAAGGTGTGTGTGTGCAGCCCAAGCCAAGTGCAGCCCTCAGTTGCGAAGCTGTGTTCACCTGCCTCACAGGGATCATAGATGTGGACCACCATGTGCAGCTGGGACTTTGTCATTATATGAAGAGGAGAGCTATGACATTCTGTCTTACAACGTGATACTGTTTTCCAACCTGGAACGCTGCTGGGTCCCCACTAGCAAGAAGGACCTCACCAGAGGTAGCCACCCAACCTTAAACTTTCTGTCTTAAAACTATGCTGAATAAAGTTTCATTCTTTATAAATTCTGTCTATGGTGTTCAGTTACAGAAACAGAAAATGGACTAAGACCATGATGCATTCAATATAATAGTGATCAGTTTGTCAAAATTATGCACAGGATTTCTCATATCATGTCCTGTGGCCAGAAGAATCCCAGAACAAACCATTGAGTCTTTTCAATTATAAGCAGTCCCTGAAACAAATCCACCGTGAGAAAAGATGCCAGGAACATAGCCACTCTGATGAGAAAAATACAGGCAATGACTTGAGAGATGGCAATAACTGTTGGGTTACATGGAATCTCACGTAAAGTGATCTCTCGTAAAGGGGCAAAAAGAGAAATTTGTTTACATCAGTGAAAGTCTAGGCGCTGTCTTCACTTGTGGCTGGATCCAGAGGCAGCATCACTACACATTGAGCTTTTTCCACCTCTGTCTCATTTTCCTCTGATGCTGGCCAGCTTCCTGTATGGGAGGGCGCTGGCAGCACTGAACAGACATCGTCCACATCCTGTCCAGCCAGTGACCAAGAGTTCCTTCTGATTGGGCAAGCTGCTAGTCTGGAGAGAGGAGGGAGGGAATGCTAGTGAATGCTGAAAACAGTAGATTTCTATCAAGGCTACTGCTTAAACAATTTTGTTTTGCTTCTCAGCCTTGAAAAAACTTAGGTTTCTATTTCTTAAAAATTGGGACTAGGGGCCGGGCATGATGGTGCATTCCTTTAATTCCAGCACTCAGGAGGGAGAGCTAGGAGGATCGCTATGAGTTCAAGGCCATCCTGAGACTACATAGTGAATTCCAGATGGTCAGCCTGGCCTAGAAGGAGACCCTACCTCAAAACAAACAAACAAATTGAGGCTAGGAGCTAACTGATTAAGGCTCTTGCTTAAAAAGCCTGACATCCTTGGTTCAATTCCTCAGTACATATGTAAAGCCAGATATACAAAGTGGTGCATGCACCTGTGGCAGGGGGCCTTGGCATACCCATCCTCCCTCTCCTCTCTCTCTCTCTCTCTCTCTCTCTCTCTCTCTCCATCTTTCTCTGCTCTCAAATAAAAACAAATCTTTGTAATTGAACATCCTGGGTTGGGGAGATGGCTCATTGGTTAAAGGCACTTGCTTGCAAAGTCTGTTAGTCTGGGTTCAACTTCCCAGCACCCATGTAAAGCTGGATGCAAAGTGGCACACACACCTGTTATCCCAATGTGTCTATGGCAGTGAGAGGTGAAGCCAGGAGAATGCAAAGTTCTGGCCAGGTTGGCAGATTATTTGCAGCAGCAAGAGACCTTTTCTCAAAGAAGTAAAGCACAGACACCTCGAAGTTGCCCCCAGATCTCCATATGTGCACTGTCGTGTGTGTATCCATACACCCACACAGTAACTTTTTTTTTTTTAATTGGGAATTCTGGGCTGAGCATGATAGTGAGGCTGAAGCAGGATTGCTGTGAGTTTCAGGCTATCTCAGGCTACAGAGTGAGTGTCAGGTCAGCCTGGACTAGAGTGAGACCATGTCTATGAAGCCTGAATTCACGGAGCTGTTAGTTCGTATTACATAATTACCTCAAATTGAAATGCTCTCTGGTGATGAAGCACACTAGGTTATGAGAAGGTTCTTTCTTTCTGTGTTTATGAATGTTTGCATGTCTGTGGGTTCCTCTGTGTGTCATTGTACATGTGTGTGGAGGCCAGAGTTTGACATCAGGTACCTCCCTCAGTCACCTCCTCCTTATTCTTTGAGACAGGGTCTCAGACTCACTGATTCAGCTAGAGTAGCGAGTAGGCAAGCCCTACACATTCTTCTCTCTCCACCTCCCCAACACTGGGATTATAGACATACATTACCATATCCAGCTTTTATAAGGTTTCTGGGAATCTAAAGTCAGGACCTCATGCTTGTGCTGCAAGCATTTCACTCACTGAACCATCTCCCCAGGCTCTGTAAAGTTCTTATTTAATAATGTTGTATATTCTACATGAAGTTCAAAAGCCAAGAATGAGACAATTACCCCAAAATTCTACAAGGAAATGTCAGGACTAGGAACATGGCTCAGTAGTTAAAAGTGCTTGCCTGCATAGCCTGCAAAAAGTGGTACAAGGGCTGAAGAGATGGCTTAGTGGCTGTTTGCCTGCAAAGCCAAAGGATCCTGGTTCGATTCTCCAGGACCCATGTAAGCCAGATGCTCAAGGGGTCGCATGCATCTGGAATTCGTTTGCAGGGGCTGGATGCCCTGGTATGCCCATTCTCTCTCTCTCTCTCTCTCTCTCTCTCTCTCTCTCTCTCTCTCTCTCTGCCTCTTTCTCTCTCTTAAATACATACATATATATATATATATATATATATATATATATATATATATATATATATATATTACAAGCTCTCTTTTGCAGTGGCAAGAGGCCCTCGTGTGTGCATACACACACAACCTCCCCCCATACACACATTTAAATCAATTTAAATTTATTCAAAACAGATAAACAGTGCTGGAGAGATGGCTTAGCAGTTAAAGCATTTGCCTGCAAAACCAAAGGATCTCAGTTCGATTCTCCAGGATCCATGTGAGCCAGATGCACAAGGAGGCACATGCATCTGGAGTTCGTTTGCAGTGGCTGGAGGCCCTGGCCCTCCCATTCTCTTCCTCTTTCTCTCTCTCTCTCTCTCTCTCTCTCTCTCTCTCTGCCTCTTTCTCTCTCTCTCTCTCTCTCTCAGATAAATAAAAATATATTAAAAACAAAAAAGCTGGGCGTGGTGGCACATACCTTTAATCCCAGCACTCTGGGAGGCAGAAGTAGGAGGATCACCATGAGTTCGAGGCCCACCCTGAGACTACATAGTGAATTCCAGGTCAGCTTGGACTAGAGACCCTTCATTGGAAAAAACAAAATAAACAAACAAACAAAAAAACAGATAAACAGGGCTATGGAGATGGCTTTGCAGTTAAGGCACTTGCCAGCAAAGCCAAAGAACCCAGGTTCAATTCCCCAGGACCCACATAAGCCAGATACACAAAGTGGTTCATGAGTCTGGAGTTTGTTTGCAGTGGCTTGAGACCCTGGCATGCTCCCTCTTTCTCTCTCTGTAAGTGCCTCTTTCTCTTTATCTAATAAACAAATAAAAATTTAAAAATAGGAAAAAATATTTTTTAAAAAAGATAAACAATAAAAAGAAATGTCGGTCTTAGTTTGAAAACAAAACGAACACAGACCAACCAATTATCTATGAAACCCTCACATACACATTCTATATGACAAGACCAAAATGTGAAAGGTAACTGAAGTCAGTGAGACAGGAATTCAAAGGAACAAAGAGTGTTTTGGACTTTTCTTGGAGACCTCCAAACTTCCCACATAAAGGGATATCTTTATGAAGGGGAGAGAGGTGTCTCATTTCCAAGTACAAGTGTAATTTAACAGATGGGGATGAGAAAAACAGAACCAAGAAAGGAAATCAGGGGTTTGATCTGTGCCACTTGAAATACAGTTGTCAGGACTGTTTTACAGATAAAAGGGGACACCTGAACAGAGAGCCAAACCTGAGGGAGGAATATGTTCTGATAGCTAGTGGAGGAGGAATGTTTGGTTTTGTTTCTTTGTTGATGTTGGGGACTAAACTTAAAACCTCACACAGGACAGTGAGCACAAAGTCTGTATGGGAATGTGTTTAATATGCTCTGGGATGGAGAAGCGGCTTACAGATTGGATAGAAGAGAGCAAGGAAGACAGAGACAGGAATTAATAATGTCTGCCACCATGGGGTTTAGTGTAAGACTGAGTAAAGTCACCAGTTTCCTCCAGGCCACATGGGAATGTGAGCCTTGAGTCAGGCCTGAATTGAGGAGGAGGGAGCCTGAGAAACTCTGAAGCAGATGTGGGGTTAGTCTAGACTTAGTGAGCCTTAAGTAGCCAAAAGAGGGCTGGAGAGATAGCCCAGCATTTTAGTAAAGTATGAGGACTTAAATTTGATCCCCAGAACCCATGTGAAATGCCAGAAGTGCTAGGCTTGGTGGCATGTGTTTGTCATCCAGGTGCTGGGGAGACAGAGACGGGGGTGGGGGGAAATTCCCAGAAAAATTAGCCTACCTGGCAAACCAGGCCAATAAGAGACCTTATCTCAAAAAAGGTGGATGGGGCTGAAAAGATGGCTTCGTGGTTAAAGGTGCTAGCTTGCAAAGCCTGATGGACTGGGTTTGATTTCTCAGACCCACGTAAGCCAGATGCATGAAGTGGTGCCTGTGTCTGGAGTTTGGTAGCAGTGGCAGGAAGTCCTGGTGCACCCATACTCACTCTCTGTCTCTCTTCCTCTCTTAAATAAATGAATGTGGATAGCACCTATGAGGAATGACACCTGAGGTTATCTTCTGGTCTCCGCACACATTAAAAAAAAACATCAGAAAAGAATAGAGGGCTGGAGAGATGGCTTAGCGGTTAAGGAACTTGCCTGTGAAGCCAAAGAACCCAGGTTCAGTTCCCCAGTACCCACGTAAGCCAGATGTGCATGCATCTGGAGTTTGTTAGCAGTGGCTAGAGGCCCTGGCACATCCATTCTCTCTCTGTCTCTTCTCTCTCTCTCTGCTTGTAAATGAATAATAAAAAAAATATAAAAAAAAAAGAATAGAGAGCTAGGGCTATCTGAGAGGATATATACAGAGGAGGTTATCTATCTACCATCTATCTATCTATCTATCTATCTATCTATCTATCTATCTCCACACACATATAGGTGAATATGTATATATATATGTATATGCAGGAGCAAATGTGTCTCCCATAGGTTTATGTGTTTGAACACTTGGTCCTCTGCTGATGGCACTGCTTGGGAAGGTTGTGGAACCTTTAAGGAGGTGTAACCTTGCTGGAGGAAGTGGGTCACTGGTGGAGGGCCTTAGCCCCACATCCTGTTCACTCCCTGCTTCCGCTGACCAAAAACACAATGTGACCCACTGTGTTCCATGTTCCTGCCACAATGGACTCACCTTCTGGAACTGTAAGCCTAAATAAACTCTTTCCTTCCCTAGGATGCTTCTGGTCAGGTAATTGTTCACAGCAATGACAAAGTAACTGATAAAGCAGGGGAAAGTTAACTGCATGTCTGGAGGTTAAACAAAAATAATTTATCTTTTCATTTGTACAGCAGAGACTTTATCCCATTCAATAAACTAGGGTTGGAGAGATGGCTTATCTGTTAAGGTGCTTGCCTGCGAAGCCAAAGGATCTATTTTGTTCTATTTCACAGGACCCACAGAAGCCAGATGTTGGCACACGCATCTGGAGTTCATTTCCAGAAGCTGGAGTCCCAGGCATGCCCATTCTTTCTCTTTCTCTCTCTCAAATAAATTAAGCAACTTAATGGGAGTATGTTAAACAGAATCACTAACCAAACAAACCATAACATAGAAGTAGCTATAGAATTACAAAATGAAACAATGAAATAGAAACAAAATAACATGCAGAAGGCACACATAGCTGTCTATTTCAGTTTGGCATACATAAGATGAAAGTTTGTTTCTTTACACATGGAAGAAGTTCAGCCTCTGACAGTCTAGGGAATGTACAAAAGCCCCAATATCACTTGGGGCTGCACTTTTCCCAAGGGTGACTTGCCCAGCATGGTGGTGCACGCTTTTAATCCCAGCAATCAGGAGACAGAAGCAGAAGGATCCCTATGACTTCAAGACTGACCTGCGCTAGAGAATGAGACACTATTTCAACAAAATAAAACAAAAATTTGACCCATCACATCTGTGCCCTAATCAGCAAGAATAAAGTAGGCATCCTGCAGGATGCTTCTGTAAAGTCCCCACACAATCTTTCAGTTTACCATAACTAGCTGTGCCACAGGATGGGATGGTGATGTTTTGTAAAGAAGGAGAATGGACTAAAGATAGAAGTGATTAATCTTTTTGTTTCCATTTTAGGGTATATTGCTACAGTAACCATTTTTAGAGGAGGGAGTTGCTTTGGAGATAGATTTTATGTAGCCTAGGCTAATCTCAAACTCACTGGGGTAGCTGAGGATGACTGAACTACTGATTCTCCTCCTGTAATCCAGTGTAATCTAATGCTGGGGTCACAGATGTGTGGCACCATGCATGGCTTGCTAACATAATTTTAAAAATATTTGCATTTATTTGCATTTGTGGGGCTGGAGAGATGGCTTAGCGGTTAAGGCGTTTGCCTGCAAAGCCAAAGGATCCCCATTCAGCTCTTGAGGACCCACGTAAGCCAGATGCACAAGGGAACACATGCATCTGGAATTCTTTTGCAGTGGCTGGAGGTCCTGGCAGGCCCATTCTCTCTCTCTCTCTGCCTCTTTCTCTCTCAAATAAATAAATAAATAGGCCAGACGTAGTGGCACACGCCTTTAATCTCAGCACTTGGGAGGCCGAGGTAGGAAGATTACCATGAGTTTGAGGCCACCCTGAGACTACAGAATGAATTCCAGGTCAGCTTGGGCTACAGTGATACTCTACCCCTAAAAACCAAAATAAAATAAAATAATAATAAATAAAATAAAAATTTTTAAATGAATAATATATTTTTTTAAAAAGATAAAGAAAACTCATTTCAGGGCTGGAGAGATGGCTTAGCTGTTAAGGTGTCTGCCTGTGAAGCCCAAGGTCCCAGGTTCAATTCCCCAGTACCCATGTAAGCCAAGATGCACACACAGTGGTGCATGTGTCTGGAGTTCATTTACAATGGCTAGTGGCCCTGGCATGCCCGTTCCCCCTCTCTAATAAATAAATAAAACATAAAAAATAAATAAATAAAGTATTTTTTTAAAAACCAAGCCGGGCGTGGTGGCGCACGCCTTTAATCCCAGCACTCGGGAGGCAAAGGTAGGAGGATTGCCGTGAGTTCAAGGCCACTCTGAGACTACAGAGTGAATTCCAGGTCAGTCTGGGCCAGAGTGAGACCCTACCTCGAAAAACCAAAAAAAAAAAAAAAAATTCAGTTCACTATAATCTTGTAAAAATTTTTTTCATGTCTTCTTTGATTTCAGACAATGTTGCTCTGAATCCCTGGCTGGCCTGGAACTTGAAGCATCTTCCTGCCTCTGCCTCCCAAAAGTGCTAAGATTAAAAGCATGTACTACAAGCCGGGCTTGGTGGCTCATGCCTTTAATCCCAGCACTCAAGAGGCAGAGGTAGGAAGACCATGAGATCAAGGCCACCCGAGACTATATAGTGAAATCCAGGTCAGTCTGAGCTAGAGTGAGACCCTACCTTGAAAAACCAAGGGAAAAAAAAAAAAAAAGCATGCACTACCTTGTCTGGCTGAATGACTCTTCCTTTAACATTTTATAACTTTTTTTTTTTAGAATTTAAGTTATATTTATTCATGCATATTAAATGATATTTCATAGGCTATACTTCTGCTTTATCAGGAATTACTTCCCAAAAATGTTACTCATAGCTGGATTGAGAGAGTATTTGGGAAATGTGGCAATGTCGTTTACATAAGCATACCACATTACAAGTCCACTGGAGATCCGAAGGGATTCGCCTTTGTGGAATTTGAAACCAAAGAACAAGCAGCAAAAGCTATTGAGGTATGTCTAGTCCTAAGAGAAAAATGGAAAAAAAGCTGATAATAACAATTAGTAATATTTTGCATTCATTACAGTTCCTTAACAACCCACCAGAAGAAGCACCAAGAAAACCCGGAGTGTTTCCCAAGACAGTGAAAAATAAACCCATCCCATCTCTAAGAGTAGCTGGTGAGTACTTAATGTTATACTGAAACAATATCTCAAGTTAAAACAAAATGAAACAATAGCTCAAGTTAAAACCTAACTAATACTAACTATTTTACAGAAGAAAAGAAAAAGAAGAAGAAGAAGAAAGGCAGAATGAAGAAGGAAGACAATGTCCAAACCAAAGAGTCAAATATGGACACAAGCAACGTGACTGCCAGTAAGGTGAAAAGATCAAGGACTGCATCAGAGGGTTCTGAAACTGACACGCCTGAGCCCCAAAGGCAACCTGCAAAGAAGAAGAAGCGGGAAAGGGCTGAGCCCTCCTCCAGCATACCAGAGGGCAGAGCTGGGAAGAGGAAGAGAAGCAGCTCAGGAGATGCAGAATGCTTACCTGCCAGGCCCAAATCCAAGAAGAGAGATCACAGGGAAGGCACTGAAGAAGCAGCTTCTGAGGTCTCCAAAGAAAGCAGAGGTATAAATGTTCAGACTAGTATTAAACAATGCAAGGACCTGTAACTACTCCACAGATGTTAAGAAAGTCTTCGTTTTTCTAGACTTGGAATGTTGCTCTACAGAAGAGGAAAAGGATGCTGGAGATCTAAAAGATGGTTCACTCCTAAAAGCTAAAAGAAAGCATAAGAAAAAACACAAGGAGAGGCATAAAATGGGAGAAGAGGTTATACCATTGCGAGTATTATCCAAGTAAGAATTCAATTTTCCTATTGGAGACAACTGACGACAGTCCATTTATAACTTTTTTTGTGTGTGTGGTTTTTGGAGGTAGAGTCTCATTCTAGCTCAGGCTGACCTGGAATTCACTATGTAGTCTCAGGGTGGCCTTGAACTCACAGAGATCCTCCTACCTCTGCCTCCAGAGTGCTGGGATTAAAGGCATGCGCCACCACGCCTGGCTTTTTATAACTTTTAAGTCTACTGCTGTTTTGACAAATGTTATATTTAGCTTTTACTTTTTTTTTTTTTTTTTCTGAGGTAGGGTCTCACTCTAGCCCAGGCTGACCTGGAATTCACTATGCAGTCTCAGGGTTTGGACTCATGGCAATACTCCTACCTCTGCCTCCTGAGTGCTGGTATCAAAGGCATGTACTACCACACCAAGGTAGCTTTTACATTTTTAAATATTTTATTGACAACCTTCATACATATACACAATGGACCAGGTCAGTCTGGGCTAGATTGAGACCCTGCCTCAAAAAAAAAAAAAAAAAAAAAAAAGAGGAGGAGGAGGAAGAAGAATTTATTCATTTTATTCATTTATTTTGAGACAAGGCTCATGTATCTCAGAATAGCTGTATAGCTGTAACTCACTATGCATCCCAGGATGACTTTTGATCCAATCCTTCAAATTCTGGGACAATAGGCCTGTGCCACCACACCTGTTTATGCAGTGCTGGGGACTAGCACAGGGCTCTGTGCATGCTAGGCAGGTACTCTACCAACTGAGCTGCAGCCCCAGCACTGACATGAGAAGTTTTCATTCTTATGAAATTGTTGAAAGACAGAGAAACTATTAAGGAATCCTCGTTGCTGCGGTAGGAGGCTTGAGTAGTTTTCAAAAGCCTGAATAGTTATCATTTTAGAAAACTAGAAAAAGGTCATTAGTAAGATAGCCTCCTTAGATAATGTAATAACCAGTAATGATGCATCCAGACTGAAGCATTCTGAGGTACTTATCTAAAGAATTTTACAGTCTTTTGGTTTGCTTAATTTTAGTGAAAAGAAGTCTATGAAGGTCTTATCAGGAAAATGGAAAGTTTCCTCTAATAGAGAATACTTATTAAAGAAACAATATTTTCATTTTTTTAATTAATTTTTTTTGTTTGTTTTTTCAAGGCATTGTCTTACTCTAGCCCAGGCTGGCCTCAAACTCACTCTGTAGTCTGAAGCTAGCCTGAGTGCTGGGAATAAAACATGTTCCATCATGCCTGGTTAATATTTTGTTTATTTATTTATAAGGATTTTATTATAGAGCTTGAGAAGGGAAGAAGGCAAAGCACCTGTAAAACAGGAGGGGTCCCAAACAAATAATAATATATCCAGGATATATATACACATTTTTTTGGTTTTTCGAGGCAGGGTCTCACTCTAGCTCCAGGCTGACCTGTAACTCACCATGTAGTCTCAGAGTGGCCTTGAACTCAAGGCGATCCCCCTCCCTGTGCCTCCCAAGTGCTGTCATTAAAGGCATGCGCCACCACGCCTGGCCAGTTGTCTTTTTTATTTTATTTTATTTTATTTTTATGAATTACAATATATAACCATTTTCAGTGACCTACTTGAATGGGAGTATGGAAGCTGTAAGACTTTCCCCTAGGCCTCTTGTGCCTTTTATTACGCCACTATTTTCTAGTTCCTGCTCTTAAGACTCCACTAATGTGTCCTAAAAATACTTTCAAGTGCCAAATGGAAAGAAGAAAAATGGAGGCAACTGCAGTATTAGCTGTAGGAGACAAGAGAAGCATAAGAACAGACAGCTCAGTCAGCCAGAGCACCAGACTGCAGCAGGGAAAGCCCTGGCTTTTATTAGGCAAAGGACATCCAGAAAATGCAGAGAGTGATAAATAATGTAATGTGACACAAAAGTTTTGTAATGTTAACAAGGTTCCAATTTAAGACTAATGTTAAGGCTATGTTTTATTAATTGAATGGCTAAGCCAGAATATTTAATTAAATCAATCTACCATAATTAGCACAGCTACTAAGCAAGAGAGGTGGCAAATATCTGGGGGGAAATGCACATGTTCGTCTGCCTTGCATTTTTGCATCTGCAGTGGCTTTTTTTTTTTTTTTTTTTTTTTTTTTTTGAGGTAGGGTTTCACTCTAGTCCAGGCTGACCTGGAATTCACTATGTAGTCTCAGGGTGGCCTCGAACTCATTGTGATCCTCCTACCTCTGCCTCCCAAGTGCTGGGATTAAAGGCATGAGCCACCACGCCTGGGGCTTGCAGTGGCTTTGTGAGCTTCAGTGTGGGGGCAAGTTGCTCTGGCACTCGTCAAAATGTTTTAAGCCAGATTCCCAAAGAATCTAACTTGGTGCGTCGAGGGCAGGTTTTGACACTGCTGATGTCTGGAATCATTTTTGCCTTGAGTGTATGATGCACTGTGGGATGTTTACTAGCTTTGGAGGTCTGTTAGTTACCAGTAGTTACACATCTGCTTCCAGGCATTGCCAAATGTCCCTAGGGACAAAATAGCTACCCTCTTTTGGAAACTGCCTGTCTGAGTAAAGCATAAGGACCAGTGTGTCTATAGTAAGAACATCCAGGCTGGAGGGATGGCTTAGCAGTTAAGGCGTTTGCCTGCAAAGCCAAAGGACCCAGGTTCTATTCCCCAGGACCCACGTTAGCCAGATGCACAAGGGGGCGCGCGCGTCTGGAGGTAGTTTGCAGCGGCTGGAGGCCCTGGCTTCCCATTCTCTCCTTCTCTGTCAAATAAATAAATAAATAAATAAAATAGTAAGAACATCCAGCTGATTCTAGCAAATGTACTTGGTGGCCACACTTGAGACAGTGAATTAAAGTGTTACGGGTTCAGTTGTGTCCCCTACCCCAAACTCATGTTGAAATCATAACTCCCAGTGCCTCAAAATATGGCCTCATTTGGAAACAAGTTGCAGATTTAGTTAAAGTAAAATAAGCATCTTAAAAACGGGCAATTTTAGCTGGGTGTGGTGGTGTATGCCTTTAATCCCAGCATTTGGGAGGCAGAGGTAGGTAGATTGCTGTGAGTTTGAGGCCATCCTGAGACTCCATAGTAAATTCCAGGTCAGCCTGGGCTAGAGTGAGACCCTACATTGAAAAACAAACAAACATAAAAGGGACAATTTGGACAGCAGACATGCAAACGGAAAACATTATGTAACAATTACGTTTTTTTTTAAGATTTTTAAATTTTTATTTATTCATTAGAGATGGCCGCGGGGATGGGGGAGAATGGGCACACTAGAGCTTCTAGCCACTGCAAACAAACTCCAGACACATGTGTCACCATGTGCATCTGGCTGATGAGGGACCTGGAGAATCAAACCAGGGTCCTTAGGCTTTATAGGCAAACGCCTTAATTGCTAAGCCATCTCTCCAGCCCTGTGTAAAGATTAGAATGAGAGCTGAGTATGGTGGTTTGTTCTTGTAATCCTATCACTTCACTTGGGAGGCTGAAGCAGGATTGCATGTTCAGTTCCAGCCTGGGCTACACAGTGAGACCCTGTCTCAAAACAAACAAACAAACAAAAAAAAAAAAACAGGGTCTGGAGAGATTGCTTAGTGGCTAAGGTGCTTGCCTGTGAAGCCTAAGGACCCAGATTCGATTATCTCAAATAAATAATAAAATACAAAGCTCTCTCATAAAAAAATACAAACAAGAGGAGAGAAGGTGATTATATGAAATAAAATGTCATATACATTATATATAAATAGTCAATAAATAAAAATAAACACAAAACAAGGTTGGAGTTAAACTGCAGCAAGCCAAGGAATAGTTAGGTGCATAACCTAAAATAGATTCTTGCCCAGCACCTGAGAGGGAGCCAGGCCTGCCAACACTGATCTCATACTTTTAGCCTCCTGTACTGTGACACAACAAATTTTATATTTTAGGTACTTTGTTACAGTAGCATTAGGAAATGAATAAGACACAAGCTGGAGTTTAGTATCTGAAGCAGGATCCGGGAGAAAAATGAAAAGATGGTGATTGTCACTGATTCTCAATTTATCTTTCTCAGGGCCTGACACAGAATGTGTCCTCGACAAATTCTACTTTCTAATTAAGCACTCTCATAAACATTTAAGTATATAGCAAAAAAAAAAAAAAAAAAAAAAGTTTGTTTTGCAGTATTGAGGATGGAACCCAGAGTATTCCAGGCAAGCATTCTGCCACTCTTGTCCCTAGCCCTAAGAGTAAAATCTTATCATTTGCTAGTGTAAAAGACATAATGGAAATTCTCATTATGGTCCATTTTCAAGTTTTAGTGGGCATTACGTAGTAATTGGACAGATTGAGTTGCCCCAAAGGCAAATACAATGTGTAAATTGTGCCATTATTCATAGGGAAAGTATACGCAAAGGCAAAAATGTGCTGACTGATGGCACTGTAGCTTTAAGAGAAGCCTTCACTTGTTCCCAATCACAAAGGCACTATTTAGAGTACAGCGTGTAGGACCATGGTCCAGCAAGCCAGTCATGTGCCCGCCCCAAAGTGGGCAATTCACATTCTCCCACTACAAGGATGAAACTGATGGTATGCAAAGAGCTTAAAAATTATGCACCCTAATAGTTTCATCTGCACTACAAGTAAATGCGGAGGACAGTATTATCAGAAGACAAAACAAAAGCCTGGTGGCAGTTTTTCTCTTTAAGATGCAAAAATCATATAGTTGACATATAAATAATAAAATACAAAGCTCTCTCATAAAAAATACAAACAAGAGGAGAGAAGGTGATTATATGAAATAAAATGTCATATACATTATATATAAATAGTCAATAAATAAAAATAAACACAAAACAAGTTTGGAGTTAAACTGCAGCAAGCCAAGGAATAGTTAGGTGCATAACCTAAAATAGATTCTTGCCCAGCACCTGAGAGGGAGCCAGGCCTGCCAACACTGATCTCATACTTTTAGCCTCCTGTACTGTGACACAACAAATTTTATATTTTAGGTACTTTGTTACAGTAGCATTAGGAAATGAATAAGACACAAGCTGGAGTTTAGTATCTGAAGCAGGATCCGGGAGAAAAATGAAAAGATGGTGATTGTCACTGATTCTCAATTTATCTTTCTCAGGGCCTGACACAGAATGTGTCCTCGACAAATTCTACTTTCTAATTAAGCACTCTCATAAACATTTAAGTATATAGCAAAAAAAAAAAAAAAAGTTTGTTTTGCAGTATTGAGGATGGAACCCAGAGTATTCCGGGCAAGCATTCTGCCACTCTTGTCCCTAGCCCTAAGAGTAAAATCTTATCATTTGCTAGTGTAAAAGACATAATGGAAATTCTCATTATGGTCCATTTTCAAGTTTTAGTGGGCATTACGTAGTAATTGGACAGATTGAGTTGCCCCAAAGGCAAATACAATGTGTAAATTGTGCCATTATTCATAGGGAAAGTATACGCAAAGGCAAAAATGTGCTGACTGATGGCACTGTAGCTTTAAGAGAAGCCTTCACTTGTTCCCAATCACAAAGGCACTATTTAGAGTACAGCGTGTAGGACCATGTGTCCAGCAAGCCAGTCATGTGCCCGCCCAAAGTGGGCAATTCACATTCTCCCACTACAAGGATGAAACTGATGGTATGCAAAGAGCTTAAAAATTATGCACCCTAATAGTTTCATCTGCACTACAAGTAAATGCGGAGGACAGTATTATCAGAAGACAAAACAAAAGCCTGGTGGCAGTTTTTCTCTTTAAGATGCAAAAATCATATAGTTGACATCTTAGTTCCACTTCCTCCTCTAGTGAAACAAAAACCATACTTCCTTACCTCAAGATTTTATAACAAAAGTTGTAAAGTTTCTATTAGTTTGGCGTGGTGGCACACGCCTTTAATCCCAGCACTCAGGAGGCAGAGGTAGGAGGATCGCTGTAAAGTTTGAGGCCAGCCTGAGAAGACATAGTGAATTCCAGGTCAGCCTGGACTAAGCTAGACCCTACCCAGAAAAACAAAAAACAACAACAACAAAAATTATGTTTCCTGCTACTCCTAAGCATATAGCATGATAGGACACACTGACACTCAAAAATGTCTACAAATTGGGCTAGAGAAATGGCTTAGTTAAGGCACTTGCCTGCAAAGCCAAAGGACCCAGGTTCGATTTCCCAGAACCCACGCAAGCCAGATGCACAAGAGAGTTCCTTTGCAGCGACTGGAGGCCCTAGAGCACCCATTCTCTCTCTCTCTCTCTCTCTCTCTCTCTCTCTCTCTCTGTCTCTCCTTGTCTATTTCTCTTTCTTTTTCAAATAAATAAAAAAAGGGTTTTTTTTTGTTTTTGTTTTTAGAGGTAGGGTCTCACTCTAGCCCAGGCTGACCTGGAGTTGACTCTGTATTCCCAAGGTGGCCCCGAACTCACTGGATCCTTCTACCTCTGTCTCCTGAGTGCTGGGATTAAAGGCATGCGCCACCACGCCCGGTGAAAAATATTTTAATTTTTAAAAAGCCTATAAATTAATCTGAGTGATTCAAACACAAATACAAACAGGGTTAAGTCTAGACTGTTTTCCACAAGTCAGCATAAGCCAACAGGACAGTAACCAGGGAGGCCTTTGCCAAACCCTAATTTGGATACAATTTACACACATGTCTCCATATCATCTCACCAAATCCCCTAAGCTTCACCGAAGGAAACTTTCCGTTCAGTCACTCGAAGTGGGTGCCAGAGCCCAGCTTAAATCACATTTCACTTAAACAGATCTGCCTCTAGAGGACTAGGTGGTGCGTGGATAACGAGGTTTAGCTCGCTAAAAGGCCCCAGGAGGTTAAGCTAGCGAGGGACTAGTTCCCCAGGCGATTTTCTTTGCTCAAAAGAAAGGAAGACCAGGGAGGAACTGATACGTGGTGTTGAGTGAACTCGGGAGACAAAAAGTAGAAGTGGACATGTTTTTAATGGCACACTTTCCAAGTATTAGTTCTCCAACTGTTACTGACTCCTCACCCAGACCAGACTCAATGGTGGGAGGGGGGAAGGGTCGGTTGGCCCAGCCTTCCTCTCACAGTGCCTCTTTCTTCTTCCTCCATTCCCCACCCCTCCACCTCCCGGGCAGAGGCGTATGCCCAACTACAACTAGGGTCCACGCGGGCAGCTCCGGTGTGGGGCGGTTGCCCGGGTTGTCAGTGTGACGCCGCCGAGCAATCTAACCGCCTACTGTGCCCGCGGGGGGTGGGGGCAGAACAGGTGGAGGTGGCAGGAGAGAACCAGTTTCCGGGACAGTAGGGAAGGGCGCCGAGAGGGTGCGGGGCGGGGGGGTGGAAGGGGAACGCCGGAGATAAGTCAACCCAGGCGCGGCCGCAGCGCCGCCTCGCTCCGGAGGATCACCTTGCGCTGACCTAGTTGAGCCGCCCCAGGAGGGCGGGGCGGGGGTGGGCGTGGCCCATCCCGGAGCTCGCCTGTGATTCGCTGAAGCCTTCGAGCCGGAAGCGGTCTGGGGAGGTGTTGGCGTTGGCGGCGGCGCACGTGGTGACGTGCGAGGAGAGCGGCGCGAGCGCGCTTGGCGGCGGCAGTGTCTCCGGGACGCGCGTGGAGGTCGCTTGTTCGGAGCTCCGGGGCGCGTCGTTGGCCGCGAGCGAGCGAGTTCTCTAGCGCGTCCTCCGTCAAGCTGCCCTACCCCCGCCCTGCTCGCAGCCTCGGCGGACCGGCCAGACGTCCTCCCGCCCGATCGCCGCCCTCCTCCTCCTCCCGCCGCCGCCTCGAGGCGTCTTCCGTTGGGCCGATTCCCGCCCGCTTCCTCGTGTAGCCCATCGAGGCGCTAGAGATGAATTTTCCCGTCTCTTCAGAGATGAACCAGGTAGTCGGCACCGGGTCGCAGAGACTAGGGCATGGCGCGGAGTCGGTGCCCGCGGTCTCCGGGAGCGCAACCCCGGCGGCGCGGAGCCGCGATGCCGGCGCTGCCGTGGCTGCGGGCTCACGTCGGCGGCCGAGGGCGAGCGCCCGGGGAACGCGGGACCTGGCTCCGAGCCGGGCTTGGGGGCCTGCGGGGGGGGGGATGAGGGTGACCGGCCGGAAGAGAGCCGGGCGCGAGCTGCGGGGCGCGGGAATCCGTTCCCGCTGTCAGGGACCTCGCCTTGGATTGGGTCAGCGCTCCTCCCGGGGAGGCCCGGCGCGTTGGGGCGGGGAGCCGGCCCCGGGTCCTGGGTTCCCAGGGGTCGGGGCGGGCGAGCGCCGAGTCCGTCCCCCGATCGCCGCGGGCCGCGGGGTCCTTTGTTCCCGCTCCACGTTGCCCGCTTTTCTTGCCAAGCGCGAGGAGAAGGGGGCGGGAGGAGCGAGGGAGCGGCGGTCCTGACGTGTCGGCGTTGAGTGACTGCGGAGCCGGCCAATCCCCGGCGGGGGTGTGCGGGCGGGCGGGCGCGCGCGGGGCTCCTCCACCCAGCCTGCGAGGGGGCGCCGCGGCCCGGAGGAGGGAGGCTGGCAGGCGGGCCTGCGGTGGCAGAGTCCGGGGCTCCCGCCCGGCTGCACTCCGTGCCCTGCTTCACTCTTTTCTGTGCTTCCACACGTTCTGGGTAAAGGACATCAGGTGATAGCAGATTGGAGGTTGAACGCTGGGCAGTCTACACCACAAACTTGAAGTATGGTTACCGGGTTCCCCGTGGGTAGTGCACACATGGCTGCAGACCGCCGGCTTTTCGCCTAAGGAGAAATCGGATGGCCCAAAGTGACGGTTTTGTTTCCTCGTGCCTGTTGTGAATGACGGGGGTTAGAAAACTCCGACATCAAGTTGTTCTTGGAGTCGTCCTACGATGTGTTTTATATATATATTTATTTATTTTCTGGCCGGGCGTGATGGCACACTCCTTTAATCCCAGCACTCGGGAGTCAGAGGTACAAGGATTGCCGTGAGTTCGAGGTCAGCCTGGGCTACCTCGAAAAACCAAACATATATATTCTGGAAGCCTAGTACACAGTTTCAGTGGACTAGATTACCACGACCACATTTTACTCTGACACCAGCCGTTGATTTTGGAGATAGACTGATGAATGAATACTTTCAGTAGAATCCTGCTGAAAGGAGTAGTTGTGGTTTTAAGCCTGGATGTAAACACTGACTGTAGAATTGGATTGAAGAGCTGAGCATGGTGGTGCACGCCTTGAAAACCAGCTCTCAGGAGGAGTTAGGTCGAAGTGAGTTTGAGACCAGCCTGGGACTACGGAGTGAGTTAGGTCCTCCTGGGCTGCAATGAGACCCTGTCTTGAAAATAAACAAGCAGAAAATAAAATTAGATTGAAACCTGTATTCTGGCAGCTTTGCTTATCAAACTTCTGTAATTTGGTAACTGAAGGTATAAACTGGACTTCACTGGTGAAAGGGAAACCTGGAATGGTTTTCCTTTGTTTCTCTAGATGAAATCTAATAGATAATTCATTTCTGTAGTCTTATTTTGTAGTTCTCTTTCAAAATTTCCATCTCCCCAAGACAAAACATTTCAGGTTTCAAACTTAGTAAATTAATGTCTTTTTAGCTCCTAGGTTTAAAAAATATTTTTACTTATTTATATAGGAAGAGAAAGGGCATGCCACGACTTCCAGCTGCTGCAGACAAACTTCAGACGCATGTGCCTGCCACCTTATGCATCTGGCTTATGTGGGTCCTGGGGAATCTAACCTGCATCCTTTGGCTTTGCAGGCAAGCGCCTTAACTGCTAAGCCATCCCTCCAGCCCAAGTTCCGAGTTTTTGAAAGTGTTGTCCTCTTTATTCTTGAATATTTAGATAACATATGAGCATAGTTTTGCAAGTAAGCTTATTTTAATGTCTTGGTCATTGATGCTAAGGCAAAGTGCAAAAAAATCATTAGTTTTTTAGCAGTATAAAGACATAATTAAATACTGCAGGACTTCGATTTCTTAAAGTTGGTGATCCTGCTACATCGTGCTGTAAATATAAGTAACTATAAATGAGTGATTTCTGAGGTTTTTTTTAGAGCCATAGAAAATACATGCTTATCTTAAATTGTAAATGCTAATTTCCACCTTGTGAATGTTTGTAAACCTGTATTTACATCATTTCTGATAACAACCTGTATATAATCAAGTCAAGTACTTCTTTCCCTTCCTATTTTTCTTCATGCAGCCATTAAAAATGACTTGTTTTCTGGAATTCTTATTTATTTGAGAGAGAGAGAGAGTGAATGGGTGTTGCAGGGCCTCTAGCCACTGCAAACTAACTCCACATGCATGTGCCACCACCTTTGCATCTGGCTTACATGGGTACTGGAGAATTGAACCTGGGTCCTAAGGCTTCACAGGCATGTGCCTTAACTGCTAAATCCTCTCCAGCCCTTGAAACTCCCTCCCTCCCTCCCTCCCTCCCTCCCTCCCTCGGTTTGTTTGTTTGTTTGTTTGTTTGTTTGTTTGTTTGTTTGTTTGTTCAAGGTAGGGTTTTGCTCTAGCCCACGCTGACCTGGAATTCACTATGTAGTTTCAGGGTGGGCTTGAATTCACAGCGATCCTCCTACCTTAGCCTTGCAAGTGCTGGGATTAAATGCTTGTGCCAACACACCCAGCTGGAATTCTTAATTTTAAATTGACTTTTGATTCTAATACCACAACATCTAGCTAAAACACCTTTAAGTCTTCACTGCCTTAGTTAAGGACTAAGTAAGTCTGGGTGTGCAGAATCTTCATTTAAATGTCTTGTGTTCACATTTTGCCCATCTTCTTCCAATTTGCTGCTCAAATGCCCTGTTCCTCCTTAAAACCTTCATCTGGCCTCCATACTTAGCATTGTTTAAACCTTAAAATAAGTCTCTTAACTTCCTTTTGCCATTTATCATGTGCATCCTGCAGTCTGCAGCCTGTTGAAACCAAAATAGCTGCAGTTTCTAGAAGAATCGTGGTCACACCTTCTTTCTCCTTAGCTTCAGCTATCTTCTTGGTCTGATGTGAAGAAGGCTGTGGAATCAACTCCATTGTGTTCTAATAGTTCCTGCTAGCTTGTATTGGTTGTATGTTTGTGCCACTGACGTCTTTGTTATGAAGGAATTCTGAAGCGCAAGTGAGTTAGGAGTTAGTTTAGATGTAGGATAGGTGGATAGGTTTTAGAGGTGACAGTGGGAGGCTATGCCTTCTAAACGTAGGTTGGAGATGTGTCCAATGTTTGCTTAGCATTCATGAGGCTGAGTTTAATCCCTAGCATTTGAGCTGGGGCTATCTCCTGAATTACTTTGTAGTTGACTCCCTTTAAAAAGTGTCTTTAAGCTTAACTATTTATAATTTGCCTTTAGCTTTTAGGAGAAGTTCGAAAATTTGGTAAGTTTTATCTTCTACTGAAGGTCAGAGAAGAATCTGGAGGATGGGCCAATTTATATCAGTCTTTTTCACAACTCCATAGAATTATATTTTACTTTACCTTTTCTGTGACATTCTGGTTTATTCATTTATAGGTATTCTGCCTTACCTTTCTTGTAAAGGTCATACCAAAGAACTGAACTTGTTTAGTGGAATGTATTCTATTTGTCCCTAGTTTTAATTTTAAAAGTGGACTAGCTGAAAGTATGTTTTAAATAACAGACAAAAGTCTATGTTAGAGCTGGGTGTGGTGGCACATGCCTTTAATCCCAGCACTCAGGAGGCAGAGGTAGGAGGATCCCTGTGAGTTCAAGGCCACCCTGAGACCACATAGTGAATTTCAGGTCAGCCTGGGCTAGAGTAAGACCCTACCTCACCCCCCTCCAAAAAAAAAAAGTCTATGTTAATTCTCTTTTCAAGGTAGGGTCTCCTTCTAGCCCAGGCTAACCTGGAAATCTCTATGTAGTACAGCTGGCCTCAGGCTCATAGCAATCCTCCTGCCTTGGCCTTCCTAGTTCTAGGATGAAAGGTGTGTGCCACTACACCCCAGCTAATTCTCAATTTTTAATATTTGTTTGGGAATAGAGAAAGGGAGGAAGAGTGGGCAGCCTGGCGCTCCAGAACCTCTTGCCCTGCAAATGAACTCCAAAACTCAGGTGCTACTTTGTGCATCTGGCTTCGTATGGTAACTTTGCAAGCAAGCACCATTAACCACTAAGCCATCTACCCAGGCATCATTCTCACTTTTTAAATACTTTAAATTTTTCTCTTTTTTTCTTTTAAAGTATTTTATTTATTCGTTTGAGGAAGTAGGGAGGGGGTGAGAATGGATGCACCAGGATCTGTAGCCACTGCAAACAAACTCCAGATGCATGTGTCTGTCTTATGTGGGTACTGGGGAATTGAACCTGGCTCCTTTGGCTTTGCCAACAAGTGCCTTGACTGCTAAGCCATCTCTCCACCCCTAAATTTTTCTTTTAATTTGAGAGAAATAGACACAGAGTGAGTATGGGCATGCAAGCACCATTTTGTGCATCTGGCTTTACATAGTTATCGGGAATGTGATCCCTGGCCATCAGGCTTTGCGAACAAGGGCCTTTAACTGCTGCTAAACTATTTTTATGGCTCTTAGATTTCATTTTATAATTCCTGCTGTGCTTAGTTTTCACACACCAAATAATGTAAAATTTGGGGTGGTTTAAAACTCTTGATTTGCCTAAGGCTACTTTAATGAAAGTGAATGAAAACTCACCCCCCCCCCCCCGCCCACCCGCCCGCCCCAGGTAGGGTTTCACTGTAATTCAGGCTGACCTGGAATTCACTATGTAGTCTCAGGGTGGCCTTGAACTTATGGTGATCCTCCTACCTCCCCCCCTCCCCAGTGCTGGGATTAAAGGTGTGCACCACCATGCCCGGTGAGTGAAAACTGAGCCACTTGACCCAGCTTCAATTTTATTTTATCTCATTTTTAATTAAAAAAGAACCAGCAGCTTTGGCATCAACCCTAACCTGTGCTTCCTTTTTAAAATTTTTTAAATTTATTTTGAGAGAGAGAGAGAGAATGGGCATGTCAGAACCTCTGGCCACTGCAAACAAACTCCAGATGCATGCACCCTCTTGTACATCTGGCTAATGTGGGTCCTTAGTAGGCTTTGAAGGCAAGTAAGTGCCTTACTGCTAAACCATCTCTCTAGCCTTGTGTTTCCTTTAAATGCAGCCCAATAAAATAGTTCAGGTGATTAAACAATAATAAGTTTCAGATGAATTTGATACTAATAATTGATGACATGAAAATAGGAGGGAAGAAATAGGCAGGACTGGTTGATTTGATTTGAGGCCAGGCATGGTAGTGTATGCCTTTAATCCCAGCACTCGGGAGGCAGAGGTAGGAGTATCACCTTGAGTTCAAGGCCACCCTGAGACTACCAAGTGAATTCCAGGTCAGCCTGGGCTAGAGCAAGACCCTACTTCAGAAAAACAACAAACAAACAAAAATGGTGAACAAGCCAGAGGTTTTGCCTTCCTGAGGCCCTGAGTTGAGGCAAAGCAGGGTCATAGAAGCAGAGCATGGAGCAGACAGCTGGACAGTCGTATCTTTTAGAAGGGTTCTGGGTGTTCAGACTGGGTTAAACTACTTACCTACTAGTCAGTGCTGGGGATTTGACAGCTGTCTATGGCCATCAAAGCATCTGGCAGTGGTTAGGGTAGGGGCTTTTCTAGGTAGGAAGGCAACTTGATACAAGGGCACAAAGCTGGGACATGCAGAGCACACTTGGGGAACAGGATATCTGGTTTGTTACAGTGTATTGTAAGCTGGCTTTTAAAAACATCGTGTTACGTATATTGCAATCTAGAATTAAAGAATGTTAGAGCTAATCAATATTTGCATTTGTCCTTTAATTCTTAGACTTGTATGCCCCAGTTAAACAATTAGTCATTAGTTTCTGCCGCCTGGGGATTTTTGGGGGGGTGTGGGTGTATCCGTGCCACAGTTGGCATGTGGAGGTCAGAGGACAACTTTCAGGCTAAGTCTTGCCTTCTGCCTCATTTGTTCTTCTGCCTCATTGTTCACTGCTTGGTTCACCAGGGTAGCAGGTCCATAAGTTTCCAGGAAAGTCTCCTGTTGGCACTTTACATGGCATCTGGGAATCTGAACTCAGATACTCAGTGCTTGTGAGGCATGTGTTTCATCCTCTGAGCCATTGACCCAGAACCCCCCCCCCATTAAAGATCACTTGAGTACTTGCACGTTAAGTAAAATGTGTTTGTGTAATTGTTAGCTTTTTGATATGGTGTAAATGTTTTTGTTGTTTACCTTAAAATCTGTAAGATTTGTTGTTAAGATGTGCTTTACCTAGATGAACAACAGACTGGTTCTACATATCTAATTTAAATTTGCTACTATTACAGATTATGATGCATGATTACCACAGAAGAAATTCGTGTCTATAGCTTTTAAGGACTTGATTACATCATTTTCAAGCCTGATAGTTTTGGGACCACCATTAAAGTTTAAGACATCTACCTTTACTTCAGCCACCTGTCTTCACACCTTAACGGAGCACTTCGTTTAAACACTCCTTTCTCTTTAATCATTTGAGTTTCCAGTAATACGTTTCTCACCAGTATAGTAGGTAAGTGAATATATGCCATTGCCCATCCAACAGTTAAGACAGTGTTTTTCTGAAAACTCTGCTGAAGTAGTTTTGACAGAGAAGTCAGTAATCGTTTGAATATGAAAAGATTTTTATAGTTTACTTTTCGTAAACTTCTGAAGTCTCCTCTTACTGTTGTTTTGATGTTGGTGATGATCACCAAGAGTTCAAGGCCACCCTGAGACTAAAAGTGAATTCCAGGTCAGCCTGGACCAGAGTGAGACCCTACCTCAAAAAAAAAGAAAGAAAGAAAGAAAGAAAGAAAGAAAGAAAGAAGGAAGGAAAGAAGGAAAGAAAGAAAGAAAGAAAAAAAGAAAGAAAGAAAAAAAGAAAGAAAGGAGGGAGGGAAAAAGAAAAATACTGGAAAGGGAATAGAAAATAAGGTTCATCTTGTAAACTCTTCCTACTATTTGTATTTAAAAGCATTTGTAAAAACCACTAGAAGGTGCAGCACCACCATTTACCAGACCTTTAAGTATGTGTTTGTATGTTTTAGACACTGAAGGAGAGTTGAGGTGATTATTATGTTTTGAGAAAATGCGGGCCTTTTAGGAGAACTAAAACTGTAGGATTGGGGTACATATTTTATTTGTGAGTAAAAGATAGATAGCATCCCAATCCAGGAAATTTGTATGTGATAGCTGTTTTGTGTCCTTCGTAGCTTGAGGTTGCTGTGTCATTTCCCTGTGTGCTTTCTGTATGAAACCTGATTCTCTGCTTCATGAATTCCTGAAAGACCCAGGATCAGTATGGGAACAGAGACCTGGGCATCCAGTACCAGTGCTGTTTTCAGCTATATTCTTGTTTAATTAAATTTTAGTTTTGTGTGATAGGACAGAACTTAAGAATAAAAACTCTACATTGCTTGGTGTGGTAGTGCCCGCCTTTAATCCCAGCACTTGAGAGGCATAGGTAGGAGGATCACTGTGAGTTCGAGGCCACCCTGAGACTATATAGTGAATTCCAAGTCAACCTGGGCTAGAGCGAGACCCTACCGTGGAAAACCAGGAAAAAAAAAGTACATTATGTTGTTTTTTTTTTAAAGTCTGTTTTTTTTATTGACAACTTCTATACTCTATGCATACAAAAAAAACACATATTTCCCTGCTCTCTCCCCATTATGTTTTAAGATACAATTTTAAAACATCAAGTAAAAGAATCTTGTTGTCTTTATTTAGCCAAATTTATAAGGAAAAATGATTCCCAATGGATATTTGATGTTCGAAGATGAAAATTTTATTGAGTCTTCTGTTGCCAAATTGAATGCCCTGAGGAAAAGTGGCCAGTTCTGTGATGTTCGACTTCAGGTATTTAAAACTCAATCAGAAATTTTCAGGGGATTGATTTTTTTTTTTCCTATTACTGAAAAGCTCAATTAATAAAAGATGTGAGTTGGAATTCTTTTTTTTTTTTTTCACTAGAGGAAGAATGAGATGAGTTTTTTAAAAGAATACTTTACTTAGAAATGTGAGATAAGCAGGGCATGGTGGCGCACACCTTTAATTCTAGCACTTGGGAGGCAGAGGTAGGATTGCCATGAGTTCAAGGCCACCTTGAGACTACAGAGTGAATTTTAGGTCAGCCTGGGCTTGAGTGAGACCCTACCTCGAAACCCACCCCCCCCCCAAAAAAAAGAAAGAAATGTGAGATAAACAAGGCTGGTATATTAATTAGCTAGAAAAGTACATAGTCCGAGCACTTCTGATTTTAGTTTTTCATAATTTCAGGTGTGTGGCCATGAGATGCTAGCACACAGGGCAGTACTGGCTTGCTGCAGCCCCTATTTATTTGAAATCTTTAATAGTGATAGTGATCCTCATGGAGTTTCTCATGTCAAATTTGATGATCTCAACCCAGAAGCTGTTGAAGTCTTGCTGAATTATGCATACACTGCTCAGTAAGTACTTGAAAGTAAACCATAAAATTAGAGAAAATCCTCAAGGATTTTATCAAATGTCTAAAATATTTTAAGTATCTATATTTGTAAGGCCTTTGTATTATAATTATAAACAACTTTTTTAATAGGTTGAAAGCTGATAAAGAATTAGTGAAAGATGTTTATTCTGCAGCAAAGAAGCTAAAGATGGACCGTGTAAAACAGGTAAGAGTATCAGAAGTCATGTGAAAGGACTGTTTGTTCGTAGGACATTTTTTGTGATCAGGATGGTCATAAAAAGTCTTGTTAGTCCCAAGTACTTGAAAACCCTGCCCCTAATACCAGGACTGAGTATATTATTTTAACTGTGAGGTTTAGTCATATAGCAGGGTCACACATCCTCTGGCACAGTGACTATGTCAAAGTCTCTTAGTGAATTTCCCATTACAGTGGCTTCATTTTCAAAAGCACGTTTCTTGGAGTTTTTGCTTATTATATATTTTCCCTTGGTTCTGACAAAAATGGTATTGAGAAATCCAATTATATTGAAAGTACATCTATCATAGGGTATGTATATTTATTATTGGTAATATATATTAAGTGATATTAATTGCACTCTAACTATAAGGACATGCAAAACTAGCTCTGCCAAAGCTGCATGGACTGAACGTTTCTGGCTGAGCATGTTTTCCAGGCTGAGTGTCCACCCTAAAGCAATGCCAGTGAAGAGTATTCTGCCTAGAATTTAATGCCAGTGAGCAATGTTTAATATTTCATGGTAAAAAAGCACTCAGTCTTTTGCTACAAAAAGCCAGTACAGCTGGGCATGATGGTGCAAACCTTTAATCCCATCACTTGGGAGGCAGAGGTAGGAGGATGGCTATGAGTTCAAGGCCACCCTGAGACTACAGAGTGAATTTCAGATCAGCCTGGGCTAGAGTGAGACCCTACCTCACACACACACAAGTAAATTATAGTCTATGTGCCAGCTATCTTCCCACCCTGACACCTGTGCTCTTTTTCTCAGAAAGTTTTGTTGAAAGACAACCATTTGAATTCTGCATATAACCTATGGCTGCTTTCCAGCCACAATGACAGAGTTGAATAGTTGTGTCAGACAGAATGGCCCACAAGCCTAAATCCTAATCCTGGAATCACTCCCAGGTGGCACATTTGGATCTTCCTTTAATGTGCTATTTCACCCAAAATTATTTCCTAGTTGTCTTACCTTTTGTTGTGGCCAAACTAAATTATTTGTAGCATCTTCCCCAAACCTAGCTTCTCTATATCATTCTTTGATGTTTGTCATTTGTGTGGTTTTTGTGTATTTGTTCTTGAGACATAGTGTCTCAGTATAACTCAGGCTGGATTTGAATTTATAATCCTCCCATCTGGGCCTCCTAAGTGCTGCAGTTGCAGGCATACACAGCACTACACCCAACAGTCTATTATTTGTACACATGTTTGCATTGGTAAGTAGTATTAGGAGAACGATTTTTGACTCATCTTTATTTTCACATAGTGCCTACATATAGAGCACTGAGTACTCGTTGACTAAATTCTGTGTAAACGTTGGCACCTGTGTATTTCTTTTCCAAGGTTTGCGGTGACTATTTACTATCTAGAATGGATGTTAGTAGCTGCATCTCTTACCGAAATTTTGCAAGTTGTATGGGAGACTCCCGTTTATTGAATAAAGTTGATGCTTATATTCAGGAACATTTGTTACAAATTTCTGAAGAGGAGGAATTTCTAAAGCTTCCACGACTAAAGGTGAGGAGTAGGTCACCTAAACCGACTTAGACTATCTAGATCCTGGCACTGTTTTGTCCATGTTTCAGGCAAGTGAACAGTGGTTACAAAAATGATCATATATTGAAATTCATTTTCCTCTTGGTGTAATGGGTTTCTGCCTTCCAGTTAGTTTACTTGCTTTGGGATTACTGGCTTCCTTGTAAATTGGAGTGAATGTATGGAATGCTGCAACTAAAATTTAACACTGCTATGTACATGTATGTTACTGGTTTTTTTTTTCTTTTCATGAATTTTAGTTGGAGGTAATGCTTGAAGATAATGTTTGCTTGCCCAGCAACGGCAAACTGTATACAAAGGTAATCAACTGGGTGCAGCGCAGCATCTGGGAGAATGGAGACAGCCTGGAAGAGCTGATGGAAGAGGTTAGTATTAAAGTAAATGGGATCCAACAATTCTTACTAATTATTTTGCTATAACATGAAGGATTCCCTTTCACTTTTATTTTATAACCATGACCCTAAAGAATTTAAATTTTGCTATAGGTACCCCTAAGCTGAGAAACAGGGGGGGTGTACAGGTGAGCTAAATGAACTGTTCAGTATGGTCTTCTGCTTTTCTTTTTTTTTTTTTTTCCTTTGCTCATTATGTGCTGTTAACTTTCTTTAAATTAGCATGTAATTTGCTTTAGAAATGGGAGGTGGTACTGACATTTTCTGTAGATTCTTAATTTTTCTTCACAGGTTTTTGCTTTAAATTTGACAAGTAGGTAAAGCTTCTAATGGTTGTTCCTCCCCATTGGTTTATCTCCCCATAGGTTTATTAACAAAACTAGGATACCCAAGACTGAAGAAACAAGAAGAAACCTCAAGTGTATTGACACGTAAAGAAGCAGCAGTCCTGCCCCAGTTCTCCTAAGAAAAATCCGCTGTGGGCAGAGAACGATGATGATTTAATGGTGTTTACTCCTTTACAGGATCTTTGTTTCTAAAGCTCTGTGTTTCTCAATGGTGTTGTCATACATATAGTCACTTCACTTGGACTACTTTTTAAAAATATACAAAATCAGCATTGATGGAAAAATTGTGAGAATAGTTAATGTGCAGGTTGGCCAGTGGAGTCACTGTGTGTGAATCATTCCACATAAGCCTATCATACTTGGTGATGGCTTAACCAAATCTGTTTGGCCTGTAGAGCTACCTTGACTACATTTTGTAGAGGCTAGCAGATCTTTAAATTCTGTATTTCCCACGTGAGAATCAGATGCATTGGTCATATATTTGCATCTATCAAGGAAGATTACAGCTTAAACTTTTGCATTTGTTTTTTCTTTACCTGTTTTTCTTGACATTACCTACAGAAGAAAAGTATGTTTATGCAAATCAGGCCATTTATTTTCAAAGGTGTAAAGTATTCAGTGTTTATTGTAAATATGTTTATTTAAGAGTCTGTATGTTGTATTAGTGTCTTTTTTCTTAATGTTACATAATAAGAAACTCTGAAAAAAAAGAAGATTTCTTTCAAGCCAATCAAGCCAAGGACTCTTCAGCCAGTAGTAGAAGATTTTGTAATTTTTTTTTCGTTTTGCTTTTTAAATTTTTACCACTGTGACATGCATTTTTCTTTCCTTCGGGACTCTGCCAGAGTAAGGTGTCAAGAAGCACTGGAGGTTACCGTGAGGCGTGTGTGTGATCTGCATCCTAGTGGAGTAGCCATGGTGACAGTAGCCACATGGGTGTTCTGTTGCTGTTTTGCAGGTTCAAACCTTGTACTACTCAGCTGATCACAAGCTGCTTGATGGGAACCTACTAGATGGACAGGCTGAGGTGTTTGGCAGTGATGATGACCACATTCAGTTTGTGCAGGTACACATTGCACAGTCTGAGGTAACCTCAGGTTAAACTTGACTGGAAAATTGCATTAACATCCTTAAATTTTCCTTTAATAAAGGAAAGTAGATGAATTTCATTGGTATAATTAAACAAAAACTTTTTTTGGTAGGAAAACGAGCATATTTTAGAATTACTAGCCTTTTTGCCACATGCATATAAGTTAATCCAGCAAATTAGGAAAACCTCATTTATATTTTTTTCACATAAAGTAAAATTTGAAAATAGTAACAAAAGGTACAGTTAATAAAGCAATATATTTTTTATTATTTTGGTTAGATTATGAATAACAGTTGATAACTGTCATGAATGATAAGCCCAGTTGTAAAAGATGGAGTTGACTTAAATTATTGATGGCTGTGAAAGAAATTTTGGCTATTTAATTACTGAGTTCTCATGTGAAATAAAAATGGCATAGTTAAGATGGATACCATGTTAGCATGATTTATAATGCTAAATTTATACAATGCTGAGTTCAGAAGTGGTTAATATATTACAATGTGATTTGGGTGATTCTTAAGCAAGATGAATTAAAACAGTATAGTTCCATTGAATTTCTTTGTAGCCCTTAATTAAACACTGAATTCAGACATGTTTCAACAATTCATAGGTAATCATGACAAACATTGTTAGCTTATGGATAAGTAATATACAGAAAAGCATCATTTTTACCTTCTGCCATGCTGGAGATTCAGCCCAGACCCTGCATGTGGTCTGCACACCAACACTGAGCTGCATCCCCAGCCCCGTAAACCATGAGCCTGCCAGTATAAACCCTGCCTTACTGGGAAAAGATTGCTCATGTCCTGGAAGCTTCTCTTCTCAATCACTGCCCTACACGGTCCAAAGGAAGCCACTGTCCTAATTTAGGACACAGTGAATTACTTTGCCTATTTGGCCTTTAGCTCAATATTGTACTTACAGGGAGTATGCTGTAGAGTAAACATAGATTAAGGAGTGTTTCATTTAATACTTAGAAAGCAAATGGTACGTAGTAATGACTTGTGTGGTTCTATTACTGGATGTTAGTTTTCTGTGGTATTGTGCAGCAGTGGTAAGTGAATGTTTCCTGAAGAAGTTTTGGATTAGTTGATAACTTTGTTCATATTTGGATTCTGGACATGTAGGGTTTTTTTTTTTCTGTTAATTATAAAGATGATTAAAGTACCCTTTCAACTGATCAGATTAAGTGGCCAGTAAATGGCAGTCCATGCTGCTTGGCATGGGCACATCAAACTGCAAGAATAGTTTCTGCTTGCAGGACCTTACCAGAGGGTGAAACCATACATTCTTATAAAAGCTTCTGAAGAAAGCTGAAGGTGGAGGCAGGCTATCATAGAGATAGGATGAGAAGCTAGGACATTTCACAAAGGAGGCGCTTGGGCCCAAGCTTAGAGGACTTGGAGGAATTGACAGCAGACAGGGGGAGACTAGATAGCAAAGGTGATCTGGCCATAGATGTTGCTCTTGATGCTGGAAGAGCAGCCTCATGGACCCAAAGGAGCTCAGGCTTTTTCCTGTAGGCAGAAATAATTTTTTTAAAAATTTTGTACAAAGCTGGGAATCAAACCTAGGGTGTTGCATGCACTTGTGCCTTACCACTGAACTACATATATCCTTAGCCTTCAGCAAGTAAAACTAGAATAAAGTGATAAAAATACTTTTTTTTTTTGAGGGAGTATCATCTCACTGTAGCCTAGGCTGACCTGGAATTCACTGTGTAGTCTCAGGGTGGCCTCATACTCAAGGTGATACTCTCATTTCTGCCTCCTGAGTGTTGGGATTAAAGGTGTACGCCACTACACCTGGCTAAAAAGAAATACATTTTTTTTCTTGAGGCAAGCCCAACAGACTGTTTTTTTTTGTTTGTTTGTTTGTTTTTTAAATGAGACAGAATTGGTGCACCAGGGCCTCCAGATACGTGTGCTACCTTGTGCATGTGTCACCCTGTGTGTCTGGCTTATGTGGGATCTGGGGAGTCAAACTTGGGTCTTTAGGCTTTACAAGCACTTAACCACTAAGCCATCTCTTCAGCCCAATAACAACAGTCTAGCACTAGGGAATACTACAAATTACGATGTTTGTATTTAGCAATCATTAGTTTTATTTCAGGCAAATGACTGTTTAGTGGTAGCCTTTACATTATGGAATCCCAACTGCTGATACATGGTTTTTATTATATATATATTTTATTTTTGAGTCAAGCCCAACAGACTAGCCTTTTTTTAATGTGTGAGAGAGAATGAGAATTAGTATACCAGGGCCTCCAGCCTCTGCAATCAAACTCCAGACACATGCGCCACCTTGTGCACATGTGCATCTTGCATGTCTGGCTTATGTGGGATCTGGAGAGTCAAACATAGGTCCTTAGGCTTCACAGGCAAGTGCCTTAACCACTAAGCCCTCTTCAGGCCTGATACCGTGTTTTTTAACTCTTCCATAATTGTCACCTTGAAATCTTTTTGGGTTTTTGAGGCAGGGTCTCACTCTAGCTCAGGTTGGCCTCTGCCTCCCAAGTGCTGGGATTAAAGGTGTGCGCCACCATGCTCAGCAAAATCTTCTGTTTTTATTAACTAGGCATAGAGGGGTGATTAAAGCTTGGGAGACCAATTTGTAGTCTAATGCAAGCAGTAGTTGAAGTTTAAAGAATGGCTAAGCTCAATCAAAGGGCATGAAAAGAAAGGATGGACTCGTTTATGCCCATCTATAGACAGATGCACAAAGGTTGAGGTAGCAGCTCTTAGTGACGTTGAGGAACAGTGAGAATGAGTGTGATTCTGACCTGGCTGCCTTGCTAGGATGTCATGAATACAGATGAAGTAGAAAAGCTGAGATGCTATATATACCTTAGGTTTACAAAATAGGAAAGTAAGACTGAAAAGAAGGGAAGGCAATGATTAGAATCTACTCAGGCTGTAAAAAACCACCTAAGGTAGAAGAAATCGTGGAGGCTAATAAATTGCAAACTGTCAAATTGTTTGGGAAGACATAAAATAAGCATTCGTTTTCTCTCACTTAGTCTATACATTAGAGCAGTTTTACTGCACTGACGCTTCAGTGTAAGCACCATCTATTTATGATACTTAGGATTTGTTCTTTCTGCAGATAGAAGTGAGGTTTTTATGTGCCTTGTAAGAGAAGGTGATTAGATTTCACTGACCCTGTTTTTTACTCTTAATGATTTCATATAGCAGTTTAACCTGTCACTATTAAAAAAATTCCTAATCTTAGCTAGATTGCCTTATGCTTATCTTGTGAGGCAATGTAATATGCTTTCACTGGACTAAGAGATGGTGTAGGTTGAGCCTAGTGTCACCTAGATGGAATTTAATGACAACCATCTTGGTATATTCCCCACATTTTGCTCAAAAGTGCACGTTTATTCTGCAGAAACATATTATTTTATTTGTCTAAACTTTTCTTTTTGAGGTATACATGTTATGTAGCCCAGGTTGGCCTGGAATCAATGATGCTCTTCTTTCAGTCTCCCAAGAGCTGAGATTCTATACATGTGTGTACCACCACACCTCACAATCCTTTTCTGTATTAACTCAAACTGTTGCTTGCTTTTTGTTTCACTAGCAACAGAAACTTTCATTAGATATTTTATCTATGTAGTTTGTCCCTGTCCAGAATAATTAAGTCAACAGAGTTTGCTAAGAACTGAAGGTGGTACCTATTCCTTTTTGGGTAGTCTTTTGTAATAGAATCCTGTATGTAGCTAAGGCTGGCCCTGAGCTCAAAGCATTTCTCCTGCCTTGGCCTTCAGAGTTCTGCACACCACCAGGCCCAGAACTCTGTAGAGGTAGTCTTGAAGAAACTTCTGTATGATCATGTCTCTGGGGAACAGCAAGGAATAAAGGAGTTGAAAGCAAGCCATGAAAGAAACTTGTACACAAGAACCCATGTATGTGGTGCTCTTAAGCTCATTTGTCTATTTGTTATTGTTACTGTGCATTCTTCTTTTGAATTTTTGATTCTTTTAGTATTATTTCATTTCTCTTTTTTTTGTTTTTTGTTTGTTTTTTGAGGTAGGGTCTCACTCTAGCACAGGCTGACCTGGAACTCACTCAAACTCATGACAGTCTTCCTACCTCTGCCTCCCAAGTGCTGGGATTAAAGGCATGAGCCACCACACCCACCTTATTATTTCATTTCGGATAACTTTATTGTTGTATTCAGTTTTTCCTATAAGACAGCCCTAAAGAAATAGACTTATTAATTCTTCTTGTGATTGACACTTTACTTTCAGAGATGGGCTGAATCTCTGTGCTCACTTTTTCTGCCATTATACAAAGGCCACCAGATTAGTTAGCTTTGGCAGTCTCATGAACATAGTGGTTCATGCCATTTAAACTAGAACACTTTTTGGGAGATTGTAGACTTGTATTTGAGCTTATGTGGACCCTAGGGGTTAGTTCCTTAATTCCCACCCCATGCTGAGATACCCTGCTAGTGGCTGGTCAGTATCATCATCCACTAAGCCCTCTTCAGGCCTGATACCGTGTTTTTTAACTCTTCCATAATTGTCACCTTGAAATCTTTTTGGTTTTTCAAGGTAGAGTCTCGCTCTAGCCCAGGCTGACCTGGAGTTCACTATGTAGGTGGCCTTGAACTCACAGTGATTCTCCTATCTCTGCCTCCTGAGTGCTGGGATTAAAGGCATGTCCCACCATACCTGGCATGGTCTTGAATTATTTAAGTTGAGCTTAAGTAGAGATGGAAGTCTGCTGTGAAGTTGTAAGTTGGAAAGTGTTGGTTTGTGTTCAGCTCAGTGTTTACCTCAGTGTTCAGCAGGTGGCACATGAGTGGAGGATCCTCGAGTGTTGGCAGTGGTGTGGAATAGCTCAGGAACAAAGGTACACCAGGTCTGGTCTTTGGCTAGGTTTCTGTAGCTACCTTTTGATTTTGCAGAAAAAGCCACCACGTGAGAATGGCCATAAGCAGATAAGTAGCAGTTCCTCTGGATGTCTCTCTCCTCCAAATGCTTCCGTGCAAAGCCCTAAGCATGAGTGGAAAATCGTTGCTTCAGAAAAAACTTCAAGTAAGTTTGTGTTCAACTTCTCTTATTTTTAAGGATTGATACCAATTTACTACTTTCAGATTGACTAAGGAAAAATTCAGAAGCAGTGACATTTGGAAAGCTAGCAGAATGTTCCAATCTGGGATCTGGAAACTGGAATCCAATTCACAATCATCCAACAACTGAGAGTATTAATTGCATCATAAACATGGAACTCTTGTGTTTGCAGATAATACTTACTTGTGCCTGGCTGTGCTGGATGGTGTTTTCTGTGTCATTTTCCTTCATGGGCGAAACAGCCCACAGAGCTCACCCACAAGTACTCCAAAACTAACCAAGAGTTTAAGCTTTGAGATGCAACCAGATGAGCTCATAGAAAAGCCCATGTCTCCCATGCAGTATGCACGGTCTGGTTTGGGGACAGCAGAGATGAATGGCAAACTCATAGCTGCAGGTAAGAACAGAAGTAGTGCTTTGTTGTAAGTGTAACTGGGTAAGCCTATGAGTAGGCATTTATTCTTGATTTTGTGCTATTCACATTTTGGGGGACAGGACTTAAATTGCTTTCTTCTAAGTCATTCCAAGAAGACAGAAAAAAACAATGCTGTTGAGTATGCCTAGCCTTCATTATAGATCAATGTCTTTCTATTTTATTTTGTTTGTGAGGCAGGGTCTTACTGTAGCTCAGGCTAATCTTGAACTCAAGGCAATCCTCTTACCTCAGCCTCCCTAGTGCTGAGATAGGTATGAATCACCAAGACTGGCAAAAATAAACTGGTTGGGGGCGGGGGCATTGACTGAATTTTTTTTTTTTTTTTTTTTGAGGGGTGCTGGAGATTGAGCCCAGGGTCTCAGTGCATGCTAGGCCAAGTACTATTGACTGACATCCCTAAATCTGTTGCTGATTAAAAAAAAAAAAACAAGAAAAAAAAAACTGCAGAGTGAGAAGTTTCTCTCCCTAATTTTCAAGCCAGAGCAGGCAATTTTCTTATACAGATGTTATTCTTTGAATATTATGAGTGTTCAGTTAAATACTTATTGTGTACTTACTTAAAGCCATTCCAGTTGGGCCTGGGCCTAGTGGTATAAGCCTTTAACCCCAGCTTTCAGGAGGTGAGGCAAGAGGAAAAGAAGTATAAAACTAGCCTGGGCTGCATAGTGAGACCCTACCACCAGAAGGAAAACAAAATCCAGCCATTCTAGACTAAAAACATTGGCCTAATTGAATATTTTTAATTTTAATTTTGTCTTAATTTTTATGTGTTTGAGAGAGAGAGAGAGAATGGGTGTGCCAGGGCCTCCAGCCACTGCAAACTCCAGATGCTTCTTGTGCATCTGGCTTAACATGGGTCCTGGAAAATTGAACCTGGGTCCTTTGGCTTTGCAGGCAAGCACCTTAACCACTAAGTCACCTCTCCAATCTCTCTCTCTCTCTCTCTCTCTCTCTCTCTCTCTCTCTGTCTGTGTGTGTGTGTGTGTGTGTGTGTGTATGTATAAATAAATTACCTGTGTATGCCAGTATCTCTTGCCACTGCCCATTAGGCTGTATGTGGGTGGCTGGGGAGTTGTACCTGGGCCGACAGGCTTTGCAAGCAAGCACCGTTCACCCACCACTAAGCCATCTCCCCACCTGCTTCCCCTCCCCCTGATTAAATATTTTGAATATAATCCTTTGGTTGTCTTCCCAGGTGGCTATAACAGAGAAGAATGTCTTCGAACAGTTGAATGCTATGATCCACATACAGATCATTGGTCCTTTCTTGCTCCCATGAGAACACCAAGAGCCCGATTTCAAATGGCTGTACTTATGGTAAGTACAGTATGTGGCAGAAACAAACCATGTTTAGTTTTAGTTTTTCTCATAACTTCAGAATGGTAGAAATTCTCATTTCTCATTTTTGATAACAGGGCCAGCTGTATGTGGTAGGTGGATCTAATGGCCATTCGGATGACCTGAGTTGTGGAGAAATGTATGATCCAAGCATTGATGATTGGACCCCTGTTCCAGAGTTGAGAACTAACCGTTGTAATGCAGGTAATAGTAGTTGTCTTCTGAAAGAGCCAGTATTTAAACATGGTAATTAAGCTATTAACACCTAGCTATATTTTGCACTTTGCATAGGAGTATGTGCTCTCAATGGGAAATTATACATCGTTGGTGGCTCTGATCCATATGGTCAGAAAGGACTGAAAAATTGTGATGTATTTGATCCTGTGACCAAGTCATGGACGAGCTGTGCTCCTCTTAACATTCGTAAGTTGAGCCCTCCCAACCTTTTCTCACTCCCTTCCTTCACTTAGTTGAGTTTTTTTTTTTTTTTGAGACAGGGTCTTGCCTATATGGCCTTGGCTAACTTGTAGCTCACTTTGTAGACCCAGCACCTCAGACTTGCCACTGTCCTCCTGCCTCTACCTTCCAAGTATTGGGTTTACAAGTGACCATCACAGTCTTATTTTGTGTGTGTGTAGTATGTGCACACCCTGTACACATGTATATGGTGATCAGAGGAGGGTGACAAGTGTGTTCTATAATACCTTTTTCTTTTTAAAGAAATAAATACAGCTGGGCATGGTAGCACACGCCTTTAATCCCAGTATTTGGGAGGCAAAGGTAGGAGGATCGCTATGAGTTCGAGGCCACCCTGAGATTACATAGTGAATTCCAGGTCAGCCTGGGCCAGAGCGAGACCCTACCTTGAAAAACCGAAAAATGAAAAAAAAAAAAAAAAAAAAAAAAGAAATACATATTAAAATGTTTTAAATGTTTTGCTGCTGCAAAGTCCAGATGTATGCCCCTCACTTTGTGCACCTGGCTTTATGTGGGTAATGGGGAATTGAACCTGGGCTGTCAGGATTTGCAAGAGAAAGGTCCTTTAACCACTGAGCCACCTCTCCGGCCCTACACCTTATTTTTTAAGTGAGGGTCTGTCAGTTGACCTGGAGCTTGCACTGTTTTTCAGTTAGGTTGGCTTACCATGCCCCAGTGATTCTCTTGTCTGTGTCCCTTTCAGGACTGAGGGTGTAAGTGGGTTTGACTATGCACTCTGCTTTTCATGGGAACTTGGGTCATTGGTTTTGTACAGTAGGCTGGCACTCTTCCCCATTGAGCCATCTCCCCAACCTGATCTTAGTTTTATTAAAAGTATTTTTTAAGTTTGGCATTATTAGTGTGTGTAGTACCATTGATTGTAATATTCTTGCCTTGCTTTGATTCTGTAGGTAGACACCAGTCTGCAGTGTGTGAGCTTGGTGGTTACTTGTACATAATCGGAGGTGCAGAATCTTGGAATTGTCTGAACACAGTAGAACGTTACAATCCTGAAAATAACACCTGGACCTTAATTGCACCCATGAATGTGGCTAGACGTGGAGCTGGAGTAGCTGTTCTTGATGGTGAGGGTTGGGGCTTGAAGAAGGAAATAGTATTTAGTGGCAAGGATTTATTCTGCAATTCCAAGAAAGTGTCAGTTATTCATTTGTATAATTAAGATTCATATGCAGCTAACTCTTCTGATACAATGGAGGTTCAGGCTTGAACAAGAGTTTGTTGTTTTCTTTTCTCCCCCCAAATTAGACCTTTAGTGTTCCTGCTTTTGGATGTGTGAAGAAATTTCAGATCTTCCTCTATCAACCATACTCATGTTGTCTTGGACTTTTTTGTTTCTCTTTGTTGAGGATGTAACTTTAAGAATTTCTTTTTTTTTTTTTTTTTTTTTTTTTTTTTTTGAGATATAGTGTCTTGCTTTAGCCCAGACTAATCTGGCATTCACTATGTAGTCTCAGGGTGGCTTTGAACTCTCAGCGATCCTCCTACCTCTGCCCCTCAAGTGCTGAGATTAAAGGTATGTGCCACCATTGGGCCTGGCAAGAACTTAATTTCTAAGCACAACTTTCTAAAACATTAAACATTGTTTTATATAGGCACAGCCTTGCATATCCTTTTTGTTGATTTCCTTAATTTCTAGTTAAATAATTTTAGTTATTAGTATCATGTTTGGAACAGAGCTGAACTATAGTAAGCCTTTGGCTCAGCACGCTTAAGTGTGCAAGGCACAAATAGTTTAGAAGTTGCTGGCTTAGGACCCTTTCTGTGAGCCTTGTCAATGTATATTATAGCCACATGAGTGACAGTTGATTAAGTGGTGGTCAGATGAGAAAGTAATGAATCTGAGAATCCGTAAAGAATTACAAAATGTACTTCAGCATTTAGGTAATGTTTCTTCCTTCCTCTTGTAGCTCTGGTTTCTACAATGTGCTTGGCCAGATTATATAGTGTTGGTGGTTTTCAGACCAGGTCTCACTGTGTAGTAGCTCAGGCTGGCCTGAGTGTGGTGATCCTCAGGTCTTGGCCTCCTGGGTGTTGGGTTACAGGTATATACCACTGTATGCCTTGCCTGCAAAGACATTTAATTGAATTTTTTTATCAGAATGACCAAGCAGTTCTATTTAAAAGCCACTGACTAGATTAGCAATTAAGATCGAGCGGGGAGAGGTGTGTGTTTCCTCCCATGTTAAAGTAGTCATTAGTTTTACTCTGTCTCACTTCTCTTTTAGGAAAACTGTTTGTAGGTGGTGGCTTTGATGGTTCTCATGCCATCAGCTGTGTGGAGATGTATGATCCAATGAGGAATGAATGGAAGATGATAGGAAATATGACTTCACCAAGGAGCAATGCTGGGATCACAACTGTAGGGAACACCATTTATGCAGTAGGAGGATTTGATGGCAATGAATTTCTGAATACAGTGGAAGTCTACAATCTTGAGTCCAACGAGTGGAGCCCTTATACAAAGATTTTCCAATTTTAACAAATTTAAGACCCTTTCAAACTAACAGGCTTAGTGATGTAATTGTGTTTAGTAGAGGTACACTTGTGAATAAGGAGGGTGGGTGGGATAGATGTTGCTAACAGCAACACAAAGCTTTTGCATATTGCATATTATTAAACATGCTGTACATACTTTTTGTGTTTGGAAAGGAATGCAAAGATTAAGGTCTGTTTTGTGTATTTTTAAAACTTCTTTGGTTATTTTACTTTTTGGAGGTTGATATTATAAAAGAATAAACTGAGACTTGATTGGGAGCATCATTTCAAGAAGTCCCCGCTCTTCCACATTTGTTTTGCCAATTTGCACATTAGGTGACTCTTCCTCAGTTCTGTCTTATGGAGCAAGAGGGTAGAGTTTAAACATAGGCCGTTGGGTTTTTTAAGGGCCCTTTTTCAATAACTGGAACATTCTATACAACTTATTTAAGTAGATTACAGTGACTCTTTTTGTTTTTATTAAAAGCAAGCTGACATGCCTACCAATATTAGTCTTTTATGATTGCCTTTTTATAACTTTTTATATTCTCAGCAGAGTGCTTGATCTGTTAAGGTCAAATGTGACAGATTGAAGTTACTGAAGCAGAGTGGCAGTCTCAAAGGATGCAGAGTGGGGCATTGTTTTTTTGTTTTTTGAAATGCTCAGAATGCAAAAACTTGGAAGCATTTGCCTCAGCTATACTTTTTTTTGAGAATGCAGTGTCAATGTTTATTTGGAGTTGTTGAACAGTAATACAGTGAATGGTATTCAGCATTTCAAACACTGGTTTGAATTATTTTGACTTTTTAAGGGTAGGACATTTAACCTGTCTTTATGTATCATTAACAAAACAATTATAACTGGAAGCCCTTGATTGAAAAAAAAAAATTGTATTGGGTTTGTGAATGCAGGCTTTACCAGAACTGTGCTTTGGTTTTTCTCATCTGGAGTAACACTGATTGGGGTGACTCAGTATCTAATGTGTAGTGCTGCACACCTAACTTATGGTGCCAACATGAGCATAATGCTTGCTATAGATGCAAACACATTAAAGGTACTTTGTAGTAAATCCTCCTATCATGGGATTAATGTCTACATGTTTTGTGTATTCAATTTATTGCTAAAAATTAAGGGGAAATTCCTTTTACCAGTAAAGATGGGCTGTCAGGTATATTTGGCATCATATCTGAAAGAAGGGGTTTTTGTTTTTCACAAATGAAGCACATGGGAACTTAATGAGCCAGCTGGCATGAAATGACTTAATTAGCTAACTTGGGCTAGGGAAGAAATTGGCCATTTTTTTTTCAAATGTTTTGTCAGCCCTTTGCCACCTGATTTGTGTTTCATGACCACCAAGAAAGAAAATCAGTTCACCTGGTTACTATGTAGTCCTTACTAAACATCTTTTTCCCCTGGTTTGTTTCTGGATTAAAATTTGCTTAGCAAGTTAGCAGATTGTCTGATTGATAACTTCTTTTTATGGATCTGTGTATGTTCTATTCAGCACAAGGAAATAAAGTTTTAGTTGAGGAGCACTAAAATCCTTGAAATCACTTTTCATTGCATAAGTAACATGCTTTATGCAAATGAAAGAAGTGTGGGAATATTTGTGTGAAAGTTTTCCTGTGTTCGTTACCACTGGTGACCAAGAGGGAATTTAGTGGCTAAAAGTATGCCTTTAAAGCAGCTCTTATGTAAGTGTACATATAGGGAAAAAATGGTACTAGGTGCTTATCCATATCAAAGAAATTTCTTCAAGGATGGAAATAGCATAGTCTCAACATAATTTTTTAAAAGTTGGGTTTTGTCAGCCAGGCGTGGTGGTGCGCGCCTTTAACCCAGCACTCGGGAGGCAGAGGTAGGATCACTGAGTTCGAGGTCACCCTGAGACTACATAATGAATTCCAGTGAGACCCTACCTCGGGAAAAAAATTGGCTTTTGTCTTATCAGTATGGATTCTGGAATGGTTTAACCTGCCTTTTTTTCACTCTATCTCTAAGGCAGGGTCTCATTCGAGCTGACCGGGGATTCACTCTGTAGCCCATGCTTGTAGGTAGTGTTCTAAATTTTCCCCTAGCTTAACATTATTCGAAATGTGTAAATAATCGTCTTGTAGACTGATGTGATAGGAGCTAAAATTGTTGCTTAATTAACAATACGAGGTCCTTACAAGGGTTAGAAAGTATACCTGTGGAGCACGGAATTCCTGACCAAGCCAGAAGCTTCTGGAGAGTCTTACATTGAGTAACACATAGCAAGATGACCAATAAGATAGTGGGCTTTCCTTTTTCCCAGGGCTGGAACTGACCTTGGCCTGGGCAAGGGATCTACCACTGAGCTGTAACCCTAGCCCTAAACTCTTAGATTATACTTTACTGGTGAATTGAACAGGGTTAGAAGCAAAAACAATACAGGGTATATATGATTGGTATCTTGGGGAAACAGAACCTTAAGGGGGCATTGTCTGAATAGGCTACTTTGCTCAGAGTGAGCTAACAGTAAGTACTACAATAAACTAGCCTAGAAGAAGCACACACAGAATACCTGACTTGGAGCAATGAAATGAGGAAGGAATTAGATATCCAATCAGTTATGAACAGCTATCCATACTAAGGTTACTTATAAAACAGATGTTTAGTTTCTCTCAGTCAAGTGATACCAAGCCTTTCAAGGTATAGGTGACAAGAGACTGAGGTATGATTGCACATGAACCAGTTTATTGGGGTTATGTGCAGACAGCAGGGTGAGGGCAGCTTCATCATCACGAAGTCCTAAATCTAGCTTTTTCCCAAGATCACTTACAGCTGGGGAAAAACAGGAACAGTTGCTGAATTCCAGGTGAGGGTCTTGTGACCCTCCCTTGTCAATAGCTCCATTACTATAGGCCTTTGGATCACAGTAATGTTCCCAAAGTTGTCATACCTACCAGGCCAAAGCATTTTGGGGGGAGGGCTTTTCAAGGTAGGGTCTCACTCTGGTCCCAGGCTGGCCTCGAACTCACAGCGATCCTCCTACCTCTGCCTCCCAAGTGCTGGGACTAAAGGCGTGCACCACCACACCCGGCAACCAAAGCATTCTTTACCTCAAGATGGCTTCATGTTATGCTCAGAGGAAAAATGCCATACAACTCCAGGCTTGAAAAAGTATTAGATGGATTTTGTATCTAGAATTTGATCCAGTTTTTTTTTTTTTTAATTTAGTATGCTGACCATAGAATAGAACCCAGGACCTTTCCATATGCTAGGTAAGCACTCTACTATTGAGTTACATAAAATCCAATTCCAGCCCCAACAATTCAATTTAAAATGGATAAAATAGAGCTAGATAATTGGGAGAAATACTTTGGAATGATGTCTTTTTGACATGAACTGCCTGTTGCATTGATGACCTCACAATAACTATTGTGATAATACATAATATTGGACTCACCAACATTCTGCCATGGATGGTGGGATAGGGCAAAAAAAAAAAGTAGAGGGACTAAATAGGGAGAAGAAAGGATTCAGGGGAGAGAAGACAAAAGGTAATACTAGGAATTATGATCAAGTATACACAAGAATGATAATATCATCAAAAAGTTAAAGATGTGAAAAATTTTCAACATTTCACTTAACCAAGGGTGAGTGGGTTAGCCAATAGGAACATAAATCACTGGAAAAGGGTAAGGTAAAGCCAAAAGTACATCTAAAGCCAAGTTCCAGTTAGGGTGCACAATTACTAGAACTTGTTGCTGGGGGTCTGTAAAAATTGTATGGGCACTTTAATGTTGGGCAGTTTAACATTTGTGACAGCAATCTCGTATTTGCAAGTGAAGTATGCTCACAGAAACCTGTGTGCAATTAGAGCAGCTATTCATTGTGAACAACATATCCAGAGTAGCCTTCCCACTGGTGGACGAATGAACCAGTGTCACTGCAGTAGAATACCACTGGAACAGAAGGAACAACTGATGGTTATGGGTGGATCTCAAGTGAAGTAAGCCAGACTCAAGGCTCCAATTACTGGAAAGGAGAGCCAGGAATTAGATCAGGTGTAAACCCACAGGTAGAAATGAGATTTCCACATGGAATTTTTAGAGGTGGAATTTACATCTTTGAGCTGGTGGCTACATGCTGGTGTTTGATAAAGCTCAGACCAATACAGGATAAAAGTGTTCAATCATGGTGGCAAAAGCCTATAATCACAGCACTCAAGAAATTGGTTTGTAGTTTGCAACACTGAGCCAAACTAGTAGTCGAGATTTGAGTGCCTTCTGTGAGCCAATAGGTTACCCACGGAATGGGAAAGAATTTTTGCCAGCTATATCATTGACAGAGGCCTAATACCTAAAATCTACAAAGAACCCAAAAAACAACAAAAAATGGTAGAGAACTGAATAGGGAGTTGTAATAGGAAGAAATACAAATAGCTAACACTTAAAAATGTTCAACATCCCTAACCATCAAATAAGTGCAAATTAAAACTATTAGATTTCACCTTACTCCAGTAAGGATGGGAATCATTAAAAAAAAAAAAATCAAACTACAACAAATGTTGGGGAGGATGTGGGGAAAGGGGAACCCTCATTCACTGTTGGGAATGGAAACTTGTACAGCCACTAAGGAAATCAATAGGGAGATTCCTGAAAAAGATGAATATAGAATTGCCAACAGACCCAGTTGTTCTCTTACCGGGCATTTATCCTAAATGCTTCATACTTCACTACAAAGATATTTGCTCAACCATGTTTATAGCTGCTCAATTCACAACTGCTAAGGAACTGGAATCAACCCAGGTGCATACTCTTCTTTTTTTCAATTTTTTCGAATTTATTTATTGAAAGAGGCAGATAGAGACAGAATGGGCACGCCAGGGCCTCTAGCTGCTGAATACTCCAGACGCACACACCACCTTGTGCATCTGGCTTAGGTAGGTCCTGAGGAATCGAACCTGGGTCCTTTGGCTTTGTAGGCAAGCACATTCACCGCTAAGCCATCTCTCCAGCCCCCATACTCCTTTCTTAAGAGGTAAGTTCATCACAGCCTATCACAGTTGGGGGCTAAAAGTGCTCCATTAGATGGTGGGCTAGAGAGTTGTCAAGTAAGGAAGGTAAAAAATATATCCTAGGCTCAGAGTCACCACTGACAAAAGGCTTGTTTTTCCCTCAAGAAGGAAGCACCTCACTTGGTCTTTCACATGACAAAGGCCTGTGTTGTGAAAGTGAAGCCCACCCCACTGTGAAGTTCTAATCTGCAGTCACAATCACCCACTGCAGATGGGCACCACAGACTTCATCTTTTAGTGGCTTTTTGTGGGGGCAGGGGGAACCTCCCTGAAGAGTCTTCCCCCCCTAGACAGGGCACAGATGACAGACCAAAGGATGATTATACTAAAACCAGTTTGGGGAACCGATGAGTTTATTGGGGTTACTTACAGAGTAGGGTGAGGAGTTGATGACAGGAGCAATAGATGACTCAAACACAGCTGCACCACTAGAAGTCTCATCCCATCCTTGATGGAAGACCACCCCATAGCTGCTTTGACTCAAAGGCTGCTGCACCACCAGAAAGCCCACCTCAGCACAGAAGCTGCCTCTCTGGAGCACACTGCACCACTTGCTGGCAGCTCCATCAGTCTTCCTCCAAGCTGTCGTTCCCCTGTATTGAAGAGACTCACTTCTTTTTTTCTTCAAGGTAGTCCAGGCTGACCTGGAGTTCACCATGTAGTATTTGGCTGCTCTCAAATTCAGCGATCCTCCTACCCATAGCCCCGAGTGCTGGGAATAAAGGCACGTGCCACCACACCTCTCACACACACATACACACAGATAAAGATAGAATGGGATGGGAGAGCCAGAGCCTCTAGGTGATGCAAAACAAAACTCCAGACACAAATGCCATTTTGTGCACCTGGCTTTACGTGGGTACTGAGGAATCAAACTTGGGTCATTTGGCTATACAGGCAAATGCCTTAACCACTGAACCACCTCTCCATCCCAGAGACTCACTTTTAAAATAAAATACTTTTATTTATATGCAAGCAGAGAGGAAGAGAGAGGGAATGAGATACAGGGAATGGGGTATGCCAAGGCCTCTTGCCACTGCAAGAGATGAATGGGCCACTTTGTGCATCTAGTTTTACATGGATACTGGTGAATCAAACATATGCCATCAGGATTTGCAAGCAAGTGCCTTTAACTGCTGAGCCAGCTCTCCAGCATGAGACACTCTTTTAATATTGCACTTTATATTCATTTCAGAATATTGGGAAATAAACTGAAACACCAAATCTTACTAAAATAAGTTATTTATTGCTCTTTTAAAAAATAAATTAACAGAATACAAATTTGATTTAATCTATTAACAAAAGCATAATACACTTCAGTAAACAAGGATTTCCAACTTACTGTAGACCTAAGAAGTCAAACCCTTGAAGTTTAGGTAGCCACTGCCACCTAATTCCCAAAATTCATGCTGTTTCACATTTAAGGGCAAATCAGCAGAGGGTCTCTTCCCCACTAGAAATGCACTGAAAGTGACAAGCCCAAAGGACAGAAGCTATGTAGGATGCAGGAGCAAAGTCAAAATTCTATTTTCATTTCCCTGAGGGAGGTGGTTATATTTCCACCAGATTTATTTTTGTTTTGTATGTATATGTATATGTATATGATGTGGGTGTGTGCATGCCATATCAGAGGACAGCTTTGGTATTTTTCCTCCTTCCAGCTTTTTTTTGTTAGGTTTTTCAAGGTATGCCCAGGCTGACCTGGAACTCACTATGTAGTCTCAGGCTGGCCTTGAACTCACAACAATACTCCTACCTCTGCCTCCCAAGTGTTGGGATTAAAGACGTGCGCCACCACGCCTGGCTCCTTCCACCTTTTGAGACAGGGTTTCTCATGGTATTTTTGCTGCTGCTGCTTGAGGGTTTCTGGAATCCCCTGGCCCTGCCTCCCATTGCTGTAAGTGCACTAGGATGATAGCCTTACACCACTTTGCATCTGGCTTTACATGGGCACTGAGGAGGATCAAACTTGGGTTGGCAGGTCTGCAAGCAAGCCATAACTGCTGAACCATCTCCCCAACCCTCCACCAAGGTTTATACAGATGACAGTTCAATCAGGAAAAGAGTTCATTCATGGAATGTGGTTAGTATGGTCATGTCTTAGTGGTGCTAATGCTGTGCCCTGGGCCATGCTTATGTGGCAGTGGTTCCTGACACAGGAACAATGAGAAGATGGCTCTCTTTACCTTAGGGACAGGACTCAGTACCAGAAGTATGGAGCTATTTCTAATGCCAGAAGAGTGGATCCCATAGTTTATCAGTAGATGCAATGAGACTATTAAAAACACACCTTTTGTAGGTATGAGACATTTATAATTTCTCCTGGGTTTGGCTCAAAAAAAGTGACCAGGTTGAAAGTTACTATGTTATTCTTGAAGACAGATGAAACTCTGCTTAAGAACTTAGGTCCTACTGTTGAGTGTGTCATCATTCCACCCTCTGTTTTTGGCCTCCATATACACAGAAGCATTGCACTGCTGCATGGTATACTCCATCTCGATCAGTTGGCGGCATCCAATGGTTAGCTTTTCCCTAAGGAAATAATGTTAAAACAGTGCATGACAGTTAGTTGCACTATTTATGGCACATACATATTGGTTTTTTATTTTTTTTTTTTTTTTGGTAGGGTTTTGCTCTAGCCTAGTCTGACTGGGAATTAACTATGTAATCCCAGGCTGGCCTTGAACTCAGTGATACTCCTACCTCTGCCTCCCAAGTGCTGGGATTAAGAGTGTGCCACCATACCTGGCTATGATGTTTTTGAAATATGTAAATATTACAAGACTGGCTCAAATGATAAAATTAATATGCATTACTTCACACACTTATTTTTTGTGGCAAACACTTACTTTTAGAGGCAGACATGATGTTTCATGCCTGTTAATCTGAAACAGGATTATTTTAAATTTCAGGCCAAACTAGGCTATAACTTAAGACCCTTTCTCAACAAATAGCTATTCTTGACATTTCAAAATACAAATTACCTTTTTTCTTTGAGGTAGAGTCTCGCTCTAGCCCAGGCTGACCTGGAATTCACTATGTAGTCTCAGGATGGCCTTGAACTCATGGCGATCCTTCTACCTCTGCCTCCCAAGTGCTGGGATTAAAGGTGTGTGCCACCATGCCTGTCTGTACTGTCAATTCTGAGTTCAATTTTTTTAGATCCCATATATAAGTGAAATCATATGGTATTTCTTTTTTCAACTTATATCACTGGTCATAATGGTCTCCATTGCCTGTCTGAAATGATAGGCTTTCCTTCTTTATGATGGCTCAGTATTTGATAGGGCACATATGAAAAATTTATCTATTCATCAGCTGATGGACACTCAGGCTAATTCTATTTCTTGGCTACTGTGTTTAATACTACAATGAACATGGAGGTGCAGAATTCTTCAACATATATATTCCATTTCTCTTGGCTATATTACAGTTTCTTAATATGTTATTATAGTAGGGCTTGAAATATATTCTTTATTTTGGGGGGGGTTCAAGGTAGGGTAAGGTCTCACTTTCTAACAGCGATCCTCCAACCTCTGCCTCCCAAGTATGGGTACTGCACCACAGAGCCTGGCTTGAAATATATTCTTTGATACTTAAGAGAAAATAGCAACAGTTATGATTTACTGGCACAGGCAAACATGGGTAGATAGGCACTAAAACAAGCACAGATTCTTAGATAGCCAACATCAAGAAAAGCTGGTGTCATTTCTGGAATTTATAAGTAAGGGATCCCATGGCAGATCTCTGCCAACAAGCAAAGCTGCATGTTTAAACTTAACCCCTTGTGTGTGGTATACTGGGATGAACAATCTACTTCTTCCTCTCTGTAGGCCTTCTCCTAGCAGGAGGTGGGCTTATATAGAGATGTAACCAAGTACTAAGCAACATTGTACAACAAACAGCTTCACCTGATCTTCAGTTGAAGTTGAAGAACAGATAGATAGATTAGACACATCTTCTGAAGAAACAAATACTTGAGAAAGGACAAGAGCCCAGAGTGGTGGCACACGACTTTAATCCCAGCGCTTGGAAGGCAGAGATTAAGAGGATCAGCATGAGTTCGAGGCCACCCTAGACTACATAGTGAATTCCAGGTCAGCCTGGGCTAGAGTGAGACCCTACCTCAAAACCTGCCCCTCCCCCCAAAAAGAGAAAGGACAAGAGAGTGATAAACCAAAAAAAAAAAAAAATTATTTATCTGAATCTGTCTAAATTAAAATGAAAAATCTACCTTTCCCGTCTGGTAGTTTTGGTAAAATGCTTGGGCTAGTTTCAAATTTGTGATCCTATCTCAGCCTTCCAAATAGCTAAGATAATAGCACTACCACACCTACCAAACATTTAAACATTTTAAGTTTTAAGTTTTTTTTTTTTTTTGGTAGGGTCTCACTCTAGCCCAGGCTGACCTGGAATAATGCACTATGTAGTCTAAGGGTGGCCTTGAACTCACAGCTTCTACCTCTGCCTCCCGAGTGCTAGGATTAAAGGCATGCACCACCATGCCCAGCTTAAGTTCTAATATAATAAGATATGATCCACATAAAAAAAAAGCTCTCTAGGGTCTGCAATAAAATTTTAAATATACAGTAATGGAGCTGGGAGGATGGCTTAGCAGTTAAAGGGACTTGATTGCAAAGCCTTCCATATAGGGTTGATTGCTCAGTACCCACATAAAGCTAGATGCATTTGAAGTTCATTTGCAGTGTCAGGAGGCCCTGGCACACCATTCTCTTTTTGTTGCTTTCTCTCTTCCCTTACAAATAAATCAGTAAAATATAAAAATAAGTAAACAAACAATACATGTAAAGGAGTCTGTGGTAGTTTGAATAGATGTCCCCCAATATATTCAGTGTTTTATTAGTTTATAGTTTGCATCTGCAGCCACCTTGCTGGAGGCAATGTCACTGGGCGGATCTTAAGGTGTAGTGGTGGGTTTGAGATTCCATTGTAAAGAGATGCAAAGTGTGCCTAATAGGAAGGAGTTCCTGAAGTATGCTGTGCTGTGGCTTTTCTCTCTCTCTTGCCTGATCCTGTAAGAGCAGACCAGCTTCTTCTGCCATTATGGAATTTCCCCTGAATCTGTAAGCATCAATAAATAATATCCCTTCCTCCATAACTGTGCCTAGTCTGGAAGTTCATCTCAGTGAACCTGAAGCTGTCTGCTACAGAGCCTAACTAGGATGGTAGTACACAGGGGAAGAATCTGAGCTACTTAGGAGACTGATGGAAGAGGACTGTAGGAGCTTACAAGTTCAACGGCAAGCCCTTATCTCAACAATGAATGAATGAACAAAAAAAGATACCTTCCTACCTACCCACATACATGAGTCTTGAGGTAAAAACAATTTTGAAAATTTTATGCCTGATACATACACACAGGCTGTATGTATGAAAATTTTTCATGCTAAAAAAAGTTAAAGAATCATAAGAAAGAACCCCTTCACTATCCTAAAGTGATGCTAACTATGGTAAAAGCTAGTTATGATGATCTATATTTACATACAGAGACACTTACCTATACTCTGTCTGAGAAACACAATCATAAAGTTCCTGGGCAGTAAATTTGACATTTTATTTACCTGAAAAGAATCAAAATATAATTATTGAAACATATTAAATCAGGGCTGGGGATGTAGCTGAGTTGGTAGAGTGCCTAGCATACACAAAACCCTAAGTTTGATCTCTAGCACTACATAAAACTGGGCAGAAGGTAATATGCTTTATAATCCCTATATTTGGGAGACAGGAACAGGAAGATCAGAGGTTCAAGAGAGTCCTTGGATACACAGTGAGTTCAAGGCCAGACTGGGCTACATAAGACACTGTCTTAAAAACAAAACAGGGCTGAAGAGATGGCTTAGCAAGGACCTGTGTTTGACTCTCCAGATCCTATGTAAGCCAGATGCACAAAGGTCAGGCAAGCACAAGGTCACACATGCCCATTGGGTGGCACAAGTGTCTGGAGTTCTATTGCAGTGGTTGAGGCCCTGCTGCACCAATTCTCTCTCTCTTTCTCTCTCTCTCTCGCATGATCTCTCTAAAACAAAATAAAACAATCAAGCTATATTAAATCAGTAAGTGATGAGACTATAACTAAAATAGCAAAATCTGAGGGAGCATGATTTTAAATTTTTAGTTAATGCTTTTAAAAAGGATTAAACATAATAAGTTCACTGACCATAAATGTTAACACTGAACTATATATAAAATTCTTAGTCCTAATATAACTTAATCTGTTTCTAGAACTAGTAGAAATGAGATCTGGATGTAGTAGGAATCTTTTTTTATTTTTACTTTTTTGATCAACTTGACCTGGAACTAACTCTGAAATCCCAGGCTAATCCTGAACTCACATCATCGATTTATCTCAGTCCTGAGCGCTAGGGTTACAAACATAAACCACTATGCCTGGCTTGTACTAGGAATCTTAACAAAAGAAATAATCACTTTGGAGATCAAATGGATAGTATAAATTGTATGGAAAGGTCTGATTTAGAAAAAAATAATGACTTATAGACATCTCCTTCCCTCCCTCATTGTACTAAAATCAGACCCAGAGCTTCATGTATGCTAAGCAAATGTTCTACCACTGAGCTATGCTCCTAGCCCATGGACATTTTCTAAAGAACTATATTTTTCAGAACATTGTAACTCAGTGACATAACTTATAAATCATAAATATAAAAATCCACTATTCAGGGATGGAGAGATGGCTCAGCAGTTAAGGCACATGCCTGAGAAGCCTAAGGACCCTGGTTCGATTCTCCAGGGCCCACATAAGCCAGATACATGAGGGAACGTACGTGTCTGGAGTTCATCTGCGGTGGACGGAGGCCCTGGCATGCCTATTCTCACTCTCCCTCTCTCTTTCCCTTTCTCTGTCTCTAATAAAAAAATAAAAATAAAATCTTTTTTAAAAAGTCCACTATTCAAATACTACCTATGACACACATGTGAAACACACAGATAAGGAATCTTTTATTTATTGAAATTTATTACTAATGTAGACTATGTTCTATTTATAAGCAAGAGCCAAAAAAAATTGTATTCATACACACATTTGGATGAAAAGTTTTTTTTTTTTTTTTTTTTTTTTTTTTTAAACCTGGTGTCGTGGCACATGCCTTTAATCCCAGCAGAGGTAGGAGGATTGCTGTGAGTTCGAGGCCAGCCTAGGACTACATCGTGAATTCCAAGTCAGCTGGGGCAAAACCACAAAAAAAAAAAAAAAAAAAAAAAAAAAAAAGGCTGGAGAGATGTCTTAGTGTTTAAGGCACCTGCCTCCTAAGCCTAAGAATGCCAGTTCCAATCTCCAGGTTCCACGTTTAGCCAGATGCAAAGTGAAAGGGCGCAATGCCGCACTTGCCCACAAGGAGGCGCACGCATCTGGAGTTCATTCGCAGTGGCTGAGAGGCTGCTGGCATGCCCATTTCTATCTGTCTTCCTCTCCCTATCTATGTCTCTCTCCAAAATAAAAATAAAATATTTTAAAAAATTGAAAAAAAAAAGTTCCTTTTCCCCCTCTATTTGGTCCTGAAGATTGAACCCAAAGCCTTGCTAGGCAAATTGCTTTCCCACTGAGCTACATCCCCTCACCCTGCAAACACACATTATTTATTTGTTTATTTTAAAAATATTTTTATTTAGGCAGCTGTGGTAGTGTATACCCAGTGCATTATTGCTTATTTGCAAAAATGCCATGACATTCTGCAATGTTTTCATAAAAAGCTTAGCATACTTATTTAGAAAATGTTTCATTCATTGAAAGTTAAATTATATATAGTTTTTAAAAATATATTTTATTTTTTATTTCTTTGAGAGAAAGAGGCAGAGAGAGACAGAGAGAGAATGGGTATGCCACGGCCTCCAGCCACTGCAAATGAACTCCAAGTGCATGTGCCACCTTGTGCAGCTGGCTTATGTAGGTCTTGGGGAATTGAACCGGGATCCTTTGGTTTTGCAGGCAAATGCCTTAACCACTAAGCCATCTCTCCAGCCCTATATATAGTTTTTAAATGCAATATTTAGGGCTAGGGGAATAGCTCCGTGGCAGAATGCTTGCCTAGCCTATCTAAGGTTCTGAGTCTAAGCCTCAGTAATTCAAATTATGTGTGTATGTGTGTATGTGTGTGTGTGTGTGTATAAATATATATATAAATTGATAATATATGCTATTTAAGGGAATGCAATAGTATTTTGCTTAAAATTAAGATTATATTTGTAATATAATATATACATATGTAAAGAGATGCAAAGTGTGCCTAATAGGAAGGAGTTCCTGAAGTATGCTGTGCTGTGGCTTTTCTCTCTCTCTTGCCTGATCCTGTAAGAGCAGACCAGCTTCTTCTGCCATTATGGAATTTCCCCTGAATCTGTAAGCGTCAATAAATAATATCCCTTCCTCCATAACTGTGCCTAGTCTGGAAGTTCATCTCAGTGAACCTGAAGCTGTCTGCTACAGAGCCTAACTAGGATGGTAGTACACAGGGGAAGAATCTGAGCTACTTAGGAGACTGATGGAAGAGGACTGTAGGAGCTTACAAGTTCAACGGCAAGCCCTTATCTCAACAATGAATGAATGAACAAAAAAGATACCTTCCTACCTACCCACATACATGAGTCTTGAGGTAAAAACAATTTTGAAAATTTTATGCCTGATACATACACACAGGCTGTATGTATGAAATTTTTCATGCTAAAAAAAGTTAAAGAATCATAAGAAAGAACCCCTTCACTATCCTAAAGTGATGCTAACTATGGTAAAAGCTAGTTATGATGATCTATATTTACATACAGAGACACTTACCTATACTCTGTCTGAGAAACACAATCATAAAGTTCCTGGGCAGTAAATTTGACATTTTTATTTACCTGAAAAGAATCAAAATATAATTATTGAAACATATTAAATCAGGGCTGGGGATGTAGCTGAGTTGGTAGAGTGCCTAGCATACACAAAACCCTAAGTTTGATCTCTAGCACTACATAAAACTGGGCAGAAGGTAATATGCTTTATAATCCCTATATTTGGGAGACAGGAACAGGAAGATCAGAGGTTCAAGAGAGTCCTTGGATACACAGTGAGTTCAAGGCCAGACTGGGCTACATAAGACACTGTCTTAAAAACAAAACAGGGCTGAAGAGATGGCTTAGCAAGGACCTGTGTTTGACTCTCCAGATCCTATGTAAGCCAGATGCACAAAGGTCAGGCAAGCACAAGGTCACACATGCCCATTGGGTGGCACAAGTGTCTGGAGTTCTATTGCAGTGGTTGAGGCCCTGCTGCACCAATTCTCTCTCTCTTTCTCTCTCTCTCTCTCGCATGATCTCTCTAAAACAAAATAAAACAATCAAGCTATATTAAATCAGTAAGTGATGAGACTATAACTAAAATAGCAAAATCTGAGGAGCATGATTTTAAATTTTTAGTTAATGCTTTTAAAAGGATTAAACATAATAAGTTCACTGACCATAAATGTTAACACTGAACTATATATAAAATTCTTAGTCCTAATATAACTTAATCTGTTTCTAGAACTAGTAGAAATGAGATCTGGATGTAGTAGGAATCTTTTTTTTTTTATTTTTACTTTTTTGATCAACTTGACCTGGAACTAACTCTGAAATCCCAGGCTAATCCTGAACTCACATCATCGATTTATCTCAGTCCTGAGCGCTAGGGTTACAAACATAAACCACTATGCCTGGCTTGTACTAGGAATCTTAACAAAAGAAATAATCACTTTGGAGATCAAATGGATAGTATAAATTGTATGGAAAGGTCTGATTTAGAAAAAATAATGACTTATAGACATCTCCTTCCTCCCTCATTGTACTAAAATCAGACCCAGAGCTTCATGTATGCTAAGCAAATGTTCTACCACTGAGCTATGCTCCTAGCCCATGGACATTTTCTAAAGAACTATATTTTTCAGAACATTGTAACTCAGTGACATAACTTATAAATCATAAATATAAAAATCCACTATTCGGGGATGGAGAGATGGCTCAGCAGTTAAGGCACATGCCTGAGAAGCCTAAGGACCCTGGTTCGATTCTCCAGGGCCCACATAAGCCAGATGCATGAGGAACGTGCGTGTCTGGAGTTCATCTGCGGTGGACGGAGGCCCTGGCATGCCTATTCTCACTCTCCCTCTCTCTTTCCCTTTCTCTGTCTCTAATAAAAAAATAAAAATAAAATCTTTTTTAAAAAGTCCACTATTCAAATACTACCTATGACACACATGTGAAACACACAGATAAGGAATCTTTTATTTATTGAAATTTATTACTAATGTAGACTATGTTCTATTTATAAGCAAGAGCCAAAAAAAATTGTATTCATACACACATTTGGATGAAAAGTTTTTTTTTTTTTTGGTTTTAAACCTGGTGTCGTGGCACATGCCTTTAATCCCAGCAGAGGTAGGAGGATTGCTGTGAGTTCGAGGCCAGCCTAGGACTACATCGTGAATTCCAAGTCAGCTGGGGCAAAACCACAAAAAAAAAAAAAAAAAAAAAAAAAAAAAAAAAAAAGGCTGGAGAGATGTCTTAGTGTTTAAGGCACCTGCCTCCTAAGCCTAAGAATGCCAGTTCCAATCTCCAGGTTCCACGTTTAGCCAGATGCAAAGTGACGAAAGGGCGCAATGCCGCACTTGCCCACAAGGAGGCGCACGCATCTGGAGTTCATTCGCAGTGGCTGAGAGGCTGCTGGCATGCCCATTTCTATCTGTCTTCCTCTCCCTATCTATGTCTCTCTCCAAAATAAAAATAAAATATTTTTAAAAATTGAAAAAAAAAAAGTTCCTTTTTCCCCCTCTATTTGGTCCTGAAGATTGAACCCAAAGCCTTGCTAGGCAAATTGCTTTCCCACTGAGCTACATCCCCTCACCCTGCAAACACACATTATTTATTTGTTTATTTTAAAAATATTTTTATTTAGGCAGCTGTGGTAGTGTATACCCAGTGCATTATTGCTTATTTGCAAAAATGCCATGACATTCTGCAATGTTTTCATAAAAAGCTTAGCATACTTATTTAGAAAATGTTTCATTCATTGAAAGTTAAATTATATATAGTTTTTAAAAATATATTTTATTTTTTATTTCTTTGAGAGAAAGAGGCAGAGAGAGACAGAGAGAGAATGGGTATGCCACGGCCTCCAGCCACTGCAAATGAACTCCAAGTGCATGTGCCACCTTGTGCAGCTGGCTTATGTAGGTCTTGGGGAATTGAACCGGGATCCTTTGGTTTTGCAGGCAAATGCCTTAACCACTAAGCCATCTCTCCAGCCCTATATATAGTTTTTAAATGCAATATTTAGGGCTAGGGGAATAGCTCCGTGGCAGAATGCTTGCCTAGCCTATCTAAGGTTCTGAGTCTAAGCCTCAGTAATTCAAATTATGTGTGTATGTGTGTGTGTGTGTGTGTGTGTGTATAAATATATATATAAATTGATAATATATGCTATTTAAGGGAATGCAATAGTATTTTGCTTAAAATTAAGATTATATTTGTAATATAATATATACATATATTTAATGACTAAAATTGATATGTAATTTTTTCTTTTCTTTTGTTTTTTGGAGAGACACACAGAGAGAGGGAGAGGAAGACAGAGATGGGCGCGCCAGCAGTCTCTCAGCTGCTGCAAACGAAATCAAGATGCATGCGCGCCACCTTGTGGTCAAGTGTGGCATTGCGCCTTTGCATCACTTTGAATCTGGCTAAATGTGGTACCTGGAGATTGGAACCGGCGTTCTTAGGCTTAGGAGGCAGGCGCCTTAACTGCTAAGCCATCTCTCCAGCCCTATAATTTTTTTTTTTTTTTTTTTGGTTTTTCGAGGTAGGGTTTCACTCTAGCTCAGGCTGACCTGGAATTCACTATGTAGAGCCCTATAATTTTTTTGTCAAGGTAGGGTCTCACTCTAGCTCAAGCTGAAGTAGAACTTACTATGTAGTCTCAGGATGGCCTCGAACTCATGGCAATCCTCCTTCCTCTGCCTCCCAAATGCTAGGATTAAAGGCATGTGCCACCAAGCCTGGCTTAGCTTATAATTTTTACTTTAAAAATTAAAAATATTCTAAAGACACATTTAGAGTTAAAACATCATTACTTCCTTTTAAAAATATTTTATTTTTTTTTATTTATTTGAGAGAAAGAGACTGAGATACAGAAGTAAGCAGGTACAGAGAGAGAGAATGGGTGCACCAGGGCCTTCAGCCACTGCAAACAAACTCCAGATGTGTGCGTCCCCTTGTGTATCTGGCTTACATGGGTCTGGGGAGTTGAACCTGGGTCTTTTGGCTTTTCAGGCAAGTGGCTTAACTGCTAAGCCATCTCTCCAGTCCTACTTCCTTTTTTAAAAAACCTATTTATTGGGGGTAGGGAATTATCATACTTTATTGTCTATAATTATGGAAGTTGCCAATAATAAAAAAATTAATTTATTTATTTGCAAGCAGAAAGAGAGAAGAGAGACCAACAAGAGAATAGGCATGTCAGGGCCTCTAGCTGCTGCAAATAAATCCCAGATGCATGTATCACTTTGTAAACCTGGCTTTACGTGGGCACTGTGGAATCAAACCCAGGTCATAAGGCCTTTGTATTTTTATTATTTGATCCACATGTCAAGATCTGTAATATATCTATTCAAACTCAGGCCATCAAATGTCAACACACTACAGATGTTCGATCATACGATGAAGGGAATAGTCTGTTCTCTGTTAAGCTTGAGAAAAACAGCTGTGCAGCTGATTTTGAACCTGATATGACAAAAATACAATATAATTCCTTAAGTTTTTTTTTTTTTTTTTTTTTTGAGGTAGGGTTTCACTCAAACCCAGGCTGACCTAGAATTCACTATGTAGTCTTAGGGTGGCCTCAAACTCATGGTGATCCTTCTACCTCTGCCTCCCGAGTGTGCATGCACCACCATGCCCACCTATCCTTGAGTTTTTACTAGATCTTTTTTTTTTTTAAGAGATATGTAAATTTATTTTTAGTTTTAAAGGAAACTGCATGAGACATTCCATAACATAGCTGGTATACAAAGGTGACATGACTCCAGGTTAAAGTAAATGACTTATGAAGCAAGGAATTAGTTTACTGACAAAAATGAAATATAAACCGGGCATGGTTTTCAAGGAACAAATAGCTGAATGGTGTCTTTGTTAGTAAACATTAGAGTTGTATCTATAAAGTAGATTGTAAATTTGGTGTCACTTAAAGTTGTACTCATTATAATGAAAGCCAAATATGAGATATGATGTGGTTATTTAAAAATATTTATTTAGGGCTGAGGAAATGGCTTAGCAGTTAAGGAAAATGCCTGCAAAGCCTAAGGACCTGGTTTGATTCCCCCAGGATCTACGTAAGCCAGATACACAAAGACGTGCATGCATCTGGAGTTTGTTGGCAGTGGCAGGAGGCCCTGGCATGCCCATTCTCCTATCTGCCACTTCATCTCTTTCTCTCTCAAATAAATAAATAAATATTTTTTAAAAACGCATTGTTTATTTAAAAATATTTCTTTATTTATTTGATTATCTTTTTAAATATTTTGCTTATTTACTTGAGCGAGAGAGGAAGAGGCAGACAGAATGTGTGTGCCAGGGCCTCCAGCGATTGTAAACAAACTCCAGATGTATGTGCCCCCTTTTGCATCTTGTTTATGTGGGTCCTGGGGAATTGAACTGGAGTCCTTAGGCTTTGCAGGCAAATACCTTAACTGCTAAGCCATTTCCCCAGCCCTATTTATTTCAGAGAGATAAAGAGGCAAATAGAGAGAAAAAGAAAGAATAGGCATGCCAGGGCCTTTAGCCACTGCAAACAAACTCTAGACACATGTGCCACCTTGTACATCTGGTTTACGTGGGTACTAGGGAATTGAACCTGGATTCTTAGACTTCATAGCCACTTATCTGGTGAATGTGATTATTTTAATTCTTAAAAGTTTGAAAACAGCTGGGTGTTGTGGCACACACCTTTAATTCCAGTACTTCTGAGGTAGAGCTAGGAGGAGGACTGCTGTGAGTTCAAGGCCAGCCTGAGACAACATAGTGAATTCCAGGTCAGCGTGGGCTACAGCAAGACCCTACCTCAAAAAAACACACACAAAACATTGAGAACAGGGGTTGGGAGATGGCTCAGTGGTTAAAGGTACTTGTTTGAAAAACCAGATGGCCTGGTTCCAATTTCCCAGCACCCACGTAAAGCCAGCTGCATCTGAGTTTGTTTGCAGTGGCAAAAGTCCCTGCTGTACCCATATTCTGTCTCTCAAATAAATAAAAATATTTTTAAAATTTAGAACAAGCTGGGTGTGGTGGCACATGCCTTTAATCCCAGCACTTGGGAAGCAGAGGTAGAAGGATCACTGTGAGTTTGAGGCCAGCCTGAATCTACATAGTGAATTCCAAGTCAACCAGTGCTAGAACAAGACCCTACGCTAAGAAAAAAGGGAGCAGAATAAAAGAATGTCATCGGAAGACTTCTATAGCATTCATGAATTAAATTTAGGTTGGGCACATAAGCACAAGCCTGTAATCTTAGCACTTGAGAGGTGAAGCAGGAGGATCACCAATTCACGGGCAGCCTAGGCTATATAACTAGTGTGAGACTATAAAACCAGCCTGCACGACACAGTGAGATGCTGTCACCAAAACAACTACAGAAAGGATTTAATTTAAAGACAATATCAATTCAACTGTATTTATTTAGGTTAATTCCTACTATATTTATTTATATTCAAATAAAATGTAAATATTATATGAACATTATGTAAATATGTCTCATACCTCATACTTGATTAGGAAGTTATAGAGAGTCTCAACATCTTGGTAGTTACTGTTGGGAGCCAAAATCCTAAACAATAAATAAATGAAAGGAGTGGAAATGAATGATCAAGAAAAAAAATACCTTGGATTTTCTTGACAAAATATATTCATGTCATAATAAACTTACTCAAAAGTTCATCACCTATGTGTGTGAATTGAAGTTTATAAAACTGTGAATTTAATTCAACAGAGATCAATTTATTAAAATGTTTTGGTTTATTTAAATCTATACCTTTGTTTAAACTGATACTTATAACAGCAATTAATAACCATAAACATTATTACCTATGACATAATAGCTTTAAAATCTGAGTATAATATATATTAATACATATTTTATACATATGATAATATGTATTATAACAATATATACTTCTCAAAAGGCAGATAGAATAGTGGAGTGTATTTACACTATATCTTAAGCTGAGGACAAAGTTAGAAGATTTCCCACAGTGATGTCTGACCAGTCCAAAGAAATAACCAAACTATCACACATATTAAAAATATGGCCTAATACAGACAATGTAAAACTATTAGCACAGTTCTCCATGAAAATCAGTAGTTACTCAGACTATGTCAATCCATGGAAATAATACTAAACAAATGATAGAAACATAGAATAAAAATAAAAAGGGCAATAAGATTTTTCCTTCTAATAGTAAAGTTTGCCTCAATCTGTCTAGCACTATGACCTTGAATAGTTATTTAACTTTTATGTGATCTTATTTTCCTATTAAGTAAGACTAATATTCAAGGATATTGTGAGAATTAAATGAGTCACTATAAGAAAGCATTAGCCAGTTGTAGGTTACACCTATAATCCTAGCACTTAGAAGGCAGAAACAGGAGTACTACCATGAGTTCAATGCTAGCCTTGGCTATATAGTAGGTTTCAGGATGGTCTGCACTGTAACAGTGATATCCTGCCTTTATAAAACAAAACAATAAGGGCTGGAGAGATGGCCTAGTGGTTAAGGCGCCTGCCTGCTAAGCCTAAGAACGCTGGTTCTAATCTCCAGGTCCCACGTTTAGCCAGATGTAAAGTGACGCAAGGGCGCAATGCTGCACTTGCCCAGAAGGGGGCCGCACACATATAGATTTCGTTCACAGCAGCTGAGAGACTGCTGGCGCGCCCATTCTCTATCTGGCTCCCTCTCCCTCTCTCTCTGTCTCTGTGTCTCTCCAAAAATAAATAAAATAAAATAAAATAAAAATAAAAATAAAAATAAAAATAAAAAAACAATAGGGCTGAAGAGACGGCTTAGCGGTTAAGGCTCTTGCCTGCAAAGCCTAAGGACCCATGTTTGATTCTCCAGGACCTACGTAAGCCAGATGCACAAAGCGATGCCAAGTGCACAAGGTCGCACATGCACACAAGGTGGTGCATGCATCTGAAATTTGACTTCAGTGGCTGAAGGCCCTGGTACACCAATTCAGTCTTTCTCTCTTACATTAAAAAAAAAAAGTCTGTTGAGCTTGCCTGAAAGAGAGGAAGGGAGGGAGGGAAAGAAAGAAAGAAAAGTTGAACTGTATTTGCTTGTTTGAGACAGGGCCTCATGTCACATGCTGGCCTTAACTTCACTATATAGCTTAACTCCTCATCCTCCTGCCTCTATCTCCCAAATGCTGGGATTATAGACTTGCATCACCATACCTGGTTAGCTTTTATTTATTTATTTATTTATTTAGGGTTTTTTGAGGTAGGGTCTCACTCTAGCCCAGACTGACCTGGAACTCACTATGTAGTCTCAAGCTGGCCTCAAAGTCATAGCGATCCTCCTACCTCTGCCTCCCGAATGCTGGGATTAAAGGCGTGCACCATCATGCCCATTGGCTAGCTTTTGCAATAGTGTCTAGGATACAGTAAACACTATACATGTCAATTATGACAGTAACAATGACTATCACCACCATCTTCACCTAGTTTCAAGCCACACAGTAAGTGAATGATAAATTAACAAATGAGAAATTAAGCCACCTGGATTCTTAAATTCTATGTGATTTTACTTATAAACAACTCTGTGCTCATTTTTTTTGAGAGAGACAGAGAGAGAGAGACAGAGAGAAACAGAGAGAGGAAGAGGCAGAGAGAGAGAGAATGGGCACGCCAGGGCCATTTCAGCCGCTGTGAATGAACTCCAGATGCATGCGCCCCCTTGTGGGCAAGCGTGGCATTGTGTGCTTGCGTCACTTGCATCTGACTAAACAGGGGACCTGGAGAATCGAACAGGTGTTCTTAGGCTTGGCAGGGAGGTGCCTTAACCGCTAAGCCATCTCACCAGGCCTGTGCTCATGTTCTTATCAATGCATATTTATATATATTTATAGATTATACATATACTTACAAAATATAAATTTAAAATTTGAATTATATCTTATAATAAAGACTACTTAGTCAAATGAAGAACAATGGACCTATTTAGTAAGTACTTTACGTGATGTGACAGAGATCAGTTTGTTTCTGCTTGGTGGCACGGGAGCTAAATGTGCTGTTACCTTGTCTGCAGTCTCCCCTATATAGGGCTTTGCTATCTGGCAGGGCCCCTGTGGTAGTTTGAATTAGGTGTCTCTCATAAACTTGTGTTCTGAACACTTTCCAGCTGATGGCAGTTTAGGAGGTAAACCTTGCTGAAGGAGGTGTGTTGCTGGGGGCTGACCTGGAGGTTTATTAGCCCTAGTTTGACAGTTATAGTTTGGCTTACTCTCTTGCTGCTGTTTCCACCTGCTATGGTAGGGGTGATAGCCAGCTTCTGCTCATGCCATCTTTTCCCTGCAATCATGGAGCTTCCCCTTAAGACTATAAGCTAAAATAAATATTTTCCTCCCATAAGCTGCTTTAGGTCAGGTGCTTGATTCCAGCAATGAGAAAGTAATTACAAAAGCTCCTTTCACAGAAAGGCAGGGTACCACTTGGCACTTTGAGAAAGCTGTGAAGGGAAAGAGGCTGCAGCTGTGTATATATGGCCTGTCAGCTCTTTACAGCAGCTTGAGAAGTCTGGATTCTAAAAATCACCATTTCCTTTCCAACTTCCATGATATCAACTATGTACTAAAAGATACTTGAAGTATTTTTGAATGATGTTTTTTATGATAAAGAAATGATGATGGAGGAGATGTTTTAAAATGTTTAAATATTTTTATTTATTTATTTGAGAAGAGAATGAGAATGGGCATACCAGGGACTCTTACAGCTGCAAACAAACTGCAGACATATGTGCTGCATTGTATGTCTGACTTTACATAGGTACTGGGGAAATGAAGTTGAGGTGGCAAGATTTACAAGTAAGTACTTTTAACTGCTGAGCCACATAGATATGTTTTAAACTAATTTAAATATTATACAATGTGCACATGAACAAGAAATGCTAAACATAACATGTAATTTTTATGTTTCTATTTATCAGTTAAGAAACACAGCTATCTAGGTAACCTAAATCAATCTTTTAAAAAGAAATCAGAAACTAAACAGTATGTTCTAACTTTGTAACCTACATAAATAAACTATTAGTAATGTGGAGTAATTTATATTTGCTTCCTTACCTTCCCCAAGATAAGTTCTCACCTGGAACTTATTTTATAACCCTAGGCTGGCCTCAACCTCCTACCTCAGTCTCTGAGCGTTGGGATTAAAGGTGTGTGCCACATACCACTTTAACTGTTCTTTTTTATGAGTTATTTAGTAATAACCCAAACTATCATTAAAGAGTGAAATTAGATGAAACAAGAGGCTTTATATTAAAAACCTTATAAGCTGTTATCAAAAAAGGAAATACTTAACTAGAGAATCAAATTACATTCTCCTGCTTTAAATACTCTGTAAAAACAACAACAACAAAACCTAGCTCTAATTACTCATTTGTCTATAGCAACAAGTTACAGCCAAAATAAGAAATAAAATAATCCATTCTTCTAGTTTTTCAATTTGCAAAAAACTCAAATGTTTTGACTTGCATTTTGGTTTTATATTTAACATTTTGCTGAGATTTTAATTTGTATAATATCAAATGAATTCACTTAACAATTCAATGATTTATAATAAATGTATTTATCTGTATAGTGATCATCACAACATAACTTTTTTTTTTTTTCGAGGTAGGGTCTCACTCTAGCTCAGGCTGACCTGGAATTCGCTATGTAATCTCAGGGTGGCCTTGAACTCACGGTGATCCTCCTACCTCTGCCTCCCGAGTGCTGGGATTAAAGGCGTGTGCCACTACGCCCAGCACAACATAACTTTTTAGAACATTTCCTTCACAACTGTTCTTACCTCTAACCCCAACTCCAGGTAACTACTAATCTCTGCAGAGTTGTCTTTTCAGTACTACACTGATTTCTAAGTCCATTCCCTCCCGTTTACAAAAGCATGATTGGGACTTTAACCAGCAGCATACTCTATAAGAGTCCACTGAGGGCTGGAGAGATGGCTCAGTGGTTTAAGGCACTTGCTTGCAAAGCCTGATGGCCTTGGTTCATTTGCAGTGGCAAGAGGCCCTGGAATGCTCATCTCCCCTCTCTGCTTATAAATAAATAAAAACATTTTTTTGAAAGCTGGAAAGGGGCTGGAGAGATGGCTCAATGGTTAAGGCGCTTGTCTGCAAAGCCTAACAACCTGAGTTCAATTCCCCAGTATGCACATAAAGCCAAACGCAGAAAGTGGCACATGTGTCTGGAGTCCGTTTCAGTGGCTGCAGACCCTGGTCAGCCCACTCTCTCTCTCTCTCTCTCTCTCTCTCTCTCTCCCTGCTGGGTGTGGTGGCTCATGCCTTTAATCATAGCACTTGGGAGGCAGAGGTAGTAGGGCCACTGTGAATTCGAGGCCAGCCTGAGATTACATAGTAAATTCCAGGTCAGCTTGAGCTAGAGCAAGACACTACCTCAAAAAAACAAACAAACAAAAAAGGTGGGGGCTAGAGAACTCCCTAAGCAGTTAAAGGCACTTGCTTGCAAAGCCTGGTGGCCCGGGTTCAATTCCCCAGTACCCAACTAAAGCTAGTTGCACAAAATGGAGCATGCACCTGGAGTTTGTTTGTAGTGGAAAGAGGCCCTGGCGTGCCCATGTTCTCTCTCTCTCTCCTCTTCTCTGCTTGCATATAAATAAAATTTATTTTATAAAATTTTTAAAAAATTATTTATTTATTAGAGACAGAGGGAGAGAGAATGGGTACACCAAGGCTTCTAGCCACTGCAAACAAACTCCAGATGCATGTGCCACCATGTGCATCTGGCTTACGTGGGAACTGGAGAATCGAACTGGGGTCCTTAGGCTTCAAAGGCAAGTGCCTTAACCACTAAGCTATCTCTCCAGCCCTAAGAATTTTTTTTATAAAGTCCAGAGAATGAGACAAACTCCAGTAGATAATGCCTAATTTTTGCAATGCACTTGATAAGAAAGGAAAATGGACATAACAAAGCCCTGATCAGAACAGGGGATCCTTTACTCTCTGACTCAACAAACATTTGAGACCTACTATGAGCCTAGGCCCTTGGACGTCATGGTTAACAAAAAGACAAAGACCCAGAATAGACCACAACATAACTGCTCTACAAAGCATAAACAAGAAAAAGAAATCTCAACTGCACAGAGGGAGATAGTGAAAGAAGCAACATTATCTCATTCTTACCCATCAGCAGTCTCTCCCCACACTTCCATAGCTACTTGTAAGCAAAATAGCACAAAAAAAACCTTTAGGTTCTAAAAAAAGAAGGCATTTGCTTTAAGTGAAAATACTTCATTATTAAATAAAATATCATAAGAGCTGACCTGAGCATGGTGGCATGTACCTTTCATCCCAGCACTTGGGAGGCAGAGGTAGGGGGAAGGCTGTGAGTTCAAGGCCAGCCTGACAGAACCCAGGTCAGCTAGAGTGAGACCCTACCTCAAAATGAACAAACAAAAATATCACATAAGTGGGCTGGAGAGATGGCTCAGAGGTTAAGACGTTTGCCTGCAAAGCCTAAGGATCTGAGTTTGATTCACCAGTACCCATGTAACACCAGATGTACAAGGTGGCACATGCATCTGGAGTTCATCTGCACTCGGTAGAGGCCCTGCTGTGCCCCTTCTCTTTCTATCTGCCTCTTTCTTTCTCTTTTAAATATATAAATAAATATATTTTAAACGTCACAGAGCTGTATTCTAATGAAGCAATATTTAATGATATGTCAGCATTAATCATATTCAGAAAAAAGTTACATTTTTAAAACTAAGATGTAAATTATTTTAGAATTTATTATTCAAAAAGAATACTTTAAGAGAATCTGAGCCTAAAATAGACTGGACAGTCTCTACAAAAACAAACTCTACTTATGGGGTTGAATTTAGACTACATTACCTCCTATCAATGCTGAATATAAGAGAATGGAATCTGTGCTAGTATGAAAATTTGCAGGGCTGAAGAGATAGCTTAGCAGTTAAGGCACTTGCCTGTGAAGTCCACAAATGCATGTTTGAACCTCCAGGTCCTACATAAGCCAGATGCAGTGATACAAGCACACAATGCCTCACATGCACCACAAGGAGGTGCACACATCTGCAGTTCTTTCACAGCAGCTGAAAGGCCCTGGCGTGCCCATTCTCTCTCTCTCTCTCTCTCTCTGCCTCTTTCTCTGTCTCTCTCTTAAAAATAAAATTAAAAATTTTTTCCAAACTTGGGCTGGAGAAATGGCTTAGTGGTAAGGCGTTTGCCTGCGAAGGCCAAAGGACCCAGGTTCAATTCCCCAGGACCCACGTAAGCCAGATACACAAGGGGCATATACATCTGGAGTTCGTTTGTGGTGGCTAGAGACCCTGGCGTGTCCATTCTCTGTCTGTCTCTCTTCTACCTCTCTGTCTCTCTCGCATATAAATAAAAGAAATAAAAATTTAAAATAATTTGCAAACTTTTACTCAGTAGTAATTTGTTAAAAATTCATAAATAATAAAATAGAGAAAAATGGTTTATGGACACAAAGCTTTACTCTCTAAAATTATAGCTTGTTGAAAACACTAAAAGAAGAGGGAAAATGTTAGGGCTTGTATGCCTTGTAGCTCCCCACACAAACATTCTTTAGAGGTCAGCCTTCTCTAAAGTTTTTCCACTTCCCTTTTATCCCCATAGGAAGACAATAGGCTCTGAGAATAAAAACCCTAAAGTTATCCTTCAATGGCAACTTTTCCAAAAAAAGAGCAAAACAACTGATGGAAATGAATTCCCTTACTTTTCACAAAATGCCAACTTTTATTTATAAATATGTACATATTTGCCATCTCAAATCAGTAAGTATAGATTGAGCTCATAGCATTTGCTAAAATGTATTATTATACTAAGAGTTACTGAACATAAAAGAAACTTTCAAAACATGCTTCCCTATTTTCAAGTTTTTTATCATTTTAAAGTTTCATTTAAAAATACATGGATTATATACAAATCAGGACTGTTTTCTACTTTTTTTTTTTCCTTCGAGGTAGGGTCTCATTCTAGCCCAGGCTGACCTGGAATTCACTGTGGAGTCTCAGGGTGGCCTAGAACTCACAGCTATCCTCCCACCTCTACCTCCCAAGTGCTGGCATGAAAGGCATGTGCCACCATGCCTGTTTTTAAGTAAACAATCTATCACCGACAAAATCAAGAATAAAATTCCTGCCAACCATGACGGTGCACACCTTTCACCCAAGCACTCGGGAGGCAGAAGGAGGAGGATGGCTGTGAGTTCGAGGCCAGCCTGAGACTCCATAGTGACTTCTAGGTCAGCCTAGGCTAGAGCAAGAGTGTACCTCAAAAACCCAAAACCACCAAAACCCAACAATCAAATGACTATGAAAACATAATATGCCAAAATGTATGGGATACAATGAAAACCGTTCTATAATTGAAGTTTATATTTCCAAGTACCTACATTAAGAAATCTGAGAGATCTCAAATAAAAAACATACCTTTGGGCCTTGGAAAAACAAGAACAAAGCAAACTCTAAATCAGTAGATGGAAAGAAACAATTATGATCAGTGTACAAATTGACAACATTAAAAAAAAAACCTACTTCAAGGTTAGAGAGATGATGGCTTAGTGGTTAAAGCACTTGCCACAAAGTCAAAGGACCCAGGTTCGATTCCCAGTACTTAAATAAAAGTCAGATGTACTGGGTGGCACATGCATCTGGAGTTCGTTTGCAGGGGCTAGGGGCCCTGGTGTGCCCATTCTTTCTCTCTCTCTGCCTTTTTCTCATTCTCTTTCAAATAAATAAATAAAATTATAAAAAAAAAAAAAAAAAAAAAACTTCAGGCTGGAGAGATGGATTAGTGGTTAAGGCATTTGCCTGTAAAGCCAAGGGATCTCAGTCTGACTCTCCAGGACCCACGTACGCCAGATGCACAAGGGAGCACATGCATCTGGAGTTCGTTTGCAGTGGCTGAAGGCTCTGGTGTGCCCATTCTCTCTCTCTCTCTCTCCTCTCTCTCCTCCTCTTTCTCTTTCTTAAATAAATAAATAAATAAACTGGGCAACAAAGAGAAAGACAAACTAATAGAAAGCATGAATGGGAATTCCAAGACATTGGGGACACAATGAAGAGATCAAACATAAGAATTCAGGGCATAGTAGAAGGAGAAAAATTTCACTCCAAAGGCATAACAGGCAGTTTCAACAAAATCACAGAAGAAAACTTCCCCCAAGTAGGGAAAGTGATGCCAATACAGATACAGGAAGCTTATAGAACACCAAACAGACAAAATCAGGAAAGAAACTCCTACCATCATATTATAGTTAAACTACAAAATACACAAAAGAAAAACAAAAAAAAAAATTGAAACAGAAAAATCAAGTGACATACAAAAGGCAAGCCCATCAGGATAACAGCAGATTACTCTACACAAACTTTAAAAGCCAGAAGGGCTTGGAATGATGTATTCAAAGTTCTGAAAAATAACAACTGTCAGCCAGGCACGCCTTTACTCCCAGCACTTGTGACACAAAGGTAGGAAGATCATCATGAGTTCAAGGCCACCCTGAGAATACAGAGTGAATTCCAGGTCAGCCTGAGCTAGAGTGAGACCCTACCTCAAAAAAACAAGGAAAAAAAAAAGGTAACAACTGTCAACCAAGATTACTTTATCCTGCAAAGCTATCCATCTAAATAGACAGAGAAATAAAGACATCCTACAAAAAAAGCAGGCTAAAGGAATATATAAAAATTGAACCAGCTCTACAGAAAATACTTGAAAGGATCCTCCATGCTGAAGAGAAAGAAAAGCACACATACAAGGAACTTGGAAAAAACAAACCATACTCAAATACTAGTTAATACAAAACAATAAAGGTAGAACAGGAAGAACTACAAAACAAGAGTGGCAAGAATAAATACACACCTTTCAATAATAACTCTTAGTATCAATGGTTTCAATGCCCCAAACATAAAACACAGGTTTGCAGACTGGGTTAAAAAGCAGGATCCATCAATTTGTTGCCCCCAAGAAACTCACCTTTCCACAAAAAAATGGACACTATCTTAGAGTAAAAGGTTGGAAAACAGTGTTAACAAGCAAATGGGCCTAGAAAACAAGCAGGGGTCGCTAATCTAATATCTGACAAGGTAGACTTCAGACCAACATTAGTTAGGAAAGATAAGGAAGGTCACTTTATATTGATTAAAGGAACACTCCAACAGGAGGACATTACAATCCTAAACATATATGCACCTAACATGGGGGCTCCCAATTTTATCAAACACTATTACAATTAAGATCACAGATAACACCAAACACACTTGTAGTAGGTATCTTCAACACTCCACTCTCATCAATTGACAGGTCATCCAGGCAAAAACTAAATAGAGAAGCATCTGGATTAAATGAGGTCATAGAACAAATGGACCTAACAGATATCTATAGGACATTTCATCCAAATGCTGTAAGAATATACATTCTTTTCAACAGCACATGGATCAGTCTCTGAAATTGACCATGTATTAGGACACAAAGCAATCTTAACAAATAGAGGAAAAATGAAATAATTCTTTGCACTCTATCCAACCACAATGGAACTAAACTATAAATCAAAAGCAAGAAAAGCTATAGCACATACACAAAATCATGGAAACTAAATGATACACTACTGAATGATGAATGAGTCAATGAAGAAATCAAAAATACTTATAAAATCAAATGATAATGAGAACACAGCATACCAAAACATTTGGGACACAATGAAGGCAGTCTTAAGAGAGAAATTTATAGCTTTAAGTGCCTATATTAAGAAATTAGAAAGGTCGCAAGTAAACAACTTAATGCTTCACCTTAAGGCCTTGGAAAAAGAAAAACAAGGCAAACCAAAAATCAGTACATGGGAAGAAATAATAAAGATTAGGGCAGAAATTAATGAAATAGAAACCAAAATAAAATAATCCAGGGCTAGAGGGATGGCTTAGCAGTTAAAGCACTTGCCTACAGAGCCAAAGGACCCAGGTTTGATTCCCTAGGACCCACATAAGTCAGATACACAAGGTGATGCATGCATCTGCAGTTTCTTTGAAGCAGCTGGAAGCCCTGGCACGCCCATTCTGTCTCTCTCTTTCTGTCAAATAAATAAATAAAAACAATCCAAACAATCAATGAAACAAAGAAGTTGGTTCTTTGGAAGGATAAAAATGATTGATAAACCTTAGCAAATCTGACCAAAAGAAAAAGAAGCCAGGCATGACAGTGCACACCTTTAATCCCAGCACTCAGGAGGCAAAGGTAGGAGGATCACCATGAGTTCAAGGCCACCCTGAGACTACAGAGTGAATTCCAGGTCAGCCTGGGCTAGAGTGAGACCCTACCTCAAAAAAACCAAAAACAAAAACAAAAACAAAAAAAAAAAAGAAAAAAAAGAAAGAAAAAGAGAAGAGACACAAATTAATAAAATTAGACATGAAAAAGGCACCTTTACAACAGATATCAAAAAAAATCAGAAAATCATAGGGATATACTTTAAGAACATGTACTCCACTAATTTAGAAAAATCTGAAAGAAATGTATGATTTCCTTGATTTATATGACCTACCAAATCAAATCAAGATGAGATTAACCACTTAAATAGACTTTAGCAAATATGGAGATCCAAGCATTTATAAAAAATATCCCAACTAAAAAAAGTCCAGGCTGGTGTAGTAGGCAGAGTTAGGAGGATTGCCATGAGTTCAAGGCCACCCTGAAACAACATAGTGAATTCCAGGTCAGCCTGGGCTAGAGTGGGACCCTATATCAAAAAATAAATAAATAAATAAACAAATAAACAAATAAAATAAATAAATAAGTCCAGGCCCAAATGGATTCACTGGTGAATTTTACCAGACCTTCATGGAAGAACTAACACCAATGCTCCTCAAACTTTTCCATAAAATAGAAAAGGAAGGAATTCTACCAAACTCCTTCTACAAAGCCAGCATTACCCTGAAACCAAAACCAGACAAACAGAACAAAAGAAAATTATAGACTAATCTCCCGCATGAACATAGATGCAAAAACTCTCAACAAAATATTGGCAAACAGAATACAAGAATATATCAGAAAGATCATTCACCCCAACCAAGTAGGGTTTATCCCAGAAATGCAGGGATGGTTCAATATACACAAATCAATAAATGAAATACACTATATAAATGGACTGAAGGACAAAAATCACATGATCATCTCAATAGATGCAAAAAAAACAGTTGACAAAATCCAACATCCCTTCATGGTAAAAGTCCTACAGAAACTGGGAATAGAAGGAACTTATCTCAACATAATAAAGCCTATGACAAACCTACAGCCACCCTAATATTAAATGGAGAAAAACATGGAAGCTTTTCCACTAAAATCAAGAACAAGACAAGGGTGTCCATTGTCCCCACTTTTATTTGATATAGTACTAGAAGACTTCTTCACAGCAGTAAGGCAAGACACACACATAAAAGTGTGCTGCAGTCAGGTTCGTATTGCTGGTAGAAATCACCCAACCAAGAGCAGCTTGTGGGGGAAAAAAAGAGGTTTATTTTGGCTTACAGGTTCAAGGGGGAAGCTTCATGACGGCAGGAAAAACGATGGCATGAGCAGAGGGTGAAAACCCCCTGGCCAACATAAGGTGGACAACAGTATCAGGAGAGTGTGCCAAACACTGGCAAGGGGAAGCTGGCTATAATACACATGAGCCCGCCCCAAACAATACTTTGCCTCCAAGAGGCTTTAATTTCCGATTGCCATCAGCTGGGGAGACTAGCATTCAGCCACAAAGGGTTACAAATTGTAAAGAAACAGATCAAATTATCATTATTTGCAGATGATATGACTCTATACATAAAGGCTCCTAAAGACTCTACCAGCAAAGTGTTAGAGCTGATAAAACACGTTTAGCAATGTAGCAGGATACAAAATAAGCACACAGAAATCAGAAACCTTTGTATATGCTAAAAACAAACATGGTGAGGATGAAATCAGGGAATCACTCTCATTCACAATTGCATCAAAAAAATAATAAAGTACCTTGGAATAAACCTAACCAAGGAAGTAAAGTATATCTACAATGAAAACTTTAAAATATTCAAGACAGAAATTGCAGAAGACACTAGGAAATGGAAAGACATCCCCTTGTTCTTGGATTGAAAGAATCAATATTGTGAAAATGGCAATCTTACTAAAAACAAGCTACACATTTAATGCAATCCCCATCAAAATTCCAATGGCATTCTTCACAGAAGTAGAAAAAAACAATCCTAAAATTTATTTGGAAGCACAAAAAACCTTGAATATCTAAAACAATTCTCATAACAAAAGTAAGGTTGGTGGTATCACCATACCTGATTTTTAACCTGTATTACAGAGCCATAGTAATCAAAACAGCTTGGTACTGGCAAAAAAACAGACACATAGATCAATGGAACAGAATAGAGGACCCAGATGTAAGTCCAGGCAGCTACAGCCACCTGATCCTCAACAAAAATGCCAAAAATAGCACTCGGGGGGCAGAGGTAGGAGGAGTGCCATGAGTTTGAGGCCACCTTGAGACTACATAGTGGATTCCAGGTCAGCCTGAGCTAGAGTGAGACCCTACCTCGGAAAAACCAAAAAAAAAAAAAAAAAAAAAAAAAAAGCCAAAAAATATTTATTGGAGAAAAGACAGCCTCTTTAACAAATGGTGCTAGGAAAATTGGACATGTATCTGTAGAAAGATGAAAATAGATCCTTATTTCTCTCCATGCACAAGAATCAGGTCCAAATGGATCAAAGACCTTAATATCAGACACTCTGAAACTGCTAGAGGAAAAAGTAGGGGAAGCCCTTTGACATATTGGTATAGCCAAAGACTTTCTGAATATAACCCCAATTGCTCAGGAAATAAAACCACTAATCAACCACTGGGATCTCATGAAATTACAAAGCTTTTGTACAGCAAAGGACACTGTGAATAGAGCAAAGAGACAACCTACAGAATGAGAGAAAATCTTTGCCAGCTATACATCTGATAGAGGATTAATATCCAGGATATACAAAGAACTGAAAAAACTAAATAATAAGAAATCAAACAACCCAGGTTCTCAAGGTGGTCTCGAACTCACAGGGATCCTACCTCTGCCTCTTGAGTGCTTGAATTAAAGGCATGCACCACCACACCCAGCTTATATAATGGATTTCTATTCAGTAGTAAAGAAAAATGAAATTATGAAATTTGTAGAGAAATGAATGGATCTGGAAAGGATTATATTTAGTGAGATAACCTAGGCCCAGGAAACCGAATGTCGAATGTTCTCTCTATTATGTAGATCCTAGCTACAAATGTTTGGACTTCTATGTGAGCTGGAATAAAATTCAGTAGCAGAGGCTAGTAAGCTAAAAGGGGGATATAAAGGGAATAGAAAGGGAGGGAGGAGGGGGACTTAAGAGGATGTATTGTATATATGTAAGCAGAAGAACAGATAACTGGTCTAAGTGAGATCTAAGTGAGGTCAGGAGAAGAGATTGAGTAAAGGAAAGGTGGAGGGAGGGCTAATCAAAATCTAAGAGGGTAGGAATAAGTCAAATGGAAGCCTACTTTTTTTGGACAGTGTCACACCCAAAAGCCATAGATAGTTACTAGAAAATTTTCAGTGCCAAGGATAGGATACCTTCCAGTGAGTTGTTGACCAGGGAGGTCACAGATACCCCCAAAACATTATAGGCCATTGCTGAGATCCTTGGTTTTCCACCAGGAATAGATGGTAAGACCTTATTGCTGAAGACTCTACACACTTGGGCTTCAAGGTCACTGAGAGATCCTGCTGGAGCTGAGGTGAAAGCCTCCTCCATGTGGACCAGCTGACAGAAAGCTGGAAAAAGCTATGCTGCATGCAGTTCAATGGGAGAGAGAGAAATCACCAGTGAAGATACTCAACAGTGGACACTGCAAGCCTTAAATTTGGCCAGCCAGGCCAAATGAGCCAACAGGTACAATAGTGGAATGTCTGTTATGGGGGAAAACAACCACTTTCTAATTGGACTGGAGGCCCACTCCATGGGAGGGAATACATCCCTGATACTGAAAACCTAGAACAGGGGTAGTCATGAGCCCTAGTAGTGTAATGTCTGCTGGTGTCTGGTTAAATGTATATACTATGCTCACCAAACTGCCCAGTAAGCACTTCTCTTAATGTTCATACCCATATATTAATGCTACTCTCACATCTGCTTACAGAAGCTTCTCTTTTCAGTTGGCAGTGACCTTGGGATGACTCAGAAGGCACCATGGTGCTGAGAAGAAGTGACAGCTCAGCACTGAAATATCTCTAACACACCTTCTAAAGCTCAGGGTCCATTGCAGAAAAGGTGGTGGAAAGAACATAAGAGCCAAAGGAAGGGTAGGACTCCTTACAACATGCTCCTCCAGACACAAAATGGCCTGGATATCCATGACCTCATAGTGCTGGACACTACCTACACAAGACCATCATAATAGGAGGCAGAGATAGGAGGATCGCCATGAGTTTGAGGCTACCCTGAGACTACATAGTGAATTCCAAGTCAGCCTGAGCTAGAGTGAAACCCTACCTCAGAAAAAAAAAAAATGCAAGAGAGACTGAGAGGGGAGGGTATATGATAGAGAGTGGAGTTTCAAAGGGGAAAGTGGGGGGAGGGAGGGAATTACCACGGGATATTGTCTACAATTACAGAAGTTCTCAATAAAAAAATAAACTACAAAAAGAAAATTATCTGGAAAGATTGTACTTGGGTCAGCTCCTCACACTTCTTTCAAGTTCATCATACACTTCAGTGCTACAGTAACTTCCCTAGCTGGAACCATTACTCACTGTATACCTGGGCTGTTCAGACTTGCCTATTGTAGCTTATTATAAATGCACAGTTGTCAAAATAATCTTCTAGGGAATAGATCTGTTTTTTATTTTACCAGCACTTAAGTATGTTATAATTTAAGTACTCTCAGAGCCATCATGCCATTTTATTTTCACTTTTTGTTGTGGTGGTAGCTGTTTGTTTGTATAGAGAAATATACCTAAACCAAATACCTATGGACAAAAGTAAGTTATTGATAGAGCTGGAACTCAGTTTTCAACCTTATGAATTTATAGTGTTAGAAATCCTTGCACGATGATTTGTTGCCTTGAACTGACAGCAGGCATCTGAGGCTTACTATTGCTTCGTGCTGTAAATTGTAGGTCCAGTCTCCCTGTTCCTTAAAACCCATTCACATCTGATTGAGAGGGGAAAACATATGATGGAGAGTGGAGTTCAAAGGGGAAACTATGAGGAGGGAGAGAATTACCATGGGTTATTGTCTATAATTATGGAAGTTGTCAATTAAAAGTCTTTTTTTTTTTTAAAGCCCTGGGATGGAGAGATGACTTAGCAGTTAGAGCTCTTGCCTGCAAAGCCTAAGGATCCAGGTTTGGTCACCCAGTACCCCTCGTAAGCCAGCTGCACATGGAAGCGCATGTCTAGAGTTCATTTGTAGTGGCTAAAGGCCCTGGTGTGCCCATTCTTTCTCTCTCTCTCTCTGACTCTTTTTCTGTCTCTCAAATAAATATTTTTTTAAAAGCCCTAATTTCTTCTCTCCAATCTGGTTGGGGGGATGTTCCACTTCTATGAGAAGATGCGAGGCAGGATTGGGCTCTAGACTCTTCGTTTCACTTTCCTCCACCTCATTAATGTCAGATGGGACAATTGGCTTCCAAGATACCCCAAATGTCACTATTAGCCTGTCTCCTTAAAAACTGGGCTCATTGAAACAGATAGTAAGACCCTATTGCTGAAGACATCTCTTGCCTGAAAGGCAAGGTCACTGAGAAAGCAAGCTGTTGTGGAGCAGAAAACCTTCTCCCTGTAGACCAGCCAACTGAAAGCTGGAAAAAGCTGCACTGCACGCAGCGTATGGGAGACAGAAGCCATCAACAGTGAAAATAGTGGATGCTGAATATTCAAGCTTGGCCAGACAGGCCCAATGACTGAACGAGTGCAATAGTGGCGTGTCTACTCTTGGGGTAACCAACTGCTCCATAAATGGACTGAAGGCCCTCTCTATAGGAGGGAATACATACCTGGTACTGAAAAACCTAAGTAAAAGTCTATGGTAGGTGAGGTCATGAGCCTTAGGGGTATAAGCCTGCTCTTGTCTGACTAAATGTATATATTATTCCCACCAAGCTGCCCTGAAAGCACTACACTTAATGTTCATGTTCACATATTAACGCTACTCTCACTTCTGGTCAGAGAAGCTTCTCCTTTCAGATGGCGATGGCCACTGGGATGACCCAAAAGGCAACATAGTGCTGAGAAGAAGGGATGGAGGAGTGCCCAGCACTGAAACACCTCTGTCACACCCTCCAAGGCTCAGGAACCATTGCGGAAGAGGGGGCGGATAGAATGGAAGAGCCAAAGGAAGGGTATGACGTCTTACAATGCAACTGCCCAGACGGAAATTGGCCTCGATATCCATGACCTTGCAGTGCCTAGCAATACTCCGCAAGACCCTCAAAATAGAATAAAAAGATGATGTCATCAAATTAAAAGAAAGACTAATGGAGAGAGGGAGGGGATATGGTGGAGACTGGAGTTCTAAAGTGGAATGGGGGGAGGGGAGGGAAATATCAGGTGGGTTTTTTTGTATGTAAGTATAAAAGTCAATAAACAACAATAATTTAAAAAAAAACTGGGCTCATTTAGATAATACAGGAATTGCCCATCACTTTTCTTCAGAGGCTTAAGGAGACAATTAGAAAACATAATAATGTAACTAGATACTCTGGAGAAGAAAATTCTTAAAAACAAATTTTTAACTCAGTCAACACCCAATATTCAACAAAAATTACAAAAATTGGCAGCTAAACCAGATAAGAGTTTACAATAATTGCTCCAGGTGACAAGTCCTATTTATTATAATTGAGAAGCCAAGAAAAAACAGTCCAGATAGGAAGATAAAAAAAATAAGGGGCTGGAGCGATGGTTCAGCAGTTCAGGTGCTTGCCTGCAAAGCCTAAGGACCCAGGTTCAATTCCCCATTACCCACGTAAGCCAGATGCACAAGGTGGCACATGCATCTGGAGTTTGTTTGCAGCGGCTGGAGGCCCTGGTGAGCCCATTCTCCCTCCCCTCCATCTTTCTCTCTCTGCTTGCAAACAAGTAAATAAGAATATTAAAGAAAAAAATAAGGATAGATTTCACGAGGAGACCATAATGGTAATGAATGTTGCTCCTCAGGGAAAGGCTCCTCCATTGAAACATTTAATTAGATAAAATCTAAAATATGTTTACTTGATATCAACTGAGTCTTATGGTTAAAGTTTCATTCATTAACAGCTCTCTGAGCTAATTTGTTATGGTTTAAGGGTTATAAAAACTGGCTTTAAACTGGGCGTGGTGGTGCATGCCTTTAATCCCAGCACTTGGGAGGCAGAGGTAGGAGTTCAAGGCCACCCTGAGACTACATAGTGAATTCCAGGTCAGCCTGAGCTTTAAGGCTCTCAGTAAAATAGTTTCCTCTGTTTGTCAAGGTTTTAATTATTGGAGAAACTGAGTCTTAAGATAAAGGTTCACATATAAGTGTTTAATTTCCAAAGAAGAGGTTCTCATACTTAAAGACACTGTGACTTTAAAAATAGCTCTTATTTTATTTAATTTTTTTGTTGTTATTTTTTGTTTTTTTGAGGTAGGGTCTCACTCTAGCACAGACTGACCTAGAATTCAATCTGTATCTTCAGGGTGGCTTCAAACTCATAGCGATCCTACCTCTGCCTCTCAAGTGCTGGGATTGATTAAAGGCATGCACAACCATGGCCCAGCTATTTATGTTAATTCTATCAAATGGTCATCACTAGGATTAATCACTTAGGTTTAAGTGATTTAATTTCAGTCACTATAACTTTTATGCTCCTATTAGGTAAAATATGTTGGGCTATCTTCCTAAACTTTATCAATTTTAAGTCATGGGTAAGACATAAAATTGCTTTATTTTTAGAGGAGAAAGAGGCAGGTAGAATGAGAGAGAGAATGGGTGTGCCAGGGCCTCCAGCCACTGCAAACAAACTCCAGATGCATGCACCCCCTTGTGCATCTGGTTTACATGGGTCCTGGCGAATTGAACCTGGGTTCTTTGGCTTTACAGGCAAGTACCTTAACTGCTAAGCCATCTCTCCAGCCCTAAAATTGCTTTATGTTAATAAAAACTTCCAATGATTATTAGAATAATTGCTGTCCAATATTAAGCTAAAAACATTGGTTGCCAATGTTTTCTCTTTCAAAACAGATTTATCAAGGGTTGCATTAGAGCTCAGCTGTTTTGACTCAGTAATAACCAGGTTCTACTCTATCACATGGAATCAAATTAATTAAATCAAGATTTTGTGCCAGGCGTGGTGGCTCACGCCTTTAACCTCAGCACTCAGGACACAGAGGTAGGAAGAAGGGCATGAGTTCAAGGCCACCCTGAGACTACATAGTGAATTCAAGGACAGCCTGAGCTAGACTGAGACCCTACCATGAAAAAAAGAAAAAAAGATTTTGTTTTGTACAAAGCCAGTGTTATCCAGATAAAAGCACATGAAAAAGTAAATAAAATTACATACCAATCTTCTTGATGAATACAGATGCAAAAATTTTAAACAAAACCTTTATACTCTGGGCATGGTGGCTAATTCCTTTAATCCCAGCACTTGGGAGGCAGAGGTAGGAGGATCGCTGTGAGTTCAAGGCCACCCTTAGACTACACAGTGAATTCCAGGCCAGCCTGAGCTAGAGTGAAACCCTACCTCAAAAACAAAACAACAATAACAAAGTCCTTATAAACTTTGGCTGGGAAGATGGATCAGCAGTTAGAAGTGCTTGTTTGCAACTCCTATCAGCTTGGGTTTAATTCCCTAGCATCCACATAAAGCTGGATGCAAAGTGGTACATGTATTTGTGATTCCAGTGCAACATGTGCACATCCATACACACACAAATAAAATAAATGATTTTTAAAAACTTGTAAACTGAATATAGGAACATATCGAAAAGATTATTTAGCCGGGTATGGTGGTGTATGCCTTTAATACCGGCACTTGGGAGGCAGAGATAGGAGGACTGCTGAGTTCAAGATCAGCCTGGGACTACAGAGTGAGTCCCAGTATAAGAACCTACCTCGAAAAAAAATATATATATATATATCATTCAGATGATCAAGTTTGCTTTAGTCCAGAGGGGCAGGGATTGTGTGACATATGCAAATTGATGGATATAAAACATCATATAAATGAACTCAATGACAGAAATCACATGATAATATTAATTTTTCATGGTAAAACTCCTGAAAAACCTAGGAATAGAAGAAACAATGTAATAGGCTACATAAAACAAATTTATAGTCAACAACATATGAGATGGGAAAAAAATTCAAGTATTTCCACTAAAATTAGGAACACAGGTGACTACTTTCTATACTCTTATTCAATATAAGATTGAAAGTTTTTGCTACTGTAACCAGACAAAAGAAGCAAATAAAAAATATAAATAGGGAAGGAAGGAATGAAACTATCTTTATTAGTAGATAATATGATTTTATACATGAGACTTTAAAGACTCCATCAGAAAAATCTTAGAGCTGATAAACACTCTCAGTAAAGTGATAAGATATAAAATTAACATATAAATATCAGTGTTTGATTCAGGTGTCAGTTTTATTCAGGTGTCCCCCATAAACTTAGGAGTTCTGAATACCATGTCCTCCAGCTCTTGGCAATTTGGGAGTCAAAGCCTCCTGGAGGCAGTGTATTGTTGGGGGTGGGACTATTGGTTTTATAGCCAGCTTCCTCTTGCCAGTGTTTGGCGCACACTCCTGTTGGTATGGTCCATCTGTTGTTGGCCAGCAGGTGATGTCCACCCTCTGCTCATACTATCATTTCCCCCTGTCATCATGGAGCTTCCCCTTGAGTCTATAAGCCAAAATAAACCTTTTTTCCTACAAGCTGCTTTTGGTCAGATGATTTATACCAGCAATGAGAACCTGATTACTGTTTTAATTTATTGTTTTAATTTATTAATTTATTATTTTAATCAGTAATATTTTATTTATTTTATTTTTTGGTTTTTCAAGGTAGGGTCTCTCTCTAGCTCAGGCTGACCTGGAATTCACTCTGTATTCTCAGGTTGGCCTCGAACTCATAGCAATCCTCCTACCTCTGCCTCCCAAATGCTGGGATTAAAGGTGTGCGCCACCACGCCCAGCTAGTAACCTTCTTTTATACCAATAACAAACACATTGAAGTTGTCTTGTCAGACTGGAGGGATGGCTTAGTGGTTAAGGCATTTGCCTGCAAAGCCAAAAGACCCAGGTTCAATTCCCCAGGAGCCATGGAAAGCCAGATGCACAAGGTGGCACATGCGACCGGAGTTTGTTTCCACTGGCTAGAGGCCCTGCCTCTTTCATCCTCTCTCAAATAAATTAATAATAAATAAAAAGTTTTTAAAAATCATGTATATGAGCTGGAGATATGGCTCAGTGGTTAGATGTGCTTGTTTGCAAAGCCTGACAGCTTGGGTTCAATTCCCAGCACCCACATAAATCCAGACACACAAAGTGTGAATGTGTCTGAAATTCACCTGAAGTGGTAGGTGGCCCTAACATGACCATACTTTTTCTCTCTCTCAAATAAATAAATAAAGCTGGGCGGGGTTGTGCATGCCTTTAATCACAGCACTCAGGAGGCAGAGGTAGGAAGACTGCCATGAGTTCAAGGCCACCCTGAGACTACAGAGTGAATTCCAGGTCAGCCTGGGCTAGAATGAGACCGTACCTTGAAAAATCAAACAAACAAACAAACAAACAAATAAATAAAATATTTAGAACCATTATGTGAGAGTCTCAACTATCATAAGACAATGCTGCTTCTCTCACTATAATTCACCTTATAGTACCATGTAACTATTTTGGAGAAATTCAATCATCTTAAAAAAATTAACACATACTTATTTTAAAAGGGCAGTGATGGGCTGGAGAGGTATCTCAGCCATTAAAGGCACTTGCTTGCAAAGCCTCATGGCTTAGGTTTGATTCTTTTGTAGCCATATAAAGCCTGATGCACAAAGTGGCACATGTATGGACTTCACTTGCAGTGGAAGGAATCCCTGACACACCCATTCTCTCTCTCTCTCTTTTTCCATTTCTCTCAAATAAATAATAAATATTTTTTAAAGTCAATGATAATTACTTTAACACTTCTTCCATAAGTAATTAATACATGCCCACTATGTACTTGATAATGTTCCAGAAGCTGTAGTTATTATATAAAATAAAAATAGAGTTCTTCATGGAGCTCACTAAGGCACTTTTTTCCCTAGAAAAGGAAAAGGTAGAAATATTCTTGTGATCTGACCTAGACACAGTGATTATCTGGAGGGAAGGGAGAAAGGTAAATATAAATGCTATTTGTTTATAAACTTGTTAGAAGACTCCTAATGAGCCTAAAAAAAAAAACAGCTGATGAATTTAGAAGAAAAAAATAAAGCTTCAGATTAAATAATGATTACCTCTGAATTCCTTCAAGAATATCCTTGACAGCTGCCATTAACTTTTGAAGATATATAAATGCTTCTTCAAATGATGCTATTTTTGAAGTAGTCAAAGCTGAACTTTGGCCCAATCTTTGAAATACATCCGTGCTAGAACAGAAAAGATATTTAGAAGTATGTACCAAGGTCATTTTAGGGTACATGATGTTTGAAGTCGGCCTTGGCTTACACGAAATCCTGTCTCAAAAAAAAAAAAAAAAAAAAAAAAAAAAAAAAAAAAAAGAAGCCAGGCGTGGTGGCGCACGCCTTTAATCCCAGCACTCGGGAGGCAGAGGAGGAGGATCGCTGAGAGTTCAAGGCCACCCTGAGACTACATAGTTAATTCCAGGTCAGCCTGGACCACAGAGAGACCCTACCTCACAACAAAAAAAAAAAAAAAAAAAAAAAAAGAATACATATATAAAAAGTATACATTACTTATAATCTTTAGTTCACATGACATGGATGCTATTTCTAGTAATATATGAGCAAGCCAAACAGTATACAAATATGTTGGGAAAAAAGTTAATTATAGTCAATGACTAAAGAATCATCCCCAACATGACATGGCCTGTTGCACTCATGAATTCTCAGCAGCTGAGAGATTACCTGCACAAGACCTAAATAAGATTGGGCCTGTCAACATTCTGTTACATATGGAAGAGGGGCTGATGAGGCCTCTGAATTCCTTGGAAAGTAATGGTTTCTGAGAAAGAGGGATACATTTTCTTCAGTAGTGTAGCCACTGGTAGGTTGCCCATACTCCAGTAAGTAACCCTAATAAGATCAGTGGGTTACCAAAAAGAAAAAGAAAGAAAATCCAAAAAGAAAACAGACATCAAAGTAAAAGTGGGACTTAGTTGGAAAGAAGAAGAGACTTAGCAGGGGCAGGGACAAAAGAAGGTAATGGAGGTGAGTATGATCAAAATACATTAGATGCATGTATAAAATTGTCAAAAACAAAAGAAATTTTAAAAATGAGAACACTCTGAAAAAAAATAATCCTCCAATCCATAATCCTGTAACAGCCAAAAGAGAACAGATGTTTCAGTAGAAAAGAATGTTAAGACTACTTTGTAGCTTTAGTGAACATCTAAAACAAGTAGGTAAATTAATTATATAAAGATTATGGGGGGGATAAAAAAAAGATTATGGCCTTGAAGAAAAGTGTAGGTGGGAGTATTCATGTGCTTTCAAATCAGTGGCTTTAAATTATCTTTGTAACCTACTTTAGCAGCAACCTTCCCAGAAAACTACCTAAGGGCAGAGATTTGTCTAGCACACACAGAATCCAGGGTTCAATTCCAAACCAAAACTGTTCATGAATAATCTATTTCTTCATTTCACCAAAGTACTTATGCTTATGTGTGCTAGAGTACCAGTATAATTATGTCCAATCTTTTAAAATATTTTATTTATTAGAGGAGGGGAGAGAGAGTGGGCTTGCCAGGGCCTCTAGCCAGTGCAAACGAATTCCAGACACATGTGTCACCTTGTTCATCTGGCTTTACGTAGGTACTGGGGAATGGAATACCAGTCCTTAAGGCTTTGCAGGCAGTTGCTTTAATTCCTTAACCATCTCTTCAGGCCTAGTTCCAATTTAAAAAAATATTTTAAAATATATGCCACTTTGTGCATCTGGCTTTATGTGGGTACTAGAGATTTGAACCTAGGTCATTAGGCTTTGCAGGCAAATGCCTTAAGCATTGAGCCCTCTCTCCAACCCCTTTAAAAATATTTTTATTTACTTATTTATTTGCAAGGAAAGAGAGAGAATGAAAATGGCTGCCACAGGTTTCTTGTGCCACTATGTGCATTTGGCTTCATGTGGGTACTGAGGAATTAAACCCAGGCAGTCAAGCTTAGCACACAAGTGCCTTAACTGCTACGCCATCTCTCTAGCCCCACTTCCAATTTAATTAAGGTTTTAAACCCTGATAATATGTTGACCAAGTAGGTAACTTTTCATTGGTTCTGACCTATTTAAATAATATTTCTCATCTTGATCACATCTGAATCACCTAGACAGTTTTTTTAAATGTGCTCTCCGCTTCATCTCACTCCTGCTGGATCCAATTTTCTAGGAGTTTAGTTCAGACATATATACTTTTAAAATTCTCCAGGTAGTTCTGATGCTTACTTGTATTTAAGCATAAATATTTCAAACATGCCAATTTGACAAAAAGGTCCTCAGTAAGACAATCTAGCACATTAAACTTACAACCCAAACACCATCTGTCTAATAATTAATAGTAATAATGGAAACCTGACACAAAGCAAACTTGTAACACAAGAGTTAAATTATCTTAGAAATGTAGTACCTGTTCTGATAAATTGTGGTCCACACATTTTCTAGGACAGACCAGATTTCTTGATGTCTGGTAAGTTGGACAAGATGAGAATCCAAGAAAACATTGACCTCTGGGCTATGAATATTCATCAAAGTAGTATCTTCTTGCTTTTCACTCACTGTGCTTTCTGAAGAATTTGGTTTAAGTTTTGTCTTGACCTAGGGAAAGAAGTAATATATAAAATGCAGCTAGAATGCCAGTTGTGTTTATAAATGTATTAGCTTTCTGGAAGTTCTGGCTATTCTTTCTCTTATATGTACAGAATATTCCTAGAAATGTATCAATTAGAAAAGATATGTTTCTTCTCTGTTCCATATTTCCAATCCATTTACTATAGTGACCTTTCTTAGTTAACATGTTAATGTCAATTTAAAAATACTCTTTAACATTTAAAAATATTTTATTCATTTACATGTGTATGAGTGTGTCATGATGCGTGTGTGGAACACAGGACAGTCTTAAGATGTCTGTACTCTTCTTCTACCTTCTTTGAGAAAGGATTTCTTGCTGTTGCATATGCCAGTATAGGGGCTGGGGATATGGCTCAGTGATTAAAGGAGCTTGCTTGCAAAGTCTGATGGTCTATGTTTGATTCCCTAGTACCCACATAAAGCCTGACATAAAGTGATGCATACATCTGGAGTTTGTTTGTAGTGGCAAGAAGCCTTGGTATTCTCATTCTCTAATAGATAATTTTTTTTTAAATGCCAGTCTAGGGTTGGAGATATGGCTTAGTGGTGGTTGAGGTGCTTGCCTGCAAAGCCTAAGGACCTAGGTTCAACTCCCCAGAACCCACGTAAGCCAGATGTACATGGTGGCTCATGTGTTTGGAGTTCATTTGAGGTGGCTAACAGCCCTGATGTGCCCATTGTCTTTTCTCTGTCTCTCTCTCTCATAAAATAATAATTAAATAATTTTTTTAAAAATGCTAGTCTAGCTTGCCCATGAGCTTTACATTCTTAGATTCTCTTGGATTCTTTCTCCCACTATTGTAGGCATACCGGGACCACAGATGCATGGGCCAGTTTGCATCAAGTTTTACATAGGTGTTGAAGAAATGAACTTGGTTGGCAGGCTGTGTAAGAACGTACCTTTAACCACTGAGCCATCTCCCAAGCCCTCTTTTAACATTTTTATACATATAGTATTGAAGTACAGTATCCCATTGAAGGAGGATAGGAGAAAGCTAGCTGCTTTTAAGTAATTTCACTTAAAAGATTGAGGCCTAGAGAAAACCAGGAGATGCCACCTCACTTGGCACAAGAATGGAACTCTTGGAGAAATGGAACTTGTGTCTGATCGAGACAGATCCCTTGCTGTCCACAGTCTAGTGTGCTACCTAGATAGATAGCCCAGGTAAGCTGGCTCTTGGATCTGTCCTCCAAATCTACAAACCAAGAGGGTCTTCCCCTTGCATATACAGGCTGCTTTGCTTTGCTCTACCTGCCTTCACTCTTGCCACAAGAATACAAGTGAGTCTGGCCTCTACCCCACCCAGCCTGGTTAGGTTGGCGGGGGAAGAGCATAAAACTGTTTCTTGGTCTGAGGGAACTTTTCTGCTTGCCTATGCGTTATACTTTGGGGTAACATTCTACTTTTATTACATGTATGAATTTCCTCTGGTCTCTGAATCTACCACATGCATATTTCCCTTACACTCCAAATCTACCATGTGAATGCTTTCACTAGCCCTGCTACCTGTATAATTTCTTTAAACTTGGGGCAACCATGAGTGTAACTCTCTTCCATACTCATTTCTCCTCTGAATTTCTTGGTCTCTGTTTGGATTTTCCCTCTTATTTTTTTTTTTTCCTTAAGCATCACCTTTTCTTTAAAAAAATTATTTATTAATTTGAGAGACAGGGGGAGAGAAAAGAGAGAGATAAGAAGAGGGAAATAGAGCAAATAGGCATGCCAAGGCCTCTAATCACTGCAAACAAACTCTATTTGCATGTGTCACCTTGTACATTTGGCTTAGGTCAATACTGGGGAATTGAACCTGGTTCCTTTGGCTTTGCAGGCAAGCACCTTAACCACTAAGCCATCTCTCCAGCCCACTTGTTCTTAATTTTGGTATTACTTCAAAATAATAATAATAATAATAATAAAACAAAAACAATATTACTGAGCACCACTGCTTAAGATTTCAGGAGATTCTTAGCATATACATATTCAAAGACATTCCAACATGTGTGTTTTCCTGGCAGAGTCTCACTCTAGCCCAGGTTAACCAGGAACTCAATCTGTAGCCCCAGACTGATTTTAAATTCATCATGATCTTCCTACCTCAGCCTCCAAAGTGCTGGGACTAAAAGTGTGTGTTACCACACCTGGCTCCAACATGTTTTTGATATATGGGATATTCACTAGACTAGGGCGCTGGAGAGGAACAGCTGAACAACAGCACATAGCCTTCACCTAATGAAGGAGGATAGATGAAAGCTAGCTTTTTTCAGGCATTTTCAGTTAGGGATTAAGGATCAAAGAGAACCAAGAGGTATCACCCCACATGTCATCTTTCCCTGACACAAGAACTGCAGAAATGGAACCTGTGACTCATTGAGACTGATCTACAGTTCCCCCTGCTGCCCAGTCTAGCACACTAACTAGACAGATGGCAGAAGGGAGTGGCCCAGGGATCCACCCTCTAAATTCATCAACCAATTGGGTTGCCTATAAAGGCTATTGTCTTCTTCCTGCCCCAAACTCCACATCACCAGGCCCTGCTAGGCTCCCCTTAGCTCAGCTCTGTTTCTCTGCTCCACCTGCACTTCTCTTCATTTGGGCCACAAGAATACACATGAGCCTGGCTGGGTGTGGGGGTTACAGCATAAAACTGTTTCATGGGTTAGATAGCTTTTCTGTCTGTCTCTGCTTTATTATTTGTGGTAACTTCTCTCTTTGATTTCATGCATGATTTTCCTCTGCTTTCTGAATCTAACATGTGCAGGTTCATCCCAAACTTCCCTATACAAGCTCCTAGATTCTACCTTCTTTTTTTTTTCTTCCTTTTTTCTTTTCTTTTCTTTCCTTCCTTCCTTCCTTCCTTTCTTCTTCTCTCTCTTTCTTTCTTTCTTTCTTTCTTTCTTTCTTTCTTTTTTTTTTTTTTTCCAAGGTAGGGTCTCACTCTAGCCCTACTACTCACTATGTAGTTTCAGGTTGGCCTTGAACTCACAGTGACCCTCCTACCCTAGTCTCCCAAGTGCTGGGATTAAAGGTGTGCACCACCATGCCCGGCTCTAGATTCAACTTTCCACATGCCAGCAGCTTTACTCTAATCTGTTAAAAATCTCAGTTTCTCTCAAGTCCATTGTTTGCAGCTTTAATCTCTCCTTAAAGCTTCACTTTCTCTCAAGTCCACATTTGTAGCTTTACCCTAACTTCTCTTTAAAAGCCTCTCAGTTTCTCTAAAGTCTGTATGCTTGTGGCTCTACTCTAGTTTTGTTCCCCCAAAACCTCAATTTCTCTTAAACAAACTTATAAGCTGTATAGTGTTTCCACATGAGAACATGTTTCCTAAACCGCACAATTTGTGGTTTCTCTCTTATAAAAAAAACCTCACAATCTGTGATTTTTCCCTTAATAGACTTAATCATAGTTTACCTCCTTCTTGAGTCCATCTTTATCAATTGTTTGTTAAAGGCAGGATAGAATGCTAAACTTGGGGGTTATAAATTCTAGGAGAACCCCCTAAACCCCAAAATCCTGCATCACTACCATAAAAGAAATAACATAAAATCCCAACAACTTCCAAGTGGGGTGGTGTACATGTGTAGTTTCAGTAAATACTCCAAAGGCTTAATTAAGCAAGATGATCTCGAGTTTGAGGCCAGACTGAACTACATAATGAGATGCTCTAAATTGTGTTAAAAAAAAAAAAAACCAAGATGGTAGTGGTGCACACTTTGTTGATTCTAGCACTCAGGAGGCAGAGTTAGGAGGATCCCTGAGTTTGAGGCCAGCCTGAGACTACAGAGCCTCCTGGGCTAGAGTGAAACACGACCAAAAAACAAGCCATACATGGTAGAACACGTCTTTAATCCCAACACTTGGGAGGCTGAGGTAAGAGGATCACCTTGAGTTCAAGGCTGCTCTGAGACTAGAGTGAATTCCAGATGAGCCTGGGCTAAAGTGAGACCTTACCATGAACTGCGCCCCCTCCAAAAGCAAAAGAAACAAACAAAAATCCCAACAACTGCTGTGATACGACTTTCATAAGGATTTGCTTTTCCTAACTCATAATACTTTTACTTAAAAATAATGTGTTTAGCCGGGCGTGGTGGCGCACGCCTTTAATCCCAGCACTCGGGAGGCAGAGGTAGGAGGATCACCGAGAGTTCGAGGCCACCCTGAGACTACATAGTTAATTCCAGGTCAGCCTGGACCAGAGTGAGACCCTACCTTGCAAAAAAAAAAAAAAAAAAAAAAAAAATAATGTGTTTAGAATGCTATAGTAAACTATATTAGCCTTGATCTGTTATTGTCTGCCAAGTCCATTTTTAGAATGGATACAATTAGCTATTTTAAATGACACTACAAAGTGTTTTACCTCTGCAAATACTTGGAGTAGTTTGTTCACTTCAGCAAAGGTCTGTGGAAGAATACCATCATAATTTGATCTTGTACTGAAAGCATGTAACAAACTTTTAGAATCCAGGAGGAGAAATTTCACTGTTGCAAAATCTACTGCCTTATTAGCTAATAAGAGAAAAAGAAAGAAAAATATGTAAAAATAAACATTCAACACAAAAGTTACTTTGGAACACTAATCTAATAACAATTTTGAAATTTAAGATGAGTACACATTTACATCTACATGCCACACTTAATTAAGCCTTCTGGTATAAAAAGCAACAATTGAACACAGTTATAGCCAAAGTCCTTCTAGTTGGCTCTGGTATTGTTTTAACTCAGTATGGTCAACTTTAAAGTAAAAGAAGTCAGAGAGTAGTGTATGCTCCAGAGAAGGAGATGGCCCCTAAACAAGTGAAAGCAGACTGTTCAAAGCTGAAGTTGTTCCTTATTTAGTTCCAGTTATAAAGGCAATGGAAGAGACACACGTTAGTGGCAAACATGTAGTTAGATGTGGTTCTAGTCATGGTTACCATTCATCATGTAGTAGTTTACCTTCAATTTAATCTCATAGAAGTAAATACAAGATTTAGTGAAAATAATGTGTACAACAAATGTTCAAGGAAAACAAAGACTTTGGGAAATAGTGAGAAGCTAGAATTCTTTCCCCTGTAAGCTAAAGTGAGATGATGTATAATAATTTGCTCTCAAAAAGATAAAAATGTTTAAAGGACCCAGCACTCAGGAGGCAGAGGTAGGAGGATCGCCGTGAGTTCGAGGCCACCCTGAGACTACACAGTTAATTCCAGGTCAGCCAGGGCCAGAGTGAGACTCTACTTCGAAAAAAAAAAAAAAAAAAAAAGTTTACAGGAAATTCTTAAACTAGGTAGGAAAGCTGGTGGCAATAATTTCAAAGATGTCAAAAACTGTAACAATACAGGCATGATGGTGCATGCCTACAAACCCAGGACTCAGGAGGCAAAGGCAAAAGGATAACTATAAGTTTAAGGCCAGCCAAGTCTATATAGTAAGACCCTGTCTCAAAACACATTCTCTCTCACTCTCTTTCTCTCCAGAAAAGGTTTGAACAATGAAACTAAGTAATTTTCTAATGTTACAAAATAAATGAGAAACCTTTCCATCATTAAGGCATAATGAGATATAATTATTTTCAAAGGCAAAATAACCATGTTATAGTGTGTTTGGTTTGTTTTTGTTTGAATGTTCATAGTTCCAGGGACACTATATTTAAATGTGAGCACAGTTTTCCTTTAGCACTATGAGTTAAATATAAAGAACACACTGCTTTATATAACTTATACAAGAAGAACCTTCTTGTGATATTCTGAATGGCCAAATGAAAATATGAAAGAACATTTTGAAAATTAATTTTATAATATTCAGTAATTTCAATTTAAAGGGATGGTTATAAACAAGCTACTACCTTCCCTTTTATCCATACCTCTGGTGTCCTACCAAATCAGCATTTTTTTTATGACAGGAATTTTAGTTCTTTTTGCCCATGACTAGTTTGTCTCAGGGTGGCCTTGAACTCACAGTGATCCTCTGTCTCCCAAGTACTGGGATTAAGGCATGCACCACTATTAGTTTAAATTCTTGTGGGAAAAAAAAAGCGAGCTGCTACACATGGAACAGACTGTAGGTGTGATGGACCACATAACTCTTCTAGGGAAGACCTAATTGGGTACAGCTTCTTGTAAGGGTGCTTCTCCAATGCAGTCTGTTTATTAACACTTATATCCATGAATTAATCACCTAATGTCTGCTTAAAAGACATCTTTACTGAGGGGTTTGAGAGATTAACAAATTTGGTAGCCTATCAGGTAGTATGGGAGAATATCAAATGCAGTAAGAAAGGATCACTGGATTTGCAACATGGTGTTTTTTGAAAATGACCACAGGAGCGGAGCATGGTGGCACACGCCTTTAATCCCAGCACTCAGGAGGCAGAGGTAAAAGGATTGCCATGAGTTCAAGGCCACCCTGAGACTTCATAGTTAATTCCAGGTCAGCCTGGGCTAGAGCAAGACCCTACCTCAAAAAAAAACATAATAAAAGGAAAACTTCTAACAAAAATGTTTAATATCTACCATGGATAAACATAAAGGACTAACAAAGTGCTTAAATCTCCTGGTGGGGAGAGGTTAATGCTATAAAACATTTTTAAAGATTTTACATTCTACACTTTAGAAAAAGACAAAGAGGTCTGGAGAGATGGCTTAGTGGGTAAGGCACTTGCCTGCATAGCCAAAGGACCCAGGTTCAATTCCCCAGGACCATGTAAGACAGATGCACAAGGTAGTGCATATGTCTCAAGTTCATTTGCAGTGGCTGGAGGCCTTGGCATGCCCATGCTCTTTCTCTATCTGCCTCTCTGTTCATCAAATAAATAAAAATTTGAAAAAGAAAAAGACATACAATGTAGGCTTGCCCAGAATATGCTTTTTTGTTTGGTTTTAGCTTCCAGAAAACTTAATGTTCAAAAAAAAAAATCTATGCCTAAATGCTGCGAAAATTATTTGTGTATGTTTTGGTAAATCTGATAAATGATAAACCTTCTTATTTTTTATTAATTGGCTTTCTTTTTTTTCTTTTGGTTTTTCGAGGTAGGGTCTCACTCTAGCTCAGGCTGACCTGGAATTCACTATGTAGTCTCAGGGTGCCAATCCTCCTCCCTCTGCCTGCCAAGTGCTGGAATTAAAGGCATGTACCACCAAACCCAGCTTCATTAATTGCCTTTTATGCCTTTAATTTCTTTGACCTAAAACAAGAACTTCAATCATATTAGATGAGTATTTTTCACATACTTTCTTATCAGAGAAACTTTTTTTCAACTCCTACATGTAGTGGAAAAGATAAATAAATGAAAGAAAGGAAGGAAAAGAGAAGGGGGGGAGAAAAAAACTAAAACTCCTCTGGCTAAGTTGAGATTAAATGTCAAAGGTACCATTACTAGGTTCTCCTTACCAATCTTTTTTTTTTTTTCTAAATATCTTATTACTTGGGAAAGAGGAGGAAGGGAAGGAAGAGAGGTAAGAAAGGAAGAGAAAAAGAGAGACAGAAAGTGGGAAAGAGAAAAAGCATGGGTGTGCTAGGACTTCTTGCCATTGCAAACAAACTCCAGATGCATTTGCCACTTTGCATGCCTGGCTTTATGTGGGCACTGGGTAGGAAATGAAATCTGGGCCAGCAAGCTTTGCAAGCAAGTTCCTTTAACCACTGAGCCATCTCTCCAGCCCCTCTTTATCAATCTTTCCACCCTAATTTGTAGCAGAAAAGGATCTTCAGAAACTAAAGGTTCTGCTCAATATAGCTTAAAACCACTAACTCAATGATCTGTTGTGGCCTCTGCCACTTCTAAACTCACTATAAATTGGGCACAGTGGCACATGCCTTTAATACCAACACTCAGGACACCGAAGTAGAAGGATCTCCATGAGTTCAATACCAGCTTGGGTACAGAGTGAGTTCCAGGTCAGCCTGAGTTGAGACACACTATGCCTCAAAAAAAAAAAAAAATTCACTATGTACCATTCCAAAAATGGATGCACCACTTTTTGCATCTGGCTTTATATGGGTACTAGGGAAATCAAACCCAGGCTGTCAGGACCTGCAAGCAAATGCAACCCTAACTGCCAAGACATCTCTCTAGCCCAGGTTTTTGGTGTGTGACAAGGGTCTTATGTATGTCTGGCTGGCCTCAAACTTGCTATATAGCCAATCCTGGCCTTGAACGCCCTGATCCTCTCTCTATCTTCTACCTAAGTGCTGGTATGTCATCATACCCAAAGTTGACTTTACACTTTAATATACCACAATGAAAGAAAAAAATAAGAGTCATACCTTTAGAGAAATTTTCATATAGGCTCTCAATAGTTAAAAGCAACTTCTTTTCCATAATTAATCCAAATACAGCCAACCAATGTTTTTTAAAGCACTGTAATAAACCTATTACAGTCCATGGTGGTTTCACATACAGCATCTAAAAAGATTAGAAGAAGTTTATCATCTACTGATTTCGTTTGCATTATTTAAGCATACCTATGTATGAATTCTTACATGTACTCCTGATGAAAACAATTGAATTCCTTTCATTAATATTATTTATTTATTTATTTATTTATTTATTTATTTATTTATTTATTTGAAAGCAGAGTGGAAGAAACAAAGAGAAAATGAGTGTATCAGGGCCTCTTGCCACTGCAAACAAACTTCAAATGCATGTCTATTTTGTGTGTTTGGCTTTATATAGGTACTGGGGAACTGAATCTGGGCCAGCAGGCTTTGCAAGCAAGTTCCTTTAACTGATGAGCCATCTCCCCAGCCCTGAATTCTTTTAAAATTATGTTTTATTAAAAGGTGATCACAGGGCTGGAGAGATTGCTTAGTGGTTATGGCACTTGCCTGCAAAGCCAAAGGACCTTGGTTCAATTCCCCAGCACCCACATAAGCCAGATGCACAAGGTGGCACATGCAGCTGGAGTTCATTTGCAGTGGCTGGAAGCCCTGACAAGCCCATTCTCTCTCTCTCTCAATCTTTCTCACTCTTCTTCTTTCTCTTTCTCAAATAAATAAATAAGAATAAAATATTAAAAATAAACAAAGAGCAGAGCATGGTGGCACAGGCCTTTAATCCCAGCACTAGGGAGGCAGAGGTAGGAGGATCGCCGTGAGTTTGAGGCCACCCTGAGACTACATAGTTAATTCCAGGTCAGCCTGGGCCAGAGTGAGACTCTACCTTGAAAAACCAAAAATAAAATAAAATAAAATAAACATAAAAATAAATAAATAAATAAATAAATAAATAAAAATAAATTTTTAAAAGGTGATCATAACTTTAACATGCTAATTTTATTACAAATGGCTTCTGTAAATTTACACTGTTAATTTTTAGATTCAGAACTTCTAAGTACAAAAATGAAGCACAGTTCATGGGGCTGGAGAGATGATGGCTCAGTGGTTAAAGACACTTGCTTGTAAAGCCTTTTGACCCAGATCTGATTCCCTAGTACCCACATAAAGTCAGATGTGCAAAGTGGTACAGGCATCTAGAATCTAGAGTTCATTTGCAGTAGCAAGAAGCCCTGGCATGCCCATTCTCTCTCTCTCTGTTTCAAGTAAATAAATATTTAAAAACTAAAGTACAGTTCTTTTTAAAAATTATTTATTTGTGAGGGGGAAAGAGAGTGATTGTGTGTATTAGTATGAACCTCTGGAATAAAGCCAGATACATGGTTTTATGTTGATAATGTGGCATTGAACCCAGGCCAGCAAGCTTTGCAAGCAAGTTTCTTTGGCCAATGAGCCATCTCCCTGGCCCAAAACAGCACAGTCTTAATCAGAGATGCAATACTAAAGAACAATCTACATCATAATACTGGGGGCAAAATCTACACAGAAAAAAGACATCTGCCAAAGGAAGGGTATGACTCCTTACAATGCATCTGTTCAGACAGAAATTGGCCTCGATATCCATGACCTTGCAGTGCCTAGCAATACCTTCACAAGACCTTCATAATAGAAGAAAAAGATGATGCCATCTAATTAAGAAACTAATGGAGAGAGGGAGGGGATATGGTGGAAAGTGGAGTTCTGAAGGGGAATGGGACGAAGGGAGGGAAAAATCATGGTTTATTTTAAGTAGAGAAGTTGTCAATTAAAAAAGGAAGAAAAAAAGACATCTAATATAACTGTCACTTGCTACATTCTAACAAAGACATATTATAGGGCTGGAGAGATGGCTTAGCAGTTAAGATGCTTGCCTACAAAGGAAAAGGACCCAGGTTCGATTCTCCAGGTCTCAAGTAAGCCAGATGCACATGGTAGCACATGCATCTGGAGTTTGTTTGCAGTGGTTCAAAGCCCTGGCACACCCATTCTTACTCTCTCTCTGTCTCTAATAAATAAATAAATAAAAATAAATTGTGGTTTGAAATGACAATCTCTAGGAAAAGAGAATAATGAAAATAGAAATATAAAAAAAAAAGTATCTTTCAGGGGCTAGGAAGATGGCTTAGCAGTTAAGGCACTTGCCTGCGAAGCCTAAGGACCCAGGTTTGATTCCCCAGGACCCACATAAGACAGATGCAAAAGGTGGCACATGTCTCTGGAATTCGTTTGCAATGGCTGAAGGCCCTGGCATGCCCATTCTCTCACTCACTCTCTTTCTCATAAATAAATAAATGAGGAAGCAGAGGTAGGAGGAATGCTGTGAGTTCGAGGCCACCCTGAGACAATTCCAGGACAGCCTGGGCCAGAGTGAGACCCTACCTCAAAAAACCAAAAATAAATAAATAAATAAATAAATAAATAAATAATAAAATAATAATAATAAATAATTAAATAAGTGAAATATTTTTAAAGTATAAAAATAAATAAATCTTTAAAAAAAGACATGTTATAAAGGCAACTGATCATTTAATTAAGATGCCAATACTTCTTTTTCTAAATAAATTATAATTTTGGGCTGGAGAGATGGCTTAGTGATTGAGGCGCTTGCCTACAAAGACCAAGGACCCAGGTTTGATTCCTCAGTACCTACATAAGCCAGATGCACAAGGTGGTGCACATGTCTGGAGTTCATTTGCAGTGGCTACAAGCCCTGGCATACCCATTCTCTCTTTATATATATCTGCCTCTTCCCCCGCTCTCAAATAAATAAATTTTCCTTTTACTATGAAATATCCAGTTTATATCACTCCCTCCTTACTTATATTTTTTAAAAGTTTTATGTTTACTTATTTGATTTTTGTTTGTTTTTGTTTTGTTTTTCGAGGTAGGGTCTTGCTCTAGCCCAGGCTGACCTGGAATTCACTCTGTAGTCTCAGGGTGGCCTTGAACTCATGGCAATTCTCCTACCTCTGCCTCCCAAGTGCAGGGATTAAAGGCGTGCACCACCACACCCGTTTTATTTTTACTTATTTGAAACAGAGGAAGAGAGTGAAAGAATGGGTGCACCAGGGCCTCCAGCCACTGCAAACAAACTCCAGATGCATGCGCCACCCTGTGCAGCTGGCTTACATGGGTCCTGGGGAATTGAACCTAGGCCCTTTGGCTTTGCAGGCAAGCACCTTAACCACTAAGCTATCTCTCCAGCCCTCTTTATACTTTTTGAGCATTCTTCGTTGTTTTCGGTTTAAGACTTGAAAATATAATCAAGCAGCAAACACATCATACTAGAAAATATTAGAATCCTACTGAATAGCTGGATTAAAGACACAAGCTACACTTGATGAGCTATGATGCTTCTCCTAGCTATAAATGTCAGTATCACACAATAAACTGAGATTTTTAAGACCACTATTGCTAAAAGTAGTATTTTATTGAATTGCATTAAAGGTCTTTAAGAAAATTCAAAATATCTTTTGCAACAGGATAAATCTATACAATGATTCTCATATTGACATGGCATAAGCCAAGTAAACAATAGACATTCTGTCAAGGCATTTTTACTCAAATCACATTAAATGAGGAAGCATTTTTAAAATATTTTATTTATTTACTTGAGAGGGAGAGAAAGAAAGAGAGAGAGTGTGTGTGTGTGAGAGAGAGAATGGGTGATCCAGGGCCTCTAGCTAGTGGAAAGGAACTCCAGACGCAAGTGCCACCCTGGCTTATGTGGGTACTGGGGAATTGAACCTGGGTCCTTCAACCTTGCAAACAAGCACCTTAAGTGCTGGGATATCTCTCCAGCCCCCATAAGCAAGTTTTTAATGGATTCAATTACAGCTTCAGAAGGCCTATGTTGTCAACTTGACAGAATTTAGAATTACCATAGAGAGAACTTTCTGGGCATGTCTAGATTAGATAAACTGAGGTAAGAAGGCCCACCTTGACTATGGATAAATGGTGTAATTTCATGGACTGGGATCCTGGACTATATAAAGTGAAAAGGAGAAAGCTAGCAGAGCAGCAACATTCATCTCTTTGCTCCATGACTATGGGTTGAATGTGACCAGCTGCTAATGTTCCTGCCACCAGGCCTTCCTTGCCATCATATACCTATCCTTTTGAATGGTGAGCCAAAATAAAACCTTCCTCTATAAATTGCTTTAGTCTGGAATTTTGTCACAGTCTTCAGAAAGGTAGTTAATAGAGCCAGTGCATCAAATACATAATAAATCACCATAAACACTGGACAATAAAAATTGACTGATGCTGGGCATGGTGGCACATAAAGATATATATTTGTTTGTTTATTTGGTTTTTCGAGGTAGGGTCTCACTCTAGCCCAGGCTGACCTGGAATTCACTATGTAATCTCAGGGTGGCCTCGAACTCATGGCAGTCCTCCTACCTCTGCCTCCCAAGTGCTGGGATTAAAGGTGTGTGCCACCATGCCCGGCTATTTTTTAAATTTATTTGACAGAGAAAGAGGGAGAGAGAGAATGGGTGTGCCAGGGCCTCCAGCTACTGCAAACTCCAGATGCATGCACCACCTTGTGCATCTGGCTTACATGGGACCTTAGGCTTTGCAGGCATGTGCCTTAACTGCTAAGCCATGTCTCCAGCCTCTTACTCACTATTTACAATTTCTTTCTTTCCTTCTCTACCTTCCTTCAAGAGTCAATGGCAGTGCTCACTTCGGCAGCACATATACTAAAATTGGAGCGATACAGAGAAGATTAGCATGGCCCCTGCGCAAGGATGACACGCAAATTCGTGAAGTGTTCCATATTTAAAAAAAAAAAAAAAAAAAAAGTCAATGGCATGTTAGGGCCTCTTACCACTGCAAACTAACTCCAGACACACCTGCTACTTTGTGCATCATTTTACTTAGGTACTAGGGATCAAACCACAGCCATTAGGCTTTGTAAGCAAGTACCTTTAACTACTGAGTCATCTCTTCAGCCCCCAAATATATTTTTGTGTTTTGTTCTGTTTGGTTTTGTTTTTTCAAGGTAAGGTCTCACTCTAGCCCAGGCTGACCTGTCCTGTAGACCCAGACTGGATTTTAACTCACAGAAATTCTCCTACCTCTGCCTCCTGAGTAAAGGGATTATACCCAGCCCAAATATTTTTAATATAACAAATCACTAATATAAATAAATTTTAAACTATAAACTAAGCACCTCTGTCCAAAGGTCTCCAAAAGCAATTTTCATCTCTGTCTCTAATATGGAAGTTAAAGCTGCTCCAAAATATTTTTCAAGCTCACATAGGATGTGCTCCAGCTGAACAGACAGTGCAGAACTTGCAGATTCTTCCTCAGGGCTCGCTGCTACAGGTAATGCTGCTTTAAAACAAAGTTACAGCCTCTGTTTAGATTGTCTTGTGGGTTTGTTTGTTCATTTTCCAAGACAGGGTCTCATGTAACTCAGGCTGGCCTTGAATTTGCTATATAGGCAAAGATGACTTTGACTTTGCAGCCTCTACCACCTGAGTGCTGAGATTACATTGAACTCCTATATTTGATTTATATAGGGCTGAAGATTGACCCCAGGGAGTTAATCCCTATCCCTACTTAGGGTTTCTGACAAAAAGCGAAACTAAAGTATTTTTGCTCAAATGTTAATTATTTATTTGTTTATGTTTGGTTTTTCAAGGTAGGATCTCACTCTAGTCCATGCTGACCTGGAATTCACTATGTAGTCTCAGGGTAGCCTTGAACTCTCAGTGATCCTCCCACCTCTGCCTCCTGAGTGCTGGGATTAAAGGCATGCTCTACCACGTCCGGCCCTCAGATGTTAATGTTTTTTTAAAAAGTGGTATTTTGGCTGGGTGTGGTCATACACACCTTTAATCCTAGCACTTGGGGGCAGAGGAGGGAGGACTGCCTGGGCTAGTCCAAGACCCTACCTCAAAAACCTGAAAAAAAAGGGGGTTCTTTAAAAAATGACACATATTTAAGCCTATATCAATAAATACTTTGAAAGATCCCAAGTTTCTGGTTTATCTATATTCCTACCATACCATTTTCAGCAGAGCTTTTATTCTTTCAGCTATCATTTCATTAACATTTGTGGATTATAGCTACAAATACAAACTAAAGATTTAAAATGATATTACTATAATGAAAACACTGAAAGCATGCTACTCCAACAAAATCAGAAACTGAAATCTCATTATTCCTCCCAAATGTTCATTTCAATATCATACAAAAGTTAAGCAATTTCTCAAAATGGAAATATGTAGCATATATGTATATATGAATATTTATATAATTATAAAAAGTATATGATATTAAAATTCTCACCAACTAGGCTGGGGATGTAGTAGAATGCCTGTCTAACATGCACAGAGCCCGTGGTTCAAATAGATGAAACTGGCTATGGTAGCACACACCTGTTATCCTAGCATTTGAGAGGCAGAGCAGGAGAATCCAAAGTTCAAGATTATTCTTAGCTACATAGATTTCCAGTTCAAGGCCAGTCTGAGGCTACAGTGAGTTCCAGGTCAGCCTGAGCTAAAGTGAAACCCTATCTTGAAAATGCCAAAGAGTTAAAAAAAAAAAAAAAAAAGGATACAGACAGCAATAACATTCGTAATGTTTGCTCTTAAATTATTATTATTTTCAGGCTGTAGAGATTTCTCAGTGGTTAAGGCACTTGCCTGCAAAGCCTAACAACCCGGGTTCGATTCCCCATGTAAAGCCAGATGCACAAAGTGGCAAATATATCTGGAGTTTGTTTGCAGTGGCTAGAGGCCCTGGTGCACCCATTCATTTCTGCTTATCCCACCCCCATCTCTCCCTCTCTCTCTCCTTGCAAATAAATATTATAAAAATTATTATAGGCCAGGCCTGGTGGTGCATGCCTTTAATTCCAGCACTCAGGAGGCAGAGGTAGAAGGATTACCACGAGTTCGAGGCCATCCTGAGACTACATAGTGAATTCCAGGTCAGCCTGAGCTAGAGTGAGACCCTACCTTGGAAAAAAAAAAAAAAAAAAATTTATTATTATAATTTTCATTTAATACATGTGAACAAATATTTCAACTTAATATTGTTTCAATGTACAAGATAAAAATTTATTATTAATTCTAATTGTTACCAATAATCTTTCAACATAAGATTTACTTCTAAAATTATTCTAAAAGTATTACCTGTCTTCAATGATTGCTTAGAAATACAAGGCTGATGATACATCACTGTGTTCAGAGATAAATTTAGTAAGTCTGCACTCAATTCTTCTTTACTGAGTGACTTCACACCACTTATTAGGCCTTTGCTTCTTAAATTTCTATCATCACTGAAGAAAAGGTTAGAAAAAACATACTTTTTATATGATAAACTATACAGTAGTACAAAGCATATACAGTCTAGTCAAAGGCTAATGATTTTCCACATATATTAAGATGGGTTGATCATTAAATCTTGATATAAAAGAATTTATATGAAGTCATTATCAACTAAGCTTTTGGTAATAATAATTATTATTTACCGAGTGTTGCCCAAGTACCAGGCATAACTATAAGAGTTTGACATATATTAATCTATTTAAGTCTCACAGTAAACTTGAGGTAAAAATTGTACTTATTTTATCTGTATTTCATAGAAAAAAAGTATAGATGTCCAAAGGATAAGGCACTTGTCCAATTATACCCAGCAAGTAGGAACTGGATTTGAGCATAGGAATATGATCACCTAAAGAGAACTAACAGAAAAACTGTAATAGGACGATTACAACTTTACTCAGAATGAGCTTTAAGACAAATAATGCAAATTTGCTGTTTGCTGAAAGAAGCCAGTATGATTAGGACCAATTTATGAAAATACAGAGAAAGGCAAGCATAGTTAGTAAATGAAATGACAGAGGAATGATATTATCAGCTCTGTTTGCTACACTGTTATTCCCAACCCCAGCAGGCTTCCAGCTTGTTAACAGCCAAGTAGTTTGGTCAGGCTAATTTTTCTACACATGAGAATTATAAAATCTGGAAAAAGGAAACAAATAACTATCTGAAGCCACTAGGGAGCAACAGTATACAGATGGAAGCTAGAGGGGGAGCTACACTTGATACACAAAAACTGCACCAGTGGGCACTACCAGTTTCTTTTTGCCTGAGGACACAAGACAACAGAGAACCATGTACATAGCTGACCAGAACAACTAGGAAGCTCCGGGAGAAACTAAAGAAACAAGCTACACAGTAAGAAAACCCAACACTCTGCATGCAATTATGTAACCACCTCCCCCCCTCACACCAATACTACCCAGGGATAAAACAATCAAAACCAGACTCAGGACAAAGATGGTGAAGTTATTTGATAGGTAGACCCAGACATAATGGCAAAAGACTATAATAGCATTTAACAGGATGAGCTGCAGGATCATGAGTTAGAAACCAGCTTGAGATATACAGTGAGTTAGAAGCCAACCTGAGCTATAATAAGTGAGACCCTGTCTCAAAAAAAAAAAAAAAAAAAAAAAAAAAACCAGAAACTAAAAGAGAGCTGGGCTATGCCCAATGGTAGAGTATTTGCCTAGTTCAATCCTCAGTGGTGGTGGAGAGGTGTTATATTAATGCTGAACAAAGGAGACTTCAGATCCAGAAATATTATCAAGAATAAGGATATGATAGAAGGGTCAGTTCTCTAAGACAATCCTACACAATCCAAAATGTATAAACACCTCATTACATTTCTATCTTTTCCCCCAAGACATCAATGGCTTATAATAGAAAGCTACAGCTTTAGTGACTCATAAGTGAGGCAAAACATGTGAAAGTAGAAGGAGAAATAAGCAAAACCACAATTACAGTTGAGGAATTCTATATGTACTTCTCTCAGTGATCATGGAAGTAAAAAAGCAAGAAGGTTATAGAAAACCTTAAGTACACTACCAATCAATCTTGCTCTGTTGAGTTCTGTTGAACTTAGAGAATACCCACAAGAACAGAATATGTACTGTTTTTTTTGTTGTTAGTTTCCCCTTTTATCCACTAATTTAATTCTCTAAAATTTGAGGCAAAAGGTAAATCTAAAGTGTCCAACACAAGCTTCTCACCTAACAATCACTCTATATTGTCACTGGGAACAAATGACTGCAAAAAAGTCCACTGTGTGCAGAACTGCTGCATGCAGTTCTATGGAAGAGACAGAAGTCATCAGTGGACATAAACAACAGTGGAAATGCAAGCCTCAAGTTTGGCCAGGCAGGCCAAATGACCCAACGGGTGCAATAGTGACATGTCTGTTAAGGGGGCAACCAACTACTCTCTAATTGGACTAAAGGCCAAATCCACAGGAGGGAATACATGCCTGAAACTCAAAACTTATGATGGGGAAAGTCATGAGCCCTGGGGGTGTAATACCTGCTGGCATATGGCTAAATGTATATATTATGCTCACCAAACTGCCTGGTAAGCACTTCTCTTAATGTTCATTCCCATATATTAATGCTACTCTCACTTTTGGTTAGAGAAGCTTCTCTTTTCAGATGACAGTGACCTTGGGATGACTCAGAAGGTACAATGATGCTGAGAAGAAGGGACAGAGGAGTGCTCAGCACTGAAACATCTCTATCACAGCTTCCAAGGCTCAGGGTCCATTACAGAAGAGGTAGAAGGAAGATCGTAAGAAACAAAAGAAGGGTAGGACTCCTTACAATGCACTCTTCCAGCCACAAAATGGCCTGCATATCCATGACCTCGCAGTGCCTGACACGACCTACACAAGACCCTCATAATAGGAGGAAAAGATGATGACATCAAAACAAGAGAGAGACTGATTGAGAGGGGGTGGAGATTAATGAAGAGTGGAGTTGTGAAGGGGAAAGTGTGGGGGGTGAGGGAATTACCATAGTATATTGTCTATAATTAAGGAAGTTGTCAATAAAAAATACTGGATGAAAACAAAAATACATATAAAATTTATGGAATACAACCATGCTTAAAGAAAACTTTACAGTAGTCATAACAATCTAAGCTTTCACCTTAACAAAGAAAAAAACAAAAGAACAAAGAAGCATGAGAGTAATTTATTTCTGGAGTGACGGGTGTTGAGAGAAATGTGGACTATGCCATTGCATCCATTTTTAACAATGACTAGTCATTAACATTTGTGCACTTCAATGTATGTTTTTCCTCACAATACAAAGAATGTCTTAGCAATCTTAATCTTAGTTCTAAAATAAGCTAAAATCATAATTACCTAATATACAATTCTCAATATCAACTTGCCTTTTATATTACTAATTGTATTTCAGCCTTTAACAAACTCTAGTATGCCTTAGACCAAAGTACAATCAATGCTACTCGAGGAAAAAAAATTTAAAGCTATCCACATCTATTATCATTCCATTTCATGTAGAAAATTTGAGTACTATCAAAAAATAAAGCTCCATTAGGCAATGAATAAGTTCAGACTAAAACCACAAAATTGCTTTTCTGTCATTTCAGAGCCCTTTCTCTTTTTTTATATTATGTTATTTATTTATTTGAAAGAGAGAGAATGGGCACGCCAGGGCCTTCAGCCACTGCAAACGAACTCCAGAATCTTGTGCCCCCTTGTGCATCTGGCTTACGTGGTTAATGGAGAGTCAAACGGCGAGGGGGGGGGGATCCTTTGGCTTTGCAGGCAAATGACTTAACTGCTAAGCCATCTCTCAAGCCCCTCAGAGCCCTTTCTCACATAAGATAAATACAATTTTGCTTAGCAATACATTAGTTTTATCTTAAAAGTTATGAATATATGTTAGTGAAAAGAGACATGAAGGAATGGGAGGAATATCCTTATTAATATTTGACTGTGTGCTAGACACAATTTTAATTCAATTACATGTATTATCTGATTAATCATTTGCACTAAGATTATGAAGCAAGTTTTTTAAAAAAATATTTTATTTATTTAGAGAGAGAGAGAAGCCAGGCATAGTGGTGCTTGCCTTTAATCCCAGCACTGGGGAGGCAGAGGTAGGAGGATTGCTGTGAGTTCAAGGCCACCCTGAGGCTACATGGTGAATTTCAGGTCAGCATGGGCTAGAGTGAGACCCTACTGCAAAAAAATCAAAAAACAAACCAAAAAAAAACTTTAAAACTTTAAAACTTAAAAACTTAAAAAAAAAAAAAAGCCAGGCGTGGTTGTGCATGCCTTTAATCCCAGCACTAGGGAGACAGAGATAGGAGGATCACCATGAGTTCGAGGCCACCCTGAGACTATATAGTAAATTCCAGGTCAGCCTGAGCTACAGTGAGACCCTACCTCGAAAAACCAAGAGAAAGAATGGGTGTGCCAGGGCTTCTAGGCACTGAAAACAAACTCCAGATGCATGTGCCCCCTTGTGCATCTGGCTTACATGGGTACTGGGGAATCAAACCTGAGTCCTTAGGCTTCACAGGCAAGTGCCTTAACCACTAAGCCATCTCTCTAGCTCAAGGAAGCAAGTTTTTTTTTTTTCATTTGTTTTGTTTTCTCAAGGTAGGGTCTCATTCTAGGCAAGGCTGATCTGGAACTTATTATGTAGTCCCAGGCTGCCCTTGAACTCACGATGATCCTCCTATCTCTGCCTCCTGAGTGCTGAGATTAAAGGTGTGCGTCACCACGCCTGGCTTTCTGGCAAGTCTTGATATTGACTATTCCCTTCCTTCTTCTTCAAGTTTTCTGGATACTATTCAAATTAAACTGAATTAAGAATTAACCCATACACAATCTTGTTTCTCAAGAGTCACACATCATAAGAATATTAAATACAACATGTATACTTAGAGAGAACTTAGAATATAATGTATTTGGTTCTTGGATTGATGGGTGTAATACGCTTTCTAAAAATTCTTTGGCATAAGCTATTATTTTATAGTTTTTGAAATGGGGTACAATGAGTATGAAACTCACGTGCACAGAATAACAAGAGAACATGGAAATAATTCCTGGTACTGAAGGCAGCATTTTAATACGCGATCATCATTGTTCTCATCACTTAATCCATCTGCAAATACAGCAAAGGCAACCGTCAATAAACACATTAGAAATCTAAGTATCTTTGGGGCTTGAGAGATGGCTCAGCAGTTAAAGGCACTTGTTTGTAAAGCCTGATGTTCTGGGTTCAATACCCCAGTACCCATGTAAAGCCAAATGTACAAAGTGGCACATGCATCTGGAATTTGTTTACAGTGGCAGGAGGCCCTGGAACACTCATATTCTCCCAAATAACAAAATTAATTCCTTTTAAAAAAAAGAAATCACCGGGCGTGGTGGCGCACGCCTTTAATCCCAGCACTTGGGAGGCAGAGGTAGGAGGATTGCCGTGAGTTCGAGGCCACCCTGAGACTACGTAGTGAATTCCAGGTCAGCCTGAGCTAGAGCGAGACCCTACCTCGAAAAACAAGACAAAACAAAACAAAAATTAAAAAAAGAAATCAATTTATCTTTTGGGCATGGTGCCTCACACCTGAATTCCAGTATTCAGGAGTCTGAGGCATAAGGACTGTCACAAGTTCAAGACCATCCTGGAAGACAGTGAGACCCAGTTTCAAAAAAGAAAGAAAGAAGCCAGGAGTGGTGGTACACATCTTTAATCCCAGCATTTAGGAGACAGAGGTAAGAGGATCACCATGAGTTTGAGGCCACTCTGAGACTACATAATTAATTCCAGGTCAGCCTGGAATAAAGTGAAACCCTACCTCGAAAAACCAAAAAAAAAAAAAAAGAGAAAGAAAGAAACAACAGCAAAGATAAATGATGCATTTGCCAAGAGTGGTGGCACATGTCTTTAATCCCAGCACTAGGGAGGCAGAGATAGGAGGATCGCCCTGAGTTCAAGCCCACCCTGAGACTACAGAGTTAATTCCAGGTCAGCCTGAGGTAGAGTGAGACCCTACCTTGAAAAACCAATGAAAAGAAAGAAAGAGAGAGAAAGGCAAAAGAGAAAGGAATTAGTGTATCACTTGAATAATCTAAGCTGCATTTGTAAATCTAAAATGTCAAAAAATTGGAGGACTATAAAATTTCTCTGTATGAAGGGAGGACAGGGAGGAGGACAATGGAACCAATACTATGAATGTAAAATCAGAATAATATAAATAAAAAATATATATAATTAAAAAGTTTTCTCTGTATGAAACTATCATGATGGATACATGTCATTGTGTATTTTTCACATCCATACAATGTGCACCAGTAAGAATGAAATCTAATGTAAACTACCAATTATGGTTGATAATGATGTGTCCATGGAGATTCATCAGTTGTAATACATTTTCTACTGTGCTGAGGGGTACTGATAATGGAGGAGGCAAAGTTTGTGTGAGAGTAGCAGGTATTTAGAAAAATTGTACCTTCTGCTTAATTTTTTTTTGCACAGGTATGTGTACACATGCATACATGTGGGCACAAATGTGCTTGCTATGATGTATGCATACGTATATATGTGAAGATCTAAGACCAATGTTGTGTCTTTTCTATTGTTTTCCACTTCTTTTTTAAATTTGCATGTGTGTGATGTGTGTGTATGGGTGTGCCAGGGTTTCTTGCCACAAACTAATGCCTGGTCAGGTGGCTGGGGAATTAAACCCAAAGCAGCAGGCTCTGCAGGCGTCTTTAATACATGTGCAAATTTAAAAAGGTGGAGTGAGGTGGTAGGTGTACCATATTCCTTTAGTCCCAGCACTCAGAGGCTGAGGGAGAAGAATCTCTAGGGGTTTAGGCCAGTCTGGAGCTACAGAGTGAATTCTGGGTTAGCCTAGACTAGAGTGAGACCCTACCTCGAAAAAAGTAAAAACAAAACAAAAAACAGGGAGGGGTGAGGGAAGAAGGGAGAGAAGGAGAGACAAAAATAATTTCTAACAAATGTTAGTTACTGAGAGGGTATTTTTGGCATTCTTCAGGCTATAAAACATAGTGAAAATTTAGTTTTTGTCAAAATAATGCAATGTCAGAAACAGGACCAAAAATAATGGGCCTCATTATGCCTCTGAACTCCCTAAAGTTCTCATTGCAGTATGATATCCCTATCTTTCGGTTAGATTCTTTGGAGCCTCTTGAAGCAGACTGGTTTGGTTTTGAAGCCTTGTTTTCCTATTTAGTACACATTTACCTATCCTTGAGCAACTACTTAACCATAGGACTAAAAGAGGATGGATGTATATTGTGATAATAAGTATCTTAAAAGTACTATGTATTTATTACTTAATTTTAAGTTTAAATGGTACTTAAACTGCAACTTCTGTTCACATAACAAAAATTTAAAAAAATAAATAAATTCCACTTTGTGCAACTGGCTTTATGTGAATACTGGGGAATTGAACTCGGGTTGTTAGGCTTTGCAGGCAAGTGCCTTAATCACTGAGCCATCTTTTCAGCCTTCGTTATACTCTTAAAGTTAACAATGTAAATGTTCCTGACAGATATTGGGAAAAATAACTTTATAAAATTAAAATGAGCAAGAAGAAAGTACACACATAAACAGTGACAGATTAGTTTCTTTTATCAATCTATAAACTTTTTATTTTATTTGTTTTTATTTTTGTTTGTTGGTTTGTTTCTTGTTTTTCAAAGTAGGGTATTATTCTAGCCCAGACTGACCTTCAATTCACTATGTAGTCTCAGGGTGGCCTCGAAGTCACAGGGATCCTCCTACCTCTGCCTCCCGAGTGCTGGGACTAAAGAAAGGTGTGGGCCACCACACCAGCAAAACTACAGGTCTTTAGTATAAAAGCACCTCATTATTCCAGATTCTGACAAACTCCAAGAAAATATCTATCTCTACAGTATACTAATAGTAAGCAGCAACCTAGTGGAAATGTTTATCATTTAATGCCTAGTCACTCAGTAGTGGTATTTTTAAAGAAAGGAGGCTGAAGTTCTATAATATAGAACCAGATAATTATCTATAAAATACTGACAGAACCTATATGTCTAGAAACAGAAAAATATGAACCAAATACTGCCAAAGCCACAAATGCCACTTTCTATTTCAGAATCTAATGGCTATACATTCTTTTTTCATTTTTTTAAAGTTTTGAACCATTCTCTCCAATAATGAGATAGCACCTAAATAATCTTTACCAGAAAGAATAATACTTACAAAATGTTTGGGCTGCAAGTTGTAATGACTGACCCCATAGCCTTCTATCTTGATTTTTGAGGCTGTCATTGATGAAATGAATTGCAGGTATAGCTTTGTGCTGGGCATGTTTTAGTAGCTTTCCTACCTTCATACGATCTAGCTCTTGTACAACTACCCAGGGAATTATTAAAACAAGACTTTCAAAACCTAAAATAAAAAGAAAGATTTTTGGAATTCAATGAATATTTATTAGACAACTAAATCAATTAGTGTAGAAGTTTTGAAGAACATAGTCCTTAAAGAAACTCACAGTATATGAAATACATAAAATATAGAAATTAAAAAGGATATAAAAGCCAAATGAATGTTAAAAAAATAACTACCAGAATACAAAACATGAGCTTAGTAAAAATGATTTTTTACAATGAAAATTCCCAAAGTAAATGATTTCAAAGCAAATAACTTTAAATTATAGTAAATGCCATTTAAAAAAGAAGCGTTGAACTGGAGAAATGGCTTAGTGGTTAAGACATTTGCCTGCAAAGCCAAAGGACCTTGGTTCAACTCCTTAGGACCCACGTAAGCCAGATGCAAAGTGGCGCATGCGTCTGGAATTCATTTTCAGTGGCTGGAGGCCCTGGTATGTCCTCTCTCTCTCTCTCTCTCTCTCTCTTCTCTCTCAAATCGATAAATAAAAATAAAATATTTAAATGTATATATAATTTAAAGCTGGGTGTGGTGGCACATGCCTTTAATCTCAGCACTCAGGAGGCTAAGGTAGGCAGAGCACTATGGGCTCAACCTAGGGCTACAGAGTGAATTCCAGGTCAGCATGGGTTATCATGGGCCCCTCCCTCAAAAAATAAAACAAAAATAATCATTATTTTTTAAAAAGAGTGGGACCAGAAGAGCCCTACATGGGTGGAAAAATGCTGCCCCCAATGCCATACACCATTATAGGAAAATCTCAGCACTAGGAATGGGAAACCTCTCAGTGAGTTGTTGGTCAGGGAGGCCCTTGAGGCTACCAAAACAATACATGCTATTCCCAAGGCTTTTGATTGCCCAAAGACACCTTACTGCTATAGACACCCATGCTTCATTTGAAGGACACTGAGAAATCAAGGTGGAACTGAACTGGAAGCCTCTCCCTGATGACTAGTTGTTATAGTGCTAGAAAGTGGTATGTGGGTTACTAGGGGAGAAAAGGCATCAACACTCTTACCCAGCAGGAAACCTTATGAGCTACACACTGACCATCCAGGCAAGATGTGCCCACTGGTGCAATAGTGGCAAGACTGTTACGGAGGTAACCAAGTGCTCTCTGATTGGATTGGAGGCCTGTTCCATGGGAGTAAATTCATACTTGGTACTGAAAACCTACTCAAAAACCCATGGACAGAAAGGTCACAGGTCTTAGGGATGAAACTACTACTGATGTTTTGTTAATTGGATATGTTGTTCCAATCAAATATTCCTCTATTTCTAATTTGTGATTATGCCCATAGATTAGTGTTGCTCACACTTTGTTAGAAAAGCTTCCTTTTGCAATTGGTGGTGACTACTAAGGAAACTCAACACTAGTCAAAGTGCTGAGAATAAGTGACTGTCAAGTGCTCAGTGCTAAATGAAAGAACTATTTCCCTCCAAGGCTCAGGGAACATTGAGGAAGAAGGGGCAGAAAGACTCTACGAGCCAGAGGATGGAGAGGAATGCTTAGTAACTATCATCCAGACACAAAGAGGCCACTGAATTATGACCTCAAGTTAACTGTACAATATTGGGCTAAGCAACATTCCATCATGGATGGTGGAGGGCAAAATATACATATGACATTAAAATAGAAGAGGGAGTAGTTAGAAAGAAACAGGGAGCCAGGTGTGGTGGTGCACGCCTTTAATCCCAGAATTTAGGAAGCTGAGCTAGGAGGATCACTGTTGAGTTCAAGGCCATCCTGAGACTAGAGTGAATTCCATCCAGGTCAGTCTGGGTTAGAGTGAGATGCTACCTCAAGAACCAAATAAATAAATGAATGAATAAGCTGGTTATGGTGGTACATGCCTTTAATCCCAAGCACTTGGGGAGATAAGAGGTAGAAGGATTGCCATGAGTTTGAGGCCACCCTAAGACTACATAGTGAATTCCAGGTTAACCGTGGCTACAGCAAGACCCTACCTCAAAAAATAAAAAGAAGTAGGAGTTCAGTGGAAGAGGAGTAGGGAATGAAGGCCAAGAGAAGGTAACAGGAGAGGATTATGAGTAAAATATATTTTACACATGGATGAAAATTATCAACAAAAAGTTTTCTTAAAAATATGTATTTTGGGATGGAGAGATGGCTCAGCAGTTAAGGTGCTTGCCTGCAAAGCAGAACAACCTAGGTTTGATTCCCCAGCACCTATGTAAGCCAGATGCACAACATGGTGGATGTATCTGGAGTTCATTTGCAGTAACTAGAAGCCCTGGTGCACCGATAGTTTCAGTCTCTGTCTTTCTGCCTGTATCCCTCTGCATGCAAATAAATAAATAAAAATATTTAAGCTTAGACTGAGTGTGGTGGCACACATCTTTAATCCCAGCACTCAGGAGGCAGAGGTAGGAGGATCGCTATTGAGTTCGAGGCCAAAATGGGATTAAGGAATGAGTGCCAGATCAGCCAGGGCTACAGTGAGACTCTCGCTCGAAAATACCAAAATAAAGGTATTTTAGATTGTTTGGTTAAGTTATACAGGGTTTTCTCTCTCTCTCTTTTTTTTTTTTTAATTTGAGATGATGGAGATGTGTTTATGAGGAGAAAACATCACTGTCAAAATACTGATAGAGGAAAAAATGTCAGAACTGGTAAATGTTTGGTAAATACCTGCAATTTCTGTTGTCTTCAAAACTCTAACAAATTTGAGATGATTCATCAGAATGTTTGTGTCAATAACAATTAGAAGCTTTTTGTCTGAGGCTAGAGAAAGACAGTAAAGTTAGGATTTCATGATATTTGATAACAGACTTGCATTTAACAACAATTTTGACATCACAGAATCACAGATAATTCACTTAAATCAAACACCTCTCTGTCTTATAAATTTAATGGTATAAGAAAATCACACAGTTGGCTAGACTCTCATTCTGCTATTTGGCCCACTGCTTGTTGCCATGCAAATTTCTCCCCAGTCAATGTTTCCTGGGCTAAACACACAACATTATTTGGATTTGGGGGTGAGGATGGAAAAGGGATGGAAGCAGAGGAGGATAAAGGGGGGAGCTGTCTAGGTCCAAGTAGGTAAAGAAGGTCTGGTGAAAAAGAAATTCTAAAAGAATCAGGGCCAAGATTGGAGAACATCCCAATATTTGTGTGCGGGGGGGGGGGGGGGGAGAAGAGTACTCAATGTCTAGTTTCTTATTTCTTTTTAAAACATTTATTTATTTATTTATTTATTTAATTTATTTGGGAGGGTGAGATGGATGAAGGGGAAGGGAGAATGGGCACGCCAGGGTCTCTAGACATTGCAAATGAACTCCAGATGCATGTGCCACCTAGTGGCGCTAGGGAAGTAAACCTGAGTCCTTTAGCTTTGCAGGCAAGTGTATTAACTGCTAAGCCACCTCTCCAGCTTTCTCTGTAATCCCAAGGTGGCCTCAAACTCAGTGATCCCCCTACCTCAGCCTTCCAAGTGCTGTGATTAAAGGCATGTACCACCCTACCTAGCACATAAAACTAACTTCTTTCATAGAGCCTTTGTGAAGGTCAGATTAGTTAATGCATAAAAGAAAATTTAAAAAATGAAACATTAATAAAAAGGTAGGGGCTAAAGAGATTGCTTAGTAGTTAAAATGCTTGTTTGGAAAGCCTGGCAGCCTGGGCTCAGTTCCCTAATACCCACATAAACCTAGATACACAAAGCAGTGTATGCATCCAGAGTTCATAGGTAGTAACAGGATGCTCTGGTGTGCCCATTTTCTCTCTCCATGCAAATAAATAATCAATTTTTAAAGGGTGGGCTGGACAGATGGCTTAGCAGTTAAGGCACTTGCCTGAGAAGCCTAAGGACCCAGGTTCGATTTCCCAGTACCCAAATAAGCCAGATGCACAAGGTGGCACATGAGTCTAGAGTTCATTTGCAGTGGCTAGAGGGCCCATTCTCTCTATATCTCTCTGCCTGTCTCTCAAATAAATAAATAATTAATTTTAAAAAAAGAATAGTATTACTATTTTTATAGAACTCAACAGTAGCTAATTTGGACAATCTTATAATACTATTTTATTTATTTATTTTGATACAAGGTCTTGTTATATACTATAGGCTGGCCTGGAACCCTCTTTGTAGCTTCAGCTGGCCTTGAACTTCCAATCCTCAGCCTCCTGAGTGCTGGTATTACAAGCATGTGCTACCACAGAGGACATTTTGAATAATCTTATCATCTGCTCCCAGTAGCACATAAAAATTTAGTACATGAACAAGGAAATCACGAATTTGTTTTATATTTGATCAGCACTTTACATAATTGAAAGTGTTAAAAGTTATTATTAAAAGTAAAAATAAGGGTGGGTTAAAGGTACTTGCTTGCAAAGCCTGCAGCCATGTTCAACTTTCAAGTACCCACATAAAACCAGACACACAAAGTGGCTCATGCCTCTTTTGTTTTATGTAGCAAAAGGCCATGGCACACTATTACTTTTTCTCTCTCAAATAAGTAAACTATGTGTGTGTGTGTGTGTGTGTGTGTGTGTGTGTATTTATATGTAAAATATATTTTTTAAGTAAAAATAAAAGGCAAGGCTGGGGAGATTTTTCTGTGGGTAAAATGCTTACCACACAAGACCTACAATCAAATGTCTAGAACCACATAAAATGCTGAATATAGTGGTACATGCCTAGAATCCCAGTGCTGGGGAGGCAGAGACAGGTAATTCCTGGAATTCACTGGCTAGCTAAGGAAGCTCTAGGTTTATCTAACTGAAAAATAAGGTGCAAGCCAGGCATGGTGGCGCACGCCTTTAATGCCAGTACTTGGGAGGCAGAGGTAGGAGGATTGCTGCGAGTTCGAGGCCACCCTGAGACTACTTGGGTAATTCCAGGTCAACCTGGGCCAGAATCAGACCCTACCTCGAAAAACCAAAATAAATAAATAAATAAATAAGGTGCAGAGCTGGGCATGCCTTTAATCCCAGAACTGGGGAGACAGATGTAGGATGGTTACCATGAGTTTTAGGACACCCTAAGACTACATAGTGAATTCCAGGTCAGCCTGGGCTATAACGAGACTTTACCTCAAAAAACCAAAATAATAATAATAATAACAATAAGGTGGGAAAAATAAGGTGGAGAGTAATTTAAGACACCAGTATCAACTTCTGGCCTCCAACACACAGGCATACATAAGCATGCTCACCTGCACAATTATGCATGCCTACACACATACACACATTTTAAAATAAATAAAAGCTTCCAAGTGATTATGACTTCTTGACAATATACAGAAAAGATGTCTGTGTAATAGTGTGAAAAAATAAAATAACCTGATTCCTGAAGCTAAAATATATCATTTCAAATGAACAAATTTAACACTTTAATCTACATATTAAAAATATGAACTTGGCCATATAAATTCTTAGGAAAGCACAGATCATAAAAATCAACATACAAGATATACCAGTAGAAGGATGTACATCATCTTCCACCAAGTCAATTTCCATACTCATTAAGTCTCCAGAAGGTGGAACTACAGGTAAATCTACACTTTTCCCCACTCGTGCAGCATGGAGCTCTTCTACTATCTGCATCTAAATTATAAAAGACCCAGTGAAACATTTTGAGTTACTTACTCTGCAGATTAACATGAGAAGAAAGCAATCAATTAGTAAGTCACCTGAGGTAGCTTACAGAAGAAAAAAAATCACAGAATTATGGAAACAGCATGGTAAAAAAATACATATACAAGCCAGGCATGGTGGCGCACACCTTTAATCCCAGCACTAGGGAGGCAGAGGTAGGAGGATTGCCATGAGTTCAAGGCCACCCTGAGACTACACAGTGAATTCCAGGTCAGCCTGGGCTACAGTGAGCCCTACCTGGAAAAACCAAAAAAAAAAAAAAAAAAAAAAAAAAACCATATACAGATTTATAAACACAGTTTTAAAATCAGTTCTTAAAACGGGCATGGTGGCGCACGCCTTTAATCCCAGCACTCGGAAGGCAGAGGTAGGAGGATCGCCGTGAGTTCAAGGCCTCCCTGAGACTATAGAGTGAATTCCAGGTCAACATGAGCTAGAATAAGACTCTACCTCAAAAAACCAAAAAAAAAAAAAAAAAAGAGTGGGAACTGGTTGGTTGGGTATCATGGTGCACACTTACAACCCCAGATTTGGGAGGCTGAGTGAGGAAGCTCACAAGCTTGAAATCAGCATGGACTACTAAAATATTAAAACAAACAAACAAACTGAATTTTATTAAAAATATTCAAAGCAGCGGGGCATAGCAACACATGCCTTTAATCCCAACACTTGGGAGGCAGAGGTAGGAGGATCACTGTGAGTTCAAGGCTAGCCTGGGACTACAGATTGAGTTTCAGGTCAGCCTGGGCTAGAGTAAAAACAAACAAACAAAATATTCAACGTAAATATGATATCAGTAACCTCTTGATCTGTATCTTGGGCACTTTCAAGTGACACCGATGAACATGTTATTTCAGGTTTCTGAAATGAAAAAGTAATTTCATTAGTTAAATACAAAGCATATACATAAAATATAGCTTTTTCAACCTTGGCTATCTGATACATTCATTGTACAGTCAATTTTGTTTTTGTTTTTGTTTTTCTTTTTAGATAGATAGATAGGGTCTCATTCCAGATGACCTAGAACTCACTTTGTAGACCCATGCTGGCCTTAAACTCACAATGTTCCTCCTACCTCTGCCTCCCAAGTGCTGGGATTAAAGGCATGCACCACCACCCAGCTTCATTGTTTAGTAGCATCACTGGACTTTACTCATCACTTATCAGTAATACAACCCACCTACCCCAATCCTGACAATCAAAACTGTCTCTAAACACTAATGAATGCACCCTGAGAGACAAAACTGCCATCACTCAAGAAACCACTCCCAGAAGAGAAAAGCCTCAATCTATCAAGTCATATGGGAGATATTCTTTACAGAGTTTTTAGTCCTAAAAGTACTCATCTTCCAATAACAGAATTATATGCCTCTCTCAGAAATAGAAGCAACCATGATAAAGAGAATCAAAATGGCTTTCTTTGTTTTTAGGCTACGATTAAATGAAGAAGTCACTGAATTATTTCTAAAGTTGACCTGACAAAACAGCAAAGAGCATCTGAGGATTATAATGGGCTAAAGAGAAAAGACTGAAAAATACAGAGCTGCATTATATGGACAGCAGAAGAGTTTTATGGGTTTTGTCTTCTAACAGATATTCAAGATCCTTCTATAAACTCCAAGTTTGCACTAGCACTCTAATATTCTATTACCACAGGATTGATAATCACTTTTCCATTTGACTTTAAATCATATTAGATTATTTTTAAGAGGTACCAAGAAAGCTAAAATTATCAGCATTTCTTGCGGGGTGGGATATTAATCAATGGCCTATTAATTCCACCAGGAATGGAAAGGGACTAGAAAGAGCTTTTGAAAAAAAAGGAAAAAGATAAAGCCCTACAAAAGTATGTTAGCCCCTTGTCCAGTACTTCTGGTCCCACAATAAAAGAAAACAACCATAGTAATCAAGATGGCTATTTTCAAACCTGTGTTATATATATATAGATGACTCCAACCAAAGGCTGCTTAAGTCAGAAAGCTCCCTCATGCTGGGAACAACAAAATCATACTTGCTCAAAATATACCAGTGACATTCGATATCTAAGATGGGTTCCTCCTGACTTATGCCAAAACATTATTGTCCTTCACCCATCAGAATAGGCTACTGAATGTGTGCTGAGGCCAGAAATGTGTTGGGCAGCCCCTAATGTCACACAATGGCTCTGTTGCACTAACCTTTGGCCTTGACAACCCCCACAATGGATTGAAAGATGTACTCCACTAGTATAGTCAAAGGCTTTAAATGACACAGCCCAGGGAATCTTTCTTCTTTAAAAAAAAAAAAAAAATTATACAGGGTTGGAGAGATGGCTTAACGGTTAAAGCACTTGCCTGCAAAGCCAAAGGACCAAGGTTCAATTCCCCAGTACCCATGTAAGCCAGATGCACAAGGGGGCACATGCATCTGGAGTTTGTATGCAGTGGCTAGAGGCCCTGGTGTGCCTATTCTCTATCTCCTCTCTAGCTCTCTGCCTGCAAATGAATAAAAAACAAAATTTAAAAATTTACACTAGGAATGGTGGCCATGCAGTGCATAGTAGTGGCGCACTCCTTTAATCCCAACATGTGGGAAGCAGAGGTAGAAGGATTGATGTGAGTTCAAGGCCACCCTGAGACTACACAGTGAATTCCAGGTCAGCCTGAGCTAGAGCAAGACCCTAGCTCAGAAAACTAAAAATATAAAATAAAAATTATTTATTTCAAGGAGAGGGGTAGGGGACAGAATGGGTGCACATATACCTCTAGCCACTGCAAACAAACTCTTGATGCATGCACCACTTTGTGCATTTGGCTTTATATGGGTACTGGGGAATCAAACCAGGGTTGTTAGGCATTGCAGACAAGCACCTTGACTACTAAGCTATCTCTCTAGCCCCGAATCTCCCTTCTTAATTCTGAGGTTCAAATGGTAAGAAAAAAAATTATACAAGCGTATGGCTTTAGATAGTCCCATGACAGCTAAGGGTGGCACATGAGTCATTATCAAAGTTGAGTGTTGTGTATATATTCCAGATAATTCTGCTAATGTTTCATCTACTTTACAAGATCTACAAGGAACCTATTCAGAACATGTCAGACACCACTGTGCCATATTTTGAACAATACTAGAAATGGATTTCAGAATTTTCAATATAGAAGGAAATTATACTTATAAATAATTCCATTAATCTTTGGACCTTGTATAATCAACAGCTGCTTTAACTTTATCTCCTCTCATTTACAGTCACCCCCACTCAGACTGGTCATAGAACAACTAAACTCCATCCACCTGGGTCCCCTCTATTACCTTCTAAAGACTAAAAGTTTACAAAAATGGGAACCCTAAAGAAGTGATCACTTGTCACTTCTAACAGTGTTACAAGACCATCCTTACATCACAATATTAAACATCCCATAGTCCTTTATATGTATTTCAGGTAGACTTCCAAATGCCAAAAATAAAGAGACACTCCAGTACCCAGAACTAATCAGGCCAGAATGTTCCATGATGGGCTCTTAGCCCTCCCTCCAGAGGAACCCTGAGTGCTGTGGCCTAACACCACCCTCTTATCAGCATGAAGCAGTTAAGAGTGGTTATTGTTCTGTTTCCCTAACAGCAGTTAGGTTGGTATATGGGAGGAGGGATTGAAATACAATAGGAGATGACAGTTTCCTTGGCTAGGCAGACAGATAGGGAAAAGGGCCCTTGGTAGATAACTATATTCTAACCCCAGATGAAGACAGTGGTTTTACTTCTTCCTGCCCTAAGTGAATTTTCCTGCCAGCAGCCTACCTTGGAGGGCTTTCTGGGACCTGCACAATATTGGATGCATTATGGACCAACAAGTACCTTCACCTTCATTTAAGCTGACTAATTATGGAACTCTGGATAGGTGAACTTCACTCATTCAATAAAAGTCCATTTCCCACTGGGACTGTGAGTTTTCCAGCACTGGAATCTCCTCCTCCCAGAGGAGTTAGCTCTTTCTGCTTTCTTTTCCTCTTACTTTGAAATAAACTTTATTCTTTTTATCATTATTATTTGCAAGCAGAAAGAGAAAGAGAGGGAGGAGAGAATAGGTGTTCCAAGGCCTCCAGCTGCTGTCCCTGATTGGAAGTGTACCCGTTCTGAATAAATTCCCTTGCTTTTCTTGATACTATCTGTATGTCTTTGTCTATTCTTTAGTCCAATATATAAGAGCCTAGATACCTTTCAGTAACTCTGAAACCTGCTGATACCAATATTAGTTAAGATGATTATTATTTTGTTTGTTTGCTTTGTTTTTGTTTTTCGAGGTAGGGTCTTACTATAGCTCAGGCTGACCTGGAATTTGCTATGTAGTCTCAGGGTGGCCTCGAACTCATGGCGATCCTCCTACCTCTGCCTCCCGAGTGCTGGAATTAAAGGTGTGCACCACCATGCCCGGCAATGATTATTATTAATAAGACATTGGAACTAGATAATAAAACAAGAAACCAATATACTATCTTCATGACCAACAGTGACTCAGCTTTCTAGGATTATTAGCAGTAACAGAAACACCTGAGTATATTAACTTTGCTAAAAACAAATTTCTCATTTTGTACATTACCTGATCAAGATTTTCCTTAGAGTTTGAATCATTACTTTCTTGATGCTCATGATATTTTCTTTTCCACTCACGAACAGTCTGCTTATAGGTGGAATCAGAAAACAAATGCTGAGTTTTAGATCTGGTCATGTTTAATGACACCTGGCAACTTTTCAAACATTCCTTTTCCTCCTGCTTAGTTTTTGGTTTACTAGACTCTGAACTGAAGACATTTTCTTCTACAAGCTTCTGAAGGGTATTATAGGATTTTATTGGAATTCTGAAGCCAATCTTCCTTCTTCTAGATTCAAAAGGTTCCTTGGTTACCTCCTTGGAATTATAATTGTGAGAATATTGGAATTTTTTGCATTTCTCCAAGATACATTCTTCAGAACTGTTTTTAAATTTGTTGTTACTTTCTTTCTTTAGTTCTTTCATCTTGTCCTTGTGAAAAAGTAAATGAGGCCAGGTCTTTTCCTTAGTCTGGCCTTCTGCTTTTGATTTCACATCTTTGGCAATTTTAGAATTGTTAAGACTTTTTATTCCATGGTCAATCTTACTCCCAACATTTGTAAATACAATATCTTTAAGTTTAACATCTTTTTTAGCTCCATTTGAAGAACTCCATGAAGTAATTTGATTATTATTTGCATATGATGCTTCTGGGAGTTTAAGATGTCCTTGGCATGAAGAACTGATTTTCTTTTTCTTTCTGGGTATGTCAATTTCTGTATTCAATCTATAAAGCAGCAAAGAAACCTAGGTTATATTACAATTATACGTAATGTTGAACTATACCATTTTGTTAGGAATAACTAGACTGTTTCTAAACTTCATAAATGGATTACTTTAAGAATAAAGTAGAAAGGATTATAAAGAAATGGTTTTTGGAATATAGTACTTAATTTAGAAAAACATTACAGTCTTATATAATACCAACCAGACAATATAAATTCTAAATGGACTAAATGCCTAAGTACAAAATCACATTTATTATTTTGTTATACTTCTCATTAAACCTCTAATAACTAGAAAAGAAGATGGGAATAAGCATTTTGTTCCTTTTTAAAAATTTATTTATTTATTTAAGACACACAGAGAGTGTGGGCATACCAGGGCCTCCTGCCACTGCAAAAAAAATCCAGACACATTGCTACTTTGTGCATCTGGGTTTACATGGGTATTAGGGAATTGAACCCAGGCCAGCAGGCACTGCAAGCAAGTGCCTTTAACAACTGAGCCATCCCCCCAGCTACAACTTATTCTTAATAGGAAACTTCCATGAGTCAGGCATAGTGGCATATGCCTTTAATCCTAGCACTTGGGAGGCAGAAGTAGGAGGATTGCTGAGCTCGAGGCCAGCCTTGGACTACAGAATGAGCTCCCTGTCAGTCTGGACCAGAGTGAGACCCTACCTTGAAAGAAAAACAAAACAAAAACAAAAAGAAAATTTCCAAAACAGTAGTGGAAAAATAATAAAGGAAACTAGTGATATTTTGATTATTAAAGCTTTACCATATGAAAATGTAATAAAAATTAAATATATTGATAAATGCTATTTGCTAGATACGCTATAACCATAAACTGGCCTTAGACAAAAGCCTCATCAAAAAGTATTAACTGGGAGCCCAGCGTGGGGGCGCACGCCTTTAATCCCAGCACTCTCGAGAGGCAGAGGTAGGAGGATCACCATGACTTTGAGGCCACCCTGATACTACATAGTGAATTCCAGGTCAGTCTGGACTAGAGTGAAACCCTACCTTGAAAAACAAAAACAAACAAACAAAAGTACTAACTGGGGCTGGAGAGATGGCTTAGCAGTTAAGGCACTTGCTTGCAAAGCCAAAGGACCTTGATTCAATTCCCCAGGACCCATGTAAGCCAGATATACAAGGTGGCATATGCATCTGGAGTTTGTTTGCAGTGGCTGGAGGCCCTGGTGCACCCAGTTCTCTCTCTCTTTCTCTCTGCCTCTTTCCCTCTCTCAAATAAATAAATAATCTTTTAAAAATACTAACTGGGGGGCACTGGAGAGATGACTTAGTAGTTAAGGCACTTGCCTACAAAGCTAAAGGACCCAGGTTCAATTCCCCAGGACCCACATAGCCAGATGCACAAGAGGGAGCACACATCTGGAGTTTGTTTGCAGTGGCTGGAGGCCCTGACATGCCCATTCTCTCTCTCTCTTGCTCTCTCTACCTGCCTATTTCTCTCTCTCTCAAATGAATAAATTAAAAAAAAAAAAAAAAAACAGCAAAAAGTACAAAGAGGGAGATGAAACAGAGGAAACCACAGAACAATCAGGGAGACAAGCAAGAGTGCTGCTTCCATGCTGAACCTGATAATTAGCACCAGGGTGTAGGAGACAGACCCTGAGGATTCTCAACACTTACCAAAACAGAGATCCAGAGACTCCTAAGAGCTTGTCACTGAAGTAGACTTAAAACTCACCCACTATAGCTCGGGAAATTTTGCAGAAGAGGGGGAGGAAAGATTCTAAGAGCCACAGGTTGAGACATCATGCCCAGAGACATTCTCTACCCCCCAAAATAACTGACTGCTACTCCCACAACACAGAAGCCACATAACCCATAGAGAATACCTGCAATCCCACTGAGGAGGGTCCCCAATGGAATGGGGACGGGAACGAGGAAAAAGAGGGTATAAACACATGATGTATTCATACGAAATATGTTGTTAATAATAATAATTTTAAAAAACATTTAAAAAGAGGGGGCTGGAGAGATGACTCGGCAGTTAAGGTACTTGCCTGCAAAACCTAAAGACCTGTGTACCTGTCCCCAGTACATGGAAAGCCAGGTGCACAAAGTAGTACATGAGCCTGGAGTTCATTTGCAGTGGTTAAGAGGCCCTGTTGTGCCCATTCTCTCCCGTTCTCTTTCTCTCTCTCTCTCTCTCCCCCTCTCTGCTTTTCTCTCTCTCATAAATAAGTAAATTAAAATTAATAAACTACTAAGATTCTAAGAAAGGTCATAAACAAAAAATTAAAGAGAATAAATGGCTATTAAACATATGAAAAAATTGACTTGTAAGCATGTTAACTATAACAATAACATACTAATTATAGTAATAGCATACCATTTTTTGTCAGATTACCAAACGTTTTAAAGTAACCTTAAATATTGGTAAGGTGTCTTAAGAGGGACTTTCCTATGTTGCTGGTAGAAATATGAAATAATATTATGGCTCTAAAAAGGAATTTAACAATTAAGAGCTATAAACATCCACCTTTTAATTTATTTTTATTTTTTGGTTTTTCACTCTAGTCCAGGCTGACCTGGAATTCACTATGTAGTCTCAGGGTGGCCTCAAACTCACAGCGATCCTCCTACCTCTGCCTCCCAAGTGCTGGGATTAAAGGCGTGTGCCACCATGCTCGGGCACATTTTTTTTGTTGTTGTTTCCCAGTTAATTCTCATTTTACAAATCTATACCCAGCTTGGCGGGGCTTGAGTAATAATGAGCCTAAGAAGTACACATCTGTGCAATAGTGACACACAGCTTTTGAGGGAAACCAACTGTTCTGATTGGATGTGAGGCCTGCTCAGTGGGAGAGAACTCATATGTGGTATTGGCAACCAAGTCAAAATGCCATGGACTGGAAACTAAGACCCCAGAGAGAAACCCCCAGTGCTCTTTGGAAAAGGATGGGCATATAACTCAAAATGTCTCTCAAGAGCTGGAGAGATGGCTTAGCGGTTAAGGTGCTTGCCTGTGAAACCTAAGGACCTATGTTCTACTCTCCAGATCCCACATTAGCCAGATGCAAAGCTGAGGCAAGTATAAGGTTGCACATGCCCACTAGGTGGTGCAAGCATCTACAGTTCAATTTCAGTGGCTGAGGCCCTGGCGCACCAATTCTCTTTAAAATAAACCTGAAAAAGAAGTCTCTCAATTAGTTATGCATATCCCCTTTAATCCAAGCTGCTCTCACTCTTTGTTGGAGGCTCTGTTTTATTTTACAGATAGCTAAGAATATTGGGAAAATCCAAGATCCATTAATAAGGAAGGAAGGAAGGAAGGAAGGAAGGAAGGAAGGAAGGAAGGAAGGAAGGAAGGAAGGAAGGAAGGAAGGAAGGAAGGAAGGAGAGAAGGAGGGAGGGAGAGAGGGAAGGAGGGAGGGAGGAAGAAAAGATAGCCAAATGCCTACCACTAGAGACATGCCACCTCTACCACATCTGCCAGGGACCAGGAGACATTGCAGAAGAAGTGGTACCACCAATACTGTTCTCACTGGTAGCTAGCCTGACAACCAGCTCCAGAGAGATGGTAACAGACACTGTGATTAATCAAAACTTGTGAAAGGGACTGGACAGATGGTTCAGTAGTTGAAGACACTTGCCTGCAAAGCCTGAGAGCCTGGGTTTGATTCTTCAGTGTTCACGTAAAGCCAGATGCACAAAGTGGCACATGTGCCTGGGGTTCAGTTATAGTGGCAAGAGGCCCTGGCACATCTCTTTCTCTATCTGCCTCTTCCTCTCTATTGCAGTCAGGTTTGCATTGCTGGCAGAAAACACCAGACCATGGGCTGGAGAGATGGCTTAGTGGTTAAGGTGTTTGCCTGCAAAGCCAAAGGATCCTGATTCAATTCTCCAGGACCTACATAAGCCAAATGTACAAGGGGCACATGCATCTGGAGTTCATTTGCAGTGGCTAGAGGCCCTGGTGCACCAATTCTCTTTCTCTGTCTGCCTCTCTTCTATCTCTCTCTCTCTCTCTCCTTGCAAATAAATAAATAAAAATAAAAAATAATTTTAAAAAACTAAAAAAGAAAACACCTGACCAAGTGTAGCTTGTGGGGAAAAAGGTTTGTTTTGGCTTACAGACATGAGGGGAAGCTCCATAATGGCAGGGAAAACGATGGCATGAGTAGAGGGTGGACATCATCTCCTGGCCAACATCAGATGGACAACATCTGAGAGTATGCCAAACACTGGAAGAGGAAACTGGCTATAACATTCATAAACTCGCCCCCAATAATACACTGCCTCCAGGAGGAATCAATTCCCAAATTGCCATCAGATGGGGACCTAGCATTCAGAACACCTAAGTTTGTTTGTTTGTTTTGGTTTTTCGAGGTAGGGTCTCATTCTAGCCCAGGCTGACCTGGAATTCACTCTGTATTCTCAGGGTGGCTTCAAACAGTGCCAAGGGTGGGACACCTGTTGTCAGAGAGGCTCCTGAACTCCCAAAACAATACAAGCTATTGCCAATGCTTTTTACTGTTCACTATAACTGGATGGTTAGGCCACAAAAGCTTCAGTTGCAAGATACTGAGAAATCAAGCTGGAATAGAGCTGGAAGCCTCCTCCCTACTAGCTAGCTGTTATAGTGATGGAAAGTGCTAAGATGGCTGCTGGGGGAGAAAAGTCATCAACAGTCTTACTACCTAGCAATGCATGCTGCAAGATACACACTGACCATCCAGGTAATATGTGCCTTCTGGTGCAATAGTGGCATAATAGGGGAGTAAACAACTGATCTATGAGTGGATTTGAGGCCCACTCTATGAAAGGAATTCATACCTGGTACTGTAAATAAATAGGCTGTAAGGGGGAGGCTACCACTGTTCTCTGGCTAAATAGATACAGTGTGCCCATCAAATATCCATTTAAATATTTATGTTTATACCCATAGATTACTGTTGCTCTCACTTTTGGTCAGAGAAGCTTCCTTTTGCAAATGGTGTTAACTACTGAGGAAATTCAAAATTTGTCCAAGTGCTAAAAGTAAGTGACAGTTAGGTGCACAGTGCTAAACAAGACATCTCTGTCACCCCCTCCAAGGTCCAAGAAACACTGCTGAAGAAGGTCAGAAAGAATGTAAGGACCAATATATGGAGAAGAGTAATTTGAAACACTGCCTTATGGACACAAAGAAGCTGTCATATTCATGCCCTAATAGAGGCTGTCATTAATTGCACAAGACCTGCACATTATGGGGCCCAACATGTCATTATAGACAATGGAGAAGGGGAAAAAAAACATCAAAATAAAAGAGAGGGCTGGAGAGATGGCTTAGCAGTTAAGGCACTTGCCTGCAAAGCCTAAAAACTCATATTCAAATCTCCAGGTCCCACGTAGCCAGATATAGTTATGCAAGCGCTCAATGTTGCATGTGCGCCACAAGGGGGCACACACATCTGGAGTTTGTTCGCAGCAGGCTGAAGGTCCTGGCATACCCATTCTCTCTCTCAAAAAAATTTTTTAAAAATTTTAATAAAATAAAAGAGAGACTAGGCATAGTGGTATACAGCATGACTTTGAGGCTAGCCTGAAGCTATAGAATGAGTTCCAGGTCAACATGGGCTACAGTGAGACCTTGCTTCAAAACAAACAAACAAAGAAACAAACAAACTGAAGTGTGGTGCTATCTGCTTGGGACCCTTCCTAGCTCTAGAGCACTGCTTTACTTTCACTTTCTGACTTGTATTCTAATAAACTAGCCCATGCACACCCCCCCCAAATAGAAAAAGGACTAGTTGAAAAGCAGGAGTTCAGTGGGTGGAACAAACCAAAGTAATGGAAGAGGATTATGATCAAATTACATTATGTACATGCATGATTACATATAAAAGCACAAAATACCATGCAGAAGATATTGCTAAAATTTTAGAAATGATGGTTTAAAATCATCACAGTCATTTCAAATAATATTTACAGGCTGGAGAGACGGCTTAATGGTTAAAGCGCTTGCCTGTGAAAGCTGAGGACCCATGTTTGACTCTCCAGATCCCATCTAAGCCAGATGCACAAAGGTGACGCAAGCGCAAAGTCACACATGCCCACTAGGTGGCACAAGTGTCTGGAGTTCGATTGTAGTGGCTGAGGTTCTGGTGTGCCAATTCTCTGTCTGTCTCTCACTCAAAACAAAAAAAAAAAAAAAAGGAAAAACTATTTAAAAAATAATTATTTATGAAATGTTCCTAATGAGAAAAAAATTATGCGAAGAGTCTACAGAGTACAATCCTATATACATAGTATGGTCTCAATAACTAAAATAAGCCTAGCAAAAAGATCAAAAAAGAGGGCTGGAGAGATGGCTTAGCTTAGCGGTGAAGCGCTTGCCTGTGAAACCTAAGGCCCCCGGTTTGAGGCTCAATTCCACAGTACCCACGTAAGCCAGATGCACAAGATGGCGCATGCATCTGGAGTTTGTGTACAGTGGCTGGAAGCCCTGGTGTGCTCATTCTCTCTCTCTCTCTCTCTCTCTCTCTCTCTCTGACTCTTTCTCTCTGTCTGTCACTCTCAAATAAACAAACAACAATTAAAAAAAAAAAGATCAGAAAGAAAGATGCTTAAGCTGGTATGGTAGTGCACACCTGCAATCTCAACACTTGTGATGTTGAGATAAGAGAATCATCACTAATTCAGGGCTATCCTGATCTACACAACAAGTTCCAGACCAGCCTGGATTGTACATATAGCTCAAGGTTAAGTGACTCTGGTCCTTAAGGAAATAAGGCAGAAGAACTATAGAGGAAGATACTTGATGTCTTCCTCTGGTCTCCTTGGCATGAATCGGAAGCATTCATTATCTCTCTCTATGTGTGCACATGCACACACACACACAAAATCAAAAAATAAAAGAAAACTGAAAACATGTCAAAAGAAGTATGAAAGCAGGGCATAGTGGTGCATGCCTTTAATCCCAGCACTCAGGAGACAGAGGTAGGGGGATCACTGAGAGTTCGAGGCTCCCCTAAGACTAGATAGTGAATTCTAGGTCCGCCTGAGCTAGAGTGAGAACCTACCTCAAAAAAACAAACAACAAAAAAAAAAAAAGAAAGAAATATGAATTCTGTTTTTGTTTCTCTATAACTGAACTTGTTTGGGAAACAGTATACCTCCCTATCTTCAGAGATAACTTAATCTTCTAAATTTTTATCACACATCACACTTCTATACTTATCCCCATTAACTGTAAAAAATTTCTTCACGGTAAAGTTCTCTGAAATTTTTGTCCAAAGAGTGAACAAATTAAAGAAAAGTGATTTCCTTATTTCTGCCACCATTCCCAAGTTCTCTAGTTATAATACTTTCCAAATTAGCTTCATATGCTCTCTACATGTGTGTGTAATGAAGTTATGTATTTCACAACTGAGTACTGAAAGCAAGTCAATAGAAAAAAAAAATCACACTGTATTTGTGTCAATTACACAATAGTTTTGATGGATTTTTTTCACTCACCACTTTTTTAAACTTATAGTAATCTAAGATATAGCTAGAAATATCTGCATGCAAAACAGTGCAAATCACAGTAAACAGGATTTTCCAATTCTATTTTTTGTTGTTGTTGTTTTTTTTTTTTTGAAGTAGGGTCTCACTGTAGCCCAAGCTGACCTGGAATTCACTATACAGACTCAGGCTCTTGAACTCATGGTGATCTTTCTGCCTCTGCCTCCCAAGTGCTGGGATTAAAGGCATGCACCACCACACCCGGCAGGATTTCCAATTCTAAACAGTCTCAGTGCCAGTCATGGTGGCATGGGCCTATAAATCTTATCACTTGGGAGGCTGAGGCAAGAGGATCTTGAGTTAAAGAGCTAAATCAAGGCTCATGATAAGCTACAGGCCAGCCTCGACTACATAGTGAGATCCTGTCCCAAAAACCCAAGTGATGCAGTTAAGTGCTAGAATGCACAAAATTCTGGGTTTAATCCTAAATACTGAAGGAAAAAAGCTCAGTCTCGTGATTCTAAGTCAAAATTTTATAAACTTATCAAGAAAAATAGAATTTACCTTTTCAGGTCTGGTCTTCTATTTTTATTACAGTACAGAATGTCTATATGATCTGGTTTCTGAAATTAAAAAGGTTTTATTTAGAAAATACAAATTGTGCACTGGTATTACAATTACAGGGAAGGAGATTAGAAAACATTCATTTTACCATAACTGTTTGCTATTGAATAAGCTACCATAATAATTTACTTAATCTTTCCAATTATCTTCAGACAGACATTATCATGGCCATCCTTATTTTACATACAAAGTACCCAAAGCTTAGACAGAGTTAGGTTTTCCCATCATCATAGTGCAAGACATGATTTGAAACCAGACTGGTCTGTTTTATATTCTATCATCCTGTCTAAGTACTCTGGGGATACAGAACTTGGCACAAACAAGATAAAGAAGGCATAAAGGTTATGTACAAATAGTCTAGTGTATGGATATAACTTAGTGTCAAAGCATAAGAATGACCAAACATACTAAAACAGTTCAAAACATTCACCACCAAAAATGGAAGGTGACCATCCTGACAGGAAAGAACACGTATTAATGAGACACCTGTGTTTCTCCCATTGGTTTCCCAGGAATCTCATGCTGGAAGGACAAGGCTGGGGGAACTTGTCTTCCAGAGATGTTTTGACAACTTGCTAGACCACCATGCGGGAAAGATTGGAGCCAGACTTGTTTAATTAATTGGCCTACCAAGGAAGGTGGTTGAGCCAACTTGTTAGAACTGCCAAGGACTAGGCTCTAACTAACTCTACAGACTCTGTTAACACCCATGAGAAAACAACAACAACAACAACAAATACATACTAAAGATTGATGCCGGGCATGGTGGCGCACGCCTTTAATCCCAGCACTCAGGAGGCAGAGGTAGGAAGATCACCACAAGTTCAAGGCCACCCTGAGACTACATAGTAACTTCCAGGTCAGCCTGAGCTAGAGTGAAACCCTACCTCGAAAGACCAAAAGGAAAAAAAAAAAGATTGAAAGACAATCAGTGATATAAAAGTTAGTAGAGAGAAAATAAACCAATCTAGATAGAGGGAGTAGGTCACATAACAAAAAAGAAGAGAAAGGGGAAAGTGGAGGGGGAAAGGAGTGAAGAAGAGAGGATAAACTGGACAGTTAAGATGATACCAAATTAAGAAAGCCCTGAAGCTGAGCATGGTGGTCCACGCCTTTAATCCCAGCACTCAGGAGGCAGAGGTAGGAGGATCACTGAGATTTCAAGGCCACCCTTAGACTACATGGTGAATTCCAGGTCAGTCTGAGCCAAAGTGAGACCTACCTCAAAAACCCAAAAAAAAAAAAAAAAGCCCTGAGATCTTTTGCAGAGGACACATGTGATGAAATCAATGTTTTTCAGAAGATTAGGGGCTGACAGTATAGCTCAATGGTAGGTGTGTACTTAGCATGTGCAAACTTGAGTTCAATCCAATCACTTGAGTTCAATCCATTCACCAAAAAAGATGGATAAGAAAAACAATAAATTGAAACAAGTTTAATCATAAGCCACATGGTATTTCAGTCAATGACAGACTGCACGTACAAGAGATTCCATAGGATTACAATAAAATGGGGAACAAAAATGCATAGCAGAAAACAGGCACAAGAAAAGGAAACTACAAGAGAATAAAAACTCTCAAGTAAATTCTCAGCAAGGGCTGGAGGGATGGCTTAGTGGTTAAGGCACTTGCCTGCAAAGCCAAAGGACCCAAGTTCGATTCCCCAGGACCCATGTAAGCCAGATGCACAAGGTAGCATATGCACCTGTGATTCGTTTGCAACAGCTGAAGGCCCTGGCACGCCCATTCTCTATCTTTCTCTCTCTCTCTTTCTCTCTCTCTCTCAAATAAATAGAAATAAATGTTTTCAAAAAAAAAAAAAGAAAAGAAAAGAAAATTCTCGCTGGGCGTGGTGGTGCATGCCTTTAATCCCAGCACTTGGGAGGCAGAGGTAGGAGTACTTCTGTGAGCTTGAGGCCACCCTGAGACTACTACATAGTGAACTCCAGGTCAGTCTGGGCTACAGTGAGACCTTACATTGAACCCCCCCCCCAAAAAAAAAAAAAAAAAATCTCAGGAAGAGGTTTTCAGCAGCAGCTTTTTCACAGACCTTTATGAGCTCCTCAACTAGTCTGAAGCAGTCCTCACTCATCTCCAGGTTTCCATTAACAGAGTGGAACATTCTTGCTGTGTTATCTGCTTACAAACTTGTGATGGATGGATGGATGGATGGATGGATGGATGGATGGATGGATGGATGGATGGATGGACGGAAGGAAGGAAGGAAGGAAGGAAGGAAGGGAAAAGGGGGAGGGGGAAGAGGGGTGTTGTGAGGCTAAACTCAGTAGTCAAGAGGAAGATTATGTTAATTCAATTGTCAAACTTTATTCACTCTCCACACTTTAATTACACCAAGTCTCTTTCTTCCTTTGTTCTCTCAACTACCTTGATCTCCTGTCCCTAACCCCCTGGGGCACTCACACAGGCACTCCACTTGGTCCATGGGCCTTGCTCCTCCCATGCGGGGCTGCCTAGGGGTCCCACATGCTGCTACTTCTCCTCATGGCAGGTATCAACTCAGAGAAAGACATGGAGCCTGTCTCTCTGAGTGACAATTTTCTGAACTTTTGTTGTGATTCTTATACCCATTTTTCCCTCAGTCATCCTGGCTGCTGATAGCCACTTTAGGGTTGGCTCATTCGCGTATCAGCTTGCAGAGGATCTCTGGTCAGTCTCTGGTCTTGGCTCCCAGGTTGCCATGGTGACCTTGTCACTGCTGGGTGAGTGCCACTTATCAGAGCAGCCAGTCTCTGGTTGCCATGGTGATCTTGCCATTGCTGAGTGAGTGCCCCATTTTACTTCTATTGCCTCTAATATTCCCCATTACTTCTAACTATTCTAACAGTCCCCGTTTTTACTTCTAACAAGGGAGGAGGGGGAAGATGGGAAAAGGGAAGGGGGAAGACGGGCAGGCAGGCAGGCAAGAAGGGCAAAGCATCATGGGCATATTTCTGAGAAGGTGAAGTTGACAATTCTTGAGAAAAGTCTCAAAGCTGAGAGTGGTGGTACACACCTTTAATCCCTGCACTCAGGAGGCTGAGGAAGGAGGATTACTATAAATTCCAGGCCAGCCTGGGCTACATAGTGAGTTCCAGGTCAGCTGAGACTATAGTGAGACCCTGTCTCCAAAAAAAGTCTCAGACAGGTCTTTCAAGAGGTATCTGAAGAAGGTGTTGCTGTTATAGATGACAGCTCCCGTGTGTTATGCCACTGAAGAACTCCCAATGGGACAAGATGTGGATATAGAAGACAGAGACACTGATCTCAAGCTTGTGTAGGCGTAGGCTAATATGTATGTGTGTCTGTGCCCTTGTGTGTATGTGTGTTAGTTTTTAACAAAAGTTTTAAAAGTGAAAAATAAAATTTACATAGAAAAACTCACAGGATATAAAGAAAAAGCATTTTTGTACATCTATAGTATTTTAAACTGTTAGTCCAAAAGTTATATATTTGTTAAATTTTAAAATAAAAAGCTACATTAAGCTAAGATTGATTTATTATGGAAGAACAAATGTCTTAAATATGTTTCTTTGTAGCCTAAAACCTACTACTAGTATATGGAAGACTTCGCAATTCACTTACACTACAAGTATACCACTTTACCCTTTTTTTTTTTTTTTTTTTTTTTCCGTTTTTAGAGGTAGGGTCTCACTCTAGCTCAGGCTGACCTGGAATTCACTATGTAGTCTTAGGGTAGTCTTGAACTCACTGTGATACTCGTACCTCTGCCTCCCAGTGCTAGCATTAAAGGTGTGCACCACCACACCTGGCTCCACTTTGCATCTTTTATATCATATTTTATTGGATCTTTTCTTTTTTCTTTCCTTTTGTCATCCTTTCTTTTATTTTTTTTTTTTTTTTGAGACAAAGTCTTACTTTGTAGTCCACGCTAATCCCAAATTCAAAGCAATCTACAGCCTCCCAAGTGCTGGGATTACAGATATGTGTCATTGTGCCTAACTTTACTGTACCTTTCTATACTTAGACACATGAATACATGTAACATGGGTTACAACTGCTGACTGTAACATGTAATATACATAGGCTTACAGCCTAAAGGCAACGTGCTGGTCTATATAGATGCATAGCCAAATTTGTATAAATAAACTAAGATATCTGCATATGTACAAACACACCAAAAAAAAACTAACAACTTTTTTTTGAGGCAGGGTTTCACACTAGCCCAGCCTGATCTTAAATTCACTGATTTTCCAACCTCAGTCCTGAGTGCTTGGATTATAGGTATGAGCTACTATGCCCAGTTGCCTAATAAAATGCATTTCTCAGAAAATATTCAGAAGTTATTATGTTTATGTTTTTATATGTACCATTGTATATAAAAATAAATTATTAAATTCTTAAAAACACAATTATGCATTCCTAGAACTTTCACTTTCTTCTTTACTCAGTATAAGTATTCAGCTATTCTAGATACACACTTCAATGTGTTAGGTACTTCACCAACATCCATGAACTAGTCCAGTATAATTTAATTGGCTATCACTGATTGTAATCACTAGTGAAAGAGTGAACCTTTTGATTTGGCTCTGTTGATGTATAGAATTTTCTATGGACAAGTTATCTGACATTGTGGAACTCAATTTATTTTGTATTTTTCATTTGTTTAGTTCTTTTTTTGTTTGTTTGTTTTTTGTTGTTGTTGTTTTCTTGAGGTAGGGTTTCACTCTAGCTCAGGCTGACCTGGAATTCACTATGTAGTCTCAGGGCAGCCTCGAACTCATAGCAATTCTCCTACCTCTGCCTCCCGAGTGTTGGGATTGAAGGCATGCACCACCATGCCTGGCTTATTTTTATTTTAATTTTTTGGTTTTTTGAGGTAGGGTTTCACTCTAGTCCAGGCTGACCTGGAATTCACTATGTAGTCTCAGGGTGGCCTCGAACTGTTCAGTTCTTATGTGTGTACTGGGGATTAAAGTCAGGTCCTCTACCTCTTCAGCCCCTCTTTCATTTTTTAAATCTCAGTTTCCCAATATAAAAATGGAAGCAATGTATATACCTGTTACTTCAAAAGAAGACTGTACACTTCCCTGTTAATGGTTACTGGGAAAGGGGAAGCCATGTTTCTTCAGTAGTTTAGCCACTAGTAAATTAACCCATGCTCCAGTAAATAATCCCCCAGCTATGCTCATGTAGACAACTCTAATTAAACTCAGTGGGTCTCACACACACACAAAAAGACATGAAAGTAGGAAAGGGATTAGTTGGAGAGAAGGGGTTCAGTACACTAAGAGATTTTACATTATATATTTGTATGAAACAGACAAAAAAACAACTTTAATATAAGGGTTGAAGAATTGGCTCAGTGGGTTAAAGTGCCTGCTGGTCAAGCATGAGGACCTGAGTTCAATCCCTAGTACAAAAGTAAAAAGCTGGGCATGGCCATGCATACCTGTAACCCCAGTCCCGAGGGGGAAAAAGGTAGGAGAATCACTAGGCTCAACAGTCAGCAAGTCTGACTGAAAACAGCAGCTCCAGGTGCAGTGAAAGACTCCATGCAAGGAAATGAAGCCAAACAGTGTAGAGGACACCTGTTGTTGTACTCTGCCCTCCCCATGCATGTTTACTGGGCACATACAACTGCATAAACACTTATGTAGATTATACACATCACATACATACCAAAAAAACGTAATGTAAATAATTTTCATTTATTTATGGTACTTAAACACTCACCAGTTTTCTTTTCTCTGTTGAAACTGATCTTTCAGAGAAAGCTGAACAAGTAGAATTTGCTGAGGGTTTTTTCTCATTCTTGTATTAAGAATGTCATTCATGAGGAAAAAAAGAACAGAAAAGCATAAAATAAAGATGAGTTTAAAAGAAAATTACTTCATCATTATTATAAATTGGTATTCCTGGGCTGGAGAGATGGCTCAGCAATAAGGGCATTTGCCTGCAAAACCTAATGACCAAGGTTCGATTCTCCAGTACCCATGTAAAGCCATATGCACAAGGTGGCCCATGCATCTGGGGGTTTGCAGTGGCTAGAGGACCTGGTGCACCCATACTCTCTCTGTGTATCTTTGTCTGCATCTCTGCTTGCAAATTAAAAATAAAGTATTTAACATAAATAAATTGGTATTACTGTTCAATAATGAACTCAGAAAATTACATTTTTTAAAAAAATGTATTTGGGCCGGGCGTGGTGGCAGTTGGGAGGCAGAGGTAGGAGGATTGCTGAGAATTTGAGGCCAGCCTGAAACTATATAATCAGTTCCAGGTCAGCCTGGGCTAGTTTGAGACCCTAACTTGAACCCCCGCCCCCCCGCCAGAGAAAAGTATTTGCATGTGTGCGTGTGTACCAGGGCCTCTTGCCACTGTTGCTTGCACCACTTTTTGTATCTAGCTTACATAGGTGGCTTAGGAATTGAACCCAAACTGATGGGTTTTGCAAGTTTAATAGCTTTAATAGCTGAGTTATCTTCCCAGCCCCAGGGACAACATTTAAAGACATAAACTTCAGTAAGAAGGGAAACTGTGAGCCGGGCGTGGTGACACACGCCTTTAATCTCAGCACTTGGGGCAGAGGTAGGAGGATCACCATGAGTTTGAGGCCATCCTGAGAATACAAAGTGAATTCCAGGTCAGCCTGGGCTAGAGTGAGCCCTACCTCAAAAAAAAAAACAAAAAAATAAAAATAAAATAAAACCAAAAAAAGAGAAACTGAACTAGAAGACTCAAGAAGAAATCAGAAGAGGTGATATTAATACAGTGTCACAGCAGAAGGAGGCCTGCTGACAGCTCAAATAAGAATATTGTGAGAAAGCACTATCATGTATCATGGGAGTTCCATACACAAAGCAAAACCACTTATCCCATTACTTTTCATTGGCTCTTTAATTCAATAGACTGAGGACAAACTTGTTTAGAGAACTTCTCATGTACCCAAGATCTATCAGACAGTAGGCAAATACTGTAAAAAATTAACAAAATTACTTGCCTCCATTAAGGTTAAACTGTAGTGTAGGGGGCTGGAGAGATGGCTTAGCAGTTAAGGCGCTTGCCTGTGAAGCCTAAGGACCCATGTTGATCTCTCTCCATTTCCCATGTTAGCCAGATGCACAAAGGTGAGGCAAGCACAAGGTGGCACATGCCCACTAGGTGGCGCAAGAGTCTGGAGTTCGACTGCAGTAGCTGAGGCCCTGGCATGCCAATTCTCTGTCCTCTCTCTCTAAAATAAAAATGTAGTGTAGGGAGTTACAAAGAAACAAGTAACATGTTTAATGTCAGATAATGCTACAGAATAAAATAAAAGCAGAGAAAACGAACAGGAAAGGTGGAGAATTGTAAATGGGAGGATTTGCAGTTTTTAAACATTGAAAAATAAAAAAACCTCCACTGATAAATTGACATCTGATGGAGACCTAAATAAAGAAACAAGCTATGAATACATAGTTACGTAGTTCTCAACTCAAAGGGCATAACCAAAAAGAGCAAAACCCCAGAAAAGAATACACCTAAACTGCTGAAACAAGGAAGCCAGGAAGAAGAAAAGCAATGGCAAAAGTGATATGAGATGGGGAGAGTAGGTGGCATGGACTTACGCTTTTATTCTGGATGACAGGGAAAATCACTAGAAAGTACTGAGCTGAGGAGTCACATGATCTGACATTTTCATAGGAGCAAGATGATTTCTGGGTTAAGAGTAAACCACGAGGAAGCAAAAGCAAGAAGATCAATTTAAAAACCACTAGAACACAAATAAATGAATAAATAAATAAAAATAAAAACCACTGGAACACCTGAAGAAAACGGCAAAGCAAGTTGTTTGCTTAGATCATGTTGTCAAGCAATAGAGACCGTAATAAAACTGAATATATTATAAAGAGAAAGCTGAGCGGGGTGTGGTGTCGCACACCTTTAATCCCAGCACTTGGGAGGCAGAGGTAGGAGGATTGCTGTGAGTTCAAGGCCACCCTGAGACTACATAATTAATTCCAGATCAGCCTGGGCCAGAGTGAGACCCTACCTCAAAGAGAGAGAGAGAGAGAAAGAGAGAGAGAGAGAGAGAGAGAGAGAGAGAGAGAGAGAGAGGAGAGAGGGAGAGGGAGAGAGAAAGCTGATAGAAATTTCTTCTTGACTGGTAGAGGAAGACCACAAGGTTTTGCCTTTACTAAATTAGAAAAACTGAATCTCGGCACTTGACAAGTTACAGTCTAAGAAGATGGAAAGAAGCTAGGTGTAGTGATACATGTCATAATCCCAGTACTTGGGAGACTGAGGCAGGAAGATGGTGAGTTTGAGGCCAGACAAAGGTACAGTGCCAGTTCCAAGCCAGTCTAGAAGATAGTATCTCAAGGAAAAGGAAAAAACATGGGGAGGACCCAGCAAAGAAATCTAAGAAGCTAAGAAGCAGTCACCAGTCATAAGGAAAGTTAATTGGTATCTCACAAGTGAAGAAAGTGTTTAAGGGGCAGGTGTAATCAGTTCTCATAAATATGGCTGGTATGTCAGGCACATGAGATCTAAGAGCTAACTAAGGGGATGGCAACACGGAAACTATTGCTGGCTTTGAAGAGACCATATCTAGGAGTAGTGGCAAGAAAACTAGTCTCTAGGTCTCAGTTTCTTAACTGGAATAACAAGAGTAACCACTACTTCATAGAATTGCTATAAATTAAATAAGGAAAGCAAAGAATAGGAAAAGCCAATGATTTCTCCAGGGCTGGATGAGCAAAACAAAATGTTTACATCCCTCATTGTAAAAGTAAGGTGCACTTTCTAACTTTGTTTATTTTTTTAATTTTTTAAATATTTATTTATTTGAGAGAAAGTGGCAGATAGAGGAAAGAATGGGCATGCCAGGGCCTCCAGTCACTGCAAAAGAACTCCAGATGCATGCAGCACCTTGTGCACCTGGCTTTACATGGGTACTGGGGAACAGAACCTAGGTCCTTTGGCTTTGCAGGCAAGTGCCTTAATCGCTAAGCCATCTCTCCAGCCCTGTTGTTTTTTTCAAGGTAGCTCCTCACTCAAACCCATGCTGGCGGGAACACACTCTCTAGTCCCAGGCTGGCCTCAAACTCACAGAGATTCTCTTACTTCTGCTGGGATTAATCAAGTGCACCAAGACACCCAATAAGAGCACCTGTTTAACTACACAAAAACAAACTGCTTGAGAAAAAAATTAGAATTAATAAATTAGTAAATAAAATTCTTACTTCATCAAAAAAGAGTGAAGAGGCAGTATGTTTTTCTTGAGACTTTTCTTCTTTTCCATAAAATTCTTTAATAGACATCTTGAAAAGCTAAAATAAACATTCAAAATACATTTTTTCACAATAAATATACTAGAAATAATTCTCTTAGTCATATAAAGGTTAGAGTTTTACAAAATGATTTTCATCTGCTAGCCATTCTCTGGATAAAATCTCTCACAGTTCAAGTTTTTCTTTTTTCTTTTTCGAGGTAGCATCTCACTCTAGCTCAGGCTGACCTGGAAATCACTATTTAGTCTCAGGGTGGCCTCGAACTCATGGTGATCCTACTTCTGCCTCCCGAGTGCTGGGATTAAAGGCGTGAAGCCACCACGCTCGACTAAGTTTTTTGTTTGTCTGAAGGCAAGGTCTCCTCACTCTAGCCCAGGATGACTAAGAACTCTCTCTGTAGCTCCAGGCTGGTCTTGAACTCATGACGATCCTCCCACCTAATCCTCCAGAATGTGGCTTAATTCTACTTTTCTTTGTTTACCTTTTCCTTCATAAAGATCTGCTCCTCTCCTTCAGCTTTAACAATCAATTTTTCAGTCATGACTCAATGCCTTGGGGGGAGGGTGGATTAAAAAGACTTTAGTTCTCTTGTGGTATTAAGCAGTTAACCCAGACTACTGAGCTAATGTACCTCTAGCCTTAGGGATTTTTGAGGCAGGTGTGGTGGCTCATGCCTTTAAACCAGAGGTAGGAGGGATTCAGGAGTTCCAGGGTAGCAGAAGATTACGTCTGAATTCCAGGCCAGCCTGGGCTAGAGTGAAAACTTACCTTCAAACCCACCCCTTCAAAAAATAAAAAATTTAAAAAAAAGGAGGGCTTTCGAATTTGCAGAAACTTCCTAGGGAGACTCTGTTTTCATTAACCTGGAGAAAGGGAAGACATCAAATAGCATTTTAAAGTGCCAAACACCCACCACTCTCTCCTCCAGGTTCCAAAACAAGAGAACACAGCAGTTCTTTAAGTCGGAATGCGAACTGCAAGTGTGAGTTTTGTACTGGAAACCAGGCTTCCTCCTTCCCTGCTGCCTGGAACCCTCAGTCCAGCCCCGGGCAGGGTAACCAGAAAACTGGCCTGTTCCTGGCCGCTGCAGGAGGCTTACTGGAGAGACAGAGAAAAGAGAATGTCCGGCTTGTGTGCCAAGCGAAACTAGAGCAGCGACCAAATAAAAATAACTGAACGAAGACCAAGTTGGAGGTGCACTGGACAAATACGTGCCTTGGGGAATCCGAAACGTATCCAAGTACCCCCGAACGAAGCTCAGCACCTTCCTAGTTCTTGTTAATATATTTAAAAAAAAAAAAAAAAAAAAAAAGGCCCAGAAACACGTCACCTAAAACAAAACAAACACAAAGAAAGCAGCGGTGCTGGTGCTAGTAATGGGAGGAGTGTTCGGGGGTCCCGGGGTGATTAACAGAGTTGTGGAAAGGATGGGAGGAGCCCCGGGTGCTAGTCAGCAGGGTTGACAGGGAACTTCGTCCCCGGCTGGTAAAACTGTCCCCGGGCGCCACACCCTCCAAAGACCTCAGGCGACCCCGGATCCGCCGAGACCCGGGGGGGACGCTCTGAGTACACAGACCAGCTGTCCAGCGGTGTCCTTGACGGACGGAGTGAGGGGACCACCGCCCAGCCACCGTCCACACACCCGAAGTGCCCCTACCTTCCCGGCGCCCGCGGCGGTGGCAAAAAAACAAGCAAAATACACTAGAGGCCCAAGCGACCGGTCCAGGCCTCCTTCTGCCCCGTGGGACGCTGGGAAATGTAGTTCTGTGCTCGGATCCTCCCTCTCTCCAGCTCCCGAACGCAGCGCAGGATTCCAGCGTTCGTTCTCGCGGTTACATGACATTGCGTCCTGGCGCTCGGGCCCGCCCCCGAGCGCGCGGTGCGCTCTGGGTATTGTAGTTTTAGATCGGTTCGGTGAGTGGGTGGTGTGGACGAGACGCACGGTGGTAACAACTCTCGCTCCTCATTGGACGTTGTCCCGCGACACGCTTCTGCGCAGTGTTGAAGTGGCGTCGTAACGCCTCGGGAAACGGGTAGCCGGCGAGTGCTGGACTTGGACTCTGCCTCTGGCTTTCCGCTGACAGGATTTGGTCACTGGGTTCTTCATCTTTTTGCCCGTTGCACGCATCCCGCCTTCTTATTGGCTTTCCCCTTCTTGGCTCCGGCCCGGTGGGCTTTCACGTCAGTTCTCGCACCTCTCCGCGTCTCCTGGCACGGAGGCGGTAACTATGGAGAACATGGCGGAGGAGGAGCTGCTACCCCGGGAGGAGGAGGACGAAGACCAGGTGGCTCAGGTCAGGGTCTTGACCCCGGATTCGGCTCCGACTCCGGCCCCAGCGTTCAGCCCGGATTCGGATTCGGATCCGGCCGCGTGCCCGTCCCGGCGCCGAGCCTCTGCCCCCGACACGGCTGAAAGCAGTAAGTGGCCGAGGCCGCTTGTGGCTACGGCGGAGAGAGTGCGCCAGGTTGGGGACTCGGGGAGGGACCCCTTCCTCCGCGGGGCGGGCGGGGACGTCCGGGGAAGCCGGGAAGGAGGGGCCGGCCGTGGACAGCCTGCGGAGGCCACAGGGGATGATGCGCAGGTGTTGAGGTTAAGTCGTGAACGAGAATCTTGAACCGCTCCGTTTCGACCTAATCTGCTGTGGTTTGTCCTTTCGCACGTGTCACAGAAACTGTCAAGATTTACGAAACTGTCAGCTGGGTTTTTCTGCCTCGACTTACCACACAGATCGGTGGCTCGCATTAAATTTGCTTTAATTCTTTGGTTCCGAAAAGAATATGAAACTTGTGAGTTATTTGGGAGTCTACCTGATTATAAGATGTCCTCCCCTCCCTTCCCCCTGCCCCGCATAAATAACAATTGAGTTTTGTACCCCATTCCATGAGAAGCCGACTGTTGAAAATTAATAGCCTATATTTCTATTCTCTCAATGTGCTTGTATATTTTCTAAGGCGAGGTTTGTTGGATAATATAGGAGTTCAAAAGATAGCTGATAAGCACTTTAAGGATCTTCTGAACGTTTTCTAAAATATTTTATTTATTTTGAGAGAGAGAGAGAAAATGGGCGCTCCAGGGTCTCCAGCCACTACAAATGAACTCCAGACACGTGCACCACCTTGTGTATCTGGCTTATGTGGGTCCTGGGGAATCAAACCGAGGTCCTTTGGCTTTGCACGCCAACGCCTTTAACCTCTAAGGCATCTCTCCAGCCCTGAACGTTGTTAAATACAGGAACTATGAAAGACACAAGGAGTTCTTTCAACAAATTATTGTATGGTTTATATACCCTTTCCAAATATCTTAAATTCTTAAATTAATCCTTCATCTTTACTACTTCTAGGCCAGTTTTGGGTATGATTGGTATAAAACAGCCTAATAAAATTGTTTTGCAGTTCTAAAACTATAATATATTTAAGAGTAGTGCTGATCACAAGAAAAACAGAATCAGCATGCCCTCTGAAAGACTTCTCATCACGAGATCAGAGCTTTGGGATGCAAAATAAGGCCAGTTTTTTTTTTTCTTTCTTTCTTTATTTGCTTTACCAACAATCTGGTAGGTGGATAAGGAGTATTATGCTCTGCTGAGAAAGTAGCTGCCCTAAAGACTGTACCTGTTTAAATTAATCGCCTCTCAGCCTGGGGTAGAGTGAGATCCTGCCTCAAACAAACAAACAAAATTAATCAGAAGGGTTTCAACGGCTTTTGTCAATGCATGTTTTCCCTGCATCCTCACCATTAAAATGACATTAATTCCAGGCATATCTGTAATCCTAGCACTGGAGAGGCTGTGGCAGGACTTATAAATTTGAGACCAGCCTAGGCTATAAGGAGACTTTGTATCAAAAGAGGGGAGGTGAATTTGAAAACATTTACTTCTGTAACCCAACTTTGAAGAATATATTCTGTTTAATAAACCTTAAATACATTAGTCATTTTAAAATTTATTTTTAGATGCTTTAGTTAGTCCTTTGAAGTCAGTCATCACCAGGCAAGATGAAGATGCTATATCTGAAGAAGAGCTGAAAACTGAGGAGAAAGTAACAAAAGAAGTTCTGAAGGAACCTCCTACCATCTTGGACTCATCTGATTTAACAAGAGGTTTGCCTGTTCACTTGCAGCTTATTAATGTGTTACTTAAAAGCAAGTTGGCTAGACTAAATACAAATTGTTTGATATCTACTGTGTTGAACCAGAAAGTGATTTCTGAGCTCTTTGCCACAGGATTTTGTTTTCTAATTTAATTGGCACTTTCTCTTGTTTTGTACCATTTAGTACTTAGAGTCATTTCAGTAAGCACACCTTTATGTAATATTAGATATCTTGTTTCACTATGCATGACTTTAAACTATAAAAACCCTTCATGGTTACAACTATGGTAGTCTGGGTTAAACACATTGGTTGGTTGCTTGCTTGCTTTTTGTGGGTCTTTCTTTCAAGGTAAGATCTTGCTCTAGCCCAGGCTGACCTGGAATTCACTGTGTAGTCCAAGGCTGGCCTCAAACTCACAACAATCCTCCTACCTTTGTCTCCCTAGTGCTGGGATTAAAGGTGTGTGCCACCACACCTGGCATGGATTCTTTTCATGACTGCTACTATCTAACCTAGCAATTAAAGGTTTTGGTCAGTAAAAAAAAAATTTGTCCTTTATAGGAATTATATCTCAAGTCATTTAAACAATACTGGTATACAAAATTAACTAAGCCAAGTATGGTAGCACACATCTGTTATCCTAGCACTCAGGGGTAGAAGGATCATGAGTTTGAGGCCAGCATGTGCTACATAGTGAGTTCCAGACCAGTCATATGTACATAATAAACCCCTATCTCAAAACAAAACAAAAAGCATAAATAATATTTGTATGTTACTCTTTGTTTTAGAAAGGTAGAAATTGTCTTTTAGGGCTGAAGGGGTGGCTTTGCAGTTAAGGTGTTTGCCTGCAAAGCCAAAGGACCCAGGTTCAATTCCCCAGGACCCACTTTAGCCAGATGCACAAGGGGGTGCACTCATCTGCAGTTCGTTTGCAGTGGCTGGAGGCCCTGGTGCACCCATTCTCTCTCTTTCTCTCTCTCTCTTTCTCATCAAATAAATAAATAACTAAAAATAAAATTTAAAAAAAGAAAATTTTCTTTTAAGCAAATATGTCTAATAGTGTTGAGATAGATTCCAAAATTTTTGAAAATGTGCTACTCCATCCAAAAAGTATCAATAACGTTTAAAAACTATTTAACAGTCTTCAGTGTCTACTGAGTGTCACTGCATAGGCACTTAGGCATCAGAAAGATGAAGAAGGAGTAATCCCTAAGGAAGATAAATAAGGACATAAGTTGCATGCAAGTGAGTGCATGAATGGAGGATGAAACTAGGGGAGAAAAAGGAAGGTGGCAGTGTCAAAAATTGAATTTAGAGCTAGAGAGTTGGTTCAGTGGTTAAAGGTGCTTGCTTGCAAAGCCTGATCATGCCCAGGTTTGATTCTCCAGTGCCCATATAAAGCCAGGTGCATAGAGTGGGGCATGCATCTGAAGTTTGTTTGCAGTGGCAATGCACCCATCATCATTCTCCGACTGCCTTTGTCTTGTCTCTGTCTCTCTCTCAGATAAATAAAAATGCTTTAAAAATGGTGATAGCTCATGCCTTTAATCCCAGCACTTGGGAGGCAGAGGTAGGAGGATCACGGTGCATTTGAGACCACCCTGAAACTACATAGTAAATTCCAGGTCAGCCTGAACTAGAGTGAGACCTTACCTTGAAAAACAAAACAAAAATTTTAAAGTACTTAACATAATGATTATCCAGGAGGCCTGAGGTTTATTCCATGGTCTTCTTTCTCTTTGGGGATTACTTTAGCAATAGTTAGCATCTCCTGGACATACCCATTCATGTTCTTACTTTGTAAATGTTCCTTTACCTTGGGATGCACATTTATTCATGTCAGTCTATCATTTAAAAGAAGAAACAGGGCTGGAGAAATGGCTTAGTGGTTAAGGCGCTTGCCTGCTAAACCTAAGAACGCTGGTTCCAATCTCCAGCGGTTCCAATCTCCAGGTCCCGCGTTTAGCCAGATGCAGTGACGCAAGGGCGCAATGCCACGCTTGCCCACAAGGGGGCACACACATCTGGATTTCATTCACAGCAGCTGAGAGACTACTGGCGTGCCCATCTCTGTCTCCCTCTCTGTCTGTCTCTCTCTGTGTCTCTCTCCAAAAATAAATAAAAAATAATAAAAATAAATTTTAAAAATTAATTTAAAAAAAAGAAGAAACAAGTTGGGTCTGGAGAGATGGCTTAGCAGTTAAGCACTTGCCTGTGAAGCCTAAGGACCCCCATTTAAGGCTTGATTCCCCAGGGACCAGATGCCCAAAGTGGCACATGCGTCTGGAATTCATTTGCAGTGGCTGGAGGCCCTGGCGTGCACATTCTCTTATCTATCTGCTTCTCCCTCCCTCCCTCCCTCTTTTTCTTTGTCACTCTCAAATAAATAAATAAATAAACCTGAAACAACATACCTTTGCCACAGCAATAAAGTCCAAACTCAACTGAATAGAATTTATCCTTCATTTTTACTTTATTTTTTTGCATTTTGTTTCTACCTACCCCCCTGCCCCAAGTATATTACACTTTAACCAAGGATGGGCTTACAGGTACATGAATGTTTTATACTGCAAGCTTTTGTTCATGAGGTTACTTCAACTTATAAAGCCAGTCAAAAGTCTACTTAAATGAAATTCTATTTATAACCTTAAGTATGGAATTGTGTGCATAATTAATTCAAGCAAATGACATTCTCAGTCATGTTTTTGATTTAACTAGTTATTCTTCTGTATCATATGCCTGTGTCATGTTACCGTTACCTTTGATACTGATTTCATTTTACAATGTATTACAGTTAGAAATTAACTGGTTAATATCTCCCATATAATTAAAAGTTCTTTGAAGACAAGAAAACATGGCTTATATCAGTGTCTTAGACAGGATAGAACCTTTTTTTTGTTTTTTACACAGGGTCTCATATATTCCAAGCTGGCCTCAAACTCACTATTTGACCTTGAACTCCTAATCCTCCTGCTTGACAGGCGCATGACATTCTACCCCATTTATGTTAGTACTAGGTATTGAACACAGGGTTTCCTGCATGCTAGGCAAGCACTATACCAACTGAGGTACATCCCCAGTCCCCAGAGTAGAAAAAAGTTTTTGTAGAATTATACTGACAACGACTGGAGAGATGGCTTAATAGTTAAGACACTTGCCTGCAAAGCCTAAGAACTCATGTTCAAATCTCCAAGTCCCATGTAGCCAGGTGCACAGTGATGCAAGCATGCAATGTCACACATGTGCACAAAGGAACACACATGTCTATAGTTCATTTGCAGCAGCTGAAGGCCCTGGCGTTCCTATTCTCTCTCTCTTATTTCTGTCTCTCAAAATTAAATAATAAAAAAGTCTCCAAAAAAAAAAAAAGAATTATATTGACGAGATAAAATTTTAAAGTTGTGAAGTTACACAACAGAGTTTTTCTTCAGCACACTTACTAGTTTGTCAGTTTAACTATATGGCAGTATCGAGTCTCGATGTTAGGACATAATACTCCAGAAACTAAAAGTGTAGATTTCTGTAGGATGTGAATGAATAAAAGTGGAAGCACAGTTGTTAAAACAGTTTTTTAACTCTTGAAATTTCATTTCAGAGAAGCACATCTCAATTCAGATGCAGCTTGCTGATCTGGAGAAATTAGCCTTTATTCCTGAAGGAGATTTTAATTCTGCCAGTTCATTGAACTCAGATCATCTTGATGAAGGTATATCTATACTTGGAGCTCCCTCTCTCCCTGCCTAATTCTGTTGGGTTATCAACCACCTTGTAGCTCATGAAAACAGCATTCTACTGAACTATAGCAGTAGTAAATTGTACCTGGAAAATTGAGTCTTCTATCTGCAAAGGTACTATGGAATAAGTAGGTTATAACTCCTCAAAGAAATTACAAATTCAGACATATTTAAGGTCTTCATTTTCTACAAGGGTAAGACTTGTGTAAGTCACAGAGATCACATTTTAGATAACATAAAGATTAAAATCCCTTAAGTGAGCTGGTTGTGGTGGTGCATGCCTTTAATTCCAGCACTCGGGAGGCAGAGGTGGGAGGATCGCCATGATGTCAAGGCCACCCTGAGACTACATAATGAATTCCAGGTCAGCCTGAGCTACAGTGAAACCCTACCTCAAAAAAACAAAAAAAATCCCTTCTTAAGTACAAAAAGTTCCAAGATGGGCACTTTAGGGTTAGTGCAAGAATTCAGTAATGTTGCCAGCATTCTGTTCATTCTGCTCCGCTATTCTAACTGCTTAGAAAGATCATGTTTTTTTTTTTTTTTTTTTTTTTAAGTAGCAGTGTTTATAAAATAAGACCTGCTTATTTTTGCATTGTACAGTTACTGAAAGAGATTTGTTGGATTAAAAATTACTAAGCAGGATCGCTCAGTGGTTACGGCACTTGCCTACAAAGCCAAATGACCTGGTTTCAGTTCCCCAGTACTTACATAAAGCCAGATGCACAAAGTAGTGCATGCATCTGGAGTTTGTTTGCAACAGCTGGAGGTCCTGCTGTGCCCATTCTCTCTCTCTGTTCTCTCTTCTATCTCTCTGCTTAAAATTAAATATTATTAAATGAATTATGGATTATTTCTATGTGTTGCATTGCTTTTAAAAGTCTGAATTTGATATTTTAATTCTTTTATATAGTGTTTATCAAAATTTTATTAAAGATTTATTACATTGTTAAATAAGAATTCTGCTGGGCGTGGTGGTGCACGCCTTTAATCCCAGCACTCGGGAGGCAGAGGTAGGAGGATCGCCATGGGTTCAAGGCCACCCTGAGACTACATAGTGAATTCCAAGTCAGCCTGAGCTACAGTGAGAACCTACCTCGAAAAACCAAAAAAAAAAAAAAAAAAGCTATTTTGATGCTTCATATTCTTGTCAGGAGTATGTATATTAAAATAAAGAAGGAGGACCACATAAATTTAGAATTAGTAGAGAAGTTCAGATTACAGTGGTTTTAGCCATGTCTCTGGTCTCAGAATAGCAACTATATTGAGTCTCATCTACTCATTCCATGTCTGTCTTTCATGTATCTTATCCCATGTGTCATTGTTGCTGCCAAGGGAGTAAAGAAATATCATAGCAGATACTTTTGCATCTCTGCCCAATCCTGCCCATCTGGGAGGGTAATAAATGCTGTTTTCCCCCACCTACAACCCTAAGAAATGGTCTCTGTAGAAAGCAGATTAGCTGAAGGGAGTATCACACTTTATCACTTCTTCAGCTTCTTTATTTCTACTGACAAAAAAAGGCATCCATCAGCTTAAGCACAGTTTAAAAAAAGTTATAGTGACATTCTGAATTAGAGATAAAATAATTTCTTCCTAAAGTTAAAGACTTTATCTAAAAAGTAGAAGGGGAAAATCCTCTCATTTCTTTTATAGCTCAATCAAGGCATTAAGAGCTGATATATTCTGATTTTTCTTTTTTCTTTTAAGAGAACAAACAGGCTTGTCCATTGTGCCCTAAGGAAAAATTCAGAGCCTGTAATAGTCATAAACTTCGTCGTCACCTACAGAATCTACACTGGAAAGTCTCAGTTGAATTTGAAGGTTAGTATTTTTGTGCTTACCTAGAGTGATGTACATGAAATTTAACATTTCTTAACCAGTTTGGAAATTTTACTGTGAACATTACCAAACATTATCATTTTTTAATATTTTTATATATTCAATGACTTGTGCTCCCTTTTTAATGAATTTTATGAAAGATAATATATAGCTCTATATAGGTAGTGAACACAGACACAAGTTTAGTTTAGAAACACATCCATTATAGACTGAGAGTTTTTGCTGTTTATGAAACAATTTTTAAAGTTAGTTTTATTTTCTAGTAGAACTACTACTCTTTTACAGATCTTTTTGAAGAGAAAGCAAATGCAATAAAACAAGAAAGGAATTGATATGAATACTGGAAAAAAGAAGGTACTATATGATAACTTATAATTTCAGAATGAGAGGCAAGAGAGATCGATGACTCAGTGGTTAAGACACTTGCCTACAAAGCCTAATGATCTGGGTTTGATTTTCCAGTATCCATGTAAAGCCAGATGTACAACGTAGCCCCATGTAGCTGGAGTTCATTTGTAGCATCTAAAGGTTCTGGAGTACCTATTCTCTCTGTCTCTCTACTTTCATATTTCTCTGCTTACAAATTAAAATATTTTTAAAATTTTAAAAATTAGAATGATGATGGGATATAATATAAATATTCAGAAATTAGGGCTAGAGAGATGTCACAACAGTTAAAGGTCCTGAGTTCAATTCTTCAGGTGCATGAAGTAGCACATGTGTCTGGAGTTTATTTGCAGTGGTAAGAGGCCCTGGTGCACCCGTTCTCTCTTTCTCTGCTTGCAAATGAATAAAAATATTTTTTTAAGGAAAAGAAGCCGGGCATTGTGGCACACACCTTTAATCCTAGTACTCAGGAGGCAGAAGTAGGAGAATCACCATGAGTTCCATCCTGAGACTACATAGTGAATTCCAGGTCAGCTTGGACTAGAGTGAGACCCTACCTCGAAAAACAAAAGCAAACAAGAAAAAAAAAAGAGAGAGAATGTAATTATGACAAAATGAAGTAATTTAGGGGAATAAATTTAACAAGTGACTTCATAAGGAAATGAATAAAGTTGAAAAACAAAGCTGCGCGTGGTGGCGTACTCCATTCCTTTAATCCCAGCACTTGGGAGGCAGAGGTAGGAGGATCACTGTGAGTTCAAGGCCAGCCTGAGACTACATGATGAATTCCAGGTCAGCCTGGGCTAGAATAAGACCCTACCTTGAAAAACCAAAAAAGAAGAAAAGAAAAGAAAGACAAAAAGTAAGATTGAGTTAAAAGACCAGATTCTGAGACAGAGATAACTAACTATAGGAGTATATATTGATAGAAAAAAATCCAGCCAGGGCTGGGTTTAGAAACACTTCAACATATACTGATAAGAGAAATAATTTCATTTAAAGCATAAGAATAAAAGAAAGATGAATTATGGGCTTTTACTTAGTCTAAAAGTCATTATTAAAAAAAAAAAAAAAAGAAAGAAACTCATGAGACCTGTTGCAAGAAAACTTGGTAAGGGCTGAGATACAGAGTAGAGTGGTAGAATACTTGCGTAGCATTCACAATGTCCAAAGGTAAAAGTACATAGCCAATGACCAATCCTAAGGAGTAGCTATATTTTAGATTAAAAAAAAAATCAGCCAAAAATTTTAAAAATAATTTTTAAACTTGTTATTGACCACTTCTATACATCTAGGCAATAAACAATGATTATAATTCCCTCACATAACCCTCTCTTTTTCCCATCCTAAGTCTCCTCTCCACTGAATCCCTGAATCCTTTCTTTCCAACTAGTCTCATCCATTTTGGTGTCATCATTTTTTCTCACCTGTTATGAAAATAATTTTTTAAAGGTGGGAAGAGAGCCAAAATAGTCCCATCTCATAGATGAGGAGGAGTCTGTATTATGGCAAATACAGCACAAGGCAAAAAGAAGCTCAAGGTGGCAGAGAGTGGATTACAAAATTAATTACCAAAGTAGCCAAATGACTATAAGCTTCTTTCTCATTGCTGGGACAAAACACCTGACCAGAAGCAGTTTAGGGAAGGAACAAGTCTATTTTGGCTTAAAGTTCTAGTGGGTAGGGTCTGTCATTGCAGAAAAGGCACAGCAGCAGGAGCTTGAGGCAGCTGGTTACATTCAGCATAGTGAGGAAGCAGCATAGTGAGGAATGCTGGTTCTGCTCAACCAACTATTTATGTAGTCCTCGACCCCAGCCCATGGGATGGTGCCATCCACAGTTAAGGTGGGTCTCACCGCCTCAGTTAACTTCAATCAAGATAATCTCTCACAGGATTGCCCAAAAGCCAACCTAATCTCAGTTATCCCTCAAATGATTCTAGGTTCTGCCATGCACAATGACTAACTATCCTGACAAAACCAGAATTTGAACTTGGAATCTCTTGTAATTGTTTATGTTGATCTGTTTATCTCATTTACAGACTAAAGCAGTGTTGTTCATATAATTATGACATTACAAATAGAGTAATCCTAATTACTCTCATTAGTATACTATCCTTACAGCTTTTAATGCTAGTTAAATATCTAATAGACAATGAGAAGATAACCAACCATCTTTCATTTTAGGGTACAGGATGTGTATCTGTCACTTACCTTGTCGACCAGTAAAGCCAAACGTTGGAGAACAGGTAATCAAATTTTGGATTTTTATTTTAAATTTAATCCTCTTTAAAGAAATTATAATTTTTACTTGCTTTAAATTAATTTATTTATTTGAGAGAGAGAGACAGGCATAGGCAGGTAGAAAGAGAGAGAATGGATGCACCAGGGCCTCCAACCACTGCAAATGAACTCCAGGTGCATGCGCCCCCTTGTGCATCTGGCTTACGTGGGTCCTGGAGAATCAAGACTTGAACCAGGGTCCTTAGGCTTCACAGGCAAGTGTTTAACCACTAAGCCATCTCTCCAGCCCAAGTTTTTACTTGCTTTAAAACTACACTTTACCAAAATGTTCCAAAGCTGTTCTTGATTTAAAATCAAAATTTATGTTCAGCAGTTCAATTTACTATAAATATCCTATCTGAGTACTTTCAGATGATCATGCGGGAAAAAAATGTACAATGTACAGGAAAAAAGTATTGGGTTGCACTTCTCATTTAATAGTTTTTAACTTCAGTTAGATAAGTTGCTTTTGTAGCCAGAATGAATATTAACATTTATGAATTTTGGACTGAAGAAGTACAGACTAATTTTTTTCTTCGAAAAATAAATTTTGATCATGGAATTGGAGCTTCATGTTTCTATGAATTAATAAATACCATTGTATTTGAATCTCATATTCTCCTTGTTACGTTCAATTTGTAAACAATCAAGAATCTGAAATCTTGTTTTTTTGTTTTTTTTTTTTTTTTTGAGATGGGGTCTTGCTATGCAGGCCAGGCTGCCCTTGAGCATGCTGTGTAGCCCAGGATGGACTTGAACTCGCAAATCTCCTGCCTCAGCCTCCCAAGTGCTGGGATTACAGGTATGAGCCACCAAGCCTGGCTAAAAACTGCAATCTTAACTTTAAAAGATGCATGTATTTATTTTTAAGACTGATTTGATCACCAAAGAATATAAATTGTTTTAGTGACACTACCTTGGATGCATTTTATGCCAGTGTATCCTCAGAATTAATTTTCTTTTGGATCATTAAAAATAATAAAGTGCTAGAGAAAAAAAAAGTGCCTTGGACTGCAGATTTAGTACAGTGATAGAGCACTTGGCAGTGTGCATGAACACAAAAACAAAACAAAAGGAAATAAAACCCAGATACTTTTAATGTGGTTGTCATTTACTTTTAAGAAACCATGTGCAATCACAGGGAACTGAAAATAAAATTATGATGGTTCATTTGCAAACAAAAAAGAGAGAGAAAGCATGTGTAATATCTACTAGCTATAACACAAAAACAAAACAAAAGGAAAATAAAACATCTAATTGAAAAATTTTTAATGAATTTTTTTAATTTTTATTGATTTTTAACTTTTAAAAACCCCACCTGATATTTTCCTCCCCCTCCCCATTCACAGGAACTCCAGTCTCCAAAATAAAATTTGATGATTTTGGTTCAAATTTGCAAGACAAAAATTTCTGTCTGGGCAGCTGAGAGAAGAGTCATATCCTTTGGCTCTTCCATTTTGCTTTATGACAGAGGTGTTTCAGTGCTAGGCACTCCTCCATCCCTTCTTCTCAGTACTATGTTGCTATAAGTGGTCAGCATCAAATAACTAGCCAGAAGTTACCAGTACTAAAAGGCATTAGTGCTAATGGGAATAATATATACATTTTGAGGCTAGACCTTACCATAGACTTTTACTTGTTTTCCATCTGGGTATGTATTAATTGTCCAAAAATTATGAAACTATTAAGAATTTGTTACTTGAATATTCAGCATCCAAACTGTTGATGGGTTGTTCAGTGCAGCTTTTATGTTCTAACATTTAGGCATGAGATGTCTTCAGCAAAGGGTCTTACTGAAATCAATTTTTTTCAAAAAGGTTGTTCATTATGTCCCTAACATTTAGGGGGCTGCTAAAGCTGGATCAACTTTTCAGAAATCTTACAAGCTTGTTGCTAAATATGGCCATTGTTAAAGCTTAAATTATATAATCTGAAGAGTGAGCAAGCTACAATGAAAAAAAAGTGATGAACATTCAAAACTTAGGATTCCTAATTGTTGCCCTTATATCTGCATGGTGTCAGTACTTTACAATGGTGTAATGGCATACTGCTCTTCTATAACTTGGTGTGATGTCACATGGGTAGCTTAAATCTATCAAAGTTATAGCTTGAATTTGTCCTTGGTATGATATTTATACCAGGGAAACTGCCGATGTCACAATTCAGGCTTTTAATTTCCTCAGGAGCCAGATACAGTTAGTAAGGGCAAGTTACACAAAATATAACACAGTGGTTTACTAAATAGGATAGCACAATAGAGAAAAGTAGAAAATTTAATTTGTGGCCTATGTAAGATTAAAACGCATATATAAACACATGTAATGAAGTTATGCTTTCAAAGTCACATGGGAAAATAAACGTTACCTTCTGTACCATCCAACACAATACTCACTAACATACTTATACTTCATTATCTTAGTAACACTTTTTAAAATGCTCTTTTTGATAGATATCCAATAAAATGGGTGCTCATTACCATTGCATCATTTGTTCAGCAACAATCACGAGAAGAACTGATATGCTAGGACATGTTAGGCGCCATGTGAATAAAGGAGAGACTAAATCCAGGTATATTGCTGGTAAGTTAAGCAATCTCATTAGTATATAAATATATTAATCTTTCAATGATGATCCAAAATTAAGCAGGTGCAACATTCTAGTTTTAGCTAAGTAGTTTTGTTAATTACTAATCCAGATTTACTTGATGTATTTTTTTTTTCCTGTAAGGTCTCCAATGATATTCAGCTGTTCTTAACAGATATTAGTAAAATGTGCAAAAAAAATGCAGGAGGCACTCATATCAATAGGTATCACAATGAAAAGTTGTAGAATTGGAGGGCTAAAGATATAGCTCAGTGGTAGAGGCCTTGGGTTCAATCCCTAGCACCAATTAAAAAAAAAAAAAAAAAACAGGAACAAAAGTTATATAGCCAGGTGTGGTGGCGCACACCTTTAATCCCAGCACTCGGGAGGCAGAGGTAGGAGGATCACTGAAAGTTCGAGGCCACCCTGAGACTACATAGTTAATTCCAGGTCAGCCCTGGACCAGAGTGAGACCCTATCTCGCAAAAAAACAAAAAAAAAAAAAAAAAGTTATATAGTTGTGCCTGGTGTGATGGCACACACCTTTAATCCCAGCACTTGGGAGACCTATGTAAGGATTGCTGTGAGTTTGAGGCCACTCTGAGGCAACATGGTGAATTCCAGGTCAGCCTGGGCTAGAGTGAGACCCTACCTCAAAAAAACAACAAAAAAAGGTATATTCATACTGATAGCTTTTATATCAATAACTTCTTACTTACTATTGGAAAACATTGGGAAGGGAATGCAGAGTGAATTATAGATGTTTATTCTGAGTGATAGAAAATCTCTGAGAATTTGCACTGAGAAGGTAGGTCAGTGGTTAAAAGAACTTGCTTGCACATGCTGCTGGTCTAGGTTCTGTTCTCCAGTACAAAGTGATGCATGCATCTGCAGTTCATTTGCAGTGATAAGAGGCTCTGGCATGCCTGTTTTCTCTCTCTCTCTTTCTCTCTGTGCTCACAATAAATAAATTATCTATATATAATATATAAAAATATATATATAATATATATATATAAAAATAAAGCATCCACTTTTTTTTTCACAAAACATCATTTACAGAGGCAGATATTGTGAGATATGGGGCATACCTGACTATAGAAGGATATATAACAACACTAAGAAAGGTTACTATTGTTGGCATTATAGAAAGAGAAATATGGTTGCTATTCCTTAATATATTGATTATAATATTTAAAAAAAAAAACAGGATCTAATTATTTTTCTCATTATAAACATCTTATTTCTTGAATATTTAAAAATATGTATAAATTGGGGCTGGAGAGATGGCTTAATGGTTAAGGTGTATGCCTGCACAGCCTAAGGACCCAGATTCAATACTCCAGGTCCCAGGTAAGCCAGATGCACATGGTGGCACATGCATCTGGAGTTAGTTTGCAGTGGCTAGAGGCCCTCGTGTACCCATTCTCACTCTTTTTCCCTCTCTCTGTCTCTAATAAATAAATAAATAAATAAATAAAAATATTTTATCAAAAATAAAAATATGTATAAATTTGTACTTCAGACTTTGGGACTTTTATTTTTTTATCATTATTATTATTTATTTATTTATTTATTTTTTGTTTTTCGTGGTGGGGGTCTCACTCTAGTCCAGGCTGACCTGGAATTCACTATGTAGTCTCAGGGTTGCCTCGAACTCATAGCGATCCACCTGCCTCTGTCTCCCAAGTGCTGGTATTAAAGGCATGTGCCACCACGTCTAGCAGGACTTTTTGTGTTTATTGTTTTATTTTATATTTTTTTATTTTTATTGACAACTTCTTTAATTGTAGACAATATCCCATGTTATTTCCCTCCCTCCCCCCACTTTCCCCATTGAAACTTCACTCTCCATCATATCCCCTCCCCCTCTCAATCAGTCTCTCTTTTCAGTTTGATGTCATGATCTTTTCCTCCTGTTATGATGGTCTTGTGTAGATAGTGTCAGGCATTGTGAGGTCATAGATATTCATTTTATGTCTGGAAGAGCTCGTTGTAAGGAGTCCTACTCTTCCTTTGGCTCTTACATTCTTTCCGCCCCCTCTTCCGCAATGGTCCCTGAGCCTTGGAAGGTAGGTTTGAGACATTTCAATGCTGAGCACTCCTCTGTCACTTCTTCTCAGCACCATGGTGCCTTCTGAATCATCCCAAGGTTGCCACCATCTGAAAAGAGAAGCTTCTCTAACCAAAAGTGAGAGTAGCATTAATATATGGGTATGAACATTAAGAGAAGTGCTTACTGGACAGTTTGGTGAGCATAGTATATACATTTAGTGAGACACCAGCAGACATTACACCCTTAGGGCTCATGACTACGCCTGTCGTACGTTTTCAGTATCAGGGATGTGTTCCTTCCCACGGAGCGGACCTCCTTTTTTTTTTTTTTTTTTTTTTTGGCAAGGGCTCTCTGTAGCCCAGGTTGACTTAGAACTTATTCTGTAGCCTCAGGCTGGTTTCGAACATATGTGGGCATATGTGTGTGTGAGGTAGCACATGTGTGTGCATGCATGTGGAAGCCAAAGGTCAGCGTTTGGTGTCCTCCATCATACTCCACTTATTTTTGAGATAGCTCTCTTACTAAATGTGGAACTCATGGATTTATCTGGATAAGCTAGCCAATTCCTAGTGACCCTTAAGTCTCTGCCTTCCCATCACTGGTATTACAGGCACATATGACCACTCTTAGCTTTTACATGTGCACTGGATCCCAACACCTTTTCAAGTGTGTATATATGTTAATGTATGAATGCATGTTTGTGAGTATAACTACGTGCATGTGCAAATGTGTGCATGTGGAGTATGAAGGCCAGAGGACCACCTTGGGTTGTCCTCCCCAACACTGGAATTACAGGTTTGTGCCACCACACTCAGTACTTACATGAGTCCTGGGGATGAGTGAGAGTCAGGTCTTCATGCTTGCCTAGAAAGTATTTCATTCATTGAGCTATCTCCCCAAGCCTTACACATCTGTATTTCATTGTTGTTTTTTTTTTTTAACTGCTGAAGGATTTTAGTGTATACTAAATATAGAATTATTTCTTTATTACTTAATGGCTATTTGAATGTAATTTATGGTTTTTAAAATAACAATTATGAGGGGCTGGAGAGATAGCTTAGTGGTTAAGCACTTGCCTGTGAAGCCTAAGGACCCCAGTTCAAGGCTCAATTCCCTAGTACCCACGTAAGCTAGAGGCACAAGATGGCTCATGCTTCTGGATTTCATTTGCAGTGGCTGGAGGTCCAGGTGCGCCCATTCTCTCTATATCTGTCTGCCTCTTTGTCTGTTGCTCTCAAATAAATAACCCCAAAAATTTAATAAAAACAACAATAATGAGAAAATGTTCTAAAGTTCAACACATTCAGGAAATACTGTGATTCTTATTTAGCCATTCGAACTAATGGAAAGTAACCCACAGACATGAATTTTCTAAAGATTATACCACATAAAATATATTTATCAGCCAACCTATAAAAACCCAAGGTATTGCAGGCTAGACAGATAGCTTAGTGGTTAAGGTGCTTGCCTGTGAAGCCTAACAACCCAGGTTCAAGTCCCCAGTACCCGTGTAAGCCAGATATACAAGGTGACACATGCATCTGGAATTCTTTTGCACTGGCTAGAGGCCCTGGCATGCCCATTTATTTATTTGATTTTTTTTTTCAAGGTAGGGTTGGTTTCACTCTAGCTCAGGCTGACCTGGAATTCACTATGTAGTCTCAGGGTGGCCTCGAACTCATGGTGATCCTCCTACCTCTGCCTCCTGAGTGCTGGGACTAAAGGCGTGCACCACCACGCCCGGCTTTATTTATTTATTTGAGAGAGAGGAAAAAAAACAGAAAGAGACAGAGAGAGAGGCATATATAGAATGGGCACTCTAGGGACTTCAGCTGCTGCAAACAAATTCCAGATGCATTTACCACCTTGTACCTCTTACATGGGTCCTGGGTCCTTTGGCTTTGCAGGCAAGTGCCTTAAGCATAAAGCCATCTCTTCAGCCCCCTAAATAAAATATGTTTTAAAAACCCAAGGTAGTACTTAAATGCATCATAAAGAAGATGTTTTAGGATTGTTTGCTATTTGATGGTGATTGTTCTTGGCTATCATAATACAGATGTATTTATATGATAGGCAGTCAAGATTGATTTTTTTGTTGTTTTGTTTTGTTTTTGTTTTGGTTTTTCGAGGTAGGGTCTCACTGTAGCTCAGGCTGACCTGGAATTCACTATGTAGTCTCAGGGTGGCCTTGAACTCATGGCAATCCTCCTACCTCTGCCTCCCGAGTGCTGGGATTAAAGGCATGTGCCACCACGCCCAGCGGCAGTCAAGATTTTAAGTGAAGATTCTTTGTTTCAGTAATCAAATACTTACCTTTCTCCACAGATAGTGCTAATAGTCCATTCTTTGTTTTTCTAGGGTTTTTTTTAAAACCAATTATTTTTAAATGTATACTGTTTCAATGTTTAAAATCTTTGAAATACTCTGAATGTTATTCTTTTCTTCCATTTTAGCTTCTACTACTAAACCATCAAATGAAATTTTGAAGGAGGCAGACACAGATATACAAGTTTGTCCCAACTATTCTATACCCCAGAAAACAGATTCCTATTTTAATCCCAAAATGAAACTAAATCGGTAAGATAAATTAAAAATAGAATTGAATGTTTCGATCATTAAAATGTATCTTCTGGGCTGGGGAGATAGCTCAGTAGTTAAAGGCACTTGCTTGCAAAGCTTGCCAGTCCAGGTTCAATTCCCCAGTACCCATGTAAAGCCAGATGCACAACGTGGCTCAGGAGTCTAGAGTTCATATGCAGTGGCAAGAGGCCCTCGTGCCTTATATATGCATGCTCTCTGTCAAATAGATAAATATCTTTTAAATGTGTCTTTTAATATATATGTGTTCATATATATTATGATTTAAAACAATACAGAATAAAATCATTTTTCTTAACTTTTTCTCAAAATAATTCTTTTTCTACCAACCTGATTTCTGTGTCAAAGTAAAATATCATGACTTTATGTAATTAAACAGGCTTGTTTTCTTTTTTAGTTTTGGGGTTTTTTGTTGTTGTTGTTGTTTTTTGTTTTGGTAAGTTACTTGGTAGATCCAAGGTTTTTATTTTATATATATATATATATATATCTTTATTGATTTATTTGCAAATGGGTGTGGGTGGAGAATGAGTGCACGAGGACCTCTAGTCACTGCAAACGAACCTGCATGCAGCATTTTGTGCAGGTAGCTTTATGTGGGTACTGGGGAATCAAACCTGAGTCATTAGGCTTTGCAGGCAAATAGCTTAACCACTAAGCCATATCTCTAGCCACAGGCTTGTGCTTTTGTTGGCAAGTTTTATTAATGCACGAGAGAATATTAATAAATAAATAAAAATTCATAGTTTTACTCGACAGATTTTTAGGTCTTGTTCTTTAAATTGGGAATATGTTATTATGTCTCTTCCAAAATTTACAGAGCTGGGTATGGTGTTGTATGCCTAAAATCCCAGCACTTTAGGAGGCTGAGGTAGGAGGATTGCTGTGAGTTCAAGGCCTGCCGATACTATATAGTGAATTCCAGGTTACCTTGGGCTAGAATGAGACTCTACCTCAAAAAAAAAAAAAAAAAAAAAAAAACATAGATAAAGCTATAAAATTATTCAAAATTACTGCTTTTTCCTAGGCAGCTAATATGCTGTACTTTGGCTGCTTTGGCCACAGAACGAAAGCCTTTGGAATGTTTAGATGCCTTTGGAGCCACTGGTAAGTAAAAGGAAGTTTTTTGATTTGTACAGTATCTTTTTTTTTTTGAAAATGTATGTGGATATCACATCTAGCAAAGTATCTTGTGGCTGGGAAGATAGCTTAGTCAATAAAGTACTTACCTTGCAAGCATAAGGAGACAAGATTGATCTCTAGAACCCTCATTGAAAGAGAAATACAAGCCAGGCATGGTGGAGGTAAGACAGGTAGAACCCTGGGGTATCTCATCAGCCAGTCTAGTCCACTTGGTAAATTCTAGGCCAGTGAGAGACTGTCTCAAAAAAGATGGGTAGAGCTGGGCGTGGTGGCACACGCCTTTAATCTCACTACTTGGGAGGCAGAGGTAGAAGGATCTCCGTGAGTTCAAGGCCACTCTGAGACTACATAGTGAATTCCAGGTCAACTTGGACCAAAGTGAGACCCTACCTCGAAAAACCAAAAAAGATATAAATATAAATATAAATATAAATATAAATATAAATATAAATATAAATATATATATATATATATATATATATATATATAAAACAACACTTAAGGTTGTCTTCTGACCTTCATACATACATGTACTTTACATACATACAAATATGCACATACGTATACATTCATGAGTATTTTCATATAAAACAATAAAGATCCAAGATAAGATTTTTTTGTTGTGAATATTTTCAAATATTATATACAAAGAAAAGTATCATAAATGAATTCCTGGGTTGTCGTTCCAAAAATAAAGAACTCTTTTTCAGTCTTGTTTTGTCACTATCCCCGTATGTCACATTTTATATAGTAATTAGTCCATTCCCATTGATGTATTAAAAACTCACGGACAGTTGGAGATCTAAAAAATTAAGGCTTTTGGGGTGGGGGTAAACCAGGTAGGCCTCAAAGTCCTGTCCCTCCTGCCTCCAAGTGATGGGATTATGGGTGTGTGTTTCCATGCCCAGTTAAGTTTTTAAAAAATAAATAAAACTTGGGGCTGGGGAAATGTCTCAGAGTTAAAAGTGCTTGCTGTGCAAGCCTCACAAAAAAGAGTTTGGATTTCAAGAGGCCAGTTAAAGGTGGGTATAAGTAGCATATAGGCACCTATAATCCCAACGCTCCTACAGCAATGGGAGGCACAGTCCAGAGAATCATAAAACTTGTCTGGCGTAGGTAACAGCAAAAACAAGAGAGACCCTGTCTCAAGCAAGGTGGAAGAGGAGGACTGACACCCCAAGGTCATCCCTTAACCTCCCCACATGACATGGTATGCATATATACCCATACATACAAACAGAAATCCTAATAACATTGTACCTAAAAAATTAAGAGGACTGTAAAGATGGCTTAGCAGTTAAGGCACTTACCTGAAAAGCCAAAAGGCCCAGGTTCAATTCCCTAGTTCCCATGTAAACCAGATACACACAGTGGCACATGCGTCTGGAGTTCATTTGCAGTGGCTAGAGGCCCTGGCACACCCATTCTCTCTATCTGCTTCTCTCACAAATGAGCTAATTAATTAATTAAAAATTAATAATTCATTTACATTACCATTTATATGAATATGGCCAAATAAAATATTTATTTAAGTCAGAATCCAAGATATATTTTCATTGTTTGATGTCAAATTCTTCTTTCTTTTTTTCTTTCTTTTAGTTTTTCAAGGTATGGTCTCACTCTAGCTCAGGCTGACCTGGAATTCACTATGTAGTTTTAGGTTGGCCTCAAACTCATGGTGATCCTCCTATCTCTGCCTCCCCAATGCTGGGATTAAAGGCATGCACCACCACACCTGGCTCTTCTTTATTTTTTGAGGTAGTGTTTCTCTCTAGCCCAGGCTGACCTTTAATCCACTATGTAGTCTTAGGCTAGCCTTAAACCCACAGTGATCTTAATCCTTTGCCTCCTGCGTACTAGGACTAAAGGCGTGCGCCACCACGTCTGACCTCTTGCTACTGCAAACAAACATGAGACTTTTTTTGTGTGTCCAGCTTATGTGGTTGAGTTTCTGAGCCATCTTCCCAACCCCCTAAAAATCTTTTTTTTTAAATTAATTAAAAAAAAAGTTATTTATTTATTAGAGAGAATGGATATGCCAGGGCCTCTAGCCATTGAAAATGAACTTCAGATGTGTGTACCACTGTGTGCATCTGGCTTACATGAGTACTAGGGAATTGAACTTGGATCCTTAGGCTTCATAGGCTAGTGTCTTAACCACTAAGCCATTTCTCCAGCCCTAAATTCTCTTAATCTGTTTTTTAATTAGTGTAACTGTGTGAGTGTGGGGAGGGGTAATTACTTATTGACATAGTTAGTCTGTTTACCTGGAGTTTCTGGCTCTAGATTTTTGTGGATTGCTTTGTGGATCATACTCCTAAAACTCGTATACCTTTGCAAATTGTAATCCTATCAAATTCAGTTAAGGAATTTTGTGTGCTTGTTTTTGTTTGTTTTTGAAACAGGGTCTCATGTAGCTCAAGCTTACCTGAAACTGGCCATGTAGCTGAGGGTAACCTTGAACTTCTGCTCCTCTTGCTTCTACTGGAGCTACAGGCATATTGCCACCATGCCCAGCAAGATAATTCTTTTCTTGTTAAGAGTACTTGTGTACAAGCGGGAGAGATGGCCTAGTGGCTTAGTGCACTTTCTGTGCAAGTATCATGGCCTGAGACAACCTGAGACTACCCAAGTTCAAATCTCTTGCCACTGCTAATGAACTTGAGATGCAAGCACCACTTTGTGCATCTGGCGTTACCTGGTGTATCAGACAGCTTCAGGTTCACCGAGATGAACTTCCAGACAAGGCAGTTATGGAGGAAGGGATTTATTATAGCTTACAGATTCAGGGGAAGTTCCATAATGGCAGAAGAAGCTGGCCTGCCTTCACAGGACCAAACACCGAGAGAGAAAACCACAAGCCAAAAGCCACACAACACACTTCAGGAACTCCAACCAGGCACACTTTGCATATCTTTAGATTGAAATCCTAAACCCACCACCACACCTTAAGATCCGCCCAGTGACACTGCCTCCAGAAAAGTGGCTGCAGATGCAAACTATAAACTAATAAAACACTGAATATATTGGGGACCATCTATTCAAAGCAGTGGCAGGAGGTCCTGGGATGCCCATACTCACATTCATACTCTCTCTCCCTCTGTCTCTCAAATAAGTAAAAATATTTAATAATTACACTCTTCAGAAGTTTCTTACAACAAAGGAGTGAAAGCATTTGTAAGCTCTCCTTCCTAACTTCCTGTCCTCAGGGAAAAAGCAGTGGTTAAAAATGTGGTCTGTGTAGCCAAGTCCCTTGGGTTCAAGTACTATCTTCTTAACATTTTAGTTCTATGACCACAGGAGACTCCTCAATTTCCTCATTTATAAAATGGAGAAGGAGGGCTGAAGGGATGGCTTAGCAGTTAAGGCATTCACCTGCAAAGCCAAAGGATACAGGTTTGATTCCCCAGGACCCACATTAGCCAGATGCACAAGGGGGCACATGCATCTGGAGTTTGTTTGCAGTGGCTGGAGGCCCTCTCTCTCTCTCTCCCCCCTCCCTCTTTCTCTATCAAATAAATAAGTAAATAAAAGTAAATTTTAAAAAAGCAAGAACTAAAAGGGAGAAAGAAAAGAAAAAAAAAGAAGGGATAATACTCATAGGGTATTGAGGATTTAACTAAATCAGTACATTTAGTTATTAGAACAGTATCTATTACATAGCAATTGATTATATATATATATATATATATATATATTATCATCTTTATTGTATTCTTAGTACTGGAACTGACGTTACTATCATCATTGGTAATATATCAATATAAATATGGTAAAAATGATGAGGTAGTCCTTCTAAGCTGATCTTACTTAACCTCTTAAATGTGAACTTTCAGTTATTTTGGTGTGTTTTTTTATTCCTCATTTTAAAAACCCTCCACTAATTCCATATCAACTTAGCCAACATATCTATTGATTATTCTTTTGAAATCTAACTCACACTCTTTTTTTCATTCCACATCTGCTAACATAATGATTTGAGGACAAGTCTATTGTAGAATATCTGTGTTTCCAGTCATCGTCCAGTTTGTCTTGCCTACTATTGCCAAATAGCCATTACTCTGAGTTACTTAAACTGGTATTGCTTCTCATTCAAAACAAGTTTGCATCTTGATTGGCTAAAATCCAAAATATTCAACAACACTTTAATATATCCTTCATAATCTGATCCCATCCTGCATTTCCAAATTTATTTCTCAGAGTTTTTCCTCATCTACACTTATTCTTTTACTCTTTTTAGTTGTTTTTTTTTTTTAAATCTAAAGTAATTAAGGCTGTGCTTACTTCAATAGCACATATGCTATAAGCATTAAGGCTGATGTCTACAAAAGATGATATCAGTCATTTTGCTTTTCTTAAACTGGTGTATGTGGCACTACTTTTCAGATTCGCTTCTAAATCACTATCTGGAAATAAGACATTTTAGGCTAATATTTATAACAGCTTTTTCTCATGGAGATCCTTCTACCTCTGCCTCCTAAGTGCTAGGGTTAAAGACATGTCCCACCATGCCAGGCCACTACTAGCCTTTTTCAACAATATTTTGTTTACTTGAGAGAGCAAGAATGTGAATGGCATACTAGGACCTATTGATGCTACAAATGAATTTCCGACACATATGCCACTTTGTACATCTGGCTATACTTGGGTACTGGGGATTCAAACACAGGCCTACAGTCTTTGCAAACAGGTCCCTTTAACTGTTGAGCCATCTTTCTAAGCCCCTAGTCTTTTAAAAACATTTTCTTTTATTTGCAAGCAGACAGAGAGAATGGGCATGCCAGGGTCTTTTGCCACTGCAAATGAACACTAGATACATGTACCACGTTGTGCATCTGGTTTTACATGGGTACTGGAGAATTAAACCTTGGCCATCAGGCTTTGCAAACAAGTGCCTTTTAACTGCTGAGACCTTGTTCCAGCCCCCCGCGTTATTTATTTATTTATTTTAATTTTATTATTTTGGTTTTTTGAGGCCAGACTGTTCTGGAATTCATTATGTAGTCTCAGGCTGTCCTCAAATTCACATTGATCCTCCTACCTCTGCCTCCCACATGATGGGATTAAAGGCAGGCACCACCACACCCCACTTTTTTTCTTTTTACAATGTAGGGTCTCCCTCTAGCCCAGACTGACTTGGAACTCACTGTGCATCTCAGGCCTGCCTCTAACTCACTAATATTTTAGCTTCCCAAGTGCTGAGACTAAAAGTATGCATCGCCACACCTGGCTTTCTTGCCTTTTGTTGGTTTTTGTTGTTGTTTTTGGTTTTTCAAGGTAGGGTTTCACACTAGCCCCGGCTGACCTGGAATTCACTGTGTTGTATCAGGCTGGCCTTGACCTCTCCATGATCCTTCTACCTCTGCCTCCCGAGTGCTAGGATGAAAAGCATACACCACCATGTTCAACTAGCCCATTGTTTTCAATGTGTATTTGTGAACTCATCAGAAAAGTATAAAATCTATAACACAGTAGATAAGAAACATGAATGAAAAAATGGTCAGTAGGGCTGGAGAAATTCCTTAGTGGTTAAGGCACTTGCCTGTGAAGCCTAAGGACCCATGTTCGACTCTCCAGATCCCATTTAAGCCAGGTGCACAAAAGGAGAGGCAAACACAAGGTTGCACATGCCCACCAGGTGGTGCAAGTGTCTGGAGTTCTATTGCAATGGCTGAGACCCTGGCATGCCAATTCATTCTCCTTTGTGCACTCTCTCTTGCTCTCTAAAAAATAAAAAAATAAAAACAAATGGTCAGAGCTGGGCATGGTGGCACACGCCTTTAATACCAGCACTCGGGAGGCAGAGGTAGGAGGATCACCATGAGTTCAAGGCCACCCTAGAATACAGAGTGACTCCAGGTCAGCCTGGGCTACAGTGAGACCCTACCTCAAAAAAACAAAAATAAATAAATGGTCAATATTTTAAAAATAATTTTTAAAATTTATTATTTTGTTTTTCAAGGTAGGGTCTCACTCTAGCCCAGGCTGACCTGAAACTCACTATGTAGTCTCAGGGTGGGCTTGAACTCATGGCGATCCTCCTACCTCTGCCTCCTGAGTGCTGGGATTAAAGGTGTGCACTACCATGCCTGGCTAATTATTAAAATTTATTTGAGAGCTAGAAAGAATGGGCATGCCAGGGCCTCCAGCCACCACAAAATGAACTCCAGACACATGCACCACCTTGTGCATCAGGCTTACGTGGGTCCTGGGGAATTGAACCTGGATCCTTTGGCTTTTCAGGCATGTGCCTTAACTGCTAAGCCATCCCTCCAGCCCATGGTTAATATTTCTAACACAGGGGAGAGGTTAATTGAGCACATTGGATCAGCTTATTTATGAATCATATAGTACCTGTGGAAAACCTGTGAGAGCATCCTTTCTTGAACAAATTGTTCCTTTTCATTCATTATGAAGCTTTGTGTACTATTTGAAAAGTTTGCCCTAGAAAGGAGTTGGATGTGTTGGTGTGTGTGTATCTATTATCCCTACATTAAAGAGGAAAGAGCAAGAGGATTGAGAGTTCAAAGCCAGCCTTGGCTACATAACATGACCTCCATCTCAAAAAAAGGGAAAAGAAATTGGGGCTTAAGGGTAAATTTCAGTGGAAGTACTTTCAACTTCCCATCCTCTTTTCATGCACAGTAGCCTCACTTATTCATGCTGCATATTGGGCTTTGTAAAAACACTAAGATTTTGAAAACAATAGGCATATGCTATTTACAAAAGCATATTCTTTTTTTATTTTATTTTATTTTTTTAGAGAGAGAGAGAGAGAGAGAAAATTAGCGTCCAGGGCCTCAGCCACTGTAGTTGAACTCCAGACATTTGTGCCACCTGGTAGGCATGTGCGACCTTGCGCTTGCCTCATTTTTTGTGCCTCTGACTTACTTGGGATCTAGAGAGTTGAACATGGGACCCTAGGCTTCACAGGCAAGCATGTTAACCACTAAGCCGTCTCTCCTGCCCCGAAGCATATTCTTTATTACAGTTTTTATTCCTTAGTTATCATAATTTAAAAACTCACTTTCTTCTCCATTTCTCCTAAGGAATAATGGGATTGCAATGGGCAAAGCACCTTGGAAATGCAGTCAAAGTTACAATTAATGACTTGAATGAAAACTCTGTGACATTGATTCAAAAAAATTGCCATTTAAACAAACTGAAAGTGGTATTAGATAGCCAGGAAAGGGAAGAGGATGATGCTCCTGGAGAAGAGGAGGATACTCTTGGTAATATTAAGGTGACCAAAATGGATGCCAATGTACTGATGCATTTGAGATCTTTTGATTTCATGTAAGTGGAAAAGATTTGCTATATCACTTGCTAAAGCTTGGGGATGGTAGTTAAATATTAAGAGAATTTACAGTTGTGTTTATAGTTTTTTATAATGGCCTGAGATATGCAATATGAAAAATTTATAGCATTTCCAACTCTTCTGGGTTTGAACCTTTCTTCTTAGTCTCCTTATTTCTTTATGGTCCACATGGCATGTGTCATTTTATTACTTGTTTTAAAACAAACATTTAATATAGACTTGTAAAGTACCTTTTAATTTTTCCTCCATATTTTTGAGACAGGATCTTGCTATGTAGTTCAGGCTGTCCTCAAACTGAAATCCTCCTACCTCTACCCCTGAGTGAATGCTGGAATTATAAGCACGAGCCACCATAGCTGGCTTACAAAGTACTTTTGAATCTGGAATTGTGTTATTAGAAATAAATAAAGTGGGGCTGGAGAGATGGCTTAGCAGTTAAGGCGTTTGCCTGCAAAGCCAAAGGATCCCAGCTCAATTCTCCAGGACCCATGTAAGCCATATGCACTAGGGGGTGCATGCATCTGAAGAGTTTGTTTGTAGTAGCTGGAGGCCCTGGCGTGCCCATTCTCTCCCTCCCCCCCCGCCTCTTTCTCCCTTTCAAATAAATAAATAAAATATATTTTACAAAAGAAATAAAGTGTAGTTTTGATAACTAATATGAATTTAAATATGGCCATTTTCTTTTTTGCTTTTAGACACCTAGACCCTTTTGGAACATCTGTAAACTATCTAGATTCTGCATTCAGAAATATACGAAACCTTGGCATAGTATCAGTGACTTCAACAGATATCAGTTCCTTATATGCCAAGGCACAACATGTTGCCCGACGTCACTATGGATGTAACATTGTCCGAACAGAATATTACAAGGAGCTAGCAGCCAGAATTGTTGTGGCTGCAGTGGCAAGGTAAGTACCAGACTGCCAATAGTGTGCCTTATGTGTTCTAGTATAGACTCATGACTTAAAAGAAATGATACTACAAATAAGATGATCTCATTGTCAAACTGTGCATGAATTATAAATGATATATCCTTTGTATGTAATCTTGATTTGTTTTAATTTGATTAACCTTACATTCTGATGAGATTAGGTGAGTTCAGGGTGGCATGGCCATACACATATTCTTACATTGCATTAGCATTTTATTTAAAGTTTATTATCTGAAATATTGTTTGTTCTATAACTTAAGATATTACTAAAATGATGTAAAAAGGTGAAATTTTCAGATTTAATTCAGTAATATAGAGCTAAATATGATATCAACATGAAAAGAAATAAAAATTATAAGTTTATGAACAATTTCAAAGATCCATTTTATCTAAAGATAGTTTGAATAAAATGATAGCTTATGTTGCAGTCAGGTTTGCATTGCTAGCAGAAAACACCAGACCAAGAGCAGCTTGAGGGGAAAAAAGAGTTTATTTTGGCTTACAGACTTGAGGGGAAGCTCCATGATGACAAGGGAAAACGATGGCATGAGCAGAGGGTGGACATCACCTCCTGGTCAACATCAGGTGGACAACAGCAACAGGAGTGTGTGCCAAACACTGGCGATGGGAAACTAGCTATAACACCCATAGGCCTACCTCCAATAATACACTGCCTCCAGGAGGCATTAATTCCCAAATCTCCATCAGCTAGGAACCTAGCATTCAGAACACCCAAGTTTATGGGGGACACCTGGATCAAACCACCACAGCTGATAAAATTATTATGTGAAGTGAACTTTTAAAACAAGAATTCTGTTCCTCTTCAGGATTTCTAAACAGATGAAAAAAGGCAGACTTTGAGCACCTATTATATGCAGAATATTAATCTATAGGAATAATTTAATAATTGGATATTTTGAGTTTATAAAGATTAGCAGTTAATTCATTAACTGAAACACAAGTTACACAGCATTTACATGGAAATTCCTATATAAGCTTAATACAGATTATTAGAATTCATAGATCTTTCAGCATTTTTCCTAAGTAACTAAAAACGGTGATGCAGGTCGGGTGTGGTGGCACACGCCTTTAATCCCAGCACTCGGGAGGCAGAGGTAGGAGAATTGCTGTGAGTTCAAGGCCACCCTGAGAATATAGAGTGAATTCCAGGTCAGCCTGGGCTAGAGTGAGACCCTACCTCAAAAACAAAACAAAAAAACTGTGATGCTATTTGTGCATGGGACTGTATGTATATAAAACATTTCTAAGTCAAACATAGTGGCACGTACCACTTATCCCACCACTCTGGAGGCAGAGGTAGGAGGATCACTGTGAGTTCAAAGCCAGCCTGGAACTATGAATTCCAGGTCAGCCTAGGCTAAAGTGAGACCCTGCCTTGAGAAAAAAAAATTCGTAACAGCATATTTGAAAATGGTGTTTTTTTGAGACAGTCTCACACTAGCTTAGGCTGACCTGGAACTCTGTAGCCCAGGTTGACCTGGAACTCATAGCAGTCCTCCTACCCCAGCCTTCTTGCTGCTGGGATTGTAGGCATGAGCATGGTGGAAAGGACTGTTTTCACTGAATAATCAGCAGCTAGCATAGGATACTGCATATTGTTTGAAAGAAGCTTTTCTAGGGGAAAAAATTGGTGAAAAGGAAGAATAGGAATCATGATGACTAGAAACCAAGCCTTGCTGCAAACCAGGGAATGCAGTCCTATTAAGAGGGTGTCATGAAGGGAAAATGTGTAGACACTGAAGAGCCTGCCACACATCCTTTGTTTCCTATTTTTCAGTTTGTATAAAGGTTACGGTAATGATCTTTTGAAAGCCTTGCTACTATAAACTGAATTACACCAGGCACGGTGGCGCACACCTTTAATCCCCGCACTCGGGAAGCTGTGGTAGGAGGATCACTGTGAATTCAAGACCCACTTGGGCTACAGAGTGAGTTTCAGGTCAGCCTGGGCTAAAGTGAGACCCTGCTTCAAAAAAAAACAAAAAAACAATAACCTATAACCTACCCATAGTTACTGTCCAGGTTAACTTTGTCAATATAATGTTAAAGAAAAATGATAAGCTGTCTAATTAATCTTTAAATTTTTTATAGAGCGGCAGCCCGGTGTAACAAAGGCATAGATGTGCTGTTTGCAGTGGCTCTGGAACATTTTGTGTTGGTAGTTGTGAGGGTTTTGAGGGGGCCTACTTCAGCAGATGAGACAGCCAAGAAAATTCAGTACCTGATCCACTGTCAGTGGTGTGAAGAAAGAATTTTTCAAAAGGATGGTAATATGGTAGAAGGTAAATTGAAATTTCTCTTGATTATATTTGTCTATAGGCTCCCATCTCTAATTATAGTATACTTTGATTTTAAAGATGATAGTACTAAGTGTATTACTTACTAACCTGGATTTACTTAGATCAACGCATAAGAAAGCATATGAATATATTAAAGTTATTTTAAGTTATTTCAACAAGTTGATCTTTATGAAAAATTCAGAAATAACTTATTTACACTGTCAACTAATTTTATTTTATTATTTTTTTATTTTTATTTATTATTTTTGTTTTGTTTTGTTTTGTTTTTCGAGGTAGGGTCTCACTCTGGCCTAGGCTGACCTGGAATTAACTATGTAGTCTCAAGGTATCCTCGAACTCACAGCAATCCTCCTACCTCTGCCACCACGCCCGGCTTTAATTTTAAAAACATGTATCAGATTACTGGTTTGTCTACGCTGTTAAAAATTTTTAATGTTATAAAAATAAATTTCATGTTTCTAGCTAAATTAAAAAATACCTGTTTATAAAATTCATTCAGTAAACATTTATGGAATCTCTACTATATGGCAGGTCTGAGGATCCAAGTTAAAAACTGGCTATACTCTCATAAAACTGTTTCTGTTTGCTTTTCTGGAACACAGTAACAGGTTTGCCCATGGTTTCCTACTAAGTTCTTGCTATTTTTCAAGTGAATTTTTAAGAACTGTTTACAAGTAAAGTTTATCCCTTGTTATATGAATTATAAAAATTTTTTTTTTTCTTTTTCGAGGTAAGGTCTCACTCCAGCCCAGGCTGACCTGGAATTCACTATGTAGTCTCAGGGTGGCCTCAAACTCACAGTGATTCTACTACTTAGCCTCCTGAGTGCTGGGATTAAAGACGTGTGCCACCATGCCCGGTGTCATTTTGTTGTATGTGTGCCCTTTTTTAATTTGAGAGAGGAGATAAATGGATGGATGATGGGTGTACTTGACACTGCAAACAAACTCCAGAAGCATGCACCCCTTGCATCTGGCTTTATGTGGGTACTGGGGAATCAAACCTGGGTCATCATGTTTTGCAAGCAAATACTTTTAACCATTGAGCAATCCCTCCAGCCCAATTTATGCCCTTTTTAATGCTGAAATTTTTTTTGTTGATGTTGTAAAGTTAAGGTCATACCTATTCTGGATTTTGTCTCTAATGAAAAAAGACAGTTCTGGGCTAGAGAAATAGCTTAGCGTTTAAGCCAGGTGCACAAGGTGGCACATGTGTTTGGAATTTGTTTGCAGTGGCTAGAGTCCCTGGTGTGCCCTTTCTCTCTCTCTCAAAAATAAATAAATAAATAATAGAATTTTTGAGTCAAGCCCAACAGACTGGCCCTTTTTTTTTTTCCTTTTTATTCAAGAGAGCAAGAGTGAAAGTGAGTGAGAAAGAAGAGAGAGAGAATTGGCACTCTAGGGCCTCCAGCCACTGTAATTGAACTGAAGACACATGTGCCCACCTTGTGTGTACATGTGCAACATTGTGCTTTTGCATCCCCTTGTGCATCTGGTTTACATGGGATCTGAAGAGTTAAACATGGGTTCTTAGGCTTCACAGGCAAGCACCTTAACCATGAAGCCATCTCTCCAGCCCTAAATCAAAATATACATACATACATACATACATACATACATACATACATATATATATATATATATATATATAGCTTTTGCCATCTCTCCAGCCCAAATAAAAATAAATTTATTTTGCTTTTTCGAGGTAGCATCTTGCTGTAACCTGGACTTCACTGTGTAGTCTCAAGGTGGTCTCAAACTCACAGCAATCCTCTTACCTCTGCCTCCTGAGTGCTGGGATTAAAGATGTGTGCCACCACACCTGCTTAAAATTTTTTTAAATATTTATTTATTTATTTATTTATTTATTTATTTATTTATTTGAGAGAGAGAGAGAGAGAATGGGCATGCCAGGCACTGCAAACGAACTCCAGGTGTATGCAACCCCTTGTGCATCTGGCTTAAGTGGGTCCTGGAGAGTCGAACTGGGATCCTTTGGCTTTCCAGGCCACTAAGCCATCTCTCCAGACCCCTCCCTCCTTTTTTTCGGAGGGGGTTTCAATGTTGGGTCTTGCTGTAGCCCAGGCTGACCTGGAATTCACTATGTAGTCTCAGGCTGGCCTTGAACTCACAGCGATCCTCCTACCTCTGCCTCCCAAGTGCTGGGATTAAAGGTGTGCGCCACCACGCTCAGCCCTCCCCCCTTTTAAAAAAGACATTTCCTAGACATTACTATGATCTCATGTATCTTAGTCAAGGATGATCTTGAGTTTTTGATCCTCTTGCCTCGATTATAAGTGTGCACCACCATACCAGCTTTATACTGTGCTGGGGATGGAATCCGGCATTCTACCAACTGTGCTCTATCACCAACCATGCTATTTGATAACAAAGTAATATCAGATAGAAAGAATTTATAGACTTATGTCTCTATCCGGACCTGGGTTCTGGATATGTATCTAGGACTGATTATCTGATCAAGCCATTCCAAGAAACTTGGTGATCAATTCAGGAATGGCCTGCAGTTGGAGGAGGTTATATGAATAGTTTCTAACTTAATTAAAATGACTGTTTTTGAGAGCAGATGGTGTAACTCAGTAATAGAGCACTTGCCAAACATTTTTAAGGCCCACAGTTCAACCCCTAGAACCACCAAAAATGTAAAATAGGAATAAAGTGACTATTGTAGACCTATGGCAAAAGTTAAGGTTCTACACAGGAGAATACTGCCTCATTTTTAGAACTAATAATACTAGGATCTCACCATTTCCTTGGGATTGTATCAGGCCACTCATTTTTCTTTTACATTTAATTAGATTAGTCCACATTTTTGGAGCTGAATATGAATCAAGCCTAGGGAATAGGATATTTTCTTTACAAATTCAGAAAACTTTAAAAAAATGATGGGCTGGAGAGATGGCTCAGTAGTTAAGGCACATGCCTGCAAAGCCTAATGATCTGGGTTTGGTTCCCTAGTACCCATGTCCATGTAAAGCCAGATGCACAAAGTGGCACATGTATCTGGAGTTGGTTTGCAGTGGTGTACCCATTCTCTTTATGTACCTCTCTCTCAAGTAAGTAAAAATAAAAAAATTTTTAAAGAAAAATGTTTATATTTTGATTGAGATTTTTATATGGATACATACATTTGTTAGAACTCATTTACTTTTCCATATGTATGTATTTTATTGCATATAAATTATACCCCAATCAACTAATTTTAAAATATGGAGATCTTATGAGATTTTTTTCCATTATGTAATATAGTATAGTAACTGAAAGTTAAAATCAGTTATGCCTCTAAGAAGTCATTTAACATAGATTCCTACAGTCTCCTTTAAGCTTTAATTTCTGTGTTTGAGATTTTCAACAGTATATGCCTTCAAAGAGTTAAAAGGATTAAAGTTTTAAAATACATAATTCCTGGTATAGTGTATAAAAACTACAAATTATTGTAAATAAATTATTATTTATTTACTTTTTTTTTTTTAACAGAAAATCCATATAGACAACTGCCCTGTAATTGTCATGGAAGCATGCCTGGAAAGACAGCAATAGAACTTGGACCTCTGTGGTATGCACTAAACACAATATTTAAATTTGATTTATTGATTGTCAGTTTTTCATTATGAGTGAGAAAAAGCAAGAAAATTTAGATCCAGTTTTTAAATCTAGACAAATAATTATGATTGCTCTCCTACTATATACCCTGAAGACATTTCCAGATTTTTCTCTATTATTCTCCCTAGTTTGTGACAAAAATAAGAGGCAGTAGGATGAAAGGGAAGCTTGGACCTTGTGCAAATTAAATACAGTTTCACACTGTAACCCAGCCTGGCCTTGAACTTTTTTTTTTTGTTGTTGTTGTTGTTGTTGTTGTTAGAGAGAGAGAATTTGCACTGTATATAGCCCTGGCTGGCCTCAAACTTGTGGCAATCCTCCTGTCTCTTGAGTGCTGGGAATACAAGTGCACCACTAGGCTCAGGTCAAAGAGGCTTGTTTAAATTGATCTTTGTAGGGGCTGGGAAGATGGCTGAGCAATTAGGGCACCTGCTAGCCCACGTTTGATTTCTTGATACCTACATAAAGATGCACAAAGTGGCACATGCATCTGAAGTTTTTTGGCAGCAACAAAAGAGGCCCTCACACACCCATTCATTCATAATTCATTCATAATTCTTTCTTTCCTTCCCTCCCTTATCTTCATCCCACCCCTCACATAAATAAAAATATTTTTTAAGATTGATCTTTGTAGAACTGGTAGTCATTATAAAAAGATTATGTGACTTCATAGGACAACCAAGTATATTAAAGGACTTAGAAGAATTAGTTTTAGGTGAAAAGAGTTCAGTAAAATGCTTTGAGTAAAGCTGTTGTAAGGGGCAAAGGTAAATAACAAATATGTACTTTTGCATTATTAAGTTAGTGTATATTTAATGCCTTAATGTTAAATTTTTGTAGTCAGATCCTTCCCTTAAACTCTTTTATTATTAGACAGTCTTAAGAAACTTGAAATTGGTAACACATGTGACATGAATCATTGCAAATTGGCCCTTCATTATTTTCTTAAGTGCTTAAGCTTAAGCATCTACTAAATCTAAAGAACAACTAAAGTGAATCACAATGGTGGTGTTGACCATTGCTTTACTTTCATCCTTTAAAAATATGCTAAGGGCACAACTAGCCTTACCTTCCAGTATTCACCTGTATTATCTACTACACAGTGATCTTACTTGCTGATTTCAGAACAGGGGAAAAGAATAACAGGTTGCTGAATCCAAAAAGATCATCTGGCCCAACTCTCGTTTTCTAGATAAGGAAATTATGGCACAATGTTTTTAAGTGCTTGCTAAAATTGACCAAAATAATTACTAGCAAGTCAGCCAAAGGTTAGGTTTCTGACTCCCGGGCCTAAGTTTTAAATCTTGTCTATGATTTCTTAGTCATTGTTCATGCCTTTACTCTCATTCAGAATCTCTTTCCTCTCGCCAACCCTTATTCAAGTTTTACTCTTATCTTCAAGTCTCTCCTTAGTGTTTCAACACAAAAGAATCTCTAAATTCCAACTAATGTATCTTTTGGGGGGCGGGGATTTTCGAGGTAGGGTCTTGTTCTAGCCCAGGCTGTCCTGGGACTCACTATGTAGTCTCAGGCTGGCCTAGAACTCAAAGTGATCCTCCTACCTCTGCCTCCTAAGTGCTGGGATTAAAGGTGTGTGCCACGACACCTGCCCCTTTAACTTTTTGTTTGTTTGTTTTTTGGGTTTTTGAGGTCTCACTCTAGCTCAGGCTGACCTGGAATTCACTGTGTAGTCTCAGGGTGGCTTCGAACTCACAGTGATCCTCCTACCTCTGCCTCCTGAGTGCTGGGATTAAAGGCGTGAGCCATCATGCCTGGCTGAATCATCATTAATAATATTAGGGCTAGTAAACAGATGATTTCAAAGTACAAAATTGTCAATTATGATATGTTAAAGGATGCCGGGCATGGTGGCACATGCCTTTAATCCTAGCACTCAGGAGGCAGAGGTACTAAGATCGCTGTGAGTTCAAGGCCACCCCTAGACTACGTAGTGAATTCCAGGTCAGCCTGGGCTAGAGTAAGATCCTACCTCGAAAAAAACAAAACCAAATAGGGATTATTCATTGAAGATATCCTTTGTACTAATCATTGTCTATACACTGTTTTACTCAATTCCAACAACAAATTTGTAAAAAGTTTTGGTTTCATGATTCAGAACAGGCCAGTAATCTCAGCTACTCAGTAAGCTGAGGCAGGAGAAGCACAAGTTCTAGGCCTGCCTAAGGTAGTCAAGTCTGGGCAACCTGAGACTCTGTCTGTGAAAAGAAAAGAATGCTAAAAGAGATCTGGGGATATAGATTCAGTGGGAAAGTGCCCAGCATAGGCCCTAGGTTTAGATGCCAGTACTTGAGGGGTGGTGGGAGGAGTTAAGTAATTACTCAAGATTGCATAGTGAGTAGGTGAAGCTAGGATTAGAACCCAGTATTCTCTGACTTAGAATTTCACATTTTGTTAATCATACTTGTGCTTTTTAAAAACATATTTATTTTATCTATTTGAGAGGAAGAGGTAAATAGAGAATGGACATGCCAGAACCTTCAGTCATTATAAACAAACTTCAGATGCATAGGCCATCTTGTGCATCTGGGTTTGCATGGGTCCTGGAGAATCGAACCTGGATCCTTTGGTTTTGTTGGAAAATACCTTACCCACTAAAAACTATCTCTCCAGCCCAACCTATAATTTTTAAACTAAATGGGAAGCATACAAAATTCATTCCTGGACCATTTTTTATTCACAGTACTACCACATACACATCAGAATGAAGGTGTATTATTACTGGATAGAGTGTGTGCTGTGAAAACCTTTGCATTATATTATGTTCCTTTCTAGATTTATAGGCTTTTATATATTTAACTATACTGTATTCTATGTTTTTTATACTCCCTACCCACCATACCTATGTAAAATAGTATTGTGCAACCATAAGTTGAGAAATCAATATATGGCTTATTTAATATGAATGAAATTTCTTTGGCTATACCACTAGCTTATGGAACTGACATGATAAAAGAGTAGAAGATAGGATATAATAATAATATTAGATTATAAATCCTTCTTAAATTTGAATCTTACTCTGTCCTAGAATTAATTATATATTTTAGTAGTAGTTACATTATACAGACTTTTTTTGTAATTTTTTATGGGGGGAGGAGAATTGGTGTGCCAGGGCCTCCAGCCACCTCAACCAAACTCCAGATACATATGCCACCTTTGCGCATGTGCAACCTTGCACGTTTGCGTTAATTTGTGCATCTGGGCTTATGTGGGATCTGGAGAGTCAAGCGTGGGTCCTTAGGCTTCACAGGCAAGCACCTTAACAACTAAGCTATCTCTCCAACCCAGTAGACAACTTTTTAAAAGAAAAAATAAAGTGGCCTTAATATTCATGGCTTCACTGTGGCTGAGGCTACCTATACAAGACTTGCATAATAGGAAGGAAAAAAATGATGACATCAAAATAGAAGTTGGAAAGAAGAGATTCAGTGGAGGGGAAATTTGGGAGCAGGGGATAAAAGGGGATTATGATCATGGTATATTGTTTATATTTATGGAAGTGCTAAATAAAGGGTTTAAAAAAGAAGATAAGCATTTCTCAAACCAAGTTCTCTATGCCTTTCCCTCCCCCTCCCCCCCCCCCAGGGCAAGTTCACTTTTCAATACAGGATTCCTCAAAAGAATGCTATTTGAATCTCTTCACCATGGTTTGGATGACATTCAGACCCTAATAAAGACGTTAATCTTTGAATCAGAGTGTACTCCTCAAAGTCAGTTCTCACTTCATGCACCTTCAAACATCAACAAGCAAGGTGACTAAACACTAGCTTTCTAGATTATAGGTTGTATATTTATCTTTGATGTTATAATCAAAAGTTGTATAAAAGTGTGGTTCAAGTAATCCTCTCTAGCAAGTCTCTTTCTTTTGCTTTGCTTTGTTTTGTTTTGTTTTTTGAGGCAGGAGATGGATAGCCCAGGCTAGCTTTGAATCCTCTTGCCTCCACCTCCCAAGTGCTAGGATTACAGGCATGAGTCACCATACTCCCTTTACATGGGGATTGGACCCAGGGCCTCATGTGACGTAGAGTGTCTCCTATATGTACTTTCTACCTTAGGTAATTGTAGCAGTAGTAAAGCCAGAAATTATGGGAATATCTGCTGAGATATAAAATATAGGAAAATACTACAACTTTTTTCTCTTTAGTGTGTAGGCTTTTGTGGACTTAGCTGGCTGTTAGTAAGAGTAAGCCTACCTATCCTAGTGCTCTCATAAGTAGTTAGAAGAAGCTGCTATTATAGAAGGCTAAAATATGTAATACTTACAGCCTATTTTGGCCAAAGTCTCTTGTATTTTCACAAAAGCATTGTGGATGGAAGTTCACACCTTATATTTAATATTACTTTTATGTATTTGAAAGAGAGTATGACTGTAGACATGCCTGAGCCTCCTGCTGCTAAAAACGAATTCCAGGTGCATGCACCACATGGTGCATCCTGCTTTACATGGGTATTGGGGAATCCATCCCAGGTCTGCAGGTTTAGCGAGCAAGTACCTTTAGCCATCTCCCCAGCCCCACTACAACATTGCATTGTTACTTAATATCATTTATAAATATTGCCTTTCCATTTGTTTTTATTTTAGAAGAAAATGGTGTATTGATTAAAACTACAGATGATACCATAGATAATTACATTGCACAAGGTATGTAAATAAATATGTAACTATTAAGTACATAAGTATTAAGTACATAAAGGCATATGTAGATAAAATGTAGGAAAAAAGAATCTTGGTAACTTGGTTCTCGGGGAGGGGGGCAGAGAGATGACTTACTGGTTAAAGCACTTGCCTGCGAAGCCTAAGGACCCAGGTGTGATTCCCCAGTACCCACATAAGCCAGATACACAAGGTGACGCATGTGTCTGGAGTTTGTTTGTAGCAGCTGGAGGCCAGGTGTGGACATTCTCTCTCTCTCTCTCTCAAATATTTTTTTGAATGTTCTCATACTGACCACACTCTAGTAAAGCTTGTTTAATAGCATTCACACAGTTCAAAGTTAACATATGCTTTGTTCTCATCTCTAATATGAAGTATTCCTTCCAGAACTTAAAGGATGATATGAACTAAAATTAAAAAAATTAAAGATGATAGTTATAACATTAAGACTAAATTTTATTCTAATTCTTTAAAAATTTTTCATAAGTATTAAATTTCAGTTACTTAGCGCTTATGCTTCTTGGAAGGATACATTTACAAAACTTAATTTGTTCGCCTCTTTTCATTTAAAATGGAAAGAATTAAGTGTTATGGTGAGAAGCTATGTGATCATACATCTTTATCAGTCTCTTGAAACTTTGTTGAGTTTTTAAATGTTCATTGAAGACCTACTGTGTGTCTAATACTGAGTAGACAGTAGGGTATAGGCATGACAAAAATGAAGGGCATTGTCCATAGGAATTTAGAATGTAAGTTAGAAGGTATTTACTTACAAGACCTGCATACATATAAAAAAAGGAAGAAAGGCTGACAGAACTTAAACTATGAGTAGTATTGATAGTAGTGAGCTGTGAAGTGATAGGCCCAGAGTTCCTGTTGGAAATGGAAGTAGACTTGAGGTTTGAAGTCGATGAAGGTAGAAAAGGAGTTCTTTTTTTTTTTTCTTTTTGGTTTTTCGAGGTAGAGTCTCACTCTAGCTCAGGCTGACCTGGAATTCACTCTGTATTCTCAGGGTGGCCTTGAACTCATGGCGATCCTCCTACCTCTGCCTCCTGAGTGCTGGGATTAAAGGCATGCGCCACCACGCCCGGCTCAGAAAAGGAGTTCTAACTCAGCAAAGAGTTAAATATTAAAATCACACAAGTGAAGGACAACAAAAATACCTAGAGTAAATGATCTCACTGCATCAGTTAAGACTGAATTGGTACATTGAAATGGTTTATGAAAGGATAAACTGGCTTGTAATTTTTTACATATTTATATTTACATATTTATTTATTGAGGGGTGGAGAATAGGTGTGCCAGGGCCTCCTCAAACAAACTCCAGATGCATGTGCCACCATGTGCATCTAACATGGGTTCTGGGGAACAAACCGGAGACCTTGGGCTTCTCAGGCAAGCACCTTAACCAGTTCTAGCTTGTAATTTTTAAGAGAATGCTAATGTGGTGTGTATTTTTCAGGTAAGAGAAAAAACAAAGAAGTGATTACAAATTTAGCCAAGAAGCAAAGGACTGACATCAGTTCTGAACACCCTCCCTTTTATTATAATATCCACAGACACAGCATTAAAGGAATGAACATGCCAAAGTAAGACAGCCAGTGGATGGCAAAGCATATGTTTAATATTTTAATAACCTTATGCTTAAATAATAATATAAGAACCTAATTTTTTTCTTTTCTGTTTTCAGATTAAAGAAGTTTTTGTGCTATCTTTCTCAAGCTGGCTTTAGAGTAAGCCGAACTCATTTTGACCCGATGGGTGTTCGTACAGATGCACCTTTGCTGCAGTTTAAATCTATCCTTTTAAAGTACAGCACCCCCACTTACACTGGAGGACAATCAGAAGGCCATGTCCAATCGGCATCTGAAGAGACAGTAGCCGACAGGGTTGAAATGTCAGTGAGTGACAAAGCAGAAGCAGGTGGCTGTAGAAGATGGTAAATGCAGAGTGGCTTATTTTCAGGTATCTGTATAGATAGCCTCATAGTTCTGTACCAACTGTAATTCTTTTTCTATTTCAGTTTTGTGGTGTAAAAATAAACAAGAAAAATGCTGCTTTCATTCAGAAAATTGGTTGTCTCTGACTTGGTGTGTTGGGGAGCTTTGCTTTATAAATTTTTCTTATTTTTAAAGAGCAAAATTTTGGGCTGGAGAGATGGCTCAACAGTTAAAGGTATTTGCCTGCAAAGCCTAACAACCTGGGTTTGATTCCCCAGAACCCAAGTAAAGCCAGATGCACAAAGTGGCACATTCATTTGTAGTTCATTTGCAGTGGCTGGAGGCCCTGACATACACATACACTTTCTCTCTATATATTATCTAGCTATCTATCTCTGCTTGCAAATAAATTTTTTAAAAGATAGCAAAGTTTTAAGATGATTTCATGAAGCCAAATTTCTGACTGGGATCACCGTACTGTTTAATAGTTTAGAAGTTTTTCACATTTAGAACACTTAGAAATTTATGTACCTTGTAAAAGTTATCATTTATCATTTTTGTGTGTGGTATTAGGCAGGAATACAGGAACTCAGGCATACTTGGTAGAACTCTACCATTGAGCTGTATCCTCAGGTCTAAGCAGTCTTCCTGCTAATGCTCCTGAGTAGCTGGGACAGGCATGAACCAATGCACCCAGCTTATCTTTTACTATTTTTAATCACATCTCTATTTACATCAATACAAAATAAAGCAAAAACTTTTTATATACTAAAATTTTCCTAAATGAGACAGGAGTTATGTCCTTACATATTTATGTTCATGTATTTCAAATACAATTCTAAAATATTTTCCTACTTCCCCCCCTTTGGTTTTTTATTATTTTTTTTATTGACAACTTCTTTAATTATAGACAATATCCCATGTTATTTCCCTCCCTCCCCCCTTTTCCTACTTTTTGAGAGATCATACTTCTCCCCACATTGATCTTTTAATTTACTCCTACCTTTTGAGAAATGCTTGCCTAAGACAGGAATACCATTGTTTTACTATAATAATGTTCACAAAGAGCTGGAGAGATGGCTTAGCAGTTCAGGTGCTTGCCTCTGAAGCCTAAGGTCCCAGGGTCAGTTCCCTAGTACCCACGTAAGCCAGGTGCACAAGGTGGTGAATGCACCTGGAGTTCATTTGCAGCAGCTGAAGGCCCTGGTGCACCCATTCTCTTCCTCTCTCCTGCCCATCTCTCTCTTAAAAATAAGTAAATAAAAACATTTTTCTTTTAAAAAAAAGAAGAAAAGAAACCAGACTGGTGGTGTAGTTCAGTGGCAGAATGCTTGCCTAGCATGTACAAGACTCAGGACTCAATCCCAGCATTGTGAAAAATAAAACTAGCATGATACCCTGCAAGTTGCTATTGTTGGTGCTTTGACCAAAGGATAGTTTTAGGGCCACTATGATAGACTTGGGTCAAAATACTATTTGCCATGCTGACTCCCACAAAACTGCTAAAACAGATGTTGGCTATTCTAGTTCCCAGAAATTAGTTAATGTAAGACCAGTAATCCCCAAAGGTATAGATTTCTGTCTACATTGCATAATTGCTCTGCTAAATAGACACAGGTAACTAATGAAGGCTAAGGGAAAAACAGACAATGCATACTTGAGATCATTTCTCAAAGGGATCCAGGAAAATAAAATCGGACCTGGGATTGGATGAGGGATCATGACCACTGTCGTGGCATAACTGAGTACTGTCATTTCAGGTTTAGATCATTTGATCAGTTAACCAAGGCCAAACTAGCTATTGGCTTTACGGATAATCCTGTTGGTTCTACTGCCTCCTACAGTCTAGCAATTCTGTGAACTGTCATGTGCCACATGTTTCAGTCAAAAATGGACTGCATTATCAGGCGTGGTGGCGCACACCTTTAATCCCAGCACTCGGGAGGCAGAGGTAGGAGGATCGCCATGAGTTTGAGGCCACCCTGAGACTACATAGTGAATTCCAGGTCAGCCTATACCAGAGTGAGACCCTACCTGGAAAAAAAAAAAAAAAAAAAAAAAGGACTGCATATATGATGGTAGTTTCACAATAAAGCTGAACATTTCCTATCACCTAGTAATACCATAGCCAGTGAAATGTAGCACAACACATTACAATTTGTGTTGATGTTGGTATAAACAAATCTACCACACTGCCAGTCACAGAAAAGTATATAACACACAAATTTATGTATAGTATATAACAAATAATTTCAGTGATACTGATTTTTTATGTACTGTTTTCTTCTTTCAAACAAGTGTCTTAACCACTGAGCCATCTTTCTAGTCCTGTTTTCCTTTTCTCAGACACTCTTAGTGTTCAAATTACCTTGAACTCACATACCTTACAGCCTTCTGCAGTTTCAGATGTCTGCCTCCTGCACTATACTTTTAACAACTTTTTACAGTGCACTACTAGTGTTTTTTAAGGTTACCTTAATATAGCCTTCCATATTGTGCCAGCAGCAGCCTTATGTCTTTTTTTAAAAAAAAATTTATTTATTTGAGAGAGAGAAAAAAAAGGCAGATAGAATGGGCATGCCCAGGGCCTCCAGCCACTGCAAACGAACTCCAGACACATGTGTCCCCTTGTGCATCTGGTTTAGTTGGTCCTGGGGAATCAAACTGGGGTCCTTAGGCTTCGCAGGCAAATGCCTTAACTGCTAAGCCATTTTCCCGGCCCTTATGTCTTTTTTTGTTGCTATTTCTTGTGCATATGTGTATGTTTGCATATGTGTGCAGGTGAGAGTACAGAGGTCAGTAGGTGTCTTCCTCAGTTGTCCTCCACTTTATTCATTGAAACAAAGTCTCTCACTGAATCGAGAGCTCACCTAGTCTGGCTAGCCAGTAAGCCCCAAAGGCTCCCTACCTCCACTTGCCCCACACACTCTCATACCTAACATTTTACATGGGATCTGAGATCTGAACTCCAGTCCTCATGCTTGCAATAGCAAGTACTTTACCAGCTAGGCCCAGCAGCCTGTCTTGTGTATGTCTCTTGATCACTTCGGAGGCTGCATCGAGCAACTGACCTATACCATTAAAGTTTGTGTAAGTACACTATGGTATTCCCAACACATTGAAATTGCCTTGCAAGTTACTCAGATTGTCTTTCCACTGCTAAGCAACCCATGACTATATTGCACCCAGAAATTTCAGCAGGGCTCATTGAAACAAGAAGTCATCTCCAACTGAAGCAATGCCTATTGCTGTCCCTGCCTCTAGACATACTGTCAGCCTTTTCTAGAAGTATGGAGAGGATCAGCACATGTGAAATTGTATCTAACATTATGCTTTTTATCTGGCTGAGTTCTTCATGAGGAACAAAAAGAGGATGGGCCAGAGCTAGACCCCACCTCAAAAAATAAAATTTTAAAAAAAGGATGGGGGCTGGAGAGATGGCTTAGCGGCTAAGGCGCCTGCCTGCTAAGCCTAAGAACGCTGGTCCCAGTGTCCAGCAGTTCCAATCTCCAGGTCCCACGTTTAGCAAGATGCAAAGTGACTCAAGAGCGCAATGCCGCACTTGACCACAAGGGAGCGCACACATCTGGATTTCGTTCACAGCAGCTGAGAGACTGCTGGCGTGCCCATCTCTCCCTCTCTCTCTCTGTCTCTCTCTCCAAAATAAATAAATAAATAAATAAAAATTTTAAAAAAAAAAAGGATGGGCATGATGTCAAGGCCTCTGGCCACTGTACACAAACTCCAGACGGATGTGCCACTTTGCATCTGGCTTTACCCAGGTACTGGGGAATTGAACCTGGGTCAGCAGGCTTTACAAGCAAGCACTTTAACTATTGAACCATCTTCCCAGCACCAGAGTTCCTTTTTCTGCATTATATCAGTCACTGTCTAAAAGATCATTTCCATTTTAAATGAGCCACTTCTGAATAATGTCTTTGAATCAGGTAATCTGAACCACTCCAAGTTGTTCAAGCAGATAGACTGAGCTACAATCTCTGTTCTTGGTCTGCTTGTCTTTTTCCATTTACTATTACTACCACAGACTGGGCACCTAATAAGGAATACATCGAGCTCATAGTTGTTTTTTTGTTGTTGTTTTTTTTGAGGTAGGGTCTCACTCTAGCCCAGGCTAACCTGGAATTCACAATGGAATATCAAGGGTGGCCTCGAACTCACAGAGCTCCTTCTACCTCTGCCTCCTGAGTGCTGGGACTGGGCGCATGCTACCATACCTGGCTGAGCTCATAGTTCTAAAGACTGCCAAGTCCAAGAGTATGATGAGAGCATCTGCTAAGAACCTTCCTGCTACACAACATGGCAGGAAGCATTACATGGCAAGAGAGATGCCAGAAAGCATGCTTTTATAACAAAACCATTCAATAACCCTTTAATTCATTAATCCACTAGTGGACAGCAGAACTCTCATGACCTAATCACCTCCCAAAGTTCTCACTTCCAAGTTATGTTAACATGAGTAGTCTAGCTGGAGAGACTTGATGCTGGTTAGAATTGGAGACTTCCTGAACCCACCCAAATACTAGGGATTGGGTTTCAACATAAACATGGTGGTGGCTGCATTCAGTACATTGTCACCTTTTATAAGGTTTTTCCCTTTTGTGATGTATGTGTGTGGTCTGTGTACATGTGTTGTGCAGATGCATGTGCCTTGTGTGCGTGCACACCAGGTATCCTATGACTCTCCCACCTAATTTCCAAGACAAAGTCTCACCCAACCTGGAGATAGTTTTTCTTTTTTATATTTTTTTATTTGAGATAAAGAGAATGGGCATGCCAGGGCCTCTGGCTACTACAAATGAACTCTAGATGCATGTGCCACCTTGTGCATCTGGCTTATGTGGGTTCTGAGGACTCAAACCTGGGTCCTTTGGCTTCGCAGGCAAGCGCCTTAACCACTTAGCCATCTTTCCAGCTTGAGATACTGGTTTTCTACTAGACTGGCTGACCAGCAAAGCCTCTTGTGTTTGTTTCCCTTAGTGCTGGATTACCATGTGGGCCATGCCCAGCTTTTTACATGGGTGCTGGGGACTGAATTCAGATAGCAAGCACTCTTACCCACTGAGCCATCTCGTCAACCCAATATGAAGCAGAGTCACTCTAGCCCAGGCTGACCTAGAACTCAACTCTAGCCCATGCTGGCCCCAAACTCCTAGCAATTCTACCTTAGCCTCCTAAGTGCTGGTATTAAAGCATGCATCACCACACCCAGTTATCTTTTTTATCTTTTTTTTTAGGGTCCCTCTAGCCCAGGCTGACTTGGCATTCACTATGTATTCTCAGACTGGCCTCAAACAGCAATCCTCCTACCTCTGCCTCCCAAATACTGGGATTAAAGGCATCACCACACCCCTTTTTTTTTTTTTTTTTGATAGAAGCGTTAGAGGGTTGTTGTGTAGTCCTGTGGTTTTGTTTCCTAATTATGGTGATTTTTAATGTTTTTTTGTGTGGAGAACGAGCGAGCAAGCCACAACCTCTTGCCGCTATAAACAAAATACAGACTTGCACCACTTTGTGCATAAGGCTTTACGTGAGCACAGGGGAATTGAACCCAGGCCAGCAGGCTCTGCAAGCAAGTACCTTTAGCCAATGAGCCATCTTCCTGGCCAATTATTGTGATTTTAAACATTTCTCTTGTTGACTACTTGTTGACTATTTGTCTTTTTATTTTCTTAATTTTTGAAGAGATGTCTATTCAGGTCCTTTGCCCATTTTTAAAGTGGGTTTTCTTCACATGTAAGGGATCATACATTGTGATAGGATTTCGTGAGTTGGAGAAACCAGGCAGAGGTGGTGATGAGCTTGTCATCTCAACATTTGGGAAAGGGAATGCGGAGGATCACAAGTTCGACAGCATGAGATACATAGCAAGGCAAACTCAAAACTAACCTAGAAGAAAACTCATTTGTTCTCCAACATTTAAGGACGGTGAGATGGCAGCTATTTATAAAGAATGGTCTCAGGCTGGAGAGATAGAAGTTGAGGCACTTGCCTGCAAAGCCAAAAGACCCAGGTTCAATTCCCCAGGACCCACATAAGTCAGATGCACAAGGTGGCGCATGCATCTAGAGTTAATTAGTGGTGGCTGGAGGCCTTGAAGTGCCTATTCTCTCCCTCTCTCTCAAATAAAAATAGTAATTCTTTGCTGGCACCTTGATCTTGATGTTGGCCTTGTCTGTGTCTTAAAATCATCTGGCCTATGGCATTTTGTTACAGTAGACTCAACTACTAGTTTATTTTTTTTGTTTGTTTGTTTTTCGAGGTAGGGTCTCACTCTGGTCCAGGCTGTCCTGGAATTAACTATGTAGTCTCAGGGTGGCCTTGAACTCTCGGCGATCCTCCTACCTCAGCCTCCCAAGTGTTGGGATTAAAGACGTGCGCCACCACACCCGGCTATCAACTACTAGTTTAGTTTTAATGTATTCTATTTTAGCAGTGTTTTAGACTCATAACTCCTTCATTTCAATATGAAAACATTTTAATATTCCTCTGGGGGTGTGTAGTAGTGAACAGTCTAACAATTTGAGTGTCTTCATTTTTTATGGAGTAACTTTAGCCATAAAATTCTTGCTCATCTTTCAGCCCTCTTAAATGTCATTGCCTCCCCAATTCCTTGAATTATGATGAGAAACTGTTACCAACAAATATCCCCTTGTGTACCACATGCATTGCTTTTCTCTTGCTGCTTCTAAAATTCTTTTTGGAAGATGTTTATTGTAGTTGTAGGATGTAGTTAATATTTATCATCCAATTCTGAAGTGTCTGACAGTAATTTAAAATACACTTTCAGCACTTCTGAAATGTACATTCTACAAATCAGTACACTTCATAGTATCTCATAAGTCTCTGAGGCACTCTTTTCTTTGAAATTTTTTGTTTTCTGCAGTAAGGACAAGCTTTAGCTTAGGCAGACCTGGAATTAACTCAGTAGTCTCAGGGTAGCCTTGAACTCACAGTGATCCTCCTACCTCTGCCTCCCAAGTGCTAAAATTAAAAGTGTTCACCCGACTTTTTCAATTTTTAGTCAAAGAATATATTTCCAATTGGTCTGCCCTAAGTTCATTATTTCTTCTAATAATTCAAAACTGCTTAGAAACTTAGTGAATTTTTTATTTTGGCCATTTTATTTTTCAAACAGAAGTTGTACTTGGACTTTCCTTTCTCTGTTTCCTGTTCAGTGAGACAGTTTCTTCGTTCAGGCAGTCTTTAAAAAAAACTGGTGTACAATGTTTGTTGAACAAGTCCAACATCTGGATTTCCTTATGGATGCTTTCCTGTTTTAACACATGTAAATTGCCAAATTGTCCTTTTGGGGAAGAGTGAGGCATTGAGATAGTCTCTTAACCTTCTTTTCAAAGCTCCAAGGTCACTACAGGTGTGATCCTTTCTTAGGTTTCACAGGCATGCAAGCGGCCCTACCACATGTATGTGCCTTTCTAGATCCCCATGAGTATACTAGATTCAATGCTTTTTTCAGATGTACCATTGCCCCCTCCCCCCAACTCTTTTTTTTCAGTTTTGGTCAGCCACATTCCATCCATAGACTGCTCCAGGCTACTGGACTGAATCTTTCACACTGAGCTGAGCCATATCAAAAACAAGCTCTGGAAAAGGGAGTGTCAGCTCTTCACAGTGAAATTTTTAGCATGGGTCTCTGGGATCTGTGGAAACTTCAATCCCTTTTCTAGTCTCAGGGTGGCCTCGAACTCATGGTAATCCTTCTACCTCTGCCTCCCAAGTGCTGGGATTAAAGGCGTGCGCCACCATGCCTGGCTTGGTTTTTCTTCTTAAGTCTCATGTAACCAAGGCTGGCCTAGACCTCTTGGCATTCTTTCCTCCACCTCCTGAGCACTAGGATTACAGGTATGCACCATCAGGCCCACCTCTAAGCTGCTGGGTTTCATAGCTATCAACCCCCATTCACTTGCAAAGCTGGGATAGGGGAGATAAACCTTTGGTTAATTCTAGAGTTCTAAAAAAGCTTTTTGACAACTTCTAAGTCCTTGTTGCTTTTATGCAACAGTGAATTTTCAGAAGTCTTTCATTCCACTGAACTAGAAGTTTAGTTTGAGGTTTTTTTAATTTTTCTGAGACTGAGTCTTGTATAGGCCAGACTGGAGTTAGCTTTTTGTAGTCAAGGATGACTTTGAATGTATCCTTCTGCCTCCTCCCAATGGTTATGATTATAGGTATGCACCACCATGTCCCATTTGATGTGCTGGGAAAATCCATGCATGCTAGCCAAGCATTCACCAACTAAGCTATATCCCCAGCCCCAAAGGAGTTGCCTTTATAGTTAATAGCGACATACTAGCTAATATTCTTCTCTTACAAGTATGCTCGTAAGATCAGCACAGAAGGTACACATATAGAAATGCAAATATTTCTAAGAGAAATGCTCAAGGGCCTACTTTGTCTCAGAAGACAAAAATAAATAAAATAAACTGAGCATGGTGGCACATGCTTTTAATCCCAGCATTTGGGATGCAGCAGTAGAATTACTGTGAGTTTAAGGCCACCCAGAGGACTACATGGTCAGCCCAGGTTAGAGCAAGACCCAACCTCAAATGGAAAAACAAGCCAAAGTAAATAAATAACCACTTGTCAAGGATGTGAACCAGGGGCTGGAGAGACGGCTTAGCAGTTAAGGCACTTGCCTGCAAAGCCTAAGGGCCCAGGTTTGACTCCCCAGTGTCCACATAAACCAGATGCACAAGGTGGTGCATGCGTCTGGAGAGGGAGGGAGGGAGGGAGGAAGGAAGGGAGAAAGGAAGAGAGGAAGGAAAAGAAAGAATGTGCACCAAAAATAGGAGAAAATATTTTTTTCCCTTTGGGTTTTTCAAGGTAGGGTCTCACTCTAAACCAGGCTGACCTGGAATTCACTATGTAGTCTCAGGGTGGCTTTGAACTCTGTGATCCTACCTCTGCCTCCCAAATGCTGGGAATTAAAGTTGTGCGCTACCACTCCTGGCCTTAGGAGAAAATATTTTGATCTCATACATTTGACAATGAATTAATATGCAGAGTACATAAAAAACGTGACAACAACAAACTAACCCTACTTAAAGTAGCCAACTGTGGGGCCAGTTGTGCCTCATGTCTGTAATCCCAGTACTTGGAAGCCAGACAAGAGGACTACATGTTTGAGGCCTGCTTGGTCTAGTTTGTAAATTCCAGGCTTACATTAACTATAGATACCCAGTCTCAGAAAACAAAGGAGGAAAAGAAGGCAGGGGACCTGTAACCCCAGCTACTTGGAGGGGAAAGAGACTAATGCAGGCAATAGGGCTACGTCTAAAAACAAATAGAAGGGCTAGAAGTATAACTCAGAGTCCATGGCTAGCATACGCAAGGACCTAGGTTTGACTTGTGGCACCATATAAACACAAAGTGGGTGTGGAGGGGGAGGTCTCGAGACCTAGGACTTGAATATACATTTCTCTAAAAGAGACACATGAAGATCAGGAAGCATATGATAAATTACAAATCAGAACTGCAATGAAGGGCTGCAGAGATGGCTCAATGGTTAAAGAGCTTACTTGCAAAGCCTGACTGCCCATGTTCAATTCCCCAATACCCAGGCAAAGCCAGATGCACAAACTGGCACATTCATCTGAATTTTGTTTGTGATGGCAGGAAGCCCTGGTATACCCATACTCACTGTCTGCCTCTTTGCCTCTCTCAAATAAAAATATTAAGAAAAAAGCAAGAGAATATACCCATTAGGATAGTAATTATAAACATACCAATTAGTATTGTTATTTAAAAAAAGAAGTTCCCAAGTCACCCAAAAGTAATGCAAGCACCTGGCATTCATTTGCAGTGCCAGAGGCCTTAGTATACCCATACACATACATACATCCACACACAGAAACACACACACAAAGTAAAACAGAAAATAAGTGTTGCAGAGGTTGGGGAAAAACTGGAACCCTTACTCATTACTGGTAGTAATTTAAGTGGTATACTGTGGAAGACAGTTCAGGATGCCACAAAATATTTAAAACAGCACTTAATTCAGTAGTTCCATTTGTATGTATATACATTCAAAATAGAAAGTACAGACTGAAATACCTACCATAGTAGTAATCGTTTTAGTAACAAAATGCAAACCCATTATGAGAGATGGACAAAAAAATGATATATATGTACAATGTATTATCCAACCACAAAAAACAAAATTGGTAGATGCTTTTACACAGAACTTTGAAAGAACTATGGTTACATTTATATGAAGAAGCCCAAATAGTTTTATTTGGGGTTTAGAGGATGTAAAATGGAGGTTACCAGGAGACAGGCAGATGAATTTATGAGGAGTGATTATCTTTTAAAATATATTTTATTTATTTATTTGAGAGAGAAAGAGGGAGGGAAAGAGAAAGAATGAGCACGCCACGGCCTCTAGCCACTACAAATGAACTCCAGATGCATGCACCCTCTTGTACATCTGGCTTACATGGGCCCTAAAGAATCAAACCGGGATCCTTTGGCTTTGCAGGCAAGTGCCTTAACTGCTAAGCCATCTCTCCAGCCTCGAGGAGTGATTATTTATGTGCGAAGTTTCTGTTGTGGATAATGAAAGTCGGAAATAGTAATGATTATTATACAGCCGGGTAAAGGAATATGCCTACTTCCACCAAGTTGCACATATAAAAATAATTAAAATGAGCTGAGCATTGTGGCCTACTCCTATAGTCCCAACTACTCAGGAGGTTGAGTAAGGAAAAACAGTTTGAACCCTGGGCAACACAGGAAGACCTCCACTGGGTCCATCCTCTCCCCCAAAGATGAAAATGGTAATAAGATTATGTGTATGTTACCATAAATTTAAAATAATGTATCTAAAAGTCTTCATAACATTTGATGAACCAATTAATGCAATGATTATAGGAGGTGCTTAGGTAATACCTTAAGAAACCTTGGCTGGAAATGGTAGCCTGCACTATGTCTCCTTCCCCTGCCATCTACCAATACACACACACTAACACACACTCCCAGCACTCAATGCTCTATCAATTACTTATATATTTTGCAAAGTATCACACATCCAATGGCTTCACTAATGATGCAAACACTTTATGTGCTCCCACACTGACAGATAAAAACACATACATACTCTAAGCACAAAGCTTACAGTCACAAATAACTTTCTGCTTAGAGATAAAATTTCAATAACCACAATGGGAATTTAATTATTTAATACAATCACTAATCTAGTATATCCCCAATAAAAGCTAAGCAGTTTCATCACAAAACAAAGGTTATAGTCAGCAAACATGCATTAATAATCTGTACAACTTAACATTATCCCAGAAAAGGAATTGAATATAAAAATTCTTATAATTTTTGGTGGTTTTCAAATTTCATGGCACAAATTACCAAAAAAACTGTAAAAACAGATTTCAAATATCTTCAATAAAATGGTAAAAAATTGATTAAGCCTTTAAATTTTCATACTTGGCTTAAGATTTTAAACATCAAGCTGGCCCAATCTGTCAAAACTGACAGACACATATATTTACAATGACTAGACAGACTGAGTTACAATGGTACTGGAGGTCTACTTCCTCCTATTTATAACCCTTTGGGGCTAAATTTCTCAATGCAAACATGTCTTTGCAAATACTGTGATAATACAAACATGGAGACATACTTAGATTCAGGACAGGAATGAAAAATAAGACATAAGTTATTATTTCTGACTGGTCAGTGGTTCCAGTCTCAATATAAAACTAAGAACAGCAGAATGACTACCCTATTGGCTGACATTCTTTTATAGAATTACCTTTCACTACATATCAAAACAGGGCTCAAGCTCCATTACCCTGCTTCTATAGAGTGCAACTAGCAGAGCACCAAATTTATCAACTGATGTGGCAACTCAAACTGCTAATCACAATTTTCAAACAGCAAACTTTTCCATTTTTAGTTCCATGTGCCATGTTATTCATGAATCTGAAGTGGCTACAAGAAGGGGAAGCTTTGAACATATCTTGTACTTTTCATCAAGACTAAAGTGCAAAATATCTCCATCTCTCAGGCATTTTAAGAGGAAAAAACATCAAACACATAAAAAAGGAGCTGAAGTGGTAGTAAAATACAAAAGGAATAGCAAATGTAGGACTGGGGCATGTGTATTATTGCCAATTTAACTTCCTCCTTCAGTGAAGTCGTAATGAACCATGTTCTCATGCAACTGAAGGTTTTTGTTTGACTCTTCCACATGGTCAGAAATTCTAAACTTACAAAAACAAAAGGGAAAAAAGTAACATTATAAGACAGTAAATACTAAGTTCATAGAGAACCTATTTTTTAAATGAGATATATAAGAAAATACCATGTAAAGAGTAATCCTTTGAGAACCGTTTTTCAGCACAGTAAATTTGAGCTCGGTGTTCATGAAGACACTGCAGTTTATATAAAAACTATAAATATACAAAAGACTCCAAAGGGAAAGTCAGAATGTACATTATCTGACATTCTGTAGGCCTAAGAAACTTTTGAGAGAGGACAAAGAAGGTCAACTGAGTCTTAATACAGAACTAAAGCCAGGGTGTAGTGGTGTGTGCCTATATTCCCAGTACTGGGAGGCAAAGGCAGGAGGATCACTGCAAGTTTAAAATCAGCATGGTCTACCTAGCAAGTTTCAATCCAGCCAGGGCTATATATTGAGACCTTGTCTCAAAAGACCAAAATCCAAACAAAAAAGGACACAGAACTATGCAAAATTCCAGAATCAGAGTACTCCAAAAGGAACCATATTGTGCATAAGCACATAACTTAGTTATATTAATAACAGGAAAGAAAAAGTACTGAATTACTATAATCCCTTCCAAAAAGTAAAATCTTAAATTAAGGGGAAATGATTCTATAGTGTAAACGAGTCTGGCTCAGAAAGAAAACTGAACATATCCAAGATCTGTCCATAAAAGTAATGAAGGTACATCTTTAATATTAAAGAAATAGACTATAAAAAGTTCATCTCAGAATGTTTAAAATCTTATTTGTGCTCCTTGGTGGGTGCATAATAAAGTTCCATGGGTTTGTTCACTTTCCAGTATTTCTCACTGACCAACTCCAAAGAGAAAGAGCCATTTAATACCTAAAACAAAAAAAGAAGGAAAATCATGAAACTACATGAAGCTCAATAGTAAGATGAAACAAAGACAGAAATTATCTTAGGAATAACAGTTTCTCACACTGTTCACAAAAGAACAAAGGCTATCACAAAGTCAACTAATCGACTGCATTTTCTCACAGAATCTCAAATATCTTATATTAATACTTGCCACTTAATTAATGTGCTCCCAGTTTTCACAATCTATTATTTAGATACTCACAGTGAACTGGCCACTGGCTGTTGCTATATAAATGGTATACTGCTTCTCACTGGCTGTATCAAGGTTCATCTGGTTTGATTCTCCTTTGCTTCGAAGTTCTTCTAAAGCTAACCTCACAGCCAGATACTTGGATAAATGATCAACAGTGGCATTGCCTGAAGTCTTTATATATCTGAAAGAATAAAATATCCAAAGTTTAATTTGTATAGTATATATAGAAAAAAATGTCCTTAAATTATGGAACAATATTTCTAAAAAAGCCAAGTAAAACAAATGTATCAATTATTACAATTTAATATAAATACACTGTTCTACAATAGAAGCCAGGCCATGAAAACTCTGACTACCCTTACCCTAATATAAGACATGATAAAAAGTAACTGCCAGGTGTGGTGGCACACACCTTTAATCCCAGCACTCAGGCAGTTAGGAGGATCACTGTGAGTTTGAGGCCAGCCTGAGACTACTACCTAGTGAATTCCAAGTCAGCCTGGGCTAGATCCTATCTTGAAAAAAACAAAAAAAACAACAACAACAACAACAACAACAAAAAAAATATAATATATAAAAAAATATATATATATATATATATATATATATAAACAAACAGACACACACAATGTACTAATGCTTAAAAAAAGAACAGTAGCCAGATGTCGTGATGCATGCCTTTAATCCCAGCACTTGGGAAGGCTGAGCACCGTGAGTTCGAGGCCACCCCGATACTACACAGTAAATTCCAGGGTCAGCCTGGTCTAGAGTGAGCCCTACCTCAAAAAAAGGTGGGGGGAAGTCTGAAGACATGGTTCAGTGGTTAAGGCATTTACCAGCAAAAGCTAACAACCTGGGCTCAATTCCCCAGTACCCATGTAAAGCTAGATGCACAAAGTGGCACATGCATGTGAAACTGGTTTGCAGTGGCTGAAGGCCCTGGCTTGCCTATTCTTTCTGCATCTCCTCTCTATCTCTGCTTGCAAATAAATGAATATTTTAAAAGAACAGTATACCTTTCAATCCTAATTATTAGAATTTGCTGACTAAAGCAGCAATAATAGTAAGAGAATGAACAATGCTTATTAATTTTTTTGTTGTTGTGTTTGGTTTTTCAAGGTTGGGTCTAGCTCTAGCTCAGGCTGACCTGGAATTCACTATGTAGTCTCAGGGTAGCCTCTAACTCTTGGTGATCCTCCTACCTCTGCGTCCAAGTACTGGGATTAAAGGAGTGTGCCACCCAGCCTGTCTTAATTTTTTTTTTTTACAACTAGGTAAAATGCTAATGTTGAGATTTTTACAGCATGGTGCATCATTCAATCACTCATTTAGCAAATCTCGATGCACTCAATGGCAGGCAGTGTGTGAGAAATGTGGAAATTCATCCTAGTATCATTAGGAAATCTGGATTGTCCTTTTCCTCACTTGCCTAGGGGGTTGTTGCTTTCAGGAGTCCAGCTCTGCATGCAATGCAAACAAGGAAGCAAACAATCCAGGCAGTCTGGGTCTGCACATCCATTCAAGTTGAACCCTAACAAAGGGATGGAAATACTACTTCCATTGCATATACAAAACTGCCTCACAACTTCAAATTAAACATGAAATCAGACTGGAAACTAATTCACACACTTAGGGCTGGAGAGATGGCTTAGTGGTTAAGGCACTTGCCTAATTCACACACTTACCTTGTCTGTGCACTGTCATCTTTTTCCATAAGTGTGGGGTGAGGCCTGAATACTAACTCAATTTCACTAGCACCATCCATTACTGGATCAATTGCCACTGTAGCATTATTATTGTCAAGTTCAAGCCCAGAATCATCAGATGTTTTGGTCCGTTTGTTACTAGGGCCTGCTTCCTGATTGCTGTGTGTGGATGCATTACTACAGTGTGAACTGTCACCATTATCTTCTGCTCCACTGCCATTTTCAATCTGTTGCTTCTTGCCTCGTTGTAATCTAGTTAAGAAAAATTTACATTTAGTTTTAAGTCATCAAATTTTTCTGAAAGCACGTTTGTCAAATGAAGTTTAGAATTAAAAAAAAAAATTTGCTGACTTAGGTTAAATTGTTTTCCACGTCTCTGTAATTATCTAGAAAACTCACTATATACAAACACTTATAAATAATTAAAAAAATATATTTCTATTCACTTGGTATTATCATTGTTGAATAAAAGACAGCTTACAGGAATTATTGCCAAATTCATACTTACATTTTGATAATTTTCATCATAGGCCTAAAGAAAAGTACAGTATAAAAATGTTGCCAGAGCCAGGCGTGGTGGCGCACGCATTTAATCCCAGCACTCGGGAGGCAGAGGTAGGAGGATCATCATGAGTTCAAGGCCACCCTGAGAATACAGAGTGAATTCCAGGTCAGCCTGGGCTTGAGCGAGACCCTACTTCGAAAAACCAAAAAAAAAAAAAAAAAAATGTTGCCAGGCATAGTGGCACATGCCATTAATCCCAGTACTTGTGAGGCAGAGGTAGGATGATCGCCATGAGTTGGAGGCCACCCTGAGATTACATAGTGAATTCCATGTCAGCCTGAGCTAGAGCAAGACCCTACCTTGTTTAAAAAAAAAAAAAAAAAAAATGTAGGGCTGGAGAGATGGCTTAGCGGTTAAGGCACATGTCTGCGAAAACTAAGGACCCCGGTTCAATTCTCCAGGTCCCACATTAGCCAAATGAACAACAAGGTGGTGCATGCATCTGGAGTTCGTTTGCAGTGGCTAGAAGCCCTGGCACACCCATTCTCACTCTTTTCTCTCTCCCTCTCTGTCTCAAATAAATAAATAGGTGTGTGCCGCCACGCCTGGCCTCATGCTTCTTTCTTTGAAAAAAAAAAAAAAAAAAGAAGTAAAAGCTCCAAGGGGAATTATTTATGCCCCTTTAAAGCATAAATTAAAATATTTTTAAATATATATTTTATTTATTATTTGAGAGAAAGAGGCAGAGAGAGAGAGAGAGAGAGAATGGGGGTAGAGGGCATCAAGCCACTGCAAACGAACTCCAGATGCTTGTGCCTCCTTGTGCATCTGGCTTACATGGGTCCTGGAGAATCGAACCCGGGTCCTTTGGCTTTGCAGGCAAACGCCTTAACCGCTAAGCCATCTCTCCAGCTCAAATTATTTTTAAGCAAACAAAATATAAAGGATGACAAGCACTCACTCTGATTACTTCCAAGTCTGTTAATGCAATGTAAAATTATTCTAATGAAGAAAACAAAATGGTATCTAAACTAACATGTATGTAGTTGTAATTCCCTAACAAGCTCAAATACTAAAAACAATTAATGGATAAAGCATCTTATATATATAATTTCATTTACCATTCAAAACAACTTGGCAAGGCATTAACATTACCATCATCTTATAGTTGAGTAAAAATTAAATATTTTGCCTAAAGCAACTCAACTAGTAAGTGCCAAGACCAAAATATAGGATATGAAACTAGGCCATGTTCTTTCTGTTAAATTACCTGTCTTTCTACCTATGTATGTGTTTTAGAACAATATATGATAAAAATGAAATATGGAAAAAATGCTAGATGTTTTTAAGAATAAGTGTCATTAGCTAGGTGTGGTGGCGCACACCTTTAATCCCAGCACTTGGGAGGCAGAGGTAGGAGGACCACCGTGAGTTCAAGACAACCCTGAGACTACATAATGAATTCCAGGTCAGCTAGACTAGGTGAGACCTTACCTCAAAAACAAAACAAAACAAAACAAAAAAAGAATTAGGTGTCATTATTATGTTTATTTCTAGAAAAAGGAAAAACAGCCCACTGGTTAGAGAAAGAACTCTCATTTTTAAAAGAGAATAAACAAACCCTGCAGATCATTTAAAAAGTATGAGGGAGCCGGGCGTGGTGGCGCACGCCTTTAATCCCAGCACTCGCCTTTAATCCCAGCACTCGGGAGGCAGAGGTAGGAGGATCGCTGGGAGTTCGAGGCCACCCTGAGACTACATAGTTAAGTCCAGGTCAGCCTGGACCAGAGTGAGACCCTACCTCGAAAAACCAAAAAAAAAAAAAAAAAAAAAAAAAAAAAAAAAATTGAGGGGATGATTAAACTTTAAATAGCAAATCTATGATTCAAAAAGTTATAAGCGTACACAATGAAGTTTTTTTTTTTTTTAAAACAATGGAATGGCTTTCAGCCAGAAATGGAAGGAAATTATGTTTCACACTATCATATAGATGAACATGTTGGGAACGTCGTGTTAAATCAAAGAAGCCAGTCCCAAAAGGACAAATACCATGTGACTATACTTATATAAGATATCAATTCACGGAGACAAAAAGCAAAATGGTGGTTACTATGAAGAGAAAGAGGAAATGGAGCATTACCACTTAATAGAGTTTCAATTTTATAAGATAAAAAGAATTCTATAGAGAGGTTGCACAACAAACAGAAATATAGATATAGCTGAACTCTATACTTAAACTGGTTAAGATGATAATTATTATGTATTTTACTACAATTTTAAAGAAGGACATAAACAGACCCTATATAATGGAAAAAAACACCAAAAACTTTACTAAATTACAACACTGTACTTAAATGTTTTCTGAAATCCAACTGAAACAAGAAAAAAGTCACTTTTGTTGACCATGAATTAACTGAGTAGGTTCACCAAGACACCAAGACTAATGTTCTTAATTTTGTCATGCACCTCTTTCCCAAAATGAAGCAGCAGAGCTGGAGTAACAGACATCAGGTAGCATTTAAAGGATAATGTAGAGAAAGAAGACTATCAGATAAAGAAAAATTCAAATCTACAATAGTATATTCTGACCTGGTGGCAGCAAACTTCATTGTCATATGGGGAATAGTAAACAAATTAGGAATGTTGGGTATAGTGGTTTATGCCCATGCGGTTAAGGCACATGTCTGCGAAAACTAAGGACCCCGGTTCAATTCTCCAGGTCCCACATTAGCCAAATGAACAACAAGGTGGTGCATGCATCTGGAGTTCGTTTGCAGTGGCTAGAAGCCCTGGCACACCCATTCTCACTCTTTCTCTCTCCCTCTCTGTCTCAAATAAATAAATAGGTGTGTGCCGCCACGCCTGGCCTCATGCTTCTTTCTTTGAAAAAAAAAAAAAAAAAAGAAGTAAAAGCTCCAAGGGGAATTATTTATGCCCCTTTAAAGCATAAATTAAAATATTTTTAAATATATATTTTATTTATTATTTGAGAGAAAGAGGCAGAGAGAGAGAGAGAATGGGGGTAGAGGGCATCAAGCCACTGCAAACGAACTCCAGATGCTTGTGCCTCCTTGTGCATCTGGCTTACATGGGTCCTGGAGAATCGAACCCGGGTCCTTTGGCTTTGCAGGCAAACGCCTTAACCGCTAAGCCATCTCTCCAGCTCAAATTAAAATATTTTTAAGCAAACAAAATATAAAGGATGACAAGCACTCACTCTGATTACTTCCAAGTCTGTTAATGCAATGTAAAATTATTCTAATGAAGAAAACAAAATGGTATCTAAACTAACATGTATGTAGTTGTAATTCCCTAACAAGCTCAAATACTAAAAACAATTAATGGATAAAGCATCTTATATATATAATTTCATTTACCATTCAAAACAACTTGGCAAGGCATTAACATTACCATCATCTTATAGTTGAGTAAAAAATTAAATATTTTGCCTAAAGCAACTCAACTAGTAAGTGCCAAGACCAAAATATAGGATATGAAACTAGGCCATGTTCTTTCTGTTAAATTACCTGTCTTTCTACCTATGTATGTGTTTTAGAACAATATATGATAAAAATTAAATATGGAAAAAATGCTAGATGTTTTTAAGAATAAGTGTCATTAGCTAGGTGTGGTGGCGCACACCTTTAATCCCAGCACTTGGGAGGCAGAGGTAGGAGGACCACCGTGAGTTCAAGACAACCCTGAGACTACATAATGAATTCCAGGTCAGCTAGACTAGGTGAGACCTTACAAAACAAAAAAAAACAAAAAAAAAAGAATTAGGTGTCATTATTATGTTTATTTCTAGAAAAAGGAAAAACAGCCCACTGGTTAGAGAAAGAACTCTCATTTTTAAAAGAGAATAAACAAACCCTGCAGATCATTTAAAAGTATGAGGGAGCCGGGGCGTGGTGGCGCACGCCTTTAATCCCAGCACTCGGGAGGCAGAGGTAGGAGGATCGCTGGGAGTTCAAGGCCACCCTGAGACTACATAGTTAAGTCCAGGTCAGCCTGGACCAGAGTGAGACCCTACCTCGAAAAACAAAAAAAAAAAAAAAAAAAAAAAAAAAAAAATTGAGGGGATGATTAAACTTTAAATAGCAAATCTATGATTCAAAAAGTTATAAGCGTACACAATGAAGTTTTTTTTTTTAAAAAAACAATGGAATGGCTTTCAGCCAGAAATGGAAGGAAATTATGTTTCACACTATCATGTTGGGAACATCGTGTTAAATCAAAGAAGCCAGTCCCAAAAGGACAAATACCATGTGACTATACTTAGACAAAAAGCAAAATGGTGGTTACTATGAAGAGAAAGAGGAAATGGAGCATTACCACTTAATAGAGTTTCAATTTTATAAGATAAAAAGAATTCTATAGAGAGGCTGCACAACAAACAGAAATATAGATATAGCTGAACTCTATACTTAAACTGGTTAAGATGATAATTATTATGTATTTTACTACAATTTTAAAGAAGGACATAAACAGACCCTATATAATGGAAAAAAACACCAAAAACTTTACTAAATTACAACACTGTACTTAAATGTTTTCTGAAATCCAACTGAAACAAGAAAAAAGTCACTTTTGTTGACCATGAATTAACTGAATAGGTTCACCAAGACACCAAGACTAATGTTCTTAATTTTGTCATGCACCTCTTTCCCAAAATGAAGCAGCAGAGCTGGAGTAACAGACATCAGGTAGCATTTAAAGGATAATGTAGAGAAAGAAGACTATCAGATAAAGAAAAATTCAAATCTACAATAGTATATTCTGACCTGGTGGCAGCAAACTTCATTGTCATATGGGGAATAGTAAACAAATTAGGAATGTTGGGTATAGTGGTTTATGCCCATAATCTCAGCACTGGGAGACTGAGGCAAGAGGACTATCATGAGTTCAAGGTCAGGCTGGTCTATACAGTGAATTCCAGGCTAGCCAGGGCTACATGGCAAGATTCTAGTCTCAAAAAGAAAAAAAAAAAAAAAAATCCAAAGAGCCTGGCCTTTAATCCCAGTACTTGGGAGGCAGAAGTAGGAGGATCACCATGAGTTCAAGGCCAGCCTGAGAATACTGAGTGAATTACAGGTCAGCCTAGACTAAAGTGAGACCCTATCTTGAAACCCCCAAAAAAAAAAGGCTGGAGAGATGGCTGTGAAGCCTAAGGACCCAGGTTTGATTCCCCAGGACCCACATAAGCCAGATGCACAAAGTGATGCATGCATCCTGGAGTTCGTTTGCAATGGCAGGAGGCCCTGGCACGCCCAGTCTCTCTCTTCCCCTCTCTCAAATAAATAAATATTTTAAAAATATGAATACTTTGTTACTAAGCACATTAGGGGCTGGGGAGCTAGCTCAGCTGTTAAAGGCACTTTCTTGCAAAGCCTGTCAACCCAAATTTGATCCTCCCCACCACCCATGTAAAGCCAGACACAAAATGGTTCATGAGTCTGTATGTAATCCAAAATGTGCTTACCATAATGGGAGGAAGAGCCAAGGAGAATCTGAAGCTCATGGGCCAGCTAGACTGGCATTTGTTTGCCAACAGAAAACTGTCTCAAAGGTGGGAGAACAGACATCTTGAGGTTGTCCTCTGACCTCCACACACATGCCACAGCCAATGTGCACATATGCATACACACACATTTACACACACACATAAATGATATAAATATTGTAAAAAAAACTTATCTATATCAAAGTATTTAAAACATTAGAAATGGAATCTTAAATGCACACAGAACCCAAAGTAAGTTATTTTAACAGAAGACACACCTGTGATCCTAGTACTAGGGAGGCTAAGGCAGGAGAACAGCTGTGAGTTCAAGGCCAGCCTAAACTGAGTGAGACCCTCAGGGAGGGGAGCAATTTTACATAAAAGATAGTTACAGCCTGGACAAATCTAAACTACTACAAATAATGAAAGCTATCAAAATAATCAAGAAGGGAGTGAGAATCCAACAGGATTAGATATGCAAATTTTAAGATAGTAATTAGTATCTAAGACATGAAGTTCCAAATTCATAGCAGTCCAGGATGAAGACAGACATTTGAAAGTCCAAACCAGAAAAATAGTAAAGTCAGGAAACTGGATGAGGTTACCTGGAGACAGGCCTTGTACTGAAAGAACAAAGACTGAACCTGGACCCTCCACTTTTAAGAGTTGGGGAAATTGGGTTGGAGAGATTACTCAGTGGTTATAAGCACTTGCTTGTAAAGCCTGACAGCCCAGGTTCAATTCCCCAGTACCCATGTAAAGCCAGATGCACAAAGTGGCATGTGTATGTGGAGTTTGTTTGTACAACAGGAGGCCTAGGAGTGCCCATCCTCCCTCATGGATGGATGGAATGACAAACAAGGAAATTGGAATTATCTACCCAGACCTCTACTGTTTTATAGAGCTCTATCTTCATTCTTTAAGTTCTACAAATTTTTGCTCTGCTTGACTTCAAAAAAAAAAAAAAAAAAAAAGAGTTGAGGCAATTAAATGAAACTTACCAAAGTAACTCAGAAGGGATGGCTAGTAACATAAAAAGAGAACCAGGAGAAATGCTGTCCTGAAAGCCAGGCCAAGAAAACTATTCAAAGAGGAAGGAGAAATAAAATATACCCAATGCTGCTAAGTAAGATGAAGTCTTAGCCTCAGTCAGTCATTAGATTGCAGAATATGAAGGCTAGTAATTTGTACAAGGGTAATGTGTGAGGAAAAAAAGAGATTTTAGTAACAAGATGTAATATGTTTCGTGTCTGGAAGCATGTGTTTTACCTGCAAGAAAGGTAAACATACAGAACTATTTGTTACTTCACTTTCAGCTTTCAAAAATTCCCTATTTAGTAACCTATTTGAAAATGGTAAGCATCTTCTATCCTCTTTCCCATGTACCTGTTCATGGCCTGTATCTTCAGTCCTTCCTCGATGCTGTGACTGAGGGCTTGCTGGTTGTTGTGCTTGTTGATCCTGGCTAATACTCTCTCCTGATGAGCTTCGTACTCATCACGACTTGGGTAAATTTTGCTGATGAGTGCATCAAAGTTTGGGTCTGGCCTAAGAGATCTTTTGGAGACTAGTTTTTTCCGACAGGTAGGGCACTCTTTGTTGCTAAATAAAAGGAAAGAAAATGTAAATGATTCTAGTCTTTTGAGCGAAAGACAAAAATATCCAATTTCTAGACAGTTATCTTTACTTCAATACCTTTATTGGATCATATAAATTTTAAATGGCTAATTGGAAGTTTCTTAAAAATCTGACAACCAAGCCAACAAGAGTTTGGAAATCTCAGCCACTACCACTTGCCAAAAAAAAAAAAAACACCCAAAAACCAGAGGGCATGGTGGTACATGACTGTAATCTCAGCATTAAGGAGGCTGAGGCAGATCTGCTGCAGAGTCCAAGGCCATCCTCAACTAGAGTATGAGACTCTATCTCAAAAATACAAGCAGAACAGGTATGGTGGCACACTGAGATAGGGAGAGCACCATGAGTTTTTGGCCACTCTGGGCCACAAAGTGAGTTCCATGCCAGTCAGACTGGGCTAAAGCAAGACCCTGTGTCTCAAAAACAAAATTAAACACACACACACCTTCAATCACTAAAAACAACATGTTAGGAAATTTTATAGTTCATAAATGCTTATTTGTAAGGCATGGTTGAAGGCCCCTGGGCTACTGGAGGTTTAGGCAGACCTGAGCTGTCAGGCATAACTAAGGGCCCCGGACCCCGAGAATCTCCACTCCCTCCCCCCCAGGTTGCAATGAGCCTAAACCATGACAAATCTCGAGACTGGCAGGAATGCACTTGGACATACTGATAAGACTTAGGTTTCGCTTTCCCTAGAGCCATGTGACCTTTGTCCACTATATGTTAATAAGGTATCAGCCAGCAACCTTCACACAGCCAATCCCCATGTGACCCATATCCCACCTCTTCCCACCACTGCATGAACATTTATAAACCAACTCCCCTGGCAAATAAATGAGCTGTCCTCCAACGCAGTCTCCTGGGTTGTTTCTTCCCGTGGTACTCACTGCCACTCAAGACCCTGCTCCACAGTTGCCTGGACATCTCTGGGGAACAATAGTCACAGGGACCCCAGGAACTACACTTTTTGGGAATATAGTTCTTAAACTTTAGAAAGCATTGTTGTGGTACAATTTAAGGACCTAGGATAACTGATTTCAACATACCCACTTCTAAGGGCTGTGATAATGCAATCTGCACAAAAACGATGCAAACACTCCTTTGTAGTCATGGTGTTCTTCAACATATCCAAACAAATTGGGCACATTAATTCACTGTGTAGACTTCTAGGTGAAACCACAATTTCCAAGCCATCTGTTATTGCCTCCTGTAAAAGAGTCACTACTTAATTTTTTTAATTATGGAAAAATTCAAACATACAAATATTGAAAAGGATAAAAATAAATAGCCATCACCATTGCCAACTCATAGCCAAGCTTATTTTTGCTAAAATATTCTAGCCCTTCCAATACTACCACTACATTATAAAAGTGCTCTGAATGTGAAAGGTACCATTAATTAATATAAATATTTTAAAAAAATAATCAACAGGAAATTTGCTGGCTATAATACCAAGCACTGTACTTAGAATCATGTGCTGTGCTGGTTTAAATCAGATTATCTCCCTGCCCATAAACTCCTGTGTTTTGGTTTTAGAGTTTTTTTTTTTTTTTTTTTTTTTTTTTTTTTTTTATTAGAGACAGAGAAGGAGTGAGAATGGGTGCACCAGGGCCTCTAGCCACTGCAAACAAACTCCAGACACAGGCGCCACCATGTGCATCTGGCTTACATGGGACCTGGAAAATCGAATCTGGGTCCTTAGACTTCGCAGGCATGTGTATTAACCGCTAAGCCATCTCTCCAGCCCAACTCACGTGTTTTGAATGCTTGGTCCCCAGATGATGGCAATTTGGGAAGTGGACCCTTACCAGTGGAGGTGTGTGGCTGGGGACGGGCTTAGGGGTGGCCAGCTCTGCCGTGCCAGAGTCCAGCTCTCTCCTTCTGTTTTCTACCTGCTATGGAAGAAATAATGTCCAGCTCTGCTCATGCATACTTTCCTCTGCCATTATGAAGCTTCCCCTTGGGGCTATAAGCCAAAGCAAAAAGCTTTTCTCCCATCAGCTGCTTTTGGTTGGGTGCTTTGTCCCAGGAACAAGAAGGTAACTACAACATATGCCTTAGTAGTTCTGGTCATATTATCTGTGTAACTTAATAATTATTTAACACTGTTTTCTTACTTACCAAAGATAAGACATTATTAAGGCTGGGAATTCTTCCATTTAAAAATTTTAATTGTTATAAATTATATAGTTCATCATGCTCCTTAAAATTTTTTCTAATTCCAAATTGGGAATATAAACTCAATTAGTATAATCCTGCCTAACATACACAAATCTATCCTCAACAGTACATAACCTGACATGGTAGCACATTAATCCCAGTACTTAGGACACAGGAAGATGAGAAGTTCAAAGTCAGCCGAGTGTGATGGCACATGCCTTTAATCCCAGCACTCGGGAGGCAGAGGTAGGTGGATCACTTTGAGTTCGAGGCCACCCTGAGACTACATAGAAGTTTAAGGTCTTCCTCAGTTGCACAGCACGTTTGTCAAAAAAAAAAATCCTTATGATCCCAATAGAAGTATCTAATTATAAACATCTTAATAAAATTTCATTTTAAAATCACTTCTAAACTATGGGAATAAACTATGGAGGGAACAAACTGTGGGGGTATTTCTTACGGACCATACAAAATAACTTTTCTGAGAATATTATTGTGAGATGCTTTTCTGTTAAGTTTCTTATTTGCAACTTGCCCTGGAGTTAATCTTCCAACCATGTAATTCATCTGCTTAAAGTAATGTGACAAGGTTTCCTCTTCCTTAACATACCTTTACCCTCAACAGCATAGAAAACCAACAATGACAAGCAATGTTTAGAGATGCTAACAGATCTTAAGCTATGCTTTTTGTTCTCCTTCAGTGGCCTTATTGTATTCTTGACCCAGAAAAAGCATACATTCATGAGAAGTGCTGACCACAGCAATGAAAACTGTCAGTAATGCATTGCCCACAGAACAGGTGGTCTGAATATGACTACATTTATGAACAGTGTGTGTGTTCTGGATCAGCAGAGTCCAAGAAGGTCATATCCCTAAATCCTTTCCTTTGACAAATGTTTAAGGATTATTCAGTCAAAAAGTTCCTTATCCTTTGTCCATGCAACTTCAACTTGCTCATGCATTACTGTGTTTTTGGCTATTCAAGAAAAACACCAATGAATGCCTATCATGGAAGCTACAGCAGCAGAAACATAAGAGCAGCAGGTTCATCCTTGGTTGAAATGACAGCAAGGTCACTTTTTTCTCCTCCTTCTCTTATGCTCTACTCTAATAGGCTGTCCCACTATTAGGGTAACCCCAAAGAACAGTTTTCCTTCCCTCTCAGGCTCTGCTCCTAGAAGCAACTAGCCCACTATTGAGTAAACAACTCCAAGAGTTCATTTTCCTTCAGGTTATGCTCTAAAAAGCAGCTATCCACTCTTGGACAAACAAATCAGTCCAATTCTGTAATTCCAGGGCTGAGACCCTCACTTGAGCACTTGGTGCGCCACATAAGGATACCACTAGTACCTCCTCAAGTGAAAGCAGCTAGCCTACTCTTGGGCAAATGAATCCAAGAGTCAGTTTCTATAATTTCAGTGTTGTGACCCCGAACTGGGCAGTAAACCTTAAGTCTTATTTCACAGAGTAATTTTATAAAAAATCATCAAGCAGGTAAGGGCATGTACACCTATAATTCTAGCACTTGGATGGCTGATGCAGGAGGATTCGGAATTTAAGAACAATAATGTGATCCAGTCTCAAAAAACAAATCAGGGCTTGAAGAGATGGCTTAGCGGTTAAGCCCTTGCCTGTGAAGCCTAAGGACCTCAGTTTGAGGCTCGATTCCCCAGTACCCACGTAAGCCAGATGCACAAGGTGATGCATGCATCTGGAGTTCGTTTGCAGTGGCTGGAGGCCCTGGCATGCCCATTCTCTATCTATTTGCCTCTTTGTCTGTCGCTCTTAAATAAATAAATAATAAACAGAAAAATAAAAACAATAATGTAATAATCAGATTGGGGTGGCTTATAGTCACTTCAGACATTGTTCTTTTAAATTTTTTTTTAATTTTTATTTACTTATTTGCAAGCAGAGACAGAGAGAGAGATAGAAGAGAGGCAGACAGAGAGAGAATGGGCACGCCAGGGCCTCTAGCCAATGCAAACCAATTCCAGAGTATGTGCCCTTTGTGCATCTGGCTTACGTGGGTCCTGGAGAATGGAATTGGATCCTTTGGCTTCACAGGCAAACACCTTAAACCGCTAAGCCATTTCTCCAGCCCCTGTTCTTTGCTTTATGTTGGAAATATTCAAAATCCTCTCTAACATAAAGACTTGTGACATTTTTTTTTTTTTTTTTTTTGAGGTAGGGTCTCGCTGTAGCCCAGGCTGACCTGGAATTCACTATGTAGTCTCAGGGTGGCCTTGAACTCTTGGCGATCCTCCTATCTCTGCCTCCCAAGTGCTGGGATTAAAGGCATGCGCCACCACGCCCGGCTGTGATATTCTATTTTTATACATGAGAAAAGAGAGAACATGAGAAACTAGGTAGTAATCTAAATCTATTCCCTCCATCTTTAGAGCATGCCTAACAAAACCAGCCTTGGGTGAACCCAACTGCTTATGTTATCCAGATATTAACCTGTGTCAGTATAGCACTGCAGGGGGAAGGAAAGGGAAACCAGAGTGGCATTGCTAAAAATGGCACCCACCTTGCTCTCCATTAAATCAATCTACAAGATTAGTATTCTCTCTCTCTTTTTTATTTATTTTTTTTATTTTTAATTAATTTATTTTTTTTTGGTTTTTCAAGGTAGGGTTTCACTGCACCCCAGGCTGACCTGGAATTCATTATGTAGTCTCAGGGTGGCTTCAAGCTCATAGTAATCCTACTTCTGCCTCCCAAGTGCTGGGATTAAAGGAGTGCACCACCACGCCCGGTAAGATTAATGTTTTTAATGAAGTTGCTGCATAGTCAAATGTGAATAATGCACCCTAGAACTGCCCAAGGGGAAGGGGATGAAAACACTATCTTACAAACAAAACTGAAAACCTAATTCAGTATTCTCCAGTTTTTGTTCCATTTCTTTTACTCTCCTGCAGAGTCAAACTTCTTTTTCCCACTGTTTCCTGTTACACTCAATTCTTATCATTAGTTCATGGCATAAACAGTGATGAGAAACATCATGATGACATTCAACCTTCAGCCTAGCACATCATATTCAAGTGAATTTGCTCTTATCAAAGTGACGAATATTTATGACAAACCTAAAAAATATTTTTTCTAATCACATTATTTTAGTCTGCCAGCAATGTTGAACACATTTTACTATCTTTTTTTTTTTTTTTTTTTTTTAAATTTTAAGGCAGGGTCTCACTCTAGCCAGGCTGACACCTAGGCTAGCCTAGAACTCAGAGCAATCATCCTTCAGGGGATACTCCCTCCCTCTCCTAAGTGTTGGGATCATAGAGTGAGCCATCATGCTTGGCTCATCCTGCTTCTTCTATCATTTCGTTCAGATTTTGACTTTTTCTTTCTTTTCTTTTTTTTTTTTTAAATTTTGTTTTGTTTTTGAGGTAAGGTCTCACTCTAGCCCAGGCTGACCTGGAATTCACTATGTAGTCTCAGGGTGGCCTTGAACTCACTGCAATCCTCCTACCTCTTCCTCCCAGTGCTGGCATTAAATGCATGCGCCACCTCACCCAGCTTTTGAATTTTCTTTCTTCCAAGCTCCCATTCTCCTTCCTTTTATCTGAGTTTTCCTGCTTAGTCTATCAGTATCTATCAGTTATCTAATTTCTAGATGGTAAAGCACCTCTGGAAGAGGTTAGGGGCTTTCTCATCTCTCTTGGTGATCACATCCTTAGCTTAAAATGTACTAACAACCCCTAATATTTTACATTGAGTCCAGACTGTAATTAGCATCTCTGCCTGCCTTCTATTACAGTCAAACTAAAACTGATACAGTTTTAAGCATTCTTATTGCCTTAGGCCTGCTGTCCCTCTTACCTTTGTCATCTTTACTTTCTCAAAATAGTCTTCCCTACTTCCCTCATTCTTTTAACTACAGTACAGGAAGCATTCCTTTTAGACAATTTCTCACATGTGTTACTGTATCAATATTCAGTTATTCAATGTCTACAAATTTTATGAGGTGAAGCCACATATACTGCCTAACAGAGAAGTCTGTATGGAGTATATAAATTATTTAAGTTAATGGAGTATCAAACATACAAGCAAGGACTGCTGATGAGTTTATTATTAAATCTTGATTTTTTTTTTTTTTTTTTTTTTTTTTTGGTTTTTAATTTTCAAGGTAGGGTCTCGCTCTAGCCCAGGCTGACCTGGAATTCACTCTGTAGTCTCAGGGTGGCCTCAAACCCATGGCGATCCTCCTACCTCTGCCTCCCGAGTGCTGGGATTAAAGGCGTGCACCACCACACCTCACTAAATCTTGATTTTTTTAAAAAAAGGTATTCCATCTTGCATACATCTCATATTCCCCTTAGTTATCTTCTTAGTCTTACCTGTGGTGTTCGTTGTAATTCATACAAACTGAGTTCCCATGTTTTGCTCAATGGTTGAGTTCCATTTGTCTGCACAGCCTGAGACATTGCTAGAAAAAAAAAAAAAAAAAAATTTAAAGGAAATGGTCGAAATATATATGTATCCCCAAAATTAATGTTCAAACTTTTTCGAGTAAGAAAACAATATGCAAAATATATCCCTTTGGACTTCAAGTGAGCACTTGGAAAGGAACAAATGCAGGTAAGGTTTTTCTCTGGAGTTCCTTGATCTACCTAAAGACTGGTTCAATCAAGGAGGAACACAATTGCTTTCAAATGTTCTTACTGAAAAATTAAACACAACACTTGTAACCCAGAGAAAGCGTCCCAGGCTACTTATAATCTGTACCCCTGACTCATTCTCTCCCCCTAAAAAATCACTAATCCCTTTATAACAACATACTGCCCCTACTTCCTTTTCCTATGAAAAATGTACTTTTATCTCAAGTGCAATACCCTTCTTTGGTTTTTCAAGGTAGGGTCTCACTCTAGCCCAGGCTGACCTGGAATTTGCTATGTAGTCTCAGGGTGGCCTCAAACTCATAGCAATCCTCCTACCTCTGCCTCCTGAGTGCTGGGATTAAAGGCATGCACCTCCATGCCCGACTTCCAATACCCTTCTTTGAAGTATCATATTTTACGTAGCGCTCATCTGCTGTCATTTTGTTGTAGATAACTCCATCACTGGACCTTCAGAGGCAGAGTTTGAACTACAAAACCTAATTTTCACGCCACAATAAAAAAGGTGGAATCTTAGAAATGACCAGTTCACAAGCCCTTTTAAAAGGCTCTACAGAGTCATTTTGTCTTTCCACCATATGAAGACACACAGAGGGTACCATCTATGAAAAACAGGCCCACATCATACACTGAATTTGCTCACTGTGCTTTGATCTTGCCAGATTCCAATACTATCAACAATAAATTTCTGTTGCTTATGAGTTATCCAGTGTAAAGTATTTTGTTGAAGTAGGCCAAATGGACTAAACTCAATTTTTGAAAATGTTACTCTTGAAAATAAAAACATTCCAGGCATGGCGGTGCATGCCTTTAATTCTAGCACTCGGGAGGTAAAGGGTAGGAGGATCGCCCTGGGTTCGAGGCCACCCTGAGACTACATAGTGAATTCCAGGTCAGCCTTGGCTAGAGTGAGACCCTACCATGAAAAATCAAAAAAATAAAATAAAAATAAAACTAGATTCACAGTGACAGATTACCACTGATCTGAATGTACAACATCTGGCATATCCAAAGTGTTACACTTCATTTAGTTTGCAATTATTACTGATGGTATGGAAAACTGCCTTAAAACAATACCAAGCTTCATGATCATGGAAAGTGAAAGTATATTAATTTCAGACTCTTCAGCCCAGACATATTGTCCAACTATGCCTAAAATACAATATCTATTTCACAGAATTTAAAACCACTGGTCTGCATCTGCACTCACACTTCCACCAGGTGTATAGGAATTTTAATAAGTAAGCTTTAATGTTTAGAAAGCTGTTCTAATGCTGAGCTCAAAACTGCTAAATAATCACCTTACAGCTAACCTCTGGAAAAACCTGGTTATTTTTCTACATTAAAAGCATTCATGTGGGAAAAAATTCAAATATTTAAAGATAAGCATCAAATTCTACCAGATTTTCTTTCTTTTTGATCAAATATCCTAGAACTCCTATTGCTTCCCATTTGACAAGATTTCAAGGTCTCTTCAGCACCTCAAGTAATTAATCCTGCTTTCCCTCCCATTATGTAGCTGCTGAATACTGACTGTATTATCCTCTTTGCTTATCTTGAATAGGGGGATGGACTGTGCTATGTATTAGGGAAGACTGTTATAGATACGAAACTACTTCACTGGGGCACAGAAAACAAAGCCACTCCAATCATCCAAATAGGTATCTATTATCAGACAAGCATTACTTTCCCTAGGCTCCTTGCCTAGCCTAAGCCTGGTATGGAGGTTTGAATTATGTGTTCCCATAAATTCATGTTTTGAATGCTTGGTTCCCAGATGACAGCAGTTTTAGAGGTAGAGCCTTCCTTGCTTGAGATGTGCTGTTGGGGGCAAACTTAGGGATATATAGCCAGCTCCAAGTTGGCTCACTCTCATGCTGCTGTTTTCCACAAAATTGTTATCAATGGAATTGAGTCATTGCTGCTAGAAAGCTTTTGGCCTTTTGGAATTGATATATGGGAAGAATGTGGACTAAGTAATGTCTTGCAGTACTTTAAGCAAAGTTTGATAGATCATTCTGGTCAGAATTGAGAGACCCTGAATGCAGAAAGGACTATTGTCTGTGTAGACTTGGCTTAGAAGAGCTTTTTCCAGACTGGGCTAGAGGCAGTTTGTATGACAGGCTTACTGCAGTCTTCCTGTGTCCTGAGAACTGATGCAGGGTTGTGTTGTGTAAAAATGGACTGGTGTGAGCTGATGGATATGGTATAGAAATAAATGAAACCTTTGGGCTCAGACTGTACCTGTTCAACTGCAATTGTTTGACAGATCACCACTGAGATTAGGCCAGCTGTTCTGCATTGTCACAGCAGAAAGAATGCTCTTTTTGAAAGCAGGGGACCTGAATGCTGAAGGAGTGTCTGCTCTTCCAAGTTAGCTTTATTCTCCCAAAGCTGATAGGCCACCTGGTACTATAGGAATATAACAAATGAAAGAAAGGGTCGAATGTGCAACTCGGTTTTGGGTTTTGTTAGAAATGCCTACTGGGCAACATGAACAGGGTTGCTGGGATTCTTGCAAGGCCCAATGGAGCCATGAGGATGAACCCTGGGTTGCAATAAAGACCCTAGGAGTACAGGAGTATGGGACGGTTGCTGGCTCAGGGTGGATTGTTCCCCAGGCTGTAAGCAGCCCAGCTGGAGGGGCAGAATTGGAAACCCAGAGACATTACTGGTGATAGATGTCAGCCTTGGAACTACATGTTTTGATATTTGCCCTGGTTTAGATCTTGCATGGGTTCAATCTTTTCTTGCAATGTCTTTTGCAGTGTGACTATGTTCTTGGTTTTACAGCTCACAGTTAAGAGATCATGGATGCCGGGCGTGGTGGCACACGCCTTTAATCCCAGCACTCGGGAGGCAGAGATAGGATCGCTGTGAATTCAAGGCCATCCTGAGACTGACTACACAGTGAATTCCATGTCAGCCTGAGCTAGAGTGAGACCCTACCTCAGAAAAACAAAACAAAAAAAATTTTTTTAATAAAATAAAAATAAAAATAGGCCATGGACTATGGGAGTGTTTGAACACTACTAGGAGTGATAAAACTATGGGGACTTTTAAAGTTGGACTGAATGCATTGCATTTTACATTATGGATGGTCATCAATGTATGGGTGCCAAGGGTGGAATATGGTGGTTTGAATTAGGTGTCCCCTATAAACTTGTATGTTTTGAATGCTTGGTTCCCAGAAAATGGAAATTTGAGAGGGGGAGCCTTTCTAAAGAAGGTATATTGTTGGGGGCAGGCTTAGAGGAATTATAGACAGCACCCCCTTGCTAAAATCTAGCTCATTTTCCTACTGCTGCTGTCCACCTGTTGTGCAAGAAATGATGTCCAGTCACTGCTCATGCCTGCTTCCCCTGCCATCATCATCAGTCTCATCACCATCATTAGTCTTCCACAAGACTGTGAACCAAAATAAACCCCTTCCTCCCATCAGATGCTTTGGTTGGGTGCTTTCTGTCAGCAAAGAGAAGATAACTGCAACACCTGGTATGGTAGCACACTTGGTAAGTTCAGGAAGTAGGACCGTGAGATCAAGGCCAGCATGAGTCTTGAGAACTAGATCAGAGGCCATTTGTGTTTCATTCATACAAAGTTGTCTACAATTTGTCCATATCTGAAACTTTACTAGAAGCTGAATCTAATGATATTAAGCTAATAAACTTGGCAGAGAAAATTTCAATTCAGCACAGCATTCAAGTTGTGCCACAGTACTGCTAACTGCATTTAGTTAGGTTTACAGTGAGAATGAAAAGCAGTAGACAGAACAGAAAATCTACTCAAAAAAGATTTAAGTTGTGGACAAGAATGTCATGGATGAGTTAGATAGGGACAGACCTCTTCTGTAATCTCAGTACTTGGGCAGCTGAGGAAGGAAGATTGCAAACTCAAAGCCAGCCTGGGTTACAAACCAAAACCCTGTCTCAACCAGGCATGGTGGCGCATGCCTTTAATCCCAGCACTTGGCAGGCAGAGATAGGAGGATCACCACGAGTTCAAGGCCACCCTGAGACTACATAGTGAATACCAGGTCAGCCTGAGCCTGAGTTAGAGTGAGACCCTACCTCAAAAAAAAAAAAAAAAAAAAAAAAAAAAAAAAAACCACGGTCTCAAAACAAGTAACTCAGCAGTTAAGACGCTTGCCTGCAAAGCCTAACCACACAAGTTCAATTCCCAGTAGCCACATAAAGCCAGATGCAAAAAGTAGCACATGCAAGCTGGGCGTGGTGGTGCACGCCTTTAATCCCAGCATCAGGTAGGCAGAGGTAGGCGGATCACTGTGAATTCGAGGCCACCCTGAGACTACATAGTAAATTCCAGGTCAGCCTGAGCTAGAGTGAGACCCTACCTCGAAAAACCAAAAAAAAAAAGTAGCACATGCATCTGGAGTTCATTTGCAGTGGCTCAAGGCCCTGGCAAGCCCATTCTCTCTCTGCCTCTCTTCTCTTTCTGCTTGCAAATAAGGTATTTTAAAAAGAAGCCAGCAGGGTGGGCATGGTGGTGCATGTCTTTAATTCCAGCATTCGAGAGGCCAAGTTAGGAAGATCCCTGTGAGCTCAAGGCCAGCCTGAGACCACATAGTGAATTCTAGGTCAACCTAGGCTAAAACAAGATCCTACCCAAAAACTCAAAAGTTCTTTCATATTCTAAGAATCAAGGACTTATTGATATAGGGATACTGACAAATGCAAGGAGCAGAACTATGATCCCAAAGCTACCCAAAGAAGCTGCTTTGAAGATGACTCTGCAGCCTACTTTCTAAAATTCAAGGTCAAATATCTATACACATAGCTAGCCAACTTTCTTAATACATGTTTCAGTATTTCTATCATAAATTCTAAAACAATACAAGGAACCTCTCTGAAAACTAAAATCTACTCAGGATATAGGGGATGTCTAACTGCGTAGAAAGAATTTCTAGGGATTTCAAATCCTAACTCATGTCCCAAACTGTATCTGTTTACCTTAGGATCAAATACAGAACATTCCTACTACCTCTAGACTATCTAAGAAAAGTAATGGGAATTGCATAATTAAATATTTTGCTAAAACTTTGTTTCCAGAAATACCAATTCTGTGCACATAAGTAATTTCCATCCAACTTGGATATTTATATTCCTCTGGTAAGTGAGATTCAGAAAGTAAATGACAAGTTACTTGTAGTTCCAGAACTTCCCATAGTTATTGGATAATCTACTATCTCCAAGGCTGTGTAAAGGTGTCTAGCAGTCCTTCCTCATCTGTTTGTTTAATACCTGTATTATAATATGTTCCATGGTATCAACTTTTAAAAAACTACCATCTGCACACTATCACCCAGTATAAAAGATGATGTGACACCAAAAAAGAGGGGGCAGAGGATCTTGCTGAGTGTCAAAACCATTATCTAAATTTCTAAAAATATGCAGGAGAACAGTTGTGAACAATAGTAGCCTCTGCTGTAGTCTAAGGTGAGCCAAATGGAAAAATGAGAGTGAAAATTCCATTTTGCCTCAAGATGTAATCAATAAATAAGCAAGCTCAAGTATGATGAGAATATATGTATATGAAGTTTATTACCATAGTAAGAATGAAGAAAAATAGAGGTAGAAACTAAATTTTTAAAAAGTTACAATATATCCTGAAATGGGGAGCAAAGAGGAAAAAGGAAGAGAGGGGAGAGGAAAAGAACGAGAAAGGGAAAAGGAGTATGATCATGGTAACTTGATGGCATTTAGAAGAATCACAATGGAAGCAAACCTCTGACCATGGATTGGAGTTGCCTGTGTGTGCCATAGGCAGCAAATCTGAAGAACTGGAGCTACCCAAGCCCTTTGGATCTGGGACAATTCCATTGTATTCCTCTGATGCTGGACATGGAGCCACCAGATTTGAGTTTTCAATTTTCCTTTGGTATCATCTTACCTTGCAATATCCTCATTGTTTCCATTTGGAATGGAATGTTTAATCTGTGGCACTGAAGGAGAAACAAAGTAGTTTTTTACAGGCAGCTAGTCAAGGGCAGAAGCCCAAAGAGGGAACAAGAAGCTGTCCCATCCAAGATGGCTGCCAGCGACACTCCTCAGCAGATACTTCTGCTTCTTCCTCAGTTCAGCTTCTCTGGGTCAACCCCATGAACCCATGAAACAATCAGGTCTTCCCTTCCTCTTACCACCGTAATTGGATGTCTGACATATAAAAGAAGGTTACCCACATGCCCATCTCTCTTTTTTCCCTGTGACCTGGCCAGAACATGCATGTAAGTCTGTAAGCATGGATGGGAAGAGGGGAGCACTTCTCTCACCCTGGTTACATTTTTCTACTTGCCTTCTGTGTCATGTTTTGAGGTACTCTCACTTTGATTGTATGTATGACTTTTCTTTGATCTCAGAGCGTGCCAGGTCCTCCAGCCACTGCAAACGAACTCCAGATGCATGTGGCACATTTTGTGCATCTAGCTTACATGGGTACTGAGAAATTGAATCTGGGTCCTTAGGTTTCACATGCAAGTACCACAACTGCTAAACCATCTCTCTAGCCCCCTTTACTACTTCTTAATCCTCTCTCCGATCTTTTATTTTAAGGGGATCTTTTGGTTCTTATGCTTTGCTTTCCACATGTGGGTATTTCTCCATGGCCCCTCTCCCATTCCAGCCATGCAAAGAGAATTCTCCTTTGGCTTGAGTCTTTTAGCTAGCCTCCTCCCTGGATCTTAATTCCCCCTACAATAAACCTCATAATTTATAATGTCTCCCTAAATAAACTTAATAATTCATAATTTGTGTTTATCAAAGTCCATTTTATCAATTCTTTGCTAAACTAGGAAAAGGACCCAAAGTTGGGGTTCACAGGCATGGGGGACCCCGCCTGAACAGCAAAATCAACACCCAGCATGGTATATTGAAAGTATATAACTTGTTTCTTTCCTTAACACAGGGTCTCTCCCTCAACCCAGAGCTACTGTTCTTCAGCCAGCCCCAGCAACTTTCTGGTCTTCCCACCACCCGCACTGGGTTAGATGTCCATAACCATGACAAGCTTTTAACATGAGTTCTGGGGAACTGAACTTAGTGATCTCCAGCCCAAGAGGTCCACATGCTTAAGAAGTGCTCTTGATGAGACTTCTGTTAAGATGGCAGCATAGGAACCACGCCAAAACAGCCTAGGGGATAAAAAGCAGAAAAAGCCCAGCAAAATACACTCTTCTGCTCAAAAGAGAGGTGTTTAGTAAATTATCAACCACAGAAGAGAAGTAGGAAAGATCCAGAGCGTCTAGAGCCCACAGAAGCAGGCAGAAGAGGCACCAGCAGTGGCGGCAAGTTCCATGTGGCTGCAGCCACCAGGCTCCGCCTGAGACGCAAGATTTTAAAGGTGAGGGGATCCTCCACTCACACCAGCCCCCTCGCAAACTCAAGAAATGTGGAAGGAGGACAGCAGAGACCAACGAAGGCGCTTGTGAGGAAGAAGATCACATGGACCAGCGGGCAGGCTTCAGCCTCCATCCACAGCCTCCCCTCCCCCACAGCCAGACAAGCGCCAGCAAGCACCAGAGACCTGGGGAAGGGAACTCATCTACACAGCACCCAGCACAGGTGATCAGAGCAGTGACCCACAGACCCAGCTGGCCTTTCTAAGCCCACAGCACAGCAAAGAAGGACCCAAGTGGCAGTGCAACATAGCTGAGATCAAAGCCGTCCCAAAAGGTAACTGAGATTACACCAGGTCAGTACCAGCCATATAAACCTGGTATATAGGCTTGCATTGGAAGGGCTAATTGTACCATCAATGTCAGGGTAAATTATATGTTAGGTCTGGAGGGTGATTGGATTTGACATCCTTAAAATAAGCTATATTTTGGGCTACTCATTTGTTGCTTCCTGATTTATAGTGTCTTTGTTTCCTCTGCTGTCATTCTTTGGGGAAGGGTCTCACTTGGTCACAAGTGACCTTGGAACCCTCTACAAACCAGAAATCTTAGCCTCCCAGTTGACAGGATTAAGGGTGTGGGGTAACACACATCATTAGGAACTGTGACTTTGTTGGAGGATCTGTTTGTCATAATACCTACTTTTGCATAAATACTCTGTGCTATTTTTCAATGAATGTGTACATTGTTTATTTAACTTTTTAGAATTTGTCTGTATTCTGTACCATTCAGCTTACTCAAATACTTTCATAGGAGGCAAACCCAACACCTAGGGTCACTTTTGTGGTTACTCTGAGAGTCTTAAGAGCCACACCTAGCACCTTAAGCTCCTACCCTGAAGATATATAATATCAGATTGATTGATACATCTAATATTACTGCAGATAATTAGAAAACCCAAGCATTAAATTAATCCAAGATGCAAAAATCTCTGCATTATAATACAAGAAACACAAAAAGTCAACACAATATAAATCCAACAAAAAGTATTAATGCATCAGACATGGCCTCAGTGAGAATGATTTAGAGGAAATGCCTGAGAAAATTTCAAAAGAATGATTATAAATATGTTCAAAGAACTCAAAGAAAACACAGGAAACCAATTTAATGAAAAAAGGAGGTCAATACAAGACATGAATAAGGAAATAGAAATAAGGAATAAAGAAAAACCAGTCAGAAATACTAGCAATGAAGAACACAGTCAGTGAAACAAAAAACTCTGTAGAAAATCTCTCCAGTAGAATGGATGAAGGAGAAAACAGAATATATAAACTAGAACACCAGGTAGCAGATCTAATACAGTCCAACAAAGAGAAAGACAAACTAATAGGAAGGTATGACTGGGAATTTCAAGATAACTCAGGACACTATGAAAAGATCAAACATAAGAAATCAGAGTATAGTAGGAAGAATATAGTAGGAAACCTTTAGAACACCAAACAGACAAAACCTGGAAAGAACCTCTCCTCGCCATATTATAATTAAACTACCAAACACACAAACCAAAGAAAATATATTGAAAGCAGCTAGAGTGAAAAACCAAGTCACCTACAAAAGCAAGTCCATCAGAATCACAGCAGATTACTCAACACAAACTTTAAAAGCCAGAAGGGCTTGGAGTGATGCATTCCAAGTTCTGACAGACAACAACTGTCAAAGCTATCCATTCAAATAGATTGAGAAATAAGGACATTCCACAACAAAAGCAGACTAAAAGAATATTTGAAGACAAAACCAGCTCTACAGAAAATACTTGAAAGGATCCTCCATGCTGAAGATAAAGAAAAGCACACATACAAGGAACCTGGAAAAAACAAACCATACTCCAGTACTACTTAATACAAGAGAGCAAAGGTAAAACCAGAAGAATTATAAAACAAGAAAAATGGCAAAAATAAATACACACCTTTCAATAATAACTCTTAATATCAATAGCCTCAATGCCCCAACCAACAGACATAGGTTTGCAGACTGGGTTAAAAAAAAGCAGGATTCTTCAATTTGTTGCCTCCAAGAAACTCACCTTTCTACAAAGGATGGGCACTATCTTAGGGTGAAAGGTTAGAAAACGGTGTTTCAAGCAAATGGACCTAGAAAACAAGCAAGGGTTGCTATCCTAATATCTGACAGGGTAGACTCCAGACCAATATTAGTTAGGAAAGATAAGGAGTCACTTTATATTGATTAAAGGAATGCTCCAACAGGAGGACATTACAATCCTAAACATATATGCACTTAACACAGGGGCTCCCAATTTCATCAAACAAATGCTATTAGAACTAAGGTCACAGATAACACCAAACACACTTGTAGTGGGTGACTTCAACACCCCACTCTTACCAATTAACAGGTCATCTTGACAAGAAGAAAACAGAGATTATTCTGGATTAAATGAGGTCATAGAACAAATGGACCTAACATATATAGGACATTCATCCAAATGCTGAAGAATACACATTCTTTTCAGCAGCACATGGAACATTCTCTAAAACCGACCACATATCAGGACACAAAGCAAATCTTAAATATAGAAAAATTGAAATAATTTCTTGCACTCCATCTGATCACAATGGGATCAAAGTACAAATCAATAACAAGAAAAGCTACACAAATCTTGAAAACTAAACAATACACTACTAAATGATGAATAGGTCAATGAAGAAATCAAGAAGGAAATAAAAAAACACATGGAGTCAAATGATAATGAGAACAGAACATACCAAAACCTTTGGGGCACAATGAAGGCAGTCCTAAGAGGGAAATTTATAGCTTTAAATGCCTATGTTAAGAAATTAGAAAGGTCGCAGGTAAACAACTTAATGTTCCACCTTAAGGCCTTGGAAAAAGAAGAACAAGGCAAAACGAAAATCACTAGATGGGAAGAAATAATAAAGATTAGGGCAGAAATTAATGAAATAGAAACCAAAAAAAAAAAAAAATCCAAAAGAATCAATGAAACAAAGAGTTGGTTCTTTGAAATGATAAACAAGATTGATAAACCCTTACCAAATCTGACCAAAAGAAAGAGAGAAGAGATGCAAATTAATAAAATCAGAGATGAAAAGGCACCATTACAACAGATACCAGAGAAATTTTTTAAAAATCATAGGGACATATTATAAGAACATATACTCCACTAAGTTTGAAAATCTGAACGAAATGGATGATTTCCTTGATTTATATGACCTACCTAAATTAAATCAAGATGAGATTAACCTCTTAAATAGATCTATAACAAGTACAGAGATCCAAGCAGTTATTAAAAAATCTCCCAACTAAAAAAAGTCCAGGCCAAGATGGATACACTGCTGAATTTTACCGGACCTTCATGGAAGAACTAACACCAATGCTTCTTAAACTAACCCATAAAATAGAAGAGGAAGGAATCCTACCAAATTCCCTTCTATGAAGCCAGTATCATCCTGTTCCCAAAACCAGACAAAGATAGAACAAAAAGGGAAAATTAAAGATCAATCTCCTTCATGAATATAGATGCAAAAATTCTCAACAAAATATTGGCAAACAGAATACAAGAATATATTAGAAAGATCATGCACTCTGACCAAGTAGGCTTTATCCCAGAGATGGAAGGATGGTTCAACATACGCAAATCGATAAACATAATATGTTATATAAATGGACTGGAGGACAAAAATCACATGATCATCTCATTAGATGCAGAAAAAGCATTTGACAAAATCTAACATCCCTTCATGATAAAGTCCAACAGAAACTGGGCATAGAAGGAACATACCTCAACTTAATAAAGGCTCTTTATGACAAACCCACAGCCAACATAATACTAAATGGAGAAAAACTTGCTTTTCCACTAAAATCAGGTACAAGACAAGGGTGCCCACTGTCCCCACTTTTCATTAATACAGGACTGGAAGCCTTAGCCATAGCAATAAGGCAAGAGACACACATAAAAGGGATACAAATTGGAAAGGAAGAAATCAAGGTATCATTATTTGCAGATGATATGATTCTATACATAAAGGACCCTAGAGACTCTACCAGCAAACTGTTAAGAGCTGACAAACACCTATAGCCATGTAGCAGGATACAAAATAAACACACAGAAATCAGTAGCCTTCCTATATGCTAACAACAAACACACAGAGGATGAAATCAAGAGAATCACTCCCATTCACAATTGCACCAAAAAATAATAATAATAAAGTACCTTGGGATAAACCTAACCAAGGAAGTAAAGGATTTCTACAAAATGAGAACTTTAAAACACTCAAGACAGAAATTGCAGAAGACAATAGGAAATAGAAAAACATCCCTTGTTCTTGGATATGAAGAATCAATATTGTGAAAATGGCAATCCTACCAAAAGCAATCTACACTTTTAATGCAATCCCCATCAAAATTCCAATGGCATTCTTCACAGAAATAGAAAAAACAATCCAAAAATTCATTTGGGGGCACAAAAAACCTCGGATATCTAAAACAATTTTGAGCAACAAAAATAAGGCTGGTGGTATCACCATACCTGATTTTAACCTATATTACAGAGCCATAGTAACAAAAACAGCATGGTACTGGCACAAAAATAGACATGTAGATCAATGGAACCAAATAGAGGACCTTAATGTAAATCCAGATAGCTATAGCCACCTGATCTTTGACAAAAATGCCAATAATACTCATTGAAGAAAAGACAGTCTCTTCAGCAAATGGTGCTGGGAAAACTGGATATGTATCTCTAGAAGGTTGAAAATAGAGCCTTCTCTCTCTCCATGCACAAGAATAAAGTCCAAATGGATCAAAGAGTTTAATATCAGACCTGAAACTCTGCAATTGATAAAGGAGAAAGTAGGGAAAACCCTTCAACATATTGGTCTTGGCAAAGACTTTTTGAATATAACCACAATTGCTCAGGAAATAAACCACAGATCAATCATTGGGACCTCATGAAATTACAAAGCTTTTGTACAGCAAAGGACACTGAATAGAGCAAAGAGGCAACCTACAGAATGGGAGAAAAGCTTTGCCAGCTATACATCTGACAGAAGGTTAATATCTAGGATATACAAAGAACTCAATAAGAAATCAAACAACTCAATTAAAAAATGGGCTATGGAACTAAATAGAGAGTTCTCAGAAGAAGAAATACAGATGGCATATAAACATCTAAAAAAATGTTCTACATCCCTCCCTAGTCATCAGGGAAATGCAGATTAAAACTACCTTGAGATTCCATCTCACTCCCGTCAGATTGGCTACCATCATGAAAACAAATTACCATAAATGCTGGCGAGATATGGAAAAAGAGGAACCCTTCTTCACTGTTGGTGGGAATGCAATCTGGTCCAGCCATTGTAGAAATCAGTATAGAGGTTCCTGAGACAGCTAAAAATAGATCTACCATATGACCCAGCTATACCACTCCTAGGCATATATCCTAAGGACTCTTACTATCTTAGAGATACTTGCTTGACCATGTTTATTGCTGCTCTATTCACAATAGCTAGGAAATTGAACTAGACTAGATGTCCCTAAACTGATGAGTGGATAATGAGGATGTGGCACATTTACACAATGGAGTTCTACTCAGTGGTAAAGAAAAAATGAAGTTAGGAAATTTGCTGGAAAATGGGTGGATCTGGAAAGGATTATACCTAGTGAGGTAACCCAGGCTCAGAAAGCCAAATGTCACATGTTCTCTCTCATATGTGGATACTAGCTACAAATGATTGGACTTCTATGTGAGTAAAAATAAAACTCAGTAGCAGAAGCCAGTAAACTAGAAAGGGGATATAAAGGGAATAGAAAGGGAGGGAGGGGGACTTAATAGGATGGTATTGTATATATGTAAGTAGAAGAACAGATTAATGAGGGGTGAAAAGGCCTAAGTGAGATCAGGAGAAGAGACTGAGTAAAGGAAAGGTGGAGGCAGGGCTAATCAAAATCTAAAAGGACATAAATAAGTCATATAGAAACCTACTTTTCTGGACAATGGAACACTCAGAAGCAACAGATTGTTTCTAGAAAATTTTCAGTGCCAGGGTGGGATACCTTCCAGTGAGTTGTTGGCCAGGGAGGTCACAGATACCCCCAAGACAGTACAGGTCATTGCTGAGGCCCTTGGTTTCCCACCAGGAATAGATGGGAAGACCCTATTGCTGAAGACTCCACATACTTGGTCAGCAAGGTCACTGAGAAATCCTGCTGGACCTGAGCTGGAAACTTCTTCCATGTGGACCAGCTGACAGAAAGTTGTAAAAAGCTACGCTGCATGCAGTTCAATGGGAGAGAGAAAACACCAGCGAAGATACTCAACAGTGAACAGTGCAAGCTTTAAATTTGGCCAGCCAGGCCAAATGAGCCAATGGTGCAATAGCGGTATGTCTGTTATGGGGGAAACCAACTGCTCTCTAATTGGACTGGAGGCCTGCTCCATGGGAGGGAACACATCTCTGATACTGAACACCTATGACAGGGGTAGTCATGAGCCCTAGGGATGTAACATCATTGTGTCACACTAAATGTATATACTATGCTCACCAAACTGCCCAGTAAGCACTTCTCTTAATGTCCACACCCATATATTAATGCTACTCTCACTTTTGGTTAGAGAAGCTTCTCTTTCCAGATGGTGGCGACCTTGGAATGACTCAGAAGGCACCATGGTGTTGAGAAGAAGTGACAGAGGAGTGCTCAGCACTGAAACATCTCAAACCCACCTTCCAAGGCTCAGGGTCCACTGCGGAAGAGGGGAGGAAAGAATGTAAGAGCCAAAGGAAGAGTAGGACTCCTTACAACGTGCTCCTCCAGACACAAAATGGCCTGGATATCCATGACCTCACAGTGCCTGGCACTACCTACACAAGACCATCATAATAGGAGGAAAAGATCATGACATCAAACTAAAGAGAGAGATTGATTGAGAGGGGGAAGGGATATGATGGAGAGTGAAATTTCAAAGGGGAAAGTGGGGGGGTGGTGGAGGGAAGTACCATGGGATATTGTCTACAATTAAAGATGCTGTCAATAAAAAATAAAAATAAATTAATTTTTTAAAAAAGAAGTGCTCATCCCAGCACTTGGGAGGCAGAGGTAGGAGGATCGCCGTGAGTTCAAGGTCACTCTGAGACTACATAGTTGATTCCAGGTCAGCCTGGACCAGAGTGAGACCCTACCTTGAAAAACAAAAAAAAAAAAAAAAAAGTGCTCTTAACAACTGAGCCATCTCCCCAGCTGTGCACTTACACTTTTTAATGTTGGGATTGTAAAAGACTTTGGGGACTTTTGAAGTCAGACTGAATACATTTTGCATTACAGAATGGCCATGAACATATGGGGACAAGGAGTGAAAGGTTATGGCTTAACTGGTATGTTTTGAGTATCAAATTGACAAGAGAAGTTGAGATATTTAATATTGTCAACTTGTTGAGATTTAGAATCAATGTGGAAATAAATCTCTGAGCATGCCTGTAAGTTTTTAGATTAATTTAATTGATGTGGGAAGATCCACCCTAAATGTGGATGGAACCATTTCATATGTTGGTGGTCCTGGACTATATGTATTAAAGGGAGAAAATAACGCTGGGTGTAGTGGCTCACACCTTTAATCCCAGCATTTTGGAAGCAGAGGTAAGAGGATTGAGTCCCCAGGCCAGCCTGGGACTACATAGTGAATTCCAGATCAGCCTGGACTATGGTTAAGACCTACCTGGAGGTGTGGGTTGGGGGAATGGGGGAGAGCATTCTCTCCACTTCCTGATGGAAGTAAAAGTAACCAGCTGCTTCAGGCTCATGTTGGTACATCTTTCTCATCCGGATAGACTGACTGTTAAATGAAAATAAACCCTTCCTCCTTAAGTTGCTATTGTTGGGTATCTTGTCACAGCAAGGAAAATGTCACTAATTCAGTCATATTTAAAGGTTCTAGGAATTGTAATGTATATATATTTTGGAGGACATTTTTTAGCCTATTACATTTCGAAAGGTAAGGGTAACTATTAACATACAATGAGTATAACTAATTACCCACAGATTAAAACTTAAGACTTTATCCAGTATATAGTTAGTTTCCTCTATTTTCATGCTGTGAAATAGGTTCAGAAAATATAATCACTGTGACATTATTTTATTTTCCTACATAGTATTTTTCCTCATTAACTTGGTATGTTCCCTAGGCACTATGAAACAAAGAAACAGCACTTTCTCTATTTTTAAAATGCTATTTATCTGTTTATTCCATGGCTAGTGTCCCTTCCAATTAATTATTCCATCTTTAATTTTTTCTTTACTTCTTGCATTATGTAACCTGTGAATGAGCAATTAATTTCTTCCTTAATTAAACAATACCTGCTTCAGCATGCAGGTGTTGTGATTTTAGAAAAGTAACATATTTTGAGTAAGCAATCCAACTGCCATCATAACACTACCTGTATTAACTAACATCTCATAAATACCACTTTCAGCATTTCAATTTAAAACTACATGTATCAGACAGATGCTAATTTCTATAAGCTTCTAAAGACACACAAAAATACTTTTTATGCCTTTATAGTTTATCAATGTACTGAACATCTGGAATACCCATTTAAATTATGATTGATAAGCTAATACCTTAATTAAATCAGTTCCTAATTGGATTATATTTCTTTTACACACTATGGAACAGAGCAGGAACTATTCATAGGTGATTTTCTAAATCTTTATATTTCAGTCTTAAGTTTTTAAATTATTAGTAAAAAAATAAACGTTTTTTAGTTGCTCTATAATCATTTTTTAGGAAAAAATAGAATTTTAAAAGATTCTTTTAAAATATTTTTATTTATTTATTTGAGAGAAAGAGGCAGAGAGAGAGAACGGACGTGCCAGGGCGTCCAGCCACTGCAAATGAACTCCAGATGCATGTGTCCCCTTGTACATCTGGTTTACATGGGTCTTGGAGAATTGAACTGAGGTCCTTTGGCTTTGCAGGCAAATGCCTTAACCACTAAGCCATCTCTCCAGGCCGAATTTTTAAAGATTTTTAAGGCTTAACTTGAACTGTAGCTATGAGGAAGTAATTATGCCCTCCTACTATACTTCTGCCATCACTGTATTATCTCTAATTCTACCCCTACACAGACACTTTAATAATGGCCCAAATTTCATCTTTCTCTAATGTTTCAGGATAGAGCTAGCTATTAAGGTCTAGTATTGGTCAACACTAGTTCTCTCAATGGCAGTTTTGTTTTTCTTCTGTTCTGTTGCCTATCCATACTTGAGTAAACATTTATTGGGGGTTTTCATTGTGATAGGAAATGAGAATAGGGCAGACAAACCTGAAATATGCTTTCCTATGATTTGATAAATGTTACAATCACACAAAAACAAGTCAAATAGGGGAGGGTAAATCAGACATGGTTCCTTAGTGGAGCTGAAAGTTAAGTAAGGAAAGCTGTACAAAGGACCAAGAATAAACAAAAGCACCTTTTAGCATGGAGTTAGAGAAACTCTAAGCAGTCCACAAAGCCTAACATGGCAATGCACTCCTATTTTCCTAGCACTTGGGGAAATGGGGCAGGAAGACGATGAGTTGAGGCCAGCCTGGGCTATACTGTGAGACTATCTCAAATAAGTAAGTAAGTAAGTAAGTAAATAAATAAATAGACTATGGTTAAGACCTACCTGGAGGTGTGGGTTGGGGGAATGGGGAGAGCATTCTCTCCACTCCTGATGGAAGTAAAAGTAACCAGCTGCTTCAGGCTCATGTTGGTACATCTTTCTCATCCGGATAGACTGTTAAATGAAAATAAACCCTTCCTCCTTAAGTTGCTATTGTTGGGTATCTTGTCACAGCAAGGAAAATGTCACTAATTCAGTCATATTTAAAGGTTCTAGGAATTGTAATGTATATATATTTTGGAGGACATTTTTTAGCCTATTACATTTCGAAAGGTAAGGGTAACTATTAACATACAATGAGTATAACTAATTACCCACAGATTAAAACTTAAGACTTTATCCAGTATATAGTTAGTTTCCTCTATTTTCATGCTGTGAAATAGGTTCAGAAAATATAATCACTGTGACATTATTTTATTTTCCTACATAGTATTTTTCCTCATTAACTTGGTATGTTCCCTAGGCACTATGAAACAAAGAAACAGCACTTTCTCTATTTTTAAAATGCTATTTATCTGTTTATTCCATGGCTAGTGTCCCTTCTTAATAGTAAAATAAGTCACTTCCAATTAATTATTCCATCTTTAATTTTTTCTTTACTTCTTGCATTATGTAACCTGTGAATGAGCAATTAATTTCTTCCTTAATTAAACAATACCTGCTTCAGCATGCAGGTGTTGTGATTTTAGAAAAGTAACATATTTTGAGTAAGCAATCCAACTGCCATCATAACACTACCTGTATTAACTAACATCTCATAAATACCACTTTCAGCATTTCAATTTAAAACTACATGTATCAGACAGATGCTAATTTCTATAAGCTTCTAAAGACACACAAAAATACTTTTTATGCCTTTATAGTTTATCAATGTACTGAACATCTGGAATACCCATTTAAATTATGATTGATAAGCTAATACCTTAATTAAATCAGTTCCTAATTGAATTATATTTCTTTTACACACTATGGAACAGAGCAGGAACTATTCATAGGTGATTTTCTAAATCTTTATATTTCAGTCTTAAGTTTTTAAATTATTAGTAAAAAAATAAACGTTTTTTAGTTGCTCTATAATCATTTTTTAGGAAAAATAGAATTTTAAAAGATTCTTTTAAAATATTTTTATTTATTTATTTGAGAGAAAGAGGCAGAGAGAGAGAACGGACATGCCAGGGCGTCCAGCCACTGCAAATGAACTCCAGATGCATGTGTCCCCTTGTACATCTGGTTTACATGGGTCTTGGAGAATTGAACTGAGGTCCTTTGGCTTTGCAGGCAAATGCCTTAACCACTAAGCCATCTCTCCAGGCCGAATTTTTAAAGATTTTTAAGGCTTAACTTGAACTGTAGCTATGAGGAAGTAATTATGCCCTCCTACTATACTTCTGCCATCACTGTATTATCTCTAATTCTACCCCTACACAGACACTTTAATAATGGCCCAAATTTCATCTTTCTCTAATGTTTCAGGATAGAGCTAGCTATTAAGGTCTAGTATTGGTCAACACTAGTTCTCTCAATGGCAGTTTTGTTTTTCTTCTGTTCTGTTGCCTATCCATACTTGAGTAAACATTTATTGGGGTTTTCATTGTGATAGGAAATGAGAATAGGGCAGACAAACCTGAAATATGCTTTCCTATGATTTGATAAATGTTACAATCGCACAAAAACAAGTCAAATAGGGGAGGGTAAATCAGACATGGTTCCTTAGTGGAGCTGAAAGTTAAGTAAGGAAAGCTGTACAAAGGACCAAGAATAAACAAAAGCACCTTTTAGCATGGAGTTAGAGAAACTCTAAGCAGTCCACAAAGCCTAACATGGCAATGCACTCCTATTTTCCTAGCACTTGGGGAAATGGGGCAGGAAGACGATGAGTTGAGGCCAGCCTGGGCTATACTGTGAGACTATCTCAAATAAGTAAGTAAGTAAGTAAATAAATAAATAAATAGTTCCCACCTTTAATCCCAGCATTTAGAAGACTGAGGTAGGGTTGTCCTAAATTTGAGGTCTGAGCTCACTACAAGTCAGCCTGGGCTACAGTGAGACTCTGCCTACTCCCCCTACCACACATCAAAAAAAGAAAGAAAAGAAAAAAGAAATTTACTAAAGGAAGGATGTGAAGCTGAAAATGTAAACTAAACCATATCCAGGGGGCCTGCTCCATATTAAGAAAGGTCCGGGCTGGAGAGATGGCTTAATGGTTAAGGCATTTGCCTACAAAGCCAAAGGATCCCAGTTCAATTCTCCAGGACCTACGTAAGCCAGATGCACTAGGGGGAGCATATGTCTGGAGTTCGTTTGCAGTGGCTGGATGCCCTGGTGTGCCCATTCCCTCCCTCTCTCTCTCTCTGCCTCTTTCTCTCAAGTAAGTAAATAAGAATATATTAAGTGCTCAATCATACTTCAAAAAAAAAAAAAAGAAAGAAAAAAAGAAAGGTCCACAGCACAAGGACAAAGTCAGAAGGGCATCTTAGATGAAAAGATCACCTATGGCAACACTAGGGATAATTTGAGGAAGGTAAAAACCCTAATTAAAGGACTTGTGCAATAATTTCCAAAGAGATGAGCTAATAATAAGAAGAACTAATTAGGAAGAGCAAAATTTAAAAAGTACTTAGAAAGTGAAATACGGAAGAGGCACAGGTAGGAGGGTCACCATGAATTCAAGGCCTCCCTGAGACTACATAGTGAATTCCAGGTCAGCCCAAGCCAGAGTAAGACCCTACCTCAAAAAGCAGAAGGAAGGGAGGGAGGGAGGGAATAAGCTAGCAAGCTGATAATTCCACTGAACAAACTATAAATTTTTTTTTAAAGTTCTGGCACAGCATAGTGATGCACACCTCTAATCCCAGCACTTGGAAGAGGCAGAAGGATCACTGAGAGGTTGAGGCCAGTCTGGGCTTGAGTTGAGACCCTACCTCAAAAACGACCCTCCCCCCCTCAAAAAAATTCAGCTAAGTTATAGAGAGAAAACAACACACAACACACTAACTATCTGAAAGGAAAATTAATCCCATTTGCACTACATAAAAAAAAAAAAAGCCTGGGGCTAGATCTGTAGTTCATAAAGTACTTATCTGGCATGTGCAAGGTCCTGAGTTGGATCCCAAACAGGAAAAATTTAAAAAAGAGTAACAGTCATGCACCACATATTCCAATCAATGATGAATCACATATACAAAGGTTGCCCACAAAATATACGGATATTTTAATTTATATAAGTACACTATGATATTTGCCTAATAACAAAATAACCTAGCAACTCACTTCTCAGCACTATTCCCAATTTTATTTTTTTAATTTTTATTTTTTGGTATATATGTGGTGGGTACAGACAGAGGCCAGAGAAAGATATCTGGTATCCTCTACTTTTCTTCCACCTCATTTCCCTGAACCAGTCTCACACTAAACCTGGAACTTCCTGTGATCCCATCTCCAACCCCCTCAGCACTGGGGTTACACTTCATATTTTAGGTTGGTGCTGGTGACTGAGTTCATATCTTCATGCTTGCTCAGCAAGCACTCTTATCCACTGAGTCATCTCCTGTTTCCAACTTTAAATGATACATAATTCTACATAGGAATAAGCTTAACCAGTAGAAGTAAAAACTTGAATACTAAAATTTATAACCCAAAAAAATAAGCCAGGCTGGGGATATGGCTTAGAGGTTAAGGCGCTTGCCTGTGAAGCCTAAGGACCCAGGACTACATAAGCCAGACGCACAAGGTGGTGCATGCATCTGGAGTTCCTTTGCAGTGGCTGAAAGCCCTGACACACCCATTATCTATCTGCCTCTCTCTAATAAATAAATAACATGTTAAAAAAATAAACAAGTAAAGCTGGGTCTGGTGACACATATCTGCAATACCAGCACTCAGGAGGGAGGGGGAGGATGATGAGTTCCAGGCCAGTTACAGTTATATATAGTAGACCCAAATCTCAGAATACCAAAAGGAAAAGAGAAAATTTTATAAATACATGAAAAACAATACTACTCCAACCAATCTGCAAAATCAATGCAGTCTCTCTCAAGAGTCTACTTAAAAAAAAATGTTTTTTTGGTTTTTTGAGGTAGATTCTCACTCTAGCCCAGAGACCTGGAATTCATTCTGTATTCTCAGGGTACCCTCGAACTCCTGGTGATCCTCCTACCCCTGCCTCCTGAGTGCTGAGATTAGAGGCGTGTGCCACCACGCCTGGCAAAAAAGATTGTTTTAATAAATCAAAGCTCATCTTAAAATTCACATAGAACTCAAGATACCCCAAATAACCAAAATAATATTGAAAATATATACAAAATAATACTGAAAAAGATGGAGGGTTCCTATGCTCAAAAATCTCAAAATTCATTACAAAGTTTTTCCAATCAAAATGATGTGGCACTAACATATAGACCACACATCAGTGGAAAAGAAAGCCCAGAAATAAGTCCTCACATCAATTCATTGCCAACAAAGAGGCCAAGACCAAAGGGTATGTATGCTACAGTAAGGCTCTGCCACCTCCCCGCCCCACCAAAAAAAGAAAGAAAAAAGAAATGTATCAAAGGAGGGAGGTGGAACTGAAAATATAAACTAAACTGTATCAAGGGGGCCTACTCCATATTAAAAAAGGTCCACAGCACAATGACAAGGTCAGAAGGGCAGGGGAAGGAGCATGTGTTATAGTCTTTTCAATAAACAGAGCTGAGAAAACCACATGCAAATGAATAAAATTAGACCTAAACTTTATACTATACACAAAAGCTCTTAGAACAAAACACAGGGAAAATTCTTCATGACATTGGATTCTACAATGTTTGAGAATGGTATAAAGCATAAACAAGAATCAAATCTTTTGTAAATCAAGAATACTATCAAGTGTTAAAAAACTCAACTCACAGGCATGGTAGTGCACGCCTTTAATCCCAACACTTGGGAGGCAGAGGAAGTAGGAGGATCACCATGAGTTTGAGGCCACCCCCTTAGACTACAGAGTGAATTCCAGATCAGCCTGAGCTAGAGTAAAACCCTACCTCAAGGAAAAAAAAAGAAAAAAGAAAACTGATGACAGATGGTGGTAAGGAGGTGGAAGAACTCTTAGTTCACTGCTGGTGGAAATACAAGCTAGTACAACCATTACGAAAATCAGTATGTAGGTACCACAAAGTTAGAAACATAAGACCCAGTTATAAGACACTTGTGCATATACCCTAAGAATACCATACTCTACTACAGAGATATTTGCATTCATGTTTACTGCTGCTCTATTTACAGAAAGCTAAGCATTGAAATCCACCTAGATGCTTATCAACCCATGAATGGATAATCAGAATGTGGTACATACACGATAGAATTCTATGTACCAGTATGGAAAAATGAAATTTCCAGCAAAATAAATGGACCTAGAAAGGATTGTATTAATTTAAGTGACCCAAGACCAGTAAGAGCAATATTGCATGTTCTCTCTAATACTTGTAATATCTATATGTATTTATGGAGGCACACATGTGGGTAAAAGCTATAAAGATAGACTGGTAACCAATAGCAAGGAGAGAAGAGTAGGAAGAGAAGTGAAGGAAAGGCAAAAGGACATGTGACATGTAAACCAAAAGAGGAATGATACTGAGGAGAAATGGAGGGAGGCAAAGTGGAGAGAAAAGGAGAAAGGAGGATCAATTAAAACTGTTTTCAAAAATGCCAGAATGAGGGGGCTGGAGAGATGGCTTAGCGGTTAAGGCGCCTGCCTGCTAAGCCTAATAACCCGGTTCCAATCTCCAGGTCCCACGTTTAGCCAGATGCAGTGACACAAGGGCACAATGCCGCACTTGACCACAAGGGGGCGCACGCATCTGGATTTCGTTCACAGCAGCTGAGAGACTACTGGCATGCCCATTCTCTATCTGTCTTTCTCTCCCTCTCTCTCTTTCTCTCTCTGTGTCTCTCTCCAAAAAAATAAATTAAATAATTTTAAAAAATTTTTAAATGCCAGAATGAATGATACCTAAATCTCTCTATGTCTATTAAAAAAATTAATACAATGGAAAAAAAACCACTCTGGACTCATTCATTAAATTCCCAGTTGTTGGATGAGTGATATTCAAAATTATCCCACTATACACCAATGTTATACACTATCTGCATCTGGATCAGAGACACTAAACATATCAGCAATACACATGAAAAAAAACCCTTCTTTTATTCTGCTATATAAACTCCTAAGACTAGTTAAAAAGAAAGGATTATTTAGTAGAGGAGGGACTGGGGGAAACAGAGTGGTGAGAGAGGATTATTATCATGGTGTATTGTCTATATGTACAGAGGTTATCTGTATTGAGGTTTTCAAGTAAAAACTATAAAATAAACTTAGTGGTTAAGGCACTTGCCTGCAAAGCCTAAGGACCCAGGTTCAATTCCTCAGTACCCACCTAAGCCAGCTGCACAAGGTGGTACAATTCATCTGGAGTTCATCTGCAGTGGCTAGAGAACCTGGTACACCCATTCTCTCTATATCAGCCTCTCTCTCAAATATTTTTTAAAAAATTTTAAATATAAAATCCTGTACTACTCTGTGTTAATCACACTTCTATTCTGTAATAAATACTTATGAAAAAGTTTGAGGGAGGGAAGATTTATGTGGCTCAAGGTTTCAGGTTTTGGTCTCTGATCAGCTGCTTCCACTGCTTTTTTAGGCCTGTGACATGGGAGGGACATGGCAGAAGGATATGGCAGAAAAAAGCTGCTCCCCTTGTGGCAGTCAGCAAACAGAGAGCAAAAAGTAGAACAGCAGGCTGGAGAGATGGCTTGGCGGTTAAGGTGCCTACCTGCCAAGCCTAAGAACTCCAGTTCCAACCTCCAGGTCCCCCATTTAGCCAGACGCAAGGGCACAATGCCACACTTGCCCACAAGGGGACACACACGTCTGGAGTTCGTTCACAGTGGATGAGAGGCCGCTGGTGTGCTCATTCTCTATCTCTCTCAAATAAAAAAAAAAAAGTAGTACAGCAAAACATACCCTTTTTCAAAGGTGCATCCCCAGTGACCAACTTTCTCCAACTAAGCCCCAACTACTTTGCATACACACCCCAAAATCTCAGCAAATTATGCATGCATCAATGGACTGATTCACTGATTAGGTCACAGACCTCATGATACAGACCCTTTCCAAAGGCTCACACCTGAACATTGCATTACAAACCAAACATTCAATAAATGAACCCTAAGGGGTTATTACATATCCAAACCACAACAAGATTCTGTGAAGAGAATATGGTAGCTATTGTTTCTGTTGTGATAAAAGGCTGGCCAGCCAGGTGTGGTGACACACAACTTAAATCCCAGCACTCGGGAGGCAGAGGTAGAAGGATTGCCATGAGTTTGAGGCCACTTTGATGCTTCATAGTGAATTCCAGGTCAGCCTGAGCTAGAACAAAACCCTACAGGCTGGCCAATTCTACCAAACCATATCCCCAACTCAGGACAAAAGGGGAGTGCATGAGTATGGGACATGCCAGGGCTTCCTGCCATTGCACATGAACGCCAAACACATGCTCCACTTTGTGCATCTGGTAATAAAAACAAAAGAATCATCTAGGGTATAACTTGTAATAGCCAAATAGTTAATGAATGAAACTAGCTCTTTTAGTGTATCTTTACCTGAAAGATTAACCTGACAGCCAGGCATGGGGGCATATACCTTTAGTCCCAGCACTCAGGAAGCAGAGGTAGGAGATTCACCATTTGTTTGAGGCCACCCTGAGACTACATAGTGAATTCCAGGTCAGCCTGAGCTAGAGTGAGACCCTACCTCAAAAACAAAAACAAAAACAAAAAAGATTAACCTGACAAAACTAGAGACTAATTTTCTCAACTGCAAAAGCTTCTATGCCTTTCAAAAGGTTCTTTGGACCAGGGTGGTGGTGCACACCTTTAATCCCAGCACTAGGGAGGCAGAGTAGGAGGACTGCGGAGAGTCTGAGGCAACCCTGAGACTACATAGTGAATTCCAAAGTCCTAACAAGGGTTTAAAACCAATCAAACTGTCTAACCAGCAGCAAGGATTATGAACCACACTATTTTATAGAAAAACGAGTGTTTTAGAGATTTAAAACTTCCCAAAACCTTCCTCCAATAAAGAGGTTAGTCAGAATATATTCACTCTTCAATTCAATATTTTGCTGATATTAACTCTGAGAGTTAGATACCAAACCTTGACTGGAGACAAATTCTTACAAGTACGATTACTGGGTCAAAGGGCAGATACTTTGGGACTTTTTGTTGCTGCTGTGTTTTTTTTTAAATATATTTTTTATTTTACTAGAGAGAGAGGATGGCACACCAGGGCTACCAGCCACTGCAAACGAACTCCAGACACATGCACCACCATGTGCATCTGGCTTACGTGGGTCCTGGGGAATCGAACCAGGGTCCTTTGGCTTTGCAGGCAAATGCCTTAACCACTAAGCTATCTTCTCCAGCCCTCTTTTTATTTTTAATTTTTTTGTTTATTTATTTATTTGAGAGCAATAGAGAGAGAGAATGGGAGCGCCAGGGCCTCCAGCCACTGCAAACTTCAGGTGCATGCATAACTTTGTGCATTTGGCTTATGTGGGTCCTGGGGAATTGAGCCTCAAAAACCAGGATCCTTAGGCTTCACAGGCAAGCTCTTAACCACTAAGCCATCACCCCCCACCCTTTTTTTTTTATTGAGGTAGGATCTCACTTTAGACCAGGCTGACCTGGAACTCATTCTGTAGTCCCAGGCTTGCCTTGAACTCATAATGATCCTACCTCTGCCTCCTGAATGCTAGGATTAAAGGTGTGTGCCACCACACCCAGCCAGATACATTTTTTTTATTCTGACAAACACAGCTAAATCACTAGTCTCTAATTTTACATTTCTACCAGAGATCAGCATCATTTTTAAAATCTGCCCTATGTAAAAACTGCAAATAGCAAGGTGTGATGCCTCATTCTTGTAATCCTAGCAACCAGAAGGATGAGGTAGAGGATGGCTGTGAGTTGGGAGGCCAGTATATATGGCGAGTCCCAAGTCAGTCTGCGCTAGAGTAAAACCCTGTCTCCAAAGGGGAAAAAAAAGGTGGAAATACTTCAAGTGTTGTGTTACTTTACAAGCCTCAATCATGAGTGGTATTAATTCTTTGGTCAAGCAAACAAAGTGATGTATTTTATCATACACATGTGTCACTGTACTTTGTTTTCATCTGTCCTATTAGCTTTTGTAGCTGTCTGTACTCAGTATTCCCAGCACTCAGAATGCAGAGGCAAGACCCTGAGTTAGAAGCCAGCCTATCTGTATCCATAGCAAGTTCCAGGAGAGCCTGGAATACACAGATCATATCCCATCAAGAAAAAAACTTAGCAGTTACCCATAATATAAGATTTTCTTGTACGGAAACTGACCTTTGCCTGTCATGTTAAATATTTTTCCTGTTTGTTGCTTTGACTTAGAACATGAATTTCATTTTGTATGCATTTTAGTGTATTAATCTTTCCCTCTGTGGCTTTTTTGGAAATAAGACACATTATAAACTGAAATACTCACCTATACTTTTTCATATTTTTCAAATCTAAGTAACTGGAAGTTGTTCCAGCTTCACTTATTTTTTGCTTTTCTTCCCCACTGATAAAATTAAGAAATTACCTCATGACAAAATCAAGAAGAAAAGCCAAACATAGTGGCACTTTAATCCCAGCACTTGGGAGGTCGAGATAAGAGGAGGATCACCATGAGTTCGAGACCAGCTCTAAGACTACATAGTGAATTCCAGGTCAGACTAGACTAAAGCAAGACCCTACCTTGAAAAACAAAAAAAAAAAAAGAGAGAGAGAGAGAGAGAGAGCCGGGCACTCTCTCTTTAATCCCAGCACTCAGGAGGCAGAGGTAGGAGGATTGCCTTGAGTTCGAGGCCACCCTGAGACTACAAAGTGAATTCCAGGTCAGCCTGAGGTAGAGTGAGACCCTACCTCGGGAAAAAAAAAAAAAAAAAAAAGAGAGAGAGAGAGAGGAAAAAATATTACATGTGATTTTATGCCTATTTTTGCTTATATGTATGCACATATAAACTCTGTAGGGTGTAAGCTTAACACACTATACCTTCCAACACTGTTAACAATTAGTGCCTAGTTCACATATACAAAGTATATAAATTCCTTGATAAGGTCATGAAATATGAAAGCCCACTGTCCCTTTGCAAAAAGGATTCCCTTGCCAGGTGTGGTGGCACATGCCCTTAATCGCAGCCAGAGCTAAAGTGAGACCCTACCTCGAAAAAAAAAAAAATAGTAGTTAGGTAAACAGCTCCGTGGTAGTAACTTGCAGAGCATTCATGAGGCCCATTCAGCCTTAGGTTCAACCTCTAATTCCCTCCCCCGCCCAAAGCAACAAATCCTCATTAAGTTCTCCCTAATTTTCTCCCTTTAGTCCTACTTAGTTTTGTAAAATATTTGTGGCCACAAGGTGGAGACAATTTGATAGGAATATTGGTTACTGAAACAGGAATAACCACAAATTTTCCACACAATCACTCCAGTAATAAAAAAAATTCTACTTTAAATTCTAGGGCAAACTAAAGCTAATCACCTTTAGGTTTCTCATTCATAACTTAAGGCTTTATATTAAATAGCTTCAGAAACACTCTTAATACTCTAAAGGAACAAAACTTGCTTTGATATTCTTAGCAGTGACTAAATATATTCTCGTTCTCTTAAACTAGGATAATCCATACCTTTAACAACTTTCAATTTAAATACTTTAGTTACTATCAGCTGTTTTCTTCAACCTTTGCAAAGCAAGCCAAAAAGAGACATGTAACATTAATCTATACACAGAAGTCTACAGTTTATAATCCCAGCACTGGGGAGGTGGGGAGGATCAAGACTTTAAGGCAGCCTAGCCTACATATAAAGCCAGGACTACATTAACTTTGGTGTTTAAAAAAAAAAAAAAAAAAAAATTAAGCCGGTGTGGTGGTGCACCTGGGAGGCAGAGATAGGAGGATCACCATGAGTTGGAGGGCACCCTGAAACTACATAGTTAATTCCAGGTCAGCCTGGGCCAGAGTTCGAAAAACCAAAAAAAAAAAAAAAAACTAAAACAGTATTTATGCATAAAGCTTCCACATCCTAGTCAAACTTTCTGCACTTTTCCCCACATTAGAGAAAAATCAATGCCATACTTCTCCATGATCATCTGCCTTGCCTGCATTGATACTTTGTCTGAATTGGTACCCTTGGTGCTACAGACTACACATCTGGGATTGTTTTTTGCTCTTGTGCTGTTTTTTATTTTTAATTTTATATCCTTTTATTTGAGAGAAAGCAAGACAAAGGCAGACAGAGACAGAATGGACACACCAAAGCCTCTAGCCACTGCAAACAAACACCAGGCAAATACCGCACTTTATACATCTGGCTTATGTGGGTACTGGGCTTTGCAGGCAAGTGCCTTAACCATTCAGCCATCACTCCAGTCCCTCGTGTGCTACTGGTTTTTCAAGGTAGGGTCTCACTCTAGCTCAGGCTGACCCGGAATTCACTATGTAGTCTCAGGGTGGCCTCGAATTCACAGTGATCCTCCTACCTCTGCCTCCCGGATGCTGGGATTAAAGGCATGCGCCACCACACCTGGCCTCGTGTGCTATTTAATTTGCTTATTTGATCAGAAGCTTCCAGTTTTGATTCCTTAATTCAATGTAACTGTCTATCCTTCTAATAAGGCATATTCTTCATCCGGGTATTTTACCTATATCCTAATTCTTATTTGCCAGTAATTTTTTAACTTTTTCAAAGGTATTTCAATCATACTTGCCTAAAGCAATCTAGTCTATGTGATCCAATAACATACACACATATACAGTAGTATTTCAAAGTCATTCTCTTTTCCTAGGAAGAGAAACATCCACCAAATGTCAATGCACAATGTAGAAAAGTATACTAACTGTTCTACTTCTGAGGTATGTAATTGTGGAGAGCACATAACCTAAGAAAATAATTGTATTTTTAAAATGTGGCACACTTTAATCCCAGCACTTGAGAGGGTAAGATAGAATCACAATGAGTTTGAGGTCAGCATAAAAAAATATTTAATCCAAAAACATAATCCGGCAGGGCATGGTTGCACATGCCTTAATCCCAGCACTCTCTCTGGAGGCAGAGGTAGGAGGATCACTGTGAGTTCGAGGCCACTCTAAGACTACACAGTGAATTCCAGGTCAGCCCGGGATAGAGTGAGACCCTACCTCAAAAAAATTTTTTTTTAATCCCATAGAAGTAATTCCAAAGTTTTAAAAGCCAAGTACTTGTAACAGGAAGCATAAATGCCACGGCTCTGTAGTATAAAGATTATAACAATCTCTAGGTTCACAAAAGCAATAAAACTTGGCATAGTTCATATACTAGAAAGCACATACTTGGCAAGTCAATATATAGGTCTAAGCCTCTTATAAAATGAGCATGTTTCAGGTGATTTCTTAAAAAATCTATTGCCAGCCAGGTGTGGTGGCACACGCCTTTAATCCCAGCACTTGGGAGGCAGAGGTAGGAGGATCACCGTGAGTTCAAGGCCACCCTGAGGCCTACCTCGAAAAACCAAAAAAATTAAAAAATTTAAAAATCTACTGCCCTGGAAATACAAAGATCTCCAACTATAGCGTGTGCATATGCATAAACAGTATATAACTTATATAAATTTATATATTTTTAAAATATTTTTATTCATTTATTTGCAAGCAGAGTGTGAGAAAATGGACATGCCCGGTCTCCTGCCAGCACAAACCAGTAGCATATGCTATTTTATGCATCTGGCTTTACATGGTATTGGGGAAATTGAACCTGGGCCGGCAGGCTTTGCAAGCAAATGCCTTTAGCCACTAAGCCTTCTCCCTAATCCCCTACCTATGTATTTGTAATTCCAAAGCAAAGCTTATTATTAACAGGCATAAGACAGGTAAAAGAAAGAAAGTGGTTTGGTTTTTTGCTAGTGGTACTGGTGATAAAACACAGGTATAAGTGTCTACCAACAAATCACATCTGTAGCCCAAGCTTTTATAACCATTTTCCCCCATGATAAGTAGCCCAAACTGGCCTTTAACTTGAGATCCTCCTGTCTTAGTCTTTGGAGTGCAGATTACAGACTTATGCCACCAAGCCCAGGGAGGTTGTATAATCTTGAGTTTTCCAAACAATAAATGTTAAAAAAGAGGATGCCATAATAAAAACTTAAGTTGCTAAGGTAGCAAAATCCATGCATAAACAAAAGTGACGTCAGGCATGGTGGCACAGCCTGTAATCAGATACTTGGGAGGCTGGGACAGGAGGATCACAAGTTCAAGACTACCCTGGGCAACTTACTGAGACTCTGTTTCAAAATGTAAAATAAAAAAAGCTAGAATGGGCTAGACAGATGGCTTAGCAGTTAAGGTACTTGCCTGTAAAGCCTAAGAAGCCAGGTTTGATTTCCTAGTACTCACGTAAATCCAGATACATAAGGTGGCACATGCGTCTGGAGTTCATAGAGGCCCTGCCATGCCCATTCTCTAACTGCCTCTTTCTCTCTAATAAATAACTAAACAAATAAAGCTAGAATACAGCTCAGAGATAGAACAATTGCCTAATATATCTAAGACCCTGGCTTCAATTCCTAGTACCAAAAGAAAAACTGGTTCTACACTCCTTAACAATACAGGGAAACAAAAGCTTACATTAATTCAACGTAATACATAGTATTTGGGGAACTCTTCTTTTTTTTTTTTTAAGTTCTGGGATGGGGGCAATGGGATGACCTGAAACTGAAGATATCCCTTTCATAACCTCCCTAGTGGCTGACAGTACAGGTATACACCACCACCTACCTCCACTTCCTAACAAAAATCCTACAACTCTATGATTAACTTTTCTGGGTCTGTAACACCACCCCTTAAGAACCTGATGAAAGTGAGAAACTCACCTCTTAGGAGAAACAAAAGCACATGCAACAAGCATTTCAGAGTATTCATGAAGCCAGAGATCCTTGAACTGAAGGTCCAAAACACATGTTCCACACTACCTAAAAGTTTCCAAGCCTAAATGAAGAAGTAAATTATCTTCCTTGAGGCCTTCTCAATTTTCTTCAGCTATCCTAACAAGCTTCTGTCATCAAGGCAGTTATATATTTATTTTTGTTAAGATAAAATATTGGAAACAGCAGGTATGACTTACATCTCATTGCCATGGTTACAGTATGGTACCTGTAATGTATGCAACCATTTATAACGTTACTATACAAGCCATGTGTGGTGGCTTACCCATATAATCTCAGCACTTGAAAGGCTAAGGTAGTAGGATGGCTGTGAAATCAAGACTGGCCTGAGCTACACAGTGAGTTTCATGTCAGCCTGAGCTAGAATGAAGTTCTGCCTCAAAAAAAAAAAAAAAAAAAAAAAAAAAAAAAAAAGATTACCAGGCTGTTTATGAAATAGAAACTAAGGACCTTTGAAGTCAGAGTTCACACATAAATTTAGGTGCACACATAAAATAGTTATAATTATTTTTTAATCAAAATCAACCCAAAATTTGTCTGAAGTTCGTTTGCAGAGGCTAGAGGCCCTGGTACACCCATTCATTCACTCAGTGTTCTATGTATGGTGTCTCTCTCTCTCTCTCTCTCTCACACACACACACACACACACACACACACACACACACACACACACACACACACATCTGCTGGGTATGGTGGTGCACCTTTAATCCCAGCACTTGGGAGGCAGAAGTAGGATTGCCATGAGTTCAAGGCCAGCCTGAGATTACATACTGAATTATAGGTCAGCCTGGGCTATAACAAGACCATACCTGGGGGGTGGGGGGAGATTTTCAAACTTTCTTCCATTCTTAGCTCTTCAAGTACTTTTTTGTTTTGTTTTGTTTTGTTTTCAAGGTAGGATTTCAATCTATCCCAAGTTGACCTAGACTTCACAATGTAGTCTCAGGGTGGCCTCAAACTCATGGCAATCCTCCTACCTCTGCCTCTAGAGTGCTGGGATTACAGGCGTACAACACCACACCCAGTCTTTTCAAGTACTTTTAAAAGAACTAAGCAACAAATCAAACATACAGATTAATATTAAAAAATAATTCATTGAGGGGGGTGGGTGGGAAATAACATGGGATATTGTCTACAATTAAAGAAATTATCAATAAAAATAAATTTAAAAAATAATAATCCATTTATAACATGAATAATGAAAAAATGAAAAAGATTTTAAATAACGAGTAAGATACCCTCTAACATATTCTTTTTTGCCCCCTTCCTGGAACACTATTATCATCTTAACTCTCCTCAATCGATTCAACAGATTATCCAAAAAGTTTCAGAACAAATTAAACTAACATTAATATTATCTACAGTATACATATGTAAGTAGAACACTAGCTCTTCCAAAGTGATGGAAATGGGCGTGTACTCAGTGGTGGTGTCTCTTAGCTAGTACAAGATACTGAATTCAGTCCCCCAGCACCAAAACAAAAAAATAGTATAGACATGGGCAGGGGAGAAATTTCAAGACACCATGTGAGTAATCACTGGCTAATCCAAACTGACAAATGGAGCTTATATATTAATACAACTATAGCAAATATAATGTCAATAGAGAAACTCAATATTACTAGACAGTACTAAACTACCAATATTTGTGAGCCTTCAACATTTATTTCTTTTACTTTACAATCACATGAGGGAATGTTCCTAGAGGATAGAACCTCAGTGCTATGAAAGCATTTATCCACTAACTCAGAGCTGTTTCCTTCAACATGCAAACTAAAACTTTGAAGGGTAAAAGGAATAGTTTATTCAAACTAAACAGAATTTTCAAACTTGCTACGTAAAATTCTTTTTTTTTTTTTTTTTGGGGGGTTCAAGGTAGAGTCTCACTCTAACTCAGGATGACCTGGAATTCACTCTGTATTCTCATGGTGGCCTCGAACTTATGGTGATCCTCCTACCTCTGCCTCCCAAGCGCTGGGATTAAAGGCGTGAGCCACCACGCCCAGCCCATAAAATTCTTAAAACAGATTTTTTTCTGAAACTGACATAACTCGTATAAAACGAAACTACAATAATGAATTCCAGTGTGAATAGGAATAGTCTCAAGCACTTATCATTTCAACAATCTGTAAAGTGGTAGGATTTTGTTCCTGCACATATAATGAAAGATTAGGGTACTATTCTATTATCTCAGGGTATAAACAAGAAATGGACTATTGTCTCTAGATATAAACAAGGTAAAGAGTATTATCTCAGTATGTAAGTAAGGTATAGGGATAAGCAAGATGTAACTGTGGGAAAGGAACCAATGAGGCATACCAACCTTTTATTAAAAAGCCATGGGCTGAAGTGGTATCTCAGCAGTTAAGACGCTTGGCGGCAGAGCCTAAAACCCGGGATTCGATTCCCCAATTCCCTTGTAAAGCCAGATGCATAAAGTACATGCATCCAGAGTTCATTGGCAGCAGCAAGAGGCCCTGATGTGCCCATTCTCGCTCTCTCTCTCCTTGCAAATAAATAAAAGAGCCATAGGATATTTATAGCTCCTCTCACACCCCATTTCCACCCTAGCAACTTTCTATTAAATATGAAAATTCAAGCACTTTGAAGTACAAATGAACAAAAATAGTGCTGGGGATGTAGCTCAGTTTGCAGAGTGCTTGTGTAGCACACACAGGGCCATGGTTTCAACTCCTAGCACCACAAAAAGTGAGCATGGTGGCACAAGTCTATAAACTGAGCACCTGGAATGTGGAGGCAGCAGGATCAGATCTTTGACCTTGGCTACATCTTGAATTCAAGGCCAGACTGGGATACATAAGACACTGTCTCAAAAATAGACGAACAATGCCAGGTGTGGTGGCACACGCCTTTTATCCCAGCACTCGGGAGGCAGAGGTAAGAGGATTGCCATGAGTTCAAGGCCACCCTGAGACTACATAATTAATTCCAGGTCAGCCTGGGCTAGAGTGAGACCCTACCTCAAAAAAAAACAACAACAAAAGAACAAATTAAAAACATTAGTTATGAAACTGCCATCAAGATGGCAAGCTACGAATAAACAAATTTTTCTTCACATTCACTCCTTGTATTTACAGTATGCTTTGCTGTTTTCAAAAAGCACTATGCCTACTACATTACCTTTCGATGTCTTTACAAATAGTGAAGAAAAACATATGTCTCCACAAATAGTTGAAAGCAAACCTAGAAATCTCTCTTCTTCCCCTCCCTCTCTCACACACAGTACTGGGGGTTGGCCCTAGTCAACCGAGTCCATGCTAAACTAGCACTACCCCGAGCTATATTCCTAGTCCTAGAAATTATGTCTCTTACCCTCAGATCTGAAATTCCGTCTAATATACATGCTACTCCCTTCTGTAATATATATAGAAGGCCTTCTATAAAACATCTGGCTGGATTCCAGCACAGCCATCCCAGACTGAATTAAACTCTATATAGCAAACAGTGTAAATAGTGAGAGTTTAATGCAATTACTGGCACAGAGGCATATATCCTTTTAAAAGTAAATAATTAGTTTTAAATTAAATCAATATGGCATGTGCTAGAGGGGAGCAGAACAGTTCTGTAACGAAGTCGAAAAAAGTACTGTAGGGTTTACACATTTCACAATCGCTGACAAAGATAATAGTAATCAATACAGAAATGGAGAAAAGGAGACAGTGGACAATTAAAATGTTAAAATAAAAATGAATTGAGAAATGTCTCCTTTTCCTCAGAAATTAACAAATACAGCAACTGAAAATTTTATCTTATATATTTTACCTACATCCTACCTCAGAAAACTGAGATTTTAGAACATTAGTTATTAAAGAAGACAGTATTTTATTACTGGCTTCAAAATCCAGATTAGAGCCAGGCATGGTGGCGCACGCCTTTAATCCTAGCACTCAGGAAACAGAGGTAGGAGGATTGCCATGAGTTCGAAGCCACCCTGAGAATATAGAGTGTATTCCAGATTGGCCTGTGCTAGAGTGAGAAAAAAAAAAAGAAATTCAAAACTCCCTTTTTAGATCACTTACTGGCACTATGCAGTTTCAATTAACTAATGTGAATTCTCACATCCATTGAGCCACCTATTACCCAAACTATTTCTGAATGACCTTGGAAGTAGGAAACAATGTCTGCAATATTTTATCCCATTATTCCACTGCAAAAACAAATTTTTCAAACATCTGTGTATGCACAGTATTTGAGTTAGCTAAATGTACAGAGAAAACAATTCACGAATAAAGCACAGAAAAATTATGATTATGTGATAAAGATAGCTCAGAAAAACAACTTTCAAAGGAGTTGGAATGAACACAAAGAATGAGTTGGATTGGATCAGGATATAATTAATACTAGTCAAGTTTAGCTATGAAGAGAAGTGACTAGTTGGTTGCCATATCCTTTGGGATTTCAAAACATCACTCATCTATTACTGTATTTAACACACTGTACTTGTATTTGTTATGCCCACTTAGACTATATTCCTTAAGAACAAGCCTTTAGTGAACTTTTCTAAACCTAATTCCCAGCAAGATTCAGGCACTGAAAACAGTGCATGTTTTTTGAAAGAAAGGGGAAGGACATGGTTTCCTAAGTAAATTATTATATTTTATCAATGTACTATTTGTGAAGATCATTTTACTCATTGTCTTAATTCTAAAACCACCCTTCTAGAAACTCTGGTCTATGGTAATGGAGCTGAGAGTATGTATCCCTATTTCATAACTCCTTTGCCAGTAGAGACTCTCTCTATAGGTTTTGACAACAGATAGTAATTGGAGACTGGAAAACAGGCTTCCTTTCAGTTCCTCTCACTAGAAAATGGAGTCCCTGGACCATGAAGCAGTAAGTGATTCTAGCCTTTTTTGGTACTTTAGAACCAACTATCACATGGCAACTAATCTCAAAAGTCCAATGCCATGGAGACATGGCTTAGCAGTTAAGGTACTTGCCTGGGAAGCTTAAAGGGCTCATGTTCTACTCACCAGGTCCCATGTAAGCCAGACGCAGTGACACAAATGCACAAGATCGCACATGCGCCCAAGGAGACACATGCATCTGGAGTCTGACTGCAGTGGCTGAAGACCCTAGCATGCCAATTCTTTCTCTCTCAAAAACAAAAAAGCCAGTCTGTTGGGCTTGCCTCAAGAAAAAAAAAAAAGAAAAAAAAAGGCCAATACCAGGTTCACAGAACCTCTTCTCTGATGTCTAAGGTTTTGACTACTGTACTATTCCCTTTTTACTTTGACATCCACCTAGCCCACTCCCTAATATTAAATTTTTTGACATTCTTATTGAAGTTTCTGTTTTCTATACTAGACCTTAATAAACTGTTAAACAGTGATTCAAGTGCTCTCTTCTGAGAGATCTTGTTACTTCAATAAAGAAGAAACAAAGTGTGGGGTTATTTTGTAGATAAAATCTACTTTTATAAAGGTTAGCTTGAACATTCCAAGATTTACTACTGCTAAGTTAAAGCAATAAGGCCCATGACTATACAACTCTGTAAAGAAAATGAGAAATAATTTAGATACAAAATAGTGCAGGCCAGTCCAACCCATCCACTCACTCCTTTTTTACAGCATATAGCCTAAAGACAATATGACACGATAATTTTTTTTTTCTTGCTATTGTTCAACATGGCCCCTACTTCATCAGGAAACAATTAGTTCCAACACTAAAGCTGACTTGAACTTACTGTTTGTGGTTTTGCCTACCTACGCTCTTTTCAAGTTATTATTTTTTTCCAGTGCAAGGGACTGAACCCAGAGCCTTGTACATGCTGGGCACAATCTTATCACTGAGCTACTATACTCCCAGCCAAGCATAATTTTCACTACATAGACTTCTACTTTAGACAGTGACTTTTCATTATATACAACCCCACTCTACAACATAAAGGAAAGCCCATAAGCAATTTTATCTGTTGAAACTAAATGACCAAAATGTTCAGGTGTTTTTGAACCTGCCTGTTACTTTTACTTCATAACACAGCCTTCATAAAAACTTAAGCTGAGGGCCAGAGAGATGGCTTAGCAGTTAAGGCACTTGCCTGGGAAGCCTAAGGACCCAAGTTCGATTGCCCAGTACCCACATAAGCCAGATGTACAAGATGGTGCTTGCATCTGGAGTTTGCAGTGGCTGATGGCCCACATGTACCCATTCTCTCTATCTGCCTTTTCCTCTATTAAAATAAAAATATTTTTAAAAACTTAATCTGAGGTTAATTTTTCAAGTAATTTTTTTCAATATTATTCTTAATACAGATAAACTAGTATTTATAAATTATAACAAATGACAGAATGTAGAAGCAAGTATGTTGCTAATTCATTCTAAAAATAAGAGAAAGGAAACTTAAAACAATTTAGGAATTTCCCATAATTTCTGGTAAAATCCAATGGAAATACTACTAGGTCCAGTCACACTAGTCCTAGCCCACTTCAGCTACCTAACACCCACACAGCAAAAAGGAAAATACAACCACTACTACTGGAATTTCTTCACACAACATGGAACTACCATACCAAGTTCTCTTAGCACCTACAGCCAGGGGACTTATCATCTTGCTCCTGCCTATGAACAAATAAAGCTAGTTTCTACTTAAATACCAATAGTCTCTTTGTAAAGCCAGACTACCTATGTAAAAAAAATCAACCAAACTGTACTCCCCCAACAAGAAATAGCAAAAGACCTTGTAGACACATGAGGCAGAAAGAGGGAACAGGATAATCTAGAGATTACAGACTTTAGAAATGGGCTGGGTGTTAAGGTACCTTTGTATGCTAAACTGTATCTTAATTAAACACAAATTAATTGATAATAAACTACTAAAATTTGCAGAAAAATTGGGCTGGAGAGTTGGCTAAGTGGTTAAGGGGATTGCCTAAAAAGCTAAAGGACCTAGGTTTGATTCCCCAGGACCCTCGTAAGCCTGATGCATAAGGTGGCATGTGCGTCTGGAGTTCGTTTACAGTGGATGAAGGCCCTGGTGCACCCATTCTCTCTATCTGCCTCTTCCTCTAGCTCTCTCTCTGTCTCACTCAAATAAATTTTTTTTAAATTTCAGACAAATGAAGTCAAGAAAGTAAGCAACTGGTGTCTAATGACAATGTTTATCTTTCAGGATAAACAATACTACTTAAAAACAGGGGCTGGAGAGATAGCTTAGCAGTTAAGGTACTTGCCAGGGAAGCCTAAGAACCCAGGTTTAATTCCCCACAACCCACATGAAATTCCACAGAAACACATGGTGGCACATGCGTCTGGAGTTCATTTGCAGTGACTAGAGGCCCTGGTGTGCCCATTCTCCCCAGTAAATGAATGAACAGAAATGTTTAGAAATCAGTTGTAGATGTGTGTACATTAGGTATGTATATATATATACACATACATATATATATGTATATGTGTGTGTGTGTACACACACACACACATTAGCTCAACTATTTTTCCCCCCTTTTTAAAACTGCAAACTGGGACTGGGCATATAGCTCAGTGGCAGTGCACTTATCAACCATGCAAGGAAAGAATATTGAAAGAGTGTGAGGCCAGTCTGGCCTAGAGTGACAGCCTACTTCTGAAGAAATTCAAAGCAGTATGACTACACATCAACCTACTTTAAAAAAAGAAAAAAGGGAAAAAAATCTGCAAACTGTGATACATATTTCCTTTATCTGGTATTCAACCAATGGATCATTTCAAAACTATGAAGTACTTTAAGTTACACTAGAAACACTGCCATATTAATAAAGTACATCTTAATGTGAACTCATTTCGCTTGATAAACAGAATTATGCTTCTTTACTAATGTACAGAAATTAAACTGTCATTGAAACATCTGGTTATATATTCATAAGGCATATATCACCTTTATTCCAAAAACTGCATAATATAAACACAAATCATGAGTAAATCAGGTTAAAGAGGCCTGACATCACAAATAGAAGGTCAGTAACAGACAAACAAAATTCTAAACGCTTGCTGGCCTGATCTGTATTTCTATCCATTCAAAGGTGGGAGCTCTCCTGAATGCTACACATTGAAGGAAAAGGTAAAATTACCAGTATTTTGGAGGTCTACATTGTTTGTTACTTATTCTAACTTGAAATTTTTAGTTCAGCACATTTGAGGACCATTAGTTTAATTTTCAAATACTCAATTTGTAGCAGGGATAACCTTGAACTCCTGATCCTCCTGCCTCCAGCTGCCAAGGGCTGGGATAAAAGCTATGAGTCACGACGCTTGGCTTAAATTCTCTATTTTATTCATCTATAATTAATTTTAAATGTGCATTCCAAACGGGTAATTGAAGAAATAACGAAAATTCCTGGAGCAAATGACCATATTTGCTGGGTTTTCCGTAGAAAATGGAGTCTTATATTATTTACCAAAAAGTAGATTAAGTGTACAATCAAGATCTTAAGATACCTACCTCTGAGGGCTGAAGAATGGCTTAGTGGTTAAGGCGTTTGCCTGCCAAGCCAAAGTACCCAGGTTCCATTCCCTAGGACCCACTTACGCCAGCTGCACAAGGTGGCGCATGCCTCTGGAGTTCGTTTGCAGCAGCTGGACCCTGGCGCGCCCATTCCCCCAAAGTAAATAAAAATATTTTAAAAATATTCCTACTGATTGTGACAAGTAGGAATTTCAGAGGAAAAAATAAATCCAAGAGTCATATGGCTTCCATATAAGTTCTTACAAACTGAACGACTAAATTCCACTTTTAGAACCAAAATTTAAGCAGGGCATGGTGGCACACACCTGGAATCTCAGCACTTGATAGAGGCTGAAGCGGAGTGCTGCCAAATACATGGTGAGTTACAAGCCAGCCTACTTGGGCTACAGAGGGAAACATTGTTTCAAAAACAAACCAAAACTCTACAAATTATTAAGCTATTCTAAACTATTAAACTATTCAAGAATCACACGCAATTCAAAACATAACCTACCAATTGCACTAAATAGTCAAGTTGATCATTTTAGAACTACCAAAAATATATAATGCATAGCACTCGCTATTTGGTTTAGCTTTGGAGGCAGGGTCTCGCTCTAGCACAGATTGACCCTGCACTCACTCGATAGCCAGACTGGCCTTGAACTCCCGCTGATCCTGATCCTACTAACCTCAGCCTCCCGAGTACTGGAATTAAAGTCATGAGCCACCACGCCCGTTTACTCGTTTCGTTTAAATGCTCCGTTTAAACGGCGAAAATGTGCCTTTTTAAAAAAAAAATTTCAAAAAAAAAAGGAAAAAAAAACATTTAATGCACATACAAGCTTTTTTTTGAACACACGTGAAAGAATTCTGTCATTTTCACCCGATGCTACGAGACATTAAAACTTCCCACAGACTCCTAAAAAAAGAAACTGTTAATAATAATACCCAGAGGGGCTTCAAGCAGATAAACCTGTAATTAGTCTCAGTGGGCACCTACGTGGAATGAAACCTCAAAGTTTGAAAGACCGATTTTCCTATGAGCATCGCAGCAAAGAGGAAGGCAGCCAGCCAGCCAGCCAGCCAGCCGGGAAGGATCCGAACCAGCAGGACGAGGGCTCCCGGTCGGCACCCAGAGATTTGTGTGCGGGGGGGGGGATTGTTTGTTTTTTGTTGTTGTTGTTTTTTTGTTTTGTTTTTCGCCTCGACGACAAGGTTGCAAACGCGAACCCGACCGAGCCCCCTCCCCCACGGCTGCCGGGCGCGAGCTCGCGGGTGCCGGGGCCCGGGCCGGGGCGGCACTCCAGGAATGTGCGGCCGGGAGGGCTGTCCCCTCTCCTCCGTGGGCCGGCCGAGGAGCCCCGAGTGTCCCGACCCCACCCCCTCCCCGGGCGCGGACACGGCCCGTATTCCCGTGCGTCCGTGTCTGGAGCGGGGCGGCAGAGAGGCCGGCGCCCGTCTCTTCCCCCCCCGCACACCCACCCCCGCGAGGCCGGGGCCGCGGGCCGCGCGAGGAGGAATTCCCGGGCGGCTGGTCCAGACCCTCGGGGAAGCGCGAACAATGAGCCGCCGCCGCCGCCGCCATCCCCGCCGCCGCGGCCCGAGAAGCGAGCGGGCTGCCGGGCCGGGGGGCGCCATCGCCCTCACACCCCCGCCGACACATACACCCCTCCTCCGTGCGCCGGCCCGCCGTCCGCGCCCTGCCCGCGTCCTTCCCCCAACTCCGGTCCCACTCACCGGCTCCTGACCCCAGAGCCCGGGCCGGGGGTTGGCGGCTCCGCTCAACGCGGCCCGAGCGACACTCGGGGAGGGGAGGAGGAGGAGGAGGATCCGCCGCCGCGGCCGCCGCCGCCGCACAATATGGCGAGCCTCGGCTTCCGCAATGGAACTCGGGAAATACAACAGGGGACGCTCAATATTCATGAGAGACTTGACGGCGAGGGAAGCCGGGTCGCTCGGAGCGGCGGGGAGGGCGCGAAGAGACAGGGCGAGCGGCGAGGGGAGAGAGAGCGAGAGAGCGAGAGAGCGAGAGAGCGAGAGCGAGAGAGCGAACGTCCAGGCGGAGGGGCGGGACGCGGACGGACACAGCGCCAGGAAGGCCCGGCCGAGGGGAGGGGGCGCGCCTCGTGCCGGCCTCGAGCGCCCAGCGCCGCCCCGCAGAAGCCACGCCCACCCCGCAGAAGCCACGCCCCAGACCCCGCGGCCTGGCTAGAAGCCCCGCCCCCTGTCGGCGCCCCCCCCCCCCATCCCCAAGCGCCAGCGCGGCTCGTGGGGGCAACGCCCGCCGGTAGAGCTCCGCGCACTCTCTCCGGGAGGGAGTCCTTCCCGGCCGTCCTCGGTCAGCTCGCTTCTCCTCCCGGCCGCCTTCGAGTGACGCCCTCCGAGCTCTCGCCCCTGATTTGGGCCCCTGCACCCATCCCATTCCTCGCCCGGGAGCTCCTCGGGGCTTTCTGAGCTCGCATCGCCGGGCTAACACTTTCCATCCTTTCTGGGGGAACGTGACCTTCAACTCCACAAGTGCATCTGCGTTCTGTTCTTACCGCTGCCCCCTGCGCAACGCTGCCGTCCTCTGAACTTGAGAGTGTCAGAAGTGATGGGGAAATGCAGGGAATGACTTCCTAAAAACAAAACCAGCCTGCAAGAAATTATATAGTCAGTGACTAGCTGTGAGTCGGTGTTGAGCTGAAGAAGTTAACGGGACGTGAGAAAGTTCCCTAATCTTCCAAATGTACCATTGTTCTTGTCCTCTGAAAGGGTGACAATGCCAAATAAATGGGAGGGCCACTTGCGACATTAAAAGACAGACTTCGTTAAGAACTGGGTACGCTGGCTTTACAGCTTCTTTGTGACTAGAGTTCATAAATCTTCTAGACTTTATTTTCCTCATTTGTAAAATAAGGCGATCGTGTTGAATGATTCTAAGGTCCCTTCCAGCTCTGAAACTTTGTAAGCCATTCCAAGTTTTTTTTTTTTTTTTAAAGTGGACTTAAATATGAACTTGGAAAAGAAGAAAACTATTCCAGCCCATATATTCATGGTGCGGTGCGGCTTCCTGAGCTAGGACTAGCTAGACTTGGTCTCTGACAGACACAGTGGATAGGTGGAAAGAAAGAAGCGGCCAGGTATTAAAATATTAAAGACAGATCACGTATAACATCCATCAAAGTAAACAACAGCAAAGCTTTATTCTTTTTCAGGTGGTTTGAAAGCTTTCACTTACTGTCAGTAGTTTTAAGTAAGCAATGACAATTCTCTGGCTTTAAAAAGCACTTCAAGGTTAACCTCTTCCTTGGGTGTGAGTAAAAATAATAATCATGCATAAAAATAATAATCATGCTCTGCTTCTCCTGGTCCTAAAGACAAAGCTGTGGCAGAGCCATTTCCTTTCATGACTTATATACAGTTCAATTACAGGAGGACAGAATTGTTCGTCATTAGAATCTTTTGCTCTGGTTAAAATACTTTTGAAAATCCTGTTGGTTAAACAATTCAGTTAATGTTGAGCAAAGTAGAAAGTACAGGGACTTCATGGATGAAGTTTAATATGGTACTTAAAGAATCACGGTAGAATTAGTGTGGGGGGGATCTATTTAAGTCAAATGTGATTTAAAAGCTTGCTGACTAGCTGTGTGGTGACCTACCTTAATCATCCCAGAATTCAAGAGGCTGGAGTAGGAGGATTGCCATGAGTTCAAGGCCAGTGTGGGCTACAGACTGAGTTCAGGCTGAACTATAATAAGACCCTGCCTCAAAAATTTACTGAGGCTGTAGCTCCGGTTAGAGAGTCATTGCCTAGCATGCTTGAGGCCCTGGGTTCAATCGCTAGCACTGGAAAAAAAAAAAAAAAGCTACAAGCTAACTTCCTCTATGGATGACACTTGTGAAAAAATAATGAATTGCCTTCATCTCTTACTTACTCCACAACTTGGCACAGAGAGTATGATGCACCTTCTAAATGAATCAGAAAAGGTTGTGTTCTGGCATCTCTAAAATCTTCATGCTTGGATATGACAGAAGTTTCTTGCCGGCTCACAGGTCAAGCTTCATTAGGGTCAAACTCACTGTTCTGGTCTCTCTAGGAACCAGACTGGCTGACTCCACCATCGTTTTAGCTGTATCACCTGACACTCAGTAATTTGTTCACAGAGGAAGAAAAACTATGAGCTTTTCACGGCCTTAGCTTGGAAGGGACACAGGTCCCTCATCACTTTCATTGGCCAGAACTAGTTACCCAAACCCATATGTACACAAGGGGACTGAATCCTTGAACTGAGTTCAGGTAGAGAAGCAGGATTACTGGTGAACAATAATAATGTCAATCACCCAGATCCCACAAGTTCCTAGCTGTGATGAAAAATGCTCCAAGTAGTTTTATTCTGTAACACTGGTTCTCTTGTGCTGTCTTTAGCAGGACATATATGAAAATCAGAATACTACAAAGAAGATGGCCCCTGTGTAAAGATGGCACAAATTTGTGAAGTATCATATATATATATATATTGTTTTTGTTTTTTGAAGTAAGGTCTCACTTTTTGTTCAGGCTCACCTGGAATTAAACTCATGGTAATCCTCCTACCTCTACCTCCCAAGTACTAGGATTAAAGATGTGCGCCACCATGCCTGGCTTCATATTTTCATTTAGAAATAAATTTAATACAACATTTGAGGGCATGGGAAGATAGCGCAGTCTGTAAAATGCTTTGCCACGCACATGTGAGGACCTGTGTTCAGATCCCCAGTCCCCATGCAAAAGCCTGGCATGGTGGTACACACCTGTAATCCCAGTATTAAGTAGACAGACATGGGAGGATTCCCAGGGCTTGCTGGCAAGCTTGTCTAGCCCAAGCAATGAGCTCTAGGTTCAGTTCCCTGTTTCAAAAAGTAAGATGGAAAGCCGGGCGTGGTGGCACACGCTTTTAATCCCAGCGCTGGGGAGGCAGAGGTAGGAGGATCACCATGAGTTCGAGGCCACCCTGAGAATACAGAGTGAATTCCAGGTCAGCCTGGGCTAAAACAAGACCCTACCTCGAAAAAAAAAAAAAAAAGAAGAAGAAGAAATAAGGTGGCAAGCAATCAAGTAAGACACCCAATGGCGACCTTTGGCTTCCACACACACATGCACCCACACACACAGAGAAAAAATAAATTAGAAAGTGTGGTGGTTTGAATCAAGTGTCCCCATAAACTTAAGTGTTCTAAATGCTTGCTCCCCAGCTAGTGGTAATGTAGGAGACGGAACCTTGCCGGAGGAGGTGGACTGCTACGGATGGACCTTGAGGTTTATTTGCCCTCGCTTCAGTGTTAGTTCATCTCTCTCTCCTGCTGCTGTCTGCCACCTGCTGTAGCAGAGGTGATGTCCAGCCTGTGCTTTCCCCTGCCATCTTACAACTTTCCCCTTTGAGACGACAAGCCCAAATCAACCCTTCCTTCCCATCAGCTACTTTTGGTTGGGTGTTTGATCCCAGCACTGAGAAGATAACTATAACAGTTGGATTTAATAAGGAAATCTTGATTGTCTTGATTGACTTCAGGAAAGTTACACTTTCAAAAGTAAACTTATTGAAATTCATTCAGAGTTAACATTCCAATTTCTTTCCCTTGTTTTTATTCATTTGTCTGTTTTTGTGATTTGGAGTGCTTTTGTTTGATTGATTGATTGTTTTGATTGTTTTAAGATGGGGGTCTTACTATGTAGCTCTGGTTGACCTGGAACTCATTATGCAAACGAGGCTGGCCTTCAATTTGTGGGCAGTTCTCCTGCTTCGCTTCCTCTGCCTACCAAATGCAGAGATTACAAGTGTGTGCCATTACCTCCAACTCAAGGATTTTGATTTTTTGTTTTTCTTGACTCAGGGTCACTATCTAGCCAAAATTAGCCTCAAACTTAAAGTTATCTTGCCTCCACTTTACAAGTTACACATGTACATTACCATACCTGGTTTCTCCTTTGTTTTAATTGTACAATATAGACTCCTCACTTATGACAGCTAACTTACAATACTTTAATATCAAAGCATACCCATACTATTGTTCAGCTTTTCACTTTTAGTACAGTATTCAATAAGCTAAATGAGTTACCCAATGCTTTGTTAGAAAACAAGCTGAGTGTTAGGAACTGTGAGTGTTCTGAGCATGGTTAGGGGAGAGTAGGATATGCTTCGATGTTTCATAGGTGAGGAATGCTAAGTGTGTCTTTAAACCATGATATTTTCAAGTTACGATGGATTTATTGGCACCTAACTAAAAATCAAGGAGCATCTGTATAGTGACCTATAGAAATGCCATAGTCAATGTGTTAGCTATAATCAGCATATAGTGATCAATGGAAACACCCAGTTATGATCCACTTATAGTAATCAATGGAAATGCCATCATCAATATATCATATGATCAGTCATATGGAGATAGCATTCTTTTTGCTAATTTTTTTTTGAGGTAACCCCAACAGACTGGTCTCTTTTTTTGTTATGAGGGAGAGTGAGAGCAAGAGGGAGATAATTGATGCAACAGGGCCTCCAGCCTCTATAATCGAACTCCAGATGCATGCAGCAACTTGTGCTCATGTGTGACCTTGCACATATGTCACTTTGTGTGCCTGGCTTATGTGGGATCTGAGGAGTCAAACATGAGTCCTTAGGCTCCACAGGCAAGCTCCTTAACCACTAAGCCATCTCTCCAGACCTTTGCTAATGTTTTGACTCCACATAAAGAACATCACCTTGCAGCTGGGCATGGAATACATGTGAATTCCTAATACTTTGGAGATTGAGGTAGGAGGATTACAAGTTTGAGATAAGCCTGAGCTACAAAGCAAGACCTTGTCTCACAAACGAAAACTAAAAACACTTTAAAAATATTTTATTTGTATTTATTTGAGAGATAGAAGCTGAAAGAGAGAGAGAGAGAGAGAGAGAGAGAGAGAGAGAGAATGGGTTTTCCAGGGCCTCTAGCCATTGCAAATGAACTCCAAATGCATATGACACCTTTGGCATCTGGCTTATGTGGGTACTGGGTAATTGAACCTGGGTCCTTTGGCTTTGCAGGCAAGTGCCTTAATCACTAAGTAATCTCTTCAGCACCAAATAACAATTTTTAATAACACTATGTTAAGTAGACTTATTAAAAATGATAAACAAAAAGCCGGGCGTGGTAGCGCACACCTTTAATCCCAGCACTCGAGGGGCAGAGGTAGGAGGATCACCGTGAGTTTGAGGCCACCCTGAGACTACATAGTTAATTCCAGCTCAGGCTGGGCCAGAGTGAGACCCTACCTCGAAACCCTCCCCCCAAAAAGATAAACATTTTGATTAGAACAGTATTAAGTTAACAGTACATATATAGTAGGTAGATGACTAGATGAACTCTAGGAAAAAGATTCTTTTCCCTACAGACTTCAGAAGCAGTACCAGTTTAATCAAATGATAAACAGTGTAGGATCTCTAAGTAATTACAAAAGTCACCTCTTTACTGGCCTTATTCTTCATTCTACAAAATTAGATTCGTTTGGCTCAGCCAGGTTTCACTGTGTGGCTAGCATGTGCCAATTATTTTGTTAAGTGTTTTGGGTAAAAATACCAATTTGTCTACACTATAATATCCTTAAGAAAAGAAGCCTTGTTCACCAGCATATATTTAGAGACCAGCACAGTGCTTGGTACTTAGTAGATGCTTGAGCAGTGCTCAGATAATGAAAGCCTGGGATTCTTTGATCCCAGTGTATATATGAAACAGAATAGCCCATATGATGGAAACTCATAGACTCTGGAGAGAAGCCTCCACTGCTCTCTGAAAAAAAACAAGAGTGGGCTTACACACACACACACACACACACACACACACACACACACACACACAAAAAACCAAACCTCTCTAAAATTTGCGTACCCTCCTTTAACTCAAGCTGCTCTCACTCTTGTTTGGAGAATGTGCCTTATTTTACAGATGGCAGTGAAAACAGAGGAGACCCAAGATCCACCTATAAGCCAAGAAGTTAGACGACTTTTCACCACGAGATGTGCTACCTCTACCACATCTGCCACAGCCCGGGAGAAATTGCAGAGGAAATGACAACATGAACATTCCTCCTACTGCTAGCCTGACAACCAGCCCCAGGTTGTTGGTGAAAGACATGGAGATCAATCAAAACCTATCGAAACAGAAGTCCAGAGGCTACAGAGAACACAATGCTAAGTTAGACTGCCAATAGGCCTGCTTTGGCTCAGGGCACATTGAGGAAGACGGGGCAGAAATATTGTAAGAGCCACAGAGTAGGTAGGAATATCCTAAGGCAAGGTCCCTCCCTATCCCACGGAGACTAACTAAGGCCTTTATGACTGGACAGTGAATACCTTAACCCCACTGAGGACAGTCTCTAGGGTAATGGGAGCTGGGGCAAGGGAATAAAAGAGAAAAACCTGTTATGATTAATATAAAATAAAAATATTAAAGAATAGCCCATGTGAGCTTGATTTGCTCCACTTTTATCCCATCACAGAAAGAATTTCTTTCAAGATTGCCTATTGCACATGGAGTTCTTTTCAGTTATGCTCCAAGTCTCTTACTGTTACCAGCTGGTATGAGATGAAGACTGTAAGTCACCAACAGTCATAGAGCACTTGTAAATCCTTTACTCCACTGACTCTTCAGAACTATCCTCTAAGAAATGACTCTCTTTGGGGTTGCGGGGGCATGTTTGTTTTTGAAACAAGGTCTCTGTAACCCAGTGCTACTCACAATATAGCACACACTGGCCTCAAACTTGCAGCAATCCTTCTGCCTCAGTTCTCCTTAAGTTTTGGGATGATAGGTGTGAGCTGCCACAGCCAGCTGATCACTCTTTTCATACATGACAGAATGTGATGGCTATTATTCAATTGCTCAATATTATTCAATATTCAATTTTGAGCTTGGAAGTGGCAGAGCTGAGCAGTGATCCAAGACAACATGACTCCAAGTATAGGACCCTTTTCATGACTACATATCTATCTCACCCTGTGGAGCTACATATCTTGCAAAATAACTGTGGAGTCTTCCTTCTAGTGAGTAAGTGGTATATGAGATAAAAATTTCCAGAGCTTCCTCTAAACAGTATTATTTCAGTCATCAGTATGGTCTATTTTTAAAAATATTTTTATTTATTTGCAAGCAAAGGGAGACAGAGAAGAGAGACAGACAAAGAGAGGAAATGGGTGTAACAGGGCATCTAGCTGCTGTAAACGAACTCCAGATGCATGCACCACATTGTACATCTGGCTTTACATACACTGGGGAATTGAACTAGGATCATTAGGCTTTTCAGGCAAAGGCCTTAACCACTGAGCAATCTCTCCAGCCCAGTGTGGTCTGTTTTAAAGCTAGATATGATGCAGAACAGAAGAGTGTCTAAATCTGATCCACTGATAGGAAACCAGATGGTTTTATCTGAATGTTCTTTAGAAAACTTGATTTAAACTGGGCATGGTGGCACACTCCTTTAGTCCCAGCACTTAGGAGGCAGAGGTAGGAGGATTGCTGAGAGTTTGAGGCCACCCTGAGAATAAAGAGTGAATTCCAGGTCAGCCTGGGCTACAGTGAAACCCTGCCTCGAAAAAAAAAAAAAAAAAAAAAAACCTTGGGGCTTCACCACCACTGCTATATTACTACTGTTAAGGAACTTACCTGTGAAGTCTAAGGGCTCATATTTGACTCTCCAGGTCCCATGTAAGCCAGACACAGTGACACAGCATGCAATGTCATACATGTGCACAAGAAGGTACACACATCTGGATTTCAATTGCAGTGACTGGAGGCACTGGCATACCAATTCTCTCTCTCTCTCATGCATTAAAAAAAAAAAAAGATATCCTCCCTGGTGCACATCTTTAATCCCAGCACTTGGGAGGCCAAGGTAGGAGGATCACTGTGAGTTCAAAGCCAGCCTGATACTGAATTCTAGGTCAGCTTGCCCTAGAGTGAGACCCTACCTCAAAAAACAAACAAAAAGCTGGACATGGTGGTGCACGCCTTTTAATCCCAGCACTCAGGAGGCAGAAGTAGGAGGATCACCGTGAGTTCGAGGCCACCCTGAGAATACAGAGTGAATTCCAGGTTAGCCTGCACTAGAGTGAGACCCTACCTCGAAAAACCAAAACAAACAAACAAACAAACAAAAACAATAAAAAATATATCCTGTACCAAAAATATTTATTTCCCATATTTTTAGATGAGTAGTACTTTCTCTGAAAGAGTCAGATAGAAACATAATATAAAGGCCTAAAGAGCCCTCTAATTCAAAGTGACTTCAGGAAGCAGGCGACTCAAGATTTATGACCTCTTCAGTTGAAAATACAACTCTAGCCACAAACTTTAGTGGTTTGGTTTGTATTTCAGCACAGTGCATTTCTGTTTGTGACACTTCCCTTGGTGTTGGTTCTCCTTTTTTATATTCCCAACACAACTAAAAACACTGGTGCTATTCTTACAAATGGTTCAACTTAAAGGAATTAGACAGGTTAAATGAGATGGGCTAGTTAGAACTTTTTTTTTTTTTTTCGAGGTAGAGTCTCGCTTTAGCCCAGGCTGACCTAGAAATCACTATGTAGTCTCAGGGTGGCCTCAAACTCACAGCAATCCTCCTACCTCTGCCTAGTTAGAACTTTTGAGAACGAATCAACATTACTATTTCTCTCACATGGAAACTTGGAATGTTACCTTATATATGGCAATATTATGCCCAATATCTGTTAGTACATTTTATTAAAAAAGTGAACTAGTGTGTGTGTGTTTGAAAAGCCTAAAGAATGAATTAAAGATTTCATTTTGATAAAGCTTGAGGAACTATTTCTTTAGAGTTAATAACGCTGTATATATAGCAGTGAGAGATATTAGGATATCCATTTAAAAATGTAAACTAAAATGTGATGTAATTACTAGATTTTAGTTTTCTAATAAGAAGAAAATTTGTTCCATTCAAACAAACATTTACAGTTAGGGTTATTTTTAAAAGGATTTTTAAAAATATTTTATTTGGGCTGGAGAGATGGCTTAGTGGTTAAGCCGCATGCCTGCAAAGCCAAAGGACCCAGGCTCAATTCCCCAGGACCTACATAATCCAGATGCACAAGGGGGAACATGCATCTGAAGTTCGTTTGCAGTGGCTGGAGGCCCTGGCACACCCATTCTGTCTCTCTCTCTACCTGCCTATTTCTGTATCTCTCTCTCTCTCCCTCTCTCTCTCTCTCTTTCTCAAATGAATAAAAATAAAATATTTTTAAAATTTTTATTTATTTGTTTACAAGCAGAGAGAGACAGACAGTGAGAGAAAGAGAGAAGCAATGGGCACACCATGGTCTCTGGCCCCTGCAAACAAACTCCAGATGCACGTGCCACTTTGTGCATCTGGCTTTATGTGGGTACTGTGGAATTGAACTCTAGTCATTGGGTTTTACAGGTGAGTGCCTTAACCACTAAGCCATCTTTCCAGCCCTTTGTTTTGTGTGTGTGTGGTGTGTGTGTTTCCAGAGTAAATGAGCAAGTCTTTAACAGTTAGTTTTCAAATACTCACAAGTGAAGAGTGTGTAGTTTATTTGCAAGAGCACATGTTACAGCAGTGTTACCCGACCTGTTGTATGAGCAATGCTAATCTAGAATTAGTCCTGGAATAGTTTGCTGAACTCCTATTTCTAACTTAACAGACTAAAAACACAACTACAAATGGTATAAATATGTACGAGTCATATTATGCTCAAATCAGTTTTAAAAATAGAATCTAGGCCCTTTTAAGATCATTTAAGCTAGCGCCTTTAACTGATGAGCCATTTCCCCAGGTCCCCTTTTTATTTAGGTACTTTAAAAACTCCCCCGAAGTTTATTTCAATTGTTACGATGGCCTTACACAAAAAATAGTAAAGACACCTTTCCATGTGATGAAGTGTATAAAATGCCAAAATATAAGTGTTGAATGATCAATGGATCAAAAATCAATAGAATTTAGGAAACACTTAAATGTGAAGTAAACAAAAATAAACAGAATTATAACTGAGCTCTAATCATCATTGGAATCCGAATCATATTTCTTTCCTTAGATAGTTTTATTTTCCAGCTTTGTGAAGTGTGTCCCAAATTTCTTTTGGCTCTGAAATGGTTGTTCCATTAAATTTCCACTGTAGTTAATAACAACCAAGCCTCAATTCTAAATTTTCTGTGGTAAAGTCATCTGTATTTCCTAGGTCAGTAAATCCAACAACATAATCCTGTGTTCTCCCATTTTTTAAAAAAAAGTGCTAGTGTGGGAATAACTTTGATACACAATCTCTCAAAAGGAAAGGTGCTTTCTCCATATTCAGCTGCAGAAACTTGGTTTCCAGATGTTTCTTTGACAATATCGCCAAATGTCTAATATTTTACACCTGACAGTAGAGTTTGTAGCAATGGCAAACCACTTTTTCACTCCCCTTCACTTCTTCAAAGAAGTCCTCTCACTAGGAATTTCTCTGTAGTCTCCAAGTCCTTTCGAAAGCCATTGTTTCTGCTGTTGAGCTTTCCTGGGTGCTTCACGTCTCTTTTCTCTGAGGAGTTTCAATTCATCATCACCCATCTGATCCAGTTTCTTTTTGTTTGTTTCTTGTTTTTCGAGGTAGGGTCTCATGCTAGCTCAGGCTGACCTGTAATTTACTATGTAGTCTCAGGGTGGCCTCCAACTCACAGTGATCCTCCTACCTCAGCCTCCCAAGTGGTGGGCTTAAAGACGTGTGCCACCACGCCCGGCGTCATCCAGTTTCTTAATTTCAGATTCCAAGTGACGCTCCACTAGTTTAGTAGTGTGAAGTAACTGGTTCTCCAGGACTTTGGAAAACATGTCGAAAGATGCACCACCTCCCATTTTTCTAAGTAGTAAAGTTTGTCCTTCATAGTAGACTTTGGGTAATGCCCAAGAACTGAGGGAGCAGCAGCCCTCAAAGACCTTCCATTGACACTGAATTGAACCTCACAGGAACTGCTGGAGGCTGCCAACCAACTGTCACCTCTGCCTCTGTGTGTGTGTGTGTGTGTTTTAATCCCCTTCAGAATACTTACTGCTAAAGATGGAATTTGTGTTAGGATGATTATATAAAAACATTAAGGGGTTGGAGAAATGGCTTAGTGGCCAAGGTGCTTGCCTGCAAAACCAAAGGAACCTAGGTTTAATTCCCCAGCACCCATGTAAGCCAGATATACAAGGTGGTACATGTGTCTGGAGTTCATTTGCAGTAGCTGGAGGCCCTGGTGCACCCATTCTCTATCTGCCTTTCTCCCTCCCTCTCTCTCTCTCTCTATCAAATAAATAAATAAATAGATAAAAATATTTTTAAAAATCATTAAGAGCCAGGCGTGCTGGTGAATGCCTTTAATCACAGCACTTGGGAGGCAGAGGTAGGAGGATCACTGTGAGTTTGAGGCCACCCTGAGACTACCTAGTGAATTCCAGGTTAGCCTGGACTAGAGTGAAACCCTACCTCGAAAAACCAAAAAACAACAACAAAAAGCATTAAGAATTGGGCTGGAAGCCAGGCATGGTGGCACACGCCTTTAATCCCAGCACTTGGGAGGCAGAGGTAGGAGGATCAACATGAGTTCAAGGCCACCCTGAGAACACAGAGTGAATTTTAGGTCAGCCTAGGCTAGAGTGAGATCCTACCTTAAAAAACCAAACCAAATAAACAAAAAAGTTCAAGTCTAAGGCTGGAGAGATGGCTTAGGGGTTAAGGCGACTGCCTCCTAAGCCTAAGAACATTGGTTCCAATCTCCAGCGGTTCCAATCTCCAGGTCCCACATTTAGCCAGATGCAAAGTGACGCAAGGGCACAATGCCACACTTGACCACAAAGGGGCGAACACATCTGGATTTTGTTCACAGCAGCTGAGACACTGCTGGTGCGCCCATCTCTGTCTTCCTCTCCCCCTCTCTCTCTGTCTCTCTGTCTCTCTCTGTCTCTCTCTGGGTCTCTCTCCAAAAAAATTAAAAAGAAAATAAAAAATAAAAAGTTTAAAAAAAAAAGTTCAAGTCTATCCTCAGATGGCTCAGTGGCTAAGACACTTGCCTGCAAACCCTAAACACCAGGGGTTCAATTCCCAAGTGCCCGTGTAAAGCCAGATGCACAAAGTGGTCCAAACATGTGCGGTTCATTTGCAGTGGCAGGAGGCCCTGGAGCACCCATTCTCACTCTGTCGTTCTGTCTCTCTTCTCTCTGTTTACAAATAAAGAAATAAATAAATATATATATTTTTTATTTCTATTATTCTGATTTTACATTCATAGTATTGGTTCCATTTTCCTCCTCCCTGTCCTCCCTCTTCCAAAGGGACCCTCATCAATGGGGAATGTGGGTCGTGAATTGTGGGAGTCGTCAAGAGTTCTGGGGGGTAGGCCCCAGTCTCTGTGCTTAATGCCCCAACTTGTGACTCTAACAATCTTTCCGCCCCTCTTCCGCGAGTTTCCCTGAGCCACACTGAGGTCATTTTTGTTTGGCTCCAGTAATGAGGTTTTGGGGGCCTCTGTGTCTTTGGATATCTGGCTTAGTTGGAGTTGGATGTTCTCTGTGTTTATCTCCTTCAGCAATTTTCTGGTGTCGTGATCACCATGGACCCTGTATTCTTGTCCTTCCCCTGCCTTGTTCTATGGTTTCAGCTGGGGCCCTGGTGAGGTACAATCAGCTGATCCTCCCATCAGGTTCGTTGTCCATCTGAAAATAGATAAGCAAATTCTCCAATGGAGAGAGAAGTTAGTACTAGCTAGAAGGGATGACCATATATGTTTTGGAGAGAACTTTATATGCGTCGGCTCTCTTCTAGCCCTCGTTTGGTGATCTTTTGAACTTGGAGACTGAGCTCGTTTTGTGTACCTGGTTTTTGACTTCTTTCCCAGTTCCAGCAATGTGTTCCATTCCACTGAGTGGATCTATTGGCCAAATCAAGAGCAGTTGGTTACCCACCATGGCTGTTTGCCACTATTGCACTTGTATGAGCATTATGTCAGGTTGTTAACTACTGGGTATCTCAGTCTGCAAGATGTTTGGACCAATGTCGGACATTTTCCCCCAGTTGCTCGTGTAGCACCCTTTGGTACTAGACTAGCTAACTGTCTGGGGACTGACCCTCTTCCAGATTCTGGCCAGGTCTCTCCGTGTTTGGTCTCACACACGTATGCTATCTTCGACAGTAGGGTCTTACCATTAACCTTTAGTGGGTCACCAAGAACTCTGACAGAAGTCTGTCTTTTTTTGTGGGGGGGGGAACCTTGTAGGTGTCTCGGATCAAGAGCTCATTGTGGAGTTTAACCCTGTGCTGGCATTGGGAAAGGTGAGGGAAGAAAAAGATAGATAATATTATAGAGGAAGTGAGTATAGAGAGGAGAGGTATAAAGAGAGAGGGAGCGGGAGGGAGGGAGAGAGAGAGAGAGAGAGAGGCAGGACAAGATTAGGGTTAGCCTTCATGATGCTCTCTCCAGATTCCTGTGATTTGGGTGTTCCCGCTGCGGGCCTGCTGAAGGATCAATGTTTTAGCGTGTTGTTCATAGTAAAGGGTTTTATAGTATCTTTCCTTTTGGGTCCCAATTTGTATCCCCACCCCTTGTCTTCCCCCCCACCCTCTCGTTCCCTCCCACCCTTACCCTCCCTCCATCCCACCCTCCCTCTTGTCTGGTCCTCAGAGTGTTTATTAGGTTTGGCTGCATGTCATGTAGATTCAGGTTAGGAGTGACAGATAAACGAGACCATGCGATGATTATCTTTTTGTGCTTGGGTGAGCTCACTGAGGATGATCTGTTCCATGTTTGACCATTTTTTTTCAAATTTCCTTATTTTATCTTTCCTTACTGCTACATAGAATTCCATAGTGTAGATATACCACATCTTTGTTATTCATTCATCTAGTGATGGACACCTGGGTTGATTCCAGCTTTGTGCTATTATGAATTGAGCAGCTATAAACATGGTTGAGCAAATGTCTCTGGTCTGAGGCTTGGAGCCTTTAGGGTAAATGCCCAACAAGGGAATAACTGGATCCATTGGTAGGTCTATGGTCATCCTTTTCAGGAGTCTCCATATAACTGTCCATAATGGTTGAACCATTTTACATTCCCACCAGCAGTGAAAACTTGTTCCTATTTCTCCACAACCTCACCAGCATTTGTTTTCATTGTTTTTTTTTTTTTAATGTTAGCCATCCTTACTGGGGTAAGGTGGAATCTCATTGTTGTTTTAATTTGCATTTGTGGGTTTAAGAGACTGAAGAGGAAAATACAACTTTTATCTGAGGCAGGTCATAGAAATGTTTTCAGGAAAGAATTAGGGGAGATGCAAAACTAGTCAAAGTGCTGAGAATATGTGTGCTCAGCACTAAATGAGACATTTATCTCCTCCTTCAAGGCTCTGGGAACACTGTGGTTTCTTCCCCTCTGGGCAGAATGTAAGAGCCAGAACATAGGGAGGAGTGCTTTGGAATACTGTCTTCCTCACATGAAAGGGGCCATTGCATGCATGACCTTGAAGTGACTGCTGTTATCTGCATACGGCCAGTACAATATTGGACCCATCAACATTTTGTCATGGATGGAGGAGGAAAAAAACAGACACCAAAGTAGAAGACGAATTACTTGGAAAGAAGAGTGTCAGTGGAAAGAGAATGGGAGAGATGCAAAAGAAGGTAATGGAAATTATTATCACACACACACACACACACACACACACACACACACACACATGAAAATTGTCAATAAAAAGGTTTAAAAAGAAAATTTTAAAAACCTGCCCAATCTTACCCATGTAAGAATACTATATAAGGGCTGGAAAGATGGCTTAGCAGTTAAGGCGCTTGCCTGCAAATCCTAAAGACCCATGTTCTACTCTCCAGATCCCACATTAGCCAGACACACAAAGATGAGGCAAACACAAGTTTGCACACACCCACTAGGTGGCAAAAGCACCTGGCGTTCAATTGCAGTGCCAATTGTCTATCTCTCCTCTCTCTCTCTCTGTCCCCCTCTCTCTTGCTCTCTCTAAAAAAAAATACTGTATCAATGGGCTGGAGAGATGGCTTAGTGGTTAAAGCACTTGCCTACAAAGCCTAAGTACCCAGGTTTGATTCCCCATACCCACGTAAGTCAGATGCACAAGGTGGTGTATGCGTCTAGAATTCATTTGCAATGGCTAGAGGCCCTGGCATGCCCATTTTTTCTCTCTCTCTCTCAAATAAATAAAATAAAATAAAATAAAATAATACTATATCAAGATTTGGAAAACTATGCAGTATACATCTGCTAAATCATTACCATTTTATACTCCAAAAATACAAAGCATTTAAATATATAGTGAGTAGCATCTTGATAATAGATTATAATTTAAGTAAATCTGAAAAGCTATTTTGATCAGTCTACAATATCAAGATTTTTATGACTTACATCTCAAAAGAGATATTTTTCTAAGGATTTCTAATTTTTCTGCAGAATTTTAATTTTTTTCTTTTTTGTTTTTTCTTTTCTTTTTCTGAATTTTTATTTTTTAAAAATATTTTATTCATTTATTTGAGAGAGAAAGAGGCAAAAATATAGAGAGTGAACGGGCATGCCAGGGCCTCCAGCCACTGCAAACAAACTGCAGATGCATGCACCACCTTGTGCATCTGGCTTACGTGGGTAATGGGGAATCAAACCTGGGTCTTTAGGCTTTGTAGGCAAGCACCTTAACCACTAAGCCATCCCTCTAGTCTAGAGTTTTTTTTTTTTTTTTGATAAGCAAGTTTATTTGTAAATTTAGTCAATAAACATACTTGACCTAAAAACTTCAATAGGATAAATTTAAAATCCACTTGGAAGTCCATCTCTATAAAAGGGATTTTCCCAAGACAGTAACCAGATGCAACCCTAACGCCATACCATCTTAAGTGGCAGAGGTCCAATAACCTGGACCCTCAACACCCCCCCCCAAAAAAAGGAAGGAGAGATCGGAGGAGATAATGGCAGGCGAACCACTCCAAATTTGAGACCAGCTTGGTCTACATAGCAAGATCCAAGTCAGCAAGGTATAAACAGCAAAATCATATCTCTAAATAAAATACGAAATAAGGAAAGGAGGGATGGAAGGAGAGAAGGAACACACGGAAGAAGAGAGGAAGGAAATGATTGATAGGAAAGAAAGAAAGAAAGAAAGAAAGAAAGAAAGAAAGAGAGAAAGAAAGAAGGAAAGAGGGAGAGAGAAAGAAAGAAAGGAAGGAAGAATATGAAGACTAAGGTAGTTCAAATGAACCTTCCTTTCAAACTATCTTGGTAGAGATATAGGATGACCGAACTCACCTTGCTATGGTCCTAACACTCACTCCTCAGTTAATCTAATTACATTTGTCTATTCTAGAACAGCTTTGTTGTCAATAGTAGATTTCCATTTCCAAGGTTCTGATTTGGACACATCCTTAGCTTTTCATACTCTTGGTTTGACTCCCCAAATCTGAAAGACTACTATGAATCTGTTTTCTATGTAGTTACCTTTTTATAAAAAAATTATTTTTTCTCTTTTTTATTGACAACTTCCATAATTGTAGACAATAAACCATAACTCCCTCCCCTCCCCCACTTTCTCCTTCACAAATCCACTCTCTATCATATCCCCTCCCCCTTTCATTTTGATGTCATCATCTTTTCCTGCTATTATGAGGTTCTTGTGTAGGTAGTGTCAGGCACTGCAAGGTCATGGATATCCAGGTCATTTTGTGTCTGCAAGACTGCATTGGCTGCTATATTCTTTCCACCACCTCTTCTGCAATAGACCCTGAGCCTTGGAAGGTATATAGAGATATTTCAGTGCTGGGCACTCCTCTGTCACTTCTTCTCAGCACCATGGTGCCTTCTGAGTCATCCCAGAGGACACTGCCATCTGAAAAGAGAAACTTCTCTAACCAAAAGTGAGATTAATATATGGGTATAAGCCGGGCGTGGTGGCGCACGCCTTTAATCCCAGCACTCGGGAGGCAGAGGTAGGAGGATTGCAGAGAGTTTGAGGCCACCCTGATACTACATAGTTAATTCCAGGTCAGCCTGGACCAGATATGTATAAAACCTGGGTGTGGTGGTGCATGTTTTTAATCCCAGCACTCGGGAGGCAGAAGCAGAAGGATCGCCATGAGTTTGAGGCCACCCTGAGACTACATAGTGAATTCCAGGTCAGCCTGGCCCAGAGTGAGACCCTACCTCGGAAAACGAAAAAAAAAAAAAAAAAAAAAGTAGTGTTAATACATGAATATGGGGGTTTCGCATCTCTAGACAAGCAGCAGACCCACGTTGAATATGGGTCATGGAAGCCGCAGCTGCACTGCCTAGGTGGTCGCCTGGGTCATCAGGGCCCCTCAGATGAGAGCCACACCCAGGCCAGCTCCTGCAGTCCAGCCACCAGCAGCAGCGCCCCCATCTGCAGTTGCTTCACCTGCTGCTGCACCTCTGGCCTGATGGCCCAGATGGCGACCACTGCAGGCAGTGTGGCTGTAGGCTCTGCGTGGGGCACGCCCTGGGTCACACCATCACTGAAGGCTTCAGTGGAGGTGGTAATGCTGAGTCTGCAAAGCCTGAAAGTAGCCTCAGGGAGCCAGGCCAGCAGAACAGCAACCTTGCTTTTTTGAGATCAAACAGTTCCTGGAATGTGCCCAGAACCAGAGTGATGTTAAGCTCTGTGAGGGTTTCACCGAGGTGCTGAAACAGTGCAGAATAGCAAATGGATTAATCTAAGAAGTTATTCAGACTGAAGAAATGTAAAATCTGCTCTGATGACCAAGTTGCTTTAGCATAAAAATGTAATTATAGGGCTGGAGAGATGGCTTAGCGGTTAAGTGCTTGCCTGTGAAGCCTAAGGACCCTGGTTCGAGGCTTGATTCCCCAGGACCCACATAAGCCAGATGCACAAGGGGGCCGCAAGCATCTGGAGTTCATTTGCAGTGGCTGGAGGCCCTGGTATGCCCATTCTCTCTATGTATATATCTGCCTCTTTCTCTCTCTGTCTGTCACTCTCAAATAAATAAATTTAAAAAAATGTAATTATAGAGGGCTGGAGAAATGGCTTAGCGGTTAAGGCATTTGCCCATGAAGCCAAAGGACCCAGGTTCAATTTCCCAGGACCCACGTAAGCAAGATGCACAAGGGGTACATGCATCTGGAGTTCGTTTGCATTGGCTAGAGGCCCTGGTGTGCCCATTCTCTCTCTCTCTCTCTCTCTCTTCGCTCTCTCTCTCTCTCTCTGCTTGCAAATAAATAAATAAAAATTTAAAAATGTAATTATAGTAAATGTGTAAAACTATAAATTAAACTCTGTATTAACAGTTCCATTGCTTCAGAGTGGCCATTGAAAAGTGTCCTGACTGTACTGAAGCTCTTTGAGATGTATATGTTGGGCTGAGCAAGTGTTGTGTGGCCTCCCGAACCAGCTGTGATGTTTGTGAGTTAATTAGAATAAAGTGATTTTGTTCCCAGGGGAAATATATATATAAATATATGAGTATGAACATTAAGAAAAGTGCTTACTGGGCAGTTTGGTGAGCATAATATATGCATTTAGCCAGACACCAGCAACATTACACTCCTAGGGCTCATGACCTCCCTCATCATAGGTTTTCAGTACCAGGCATGTATTCCCTCCCATGGAGGAGGCCTCCAGTCCAATTACTGAACAGTTGGTTTCCCCCATAACAGACCTGCCACTATTGTACCTGTTGGGTCTTTTGGCCTGGCTGGCCAAACTTAAGGCTTGCAGTGTCCACAGTTGTTTATCGCCACTGATGACTTCACTCTCCCATAGGGCTGCATGAAGCCTAGCTTTTTGCAGATTTCTGTCAGCTGGTCTCTAGGGAGGAGGTTTCAGCTCAGCTCTAGCTTGATTTCTCAGTGACCTTGTAGCCCAAGCATGTGGAATCTTCTGTAATAGAAAACTTTTATTCACTTATTTATTTATGAGAGAGAAAAAAAGAGAGAAAGAGGCAGATAGAGAAAAAATGGGCAGCCGGGCATGGTGGCACATGCCTTTAATCCCAGCACTCGGAAGGCAGAGGTAGGAGGATCGCCATGAGTTCAAGGCCACCCTGAGAATACAGAGTGAATTCCAGGTCAGCCTGGGCTTAGAGCGAGACCTTACCTCGAAAAACCAAAAAGAAAAAGAAAAAATGGGCATGTCAGGGCATCTAGACACTGCAAAAAATTTCCAGACACATGCACCATGCATGTGACACCTTGTGCATCTGGCTTTATGTGGGTACTTGGGAATTGAACCCCAGTCCTTAGGCTTTGCAGGCAAAAGTCTTAACCATTGAGCCATCTCTCCAGCTCTCTATGTAGTTATTTTTATCTTGTCTTCTACATGATCAGTGCTTAGCTACTTGCCAACCTATTTATTCTTTGTCTTGGCCTATTTTGAACTATGCTCATTTGAGCTCAAATAGAGTCTCTGGTCTCACACATGCTGTATACCTCAACTTACCTTTTAGATTGACACCATGGGAGTGTTACTGGTGGTCTCTTCCTGGGTATTTCCAGGTTCTTGGTGCCTTATTCAAAGACTTGGAAAAAATGCACACAAAAAGTAAATCAGGGGCTGGAGAGATGGCTTAGCAATTAATGCATTTGCCTGCAAAGCCAAAGGACCCAGTTCAATTCTCCAGGACCCATGTAAGCCAGATGCACAAGGGGGCACATGCAACTGGAGTTCATTTGCAGTAGCTGGATGCCCTGGCATGCCCATTCTCTCCCTTGCTCTCTCTCTCTTTCTCTGCCTCTTTCCCTCTCTCAAATAAATAAATAAATAAATAATATATTTTTTAAAAAAGTAAAGCAACAAAAACTTTATTTACAGCAAAGTGTTCAGATATGGCCGAGATGGGAAGCAGCCCATCTAAGTGGCCAAGTACTCAAGAACCCCAGGTAAGTTGCCTGGGACTACTCTTTGTGGGAGCTAGGGGAAGAAGAAGCTGGTTGCTAAGGGTATAATTTGAGTGAGTCTCTGCTTTTATTGACAGGTTTGGGTTATATAACCTTTCCCTTTATGGCCCATATCCCTTCCCATGATGCATCTGATTTTAGACCTATGTTTGCCCAATTACACAGAGGCACAAGATAGTAAAAACTTTTTTTTTTTTTTTTTTTTGATTTTTCGAGGTAGGGTCTCACTCTGGCCCAGTCTGACCTGAAACTTACTATGTAGGCTCAGGGTGGCCCCAAACTCACAGCGATCCTCCTACCTCTGCTTCCTGAGTACTGGGATTAAAAGCATGCACCACCATGCCCGGCTACATTAAAAACTTATTTAAAGGACACAGTTTGATTTACTGTGCATGCAATCAAAACTAGTCTAGGCTGAACGGCACTCGGTCTCTCGGTCCCACATATCTCTCGAAACATATTTGAATAGGAATTGGCCACAAAATAGACATTACTAATGGTCACTGAGGGGAGGAGAGACTTATTCCATCATCTAGAGCAAGGTTTATATACAGCTTAATGCAGGGGGTCCCTGACTGCCAATAGGCTGCTAGGTACATTTTAGGACAAAGGTTTGTTGGTTTACTGCTCAGGCCAAGTGATATTCCAGATTATTGAACTGTTCCCTATGCTTGCCTATCTCAGAAGGACCTACCCTGGCTATCCATGATCCTCACATGCAGATGGCTTTTCCTGAGGGGACAGCCAATTTGTGGACTGGACCAAAGCCCAATAAAGTGTGTACCCTGAGAAGAGGCATGGCCCTTGTTAAGTTTTTTTTTTTTTTTTTTCAAGGTAGGGTTTCACTCTGTTCCAGGCTGACCTGGAATTAACTATGTAGTCTTAGGGTGGCCTCGAATTCACGGTGATCCTCCTACCTCTGCCTCCCAAGTGCTGGGATTACTGGCTCCTTGTTAAGTTTTGCCTAATGTTTTCTGTATACATACTTTAATTTTACTTAAAGGTTTCTCTACACATAGGGCACTGTAACCTAACTCTGAGGTGTATGTATGTAAATGCCCTATTGCCTTCAATTTATTATTATTATTATTATTATTATTATTATTATTTATTTTTTGAGGCAGCAGCATCTCACTCTTGGCCTAGGCTGACCTGGCCTTGAACTCATGGTGATCCTTCTTAGTACTGGGATTAAAGGCATGCACCATCACATCTGACCAACAACTCTTTTGTTGTTGTTTTACTTCTTATTTTTTAAAATTTTATTAGAGAGAGAGAAAGAGAGAGTGTGTGTGTGAGTGTGCCATGGCCTCCTGCCACTGCAAACAAACCCCAGATGCGTGTGCCACTCTGTGAATCTTGTTTCATGTGAGTACTGGGGAATTGAACCTGGGCTGACAGACTTTGTAAGCAAGTGCCTTCAACCACTGAGCCATCTCCCCAGTCTCTGTTACCTACTCCTATAAGTAGCTGAGCCTCAACCAATCACAAGTAGCCAATTATTCAAACCATGTTCAAATAAAACTGAGGAAAGCTGTATGAGGTTGGGCTGTTTTTGTACCTCATATCCATATTTTGTACACCATTTCCTTTCCTCTGGTTATAAATATAACCTGATCAAGTGGTGGAATGGAGCATTCTGAGCCTTTTTGGTCCAGACTGTTGCCTGATTTGAGAACTAGCAAATAAACCCAATTAAAATTTGCAAAACTGTATTTGTTGTAATTTTCTCTTTTAACAGTTTAGAACTTCCAAGATAAAAGTAGATTATCTGTATTATATACAAGCCATATGGCTTTGGGGCTAGCTTTAACATGGCCAGGATATTCATCCAGATTATGGGAAATGCTATGGATAAGGGTGTACACATTGATCAAAGCCTTGCTGCTCCAACATTGAAAAAGCAGTTCAAGAAGCCTTTGTAAATACACTTTCCCTGCTTCTCCTCCTAGATCTCACAGATGCTAATGAAAGCATTAAGTCATATAAAAAAGAATGGGGAAAGGCAAAGGGGAGGAGTCAGAGGACTTATTCCAGATGATTTAGAAATAATGAGGGGCTGGGCAGATGGCTCAGTGGATAAAGGGCTTGTCACACAAGCATGAGTTTAGATCCCCAGAACCCACATAAAGCCAGATACCATAGAGTAAGCTTCTGCAATTCCAGTGTATTTAAGGAAAAGAAGGGAGGCAAAGCTAGCACTTGAGAAGCCAAGGTAGGAGGATCACTGTGAGTGCAGAAAGTGGCATATGTGTCTAGAATTCATTTGCAATGGCAAGAGGCCTTAGTGCTCCCATTCTCAATCTCGCTTTATGTTGGCAAATAAATAAATAAAATTATTTTGAAAAAAATTAACAAATGGAAACCAGACATTGTGGTGCATGCCTTTAATTCTAGTACTTCACAGGACCATTCCAAATTTGAGACCAGGCTGGTCTACCTAGCAAGGTCCAGGTCAGCCAGGGATGTATAACAAGATCCTATCTCTTTAAATAGCTAAGAAATGGGATAGGGCTGAGAGTGTAGCCCTTGGTAGTAATGTGTATGCTTAGCAAGAATGAATTTCTGGGACTCAATCCCCAGTGCCAGAAAAGAAAAAGAATAAGAAAAGAATGGAAATTGATGTGGTGAAAATAAAGGGATTGGGGCTAAAGTTGTAGGTCAGTTGGTAGTGGGTTTGCCTAGTATGCCAGAAGCCCTGACATCAATCCCCAGTGCCACAAAAACAGGTGTGGTGGCACACTCCTGGAATCCCAGCATTGAAGAGGTAAAAGCAGGAGAAGCAGAAGCTCAGTCAAGGTCATCCTCAGAGACAGATACAGTTTGAGGTCAGTCTGGGGTATATGAGACCCTGATTTTAAAAAAAGGGGGTGGGGGAGGGCTGGAGAGATGGATTAGTGGTTAAGGCATTTGCCTGCAAAGCCAAAGGATCCCGGTTCAACTCTCCAGGACCACATGCATCTGGAGTTCATTTGCAATGGCTGGAATCCCTGGCACACCCATTCTTTCTCTCTCTCTCTGTGTGTCTTTCTCTCTCTCAAATAAATAAATAAAATATAATTTTAAAAAGTGAGAAATCTGACCTGAAGTTGCCCCACACAATAGTCACATGAATTAACTAACATAAAAATAAGCAAACGAGACAATGTCCCCCAACTCAAGTGGATACAATAGTCAGTGGTGGTCACAAGAAATATCTAAGACCATTTGATCTGAACAGCCCACTCACTGTACCACGATCTACTACTGGTGAAGCCCTGTCTTGGGTTACAATTTGATTAAGAAAATGAAAAAAGAAAACTGGGAGTGGTATTCCATTACCTAGGAGATAAAGAGGCAGTAGCGTCAGAATTTCAAGGTCACTGTTGACCACATAGTGAATCCCAGGCCAGCATGGAATACATGAAACCCTATCTCCAAAAAAGTAAAATAAAAATAGGGCTGGAGAGATGGCTTAGCAGTTAAGGCATTTGCCTACAAAGCCAAAAGATCCAGGTTCAATTCCCCAGGACCCACGTAAGCCAGGTGCACAGGGTGGCACATGCATCTAGAGTTTGTTTGCAGTGGCTGGAGGCTCTGGTGCACCCATTCTCTCTCTCAAATAAGTAAATAAAAAATATTAAAATAAAAGTAAAATAAAATAGAGTGTGCTAGGGATATCATTCAGTAGTTAAAGACATCTGCTTGTGAAGCCTGCAGAGCTGGTTTAATTCCTCAGTATCTGCATAAAGCTGGGTGCAAAGTGGCACATGAATCTGTGATCCCAGTGTGCCTACAACATACCACAATGGGAGGCAGAGCCAGGAGAATCCAAAGCTTGTGAGCCAGCTCCTATGCTGTTTGTTTGCTGTCTGGCAACTTGTTTTGAGCAGCATGAGACCTGTCCCAAAAGCACAGACACCTCCAAGTTGTCCTCCGGCCTCCAGATGTGCACCATGGTACATACAAAAAAAAAAAAAAAAGAAAAAGAAAAACAATAAAAAAGAAAACAGAGCCATGTGTGGTGGCGCACGCCTTTAATCCCAACACTCAGGAGGCAGAGGTAGGAGGATCGCTGTGAGTTCGAGGCCACCCTGAGACTACATAGTGAATTCCAGGTCAGCCTGGGCTAGAGTGAGACCCTACCTTGAAAAACAAAAACAAAAATGAAATAAAGAAAGAAAGAAAGAAAGAGAAAGAAAGAGGAAAAAGAAAACAGAAAAAGGTTAAAAGCTAGTAGGATTCAAACAAAACTTTATGTAATGAAGCTGGGTTTCCTTTAGCTAAATATTTTGTGGTAATCATATAGCATATCTGGCTGGAAAATCCTTTTCCTACCTAGCATTGTAAAAGAGAAGACATTGAAATCCACCATTCAAGCAATATTCATTGGATGTGCTAAATGGAAGTCCGTCAAATAGCTCAATCTCAGTTTAGAATGGAAGTTAGAGTGCTGGTATGAGCAAATTCTTTGATCCAAAGATCTATGTGGAACCTGGGCTAAGGCTTGTGGGTAAAGCCTGCAAGTGCTGTCCAGCCATAGCTACTGGGACTTTGGTCTAGAAAGGCTCCATGTGAGAGGCACTTGTTACCGGGCTGTATGACATTAATGGAAACTAGCCCTATGAATGAAGGACACCATAATCTTGAAAACTGAAATGTCTATGCATCTTGGGTGATGTTAGAGAATCACTCTAAAGGAGATAGCAGGGCCCAGAACAGTTTCATAAGAAAATGGAAATGATTTCTCCAGGAATGTGCTAGTTGAGGACTGCACTCATAAGCAGGGAGCCTCTTTTCCCAATATACTGATTCTGGAACCATATAGGGAACTGCTGGATTCTATAGTGCCCACCAAATAGCTCTCAGCTGATGACAAAGAACTTGTAGGTTTGGATTTGGTATTTACAAGGTGAACAGATAACAACCTATTTGGAGAGATGATCCTGATCAAAGAAGATGAAAATAAGTCAAACTTGGTGGGCTGAGTTGCATGCTGTTTTCCTAACAGTGATAGAAGTCTTGGATAGTGACATTAAAACAAAACAAAACAACAAAAACCTTGTCTTTCGATTTTCACTGACATGTGAAAATCTAAAGTGACAGGCGACAAATGGCATTTGATACAAAAAAGAGGACAATAGGGCTGGAGAGATCGCTTACCTGTTAAGGCACTAGCTGGTAAAGCCAAAGGACACGCAGGTTTGATTCCCCAGTACCCACATAAAGGCAGATGCACAAGGTGGCACATGCAGCTGGAGTTCGAGTTTATTTGCAATGGCTAGAGGCCCTGGCATACCCATTCTCTCTGTCTCTCTCTGCCTCTTTCTCTCTCTCTCTCAAATAAATAAATAAAATATTTTTTAAAGGAGGACAATAGAAACCTAATCTATTAAGCGATGCTTCTGTGAGGACGAGAGTTGTACAACAGTGCAGAGATGGGCAGAATAGACCTGTTTCTCCCACACCCTCTGAGGCACATGGTACCAGTCAGAACTATTCTGTTTGCCAGCAAAACAGACACGGCCACAGATGGCTACATTACAGATTCCCTGGTGGAAAGGCCCTGAACAAAGCCAGCAAGTCAGACTGGCGCCAGTGTCCCCGAGAAGAAAAAGTTGGCCTTGACAAGAATACACCTTGTCTCTGGAATAGCTCTGTTTATCCAATAAAAGGCAAAGTGCTCAGAGTGCCATAGAAAAACCACAATACGAGATACTGCACAGATTTGGATGGCTGCTCATCGTTTCCTCAGACCAAGGAACACAGTGTTCAACTTGCCATGGCCAACCTTGACCACAGAGATATCCTCAGGTTAATAATTCAGTAGAGAAGTAGAGCAAGGAATGGACTCAATGTTCTGAAATAGGGCATGGGGTCAAGCATGAGGGCTGTCTTACACACCTGGTGGATCAGAGTACACAAGGGCATAAGAAGGATGAGGGTCTGACTATATAATTCTTGCCAAGAAAAGAGGACACTGGAATAATGAATATACGTTTTTCTTTCTTCCTACATAATCCCAGCTCCCACCCCCCTTTCCCCTACCTGATACACTAGTCACAAAACAAGGCTGGAACTTTAAGGTCTGGTAGTAGGGTTTATGCCTAAGAAACTTTATGTCAGAATACCTAAGGGCTTGGGTTAGGGAGGTGAGACTGTTTGCCTAGCATGCACAAAGCCCTGGGTTCAACTCCCAGTATCCCTTAAAACTGAACATGGTGGTGCATGCCTGTAATCCCAGCACATAGAAGGTGGAGGTAGGAGAATCAGAAGTTTAAGGTTATCTTCAGCTACATATGGAACTTGAGACCGGCCTGGGCTACATGAGACCTTGTTTCTAAAACACAAAGAGTAGTAACAACAACAGCAAAACACTTGCAAAGAAGTATGCAGAGACAATGTACATGGATGTCAAATTTTATATTGTGGGGCTAAGGGAATGGCTCAGTTGGTAAAGCACCTGCTGAGCAAGCAGGAGGACCTGAATTCAATCCCTAGTACCCATGTGAAAAAGCCAGGCCTGGCAGTGCATGCTTGTAATCATACCTCTGGGAAGGCAGAGACAGAATCTCTGGGGCCTGCTGTCTAGCCAATTTAGCTGAATTGTTGAGCTCCAGGTTCAATGAAAGACCTTGTCTCAAAAAATTAGGATGGCTGGGTGTGGTGGCACACGCCTTTAATCCTAGCACTTGAGAGGCAGAAGAAGAAGGATCACCATGAGTTCAAGGCCATCCAGTACTACAGAATGAGTTCAAGGTCAGCCTGGGTTAGAGTGAGATCCTACCTCAAACCAAAAAAAAAAAAAAAAAAAAAGGTGGCAAGTGATTGAAGACACTCAACATTGACCTCTGACCTCTACACACACATTTATGCACACAGACACATTCATACATACACAAAAATAAGTAAATAAAAAATTAAAATACTGTATTGCTCATGTTTGTCTAAAACTACAACCCCTATATTTTTGCATAAACACATGTATATTATACCACAGAGCAGTCAAAATGAATAATATAGACCTTACAAACTGACATAGTCAGATATTAAGACATAGTTTTAATTAAAAACAAATTACCCAGCAATATATAGCAGATGATCCCACTTTTGTGTTTGTTAACTGAAGGAGCATGGTAAAGAAAACAGCTGTTCTAAATCAGGCATTATGAACCAAAACAGGAAAACTAGGTCTCTGAAATTCTTAGTTTTGAGAGCTTTGATTATACATTTAGCCTTGAAAATCAGGCATTGGCACAATTTATTACTAGACCTTAATCTTCATTCCCTGAAACATTCCTAACCTTATCTAATAATTTAGACTAAACAGAGACTAATCAATAATTATAGTTCCCTCAAATTGCAGTCTTTCTAAAAGAGTTCAGGGGCCTATATAATTATCTTGGGACTCTGTTCTGCTCATTTATATCTCAGTCTCCAGGGAAAATATCAGGTGTTGCTGGCTAATTAGTCTCCTTATCACTCCATCAAAAAATTCCCACTGATTCAGCACACGATTCCTGGAAATGACTCTAATTTTAGTTTGACAATCTAATTTTCCAACTTATACACCTCTCATCCAAGGAACTTTTATTTGCAGACACTTTGAGATCACCATCTGATAAAAAGCTTGGACAATATATAATACTGGAATCAGAAAATATTGACATCTCCCCAAACATGGCTCGGAAGGCTTAAGGGCCTCACAGCAAGAGGTCTGTGTTACCCTATGTTGTACAGCAAAATTCCTCCCCATTGAAACAAGTAAACCCTCAAGCTGTGGCTGAGGGAGAGAGTCCCATCAAAGTGGCTGTTTGGGGTGCCTCACATTCCTCTCTATGCCCTGTAAATAACTGAAATATACTCATTGGTTCACTGACCTGGTATTGGTGTATATGTACTTTGGTCTGCCATCTGAGCCCTATCTGGGGTGAAGACCATGTGTTCATGTCTCCACAGGGGAAAAGTGTCCCACATAAAATGCCAGGTGCCATGGGACATGCCTATAATCCCAGTGTGGGGGAGGCAGATAGGCAGAACCCTAGGGCTCACTGCCTGTCAGTCTAGCCTAATTGGTGAGATCCAAACCCATCAATCCAAACCCACTCAAAAAAAGGTAGATGGCTTTCCTGAGGAACTACAGCTGAATTGTCCTCTGGTCTTCACATGTATAATATACACAAGTGGACACACACACACACACTAAAAAAAATTAAAATAAAAGAAAGAAGAGTCTAGAAATAACCAGATGTAGTATTTCAAAGAGACCTAAGGCACTTACATGGGGGAGATAGGCCCCCTGCCCAGCCAATGTGTCTTATTAACTGCACACTAAGCAACAGCATGTCTCACAGGCCTCCATGTATAGCAGTATTAGCTTTAACTCTGGAAATTAGAAGAGTTGTACATAAATTCACAACTGTGCTAAGGGCCAACAGCCTTCCACATGTCAAGAGCTGTTCTGTGTTTTCTAAACATCATGTCAATCTCACCACCACTATCATCAGGTCATGGATTTGAAAAGAGAGGTTTAGCTGGGCATGGTGGCACATGCCTTTAAATCGCAGCACTCAGGAGGCAGGGGTAGGAGGATTGCCATGAGTTCAAAGTCAGCCTGGAATTACATGGTCAATTCCAGGTCAGCATGGACTAGAGTGAGACTCTACCACAAAAAACAAAATGGGTTGGAAAGATGACTTGGTGGTTAAGGTTTTTGCCTACAAAGCCTAAGGACCCAGGTTCGATTCTGCAGTACCTACACAAGCCAGATGCACAAAGTGGTGTGTGTATCTGGAGTTCATTTTTAGTGGTTAGAGGCCCTGTCACACCCATTCTCTCTATCTGCCTCTATTTATTATCTATCTATCTATCTATCTATCTATTATCATCTATCTATCTATATGAAAATAGAGGCTAAGAGCTTGGTTTAGTGGCACATGCCTTTAATCCCAGCACTTGGGAAGCTGAAGTTGGAATCTCATCAGGAGTTCAAAGCCAGCTTTGGGCTACCAAGTGAGTTCCAGGTCAGCTCAAGCTAGAGTGAGATCCTACCTTGAAAAATTAAAAAAAAAAAAAGTAAAGATAAAAATAAGAGAAAGGGGCTGGAGAGATGGCTTAGTGGTTAAGGCGCATGCCTGTGAAGCCTAAGGACCCCGGTTCAATTCTCCAGGTCCCATGTAAGCCAGATGCACAAGGGGGCGCACACATCTGGAGTTCATTTGCAGTGGCTAGAGGCCCTGGCACGCCCATTCTCACTCACTCTCTCTTTCCCTCTCTGTCTCTAAATAAATAAATAAAAATAAAAATCTTTAGAAAAAAAAAAAAACAAGAGAAAGGAAACAGAGGCTTAAAACAATTCAGCATCCGCATAAAGCACCTCCGAATAACAAGGTGGGAACATCCATACTTACTCTTAATCATACACACTGGCTTCTTATAATTGGTGGGCCTGCTTTAAGTCATAAAATGGTACTTGGTGCTTTGAATATCTGTGTTCAAATAAAAGAAGAAATTTCCAAATAATGAATATAGCCATTATACTTCAGTAAGAACCTTCAGTTACCAAACATGTTGGATAAAAACAATGCTCTCACAAGAAGCCCAGCTCCATGAAATGGACAATTTCCAAAATTCACACAGACACAATCATGGCCCTTTACTTTCCTGCTGATTGCCTTGGGGATATTAGGTATATCCTGTGGGACTTGGGGCACAGCTCGGTGGTTAGAACACTTGCCTAGCATGCCTAGGACCCTGGGATTAATCCACACCACCACAAACCCAACAACACAAAGAATGAAGTAAGTATATTATGTGTTTTGGGCCCTGTCATTACTATAAAAACTAAGACAGAAAACTCTTCATACTTGCTGAGGCTGAAAATAGAAATGAAAGCCTGCAAGTACACACTCTCCTGCACTGACTGTCTGCTGTGCACTGCTTTATCACAGCTGGCAGAATTTAAAACAGATGGGGTTTAGAGGAGAAGGCCATCCCGTGGTGGCCAGGGCACAGGAATGTGGCCTCCACCTGAAAGGGAATAATCATTACCTATAGGTAGCTCAGAAGTCTCCTTTAAAGCCAGCATTATGCTAGGGCAAAAGTTTTCCGAATATCTTTTCAAATTAACTAGGACCCCATTTCTTAATCTGAAAGTTGTTGAAACTTCTGGCTTTTGATATGCAATTATTTTCATTTTCAGAAAGATTCAAGACTTTCTGAATAAATTTTACTTAATCTAAAGCACAATATTCTTGGAAATAAAGCTCTGGTGTATAAATATTAACACTTTCCCATTTGCTCCATTCTCATCTGGAATTTAGACATTACATAGAATTTAGCAACACATTTTTTTTTTGGTCTGCCATCTGCTTTCTTTTAAATGAAACTTTAAAAATTTATCCTTTCAAGGCTGGTGATGTGGCTCAGTTTGTCGAGTGTTTTCACAGCACACATGAAGCCCTGGGTTTGATTCCTACTACTGAGTGGATCCAGGAGTGGTGGTGCATGCCCTCGACCCCAGCACCCTAGAGGCTAAATGCAGGAGTATAAAATAATCAGTTCCCTTAAGCTGAGTAGAAAGTTCATGTTTCGGACCCATTTAGACTATATAAAGGAACTATCTCAAAAACAAAGCCCCCACTACAATAAAAATTTATATTTTCAAGTCATATTTTAGTGTTGAAAATAATTTTAATGTTGTATAGCTAAGGAAAAAAATTTTCACATTAGCCTCGAATAAGTTACAGTTATATACTGATATAATTTTTTTCTTTTTTCGAAGTAGAGTCTCCCTGTAGCCTCGGCTTACCTGGAATTCACTATGTACTTTCAGGGTGGCCTCGAATTCTCGGCAATCCTCTGATCTCTGCCTCCTGAGTGCTGGGATTCAAGGTATATGCCACCACACCTGGCCGTAATAAATTTTAAAAAAATTAAAAAGCCAGGCATGGTGGCACATGCCTTGAATCCCAGCACTCGGTAGGCAGAGGTAGGAGGATCACCATGAATTCGAGGCCACTCTGAGACTACATAGTGAATTCTAGGTCAGCCTGAGCTAGAGAGAGACCCTACCTAGAAAAACAAACAAAATTTTCTTTCAGAGAAAATGAGAATGGGTGCATCAAGGCCTACTTGCCACAGCAAGTCAACTCCCAATGTATGGGCCACTTGGTGTATCTAGCTTTATGTGGGAATTGAACCTGGGCCAGTAAGCTTTGCTAGCAAGTGCCTTTAACCACTAAATTATCTCTCTAGCCCCAGTTATATAATTTTTTTCTTCTTCAAAAGGTTTTTTATTATATCATAATAACTTTTTACAAAATTTATTTTAAAAAATATCTCATTTCTTTATTTTGGCAAGGGAAAGAAAGGCAGATAGAGAGGGAATGGGCATGTGTCATCTTGTGCATCTGGCTCTACATGAGTCCTGGGGAATTGAACCTGGGTCTTTTGGCTTTGCTGGAAAATGCCTTAACTGCTAAAGCCTCTTTTTGTTTTCTGAGGCAGGGTCTCTTGTAGCCTGTGCTGGTCTTGAACTCACTATGTAGGTGAGGATGACTTTGAGTTCCTGACCCTCCTGCTTCTATTTCCTGAGTAGTAAGGCATACACTATCATGTCCACCTTATTTTCAAAAACCTTAAAATTACATGTCCACCTTATTTTCAAAAACCTTAAAATTATTAGTGGAGAAACACTTCTCATAATAAATGTTTTCATTTAGGAATAAAATTAAAAACAAAAAATATCTAATGGGAAATAAATTTTAGTCATTTCTTTCTAAGGAGAAATGATCTCAAAAGTTAGTTGAACAAGCCTGGCATAGTGGCGAATGTCTTTAATCTCAGCACTTGGGAGGCAAAGGTAGGAGTATTGCTGTGAGTTCAAGGCCACCCTGAGACTACAAAATTAATTCCAGGTCAGCCTGGGTCAGAGTGGTGAGACCCTGCCTCGAAAAACAACAACAAAAAAAAATAGTTGAACAAAGGTAGGTTTTTGAGTATATTTATGATTTTTAAAATTTATTTGAGAGCAACAGAGACAGAAAGAGGCAGAGAGAGAGAGAGAATGGGCACGCCAGGGTCTCCAGCCACTGCAAACGAACTCCAGATGCATGCACCACCTTGTTTATCTGGCTTATGTGGGTGGGGGGAATTGGGCCTTGAACCAGGGTCCTTAGGCTTCACAGGCAAGCGTTTAACTGCTCAGCTATCTCTCCAGCCCCAATTTATTTATTTGAGAGTGACAGACAGAGAGAGAGAGAGAAAGAGAGAGTGAGTGGTATTTATGATTTTATTTTTTGGCTTGGCTTTATGATATTTTATATGGTAACATTTTTTGTTTGTTTCTTTATTTTGAGGCAGGGTCTCACTCTAGCCCAAGTTGACATGGAACACATTCTGTAGTCTCAGGCTGGCCTCAAACTAGCATGGTTCCTTCTACCTCTGCCTCCTGTGTGCTGGGATTAAAGACACGTGAATTTTGTTTTTAATAATCAGCTTATATACTTCTAATAGGGAGAACAATCCAAGACAATTATATGATGGACACACACACACACACACACACACTTGCACACATTCACCTACATGACTGCCAAGAAAAGTTAGTTTGCCTCAAACTAGACATATGTTGATAATCTAAGAAAAACATAGAAGGAAGATCTTTCTCAAGCAAGTGAGCCATCTCTCCACCCCAAGATCCCTTTCTCTATAAAGAATTATTGTAGGGGGCTGCAGACATATCTTAATGGTTAAGGCACTTGCCTGTGAAACCTAAGGACCCATATTCAACTCCTTAGATCCCACATAAGCCAGATGCACAAGGTGATGCAAAAGTGCTAGGTTGCACATGTGCACAAGGTAGCACACACGTCTGGAGTTTGATTTCAGTGGCTGGAGGCCATGGTGCACCAATTCTCCCTCTCCCTCATAAAAAAAAAAATAAAATTACATGTAGGAAACTATCAAGTGGCACCTAATAAAAGGTATCTGAGTATCATAAGTCTATGAACTGCCCCCGAAGTTGTTTCATTTAACTTCCTTGGAATATGTTTTGAAAGGATCATTGTGTTCTGAATATGCTTCTTGGCATCAGAGAGAAAAACAAAAAAAATTTATAAACCATATGCCTTACTTCAAAGATTAGGGCATGTTGTGGTTTGAATGTGAAATGTCACCATAGGTTTATGTGTTTGAACACTTGGTCCCCAGCTGGTAGCACTGCCTTAGGAGGTTATGGAACCATTAAGAGGTGGGGCTTGGGCTAGAGAGATGGCTTAGCGGTTAAGGTGTTTGCCTACAAAGCCAAAGGATGCCGGTTCAACTCTCCAGGACCCACGTAAGCCAGATGCACAAGGGGACACATTCATCTGGAGTTCGTTTGCAGTGGCTGGAGGCCCTGACACACCCATTCTCTCTCTCTCCTGTCTCAAGTAAATAAATAAACAAAATACATATATTTTTAAAAAGAGGTGGGGCTTAGCTGCAGGAAGTGGGTCACTGAAGGTGTGGCCTTTCAGGGATATAGGCTGTGGGTCCTCACCATCCCTGGGGGTCGTTGGCCACCAATGTCCCAGGCACAGGAGAAGTTGGGGAAGCAGGTTCCTGGAGCAGTGGGTGAGTGCCACAATGGGCAACAACCACCTGGGAAGCAGTCTGATGGATACCACGGTCTCGTTTATTCAACAGGGGAGTGGGTTTATAAACACTTGAAAAAGGTTGAGAAGGCTCATACAGACTATATGGCAAATGGATACATAGTTTATGGGTTGCTATCTAATTGGTTGAAAAGCAGAAGTATACGGGAGATAGTGGTGGGAAAAGCTACTTGACTTCAGAGTTGCGAGGGAGGAGTTGTAAGGGATACAACAGAAGCAGTGGGAAAAGCTGCGCGTGACTTCCTCCACATAAGGGTCTCTTGGGCAGCTAGCTACAAGGTCAGGAACTGTGGGGGGCGGGCAAAGCCTGACTCATGGAATGGTCAGATGCTGTTTGGGATCAAGGGGGAGGGCCTTGCCAGTTCTGCCTACTCTGGGCAATGACAGGGCACACTATAACCTTGCCTGAGGGCAGGGAGGCCAGTCACTGTTGCCAAGGGTGGGTTCCTGACCATAAGGCCAACTGTAATCCCCACAGCCCAAGGTCCCCGGCCATGTCCACCAGCTCAGGCCAGCTTCCTCACAGTCCCAGCCCGTTTTTAGCAATGTCCAACAATAGGCTAGTGGGAAGTTTCCAGCTTGGGCTCTCTGTTTCCTGGTCTGCTAAGATGTAACAAGTTGTAGCATAAGCCTGAGCCTCCATGCCTTCACCAGCATGATGCATTAACCTCTCAAACCCTCAGCCAAAATAATTCCTTCCTCCCTTAAATTGCTTTAGGTATGTTGTCACATCAACAAGAAAAGTACCTAACATTGAGTACATATATTATTGTATTTCTATGTTATAGAGGTAGATTTTACGTACTGTGAAATGCGCAGATATTAATTTACAAATGAATGAGTTTTTAATGGCGTTACATGCTAATCTAACCAATATGCCAATAAAGATATAGGACATTTTTCTGGCCAATAAATACATGAAAAAATGTTCAGCATCTTAGTCATAAAGGAAATGCAAATCAAAACTCCACTGATAATCCGTCTCACCCCAGTTAGAATGGTTATCATTAAGAAAACAAACAACAACAAATGCTAACAAGAATTTCAGGAGGGAGGAACTATTTGTACACTGTTGGTGGAATGTAAATTAGTTCAGCTGCTATGGAAATTAGAATGGAGGTTTCTCAGTAAACTAAAAATAGAACAGTAGTATATGATCCTGCTATTTCATTCTTATAAGAGTCAGAGTTACTCTGCAGTAGAAAGACCAGCACACTTATGTTTATTGCAGTACTACCCACAATGACAAAGCGTGAGTATCAGCCTAGGTACCCATCACTGGATGAATGAATAAAGAAAATATGATTTTAAAAAAATTCAGGTGTGGTGGCTCATGCCTATAATCCCAACACTTGAGAGGCTGAGGCAAGAGGACTGTCATAAGAGGTCCTGCCTAAGTTAGAGAGTGAGTTCCAGGCCAGCCTGGACTATAGGGTGAGATCCTCATCAAAACAAAACAAACAAAACAACAAAAAAAGAAAAAGTGATATAATTCAGCCATAAAAAAAGAATGAAATCATGTCAATTGCAGTAAAATAAATACAACTAGAAATCATCATAATCAATAAAATAAACCAGCTTCAGAAAGGCAAAAATCATCTTTTCTCTCATATGAAGAATCTAGATTTTTTTTTTTTTTTGAGGTAGGTTCTCACTCTAGCCCAGGCTGACATGGAATTCATTCTGTATTCTCAGGTTGGCCTCGAACTCACAGTAATTCTCCTACCTCTGCCTCCCAAGTGCTGGGATTAAAGGCATGCGCCACCATGCCAGGCTTAATTTTTTTAAAAAAAATTCAATTTAATTTATTTATTTGAGAGAGAGAAAGAGGCAGAGAGAGAGAGAGAGAGAGAGAGAGAGAGAGAGAATGGGCACATCAGGGATCTAACCACTGCAAACAAACTCCAGATGCATGTGCCCTCTTGTGCATCTGGCTTACATGGGTCCTGGAGAATCAAACCTGGGCCCTTTGGCTTTACAGGCAAACGCCTAAACCATTAAGCCATCTCTCCAGCCCCAGGCTTAAATTTTTTAAAGACATGAAATTAAAAGGAAGCCTATTTGAAGGATGAGGAGTTCCTGGGAGGGTGAAGCGAGATAGAATATCCTGTGTTAGTCGGACTTTTTGTTACCGTGACAAAAACATGAGTAAAGGGGCTGTGGAGATGACTCAGTAGATAAAGCACTTGTCACTACAACTCTGAGTACCTGAGTTCGGATCCCCAGACCCCACATAAAAGTCAAGAGCACTGAGACCTGGTTTCTTTTCAACTTTGGCCCTTGCAATAGACTGAAGGAGCAAATGTAGGTTATCAAGAAATAAAAGCAGGTGGTTTGTTTGAATTGTGGTGAATTTCATAGCCACCACACAGAACTATCTGTCAGCTTGGAAAAGACTGGAGGCATTGATCAAAGTTGGGGAAGTATATTAATCTGGCAGTAGCATTGATGGGCACCCTGTCTTCTTTATCCATCCAATAATATTTAGGTCACAGTGATACTTTCATCCACCTTTTGCTAAAGAAAGGCCCATCATTATAGATAGATCAATTGTTTTATTTGTTGTATGAGGTCCTTTCTTATTTAGTGATACTTCAAAATGGCTCTTTCTATTGCAGTTGCCATGGCATTAGTACAGGCATTGGATATGAATGGAACAGGATGAAAACAGTACCTTGTTCCACTGGAGCCCTCCGAGCTCCCTCCTGTCTCGACCTCCCAGTTCTGAAAGAATGCCTCAGAGGATATATTGTTCTTCAGATTGTGTTTCATTCCTTTGCACTGAGTGTGAGGAAGATAAAATGATCTAGTAAAGATAATAAAGCCAATACGATTACTAATTTTCATTTGTCAATACTATTATGTAGTCAATGAATATTACTAATTGATTTAATTCTTCTCAGACAATGCCACTCTTTAATGAAAGAAAAAATATAACATGTTTTTTTCCTGCTTTACTTCCTATAACCAATGCTATGGAAACAATAATTTGTGTGTTCTTTATAATTTTTTCTGGAGAAATGGTTTAGTGGTTAAGGTGCATGCCTGTGAAGCCTAAGGACACTGGTTCAAATCTCCAAGTCCCATGTAAGCCAGTTGCACATGGTGGTGCATGCGTCTGGAGTTCATTTGCAGTGGTTAAAGACCCTGGTGTGCCCATTCTCACCCTCCCTCCCTCTCTCTGTCTCTAATAAATAAATAAATAAATATTAAATCTTAAAAAAGTTTTTTTTTTGAAAAAAAATATTTTTAGGTTTTTTGAGGCAGGGTCTTGCTCTAGCCCAGGCTAATCTGGAATTCACTATGTAATCACAGGTTGGACTTGAACTCCTGGTGATTCTCCTACCTTGGCCCCCTAAATGCTGGAGTTAAAAGCATGCCCCACCATGTCTGGTTAAAAATTTTTAAAAAATATTTTATCTTTATTTATTTACTTGAGAGAGAAGAAGAAGCAGAGGGGGGATAAGAGAGAGAGAATGGGTATGCTAAGACATCCAGCTGCTGCAAATGAGCCCCAGATGCATGTGCCACCTTGTACATCTGGCTTATATGGGTCCTGGGAAATTGAGCCTGGGTCCTTTGGCTTTGCAGGCAGGGACCTTAACCACTAAGCCATCTCTCCAGCCCCTTTATAAAATTTAAATGACTTGTTATGGAATTTTGTTTCCACTATCAGTATATATACTTTCATTATAATATAGTCTTTTATACATGAGTATAAAATAAAATAACATTTAAAAAATATTGAAAAAGAAACTCACATAATAAGAATTATATATTATATGTATATTTTAGTCTGCTTTTTTTTTTGTTGAATGTACATTTTCATTTCCTTGGGTAAATACTTATGATTGGAACTTCTGGCCATAAGATATGTGTATAGCGTAATAAACTCTCACCTTGCTGTGCCAGTTTAGGGCCAGAGAGATGGCATAGCACTTAAGGCACTTGCCTGCAAAGCCTAACAACCAGGGTTTGATTCCCTAGTACCTATGTAATACCAGATGCACAAGGTGACACATGCATCTGGAGTTTGCAGTGGCTGGAGGCCCTGGCACACCCATTCTCTCTGTCTGTCTCTCTTCTATATCTTTCTCTGCTTGCAAACAAATAAATAAAAATATTGTTTATTGGGCTAGAGAGATGGCTTAGTTGTTAAGAAAGAAAGAAAGGGAAAGAAAGGCAGAAAAGACAGAAAGAAGAAAAGAAGGGAAAGGAAAGGGAAGGAAAAAAAGAAAAGTAAAAATCCTCAAGTAAAACATTTAATCCAATAATGTATAAAAATTATACTTGAGCCGGGCGTGGTGGTGCACACCTTTAATCCCAGCACTTGGGAGGCAGAGGTAGGAGGATCACTGTGAGTTCGAGGTCTCCCTGAGACTACAGAGTGAATTTCATGTCAGGTCAGCCAGAGCTAGAGTGAGATCCTACCTTGAAAAACAAAAAAAAAAAAAAATTATACTTGATAATGAAGCAGGATGTATTCCAGGTATATAAAACTGGTTCATCATTTAAAACTTAATTTTTAAAAACTTAGTTATTTGAGGGCTGGAGAGATGGCTTAAGGCACTTGTCACCAAAGCTAAATGACCCAGGTTCGATTCTCTAGTACCTGCATAAAGCCAGATGCACAAGGTGGTGCATGCTTCTGGAGTTTGTTTGCAGTGGCTAGAGGCCTGGGAGTGCTTATTCCCCCTCTCTGCCTCTCTTTCAAATAAATAAATAAAATATTTCAAAAATATTTATTTATTTATTTATTTATTTATTTATTTAGTGTGTGTGTGTGTGTGTGTGTGTGTATACACCAAGGTCTTTTACCACTGCAAATGAATGTTAGATGCATGGGACAGTTTTTGTAACTGGCTTTATATAGGTATTAGGGACTTAAACCCAGGCCAACAGGCTTTGCAAGCAAGTACCTTTTAACTACTGAGCCATCTCCCCAGTCCTCTCCCACTTTAAAACTCATATTTTTAAACTTTCAATTAGTTAACTTTAAAAAATATTTATCTGAGAGAGAGAAAGAGGCAGATGGAGAGAGAGAGAGAGAGAGAATGGACACGCCAGGGCCTCTAGCCACTGCAAACAAGCTCCAGACACATGCACCAACTTGTACATCTGGCTTTATGTGGGTATTGGGGAATTGAACCTGGAACATTTGACTTTGCTGGCAAGTGCTTTAACCACTAAGCCTGGGTGCTGGGGCTCCAAAGTCAGGTGCTCATGCTTGCATGGCAAGCACTTCATTGACTGAACCACCTCCCCAGGCCCCCTACTATTCTTTTTTTTATTTTTATTTTTATTTTTGGAGAGAGACACAGAAGAGACAGACAGAGAGGGAGAGGGATACAGAGAACGGGCACGCCAGCAGTCTCTCAGCTGCTGTGAATGAAATCCAGATGCGTGTACCCCCTTGTGGTCAAGTGTGGCATTGTGCCCTTGCGTCACTTTGCATCTGGCTAAACGTGGGACCTGGAGATTGGAACCGGGTTCTTAGGCTTAGCAGGCAGGCGCCTTAACCGCTAAGCCATCTCTCCTGCCCCCCTACTATTCTTAATTGTCCCCGAGAGGGCTAAAGTTGGTTTCTGCACATACAGCCATGTCAGAAACTAGAGAATCAGTGCTATATTTCCACTGTGTTATCTTTGAGTCTTCAATAAAGCCTTGATAAATATTGTGATGAATCAAATGCTTATGTCCTTCACAATTCATGTGTTGTTATACTAATCCCAAATGTAATTAAGTTGCCTTTGGAAGGTAATTAACTCAGAAGAATCTAAGGCTCACAGCAATATTAGTGTCCTAACAAAATGGACTACAGAGTGCTCTCCCGCCCACTTTCTACCACGTGAGGATAGGAGAAATTAGCAGTTGGCAATACATAAGCATCTCCACTAGAACCTGTCCACACAGGCACCCTGATTTCAGATTTCCGAGTTGGGATGAATTTCTGTTTGTCATAAGCCATCCATCCAGTCTATGGTCTTTGGTTTTCCATTTATTTTTGAAACAAGGTGTAGCAGTTACCCTCTCCTCACATTGCTGGCACAAAACACCTAACCAGAAGCATGGAAGGAAAGGATTTATTTTTCACTTAAAGTAAGGAGGGGAGATTTCATCCTGGTGGAGGGACAGCTTGGCAAAAGCAGACAACTGGGCATCACATCTTCACACCAGCAGGGAGAAAGCAGAGAGTGTGCACCTAGTTGAGGCAAGCAGAGCTGAGCTATAATACCCCAACGTCTGCTTCCAGCAACGCATCTCCTCCAGCAAGGCTCTACTTCCAAAGGTGCCACCAGATGGGGATGAAGTATAAGGCTCAACCAGAAACACTGAAGCTACAGGACATCTTTCAAACCCCCCACACAAGGTCCCACTATGAGCTTTGGCTGGCCGAGAACTCACCATGTAAATCAGGCTGTCCTCAAACTTACAGCAATCCTTCTACATCTGTCTCCCAAGTACTTGGATTATAGGTATATACTGCCATGCCCTGCTCAGTCTCTGGTATTTGTTACATTAGCCCGGATTATGACCTTCACTTTGTTTGTCCTTGGAGAATAAATAAAGGAAAATAACTTTCTTATTTTCAAGATAGGATCTCACTCTAGCCCAAGCTGACCTGGCACTCACTCTACAGTCCCAGCTTGGTCTCGAACTCGTGGCAATCCTCCTACCTCTGCCTCCCAAGTGCTGGGATTAAAGGCGTGTGTCATCATGCCCAGCAGAATTAAGGAAAATATCTTTATCACTCAGGGTCTTCAATGGTCATCAATAGAATCTGGCTTTGGCTGACTAAAAGGAGTCTGAGTAAAGGGTATTAGGAAGTTCACACAGTGATTGGGATGGTTGGAGGATTAGGCTAAAGGGTAAGTTTTCAGAAAGAATGCCCTAAATGTTTCTTAAGCAGGTCAAAAGAGGAAAATTATGAAATGTCACTAGAAATTAGTGTGCCCATTGCAGTTCTGGGCCAGGAATGACATTATACTGTGACCATGAATCAGTTATCAGCCCCGGGGAAAGACGAACGAAGATTTCAAACTTGAGCCTTGTACTACAAACACTGAGAGGTTAAATATTTTATCAGTTACATAAAGATGAATTGCCATCTGTAAAGCCAAAAACAATGTTTGAAAAGAGGGAAAAGGAACCAGGCATGGTGGCACATGCCTTTAATCCCAGCACTTGGGAGGCAGAGGCAGGAGGATCACCGTGAGTTCAAGGCCACTCTGACACTACATAGTGAATTCCAGGTCAGTCTGGGTGAGAGAAATACCCTACCTTGAAAAAAAAAGAAAAACCCCACAAAAACAAACAACAACAACAACAAAGCAAGAAGAAGGAAAAGGGGAACTGGAGATATGGCTTAGCGGTTAAGGCGCTTGCCTGCAAAGCCTAAGGACTGAGGTTTGATCCCTTAGTACCTATGTAAGTCAGATGTACAAGGTGGCATATGCGTCTGGAGTTTGTTTGCAGTGGCTGGAGGTGCTGGAGTGCCCATTCTCTTTTTCTGTCTATTTGCCTCTTTCTCGCTCTCTTTCTCAAATAAATAAATGAAAATAAAATATTTAAACCCGGCGTGGTGGCGCACGCCTTTAATCCCAGCACTCAGGAGGCAGAGGTAGGAGGATCACTGTGAGTTCGAGGCCACCCTGAGACTACACAGTGAATTCCAGGTCAGCCTGAGCTAGCGTGAGACCCTACCTCGGAAAAACCAAAACAACAAAAAAATAATAAATTGATTAAAGTAAATCAATAAAATAAAATATTTTTTAAATTTTTAAAAAGAGGGAAAAGGGAATAAGAAATTCTCAAGTCTGTAAACATTTTATGTTGAAAACAAAAATAACACTACATTGGTATATATTCTAATAGAGCTCAAAACTTTCTAAAGGAGATAAGTGTACATGTGGCCACCAGTGAAGCCATTCTGCTACATAGGGTAAGCGAAATGTTCAGGCTGCTGAGAGGATGAGACAATTTTAGACAAGGGAATGTAAGTCTCAGACCTTGAAGGAAGTACAAGATTTTGATAAGGAAACAATAGGACATTTCAGAAGGGAGCTTGGCGGACAGATAGCAGAGTTACACTGTATGGTTTATTTGGAGAGTTGTAAAAGGCTACAGTGGGTAGCAAAAAACTGGTGAAATATAACACTGAAGATATTAATTATTATTATATTATGGGTACTTTATTAAATATAAGGCTGGGACTTAAATATTTACACTTTTAAAGCACATTTGAAGTTCAGGAAGAAATGGAAAATATGGCAAACTATTTCTTTTGTTCTTACTATTTTTGGGGGAGTGGTTGAGGTAGGGTCTCACTCTAGATCAGGCTGACCTGGAAATCACTATTGTAGTCTCACGGTGGCCTCAAACTCACAGCAATCCTCCTACCTCTGCCTCCCGAGTGCTGGGATTAAAGGTGTGCACCATCAAACCTGGCCTGTTCTTACCATTTGTTTTTTTGTTTTGTTTTGTTTTGCTTTTTTGTTTTTGAGGTAGGGTCTTACTCTAGCCCAGGCTGACCTAGAATTCACTAGGAGATCTCAGGGTGGCCTTGAACTCACAGTGATCCTCCTACCTCTGCCTCCTGAGTGCTGGGATTAAAGGCATGTGCCACCACCATGCCCAGCTCTTTTTAAAAAATATTTTATTTTTATTTATTTGAGCATGAGAGAGATACAGAAATAGGCAGGTAGAGAGAAAGAGAGAGAGAATGGGCGCTCCAGGGCCTCCTGCCACTGCAGACGAACTCCAGATGCATGCATCCCCTTGTGCATCTGGCTTATGTGGGTCCTGGGGAGTCAAACCTGGGTTCTTTGGCTTTGTAGACAAGCATGTTAACCACTAAGCCATCTATCCAGCCCTATTAGACAGGTTCTTGTGCAGCTTAGCTTGGCCTTGTATTCAATATGTAGCTGAACTGACCTTGAACACTTGCTTTTCCTGCTTCTACCTCCCCAGTGCTAAGATTGCACTTATGTGTTACCATGTCTGGCTGCTACTCTATTTTTATATTGCACTATACTTGAGGTGGGTTCATGGACCCTACTTAAAGGAATAGTAAAAGAAAGATGACACACATTTATTAGAAGGGTTTTACACTATCTTACTTTAAAGTTCCTTTCTTTTTCTTTTTTTCTTTCTTTTCTTTTTGTTTTTTGTTTTTCTGAGGTAGGGTCTCACTTTAGCCCAGGCTGACCTGGAATTCATTATACAGTCTCAGGGTGGCCTCAAACTCATGGTGATCCTCCTACCTCTGCCTCCCAAGTGCTAGGATTAAGGCATGCATCACCATACCTGACAATAGTCTTTTTTGTCATAAGAATTGATCATCAGAGGTGAAAAGAACACTGACAAAGAAATTAGCAAATACTACAGCAGTAGTGAGAAAACATAGATATGGTCTGGAATGGTGGTGTGCACCAGAAATATCAACACTGAGGCAGGAGGATTGCAAATTTGAGGACAGCCTGGGGCTATATAGTGAGTTCCAGGTCAGCCTAGGCTATGAGACTGTGTTGAAGAAAAAGCAAGGAAGTGGCCTGGAGAGATGGCTTAGCGGTTAAGGCACTTGCCTATGAAGCCTAAGGACCTTGGTTCAATTCCCCAGAACCCATGTAAGCCAGATACACAAGGTGGGGCATGCATCTGGAGTTCGTTTGCAGTGGCTGGAGGCCTGGTGTGCCCATTCTCTCTATCTGCCTCTTTTTTTCTCTCTCTCTCCAATAAATAAATACAATATTAAAAAACATTTTAAAAAGAAAAAGCAAGGAAGGAAGGAAGGGAAGGAAGGAGGGAGGGAGGAAGGGAGGGAAACAAAAGGAAAAGAAAAGAACAAAACAGATTGAACTCAGAAAAAAGAAAACTGGTCATCAGCTAAGAGCTTAAGACCTTAAAGATCCCAACAGACAGAGAGCATAAAGAGACTAGAAGGCTGAGATTTGGGGCATGTTCACTTTTGTGCAGTGTAGGAAGGAAGAATAAGTGGATTAGTAAATAAAAGATGTCACAAAGAAGATCTACATTAAACATACACTTAAAGTATGTTAACCCAGACCCATCACTCTGAAATATACTACCAAAATGTTAACTGAGAAAAGTGAAAGGAAGTACTTTGAGTTTACGTAATCTTACATGCTATAAGAAAAGTTTGCATGAGAAACACGGAAGATTTTTTTTTAAAAAAATTTTTTTTGATGTAGGTTCTTACTCTAGCCCAGGCTGACCTGGAATTCACTATGTAGTCTCAGGCTGGCCTTGAACTCAGTGATCCTCCTGCCTTGGCCCCTGAAGTGCTGGGAATAAAGGTATGTGCTACCATGCCCAGGAGAAAGACAGAATGAAAGAGTATGCTACAGCCTCTAGCTGCTATAAATGAACTCCAGATGCATGTGCCACTTTGTGTATCTGGCTTTAAGTGGGTACTGAAGAATAGAATTTGGGTCATCAGGCTTTCTAATAGAAAGCACCTTAACCACTGAACCATCTTTCTAGCTCAAGATGTGTAATTTTTGAATCCAGGTTTCACAAACTAGGGGTGAAAAAGTGGGCCCCACAGCTTTCTCTGGAGTTATAGACTGTTCTTCACAGCTCATTGACTGCCTGTGAAGTTCTGATTGAAATAACTCAAATGTTCCTATAGTACTAGTTTTATCCACCATTCTTTCCTGATAGCTGTAGCAAGTGCCAAAGAAGCTCTGCTGCTCTCTGGTCACCTGCACCCCATCTGTGCCCAGACATCCTGATTGAAGCCCCATTGTGGAATTCAGGAAGAGTTCTATGGATTTGTGCTGCATGTTGGATCTGTCTTTTGACTGCCAGATTCCTTTTTTTTTTTTTTTGGGGGGAGGGGGCTTTTCAAGGTAGGGTCCCATTTTAGCCCAGGCTGACCTGGAATTCACTATGTACTCAGGGTGGCCTCGAACTCACGGCGATCCTCTTACCTCTGCCTCCCTAGTGCTGGGATTAAAGGAGTGCACCACCACGTCTGGCCTGGCCTGGATTCTTTTTTTAAAAATGTTTTATTGACAACCTCTATACCCAACATATATATATATATATATATATATATGATATAATATATCTATTATATATATGACATACCCTGATTATAATCCCCTCCCACCATCCTCCTTTATTCCCCTCCACTGAACCCTTTCTTCTTTCCAACAAATCCCTCTATTTTGATGTCATCATTTTTTTTTGCCCTTACATTATGTAGGTCTTCTGTCAGCCCCTGTGAATTCATGGATGCAGTGGCCACATTGGGTCTGGAAGACAATGTCTCAAAGCACTGCTTATCTTTTGACCCTTACATCCCTTCTGACACCTTTTCCGAAATGGTCCCTGAACCTTGGAGGGTGTGATAGAGGTGTCTCACTGAGTGACAGCTGGATTCTTTCTTTTTTGGGGGGTGGGTTTCAATGTAGGGTTTCACTTTAGCTCTGGAATTCACTGTGTAGGGTCAGGGTGGCCTTGAACTCTTGGTGCTCCTCCTACCTCTGCCTCCCAAGTGCTGGGATTAAAGGTGTGTGCCACCACGCCTGGCACAGTTGGATTCTTCATAAGTGGCAGTCAACACGGGTTCACTGTTCCATCAGGGCCAATCTCAATATGAACTCTCAGTGCAGGTGAGTGGAGAGAAGTTGTAAAATGTCATTCTTCGTTGCTTTGTAGGGCAGCATCCTCATTTGCACCCACTGTGAACTCAGCTGGCCCCATGTCTGAGGTCATACATTCCAGAGACAGTAGCTGAGGTGTCTCCCAAAACAGGCTTGTGGAGAAGCTATAGCCACTGTTGAGACTGTTGCACTCCTTGTGGCCCTTGTAGCTTGCAATCTGGGCACCAGGCCTCATCCTATTCAGGTCTGTCTGCTTCATGAAGCCAGCCTACCTTAGGGCTGTCCTGGCTGATCAAGGCCCCCCCACCTGCACAGACTTAGGACTTCAGAGTGTGTTGTTTGGGGTGGGGAGGGGGTCTGAGTATGACCTCACTTCCTCCTTACTGCTCTTGAACATCTCAGTGAAAATGTTTGTCATCTCAGCTCATCGCTGCCAAATATACTGTATAATTTATTTACTACATTTGTTTTTTGCTTTCCTTTGCTTCTCATAAGGGCAAGGTTTTTTTTTTTTTTCTTTTCTTTTTTCTTTTCTTTTTGCTTCATTTTGTTTATTTAGAATGATGCCTGTGGAGAGATGGCTTAGGGGTTAAGGCACTTGCCTGCGAAGCCTAAGGACCCAGGTTCAATTCTCCAGGTCCCACGTAAACCAGATGCACATGGTGGTGCACGCATCTGGACTTCATCTTCAGTGGCTAGAGGCCCTGGTATGCCAACTCTCTCTCTCCCCCTCCTCTGTCTAATAATAAATAAATAATATAATAGAATGATGCCTGCTGCTCAATAAATACTTGAGTGAATAAACAGAATTGGGGCAAGCAAAAAAGAAAGAAAGAAATTTATTTGAAAACATGTAATTTAGTACAGCACTGACAATTGCTTGGTTCAAAGCACACAGTGGCACTGGTGATTAAACATCAGGTTCTGGATCCCTTTGTCAGTTGTGCTGCTTGGCCACTTCAGCATCGCCCTAGGCAGAGTGCATCTGGGGGCCTCTCTCACATCCTGCTTTGGGGCTGTATCCATTCAAGGTTGATGACTTTGCCCTACGAGTTGTTCTAAAACCTTTGACTATTATTCTTGCTATTGATGGTGGTGAAAGAATCCGTAAGAAATGAGCACGGGGCAGCAGAAGGGGCCCTGATAAGGTGCATCTTCAGAGAGCCTTATCGGCAGTTAACAGCTTGGAATGGGCACCAGAGAGTGATGATCAGATAGAAAAGCATGAGCCTGAGCATGGAGGGTTGGTGGCACTTCTCTCTGGGGTGGCGGTGGTGTGGCTGTGACACAGCATTAATGGCATTTAACCAAGCAAATCGATGGAAGGAAGTACTTGGGAGGGCTCCCGAGTGGTCACCACCTTACAACATATTGAGGAGGAAAAAATTGGTTCAATTTTGTAAAAGGCCTGAAAATTAAAGTGATGAGAGATGAACACAGTGGCCCAGGCCCTTTAATCCCAGCAGTAGGGAAGCTGAGGTAGGATGATTAAGAGTTTGAGGCTAACATAGGCTGCATACTCACACTCCGTTTCATGTTTTTTTAAAAATAGTAAAAGATAGATTTAATCACTTATAGTTCACAGAAAAATGTGACTTAATGATTTCATTAGATTGCAATATATATATAGGAGAAGCGAAGAAAGAAAAGCACTTACAGGAAAGCAAGTCAGTTTTTGAAAGGACTAATGGGCTCTTGGGAGATTAGATGGGAGATAGGACAGTTCTGTGACAGTGACTGTCCCTGTGTGATGTAGAGACCTGACAATAGAGTCAATCTTCCCTGATTGCTCCCAGGGAGGAGTCGAAGGAGACAGTTTATGAAAATTGATTTCTTTGGAGTTCTTGTGGGAAGCTTTGCTTTTAGGCAGGCAATTCAGGAACTCAAAATTGTCTGCCCAAAAGAATTTCTATGCCACAGTGGTTGATATCTCTTTAGTCCCTAACTCCTTTTGAGTGTTGGGAGTAAAAGAGCAGAAAGATGAAGCTAACTTTAATTACTTTTTCTTACCATCTGACATGTAGTTTTGAGGACCTTGCCATTTCAATATTAAATTGAGATGATACTTATTTATCATAGGTAAAATTGGTAAAGCCAGACAAGACATAGTACTTGCCCTCAAGATGCTTATCATCTGGGGGAAGAGACACAATTATGGCTTTTCAAACACGTCACTTATATATTATAGGACTGGAGGTGTTGTTCAGTGGCAAAGCCCAGGGTTTAAGCCCCAGACTGCAAAAGAAAATGCATACTATAGATTATAAATGTACCTTAACTGTAAACTGTATGAGACCAATGTAAAGATAGTGAGTCACTGGCAGCATTCTATCACTAGCAGGTATTGTGGTTTTAACTTCCCTAGAGAATTCTTCCTACCAGTGAAAGGGTTACCTTGAGCTGGGTGTGGCGGGCCAAGTCTATAATCCCAGTACTCAGAAAACTGTGGAGGATCATTGGAAGCCAGCCTGGGATGCATACTAAGATCCTGTCTGAAAAAACAAAACAAAACAAAACAAACAAATATATATTGTGCTTTCTGGAACTTGTGAAATGTCCAAACCCATTTCAAATTGAGTGCATCTTACACTGTGTTGATTAGTGAACTCATGCCAGCTCCTGACCACACGGTTCCAAGTTTCCTCTTCAGAAAGAGGAGCCCTGATAGTATTTTTCCTTTGGTCCAACAATTATTTCTATGCCTCCCTTTAATTTTCAAGAAACTTTATTTGTTTGGGGCTATGTTAGTAGCAATCTATAGCACACAGATCCTGCTTGAGGTGTATGCTAAATCATGCAGTATGTGTGTGTTTAACCAGTGGCTGTTTTTCAGTCCAGACACACATTGCCTTGTCATGACAGGTGACATTGACTCTGCATGGAAATATGCTTTCTAGACACTTGTGGTTGAGAGCCCCATGTTTTGGTAAGACACAATGTAAAAAGAGCTCTGTTTGCATGATAGGAGGTCACGGGGGAGGGAATGATATATTTCTTCCTTAGCTTATTATAATTAGAGATATTTGTATGAAAATAGAATCACTGTTGCTTAAGTGTTGCTCAGCTCTGCTGACGGGTTCTCACTCACTGGCAGCGTCCTTTGTGATATAATAGTTAGTTGCTGTGGAGATGATTATCCTGTCATGGAGAAAAGAGACTTATGAATTTAAATGAAGAGCGAGCAGCAGGAGCAAAAGAAGCCAAGCACTTCATCTAATTTAATTTTCTCTTGCCTTTTTAATATATGATATATCATAAAGTTGGAGGCATCAGCTTAAATAATAGTTTCAGGATTGATGATGAATAGCATCAAAAAGAAATTTCCCAAGAAAAGGCCAGATAGATCATTGCCATCCTACATAGAAGCAAGAGTGAGCTCAGATTATAAAAAAAATTCAGCAACAATAAACATTTGCTATTGAAGCCATTCTCCAATATTCAAATAAACAAGCTATTTGGATAGTTTCATTGCAGTTTAATTTTTTTTTTTCAAAGTAGGGCCTCACTCTGGCCCAGGCTGACCTGGAATTCACTCTGTAGTCTCAGAATGGCCTCGAACTCATGGCGATCCTCCTACCTTTGCCTCCTGAGTGCTGGGATTAAAGGTGTACGCTGCCACAACCGGCTGCAGTTTAATTTTTTTAAGGGAAAAGAGATGTTTAGTTTGTATTATTATTATTTTCTTTATTTTCAAGCAGAGAGTGAGAGCAAGAGTGGGAGGGAGAGAGAGAGAGAGACAGAGAATGAGTGGCTATGCCACGCCTCTTGTAAATGAACTCTAGACATATGTACTACTTTGTACATTTGGCTTTACGTGGGTACTGGGGAATCAAACCCAGGCTGTCATAGTTTGTAAGTAAGAACCTTTAACCACTGAGCCAACACTGAGTTAACTTAGGTGTCATTCACCAAGTAGGAAGCAGAGCGTTGAGATAGAAAGGCAACGAGCTTGGTATCAAACAGAGCTGAGTTAAAACCCTATCCTGTCCTTTCTAAGCTGTTATCTTAAGCAGGCCAGTTGATACTCTTTGAGATTTAGTTTCATTAATTTTAAAGTTGAGATGAGGGCTTGCGATATGGCTTAGCAGTTAAAAACACTTGCTTGTAAAGCCTGATGGCCTACGTTTGCTTCCTTAATATCCCCATAAAGCCAGATGCACAAAGTGGCACATGCATCTGGATTTCATTTGCAGGGGCAAGAGAACTGGGTGTACCTATTGCCTCTCTCAAATAAGTAAAAATATAAAAAATGTAAAAACGTTTCAGGCTAGGGAGATGGTTCAGTGCTTAAAGACACTTACTGGCAAAGCCTACTAGCTCCACTTCAATTCCTCAGGACCCATGTAAAGCCAGATGCACAAAGTGCTGCATACATCTAGAGTTCATTTGCAGTGGCAAGAGATCCTGGCACACTCATTCCCTCCCTTCCTCTCTCTTTTTTTCTATCATCTCTATATCTACAATCTACATTTCCTTGCAAATGAACAAATAAGATATTTTTACAAATATAATAAAGTTGGGATGAATTTGTAAATTTTTTAAAATTAAAAAAAATTTTTTTTTTGGTTTTTCGAGGTAGGGTCTCACTCTGGCCCAGGATGACCTGGAATTAACTATGTAGTCTCAGGGTGGCCTTGAACTCATGGCAATCCTCCTACCTCTGCCTCCCAAGTGCTGGGATTAAAGGCGTGCGCCACCATGCTGGGCTAAATTTGTAAGTTTTTAAAAAAATTATTTTTATTGGCCAGGTATGGTGGCACACGCCTTTAATCCCAGCACTTGGGAGGCAGAGGTGGGAGTATCATCATGAGTTTAAGGCCACCCTAAGACTGCATAGTGAATTCTAGGTCAGCCTGAGCTAGAGTGAGACCCTACTTTGAAAACCAATATCTATCTATCATCTATCTATCTATCTATCTATCTATCTATCTATCTATCTATCTATTTAATTTTATTAGAGTCTGAGAGAGAGGAGAGAGAGAGAGAGAGAGAGAGAGAGAGTGAGTGAGAATGGGAGCACCAGGGCCTCTAGCCACTGCAAATGACCTCCAGACACATGTACCACCATGTGTATCTGGCTTATGTGGGACCTGGAGAATTGAACCTGGGTCCTTCGGCTTCATAGGTATGTGCTTTAACAGCTAACCCATCTCTCCAGCATGTATGTATGTATGTATGTATGTATGTATGTATGTATGTATGTATGTATGTATTTGTAAGCAGAGAGAGAAGGGGTGGGGAGAGGGAGAGAGAATGGTTGTGCCAGGGCTTCTAGCTACTGCAAATGAACTCCAGACTCATGTGCAACTTTGTGCATCTGGCTTTATGTGGGTACTGGGGAATTGAACCCAGGTTATTAGACTTTTCAGGCAAACACCTTAACTGCTGATCCATCTCTCCAGCCAGCCCTGTTACGTTGTTTTTAGGTTGATCCATGTAGTCATGCCAGTTGTTTATAGCCAATAGCAATCATTCCTTGATCCTTGCATTCATTCTGACAGATCAGTGTCCATTCTGTGGTAGTTATCATACATCATGAGGGAATCAGCTGTATTAGTTAGGACAGGATAGGCTATACTGCTATAACAGATGAATTATGACATCTCCATGGGTTAGCATAATGACAATATTTCTGTTCTGATGGATTCAAATGTAGGTCAGGCAGATTTCTTTCTTCTTGTGGCTAATGGCTTCCAACCCAAGATCATTATGTTGTAGAAAAGACAGGTGAAGGAAGCACACCAGCCTTTTTTTTTTTTTTTTTTTTTTTTTTTTTTTTTTTTACAGGTAGGGTTTCACTGTAGCCCAGGCTGACCTGAAACTCACTATGACATCTCAGGGTGGCCTGAAATTCAAGGCAATCCTCCTACCTCCTGAGTGCTGGGATTAAAGGCGTGCCCCACCATACCCAGCCACACCAGCCTTTTTTTTTTTTTTGAGAGAGAGAGAGAGGAAGAGGCAGACAGAGAGAGAATGGGCGTGCCAGGGCCTTTTCAACTGCTGTGAACGAACTCCAGACGCATGCACCCCTTGTGCGCATGTGCAACATTGCACACTTGCGTCACTTTTGCATCTGGCTATTCGTGGGACCTGGAGATTTGAACAAGCATTCTTAGGCTTTGCAGGCAGGTGCTTTAACCGCTAAGCCATCTCTCCAGCCCCACACCAGCCTTTTAACTTCCTTGATGCCAAACAGGCACGTGTCATTTCTACGCATACACTATCGTTCAGAACTGTCTGCACATGGTCACACAGCCTCAACTGTCTGCAAGGGAGGCTAGGAAATGTAGTGGGAACTAGGAAATCACTGAGTGGTGACTGTCTCGCCACACCCCCACTAGTTTCTGCGAGGCTTCGATGAGGAAATACGAACGACTTACAACTGTACCAATAAGCCAGGTTAGATGACCAAGGCTGATTCAGGTTGGAGGCTAGGGATGAATGACGACTTGGTTGACATTATTTTCAGTTTCACCTAAAACCAGTGAAGAGGCAGAAGGAATGATACACTTAAAGTTGACCATGCAAGATAGTGCATGACAAACACAGGATCCCAGTATGTGCAAGTACTGGGATCCTTACTGAAGCATGTCTCAGATTGAGCCCACGTCAGGGAAGAATATGCCAGGTTAGATGCGCCCAGAACAAGGCTTACTATCTTTCAACATCTTAGGGCTGGATGGTGGTAATATGGGGGACAGAGGGAGACAAGTCAACATGTAAGGGTTGTGCTTTTACCATAAAAAAACCTCTTAGCCAGGTGTGGTGGGGCACACCTTTAATACCAGCATTTGGGAGGCAGAGGTAGGAGGATCGCTCTGAATTTGAGGCTAGCCTGGGGACTACAGAGTGATTTCCAGGTCAGCCTGGGGTAGAGTGAAACCCTACCTTGAAAACAACAACAACAACAACAACAACAACAACAACAACAACAACAACAACAACAAAATCTCTTGCAGGGCTTGGGAGATGGCTCAGGGGTTAAGAAATCTCTCATTTAGTCATAGTTTTCTCTTATTTAGTTTATTCCTTAGCATGTCTTTCAGACTGTATTAGTAAGAATGTCCTGCATTAATACTTTATGTCTGTGGTAGAATTATGCTGGATTTTATAGGGAATGCTAAAGAATAATACAAACCTTAACCTCTTACTACTGCAAATGAATTCCGGCTGCATGCGCCACTTTGTGCGTTTGGCTTTACATGGACACTAGGGAATTGAACCTGGCTGTCAGGCTTGTAAGCAAGCACCTTTAACCATGGAACCCTAGACTTTACTTCTTAGAGGTTCTCTCACCTCCCAATAATGCCAGCCTAGGGATTGGGCCTTTGGAGGGCAGTCAAGGTCTAAGTAGTGGTAGAAAAGTCAATGCATAAATGCAATACTATCTACAAAATACAGTTAATTTAAAAATAGAGTAACAGAATGTGTTGATTTTGAGTACTCATAACAAAAAAAAAGAATGAAAGAAAAGAATGAGAAAGTCTATAGAACTCAGCAGAATTAATTCTCTGTGGACGGTTAAAGAATGGCTTAGATTCAGGGGCTACAGTCAAAGTACAGAGATCACATTTAACTACAGGACTAGTTTTGGACATTGAGACGATTTCCACACAGTTGCTTATACACTAGTACCCAGAGTAGTCTTGGTGCCATGGGAATGAAATGTAGATGAGGTCAGATATGCTCTGGATCTTCAGAGAAGTGCTGGGAAAGACTGGGAAGGCAGAGCTCAGGGGTTGCTGTTACCTGGTGAGAGCTAGATGAGGGAGAGAATTGTGCATTGCTATGTCATACCAAAAGCTTACATGTACTGGGCGTGGAGGCAAACACCTTTAGTCCCAGCACTCCGGAAAGCAGAGGTAGGAGGATCACCCTGAGTTCGAGGCCACCTTGAGACTACATAGTGAATTCCAGGTCAGCCTGGGCTAGAGTGAGACCCTACATTGAAAAATAAAACAAAACAAAACAAAACAAAACAAAAAAATAGCTTACATGTGCTTTTGAATTACATTTACAATTGTAATCATTATCTGTTTATACATTATCTGTATATATAGTTTAAGCATGTATAAGGTTTTGTTATTGTTGTTCGTTTTTTAAGGTAGGGTCTCACTGTAGCCCAGACTATCCTGGAACTCATGTAATTTAAGGCTGCCCTTGAACTCATGGTAAGCCTCCAACCTCTGCCTCCCAAGTGCTGGGATTAAAGGTGTGCGCCACTATGCCCAGCTTTTTGTGTAAATTTTTTGAGACACAATATTTACATATGTTTATGGGATATATATATATTATGATAATTTGGTACTTATTTAAATCTTAATATTATAAGCATTTTCCATTTTGTGAAATAATATTTAAAACACAATTTGTTAAAAAGAGATACCACAATTTGTAGTGTATAGAAAATAGTATTGAATAAGATTTAATTAATGAGATTTAGGGAAATGAAGGCATGATGAGAGTGAAAATTTTCTTTTCTTTTCTTTTTTTGAAAATTTTCTTTATAATAGAAACTGTTAATAAATGAGTTTTTCAGGAGTCTAGCCCGCATGAAGCCCTGGATGTGATCCCCAGCCCAGGGTAAACTTGGGTGTGGTGGTACATGCATAGCAAGTGCAAGGTAGTCTAGGTTACATAAGATCTTGTCTCAAGAAAAGCCAAAAAGAGGGCTGGAGAGATGGCTTAGCGGTTAAGGTGCATGCCTGTGAAGCCTAAGGACCCTGGTTCGCTTCTCCAGGTCCCACGTAAGCCCAGATGCACATGGTAGTGCATGCGTTTAGAGTTCATTTGTAGTGGCTAGAGGCCCTGGTGCACCCATTCTCACTCTCTCTCTCCCTCTGTCTGTCTCAAATAAAATAAAATAAAATAAAATAAAATAAAATAAAATAAAATAAAATAAAATAAAATAAAATAAAATAAAATCTTTTAAGAAAAGACAAGATAAGACCAGGCGTGGTAGTGCACGCCTTTAATCCCAGCACTTGGGAGGCAGAGGTAGGTGGATCACCCTGAGTTCAAGGCCAGCTTGAGAATACATAGTGAATTCCAGGTCAGCCTGGGCCAGAGTGAGACCCTACCTCAAAAAACAAAAATAGAAAACAAACAAACAAACAACAAAAAACGAAAAGACAAAACAAATGAGTTTTAAAAAATATTTTGTATATTACTTTATTTTTTTAATTTTAATTTTAATTTTGTTTTTTGTTTTTTTCCTCCTACCTCTGCCTCCTGAGTGCTGTGATTAAAGGCATGCGCCAACATGCCTGGCTACTTTATGTTTTGGAAGAAACAAAAACCTGACAGGATTCAGCAAATGATGCCCAGAGAATATGTATAGCTCATCAACTAAAACACAAATATGATTATTATTTCAAAAATAGTTTAAATGTTTTCTTGAAAGTAATAAAATTACTTTAAACTAATAGCGCATTCTTTATAAGTAATGAGTCTAATGTAGTCTAATTTATATGTTCAGCTGAGCCAAGCTATTAACACAGAAGTTGAGTTAATTTTCAATTTCAAATAAAAATATCAACTCTCCGTGATTGGGCTAAAATGAAAAGCAGCTTGATACTAAGAGACAGAATCTCATACAGCATCTAGAGCTGGGCTGCAGCTCAATGCAGAATACCTGTCTGGCATGTGCAAGGCCTCAAGTTTCATCTTTAGCACAAGAAAAAAGTATTAAAGAGGAGCATATAGGCTTCTGAGTCAGAAAAAAGTGAGTTTACAGCAAGTACTGTCACTTCTTAGCTATTTATTTATTTATTTATTTATTTATTTATTTATTTATTTATCGACAGTCTGGCTGTATAGCTCAGACTGACCTTGAACTTGCTTTGTGAGGAGACAAAGGGGGCTAGAATGTACAGGGAAGTTAACAGAGGCTTTAAAAAACAAAGACCTGGGCTGGAGGGATGGCTTAGCAGTTAAGGCATTTGCCGGCAAAGCCAAAGGACCCAGGTTCAATTCCCCAGGACCCATATAAACCAAATGCACAAGGGGGTGCATGCATTTGGAGTTTGTTTGCAGTGGCTAGAGGCCCTGGTGTGCCCATTCTCTCTCTCTCTCTGTCAAATAAATAAATAAATAAAATAAAATAAAAAACAAAGACCTGTTGGGCTTGGGGCTCAGCCCTTAGCAGTGAATCCGAGCCCTTTCTGGCACAGACAAATAAATGCTGCTTCCTACTGCAAGCCTCGCTGTCCTGCCTCCCTGTTCGAGAATGCTGTTACAGCTCCATAGCCCAGGCTGCTTCCAAGTGCGGTCATTTTGCCTCAGCTTCCTAATACTGGCATTACAGGTGTGGGTCTCTGTGCTTATCAGGGATAATCACCTAACTTTTTTCAGCTTCATTTCCCAAATGTATAAAAGTATAAAATACAGATGTCTAAATTTACTTTCAGATTTAGGACAATGAAGAAGTGAAAATGAAAGTTTTCTTTATAATAATAACTGCTATGAAATGAGTCTTTCAGGGGCTGGGGCTGTATGGCAGTTTGTAAGAGTTAAAGGAGAATATAGTTTTGAAATGACAAGACATAGTAGATGGTTAATAAGTGTTACTTATCTCATTATTAAGTGTCTTATTGGTAGACAGACTAGCGACCCATATTTGTAATTATCTGGCTAGTATGGACTCATCATAATTTGACTGTACAGTAATATATTCCTTAGTTGTTAGAAACTGTCATTCTCATTAGAGTATTATAAGGCGTGAAGTAAACAATCTGTCTCTTGTTATTTTCTGCTAACCATAATCTAAACCTGGCTCCAGATCATGAAAAAAAAGAAAACAAAGACAAAAGGCCCACGGTCATTAGAATATGGAATAACTTTTAGATAATTTAGGGGAAACAGATTGTTTGAATTGTTTGAAGGCAGACTTTCATTTGAAAATAAGAAACAGCATTAGATATGTACAGGGACTTTTGTGCTTTGACTAGACATGGTTTAAGGTTAAACCCTTTAATATATTTTATTTAACATCCTTGTGGTCTGTGAAATGGTTAAATGATTGGATTTCTATGTATTTTGTGCAACAAAATGAATAGCAATTTAAGTGCTTTTTTTTTTAATTTTTATTGATTTTTAATCTTACATACCAAAAAAAACCCCACCTGATATTTCCCTCCCCTCCCCCATTCCACTTTAGAACTCCAGTCTCCATCATATCCCCTCCCTTTCTCCATTAGTCTCTCTCCTAATTTGATGACATCATCTTTCTCTTCTATTTTGAGGGTCTTGCAAAGGTATTGCTAGGCACTGCAAGATCATGGATATCGAGGCCAATTTCTGTCTGGGCAGCTGCATAGTAAGAGGTCATATCCTTCCTTTGGCTCTTCCATTCTATCCGCCCCCTCTTCCGCAATGGTCCCTGAGCCACTGGAGGATGTGACAGAGGTGTTTCAGTGCTAGGCACTCCTCCATCCCTTCTTCTCAGCACTATGTTGCCTTTTGTGTCGTCCCAGTGGTCATCACCATCTGAAAAGAGAAGCTTCTCTAGCCAGAAGTGAGAATAGCGTTAATATGTGGACATGAACATTTAGTGTAGTGTCCCCAGGGCAGCTTGGTGGGAATAATATATACATTTAGTCAGACATGAGCAGGCTTATACCCCCAAGGCTCATGACCTCACCTACCATAGACTTTTACTTAGGTTTTTCAGTACCGGGTATGTATTCCCTCCCGTAGAGAGGGCCTTCAGTCCAATTATGGAGCAGTTGGTTACCCCAAGAGTAGACACGCCACTATTGCACCTGTTCAGTCATTGGGCCTGTCTGGCCAAGCTTGAATATTCAGCATCCACTATTTTCACTGTTGATGGCTTCTGTCTCCCATACGCTGCGTGCAGTACAGCTTTTCCAGCTTTCAGTTGGCTGGTCTACAGGGAGAAGGTTTTCTGCTCAGCACCAGCTTGCTTTCTCAGTGTCCTTGCCTCTCAGGCATGAGATGTCTTCAGCAATAGGGTCTTACTATCTATTTCTCTAGGGAAACCAAGGGCTTTGGCAAAAGCCTTAATGTTTTGGAGGCTACCGGGACCTCCTTGGCCAACATCTCACTGGAAGGAGTTCCATCCCAGGTACTGAAAATTTTCTAGTAACAGTCTACATCTTCTAGACGTGACCTTAATCAAAAAGTAGTTTTACATATTTCTTATTGATAATATCTTGAGTTTAGATTGTCCCTCCCCTGCCCTTTTTGTATGCATTCTCTTCCCATGGCCTCGCTTAGGCCATTCCCTCCCTGTACTCAGTTCTTCTACTTACATATGTGTATTACCATACACTTAAGTCCTTCCCTTTCTTCCCTCCCTTATAGCCTTTTACCCGCTTACTGGTTTCTGGTACCTATTTTTGGTTCCAGTTCATACACAAGTCTATACATTGGTAGCTAGGATCCACATATGAGAGAGAACATGTGACGTTTGGCTTTCTGAGCCTGGGTTACCTCACTAAGTATAATCCTTTCCAGATCCATCCATTTCCTGCAAATTTCATAATTTCATTTTTCTTTACTGCTGAATAGAACTCCATTGTGTAAATGTACCACAACTTTATTATCCACTCATCTGTGGACGGACATCTAGGCTGCTTCCATTTCTTAGCTATTGTGAATAGAGCAGCAATAAACATGGTTTTGCAAGTATCTCTAAGGAAGTGAGAAGAGTCCTCTGGATATATGCCTAGGAGTGCTATAGCTGGATCATATGGTAAATCTATTTCTAGCTGTCTCAAGAACCTCCACACTGATTTCCACAGTGGCTGGACTAGCTTACATTCCCACGCCAACACTTATTGTCATTTGTTTTCTTGATGGCAGCCATTCTGACAGGAGTGATATGGAATCTCAAAGTGGTTTTAATTTGCATTTCCCTGATGGCTAAGGATGTAGAACATTTTTTTAGATGTTTATATGCCATCTGTGTTTCATCTTCCGTGAATTCTCTATTTGGTTCCATAGCCCATTTTTTAACTGGGTTGTTTGAATTCTTGTTATTCTGTTTTTTGAGTTCTTTGTATATTCTGGATATTAATCCTCTGTCAGATGAATAACTGGCAAAGATTTTCTCCCATTCTGTAGGTTGTCTTTTTGCTCTATTCACAGTGTCCTTTGCTGTACAAAAGCTTTGTAATTTTATAAGGTCCCAGTGGTTGATTAGTGCTTTTATTCTCTGAGCAATTGGAGTTATATTCAGAAAGTCCTTGCCTATTCCAATATGTTGAAGAGTTTCCCCTACTTTTTCCTCTAGCATTTTCAGAGTTTCAGGTCTGATATTAAGGTCCCTGATCCATTTGGACTTGATTCTTGTGCAAGGAGAGAGACAAGGATCTATGTTTATCCTTTTACAAACAGATGTCCAATTTTCCCAGCACCACTTGTTAAAGAGGCTATCTTTTCTCCAATGAGTATTTTTGGCGTTTTTGTCAAAAATCAGGTAGCTGTAGCTGTCTGGATTAATATTTGGGTCTTCTATTCTGTTCCATTGATCTACCTGTCTGTCCTTGTGCCAGTACCATGCTGTTTTTGTTACTATGGCTTTGTAGTATAACTTAAAATCGGGTATGGTTATACCACCTGCCTGATTTTTTGTTATGCAAAATTGTTTTGGCTATTCGAGGTTTTTTGTGTTTCCAGATGAATTTTAGTATTGTTTTTTCTATTTCTGTGAAGAATGCTATTGGGATTTTAATGGGGATCGCATTAAATGTGTAGATTGCTTTTGGTAAGATTGACATTTTCACTATATTGATTCTTCCAATCCAGGAGCATGGAATGTCTTTCCATTTCCTTGTGTCTTCTGCAATTTGTCGCTCGAGTTTTTTATAGTTCTCATTGTAGAGATCCTTCACTTCCTTGGTTAAGTTTATTCCAAGGTATTTTATTTTTTTGAGGCAATTGTGAATGGGAGAGATTCCCTGATTTCATCCTCTGCATGTTTGTTGTTAGTGTATAGAAAAGCTACTGATTTCTGTGTGTTTATTTTGTATCCTGCTACATTGCTAAAAGTGTTTATCAGCTCTAATAATTTGCTGGTAGAGTCCTTAGGATCTGTTATGTATAGAATCATATCATCTGCAAATAATGATAATTTGACCTCTTCCTTTCCGATTTGTATCCCCTTTATGAGTGCCTCTTGCCTTATTGCTATGGCTAAGACTTCCAATACTATATTAAATAATAGTGGAGAAAGTGGACACCCTTGTCTTGTTCCTGAATTTAGAGGAAAAGCTTCAAGTTTTTCCCCATTAAGTATTATGTTGGCTGTAGGTTTGTCATAAATAGCTTTTATTATGTTGAGATATGTACCTTCTATTCCAAGTTTCTGTAGTACTTTCACCATGAAGGGGTGTTGGATTTTGTCAAATGCCTTTTCTGCATCTATTGAGATGACCATGTGATTTTTGTCCTTCAGACCATTTATATGGTGTATTACATTTATGGATTTGCGTATGTTGAACCATCCCTGCATCTCTGGGATAAAGCCTACTTGGTCAGGGTGAATAATCTTTCTGATATATTCTTGTATTCTGTTTGCCATTATTTTGTTGAGAATTTTTTGCATCTATGTTCATGAGGGAGATTGGTCTATAGTTTTCTTTTTTGATCTGTCTTTGTCCGGTTTGGGTATCAGGGTGATGCTGGCTTCATAGAAGGATTTTGGTAGAATTCCTTCCTCTTCTATTTTATGGAAAAGTTTGAGAAGCATTGGTGTTAGATCTTCCAGGAATGTCTGGTAAAATTCAGTAGTGAATCCATCTGGGCCTGGGCTTTTTTAATTGGGAGACTTTTTATGACTGCTTGGATCTCTGTGGTTGTTATAGGTCTATTTAAATGGTTTATCTCATCTTGATTTAATTTTGGTAGGTCATATAAATCAAGGAAATCATCCATTTCTTTCAGGTTTTCAAACTTAGAGGCATATATATTCTTAAAGTATGTCCGTATGATTTTCTGAATTTCTTTGGTATCTGTTGTGATGTTGCCTTTTTCATCTCTAATTTTATCAATTTTTGTCTCTTCTCTCTTTCTTTTGGTCAGATTTGCTAAGGGTTTGTCAATCTTGTTAATCCTTTCAAAGAACCAACTCTTTGTTTCATTGATTTTTTTGATTGTTTTTTTGGTTTCCATTTCATTAATTTCTGCCCTAACCTTTATTATTTCTTCCCGTCTACTGATTTTTGGTTTGCCTTGTTCTTCTCTTTCCAAGGCCTTAAGGTGAAGCATTAAATTGTTTAGTTGTGAACTCTCTAGTTTCTTAATATAGGCACTTAGAGCTATAAATTTCCCTCGTAGGACTGCCTTCATTGTGTCCCACAGGTTTTGGTATGTTGTATTCTCATCATCATTTGATTCTATGAATTTCTTGATTTCCTTCTTAATTTCTTCAATGACCCATGTGTCATTCAATAATGTACTGTTTAGTCTCCATGAATTTCTGTATGCTCTGTAGTTTTTCTTGTTGTTGATTTGCAGTTTAATCCCATTGTGGTCAGATAGCATACAAGGGATTATTTCAATTTTCCTGTATTTGTTGAGATTTGATTTGTGTCCTATTCATATGGTCTATTTTAGAGAATGACCCATGTGCCGCTGAGAAGAATGTATATTCTGCAGTATTTGGATGGAATATTCTGCATATATCTGTTAGGTCCATTTGTTCCATGATATCATTTAATGCAGTTGTTTCTCTGTTTATTTTTTGTTGGGTAGACCTGTCAAGTGATGAGAGCGGGTATTGAAGTCACCCACTACTATTGTGTTAGGTGTTATTTCTGACCTTAAGTCTGATAGTGTTTGTTTGATGTAATTGGGGGCCCCGTGTTGGGAGCATAAATGTTTAGGATTGTGATATCCTCCTGTTGGAGTGTTCCTTTAATCAGTATAAAGTGACCTGCTTTATCTCTCCTCACTAATGTTGGTTTGAAGTCTATCCTGTCAGAAATTAGAATGGCAACCCCTGCTTGTTTTCTGGGTCCATTTGCTTGATATATCTTTTTCCAGCCTTTCACCCTAAGAATGTTTCTATCTTTTATTCGGATGTGAGTTTCCTGAAGGCAACAGATGGTAGGATCCTGCTTTTTAATCCAGTCTGCAAGTCTATGTCTTTTGATTGGGGCATTGAGGCCATTGATATTAAGAGTTATTATTGAAAGATATGTATTTGATCTGTCCATTTTTCTTGTTTTGTAGTTCTTCCTGGTTTTCTTTTTACTCACTTGTTCTAGCTGTTGAATATGATTTTTTTTTCCTATTTCCTGCTGTGTGTGTTTTGCTTTTTCTTCAGCATGAATGATTCCTGCAAGTATTTTCTGTAGAGCTGGCTTAGTTGTCATAAATTCCTTTAGCCTGTCTTTGTTGTGGAATGTCCTTATTTCTCCATCAATTTGGATAGAAAGCTTTGCAGGATAAAGTAATCTTGGTTGACAGTTTTTATCTTTCAGAACTTGAATACATCACTCCAGGCCCTCCTGGCTTTTAGGGTTTGTGTTGAGTAATCTGCTGTGACCCTGATGGGTTTCCCCTTAAATGTCATTTGCTTTTTCTCTCTAACTGCTTTCAGTATACTTTCTTTGGTTTGTGTATTTAGTAGTTTAATTATAACATGGCGAGAAGAGGTTCTTTCTAGGTTTTGTCTGTTTGGTGTTCTAAATGCTTCTTGTATCTGCATTGGCATTTCTTTCCCAATTTGGGGAAAATTTTCTTCTATGATTTTATGGAAAACACCTACTAAGCCTCTGGATTGAAATTCTTCCCCTTCTGCTATACCTTGAATTCTTATGTTTGATCTTTTCATAGTGTCCCTCATGTCTTGGAGTTCCCATTCATACCTTTCTATTAGCTTGTCTTTCTCTTTGTTGGACTGTGATAGATCTGCCACCTCGTCTTCTAGCTTGGATATTCTGTCCTCTCCTTCATCCATTCTACTAGTGAGACTTTCCACAGAGTTTTTTATTTCACTGACTGTGTTCTTCAATGTTAAGATTTCAGCCTGGTTTTTCTTCAGTAGTTCTATTTCCTTGTTCATGTCCTCTAATGACCTTTTTATTTCATTAAACTGTTTCTCTGTAATCTCCTTCAACAGTTTGTTTTCTTCTCTAATTCCTTTGTTTTCTTCTCGGATTGCTTTCATTTCTTCTTTCATTTCTTTGAGCATAGATATCATCATTCCCTTGAAATCTTTGTCAGGAATTTCATCTAAAACAGTCTCATTGTTGGACCTATCTGATGGATTTGCAATTTTTGGTGGAATTGCATTGTCTTGATTCTTTGTGTTTCTTGTATTATAATGTAGTGACTTTTGCATCCTGGATTGCTTTGATGCTTAGGTTTCCTATTTATCTTCAGTGTTCTTAGGTGTTGTGATCCACCTTTATATTATTTTAGGATATGGGTTTAAGGTGTCAAGTGTAGCACTTGTACTTAAGTAGAAGTACTCTAGCTGTTGAGTTTGCTTGTTAAGCAATTATTGTAGTAGACTGGTGGAACAATTTCGATGCAAGTTCTAAACTTCAACAGAGCAAAATACACATTCAATTGACATGAACACAGAGTATACAAGTGTGAGAATTGAGACAACCAGTCCTATAGGGTTAAAATCCCTAAGGGCATGTGATGGTCCACTCCCTTAGTCCTGTCAGCTTGGGAATCAGACCCTGTCCTCAATAATAACTGAAGCAAAAGATAAAGGCCCTTTAAATCTATAAGTAGTACAGATAGCAATATTCAACCCCTCACATTCAGCTTATTTGAAAATGGTAAAGCCACCCACAAATATGTAATACATACCCTGCCTTGACCTGGAAAGAGTGGTTAGCACTTCCAATGCAGGCCTTTGTTATCTTTTGGTGTGGCTTTTAAACTCACCAATGCTGGGTGCCCACCTCATTACCTGGGCTGTGGAGCTTGGGTCAGGTCAGCTGGGGCCGGTGTTGACGATGTGGTTCAAATTTGCCACTGGTTGTTGTTCGATTCTACCAATTCCCTGGGGAGCTGATGAATGGGGATGGGCGAATTCAGGAAGCCTGCAGCAACTCACGGTGTGTGTCTCTTTCAGTAGCTCCGCAGATTTTTCTTTGATTTCTGGGCTCTGTGAGGAGACTGATGAGGTTGAAAAGTCCCTTTTTTTGTTTGTTTGTTCGGGCGGCGTTTGCAGCAGAAGCTCAGCGGGGCTTAGCTGACCTGGTTGGAAGCTTTGGATCGAGAGTTGGAGTCTTGGTGCCGATCCGTTGGGGAACCGGCTGAGTGAAGTGAAGTTGCTGGGGTGCTCTTGGGGTGGAGCGAAGCCGCTGGGAGCCCACGGATGGGGAGCCCGTGGCTGGGGAGCCCGCGGCTGGGGAGCCCGCGGCTGCGGCTGGGAGTCCGCGGCTGGGAGTCCGCGTCGGCGGGGCGTTGAGGAGCGAGCTGCCGGGGGCCGCTCTCTCCACAGTGGGTTTCTGGCTGTCTTTTGCTTTTCCGCTATTTCCCGGAGAAAATATTCTGCTCTCTTCCTCAGATGAGTGTAGTTTTTCTTGATTCTCTGCCTGATCCGGTTTGGCGTGACTCCTATGCCGCCATCTTACCCGGAACCTCTTTTTTTTTTTTTTTTTTTGGTTTTTCAAGGTAGGGTTTTACTTTAGCTCAGGTTGACATAGTATCAGGGTGGTCTCGAACTCATGGCAATCCTCCTACCTCTGCCTCCTGAGTGCTGGGATTAAAGGCATGTGCCACCACGCCTGGCTCAAGTGCTTCTTAATGTGTGAAATGTTGTACTTTCAAATGGCCACTAGTAAGTGTCCTTAATTTAGTTAATTTTAAAAAAAGATTTCATTTTTATTTATTTATTAGAGACACAGAGAGAGAATGGGCATGCCAGAGCCTCAAGCCACTGCAAATAAACTCCAAAACACCATCTTACACATCTGGCTTACATGGGACCTAGAGAATCGAACCTGGATCCTTCAGCTTTGCAGGCATGTGCCTCAACCGCTAAGCCATCTCTCCAGCCCAATTTAGTTAATTTTTTTTTTGAGAGAGACACAGAGAGAGACAGAGAGGGAGAGGAAGACAGATAGAGGAATGGGTGTGCCAGCAGCCTCTCAGCTGCTGTGAATGAACTCCAGATGTGTGTGCCACCTTGTGGGCAAGTGTGCACCCTTGCGTCACTTTGCATCAGGCTAAACGTGGAACCTGAAGATTGGAATCGTCATTCTTAGGCTTAGCAGTCAGGCGCCTTAACTGCTAAGCTATCTCTCCAGCCCCCAATTTAGTTAATTTTTAAACAGTTTCATGTACCTGTACCCTAGGCTAGCATCAAACTCACTATGTGGCTGAGGATGACCTTGAACTCCTGATCCTTTTGCCTCCATCTCCTGAGTGCTAGGATGACAGGTGTACATCACCACACTTGGTTTATGTGGTGCTGGGGATTGAACCCAAGCCTTCATGCATGCTAGGCAGATACTTTACCAACTGAATTCCTGCCTCCCAGGCCACCTGTCTATTGACCATTTACCTCATTAATAAAAGAGCATATTTGGGGCTAGAGAGATAGCTTAATGGCTAAGGCGCCTGCAAAACCTAAGAACCTAGGTTCTGTTCCCCAGTTCCCATGTAAGCCAGATGCACATGGTGGCATATGTATCTGGAGTTCATTTGCAGTAGCTAGAAGTCCTGGTGCACTCATTCTTTATCTCTCTCTATTTGCCCCCCACTCTCTTTCAAATAAATAAAAAAATATTTTTTAAAAAGAGCATTTCTTTTTAGCTTTTTTAAATTGACAACTTCCATATTTATAGGCAATGATCCATGATAATTCCCTTCCCTCCCCCACTTTCCCCTTCACAAATCCACTGTCCATCATATCCCCTCCTCCTCTCAATTAGTCTTTTATTTTTGATGTCATGATCTTTTCCTCCTATTATGATGGTCTTGTGTAGGTAGTGCCAGGCACTGCGAGGTCATGGATAGCCAGGCCATTTTGTGTCTGGAGGAGCACATTGTAAGGAGTCCTACTCTTCCTTTGGCTCTTACATTCTTTCCGCCCCCTCTTCCTCAATGGACCCCGAGCCTTGGAAGCTGTGATAGAGATGTTTCAGTGCTGAGCACTCCTCTGTCCCTTCTTCTCAGCACTAAGGTGCCTTTTGAGTGGTTCCAGAGGTCACCACCATCTGAAAAGAGAAGCTTCTCTAACCAAAAGTGAGAGTAGCATTAATATATGGGTATGAACATTAAGAGAAGTGCTTACTGGGCAGTTTGGTGAACATAATATATGCATTTAGCCAGACACCAGCAGGTGTTACACCCCTAAGGCTCATGACCTCCCCCATCATAGTTTTTCAGTACCCGGCATGTATTCCCTCCTGTGGAGTGGACCTCCCATCCAATTAGTCAGCGGTTGGTTTCCCCCATAACAGACATGCACCCGTTGACTCATTTGGCCTGGCTGGCCAAACTTAAGTCTTGCAGTGTCCACTGTTGTTTATTTCCACTGATGACTTCACTCTCCCATAGGGCTGCATGCAGCAAAGCATTTTCCAGCTTTCTTTCAGCTGGTTTATAGGGAGGAGGTTTTCAGCTCAGCTCCAGCTTGATTTCTCAGTGACCTTGCAGCCCAAGTGTGTGAATCATCAGTAATAGGGTCTTACCATCTATTCCTGGTGGGAAACTAAGAGCAAAAAGAGCATATTTGCTTTATGGTAGCCATATAATTTTGTGCTAGTCTTTTCCTCTCTGTGACATAAAGCTGGATGAAACTACGTCAAGGAGGAAAACCTTGCTTTGGCTCATGGTTTTAGAGGTTTCAGTTCATGATCTGCTGGCACCATTACTTTGAGGAGCACATGGTGGAGCTCACCTTGTGAAGGGCAGGAAAGAAGGGAGGGGTGGAGAAGTAAGGAGCCTGGGATAAAGTATATAATTCTAGGGCATGCATTTAGTGATCTGCATCCCTAAACTAGGCCCCATCTAAAAAGCCACCATATTGTGAATCAACTAAGGATTTATACATTGATTAGACTGGAGCTCTCAGATTTCAATCACCTCACCAAAACCCATCCACTGGCAGCCAAACCATTAAGCCCTTTAGTGCTTGTGAAGAATGGATTTGAGCCGGGAATGGTGGCACACGCCTTTAATCCTAGCACTCGGGAGGCAGAAGTAGGAGGATCACTGTGAGTTCAAGGACACCCTGAGACTACATAGTGAATTCCAGGTCAGCCTGGGCTAGAGCAAGACCTTACCTTGAAAACCCAAAAAATAAAAAAAAAAAGAAAAGAATGGATTTGATAAATGCCTGTGACTACATAAATGGGAAGATTCAAATAAAATGTAGCAAAGTGAAGAAAATCAGCATCACAAGTGGTAACAGAATTTTAGGAAGGAAATTGTCTTTACGAAGACACTTCTATAGAGTGTTTTTATTTTAGAGTAGAAAGTAAGATTCTCAGTAGGGTTGGCAGGAGACATGAGAACAAAAGAGGTAGCAAAGACCAGAGGATTCTGGGAAGATGGCAGAGTGGGAGGCATCAGAAGTCTGTCGCCCACCTAGACAACAATTACACTGGCAGAATCTGACTGATTCAACTATTTTGGAAATCTGGAGTCTTTTGAAGAATTGTAATGTCTAGGGGAAGGTTTAGATAAAAATAATTGTGGTTAATTCCAGTCAATTTCAGTTCTTAGCACAGTAGGACCTACTCTCTTGCTTCATCCCTATGACAGGCAACTGTGAACATGTAATTGGCATAGTTTGTACACAATTTATAGAAACTAAGATAGGCAAAAAGAACTTTTACCTCCAAATAACAGGTATCTGTGCTTTCATTTGTTTGTTGCTTCTGATCACAGCTTATGAAGATGCACATCGCTGCACTGATCAGTACTCAGGAGGCAGAATCAGGAGGATCACAGATGAAGTCTATGGGCTGCATAATAACACCCTATCACAAAACAAAACCAAGGACAAAAACAAAACAAAAAGAACATGTTACATTGTCTACAAGAGATTTTCTTTAGAACCAAAGACACACATAAGTTGAAAATCAAGGGTGAAAAGGATATTCTATGCAAATACTAGTCAAAAGAGCAGAGGGGGCTAGACTAATGTTAACCAAAACTGATCTAAAGTGAAAGATAAATTATGAGAAATTAAGAAGGCATACACACACATATATTTTAAAATATTTTATTTGTTTGCAAGCAGAGAGATATAGACAGGGGGAGAGAGAGAGATAGTAATGTGCATGTGTCACTTTATGCATCTGGCTTTACATGGGTACTGGGGAACTGAACCTGGGTCATTAGACTTTGCAGGCAATTGCCTTAATTGCTGAGCCATCCCTTCATGTATATATTTGAGACAGAGTCTTATTATGTAGCCTATGCCAGTCTCAAGGCCAAACTCAAGGCAACCTTCCTGAATGTTGGGATTATAGGTATTTGCCTCAAGTCTCTGCTTATAAAGACATTATATATTAACAAAAGGTTTAATATGTTAAGAAGATATAAAAATTATAAACATTTATATACTTTCTAGAAGACCACCAACATATGAGAAGCAAAAATGGATAGGATTAAAGGGAGAAACAGGCAGCTTGATAATAATGCTGAATGCTCCACTCTCAATAATGGATAGGAGCAACCATATGGAAGATATGTTAGGAATTAGGGGACTTCAATAGATGATAAACCAACTGTATCTCGTTGACATTGGATTAGATTCCTATCACTGTGACAAACAGCTCAGAAAAACAACTTAGATGAAGGAATTATTTTAGTTTGGCTCATGATTTCAAATGTTTCATCCATAGTTCTCACCTTTGTGATTTCTAAGTCTGGAATGAGGCAGACCATTAGCATGGTGGTGAGAATGCAGCCAAAGTTCCCTTCCTCATGGTGAACAGGAAGAAGAGAGGAGAATCCCTCACTAGCTGTCTTCCTCTTCTTTCTCTCCTCTATTCAATCTTGGCCTCTAGCTTATTGGATGGTATTGCCCATATTCAAGGCAGGTTTCCCCCTTAGTTAATCCTCTTTGGGAACACCCTCATAGACACACCCAGAAGCGTACTTCATCAGTCAAATTTACACTCAAAGGAAAAAAAAATACAGCAGGAGGAGGTGAAGTGCTTGCTGTGCAAGCATGAGAACCTGGGTTTGGATTCTAGCGCCAAGTGTGGGACATGGTGTCCTACTTATAATCCCAGTGTTCAGGAGGTAGAGACAGAAAATCCCTAGGGATGAGTAGCTAGCTACTTTAGTCAAATCAGTGATCAGCTCACCAAGAGACCCTGCATCAAAGAATAAGGTGGAGAGTGATCTCCATAAGATGCCTGATGTTGAAATCCAGCCTTCATAGCAAGGGGGTACATGCACATCCACCCTCAAGTATGAACATGCATGTACACACTCACAAAGTTGGCTCTGCATATATTATTTCTGCATAGGGTGCTTAAGACTGATTTTTTCCCTGCCCTGGACGTCTTTCGTCTTCACCCTCAAATTCTCTACCCCTTCAAGAATGGACTGTTGCAGTCAGGTTTGCATTGCTGGTAGAAAACACCCAACCAAGAGCAGCTTATGGAGAAAAAAGGTTTATTTTGGCTTACAGACTTGAGGGGAAGCCCCATGATGGCAGGGGAAAATAATGGCATGAACAGAGGGTGGACATCATCCCCTGGCCAATATAAGGTGGATAACGGGAACCTGAGAGTATGCCAAACACTGGCAAGAAGAAACTGGCTAAAACACCCATAAACCCGCCCCCAACAGTACACTGTCTCCAGGAGGTGTTAATTCCCAAATCTCCATAAGCTGGGAACCTAGCACTCAGAACACCTAAGTTTATGGGGGACACCTGAATCAAACCACCACAGTCACCTTCTTGGCAAGGCTGTTTGTAACCTCTTCTCTGTCTTTCTGGCAGAATCAGCTTTTGGACCTTGTTTAAGTAAGATGTCTTGGTCCATTCAGGCTGCCATAACTCAGTATCACAGACTAGGGACTTATGAATGGCAAAACTGTATTTCTCATAGTTATGGTGGCTGAGAGGCCAAGATTGGGATGCTAGCATGGTTGGGTTCCAGTGACAGTAAGGATCCTCTTCCCAGTTGCAGACTGCTGAGTTCTGATGGCACCACCACATGTGGAAAGATGGAAAGATAGTCTTTTACTCCATTCCTGGATGCTCTACTCTCCTGACCTAATCACCTTTCAAAAGTTCCACCTTCTGGGCTGGAGAGATGGTTTAGTGGTTAAAGTGTTTGCCTGCAAAGCCAAAGGATCCCGGTTCAACTATCCAGGACCCACATCTCTCCCCCACTGCCTCTTTCTCTCTCTCAAATAAACAAATAAATAAAGTATGTATTTTTAAAATTTTTGTTTTATTTTTATTTATTTGAGAGTGACAGAGAGAGAAAGAGGCAGAGAGAGATTGAGAATGGGCCCCCCAGGGCCTCCAGCCACTGCAACCGAACTCCAGATGCATGCACCACCTTGTGCATCTGGCTTACATGGGTACTGGGCAGTCAAGCCTTGAACCGGGGTCCTTAGGCTTCTCAGGCAAGCGCTTAACTGCTAAGCCATCTCTCCAGCCCAATGTGTGTGTGTGTGTGTGTGTGTGTGTGTGTGTGTGTGTGTGTATAATTTTTGTTTGTTTGTTTTGAAGTTCCACCTTCTGACATCATCCCCCTGGCAGTTAGGATCTCAACATGTGAATTTTGGAAGAACACAAACATCCAGTCTATCAGTGTTGTTGTTGTAGTTACCTTCATGCTGCTGGGACAAAACACATACCTCCCAAGTGCTGGGATTTAAGCCATGCGTCAACCACACCCAGCTAAGTCTTTTACTTTAAAATTCTGTTATTTCAATAGTTAGGAGTGGTGAGAGCAAACCTTTAGTGAGAAGGCTCCTGGCTTGAGCGTTGTGCTATGCAGGGCAGGCATCTCGCCTCCAGTCCTCAGCATGCCCTCATGTTTCTCATCTGCGGAAGTGCAGAGGAAGAAATAGCTGCATCAGGTCCCTGGTGGGATCAGAGCCTGAACCCATGAAGCCCAATGCCAGAGCTTGTCCTCTTGCAGAGGAACCTTTAAAATGTCCCAAAACACTGACACCTTACCATATGCATGTGTATGTCCCATTTTAGTTTATTAAAAATAGTTGGGCATGGTGGCACACGCCTTTAATCCCAGCACTTGGGAGGCAGAGGTAGGAGGATCGCTGTGAGTTTGAGACCACTCTGAGACTACATAGTGAATTCCAGGTCAGCCTGGACTAAAGTGAGACCCTACCTCAGAAAAAAAAAAATCCAATATTTATACAGTTCAAGAATTTTTTTTTTTTTTTTTGAGGTAGGGTCTCACTCTGGCCCAGGCTGACCTGGAGTTCACTATGTAGTCTCGGTGGCCTTGAACTCATGGTGATCCTCCTACCTCTGTCTCCCTAGTGCTGTAGTTAAAGACGTGCGCCACCACACCCGGCTAGTTCAAGAAATTTAAAGACATAAAATCATATATAGTGGAAGAAAACCTCTCTTGAAGCCTAATCCTTTATTGACCTCAAAGGACCAATACACTTTCATGCGTATGTCCAATACACTTTCTTTTTATTTTTCCAATACGCTTTCATGGGTATGTACAATACACATTCATGCATATGTCTAATACACTTTCATTGATGTCAGACTACCACGTAACCCATTCTTTCTCAGAAAATGTACCTTAGGGGCTGGAGAGATCACGCAGCAGATAAGGCGCATTCCTGAGAAGCTTAAGGACTCCAGTTCGATTTTCCAAGTCCCGCATAAGCCAGATGCACATGGTGGCACATGCATCTGGAGTTCGTTTGCAGTGGCTGGAGGCTCTGGCGCACCAATTCTCACCCTTTCTCTCTCTGTCTCCCTCTCTCTCTCTGGCTCTAATAAATAAATTTGAAAAAATGTACCTTAGATACCTTTTCCTGTAATTTTCTTTTCTTTTCTTTCTTTCTTTCTTCTTTTTTTTTTTGGTAGCCTTGTGGCCCAGGGTTGCTTTGGCCTTGAACTTACTATCTTTCTGCCTTAGTCTCCCCTGTGCTGGGATTACCAGCATGCACCACAATACTTACCCTATAAATCTGTTGATATTTTTAGTTTTAGATTTTTCTGTAGTTTAACATAAAATGTTTCATCATTCTCTCTGTCTCTCTCTCTTTTTTTGTTTGGTTTTTCGAGGTAGGGTTTCACTCTAGCCCAGGCTGACCTGGAATTCTCTATGTAGTCTCAGGGTGGCCTCAAACTCGTGGCAATCCTACGACCTCTGCCTCCTGAGTGCTGGGATTAAAGGTGTGCGCCACCATGCTAGGATCATCATTCTCTCTTTTTGTATGGGTGTATGTAAAATATGAGTATAGTATGGTGTGTGATGTGTGGTATGTGTAACAGGTGTGTACAGATGCCAGTGCCCCATGCACCTGCATTTCAGGCCAGAAGCGAACATCAGGTGGCCTTCTCTTATCACTGATCTATGTATTTCCTTGAGATTGGGTCTCTCCCTCCACCTGGGGCTGCTTTCTTGCTGGTGAGTCCCAGCAATCTTCATCCCCCACATACTGGGGTTACGGACGTGCACAGCCATGCCCAGATTTTCATGCCAGTTCTGGGAAGTGAAACTTGGTGGTCTCTGGCCCCAGAGGCCTTCATGCTTAAATGATAAGCATTCTTAACCACTGAGCAATGTTCCCAACCCTCATCATTCTATTTTAATCTTTGCTAGTCATGTATTGTATAAATGTCTTAAATTTTATTTATCTGTCCACTGTTAATGTACATGTAATATTTTTCCAAATATTTGTTTTTTTAAATAATATTTTTGCATTTCTTATACTCTGTATATAATAACAAATTTTATTTTCTTGTTTAATTTTGAATTTGTGCTTTTCAATATAAAAATACATTCCTGCTTACAAATCATTATATTAAAGATGCTATATTACAAAGTGCTTTTTCTCTCTTCCAATTTGTTCTCCAGCCTTCCTGTCATAGGCAACCCATTTTATGTTTCTAGTATATTCTTTCAGAGATATTTCTCCATATCTTTATTTTGCAAATGTCAGCATATTACACATATTGAATCTTGTTTTTTTTAAAATACTAAGTCATGAAGATCTTTTCATATCAAAAATTATAGGAAAGTTTCCTGTTTTAAAACAGTTACATGCAATTCAATTGTATGATCACACTAACATTTATCTAGCCACACTAGCATTTACTTAGCCAACCTCTTCATGGTACTCTAATCCAATTTTTTAAAAAATTTATTTACTTGACAGAGAGAGAGAGGGAGGGAGGGAGAAAATGGGCACGCCAGGGCCTCCAGCCACTGCAAACGAACTCCAGATGCATGTACCACCTTGTGCATCTGACTAATGTGGGTCCTGGGGAATCGAACTGGGGTCCTTTGGCTTTGCAGGCAAACGCCTTAATGGCTAAACCATTCCTCCAGCCCTCTAATCCAATTTAAAAAATCTGTGTATTGTTCACAGCACCTAAGTTATAGATCAAATCAGCCTAGTTGTCTATCAAAGGATGAATGGACAGAGAAAATGCAAGCAAGTATTATTCATCCACAAACAAGAATGGAATCATGTGATGTGCCGGAAAATGAATGGAACCTGAGAACACTGTGTTAAGCAAAATCGCCTAGACTCAGAAAGACAAGTATAGCATATTTTTGCTCATCAGTGGAATCCAGAAATGGCTGCATCTCCTTCTGGAGGCTCTAAGAAAAGGCAATTTCTTTGTTTGTTGGGGCTTGTGGTGGCATTCACTTATGGTTGTGGCACAGAGGTCCCCATTTCCTTGCTGGCGGTAAGCTGAGGGGCAATTCCTAGAGGCCACCTGCATCCTTCTGCATATGTGTGCTTCCTCCACCGTCCAGTCCCTTGTATACTCTGAATCTCTTGTCCTTCTGTCTCCCAATCTTTTGCTTTTACCAATAATGTTACAAAAATAACTTTGTACAAATGCCATTTTACTATTGTACAAATAACCCTAGAGGATACATTCCTAACACAGAATTGCTATCTCAAGTGAGATGTATATTTTTAATGCTCTTGAATATTGACAAGTTACTCTTAGACACTGGCCAGTAATCAGAGGGCTATTTTCCCACTCTACCCAGCAGAAGATTTGAAACAGAAGGAAAAAAAAATAGTGTCAGTGTGGTTGTAATGCTGCATGCAATCTTTATGAATAAGTTTTTTTTTTTTTTTTTTTAAAATCTTATTTCTTTATTTGCAAGCAGAGAGGTATGTAGACGGGGGTGGGGGGAGGAGGGAAAGAACACACACAGAATGGGCACACAAGGGCCTCTTGCCACTGCAAACAAACTCCAGATGCATGTGCCACTTTGGGCATCTGACTTACGTGGGCAGTAGGGAATTGAACCCAGAGCGTCAGGCTTGGTAAACAAGCACTACTGACCCATCTCTCTAGCCTGAGTTTTTTTTTGGGGGGGGGCAGGTATTTGAGGTAGGGTCTCACTCTAGCCCAGGCTGACCTGGAACTCACTATGTAGTTTCAGGGTGGCCTGAAACTCATGGTGATCCTCCTACCTCTGCCTCCCAAGTGCTGGGATTAAAGGTGTACACCACCATGCCCAGCTTTTTTTTTTTTTAATTTTATTTATTTATTTGAGGGAGAGAGAGAAAGGTGGGGGGGAGAATGGGCACACCAGGGCCTCCAGCCAAAGCAAAGGAACTCCAGATGCATGCACCTCCTGTGTGTACTGGGGAATTGAACCGAGATCTTTTAGGTTTTGTAGACAAACACGTTAACCACTAAGCCATCTCTCTCGCCCCAGAGAAAGTCGTTTTTAAGAGCCTGTTTTTGTATCATTTTGATTTTCTATTTTGGTGGTTGTATGTTTGTGTGTTTTCTTTTAAATAAATTTTGAGGGGCTGAGAGATAGTTCAACACTTAAGGCACTTGTCTGCAAAGCCCAACCACCAGGAATTGATTCCCCAGTTCCCACGTAAGGTCGGGTGTACAAGATGATGCAAGCATCTGGAGTTGTTTGCAGTGTCTTGAGGCCCTGGTGCACCCATTCTCTCTCTCTATCTCCCCCCACCCCTCTGTCTCATGAAATAAATGGATAAAAACTTTTAAAAATTCAACAGATTTTGAGGCTCTCTGTACATGTTAGTAAGCCCTTCATCTCTTTTTCAAATTACAAACTTTCCTACTTTTCATTTGTCTTTTGACTTGTTATAGGCTTTAATGAAGTTTTTAAAAAAAGATTTTATTTTTATTTATTTATTTATTAGAGACAGAGAAAGTGGGGGAGAGAGAGAGACTAAGAATGGGTGAGTCAGGGCCTCTAGCCACAGCAAACAAACTCCAGACGCATGTGCCATCTGGCTTATGTAGGACCTGGAGAATCAAACCAGGGTCCTTAGGCTTCACAGGCATGTGCCTTAACCGCTAAGCCATCTCTCCAGCCTTTTTTTTTTTTTTTTCCTTTTTTTGAGACCAGTCTTATAGCCTTAACTGGCCTGGAACGTATGTAGCCCATGTTATAACTGGCCTGGAACGTATGTAGCCCATGTTATCTCTGAACCTGAAGTCTTTCTGTTCTTCCTTCTGAGTGTTAGGATTCCAGGAACACACAATCACACAGGGATGAATGAAGGAGTTTAAATATTTATATAGGTTTGTCAATCTACCTTTTAATGGATTTTAGGTTTATTTATTTTTTTAAACAATTATTTACTTGCAAGCAGAGAGAAAGAGAGGGAGGGAGGGAGGGAGAGAATGTGTCTAACGCAACAAATATGACTTTATAGTTCTAATGGCATTGATGCAGAATCACTGTAAATTTGGGAACACTGCATTCCCCTTTGATGGAGTTGGCTAAGACCACCTTCACTCCTCACCAAATCCTGTGGCTGACCTGCATCTGAGCCTGAGTACCTGCCCTTCCCTTGAATAGTGGTGAATTCCACTCAGTCCAAAGCCAAAGCCAGTCTTGATTCATGGCTTTGCATCTCATCCTCTCTTGTCTTCTCGAGAGCTTTGATTCTTGTCATCCCCATCTTTCTACTGGGTCATTCATTAATAGTATAAGATACCTTCCTTATTCTTCCGTCATTATTCTACTTCTCTTCCTCACTCCATGGAGAATATTTTTTTTTTTTCCGAGCCCAGGCCGACCTGGAATTCACTATGTAGTCTCAGGGTGGCCTTGAACTCATAGTGATCCTCCTATCTCTACCTCCCAAGTGCTGGGATTAAAGGCATGCACCACCATGCCCGGCCATGGAGAATTTTTGTTGTTGTTTTTTGGTTTTTGATTTTTCGAGGTAGGGTTTCACTCTTGTCCAGGCTGACTTGGAATTAACTATGTAGTCTCAGGGTGGCCTTGAACTCATGGCGATCCTCCTATCTCTGTTTCACGAGTGCTGGGATTAAAGGCATGCGTCACCATGCCCAGCTCCGGCCATGGAGAAATTTTTATAAATACTTTATTTTTATCTGTTTATTTGACAGAGAAAAAGGGGGAGAGAGAGAGAATGGGTGTGCCAGGGCCTCCAGCCACTGCAAACGAACTCCAGATGCGTGTGCCCCCTTGTGCATCTGGCTAATGTGGGTTCTGGGGAATTGAACCTGGGTCTTTGGCTTTGCAGGCAAATGCCTTAACCACTAAGCCATCCCTCCAGCCCTATGGAGAAAAATTTTAAAAGTCATGTTTTTACTTCTATGCCTTCCTTTCTCATTCTCATCTGAATGCACTTCAGTGAGCTTTTATTCTCCACTTTTTCATTCCCATGACAACAAGAAATGAGTCTTACCAAGGCTGCCTATAGACATCCATGTAGCCAGAATGGTCTAGTGTGGCTCTTTCTCAGCTACTTTTTCCTGGTAGAGCTCATAGATGCTCCAGGCTCTGCCTCTCAGTCCTCTTCTCTGCCTGCATTCCCTGGAACCATGGCTTAAAACATCACTTAGTTGTCAATGACTTGCAAATTAGCATCTCCTCTCCTGACCTCTGGCCTGAGGTCTATACTTACTTATTCAAACACCATTAGGCACTTCTGCTTGAATATTTAATGGAAGTTTCAGATTTAACATGTCCCTATCTTTTCCCCACCTTCCCAATTTGTTCATCTTCAAATCTTCTCCTCGATCACTATAAGTGACCTCTTCATTTGTCACTTGGGCACATGCATTGCCTGAAGGTACTTTCAAATGTGTCTGTGTCCAGCTGAGCTCACTCTCTCTGGTGCTATACCTTCTTTCAAGTGATGGTCATCAGTTAGTCTCTCATGGTCCTCTCTTGCCTCACCCCTGGTCCATTATCTACTCTCCTGAGTGACATTTCTAAAATGAAAAGTAGGCCAGGTGTGGTGGCACACACCTTTAATCTCAGCACTTGGGAGGCAGAGGTAGGAGGATTGTTGTGAGTTTGAGATCACCTTGAGACTACATAGTGGATTCCAGATTAGCCTGAGCTAGAGTGAGACTCTACCTCAAAAACAAAAAAAATCAGGGCTGGAGAAATGGCTTAGCAGTTAAGGCATTTGCCTGCGAAGCCAAAGGATCCTGGTTCGATTCTCCAGGACCCACGTAAGCCAGATGCACAAGGGGGACATGCATCTGGAGTTTGTTTGCAGTGGCTGGAGGCCCTGGCATGCCCATTCTCTCTCTTTGTCTTCCTCTCTCTCTCTCTCTCTGGTTGAAAATAAATATAAATAAATTAAAAATCAAATAAATGAAAATTAGGGGCCAAGGATGTGGTTCAGTGGTAGACTACTTGCTTAGGCAGCTCTGGGATCTTGGCTTCAATTCCAGCAATGCTACAAATAAAAAAAAAAAGATGAAAATTAGACTATATGACTCCTCTCCTCAAAATCTTTGTGTGGCCAGGCGTAGTGGCACATGCCTTTAATCCCAGCACTCAGGATGATCGCCATGTGTTTGAGGACACCCTGAGAATACAGAGTGAATTCCAGGTCAGCCTGGGCTAAAGTGAGACCCTACCTTGAAAAACCAAAAAAAAAAAAAAAAAATCTTTGTATGTATGTATTTACATGTGTGCAGGTAGATACATTTTGCTTATGGGCATGAGTCATGGAGGCCAGAGGACAAGCTGGAATGCCTCAGGTGCTGTTTACCCCTGTTCCCACCACACTAGAAAAGCTTTTATTTGTTTATTCACAAGGAGAGAGAATGGGCACACCAGGGCCTCTTGCCACTGCAAAGGAACTCCAGACACATGTGCCGCTTTGTGCATCTGGCACAAAGTACATGGGTACCATAGAATTGAGTCTGGACCATCAGGCTTTGCAAGAAAGCCCCTTTAACCACTGAGCCATTTCTGCAGCCCCGGAAAAGCTTTTGTTAAGATCCCATCAGCTGTGCAATGCGCTTCTGACATTAAGCTTTCTTCCTTGGCAATCCAGTCTTTCTTGAGTGATCCAGGAATCCTTTCTTTTCGTCATGATCTGGAAACAGCTATGGCTAAACATGGAGGTGGTGTCAATGAAGTTAATGCCAATCCTCGCCCAAAGCCACCACTTGATCTGCTCCAGCAAGGACTTGTGTGGGTGAGCATCTGCTTCTTGGTTCCCACCACAGAGCCTGTCAGCATGACCAACTCGCTGGTCACTTCAACACAAGGGACAAAGTCACCACCAGGGGGTTAGTGCTCTTGTTGGCAGGGAGGTTGTTCTTGATCAGCTTTTCATCCTTGGTAAGCAGCCCTGACCAATCTTGTAAGTGTTTCTGTTGACCTCAGTGTAGTGATGGTAGCCTTTCTGTCTGGTTGGAGACACAGAAAGGGCCACATGGGCACAGTGCTAGGCTTCAATACAGGTTGTGGGGCAGCTCTTGGCAGCAGCTGGTGACCCCTTTGTAACCTTTGCCCTTGGTCACCCCCATGGCATCAATTATCTTGTCCTGCTCAAAAATCAGGTTCATGGGCATCTCCTGGGCCCAGTCTAGTTTCTTGGTCCCAGTGTCCCTATCCACCTGGATCTCTGTCAAGTGGCCTTGAGGAAGCAGGTGCATCTGAGGGTGGGCAATGATACAGATGAACTGTTGAAGTCTTTCTCCAGCTGCATCTTGCCCATGCCGTCCTGACATTTCTTTCAGTGTTTAACGAAAGCTTTCTTCTTAGGTTTGTGCCTTCAGGGGTGGGGGAGCAGAGTCGGGGGAGGGGCTTGTGCAGGCCTTCATCATTCCCCAGAGGAAGGAATGAAAGGCATACTGGGCATGCCTCATCTCAGAACTTCTGCACTTGGAATTTGGATCCCCTTCCTCCCTCTCTACATTGTGTTTCTTCATCACGTTGTCATGACAGTTCTAGGCTGAGGAATGCAGTTAAATTACTCGAGTCTCTCCCCATCCCCCAGTATTATCTACCTCACTGTTCTGTCTTTTCATGGCATTAATTATCAGGACCCGAAATCATCTTACTCTTCATTTCCTGTTTCTCATCACTAAGCTTCTTGGGTTGCAGCAATAGCTCAGTGGTTTAAGGCTTTTGCTTGCAAAGCCTGCTGGCCCAGGTTTGATACCCCAGTCATGTAAAGCCAGATGCACAAAGTGGCACATGCATCTGGGGTTAGTTTGCAGGAGCAAGAGACCCTGGCATGCTCATATACTCTCTCTCTCTTATAAATAAATAAATAAATAAATAAATAAATAAATAAATAAATAAATAAATAAATAAAAGGTCCTTGAAGGCAGGACTTTGTACTCTGGTGAGTCTCCATTGTCTGAAATAGTGCTAAACAATGGCAATGTGATAAATGTCTGTTAACTGATTTACTGCTAAATAGTAACCTGGTGTTCTTCTAGGCTCCAAAGATCAATTGATAACCATGAAAATAATTGTGCATGTGGCAAAACAAAAAAACAAAAAACAAGCAATCAGCAAAACAATAGAAACTCCTACCACCACCACCAGTGGGAACCATGAGCAATGTGGTAGATTGGTGCTACTCCCCACTTGTTTTTCAAGGCAGGAACTCACTCTTTACCTCCAGGCTGGCCTCAAACTCATGGTGATCCTCCTATCTCAGCCTCTTGAGTGCTTGGATTAAAGGTGCATGCCACTATGCCCAGTATCTTTAAAATTTTTATTTATTTATTTGAGAGCGACAGAAAGAAAGAGAAAGAGGCAGAGAGAGACAGAATGGTTGCACCAGGGCCTCCAGCTACTGCAAACAAAGTCCAGATGCATGTGCCACCTTGTGCATCTGGCTTACGTGGGCACTGGAGAATCGAGGCTCAAACCAGGGTCCTTTGGCTTTGCAAGCACATACCTTAACCGCTAAGCCATCTCTCCAGCATATATATATATATATATATATATATATATTGAGGTAGGGTCTCGCTCTAGCCCAGGCTGACCTGGAATTCACTGTGGAGTCTCAGAGTGGCCTTGAACTCCGATCTCTGCCTCCTGAGTGCTGGGATTAAAGGTGTGTGCCATCACACCCCACTTATCTTTGTTTTTTTTTTTTTTTAAGCAGGTTTTCATACTGTCTTGACTGTTTTCTCAACCTTACTTGTTTTATCCACATAGGCTCCTTCTGAATTCAAGTTATTATAATTCTTATGGTACTAATTTCCAAGACTTATAGAATTAAGTGATATAATTTATATGTCCTAGCCTTAATCATACCATGTAAAACATAGGCTTTAAGACTGCAGAATTTCTGCCAATATAATTTATTTCACACTCAAGCTCTGCAGTGCTTCCTGACTTAATTGTACCATGACAAGCTAAAACTTAGAATTTTTTGAATATAATTTTAAAATGAATGAAATAAGAGTAACCTGAGTCTCTCTCTCTCCTATCTATCTATCTATCTATCTATCTATCTATCTATCTATCTATCTATCTATCTACCTACCTATCTATCTATGTATATATATGTATGTATTCAGGTCATGATGTGTGCAAGCACTGTTGGTTTTCTTGCCAAAATTCGAGCCAGCTGCCTTTCAGCTAGAATTAGTATATGCATATAGTCGATAACTAATTAAGTGTCTAGAACAAAAACAAATCATTTTCCAACTGACTATAAAGAATGACAACTAAGAGAAATAAGTGGTCATAGATTGTAGCAACTGCCACCTGTTGGCTTGTGCTGTAAATCCATCATAGAAAATGGTGTTTGCTTATATTTGCTTTAATCAGCTATGTAAAAGAATAAACACTATATTTAAGACTTATATTTGTCAAAAGGCTTATGGTTGGAAAGTGTGATGGCTATATATTTATTTTGTGATAGCTAATCTTCACTGTCAACTTCACTGGGTTTAGAATCACCATGGAAACACACTTTTGGGTGTATCTTTGGGTATGTCCGTAAAGGTTCAAAGGGAAGACACATGGTGGATGTGGGTGGCACAAGCCCATGGACTGGAATCTGGGACTGAAAAGAAACAAGCGAGCCGAGCACCAGCTTTCGCCTCTCTCTGCTTCCTGATTGTAGACACAATGGGACAAGCGCCTTGTGCTCCTGCTGCATGTCCTCCCTGCCATGGGGCCTGGACACTTCATCTGTGAGCCCAAGTGGATATGCTGCGCTCATCAAACTGCCTTCTAAGTATTCATGTTTATGCTCATAGATTAGCACCACTCTCACCTTTGGCCAGAGAAGCTTCTTTTTGAAATAGTGGCAACTACTGGGGAGACTCAAAAACCTGCAGTGTTGAGAATGATTGACTGTTGAATGCTCAGCCCTACATGGGACATATCCATCACCCCCTCCAAGGCTCAGGGACTATTGTGGAAGAGGGAATGGACAGAACATAAAAGCTAGAGGATGGAGTGGAGTGTTGTGGAATGCTATCTTCTGGACACAACATGGTTGTTGGATTCACGAGCTCACAGTGTCTGTCATTACCTGTGCAAGACCTGCAAAGGACTAGTTCCATTAACACTTTATCTTGGATGGTGGAGGAGTTTCTAAGGCCCCGCCTCTCAGTGCAGACTTACTGGCAATTAATATTTCTTGAGGAAGGGGGAAATATTTCTTCAGTGGTTTAGCCATTGGTAAGTTACCCATTCTCATGCAAGCAATACTAATTACCCTCAGTGTAGCTTCAGTGTATCTCTCTCTCTGTTTCTCTCTCTCTCTCTCTCTCTCTCTCTCTCTCACACACACACACACACACATACACACAAACACATACAGCATCAAAGATCAGAGTGAAGTGAGATTAGCTGGGAAGAAGAAGAGATTGAGTAAGAGTAGGGGTGGAGAGCCGGGCGTGATGGCACATGCCTTTAATCCCAGCACTCGGGAGGCAGAGGTAGGAGGATCGCCGAGAGTTCGAGGCCACCCTGAGAATACATAGTTAATTCCAGGTCAGCCTGGATCAGAGTGAGACCCTATCTCGAAAAACAAAACAAAACAAAACAAAACAAAAGAGTAGGGGTGGAGGACAAAGAAGATAATGAGAGGTGATTGTGATCAAAATACATTATGTACATGTATAAAAATTGTCAGTAAATAAAATAAATTTTACAAAAACCTGTGATCCAAGCCGGGCGTGGTGGCGCACACCTTTAATCCCAGCACTCGGGAGGCAGAGGTAGGAGGATCCCTTCGAGTTTGAGGCCACCATGAGACTACAGAGTGAATTGCAGGTCAGCCTGGGCTAGAGGGAGACCTACCTCAAAAACAAACAAACAAACAAAAACCTGTGAGCCAAAGTAAACTTTTCCTTCCTTTCATTGCTTTTTTTTGTTTGTTTGTTTTTGTTTTATTGAGGTAGGATCTCACTCTAGCTCAGGCTGACCTGGAATTCACTCTGTAGTCTCAGGGTGGCCTCAAACTCATGGCGATCCTCCTACCTCTGTCTCCCAGTGCTGGGATTAAAGGCATGTGCCACCACACCCGGCTCCTTTCATTGCTTTTGTCAAATATTTTGTTACAGCAAGTAGGAACATAACCAGTACAGAAAAGAAAACAGAAGTCCATTTAAATTTGCTTAACAAAAAATAAAAACAAGGCCAGGTGTGGTGGCATAAGCACTTGGGAGGCAGAGGAAGGAGGATCTCTGAGATTACCTAATGAATTTTAGGTCAGCCTGGGCTAGAATGAAACCCTACCTGAAAAACCAATAAATAAATAAGTAAGTAAATAAATAAATAAATAATAAAACCAAAACAACAACAACAACAACAACAACAAAAAAAAAACAAGGAAGATTTATAGTTTCATGTAACTGAGCAAGTCAGGACTCAATTAGGATGCCACCAGAAAATTATTTTCCTTGTACTGAAGAGATAGCTCAGCAGTTAAAGGAGTTTGCTTTCAATACTGATGGTCTGGGTTTGATTCCCCAGTACCCACGTAAAGCCAGATGCACAGAATGGTCCATGTATCTGGAGTTCATCTGCAATGACAGGAGGCTCTGGCATGCCATTCTCTAACTCTCTTTCTCTCTCTCTGCTTGCAAATAATTAATAAATAAAAATATGAAAAATTAAATTTTCCTTTAGTCACGGGCTCTCTTTCTGGGGACAAATGTCCATTCAGCAGTTCAATATTCATATCCTACCAGTCTACCAACCCCAGGAAACCTTAGTATTCCTTAACAGCTACAATAAAAAAAATCTTGGACAAGATCAAGATTAGCATGGTTTAGAAACAGATTAGCAGAGGGGCTAGAAACGTAGTTTAGTTAATAGTGTTTGCCTAGCACACATGGACCTCAATTCAATCCTTAGCAGCACATAACTGCAATGTGATGGTGCATACCTGTAATCCCAGCACATGCAGGTGAAAGGAGGAGGGTCAGGAGTTCCATGTCATTCTTGATGGCCTTGCTACATAGCAACATAGAGAGTTCAAGGTCAAAAAAAAAAAAAAAAAAAAAAAAAAAAGCTGGGCATGGTGGTGCCTGCCTTTAATCCCAGTACTGTGAGGCAGAGGTAGGATCACTGTGAATTCAAGGCCACCCTTGAATAGTAAATTCCAGGTCAGCCTGAGCTAGAGTGAAACACTACCTTCCCTGAAAAACCAAAAACCAAGCTGGTGTGTTGGCGCATAACATTAATCCCAGCACTTGGGAGGCAGAGGTAGGAGGATCGCCCTGAGTTCGAGGCCACCTGAGAATGCAGAGTGACTTCCAGGTCAGTCTGGGCTAGAGTGAGACCCTACCTTGAAAAACAAAAAGCAAACAAACAAAAAACACAACAACAACAACAAAAAACCCAAAAAGCAAAATAAAACAAAAAACTAGCATAATGTCCATTTCTAAATACTCCTCGTTTCTTTTCCTTCTTCCCCTTCAAATGTTATTCTGACAGTTTGAGATTGTATCTAACTTTTGAATATTTTATTTTTATTAATTTGTAAGGAAAGAGAGAGGGAGAATGAGTGTGCTATGTCCTTTGTTTTGCAAATAAACTGCAGATGCATGCACCACATATGCTACGTGGAAGTGGTCTGCCCTTGGGTCAGTCAAAGAGGGTACATTGTGGCACATCAAAAAGCAATAATATGGGCTGGAGAGATGGCTCAGCAGTTAAGGTGCTTACCTGTAAAATCTAACAACCCAGATGCAATTCCCCAGTACCCTCATAAAGCTAGATACACAAAGAGGAGCATGCATCTGGAGTTCATTTGCAGTGGCTGAGGCTCTGGCCCACCCATTCTCTCTCTGTCTTATGAGTAAATATTTTTTTAAAAAGCAATAGTAGAACTTACTTTGTGTTTTTTTTTTTTTAATTTTCTTTAACTTTGTGTTTTAAAAATCACCACTGGGGAGATGACCCAAGGGTTAAAGGCACCTGCTTGCATAGCCTGATGGCCTGGTTCAATTCCCCAGGACCCACCTAAAGCCAGATGCACAAAGTGGTACATGCTTCTGGAGTATGTTGGCAGTGGCAAGAGGCCCTGGCATGCGTCTATTCTCTCTCTCTCTCCCAAATACATAAAAATACTTTAAAAAAATCACGATGTGGAGAAATTCTACACAATGCTAGTGACAAAATGACCCTCTTCATCCTGTTGGAGCAGCCCTTCTGTTTTCAAATCCCCTTGAGGGATTCCTCCCATCTCCCCATTCAAACACATCATATTAGAAGTTACAAACCTCCTGTGCTGACAGCTGACTAGGAAAATTCACGAGTTCTTGATTTGTGCTGTGAAGTGAAGAGGAGACTGGGACTGTAAAAAAAAAGGGAAAAAGCTGTTCTTCACAAAATAAATTAGAATTACTATCAAAATGTATGTTATACATAATAAAGAAGATTACATCATAAAATAATAGATTCAAAACTAAGGAAAGGCTGTTACAGGACAGTAATTCATTTGTGAGCTCAGAAAACTATCTTAAATGTCAGTATTTGTATCTTGACTAATGGCCACTGCCACTCTTGGTGCACTCATGTGAATTTCCTTGGGACTGACTTTCTGCCTGGGGGCACTGGCCTGGCACAGAGCATCACCGGCCTTCCAGCAGGTGGCGCTCTTTCCTTTGTGCACTAGTACCACACAGCTTCTCAAATCCACAAAGTGGGTCAGAGCTTTGCCTTCTCGAGATCTAGCAGAACCTGGCTACCGTTGTCAACACTATGGCTATAGCTTTTAGGTGTCTGTGCTAGCCTGTGTTTTTCAGGTTTGGAGAAGTGTGCCTACACATGTAAATAGACCTTGGTTCTAGAGTCTGCCCTCCATAGTTCCAAGCTACAAGGTTTGGACTTCATAGGGTCCGACGTCTTACACGATGGTGAAGGTCTCTACAAAATTGTGATGATTCATATCAGCACTCTGAGCAGACGTTTCTTAGATTAAAGAGCTATGTCTTTCTGGTAAAAGTCTATAAACCATGGCGCTCCAGTTGCTTCTCTTCTCTAGAATCATCGATAAGCAGAAGTTGGCTACTCTCTTCTACCTGTACACTCTAGAAAAGACTATGTACAGATCAACTTTCTTTTTTTCAAATAATATTTTGAATTTATTTATTTGAAAAAGATCGTGAAAGAGGCGGGGGGGGGTGGAATATGGGCTTTCCAGGGGCTCTACCACTACAAACAAACTCCAGACACATGCTCCACCTTACACATCTGGCTTATGTGGTTACTGGGGAACCGAAACTGGGTCCTTAGGCTTTGCAGGCAATGCCTTAACTGCAAAACCATCTCTCCAGCCCAACTATCTTTTTTATTTTTATTTTTTTATTACGTAGAAACTTTGTATGAACACATATGTTGGTACCATCATTTCCCTTCTCCCTCTTTCCCCTCCACCGAGGGCCCTCCATAGTGGGATTGTCCAGCCAGACCTTTGATACTTTCTATTCAACTTTTTGTTTTCAAAATATAAAATTAAAGACTAATAGATTTATGGCACTGACCACTGGGGTGACTCAAAGCTCACCAAAGTGCTGAGAAGAAGGGACACTGGAGTGCTTGGCCTAGGTAAGATATCTCTGTCACACCCTCCAAGGCTTAGGGACCATTGCAGAAGAGGTGGTAGAAAGAATGTAAGAGCCTCAAGGAATTCTGCAGAAGAGGGCCCAGAAAGATTGTAAGGGCCACAGGTTGAGACATCATGCCCAGAGGCATTCCATATCCACCCCCCCCAAATAACTAACTGCTGCTCCCATGACGCATAACCCACAACCTCATAGGGAATACCTGTAACCCCACTGAGGATCCTCCCCAAAGGAATGGAGGCAGGGATGAGGGAAAAGAGGGTATCAACACATGATGTGTCCATACAAAATATGTTGTTAATAGTAATAATAATAGAATGTAAGAGCCGAAGGAAGGGAAGGACTACTTATAATATTGTCTTCTAGACACAAAGCGGCCTTGGTATTCATGACCTCATAGTGGTTAATACTACCTACACAAGACCTGAATAATAGGAGGAAAAAATGATGACATCAAAATAGAAGAGAGACTAGTTGGAAAGGAGGGATTCAGTGGAGGGAAGATTTGGGAGAGGGAAAAGGGAGGTTGGTGGGATTACAATCATGGTGCATATTTATATTTGTGAAAGTTGTCAATCAGAAAGTTTTAAACAGTAGATTTAATTTTTCCCTTCTACAAATGCTGCCCTGCATTTAACATTTACAACAAAAGTGTTGTAGTAAGTATATGAAGAAAAACAACTGACATCAATAAAAACAGCCAGAGCATCTTTTCATGACAGCTTCAATGAGTGAATCCTAAATATATGCTAATTGTATAAGTGAAAAACGTGTTACGTATATGATCTCAGCTAATTTTCACAGATACTCATTTTGAAGGTATTTGAGCCTTGGAAAAATGAAGTTATATTGTGTATGGTGGTGAATGGATGTGTTACCAGCATTTGGAAGGTGGAGGCAGGAGGATCAAGAGTTTAAGGCCATCATCCTTATCTAATAACTTGGAGGCCAGTCTGAGAACTTCTCAAAAAGTAAAAACAGGGCTGGAGGAGATGGTTTAGCATTTAACGTGTTTGCCTGCAAAGCCAAAGGACCCCGGTTCGACTCCCAAGGACCCATGTAAGCCATATGCACAAGGGGGCACATGCACCTGGAGTTCATTTGCAGTGGCCAGAGGCCCTGGTGTGCCCATTCTCCCTCTTTCTTTCTCTCTCTCTCTCAAATAAATAAATAAATAAATATTTTTTTAAAAAGTAAAAACAAACAAAAAAGCTCAAGCCCCCAAACAAAACAAAACAACTCCCCAGCAATCAATCAAACACAAATAAGGCAAACAGAAATAAAACTCAAGTTATTTCTCAGAATCACCAAGCAAGTTATTATTAGAATCACGGTTGGGGCCTAATTTTTTTTTTTACCCTGAGGCTTGCATCCCTGACAGAATTAATTAGATCAATACAACAAACCATAAGGCAGCTGCTAAGAAGAGGAATTCCTTAAGAAAAAGTCATAAAGTGATTTTCAATACTTAATCTCTATTGTATAAAAACCCATGTACAGGGCTGGAGAGATGGCTTAGCAGTTAAGGCGCCTGCCTGCTAAGCTTAAGAACCCAGTTCCAATCTCCAGGTCCCACGTTTAGCCAGATGCAAAGTGACACAAGGGCACAATGCTGCACTTGACCACAAGGGGGCGCATGCATCTGTATTTCGTTCATAGCAGCTGAGAGACTGCTGGTGCGCCCATCTCTATCTGTCTCCCTCTCCCTCTCTGCCTGTCTCTCTCTGTGTCTCTCTCCAAAAATAAATAAAATGATAAAAAAATTTAAAAAAACCTGTGTACAACTTGTAAGAGATAGTGACTATGTTAGGCACTCTTTAGAAATTATATAAAGAGAAGAGGGACACAGGAAAATGGGACAGTGCCAGGGACAAGCTTAATTGATTTTTACAGTTGGCCTATGGTGAGCCCAATATTCACAGGAGAAAATTCAATAAACAGCACAGGGAAGTGTGTTTTAATAAAAAAAATGTGTTGAATTGGCAATGTATGTTATAGCAAAAGGGTGAATGTTTTCACTATTTATATAGAGATCTTCTAAGTCAATAGAAAAACAGAAATATGCAAGATGAGACAATTCAAAAATGAGAAAAATGTGTGGCTAGACAGCCCACAGAAAAATCAGCCTTTTCACTAGGAATTTCAAATTCAAGCAACAGGATGTCATACTTATTTGGACATCCAAATTGACAAATACTAAAGAGAATAATGACAATAATTACAAGCTAATAAAAAAGGACATGAAAATGTGCAATGTGATGGAGGAGTAGGAAACAGGAGTGCACACACATTGGTGGTGAGTGGATGAACAGAGATTCTTCATTTATACAATGAAATTCCATTGCTCTGGATCTAGATATTTATCTAAGTGGAAATATTCCAGATGTGAAATTATCACACAGATGACAGAATGTATAAAGAACATCATCTATTTGAGTAAATAAGTAATTATTCTAAGTTTATATGTGATTATAAACCATAGTTGCACATACAGTCATATATAAATCTGAGGGAATTTATTTATTCCAAACTGGCAATTGGAACTGTCTAAAGACACTGATGTTGGGATTTGGGTGGTCCTCTTCCTTTTTAATTTTTTAATTTTTTAATTTTTTTATTTTTTTGCTTTTCGAGCCCAGGCTGACCTGGAATTAACTATGTAGTCTCAGGGTGGCCTTGAACTCACGGCGATCCTCCTACCTCTGCCTCCCGAGTGCTGGGATTAAAGGTGTGTGCCACCACACCTGGCTCCTTTTTTAAAAAATATATCTTTTCTATTTATTGGCAAGGAGAGAGAATGAGAATGGGCATACCAGGGCCTCTAGCTGCTGCAAACTCTAGATTCATGTGCCACTTGGTACACCCAGCTTTTTGTGGGCTCTGGGGAGTTGGATTCAGGTCTTTTGGCTTTGTATGCAAGTGCCTTAACCACTGAACCATCTCTCCAGCCCTTTCTTCCTTTCTTTCATCTTATCTATACTTTTGTTTTTGTTTTTTGAGGTAGAGTTTCACTGTAGCCCAGGCTGACCTAGAATTCACTATGTAATCTCAGGGTGGTCTCAAACTCACAATGATCCTCTTAGCTCTACTTCCCAAGTGCTGGGATTAAAGGTGTGTACCATCATGCCTATTTTTATACTTTATAATACTTTCTTGAGGTAAAACCTATATTACTTATGCAAACAAGCAAAGTCAAGATTTAGGACAAAACAAGCCTCAGAAGGGTCAAAATGATGAACTTTGGAGTGGGACAAGCCTAGATCAAGTGTGAACCTTAGATACTCCTTACATTTAAGTTTTCAAATTTATTTTGAGAGAGACAAAATGGCAGAAAGAGAGAGAGAGGGAGAGGGAGAGAATGGGCATGCCAGGACTTTAGCCACTGTGAACGAACTCCAGACGCATGTTCCCCCTTGTGCACATGTGCTTGCATCACTGTGAGTCTGGCTATGTGTGATGTGGAGGTTTGAACATGAGTTCTTAGGCTTCATGGGCAAGTGCCTTAACCACTAAGCAATCTCTCCAGCCTTAAATTTCTTTCTTTTCTTTTTCTTTTTTGGTTTTCTTGAGGTAGGGTCTCACTCTAGCCCAGACTGACCTGGAATTCACTATGTAGTCTCAGGCTGGCCTTGAATTTATGGCACTCCTCCTACCTCTGCCTCTGAGTGCTGGGATTAAAGGTGTGCACCACCATGTCCGGCCCTTAAATTTCTTAATGCTAGTTTCTTTATGTGTGGTAAATGGTAATAATAGTGCTTACTTCAGAGGCTTTTGTGAAGAAGAAATTAGCTAACTGATGTAACCTTCCCCATTCACTTACCAGTTAATCATGGGATTACAAACTGACTGTTCATATATTATAGGGCCACGCAAAGTACTTAGAGAAGTGGCAGGCAGAGGCAAAAACCACAAGCTCAAATGAGAACACAGAAAATAAGGAGTTCACAGTTCTGTGACGTGCAAGGGAGTCCCTTAGCTCACATATGTTGGGCCCTGCCCAGTGTGAGGCCAAGTGGTTCTGAGCCCAGCCAGAGTTTACCTGTACTTGGCTCCTGGTGAGGCCTAGTGGAGCTTCCAGAGCCTGAGCAGAGTTTCACGACCTGTCCTTGGAGTGACTCAGCACCTAAGCTGAAACTGCCTCCGCCCAGCTACTGCTGACGTGGTGAAATACTATTGGCCCTTATACCTTTCTCTCATCCTCTCTTCCCACCCTCCTCCTCAAAATATATAAACACCTCCCCATGACAATAAAGGAGAGATTTCCGCCTTAGATGGACTTCCACTGCTCAATGTGGTTTTTCTCCCCGGTGTTTTGGGGGGGAGGGGTTTGAGTCACCGACACCCGCCTTCCCGCTCGGCCTTGAGAGAAGCGGCTGGCCCGGCTCTCTCTCTCTTACGCTCTACCTGCCGGTGGTGGAGGAAAAGCACCGGCAACGGGTGCCCAACGTGGGGCGCAACAACGGGTGCCCAACGTGGGGCGCAACACACATAGTTTAAAGGCATTAAATATCTATTAAACTAGGGTTGGGGAGATGGCTCAGCAGTTAAGGCACTTGCCTGCAAACCATGATGACCTGAGTTCAATTCCCCAGTACCCAAGAAAAGTCAGATCCACAAAGTGGAGCATGCATCTGGAGTTCATTAGCAGTGGTTAAAGACCCTGGCACACTCATTCTCTCTCTCTCTCTCTGTGGGTCTCTCTCTGCTTGCAAATAAGACTAAAAAAAAAAAAAAAAAGAACATGCCTCAGGAAAAAAAAAAAGCCTGCTGTGGTGGCACATGCCATTAATCCCAGGAGGCAGAGGTAGGAGGATCACTGTGAGTTCATAGTGACTCCATAGTGAATTCTAGGTTAGCCTGTGCTAGAGTGAAACCCTACCTTGAAAAACCAAAAAAAAAAAAAAAAAAAGATAACTCTAATGGATAAATTTTTATGGTACGTGAATCATATCTAAATGAATAGATTAATTATTTAGTATGTGATATTTATCTGAAAGAAATGTTCTTAGCCAGGCATGGTGGCACATAGCTTTAATCCCAGCACTCAGGAGACAGAGGTAGGAGGATTGCCATGAGTTTGAGGCCACCCTGAGACTACATAGTGAATTCCAGGTCAGCCTGGGCTAGAGTGAAACCCTACCTCAAGAAAAAAAAAAAAAAAAAAAAAAAAAAAAAAGAAAGAAATGTTCTTAAGAGTATTTTAGTGCTGATTTGAGTCATGTGAAACTGAATCTGGCTCACAAAGTTATTGAATTGCTTGGAGACTCATTTTTAATGTGTGATTAATAAAATGATGGTCACATAGGACCTGCAAATGTTAAATACTATTACTGATATAATGAATTCTTTAATTTTTTTCCTCTAAATGATTGGAGGAAAAATAGCTTTATTTGTTTGGCAGAAATAAAAAAGCAGCATTTTTTTTTTTTTTTTTTGATGTAGCATCAATGATGTTTACAGTCCAATTTAAATTTTGCTTTCTTCAGAGCTGGGCATGGTGCCAAACACCTTTAATCCCAGCACTTCGGAGGCAGAGGTAGGAAAATCACCATGAGTTTGAGTCCAGCCTGGGACTACAGGAAGAGTTCTGGGTCAGCTTTGGCTAGAGTAAGATCCTGTTCCTAAAACAAAACAAAACAAAACAAAACAAAACAAAACAAAACAAAACAAAACAAAACAAAACAACAACAAAATTCTTTCGTCTAGAAAATTGCTTACTTAGCACTCTTGCTTCCATCTCTACTGTACATTTACTGTGCCCTTGAGAATACTTAAGTGCTTTGCAGCCCTTGTCAAACTTGAACTTGACAACAGCCCATAAAATAAGCATTACTAGCTCCACTTAACTGGTGAAGACACATAGACGAGTGCCATAGTTAGAATCTGGAGTCCCTCAAAGGCCCATATATTGAAGCCTTGTTCCTCAGCCCATGATGCTGTTTAAAAGTGGTGAAACCTTTAGGAGGTGGTGCCTAGTGGAAGGAACTTATGTTATTGGGAATGTGTCCTTGGAGGAATGTTGGGATTAAAGCCTCTTTGATTCCTAGCTGTCCTAAAATGGGCAGTGACTCTGCCACATGCTCCTGCCAAGATGTATTGTTCTAAACCAGGTGTGGTGGTGTAATCCCAGCATTCAGGAAGCTGGACCAGAAGCAGTGGGAGTTTCAGACCAGCCTGGATGGCATAGCAAGACCCTGTCTCACAAACCCAAACGGCAAAAATAAGAAGTTCATAATGTATTGTGCTGCCACAAACCCAAGGACAGTAAGACCATAGACCCTGGTCTGAAACCTTTGAACTGTGAGCCAAAATGAACTCTTCTTATAAGCTGATTATCTCAGAGATTTTGTCACAATGACTGAGAGCTGACTAACACAACCGAGAAGTTAAGCAACCTGACCAGGTCTCATGGCCAATATGATTCAAAGCTGCCACTGCTAGGTCACACACTGGTGACCACTACGCTGCACAGATCCACCTGGGGATGCTATGAAAGAAGGCAGAGCGATATGTCTTAATAAGCTTCTTCTCTCAGAGCCTTCCTAAACAAGAGGGGACAAATGAAAACTATACTTCTGGCAGGAGATCCAAATTAAGTTTTCTTCATCACTTCATTCTGAGGCAAAATTAGAATGATTTGTATAATAAAGGAATTATCACTACCCTGAGAAAATTACACTTCACTTTAAGAGCCAAGCAGAATATTGGTAGAAGACTTGAGCATTGACTAACTTAGATCACAAACTAGTGACCCAGAAATGCTCTTTTCTTGTTGAGAGCACAGCTCTCGTCGAGTTTAGGTGCTTGCATGTTGTGTTCATCAGTTCTATTTTGTGGTTAGCTACTGAGCACCCACGAAGTGCCAGGCACTGTTCTAGGTATTTGAGCTATATCAGAGAACAGAACAGACAAAAATATCTGCTGCTACAGAAAAAAAGAATAAAAATAAAAGAAGAAAAAAAAATGAAAGCAGAAAACAAGTAGTTTTTACAAAACTCCAAGAGACAACATTAGCGATAAGAGAAAAATCCCTGACCTTACGGAGTTTTTCTATGTCAAGGGGGAAGAAGACAAATGAAGAGCTGTAGGTGGGAGGATGCTAAGTAGCTTGTGTAGAAACAGAGAGCAAAGGGCCAAGTGATGTGGCAGGTTTATGCGGGGCTCAAAGGAAACCTGTAGATATTAACTTTTATTTCTTTTTTTGAGACAAGTCTCATGCAGCCCAGACTGGCCTCCAACTCTCTATGTAGCTGAGTATGGCCTTGAACTTCTGATTTTCTTGCCTCTACTTACCTGCCTCAACATCTGGTTTATGTGGAGTTGGGTATTAAACTCAGGGCTTCATGTATGCTAGATGACACTATTTTCTTCCTTCTTTCCTTTCTTCCTTTCTTTTCTTTTCTTTTCTTTTCTTTTCTTTTCTTTTTTTCTTTCTTGTTCAAAGTAGGGTTTCACTCTCACACAGGCTGACATAGAATTCACTACGCTGTCTCAGGCTGGCCTGATACAGCAATTCTCCTACTTCGGTCTCCCGAGTGCTGGTATTAAAGGTGTGTGCCACCACGTCCTGTTTAGGCAGACACTACTTTCTGAGCCATAGCTCCAGCCCTGAGGTATTCGCATTAGAGTGGAGACATGAATGACATATGGCTCTTCAAGAATAACCTATGAGGGGCTGGAGAGATGGTTAGTGGTTAACCACTTTCCTGTGAAGCCAAAGGACCTAGGTTTGAGGCTCGATTCCCCAGTACCCATGTAAACCAGATGCACAAGGTGGTGCATGCATCTGGAGTTCGTTTGCAGTGACTGGAGGCCCTGGAGGCCCTGGTGTGCCCATTCTCTCTCTCTCTGCCTCTTTTTCTCTCCGTCTTTCTGTTGCTCTCAAATAAAAACAAACAAACAAACAAACAAAAAGAATAACCTATGGGGTGGTCCTTAGGAGAGGAGAGCAAGTGCCAAGGCCTTGACCTTGATGACAGCAAAGAAGAAAGTGGTGGTAATTGAGGTGAGAAAGTCCAGCCTAGGCCATGAGAGATTCTGTGGCTTTTTTTTTTTTTTTTTTGGTTTTGAGAGGTAGGGTCTTACTCTGGTCCAGGCTGACCTGGAATTAACTATGTAGTCTCAGGGTGGCCTCGAACTCTCGGTGACCCTCCTACCTCTGCCTGCCGAGTGCTGGGATTAAAGGCGAGCGCCACCACGCCCGGCTTCTGTGGCTTTTTTAAAGGAGACCACTTGGAAGTCTATTATAATGGTCAAGGTGAGAATCTACAGCAGAGGGTGGCATGAGAATTCTCTGGGGATACTGGACATATTTTGAAATTAAACTTGACAGAATTTACTGGTGGACTGGAATGTAGGGTGTGGCAGATTGGGTGTGAGGTGAGGGAAGTATGTGTGGAAAAGTACCGGTTAACTAACTTTAGAGACAGGGTTGGGGAAACCCTCAAAGTCCTTCCCAGGTTTGGTTTTTGTGTGTACAGGCCATCTGAACCTGGTTAAGTCAGTAGGAATTGCTAAAAATCTAACTACCAAGAACAGAATGAGGTTGGTGGTGACCCCTTTGCCCAGGCTGCCAAGCAGCAGTGGGAAAAGGACAGATGTGCTTTCCGTGTCTGGTAAAGAGAGGACCTAACTTAAAGATGTAAGGGATGGGGGTGTCTTCTCTATAAGTCTCTGTTTCGTTCCTTTTTAAAAAATATCTTTTTAAAAATTATTTAAAGAGAGAGGGAGGAGGGAGAATGGGTGCGCCAGGACCTCTGCACTGCAAACAAACTCCAAATACATCCACCCCCTTGTGCATCTGACTAACGTGGGTCCTGGGGAATTGAACCTGGGTCCTTTGGCTTTGCAGGCAAACGCTTTAACTGCTAAGCCATCCCTCCAGCCCTCTTTCTCCTTTTCCTTTCAGTTCCCACCTTATGGTTCAACTTCTCCTGGGAGAAATAGCTCCCCTCCCCCCCCTCACCCGGGGCATGGGAATTCCCTGGAGGCCTTTTGAAAACACACATCCTTGGTGGACAGGTTGGGTGACGACGGGAGCCTGCCTTTCCAGCAGCTTCTTAGGTTGAGAGCAAGAGAGCATGCAAAGCCTGGGGGGGCTTTGACCTCCGCTTGTCGGGATGGGAGTGGGGACCCTTCCATCTCGCCGACTTTGACAGTCCCCTGGAAAACGGCCCACTTGTACCACCAGACCAGACACTTCTCCACGGCCTGCAAACTGATGAAAAACCGGCCCAGGTCCGCAAAGAAGAAGGTGCGGGAAGGGAAGTGGGTCTCTGGAGTTCCGACAGCCTCGGAGCTCGGTCGAGAGGGAGAGGCGAGGGCGGGAAGACCAGCCCCGAGGCCAGCCTACACCCCTGGGCAGGGCGCGGACCAGGAGGAGGCGCCCCGGGTGGGCGGACGGCGACGCCTCTCGGAGGAAGTTTGCCATTTAATCTCCTCGAAGTCGCGTCCACCTTCATTCGGCGGCAGCAGCGAGGGTCGGTGCAGCCCCGGTGCGACCCCGCAGAGTCCCCGCGCTCCGCACGCCCTGCGCGGCCACCATGGGCGGCTCGGCCTCCAGCCAGCTGGACGAGGTCAAATGCGCCTACATCCGAGGTGCGCGGGGACTCGCGGGGCGCGGGCTCGGGTGGGGACGCGTGGGAGACGCAGGTGCCCGCGGGATGCGGCGAGGGGACGCTGGGTCTCCGTGCTCGGGAAGCCCCCTCGCCCGCTGTGCAGCCGGTGCTGAGGAGGACTTTCCCAACTTGGCCGAGACCGCCGGGGAGATCCCTCGCGCGCAGAGGTTTCCCCGGGGATCCCCAGCCCACGGAGCAGAATTCCCCCCACCCCCACCCCCTCCGGCCGCTGGGACTGGTTTTGCTAACTTTCGTGTGCGCCACACCTCGGTGGGAACTCCCCTAAACCTCACCTGCCAGCTTATTTCGTCAGAAGCGGAAAAAGACTTAGACCTTCAGGTTCCCCGGGTGGCTGGTTCGAGTCTCTCCCTAGACAGGGTCTCCCCCCCTCCCCTCCCCGGGAGCGGTAGACAGAGAGGAAGCAAGCCGGGTTTTACAACAATTGCTAAAGTTGTAGGTGAGAGGAACTCCTTTTAGGAGATCCTTCGAGATAGAATGACTCAGAGAGAGAGGGGGAGGGGGCGGGGGGAAGGGAGAAAGGGGGAGAGAGGAAGAGAGAAAGAGGAGGGGGGAGAAGAGAGAGAAGAGGGAGGAAGGAAGGAAGGAGAGAGAGAGAGAGAAGAGGGAGGGAGGGAGAGAGAGGGAGAGGAAGACCCAAACCGAACCGAAACTTCAGGAACTCGTGACATTCTCCAGGTGTATTTGGCCGCCACCCCACCCCTTTCCATCCCTGCCTGCAAGCACTATCTAATCTTTGATGATCTTGTGAATTTTGCTTGTGTCCCCACCCTGCTGAAATACCTTTCAAAATAGATATCCTAACACTTTAAAAGAAATCATTAAGTTTTTTCCTCACACCTCCTTCTGGGCCTTGAACCTTTTCCTGAAAGGAGAGCATTTATTTGATGTCCTTATTCCGTGTTTGTCTTTAGCATTTTAGAAGGATACCAAATCAGGGCACTGGAAGGGCCGTGGACTGTAATTGATTTTCCAGACTCCTGCTTTGTGCTTTCCAAGGCCCGAGTCGTCAACAAACCCATACTGTCAGGGGATGAAAGTCAGTCACGTATTGCTCTGCGGTTGTTTATTAAAGGGAGAAGATGGATGTTTTATTTCGCTAAACCAAGCCTGTCTTTGTCTTAGACACTTGGCTGTGTGGCTTGTTTCCACCAGCGCAGCTTGAGAGATGTCGAAGAACGTCAAGGAAAGGCTCACATTCTGCTCTGAGCAACATTGTGTTTCTAGTAGTCATGAGATGCTTCACTGCACAGTTTAGAAAGCTCAAGCCTTGCTGTTTTACAGTAATCTTCTGAAGTCCAGCAAAGTGAGGGGTTAATCTGCTCCCACACCTCCAGGTCATGACCTTTGATGCAATGCTTGTGCATGCAAGAAAAAGTGTACCCTTTTTTGTTCTGAATCGAAATCATTACACATTTCAACTTGGAGTACACTGAAGACTGTGTCGTGAACATATTTGAGTAAGACAAACTATAACAGACTTGCGACAGTCGCTGCATCCCCCAGTCTAGTTCAGTTTTATCTCCTTTTTCTATATTTGGGAAGGCACTTTCAAGGTATGTGTGCTGGGGGAGGGAGGAAAAGAGTTAATGGTAGAATACCTCCAGAGAAAATGAGCCATAGCTTCATGTGACAGCACTGGGCTTGCCAGAAGAGAAAGAACCTTGGAAAAATGCATGGCATTGGGAATTGTTTGCGCATGAGCAAACGAAGATCACGGGGCTCTGAATTCTTGATGGTTTTGAAGCTTCAGGGCCCTGAGTAAAAACATAACCCTACATTTACTCCTTGGCTCATCCGTTAGCACATAAATGTCCCCATGCTTTGAGTTAATTTTAAGTAAAACAATTGGAGATATGAGGGTGAGGTTTAAATACAGTTTTATGATCTGCTTCTCATAAAGTAGCTACCAGTGAAATACAGTGGCTGTAAAAGCTCCTGTAGGTGAGGCAGTAACTTTTATTGGGCATTGATACACATTGCTAAGGTGGACAATTACTAGCCCAGGTGTTTTGAGCTTTGTTAACTCCTCTGTTATCTGTTTTAAACAGCTCTTCTTCCAGTATGGTATTGACTGAATCCATGCTTACTTTTATTTTTATTTTATTTTATTTATTTTGTTTTTTTTGTTTTTCAAGGCAGGGTCTCACTCTAGCTCAGGCTGACTTGGAATTCACTATGTAGTCTCAGGGTGTCCTTGAATTCATGGTGATCTGCCTACCTCTGCCTCCCGAGTGCTGGGATTAAAGGTGTGTGCCACCACGCCCAGCTGCATGCTTACTTTTAGATCAGTCACTTAACAAGTACCATTTGGTTTGTGAACCTCAAAATTTTGTTCATTTGTGTGCTGCAGCTGTTTTAAAAATAGGTTTGTTTATTTTTTTTTTTAAATTCAGTTAGTCTTCAGGTAAGGAGATACAGGATGTGTTCAGGAATTCTAACTGTGTCAGTTTTGATGATTATGACCACCCTCCTGGTCTCTAAAAGGGAATTAATTTTAGAATGGTTTAGAGGACTTTCAGGAACTTCCTGTAATAAAATATTTTTATTAATAAAAAATACTGAGGCCAACTTGTAATCACAGTGCCATCTGGTAGACTAGTAATTTTTTTTCTTAAACATGGACCTAAATGTATTTTCCTTTAATGAAGAATAAAGCTCATTCCATCCAGGCCATCCAGGTCAATTTAAGATGCTCTTCTCTTTTATGCCACATTGTTTTCTTTTTAACATTTGGCCTGGCTAAAATGAAACTTTCCATGAAAAAGAAAACACATACACATGTACAAAACGTGTTCTCCTGAGGAAGCAATCACTTTATTGGCTTTAATATCTTACTACTAAATTTTTTAATGAATGTTCTTAATTTTTAATTTTTTGCTTGTGTGTGCATGTATAATGCAGTGTGAGTGGTGCATGTGTAATGTAATGTAGTGTGGTATGTGTGTGTGTGTGTGTGTGTGTGCTCTTGTGGTGTCCCATATGCTCCCCTGCTAAAGGAGTCCCTTGCCTGTGGTGGCCGCAGCAGAACATCAGTTATGCCATGCCATTGAGCCTCTGTCTAGTCTTGTTTTGAGCCAGAGTCTCTCTTTGCACTGTTTCCAGTCTCAGGATGCTGCTCTGGAATGGGGTTGCAAGTGTGTGTAGCCACACCCAGGTGCATCCATGGGAAATGGAGATTTGAACTTGGTCAGTCTCAGCCCCCTGAAGCCTTCATGCTGGTTCAGGAAACACACCTGTGATGAAGACATGTTATGTCTTGTCTTGTTTTGCTAGCTGGATGTGAACTTGTCTGAGATGTCTGTCTTGGGTCATGATGTATCCTTTTAAGGAGTTCACGAAGAGCAGAGTGGCTAGACAAAAGCAGCCTGCGGTCCTGTGGAAGTCACATCATAGAACTCCATAGTCAGCCCTGGGCTACTTACCTCTGCACTGTAATCAGAAAGAAAAGTCATCTGGGCTGGGGAGATGGCTTAGCGGTTAAGACACATGCCTGCGAAGCCTGAGGACCCGGTTCGACTCTCCAGGTCCCAAGTAAGCCAGATGCACAAGGGGTCGCATGTGTCTGGAGTTCGTTTGCAGTGGCTAGAGGCCCTGGCGCGCCCATTCTCCCTCTTCCTCTCTCTCTTTCCCTCTCTCTGTCTCTAATAAATAAATAAAAATAAAATCTTAAAGAAAAGAAAGAAAAATCACCTATCTTAAATAAGCCAATGTTATTATTATCCAAAGATGAACCTTATTGTAATTAATAAAATTGCCTTCTGTTATCTGTGTCCAAAAGTATCCTAACCAAGACACTAAATACTGCTTTATTAAGTCTTTTAAAAGAAAAATTGATACAAAGACAGTGGAAAGTGGGTAATGATTAGTCTCAGGTCATATTATAGACATGAACAACCTCTTTTGCATGTGTGCATGTGTGTGTGTAGAGTATACGTGTGGTATGTATGATATGTGCCGTGCATGCACATGTGTGTGCAGATGTGGGAGTCCCATGCACATGCATGTGGAGGCCAGAGGAGAACATCAGATGTCCTTCTCTCTCTCTTTTTTACTATTAAGAACATACTTTTGGAGCCGGGCGTGGTGGCGCACGCCTTTAATCCCAGCACTCGGGAGGCAGAGGTAGGAGGATCACCATGAGTTCGAGGCCAACCTGAGACTACATAGTGAATTCCAGGTCAGCCTGAGCCAGAGTGAGACCTTACCTCGAAACCCCCCCCCCCAAAAAAAAAGAACATACTTTGGGGCTGGAGGGATGGCTTATTGGTTAAGGTGCTTGCCTGCAACCCTCCCCCCCATTAACCAGATGCACAAGGTGACACATATGTCTGGAGTTTGTTTGCAGTGGCTACAGGCCCTAGCATGCCTATTCTCTCTCTCTCTCTCTGTCAAATAAATAAAATAAAATAAAATATATTTCTTATAAAGAACATACTTTGTATGGATACATCATGTGTTGGTTCCATCTTCTTCCTCCTCTTTGCTCTCATTCCTCCCTCCTCAGTGGGGTTGCAGTTATTCCCTATGGGGTTGTGGGTTATACGTCATGGGAACAGCAGTCAGTTATAGGGGAGAGGCAATACCTCTGGCATGACGCCCCAACCTGTGCCTCTTACAGTCTTTCCACCCCCTCTTCTGCAAAATTCCCTGAGCTGTGATGGGTGTGTTATAAGTCTACTTTGGTCATGAGCTCTGAGGAGCCTCTGGATCTCTGCTTTAGTGTGTGTTGAGTATCCTCAGGTCTGTCTCTTTCACCCTGGAGCTGATTGTTAGGCTCGACATGGAAGCAGCACTCTTGCTCATCTCCCCAATACCGTTGTGATTTCAGCTGTGCCTAGACTGAAATGTGAGGGATGGTTTATCTCCTTGGGTCTTGCTACCTTCTGAAAAAGAAAAACAAATTCTCCAACGGAGAGTGAAGTCAGGAGAGAGAGAGAGGGGTGGGGGGAAGGAGGGAGAGAGAGGGAGAGAATGGGTGCGCCAGGGCCTCCAGCCACTGCAAACAAACTCCAGATGCATGCGCCACCTTGAGCATCTGGCTTACATGGGTCCTAGAGAGTCGAACTGGGATCCTTTGGCTTTGCAGGCAAACACCTTAACTGCTAAGCCATCTCTCCAGCCCTCAGGTGTCCTCTTATTGCTCATCCACATGTTGCTTGGGATGGGGTTCTCTCCCTTAACCTGGACCTGTTGGCTATCAGCAAGCCCCAAGGCGTTTTAGGTCTCCTCACCTCCCCACCTCCGACTGAAGTTATACTTGTGTGACCATACCCAGATTTTTATGTGGATGCTGGGGTCAACGTTGGCAGTCTCCAGTCTAAGAGGCCCTTATGCTTAACTTAAGCCACAATAGTTCTTAGCTGCTGAGACGTCTTTCCAGTCCCATGAACAGACTCTTCTTCTTTTTATTGTTTCAATATATTTTTTATTGATTAAATTTTCACTGGCATATATCAATTTACAAACTACTTAGTTGTGACAATCATACATTCATATATCATATTTGGAATATGGTCATATTTAGCCCCACCATTATCTTCTCTTATTTCCTCTTCCCTATCCAATCTCCTTTTCATATAATCTCTCTTACATTTTCATGTCACTTTATTTTTATTTATTTATTATTATTTTTAATTTTTTTAGTTTTTCGAGGTAGAATCTCACTCTAGTCCAGGCTGACCTGGAATTCACTATGTAGGTCTCAGGGTGGCCTTGAACTCATGGTGATCCTCCAACCTCTGCCTCCCAAGTGCTGGAATTAAAGGCGTGTGCCATCATGCCCAGCAATTTATTTTTATTTTTTGTTGGCATACAGAAATTGAGGTATCATTCATTTTGGCATTTTCAAATACAATTTGTTTTTGTTGATTTCCCATCCTTCCCTACCTCCCTCTCCCTTCCCCCTATTCTCTTCCACCCTGTATTTCCCTTCTCCTGTTTACATGTCACATGTATCCTTTTGCTCTTCCCTCTCCCCTCTTTCAGCTCATCTGTTTATTATTCACTTTTGGTTACAGTTTTATCTTTATAAATTTTATCCACATTTGCCCCATATATATATATATATATACATACATACATATACACACACACACATACTTATAGATACTATAAGCTAGTTTTTTTAAAGCTAGGTTTTGTCTTTCTGAGTTTGAGTCACTTCACTTAATATGATTTTTTCATGCCCACCCATTTCCCCCGCAAATTATCTTTTTCTATTACTGTTCTAATAGAATTCTGTTGTGTATATGACAACATTTTCATTATCCATTCATCTTTCAGTGAGCATCTAGACTGATTCCACTTAGCTTTTGTAAACAGAGCCACAATAAACTTGGACTCTGTAGTAGAATGTGAAGTCCTTAGGATATATACCCAGCAGTGGTATACCTGGGTCATATGGAAAGTCAAATTCAAACTTTTTTTTTTCAAGGCAAGGTCTCACTGTAGCCCAGGCTGACCTGGAACTCACTCTGTAGCCCTAGGCTGGCCTCATGCTTATAGCAATCCCCGTACCTCAAACTCCCAAGTGCTGGGACTAAGGGCATGAACCTCCACACCCAGCTTATTTCTAACCTTTTGAGATACTTCATATTGATGTCCGTAATGGCTGTATTAGTTAGCCCTCCAACCAACAGTGGATGAGGGTTCCTCTTTCCTAATATCCTCGCCTCTTATTTGATGATAGCCATTCCGACTGGGATAAGATGGTATCTCAAAGTTGGTTTGATTTCCCTGATGGAACATTTTTCAAAGTACCTATTGGTCATTAATTTCATGAACCTATTTTATAATTGGCAGATTTTTTTGGTGTTTAATTTTTTTCAGTTTTTTTTTGTCAATTCTGGTTATTAGCCCCCTGTCTAAAGTATAGGTGGCAAAGATGTTCTCCCTTCTATAGGCTGTTGGTCTGTTTTGTTGATGGTTTCTTTTGCTGTGTAGAAATTTCTTTAATTTTTGGCCTGGAGAGATGGCTCAGTGGTTAAGGCTCTTTGCCTGCAAAACCTAACAACCCAGGTTTAATTCCCCAGTACCCACATAAGGCCAGATGCACAAAGTGGTGCATACATTTGGAGTTCATTTGCAGTGGATAGAAACTCTGGCATGCCCGTTCTCTCTGTCTTTCTTCTCTCTCTGTTTGCAAATGAATAAGTACTTTTTTTTTTTTTTTTTTTTTTTTAAAGAAACTTTTGGGGCTGGAAAGATGGCTTAGTGGCCAAGATGTTTGCCTGCGAAGGCTAAGGTCTTGGGTTCGATTCCACGGTACCCACTTAAGCCAGATGCACAAGGTGGCCCATGTGTCTGGAGTTCTTTTACAGTGACTAGAGGCCCTATCATACTCATTTTCTCTCTCTATCTGCCTCTTTCTCTCTCTTTCAAAAAAGTAATGCACAGATGTGTCTTTATTACTTTATATTTTAATTTAACAAATGCTTTTAAGTTGCCAAAGTACTGATGAAGCTAGTAAGTGACCACTAATGAAGATTTGGAATTTCTAGTGTCAGTAATTACCTCATACTTCTTTTGGTCTTCATGAATAGGAAATAAGACTTTGGGAGTGAAATGGTCTTTAGGAAGCCCCAAATCTAATGTTGCAAATTCGAAAAGATTTTTGTGAATTGAGGTTTAAAAAAATTATTTATTTGAAAGAAGAAGAAGAAGACAGAGAGAGAGAAAGAGAATATGAACTCTAAATGCATGCACCATTTTGTGCATCTGGCTTTACATGGGTACTGGGGATTCAAACTCAGGCCCTCAGGCTTTGCAGGCAAGCACCTTTAACTGTTGAGCCATTTCTCCAGCCCTGAATGGAGACTTTTAAATATAATAAAAAAGAAAGTAAAGACAGAGCTTAATGAACATTTTCTTCTGGAAACTTCTGATCCATAGTCAGATGTATTATCCATTGTGCCACTGGGCCCCTGGTAACATTTTCTTTTCTGTACTGGTCTCTAATACAAGTCTTGAACTCCCTAGAGTCCAATGCTGAATCAAGACTTCATTTTTTTTTTTTTTTTTTTTTTTTTTTTTAGGTAGGGTCTCACTGTGGCCCAGGTTGACGTGGAATTCACTCTATAGTCTCAGGGTGGCCTCCAGCTCATGGTGATCCTCCTACCTCTGCCTCCCAAGTGCTGGGATTAAAGGCGTGCAACCACCATGCCCAGCCCTCAAGACCTCATCTTAATGAAACATTTTCTTCTTCTGTAGACATTGGCTGAGAGAGGACCATATCATCAAGGTGTTCTAAAAATAACAATTAAGATAATGATAGGTTTTTAAAAAAGATTTTATTTATATTTATTTATTTATTTTTTATTATTTGAGAGAGAGAGAAAGAGAGAATGGGTGCACCAGGGCCTCCAGCCACTGCAAACGAACTCCAGACGCATGCTCCCCCTTGTGCATCTGGCTTATGTGGGAGCTGGAGAATCTCACCCAGGTCCTTAGGCTTCGCAGATATGCGCCTTAAACACTAAGCCATCTCTCCAGCCCAATGATACTTTTTTTTTTTTTATTGTTTCCTTTTGTTTGGTTTTGAGACAGGGTCTCATGTAGCCCAGGCTGGCCTCAAATTCACTAGGGAGTAAAGGATGACCTTGAATTTCTGATCTTCCTGACTCCACTTTCTGAGTGCTGGAGTTATAGGCAATCACCACCAAACTGGGTTTGGTTTATGTGCTGCTGGAGTTTGAACCCAGGGCATTTCATGTTAGGAAAACACTACCAACTGAGCTATACCTCCACCTCCAAGAACAGTCATTTTTTCCCATTTAATTTTTACTGTGGAATACTGAACGGATTGTAGTCTTTCTTCTTGTATGGGCATATTCATGTTCACGCATTGGTGTGCATGTATGTGTGGTTACCCGTGGAGGCCAGAGGACAACCTCAGGTGTCATTCCTTAGGAATACTACCTACCTGATCTACCTGTACATTTTTAAAATTTAAAACAAGGTCTTTCAACAGTTTGAGACTTTCCATGTAGGCTGGTAAACTGGCTGGCCAGTGAGCCCCCAGAACCTGATTGTCTGTGACTCCCTAGCACTAGAATTACAAGTATGTGCCACCATGCCCAACTTTTATTGATTTTTTTTCTTTCTCATGTAGATTTTGGGCATCAAACTCAGGTCATAATGTTTTCAAGGCAAGCTATTGACTGAACCATCTTCCCTGCCGCTCACTATAGTTTTACACAGTTGTAATATATGGGAAGTTCTGAATTGAATTTACAGGTAAACAGCAATGGCACAATTTGTAGCAGTCATTTATAATTTAATCTAAATGTACTGTGAAAGTTTTACAAATATGCAGTGTGAATCATGGTGGTGAATTTTAATTGAATCAGAAATTTTGACAGTTTTTTGTGAGTAAAGGTAGGTACCATCACTTGAGAAGTGAAGTACATGTTTGTACTGTGAAATGGGAAGTGAAGACAGATGTGAAGATACAGTATAATGGAAAGGAAGACAAAAGAACAAGTCTGCTACAGTCTGTTTTGGACATTTTAGAAAACACAGGCCATGAAGGCTTTCTAGCAGTTTCAAACTAAAATGCAGTCACACACACATATGCACACACAGCCAAACAAAACTCCAAATGTAACACAGATTTTGTTCTTTGAAACTGGAAAATTCATTTTGAGCAGACGAACAAATGGCTGCCAATAAGAAAATGCAGGCCAGCTTTGAAAAGCGCCCTTTTCTTTGGTGTAGCATGGTTTTCTCACTTAGAAGGGAAGATAAAAGGTTTAGAGATATGAAAGTAATTAATTCCATATTGTAAATTGCAAGGTCTAAGACCCAAAGAAACTTTAAAAAATTTTTTTAAATTATTTTTTTGGAGAGAGACAGAGAGAGAGAGAGAGAGAGAGAGAGAGAGAGAGGGGAGGAAGACAGAGATGGGCGTGCCTGCAGTGTCTCAGCTGTTGCGAACGAAATCCAGATGTGTGCGCCCCCCTTATGGTCAAGTGCGGCATTGCGCCCTTGCGTCACTTTGCATCTGGCTAAACCTGGCACCTGGAGATTGGAACCGCTGGAGATTGGAACCAGTGTTCTTAGGCTTAGGAGGTAGGCGCCTTAACCCCTAAGCCATCTCTCCAGCCCAGACCCAAAGAAACTTTTATTTCTATGTTTGATTTTGAATGATATGAGTCTATAGCATCAGAACAAATGAATGATTTCTGCTAGGATCCCAGAAATGACTTTTTAAAATTATTTATTTATTTATTTATTTTTATTTGCAGGCAGACAAAGATAAAGAGAGATAAAAGAGAGATACAGAGAGAGAAAGAGAGAGAAGGGGCATGCCAGGGCCTCTAGCCACTGCAAATGAACTCCAGACACATGTGCCCTTTGCTGCATCTGGCTTACATGGGTCCTGGGAATCAAACCTGGGTCCTTTGGCTTCACAGGCAAATGCCTTAACCACTAAGCCATCTATCCAGCCCCAGAAATTATTTTTTAAAAGTCCACACCACAGTCTGAAGAAACTCTGGAAGAAGAGTCCAAGTCTCTATACCAAGTCATGTGGATATTTTTTCCCTTTTCCTTCTGAAATACTGTTTTCATTGTAAAATAAAACGGACTCAGAAAGCCACACAAAGTATGCACACCTCAACAATCATTATAAGTCAACATATCCATGTAGCCATCATCCAGGGTAAGAAACAGAAAGACCTCACTGGCTATTACAGAACCCTCTATATACCTTCATTCTCTCCAAAAATAACCACTATTTTTAGCCATATACTGTTACCCATTAAACTTTTTTAAAGATACTGCTTCTTACAACACATTTATTTGCTCACAATTCTGCTGGACTTTACTGTGTCGAGCTGGGTGGTTCTACTCTTTTTCTTTTTCTCTTTTGAGACAGGGTCTTACAGCCTAGGCTAACCTGGAACTTGCTGTGTAGCTGAGTATGACTTTGAACTTTTGATCTTTCTGCCTCTGCCTTTCAAGTACTGGGCTTACAGATACATGCAACACGCACCCTGTTTATATGGTACTAGGGATGGAACCCAAGGCTTTATGAATGCTAAGTAAACACTTAAACCAACTGAACTACATCTTCAGCCCTGAGTGGTTAGAGTTGTCTTCACTGGTTCCCATGGCTGCATTCAGCTGGTATGTCAGCTGGTGTCTGGACTTACCACAGAAGGCTTTCTTTCTCTTTAAGTGACTTTTCTACATGATCTCTGCAATGGAGTACTGGACTTAAATAGTGGGTTAAGGTTTGATAGAATGCCAGACCCCCTAGAAGCTTCTAGAACTTTTTATTGCTTAGGCTTTGTGATAGTTAATCTTCATTGTCAACTTGATTGCATTTAGAATCACCATGGATGCATACCTCTAGGTGTGTCTATGAGGGTGTGATCAGAAAAGTTTAAATGAAGAGGGAAGAGCCACCCTGAATGTGGCTAGTACTATCCCATGGCTGAGGTTCCAGACAGAATAAAAAGGAAAAAGTTAGCTGAGCACCACCATTCACCTCCGCTTCCTGACTATGCATGTGATGTGACCAGCTGCCTCATGCTCCTGCCACCAGGCATTCTTGCTATGATGGACTGTGCTTCCAGACTAGGAGCCAAAGTAAACCCTACCTTCCTTAAGTTGATTTTGTCAAGTATTTTGTCACAGCAATAACAAAAGAAATTAATATAGTCCTAGAGGTGTATGGCATTATGCAGCGACTTTTTGTTGGCTAAATCAAGTCTCAGAGCCAACCTGATTCAAGAGGAGGGACAGTGCACAGGCAAGATTACCAAGAGATAATCATTTAGGGTCTGCCCCAGTCACAGTGTACCAGGCCACTGACAGCAGATGTTACCATATTGACTTCTTCATATTTCCTTATGGCTTTCCCAACTCTACATTTTAAAATCCTATCATCTTACATACTTCAAAACACATCTTTCAAATCTCTTTAAATCTAAAGTTTCCTTCTACATCTCTTTCTTTTACTTGACAATTATCTGCTCTTTTTTGCTTTTATATACACACATAGGTATGTACACACATAATAAATAAATAAAATTTAAAAAGAATGTCTTTAAAAATGAAACAGTGGGTTTCATTCTTAAAATTATAAAAAGAATCAAACTGATCTTGAGGATACAATTATCTGTATCTTTGCTCTGTACTCACATACACACATAGGTATGTACACACAAAAATAAATAAAATTTAAGAAGGATGTCTTTAAAAATGAAATAGTGGGGTTTCATTATTGAAAATATGAAGATACAAACTGATCCTGAGGAACTTTAATTACATGCCTGAGCAAAGTCCACATTTTTTAAAAGTAGGCATACAACCAAACACCTTTTCAATAATCAAAATCCATAATGTCCATCATCCATTGGAAAATTACCAAATAAGAAACTGGAAAATATGCATAACTATAAGAAAAAAATCAATAGGAACAAATTCCAGAGTTACAGGCATGATGAATTTAATAAAGGTAGTAATTATAAACGTGTCCCATATGATGGAGGAAAACATAAATATCATGAGAGGAGAAACCAAAGACAGAAAGTACTTCTTGACTCCAGTTTTTCAGAAAGAGCAATATGCGTGTTGTTTCTGCTGCTTATTTGCACATCTGGGGAGAATGGAGCAGTCCCAACCTGCTAGCTGCTAGCTGCTAGCTCATAAGTCTGCAGAGTCTGTGTGGTACAGCGAGCTGGGGGGCCAGGGATGTTCTGGGGCTTGTGCTGGTGAGCAGGGTCAGCTTAGAAACAAAGGAAAAATTTAAATGTTTTAATTTATTTATTTATTTATTTATTTATTTATTTATTTATTTTAGTTTTTCAAGGTAGTGTCTCACTCTAGCCCAGGCTGACCTGAAATTCACTATATAGTCTCAGGCTGGCCTCAAACTCTGGGCGATCCTCCTACCTCTGCCTCCCAAGTGCTGGAATTAAAGTCATGTGCCACCACGCCCGGCTGAATGTTTTTTTTTTTTTTTAAATTTTATTTATTTATTTGCAAGCAGAGAGAGAGAGAGAGAGAGATAGAAGAGAGGCAGACAGGGATAGAATGGGCACACCAGGGCCTCTATCCCCTTCAAACGAACTCCAGATGCATGTGCCCCTTGTGCATCTGGCTTAACGTGGGTCCTGGAGAATCGAACTGGGATCCGTCGGCTTTGCAGGCAAACGCCTTAACCGCTAAGCCATTCTCCAGCCCTGAATGTTTTTTAATAGTGGTTATGTTTGTTCCTTTAACTCACACAAGACAAGTAACAATTACTGTTATATGCTTCAAAGAACTCAGAGCTTTTCCAAATTTGGACTGAATCTGTTTGTTTAAAGAATTATTTCCTGTATAACTATGCTGAATGTGTCAGATGATATGTTTGAATAATTGGACAAGCAAAGCAGACATAGGCTTGGAATTATTGTAAATCTTATTAGTGACAACAGTGGATGTGTAATATCTAGGATATAAATATTTAAAGTGCTTGTGTTGGAGAGAGGGATTAAATGAGAACCAATAATTGAAATGTACTGTTTTAGAGTATGACTAATACTGTACAAATCAACGGAGATGTCAATTCGTAATTAAAAACAATACCTGGGGTAAGGAAGGATGATAACAATATTAAAAGCTCACACATATTGAGTGCCTACTTTGTGCCTGTCTCAGACAATAGGGAACAGGGTATCGAAAGCTCTTCCAGAAACTCCAGGTCTCTTCTGGAGAGCCCATGTTCACATGGCCTTTTCTCCAATGCAAAGAGTATTTATCAAGCTGGGCGTGCTGGCACACATCTCTAATCCCAGCACTCGGGAGGCAGAGGTAGGAGGATTGCCATGAGTTCCAGGCCACCCTGAGGACTACATTGTGAATTCCAGGTCAGCCTGGGCTAGAGCGAGACCCTAACTTACAAGAACATCAACTTGGTGGAATGTGAATGAATGTTAGCCATGTTAGCTCTTCTACAGGGTGAGCCAACCTTGTAACAGCCATGCATATAACAGTTAAAACATTTACTAAGCCTCTGATTTCACAGCTAAATTCTAATTGATTTATTGATTTTTGAAGTGAATATTTTTTGTGAGTGAGGTGGTAGATTACCACTACTGGAGAAGCTGGAGAGCACTCACTCCCCTCATGTTGCACTTAGCTTTGCGTTGCTGACAGAAAACATCAAGCAAGAGTGGCTTGTGGGAGGAAAGGGTTTATTTTGGATTACAGACTCGAAGGGAAGTTCCATGGGGAAGTTTCCAAGGGGAAAATTGATGGCATAAGCAGAGAGTGGACATGACCTACTAGCCAACATCAGGTGGACGATAGCAGCAGGAGAGTGTGCCAAACACTGGCAAGGGGAAGCTGGTTATAACACCCATAAGCCCACCACCAACAATGCATCACCTCCAGAAGGTTCTAGTTGCCACCAGCTAGGGACCTAGCATTCAGAACACGTAAGTTTATGGGGGATAACTGAATGAAACCACCACACCCAGGCAGGCAAAAGACTAAAGTCCAACTCCCTGGTGACCAATGAGTTTGTTGGGCTTTCTTGTTTATTTTTATTTATTTGTTTGAGAGTGACAGACAGAGAAAGAGGCAGAGAGAGAGAGAGAGAGAGAGAGAGAGAGAGGGAGATGGGCATAACAGGGCCTCCAGCCACTGCAAACAAACTCCAGATGCATATGCCACCCTGTGCATCTGGCTTATGTGGGTACTGGAGAATTGAGCCTCAAACTGGGGTCCTTAAACTTCACAGACAAGTGCTTAACCACTAAGCCATCTCTCGAGCCCTATTGGGCTTTTTACAGAGCATGAGTGAAGGGTTGCTTACAGGAGCATCAGAAGGTCTCATGCCTCATAGCTGCACAGGTGGAGATCTTGTCCCTGACCTTACCCTCTATATCTTCTGTGCCCCTCTAAGACTGCTGACCTCTGCATCATTGCATACAGCCGGCTGAGCTCTCAGAGGTGAAGGAAGAGTCTCCCCCACTCCTCCTTGTGGGGAACCTCAACAGGCCTAATCGCTCCTGAGCCATCACAGCTGCTTCTGATAAAGAGGCAGTAGTTGTTTTTCTCCAAGCATGGGTCACACAACAAATTTAATCCAGAAATTAAGATTCATCAAACTGTTAGCAAAACAATGTGAAATTTACAGCAGTTGGCAGCAGCATTGCAGGCCATTTTAGTTGTCAAAAATGAAACCTTATGCAACACCTTCATTATTAAGAAAAATATTTATATTGGAAGAGCAAGGCACAAAAGACTAGTGTGGAACTGTTAAATGTGCAAAACAGGTGTCCCAGTCTTTGAGGACTTGCTGCATCTCAGGCTAGATTCTCATCACTGGCTGCTTTCAGGTTCTCATATGTAAAATGGGCCAGCAGTAATGCCCAGTAAGATAAAAGGAACTCAGAAGCTGTAGAGATGGTTCAATAGTTAAAATTTTGCCTGCAATACCTAAAAGACCTGGGTTCCTTCCCAGTACCCATGTAAAGCCAGATGCACAAAATGGCACTTGCATCTGAGTGCTGCTGGAGGCCCTGGCATGCCCATTCTCTGTCTGTCTCCTCTCTATCTCTCTCTGCTTATAAATAAATGAATAATATTTTTAAAAGGAACTCAGAAATGAATACTATGATGCAATAAATATAGCATGACCCCCCAGATCGCTCCATCCTATATTATGCTAAATCAATTTGTTTTACTCTCAGCGATGGCTTTCAGAGCTTCTACAGAATAAATAGTTACTTTCACATTCTGCCAAATAATATCTATCTCACACATTTGTTCTGCAGACTAATTAATATTTGAGTGTTTAAACACAATGTCTCTACAGAAGCAATGGCATTGTAATGTGTTGGGACATTCTAGTATTGTAATTAGTACTAATTAGATTCTTTCAACAGTGTGTTGAATTTACAAATTACTACATGTAAAAGGTATTCTGCTTTATTTATTCATTATGAAAGAGTCAGACACAATAGTTGAAATACAAACTCTCAAGGTTCTCTAGCAGCCCTTCTTCTAAAGCAGGGCAAGGACACAGGGAAGACACCTCTGTAGGAGGTCACGAGGGCAGGGGTCATATGGATGGCGCATGGGCCAGATTCTTCCCTAACTCAGAGGTCTGTGCTATCATCATTGCTGTGGGAGCTGCTCATTCCTCTCCCTCCCACCTTTCCTTCCTTCCTTCTTGTTCACTCCCCTGGCTCCCCTCTCTCTCTCTTCTTTTCTTTCTTTTGGTTTTGGTTTCGAGGGTAGGGTCTCACTGACCCTAGAATTCACTATGGAGTCTCAGGGTGGCCTCGAGACTCTCAGTGATCCTCCTACCTCTGCCTCCCTAGTGTTGTGATTAAAGGCATTTACCATGCCCGGCCCTCCTTTTATTCACCTTCCTTTACTTCTCTCCTCACTCCTCTTATTCTTTTTCTTTTTGAGACGCTATTTGCTAGCATATCACCAGTGCTCAACCCTTCCCAGCACATAGATGAAGTAGTAATCAGTTAGTAGTGCCTCCAAGAACCTGGATTTCTGCTGTGCAAACGAGTTAAGAGCAGAAGAAACAAATGTCCTTCAAATCCTCAGTGATCCAATGTAATCATGTAAAGCAGTGGTGTCATTGAGGATGCAGACTCTTTTCACTAGTGTGTTATATCGCGGACTCTTCTGGCAGTCAGATGAAACTATGGACCTGCTTCAGTATTTTTTTTTCTTTTTTGAGACAGGGTCTCATGTATTTCCCAGAGTTTGGCCTTCAACTCACTATGTAGTTGAGGATGACTTTGAACTTCTGCTATTTCAGCCTCCTTTTCCCTAGTGCTGGGATGACAGGTGCAAGCCACCATGCCTGGTTTATGCAATGCTGAGAAATTGAACCCAGGACTTCCTACATGCTGGGCAAAAACTCTGAATTAGACACACCTAGTCTTCAGAATGACATTAAAAAAATAAATATTGTTCTTTTCTTTTCTTTTTTTTTATTGACAAACTTCTTTAATTGTAGACAATATCCCATGGTACTTCCTTCCTCCCCCCACTTTCCCCTTTGAAACTTCACTCTCCATCATATCCCCTCCCCTCTCAATCAGTCTCTCTTTTTCAGTTTGATGTCATGATCTTTTCCTCCTATTATGATGGTCTTGTGTAGGTAGTGTCAGGCACTGTGAGGTCATGGATATCCAGGCCATTTTGTGTCTGGAGGAGCACGTTGTAGAGTCCTACTCTTCCTTTGGCCTATTTGTAGGTTTTAGTATTAGGGATATATTCCCTCCAGAATGACATTTTTAAATGAAAAAAAGAGTCAACAATATAACAGGATTTTTAAAGAAAGGACCAAGTTTAGTGAAATACTGTATAAAAATATTTTTTAAAATCGTGCTATAATATGTTCTTCTTTGTTAATATATACAATGATAAGGTCTTATGGTATTTAATAACTACTGTCACTTTGAAGAAGTGTTATTTAAGATATGCACCAACTGAAATGTGCTGTGAAATCAAATGAACTCTATTGCTGATAAAGCACACAGACTGTTCAATTCAACTGTGATTTGTTGCCTTTATTCATAATCAAATGAAATGCTGAATTGAAGTTGGAGTTATTAGAAAAGAAGACATTATTTTGTATTCAATCCTACCCATAGAGCCATGAGGGATCCTAGATCCCAGTACAAGTACCCCTGACCTTCTGATTCCATTATTCTCAAGGCCACAAAGACCTTTAAATGGGCCTCATCTCTCGAGCCCTATTGGGCTTTTTACAGAGCATGAGTGAAGGGTTGCTTACAGGAGCATCAGAAGGTCTCATGCCTCATAGCTGCACAGGTGGAGATCTTCGTCCCTGGACCTTTTACCCTCTATATCTTCTGTGCCCCTCTAAGACTGCTAGACCTCTGCATCATTGCATACAGCCGGCTGAGCTCTCAGAGGTGGGGCTGAAGAGTCTCCCCACACTCCTCCTTGTACGGGGAACCTCAACAGGCCTAATCGCTCCTGAGCCATCACAGCTGCTTCTGATAAAGAGGGCAGTAGTTGTTTTTCTCCAAGCATGGGTCACACAACGAAGAGCTTAATCCAGAAATTAAGATTCATCAAACTGTTAGCAAAACAATGTGAAATTTACAGCTGGGTGCACGCAGCATTGCAGGCCATTTTAGTTGTCAAGAAAATGAAACCTTATGCAACACCTTCATTATTAAGAAAAATATTTATATTGGAAGAGCAAGGCACAAAAGACTAATTAATGGAACTGTTAAATGTGCAAAACAGGTGTCCCAGTCTTCCGAGGACTTGCTGCATCTGAGGCTGAATTCTCTGTCACTGGCTGCTTTCAGGTTCTCATATGTAAAATGGGGCTAGCAGTAATGCCCAGTAAGATAAAAAGGAACTCAGAAGCTGTAGAGATGGTTCAATAGTTAAGGCATTTGCCTGCAATACCTAAAGACCTGGGTTCGCTTCCCCAGTACTCATGTAAAGCCAGATGCACAAAATGGCACTTGCATCTGGAGTGGCTGGAGGCCCTGGCATGCCCATTCTCTCTGTCTGTCTCCTCTCTATCTCTCTCTGCTTATAAATAAATGAATAATATTTTTTAAAAGGAACTCAGAAATGAATACTATGATGCAATAAATATAGCATGACCCCCAGATCGCTCCATCCTATAATTATGCTAATCAATTTGTTTTACTCTCAGCGATGGCTTTCAGGCTTCTACAGAATAAATAGTTGGCTTTCACATTCTGCCAAATAATATCTATCTCACACATTTGTTCTGCAGACTAATTAATATTTGAGTGTTTAAACACAATGTCTCTACAGAAGCAATGGCATTGTAATGTGTTGGGACATTCTAGTATTGTAATTAGTACTAATTAGATTCTTTCAACAGTGTGTTGAATTTACAAATTACTACATGTAAGGTATTCTGCTTTATTTATTCATTATGAAAGAGTCAGACACAATAGTTGAAATACAAACTCTCAAGGTTCTCTAGCAACCCTTCCCCTAAAGCCGGGGCAGGACACAGGAAGACACCTCTGTAGGAGGTCACGAGGCAGGGTCATATGATGGCGCATGGGCTGGAATTCCCTTCCCAACTCAGAGGTCTGTGCTATCACATTGCTGTGGGAGCTGCTCATTCCTCCCTCCCTCCCACCTTTCCTTCCTTCCTTCCTTGTTCACTCCCTGGCTCCCTCTCTCTCTCTCTTTTTCTTTCTTTTTGGTTTTTGGTTTTTCGAGGTAGGGTCTCACTGACCTAGAATTCACTATGGAGTCTCAGGGTGGCCTCGAACTCTCAGTGATCCTCCTACCTCTGCCTCCCTAGTGCTGTGATTAAAGGCATGCTCCACCATGCCCGGCCCTCCTTTTATTCTACCTTCCTTACTTCTTCCCTCACTCCTCTTATTCTTTTCTTTTTGAGACGCTATTTGCTAGCATATCACTGCCAGTGCTCAACCCTTCAGCACATAGATGAAGTAGTAATCAGTTAGTAGTGCCCAGAACCTGGATTTCTGCTGTGCAAACGAGTTAAGAGCAGAAGAAACAAATGTCCTTCAAATCTCAGTGATCCAATGTAATCATGTAAAAGCAGTGGTGTCATTGGGGATGCAGACTCTTTTCACTAGTGTGTTATATCACGGACTCTTCTGGCAGTCAGATGAAACTATGGACCTGCTTCCAGTATTTTTTTTTTTTTTTCTTTTTTTGAGACAGGGTCTCATGTATTCCAGGTTTGGCCTTCAACTCTCTATGTAGTTGAGGATGACTTTGAACTTCTGCTATTTCAGCCTCCTTTTCCCTAGTGCTGGGATGACAGGTGCAAGCCACCATGCCTGGTTTATGCAATGCTGAGAATTGAACCCAGGACTTCCTACATGCTAGGCAAAAAACTCTACCAATTGAGCCACACCCCTAGTCTTCAGAATGACATTTAAAAAAATAAATATTGTTCTTTTCTTTTCTTTTCTTTTTTTTTATTGACAACTTCTTTAATTGTAGACAATATCCCATGGTACTTCCCTTCCTCCCCCCACTTTCCCCTTTGAAACTTCACTCTCCATCATATCCCCTCCACCTCTCAATCAGTCTCTCTTTTCAGTTCAATGTCATGATCTTTTCCTCTTATTATGATGGTCTTGTGTAGGTAGTGCCAGGCACTGTGAAGTCATGGATATCCAGGCCATTTTGTGTCTGGAGGAGCACGTTGTAAGGAGTCCTACTCTTCCTTTGGCTCTTACATTCTTTCTGCCCCCTCTTCCGCAATGGACCCTGAGCCTTGGAAGGTGGGTTTGAGATGTTTCAGTGCTTAGCACTCCTCTGTCCCTTCTTCTCAGCACCACGGTGCCTTCTGAGTCATGCCAAGGTTGCCACCATCTGAAAAGAGAAGCTTCTCTAAACAAAAGTGAGAGTAGCATTAATATATGGGTGTAGACATTAAGAGAAGTGCTTACTGGGCAGTTTGATGAGCATAATATATACATTTAGCGAGATACCAGCAGACATTACACCCTTAGGGCTCATGACTACCCCTGTTGTAGGTTTTTAGTATTAGGGATGTATTCCCTCCAGAATGACATTTTTTAAATGAAAAAAAGAGTCAACAATATAACAGGATTTTTAAAGAAAGGACCAAGTTTAGTGAAATACTGTTATAAAAATATTTTTTAAAATCCCCTGCTATAATATGTTCTTCTTTATTAATATATACAATGATAAGGTCTTATGGTATTTAATAACTACTGTCACTTTGAAGAAGTGTTATTTTAAGATATGCACCAACTGAAATGTGCTGTGAAATCAAAATGAACTCTATTGCTGATAAAGCACACAGACTGTTCAATTCAACTGTGATTTGTTGCCTTTATTCATAATCAAATGAAATGCTGAATTGAAGTTGGAGGTTATTAGAAAGAAAGACATTATTTTCCTATTCAATCCTACCCATAGAGCCCATGAGGGATCCTAGATCCCAGTACAAGTACCCCTGACCTTCTGATTCCATTATTCTCAAGGCCACAAAGACCTTAAATGGGCCCTGGGCAGGTATTTGCAGACAGGGGAAGAGGGAAGGTGGAGGATTGTATGGGTAGGTTTTGTGGGCCACACCTATACCAGGCGGCATATATCATATATCATATCATATCATATCATATCATATCATATCATATCATGTCTTACCTTCCCTTTAAAAAAATTTAACATACTCTTTTTAAAAATTATCTTATTTTAGCTGGTCGTGATGGCACATGCCTTTAATCCCAGCACTTGGGAGGCAGAGGTAGGAGGATTGCTGTGAGTTCGAGGCCACCCTGAGAATACAGAGTGAATTCCAGGTCAGCCTGGACTGGAGACCCTGCCTCGAAAAACCAAAAAAAAAAAAAAAAAAATTTATCTTATTTTATTTATCAGAGAGAGAGAGAGAGAGAGAGAGAGAGAGAGAGAGAGAGGAGAGAGGCAGATAGAGAGAACTGGCACACCAGGGTTTCTAGCCACTGCAAACGAACTCCAGATGTATGCACCACTTTGTGCATCTGGCTTTCATGGGTATTGGGGAATCAAACCTGGATCCTTAGGCTTCATGAGCAAGTGTCTTAAACCACTCAGCAATCTCCCCAATACATCTTCCCTTAAAAAAATTTACAGAAAATATTTTATTTATTTTTTTATTTAAGAGAGAGAGAGAGAATATGAATGGGTGTGCCAGGGTCTTTAGCCACTGCAAACAAACTCCAGATGCATGCTCGACCTTGTATGTATCTGGCTTAAGTGGGTAGTGGGGAATTGAACCTGGGTCCTTTAGGCTTTGCGGGCATATGTCTTAATTGCTGACCTGTCTCTCCAGCTCCTTTCCCTTTTGAAAATGATTCCTTTCTGTATATTTCCAGAAAAACTTCTTGTGCTTTTCTTTGTTGGTCAGTTTCCCCTAGGATCCCCCTACATATGTGGAACATAAAGTTTACGAATGAATTTTCTGGTTTAAGTAAATGTCTACAAGGCAAGGTAGGCTGTGTTCCTGTGCAAGGGAAGGTAGAGACCTTTAAGTCTGTCCTATGATTTGAGCACCTGAAGTGTGGACATCCCCTTTAAGATATGGCGTAACTTTGGTGATTTGGTTTGGAAGTTATACCAATCTTTAAGATGAAAATTCAAACTATATCAGCTGAATTAGCACAAGAGAAAAATGTAAACTATCTTTCTAGCATTAATCAATAGCAATTACATATTGAAGTCATACTAGGTTGATACTCTTAGGTCAAACAGTATGTTAAAATGAATCTAATCAGGTTTCAAATTTTTTTAATGTAGCTATTAATGAACTTAAAATTACATTTGAGGGTCATATCTATTGTTCACATGTTACTTCTTTTCACTATTATATTTGAATAAAGATTCATAGAGTTGCAAGGATTCTCAGAGGTGTTTATCCCCTCTGTTTGTTAGCTGAGAGCCTAAATAAGCTGTCTCCACCCCAATTTCTGATAATGGCAGATGAAGGTCTGTCACATTTCTGGCACAATGCTATTTTCCTAGTCCCTGATGTCTAACCAGACTTTCCTTTCCTTTCCTTTCCTTTCCTTTCCTTTCCTTTCCTTTCCTTTCCTTTCCTTTCCTTTCCTTTCCTTTCCTTTCCTTTCCTTTCCTCTCCTCTCCTCTCCTCTCCTCTCCTCCTCTCCTCCTCTCCTCTCCTCCTCTCCTCTCCCTCCTCCTCTCCTCCTCTCCTCTCCTCTCCCTCTCCCTCCCCCTCCCTTCTCCTCCCCTCCCCTCCCCCCCCCTCCCCTCCCCTCCTCCCTCCCCCCTCCCCTCCCCTCCCCCCTCCCCCCCCCCCCCCCCTCCCCTTTCCTTTTTTTTTTTTCTTTTTCCTTTTTTTCATTTTTTGAGGTAGGGTCTCACTGTAGCTCAGGCTGACCTGGAATTCACTATGTAGTCTCACGGTGTCCTCAAACTCATGGCAATCTTCCTACCTTTGCCTCCCAAATGCTGGGATTAAAGGTGTGCGCCACCACACCTGGCCAAACCAGAGATTTCTAAGATGGAAGTTACCAGTTCAAATGAGAATAGTACTCTAATCCAGAGGTCTAAGAACTCTGGAAATGGCCTACTTTTTTTTTTCTCAGTCTGATACATTCTTCAGTGTTAGATTTAAAGATTGAGTATGACTTCCTCTCACTGTGGAACAGCTACAGGCACAAGCAGGCAGACAGAGTGGCAAGCATGGGACTCCCTCTTGAATCCTGGTTAAAGAAGCCTGAACTCACTCTCTTTTGACCTCAGTTTTATGAATTTACCTTTATTAAATGTTTTTATCTTAGAAACAAAATCTAAGCTCTCCTCATCTTTTTTTTGAGGTAGGGTCTCACTCTAGTCCAAGCTGACCTGGAATTCACTATGTAGTCTCAGGGTGGCCTCAAACTCATGGCAATCCTCCTACCTCTGCCTCCCGAGTGCTGGGATTAAAGGTGTGTGCCATCATGCCTGGCTTATCTTTTTTTTTTTTTTTTTTTTGAGAGAGACAGAGAGTGAATGGGAGTGCCAGTGGCCTGTCAGCCTCTGTGAATGAACTCCAGACGTGTGCGCCCCCTTGTGTGCATGTGCGACATTGCACGCTTGCATCACTTTTTTGTCTGGCTAAAGGCGGGATCTGGAGATTCAACCGGGCATTCTTAGGCTTCTCAGGCAGGTGCCTTAAGTGCTATGTCATCTCTCCAGCCCCTCATCTGTTTTTTTTTAAGAGTTCAATGAGTGATTTTTTAAAAAATTCTTTTGTTCTTTTGGGAAATAAACTAAAGCAAGAAAAGTGACTCAAGATTTGTGGGCCTCTTGAGTTTTAAGGTGGAAACAAAACAAGGTACCCCATAGTTTTCTCATACACAGTAGACTTAGTGGTTCTGTATCAAGTTAAAAAGGGTAAAAGTGGGAGATGGAAAACATCCACTACCCTTTTCTAGAAATTAAAGAGGGCAGTTCATGCTTTACATATGAAGCTATGGCAGCAGTTATAATGTCACCACAGTAAATGTAGAGTGGAGATATTTTTAACAGCTAGTACTCAGTAAATCTGCACACTAAATTGTGGCTTCATTTTGAAAGAAAATGCACAAAAACCAAGCAGGAATTTTGAGATCTTTTTCATTTGAAGGTAATCTTCATGCTATCAAATTCACAAATAGGATAATTGATTAAATACCCAATCCTAATTATTTTGAAACTCACATTGCAAGCATTCAGATATCCACCCTCTCCACAGGTTAGTATCCATTCATATCATGTTTGGAAGTAGAGAGAATACCTCACTCTTCAACTGCAAGTCAGGAGGTGTTTCTTTATAGTTAACTTTATTAAAATTCATACAAAATACTAGTTAACAAATATCTTCTTTACTCGTTCACTCACAAGGAAATACCTTCAAAGCTGCATTTTGTTTCTATACTAAAATGTAGAAAAACTACACAACACAAATATTGAAAAGTTAAAAATTCCTTATTTTTAAATTCCTGATACCACTACCACAATTTAGGGCAGTATACTTGATATAATGAAAAGAGACAAAGCTACAAGAGCTAAGGACCTCAGGGATGCACAGGTAGCTCACGCTACGTTGCATTAATCCATAGCTGTACTTTCACACTATGGTCACACAGTCCTGAGCAAGAAGGTTTCCCTGCTTACACTGCAATAAGCTTTTCTGACTGAGGGTCAGTGTTGCTTCTGTGGCAGATTTGTACAGTTCCTCTCGAGCATTTGGGATGACTGTCTCAAGTAACCTGCCACTCTTCTGACAACTTCTTGCTCTCTCTCCTGCTAAGAATGGAGTCCTTTCCTGCTATTTTAAAAACTTCTGCTCCCATAACCACCACCATATGGATTTGGGAGCTTCTTTCCCCCAAACTTCCCTCCCTTCATGGGTCTATACTTTGAGTACTTTTGTCCACTGTAATTTTCAGGATCATTACAGGTCCCACCTCTACCATAGTTGCCACCACTGAAATTTCCTCCATATTAACCATAATCTCTTCTACCTCCACTGTATCCACCACCTTCGTTTCTATAACGTGGTCCACTGCCACCATAGCTTCCTCTACTACTATGACCAGGACCACCATCACCTCCCAATCCTTTATACCCACCACTACCTCCTCCATAATTCCCTCCACTGCCATCACCTCTGCCATCTTAGCCACTCTTCCACCCAAGTTTCTATCTGTCAAAATTACCTCCACCACCTTCGGAGTTTCCTCCATGATCCATAAAGTTGCCAGGTCCACCTTCACGACCCTTGGTGATCTAGCATATTGCATCTGTTGTTTAGAAAGGGCCTGTTTCACTTCACAGTTGTGCCCATTAATAGTGGGATATTTATGAATGATAATTTATCAACTGTATCATAGTCATTGAAAATTACAAAAGCAAATCCTTTCTTTTTTTCCCACTCTGCCTATCTTCCATCACTTCTATGTTTTCAATCTTGCCACATGTTTCAAAGTTGTCTTTCAGATTATACTCTTCTGTGTCTTTTTTTGTTTGTTTGTTTGTTTGTTTTTTGAGGAAGGGTCTCACTCTAGCTCAGGCTGACCTGGAATTCACTATGTAGTCTCAGAGTGGCCTCGAACTCATGGTGATCCTCCTACTTCTGCCTCCCGAGTGCTGGGATTAAAGGTGTGCACCACCACACCTGGCTCCTGTGTCTTTTTTAATACCACCAACAAAACTTTCTTTGCTGTTTAAAGGGGCACCTGGCTTAACAGAATCCTCCTAGAAACAGCTCTCTTTGGTTCCACTACATGCCCATTAGCCTTGTACAGCTGAGCACACACTATTCCATCTACCTCTTTAACACATGAGTAAGTAATAAAACCAAAGCTCCTAGCATTTCTTTTTTTAGAGAGAGATACATAGAGAGAGAGACAGAGAGAGAGGGAGAGGAAGACAGAGATGGGCGCGCCAGCAGCCTCTCAGCTGCTGTGAACAAAATCCAGATGCGTGTGCCCCCTTGTGGTCAAGTGCAGCATTGCGCCCCTGTGTCACTTTGCATCTGGCTAAACATGGGACCTGGAGATTGGAACCGCTGGAGATTGGAACCAGCTTTCTTAGGCTTAGGAGGCAGGCGCCTTAACTGCTAAGCCATCTCTCCAGCCCGCATATTTTTTTTTAGAGAGAGAGAGAGAGAGAGAGTATTTGCATGCCAGGACTTCCAAATACTGTGATCGAACTCCGGATGCATGCACCACCTTGTGTATATGTGTGACCTTGCACATGCATCACCTTGTCCCTACAGTCCATGTATCCTATTTGGACCATAAATTATAGAAATGTATGTAAATATAGTTCTGGTTCCAAATGGTTAACTAGGACTTTTGAGGGAAAAGATTTTTTTGGGGGGGGGGCGGGTTTCGAAGTAGGATCTTACTCTAGCCCAGGCTGACCTGGAATTTTCTATGTAGTCTCAGGGTGGCCTTGAACACACTGTGATCTTCCTACCTCTGCCTCCTGAGGACTGGGATTAAAGGCATGTACCACCATGCCTGGTTCAAGGGAAGAAATTTTGTTTGATGTGTGGTTTATTTAATATCTTGAACATTGGTTGAACAGAGATTGCTAATACAAATGATAAAATAACTACCAGCTGTAGACAATATGTCCCAGGTATAGTGTTAAATATTTTATAAGGACTGGTGTGAAAAGTCTCTACCAAGACCTTCTGAGGCTTTATTATTCCCATTTTGCAATGGTAGAAACAAAAATTAGATAAGCCATAAAAGGGCTGGAGAGATAGCTTATTGGTTAAAGGTGCTTGCTTATAAAGCCTGATGGCCTGGGTTCAGTTTCTCAGCACCCACATCAAGTCAGATGCACAAAACAGTGCATGTGTCTGGAATTCATTTGCAGTGGCAGGAGACCCTGGAGCACCCATTCTCTCTCAGAAATAAGTTTTTAAAAAGATAATCTATAAAAGGTTGCACTGCTAGCAATGTGGGTAGTCTGTCTACAGAGACAGAACTCTGTGAATTAAGAAAGTGAATGTCTCAAAGTGTAGGCAAAACTGCTGCTCTATCACCCCCAGCCTGACATGGCTGTGGCCACTAAGGGGAGGAGGACCATGATCCAACAGACCTGGAGCAGGGCAGGAGTCTGTTGATTGGTGGTCTGAGCTTTGCAACTACAGATGGTAGTTTGAGAGAACATTTTGAAAAATGGGGCACACTGGATTGTAAAGTAATGAGACCCCCCAAACAAAATGTTCTAGGAGGGCTGGAGAGATGGCTTAGCAGTTAAGACATTTGCCTGCGAAGCCTAAAGATCCATATTTGACTCCCGAGAGCCCACATAAGCCAGATGCATATAGCGGTGCATGCATCTGGAGCTTGTTTGCAGTGGCTAGAAGCCCTGGTGTGCCCATTCTCAATCTCTCTCCCTCTATCTCTCTGACTGTAATAAATAAAACTAAAATCTTAAAAAAAAAAAAAAGAAATACTTGTTTGAATATTGTGCTCATCAAACTGCTTTCTAGACATTTATGGTTTTGCCCATAGATGGTGCTGCTTTAGGTTCTGGTGGGAGAGGCTTCTTGTTGCAGTGGGCAGTGGTCACTTTAGAGAATCATAACTTTTCAGAGTGCTGAGACTAGCCAGCAGTGGTGGCGCACGCCTTTAATCCGAGCACTCGGGAGGGAGGCAGAGGTAGGAAGATTGCCATGAGTTCAAGGCCACCTTGAGACTACATAGTGAATTCCAGGTTAGCCTGGGCTAGAGTGAAACCCTACCTCGAAAAACCAAACCAAACAAACAAAAAAACACACACACACACACAAAACCAAAGTGCTTAGAATAAGTGACTGTTGTGTGCTCAGCTCTAAATGGGACATCTGAGGCTGAGGGAAAACCATGGCTGAGGGGGCAGAAAGAATATAAGAGCTGGAGGATGGGGGGTGGGGAGTACTGGGAAACTGCTTGTGGACATGTCCTGGCCATTGCAGCCATGACTTCACTGCAGCTGTAGTTACCTGCTGGGGATCAGCATTCCCAACATTCCATCGTGGATGGGGGAGGGGCTTATGAAGCCCTACCTCTCCTTGAGGAGTTATTGGCATTTAAGGATTGGGGGAGGCGGAGAACGTTTCTTCAGTGGTGTAGCCACTGGTACACTGCTCACACTCTGCTGAAGAGTGCCCAACCCAAGTGCAGGCAAGCCACCCTCATTAAGCTCCAGTGGGTCACCAAAAAACAAAACAACAACAAAAAAAAGACAAACGGAAGGAAATGAAAGCGATCAAAGTTGAAGTGGGGGGGGGTTGTGGTCCCCCCTAGGGCCAGCCCATGAGGGACAGTAGGGTCTCTGCTGAGTTGGGGGTGAGAGGCACGTAGTCACGACACAGACTCTGGGAGTTGGCGAGCTGCTGCAAACTTGTTTATTGAGGAAGTACACAGAGTTTTATAAGGGGCTTGACTGGCCAATCATTGTATGGGGTGGTCCCCTTTTTGTGACCAATGACAGCCTGTCTCCAGACAGATCCTCTCGTAGCAGGTTTCTCGTGAGCATGGGACTGTAGCTGTTGTCACGCCAGGTCTGTGCAGAATGCCATGTTCACAGAAGCCACTTCCTGGTTTCTCTGCCATGCGGTCTGGCTAGGGCCAGGCCTGCATTTTGCCATACAGCGGGGAGGGGGGAACCAGGTGGGAAGAAGAAAGATTCAGCAAGGGTGGGAGAGGGACAAGAGAAGGTAGTAGGGGAATGTGGTCAAATGACCAAAATTCATTTTATGCACGTATAAAATAGTCAAAAATAATTATTTTTAAAAGTGCTTGTTTGAGTCCTTGCTCTAAAACAACCATGTGATTTTGAGCTTGACTTATGTATTAGTTCTCTCATTAGTAAAGCATGGTTTAACTCACCAAGTCTTTTCAAAGAAACTTATTATCTTGGTCCATTTTTCTCTTGCTAATTACACATTACTTGGGTTAGTTAATCAGAAATGAGGCTGATTTTGGGTTTGGTTCTGGTCCAAGGTAGAGGGGCCACACACGGTGATGGCCTTCCTGAGGCGATATCCTGAGGCATCACGGAGCCTCTCATGGGAGAGACGGAATGTATGAGAACCCTAACCATACTGCCATTTATAGACAACACCAGTCCCCGTCATCACATTAATTGTATGAATCGATTAATAGGTGCAAAGCCCTTATATCCCCTATCTCTTTTGAGACAGGGTCTTACTATGTAGTCAGGTTGTTCTTAAACCCATGTTGGCTTCCACACCCAGCAATCCTCCTGCCTCATCCTCCTGAGTACGGGTGTTAGAGATGTGAACCATCAGGCCCACCTTCTAATGATCTCTTGAAGGTCATACCAGGCCCCACTTGGTCTTGCTCATACTGGAGATTAAATTCCAATATGAATTTGAATATTAATTTCAGAGGTTACAAACCTTATTGAAACCAGGGCAGCGGGTACTTAGGATGAACTTATCAACCTTAACTTGCAGCAGTAATTTAGTCCTTAAACCCCAATTTCCAAGGAACTTGTTTACTTCTTATAAGGACACATTTACTGCCTGTGCCTTACTGGCCACCAAATAGAATGTGTGCCCTGTTTATGAAATGTGAACAAAACAGGTTGAATCGTTGCTCTCCCAGAACTCTCATCATGGAAATGGTGGTGGTGAGGAGAAAAAGAAATAACAAGGGGGTCTGGTAGTTAAGTATTATCAAGCAAGGCCAGCGTGGTTCCAGAAGAACGAATGATGGAACTGTGGGCAGAGGGAGGCAAGCAAGGGAGGTGGAGTCACACCCCAAAGGGATTGTAAGGATTGAGGCCTTTTTTCTGTGCCCCCCAAATGATCTGTGGAAAGATTTGAGCAGCCAAATGATGTAGTCTGATTTCTCTTGACTTCTTGCTATGTGGAGAATAAATTCTAAAAGGGAAGAAAGCAGGTGAGTTAGGAAAAAGCTGGAGCTGTAATCCAGTAGGGACTGCGTGGTGGTTCGCAGGTAGTGAGGAGTGCTGGCGTTATAAGTACATTTTGGATGTAGAACTGACAGGGTCTGTTGAAGAGGCATTTGGGATCTAAAAGAAACAGTGGCTTCAAGAATAACTCTGGGGTTCCTGATATGAAAGGTACTCTTTTCTTTTTCTTTTTTCTTCTCTTCTCTTCTCCTTTCCTTTCCTTTCCTTTCTCCTTCCTTCCTTCCTTCCTTCCTTCCTTCCTTCCTTCCTTCCTTCCTTTCTCTCTCTCTTTTTTCTCTCTCTTTCTTTCTCTCTCTCTCTTTCTTTTTTTCTCTCTCTTTCTTCCTTCCCTCCTTCCCTCCTTCCCTCCTTCCCTCCTTCCCTCCTTCCCTCCTTCCCTCCTTCCCTCCTTCCCTCCTTCCCTCCCCCTCCTCCCTCCTTCCCTCCTTCCTTCCCTCCTTCCCTCCTTCCCTCCTTCCCCTCCTCCCTCCTTCCCTCCTTCCCTCCTCCCTCCCCTCCCTCCCTCCCTCCCCTCCCTCCCCCCCTCCCTCCCTTCCCTTTCTCCCTCCCTTTCCTTTCTTTCTTTCTTTCTTTCTTTCTTTCTTTCTTTCTTTCTTTTCAAGGTATGGTCTCACTCTGACCCAGGCTGACCTGGAATTAACTTTGTAGTCTCAGGGTAGCCTCGAACTCACAGTAATCCTCCTACCACTGCTTTCCGAGTGCTGGGATTAGAGGCATGTGCCATCATGCCCAGCTGAAAGGCACTTCTTGAGGCAGGAAAAGCTGGAGGAATACACTGGTAGGTGAAAATGAAGAGCTCTTTATTTTGGTCATGATAAATAAGAACTTTATATGTGCTACCTATTTTAAATTCTCACAGTCACCCTCTGAGATAGGTACTGTTAGCCTCATTTTTGCAGATGGCAAGACCAAGGCCCAGGATGTACATCTCGTATGTAATGGGAGAATTCTCCTTTACATCAAAGCATTGTTCTTACAGTGCTTCTCAGTGCACAGCCCAGAAGAGGAGGCTGGCTGACAGAGCAGATGAGCTTAAATTTTTCTTTCTGAGAGGAGGGAGAGAGAGAGAGAGAGAGAGAGAGAGAGAGAAAGAGAGACAGATATGGGGGTGAGGAAGGGGTGGTGAGAATGGGCACGCCAGGGCCCCTAGCCACTGCAAACGAACTCCAAATGCATGTACCACCTTGTGCATCTGGCTTTAGGTGAGTATTGGGGAATTGAACTTGGGTCCTTTGGCTTTGCCAGCAAGTGCTTTAACTGCTAAGCCATCTCTCCAGTCCCCTGTGTAACTTTTTATCAGTTGCCTTGACTTCTTTTTGTCAAATTGTTTTTGGGCTTCTTCAAGGATATTGCATCTCAGGTCAGAACTGCTGCTTACCTTTTTAAGAGCAGAAAGATGCTGCTGACATATATTTATAGTTTAAGTCTAAGGATTACAAATAATTTTCAGCACTACATACTATCATTCAAGAGAGCAGGAAAAACTTCATATCATGACTTTTTTTTTTTTCCCAACGGAAATAAGCTTGGACATAATCCTATGTCCATCACTGTTTTCTTTATCGTGGAGTTAGTCCTTTGGCCATGAATGTTCATTTCTAGCATATCCTCATCTGAAGCCAGCTTTTTTTTTTTTTTTGAGGTAAGGTCTCACTCTAGTACAGTCTGACCTGGAATTCACTAAGTAGTCTCAGGGTGGCCTTGAACTCACAGTGATCCTCCTACCTCTGTCTCCCGAGTGCTGGGATTAAAGGCATGCACCACCATGCACAGCTCCAGCTTCTTCTTCTTCTTCTTTTTTTAAATTAATATTTATTTTTCAGAGAAAGAGGGAGAGAGAAGGAGAGAAAGAATGGGCATGCCAGGGCCTCCAGCTACTGCAAATGAACTCCAGATGCATGTGCCACCTTGTGCATTTGGCTTACGTGGATCCTGGGGACTCAAACCTGGGTCCTTTGGCTTTGTAGGCAAGGGCCTTAACCTGTAAGCCATCCCTTCAGCCGTGAAGCCAGCTTCTTATTTGTGATGCTCCTGAGCAAGTGAAGTTTACCATCGATATGAAATGATAGCCTTTTGATGAACAAGTGAAAGTAGAATTATGATGTTCTCATTTGCATAAGCATCTCGCTGACAGGTCATCAGATATTCTTATTGTTCTTGGGTGCATTTCATGGGCTGCTGCAGGCATGCATAATCATCTCCAGCAATTCATCTTTTTACCTAGCTTAATGGCCCCTGTTACATAGCAGGAGAATGATGGAGTGCAAAGATGGTATGTCCAGGGCTCCTCTGCATCTGCCTGAGAATGGGAAGTAAATCACTCTGGGGAAGAAATTATATTAACTCTTTCTCATCATTCATTTTCCTTTTGTAAATTTCATCTCACTGGGCTAAACAATTCTGTTGCCTGGGGGGAAGAAGTTGCCTTCTCACCCTCAGGCTTGGGTCCCTTGTCTGTGTCAAGATAATAGAGTTCAATTCTGTTATCTCTACAGACCTTGGCTTGTAAATTAACAGATAGTGCACTCACTAGTGAACAGAACCAGTGCATTCATGTGGGTTTGGCTAGTTGCTATGTACATCATTTCACTTTTTTTTTCTCCGATATAATCTTGCTATAGCCCAGGCTGACCTGTAAGTATATAGTTCAGGCAAACCTGCAATTCTCCTGCCTCAGCCTCCTGATTTTTGGTATTATAGGCATGGACCACCACACATAGCACAATAGAGCTGTTTTAAGAAAGTGCATGATTGGATTGTCTCCTTATACCAGTAATGATGGTGGTGGTGATGGGTGACAGATGTGTGGACTTAACAGCTGGTCTGTGGCACAGCAGGGACCGACCAGACCTCCTTCTGCATATTTTTTTTGTAGCTATTGTCATTTTCAGTTTCCCAATTGAATTCTGAGACTTAATCCTAGTTTGTGATTGTTTTTCACTTCAACCTGTGAAATTCATGTCAGCATTGTTCTAATTCCATTTTGATAGATACTCTGAAGGAACACATCATAATCTTCTTATCACGAGATTAGTAACTCCTTTTTCACTGGGAAGTGCTCTGGGCTAGCCCTTATCCTTTGAACTTTCAGTTGGTTGGACAAATGCAAGGGAGATGTAGACGATGATGTGATTCACTGGAAAGGGGAGCTACAAGTATCCACAGCCACCCATATTCTATTTAGATAACCTTGCATAAGTTATTATTGCACAAGTAAATTAAAAATATTCATTTATTTGAGAGAGAAAGAGAGAGAGAGAATGGGTGCTCCAGGGCCTTCAGCCACTGTAAACAAATTCCAGATGCATGTGTCACCTTGTGCATCTGGCATATGTAGGTACTGGGGAATTGACCTGAGTCTTTTGGATTTGCAAGCAATTGCTTTAACTGATAAAGCCATCTTTCCAGCCCAGAAGTCATTTTTTTAAATTAGTTACTTTTTTTTTTATTGACAACGTCCTTAATTGTAAACAATATCCCAGGGTAATTCCCTCCCTCCCTCTACTTTCCCCTTTGAAACTCTACTCTTCATCATATCCCCTCCCCCTCTCAATCAGTCTCTTCAGTTTGATGTCATGATCTTTTTCTCCTATTAGGATGGTCTTGTGTAGGTAGTGTCAGGCACTGTGGGGTCATGGATATCCAGGCCATTTTGTGTCTGGAGGAGCATGTTGTAGGAGTCCTACTCTTCCTTTGGCTCTTACACTCTTTCCACCCCCTCTTCTGCCATGGACCCTGAGCCTTGGAAGGTGTGTTAGAGATGTTTCAGTGCTGAGCACTCCTCTGTCACTTCTTCTCAGCACCATGGTGCCTTCTGAGTCATCCCACGGTTGCCACCCAGAAGTCAGTTTTTGAACCATGGTTCATCAGTATGAAAAACGAGGTAACAGTGAAGTTTGTTTTTGCTGTGAGGATTGGGCCATGCCTGCACTGTGTTCTAGTCACAAGGACTCAATGGTAGTTGTGTTTGTTAGTGCTAGAAATCAATTTCTTTTAAGACATAAAAAAATGACTCCTCCTAGGTACTATATATAACTAAAGGACTCTTGAAAACCATTTCCATAATCTTATGTAATCATGACCCTCATGCTAAATAATTCTTCTTCCTAAGGATTTTCACTTTTTCTTGAGTATTTAAAAATATTTTATTCATTTATTTAAGAGAGAATGAGAGAGATAGAGATATAGATAGATAGATAGATAGATAGATAGATAGATAGATAGATAGATAGATATAGAGAATGGGCATGTCAGGGCTTCCAGCCACTGCAAACAAACTCCAGACGCGTGCGACCCCTTGTCCATCTGGCTAACGTGGGTCCTGGGGAATTGAACCTGTGTCCTTTGGCTTTGCTGGCAAGTGCCTTAACCACTAAGCCATCTCTCCAGTCCTCTTTCATAATCTTGACATCCTCATTATGCTTCTTGGGAGTAGTTTGAGTAGTAAATCATCTGAGCTCCTTTCCACCGCCCTTATTTTTCCACTTCACCATTTATACGGGATATTTCTGAATGTGTCTCATTAGTTAGAGGGATAAACATCACCTTCTTGCTCTTTTGGAAGGGACTTTAAAGGTCATTAAAGGTTATCTCATGCTTGGATGCACTTCCCAAGCAGGTGACCTTGCAACTGTAATGCCGCCAGGAATAGGAAACTCACTGCCTCCTAAAGCCAGTCAATCCATATGTGGACAGTTATTTTGTTAGTGAGTTGTGCCAGGGTTGAAGTCTTTGCAGTTCCCACCCCTGCCAAGTGCATCCCACTTGGTTCTTTTGCAAGTTCTCTGCCACCCTGTCTTGCCCAGGCCCAGTTGGATCTCACTGGGTTTTACCCTCTAGTCAGTACCCAGACTTCCATCTGTATAGACAGACAGCTCAGATGACAAGAATCTGGGAATTAAACCCAAGTCTGTCTGGTTTCTGGTCAGAGCCAGACCTTTTTGTTTTATTTTTATGGTAAAATATACATGACATAATGTTTGTCATGTTTGGATTTGCAGGCAAGTGCCTTAATGGTTAAGCCCATCTCTCCAGACCAAAGCTTCATTTTTTTTTTTTTATCACTAATGTAGTTTGTCTATCTGACCTTCCTAAACCATATTGTGTCCAAGAATGGCCACACACTTCCAGAGTTCTCAAGGACTTGGACTACATATCATTTGTCCAGCAGAGACCAAGGCAAGAGACATATGCATTTTTTTGTTTGAACTCTGTACTCCTTTAAGCAATGTCTGCTTCCTGGTGTACCAGATTCCTTTTTATAAAATTATGACAAGTAAAAAATAAGTGTCCTTCCATTCCCAATTGGACTGACTCTGGTTTTGATCTTGCTTTAAAAATAAATGTTGCTATTATTTTTCTGATAAATTTGATAGCAGCTATTAGCTTAGAAACAGATATTATTTATGATCTATTTTTTTTTAAATTGTGAACTTCCAAACCATCTATTAGCTTCAAGCCCTAATCTTTCCTGGCCTTAAAAATAAGCTCAAAGCCTTAACTATACTGCACAAATCCCTATTCAGTCATTCCCCCTTTCTTTTTGAGAACCAGATTGATATTTGTCCATTCAACTTTCTCAGTGTCTCTGTTGGTTAACAACAGCTTTGTAACTTTCTTTTCTCAGCACACTCGATTGTAGTTATTTTGCCCACTTTACTTTTTTATTTGCTTTTATTAACATTGTAAATGCACATGTTAATGATGTGTAGTGTGATGGCTCCATTCATGGAAGAATTCTGTAAGTTTCCATTTATTTATTTATTTATTTATTTATTTATTTATTTATTTATTTATTTATTTGCCTTACTTCCCTGGGACAGTGTCTCACAGAACCTGGTGCTCCCTGGGTTATGGCCCCTTGAATCCTCCTGTCTTTTCCCTTCTCACTGCTGGGGTTACTGGTTCAGCAAGGAGCTCCAGTTATCCTCCTTTCTCCTTCAACCTTAGCACTGGGGTTATAGCCATGCATGGCCATGCTTTTTTTTTTTTAATTGTTTATTTATTTAGTGTGTGTGTGTGTGTGTGTGTGTGTGAGAGAGAGAGAGAGAGAGAGAGAGAGAGAGAGAGAGAGAGAGGGAGAGAATGGGAGCATCAGGGCCTCCTGTCACTGCAAACAAACTCCAGATGTATGTACCACCTTGTGCATCTGGCTTTTACATGGGTACTGGGAAATCAAGCCTGGGTCCTTTGGCTTTTCTGGCAAGTGCCTTAACTGCTGAGCCATCTCCCCAGCCCCATGCTTAGCTTTTTACATGGGTTCTGGGGGTTGAACTCAGGTTTTCATGTTACACAACAAGCACTCTTATAGACTGAGTCATCTCCTGAGCCTCCCAAAAATACAGTCTGGCCTTAAACTCCTGATCCTCCTGCCTCATCCTCTTCAGCAATTGCCTACTGGCATGCGCCAAGACGACATGTTATTATGATTCCTGTAGATTGTGAAGGGAAAGGAGAGGGTCTGGGGAGATCACTCAGTCTCCAAAGTGCTTGTTGGACCTGAGTTTGGATTTCTAGCATCCATGTAAAAATCTCTTTCCATGATGGACATGTGTCATCCCAGCACTGGGGAGACAGAGACAGACAACTCTCGAGTTTTTCACAGGATGGCTGGTCTAGCCAAATTTGTGAGCCCTAGGTTCAGGGAGAAAGACCATGTGTAAAGGAATAAAGTGGAGAGAGGTCATATCCACCTATCCTCTGCTCTTCCCCCCTTCTAGATTCCAATCACTCATAATCACGACTCTCAGGTTGACTGTCTTTAGTTTGCACATGTGAGAGAGAACATGCAGTACTTGTCTGGTTTATTTCACTTAGTGTAATGCCCTCCATTTCCATCCATTTGCTGCAAATGATAGGATTTCATTCTTCCTTATGGCTAGATAATAATCTCTTCTTTCCTATTCCCCCATTCCCCTCCACTCCTTCTCCCTCTTCCCTTTTTCTTGTGAACAGGGTCTTGCCCTGCAGGTTGGCCTCATGGTTGTGATTCTCTTGCCTCAGCCTCTCAAGTGCTGAGATTACAGGCATGAGCCACCAAGTCCAGCTTGTATCACACTGTCTTTGTCCATCCGTCTGTCTGGGTATGTAGGCTGATACCTGATGTGAACAGTGCTGCAAGGAATATGCTTGCTGGTGTCTCCTTTGGGTCCTGATTTCCCTTCCTTTAGACACATACCCAGGAGCAGGATCACTGCCTCACATCACAGCTTTGTTATTTCGTGTACTTCCCACTTTCTGCCAATCTGGGGCTTTCTTTTTCTTCATCTCAATTAGTAACACTTTCTAAGATTTAAATTTTTTAAAAAAATTTATTTATGAGAGAGAGAGAGAGAGAATGGGTGCACCAGAGCTTTTAGCCACTGCAAATGAACTCCAGATGCATGTGCCACCTTGTGCATCTGGCTTATGTGGCTCCTGGGGAATTGAACCGAGGTCCTTTGGTTTTGCAACCAAGCACCTTAACCACTAAGCCATCTCTCCAGCCCAAGATTTTTTACATATGAGTGAAAGATTACGTACAGAGCATGGACAACTTACCAGTGGCTATACCAGTGAGGAAAATGTCTCTTCCTCCCCCAGAAACTGTTCATGGTCTATAAATCCTCAGGGAGGGTCTGTACCTTATGAGCTCCTCCCTCACGCATGATGGCACGTTGCTAGATCTAATCTTGTACAGGTCTTGTGCAGGTAACCCGAGCTGCTGAGAGTGCAAGTGCTCAGTGGCCACGTCCTGCTTGGAAAACTGAATAGCATTATTTTTGGAAGAGAAGACAAGAATAAAAGTAATAGTAGAGCAGTTTTTTCACTCATTAGAGCAGCAACAACATGTCACTGGCATCAAAAATATCTGACATATCTTTTCTTGATATTCCCTAGTTAAGAATTGTGGCTGGGTGTGGTGGCGCATGCCTTTAATCCTAGCACTGGGGAGGCAGAGGGTAGGAGGATTGCAGTGAGTTCGAGGCCACCCTGAGACTACAAAGTGAATTCAGGTCAGCTGGAGCTAGAGTGAAACCCTACCTCAAAAAACCAAAAAAAAAAAAGAGAGAGAGAGAATTGTGTGTGCTTATTTGTGTGTATGTGCACATGCAGCCCGGGTGCATGTGTCAAGGTCTGACAAACTCCTGTTTTTTGTCCTCTCTCTCCACCCTCCTTGAGACAAGGTCTCCCTTGTTACTTTTTTGTTTTGCCACTTTGCTTCCTACCCCCCCGCCCCCGCCCCGGTCTAGCTAACCCACAAGCTTCCGGATTCTCCTGCATACATCTCCTATTACCGTAGTCACGTTGGAAATCACAGGCAGGCTTGCGAGCAAATGCTTTTAACCTCCAAGCCATCTCACCAGGGCTTCCTTTGGTTGTTTTTGTGAATTAGAGATCTCAATTTGCTGGGCACTATTTTTGGAGTGCCCCAGCACTCTTCTGCTTGCTCTTGAACAGCCTCGTCTTCTCTGTTTTCATTCCGGCCCTTTCAAAAGCAGAGGTCATGGTAGAAGTTCATTGGAGCCTCTGTCATTTCTTCCTTGGTAGAATCACAGCTTGTGACTGTGTCCACAGGATTGTAGGCTGCACGGAAGATGTCCTCATTGTCATCTCTTCAACCCTTTCCTACCTGGATTCAAAACAAACAAACAAAAAAATCTAGATAGAAGCCTTTTGTGTTACCATTGGAATGGAGTTAAGCAATTAAGCAAAACGACAGTTAAAGTAACAAATCCTAAAAGCCACATCTACTTTGAGTTGAAAAATGTTTTTGTAGTATTGGGTTAGATGTATGTGCCTTGAATATTTTCTCTTCTTTCTTTCACTCTCCTCTTCTGCCGTTTTCACTATGCTTTGGTGTTGGAGATGGAATTTAGGGCTTTGCACATGCTAAGTGTGCCCTTACCAGTAAGCTGTACCCCAGCCAAGTACACACTTCCTTTTTGGGTGCTGAGGGTTGAACCCAGGTCCTAGTGCATGCTGTGAACACACTCTGCCACTGAGCTATACCCCAGCCTTTGAATATTTAACTTAAAAAATATAAATTAAACACATATATTCATCTATAAATTTTTTGACACAGAACCAAGGTCTTTTAAAAAGAATTCAAAGCTGGGTGTGGTGGAACATGCCTTTAGTCCCAGCATTAGGGAGGGTGGCCATGAGTTCAAGGCCATCCAGTGGCTACAGACTGATTTCTGGTCAGCTGGAACTGCAGTGAGACTCTGCTTCAAAACCTCTCCCCAGCTCAAGTTTTGTGTTGTCACTTAGAAATTATCTCTAATCTTTAATGTAGACTTTTATTTTATTTTTAGTTATTTTATTTATTTATTTGACAGAGAGACAGAAAGAGAAAGAGAAAGAATGGGTGTGCCAGGGCCTCCAGCCACTGCAAACGAACTCCAGACACATGCGCCCCCTTGTGCATCTGGCTATTGTGGGTCCTGGGGAATCAAACCTGGGTTCTTTGGCTTTGCAGGCAAACACCTTAACGGCTAAGCCATCACTCCAGCCCTAATGTAGACTTTTTCAAGTTGGGCAAGACTTAGTGAAGAAATGTGGCAACAGACTCCTTCTATATATAAATTCTTTGCAGTTTTTGAGTTTTCAAAAACTTTTCTAAGGCCCGGGAAAATGGTAAAAGCACTTGCTTGCAAAGCCTGCCAGCCAGGATTCAATTCTCCAGATACACAAAATGGCACATGCATCTGGAGTTCATTTGCAGTGGCTAGAGGCCCTAGTATATCCGTTTTCTTTCCCTTTCTCCTCTCCTCCTCTCTTTTAAATAAATAGATAAAATGTTTAACAACATGACAACCTTTACACCAAACATAACAGCAGTCTTTTTAGTAGCTATCAAAATTCTCTAAATTAAAACATTTAACTCATAACAACTTTTTTCTTTTTGCACTGACTTTTACTTTGCTTGTGTCGTATTTAATTTAAATTTTGTATTCATCATATCCAGGACAACTGTTATGAGTAGGTTGGAAGTAAACATAACTGGTGATTGATAACCCACAAATCGGCAGGTGGCAGAGAGCTACCAGAGAGTAGCCCCCCACTTTCTGGGTACCGGCGAGTACGTTTCATGAAGACAGTGTGCGTGGTGGATGGCTAAGACAGCTCTGCTGTAGCTGGAATGATGTCACCGAATCCATCTAAGCTTCCTTATTTCACTTTACTTGGGTATCTTGCCAGGGAGTGGTTCCCTTGGTTACCTCCTCTCTGTAGAGAAATAAAGTTGCTATTAATTTGAATACTAACTTTTAGACAGTCTGCCTTCAGTTTACTGTCCAATCAAATGTCATTAAAGTTTCCATCCCAGCTGTTTCTTGCTTCTGTCTCAGCATTATGAACTAAATTAGGAACATGTCGCCCATTTGTTCCATCTGGCCAGATGGGCTATTAATATCCATTTAATCAATAGTACAGTTTTGTCACTCAATCCTCATTTGAATATCTCCTCATCATCTTTACCATCCAGGTTCGTGGGACTTTACGCAGGTGATTGACGAAATTTCTTTACCTCTCCTCCTTATGTATGCATTTTTGGAATATAATCAAATGCCAGTAATTTTGAGATTATAATTATCATCTCATTTTCAAGTTCCAGTGCTCTATATTGTTCTCACACAACTCACAGACCTTTGAGAGTATCATTTTAGGAACTTTCCTCCATATTTTCCTAGAAGAATTTCAGGGTTTCTCCTACATTATTCTTTTTCACACACTGTGACTATAGACCTTTATGATAACTGGTATTTATGGTTTTATATGACTACGGACTTTTTTCCATATTGAATTTAAAGACAAACTAATAACCTCTTTAAAAAAATATTTTGGAGCAAAGGAGAAAGAGATAAAGGGAGAGAGAGAGAGAAAATGGGTGTGCCAGGGCCTCCAGCCACTGCAAATGAATTCTAGATGCATGCGCCACCTTGTGTATCTGGCATATGTGGGCACTGGGGACTCAAAGCTGGGTCCTTAGGCTTCGTAGGCAAGAACTACTAAGCCATTTCTCCAGCCCAGACAAACTAATAATCTCCGAGGCTCTGTACTTCCCTATCTAAAGTTCACCACTACATTACCTAACAGCATCAGACAGACAATGATATCCTATTCATTGCTCACCTCTTCAAAGCCCATCACCACTCATGCAGTCTACAGGTTAAGAAGAAGAGATTATAAGAATCCCACCTGGGTCTTTTAGTCTCCACCCTGTGGCTTCTTAAGTACCAATGATACACCTTTTGTCTTCTAGCATTCTCATGAAGACATAGGATTGAATTATGGGTAAGTGGGTTAGAATGTCTCAGTAGACTATTCTCTTTCAGAACCAGCCATCGGCAAGACGAACAGCAAGTGTGGCTGCACAGAACTTTTTGCCCTCAATAAAAAGTGGTGGCCATCATTCATATTCTTCTTCCTTACATGCTACTTGGATGTCTTCTGGATGTGACTCCTGGATGCTGCATGCACACAAAGATGGCAGCTGACCATTGCTACCTTGATATACCAATGCAGCAATGCCATCCTTTAGAGAGACATTTTTATTTTCCTAATAGAAGCAAAGAGGTTGCATTTGGAACTAGTCCATGTTAATCCTGAATGACAGAGGGAAGATGTCCATATAGGTAACTGCCTAGCTGCTGCTGTCCAGTGTGTTCGGGCAGATGTATGTACATGATTTTTCCAAATGTCCTTTTGGAAGATCATCTGCTCACCCCACTGTTTTCTGTCATAGGCTTAAAATCCCAAGCTCTCTTGTTTCTGTCTGGGTATATTCTTCCTGGGAAATATCATTTCCTATAATTAGCTTAGTGTGTTGAAGATTTAGCACTTTATATATATATTAAAGTTAATTAATTCATATAATTCATAGTTAATTCCTAAGATCCCAATAACTATATGGGTAAAGATTCTCAAATAAATAACTTGATGTTAGCTGTAGACCTACTGGTCTTAACTTGCTACACTATATTTCCTTAGCACAGTAAATATTTAAGCGGTATGATATGTGGCCAACTTTATATAATGCATTTTCCCTGTGTCATTCAGGATTAACATGGACTAGTTCCAAATACAACCTCTTTGCTTCTATTAGGAAAGTAGACATGTCTCTCTAAAGAATGGCATTGATGCATTGGTATATTAAGGTTGAAATGATCAGGTGCCTGCATCAATCTCCAAGAGTTGTCATTTTAAAAATTGAATTTCAGTCTGAACAAAAATACTCATAAAATTTAGATGTAATTTCCTCTTTTTCTTTATTGTTCCAGGCCAAGCCCACTGATTTTCTATTTGTTAGCTAATGCAGGTGTGTCATGCAGTTTTCCGTCATTGTGACAAAATGACTTGAGACAACTTACAGAGGTGGAAACACTATCAGAGGCTTTAGTCCCAGGTTGCTTGGCCTGGTTGCTTCTAGGCCTGCAGTGAAGCAGCACAGTGTGGTGGAAATGTGGCAGGGGGGCGCTGTTCACTTCAAGGTGGTCAGGAAGGAGAGTGTGGAGGAGGAAAGGAAGAATCGGAAGGAAAGGAGGGTGAGGGGAAAATGAGAGAGGGGAGAAAAAGAAAGGGGCCAAATTCCTACGATACCCTTCAACAGCACACAGCTCCAGTGACCTGCTTCTTCTAATGATACATATCCTGAAGTTTCCACCACCTCCCAGCAGCACTGTCAGTTGGGGATCTAGCCTTCAGCATAGGTGCTGTGAGAAGCACACAGGTTCGATTCCCCAGGACCCATGTAGGCCAGATGCACCAGGTGGCACATGCATCTGGAGTTCGTTGGCAGGGGCTGAAAGCCCTGGCGTGCCCATTCTCTCTCTCTCTCTCAAGTAAATAAAATAAATTATTTTAAAAAACTTAGAAAAATAAATAAAACATGTATCTCTTCTTTTAAGGTAGAAACAACTAAATGGAGTAAACACATACACACCCACACCCACTCACACATCCCTTTTGTTTGCATACAAGAAGTGGAAAGATAATCTCTTTTTCGTAGTTTGCTATAATATTTCTTGGCCTGCACAGTTTTCCTTATGAATTCTTTTGGTTTCCTTAGAAATTATTCTACAGGTCAGTAATTTTGTATATATTTTAGTAAGTAACTCAAGACTTTAGTGAACTTTAAATTGTTTTCTTTAATTGGACTTTAAAACTGTGGGCACCATTACGGTACTGTGCATTGGCTTGTTGTTGAGCTATGAGCTGTGGGAAGCTGCATCAGGGTGAGCCATCTATTGTAGCACCTGTCTTCACGCTGTCTCCACACCTCCCTGTGGTTAAAAGCTTCCCACTTCTCCTGGGAACTGTGAACATCCTTCTTGTGGGAGACACCCTATTCTCCACACTGCTCTCTCAGAGCAGCCAACTCCATTGACCCGATCAAACTTCAACACCTTCAATTACAGACGTGCCTTGCCTTTCTGAGGCCAGTGAGTGTCCATCTTTCCCAGGTCCTAGAGACAGATTTTGTGATGAAACTAATACTCTTCCAGACTGAGATGACAAGACTCGACTTACGTGTGAGGAAGTCAGGATGCTACAGAGCGAGTGGCTGGAGAATTTACTTCCAGTTTAGGCAAATATGGCCTTATTCATCTCTGAGCAGCTGACATGGTGGTTAACCCCAATCATAGCTGCATCTCTGGAAATGTCACAGGAACATGGCAATAGGTCTTAATCTTTAATGTCATTTAGCACAGTTTTTAGCAACCAGAAGAAAACAACTAGTGTGGTATAAGGTATGTGCTGTGTTCCCTCCACCTCTGCATGGAATCTCTCATGGATTCTTTAAATGGAAGTGTTAACTTTTTAGAGATTCCTTATTTAGAATGACTTATTGGCATTGAGAAGGAAAGAAATGCCAAATCGCTTCTGTTAGCTTTGGGTTTACTTGACTCAATTGCTTTTTCTTTCTTTAAACTTCCGCCTTTCTTTTCCCCCTCCTTCTGTGTACTGAACTTCCAAGTGGTTTAGATATTATAGCAAGTGATGTATCAATAAACTCTCTCAAAATTTCCCAGAGAGATGGCTCAGTGACAGCACTGCTGCACAGGTATGAGCCTGAGAGGACCCAAGTCACGTCAAAGCTGACTGGGTGTGGCCCTGCATGGTTATAGCTCCAGTCTGTGGATGGTGACAGGAGAATCACTGAGTGAAAAACTGCTTCAAGGAAACACGAAGATGAGAGAGAGAAAGAGAGAGAATGGGTACTCCAGGGTCTCCAGCCACTGCAAACGAACTCCAGGTGCGTGTGCTCCCTTGTGCATCTGGCTAACGTGGGTCCTGGGGAATTGAACCTGGGTCCTTTGGCTTTGCAGGCAAGCACCTTAACTGCTAAGCCATCCCTCCAGCCCTGAAGATGAGAGATAGATGGCACCTGATGTTCTTTGGCTTCCACATGTATGCCCGCACACAATTGCATACACACACACATATGTGCATATGTCACATACACACTTTACATCACACATATTCTATTCACACACACATACCAAAAATATCTAAGAAAATAGTTGGAACACAGTATAATCCAGAGTGAAGGGTGTCTGGTTGTGTTTCTGTTGCATCAGTGTTTGTAGCATACTGACTGCATAGCTTATGACAGAAAGTCAGGGTACTCAGACCATCTCATGTAGCTGGAGTGACAAAACGTTGATGATTTCAACATACTTCTTCTGCTCATAAACAGAAAGGGCCTCCTCACATCACTCTAGTCCAGGCTAACCTGGAACTCACTCTATAGTCCCAGGCTGGCCTTGAACTCACAGCGATCCTCCTACCTCGACCTCCCAAGTGCTGAGATGAAAGGCTTGCGTCACCATGCCTGGTTCCTCCTCACATTTTTACAAAGATCTGGTCTGTTGACTGAGAATACATGTACCTGAGCGTTTTTACTCACAAAACTGGGAAAAGTTAAAAAGAAATTATTAAACATATGGTTTAACTTTCTTCACCAAAATGCTTGCTTTATAGGTTAATAAGGACGGTTACTGTCACAAGACTTTAAGACAATGAAGCCCATTCTCCAGGTCAACAAAATAAATTAGGGGAAGTGTGTGGTATTTCCCAATCTGAAGAGCTCTGAGTTGTTGCTGGACCTGCTGAAGTAATTTAGGGAAACTTAACTTCCTTGCTACAATTTGTGACCACTAATTTCTTTAAAACCAGTTATCTTAAAGTGGATGTGGAGACTCATGGCTAGTCTCTGAGGTCTAGTTGCTGGTGTCCCATGTCAGGTGTCTGAAGAGCCCTCTTCCAGGCCAGGGGCATCTCCCTATAATCTAAACTAGCCCAGGTCCTGGTTTCTTCACTCATAACCTCTTATTGTGTATCTGGAGCCCACCCAGTGGTTTCTCCTCATCTAGAGTCTATCCCACCTCACACATGCCATCACCGTGGCCTCCACTCCAGCTGCCAAGAAGTCTCTTCCTTTACTTCTTTTTTTTTTTTTTTTTAGATTTTATTTTTATTTATTAGAGACAGAGAGAGGGAGAGAGATAGAAAGAGGGAGTGTGAGAATGGGTGCTTTGGAGCCTCTATCCACTGCAAACAAACTCCAGATTTATGCGCCACCATGTGCATCTGGTGATTCGAACCGGGGTCCTTAGGCTTCACCGGCATGCGCCTTAACCTGTAAGCCATCTCTCCAGGCCCCTTCCTTTACTTCTCTGAGTTGTTACCCACTGGAGGTCATTCCAGATCAGGATTTTATATTCCTTGTTATTATTCTTATTCCTTTCTGCCCTATATTCCTGCCTCCACCTTCTCTTGCCTACGAACACTACCACTTTCATATGATTGATGTTTTCTGTTCATGAAATCCATCTTCTCAGTCTCCCTCTGTCTCCAGTAGCAGCCATTACAGAGACAAGCTCTTTCAGCTAAAGCCCGTGCTCCCTATGCTTTCCACTAATGGGGCTGTTCTTCTTTTGCCCACCTGGTGTATCCCACTCCTGCGCCTTCCCTGTGTTTCCTTCTCCAGATTGGGAAGTGTGAGATCATTCTAGGCTCTATCTTCTGTTTCTTTACGTCTGTCTCTTGATATCACTACAGTGTGCCTGGCTCTCAAATCTGTGTGCATCACTATGCATGATTTTATTCAGAGTTTAAATTTGAAGTCACATCTGCTCATTGAATATTTTCTAAAAATTGTCTCTAAGACACTTTGAGAGCCAGCCAAGTTTAGTTGAATCAGCATTTTCCAAGTATCATACTGGAGTCTAGAAATGCAAACATAAAATGCATTTTATCCCAATCCACCAGAAGTTTACAATTCAGTGTGGGAGACAAGACTTCTAAGTATGAAATAATATGGTCTGTATGGTGCTAAGCATTTGACATAATTTACCCCTCATGATTGTGAATCTACCCAGTCCCACCTAGACCTCCATTGCACAGTGAGAAAATGTGAATACAGAAAAGTTAACTTTTTTAAAAAAGATTTTATTTTGATTTATTTATTAGAGACAGAGAGAGGGAGAGAGACAGAGAGAGAGAGGAAGAGTGAGAATGAACATGCCAGGGCCTCTAGCCACTGCAAACGTACTCCAGACACATGCGTCACCATGTACATCTGGCTTACATGGGACCCGGAGATTTGAACCGGGGTCCTTAGGCTTTGTAGGCATGCACCTTAACCACTAAGCCATCTCTCCAGCCCCAGAAAAGTTATCTTGACCAAAAAGTTGATATGACCAAAGCACTTTGGATGACAAGTGGCAAAGCAGGGACTTACAACATACCAGCCATTCTTAAATATTTAGTGACTAATGTGTTTCAAGTGTATCCTGAATGTGTATTGTGAATCTGCCAAAAGACACTTTAAATTCTGACTGGAAAGGTCAGAGAAGGCTTTCTAGAGGAAATGTCGAGACCAGCAGAAGAAAAAGAGAGCAGTGGAAGGAAAAAGCAGGCCAAGCATTTCAGGCAGAGGTGTCTGGGTGAGAAGCAGTGTGTTCTCCTGGGCAACAGTAAGAAAAGGAGCAGTCTTGACTTTGTCGCTTTTGGCTTCTCTGTTCACGTGGTTCTTTCTGCCCAAGATGTTTTTCAACCCGGGTCTTTCCTTCAGGTACCCCTCCTGGAGGTGCAAGTCTTCTCTGAACTCCGAGAGCCTGGGGTACAGTACTGTTTTGGCACCTGGTGCATCCGCCTTACAGTGACATGCTATCTTTCAAATGTGCATCAAGTTCTGGTTTAGGAACCTGTGGCTTCTAGTACTATTGCATATAAGAACAAGTGAATTCTCACTGAATGTTGAATGCTGTTCATCAGAGCAAGATGAGCAAAATTTGCAGAAAAGTAAGTCAAAACAACTCACAGTCCTTCCCAGATGGCATAGTAATCAATTTGCTTCAGAAGGAAAGTAGCCAATGAGTGGTCAGTAATGTCAAAGTAACTGCTACAGCGGATTTTTTTTTTTTTTTTTGGTTTTTCGAGGTAGGGTCTCACTCTGGCCCAGGCTGACCTGGAATTAACTATGTAGTCTCAGAGTGGCCTCGAACTCACGGTGATCCTCCTACCTTTGCCTCCCGAGTGCTGGGATTAAAGGCGTGTGCCACCACGCCCGGCAACAGCAGACTTTTTAAAAGCTGCCTCTTTAAGACACTGTTTATCCACCCTCCATGGGATCTTAGAGCAAAAACTAAAACTCTGTCTTTAAAATCTGTGTATTCTTATTGGCAAGAAATATGCCTTAATTTGAGAACTACCTCAGAATGCTACATTTTCTGAATGTAAAAGCTTAACAAGACTCAAAAATACATTCATAGTGGCTTATGGTGTCAAAGCAACTGCTTGAAACAGAAAAATATGTCCAATGCACTTTGGTGTTTATGTTCCAGTGTGATTTTCTTTTGGGATTCTCAAAGAAAGAGTGGGCTCGATTAGAAAATGAGGAGAGAGAGAGAGAAGGAGAGAGAGAGAGAATAAGAAAGAAGGAAACAAGAAACAGAATACAGAGGGCTGAGAGGCTTTGAGCTATCTATAACTTGAGAATCTGGAGCCACCCTATCTTTTCCTTCTGTATCCCTGCCACAGACAGCTCACCATGACATACAACTCCCAACTCTGGAAGCCCCTGCTAAGCCTTGTCTTTGACCCCTTTCTGTGCTGCTGCCCAACCTGGTGCTTTAATGAACATCTGCCAGGGTTTGAAGTAACTGACCTCCATAACACTTATTGTTTTTATTGACAACTTCTATACTTACATTCAAAAAAATGCATGATTTTCCCTCCCCTCCCCCCATTCCCCTTTAGAACTCCAATCTCCATCGTATCCCCTTCCTCGCTCCATTAGTCTCTCTTTTAATTTGATGTCATCATCTTTTCTTCTATTATGAGGGTCTTGCGAAGGTATTGCTAGGCACTGCAAGGTCATGGATATCAAGGCCAATTTATGTCTGGACAGTTACATTGTAAGGAGTTGTACCCTTCCTTCCATTCTATCCGCCCCCTCTTCCACAATGGGCCCTGAGCCTTGGAGGGTGTGACAGAGGTGTTTCCGTGCTGGGCACTCCTCCATCCCTTCTTCTCAGCACTCAGCACTGTGTTGCCTTTCGGGTGATCCCAGTGGTTATTGCCATCTGAAAAGAGAAGCTTCTATAACCAGAAGTGAGAGTAGCATTAATATGTGAATATGAACATTAAGTGTAGTGCTTTCAGGGCAGCTTGGTGGGAATAATATATACATTTAGCCAGACCAGAGCAGGCTTTATACCCCTAAGGCTCATGACCTCCCCTGTCATAGACTTTTGCTTAGGTTTTTCAGTACCAGGTATGCATTCCCTCCCATAGAGAGGGCCTTCGGTCCAATTATGGAGCAGTTGGTTACCCCAAAAGCAGACATGCCACTATTGCACCCATTCAGTCATTGGGCCTGTATGGCCAAACTTGAATATTCAGTGTCCACTGTTTTCACTGTTGATGGCTTCTGTCTCCCATACGGCTGTATGCAGTGCAGCTTTTTCCAGCTTTCAATTGTCTGGTCTACAGGGAGAAGGTTTTCTGCTCATCACCAGCTTGCTTTCTCAGTGACCTTGCCTCTCAGGCAAGAGATGTCTTCAGCAATAGGGTCTTACCATCTGTTTCTCAAAGGAAACCAAGAGCTTTGGCAATAGCCTTTAATTGGCCAACAACTCACTGGAAGGTATCCCATCCCAGGCTCTGAAAATTTTCTAGTAACAGTCTACAGCTTCTAGATGTGCCATTATTCAAAAAAAGTAGGTTTACATAAGTCTTATTCACAATATTTTGAATTTTGATTGACCCCTCTGCCCTTCTTTTACGCGTTCTCTTCCCATGGCCTCGCTTAGGCCATTTCCCTCCCTGTAATCTGTTCTTCTACTTACATATGTGCAATACCATACACTTAAGTCCTTCCTTCTCCTTTCTCCCTTATAGCCTTTTACCAGCTTACTGGTTTCTGGTACCTATTTTTGGTTCCAGTTCACACACAAGTCTATACATTTGTAGCTAGGATCCACATATGAGAGAGAACATGTGACACTGGCTTTCTGAGCTTGGGTTACCTCACTTAGTATAATCCTTTCCAGATCCATCCATTTCCCTGCAAATTTCATAATTTCATTTTTCTTTACCACTGAATAGAACTCCATTGTGTAAATGTACCACATCTTTATTATCCATTCCTCTGTGGAGGGAATCTAGGCTGATTCCATTTCCTAGCTATTGTGAATAGAGCAGCAATAAACATGGTTGTGCAAGTATCTCTAAGGTAGTGAGACGAGTCCTTTGGATATATGCCTAGGAGTGCTATAGCTGGATCATATGGTAAATCTATTTTTAGCTGTCTCAAGAACCTCCACACTGATTTCCACAATGGCTGGACCAGATTATATTCCCACCAACAGTGTCGAAGTGTTCCTCTTTTTCTGCATCCATGCCAACACTTATTGTCATTTGTTGTCTTGATGGTAGCCATTCTGACAGGAGTGAAATGGAATCTCAAAGTGGTTTTAATTTGCGTTTCCCTTATGGCTAAGGATATGGAACACTTTTTTGGGTGTTTATATGCCATCTGTATTTCATCTTCTGAGAACTCTCTATTTAGTTCCATAGCCCATTTTTTAATTGGGTTGTTTGATTTCTTATTATTCTGTTTTTTGAGTTCTTTGTATATTTTGGATATTAACCCTCTGTCAGATGTATTGCTGGCAAAGACTTTCTCCCATTCTGTAGGTTGTCTTTTTGCTCTACTCACAGTGTCCTTTGCTGTACAAAAGCTTTGTAATTTCATGAGGGCCTAGTGGTTGATTAGTGGTTTTATTCCCTGAGCAATTGGGGTTATATTCAGAAAGTCATTGCCTAGGCCAATATGTTGAAGGGTTTCCTCTTCCTTTTCCTCTAGCAGTTTCAGAGTTTTAGGTCTGATATTAAGGTCCCTGATACATTTGGACTTGACTCTTGTGCATGGAGAGTGACATGGATCTATGTTTATCCTTTTACATACAGATGTCCAGTTTTCCCAGCACCACTTGTTAAAGAGGCTATCTTTTCTCCAATGAATATTTTTGGCATTTTTGTCAAAAATCAGGTGGCTGTAGCTGCCTGGATTAATATTTGAGGTCTTCTATTCTGTTCCATTGATCTACCTGTCTGTCCTTGTGCCAGCGCCATGCTGTTTTTGTTACTATGGCTTTGTAATATAACTTAAAATTGGGTATGGTAATACCACCAGCCTGATTTTTGTTGCGCAAAATTGTTTTGGCTATTCGAGGTTTTTTGTATTTCCAGATGAATTTTAGGATTGTTTTTTCTATTTCTGTGAAGAATGCTATTGGGATTTTAACAGGGATCACATTAAATGTGTAGGTTGCTTTTGGTAAGATTGAAATTTTCACAATATTGATTCTTCCAATCCAGGAGCATGGGATGTCTTTCCATTTCCTTGCATAACACTTATTTTTAATTAAAATTTTTTTTTTTTCTGAGGTAGGGTCTCCCTCTAGCTCAGGCTGACCTGTAATTCACTATGTAGTCTCAGGGTGGCCTTGAACTCACATTGATCCTCCTAACTCTGCCTCCCAAGTTCTGGGATTAAAGGTGTGTGCCACCACACCCAGCCATAATGCTCATTATTATTATTATTTGTGTGTGTGTGATCCCCAAGCCATCCTTGACATTATAAAATCCAGCTCCCCTTTAGAAGGCCTCCAGTGGATCCCAATTAACTTCCAAGATTGAGTCCTGCCTGCCTCGCATCCTCATCCTGTGACCTTCTTCCCAGCCCCTTCATGAACTTAGCCTTTGTCTGGGCTGTGGACACACCTCTATGTGCATGCTATGTTTGAGGTTTAGCCCTGTCTGTCAAGTTTCCCCAGTACCTGTGGGAGCTAGATATCCCTCATGTATGCCAGGTCCCAAGTGCTTTAAGACTCCATTCTCACAATAACTGTTCAGTGCCTTGACTGCTAAGCCATCTCTCCAGCCCTCTTTTCACCATTTCTAGATTGCTGCTTGCTTTAGACCTTCCAGTCGCAATCTAATCAACAGTTTCTGCTTCATCTTTGATCCCATGATACTCATCTTGAAATCCTTCACCCCTCAGATTCTTCTCTCTCATCCCAGTCTCCAGTACGAGTTTCTAGTATGCCCCCACTTTACACAATGCCAAAGAGGCTGGTTGGTCCTCAGGCTCCCACTTCTGCCTCAGTATAAGCCCGGATTAGGATGGAGTTCTTACTAAATGCACTTTGGGAGACTAATATAAATCAGGTATTTCTTTCGAATTCACTATGTAGTCTCAGGGTGGCCTGAGCCTCCTATCTCTGCCTTCTGAGTGCTGGGCTTAAAGGTGTGCACCACCACACCTTGCTCATTCAGGCATTCTTTTTAAAATTATTTTTTAAGTTAGCATATAAAGTGGTAGGCTTCACTATGACATTTTCATACATGTGTGTCATTATACTTTGTTCTAATAAATTCCCTTCTCCCACTGCCCTTCCAATCTCTTCTTCCATCTGGCTGTTCCCTTCCCTTCCCCTCAGATAGTATTCTCTCTGATTTGTCTCTGTTGCATGTATTCCATTACCTTTTAAAAATCTACCTTCCCTTAAGATCTCTTCTTCTCTGTCATGATTTCCCTTCTAACTTCATGACCCCTTCCACACGCACACAGATGTATACATAATTTTACGTCTAGTTTCTGCATATGAGAAGAAACATGCACTATTTTTTTTCTCAGTTTGGTTTTTGTTTTGTTTTGTTTTTTGAAGTAGGGTCTCACTCTAGCCTAGGCTGACCTGGAATTCACTATGTAGTCTCAGGGTGCCCTCGAACTCATGGCGATCCACCTCTTCTGCCTCCCCAGTGTGCCACCACGCCCAGCCTAGTTTGGCTTATTTTGCTTAACATAATTATTTCCAGTTCCATTTTCCTGCAAATATCATAATTTCATTTTTTGTTATATATGACTAAATTTCTATTGTGTATGTATGTATGTGTTTGTGTGTGCCACATTTTCTTTATCTGTTCATCTGTTGAAGGACAGCTAGGCTACTTCCATTTCTTGGCCATGGTGAATAGTGCAGGTATAAAAATGGATTTGCAAGTGTCTCTGTCTTATATTGCTTTAGAGTCTTTTGGATATATACCCAAGAGTGATATAGCTGGAATATATGTAAACCAGACATTTCTGAGCAAATATTTAAACTATATGTTACCCAGAGTAACATTCAAGTCTTATTACAAAATGCCAATGTGATAGAGATTCAAATATAATACAATTAAGTGTGTACTGCTGAAATATTGATGGAAGTAGCCCCAGATGCAAAGTTAATAAATCTAGATTATGGTCTCTAATGGGACACTTGCCATAAATGTGAATTTATGAGCATTAATGGTTTTTTTATATGTCCAGTGGGTCTGTGGAGACTCTTCTTTGAAAAATATTTGCATGAAATGTGAATGTATGTGAGAGTGCCCAATGTTATTCCCCATCCCTTGTAGGAGATGGTCAGAGGATTTAGAGGAAGGAGGGATCTCCCGCAGTTAAGTAGGTCCAGAGGGGCTGAGAGAAGTCAGGAGGGGGATGCTTTGGGTGTCATACTTCTGAATTAGGTTTTGTTATTCTTATTGTTTGTTCCTGGGCTGGGATTACCACGTTGTGGATTGAATAGACTTTGAAGGACTGGAGAGAGGGCTTTTCCACAGGGGTGCAGGTGGTGCTGGCGGTTTGCAGGAGAGTAGGAAAGAGATGGGAATATGAGGAACATGTGAGCTGGAATATTAGGGAAGCATTGACATGGCTTCTGTTTTAGACTAGGGGATTTGTACTTAATCGACTCTAGTTACTCTTTACTTTTACTGTTTGCACTCACATGTGGAAGAGGGACGATTTTGTTATACTTTTTGGGTTTTTGAAAGTTATAACTATTTTTACATCTTCTATGTATCTCCTTGACTTTGGAAGAGTTGTAGGCAGTCTGTGGTAGGAATAAAGATGTGATTTTTTTCTATATGATGAAGAACAAAAGACAAAGCCATTCCTTCTCTCACATACACCTTGCATTCCCCACCCCCTCCACCAAAAAATACCCAGATAGAAAGGGATGGCACAGAAAGAATGAAGGCAGGTATTTTTTTCTTTATATCCAAATCATATTTTCCTCCAGTACTACACTGCATATTATTAGTGGCTGCTAAAAGAATTATTTTTAAATCATGAAATTTGTGGCTGGGGAGATGGCTCACTGGGCAAGAGCACCCACCTTGCAAGCACAAGGACCTGAATTTGATTCCCAGAATGCACCTAGAGAGCCAGGTGAGGTCATGCATACCTCTAACCCAGAGCAGAGGGAGGTGGAGTCAGAAGCATTGCTGTGGCCCACTAGTCAGCTAGTATAACCACCAAAACAGTAACTCCAGGTTCAGTGAGAGACTCCATTTCATGGAAGCAAAATGGAAGCGCCACAGAGGATACCTAATGACCCTAAACTGGCCTCTGCCTGCGTGTGTATGAGGTGTGTGCATCTGCAAATGCACATGCACACATTGCACACACACACATACACACACACCCCAGCACCAGACAAAATAATAAAAGAAGCCACAAATGTAAAAGGAGGGAAGATCAAGAATTTTTAGGTACGTTAATGACACATTGTACCACCACCAATGGGGTCACATCTACCTAAACCTGATTTTCCATGCATTCTGGATTGTCTCAGGAAATAATTCACAGCAGTTTTACCACCTTTGCTAACCTCTTCATAGCTCATTTTATAAATAGATTTTAAGTTTCAAATGTTGCATCTCCCTGAAAGAGGCAACACTGTCGTTCAGAGATAGCAAGGGAGTCTATCTGAAAAGATATCTGAAGGGAGAACAAGAGAGAGGGCGCTAAAGACAGAACCGGCCATGGACTTACATTAACTTAAATATGACCTTGGTTGTGAGTGGACCAGCAATTCGTGCACCATTAGGAAAGAATTCTGATGCTTGTGTTTCATGATCATCCTGTTATACCTCCCCAATGGCCTCTCACTGCTTTGGCCTTCCTCGCATTTCTTCTGAGATGCCCCGCATTTTATCCTGCGTTCCTAGAATGCCTGGCATGAGACCTGCCATCTTGTGCATGTTGCTCTGTAGCAGAGGGCAACTCAGCTTCCTCTGCCTAGTGTTGAAACACTGTAAAAAGAATTGACTGTGGCTTTGCAATAAAACCAGGAATTGTGGATATTCTTCCTAATTTATTCCACAAATAATTGGGTTTGTCCTATAAGGCCAATTTTCATACCTTTCTACTTACACAGAGACAGATAGAGAATGGGCACGCCAGCAGCCTCTCAGCCACTGCGAACGAATTCCAGATGTGTGCAAGTGTGGCATTGCGCCCTTGTGTCACATCTGGCTAAACGTGGGATCTGGAGATTGGAACTGACGTTCTTAGGCTTAGTGGGCAGGCGCCTTAACCGCTAAGCCACCTCTCCAGCCCTTACACAGTATTTTTGTCTCAGTTTGGAATACGTAATTTTAAAAAGATCTATAAAATTGAATACTAACTGTAAACAAAGCTTATTTAAAATTATTTTTTTTTGCAGGCAAACACCTTAACCGCTAAGCCATCTCTCCAGCCCTAAATTTATTATTATCATTATTGTTTTATTGAGGTAGGGTCTCACTGTAGCCCAGGCTGATCTGGAATTCATTATGTATTCTCATGGTGGCCTTGAACTCATAGCAGTCCTCCTACCTCTGCCTCCCGAGTGCTGGGATTAAAGGCGTGCTCCACCACACCCGGCTATGTATATTTTTTAATTTTTAAAAATATTTATTTAAGGCTGGAGAGATGGCTTGGCAGTTAAGGAGTATGCCTGTGAAGCCTAAAGGCCCAGGTTCAATTCTCCAGGTCCCACGTAAGCCATGCATGATGACACATGCATTTGGAGTTTACTTGCAGTGGCTAGAGGCCCTGGCTTGCCCATTATCTCTCTCCCTCTCAAATAAATCGATACTTTTTAATATTTTATTTATTTATTTGTTAGAGAGAGAGGGAGAGAAAGAGAGAAAGAGAGAGAGAGGGAGAATGGGCTTGCCAGAGCCTCTAGCCATTGCATATGAACTCCAGATGCATGTGCCACTTTGTGCATATGTGGGTACTGGGGAATCAAACCTGGGTCTTTAGGTTTTGCAGGCAAGCACCTAAACTGCTAAGCCATCTCTCCAGCCCTAAATTGTTTAAACTTGAATGACAACCCTTTGTGACTCTGGTTTTCTCATGTGCACTAGCGTGTGTCCTACAACTATAATGTATGCTCGGTGACACATTCACCTTAGCAAAGGACCGTGCCTGGAGGGAGGCAGATGCACTGTGCATCCGTACATGTGAACTTGTTTCTGCTAGTTAATACATGAAGAAGCAAGGTCTTTCCCTTGCTCTCTCCCATCTGTTCCAAGCACTGGTTAGGAGTCGATTTAATGAGTAGTTTTGTGATATTCTTGACTGGTGTAGTTCTTGATGGTCCATGTTTGATAGGTCATATCTTTTCATATTAAAGTCACTTAACTGAGCCTTTGTGAGTCAGTTTCATTCATATCATTTGGAACATGCTCACTTCAGAAATCCCTGAACTAGGGAGTGTGCCCTACAAATAGAGATGTGGGAAATCTGCTAAGAGAAATCAAACTGTCATTCTCCTTATCTTCTAGACTGAAGGTTGAGAGAGGCCTCTGTCTATGTTTTGGCAGCCTTCACTCTGCATTGAGCAGATTTCATTTCAAACTTTCTTCTCAGCAGAGTACCTGCAGTTTAATCTCTGAAGGTTTTTTTTTCCCCTCATTGCTCATCATTTACAAGATGGGTAGATTTGAGTTGTACCCTACCTCCTCCTATTATATATATATACAGTTACTGTCTGGGGAAAAAACCAAATAGGAAGTTGTGAAAGAGGATAAAGAAAAGCCCAGTAAATGAGGTAGCCCTGAAAAGTCTACAAAGGAACTATGTGGAGGATAATCACAGTGGTTGCTTCTGTTTCTGACAGTCAAGGTCATCATAGGACAACCTCAGCATGCAGCTGGATAGACTGATCTTTTGGGAGTTCTAAATTTCTATTTTTGGTCTTAACCTTATTACCATCACCAGAAGACAGCATCTTTTATAATCTGTGGGGTGTAGTCTTACAGCAGTGATACAATTAGTGGGGTGTAGTCTTACAGCTGGTCAGATGATAGAATGTGACAGATTTAAAACCTCAAGCACAATGTTTAGTAACAGGTAGACATATCTTTCTCTTAGCATCTTGTGATAATTTAATGACCAAGTATAATCTTTCACATTTTGACTATGCATTGGTGGAAGTGACACAATCATCCAGTCCTTGTTTTATTGTTATATGGGGGGAGGAATTTAATTTTAAATGTATGGTCCATTTGATGGACAATAGGACACACTTCCAGAAGGAAATTCTTTTTTAATTTTTAATTTTTATTTATTTATTAGAGATAGAGAGAGGGGGAGAGAGAGAGAGAGAGAATGGGCGTGCCAGGACCTCTAGCCACTGCAAATGAACTCCAGATGCATACACCACCATGTGCATCTGGCTTAAGTGGGACCTGGAGAACTGAACCTGGGTCCTTAGGCTTCTCAGGCAAGCACCTTACTTGCTAAGCCATCTCTCCAGCCCCAGAAGGAAATTCTTATACAAGCAAGTTTTATTTCTTAAGGATAGTGCCTCAAAACACATTTGCTTTTTTGAAGATAAAGTTTCTATTTACAGAAATAAAGTTGCCATAAACTTTCCTCTCAAACTTCTAGAAAATGAGACTTAATAAAATTCATTATGGTAAGCCAAAGGACAACACTATTTGGAAACATTTAAAATATTATTATTTTAAGGTACTTAACATTAGGTGCATGCAGTAAACATCTAAATACAGGAAAAGATAATTATTTGTTAGATACCCTGAACTTGCTGTCGCAATTTTTTTTTTTTTTTTTGAGATAGGATCTCACTGTAGCTCAGGCTGACCTGGAATTCACTCTGTATTTTAAGGGTGGCCTTGAACTCATGGCAGTCCTCCTACCTCTGCCTCCTGAGTGCTGGAATTAAAGGAGTGTGCCACCAAGCCCGGTCCAAATTGGGTTTTGCTATGACAAAAATATTTTAAATCATGATCATGTCCTGGTTATATAACTGAGTATTTGTCATGACATACTGAGTTGTACTCTTAAAATTGGTGTTTTTTAGTACAAATAGTATTTTGGACAACTCTGACCAAAGTAAAATATTTTGGAATCTAGAAAAGGACTGACTGGTCCATGGCTATATCATCATGGAAGTGCCTTCCTTATCTCATCTGATTTTTGAAGCTAAGTTGGTGTCTGGCCTGGTTAGTCCTTGGATGGCATAAAAGGACTGGCCATATTCCAAGGAAGGAAGTTTTTTGTTTTATTATTATTATTATGTGTGTGTGTGTGTGTGTGTGTGTGTGTGTGCGTGCGCATGTGTTTGTGTGTGAGTGCAGGCACATGCATGCCATGTTGTGCATGTGCAGGTCAGAGGGCAAGTTTTGGTCCTTACTTGTCCACATCATTTGAGGTATGGTTTCTCACTCTGGATTCTTGTTTTGCTGTTCTTTTCTGGGATCCCATGGACTTCCGGGAAATTCTCATCTCTGCTTTCCATCTGACCATCAATCAGTATTAGTGTGCTGGGATTCCAGAAGCCTGCCATGGCTCCAGCCTCTTATGTGGGGCCTGGGAATTGAAGCCAGGTATTTTAGCTTGAGTAATGAGTTATTTTATCCACTGAGCTGTCTCTACAGCCTCCAGGAAGGGAGTGTTTTCTTTTTCTTTTAAAATATTTTTATTTATTTATTTGGAAAAAGAGAACAAGAGAGAGAAAGTTGGGAGCAACAAGGCCTTTGCCACTGCAGACAAACTCCATATGCATGACGCATGCACCGCTTTGTAAACCTGACTTTACATGGGTACTGGGAAATCCAAAACAAGTGCTTTTTTTTTTTTTTTTTTTTTTTTTTTTTTTTTGAGAGAGACACAGAGAGAGAGGGAGAGGAAGACAGGGCGCACCAGCAGCCTCTCAGCTGCTGCGAACGAAATCCAGATGAGTGTGCCCCCTTGTGGTCAAGTGTGGCATTGCGCCCGTGCATCACTGCATCTGGCTAAAAGTGGGACCTGGAGATTAGAACCGCTGGAGATTGGAACCAGTGTTCTTAGGCTTAGTAGGCAGGCGCCTTAACTGCTAAGCCATCTCTCCAGCCCCAAAGCAAGTGCTTTTAACCATTGAGCAATCTCCCCATCCCTAGAAAGGGAGTCTTAATGGATAAACTATAACATAAAAATCATAGATGGGAACAGAAGTTATTTTAATCTGAATCCAAATGTAGTGAAACTTAGGAAAAGTTAGTATATATTATGTGTTTATTATACTTCCTACAATGCTTAGATATTTTCTCCACATTCATGTAGTCATTTGTATGCAAGAAGGTGAAGTGGGACAGAGCAAGGAGTATGAAGAGAGGTTTTCATCTCATAACAACGAAGGGGATGGGGCTAGAGAAATGGCTCAGCAGTTAAGCCTAACAACCAGAGTTCAATTCCCTAGTATCCATGTAAAGTCAGATGCACAAAGTGGCTCATGCATCTCAAGTTCATTTGCAGCAGATGGAGGCCCTGGTGTGCCCATTCTCTCTCTCTCTCTCTGTAGGGCATGGAAGCTAAGGTAGGAGAATCACTGAGTTCAAGGCCACTCTGAGACTATATGGTGAATTCCAGGTCAGCCTGGGCTTATAAAACAAAAACAAAAGCTGGGTGCACACCTCTAAAAACATAAACAAAAAGGGAGGGGGATAAAAAGGTGAGGGGAAATAGTGGGGAGGGTTGTCCCGTTTACTTCCTTCAGCTTACTTGCTGGAGTTAGGTGCTTGCAGTAAACATTTCATATAGTTTGAAAGATCATATGCCATCATTGTAATACAATAGCAAAATGGAGAGGAAACAGAAGAGCCCACATTGGTATTTGTGTTAGGGTTTCGTCATTGTGACAAATACTGGGGGAAGGGGCACATTTAAAGGAAGATATGTTTATTTTGCCTCATGGTTTCAAAGGTCCTTGTCCTTGTTCACTTGGCTCTGTTGTTACTGGGTCGTGGCATGGTAAGGGAGACCAAGAGGGAGGGGAGTGTGTTGTGAGGCAGGAAAGCACAGAGAGTGACAGGAAGAAATAAGATATAGCTTTCAAAGATACTAGCTTAGTGACTTGCCTATTTCCCTATGTAAGTATATATGCAAATATGTGCATATTATATATAGTAGTTACTTGCATTTCTTAATATTTATAAAAACAGTGAATATTAAATAAATCCACTAATGTTCCACTTAAAAAAAAGTTTTTTTTTTTTTTCGAGGTAGGGTCTCACTCTAGCTTAGGCTGACCTGGAATTCACTATGTAGTCTCAGGGTGGCCTCGAACTCTTGGCGATCCTCCTGCCTCTGCCTCCCGAGTGCTGGGATTAAAGGCGTGCGCCACCACGCCTGGCAAAAAAAGATTTATCTTTCAGGCATACCCCCACAATGATCCACCTTCTCCAGCCACATCCCACCTCCTATTTTCTACTACTTTCCAATAATGTCATCAAATTATGAATCTATGAATGAATTAATCTAGTGATTAGATAAGAGGCTTCAGACTTCTTAATGATCCACTCTAGGGACTAAGTTTCCAACACATGAGATTTGAGGAGTGGGGTGCCTTCATATCCAAACTGTAAACAGTATTGTTATGCATTTACTGTTCTTTAAAATCAAGACCATATGCTTTAAAATAATCAGAATAAATAATCACAATTTAGCTAATTCATTCATTCTTAGAATCATATGAATGTTCTTGATAATGGCAAGTAATGGTGTTATTGATTTGAGCATTTCCATTGATTTTTATTACTGTTGAAGTTATTAGATTGACTATAGCATGCTTTATAGTTAATAAACCATTCATTTGTTTTGATTTAAGTATTAATTTAATGGTATATAATTTTTTTCAGAAGATACAATATATTTTCTAAGCAGATTACTACATTGTTGTACAATTACTTTTGAGAAATATTCTTGCTCATTATGAAATACAATGTGTCTAGAGTGTTGTTCTTTTTTTTTTTCAAAATAATTATTTATTTGCACTTGTCTCTGTCTATGGGCATGCCAGGATATCTTGCTGCTCCAAACAAATGCCAGATGCTTATGCCACGTTTTGTGTCTACCTTACGTGGGTGGGTTGGGAATTGAACCTGGGCTTTCAGGCTTTGCAAGCAAGTGCCTTTAACTTCTGAGTTATCTTTCCAGCCCTACAATGCACTTTCTCATGAACATGGAAAAAGTCATCTATGAGCTTTGACACATTTTTATCCTAGTCTTTTTTTCTCTGATCAACTTGGCTTTGCTTCTTTTAGTTTTAGTTTAATTTTATTTTCTGAGGTAGGGTCTCACTCTTGCCCAGGCTGACCTTGAACTCACTCTGTAGCACAGGCTGGCCTTGAACTCATGGTCTTCTTACCTCAGCTTCCTGCGTGTTTGGAGTAAAGACTTGCCTCACCTCACCTACCGACTTCTTTTATTTCTTTGTGAGCTCTCTCCATAAAATAGTCCATGTTCAGCTGGGTGTGGTGGTGCACACCTTTAATCCCAGCACTCAGGAGGCAGAGGTAGGAGAATCACTGTGAGTTCAAGGCCACCCTGAAACTACATAGTGAATTCCAGGTCAGCCTGAGCTAGAGTGAAACCTTACCTTGAAAAAAAAACAAAACAAAACAAAACCAAACAAAACAAAACAATAAGTCTATGTTCATGTTTTGTTTACTTTGATGATGAAATTTTGTATGCTCAATTTAAAAAGGACTTTTTAATGAATATTTTTTCATAAATTTATTCAGTTTAAAATATACTATACTCTCCCAATCTCATCACACATATTAAATCAAGAGATTTTGTTTCTGTTTTTATATATTGGCAAAGAGAGAGAGACAGAGAAAAGAGAGATTGAAAGAGAATAGGCATGCCAGGGCCTCTTGTCACTGTAAACAAACTCCAGATGCATGTACCACTTTGTGCATTTGGCTTTATGTATGTGCTGGGGCATCAAACCCAGGCTGTCAGGTTTTGCAAGCAAGCACCTATAACTGCTGAGCCATCTCTCCAGCCCTAAGAGATAATTTTTTGATGTGATAAAATTTTTATTTATATATATATATTTTATTTTTTTGTTTTTGTTTTTCGAGGTAGGGTCTCACTCTAGCCCAGGCTGACCTGGAATTCACTATGTAGTTTCAGGGTGGCCTTGAACTCATGGTGATCCTCCTACCTCTGCCTCTCGAGTGCTGGGATTAAAGGCTTGCACCACCACGCCTGGCTTAAATTTTTATTTTTCAACTTTTATGTTACAACTTTTATACTCAGAGCGTGTGTGTGGTATTCATGTAACATGGTGCGTGTTTGGAGATCAGAGGAGAGCTTTCGGGTGCTGGTCTCTCCTTCCACCTTGTTTGATACAGGGTCTCTCATTGTTTGCTGCTGGGAAGGCCAGACTAGCTGACTCCATTTCCCATTGGTGTGGGCATGTTGGGATTTTAGACATGTGGGCCACTGCGCATCAAGCTTTACACAGGTGCTGGTGGTCTTGGCAAGCTTATGGAACAAGCTCCTGTAACCACTGAACCATCTGCTCAGTTTATATTAAAACTTTAAAGCAGCAGATGAACTGCCTACCTTTTTTTTTTTTTTTTTTTTTTTTTTTTTGGTTTTTCGAGGTAGGGTCTCAACTCTGGCTCAGGCTGACCTGGAATTCACTATGTAGTCTAAGGGTGGCTTTGAACTCTCAGTGACCCTCCTACCTCTGTCTCCCCAGTGCTGGGATTAAAGGCATGCGCCACCATGCCCAGCTTTGCCAACTTTTATAATTAAGATATCTAAGATCAACTTACTGGTCTCAGATGATTGTATGAATAAAATGGAGGTGTTCCCTTTTCATATGTGAAATGTTTTCCCCTAGATTATTATTTGATGATTTATGAGTATGTGATGGAAATCTTTTTTTCTTGGTCTCTCTTACTTTCTTTTAAACTAATTGGATGCACTGATGTCTTGTGATAATCCATTCACAAGCTCTGAGTTTCTTTCTCCAGATGAGGCCCTTAGTTTTCTTTTTTTACACATGTTGTGGGTTTCCTCCTGCTGCTACCCTCTAGTTGCAGGCTCAAAACCACTTCCTCCTTAACATTTGCCTCATTTCCTGGACACTCCTTTCCCTCACTTTGGTTGCCATGTCTTATTTACCTTAAAATCATAACAATACAGATGCATTTTTTTTTTTGGTTTCTATGCTTTGGTAATTGAATGAGATGAAGCTTTCCCTCCTTGCTCCTTATAAGGAGTTTCCTTCAACCTGAAGATTGTTTTTGAGCATGTGATTAAAACATTATTTTGGTTATTATTTAGTGTTTGTTTTGTCCATTTATTTATTTATCTGGAGAGTATTAAAGAGCCATGACTCAGAGAAAGCATTGTCCCTTCACATCTATTTCATGCTCATTACTAAGGACATTTACCAAATCTCCTCCCTGGGGAGTTATTATGCATGTAGCTGCTTTTTATTCCTGACCTGCTGTCATTACCCAAATATAGAGGACTCAAAGCACCCCAGGGACCAGTTCTGAAAACAGCACAATAGATGAGACAGTAGCTCCCTTCTTCTTAAGGATGACTATTTGTCAATTATTTCCAAAGTCAGTTTGAATCTTATCTTTTTTCCAGTAAGTAAATAATACTTGGACTGTTTAATCTTGATTCTTTTCCCCTCACGCTGAGCTGGGTTAAATCACCTAAGCATTTTGGGGACACATAAGCATGGTCTTACCTAAATTTTTACATTGGAACTTCCTTCATACATGTGTAGTTTTGTTCTAGGGGGACTTTGAGCTGTCACTGGGCTTGAGCAAAAGGAATAGCCTGGAAGCTCCTCTCCCGAGCCCAGGGTGCTGCCAGTCAGTCAGTGGGATTCACGCACAGGTCAGGACAATCTTGTTTGTCCTTGATGTTTAAACACTTACTTCATAGATCCCCTCACCCCAGTTTGCCTCTTGCTAAATGACTGTAGAGTTAAACACATGCCTTTAAGGTGAGTTTTTCCGAGCATTTATTTGAAAATTTTCTGGTTCTTTAATGTAGGGAAAATAAGCTCATAGTTAGTAAGGAATAGAATAGCTTTGGAATAGACTGTTCTAAAGAATTTCAAAGGGGACTGGAGAGATGGCTTAGGGTGCTTGCCTGTGAAGCCTTTAAGGACCCATGTTTGACTCTCCAGGTCCCATGTAAGCAAGACGTACAAAGTGGCACAAGAGCATAAAGGGACACTCATGTCTGGGGTTCGATTGCAGTGGCTGAGGCCCCGACACACCAATTCTCTTTCTCTCACTCTTGCACCAAAAAAAAAATAATAATAATAATTCCAAAGGTAGGGTTTCTAAGATTAATTGTTAGCATACAGGTTACACTTGTGTGGCAAATCAATTTTCATTTACTTTCTCTTAAGTTCTGTGGAGCAGGAAGCTTAGGAGGTTATGCAGGAAAATGCACTTGATATAGCATTGTTACGTACAATGTCAACAAATATTTATAGAAGCATGCCATGCGCACAGTGCTGACCTCTTGGGCTCAGGAGCAAAGATGGAGAAATGCACTTTCAATGAGCTGCTGTACTAGAGACAAAGGGCACTTGAATAGAGCCTTACCCTACAGTGTGGAAATAAGTACACTGGGAGTTTAGCTAAAAGGCTGTGTAAATCCAAAAATGTAGAAAAGGAACAATTAATTTTGATTGAAATGCTGGGTGACAGGAAGTCAGAAGAACCTTTCTTCTTCTACTATGTCAGGGCCTCCAGTCATTGCAATCAACTCCAGACATGTGTGCCATCTTGTACGCATGTGCAACCTTAATGTCACCTATGTGTCTGGCTTACATGGGATCTGGAGTAGAACATGGGTCCTTAGGCTTTGCAGGCAAGCGCCTTAACTACTAAGCCATTTCTCCAGCCCCCCATCGCCATTTTTGTGTTCCTCTGTTCCAGGATCTTTGTTATGAAGCAGCCCCAATGGGATTTGCTTCTACTATGGCAGATCAGATCTCTGGATAAGAAGAGCCCAAGGCAATGTTTTTTTTAGCATCAAATGTTTCTGCTTCTGCAAGTTATACCCTTTCCTATAATGTTTGCATCGTTTACTGGAGAGCTTTGTGAACTGTGAAAGAATCCTTAAGGACAGAAAACATATGAGCAGATGCCTTTTACATCTGCAAAATGGGAATGTTCATGGAACTCTACTGAAGCTTTAGAATTCTCTGGAAGTTATATAGTATGCTCATAGAAATAGCACCAGATTTAGGAATGGACTCGAATGCAGGCCATTTTCCCTAAAACCACCCTTTGATCCTGCTGAGCTATTTTTTTTCCCTCCATCTCATAAGGCAAACTGTGTGACAATAAGTAAGTCTTGGCTACAGAGCTTTTCTTTCAACTACTGTCTCTTTCTTTTACATCTATTTTAAAAATTATCTTGACAGTATACATACTCATTAGTACTTTTCTCTTACGTTCTGTTCAAAGTTTCTTCATCTGATCTAAAGAGTAATTTACCATATCAAATCAAGAACACAGGCATGTGGGCTGGAGAGATGGCTGAGTGGTTAAGGCCTGCAAAGTCAAAGGACCTAGGTTCAATATCCCAGGATCCACGTAAGACAGATGCACAAGGTGATGCATGTGTCTGCAGTTTGTTTACAGAGGCTGAAGGCCTCGGCATGCCCATTCTGTCTCTCTCTATCTCTCTCAAATAAATTTTAAAAAAATTGAAAAAGAATAGAGGCATGATTACCTCTTCTTTCAGTCACCCACAGTTAGCTATATGCTATATTGTCCTACCTCGTCATCACAACAAACACAGGAAGACTGACGGACAGAGAATGGTCAGTACACTGGAACATGGAGCATGCAACCCCACACCCTTTCCTTACGTACTAGTGTGTCTTACTATTCTTTAGATTTTGTAAAAATTTTATTTATTTATTAGAGACAGAGGGGGGAGAGAAAGAGAGAGTGAGAGAGAGAATGCACGCACCAGGGCCTCTAGCCACTGCAAACAAACTTTAGACACATGTGCCACCATGTGCATCTAGCTTACATGGGACCTGGAGAAGTGAACCTGGGTCTTTAGGCTTCGTAGGCAAGCACCTTAACCACTGAGCCATCACTCCAGCCCCTTCTTTCGAGTTTTGAAGTGAATACTCTGATACTAGTGAGCAGGTATGTTACCACAAATAATTTCTCCAGAAGCCTTTTTCCTGTGGGGAATATATATGCTTCTCAGGCATCTTACTGATGCCTACTAAAGTCCATTTCCATACTTTATAACAATGTTCATAAATACACCAGGGTGGTCTGGTCACCAGGACCCACAGGAGACATATTACCAGCAGATTATTGGTCCTCTCTCAGGCAGGTTCAGATTCAGTAGGTCTGAGGTAGCGAGTAGAATTTTCTACTTTTTATCAAATCATCAAAGAGAGTCTTGTTACCAAGAAGATAAAAGAGACCCTGAGATAAGTGACCTTTAGTCTCATTTTTTTTAGCTGAAAATATGAAGGTTTTTTTTTTTAATAGCTGTACTGCTCAGTCTGATAGCCACATGTGATGATTGGAATGAGAATTAACTAGAACTAGCTAGAATACTCATCTAACAAGTAACTGCACGTGATGATAGATGTGTTAACCTGCTTCATGGACAATGCTTCTATTAGACAGCGCATTTATTAGCATGGGATGTTTCTGCCTCTGCAAGTAATTACCTTTCCTGTAATGTTCATGTCTTTTATTTGGAGAGCTTCATGTGCTCTGAAAGAATTCCATTATATTCCCCTAAGGAAAGTGAATAAGCAGATGGCTTCCACATCTGCAAAATGCATTCCAGGGAGAAAGAAACTTGCTTTAGGTTATATAACTAATAAGTAGCGGGACCGACTTAATGGAGATTTGGACCTGCGGCTTCCTGGAGACTCCTGTGCCATTGTGAGCACAGCTTATTAAACGGGTACTGAACTTTCTCAAAGAAGCGGACTGAGTCTAAAGCCAGCCCTTTAATGATACATCTGCAATTCCAGAATCCTTCCTCTTAGAGTGTCAGTGCTGAACTCACTGGGCCCTCTGAGAGTGGTATTTTGGAAGCATCCAATGTTGACATACTTGGGGGCCACCTTCTGATTATACAGTGAGTCACATGTCACCAGAGCAATCCACCTATGCTTCACCACAACACTTCACCTGGTCCAAGAGAGGACCAACTTTTAAAATGTCTCCCCTTGAGAAGTGAAAATAATAGTTTCTTGACATTCAGGCTGTCCTCCATATGCAATAAAAAATTTCAGATTTATATCAGTGATTTGGATTTTGGGATACTTCTCCTTCCACAGACAATATCATAAATGTTAATTTGAGCCGGGGGTGGTGAGTCATGTCTGGCAGGAGGATTGCTGCAAGTTTGAGAGCAGCCTGGGCTACATAGTCAATTCTAGGCAAGCCTAGAGTACAGAATGAGACACTGTCTCAACAAAACCCCAACAACACAATGTTTCCAGCTTGTTTTATAGGCTAGCCTACAAAAATCTGCAATGCACGCAGAAGAAATGGTATACCTGATTGATACATACAGGACCAGGATACATTATTAGTTATCTGTAACTGCCTTTTACATCTGTTCTATGCCTAATCTATAAATGCACATTCCTAGTCTATATTGGAAAGAATTCTTAGTCCGTATTAACTGCTCATTGTTTTATGGTGGGCAAAGCTCAGGTAGGTGAGATGTTATTTCTGGGTTCTTTATTAACTGTCCATCTATATAACAGGCATTTCTTTTGCTTTTTAACTTTTTAAATTGATAACTTCCATAATTTTAGACAATAAACCATGATAATTCCCTCCCCTCTCCCACTTTCCCCTTCACATATCCACTCTCCATCATATCCACTCCCCTTCTCAATTAGTCTCTTTTTTTACTTTGATGTCATCATCTTTTCCTCCTATTATGAGGGTCTTATGTAGGTACTACCAGGCACTACAAGGTCATGGATATTCAGGCCATTTAAAAAAATATTTTTATTTATTTATTTGAGATAGAGAGAGAGAGAGAGAGAGAGAGAGAGAGAGAGAGAGGGGAGAGAGAGAGGAAGACAGAGATGGGCATGCCAGCAGTGTCTCAGATGCTGAGAACGAAATCCAGATGCGTGCGCCCCCTTGTGGTCAAGTGTGGCATTGCGCCCTTGCGTCACTTTGCATCTGGCTAAAGGTGGAACCTGGAGATTGGAACTGCTGGAGATTGGAACCAGCGTTCTTAGGCTTAGGAGGCAAGAGCCTTAACCCCTAAGCAATCTCTCCAGCCCTCAGGCCATTTTTGTGTCTGGAAGAGTGCATTGTAAGCAGTCCTACCCTTCCTTTGTAACAGGCATTTCTTACTGGCAAAGATACACTCTGTTGGGTAAATGACAATCTCATAGGTTATAGTGGTAGTGCAAGGTCCTGTGATTCCAATGGAGGGAAATTTGAGGACCTTAATTAAAACCTATGTGCACTTATTCTTTGTTTAACTATTTCCATTCTTTTAAAAATTATTCATTTTTTTCCATTTGACATTTTAATTCAGGCATATAATGTACTTTTATATTATTTCCCTAAATTACCTTCTCTTATCCCACACCCACTTCCCTTGACACTCTTCTCCATTCATCCCCATCTTAGGTGCATTGTTTTTAAGGTTATAGTAGATTATTACAGAAATTTATTTATTTATTTGTGATCAGAGAGAGAAGGTGAAAGAGAGGGAGAGAGAGAGAATGGATGCATCAGGGTCCTTGCTGCTAGAAACTAACTCCAGATGCAGGTGGCACTTTGTGTGTCTGGCTTTACATGAGTACTGGGGAATCAAATCCAGGCCAGCAGGCTTTGCAAGCAAGTACCATTAATCACTGAACCATCTTCTAAGCCCTTGTGCATTTTTAACCCACTGAGTTAAATCAGGGTTGTTTGTATATCATGGGTGGACAGTTGTTTACTGTGGAGTGGGTAGCTTACCAGTGGCTTCACTACTGACGAGTCTCACTTCTCCTTTCCCAGAAACCATTAGCTGCTGGTTCTCTGGGTGGTCTGGGTCTCATGCATCCATCCTCTATACCTAGTGAAGAATTAACAGGCTGTCTTGTGCTGGAGACCACAGCTGCTGTGAGTTCATGAGTCTAACAGCCACCTCGTATCCAGAAGACAGCATTTGCAGCCCTCCTCCCCATCCTCCCACTCTTACATTCTCTCCATCTCCTCTTTCTTACAACTTTATCTTGAGTTTCTCTCTCTCTCTCTCTTTTTTTTTTCAAGGTAGAGTCTCACTCTAGCCCCTACCTGACCTGGAACTCACTATATAGTCTCAGGGTGGCCTTGAACTCATGGTGATCCTCCTACCTCTGCCTCCCAAGTGCTGGGATTAAAGGTATGTGCCACCATGCCTGGCTTTAAGTTTTTCTTTATACACATGCACGAGGACAAAAGGCATCCTAATTCTGATTTATTACAGCATTGCTTATACTAGACAAAGGTCTCTGCCCAAGCATCATCAGTAGGGCATTGATTAAATCCAGTATTTCCAAATTTTGGTCTGCATCTTATGATTTGCTCAAACAGAGATTGCTAGTATGTCTCCAGTTTTGGAGATCTGGGGCTTGAGGGCCAGTGGGACTAAGTTCAGCATGTGTGGTGTTCTCCATTCACATGAGACTGCCTGCATATGCTAGCAGTGGGTGTCGCTAGTTCACACCTAAGTACTGTGTGGGCTAGCAGCAGTCCTAGATTGGAATGCTGGATATGGAATGTTGTATATAAAACTGTCAGCCTCATAATAATCACAAGTTCATTATTATTCTCATAAAAATATCTACCATGCTTTTCCATTGGTCTTGAAGTCATTTGCTCTGAATCCATGTGGAAGAACATTAACTGAAGAATATCTAAGAAAATTTGGAGAGTTACCATGTGAGAAGACATTATTCTCCAGACACCAGAAATGAATCTAACACTATAGTGATTGACTATGGGAGTAATGGTACCAAGGTCAACATTAGGCCACTGGAACATTAAACAGTGCTCTAAACAAAATATTTAAATTTGAAAACTGCTGCGTGTGTGACAGAGAACTGGTTATGTGGAAAATATGGTTTTCCAAATCATATTCATTAAACTTTAAAAACTTCATTAATATTTAAAACTTTTGTTCAAGAGAACATTGTAATTGAAGTCAGATTGGGAAAAGATACTTGCAGTGTTTATATCTGAGAAGGATTCATACTTGAAACTTATAAACAATTCTCATGCCATAAAGGGTGAGATATGAATTTATAGAATTAGAAGCCAATTCATATATAAAAGGATGATCAATTTTGCTAATAAATTCATATCAAGTCATCATTTTTGCCTATCAAAATAAACAGTACCAGGGTTGGGAAGATGTCTCAGCAGTTAAAAGTGTTTGCTTGCAAAGCCTGTTGGCCTGGGTCCAGTTTTACAATACCCATGTAAAACCAGATGCTAAATGTGGTGCAAAAATAGACAGCAAGATTTCTGAGAATTTGGGAGGCAAGAATTCTGAAGCTCTGCATGGAATGAGAGTTGCTGGGGCAACTTGGAGGGCAGTTTGGCCATGTCAAGTGCCTTGCACTTCTCCCCAGTATTCTAGATTAATGCTCTAGAGAAACTTTCATATATGCACTGCAAGAATCCATGCACCAACGTTCCCATCAATATGGGACTGTATGGACAGAAAGAGGAAATAGTGAGAGGCTAAGGAACTAAAGTGCATTGTTTGAATTATAGACAGCAGTGAAAATGAATAAAGTAAAATTAAGACTGCTGGGCATGGGAGTGGGGAATGTGTTGTGATGTGTATTAAGTTTTTATATATGAGTTTTTTTTATTGTATTCTGCTGGTCTTTTGTTAAACCTAGTACTATCAGTATTATACTGTCTCAGTTGTTATAGCAGTAGAAAAATTTATATTATATATACTTGTTCATATATACTATATTATTATATTATATACATATTAATATATACTATAATGTAGTGTTATAGAAATTAAGCTAACATTGGAGATGAAGTCAAGTGTGACAATATGCACAACAATACTATTTATGATGGATGAATGCTGCATACAAGGTAGGAGCCCAAAATAATTCACAGGAAGAAACACTAGTTTCAGCATAGCTGTGCTTAGTACCACTGTGGGGCAGAGTAGATGGGCCTACAGATGTAAAATATCCTTCTTAAAATTTCTTAGTGGGGGACTGGAGAGACGGCTTAGGGGTTAAGGCGCCTGCCTCCTAAGCCCAAGAACACTGGTTCCAATCTCCAGCGGTTCCAATCTCCAGGTCCCACATTTAGCCAGATGCAAAGTGACGCAAGGGTGCAATGCCGCACTTGACCACAAGGGGATGCGTGCATCCGGATTTGTTCACAGCAGCTGAGAGATTGCTGGCACACCCATCTCTATCTATCTTCCTCTCCCTGTCTCTCTCCAAAAAAAAAAAAAAAAAAATCTTAGTGGGGCAGGGAAGATGGCTCACAAATAAAGAGCTTACTGCACAAGTGTGAGGACTTGAATTCAGATCCCCAGATGCTGTAGTGCTAGCATCTACAATCCCAGCACAGCTAGGGCAAGAAAGGAGGTAGAAACAGGAGAATCAGTTGTCCGGAAGCTCTAGGCCAGCTACCCTGGTGAGTGTAGCTGTGAAAAAGAGACCCTGCCTCAAACAAGGTGGAAGGTGAGGAACACCACCCAAAGTTTTCCTCTGATCTCCACATGTGTGCCTGCATGGACACTCCCCCTTCTCAAATAAAAAGATTATTAAAGTGAGTATGGTGCAATGTTAACATTTGAAAATATTTTATTCATTCATTCATTCATTCATTTAATTTGAGAGAGAAGGAGAGAGAGAGAAAATGGGCATGCTGGGGCCTCTAGCCACTACAGATGAACTCCAAACACATGTGCCACCTTGTGCATTTGGTTTACCTGGGTACTGGGGAATCGAACCTGGGTCCTTAGGCTTCTCAGGCAAGTGCCTTAACCACTAAGCCATCTCTCCAGCCCATAATGTTAACATTTTATGGATCTGGGTAGTGTGTATTCAGCATATTATTATGCTGGAACTACTGCATAATTAAAGAAAACTCACAAGTACAGAAACGCTTTGTTATTAGTCTTATTCAACCTATCTCACTTTTTTTGCTCGTGTAAAGTTGGATACAGAGCAGAGACAAGAGAAACTTCATTAAAGGCATTTCAATTATGCAAACGACAGGGCTGGTCCATATTAATCTCTTAACTTTGATTTTGTGCAAAACAAATCTATAATCATTAGATAAGAAAATCTACTTAATTAGTGCCTTTCCCAGGAGGCCTTATCATGCCAGCTAGCAAAGACTGAAGCTTTAATTGAGATGGTGGTGCCACTTAATTGGAACACCTGAATAGGATTAAGGGGCACTTCGATAAGGTCAGCTGGTTTCCCTGGTGCCCAGAGCTTTGCTGGGCCTCGGCTTTCTTTACGGAAAAACCTCTGCCAGCTAGGATGAACCTGAGCCAAGGGCTTTAAGAGTCTGCCACAGATCACTTGATGAAATGTTTTGCATATGGAGTCCATGTAGTTCAGATTGTACCTTGAACCACTGCCACGCTGATTCTACTGGCAACGTTTAGAACTCATTACATGGAAGCACTAGACACTTGCATTGTTTCTAACTTGTTATTGATCTCACAGCTTGATCTATTAATGAAATAAACTGATGATCATGTTGGGACTCAGAAAAATGCTTTGATCAAGTTATGTGTTAGGAAGAATTCGCTCATGTAATTGCACAGGGTAACCAGTTCCAAGCTGTTTAGTTGGTGAGGTAGAGACTCAGGAGAGCTGATAGTATAGTTTTAGTCCAAAAGCTGAAAGACTGGAGATCCAGGTCAAGCTCATCTTCCATTTAGAGAAAGGACCAATGTCCAAGCTCAAAGTAGTCAGGCAGGTTGGTTTCCCTCTTGCGCAGGCCTTCATCTGATTGGTTGATTAGATGAAATCCACTGCAAACACAGTCTTGCCAGCTCAAATGTTTATTTCTCTCGGAGGGCTGAGGATGTGGCTCACTGGTGCTCTACCACTGAGTAACAAATAACAGGTCCTGAATTTAACCCCTAGCACTTCAAAAAAGCTAAAAAAAAAAATAAATAAATAACAGCCATGAACTCATCCAGAAAACCTTTGCAAACACATTCAGAATAGTATCTTAGAAATGTTTGAGTGCCTTGTAGTCCAGTCAAATCAACATAAAATTAACTATCACCTCCTTTAACCCAAATTTAAAATAATTTCACAAAACTTCCTGACAGTATTGTTTTTTTATTACCAACGATTATTTAACGTTCTTTCATACTAAAGAATGTTTGAAATCATCCATAAAGTCATTTTAGTATTAGTGGAGAAGAACATTCTTTTAAAACCTTGACAGTGGAGGTTGGAGAGACGGCTCAGTGGTTAAAGGCTCATGCTTGCAAAGTCTGATGGCCTGGGTTCGATTCCCCAGTACCCATGTAAAGTCAGATGCACAAAGTGGCACTTGTTTCTAGAATTCCTTTGCAGTGGCCGGAGGCCCTGGTGCTCCCAATCTTTTTCTCTTTATCTCTCTCTCTCTGTGCCTCTTTCTTTCAAATAAACAAATAAATAAACAAACTTGATATTGTGGCTGGAGAGATGTCTCAGTGGTTAAAGGAGCTTGCTTGCAGTGCCTGATGGCCCAGATTGATTTCCCAGGACCCACATAAAGCCAGATGCACAAAGTTGCACATGCATCTGGAGTTTGTTTACAGTGGCGAGAGGCCCTGGAACACCTATTTTCTCTCTCTCTGCTTGCAGATTAATACTAAAAATTTTAATATAAAACAAAAACAGGATTTGTTTTAAAAAATTCATAGATGTTCTATTACTAACTAGTTTTGTGAACTTGGGACAATTAATGTCTTTATTTGAAAACTGGAAAACATTTGAGATGACCACCACAATCCCACCCAGTTCTAGAGGTCTATAGACATCTTTTCAGCAGTATTTGAATGCTGGCATATGATTGGCAGTGGCGTGTGTGCACTACATCCAAATGAGCTCAGCTTGCTTTTTCTGTGTACTAGTTCTTTACATTTCTCCATATGTAGTCCCCTGGATTAACAACTTGCTAGGAGTGAATGAATTTCACCTGTGATGGCTGGACTCCAAGTTGAACTAATGTCATGAGGACCAGCACATTTATTAAGCATCATGTGAACTTACTTTATAGAAGAATAATTTGTAAAGGAAGAAAAAAGTAGTGACTTTGAAGAGCTGGAGGCCATTTAATTAATCAGTACTATGGGGGTTTGATGATTTTTTTTTCTGTCTACTTTTTTGTTTGTTTGTTTTTTGACGTAGGGTCTCACTCTAGATCAGGCTGACCTGGTATTCACTATGTAGTCTCAGGGTGGCCTCAAACTCATGGCGATCCTCCTACTTCTGCCTTCCGAGTGCTGGGATTAAAGGCATGCACCACCACACCTGGCTTTACTTTTGTTATTTATTTATTTAGTTAGTTGAAAGAAAGTGAGAGAAAGAAAGAGGCAGATAGAGAAAGAGAGAGAGAATGGGCATGCCAGGGCCTGTAGCCACTGCAAATGGACTCCAGAAGCATGTGCCACCTTGTACATCTAGCTTTACAGGGGTATTGGGGAATTAAACTTTGTTCCTTAGGCTTTGCAGGCACTTAACCACTGAGCCCTCTCTCCAGCCCTTCTGTCTACTTTTAGAATATCAACTACAATACCTTTGTGGCAGTTTTTCACTAATATGTCACTCAGTAACTTTTAAATTTTCCAATTAACTGATCTAGTGACTAGCAGCTATTGAGTTGCCAAAAGATAAATTTTGTCTTTTTGATGAGCTGTTCTTTAAACTGTTGTTAGGTTTTATTTGGGGGATATTGGATTGTTGATTTAAAAAAAACTACATACAGAGAGACTTGGTGCCTGACTAATTCAAGTGGACGGTGGGTCCGAATCATGTTGGCAGTTCTCAAAATCTTATAAGGAGAAGGCATGCAAAAGTAATTTTCCCTAATGAGTACTATATCAGCTTTGTAAATAGGGTTTTTTTTTTTTTTGAAAGTCAGCTCGGGGCTGGAGACTTAGTTCAGTGCTTAAAGGCACTTGCTTTCAAAACCTGACACCCTGGACTCAATTCCCTGCTACCCAAGTAATGAATGCACAAGGTAGTGCATGCACCTGGAGTTCATCTGCAGTGACAAGAGGCTCTGGTGCACCCATTCCCTTTCTCCTTCTCCCTTTCTCTTTCTCTCCTTGAAAATAAATAAATATTTTTTAAAAAATCAGCTGGTTTTCAGTTATGTTGAATAGATTACAGTTTATCTCAAACCTGTCAGTACCCCTTTCTTGTTACCTCTTGCCCCAGATGAACAAACTTTAGCACACCTGGGCCCAGTGCATTTTTCCTAGAAATACACGTTTTTACATTTATGGAATAAATTCTCTTTTGCTCTCTCTCTCTCTCTGTGTGTTCATGTGTATGAGTGCATGTGTGTGTGTTCATGTGTATGGGTGCAGGTGTGTGCAAGTATTCATGTGTATGGGTGCCGGTGTATGGGTGCCATGGCATACCTGTGGAGGTCAAAGGACAACTTTCAGGTGTCAGTCCTTGCCTTCCTCCCACTTCATTTTTAAAAATTTTCTTTTTAAAATTTAATTAATTTATTTATTTGAAAGAGCGAGAGAGAAAGAGGCAGAGAGAAAGAGAGAGAGAGACAGACAGAATGGGCACGCCAGGCCTCCAGCCACTGCAAACGAACTCCAAACACATGCACCACCTTGTGCATCTGGCTTACTTGGGCGCTGGGGAATTGAACTGAGGTCTTTTGGCTTTTCAGGCAAATTCCCCAACCACTAAGCAATCTCTCCAGCCCCTTCCCACCTCATTTTGAGGCAGGTTCTCTTGTTCTCATTGTTCGCAGGCTGCATTTGCTAGGCTAACTGGCATGGAAGCTTCTGGAAAATTCTCTTGTCTTCATCTCCCACCTTGCCCTTGGTGAATTGGGATTATAGAAATCTGTCATAGCTTCCAGTTTTTGAAGTCTGGGGATTCAAACTTAGGTACTCAGGCTTGTGTAGCAAGTGTTTTATCCACTAAGCCGTCTCCCCAGACAAAAATGACAAATTCTTGAGAGAGATGGTCTAGAAAATAAGTGTTTCAAACAAATACACTTCTGTGTGGACAGAAAAAAAAATAAAATAAGAGAAATAAGGACATGCTTAAGAAAGAATGTGAAAGACCTAAAGGAGACATCTGAGAAGTTAATGTGCTGGAAGGGGACAACAGGAAAATTCCTATGGCTTGGAGCCTGGTTTGTTTGAAGTCTGGTTTAACTTCTTTTAATGTGCATATTGTGCTCCTATGCGTGGTTGCAATCCTGAAGCAAGGAATATTTTCAGGATTTGAAATAATTTGAAAACCTATGATAAAATATGTGCAGAAAAGGTTTAATAACTCAGTGAAGGAAGTCTCATTATTACTGTTTCTGAACTTCAGTACCATGTTGTCCTCAAACCCAGAAAAGGTTTTCTAATGGGCCAAAACATTGTTCCTTGTGTGGAACAATGGTCTGAAAAATCAGCTGTCGGATTAGTTTAAATTTCCTTTTCACATTGTTCACTCCATTTTTTTAATAGAGAAAAAGACAGGCAATCTGCAGCTTCCTTGGAGGACATTAGACAGATTAGAAAAGTGGAAAATAAACAAGATTTATTCTTATCAGATGTGTCATGAGAAAATTGGAAGCATGCTGTGAGGTAATGGCAAAGTAATCTTGAAAATTTCCAAGCACTTTTTCCAAGTGAAATGGGAAAGGATTTTTAATGCTACTTCTATCTAATTATGGCTAAAGAAAGTAGAGCATTTTGCTTTAATCTGGCAAGTCTGGACTCAGCAGGCTCTGTATTTTTCTATAGAATAAGGTAGCATGAAATGAAACATAAAAGGGTAGCATTTTTCCTCTTTTTCCATTTTTCTTGTGGAAGGAATGTTCTAGAAATAAGTAGTGCAGCACTTCAGTGACTGGTCATTTGTGGGAATGCTGTCTTTGCTCCTGCTTATCCTATCCACAGAATTGGCGGTGCTCCTATAAGAGCATCTTAGTGCCTTTAAAGGATGAAGCCTTGCAGCCTTATTAAAGACAGAACTTGCCAGGCTTGGTGGCTCACGCCTTTAGTCCCAGCACTTGGGAGGCAGAGGTAAGAGGATAACTGTGAGTTTGAGGCCACCCTGACACTACATAGCCTGAGCTAGGGTGAAACCATACCTCGAAAAAAAAAAAAAAAAGACACAGGGCTTGCTTTATAGACATAGCTTTTGAGAAATTCAAGGTCTCAGGGAGAGGGCAAGCTTAATACAGACTTTCCTCAGAGTTTTGGATCTCCGACTGAGTGTGAGTTTGGGAACCCAGCACACTGTGTTCTACTGTTTATTCCCAAGAGGCCTGCTTTCAATCTAGATGCTTGCTGAACCCCAAGTGGATTCTGGTGTGACTTTTGTGTACTTAATGTAAACTTTTGGGATCATAAGTATTGGCATATTTCGGTGTGGATTAATATCCAAAGTAAATCACAGAAGTTACGTTGGTTTATGTGTCATTCATTTTAAACTCTCTGGAGTTTTGGAAAGCAGGCTGCAGGCTGAAGAATCAAGGCTGCTCATGAATCATTCTGTCTTTTCCTAGCGGAGTCTGTTTGAAAACTTGACACTTGAGCACCGATAATAAATGTGCTTTACACACACACACACACACACACACACACACACACACACACACCCTTTGGTTCAATTATGGAGAATCCAATTTATCCCTATTCTCTAAGGCATTTACTGGAAGAAAAAAGAGAGTCCTTGGGCATCATTGTATGTAATTAGATTTTTGCACCTCTGTATTGTGAATTGGGATTTTCAATTTTTCCACCCTAAGGTATAATGAGGGTGCTTAGCAACCCAAGATCATAGCTGTTGCTATAATTCATTAGGACTTATAAAATTCCTATAATTTGGGAAACTTGGGGGTAAAATAAACAATGGTGGATATCATACTTTATACTTTTGAGAGGCATTTTTCTTGTTTCCCAAAATTAATCTTCACCTGAACCCTCAATAGGTTCTAAGAAACTGTACCAAAGGCTCAGTTAATCTTCTCCTCCTTGTTAAAATAAGACGCTTTAGTTTCTGTATCTTTATTTTTAATAACAACAGATATGCAACATATGAAAATCAATATTTTTTTAGGGGTAGAGAGTGCATGTGTGTATATGTGTTTGCGTGCCTGTGGGCACAGATGTGTGGGAGGTATGTGTGTACATGTGTGTACGTGTATGTGGAGGCCAAAGGTCGATGTTGGAGAGGCTTCCTCTGTCACTTCTACAGTACATTTTTAAAAAAATATATTTTATTTACTTATTTATTTGAGAGAGATAGAGAAGGAAAGAGAGAGAATGGGCACACCAGGGCCTCCAGCCACTGCAAACTCCAGATGCATGCGCCCCCCCTTGTGCATTTGGCTTATGTGGGTCCTGGAGAATCAAACCAGGATCCTTTGGCTTTGCAGGCAAATGCCTTAACTGCTAAGCCACCTCTCCAGCCTTCTACAGTACATTTTTATGAGACATGGTCTCTACTGAACCCAGAAATCACCAATTACGCGATATTAGCTAGTTAGCAAGTCCCAGGGAGTCTCTTGTCTCTACTTCCTGAGTCCTGGGGTTAGAGACCAGTACCTCCATGGCCAGCATTTTACATGGGTGCTGGCTTCTAAATTCAGGTCCTTGTGCCTGCAATAACAAGCACTTTCCCCACTGAACCATCTTCCTCAACAATGATTTTTTTTGTCACGTCACAGAAAAGTCAAAGATGAAATAATAATTAAATAAAACAATAAAAATAACCTAAAAAGATTAAAAGTGAATATAGCAAAAAAGATGTTTGTATTTTTTGTATCTTGATTTGTTTATGAACTAGTTTTCTAAAAGTAACTGCAATAGGGAGGGATCTGCATTTGTTAGAGCAGATTTTAGAATATTTCATAGCTGTGACACTGAGAATAATGGGGATGGAGGAATAATCTATATAAACAGTGTCTTCCAATAAATACTGTAGATAAACAGATTTGAAGGTGTGAAAACTGGCTTTAAAAGAACCTTCTAGAATGATAAAATATGCAAATTCAGGTTCTGCATATAAATTTCAACAAGGCCATTGCATACTTCCCATGTTTCTAGACTGGTCAAGAAAAATAAAGAAGGCATAGCAAATATTTCCCCATAAATATTTTCAAGGGTAAAACTCATTTAAAAGCTAAAGAGAATGAACCTATAAGAGTCTGACTTTTGTCAACAAATCTGCATTGAGAGAGCCGGGCGTGGTGGCGCATGCCTTTAATCCCAGCACTTGGGAGGCAGAGGTAGGAGGATCGCCAAGAGTTCGAGGCCACCCTGAGACTACATAGTTAATTCCAGGTCAGCCTGGGCCAGAGTGAGACCCTACCTCGCAAAAACCAAAAAAAAAAAAAAAAAAAAAAAAAAAAAAAAATCTGCATTGAGTGTCACAAGTGTGTATTTCAAATAAATATTCAAGCTGAAAACTGTACCTTTCACCTTTCCTAAGGTATTAGTATTGTTTTCATTATTTTTATGCAATATAATTTGTTTCAGTCTGGGATACTTACTCAGCCATTCTTTCATCTCTTCAACAAACATTTGCTGAGTTGATAAATATGGCATACCCTTGGAGGAGAGATAAGCTATATTTAAACAGCTGTAGCAAAAGTAGCCCACAGTTTTGGAGACTGCAAGATGGTGAGTGAGATTGTTTCCAGCTGGCCAGATCTGAAAAGGTTTCTTTGGGCTTGGGATTGACCTTTGGACTTAAAGGATGTGCAAGTGGCTGGCAGGGCACTTGGAGGGAAAAAAATAGAAGAGAGAAGGTCTGAGTATGCATAGGTTAAGGTTTGATGTGAGCAGAAGTGATGGGATATGACAGTGGGCCGGGGGGAACTATTGAGGGTTTTTTACACAGGTAGTGACGTGGCCTGGCATCACTGTGTCAAATGAATTTGGCAGGCCAGGACTCAGATTCATGTTTCTGTGACTAATGAGGTCTACCTCTTACACCTTTCAAAAGAGCTTTCTTATAGCCTCAGTGCCAGCACTTGGTCCTACGGGATAGCTCCACACTTTAGCCTCTGGGCCTTGGTAACTTGAAGCAGCTTTATCATGAGTGGAGGTCTATGTAACCAGGTTAGTTACGGCCTCTCATTCTATCCCATCAGAAGAATCCTGATCCTTTTTGGAATCTGCCTCTGTACCCCAAACCAAGCACTGGCATGGTCTGCACAATTCTCTAGCATTTGCTTGAGTATGGGATTGAAAGAGTCAAATGAGCATGGAGTTTTTTAAGCGTATATGGATGAAATGGTTTTCCAGGCGTCAGCAAATACTTTTACTTTTAGAAAGCTGAAATAAAGCTAAGCTTTGTGGATAAAACTGTCAAAGAGCCCCTGCCCTCCCCCTTTTTGGTTAGTTTTGGTAAGGATTGCCCTGAGGCACTTATGAACACCCTGGTAAAGTAAATTGTACCAACACAAGGCCCAGCATGGGTTGGCGTCAGTCACTGAGGAGGGCTATAAGAAATATGCATGTGTCAAAACTGCTGATGTGTCATAGTGTGGAAGAAGCCCTTTTATTGGTTCTATTCTTTCTATTACCTATCACCCTCCATGTAGTAGAAGACTTGGCACTGTGGTTTACAAACACTTTAGGACAAGGAATGTCACACTAAATTTGGGGGCTGGGGAAGAATCTTGAAAACTGTGGAAAACAAGTTGGATTCAGATGAACTTATTTTCTATGTCGCCTGTGGACCAATTCACTTATTTAAATGTCTTCACCAAGGAATAGTCAGTAGAAGTTAAAATTTATGTAGTTCAGGCTGGCCTTGAACTTGTGATATTTCTACCTCAGCCTCTGAGAGCTGGGATTACAGGGATGGACATTATGTAGTTGATTTTGACTGAGGATGCACTGAGGGTATCCGGTACTTGTTTCCGGCCTACAGTGGGCAGGGAGGCTGCTCTGCATGCAGCAGATTAGGATGTCTCCAATTCAAGAGTGACAATAGACAGCCTGTCTTTTGACTTCTTGAGTCATTAGATCAGTTTGACAACCATGTCTTGGTGCTTGGCTGGGGGCTCCAGAATCACTATTATCCTCACGATTCTGCTTATGGACATATTGAACACTTTCTGAGAGCTAGCAACAGTGCTGAACTCTTTATTGTATTATTATTATTATTATTATTATTATTATTACTATTATTATTATTATTATTTTGGTTTTCTTGAGGTAAGGTCTTGCTCTAATCTAGGCTGACCTGGAATTCACTATGTAGTCTCAGGGTGGTCTCAAACTCACGGCACTCTTCCTCCCTTTGCCTCCCACATGCTGGGATTAAAGGCATATACTGCCATGCCCAGCTTATTGCAGTATTGTGTGTGTGTGTGTGTGTGTGTGTGTGTGTGTAATCGTTACAGCAACTCTAATAGGTGGTTACTCCTGTCTTTAGTTTACATGTGAGAAGAAAGAAAAAGTAAGCCCCATGAGGTCCCACAGCTGGCAAGTAACAGAGATGGGATTTGAACCCATGACTGTCTGATTCTAGAATCTGTCTTCCTAACCACACTAGTATCTTTGCCCCAACATCACATTATATTTTCATGATCAAGGTCCTTCCTTACACTGAGTGCTTCCTTATGTGGGTTCAGATAGATTTGATCTAAAATCCAGATAGAGTTTGAGGCCAGTTGTAGTTTCTTAGACCTTGGGATGGTAGTGGCTATTTTATCCACACTTTGAACCAGTCGTTATTAACTCAGTTACCCAAGGAAGTTAACAATCCCTTCTTTCTAATTGTGCCTCAGTGGGTTGTGTGTTGGTGGAACCACATGCAGATACTCAAATCGCAGAAGCATTTTTCTCATACATTGGAAGGGAGTGGTGACTTTGCAGCACCTCAGTAGAAGCAGGGCATACCTGTGGGAGGCTTGCTGATGTGGTGGAAAGTCAGCCTACAAAGCTTTGTAGAGACCATCACAAGATGACAGCCACCTCCTTGCATTTCATTCCAAGTTATTGCAAGAGTGTAAAAATTAGCATCAGCAATTAGCAGGCTGTTCTTCTGATAGACCAAACAGTGGTTAACTTGGAACTAAAGGGCAAGGTGTTTTTTTTTTTTAAATCATTTACACATCTCAGTAAAGTGAGATTTGTTTTCATTGTGGGAATTCTCAAAGATGTCCCACTCCTATGTTAGAAAATTATAAACAAGGATATAGAATTTTACTGCTTATGAGCTATCATAAATGCTAATAAAATAATGACCAATTAAATGGCTATAAAGCCCGAGTATATTATAGTACTATGTAAATAGTGATTAATTGTAATACCATAAACTCATGCAGCAAGCAAAAGCATGCCTGATTTAAATTATAGGGGCTTTTATTTGCGTTTCTACAGAATCTGTTATTAGTGAGTCTCAATGGACCTTACAAGTAATAATTACTGGAGCCCATAAATGTAACCACAAATGTCATTTTATTAAAGGAACACAAAAGCATTCCCTTTATCTCACACATATCGTCAAGACTGAAATGCCAAAGCAAGAGAAGGTCTGCCCATCTGTGGAGGATATTCATACACAAGGGGGTTTGGCTGTGATTTCATAGGCCTAGAAGTAGGTAGCTATGGCTAGAATTCTTCACTTGTTTCTGAAATATTACATGTATAAAAGCTCTACATAAATCTTGCCAGTAATATATATTTCACCATTTCTCTGTTGACTATAATATGAAGTTTGAAAGATAAAAAGTAGTTCAGGTTTCCATATATATATTTAGTTTTTCAAGGTAGGATCTCTCTTTAGCCAAGGCTGACCTGGAATTCACTATGTACTCTCCCGCTGGCTTCGAACTCACAGCTATCCTCCTACCTCTGCCTCCTGAGTGCTAGGATTAAAGGCATGTGCCACCATGGCCAGCATTGTATTTAAAAGTATTTTGGAATGTCATGGCAAGTTTGTTTTTCATCAAGCTAATATCCTAGTTCATGGTTTGACTGTCAGCTTGACAGTGAAACTGATTTTTATTTTTATACTCAGAAGCAAGTACTCAAAATGCTGGAAGGATTTCTAAGTTGCTTCAGAACTCTCCTGCGCTCTTTCTCTCCCCAGGTTTCCTTCCTTCTCCTATACTCCTCAGAGCTAAGCAGGGCTTGGAAGGCATGAGAGTGTTTCTCCTCCCTTCCCACTCCAGGCCCCACAGGGTTGATACTTAGATTCATTGGCCTTTGGTGCAGAGAGACCATGCTGCCATGCTGGCCACTAATGTAAGGTAGCCGTGTCTTTGTTAGTGTAGTTCAGTGTCATGGAAAACTGAAGGACCATGTGGGCTCATGTCTACCCCCTTCACAGTCAGGGATGCTTGGCCTAAAGAGTTAAGCAAACTGGCTGAGGTTGGACAGGTGATTTTGTCTCACATTTAGAGCTGGGTCCAGATCTCTAATCTCCTTTTTTTTTTTTTTTTTTTTTCTAAGGTAGGGTTTCACTCTAGTTCAGGCTGACCTGGAATTTACTATGTAGTCTCAGGGTGACCTTGATTCATGGCGATCCTCCTACCTCTGCCTCCCAAGTGCTGGGATTAAAGGCGTGAGCCACCGCGCCTGGCTCAGATCTCTAATCTCTTCCACCAGTATCTCCAAAATATTCTAAACCAGAAGTGTTGGTGAATAAGTATTTTTCTTAGTATGTGTTTTTATCCAGGAATATGATGGTGAGACTAGGGGTATAGCATCTACAATCAAGAAAAATGTAGAAATGTGTGTGCAGAGTTGAAAGGATGGGATTACAATTGGGTAGAAGGGGTAGAACATCTGGCAGTCAAAGAATAGAAAAACCGGGCACGGTGGCACACTCCTTTAATCCCAGCACTTGGGAGGCAGAGGTAGGAGGATTGCTGGGAGTTTGAGGCCACCCTGAGACTCCATAGTGAATTCCAGGTCAGCCTAGGTTAGAGCGAGACCCTACTTGGAAAAGAAAAACAAAACAAAACAAAAAAAGAATAAAGAGAAGATGGAGTTGCAAAAAGGTAGGTAAGATAGAATATTCTTAGAAGGATTAGAAGGATGGTTGAGTGTATGGCCATGGCAATGGTTACAGCGTACACTGAATATCACTTTTGACTACTGAGTGGAAGAGTCCTTGCGGGTCCCTGAAATATCTTGGTGTGTTGTCAGAAGATTAGGGAGAAAAACAAAGGACTAGCAGCTAGCAGCATTCCCCGGTGTACACAGGCTGCTGACAAATCCCCCATCAACAGTGGTGTTAGGGAGATAGTTGGGATATTTAAAGACTTATGTCATCTGATGTCTATTTTATGCAGTGTGCTGCATCCCAGCATTCTAATTTTCTTGTGTGTGCGTGCTTATGTGTATGTGTGTTACAGTGTGTGCATATATATGGGTGTACCCATGCCATAGTGCAAATGTATCAGTTCTCACCTGCTGCCTCGCTTGAGGCAGCTGTCTGCTGGTTGGCTCACTAGTTTCCAGGATTCCTCTGACTCCGCCTCCCATTGCCACAGGCAGACTAGGGTGACAGAAGCCTGCACTATTTGCATCAGGCTTTACATGGGACCTGGGGGTCCCAATTCAGTCATCAGGCTTGCATAGCAAGCACTTTTAACCACTGATGTAGCTTCCTCAGCTTGTAACACTCTACCTTTCATATTTTTTTTTCCCAGGGAAAACTGAGGCTGCTATCAAAAACTTCAGTCCCTACTACAGTCGCCAGTATTCTGTGGCTTTCTGCGATCATGTGCGCAGTGAGGTGGAGCAGCAAAGGGATTTAACATCACAGTTTCTGAAGACCAAGGTAACACATGGGCATTTGTTTGGTTTGCATATTACTCTCACTGGAGAAAGGCTTAGTATTTTAATAGTGTGGAATAGTTCAGAAATAAACAATGATTTGAATTGCAGTTTTAAAACTCTACACTGAAATCTTTTCATGCTCAAAAATAAAAAAAACCCTGTTTGGGCTAAAGAGATGGATAAATGGTTAAAGGCACTTGCTTACAAAGTCTGACAACCCAGGTTTGATTTCCCCAGTACCCATGTAATGCCAGATGGACAAAGTGGTGCATGCATTTGGAGTTAGTTTGCAGTGGATGGAGGTCCTGGTGTGCCCATATTCGTTCTCTCTGTCTCTGTCTCTCAAATAAATAAATAAAAATATTTAAAAACCTGTTTGCCTGAGAAGGGATAACATATACAATTTCTTGTAGATGTTATAATATATATAAAAGAAAAGTAGCACAATTACAGCTTTATTATGTGCTTTTTGTCATTTATACTTTTTGTTTGTTTGTTTGTTTTTGTTTTTTTGAGGTATGGTCTCACTCTAGCTCACGCTGACCTGGAATTCACTATGTAGTCTCAGGGTGGCCTTAATTTCACAGCAATCCTCCTACCTCTGCCTCCTGAGTGCTGGGATTAAAGGTGTGCACCACTGCACCTGACTTCATTTATACATTTTTAACTTTTTTTTTTTTTTGCTGGGTGTGGTGGTTCACGCCTTTATGACAGAGAGAGAGAGAGAAAGAGAGAGAGAAGAGAGAGAGAGAGAGAAAATTGGCACTCCAGGGCCTCCAGCCACTGCAATTGAACTCCAGACATGTGTACCACCTATTGCTCATGTGTGACCTTGCGAGCTTGAGTTACTTTGTACATCTGGCTTACATGGGATCTGGAGTCGAACGTGGGTCCTTAGGTTTCACAGAGAAGCACCTTAACCACTAAGCTGTCTTTCCAGCCCACATTTTAAACTTTTTATTGACAACTTCTATACATATAGACAGTACACCATGATCATAATCCCCTCCCCCTCACTATATGTTTTTATGAGATAGGCTGTCATAACCTAGGCTGGCCTCAAACATGCCTGTAACTGAGAATGACCTTGAACTCCTGATCCTCTGACTTCTATGTCTCAAATGCTGGGATGACAGGCGTGTTCCTGGCTTCTCCTGATGCTTTGATATCAGGAGATTTAATTTGCTATAGTCAACTTCATTCTAAAAGAATTTATGATTTGGTTTGCTTTGGTCAATGATCAGAAATGATTTTCTCTTTGAATTCCCGCCAGTCGTGGTGGCACATGCCTTTAATCCCAGTATTCGGGAGGCAGAGGTAGGAGGATCGACATGAATTCGATGCCACCTTGAGACTACGTAGTGAATTCCAGGTCAGCCTGAGCTAGAGTGAGACCCTACCTCAAAAGAACAAAAACAAAACAAACAAAAAATGATAATAATAAATAAAAATGAATTCCCTTTGACCTGCTATGTACATTCTAATAATTAGGAAGTAAGCCAAATTTCTCCCTTTTTGGAGTTTATATTCCACTGTAGCAGTCAGACAATAAATAAACCAGTGGATCTCAGGTACTACCAAAGCAACAGTAAATGCTACACAGGAAGTGAAAGGAAGAGCCCGATCTGGACTTGAGGAATTTGGCAGGGGGAAGAAGCCTTCTGTGGAGTTGGTGTTTGAGGATGGAACAGAATGAAGAGCAGGCAGGGGAGGCCTGTGGGAAGAGTATTGTGGGCAGATAGAAATGCAAGCGCATAGATCCTCCAGCTTGGTACTTTGGGATGGCCAGTCTGCTGGGAGCACTGCTCAAGGGAGAGGAAAGAGCAGGGACTACAGGTATATGGAGTGAGGATAGAGCCATCGGCCTGGGGCTACCTATTAAATCCTACTGGAGAGCACTACATGACGAGTTTTCATCCTCTGGCCTTTCTCTGGAGAATAGACCATGGAAAAGGCAGAGGAAGAACAAGAAAATGGCAAGAAGGGTGACCATCCAAGAGGAAGAGGGTGGCAAGTCAGACTAGGGTGGTTTTGGTGAATGTGCTTGTGAGGAAAATTATCAAAGAGCTGGTTTAATTTGCTGTGATATAATAGAAGGGAGAAATCTTGATGATTTCTTGGTTTTTGATTCTCACCAAAATAAGTGAATGGAGCAGTCGGGTAAGTGGGAGCTAGGAGTTCATTTTTGCCATGTTAAGTTTGACATGCACCCGTGGACAGGAAGAGGCAGTTGGATGCTCTGCCCTGTAGCTCAACAGACAGATTGAGGCTGGGGTTGTTAGTTTATGGCTGGGAGCAAAGTCATGAGATGTCATTGAAGGAGGACTGGAGATGGGAAAGAAGAATGGGACTGGCCTCACTCAGCATTTGCAGATCCAGAAGAGGAGGGGGACCAGCCATAGGAGCTAAGGAGAAGCAGCCTGGCAAGCAGGCAACATCAGGACAGTGTAATGTGTCAGTGAAGAAAGGGTGTCAGTGAGTCCTCATATGGGTCAAATCCTGCCGAGAGACAGAGTTAAGCAAGAAGTGAAGCAACATGGGTACTTTGTGAAAGTCATTCTCAAAACAGAGAGCACTTGTTAATTTTCTATATGCTAAGTAAAATTAAAAACTACAAGTTCTGGCCAAGTGTGTTGGCATGTAACTGGTCTGGAGAGGCAGAGGAGGGTAGAGCATTTGAGTCCAGAAATTTGAGACCAGCTTGGGCAAAACAGATTCTTGTCTTAAAACAAAAAATGCAACACAAATTCTGGTTCATGCACCCAGAGACTCTGACACAGTAGGTCTAGCATGAGGTCACATTTTAAAAAATATATTTTATTCATTTACTTGAGAGAAAGAGGGAGAGATATAGAGAGAGAGCAAGAGGGAGAGGAAGGGAGAGAATGGGCGCACCAGGGCCTCTAGCCACTGCAAACACACTCCAGATGCATGCGCCCCCTTGTGCATCTGGCTTACATAGGTCCTAGTCGAACCGGAATTCTTTGGCTTTGCAGGCAAACATCTTAACCGCTAAGCCATTTCTCCAGCCCATGAGGTCATGTTTAAAAAAAAACAAACACTTTTTATTGACAACCTCCATACATACAGACAATATAACATGATCATAATCCCCTCCCACCACTCTCCCTTTTCCTCCTCACAGATCAGCCCTCTATTGGATCCTTTCTTCTTTCCAACCAGCCTCTCTTCTATTTTTTTTAAATGGGCAAGTTTATTCTACACAGAAATTTTCCTTTCTTTTTTGTTTGTTTATTTATTTATTTATTTGAGACCGAGTGACAGAAAGAAAGAAAGAGAGAGAGAGAGAGAGAGAGAGAGAGAGAGCGAGAGAGGATGGGCGTGCAAGGGCCTCCAGCCACCTTTTGCACCTGGCTTATGTGGGTCCTGGGGAATCAGGCTTGAGCCAGGATGCTTAGGCTTCACAGCAAGTGCTTAACTGCTAAGCCATCTCTCCAGGTCCCCCTCTCCTCTATTTTGATGTCATCATTTATTTTTCCTCCTATTATGCAGGTCTTGTGTCAGCCGTATCAACCACTGTGGGGTTGTGACTACAACAGCCACTTTGTGTCTGGAAGGCAGTATTGCAAAGCACTTCTTCCATTCTTTTAGCTCTTACCTTCGTTCTACAACTTCTTCCACAGTGGTTCTTGAGCCTTAGAGGGTGATATAGAGATGTCTCACTCAGTGCTAAATGCTCTTCTGTCATTTCTTTTCAGCACTGGGGTGAGTTTTGAGTGTCCCTAGTAGTCACCACAATCTGAAAAGAGAAGCTTCTCTATCTAAGAGTGTGGGTAGCATTAATATATGGGTATAAACACAAGTATCTAGAGGGCACGTTGGTGGACGTAATATCTATTTGTCAGACAAAAATAGTAATTCCTCCCACTAGGGCTTCTGACCTTCCCAGCCATAGGCTTCTGCTTAGGTTTTCAGTACCAGGCATGAATTCCCTCATGTTGAGAGGGCCTAAGTCCAATCAGAGAGTTGTTGGGTTTCCCCATAACAGACATGCCACCATTGCACCAGTTGGTATATTTGGCCTGGCTGACCAGCTGTAAAGTTTGCAGGGTCCACTGCTGGTTAAGACAGTTGATGACCTCTCTCCCCCAACAGGCTGTATAGCTCTTTCCAGCATCCTGACAGGTAGTCAATAGGTAGGGGACTTCCAGCTCATCTTGAGGTTGATTTCTCAGTGACCAAGGCTACATTTTTTATTAAGTGCCCCAGGTCTGAGATAGGCTGAATATATGAACAATAAATTGGTTCGGCTTATACTCCTTTTTTTTTTTTTTCCCTCGTTTAAAAAGACAAGTGAGGTCCTTTTTATCTTTAACGAGGCAAGGTAGGAGACTGCTTCATTATCTGTCAGGGCAGGCTTTAAGCACTGGAAGTTGGAAGAAAATTGATTTTGTTCTTACACAAATCTTAAAAGAAATAGATCTATTTCCTCTATGTGGTTCATGTAAAGTTTTGCTTTAAAATAGAGAGAGAAATTTCTGAAGGCAGTATAATTTTTAAAAAATATTTTATTTATTTGAGAGGGGGACAGATAGAGACAACATGGTTGCACCAGGGCCTCCAGCCATTGCAAACAAATTCCAGACACATGCACCACCTTGTGCATCTGGCTTACATGGGTACTGGGGAATTGAACTTGGGTCCTTAGGCTTCACAGGCAAGTGCCTTAACTGCTAAGCCATCTCTTCAGCCTGGCAGTACAATTTTTTAATAAAGGGAAAAAATAAGTGTAAATTCAGTGACATGTAAGACAAAAGTTCCATTCCCACTCTACCAGTTGCCTTTTCATTGCTGGGGCAAAACACCCAACCAGAAGCAGCTTATAGAAGGAAAGAGTTTATTTTGGCTTACCGTCTTGGTGGTGGAATTTCATCATGGTGGGGAAAGAATAGTAAAAGTAGATGGCCAAGCATCACATCTTCACATCATATCATCAGAAGGGAAGCAGCAAGAATAAACTAGCATTGGCAAGGGGAACTAGATGAATAAACCTCAAAACTGCCCATGGTGACACATCTCCAGCAAGGCCCTCCCTCTCAAAGGCTCCACTAGATGGGGAATAAGTGAGAGGCTTAATCACAAATGATTCAGGCTGTGGGGGGCTTTGGGATGTACCTCAGTTGGTGGAGTGCTTGCCTAGTATACAAAAGACAAGGCCTTCGGTTTGATCTCCACCACTGCATAAAACATGGTGTGGTGGTGCATGTCTATAATCCCAGCACTTGGGAGGTAGAGGCAGGAAGATCAGATGTTCAAGGTCAGACTCAATCATATATAGACTTTGAAGCCAACATGCACTAGAGACTCTGTCAGAAAGAGAGGGCGGGGCAAGGGATAGGGAAGGAAAGAAGGGAGGGAAGAAGGAAAGGAGGTGGAAGGGAATATAAGAATTGCACAACAAGGCAGTTTGGGAACCCTCCTTACATTGTAAACCCAATGGGGATCTAATGAGGGACTTAATGAAAATGCCTCTACAGCCCATATACCGTCAAGGTTAATGAGAGATGCTTGTTAACAGGAGAGCTAGGAACTGTTGTTTGCCTGCCTGCTCTTTAACCAAACATGGTCTCCTTTGGGATCAGAGGGATTTGTGGTGAGCAGCCTGTTAATTCTGCTTTTAGGAAGCAATGCTGAGGCATGCCAGAGTTGTGGTAGATGCCTACAGCTTACATTGTACTGTCTTATGCCTTTTCTTCTACAGTTTAACAAGCATTGCTTAAGTGCCACATACATGCAAAGGATATTTCTACAACCCCTTCGACTATATTTTCCTATTCCAAAAGCATAATAGAGGGAAGTAAAAATCATAAGAATACCAATATGACATATATTCACATTTTTGTGACAGAGAGGAGAAAGCACCAGTTTCCCTAGGATCTCTGTGCACTGCAGTTGCCTAAATTGTTCCCTGAAATGCCACAAATAACGTAGTAGCAATGAGGCATGTTATTTCTTGTGATAGATAATTGTGTTCGTCTTCTTTAAGCCACCACTGGAGCCAGGAACTGTTCTCTATGAGGCAGAGCTCTCACAGTTTGCTGAAGACATAAGGAAATGGAAGGACCGATACATTGTGGTTAAAAACGATTTTGCTTTGGAAAGCTACGAGAACAAAGAGGTAAGGCTGTGTTGATTGACATGGCAATTGATCCACTCAGGAAGCACTCATTCATTCAAATAGTCATTTCAATGAGCAGATACTTATTAAATGTCTAGTGTGTGTTAAGTGTCAGACAAGGTTCTGGATAAATAACAATTGATTAGACAAATGCTTGCAGTCCAGGGAAAAGACAGACTCAGAGTAAGTGGTGGTTTGCGAGGGTGAAAATAAAAGGCTGTGCTGAGGAGGGACTGGTATTCGGTGTAGAAGCTTCTTCTCATCATTCAGCCCCCAGATCCTTTCCAGTTACTGCCTGCTACAGTTCCCTCTTTGCCGTCTCAGTGTCTTCATGCCTTTTATATGACAAGTGGCTGCATAGTTACTCAATAAGTGGTGACTGAGTTTTCAATATCTCTAGAAATTTAGACCATTACAGGTTTCATTCCACCTATAATTATGGGGTGTTTTCAGCTCATCTTTTCCCTGGTTATTTTTCTTGTTTGTACACATGGTAAGAAAATGAGATAAGGTATGTCAAACATCTAAACTTGGAGGACTTCAGCCTCCATGTTTTCCCATTTCTTCCCCATGGAGGGAAGTAATGGTTAGCTATTTCAAAAAGACATTAAGCTATGAATTTATAAAACTAGTTTATAAATTCAGGTCAGTTGTACCATTAAGCAGAAGTGAACTATGGTCAAATGACTTAACTGCCTCTGGACCTCAATTAAACTGCAGAATTAGTTCAAATGATCTCACTGGTTCCTCCCAGATCCCATACTCCACATGTTTTCATCCACCTAGAGCCACTAGTACCCTTTGGAATGAATAGTTCCCACATATCAGTTAAAGATCAGAAGAGGTTTCAAGTGTTAAGTTCAAAGACAGTCAGGAAAGCGCCACAGAGTTCTCTGAGCAAACCTCAGAGGCTAAAGCTGTAATAGAAGGCTCCGGAAAGACAGTGTCTGTGTTCCCTGCCTATTGCTGATGCAAAATAGGAATAAAATATAGCATAGATTATATGTCTGTCTGTCATCTATCTATCTATCTATCTATCTATCTATCTATCTATCTATCTATCTATCTATCTATGGCATAGGCTACTGGACCTATCTCTTAACATTGGTATTTTCTCTGTTTATCTACATTAGAATTTTTAGAGGATTTATTTATTTATTTATTTATTTATTTATTTATTTATTTATTTATGAGAGGTAGAGAGAGAGAGAGGGAGGGAGGGAGGGAGGGAGGGAGGGAGGGGGGGGAGAGAATGGGCACACCAGGGCCTCTAGTCACTGCAAACCAACTCCAGACACATGCGCCACCTTGCGCATCTGCCTTACATGGGTACTGGGGAATTGAACCTGGGTCCTTAAGCTTTTGTAGGCAAGTGCCTTAACCACTAGCCATCTCTCCAACCCTACATTAACATTTTATTCAACACTTAATTTGCACTCAAATTGTCAGTACATTACAAATCATACTAAGAAATCACCTTATGCTTGCATGGGCATTTTACAGTGTCCTCTCAGATGTCTGAGGAGAGGCAGGGTAGCTTAAAGCATAGTTCAATATGATAGACTTGGAGTCACATCTTTGCCGGTTACTAAATATGTGTCCTTAGTTAAGTCCTATACTTCTATTAATCTAAGGCTTCTCATCTACAAAATGGTGAACATGATCTCTCTGTCAGGTATTGTATGAATTTAAACATGTGTGAAGTCGGGTGTGATGGTGCACACCTTTAATCCCTGCACTCAGGAGGCAGAGGTAGAGGATCACCATGAGTTCGAGGCTACCCTGAGACTACAGAGTGAATTCCAGGTCAGCCTGAACTAAAAGTGAGACTCTACCTTGAAAAAAAAAAACCCAAAAAACAAAACAAACAAACAAACAAACAAACAAACAAACAAAAAGCATGTGTGAGTTAAAGCACTTAGCTATGGAGGAGCCTGAGGGTTAGTCCAAGATCGAGCACTGCTGACATGCTCACGCACGACTGACTGCTCAGGAGAGCTTGCTCTTAGATCTACTGAGGCCTTCACTGTACTGAACACTTCCTTTTCTTTGCTCATTATTTTCATTATTTGTTCATTATTTTCATCTAGCCTGTTTAAGCTATTAAGATATGATGACTTGATTTGATGATAAAATATTTTTAAAATTACTTGAGTATCTAAAAGAAAACTCCATGCAGTTTGGTCTCATTGCTTAATGGTTTTACAAAATCCTGTTTTTATTATTATTTTAATTTTGGTACTGGGAATTGAACCTACAACCTTACACATGCTAGGCAAGTGCTCTACCACTGAGCTACATCCATAGCCCCCCAAATTCTGGTGTTTTTTTAACTTAGAGAAGTGGTTTTTTTGAAAACAAAATCTATCAGTCAGGCATGGTAGTGCACACCTTTAATACCAGCACTTGGGAGGCAGAGGTAGGAGGATCTCTGTGAGTTCAAGGCCACCCTGAGACTACACAGTGAATTCCAGGTCAGCCTGGGCTAGAGTGATATCCTACCTCAGAAAACAAAACATCACATCTATCTATAAATTGCCCATTGTCTTATCTAGAGCCAAATTGGTGGTGAGCGGACCAAACCACTATAGGCTCCTCATTTTATAATCCATCCTGTGTCTTGCACACTTGCACTGGATTGGGCAGACTTGAGGATTAATTCTGCATTTGTCACTTACTCACCACTGAGTCACTACAAGTTATTTTCGAGTTTCATTTTTCTCACTTGTCAATGGAGATAACATCTAATTCATAATGTTGTCTCCATCAAATGATATATTTACAGAAGCTAGTATTGAGGCTTGTTATAACTAAAAACACATTTTAGTTTACATCTGAATCCAGTCTGAATCAAATGAACTCCAAACTATCTCAAAGATCATACAAATACAGATTCTTCTGTTATGCTCTGGGTCCCCAATGTGTTTAAGCAGCCAAGTAGTGGTTCTCACGAGTATGAAAAATAAGCTTTCTCTGCAATGTGAGGCGATGTTTTGTTTGGGTCTCTTCAGTCACTATCTTATAGATGAAGAATGTGTTATTGTTATTCTGAGCTTGTTGCCCAGATCAACAATATTTCAGTTATTTGCAAAAGTACACCCCAGATTCTGGGCCCCACAGTTTCTTGGTTTCAATTCTACACTTGCTTTCAGGTTATAGTTTTCAAAATTTTCCATCTTGACACAAGCCTGCCCATGAGATGTGGGTACTTTCATTTCATCTCATCCATGTGTCCCTGTTGGTGTGTCTGTGTGACTGCTTTCATGGTGTGCAAGGCCTCTTTCAGGTTTCTCAGACAGCACAGTTTCTTGTCTGCCAGCCAGAATTTATTTTGATGTCAAAACTGCACTTCCATCCCAATCATTTTACTATACGTAGCACAGTTGCACTTGAGGTAGTGTATTTCATGATGATCACGTTAATCTTTGATAAAACTCATGGTGGCCATCATCAGAGCCTCCTTAGTCACTACACATGGCCACATCAGCCAAGCACTTTGTCTCATGTTTGTGTGAAGTTCATCCTTGTGGTTAATAGAATGACTCAAGTGTTAGCACCTGAGGTGGGTAGGTGAGATGCAGACTACGTAGATATTACTGAGATTATGTGTTCTCCATTTGAGAACACGCCCACTGGGAATCTCCCCGAGATTATGGTCCCTTGCTTACCATACTGAGCACGTATTATACTAAAGCATTAAGTACTACCTTGTACCAACAGATATGTAAAACAAATGATTATAAATGACATAACGTGGAGGTTTCTATCTCTGATTATATGTGTCTGGGCATATCTGTTTTTAATATTTCTGACACTAAAAAAAAACCAAAGATGGGGAAAGAACATTCATTTATGCTTTTTCTTCTTTTTAGGCCTATCAGAAAGGAGCTGCTCCTAAAAGCCGAATTTTTCCAGCTGGTGGCAAAGTGTTAACCTCAGAAGATGAATATAATCTTTTATCTGATAAACATTTCCCAGATCCCATTGGTGAGTTGCTGAGCAGTCTATTCCAAAACAATAATTACTTAACTTGCTTTGTTTAGGTAGACCAATGGCTCGGCCTTCCAAAGAGAGAGCAATCTTACCTTGAGGGCCACTGAGCAGTGTATGGAACAGTTATGATTGTCACAATTGGCTGTAGGGATTTCGTTTAGCAATGCTAGTAAAACATCCCACAATGTCAGGACAATGCCTGGCAATGAAGAATCATCTGGCTGAGAGATCACTCATGGCAAGGCTGAGGAACCCTGGACCAAATGCCTGCTCCAAAGAGAAATAGGAGATAGAATTTCTTTAATTTGGGCAAACATCGTACCACTTTTATTAATTTCTCGTCCCATTTAGTAACATGAGTCAGTTACTGTGTTACCAAAGCCTGGAAAGTGTGCTGTTGGACAGGTATCTTAGAGCTGTGGTATATATTGCGGACTTTTGGGGGTAACACCACATAGGGCAACAATAAGGCTGCATCTGTGACATGTCCACTTTAATTTTTAAGCAAGCAAGCCTGGATCTGATGGTGATTGTTATCTAAGTTTATGGTGATTTGCAATAAAATATCTTCAGTTGAAAAAAAGAAAAATTCTCTAAATAGACTTTGTTGTGTAAAAAAGCAGGCATAGTATTTGTTTACCTATCAATATGAAAATAAAGTCTGGGGCTACAGAGAGATGGCTTAGAGGTTAAGGTGCTTGCCAGAAAAGCCAAAGGACCCAGGTTCTAACCCCAGTACCCATGTAAAGCCAGATGTACAAGGTGGCACATGCATCTGGAGCTTGCTAGAGTCCCTGGCATACCCATTTTTTTCTCTCTCTCTCTCTCTCTCTCTTACAAATAAATAAATTAGCAAATAAATATTTTTAAAAAGAAAGCTGTCATAGAAAGAGTGTTAACCCAAGAGCTGGGAGATGGGATTTGAGAGCGTTCTCACTATGTCACTTATCAGATGTTTGCAGATAGCAGCCTCTGAGTCTTTCTGGTTTATTTCTGCTACTTAAAATTTTTTTTTATTATTTTTTTTATTTATTTTTGGAGAGAGACACAGAGAGGGAGAGGGAGACAGATAGAGATGGGCGCACCAGCAGTCTCTCAGCTGCTGCGAACGAAATCCAGATGTTTCCGCCCCCTTGTGGGCAAGTTCGGCATTGCGCCCTTGCGTCACTTTGCATCTGGCTAAACGTGGGACCTGGAGATTGGAACTGCTGGAGATTGGAACCAGAGTTCTTAGGCTTAGCAGGCAGGCGCCTTAACCGCTAAGCCATTTCTCCAGCCCTATTTCTGCTACTTTAAAATGGAGCTCTGAACTTGAAAATCTGGAAGAATCTTTGCAGCTTTCACATTCTTTGGTTATTATTCATTCCATTTATTATGTAGAGAATGTATTGGGCAGTATATAGGCTAAAGAGGGCAATTCATAGAAAAATTCATGAACTGTGGATGATGCATAACTCCATCTGGCTCTGTGTAAATCACACCACACGGTAATTACTTGGTTTCTTGAAGAAAGCACTGGCTCTTATTAATGAGTATAATCATTTCACTAGAAATTATGGAGAAAAATATAATTATTTCATCAGTTGTTATTTTGGTATTGATTGCTTAGTATAGCAATTTGAATTAACACAATTATAGAACTAGCACATGGATCATAAACCTAGATTAACAAACTATTACAAAGTAATTTAGACTAAAACAACACTTTTGTGCACCATACCTCTTATTATACATTATATTTTCTTTCAGCATTAATTATATGCCATCTTGGCTGTGGAAATAATGCTGGGCATGGTGGTGCACACCTTTAATTCCAGCACTTGGGAGGCTGAGGTAGGAGGGAGGATCGCTGAGAGTTTGAAGCCAGCCTGGTCTAGAACAAGACCCTACCTCAGAAATCAAAAAAAAAAAAAAAAAAAAAAAAAAAAAAAAAGAAAAAAAAAAAGAAAAGAAAAAGAAAAAGAAAGAAATACCAACGTGTTGACTTTTGAGACTCTTTTTTTTTTTTTTTCGAGGTAGGGTCTCACTCTGGCCCAGGCTGACCTGGAATTAACTATGCAGTCTCAGGGTGGCCTTGAACTCATGGCAATCCTCCTACCTCTGCCTCCCTAGTGCTGGGATTAAAGGTGTGCACCACCACGTCCGGCTTATGACTTTTGAGACTCTTTCCAGAACATTTCAATGAAATAAATAAGTTAGAACAGACAATATATTTATTGATGTACTAATGAAATCATATCAGAAGGAATGAAAAGAGATGAAAAGCACACAGCTTGTGTGACTAATACCAGTTAGCCCAGGGCTTCACATGGAACATTTCAGTGACCATTTTTATTGCATGGTGTGCCCTGCTGAGTTTTAAAAATAGAAGGTTTTACAGTAGATCATTTGTGATATCATTGTACTCAACTCAGAAAAAAATGCAGCCTGGTGACATCTGGAAAATTGTTATGAAAGGTTAAATGAGAGATAACTAGAGGTTAATAGGAGTGAATTTTATGAGTCTTGCTAATGTTTTTAAATGTAAAGGGTCAGCGTTGCTTTTGGTTGTTTGTGCAAAATTGTGACATCATACAAAGGGCACAGAGAATTGCTTTACAAAACCATGTTAATCAGGATTCACTGTGTGATACTTTTTCTACTAGAAAGAATAAATTTAACAGAAAAGAACATAGGAATTAATCTTCCTTTAGAAAAGACACTGGAAGCTTATGAATAAATATGTGCTCTTTGTGGAATGTTCTGCTAGGGTTATATGTCAAAAAACAGCTCCATGTTTTGTTGAACTTATTTGGTTTTTTATTAGATAGAATCGGGTTTGCTTCACACAAAACTCCAGCTAAGGGGCTAGAGAAGATAGCTCAGTGGGTAAAGTGCTTGCTTCACACACATGAGAACCTGAGTTTGAATCTAGAACCCATGTAAAAATGCCTGGCATGGTGGCATGCACTTATAATCCTAGAGGTGAAGAGGTTAAGAGATAGGGGATTCCCTAGGGTTCAAGGGCTCCATTCCAGTGATAGACCCTGTCTTTAAGAAAAATAAGGTGGATGGCATTCTCAAGGAATGAAACCTCAGGTTGTCCTCTGGCCTCCGTGTGCGCACACTAAAAACTCAATGGGCTGGGGAGATCTCTCAGTGGATAAAGCCTTTCCCATGTGTTGCAGTCAGGTTCACATTGCTGGCAGAAATCACCTGACCAAGAGCAGCATTTTAGAAAAAAATGGTTTATTTTGGCTTACAGACTCATGGTTAAGCTCCATGATGGCAGGGGAAAATGATGGCATGAGCAGAGGGTGGGCATCACCTCCTCACCAACATTGGGTGGACAACAGGAACAGGAGAGTGAGCCAAACAGGGAAGGGGACACTGGCTATAATACACATGAGCCCCTCCCCCAACAATACACTGCCTCCAGGAGACATTATTTCCCAAATATCCATCAGCTGGGAACTTGGCATTCACCTAAGTTTATGGGGACCTATAACACCTATGTTTATGGGGGACACCTGAATCAGACCACCATATTCTTCCCCTGGCCCCCACAAACTGTTAACCATCCATGATGTAAAATGCAATGCATTCAGCCCAACTTTCCCCACATTTTTTTTTTTTTTTTTTGGTTTTGCGAGGTAGGGTCTCACTCTGGTCCAGGCTGACCTGGAATTAACTATGTACTCTCAGGGTGGCCTCGAACTCTCGGCGATCCTCCTACCTCTGCCTCCCGAGTGCTGGGATTAAAGGCGTGCGCCACCACGCCCGGCTTTTCCCCACATTTTTTATCAATCCTAATAATGTTCAAACATCCCATAATATAAGGTCTTTTAACTAAACCATAATACAAAAAAAAAAAAATCCCCCCCCCCAAATCCATGATGGCACAGAATAAACACTCACACTACAAAAGATGGCATTGAGCATAACAAAGAAATATTCAACCAATACAAGATTTAAAACAACCGGGGCAAATATCAAACTCTGTAGCTCCAAGACCAACAACTCTAGCCAGTGACAAGTCTCTAACTCCAATAATTCTAACTAGCAACAAGTCTCTGGAGTTCTAATTCTGCCCCTCCAGCTAGGCTACTCGCAGTCCTGGAGAACTTCATCCGGTTCTAGCAGCTTTCCTCAGCAGCCATCTCGTAGTCCTGACATCTCCACCGGGGTCTCCACGGCAATCCATGGTCCATCCTCAAAGCTCCGTCAGGTCTTCATGCAGGCAATCCTGCTTCACACTGCCCATGGCCATTTCCAAAACACAAGACTGTGTTGCAAACTCAGTGACCCTCTCTTTCTTTATACTCCACAATAACCAGGTAGCCATGCCAATTTGTTACTTCAGAAGGAATAAAGCAGACTTTGAAGAATAGGACACTCCTTGAGCACTCAGGCCCCTTCAAAAGACTCTACATTCTTCCTGTGGCCCCTGTGCAGGTTAGCTGGCCCAATCTCAATGGTTGTAATCTCTCAACTGCAGCTGAACAGGCAACAGTTTCGGCCTAAACATTTCTTTCTGTGCCATATCCCTCTGCTCACATCAGTCTATTTCTACGCAAAGCAACCCTACACAAGTTCTCAAGACACGAGTATAACAGCAAGCCTCTCACACAAACTTCTTCTAGCCCAGTCCAAGCAAAGCTCTTTCTCTCCCTCATCAGCCAAACCTCACAGACCTTAGTTCTTACTGCATTCAGGTCTTTGAACTCTGACCAGAATAATCCATCAAGCTGTACTTACAGCACTGCAAGGTGTTTCTTAGGCCAAGGTTTCAAATCCTTCCACATTCTTCTTGAAAATCAGCTCCAAAAGGCTAAAGCCACACAGTCAGGTGTCTGGCAGCAAATGACACCACTCCTTGGTACCAACATTACTGTTGCAGTCAGGTTCACATTGCTGGCAGAAATCACCTGACCAAGAGCAGCTTTGGGGGGGGGAGGGGAAAGGGTTTATTTTGGCTTACAGACTTGAGGGCAAGCTCCATGATGGCAGGGGAAAACAATGGCATGAGCAGAGGGTGGACATCACTCCCTGGCCAAAATCAAGTGGACAATAGAAATAGGAGAGTGTGCTAAATACTGGCAAGGGGACAATGGCTATAATACCCATAAACCCGCCCCCAACAATACACTGCCTCCAGGAGGTGTTAATTCCAAAATCCCCATCAGCTGGGAACCTAGCATTCAGAACACCTAAGTTTATGGGGGACACCTGAATCAAACCACCACACCATGTAATGCCAAGTACCTGAGTTTGGATGCCCAGGCCCCAAATAAAAGCCAGAAGTGGGCTGGAGAGATGGCTTAGCGGTTAAGGCAAAGAACCCAGGTTCAATCCCCCAGGACTCACGTAAGCCAGATGCACAAGGGGTACGTGCACCTGGAGTCCGTTTGCAGTGGCTAGAGGCCCTGGCGTGCCCATTCTCTCTCTGTCTTTCTTCTCTCTCTCTCTCTCTGCTTGCAAATCAATAAATAAAATTTTAAAAATATTTTTTTAAGAAGCCAGAAGCTGGCGGGCTGCTGTAACCCCAAAGTGCTTATGATGACAAAGGGGACAGAGACAGAAGAATTTCCTGGAAGCTTGCAAACTAATAAGTGACCAATAATGAGAGACCTGCTCCACATGAAATGGAAGAAGAGGACAAACCTGAAAGTAGTCCTCTGACCTCCACCATGCATAAATAAAAAATTAGATAAAAAACCCAATTAACCACACAAAGTTTTATTATCTTGATAAAAGCACTTGCATATTAGTCCAGGGCTAGCATGACAGAGCTACCACTGTGTCACAGACACATGCTCTTTCTAGCTTTCTGCTCCTTTAATTCTAGGCTTGCATCCTTATTTGTAGAGTCCAGGATGGCTGCCCGAGCTCCAGCCATAGTTTTCTTATTCCAAATGGTGAGACGAAAAGGGGTGGGAGGGACGCCTGAAGTCCCTTTCTTCACTTATACCTTTAGGAGGGTTCGTATCCCAATTCAGGTTACATCCCCTTGGCGAGAAGTTATTAGCTATGAGCTACTAAATTATCAGAAAGGCTGGAAATGTGTGTGCGGTCTTTATTCTATGTAGTCTAATACCCAGTTAAAACTAGGGAATTTTATTTATTTATTTATTTTTTGGTTTTTGAAGGTAGGGTTTCACTCTAGCTCAGGCTGACCTGGAATTCACTATGTAGTCTCAGGATGGCCTCGAACTCATGGCAGTCCTCCTACCTCGGCCTCCCAAGTGTTGGGATTAATAGCATGCATCACCTGGCTTTCCTGTCCTCTTTTTTGGTTTTTGAGGTAGGGTTTCACTCTAGCTCAGGCTGACCTGGAATTCAGAAAAAGGGGAGAGTAGATACAACCGTTTCAGCTGTTTGTTCATTTGTACACACACACACACACACACACACACACACACACACACTTAGGTTCACTCCTGTGTGGTTATGTTCTAGGCACTGTGCCAGGCACTGGTGGGCCATAGCTTGTGCTGCCAGGACATTCTGCTCTGTTGCTTTTAGATTCCAGGACATTGGGACAAGGCTCCCGTACATGTCCCCAAACAATCGACTCTGAAATTAGTTTATTAATTTGCCAGCAGTTAACTCAGTTCTATGTCCTTCGTATGGTTCCAATCTGTTTCCTGCTATGCCAGGGCTTGCAGCAGCCTGTAAGAGGAGTCTGGTCTCTGTCTTTCCTTAGAGATTGGTACCCAGACTTTAGGTAAGGAGCACAGAACTAACTGTGCCTTCCTTGTGCTCTCTGCGCATCTGACTTTTTACAAGTGCAATGCCATGTTATGGGAATGCAAGAGAAGAGTACTGTTGAGGTGTGGGTCTGAAGACTAGCATTGATTGTGAAGGAAGTGGCAGACGTCTCACTGTGTGGGTGCATGTGTGTACATGTGTGTTGTATAGGACTTTGATCCTGGGTTCTTGCAGGTTAGGCAAGTATGCTCCCACTGGGTTTCACACTTCATTTAGTGATTCTAGAATTTTCTAGGCCAACAGAGTGTATCTCTTCATTCCACCTGATGAAGTTGAATGTCTCCTGACTTCCATGACTGTGTTATGGGGCTGAGGAGAAAAGGACATTTGAGAAGCGTCTCCATCCTCTTGTAGCCCACAGTCTGGGTCGTCAGGGGAACCCATGAGAATCACTGAGGGGCTCATTCCATTCTCTAGCCCGTCTTCCACCCTGAGTGTGAGTGCCAGCCGTGAAAAGAGGCAATTGTAACATTTTAGGAGAACAGGTAGGACACACCCAATTCTGTCCCTGGTTGCAGAGCAGGTGCCTGCATAGACTTACCAGAGGAGGTGGATTTTGAACCAACTTTTAAAAGGACGAATGATGATTTTCAACTAGGAAACAACAAAAGGAAGGAGGACAGGGTATTGTGAATGGAAGGAACAATATAGAAGGTCATGGAGTGGAGAGACACACTCTGGGAAGGCATAGGCTGAGAGCTGAGCTGAGACCAGTGAAGAACGGAGCAAACACCAACACTTCACAGGGTGACAGAGTGGCAGCAGAAGAAGCAATATGGTGACAGAGAAGAAACAACTTTTTTTTTTTAAAGGCATGAAGGAACCTGGATGAAAAGGCTCCTGGAAGTCAAGGGGAGAGAACGTTTTTGAAAAGCAGGGTTAGATGTTACAGATGAGACTGAAAGGACAGTGGATAAAGATGCCATGGGGAGGTGGTCAGGAGGGCATGTGTGACTGTTGGGTTCAGGAGGGGGAGGGACAGGAATGAGACTGAAGTAGTGATGCTGGACTGTGCCCTGGAAGAGACAGAGGGGAGCCAACACCTTCAGGGAGCAAGTGAGACCCCCCAAAAAAAATCAGTGGAAGGGAAGCTCTGTCTTCTTGTCTTGGTGAGGGCGGGTGTTGTGACGGCAGGAAGATGAGAACGATGTATTCACTAGCTGTGGCTGTTCCCATGTAGGAGCGGGCTGCTATCTGCTAGAGGGAACACCGGGCAGGTAGAGGGATTGAGAGGTAAATGAACCCCCTCTTTCCTCACTTCTTATCATCCATGGTTGTTCTAGATACTCTCATAGATGGAAATAAATTACTTGAAATGGAAGATATATGCTTGGGCTGGAGATGTAGCTCTCAGCTGGTGGAGTGCATGCATCACAAAACCCTGGGCTCCCTCCCTAGCATCACATAAATCAAGTGTGGTGATGCAAACCTGTAATCCCAGTACTTGGGTTATAGAGACAGGAGGATCAAGGAGTTCAAAGTGATCCTGGACTACATAGCTAGTCTGAGGCTAGTCTGGGCTCCATGAGACCTTGCCTCAAAGAACAAAAGACACACGCTTTAAAAGTGTTTGTGTTTCTGATATCTCTTTAGCCTCCAGTGAGAAGAATGCTCAGCCCTTTGTGGTCCTGCCCACGGCCTTCCCAGTGTACCTGTGGCAGCCTTTCCTCAGACACAGCTACTTCTGCTTCTGTGAGGCTGCAGAGCAGCGGAGGTTCAGCGCCCTCCTGAGCGACTGCATCAGACACCTGAATCACGGTAGGGCTCGGCTGCTTTCGTTCCCAGGGCCTGCCTTTTGTGAGTTGCGTTGGTCCATCATTGCCCTCATGGTTCTTGGAAGGAGCCACTGATGGTACTGGAGGGAGAGGAAGGGTTGGGGGTATTGAACTTTGAACACAAGGAATGGGGAATCTCAGTGGAACAGCATGTAAGCAGTTATCCAATGGCAGGTGCAGACTTGCTCCAACTACTCCATGTTTGTTTGTGCATTTCATTCAGCGCATAATTCCTCCTCCTTCTTCCTGGTGCTGTTGTTTTTTGTTGTCTGGTTTAAAAAATATATTTATTTATTATGTATGTATGTACTTATTTAAGAAGAAAGAGAGAGAGGTAGATAGAGAGAGAATGGGCACGCCAGGGCCCCCAGCCCCTGCAAACGAACTCCAGACACATGTGCCACCTTGTGCATCTGGCTTACATGGGTACTGGAGAATTGAACCTGGGTCCTTAGGCAAGTGCCTTATCCACAAAGCCATCTCTCCAACCCCCTGTTTACTGACTTTTGAGAGAGGGTCTTATGTTGCCCTGGCTGTCTGGTATTTACTATGTAGCCCAGGCTGGTCTTGAGTCCTCCTGCCTCAGCTTTCCAAGTGCTACGTTTATGGGTATGTCCCATCCTACCCAGCTCTCCTAGTATTTTATTTTATTTTACTTTTTATTTTTATTTATTTTATTTGGGTTTCTGACATAGAGTCTTGCTATAGCTCGGGCTGACCTGGAATTCAGTATATAGTCTCAGGCTGACTTTGAACTCACAGAAATCCTCCTACCTCAGCCTTCTAAGTGCTGGGATTAAAAGTATGTGCCATCACACCCAGGAGTGGAGAGAGAGAGAGAGAGAGAGAGAGAGAGAGAGAGAGAGAGAGAGAGAGAGAATGAGAGACAGAGACTATGGGCATGCCAGGGCCTTTAGCCACTGCAAACAAACTGTAGACATATGTGCATCTGGCTTTACGTGGGTTCTGAGGAATTGAACTCTGGTTGTTAGGCTTTATGAGGCATCTGTCCAGCTTTATCCTAGTGTTTTTAATCCACATGCCAGCAAGAAAGTGCCAGTTGACCCTAACAAAACCTTAGCTTTAATTATGCTGCTTTTCATTTACTTCCATATTTATTTATACATAAGCTTCTCACTCAGTATCACAGGCACAGTTCACTGTAATCTACTATTTGTTTCTGCCACTGTACCAAACAAGGTGTACGTTTGCTCTCAGATTTGGAGTTTTAATCCATGGTGGACTGGCCACGTGCTCCAGGCCTGTGCAGAGGCAGAAACACAACAACCACTCTATGGATGGAACTGAGAGAGAGGAGGCTAAGGTCCCTCAGTCCACTGAGGGCAGCCTGCTAGGAACCTCCCACTATAACCCACCTCTTACAGCATGAAGTTAGGGACCTTTGGGAGACTTATCTGAACCATAGCAGTGGTACTTTAAAAACCCGAAGGTACATATGAGTCAAAAAGAGATCCACATAAATGCAGGTGCTTGGACCCCACCCTCAGACACTGATTCACTAGGTCTGGGAGGGAGATGGGCTTTGCTTTGCTAATAAGCTGCCAAGTGATGCCACTGGCCACACTTGAAGTGGCATTGTTTCAGTGTGGATGTAATTAATAATCCATGTGCACTAAAAGAGGCTTTTCATTCCAATAGTGTATGGAGGTTTTGATATTTTGACATGAATGCTCATTTCTCTGGACTCCACGAAGCCTTTGGTTGCAGATAACAAAACTCCGTGTTCCTTGGCAGTTGGAAAGACAGTCAGTCACATGCCTCAGTGGGGCTTAGGCAGTGCCAAGTGCTGCATGGGTGTTAGGAGCAGAATGATGAGGCAGGCAAAGTCCCTCTCTTTGGGAATCTAATTCAACCAGAGAGGCGAACAAACGCACTGTGAACTCTGATAGTTGTCTGGTAGGTACCAAAGATAGTGCATCAAGAGTAACCAGCAGACGCTGCCAGTGAAGGAGAGAGCACAAGGCCCCGGTACTGCAGTGGCTCAATTATGAAATTTCCAGTTTACAGTGGTACAAAAGCAATACCCATCCAGCCTAGAGAGCGCACTGTGATGCTCTTTTGGGGCTGGACAGTGGCAGCTCCTAGTCAGCCATGTGATCCCCAGGACTTTTTGGATACTTATGTCATACAATTTTGCAGCCCAGTGTGTATACAAAATACCCATCTATGAAAGTACATGGAGAAACCCAACACATTATCACAAAATAGGCTTTGCAGGGCTGGAGAGATGGCTTAGCAGTTAAGTGCTTGCCCGTGAAGCCTAAGGACCCTGGTTCGAGGCTCGATTGCCCAGGACCCATGTAAGCCAGATGCACAAGGGGGGGTGCATGCATCTGGAGTTCGTTTGCAGTGACTGGAGGCCCTGGTACACCTATTCTCTCTCTCTCTCTCTGCCTCTTTCTCTCTGTGTCTGTATGTGGCTAATAAATGAATAAAAATAAACAAAATGGGCTTTTCTCTAAATGAGTTGGCTTAACTGTAGGGTAAATCAAGAGCTCTGAGCATGTTTAAGGCAGACTAGGCTAAGTTATGATGCACACTATGATAGGTGTATTATATACATTTTCAATTTGTGATGTTGTTATAGTTCCTTCACATTGCTGGAATAAACACCTGACCACAAGCAGATTATAGGAAGAAAGGGTTTATTCCAAGCTAACAGATTCCAGAGAAAGCATCACCAATGTGAAGGAAGCTGGCTCACTCCATCATACATCCATAGCAGAGAGACAACAACCAGTACCAGCAAGCATGAGCTGACTCTGAACAAACCTTAGGTAGGGCTGGACTCAAGATCTGCCCCCAGAGGCACACCTCCCTCAGCAAGGCTCTGCCTGCTGGAGACTTAAGTGGGAAGCCAAAGCTTAATCAAAAGTACCTGAGGCTATGGGGACATTCACAACCAAACTGTCACAGATGGGTTTGTTGAGCTGTAACTCCATGGGAAATCAATATGTGTGTGTGTGTGTGTGTGTGTGTGTGTGTGTGTGTGTGTGTGTGTGATGCTGGAGATTGAACACAGGATCTTGCACATAGTAGGCCAAGTCCTCTACCACTTCATCCCCGTGTAACTTAGAACTTTAAGCTTATTGGGGGGAGGCTGTTTGAACAGGTGTCATTTGAGCTGAGTCACATTAAACAAATGCCATTTTACCCACTACAGCTAATTTTTTTGTACACTAATTTTCAAGTTTGAGGTTCTTTGAGATTGTCTGTCCCACTGAATGCTAGTCACTTGGGGATGTAGCTCACCAGTTCTTGATTTTTATTGTGTCAGTAGGAGGCAAATGGAAAAAGACGTCACTGTTTTGCTATAGCAACTCTGAGTAACAGTCACAATATTGACTCCTAACTGGAGACTTTATGAAAATGATACAATTACTGATATCTTGCCTTTGTGGTTTTGATGTTTTAGAGATAGAGACTTGGCCTAGCACTGCCTGCTCCATCCAGCTCATTTTTTAAATGCACTTAACACCCCTGTGTTTCGGCCTTAGTCGAGTAAAAACATGAAGTTGGCACCAAACCCGGGAATCACAAAGTTGCACTGAACAGAGAATGTACTCGGCCCAGCCAAGAGGGACTTGCTGCATTCCCTCTTCCTTGAACATAATAGGAATTTCTCTGGGGAGTTTTGGACACTGTGAAGCCTGCGCTTAGACACCATTTATGGAAGATTTCAGTCAATTCAAAATCCCAGCTCTGCTCTTCAGGATGTTATCAAAGGCACTAAGACAATGAGATCTAGTAAAGTTCCCTGTTCTTGTGCCATATTCTTCAGTGCAGAGACCTTTGTTCCTCACTAAGTTTTCTTGAACACGATTTGGCCTAACTTTAGCTCCGGTCAGAGCCACAGCCCCAGGTACCTGTCCTCAACTCTTGTGGGCCACTGAGCTATTGGGTCTTTCCCATCATGGTTTTTTTTTTTTTTTTTTTCTCCCTGTGTTTAATGCCACCATCATCTCTACTGAATCACATTTGCTGTGCTAGCCTCTGTCTGGTATTTGTTGGATGACCTTGAATAAAACTAGCAATAGGCTTTCTCAAGCTGTCAGTTCACCATATTTACCAGAAGAGTTTAAAGGAGGATATAAAATTATGGCTATAATTAGGACCAGAAACTCTGAGGGGGCTGCTGGGAGCCTGCCATCTTCCATCCCAGGCAAGTCAAAAGGCTTAGTCTGCTGTTGCTTCACGGGCTCTCAGGCTACCATCTACTTCTGTTCAGACCCAGGTCCTAGGCATTCCAGCAGGCGAAGTCAGCCACTGTTGGTCCCAGATAGTGTTCTGAAGATACATTTCCTAGTGCCGGATGCAGCTATATCTAAGCCTACTTGTCCCAGTAGTTTTGCGTTCCAATTGTCCTAGACATCCTGTCACTTACCTACTTCATTCATTCTGAGTCCAGAATCATTTCTCCTATTGGTATTCTAGTAGGTGTGTTTCCTATTTAACCCTGACAAAGGACCTGACTATACCCTATGCTTGTACAGTGTTGGCTTTCTGCACGTAGATGAGGGCAAGTGGAGAGAACCTTGTTCCTCCCCTCCTTCTAGGGAGGGAACAGCCAATGGGAGCCACACATGTGTGCATCGCTTTGGTTTTAGCACCTTTTCTTTGAGCAGGCATGAGATCTCACAGGGTTAATCTTCAGGAGAACATATGATTTCAACCCACTGGGCTAAATATTAAGGCTATTGCATGACATGTGTGTGGAGTAGCTACTGCTCCCTGTCCCTTTGAAATCACACTGCAGTCCCCGCTCGCTGACTAGATGTCAGGGATCTGAATGCCAACGTGCCACAAAGTGGGATTTGTATTAATCTAAGATGTTCTAAAACAGTCAATTTTTTGCCCAAAATTCAGTCATAGTTTTCAAAATATATTCATTGTGGTTTTAGGGAAATAGGTAAAACGTCTGATAAATGTAGGAGGCTGAACACGAACCACAAGGAATAATGATTAGCTTCAGCGTGAGCCTGCTCATCTGGCTCGGGAGTTGCAGGACAGGGAGCAAGTGTTCTGGCAGGAGGAATAGGGTAGGTGAGAGTTGGGAAACTGTGCAGAGCACAGACCATTAGAGATACTGGAAGAATTCTGTGTGGCCAGGGCTTACGTCAGAGAGAGGAGCCACGGGAAAATGGAGAGATGGGTGAGATCCAGGCTGTAAAGGGCTTCAGGATACTTCAGACTCTGAACTTCCTTCTTAGAGCAATAGGAAGCCACTGAAGAGTTTTAAATAGATAACAGGATCAGATAGCCACTTTAAAAAGGTCTCAGTGGCTTAGAGTGTAAGCAGCATGGATGGGAGAGAAGCAGTTTTGTGATGCCTGGAGGCCACTTAGGAAGCATGGGCAGGTACCAGATGGTGGTAGCTTGCACCAGACAGGGACATGCGTGAGGGATGAAATTCATCAGCAGAAAGCCATCCTCTTGAGCCGAAAGATCTGGAGAAGAGAGGACATGGATACGAGAGGGCTGCATTAGTGGATGAATGGTGATTCTGTGGTACAAGTGGAATGATGGCAGATTTGCTCAGTGGGCAAAATTTGTGAGCCAGAAGGACAAGCCAGACTGCCATTACGCAAATGCATGGGTTCATATTGCCAGGGTCATTAAGGTAGAGGAGAAAGTAGAATATCTGGCAAGCATGAGTGTAGTGGGTTGAAAGAATATAGAAGAACCCACAGGATTTAATCCAAAGCATCACAATAGGTGATTATGGTGGAGTGAGCTGGGCTGTATGTGGCATTGTAAAGTGATAGGGTGAGCAGGGCCGTATGTGGTATTCTAAAACAATGGGGTGAGCTAGGATCTATGTGGCATTCTAAAGGGATGGGGTGAGCCGGGCTGTATGTGGCATTCTAAAGTTGACTACATTTTGGAATTGGTTACTTTGTCAGTGTTGTATGCCTAGAAATCTCATGTGAAATCAAACACTTTCATTAGATTTGATTTTGTCACTTGTACATTTTAGGTGTTCAATATGTATTGCTGAATTAAATTGGATTTTAGAACAGAAGGAGACCTTACAACCCAAATCAGATATAGCAAATCCTGTTAGTGTGCTTATTTCAACATGATGTTTTATGTTCTTAGGCACTCAGCAGCAGATCTTAGGTTTATTTTCACCAACTTTATTTCTACTCAGAGCCTAGTATCACCTATGAAACAGAGTTCATTACTGGAGGGACTGTCTGGTGTGGTCTCCAATCAATTCTAAGGAAAATATACAGTGAATTATTATGTAGTATATGAAAACATACTTTTGAATTTTGTGGCACACACATACTATAAGCAAACATGTATATGAATTGGAAAATTCTGACTTATGCTTAGTCTCTTTTGACCACTTTGTTACCAATTGGAGATGGCAAAATAAAAATAAATTTTTTTTTGGTATTTTTGAAGTAGAGTCTCACTTTTATCCCAGGCTGACATGGACCTCATGCTGTAGTTTCAGGCTGGTGTTGAACTCACAGTGATCCTCTTACCTCGACCTCCCAAGTGCTGGGATTAAAGGCATGAGTCACCATACCTGGCTAAAAATATAATTTTTTTGTAAACATCTCTTTGAATAATTTTCCTTATGGAAATTCCGCAACATGCTTTTATTGCAATGCATAAAACCCTTTCTGCATTGTAATCAAAATGTTTGGGAACTACATCTCAGAAAAGCTAGATATCAGTTTCCTGTTTTAGCAGGATGATTATAAAAACATTCTTTAAAATGATTCTCTCTGCTTGGACCACATGCTTCCTAGAGTCTCACCTGTCTCTTTGTGAGTCTGAGGATTTTCTTTTAAGAAGCTGCCGCTTCCTCTCTTCTCTCCCTTGCTGATTAGTCATAAAATCCCAAATATGGGAGAGAACTTTGTGGTTACCTATTCCATCCCCATAGATTTTTCTATGAAATGGCTTAACTAGGCCATAGCTTATTAGTGGCAGAAGGTCAAATGTTCTGTCATCTGGTCCTCGACATGCATTTAAGTACACACATCATGTTGATCCTCATATGGCTTGACCAGAAACTTATTTCCTAGGTATTTTAATATGTGACTTTTAAATAAACTACTCTTGTTATGATTCAGAGTGACACAAGACTGGAACTATTTATATAAGTCACTCGAGACCTGGGATATGTAAGTTTCTTGATAAGTCATATCTAAGCTGACTGGAATTTTGACCACTGACTAAATTTGACCACATCATGTAGTTTAGATATGCTCTGAAGAATAAGTATTTGATAGTGTGCGTGTTTGCTAGTTAATTTTATATAGTTAAAATACAGCCAGGTGTGGTGGTGCACGCTTTTAATCCCAGCACACTGGAGGGCAGAGGTAGGAGGATCACTGTGAGTTCGAGGCCACCCTGAGACTACATAGTTAATTCTATGTCAGCTTGAGCTAGAGTGAGACCCTACCTCAAAAAAAAAACAAAACAACAACAACAAAAAAAAAACCCTATGTGATGTTACACAATTTTAATTTTAGCTATTGACATGTTCCATACATGTATATAATTTTTTTATTATAATCACCTGTATTAACTTCCCTTTTCCCCTCCCCTCCCATTGAATGCTTTCCTCTTCCCAACTAGCCCCTCCTTTGTCAGGATCTTGTTTTTCTTTCTGAATTCACTTAAGGTTGCCTGCGTGAGCATGAGTGGGGCACATTTACTGCAGCATGTGCAATTTACCAGGGGCTATGCCGCTGCAGAAAATGTCTCCCTGTCCCCCAACAACCACGAACTGCTAATAACTCCTCAAAAAATAGAGTCCTCGTGCTCTCCTCCACCCTCCATGATGGAATGTTGATGACTCAATATTGTGCAGGTAACGACAGTGGCTGTGAGATCACAAACACAATGGTCATGTCATGTCCAGGAGACAGTGTTCCACATACTTCCCTCCCATCCTCTGGCACTTCCATTCGTTCCAGCATCTCTTTAATGTTCCCTGAGCCATGGAGAAGACACTATGGATGTCCTGTTTAGTGCTGAGCACACAAAAGTCACTTATTCTCAGCACTTAGATGAGGTGTGAGTCTCTTCAGTAATCACCACCAACTCCCAAAAGAAGCTTCTCTGACCATAGGGGAGAGCAGCACTTATCTATGAGCATAAACATAAATATTTAGAGGATGATTATGGGTTTGTTTGAATGGACGGCCCCCAACATATTCAGGATTTTATTAACATTTGTAATTTAGATCTGCAGCCACCTGGCTAGAGGAGGTGTCACTGGGCAGATCTTAGGGTCCAGCCCTAAGGTATGATGGTGGATTTGGAATTCCTATCTAAAGATATGCAAAGTGCTTGAGCTCTGTTCCTGAAGTGTGCTCCCTCTCTCTCTCTTTCTCTCTCTCTTTCTCTGTGTGTGTGTGTGTGTGGCTTTTGGGTTTTGGCTTGTGGCTCTTCCCCCTCCCCCTCCCGGCTTGGTCCTATTAAAATAGGCCAGCTTCTTCTGCCATTATGGAACTTACCCTGGATCAATAAATATCCCTTCCTCCATAACTGTGCCTGGTTTGGAAGTTCATCTCAGCAACCTGAGGCTGTCTACTACTAATTGATTTTGTGCAATTTAAATAAAAATGCTTTATATTGCCTACGAGCACATGGGTTGGAATATTTTAGAAATTGATCATAAACTTGCTTTCATAATACTTAATACGAATGTAACTAGAACTTCTAGGTTCACTTGGAGTTCTCAGAGCCATCGGAGCTGGAACCAGAAGAACAGGTCTCCACCAGAGACTAGAATAAAGGGAACTGCTGCCTCCCTTCAGGGTCATTGCAACCAGCACAGGTGTAGACTTAGGTTTGTTTTTGCCTAAACCTATGGTGCCATGAAATGACATTTGAATACTTCTTTTGGCTTGTCAAATATTATTTCAGCCAAACCACTGATTCCCACATCTACTGAACTAAACAGTTGTTTTGGTGTAAGGTCTAAGAATTACATGATTATGGTGGCTAAGAGTGACTGATTAGACCAACAATTAAAAGCAAAAAGATTAAATTAAACCATCAAATAACTGACGTTAAGTCAAGCACAAAAAAATTAAACCTGTGCTATTAAGAATGGGTCTATTCCCAAAGTTTTTAATATTCTTATGAGTGTCTGTGGCAAAGTTGGAATACTTTCCAAGGTCTTTTTCTCACTCATAGTTTGGATGTGTTAAGGCTGAAGCAAGCTCATCAGCATGACAGAGCACATGTGCTGTCTGTGTTAATATGCGAGGCAGTCAACATTATGAAAGACTCCATTTGGCAGATATGCCTGGATTTAAAAATCAACATCCCAGAGAACTCTGAGAAAATTCTAGAATGTGAGCCACATGTCCTCTTCCCACACTGTGTAAAGGGAAGAGCCCATGCTAGGAGCTCTGGCTCATTCTATCAGTTTTCTTTTGTGTTGTTGAGTTTTTTTTTTTTTTAAGTTTAATATTGAGAAGAATGAAAAGAATGCTTATGGCATTATACTATTGTTACCTCTGAAATTCCTTATGCACCCTAACCACATCCTGTTACCTTTCCTCTTGGAGAAGTCTTGTGTTTTAATTTTCTTTAAAGCTTTATCCCATATGGATAATCATTTCGTATATTTTCAGACATTAGCCCATGGAATTTCACTATGTGCAGTCTCCCATGATATCCTTTTTAACATATCCTGGTGCATCACTCATGTGATTACCTATAGTTGGAATCCATTGATTTCCAATGCTAAATGTACCCACTCTGTTAATCTATTATGATGTCTAATATTCAGCTTGCTGCTGACAGGGCCCTGGGTTGTTTCCATTATTTGTTACTCACAGTGCTACTGGGAACAATTTCTGTTAGTTGCTAGTTAATAGGAATTTGATTTTGATTTGGTTTGCTAATATCTTAAGGAATGTTCATCTCTATGTTAATGAGTGTATTTGGCATGTCATTTTCCTAATTTTCAGTGGCATTTTCCCATTTTTTTTTTCTGCTAAGATTAGACATGCTCTTGAAATGGGTCAGAGGGCTGGGACTATAGCTTTTGCCTGGAATGTATGAGGACTGGGTTTGATTCTGAGCACCTCTCCCTATCAAAACAAAGAATTAGAGTATTCCCTCTACTTCTCTTTTTCTTTGTTAATAATCTGGAATAGTTTATGTGAGGCTAGAATTATTTAGATGTTTAATATTTGATGTAGCTTTTGTGTAAAGGCATCTTAGCATGGGACCCCTTTACAGGGAAGATGTTACTAACATATTTATAAATTGTTACAGGATTATAATCGGATTATATTTCTTTTCCTTGTCAATGAAATTTTGAGGTGATCATTACTTTTCTGTTACCACATTGAAGACTTCAAAAAAATGTTTTATTGACAACATCAATCCATAAAGTCAACATACCATGATCATAATCCTTTCCCCCCCACTCTCTTTTTCCCCTCCTAAATGCTCTTCCACGGAATCCCTTCTTTTTTCCAGCTAGCCTCTTCTATTGTGATGTCAACATTTTCCCCTTCCTATTATGCAGGTCTTATGTAGGTAGCATTAGCCACCATGAGGTCATGAGTACCTCGGCCCCTTTATGTCTGGAAGCTGGAAGACAGCATTGCTTTGTTCCATGATTGTCTGGGTCCAGAAGTTGAAACAATTGTCATAAGCCTAATTGTCCTTTTGGAATAATTTGGTTTCTTTTAACAGCATTCTATCTTGATGTAGTGCTACATTCTGGTAATCCCAGCATTTGGGAAGAGAGGACAGGAGTCCAAGACCATCCTTAGGTATATGATAAAACTCATTACTTTGCATACTAATCTAAAAATTAATCTAGAACAGTCAGTTTAGTGGTTAAGGCACTAGCCTGCAAAGCTAAAGGGCCCAGGTTTAATTCCCCAGGACCCACATAAGCCAGATGCACAAGGTGGCACATGGATCTGGAATTTGTTTGCAGTGGCTGGAGGCCTTGGCATGCCCATTATCCCACCCTTCCTCTTTCTCCCTCCTTCTTTCTCTCTCTCTCAAATAAATAAAATTAATAAATAAAAAATATACTACGGCTCTCTATCTCCTTGCAAATAAATAAACAATTAAAAAGCCAGGTATAGTTGTTCATGCCTGCAATCCCAATGCTTAGGAAGCAGGGATACGAGGATCAGGAGTTCAAGGCCATTCTTGGCTTCATAGTGAATTTGAAGCCATCTTCAGCTATGTGAGACCCCGTCTCAAAAAAAAAAAAAACCAGAACAAAACCAAAACAAAAGCCATCTTCTCTTTAATAGTCTTTAATAGGTGGTGACCTCAACACTGAAAACATCTTATCTCTAGTTCTAGAAGCTGGAAGTCCTAGGCAGGGCTGTTCTCTCTGAGGCTAGTCAGAGGAAGGCCTGCTGCAGGCTTCTCTCCCTGGCTCTCACTCCCCCCCCCCACTATCTGTCCTTGTCTTCACGTGGCATTTTCCCTGAGAGGCGTCTCGGTGTGAATTTCCCCCCCTTCATATTGGGTCGGGCTTACCCTATTCCAGCATGATCTCATCTTCACTAATGATATCTGCAATGACTTTGTTTCCAAATAAGGTCTCTTCACAGATTGTGGGGAGCAGGACTTCAACATAAGAATTTGGGAGGGCATGCAGTTTCTTCTATAGCAGGGTCCCCACTTTACTACCCACTTACAGACGGTTTAAAAATATTCTGGGAAGTGTACTTTGTCCAGTATGCTTTTTTCTCAGTGACAGGATTGGTTAAGGTAGAGCACACCATATTTCCATGTACCCACAGGCAGACAGTGAAGGGTTCTGACAAAGTTATTATCGTTAATGGGTTTGAAATTAATTTATTTTGAGACAGGGTCTCATATAGCCCAGGCTGGTATCACCCTCACTGTGTAGCAGAGGACAGCCTTCCTATCTCTGCTGCTCAAGTACTGGGATTACAGATCTGAGGCATGAGGCCCGGCTTGCTAATGGATTTTATTTATTTTCAAGTAGAGGGACAGATAGAGAGAAAGAATGAGAATGGGCATGCCAGGGCCTAGTGCCACTGCAAACGAACTCCACATGCACTGCTTTGTGCATCTGGCTTTATGTGGGACTGGGGAATCAAACTCAGGCCTTCAGGCTTTGCAAGCAAGCACCCTTAACTGCCAAGCTCTTTCTCCAGTCTCCAGCCTGTTAATGGATTCTTACATTGTTCTACTGGTTGCTGCTGGGATTTTTTTTTTAAGGTCAGGTGTTTCGTTTAGCATGCAGAGTAATGAGTGGCCTCATGGCATCTTCATACATGTGTCATTAGACTTTTTTTGAGCCATAGCTAAGAATGGGCACAGATCTCAGAATGACTGATTTGGAGACTAGTAGAAGCTATTTTAGCATCCTGCCAAAAAAATAAAAAAAGAGGAACCATTTATACTGACTGGGCAGCAGGCTGATGCAAGGGCATGGTCAGGAAGAAATTTCAGAGCCTACTGTATTCCAACTCTGTGTTCTACCTGCCAGAACCTTCCTAGAAATATATGCTTATAAAATATCTATGCCCTTGCTCATGGCATCTAGATGCTATTTCCTAGTGAGAATGGTTATTGGCATGTGTGGCCCTGGGACAGGTGCACTTGCATCATCCTACATTCACGTGAAATCTATCTGTGCTCGAAGGGGCTATGACTCCTTGTAGAGCCTGATGCTCTTTGTGATGGGGCCTATCTCACTTTCCACTCCGTGCCTGCCATCTCTGTAGGCAGGGTAAAAAGTGGATGAGTCTGGGACCACATGGAACTTCCTGGCTTTCCACAGTACCCACAGCATCTCTTCAACTAGACTTCATTCTCTTCTCATTAACTTTCTTCTTCCATTGCCCTTCTCCTCCTCCTTTCCCTCCCCAGCTCATTCCCTTCCTCTCTCCCTCCCAGCCAGACCCCTTCTGCTTTCTTATCACAGGTATTCCAGCACTGAGAGTCATTTGACACAGGCTGCTCCGGTTTTGAAGTGTCTGTTCATTCTGCAGAATGATGACACAGAGCCCACGAGCCCCCAAGGCTTAGACATGTACCCTTGAGAAAAGGCCTCAAGACCAAAACCTGAGAGTCAGAACTTGAAACTTGGCCGTGACTGTAGAGCCGCCAAAGTGTCTCGGCGAGCTCTCCACCGAACACAGCCATCCACGTGAATGACACTAAGGGAGCCCTGTGGTCAGGATGAAAGCTTACTCTGTGTGCTGTGTGCTGTGTGCTAGGCAGGGAGAGAGGTGTGGATATGTTTTAGGAAGCCTCCCACTAAAACTACACCTAGCCTTAATGGATTAAGTTTCAGGTGTCTGAAACCTGTGCTTCATCAGATGGTATGCAGTAAGGTTATCTGCAGACAAAGATTTATAGCCATCCTTTTCTAAATGTGACCTGTCCACTGCTTGCTTCTGAATGAGCTGATGTGGGCCCAGGATGGATGTGAAGCTGCTTAACATTTCAGATTCCTTGGCTTTATTCCAGACATAGTGAATTCAAACTTCTGAGGAAGGAGCCCCTAAAATCTGTGTCTTAAACAGCAAACCTTCGAGGTAGAAAATGGTCTCTATCTATGCTCTTCCTCTCAAGCACATGGAATTTTGATATAAGCACATGGAATTTTTATTTGACTTATGTTATATCACTGGAGAATAGCTATCGTTTCACAATATTAAATTGGCATTTGGAATAACATTCCACAATTTAGTTAGAAAGTGGTCGAAGATGGGTGTAGTGATTAGCAATTATGAGATAAAATTAATCCACTCATGATATTGCAGCAAGGGTAAGATATATATATATATTATATATATATATATATATATATATATATATATATATATATATATATTTTACTATATATATATGGGCATTTATATATATATATATATGTCTCCTTTTTTTACTGATTTGGGCATTTCAGTGTGACTCTCTTTTGCCTTATGTCTCATGTTATTTAATTTTATGTAAAAGCTCCCTCCAGGAGGTTTCTCCTTGGATCTGATGGGTTGTCCCTTCTGGGAAGATAAAAGCCCACACTTTCCTCATACTCAACAAAACTTTGTATCCCCTCTACTTTAGAGATGCCTATAACATCACTGAGGAAAGGCATGCCCCAGAGTCATTTGCCTAATTCCCATGCTTGAGCTTGACCATGCATTGGAGTTCTGGGACAGCCTTCAAAGCAGATGCTGGGTGTGGTAGTTTGAATAGATGGCCCCCAATATATTCAGTGTTTTATTAGTTTGTAGTTTGCATCTGCAGCCACCTGGCTGGAAGGAGGTGTCACTGGGTAGATCTTAGGGTCCAGCCCTAAGGTGTGGCGGTGGGTTTGAAATTCCAATCTAAAGATATGCAAAGTGCCTAGTTCCACCTGGAGTTCCTGAAGCATGCTGCGTAGTTTTTTTTGGCTTTGTGTCTCTCTGCTAGGACCTGTGAAAGCAGGCCAGCTTCTTCTGCCATTATGGAACTTCCCCTGGATCTGTAAGCTTCAATAAATCCCTTCCTTCCATAACTGTGCCTGGTTTGGAAGGTCATCTCAGCGGACCTGAAGCTGTCTGCCACACTGGGCCACTCTCAGAGTGTGTGGTCCAGTAGGACTGGTGTGTGAGTGTGTGTGTGTGTGGGGGGGGTCCTAAGAATGTACATTTGCTGGTGGGTGTGGTCCAGTACTTGGGAAACTGCTAACTCAGATGAGGACAGCAAGCCTGAGGGGCAGGTAATTTGCCTTGTCTCCAATGTATAGATGAGATCCTGAAGGCGTAGTTGAGACAGCTTGTCACAATTTTAAATCTAGGTGGTTTGACTCCAAACCTCATGCTCTGTGCATTGCAGTTCCCAGAAGGAAGCCACACTTCTCACCAAATTCTACAAGGCTGATTGGCGGATGGGAATCTTGAGGGGGGGGGCCTGGAATGTTGCAGAACCAGAGCCAAGTCATCTCAGGCCATCTCCAGTCCCCTAACAGCCATTCATTGCCCACAACTGTGTCTGACCTAACATCCTTGTGACTATCATGTGAACCCCTTTGGAATGTACTAACTTATAAGGCCACTCGTTTCCACCAAACCCAAGCCAAGAATGCTATCAGATGGCTTCTAAGATCTCCAGCAAAGACAACCTCACTGTGCTGTCACCCATCCATTCTAGAACTATGGAAAAAAATCGCAAAGCTGTTTTCATGTCTGAACATGTTATATGGAGCAACCTGAATCCATGTTCGTGGGCCATGGTCACTTAGATTTGGCTCAAGAATAAACTCTCTTACTCCCTCTGAGGTGCAAGCTGTGTTTTGTGTCCATACTCCAATCCACATTACCGTGTGGCTTCTCAGCCAGGGTGTCCTACACGCTGAGAATTTAACTAGCTATTATTTAAAAATAGAAAAGAATCCAATTCCTAGTCAGGGTCATTTAATTTGAGACTAGTTACTTCTTTTTTAAAGTAGACATGGATAATTTCTTAATAACATTTTAGAGAGGAAAGTGAATTGCTGTACTTCTGTTGAAATTTAGGTGGCATCTGAGATGCAGAAGTCAAGTCTTTTCACTTTGCAACATGAAGGGATGCCCTAACCCAAATGGGTGTTTTGTGGTCAATTACATACTGCAAAATTGCTCTCTAAACCTAGAATGTTTGTTTGTGCAAATATACAAATAAGAATAATTTTGTTAGATATTTGGCAGGGATGGGTTAAAAATCCATGGTGCTGGTATGTTGCTAGTTTTTAATATTTTAAATACTTAGCCTTTGTTTTGTTTTTTCCCTTCGGAATTTTCTTCTTGTTAACTGTTTTCATTTGTTTTTGCTGTTTGGTTTAAGACAGGGTCTCATGTAGCACAGGCTGGTCTCAAACTCCTGATCCTCCTGCTTCAGCCTCCTGAGTTCTGAGATTACGGATCTGAGCCACAATACCAGACTTGTTAATTGGATTTTTTTTTAAATTTCTTTTAATGATTTTATTTTTATTTATTTTTAGAGACAGAGAGAGAGAAAAAAAGAGTGAGAATGGGCACGCCAGGGCTTCTAGCCACTGCAAACGAACTCCAGACGCATGTGCCACCATGTGCATCTGTCTAACATGGAACCTGGAGAATCAAACCAGGGTCCTTATGCTAACTGCTAAACCATCTCTCCAGCCCTTTTTTTTTTTTTTTTTTCGAGGTAGGGTCTCACTCTAGCCAAGGCTGACCTGGAATTTACTCTATATTCTCAGGGTGGCCTCGAACTCACGGCAATCCTCCTACCTCTGCCTCCCAAGTGCTGGGATTAAAGGCATGTGCCACCATGCCTGGCTCTAGCCTTCTTTTAATTTTTTTTAAAAGTATTTACTTTTTATTTATTTATTAGAGACAGAGAAAAATAGGCATGCCAGGGCCTCTATCCACTGCAAACAAATTCTAGACGCATACACCACCATCTGCATCTGGTTTATGTGAGACTTGGAGAATTGAACCTGGGTCCTTAGGTTTTGCAGGCAAGCACCTTAATCACTAAGGTATCTCTCCAGCCCTAAATGGATTCTTATATTGGCTGCTGCTGGGGCTTGGGGGAGGAATCTTGTTTTAACCTGATGTGTGTGTGTGTGTGTGTGCGCGCGCACACGTGTGTATATTCTGTAGGCCATAAATCATGCTTCAAGTCATCAATATCTAGCAGTTAACAGACATTCCTATTTTATGGGGCTGATAAAAGGGAGTGAAAGAGAAGGAAGTTGGGGAGAATCAGTATGATAATACCCACTTTCACATCTTACCAGCTCAAGCCACTCCCTACCAAGTTCCTTTCCTGCAGGAGATGAGGGCATGGTCTATATAAGGACCAGCTGAGAGAGGAACTGAGACGTCTTACTTCATTTGTCCTTCTCTGTTCCATCTCCATAGGAACTGGAGGATGCCCCACACTGTGCCTTCACCTGTGTTGGCTGGCCATTACCACTTTTCTGCTAGCTTTGGGCTTGTATATCAGGGGATAAATAACACTTTAAATGACAAAAGAGACAAAAATTGATGCAAAAGAACCTTCAGTAAGGGCATATTGTGTCCAGAATATTGTCTTAGATACTGGGGACAAAACAAATCAGAAGACCATTGTTTACAGAAAGAGTCTGAGAGGCTAACCCAGCCTGTTGACCTTGGAGACTTTTTTGAACTATTCTCTCCTGATGTTCAGGGACAGGTGGAATAAAAGAAAGTAGACCAGGGATGTCATTTTAGCCCGTGCCATGCCTCATTTCATGTCAACCTTTGGCCAACCCCAAGTGGTTGCGTTCCAGAGAACATGTTGAGTCAGGCTGGATGTGCTTGTGGGACACCTGATCATTGTTCTGTCCTTAGGTCACACTTGGTGGTACCCTTCTTTTTTTCCCCCCAAGCCACCCTCCACAGTAGTAGGGATTGAAGCCAGGGCCTCATGCATGTTAGTGCTCTACAAAGTAAAATCTCTAGCAACCCCCTTTCCAAGATATTTGATTAAATATTTCCAACTTTGAGCATCAGCAGCCTCTCCATGAAACATTTCTTTTGGCCACAATAGCAAGCATCCTGTGTGAGATCACAGGTAGTTTGCATCTGGGTAACACTTCTTATCTGAAGACACAATGCAGAGGAAGCTATGTTTCCTGGCACTATACTGTCTAGTCACAAACCACAAACTTTGGCAAAAGACTGTTTGTTTATTCAGGGCATTCGATATTGCAGCAGGACAACTTTGGATATGTGCAAAGAGAGAGAGAGAGAGAGAGATGGAGGCTGTCCCTCACCTTTCTAGCTGGTCTTGCCTAATGTTCCCCAATGTCATGGCATGAGTGTTGGTAATGCATTTCATATCTTTTTTTTTTTTTTTTTTTGGTTTTGCAAGATAGGGTCTCACTCTGGTCCAGGCTGACCTGGAATTAGCTAGGTAGTCTCAGGGTGGCCTCGAACTCTCAGCGATCCTCCTACCTCTGCCTCCCAAGTGCTGGGATTAAAGGCGTGTGCCACCACACCCAGCCCCTTTTTTTTTGGTTTTTCAAGGTTGGATCTCACTCTAGCTCAGGCTGACCTGGAATTCACTATGTAGTCTCAGGGTGACCTCAAACTCATGGCAATCCTCCTATCTCTGCCTCCCGCGTGCTGGGATTAAAGGCATGTGCCACCACACCCAGCCATTTCATATCTTTTGTGCAGATACATGTCATCATAGTGTTTGACTTTAAAATGAACCAACTTACTGACATGGGTACTGAGCAATGGACAGTATTAGAAGGGAAAACAAATGTTGGATTTGGGTTGTCTGGAAGAGGTGTGAAACCTTCAATTTTAAAAAAAATATTTATTTGTAAGCAGAGGGAGATAGATGGGGAGAAGAATAACAGACTGAGAATGGGCATGCCAGGGCCTCTAGCTGCTGCGAATGAACTCCAGATGCATGTGCCTCTTTGTGCATCTGGCTTTATACAGGTACTGGGGAATTGAACCCAGGTCATTAGACTTTGCAAGCACACGCCTTAAACACTGAGCCATCTCTCCAGCCCAAAACTTCTAATTCTTTTCTTTTCTTTTCTTTTCTTTTCTTGTCTTGTCTTGTCTTGTCTTGTCTGTTCTTTCTTTCTTTCTTTCTTTCTTTCTTTCTTTCTTTCTTTCTTTCTTTCTTTCTTTCTTTCTTTCTTTCTTTTTTGAGGTAGGCTGTCACTCTAGCCCAGACTGACCTGGAATTCACCATGTAGTCTCAGGGTGGCTTCAAACTCATGGTGATCCTTCTACCTCTGCCTCCCGAGTGCTGGGATTAAAGGTGTGCACCACCAAGCCTAGCTTAAATCTTCTAATTCTTTTTATTTTATTTTATTTTATTTATTTATTTTTAAATATTTTATTTTTCTTTATTTATTTGAGAGAGAGAAAAATAGGCAGGGAGAGAGAGAGAGAGAGAGAATGGGAGTGCCATGGCCTCCAGCCGCTGCTAACTAATTCCAGATGAGTGCATCCCCTTGTGCATCTGGCTTATGTGGGTACTGAGGAGTTGAACCTGGGTCCTTTGGCTTTGCAGGCAAGCATTTTAACCACTAAGCCATCTCTCCAGCTCAAAACTTCTAATTCTTAAAAAATATTTATTAATTTATTTGAAAAAGAGAGGGAGCGAGACATAGTATGGGCATGCCAGAGTCTCCTGCCACTACAAACCCTAAACGCATGCTCCACTTTATGTATTTGGCTTATTGTGGTTACTGGGGAACCAAACTCAGGCCATCAAGCTTTGCAACTAAGTGCTTTTAACTGCTGAACCATCTTTCCAGCCCCCCATCTGCTTTTTTTTTTTTTTTTTTTTTTTTTTAATCTGTAGAGATGAGACTTTGTAAGCTAAAAACTTCCTAAAACTACCAGGTAAAATTCTAAATAGCATTATTTTTTAAGGTGGGTGGATTGATATTTACAGTTGGATTTGGTCATGATGAAGTATAGGGAAATCCCCAGCACAGATAAGTTACTTGCCATTGGCCATGTCTAGTTTCCCTTCTGATTTCTAGTTTCATATGTGGTGGCTTAAAAAGAACAGAGTTTTATTCGCTTTGTCAGATCAGAAATCTCATTAGCTTCCATGGCCTAATGAAGATGTCTCTGGAAATGGAATTTCATAACTGGAAAAAAGGAAGCAGATTTAAAATTGGGATATTACAATAGGGGATAACAATTGTGCTAAATGAATTGTTACACATAATAACCTTAAAATTATACTTCCTGACTTCTGAATTTTACTTCAAAGGACCTGTTTTGGGATTGTTACACCATTTTCACTACCCTTTGCTTCTTTCTTCTCTTAGGACTCAATCTTGGGCCAGTAACACACTTGGGACCCTTTACTTTCTGAAGGCTTTACAGATGTTTCCAACTTTTTGACATTGTAACGTGCATTGTGATCTCTCTTCTACAAGTTCACACTTGACAACCACCCAGTCATAAAACAATCTTAGAATGTTTTAAGTTAGTATATCAGTTGCCTTCTTGTTGCTGGTACAAAATACCTGATAAAAATTAGTTTAAGGGAAGAAGGATTTATTTCAGCTCACAGTTTGAGGCTACACTCCATTACAGCACGGAAGGCAAGGCAACAGTATCATTAAACAGCTTACAGCATGTCCACATGGAGGAAGCAGAGACCAATGAATGCTAGTACTCAGCCAGTTCTGTCCTTTTTCTACCATCTAGGACTCAAGCCCATGCTATGATGCTGCCCATAGTTAAGATGGGTCTTCCCATCTCAATTAATCTAATCAAGAGGGCTTATGCCCTCCTGCTACTGCATCTCAGTGCTTAGCACAGGACCTGAGGCACAGCAGGTGAACACTCTTTTCTAACCTTATAGATGAGAAGAGTGCACAGGCCATTGTTTGACAAAATGTCTGGAAGTAAAAAAAATTTTTTTAATGTCTGGAAGTAATAACAACAGTAGAGCAACCCAGGTTGTTTGGACGCATGGTGGATTTTACTTGTATCAACAGCAAAGGTTCTTTGGAAGACTCAACTTTCTTTCTCGACTACCTAGGCAATTGTTTGTTTTCTCTTTTTTTCCCGCCACTTTTCCAGTGGCTCATCACCTTTCCAACTTCTTTGTTTGCAGCAGCAGGAGACTCTGAGACACCCACCTGACACATGCAAAATAAATAAATAATTAGTAAACAAATAAAACTTCTAGAAGAGGTGTGCACATCATTTACCCAGGAGTGATTTATAGGTGGTGACATACAAACATGATCTCAGACAAAGTTTGTACTGAGGGACCTCACAGGGCAGATTCCTGCTAGAGAAGCACACAGCTAAAAGGGGGAGCACTTCTTTACTAGGGAAACTACATCTGTTTATTTTTATTTTATTTTTGGGGGTTTTCAAGGTGGAGTCTCCCTCTAACCCAAGCTGACCTGAAATTCATTATGTAATCTCAGGGTGGCCTCAAACTCATGGCGATCCTCCTACCTCTGCCTCCCTCTGCTGGAATTAAAGGCGTGCGCCACCATGCCTGGCTCTACATCTGTTTATTGTCAAGGTTATAGAAAAAAGTTTAAGTAGTAGGCAACTATTAAGGAACTTAAGGAGAGCACATCTGGTGATTGTTTTTACAAGCTGATCATGAAAGGAACTTAAACATGAAGAGAACATTGAACTTACTCTGTCTAGTGGAAGAGCAGAGAGGAGTGAGAGCTGTCAATACTTGTGCAGTTTGGGCAGAATGGGGCTTGTAATGAGGCAGCTGACATGTCAGCTTCAAAAGAAAACAACAGAATAGAAGAAATTATATTCCATTTGCTTATCTGGCTCCTAAACCTAGAAGGTCCTAGAGGCTGGGCTTATGCCCTCCTGCTACTGCATCTCAGTCATCTTGTGACACTACCATAGCATTGTGGAGAGGAGGTGAGATGACACTGCTAAGCAGGAAGTTCCTGGGGCTCCTCAGAGGAGGCATGTAATGTTAGACCATAAAACCTGAAGTGGAGGGCTGAGAAATTGCTTAGTGGTTAAGGCATTTGCCTGTGAAGCCAAAGGACCCAGGTTTGATTTCCCCAGGGCCCATGTAAGCCAGATGTACAAGGTGGCACAGGCGTCTGGAGTTCATTTGCAGTGGCTGAAGGCCCTGACATGCCTATTCTCTCTCTCCCTCTCTCTCTCTGTCTTGTTTGCCCTCTCTCTCTCAAATAAAATAAATAAATAAATTTAATTTAATTTAATTTAATTTAATTTAAAAAAACCCTAAAGTGGAGTCCTCACTAGGAAAGTTACTGGAGGAAAATCAAGAGACACAGGGTTAGCTGTTAACTTTCTGTCACAGTACACTGACTACTCTGGCCTGGGCAGGATGGGGTTAGCTTTAAAGATAAGTGAAGGGAGGTCAACAGAAGTCAGTAGATGATTTCCCATGTGCTCGCACATAGTGTAATGTTGACTTGTTGCAAGGAAAAGACAAAGTGGATTTTATCATTTTTCCCCTTTCTTTGAATGGTACAATAATTGTGGGTAGTCCTGCACCTGGAAAGAAAAAAGTTTATTTTATATGGGAGGACATTGGGACACTTCCTTTCTTTCTTTCTTTCTTTCTTTCTTTCTTTCTTTTTTTCTTTTCTTTATTTTCTTTATTTTATTTTATTTTATTTTATTTTATTTTATTTTATTTTATTTTTTTTTGAGGCAAGCCCAGCAGTCTGGCCTTTTTTATATTGGGGGGGGGGAGAATTGGCGCACTAGGGCCTCTAGCCACTGTAATTGAACTCCAGAAGTGTATGCCATCTTGTGCACATGTGCAACCTTGCACGCTTATGTCACCTTGTGTGTCTGGCTTACATGGGATATGAAGAGTTGAACATGGGTCCTTAGGCTTTGCAGGCAATTGTCTTAACCACTAAGCTGTCCAGCCTGGTACGTCTGGTTTCTAATGGTACTATAAGTATATACAGTAGTGCTGACAGAAGTGCTGGACAAAGTGGCTTTCTGAACACAGAAGCAGGTTAAGTATTAGGAACTTCCTCCCCCTTTCTTTCTTTTCTCCCTCTCCTTTCTTCCCTCTTCTGCCAACAAATACTCACTGACCTTTCTCCCTCTCCTTTCTTCCCTCTTCTGCCAACAAATACTCACTGAACATCTTTTGCATCCTAGGCATTTGTTGGGTGCTAAGAACCCAGTGGTGTGCAGAACAGAGGAGATCTCTGCTTTCCTGAGTGTCACAAAGTAGTAACAAAGAAAAACTACTTAATTACAAACTGGATTGTGTGTAAAAATGCACCAAGGCGTTATAACCCAGAGCACTGATGTAGACTAGTTCAGGGAAAGGCCTTGTGAAGGAATAGCATCAAAAATTAGCCTGAAGATCATGTTTCGAGAGCAAGCATTGGCACTTGTGATCTATGGGCCTAGTCTGGCTGCCACCTGTTTTGTCTGGAAGTTCACCACACATGTGCCGGGTGCTTCTAAGAACTTTTGTGCCTCAGGGGCAGAAATGAGTAGTTTTGATAGTCACTATAAAGCCAGCAAAGCCTGGAAGACTATTTGCCTGACACAGAAAAAGCTTGCTGACCCCTGGACTGGAAAACACTTGAAAATAAGAAACTATGTGCCATGCCTGAGAGTTCCTGCCTATTATCTCAGCACCTGGCAGGCTGAAGCAGGAGGATTGCTGTGAGTGTGAGGCTAGTCTGGGCTACATAGTGAGTTTTAGGCTTGCCTGAGCTATACACTGAGACCCTGTCTCAACAAACAACAACCAAAAAGAAAAGACAATATTTAATATGATATTTAGTTTAATCCATGGGGTTTTTTTTTTAGTCAGAGTGAACCATAGACTTTTTGTGACTGAGACATCGTGCAGACAAACTGTTTGGGAGTGGTAGTGCATGTCTCTTTAAGTGAACTTTAAATAGGTAGAAAGCTTTTTCTGAAACTTAAAGTACATATTCCATTTGTGGAGAGAGATGGCTAGTACAGTGGCTACAAGCTGCATGTGAGGACTCAGGCTACCTTGCAGTGAAGCGCTGGCTGTGGCACTCAGGACCCATGTTACTCTCATGACTCCTCAGTGTCCTCCCCAGCAAGACAGAGACACTCACGGCCCGCTCCAGGTGGTTATCGTGCAACTTGCATAAGATTAATGCAAGGAAGTCTTTAGCACAATGACTGACATACAGTAAATACTCAATATATAGCTGGCATTATTACTGACTATAAAAATAATTTTATAAAACACCTCACTTTAGGGGATGTCATCCTGTAAGTAGTTTTCATAGTTCCTTCTCCATTTTCTGTCCTAGTTGAACATTTTCTTTTTCATGTCTAAAGACAAAAGTGATGGTTTAGAAGTCATGAATTTAGAATCTTTTGAAGGTGGTTTTATAATATTTTGAAATTTTAGCATGTTTACAAAATTAGTGTACTTTCCCTGGTAGTTTGAGGCCAACTACAACTCCCCATTCGGCCAGTGCTATATGTAGAGGAGTGCACTGTCCCGAAATTTGCTTCCTTATCCCCGTCTGCCTGCAGCCCTGCGTGTCCCTGGATGACCGTCAATGCACGCCTTGCTCCTCATCGCCCTGTCAGGCTGTGTATTAATCCTGTAGCCTTAGGTCCAGCCGCACCTCAATGCTGGGATTCTTTTTCAGCTGCTTTTTGTTTTGGTGTGTGTCCACAGTCTTTGGATTGACTTGACCACTTCCCCATCCCCTCCCTCTAGTCCACTTTTCCCTAAAGTTCTGGTTTCAGTTGCGATTTCCTCTTACTGTGATGTGAAGAAGTACATGGTCGCTGATTGATCATGATTCAGAAAGCTATTGGGTGACTGGAGACAAGGGCGAAAGCTGGCTATCTCATATGCCCTCAAGTAACTGTCCCCTTTCCTGTCCTAGGCCCCAGTTCCTTGTGCAACAATGGCATCTTCACCATGAAACTGGTACTCAGGCCAACTTGGTGGCCAGCTGTCACTCAACAGTAATTTGGTGGCCACTGTGGGACACACCAGCAGTGCCCAGTACATGATTGTAATACAACACTGTGATGAGGTCACCACACCATGGAAATAAGCACTGGCCAGGCCAAGAAAACAAAAATCAGAACGGGGGAAACAGAAATGAGGTTGGGAATGCACTCCATTCTGCTTTCGGATCCCTTTGGGTTTGTTGCCACAGGCTACGGGATTATTGGGAAACAAAAACCAAACTGGTGTTCCCGGCCCCAATGTCTAAAGAAGTGGAAGCATCCAGTAATGGCCCCAGAGTGAGACATTACTTTGAAGATATGCTTCTCTTCCTTCGTTTGATCAATATCAGTGAGGGGCAGGGAGGTTGAGTGACTTACGCAGGGTCACATCAAGGAAGACGACTTTGATAAGTGTAAGTGGGCTGCAACATACTTGTAAGAGATACCGAGTTTTGATAAGCCAAGTGATTTTTTTTTAGTCAAATATTTTCCTCTGTTTTATATTAAAGTATCATATAAAATATATATTTTTATTTATATATATCATAGTTAATTCCTATCCGTAATCTTTGTGTATATATATGTACGTGTTTTTATAATATAAATGTGGAGGCCAGAGGTTAGGTCATATTTTTTAAAAAAGAACTCATTAGCCTATATTTATTTGCTCTTGTCTTCTCTCTCTGTTTTTCATTCTGTAGTTAATTCCATGTTTGCCCCTCCATGTCTGTTTTTCCATAAACAAGTTTTTATTGTTAAATTTTGTTATGATTTATCCATAATCTTTGTTGTGTCAGATTTTTATACTCTGTATGTGATTTGTTTTCCATAAAATTTTTTTAAATATTTATTTATTTGAAAGAGGAAGTGGAAGAGGGAAAGAGAATAGATGTGTCAGGGCCTCCTGGCTATTGCAAATGAATTCCAGACCTGTGGTAGTTTGAATATATGTCCCCCAATATATTCAATGTTTTATTACTTTATAGTTTTGCAATCACCCAAGGTCACCAGTCTTAAGGTGTGGTGATTTTTGAGATTCCACTGCAAAATGTAGAGGACTCATTGATTGGCTGGTTTGTTTTGCTCTGTGTGCTGTGGTGGCTGGTTGGCTTTTTCTCTCTTGCCTGGTCCTGTGAAGGGCAAGATGTTTCTCTTGCCATTATGAACTTCCCTGGATCTGTCTCTAAATTTCCCTTCCCCAGCACTGTGCCTGGTCTGGAAGTTCATCTCAGCGAACCTGAAGCTGTCTGCACATAAACTGTGTGGGGTGAGATGAACCTGACCTGGGCTTTTGGAACCTTTGTTTTGGAGGAATGGGCATGGGTGCACTGAAGATGCCTTCTGGAGTGGTGCCAAGTTTTATGGACTATTCTGATGAGAGTTTGAGAATGCTAAGTGCAGATAGTACCCTCCATGAGGTTTCTGACTTTTTAGAACTGGGCTACTGCATAAGGGATAACGTTCTGCTATCCAGGAAGTGTTTTTTATTGACTTGTTATTGATTTTATTTTGGTCACTGCAAGGTAAAAAGAAGCACTGAGACCGGTTTTTTACTGGACAATGCCATCTTGATCACAGTTAGGAGGATGCCTGAGACTTTTGCAAATTCTTAGAGTTGACTGGAGAAGGAACTGAGAGGATGCCTGAGGAAAGACTGTTAGAAATGATTTAAGATTTTCTGGAGAAGGAAAATTTTTTTAAATTTTGTTTATTTATTTGTCCTGCACACCTGGAAGTTTTGGAAGCATGAAAAATGAAAGAGTTGAACGGTAGATGTGCGGCATGAGGCAGGGCATGAAGACCCTCAGGAATAGGCTGGAAGAGCCTTTGAAGATGGACCGTGGGTTGCATGGAGACCCTGAGATATACCAGGACTTTGCAGTGTTGGCATGGGATGAAAGTTTTCCTAGCCCAGCTGGAGGGGCGGGATTGAAAACCTGGAGGTACTGGAAATTGAACCAGAAGTTTGATGATGGTTGAGGCATTTTCTAATTTGTCCTTGCCTTTAAACATTGAACCATCTTTCATTTGAAAGTATTTAACTTGTTTGATTTTATAACCATATCTTATTTCAAGATGTGAGAATTTGCAACTTACAATTTACAATGTGTCAAAATAAATCTATAGATGGGGTTTGAAAAGCAATATATTCAATGTTTTAGTTGGGTGTTGGAAATGGGGGCGGTCTTAAGGTGTGGTGAGAGATTCCATTGTAAAGATACAGACATACTTTGGCTGTAGTTTGTTTGTCTCAGGCTGGTTGGCTTTTCTCTCTCTTGCCTGGTCCTGTGAAGGGCAAGCTGTTTCTCTTGCCATTACCTGCCATTTGTCAATAAATAAATCCCTTCCTCCTGCACCTGGTCTGGAAGTTCATCTCAGAACCTGAAGCTGCTGCTACAAGGTTCCATCAACAAGGTACTGGGAAATTCATAAGCAAGTGCCTTTAAACATTGAACCAGAATCCTAAAACCAACTTACACAAATCAAAATCTCTATAGATGGGGCTGAAAAATGAAATGCTCAGTGAAGACAGACACTTTTGTTCCAGTGTTGTGAATACCTGCCATTTGTCACAATTCAACCTGCACCTGTCTAGTTAGCTCCTGGTTCCACAACAATGTTCATATCCCATGGAAGAATCCCAAAACCCTTTGCGTTCTCAAATGACAGCTCACTGCACAGTTGTTCCAGTGTAGACAGTTGAGCTTTTGTTTACTATTACTGAATGAGGTTGCTGGGGTCCTGGGGTGAATAGACAGTGGATTTATTTCCCACATTCTCAACATCATACCCACCAAGGCATTCTTGTTCCCTTGTAACTCATACATAGAATATGTCAGGTGAGTGCCTCTGAGATAAGCACTGGGCAATGGGGCAGCAATGCTGGCCAAAGTGCGATTTTCTCCCTGCTCTACATCAGTCACTTATTACCTGTATCCCGCTTTCAACTCCCCCCTTCCAAGTTCTGAATACCCTATATATGTTGTTTTAACTTAAATTTCCAGGGTTAGAGTTTTCAAAGCTTGCCAGACTTAATTTCTCATTATAATAAACTAATAGTTTCAGAGCTTTTACTATGTCAACCATCATAATAGACACTGGGGAGGAGATGATGCTAGGAATGGGGTTGCCATTATAAGAAATGAAAGCTGGGTCAGCTTTCTCCAGGTAGCATGTAGACATAACTTTTAAGATTTAAAAACATGCAATGTAACTTATAAAACAGTTCAGGAACCTAATAGAGATTTAATATTTGATGCTTAAATTGAGAAGTAATTAAATGTAAATGAAGCCTGCAAAATTGTAGATTCAGTATTTATAACTAGAAACATATGGGAATAAATCCAAAATAATCAATATCTCCAATGCTTGATACTCAAGAATAACACACATTTTAAAAAATGAAAGCTGGGCGTGGTGGTACACACCTTTAATCCTAGCACTCGGGAGGCAGAGGTAGGAGGATCATCATGAGTTCAAGGCCAACCTGAGACTATATAGTGAATTCCAGGTCAGCTTGGGCTAGAGTGAGACCCTACCTCGAACTCCCCCCCAAAAAAGAATGAATACTTTTGTGACTGTTGTAATGCTTGTTCTTAATGTACACACTTAATATTATCTTGCCTAATACACTTATAAGTCAACTAGAAATATGGGTTTAGAGCAATATTTATATGTTGATTTTATCCTAATTAGAAATCAAGACCTATGCTGGTCAGAACGATATTCATTTACCCAATATTACTTGAGGGTATATAGTATGTGATCAGCATGGGACTATCCTGGGCACTCAGGAGATAGCAGAGAGCAAAATGAAGGCCCTTGTCTCTGGAATACTATTCTAGTTAGGGACCAATGGTAGAAACAGACAGTAAACCATAAACATAATAAATAACAATATGATAAAGGTTAGATAAATGTAATAAATGCTGTGGGAAAAGGCAGAGTAGATTAAGGGGGCCCAAGTATCCCAGGGTGCAAGAGTGAGGGCAGGCTGAGATATAAAATGAATTATAGTAAGTATGCACAGAGTTAAATAACAGAACTATACCCAGCCTAGAACTTGAAAGAAATGTGGATGGAGTTGCACATTGCTATTGGAAGAGATTTAAAAAATATAGGAATGATGTTGAAACATAAAGACTTTAAGGAAAGCCTGGAGAGATGGCTTAGTGGTTCAGGCACTTGCCTGTGAAGCCTAAGGACCCAGGTTCGATTCCCCAGTACCCAAGTAAGCCAGATGCACAAGGTGGTGCATATGTCTGGAGTTTATTTGCAGTGGTGTGCCCATTCTCTCTCTGTCTTTCAGTCTGCCTCTCTCTCTCTCTCAAATAAATAAATCAATTATAAATTTTTTTAAAAAACTCTAAGGAATACCAGAAGTACATGTACTACTCAGTGTGTTAGTCTACTTTCTGTTGCTAATAATATAATGCCACAGGCTGGCATGTTCAAAAGGGATGCTTTTGAGGAGGGAGGAGAGTACTTATGGTTCTAAAGGTACAAGGTCGAGGACTGCATCTGGTGTTCACCTCTTTACTGGCAGAGTCCTTATGCAGTGCAGAGCATCACTTGATGAGAGCAGTGTGTGCTTGCTTGCATGCCTCCCCAGGTCTCTCTCCCTTGTCTTATATAAACCTCCAGGATCCCATAGGACTGCTTCGTACTAATGCCCATCTAATCCTAATCACTCCCAAAAGGCTGGACCTAAACACCATAGTCAATTAAAGACCCTAATGTAAAACTAGAACTGCTGAAAATACTAGAGGAAAACATATGCAGTCCACTGGAAGTTGTGGTACAAGTGAACACTTTCTAAAGAGGACTCCAATAGCACAGGAAGTAATCCCAAGAAACAAGTGAGACCGCGTGAAATTAAAATGTTTCTGCACAGCAAAGGAAACTATCAGCATAGTAAAGAGAAAGCCCACAGAACAGGAGGAGAAAATCTTTGTTAGCAATTCCTCAAACTGGGGCTGATATCTAGCATATATAGAGAACTGAAACAATGAAACACCAAGTAACCCACAAAACTGCCAGCCAATAAATGAGCCATTGAAATGGGCAGTTCTCAAAGAAGAAATACAAATGGCCAACAGAGATTTAAAAGAAAAATGTTCAACACACTAAGCTGTTAAAGAAACTCACCTCAGAATGGCTATCATCAAGAAAAATAATGACAACAAATGGTGGTGAGGATGTGGGGAGAGCGGAACCCTCATTCGCTGTTGGTAGGACTGTCAACTAGTGCAGTCATTGTGGAAATCAATGTGGAAGTTTGTCAAAAAGCTAACAATTGAATGACTGCATTAGATGTCCACCAACTGATGACTGGATAATGAAAAGGTGGCACATACATACACACAATGGATTTAGGGAAGTTGCAGAACCTTAGGTGGAATTGGAAAAGATTATTCTAAGTGATGTAACCCAGGCCCAGAAAGACAAAAAAATCTCATATGCAGACCCCAACTTTTCATGTTTGTATATAAGTAAGTAAGGGGATGTGAAGAGAACTCTGAGCTATGAGTCAAGATAGGAGACCGTATGAGCTGCAAGAGGCACAAGAGATGACGAGAAGAGTGGGGGAGAACAAAGGAAGCATGCGTGAACATGGAAAGGAAGCTGTGGGGGAGAGCACAAGGAGGAGGGGAAGGGAAACAAAAAAAATTGTTTGAAATACTACATAATGAACCCTAATTCTTTGTATACTAATAAAAATAAACTAAAATGAACCCACTATAGTTGGGTTGAATTCCACTCTTACTTCCACACAAACAAAATTAAACTTCATCACATGCACAGCCTTGAGGGACCCACTCAATTCATATCCAAACTATAGCACTCAGCTTGAAAGAATCCTGGGAAGACATAGTGATTTTCCAGGGACGTGTTTTACTGCATTCAGGATGCTACTTGGAGAAATGCTGTTAATTGGAAACTAAGAAATGTCAGTCACACAGAAGGGAGAACTGCCAACAGTGAGAATGCTCACGTTCTAACATGAAATGTGGAAGATTTGAGGCGATGTCTTCTTAATGACTTAATTTGATTAATTTTAATCTGTAAACCCACACTGTTTAATACACAGTAGCTTTTACAATTATCGGTAATGATAATAGGCCTGGAATCATTTACATGCTATTATAGTTATTTAATAAATAAACACTGCTGTGTTGCAGAGAAATAGACCAGACATTAACAGCTTATTCTGATTCAATGATTTCACTGTGTCTTCCTTAATCACAAAAATACCATTAGGAATGGAGTACCCAAGAGGCATTTACTTACTTAATAACAAACATACTAATATAGAAAACACAACGCCCCCCCATATACTTATCCTTTCAAGTCTTTGACCTTCCAAAAGTAATTGAGGTTTTATTTTTTATTTCCTCTTTCTGTTTTGCCACGAGGGAATTAGATCTTAGATCAGTTCTTTTAAAGAATTCCATGGAGTTGATTATATCATGTAATTCAAGGCTATAGTCACTAGTCTACAAAAGGTACCAGGGGCAACTAGATTCATCAAATATTTTAGCAATTTTTTTTGAAAGAGGATAGAATTGGGTGAGCAATTTGTTGCTATAAATAAAGCAGATATCCTGTTTGGAAATGATCTCATCGACTCTGTCTGTTGGTGGTTAGCAATTCTCTACCACACCGAGCAGGGCTATTATGATATGGTGTTGTTGGAGAGCCCTCAAAGTTAAAGATGCAAGGATTCTTCACGGCCCATTCAGGCAGAGTTTATAAAATGCTTTTCATTGTCAAAGGTCTTCAACTTTAACCAAATTTAATCTACATAGGGACTAGTTACAACTCATTTTTTTTTCTTATTTTTGTTTGATAAGGCAAACTGTGCTGAGTATAATGATGAATTAGAGATAAGGCCAGGTCTCTCCTTTCTTTATTATTTGAGAGCAGACAGGTTCTTCTGCAGGTGCTGTCTGAGCCTAGTCAGGTGCGCCACGGCATGCTTTCTTTCATTGCCTTCTTCTTTTGTCCCAACTGCAGTAAGTAACTACCTCTTAGACCATGGGTCTGTCACATGTCACAGGGGAGGCATGCACTAGTCACATGTGGCTACTGGTTGTATGAAATAATACTGAGTCCAAACTGAGACATGTTGTAAGATTCCAAAGGCTTTGCACTGAAAAAATGATGTAAAATAATTCATTGATAATTTTTGCACTGTGTGTCAGCCATACTTTTGTCTCTATGATGAAATAGCTGAAAACAAAATAAGAAAGGATTTGTTTTGCTCATGGCTTTAGTACCATCATGGGGGGGGGGGGCAAGGCAAGGCTGAGCAGCTCACATCATAGCAGCCAGGAGGCAGAGAGGGAGAGTGTGTCTATACAACCTAGCTCTCTCCTTCCTCCTCTTTTATTCTATGTGGGACCTCAACCTTTGGTATGGAGTCACCCTTATTCGGTGCTGCCCTCGACCCTCAGTTAATCACCCCTGAAAACACCCTCATGGACACACCCAGAGGTATGCTTTACAAATCCCCAGGAACTTCTCAAACCAACGGAGGTGAAAATCAAGATTAACTGTCACATACTGATTACCTATTCTAAATATTTGGGTTTAAGTCAATATTTAAGTAAAGTCAATTTTACTTGTTTCTGTTTATGATGTGGCTGTTGCTAAATTTAAACTGGCATAGTGGCTTTCATGCTATGTCTATTGAACGACAGTATGCAAGTGTGTCTTTACTCTCCCATCTTCCCTGCTGTTGCCCTCCCTGTAGAAGGCTTTTAAAACTGAGTATGGATTATTCTCTGCAGCCCTGAAAAAAGACCGTGTGTGTATGTGTGTGTGTGTGTGTGTGAGAGAGAGAGAGAGAGAGAGAGGGGAGAAAAGTGGAAGGCGGCTCCATGAGGTGTGAACAAGGCAAAGGAAAAGAAGCAAGTTGTTGGGTCTGTTGGTCTAAGAGGCACTTTTCACTTACGTAAGATATGAAGAATACATATAGTACAAATGAGCTCCCAGCAGAGAAGTTTGCTCTTTGATTTATTGTAAGTGGAATCATTGGAATAAAGAGTCAGCTGCATTCAAAGGTGAATACACACACACACACACACACACACACACACACACACACACACACACAAAACTTCAGTATAGAAACAAGTAGGAAGTTTTATGTGGTATTGTCACCCCTTTACTTATTTAATAATAAGGATAAGCAAGGACTGGCTGTATCCCCGCTGATAGTCCTGATTTGCACAAAGGGTACATTCTATAGCGTTCTCTGAAAGAAATTTCTTATTGTGATAGACTCTTTGTGACCTAACATTTATATGCAAACACCCAAACAAATGTGGTAGTTTTTATGTAGAACAGGATGATTCTGTGAACATCAATACTTTTTTTTTTAAATAAAAGTTTATTAGGCAGTCTACTTTTTTGGCATGTATATGTGTGTGGTATACATGTGTGTGAACACATGTTTGTGTGTGAGTTCATGTGTGGAGGCAGAGGTTTATATCAGGTATCTTCCTCAGCCACATTCCACTTTATTTTTTCCAAATATTTATTTATCTATTTGCAAGCAGAGAGAGAGAGAGAGAGAGAGAAGAGAGACAGAGAAAATGGGCACATCAGGGCCTCTAGCTGCTGCAAATGAGCTCCAGACACATGTGCTACTTTGTACATCTGGTTTTACGTGGGTACTGGGGAATAGAAGAACCAGGTTGTTAGGCTTTGCAGTCAAGTGCCTCAGTGACTGAGCCAACTCTCCAGCCTACCATCTTATTTTTTGAGACAGAGTCCTTCTGAGTTCCTGTTTTTGCCAGATGAGCTTGGCCAGTGAGCCCCAAGTATCCTCCTGTCCCTGCTTTCCAGTGTTGAGATTACAGGTGAGCACCACCATGCTAGCTCTTATGTGGATGCTGAAGATCTCAACTCAGGTCCTCATGCCTGCATGGCAAGCACTATACTCATTCAACCACCCCCTAGGAAAAAGAGGCATTTTAGAAACCAAGCTCATGTGACTAAGTTCATGATTTAAAGTCCCATATGTCAGTTTTACTATAACCTTGTCACAGAGCATAAAATGGCAACGTGATAATATTTTCTCTGTTTTATGATTTTAACGAATTAGATTGCCCATTTGTTGAGGCCAGTGAAATGAACACTGCATGAACTGTTACTCAGGGAAGTGGGAGGAAAAATCAGAAGACGGAGAGATCAGGCAAACTATTAGAAATACTGCAAAAGGTACAACTGACATTTAATGCATTCTTACAGCTACATTGATGATTTTTGCAGCCCAGAGAGAGATGAGTATCTGGAGAGGAAGAGAGAGAGAGAAGGTTAGGTGGGAATGAAGGCGGAATATGGCCTTAAAGCTGGAACATTCTGTCCTCAGTCAGAATATTGTTATAAAAAGCACTATCCAAATATTAACAAACTAGCTGTCCTTTAAGATGATCCTAGGACTCATTCCTAGCTGAAATGGATACCAGGCAGTCAGCATCTCATTTGAAATAAATGAAATCAGGCTCAGAGAAGCAAAGCAACTCACTTCAGAAGTGGACACTGTGCCACAGAATAAGGGTACTGGATAATTAGGGCAGTCCTTGTCCCTAAGGACATAGTTGTGTGACAACACAGAAATTCAGCAGTGGTGTCGCAGATGGCATCTTCACCTTCTGATGTGTGTTCAAGTGGTGTTCCCTGACCTTGCTCAGGTTTGGTGGGAAGCAGGAGATGGTGGCGGTACTCTGGCAGACTCTGGTAAGAAGGCCCAAGGGCTTCAGGGTGTCTGATGTCTCCTCCTCTTAGGAAAAGCTGTATAGTGGAAGGAGGCAATGGAGTCTCTTATGAGTCAACCCCACTAAACAGTATCTTTTAGAAGAAGAGAAAAGAATTACCGTGTCAGTTAAAATCACTCTGGAAACTGCTAGGTGGGCCAAATGAGGGGATGGGCTCCAGCTCTGCTGGCCTTAAGGAAGAGGACGGCTGGCCTCATGTGATGTGATGAGAGAGACAAGGCTGCCTTGCATGTGACAAGGGACAGGAAGGCTGGCTTCGCATGTGATGAGAGAGAGGAAGACTGACATTATGACAGGGGAGAGGATATTAGCCTCATGAGGATGATAATGACGACATTTAAAAAATATATTTTATTTATATTTACTTTTTATTAGATTGAGAGAGAGAGAAAGAGAAAATGAGTGCACCAGGACCTCTACTGCAAACAAGCTCCAGATGCATGCGCCACCATATGCATCTGGCTTACATGGGTTCTTGGAATCAAACCTGGGTCCTTAGGATTCACAGATAAGTGCTTAAGCCATCTCTCCAGCCCAAGGATGACTTTTTTAAAAATTAATATATTTTATTTATTTATTTATGAGAGAGAGAGAGAGAGACAGCAAGAGAGGGGGAGAGAGAGGATGAGCATGCCAGGGCCTCTAGCCATTGCAAACAAACTCCAGATGCATGTGCCCCCTTGTGCATCTGGCTTATGTGGATCCTGGAGAGTTGAATCAGGATCCTTTGGCTTTGCAGGCAAATGCCTTAACTGCTAAGCCATCTCTCCAGCCCCCAAGGATGACTTTTTTTGAGACAGGTTCTTACTCTAACCGGGCTGGACTTGGGCCTCAACTATGTAGCTCACACTGTACTCCAACTCTTAGCAATCCTTCTGCCTCAACCTCCTGAGTGCTAGCATTATAGGTATGAGCCACCACACCCAGCATATTTTAAAATTTATTAAATCAGAATGTTATCTTTCAATGATAATTAATATTATATATAACACTATAAATGTTGAGCCATAAACATGAAAGCCCCGTAGCTCCCCTTTTGTTTTTTCTGTATTTCCATTAAATTGCTGCTTAAATTTGAGTGCATATTTTACATTGCTGAACCAGGAAAGATGTATAATTTTAAAGTCTTTAGCAATTAAAACTATTCCAGACTACTTTTCCATGATTTTCTAACTCATCACCATTTTTTTTTTTTTTTTGTTATCCCATTCTACTTAGTAATTCTGTCTTGTTTTGCTTAAACTTGTTTTAAGCAAAGTTATTTAACAAGGTGTTCCTTGACCTTTACTGGAAATAATTGTGAATGCCTTAGAATTTTCATGGAATCACCTTGCTGAACACTAGAGTAAAGCCACATTAAATGGATACTTGGTGAGAAAACATGTTCTGACACAGGACCCCAGACCTTCTACCACCCCAACAGCACATGCTTTCCAAGTGTCTTTTGGCTTAAAGCAGTTTTGCAAAATTGGTATACTTTGTGGAATCAACTAACCCAGAAATTAAAAAACAAAAAAAGAGCTCTGTTGGCAGTGCTATTCCTTCTGGTAATAGTTTGGGAATGTAGACTCTGTTTTTATTGGTACATAATTGCTGGGTTCCTATTTTAAAAGACGACCCAGTCCCTAACAACCTAAATTGTATACTGCTCCTCCAAACATAAGGAAGAGGTCATGAACTTAGCCATCATCCTCACCTTCTGGTTGAAGGGAGGCGTTGGGTTTCCAGGAGCCTGTGGTCGCCATTCTTACATCCTATGAAGAACATCAGACCTACATTTTTTTAGGTCTTTGGAAAAAAAGTTATAACTAAGAAATATTAAGGATGTATTACCCTAGCTAAGTATATACCATAGTTGGAAATTTTAAATAAGGTTAGTTCCATTTTGAAGTTAAATTTGCATCACACTAGAAATTTATTTTCTGACTATTGTTTTTAGTCTAATTTCATGGCCTGATAGAATGAGTTATTTACTGATAGCAACTTAGGCAATGATATAAATTTATTTGATATTCAGTTTTCCCCCATTTTCTACCTAGAATGGTCACATCTGACTTGCCTACCTCATGAGATTGTTGTAGGAATCAAATGAGATATTGTGAACATATAAAATCTTCCAATAGCTCAAGGTCAGTGCTGCTATTAATCACTGGTATTGATGATGATTGAAATGCCCCCAGATGGGCTCCTGAAACAGTGCTGTACCCTGTGGGTGTTTGGGGCTAGGCTATGATACAGCTGTTCTAATTCATGTTTGCAGTTGATTCTCCAGTGTCTGCCTGGTCCAACCATTATACCACTACCTCTTGGGCATATAGAAATGTGTTCTTACAGATGTGGGTGAGACTAACATGTTCCGGGGTCATGAGTTAGGGCTGTCCATAGAACCAGCTAGAAAGAAGACCTTCAATATTTTCTGTGGTACTCTGATACATAGCCATTTCCAAGAATCAGAGCAAGAGCCAATAAAAATGAAAAACTCATCTGTGACTAGAGGAGCATCTTCCGTATTTATATAAAAACTCAGGTTGGGTCCAGATTGTTGTAAATTTTTGACTCTAAAGAGTAAGTCACACCTCTTTCCACAGTGTCATGGAGAGGCAAATGACCCAGTTTCTGTGGTTATAGCTGAAAGGTAACCCCAGTATGAGCATTCCCACAACTGCCTGTAAAACATTTTATGGTAGACACTTTTAAATTCACATGTGAAAAAGGAATTAGATCATTCTACTGAGGTTCAGGGGTGTCATTCTTTTTCCTGAGTATGTTTCGGCACTATCTCCACACACAGTTGTTCCATGATTGGAAGACCATCCTGGACTTACTGTTTCAGAACATACATCTGCTCATATAACGCCACGTGTATTTGTTGTGAGCAAACAGGAAGTTATTGATTATCATTATCCTCTTGGCCTGACCCTGCCCAGACTGCTAAGTCACACAAAGTGATGAGTTAACTCAAGACCATGGATACATTTCAGCGAATCACAATTTCAGGCCTCAACGTATTTTTATGATATTCAGAAGCAATGGCACCATTCTCATTTTTGGGAAGAGACTAGACATGGGTCATCCTTATGTTTTGTTTTTTAAGACTTTGAAAAAAAAACTTAAGGCAAAGGAAAATGAGGTCATTTATCTCAGAGAAAACAAGGCCATCACATACAAGATACTGACCACATTACCTTGGAGTGCCAATAGAAGGAAGATTTATGTCTAGTCAATGACTGCTTCTGAAAGGAGAGGGAGGGGTTCTTGTCCCTTGAATCTGCCCAAAGGGTTGCCTTTTTCCACATGCTCTTAGGTGAAGTTTCATTATCTTTTAAATATCACACGGAGTAACTACAAGGTTGATGGATAAGCAGTTTACAAAAGGACATTTCTTAATCTACTAATGAGGGAACAAGGTCATCAAGACCCCAAACATCCTAGCGCCTGGTCTTCTACTATCTCTTTCATCTGTGTAAAAAATTTTTTTTCTCATATGTGGTCTGCAAACCACCACAACAAAAACACCTAGGAAGCTTGTGTAAATGTAACTTCCAGCCGGGCCTGGTGGCGCACACCTTTATTCCCAGCTCTTGGGAGGCAGAGGTAGGAGGATCACCATGAGTTAGAGGCCACCCTGAGACACATAGTGAATTCCAAGTCAGCCTGGGCTAGAGTGAGTCCCTACCTCAAAAAAACAAAAAGTAAAAAAAACAAATAAATAAATAAATAAATAAATAAATAAATAAATAAATGTAACTTCCTGGGTCCAGTCCCAACCATGCTAGCCCAAGATTAAAATTATTACCAAGTCTCATTGGTGAGAATCACTCACCTAATGTTGGGTGGAGGAGTGCTTCTCAAGATGTATGCCAAGCCTACAGTATCAGCATTACCTGGAAGCCTATTAGAAATGTCCCATCCCAGATCCACTGAAGCCCATGCTGTGGGGTGGGGTGCTCTGTAATCTGTTTAATTAGCCATCCTGGGGACTTTGATGCTCACAAGCTCTAAGGAGCATGGGGTAGAGCTATGCCAGCCAACTCCCTTCAATAGCCCTTCATGACTGCAAGGAAGGGATTCATGAATACAATCAGTTTCAATGACAACACTTGGGTTTTATTTGTAGCTGCGGAATTTCAGCTCAGAAGGAACCCTATAGGAGATTTAATTCAGTACTCCTTCCATCACTTTGATCCCGCTTTTCCTCTGTCTTTGCTTCTTTCCCCTCCTTCTCCCTCCTTTCCTTTCTTTGAACGTTTGATAAATTCTGTGTACTAGGAATTGGAGAAACAATGATGAATACAAACAGTAGCCCCTCATCCTTTTGAGTCGTACAGTCCAAGGGAAAGTCATTTCTGACATGATCACACTAGCTGTAAAATTATAATGTCTGTAAGTGCTGTGATTGGGAGGCCACGATGCCCTGAGAGGGTTTATACTAAAGAGATCCAAGCAAGTCTGTACATCTTCCACAAGGTAACTCTGCTCTGATGGAGTACTTCCCCCTCAGGGAACTTTTACCATCTGATTGGAACCCATTTCACTTGGAGATAAGCCTAGATGTTAGAAATCGGCTCCTTATATTGAGCTAAGCTAGTATGTCACTCTGTGCTTGAAAACTCACACGCCTGACTCTAGATCTGAAGCTGCTCTGAACAAACCCTTTGCTCCTCTATGTTGCATTTCTTATGTTCATGAAGAGCCCTTTTTTCCTGTTTTTTTTTTTTTTTCTAAGATCATGAGATTTTTCATTCTTTTAGTGGAATTCAGGAGCACTCTGCCTTTTTTCTTTATTTTAAAACATTTACAACATACTTTGGCACTCAGTAGGAGCTACACCATGGAATGGTAAGCTTCGAAGAGGCAATCCCAGAATCCTCTGTGACTGTCCTCATAACACACACTTCTGAGCTCTGTCACACCCTGCCTCACAAGCCTCACCCTGATTTCACGGGTGTGCAAAACCCCAGGCGTCTTCAAGTTCTGTACCTTTACAATTCACTTACCAGTCTTTTGTTGCATATCTACTATGCATGGGGCACACACTATTGCAGTTGTGTTTTAGAACTAAGTGCTAGATTTATTTATCCATATTATACTTTGTTTTAGCTCTTGATTCTCTAACCCAGTAGACTGTGAAGAGCTCAAAGTTAAAAGCTTTATTATTATTATTTTTTTTTGGCTTTATATTCTTGGGGCCTCCCTCAGTTTCTTTGTATGTAGGTAGGCAAATAAAATTTGATGAATATGTGTGTGTGTGTGTGTGTGTGTGTGTGTGTGTGTGTGTATTTTCTGAGTAATTGGCAATATTTTAAGGGTAGTGTCCTACTGATTGCTGTCTGTGATGTCAATAATCTTAGTCTTTTAACCAGCGCCATCATTTATGTTATTTAACTATATTGCTATGCCAGTTTGTATTACCAGCCTATTTAAACTTCTTCATTGTGTCAATCAAAGTCATGCAAGACTTTGGTAATTGCTTTGCTAAAGTCTAGGTACAGGATGTCTCCAACAGCCTTTTAATCTACCAATCTGATATGTTTATCTAAAGGAAACAAGGGCAGTCTGTCTTCACTTGTTCTAGAAATCACCACTTCCTTTGCTCTATTGACAAACAGTCTTGGTTTTTGTTGACAAATCAAGAACTCACTAGATGATTGCTTTTGGCTGGATGAGGTCTGAAGTATTTTTCTGTGTAGTTAATTTTTTTTTCTCCAAACATTTTTTTCTTCACTAGAAATGCTTTCATTTATTTGAGAAGCATTTTCTGTCTTCTGAAGGAGTTCTTGTATCTTGGCATTTCGACTCAGAACAGCCATTGCTACACCTCCATAAGGTACACATATATTCTTGGCATAGTCTGTTCTTTCAGCTAGGTCTACATGCACTAACAAAAAGATGTTATTTGGATACAGGGTTTATACTTCAGTCCAGTAGCTTATAAGGTAAAGTTCAGGTACCTATGACAAATTACCAGTTTCTTCTCAGTGCCTGGAGTTAATCCCCATAAGAGTTGTCATCTATAATGTAGTAATAAGCATTTGCTTATAAAGTTGTTCATGTATAAATAGGGCATTTTTTACTTGTTCAAGATTTTTTTACTTTAATTTGCATAGGTGTGTGTGTAGTGTATGCAAGTGTATGTGCCCATGTAGCACCCACACACTTGCCTAAGGTGGTAGACTGGAAATTCAGGTGCCCTGTCCCATCTCTTTTCTGCCTGTTCTTATTTGAGCCACGGTTTATTTCTGACACTGGAACTTGCTACTTTTTCGCAAGTTCAGTGATTTTCATGTCTCTGCTCCTCTATGGGAATTGGGTTACAGATGCACATGTCCAAGCCCAACTGTTGAAATGGGTCCTAGGGGTCAAGCCTGAGCCATTCTCAGGCCTCCTCAGGCCTCATGCTGCTTGCACAGGAAGTGCTCTTAACTGTTGAGCCATCTTTCCTGCCCATACATAAGGTTTAAAATAAAAAGGCAGAATGGATTTTTCATTTGCCTTGCTTTGTTTTTTAGTAATGTCATGTTAGTCTGGCCCTCAATCAGGCTGGAACTAGATAGTTCCTATTAAACCACAACACACACACACACACACACACACACACACACACACACACGAATGCATATACTAGTAAAATCTGAATGAGAAGGCTGGCTTTATCTGTTTCAATTTCTTTCTTTTCTTTCTGCTGCTGCTTCTTCTTCTTCTTCTTCTTCTTCTTCTTCTTCTTCTTCTTCTTCTTCTTCTTCTTCTTTTGTTTGTTTTTCGAGGTAGGGTTTCACTGTAGTCCAGGCTGACCTGCAATTCACTATGTATTCTCAGGGTGGCCTCGAACTCTCGGCGATCCTCCTACCTCTGCCTCCAGAGTGCTGGGATGAAAGGCAGGCACTACCAAGCCTGTTTCAGTTTCATGTAGGATTGAACAATGTTTCTTTGGAATTGGGGTCAGGAGACTGGGTAAAGGGTACATAAGATATTTCTGTATTTTTTTTTACAATAGCATGTGGATCCAAAATTATCCTAAAATAAAACATTTTGAAGCATACTACAGAATGTTTGAACAGGATTTGGAGGCAGGCTTACTTTACCACATGAAAACTTAATCTTCCTTGAAACTCAGTTTCCTCATCTTTTGCAAAGTGTGGAGGTGTTGGAAGGATCAAATGAGCCATGGCTCCTCCTCCATAGTACTGACTGGATAAATACCGGTTCCCATCCGTGTGTGCCATTCATCCTCGTTCTAGAGGAAAAAACAGGCCAAGCAGCCTCACTGGGGCTTCTCCCAGGAAGGCTGCATGACTGACACGGGAGAATGTTTAGAAGCATCCATCAGTGAGAAGCGCCCATAGAAGTGTGTTGAGTAATGCTGTTACATAACTTCCACAAATCACCAGGCAGATCAGCTAACATGGCTTGGCACAGATGAGCTATAAAATAGAATAACAAGGCAGCTTCCAAACCCAGGCCCAGCATAGCAGCCAGAGTCACAGCCTACAGTGACTCCACAGGCCTGGGATCGTTGGGGTTTCAGTTGACTCAGACATGTTATAAATTTGTAGAAGTGGAAAAAAACAAAAGTGATGCCTCTCTGGCTGGCCTCCTGAATAACTCTCCCCAAGAGGCCCACTTTGCTTCCCTTGCAAAATCCTTAATCATCTCTCCCAAACATGAGTTTTCCGTGCAGCTGCACGGATGAGGGCCTTGGGAGAGACCATGGAGAACAGTGCATTCCTAGACATTTTTTGCCCCTGGGGATGTGAGTGTGGAATAAATGGCTACAATGTGTCTCCCACATGTCCTCTTCTAAGATGCTGATCCTTTCTCGGGGCTCTGTCCCTGCCTCTGACCTGGTGAACACTCAGTGATCAGGAGAGTAACAAGACAGTGAATTCTCTAATGACACCTGGGTTCAAGGAGGTTGGGACAGAATTATAATTTCTGGCAGGCTGGGTTTATCACAGTAAGCTATAATTGAATGGGGACAAAGTTAGAATCTGTGCTAAGGTCAAAAGCTAAAATACAGATCAGAAGGAGTTAAGTTTGGCAAATGGGTCACATGAAAAGGGTTTGGGAATTTTATTGGACCACAGGAAAGATGTGAGTCAACAGGATGATGTGGTGATATTAAAGAGAGATTAGAGATCAGTAAAAGGTCAGAGAACACCCAGTGTACTGGAGCCAGTTCTCGAGGTCAAGTTTAAGAAAGGTGGTGGTAAATTTGAGTGGATCATGGGGAGAAGGCAGAGTGGAATTAAAGATGCATTGTTTAAAGAAGCGATGCAGGAAAATAAGTTTGTCCAGATAGTGGCTGGGTTTTCAGAACCACCAGATGGAAGAGGAGTAATGACAACTATTTTGCTCTGAGAGGGAGAATGGAATTAATAAGAGAGAGAGATCATGGAAACAGACATTGGCTCGATAGAAGGAAAACATTTCAAATAATTAGAGCAGTTCAGTGATGGAAAGAAGTATTTTATTAAATTGCGAACTTTCTGTCACTAGAAATATTCCAGCCAAGTCCAAGAGAGCATTTGTCCTGGGTTCCGAAGGATCCCAACACGGAACAAGAGCTCAGGGTAGATGACCTTTAAGATTACTTCCAACTCTCAAACTGGAGAGATGGCTTAGCAGTTAAAGTGCTTGCCTGCAAAGCCCAAGGACTCAGGTTCGAGTCCCCAGTACCCACGTAAGCCAGATGCACAAAGTGGTGTATGCTTCTGGAGTTCATTTGCCTTGGCTGGAGACCCTAGTGCGCCCATTCTCTCTGTCTTTCTTCTCTGTATTTCTCTGCTTGCAAATAAACAAATACTTTAAAAAATTTTTTTAAGGATTACTTCCAACTCTCATAGTGTTTGATTTAAGTAATTGTGAAAGCCAAGGCCACTTATGACATGCCAGAGACACTTTTTCAGCTCTTGGCTCTGATTCTGACCAGCTGTGGAACCTTCAGTTAAGAAATTAACTATTTCTTTTGCCCCAGTTTCTTCATCCGTAAGATGAGGGAGCTAAATTTAATGATGCCCAAGTTACTCGCCTTGAGTGTTATTGTAATTACAGAACACAGGAACCCAAGAATCTGGACTGCTGCTTGCCATTTTTCTACCTTTGCCTGCAAGGAGAAGGCTTTGTGAAGGACCAGAAACCATTGTTGCTTCTGGAGGCCATTGAACTGAACTGTCTACATGGTTTTTTGGCAGGAGAGAGGCGATTGTGAACCTCTAGTGTATTTTTGAGATCTGTAGCAGGAAGTTGATCAAATGACTAGTAATCTGGTTTCTATCAAACACCTGAACTGAGTTCAGCAGTGCTTTTGAGAACTGAGGAGAAATGAAGGTCTTGTTACCATAACAGTATAGCTCTGTCTTTGGCAAAGCAAGCCCTTGTTCTTGATTTGCTTAATGACCTGTCAGTTGCTGTTAAGTTATGTTTATAACCAGCAGAACAAACGTTCATAGAGCAACTTACCCTGTGGCAGATTGGTTCTCAAAATTTTGCACAAATCAATTCACTTAGTCAGTTTATAAGCTGAAAAATCTAATGATGGTTTAGATTTTTGTTGCACTATGGAAAGTGGAGAGGGGAGCAGTTAGAATCTAGTTTTCCCTAATAGTAAAGAGCTCTTCTTCTCTCAGGTGTCATTGCTCAGTGACTGGACTTGAACTTGTTTTGTGGTTCATATGATTACTGACCCCTTTCTGTATACATTAGAGGACTTCTCTTCCACCACTGTCACATTCTAGCTCTCCTTCCACTCCTTTTTTGACTTCAATCTGAAGCCCACATCATTGTCTCCAAAGTCTTTTCTTCAGTTATTTTTTTCCAAAGATTTTTAGTAATGCATTCATCAGTGCAAGTGTCATTTGCTTTGGTAGAGATACAGAAGGTAGTAGGCAGGATATAAAACAAGAAGTAAGAAAAGTTATGTTGCTGGTGAAGAAAGGAAGAGTTTAACCCTTCATTCCTTGGCTGGTGGGTCTGGCCATATTCACTCCATCCCAACACAGAACCACAGTTTCTCCATCTCTTTATTTCCTCAGGCTTGAAATGAAGACAGCTGTTAAAAATAAGAACACATGAGTCAATCTTGAGTCTCCATGTGGTAATTACAGTTTCCATCTCATTTAGTATAGTCCTTCCCAGTGTGCTGAGCCCATATTACAGTCCCCTTGTGGGGAGAATGCTGCCGCTGGTGTTGGCAATTTTATAGCAAGACCCTAATTTTCATTTTTTAAACCTCTGAGGTTAAACAATAAATCAGCTGCCAAGCCAAGGGGGAAAAAAAAAAAAAAAAAAAAAACAAGACAGAAAATAGTTCAATTTGAAAACTTGATTCTTAGGACATGCCTTTTCTGATTTCTGATTTTGACCAAATGTCTATGTTGATATTGGAAATGTCAGTTCTGGTCCACGTTTTTGAAGGAGTAGCTATCGGGCTTCATGCTATCCTCAGTTGTGGTAAGGAAGAGTTTTGCTTGAACGCTTATGAATTCTGTGGGTTGAGATATATTTTCTCACTCTCGAGTGCCTGAGACTTAGAAGAAATTTTTCCACAGTCTATTAGTTGCTTTTCACCTTTCAAGGCAGATGATCATTAAGGTCAGTGACGTCCCCAAATCAACTGCTTAGTCCTTGTCTGCATAATCCCACTGTCTAAAGCTATGTTGCTCCCCAAAGTGAACCAATTGCCTTCAATTGACCAGTCTACTATTATCCCACAAGTGCAGATTATGTGCTGCTAGCAAAGGAACTGTGCACTGGAAACTTGCCCCTTTTACTCATTTCATTTCTGTTTGCTAAGAGTTGATTCTTTTTTTCTCTCTCTCTTCATATCCATATTATTTATTTATTTATTTATTTATTTATTTATTTATTTATTTATGACAGAGAGAAGGAAAGAGAGAGACAGAGAGAGAGTGAGAATAGGTGGGCCAGGGCCTCTAGCCACTGCAAACGAACTCCAGACGCATGCTCCACCTTATGCATATGGCTTACGTGGGAACTGGAGAGTCGAACCTGGGTCCTTAGGCTTTGTAGGCATGCTCCTTAAGCCATCTCTCCAGCCCCTGGATTCTTTTTTTAATTTCTTTGTTCACTGACAGTTTTCATACATGTAGCACATAATGTACTTTAATCACAATGCCCTTCCTTCTGTCACTCTCTGTTGTCCACTTCTCCTATGCCCCTGTCAGTGAAGCCCTTCTTTCTAATTAGTCCCGCTTCTATTTTGACTTTTATTTGAGGCAGGGTCTCACTTAGCCCAGGATGACCTGGAACTCACTCTGTAGCCCAGGCTGGCCTCAAATACATGGTGATCCTCTTACCTCAGCCTCCCAAGTGCTAGGATTCATGGCATGTACCACTCTGCCAGACTCAGGTTTCTATTTTCATGAGACTTTATTTTTTTACCCTTGGAATTGGTTCTTTATGGTTCAATTTGATTTTGTTTATGGTTTGGGGTATTAAACCTATCAAACTTAGGGGCTCATGTCTGCTAAGCACATTCCACCACTGAGCTGTATTCACAGCACCTGGTTAAATTATTATTATTATTATTTTGGTTTGTTTTCAAGGTAGGCTCTCACTCTGGCCCAGGCTGACCTAGAATTAACTATGTAGTCTCAGGGTGGTCTCGAACTCACGGTGATCCTCCTACCTCTGCCTTCCAGTTTGGTCATCTGCCTCCCAAGTGCTGGGATTAAAGGCGTGTGCCACCATGCCCGGCTGGTTAAATTATTTTTAAAGTTTGTTTTACCCACTAATATTTCTACAGTTATGGTGTCACTTCATCCTCTAAGAGCTAGTTTAGTTGGTCATGGTGGTACATGCTTGTAGTCCTAGCACTCAGAGGGTTGAGACAGAGGATTGTGAGTTCCAGGCTAATTTGAGCTACATATTAACATCCTCAACTAACCCACAAACAAAGAACTAGTTTTATGTGTTGGTAAGAACTATACTTTGAGGCAGTGTCATGGCACACACCTTTAATCCCAGCACTTGGAAGGCAGAGATAGGAGAAACACTGTGAGTTCGAGGCCAGCCTGGGACTACAGAGTATGTTCCAGGTTGGCCTGGGTTAGTGTGAGACCTACCTCAAAACCTCATACCTTCCCCCCCCAAAAAAAAAAAAAAAAAAAAAGAAAAAGAAAGATACTTTAAAGCCCAGCTTTCTCTTTCATACCTAACATCCTATCAATGGATAGTCATTCCTTTGTGGAGAGATATTATCTAACCAATATACTGCCACTTAAAAACCCAATATTTTGGGCAATGCTGGGACTTGAACTCAGGGCTTTCTACATGTTTGGCAGGCTCTCTACTACTATGCTACTTCCCAACCCCTAAAATCCAGTATTATTGAAAGGAAAAAACCCATCCAACTAGCATATGCGACAGTGTAATGTAATAATTAGAAGCAGGCTTAGAGTTAGGCTGCCTGAGTTCTCAGCTGGCTCCGCTCACCACCTCTATGACCTCAGGCAGTGAATTCATTGTTCAGTGTTTTGTCTCCTTATCTGTCAAATGATAGCGAGACCTGGACTTCCCTCCAAAAGGTTTTTCAGTTCTCAGTTATATAGGTGGTAACTTAGATAAGCAGTATCCTTCTGTACGTCAACAATGACCATCTTTCATTTGCATGAATTAGCATATTGTATAGATATGCTTTTGACAGGAACCTGATGTCACCTGACAAAGAAATTGGATATTATTTGTGAAAATGAGAGGGGATCCTCTGGACTCAGAGGTACTGCTAATGTATGGCCTGTGTGAGAGGTTACTGTCACCAGGTGCTTTGGGGGGAGATGGGAAACATTTTGAAGAAATGGAAAAGGTGATGAGCTGCTGCTGGTATTAACCACTGTGCTCAGTAACTGACAGGCTTAGTCATGTGACACACACCTAGAAATGAACTTCCCATGGATACTTAGCTTCTTCTGTGTCTTGCCGTTTCCTGCTATATAGTAGATAATGCTACTTCTGCAGCTCATCACACTGGCAGCACTTCATAAACAAGTAACATAGCACTCTGTGTCACTAAATGCCCCTTCTTCTTGCCTTTAGATTACATGAAGCAGACAACATTCGAAGCCCAAGCCTTTCTAGAAGCTGTGCAATTCTTCCGACAGGAGAAGGGGCACTATGGCTCATGGGAAATGATGACTGGAGATGAGATCCAGGTAACACGAGGCTCAGCATTTCCAATCCTCTCTCCATCTGTATGGTCAGGTCAGAACCATTTTAGTGAATGATCAAAATAAAATAAAGAGGTTGAAGGAATGGAAGGTGTGGATCCAAAGCCATTTCTGTAAGTTGTCTAGATAGAAGCATTTGGTCAGCAAGCTGTCGATCACCCAATATTGAAGACCACCAGACTGGGCATTCAGTCATAGCACCATGGCTGCAGTGGGCAGAGCTGTGCTCACTGTTCTCTATTAAAAAGCTTACTTTGGGGATGGAGAGATGGCTTAGCAGTTAAGGTGCCTGCCTGCCAAGCCTAAGAATGCTTGTACAAATCTCCAGGTCTCATGTTTAGGTAGATGCAAGTGAAGCAAGCATGCAATGTTGCACATGTGCACAAGGGGGCGCACGCATTTGGAGTTCATTCACAGTGCCTAAAAAGGCCCTGGCACACCCATTCTCTCTCTGCCTTTTCCTCTCTATGGCTCTCTCTCAAAAAAAAAAAAAAAAAAAAAAAAAAAAAAACTTACTCAAAGATGGAAAGTATCATATATTTCTCACACTGTCCCTCTCTCCCTCTATCTGTCTCTACCTTTTCTCCCTGTCTCCTTCTTTCTCTCTCTCTCTCTTAAAAAAAAAAAAAAAAAAAAAAAAAAAAAGCTTATTCTTGGGCTGGAGAGATTGATTATTTAGCAGGTAAAAGCACTTACCTGTGAAGCCTGAGGACCCAGGTTCCATTCCCCAGTACCCATGTAATCCAGATGCACAAGGTGATGCATGCATCTGGAGTATGTTTGCAGTAACTAAAGTCCCTGATGCACCCATTCTCTATGTCTCTCTCTCTCTCTCTCTGTCTACCTCTTTCTCTCTCGCTCTCAAATAAATAAATAAATAAAATATTTAAAAATAAATATCTCTGTCTACCTCTCTCTCTCTCTCAAATAAATAAATAAATAAATAAATAAATAAATAAATAAATAAAATATTTAAAAATAAATATCTCTGTCTACCTCTCTCTCAAATAAATAAATAAATAAATAAATAAATAAATAAATTTAAAAATAAATTAAATATTTTAAAAAGACTTATTTTGGGGGCTTGGCAGGTGCTCAGTGGATAAAGTGCTTGATACACAAGCTGAGTACCTGAATTTGAATCCCCAGACGCCATGGAGGGCGTCTGCAATCCCAGCATGCTGAGGGCAAGATGGGAGGCAGACACGGGAGAGTTTCTTGGAAGCACATGGGCCAGTTTACCTGGTGAATGCAATGGTGGACATCAATAAGATCAAAAGCTTCTGCCTTATGACAAGGTGGAAGGTGAGGACCAACTCCCAGAATGTCCTCTATTCTCCACATGCATGCCATGGCCACACACATATGCATATGCACATACATATACATACATATCATACACACATTAAAAAATAAAAGTAAATTAGAGATTTTTTTCTTTGAAATGACAACATGCTTCTATGCTAGAAACAAGTATGATAGGTATTGTTTAGGGCACATGTGACATGGGGCTATAGGATCATCTATAACCCTTTTGTCACAGGTTATTTCTCTGGAAAAAAAAAAACAGGAATAATGTTTACCTAGTATTTGTCACACAGCTCTCTCTATCTGGTGTGTGGTATAAAAATGAAATAATGAATAGAAACAAGTGTAGAAGGCATTAGCTAGTTTTCTATGATTCATTTACCTTTTCTGTTTTTCTATGCTCTGGGGTCCATTATCATTTCCCATGATCCCAATGAAAGGCTGATCATAGCCTTAGCATCTCGTGGGCTTAGCTTTCAGGAACAGTGTTACAACTCTGCAAAGGACACATCACCTCTGTGATGACACCGATCCCATGGTTACTGGGCATGGGCACTGTTCAAATATAAGAACAGAAGACCAAAGAATGCTACTCTCTCTTGTTTTTGATGCAACTCCTAGAATAGCTCTTTTTTGGGCAGGTGGGTGGGGAACTGCTGAACCTTTATAAGGGAACAATATTTGGAACATGCCAGAGCATGCCTTGTTCTTGGTATGGTCATTAAACATGTCAAGTCAAAAGTTGTTTCACAGCCAGCTGGGTGGCACAGGCCTTTAATCCCAGCACTTGGGAGGCAGAGGCAGGAAGATAGTCATGAGTTCAAGGCCACTCTGAAACTACATAGTGAATTCCAGGTCAGCCTGGGATAGAGCGAGACCCTACCTCAAAAAAAAAAAAAAAAAAAAATCCCAAAAGTTTTCTCATGATGATGGAGCTTTTCTTTTTGTTTTGCCAGTAGAACCAGGCAAACCAGACTATATTCTCTCTCTTTCTTCCTCCATATATGTGTGTGTATGTTGTATGAGTGTATATGTATATGTATATGTATATGTATATGTATATGTATATGTATATGTATATGTATATATGACCTGATACTATTTCAGAACTTTAAACAATTAAACAAAATGAAACCTTTGTTCCAACTTTAAACAGTTCTTGTTCTCTGTTATTTTGGGGAAGCAGTTCCATACATTTACAAATTTGAGAGGACAAAAGAGTAACAGTACTTATGCCTCACAGAAAACTGAAACATAAGAAAGGGAAGTAGAAGCATCCAATACTGATTGGGCCACCAAATAAACCAACATACAGAATATTTAATAGACACTTAGTAGGGCAAACAGTAGATGGTAAAACCCTTTTCTGAAACTTTGGTCAAACTTTAACTCTGTTCATCTTAACGACCTTATGAGGTGGGGAGGACAGTCATGGTTTCCATGTTGTAAATGAGAAAACAGGGTAGTTACATGTGAGTGGACATTTGGCAAAGGAAATGCTCATTTATTTTTTTAATTTCATTTTGTGGTGTGTGTGGTGTATGCACACGTGCGTGCCCCAGGGGTGCCTCATGGGCTGGCCTGCAGCGGGGCTCGCTCCGCTACTGAGGCTGGGGAGGAACATCAGCTGAACTGCTTCTTGCTCTTCTGCCTGGGTCTTGTTTTTGAGCTAGAGTCTCCTTGTACTAATTCCAGAACTTGAAGAATGTTAGGTCTCTGCTCCCCTGAGGGGTTACAGGAGTGAGATCTGGGATCTGGATATTTCAATAGGAGCCGTCTCCTTTGGGCCCTCATGCTTGTGCAGAGAGTGCATTTAACTGCTGAGCCCATCTCTCCTGCTCAGTTTTTTTTTTTTTTAAGTTTTCTTCTGTTTACTGTCTACATTTTTTTGGAGGTTTTATGTGCTAAGTGCTATATAGGGCAAGAGAGACAAATGACTCATCATTGTTGTTGTGTTGAGGCCAGACATACCTAGACAGTATCCTTAAAACAAAGATGTGTGTGTGTGTTCTATACATATGTGGGCTTCATAAGGCATTAGTGCAAAGTAATTACAGTAAGGTGTACATTTTTCAGTATAAAAATACTGCAGGGCTAGGGAAATGGCTCAGCCATTAAGAACATTTGTCTCTAATCAAGGGCTGGAAAAATGGCTTAGCAGTTAAGCCGCTTGACTGCAAAGCCTAAGGACCCATGTTCCACTCTCCAGATCCCACATAAGCCAGATGCACAAAGGTGAAGCAAGCGCAAGGTCGCCCATGTCCACTAGGTGGTGCAAGCATCTGGAGTTCAATTGCAGTGGCTGAGGTCCTAGCATGCCAGTTCTCTGTCTCTTCCTCGCTTGCTGTCTCTAAAATAAATAAATATAAAAATGAGGCCTCTTAATCCAGAAATCACTGAATTTTACTCCCCCAGAACACATAGGAAGCTTAGTGTGACCATGCACATGTGTAACACCAGTTGGCAAAGCAGAGGCCAGAGAATCACTGGGGCTCACTGACTGATGGTAGCTCTGGGTTGAGAGAGAGATCCCATATTTAAAAAAAGTATATTGGGGCTGGAGAGATGGCTTAGCAGTTAAGGTGCTTGCCTGTGAAGCCTAAGGACCCAACTTCAATTCCCCAGAACCCACATAAGCCAAACGCACATAGTGGCACATGCGTCTGGAGTTCATTTGCAATAGCTAGAGGCCCTGGTATACCCGTTCTTTCTCTCTCTCTCTCTGATAAATAAGTAAATAAAAATAAAACATTTTTTCAAAAAGAAGAAAAAAAGCTGAGCATGGAGGTAGGAGGATCACCATGACTTCGAGGCCACCCTGAGACTACATAGTGAATTCCAGGCAGCTTGAGCTAGAGTGAAACCCTACCTCAAAAAAAAGAAAAAAAAGAAAGAAAAATATTTTATTTATTTATTTGAGAAAGAGGCAGATAGAGGGATAATGGGCATGGCAGGGCCTCTAGCCACTGCAAACAAGCTCCATATGCATGTACAACCATGTGCATCTGGCTTATGTGGGTCCTGGGGAATTGAACCTGGGTTCTTAGGCTTTGCAGGCAAGTACCTAAACCATTAAGCCATCTTTCCAGCTCTATGCTATGGTCTTAATATCAACACTGTCTTAACCCTTCGACCCTTTGGGGCCTTGATGCAACAGACTCTCAGCCCTGTTTTTTTATTTTTTTATTTTTGGAGCGTGATACAGATAGAGACAGACAGAGAGGGAGACAGATAGAGAAAGGGCGCGCCAGAAGCCTCTCAGCTGCTGTGAATGAAATCCAGATGTGTGCGCCCCCTTGTGGGCAAGTGCAGCATTGCACCCTTGCGTCACTTTACATCTGGCTAAACGTGGGACCTGGAGATTGGAACCAGGTTCTTAGGCTTAGCAGGCAGGCGCTTTAACCATTAAGCCATCTCTGCAGCCCTCAGCCTTGTTTTTATTCTCTTCATAGTAGTGACTCACACAGAGAATACAGAGGCTCTTGTGGTGACAGTTATGTTAGGCAAAGGTCCAGATTAAACAGCATCTCAGAATAACCCAACTGACAGACTGCTAAGGTGAAAATATTTGTGTACCAGTTAAAACATCAACATACTGCCACTTGTCAGTGTATCAGATGAGCTCATGAAGGAATCTGCAAAATGTAAAGTATTTGCAGTCATTTTTTATTTGGTTTTTATTTGCCTTTAAATTAGCCAGATGGGTGAGGGAATGGCTCCTAATTCCCACAGAGCTACATGATTCCAAGACCCCCCCAAAAAATGTTCCCATATTTTAAAGCTGTCTTCAGTCAAGTGTGACCTGCTTTAAATCTGCCATGCCCTCAGCCTTTCTGAGCACAAGATTCGATAGCCTGGTCTGACGTGTGACCTGCCTTAGGAAGGGGACATTTTGGTCTGGAACTCACCCCTCCTCACAGCTCAGGTCTGAAAGGAAGTGCCGTGGCAGTGGTGTGGCTTCCAAGAGTGAGCCTGGACTTGTTGCAGGCTAGCCTCAAACTCCCAATGCTCCTGCCTCAGTTTCCTTAGTGGTGTAATACCAGGTGCATAATCACCTGACCCAGCTCAGTTGGTTGCTTTTGATCAATCTAATAACGTGTTTGGTTTTTTTTAATATGTGTGATGAAATTTTTAATTTTTTCACATCCCAGAAAGTTAATTTTTTTCCACCTTCTTTTTTAAAAAAAAATATTTTTAGGTCCTTTTATGGTAAAACTCAGCGAATCCTGTTTTATGGAGGGTTAGAGAACATTTTCATTATTATGATTTGTTTATGAGATCACTGACTTTCTCTCAAAAATCTCACAGGCATAGGACCCTGCTTACGGAGAGCTAGCCAGAAAATGGAACCCTGGAGTAGACCTTGGGCAGGAGAGGGGCAGTATGGAGACAGGGTGTAAGGGGCTGAGGTTGAAGGAAGAGAATGGTGGTGGAATGAGCCACAATTAGGCTTTGATACCACAGGCTTTGTCTGCCCCAGGGTTGTTCCCAAGCCCCACCTCATGTACCACCCTTGTATTCCCCTCCCCTCCTTTTTTTTTCCCAGACATATTTTGTTTTGACTCCCTAAGTTGTAAAATAGAAGCAAATTTCTTGGCACATTCTGTGGGAAAGACAAAAATAAACTATAAGCCCACCCAAATGGAATGTTCTTTTTCTTTGGACTTTGGGTATAACATTTGCATCTTTTCAAATCCATTCAGCTAATGCTCAGATGCAATCCAGTATCAGAAAAGGATGGATTAGTATAGCTATTAGGACTTTAAGACTTTTCAGCCAAGATGGTTGTAGCAGACAACCTCAGGTTACTGAGATGAACTTCCAGACCAGACACAGGTTTGGAGGAAGGGATATTTATTGAAGCTAACAGATCCAGGGGAAGTTCCACAATAGCAGAAGAAGCTGGCCTGCTTTCACAGGTCCAAGGAGAGAGAGAGAGAGAGAGAGAGAGAGAGAGAGAGGAGCCCCAAGCCCAAAAACTCAAAAGCCACACCACACAGCACACTTCAGGAACTCAGGAGGAACTCAGGCACTTTGCAGATCTTTAGACTGGAATTTCAAATTCACCAGCACAGCTTAGGGCTGGACCCTAAGATTTGTCCAATGACACCTCCTCTAGCCAGGTGGCTGGAAATACAAGAAGTTTTAATAAACCCCTTAATCCATTGGGGGGTGGGGAGCTCTATTCAAACTACCACAATGCTATTGCCCATTGGTTATGTCCTACCTTTAGTCTGTCTCTCTTAGCTCTCTTTCCTCATGCCACACTTGGTTTGCTCTCAGGCATATGTTCCAAATAATCTCTTACTCCACTGAACAGGATGGGGCCCAGGAACTGTAAATTACTTATTGAATCTAATTGTTGGACCTGGTGATCTCCATGGAATTTGCGCATATCAATTTTCTCTTAAGATTCCCAGAAAATGGTGATTTGTCTCTTGACTGGCACCATAGAATAGTTAAGAAAGGTGACCACAGCTCCATAAATGGGTTATCAAAAGTAGTGGAAATCCCGTCCCCATTATTCTTTTCATCACTCGAGGCTGATGCATATTGCAGGTGAGAGGAGTTCCGCTGGCTGAGCCAAGCAGCGTCTCTCCCCGGAGCCCACAGCCCAGGGGACCTGCAGCCTCCTCCACTCTGGGACTATTCTGTTTAGTTCAGCTAGTTATGTCTTGACACAGCAGAGCCCTGGAGAAAGGCCAAGTCCAATGAGCTCATGAGGGCTTCCACTAGGATGTGGCTGACCAGTGACCTCAGAGAAAATCTTCCTTAATTCCCAAAGTGTCATTTGAATTTTTATGAGAAATGAGAAGGAGGAGGTCAGTTGCTTTGGGTAAATATTATTTCAACCTCTGAGAGCAGATGTCTTGAATGTGTGTCTACGTTTCTGCCTGCTCCCATTCCCAGCACTGCTCTTCCCCCTGTGTTACTCTTAACCAGTTATTGAGAGCAGCGGCACTGAGAGGACTCTCGGTAAAATGAACTGATAGCAGCATTGCCCAAGTCAGGGACTGGGAGCCAAGAAGGAAGGCAGAGTCAACAGAGAACTGTAATGAATGGATGCATAGAGTCCTTAGATCCAAAGAAAGGTTTGCACCGATTTGGGCAAAATTTTAGGAGAGGGTTGGAGAGATGGCTCACTGGTTAAGGCACTTGCCTACAATGCCTAATGACCCAGATTCAAATCCCAAATGAAAAGCTAGATGCACAAAGTGGTGCATGCATCTGGAGTTTGTTTATAGTGGCTAGAGGTCCTGGTGTACCCATTCTTTTTCTATGTCTCTCTCCTTGCAAACAAATAAAAATAAAATATTTAAAACAAATTTTAGGGTTGAAGAGATGGCTCAATGGTTAAGGCACTTGCCTACAAAGCCTAAGGACCCAGGTTCAATTCCCCAGTACTCACATAAGCCAGATACACAATGCGCCTGGAGTTCGTTTGTAGTGGTTGAAGGCCCTGGCGTGTCCATTCTCTATCTTCCTCTCTCTATCTGTCTATCCCTCTCTCTCTCAAATAAATAAATAAGACATTTAAAAAACAATTTTTAGGAGAAATTTGGGAACACTTAAAAAAATTCTGAAAACTTTAGATGCCTTCTCTCCAATTCTACTTATCCCACAAATGCCCAGCTGTTTCAAAGTATTTGTTGCTGGTTTTTCTTCCCTTTTCCCCCCACACTGTGTCCCAAGTTATTAAGGATACTTTGCAATAATAATCATGCCATTTCAGGCAGGGCATGGATAATTAAATAGCTAGCTACTTTACAACTCCCTTATTCAATGGATTACTAAAATTAGTAAAACCCAGTGATGTCGTCATTTGGTGCTCTGGACAGGGAAAGTTCAGCGTGAAGGTTGACATTCCACATTTAGCTTGTTGTTGAACAGCATTCCAACAGCCAACCCTGGCTTTCAGGGAATGGCAGGGAAGTGGATCACTTTATCTGTCTGATGATCCACAGTCTAGAAAAGGAACTTCTCTTTTGAGGGGTGCCATCTTAATGGTCTTGTTGTCATTTTTTGGAGAGTTAGGGTTTAACAGATCTCTGGACTTAAGGACATTGAGTCTATGCTAAAGGTAGAGAGGAAGAAAAGAACATGAAAATTAATTTGTGTTTGTGTCCAAATAGCTATGTGTCACCATCAGGAAATCCCTCCTTCTGGGAGCCATGAATGATCCCCTCAAAACTATAAGGCAAAACTATTTCTCTCACAGAAATCTCTGGAGTTTTTGTTTGTTTGTTTGTTTGTTTGTTTGTATGTTGTTGTTGTTGTTGTTTTGTTTTGTTTTGCTGGACATGATGGCACACTCCTTTATAAGAGAGAGAATGAGAGAGAGAGAGGAAAGAGAGAGAGAGAATTGGAGTGCCAGGCCCTCAGCCACTGCAATTGAACTCCAGATGCATGCACTACCTGTGTGCATGTGCGACCTTGTGCATTTGTTTCACCTTGCGCATCTGGCTTATGTGGGACCTGGAGGGTTGAACATAGGTCTCTCTCTCTGCCTCTTTCTCTCTCTCTCAAAGAATAAAATAAAATAAAATAAAATAAAATAAAATAAAATAAAATAAACACAATCCCTTTTTTTAAAAATGCTCAGAGATGGCTCAGCAGTTAAAGTGCTTGCTTACAAAGCTTGTTGGCCCAGGATTCAACTTCCCAGTTCCCACTTAAAGTCAGATGTACAAAGTGATACATGTACCTGGAGTCCCTGGCATGCCTTCTTTCTGTCTCTCTCTTGTGTGCATACAAATAAATAATTTCTTTAAAAGTTATTTTATTTGAGAGAGAGAGAGTAATGGGCCTGTCAGGGCCTCCAGCCATTGCAAACAAACTCCAGATGCATGCACCACCTTGTGCATCTGGCTTATGTTGATCCTGGGTAATTGAACCTGGGCCCTTTGGCTTTGCCGGCAAGTGTCTTAACTGCTAAGCCATCTCTTCAGCCTAAATAAGATATATTTTTTTTAATTTTTAATTTTTTTAATTAAAAATTTGAGAGAGAGAGAGAGAGAGAGAGGGAGAAAAGGTGTGCTGGTGGCCTCTCACCTGCTGTGAACAAACTCCAGATGTGTGCGCCCCCTTGTGGGCAAGTGTGGCATTGCACCCTTGCATCACTTTTTGCATCCATGGAATCTGGAGATTGGAACCTGGGTTCTTAGGCTTGGCAAACAGGTGCCTTAACTGCCAATCCATCCCTCCAGCCCCCAAATAAGATATTTTTTTAAATGCTTACACTTCACTTGGCATCTGTAGCACCTCCAGCCTTTTCAGCCTGGCCTGTCTTGACATCTCCATGTTCTGCAAGCTATTTACAATCTTGTCACTCAGCAATTTCTTTATCCCTTTGGGGATCTTCTCACCTCTATTGGACTCCTTTTAGGCTTGGTTCCTTTGTAGGAACAGGGTTAGCCAACAACCTTGAAGAAGCCTGGGGCTTCACCCCCACCAGTCATCCTGGCTTTATCAATTGCCTTCAGCCTTTCTCTTATGCATGGATCCAAGTGCTACATGGGGTTGGAGTACAGTGTAGGCTTTGAATGGTCTTCATCCCATTCATCTTCCCTACTTCTTTCTTTTTTCTTTTCTTTTCTTTTCTTTTCTTTTTTTTTTTTTTTTTTTTTTTTTTCCGAGGTAGGGTCTCACTCTAGCCCAGGCTGACCTGGAATTCACTATGTAGTCTCAGGGTAGCCTTGAACTCACAGCGATTGGGATTGAAAGCATGCACCCCCATGTCCAGCTCATCTTCTCTACTTTTTAAAAGAGGCACATGACACACAGAGAGAATGGGAGTGTCAGGGCCTGTAGTTATTGCCAGATGCATGTGCCACCGTGTGCATCTGGTTTTACATGCATACCAGGGATTCAAACCTAGGTCCTTTGGCTTCGCTGGCAAGCGCCTTAGCTGCTAAGCCATCTCTCCAGCCCCTCCCTCCTTTTTATAAACATCAGAGGATGGAAATAGTGCTCAGACGACAGTAGGGACAAATAATGAAGACACCTAGATTATGAGACTAGACTCAAGTTATCAAGACCATTTGTTTAAGGACGTCTTATGTGTTATTGAAATCACCCCTTTCCTCCTAAATCCATGAAGTTCTTTTAGTTTGAGCATAACGAGTTTGAACTTGAGGGCTGGAGGGATGGTTTAGCAGTTAAGGCACTTGCCTGCAAAGTCTAACGACCCATGTTCTCTCCAGATCCCACGCTAGCCAGACACACAAAGGTGAGGCTGTGCAAGGATGCACATGCCCAGTAGGTGTCCCAAGTGTCTGGAGGTCCTGGAGCACCAATTTTCTATCTCTCCTCTCTGTCTCCCTCTAGCGCTCTCTCTAAAAAAAAAAAATAGTTGGAATTTGAGAAGCTTATTCTTTCTATTGAGAGAATAGCAGTGGAGAAATTTCAACAACCATTACTATTTCTTGTGAATGCTTACCTCTGAGATTGTCTTAGTTGAGATTCCTCTGGCCTCAAAACCACACTTACACATGCTGTCATGTGCAAAACCATGGATTCAATGCCAGCACCACACACACACACACACACACACACACACACACACACACACCAGCGACCTCCGAGCTCAGATAGCCCAGGACAGGGACACCATCATGGGACCTCTAGCTGACACACTGTGGTATTCTCTTCCACTCTGCAGGTCCTGAGTAAGCTGGTGATGGAGGAACTCCTACCCACCCTTCAGACAGACCTGTTGCCTAAAATGAAGGGGCGGAAGAACGACAGGAAGAGGGCCTGGTTTGGCGTAAGTGACAATGCTGGGCAGCAGGAATGTTCCCATCCTTTTTGCTTTGAGTTCATGTGTCATTGCTTTTAATTAATCATTCCTTCCTGAGTGGTGAAGCGCCCAGCTCGGGCCTGTTCAAGCTCACTGACATAAGAGCTGATCCAGAAAGTCTTGTAGTTTGAATGTGTACACATTCTGGTTATGTCACGAGAGGGTGCAGGGGCCTCCTTCCCATGCCTGAACTGGCACACAGCGAGCCAAGATTCACATGCAGTTCCCTGTTGCAGCTCCTGGAGGAGGCCTACAACCTGGTTCAGCACCAAGTCGCAGAAGGATTAAGTGCCCTGAAAGAGGAATGCAGGGCTCTGACAAAGGGCCTGGAAGGAACAATCCGCTCAGACATGGATCAGATCGTGAACTCAAAGAACTTTCTAACTGGAAAGATTAAAGGTGAGTGGAGATTCCCTATGCTCCTCGTAATTAAATAAGCTGTCCATTCAGGAGTCCTCAACATGGTAGAGTGTGGTTTTCCCTCTGTGTCCCTGGGCCCCACATCTGTAGATTCAATCAACTACAGATTGAAAACATTTGGGGTAAAAGTTGTTTCCACTGAGCATGTACAGACTGCTTGTCATTCTTTCCTAAACAATACAGGACAGCAACTGTGGAACATTTACATTGTATTCAGTATTATTGGTTAACTAGAGATGACTTAAAATCTATGAAGTATGTGGATAGATGTACAAAGGTTATATTCAAATACTGCCCCATTTTATATCAGATTTATATTTGTGTATTATTGGATTCATGCATTCTCTGAGGTGGGAGCAGGTGGGTCTTGGAGCCAATGCCTATAGGGACCAGGAAATAATTGCACATGGTTTCAGAGAATTAAGGTAAAGAAATTGGGAGGAAGCCATGACAGCTGTAGTAGGTGCATTTCACAGGTTCTATTAAAACCTACATCTTGGCTGGGCGTGGTGGAGCACACCTTTAATCCCAGCACTTGGGAGGCAGAGTTAGGAGGATCACCATGAGTTCAAGGCTATCCTGAGACTACATAGTTAATTCCAGGTCAGCCTGGACTAGAGTGAAACCCTACCTTGAGAAAACAAATAAACAAACAAACAAACAAAACAACAACAACAACAACAAAAACCCAGGACACTTTGTGGGAAAAAAAACAAGAGGAAACATTGCTTCCTGCCTTGTGCTGGTGCCTGCCTGCCCTTCTCCAGTTATAAGATGTCTTAGACTGACTTATGACTTCTGCTTTCAGCTCTCGAAGAGCTGAGCCAAGGGGCTCTGGGGTACTTAAGCCAACCCTGTGCCTCCAGCCATGGCTAATTCTCAGTGAAGAAGTGACTCAATGAATAACGAAGTTTACTTTGATAGCAAAGCCACCAGTGTTGGCTCAGAGTCCGTAAATCTGGACGTGTGGCCCCGTCTACAATAGTAGCCAGTCTTATGTGTTTGAGGAGGCCACTAGGTATGTTTGCCTCACTATCCCTGTCTGGAACTTAAGGGGCTGACAAGAGTGTGATTGGCAAACTGTGGCTCCCACGCAGGCTTTGGCTCCCACCTGATTTTTTTTCCAATAAAGTCTTATATCGTGTTACAACATCAGAAGTGAGCAGCTGGAACAGAGACCTTCTGTACTGCATATCCACACATATCTGTTATTTGGCCCTTGACAGAAAGAAGGTCAGCCCATTTCCACACACAGGCCCTAGGTGACCTGGGAGTAGTCCTACAGGACACATTCTATGGTTCTCCATTTTTTGAGCATTGCATGTGACATACCTAATGTCACTTTGGAGGAAGAGCACACAAGCTCATCTGTGGTTGTTCATCAACAGTGTTTCTGGCAGTCGGTGCTCAGATCATCATTAATTCCCTGACAGAGTTTCCTATCTGCCTTCGGAGCAAGGTTGATGGAACTTGAGCACTGTGTAAGAGATCAGGGCTCTGCTGCCCATGCTGACAGTCCAACAGGATTGTCTGCCTGCGAGCTTATCTTCTACATCTCAGGACTCCTTCATGCCTCAGCCCAGTGTACTGCAGAGCTCTTAGAACAGGTTCAACAGAGAAATTGTTAGAAGCCTAACTAGAGCTGGAGAGATAGCTCAGTGGTTAAAGTGCAAAGGCTGATGGCCTGCATTTGATTTCCCAGTACTCACGTAAAGCCAGATGCATAGTGTTGCATGCGTCTGAGTTCATTTGCAGTGGCAAGAGGCCCTGGCATGTTCATTCTTTCCCCTGCCCTATCTCTCTCTATCTCAAATAAAAAATAAATTAATTAAAATTAAAATGGAAGCCTAACTACCACAGCATGGTATCTGTGTGTCTGTGTCTGTTCACACATGCTTTCCTGAGCAATGTAGATGAACATGAGCATTCTATCTGTTTGGTACTATCTGGACCTCAGCTGGAGTTGAAATACTCTGTACAACCTAAACCCATCAGCACCATCTCCTGTGCTAACATTCTGTTCTCTGAAGCCCAGCTGGGTCTCCTTGCAATCAGCTTCATGGCTGGAATGACACCCTCCTTTCTTGCCTCAGCTTCTGTGGGTCCATGTCCTCATATGATGGAAAAAAAATCTGCCCTGAACTCATGCTTGTTTCCCCAACGCAATCTTGGGAGGACACAATGCTCAAGTTGTTTCAGAAGGAAATATCGGCTAGGTGTGGTGGCCTAGGTTCACCAGCACTCAGAAGGCTGAGCTCAGCAGGCTCCAGGCTAGGGTGGGCCACACAGTGAGACATGCAAACAAACAGAGAGTGTTTGGGGGGATAAGAATGAGAAGATCACATATATTTTTTTTTTAGTGTTTAGTATGTCTGGTGTGTATGTGTGTGCATGTGATATGTGCAGGTATGTGTGCTGATGTGTGTGCCCCACACACATGTGTACGGAGACCAGGCCAGAGGAGAATGTCCAGTGTCCTTCTCCATCATGTTTCCACCTTACTTCCCTGAGATGGAGCCTCTCACTGGACCTAGAGTTCCCCATGCTTTGGCTACACTGGCTGACCAGCAACCTGCAGCACCACTCCTGTGTTTGCCCCGTTCAGTGCTGGAGTTTCAGGCACGCACAGTCCTGCCTGGCTTTTCATATACTTGCTGGAGATTGCGCTCAGGTTCTCATGTTTGCACAGCAAGCGCTCTTACCCACTAAGCACCTTCCCAGCTCCCAGACATGCATGGTTCTCTGACTTTACAAGAAGGAAGGACACCAGGCTACATTGACTAAAAAGCATTGAAAAAAAAAAAAAAAAAAAAAAAAAAAAAAAAAAAAAAAAACTTTGGGCTGGAGAGATGGCTTAGCAGTTAAGTGTTTGCCTGTGAAGCCTAAGGACCCTGGTTTGAGGCTCGATTCCCCAGTACCCACGTAAGCCAGATGCACAAGGTGGCACATGCATCTGGAGTTCATTTGCAGTGGCTGGAGGCCCTGGTGCACCCATTCTGTCTCTCTCTCTCTCTCTCTGTCTCTGTGTTGATAATAAATAAAAAAAATAAACAAAAAGAAAACCTTGAATATAGTTTAGTGATCTCTCCATCTTCTCCCTCATGACTCTTGGGAATAACACCATCAATCTTTAGTTCTGGTCCACAGTTCTATATTCAGTAAGGTTTATTGTGCTTGTGCTGAGCGTAAGGACCATGAGGACTCAGGGCAGCGTGACCTTCTAAATAGAAGAGGATGTGCAGCACGCTATAGACAGTGAGCTATGCTGAATGTCCCAAATGAGACTAAACGGAAAGGACAAGAGTCCCATCTCAGAGAACTATGGGTGCGTCTTAAGGAGGTACTGATTCAGTACTGGGTGTTTAGAAAGGATGATAGTACCAGCACATATGAGAGTCAACACTGCTTGCTCCCAGAGTGCCACACCCATTCTAAGCCCTTGAAAACAGTCAACTCATTTAATCCTCATCATAACTCCAAGAAATCATGACACCTATGATCTCCATTTTACAATAAGAAAACTGAGACAAGGTTAAGGAACTTTCCCTGAGATACCAAAGCTAGTGTGTTGTAGGCGGGCTTTGATCCCAGCCCCAGCCTTCCAAGCTTCTCAACAGGGAGGCTCATGAACGACTACGTCACAATACCATCTTCATCACAACAGTATTTCTGAGTGCTTGAATAGGGGGCATTGAGTACCCACGTGGGGTACAGAATCTATTCATTCTGTAAGGAAGCACCTGCAGGCTCCAGTTCAGGATGCTGGGTGGTGGTGCTGTCAGGGTGTTAGGCTGTCCTGAGTGTACACAACATGTAAACTGGGCCCTGGAGATGGAATGAGGAGGATGTTTACCGGCAGAGAAAGACGGGCTCAAGTGAAAGAACACTGCAAGAAGGCCTGTGGTGGGGCTGAAGTGCACTGTGGTCTGTACAAGGCAGGGGAAACGGGCAAAGCAGAACATCTCCTCTCACTGCCATCCCCTCCCAGGCCCATCTCCGCCCCACCTCGTGGGTGAATCACTGCTGTGTATTGCCAGTGCTCAAGATTATTTTGAAATTTCAATTGCTCTTTCAAATAGTTTCTCTCGCAAAGTTAATTAACTGGCAATTTGTTCTGGCAAGCATGTTTACAGTTTGGTACCAAATAGGTCACAGATCTCTTTTTTGTTTTTCCACAAGAGTCATAAATTGTTTCATATTTGAATCACACAGTTGTAAGGGCTTTCCCCCTAATTATTTTATGATCTGTTTAATACCTTATGTCCCAAATATTTATAGCACTGGTCATCTCAGATTCTCAGAATTGGAGACAACAGTCTCCTCTTCCTTAACTCGTACATGGTTCTGTAAACTGAAATCAAAGTATGGCCTTTTATCTCATGGTAAGCAAGTTTTATCTGTGGATAAGAACTTGTAAACATACTTGAATTGTAGTCCTGCTTTTGCAAATCAGTCTTGACCTCCGTAAGGTTATCTAATGTCTCCAAGACTTTTTTCCCCCCATCTGTAAAGTAGAGGAGCTTGACATTGGGGTTAGTGTGCCTTCCCTTTTCAGTTCTGTGATAAATGTGACAGAGCTCTGACCAAGTCACCAAGCTGGTCTTCCAAGTGCATGGAGTGAGAGCTAGAGAGATGACTTAGTGGTTAAGGCGCTGGCCTGCAAAGCTTAAAGATCCAGGTTCAATTCCCCAGTTCCCACATAAGCACATGGTGGCCCATGCATCTAGAATTCATTTGCAGTGGCTAGAGGCCCTGCTGCGCCCATTCTCTCTCTCTCTCTCTCTCTCTCTGTCAAATAAATAATTTTTTTTTTAAAAAGTTCATGGAGCGAGCTTGGTCTTGGCCACTACTTCACAGCTTCAAAACCTGGCTGACCTTGTGAATGTCCCCTGCACCCAGACCATGTGAATTCCCTGGTACTCAGACTCAGGGCCAGGATCTGTACTGAATGCTCCATCCTGCCCTTTCCATTGGAGGGTAAGGGGTCTGTCTCTGGGGTGTAGAGTTATAGTGAGATTTTTTTAATCATCCTTGCTATTATTTCTCATACTCTGAACACTCATGTCATCTGAATTAGAAAAAATATCATGGTTTTGTTTTATTTTAGTTGGGGATGGGGATTGAAGATGAATGGCAAACTGAATGGAACTTGGTGCCACTTGTCTGACATTGTACTTGAATTTTTAAAAAGTGTCTTGGGGGTGGCAGAAGGGGAAAAATTACATTGACTGAGTTAGTGCTAAGAGAAATGAGTGAAAACTAGTAAGTTATGGGTTTGGAGGACAAATTGTGCACCTGTGATGACGGCAATAGGTAGTGGAGACACAGGTCTTCTGTGTTGTCTTCATCGCGGGCACAGCTTGTTCACAGAGATCAGACAGGGTCATCCATTCCTCCCATGCCAAGCAAAGCTGGGGAGGGCGACTGTGCTCCTGGTCTCGCAGCATCCAGTGATTTCCACTCTGGGGAATGCTGGCACGGGACCCAGTGTGCTGGTCCATCTTGCCCAGTTGAACGGCCATAGCTGTTAAATGGCTCCCAGGGGCGCCGTGTAGCTCTGGCCTGGCTCCAGTCTCTGAATCCAATTTTACCCCAAGTCATGCTTTCTCTTGGCTCTTTCCTCCCTCAGCGATGGTGGCCCAGCCTGCTGAGAAGAGCTGTGCAGAGAGCGTGCAGCCATTCCTGGCGTCCGTTCTGGAGGAGCTCATGGGGCCAGTGAGCTCAGGCTTCACCGAGGTCCGCAACCTTTTCGAAAAAGAAGTGGATGACATCAGCCAGAGCTTTCAGACCTCCAAAGACAGCGGCCAGCTCAAGGAGGTAAGACACCAAGATGAATAGTGACTCATTTGTTGCCTTTTCCCATTCTCCTTTCATTCTCTCTTCTGTTTCTCGCTCCCCTCTTCTTTCTGTTCCCCTTCCATCTGTTCATCTGGTATTTCTGCCATCCATCCAACCAGCTCATTCATCCATCCATCCATTCATTGGTTCACCTAATTTTCCTTATTCATGCTTTCATGTTATAGAAATAATGTTTCTACAAGTAGAATACTATGCTCAAACACATAATATATGTTGTATAGCCATATATTGGAAATGAACCACCAACCCTGATGCACTTTAATCCTAGTCCCCCATCTTCATTCCCAAATCCCTAAGTTAACTAATAGAAATAGTTGGTATGTGTTTTTCTATGTTTTTAAAAAAATATTGTATTTGGGCTGGAGAAATGGCTTAGTGGTTAAGTGCTTGCCTGTGAAGCCTAAGGACCCCGGTTCAAGGCTCAATTCCCAGTACCCACATAAGCCAGATGCACAAGGTGGCGCATACATCTGGATTTCGTTTGCAGTGGCTGGAGGCCCTGGTGTGCCCATTCTCTCTCTTTCTCTCTCTGCCTCTCTCTCTCTCTCTGTCTGTTGCTTTCAAATAAATAAATAAAAATAAACAAAAAAGGAATTAATTTAAAAAATATTGTATTTATTTATTTATTTATTTATTTGATAGAGAGAGAATGGGTACACCAGGGCCTCCAGCTACTGCAAATGAACTCCAGACACATGTGCCCCCTTGTGCATTTGACTAATGGGGATCCTGAGAATCAAACCTGGGTCCTTTGGCTTTGCAGACAAACACCTTAACCACTAAGCCATCCCTCCAGCCCCTATGTTTTTTTGGTACATAGAAATATATAAACATATCTCCTTATTTTAAAAATAACTTTTGCTAGCTGGTTTATTTGTTGTCAAAACTATAGATTGCCAGCAGAGACAATGCTGTTCAGAGTGTGTCCCTGAAACCACAGTGTCACCACAACCTGACTCTTACAAATGCACAGCCTCAGGCTGGAGCAACTCTGGTTGCCAGGCTAGTTGGCCCACTAGCCTTAGAAGAACTTTCTAGTTTTTGCCTCCCATCTTGCCTTACTTAGGCATGCTGGCATTACATGACAGAAGTCTGCCACCACCATTTCCTGCTTTTAGGTGGGGTCTGGGCAACCAGAGTAGTTAACAAGAGACCCTATGGAAGGTGAAGACTGACCTCAAAAGTTGTCCTCTGACCTCCACATATGCACTGTGGCACATGTATGTGCCTGAACTCTCACACATGAACACACACACATCACACACAGCACATATCAAAAAAAAAAAAAAAAAAAAGTACAACCTCAGGCTCCACTTTAATTTGTTGAATCAGGAACGGGGAGGTCTGCTCTAACAAGACCTCCAGAGGATTTGGTGTGCTCTAACAGATGAGACTCACTGTCGAAGAAGGTGCTTTCCAGCTTAGCTTCACACTCACATTTTATTATGCAAATGACTTGTAAGGACAATTCGGTTCCTGCCTTTCCCTTCTTCTGCCCCTCCCTCTCTTTCTGATATAATCTAAATGCTAAGTTTTCTTTTGATTGGTGCATAATAATGTGACACACTTGTGGAATATAGTGTGATAGTGTTACCAGAGCCCCTGCAGGTTAGGTTCTTCCTCCTGTCCCCAATATGCCACTTACAGAAACAATAATGGTGAAAAACTCCTATTGGGAGAGGGGCAGATAAAGGAGTCACATCCCCAAGTCTGTCTTTGTGGTACTCACTAGAGCTTTAGGCTTAAATAGAGGAAGAACTGGGACAAGGAACAGTTATGGAAGTTGTCAATAAAAAAATAAATTAAAAAAGAAAAAAAAAGAGATAAGTACACTCACAAGCCCTGGTCAAGGTGTGGTCTCCGTGATCATTGTCTCGGCTTCTGTTCAGGGCAGTCCTTGTCATTGTCAAACGTAGGGGGTCATTCTACTTCCTACAAGGGGATCACTTCTGTTCAGCTACAGCCTCAGCCATGTGGGTAATTGTCCTCATCTGGATGGAGGTCTGTCCTGTGAGGTTGTGACTGTAGTTTGAGGACAATGACACATTGCTGTGCCTTCCACCAAAGTAAAGGAAATGGACATGCACAAAACGAAGGCAGAGATTTTGTTAGATGCCTGGGGGCCCAAGTGAGTTGTCAGTGCTTTTTAGCAAAAGCAGCTCTTAAGTGCTGCTTCGGTATTCAGTGCATGTGGACAGTGCTCAATGATCAAGTGAGTAACTACCATTTCTGTTACCTCAAACACTTGCTATTTCTTTGTATTGGGAACTCTTTTAAATTTTTATAAAATATTTGAGGGCTGGAGAGATGGCTTAGCGGTTAAGGCGCCTCCCTCCTAAGCCTAAGAACGCCGGTTCCAATCTCCAGGTCCCACGTTTAGCCAGATGCAAAGTGACACAAGGGCACAATGCTGCACTTGACCACAAGGGGGCACACGAATCTGGATTTCATTCACAGCAGCTGAGGCTGCTGGCGTGCCCATCTCTGTCTGTCTCCCTCTCCCTCTCTCTCTGTCTTTCTCTCCAAAAAAAAAAAAAAAAAAAGATAAATTTTATAAGACATAGGCTTCTCCCTGTGTTTGCCCCCTTTCTTTAACCACTAAGCCATATCTCCAGCCCATTTTAAAGTACTTTATTTATTTATTTATTTATTTATTCAGCAAACACCTTTACCCTTTCTTATCTGTTTATGCATACAAGCACATGTATCACTGTACAAAAACAAGACCATTTCATACACGTTTTGGGGTTTCTTTCTTTTTTATATTTTTATTTATTTAATATGTTTCCTTTGAATTAAAAAAAAATATTTAAATTCTACATTGCACTGTGTGTGGCCATCTCCCCAAGTTGTCAACTGTGATGGGTGTTTCCCTTGTGTAAACTTTCAACAATTTCATAGGAGCACAGTGGTCATCCACTTTCCTTTCTTGCCTGCTCCATCAGTATGTTTTACAAATGGAACATTCCTTATTGTAGGACAGAAGCAGACAGTGTGCTTGGGGTCACTGGTTCCATTTCAGTGGGCCTCCCCATCATTCCCCCTTAAAAATAGAATCCTGGGCTGGACAGATGGCTTAGTGGTTAAGGAGCTTGCCTGCAAAGCCAAAGAATCCAAATTCTATTCCCCAGAACTTGCATAAGCCAGATGCACAAGGAGGCACATGCATCTGGAGTTCATTTGCAGTGGTTAGAGGCCCTGGCATGCCCATTATCTTTCTCTCTATATCTGCCTCTCTCTCTCTCTCTCTCTCTCTCTCTCTCACACACACACACACACACACACACACAAATGAATAAATAAATAATAAAATCTTTTAAAAATATAATACTTGAGGGCTGGAGAAATGGCTTAGCAATTAAGGCGTTTGCCTGCTAAGCCACAGGATCCCAGTTTGATTCTCCAGGACCCATGTAAACCAGATGCACAAAGGGCACATGCATCTGGAGTTTGTTTGAAGTGGCTAGAGGCCCTGGTGTGCCCATTCTGTCTGTGTCTGCCTCTCTTCCATCTCTCTCTCTCTCTCTCTCTCTCTCTCTCTGCTTACAAATAAATTTATATATATATATATATATATATATATATATATATATATATATATATATATTGTTGCAGACAGCTTCAGGTTCGCTGAGATGAACTTCCAGACCAGGCACAGTTATGGAGGAAGGGATATTATTTATTGAAGCTTACAGATCCAGGGGAAGTTCCATAATGGCACGAGAAATGGCTTGCCCTTCACAGGACCAGGCAAGAGAGAGAAAAGCCAACCAGCCACCACAGCACACAGAGCAAAACTACAGCCAAAAGCCCAGCCCAGCACACTTCAGGAACTCCTGCTAGGCACATTTGCATATCTTTACAATGGAATCTCAAATCCACACCATTAACAACATAAGACCGGCCCCCAGTGACATTGCCTCTAGCAAGGTGATTTCAGATGCAAACTATAAGTAGTAAAACACTGAATATATTGGGGGACATATATTCAAACTACCACATTCCGCCCCTGGCCCCCAATATATTTAGCTCCTGGCCCCCAATAGATTTATAGCTATCACACATTGTAAATTGTACTCAGTCCAATTTCAAAGGTTCTCACAGTCTTGATCAACTTAAGATAGTGAGTCCTGTAAAATCAAACAAGTTAAATACTTTCAACATGTAAAGGCACAGAGTAAACATTTTAACTGTATAAGGAATAGCAAGGAGAAGTTAGACAATGCAAACTCAACCACCATCAGCAGTCATCAAACTTCTGCAGTTCAAGTTCAATATAACCAGAGACTAACAGTCTCCAGGTTTTCCAATTCCGCCCCTCCAGCTGGGCAGAGTCGCCAGGGTAAACTTTCATCCCATGCCTACACTGCACTCCATGGTAGCCCTTTTGCACAGTCCTGGTATATCCAAAACATCTTCAGGTCTCCATGCAAACCACGGTCCTCTTCCAAAAGGCTCTTCCAGCCTATTCCTCAGGGACTTCATGCCCTGCCTTCATGCTGCATCTCAGCAGCGGCTCCTGGAACCGTGTGCAACTCATGACCACTCCATGCATTTTTCATGCTTCCAAAACTAATACCAGGTGTGCAGGACACAGCCATATTCTTAATCCAGGGATGAAATAAACCACAGCCTTGAACAGCAGGTTACTTCTCCAGTCAACACTCTTTCCAAGAATTTGCATTTTTAACAGTCTTTCCTCAGGCATCCTCTCCATTGTTTTAATGTAAATCAAGTCAGGCCACCTTCCTTCCACCTTCCTTAAGATTGCTAATGTGTTGACAATAGAATCTAAACCACTCTCAATGCCTTTACTTTTAACTTGCTTCAGGTTTTCCAACTTAAAATCTTAAAATCTCAGTCCGATATCTTCAGCCAAGCACATCAGTGTCCATTACAAATTTAACCTTGATCAAACTTTCTGGGCCTGGATAGCAGAACGTAGCCATCCCTTATGCCAATAGCCCAGTTCCAACAAAGTCCTCTGCACTCTTTCCTTCCCCTTAGAAAGCTCATAAGCCAAGCCTCGAAGTACAATACTGTCTGCACTTAGCATTCTCAAACTCTCATCAGAATAGTCCATAAAACTTGGCTTACCATTCCAGAAGGCATCTTCAGTTGCAAGCACCAAGTCCATGCCCATTCCTCCAAAACAAAGGTTCCAAAAGACGAATATCCACATGGTCAGATTCATCTCACCCCACACTCCTCGGTACCACTTTACTGTTGCAGACAGCTTCAGGTTCGCTGAGATGAACTTCCAGACCAGGCACAGTTATGGAGGAAGGGATATTATTGAAGCTTACAGATCCAGGGGAAGTTCCATAATGGCATGAGAAATGGCTTGTCCTTCACAGGACCAGGCAAGAGAGAGAAAAGCCAACCAGCCACCACAGCACACAGAGCAAAACTACAGCCAAAAGCCCAGCACACTTCAGGAACTCCTGCTAGGCACATTTGCATATCTTTACAATGGAATCTCAAATCCACACCATTAACACCATAAGACCGGCCCCCAGTGACATTGCCTCTAGCAAGGTGATTTCAGATGCAAACTATAAGTAGTAAAACACTGAATATATTGGGGGACATATATTCAAACTACCATATATATATATATATATTTTATATATATATTTTATATATATAAAATACTTGAGCTGGAGAGATGGCTTAGCGGTTAAGCACTTGCCTCTGAAGCCTGAGGACCCTAGTTTGAGACTCGATTCCCCATTACCCACATAAGCCAGATGCACAAGGTGGCGCATGCATCTGGAGTTCATTTGCAGTGGTTAGAGGCCCTGGTGTGCCCATTCTCTCTCTGCCTCTTTCTCTCTCTGTCTGTCACTCTCAAATAAATAAAAAATAAGCAAAAAATTTTTAATGTATTTCTTTCTGTGGCAGTTGCATTTGTAGTGTCACAGAGTATCTTGACAGCACTTGAGGGCTGCAGCAGACCCAGCTCCTGCGAGGGAAGCCCGTGGCTTTATTGACTAAGTTATCACTGTGCAAACTAAGTAGGAGATACTCTGGCTTTTAAAGCTGGATAGCCCTCCCATGCCAAGCATCTCCCTTGCATTCAAGCCCCATAGACCAGCATCATGGAGTGAGTGTTGGCAGAGGGGAGCCCTGTAGGCACTAGCAGAGTCTCCTAGAATTGTGAGGAACCCAGTCTTCTCTCCGGGAGTCTAGAAGTCCAGGGAATATCCCATCCTCCCTGGTGCTTTTTGAGGGATGCCACTTCTTAAGAAGGCTTTGCAGGGCCTCACAGCATTTCTAGCTGCTAAAGAACCTGCCAGGCTGGTTCTTGAGCTCTGGAAGTGGGAGTTTGGAGTCCGAGAACATAAGAAGACTAGAGCTTCCCTCTTAGTGTCCCTCTGGGTCTTCCTGTAACCTGTTGTAGTTGTCCCAGAGGTAGTGGATCAAGTAGTAATTCATGCTAATAACACACGCTTGTTGTTTCTAACTTGGGAATTATGTAACATGTAGGAAACAGAGTTCTTCAGTGCAAATGTATTTCACTTTTCCCTTCACCAAAATGCAGCATCTGGACCAGCTTATGCAACTTGCCCTGGATTCCGTGAAGATGGAACCTTGCTATAGTAGAGTAACCCTGCTTCAGGAGCGCCTGCAGGATCTCAACAGCCGCTTCAGATTTCCCCATGCTGACCTGGTGGTCCAGAGGACCCAGAACTACATGCAAGAGGTGGGCGCTGCTGGACATCATGGTGGATGAAGGTGGGAGTGTGGAGGGACTGGCAGATGAGGAGAGGTGCTCCCAAGGCCCAGGGAAGTGAGGCCCATCTCCATAGCCAAGTTAACTGAGGACATGTTCTATCCTTTCAGCTGGCTTCGTCTCTCCTCCATATTGATGAACATTTAGAGAAGAAATATCTGGGGAGCTATAACAGCATGAACTGATAATTTTTTTGTTGTTGTTGTTGTTTTGTTTGTTTTGTTTTTCAAGGTAGGGTCTCACTCTGGCTCAGGCTGACCTGGAATTAACTATGTAGTCTCAGGGTGGCCTCAAACTCTTAGCGATCCTCCTACCTCTGCCTCAAGTGCTGGGATTAAAGGCGTGCACCACCACGCCTGGCTCTGATAATTATTTGACTGGTTGACTTTGTGCTTTAAACCTGGGCTGCATATTAGAAATACCCAAGGAGGTGTCAAGAACTACTGATGTGTACGCCTCACCCCAGTGATACAGTTTTTCAAGAACTTCCCCACCCTCATTCCCACTACTTTTGGTATCAGCTAGGATTGAGAGCTGCTGGCTTAATTCCCTAACCTCGTTACAAGGAACCAGGTTACAGATTTCAACTCGAGTCTTCCTTTTTCTTAGGCAGCGTCTCCCTCTCCTCCCTGGAAGTAGGAATGAATGAATACTATAGATTCTTTTCATAGTGATATATATTACCTAACCTCCAAATCCTGAGGGCTTAAAGATGAACAGTGGATCTGGGTGTGGTGGTGCACACTTGTGATCCCTGCATGGAGGAGGTGGAAGCAGGACGATCATGAGTTGAAGATCACCCTCAGCTACATAACTAGTTTGAGGCCAGCCTGGGCTATATGAGACTGAGATCTTATCTCATAAGACAAACACAAAACAAGATGGACAAAATGAGGCAGCAGTGTCACAATAGTCCCTTTGATAATACTTGATGTCACTGAATCCTGGACAAACACACACAGGTTCTACTGCAGACTATGACATCTGCATAGCCTCTGTTTCCTGACTTGTGAGCTAGTATCCCTACTGTTACAGCCACTACCGCCACTGAAGTCACACCGTGCCTCTCTTCCCACCTATATGAGAAACTTATCTCATTGCTGTGCCAGAATACTTGACGGAAACAACCCAAGGGAGGAAGGATTTGTTTTGGCTCTTCATTTGAGAGGAAACACACCTTCATGGTGGAGAAGGCAACGGGGAGCTCCTGGGGGCTGGAGCATGCAGCATAGATTCCTTACGTGCCTGTGGACTAGGAAGCAGAGGGGGCTCCGACTGGAAGCTATAAACCTCGGGGCCCACCACCCACCAACCTGTTTCCTCCACTGAGGCTCCACCTCCTAAAGGTTATACAGACTCCCCAAAACAGTACCACCAGGTGGAGACCAAATATTTAAACATATGAGCCTGGGGGTGGGGAAGCATTTCATATCCAGCTCATTAACACTAGCTTTGCAGAAGAAAGAAGGGATGTGTGGTGGTAGGAGGGAAGAATAGGAGTGTGTGGCAGTGTGGCTTACACCTCCCTCAGTATGTGGGTACACCCAAAACCTGGCGAGAGAGGCTGGAGAGATGGCTTAGTGGTTAAGCACTAGCCTGTGAAGCCTAAGGACCCCAGTTGGAGGCTTGATTCCCCAGGACCCACGTAAGCCAGATGCACAAGGTGGCACATGTATCTGGAGTTTGTTTGCAGTGGCTGGAGGCCCTGGTGCACCCATTCTCTCTCTTTCTCTCTCTCTCCCTTTCTCTGTCTCAAATAAATAGAAAGATAGATAGATGACAGATAGATAGATAGATAGATAGATAGATAGATAGATAGATAGATAGATAAAAAACCTGTCGAGAGAAGTCCCCAGCCTCATCCTGCTATTCTGTGACTGCACCAGAGGGTGGGGGAGGGGGACAACTGCAGGAGAGCCCCCTCCCACACTCTCAGTCTCTCCATCCTGGGTTTCCCCATTCAGAGGTGGGCTGATGGGGAGGAGAGGGGACAAAAGGATACTATGTATGCAGACAGACGGATGGACAGGAATATACACATTGAGATGTGGATGTTACCCCACCTCTTATTATCACACTAGGGCAGCTTGTTTCACAATCCAGGGAGTGGAAAACGGCCCTGTGGCCCTGGGTCACCCCAGAGCCATGTCTGGGTGACTTTGACTGCTTGTATCCTCCGCTTTCTCAGAGCCCAGCCAGGCGGGCCCGGGACCAGTGACCCCAGCCTGACTGGCTTGTGTCTGTGTTGGTTTGGTTTCCAGCTCATGGAGAACGCAGTGTTCACTTTTGAGCAGTTGCTCTCCCCACACCTCCAAGGAGAGGCTTCCAGAACAGCAGCTGCCATTGAGAAGGTTAAGCTCCGGGTTTTAAAGGTAAAACTCTTAACTTTGATTTGTGGGAAGCATCCACCAAGATTGTGACAACCATTACTTTCATGCAGAGTGTGGGGGGGGGGGGAGACCATTTCCCTTTGCCACCTCTCCACCCGTTCTGAAGCATGGAGGACCATTGTTCACCAGTTCTCCCGGCTTCACTTTTATGCCTCTTCTGCCACCTAGTGGCGACTTTAGAGACCACAGAGTCTCAGCACTGTCCCCCAGACAGGGGACGTGGCCCAGGTTATTTTCACCTGACAAACGCATCTTGGCTGCTCGCTGCAAGCATTGTGACGACACTGCAAAGTTGTATGAAAAATAGTCCAGGTATAGCCTCTGTCTTCAGAGCTTACAGTACAGTAAAACTCATTAAATTAGCCAACATTTTAAAGAAAAAACACGAAAAGCTAGAAGGAAAGGAAATACGCTAAGGAAAAGATAAGTGCCACACGAAATTGTTTAAAATGAGCTTTATGCATATGAAAATGGTTGTAATGTGTCTGGGGAGATGGCTCCTTTGGAAAGAGCGCTTGTTGTGTAAACATGAGGATCTGAGTTCAATCTCCAGTACCCACTTAAAAAGCTGGGATGGGGGCTGGAGAAATGGTTTAGTGGTTATGGCATTCACCTGTGAAGCCTAAGGACTCTGGTTTGATTCCCCAGAACCCATGTACGCCAGATGCACAAGGGGGCCCATGTGTCTGGGGTTCATTTGCAGTGGCTAGAGGCCCTGGCATGCTCTTTCTCTCTATCTACTTCTTTCTCCCTCTCTCTTAAATAAATAAATAAATAAAATATTTAAAAAAATTTTAAATCTGGGATGACTACCCATGCCTATAACGTCAGTCCCTGAGAGTGGCAGGGACAGAAGATCACTGGAACTCCCTGGCCAGACAGACTGACTGAACCCTATCAGCCACATGCTCAGTGAGAGGATCCATCTCCAGGAAAGAATGCAGAGGAGCAATAGTGAAGGACCCTTGACATAGTCCTCTGGTCTGCACAACTGCACGCACACAAGCACACACTGTACTTCCACACAGTGCACACACACTAATAAAATGGGTGTGAGAGTAGGAACTTATACGTATAGATGGTATATATTTAAAACTTTGGAAAACCTGTCCTATTTCACACAGATGAGGCAGTCAGAGTGACTTAACTCAAGCTGAACAGAGTAGTCAGCGATGAGGTTAAAGCTGAAGCTATTCTTAAACCTCATCTACCAAAGGTTACTATTTCCTGCTTCCCCCAAGTAGTGCTTTGGAACAGAAGATCAAGGTCCCACAGAGGCTGGCAGGGACTTCCAGAGTTTCTGATCTGTCCTTGGTGCCTCACAGGCAGAAGGAAACTCTGGAACCCAAGTCACTAGGGTTAAAAGCAGTGGAAGGAAGAGGGCAGTGCCCCTGTCATGTGCTCTACCAGAGGACAGGGAGAGAGCAGACACCGAGGTATCCCCGTCCCCCATCTCAGGGTGGAAAGGAACTGGCGTTCCTCTAGCTAACTTCATATCCAGTGTCAGGGGTGATCCCTGTCGTGCTCAGACACCTCCAGAGTCAGAACAACTTGCTTCCTCCTAAGACAGCCCATTCCATCTCTGACACATTTTTCCGCAAGTGCATGGTTTCCCATGTCAGACCGAGGTTCTCGCCATGTGTAATTCTCATTCTACCACGTTTTCCCACGTCCTTTTCCCACACGGTAACCTCGAATTACTTGAACAGAGCTATAATTTTGCTCTGTTATTTATTATCCCCAGTGTAAGTCTGTCTTCTTGTTAACCATTGTCCATCTGACTGGAGCATTGCATTCACATGCTTGTGATGACTCTGCAGATTGTCATCTGCTTGAAGGGACATCTAAAGTCAAGCCATGGTCCCCAGAGTTGGGTGTCCAGTGCAGAACAGAAGGAATCAACTTTCTCATTTGAGACACTAAATTTCCTTGATTAAGAGTCAACTGTATTAATGGAGTTATAAGCCAGGCCCTCTCTTCCCTTGTGGGAGTCATTACAACCCACTGACTCTGCTCACAGGATGGAAGTAACGGATGACCAGAGCTCCCGTGTGCCTACGAGACAGGGGCAAGGAAGTGCCAACTTACTCTCCAGCTTGATCCTCTGCCTCTTTATAAAGCACCTGTCACTTCTTTGGTTTTTCTTGCCTCAGTGTCCATACTTGTAAGAGGGGAGGATGAAACCGACCATGATGTCACAACCCACAACGACTTGTGTGGGAATTACAGAAAAAGCTCCATGAGACCTTGGAATTGCAAGAATCCTCAGAAATTGGGAGGATAGGGAAATGAGATGGGTGGCACAGTTGTTTGGGTGTAAGCAGCAACTAACAGATATGCTTCTGTACCGACAGCAATATGATTACGACAGCAGTACCACCCGGAAGAAGATCTTTCAGGAGGCCCTCCTTCAAATCATGCTTCCCACCGTGCAGAAGGCACTGGCGTCCACATGCAAACCGGTAAGGGGATGGCTTGCTCTAAAGAGCCTGTTCTTATTGTCTCTGAAGTTCAAATGTGTTCTTTTGCTGTGCTGTACTCGCAAATGGTACATGGGGGTGGGGGTTGGCGAAATGTGTTGCAAGTAGTCAGAGGGTAAATATTTTGGGCTTCATGAGCCTCTTTCTGTTGTAGCCCCTTGTCAACTGTGCCCCTTTCCATGCATCGTAGAAGTGCATTGTGCCCTATCTATGATGCTTTTAATAGTTTTAATGGATGGAGATTGTTTTCAAAAAAGCTTTGATCCTAACTTTTCGGGATACTGAATCAGTGTTAGGGGCATTTCTAAAACTTGGATTTATGGGACAGATTCATTAGGAGCTTATCTGCTTCACAGAAAGTATTTCTTTTCCTCAAACATGTTTTTGTTGGATCTTTAAGCAGCAACTTCCTAGATTTGTGGTACTCAGTCCTCCCCTAGCTGGTGGAGGAAGTGTTTGGGGAGTTTTTCTTAAAAGTCTCCCAAGTTCCACTGTCAGTATTTTAATGTAATTGATCCAGAGAATTAAGCACATGACCCAGTTCAATCAATATAGCATAGAAAGCGGGCTTTATAAAATTGGGGACTTCATAGCAATAGAAATGTCCCTCTATTATTTCTTCCCACAGTTAGTCAGCTGGTTGAAAATACAACGGTTCTCTGTTTCTTCAGCAAACATATCTTTAAAATGTACCAGACATGATCTGGGTATTGTGCCACATATCAGGCTTGATCCTGGCCACAGTCCCTGCTGTCCTGGAGTTCAGTGTAGAGGCAGAAGCCAGGTAGTGACTTCATAGAGAAAAGTTCCAGGGAAGGAGCTGAGCTCTGCCCAGGGAATCAAGGAGGATTTCCCAGAGCCATGCTCTCACCCAGAGCTGGTGGATGAATGAAGGGGAGCAGGAGAGAGGCTGTTCAGGCTGACCCTGTGCTCTTCTATTGTTAGAGGAAAAGGCAGAAGCTCAGAGTGGGGGGGGGTAGCTTGTCCCAGGGTTCCATGGACTTACTAAGCACTGAAAACTGTCGGAATCTGCTGGTCACCTGCCATCAATGATGACTTTCAAGCCAAAAGTTACCAAATCCCAAGCTTGGTGTGGTGGTACATATCTTTTTTTTTTGTTTTTTGTTTTTTGAGGTAGGGTCTCACTCTAGCTCAGGCTGACCTGGAATTCACTATGTAGTCTCAGGTTGGCCTCAAACTCATGCGATCCTCCTTCCTCTGCCTCCTGAGTGCATGCACTACCACGCCCATCTTTAATCCCAGCACTTGAGGCAAAGGTAGGATTGCCGTGAGTTTGAGGCCACTCTGAGACTACATAGTGAATTCCAGGTCAGCCTGAGCTAGAGAGAGACCCTATCTTGAAAAACCAAAGTTATCAAATCCCATTGCTAAATGCCTGGTTCTCCAAAAGCTGCATGCTGGGAGATTTGCCCAGCACCAAGTGCCAGGATACTGAATTTATCAGGGGGATAGAAGTCAAAGTATTTTGTTTCCTGCCTGGTCCTCATGCTGATAACAAGAAAGCCGCTTGGAACATCTTGGAAAACAGGGAAGATTAAGGAATGTTTGCATCAAGCCTGGGCTGGCTTGGTATCACAGAGCATTGGAGCCAGTTAGTGGGGAAGCCTCCTTGACTACAGACTCTCCAGTTGGAATAGATCCCGTGCGAGTAAACATACTTCACTTCTAAATATCTTCCTAAGATAAATGAGTCATTGAGCACATATAAAATAAAATGTGGGTGTTAGGGGAATGGCTCAATGGGTAAAGTGCTTGCTGAGCAAACACGAGGACCTGAGTTGGTATCGCCAATACCCATGTAGATGTCAGGTGTGGTGGTACACACTTATAGTTCTGAGGAGTCAGAGACAGGCAGAGCCCTAGGGCCTACTGACTGGCTAGTGCAGCCAAATCAGTGAACTCCAGGTTCACTGAAAGACCCTGTCTCAAAAAAATAGAGTGGAAAACTATTGAGGACATCCAATGTTGACCTCTGGACTCTGCATGCAAGAGCATATACATATCATAAATCTCAGTCAAAAAATGTGTACAAGAAGGTCTACAGTGGTTATATTCAAAACAATCAAAAGTAAAAAAAGCCAGTCATGGTGGCACACACCTTTAATCCCAGCACTCAGGAGGCAGAGGTAGGAGGATTGCCACGCGTTTGAGGCCACCCTGTGACTACAGTGATTTCCAGGTCAACCTGGGCTAGAGTAAGACCCTATCTCAAACTCCACCCCCAAAAGACAGTATAAAAAGTTCAATATCAAATGAATGTGGATGGACACCTTTAGTGTATCCATATAGTGAATGTTGCTCATCAATGAAAGGAGTGGGCAGCTGGTCTCTGCAGCAATGTGGAAAAGTCTGAAAAGAAAACACAGAAGAGATGGTTTCATTTATGTAAAGTTCATGAAGAGGCAGAAATGAATTTATTGTGACACATATCAGATTAGTGCTCATCTCTTAGAGGACTGTGGGGTGTCTGGGTTATGGTCACATGGGTATATTTTTATGTTTAATGTCATTGAGGCATATTTTAAAAGCTTGTGCATGTTACTATATATGACTTATACCTTGATAAAGTACTATGGCACCAATAAAAAAGAAAGGAGATAATGTGGTTATAATAGGAAAAAAAGAGGCCTCAGACTCACTATAAGGCCTTAAGATGATTTTTCAAAAAATTTTTTTAGTTTATTTACTTATTTGCTAGCAGAGAGTGGTAAAGAGAAGAAAGACACACACACACACACAGAGAGAGAGAGAGAGAGAGAGAGAGTGGGCATACCAGGGCTTCCAACTGCTGTAAACGAACTCCAGACACATCCACCATTTTGTGCATCTGGTTTTACGTGGGATCTGGGGAATTGAACCAGGGTCGTTAGGCTTTCAGGAAAGCACTTTAACTGCTGAGCCATCTCTTCAGCACCCTTAAGATGATTTTCTTAAAAACACCTCTCTGTTGTCTTCCCCTTTGAAGGGAAATATGAAATGTTCCCAGTACACGGAAAGGGAAAGGAGCAACCATTGGCTGAGTGCCTCCTGAGCATAGTTACCAGGTTCAAGGTTGTGCGAGGTGCTGAGCACAGTGCTTGCAGAAGGAGCACAGTCAGAGACGGCTGAGCTGTCATCCAAACACCTTTTACCCATAGGCAATACGGCTGTCCTCCCACACACTTTGAGGAGGGGAGCATGAGTGGGAGTCGTCCTTTCCATCTCTCTCCTGAGAGCAGGCACCTCATGCCTTATCTTCTTTTTCTTTTCATTCATTTTTTATTAGCATATATTCATTGTATAAAACAATAGGTTTCATTCTATTTTCATACAAGTATAAGATATATTTTTATCACGTTCACCCCCATTACTCTTTTTCTTTCCCCTCTCCACTCTGACCAATTTGCTTTCTTTCTACTTTCATGCTTTTTTACATTTTTTTTTAATTTGAGAGAGACAGACAGAGAGACAGACAGAGAGAGAATGAGCATTCCAGCAGCCTCTCAGCCACAGTGAACAAACTCCAGACACGTGCACCCCCTTATGCACATGTGTGACATTGCATGCTTGCATCATTTTGCATCTTATTAAACATGGGACCTGGAGATTCGAATGGGCGTTCTTAGGCTTCAAAGGCAGGCACTTTGCTAAGCCATCTCTCCCGCCCCCTTGTTAATTTTTCTTTGTATGTGTTGTGTTGTGTATGTGCACACTCATGTGAAGATGAGCTGCGCATGCCTTCATGCACAGCTTCAGGTTTCTAGGATGAACTTTTAAACCAGACACAGTTTATAGGAGGAATTTTAGGATTTATTGAAACTTTCAGATCCAGGGGAAGTTCCTTAATGGCAGAAGCAGCTGGCCCCCTTTCACAGATCCACACAGAAAGAAAAGCAACCACCACCAGCTCCACCAAAAGCAAGCACACTCCAGGATCCCCAGGCAGAGCTCGAGCACTCTGCATACCTTGGGCTGGAATTCAGATCCACACCCAAGTAACATTAGGGCTGGACCCCAGGTCCACCCACAGTGACACCTCCTCCAGCCAGGCAGCTAGAAATCCAAGTTACAGCTTTAATAAAACATTTGAATCTATTGGGGGAAATAAATTCAAACTACCACAAGAGCCAATGCTCAGCTTTTACATGCATGTCGATGATCTGAACTCAAGTCCCCATGCTTGCACAGGAAGTGTTCTTACCCACTGAGCCAACTCCACTTGATTTTTTCTAAAATGTAGTCTGCTTATGAGAGAAAATGTAATATTTCTTAGGTCTGGATAGATGGCTTAGTGGTTAAGGTGTTTGCCTGCAAAGACTAAAGGATCCCAGTTCGATTCTCCAGGACCCACGTAAGCCAGATGCACAAGGGGGCACATGTGTCTGGAATTCGTTCTCAGTGGCTGGAGGCCCTGGCGTGCCCATTCTCTCCCTCTCTCTCCCTCTTTCTCTGTCAAATAAATTAAAACTAAAACAAATAAAATATATTTTTAAAAGAAAATGTAATATTTCTCATTGAGTCTGGCTTATTTAATTTAGTATGAGATGTCCAATTCCACCTGCTTTCCTGCACATGACTTAATATCATTATGGCTGAAAAAGCTCACTGTGTAGTTATACTATGCTTTCTTTATCCATTAATCTGTTGATTGGCATCTAGACTGGTTCACATCTTGGATGTTATGAGAGGTCCTGCAATAAACATGGGTGTGCAAGTGTTCCTGGCATGCTAACTTAGATCCTTCAGGTTCATATTCAGGACTGGTATAGCTGGATCACGGGACAGTTATAATTTTAGTTTTCTGAGGACATTCCTACTTGTTTCCATAGTGTCTGACAAAATTACATTCCCACAAACAGTTCATGTGGGTTCCTTCTCTCCCTGCATCCTCCCCAGCATTTGCTGTTTGCTTTTTTTTTTTTTTTTTTTTTTTTTTTGGTTTTTCGAGGTAGGGTCTCACTCTAGCCTAGGCTGACCTGGAATTCACTATGTAGTCTCAGGGTGGCCTCTCGATGATCCTCCTACCTCTGCCTCCCGAGTGCTGGGATTAAAGGCGTGCGCCACCACGCCCGGCTTGCTGTTTGCGTTCTTGATGCTAGCCATTCTGACTGGAGTGGAATGGGATCCTAGTGTAGTTCTGAGTTGCACCTCCCTGATGTCATGACTTTTTCTTTTCATCTTCTTTCCTCTCGTTCTCCAGGAACTTCAGAAATATGAGCAGTTCATCTTTGCAGATCATACCAACATGATCCATGTGGAGAATGTCTATGAGGAGATTCTACATCAGATCCTGCTCGATGAGACTCTGAAAGGTAATGAGAGCTTACCAGGCACTGGAAGGAAGTCTCTATAGAGGGAGCATCCCAGAGGTGTGACACAAAAAGGTAGTAAGGTCAGAAAGAGGAAGAGTGGGGCTGGAGAGATGGCTTAGCGGTAAGGCGTTTGCCTGTGATGCCTAAGGACCCGGTTGGATTCTCCAGGTCCCATGTAAGCCAGATGCATATGGTGGCACATGCGTCTGGAGTTCATTTGCAGTGGTTAGAGGCCCTGGCACGCCCATTCTCACTCTCTCTCTCTCTCTCTCTCTCTCCTCCCCCCAATGTCTCTAATAAATAAATAAAAATAAAATGTTTTTTAAAAAGAAAGAGGAAGAGTGGATATGGGCTTTGGTGTTCTGGGGAGAAAGCAAGGAGAGGGAAGAATGCCAATTTCAACTGGGCATTCATACTCAGTGTACACTGCAATGACCAGTTATGATGGTCCTCTCTCAAAAATCTGAATTCTGGGCTGGAGGGATGGCTTAGTGGTTAAGGTGTTTGCCTGCAAAGCCAAAGGACCCTGGTTCGATTCCCCAGGACCCACGTTAGCCAGATGCACAAGGGGGTGTACACATCTGGAGTTCATTTGCAGTGGCTGGAGGCCCTGGTGCGCCCATTCTCTCTCTTTTCCTCTTTCTCAGTGAAATAAATAAATAAAAATAAAGTATTTTTTTTTTAAATCTGCATTCTGTGAGACGAGAATGAAAGCTTTATTTTCCAGAGGAGAAAATGAGGCTTAGAGGGGTTTAATGGAGGCTCTGTCCAGAAGGTCTGTCTTCACTGCACTGTGCTAGACAGAACAAAGGAAACGCATGCTCAGGCACAGGCTGAAGACCTCTCCCAGAGCCAGGAGGAGATGATTCCAGCAATGTGACTTGACCACTGCTCTCTCAGCACATTCCTCACCTCCATTCGCCCAGAGAGAGACACAGGACAATAGCATGGTGCCCTGCGAACCTTGTTAGGACACTGGCATCCAGTGGGCTATGTGACGGGGCCTGGCATAGGATTAGAGTATGAGCAGAAAAACTTTGATGAAAATACAGTGGAGCGGAGCTGCCATTATTTTGTGGGAGCCAAGCTTATTTTGTATCACTAAAATGGTTCCACAGAGAAAACTGGCCCGGCACAAGCCCCAGGTCATAGTAGCTAATCACAGGGCTCCAAGATGGAGAAGGCAAAGGTGTCAGCGCTATGTCTGCACAAAGGTAGGGCTCAGTCAAGGCCATGGTCAGCTCACCAAGGGCACTTCTGGGTGAATTGGAGGAAGATTTCTTTCCTCTAGACACTTCCCTCTTCCTGAAAATTGCCATAATATACTGTCAGAGCAGGACACTTCTGCTGGCAGCTGAAAAATTATACGGAATGCATAGGCCTGTGTGGTCGCTGACATGAGTGGCACCACTTGGAGGCGGTGGTGTTGTGCATAGCAACCCTGCACAGATGTAGGCAGAGGCCTGTGGTCAGAATGTCAGCTGTTGCTGTTTGTGTTTTTACTGCCTTTCTCCTGTCATGCCTTTGAAGCTGGGTATTACAGGCTCAACCAAGTCCTTTCAGCGGTACACTCCACCCTGAACACCTACTACACATTCAGGACCACACTGAAAATGCAGGAAAGTATAAGGCCCATCCCTGCCCTAGAGGAGTTCCCAACCAGCCACACATCTTGGCAGCCAGTGGCATTGACACAGGAGGATGCTGTAGTTCATGAGCTCCTTGAAAGCAAAGGCTGCATTTTCATCTCCTCTGGATTCTTGGTGATGGCCCCATAATAGATACCTGGCAAGTGTTTCCCATTTAAACACACAAATAAATAAATGAACACTACCAGCTTGAGAGTCTTGGAATGGTTTGAGGTCTTTGGCCATTAGAGAAAAGTTACCTGGAAGAAGGTAGACATAAGATAGGCCTTGGAATGGAGAAATGGCTGCAGGGGCTGATGGAAATAGTTAAGATAAAATCAGAAAACCCAGGTTTGGGGGCTGGAGAGATGGCTTAGCAGCCAAGGCACTTGCCTGTGAAGCACAAGAACCCAGGTTTAATTCCCCAGTACCCATGTAAGCAAGATACACAGGGTTGTATGTGTGTCTGGAGTTCATTTGCAGTGGCTAGAGGCCCTTGTGCACCCATTCTCTCCCTCCCTCCCTCTCTTTCTCTCTCTCTGTTTCTCTCCCTGCCTCTTTCCCCCTTCTCTCTAAAAAATAAATAAAAAATAAACCATTTTTTTAAAAAAAGAAAACCCATGTTGGTTTGGCAGTGTTAATGTTATGTTTTGTTTTCTGGCATCTTTCAGTGATAAAGGAGGCCGCTATCCTGAAGAAACACAACTTATTTGAAGATAACATGGCTTTGCCCAGTGAAAGTGTGTCCAGCCTGACAGATCTAAAAACCTTCACAGGGTCAAACCAGAGCAACCCAGCCAGCAGAATGTCTGCCCTTCTGCCAACAGCTCCAGATAATGAGCCCCCGAGCAATGACGTGTTCCAGGAACCAGAAGAAAAGAAGCAGCCTGAGGTGTCTGGCTCGCTGGATGGAGAAAACCTTTCTCTCCCGGAGCCCCAGCCTCCTTCAGGTGGGGATGAGCAGAAGATTGCATCAGGTATGGAGAAGCCTGCTATGAATCCTGGGGCTGCAGAGGACATGATAGGACCCCTGAGCACACATCTACCACAGACGGAGGGTGGAGGGACCTCTGAGGATGAAGAACGCATCCATGAAAAGCCAGCATCCATTGTTGCTTCAGGATCCTTGAAGGAGCTGAGAGAGATGTTGACCGTGACCACTGAAGTGCCAGTGGAGCGTGCCACAGATGAAAATGAAGAGAGTGAAAACCAGATCCACCCAGGGGCCAGTGAAGCAGCTGAGACCCAGCAGGACAACTGCGACGACAGTGACGTCAATGAGAAGCAGACCCAGCCTTCCCTTCTGGAAGTCAAGGCCCCTGGGATAGACTTGGCAGCATTTCCAGAGATGAGCAGCCCTGTCACTCAGCCCACTGATAGAGAGCTCACTGAGGATGCCGACCAGTTAGGGTCCATAGGTCCTACAGCAGAGCCAGCTGGGTCTACAAAGGAGCCCACTGGGAATGCGCTGTCAGCAGGAGCTTTCATACAGGACACCCTTGAAGGAGACGAAGCTGTGCATGCTGTAGATGGCAAGGCTGAGCTGCAGAACGAGGCCATGTTAAGTTCTAAGGCCATCTGCCCCATGGAGAGAAATGAGATGCCGCAGGTTTCTGAGGAACAAGAAGCTATAGAAGAGAAAAGCCATGAAACCCTAGCTGTGGCTACAGAGGAGGTCAAGGTGGCCCACGAGTGTCAGTGGGTAGTGGAGAATGCTCCAGACACTGACATCCTAGTTGCACAAGATGATGTGAAGGATGCAGAAGGGTACCAGGAGAGCGCCCCAGAGCAGCCTTCAGAGGAGTGACAGGAACAATGTGGCAGTAGTTTTTCTTTGAACATTGTCTGCCGAAGGGCTATAGTTATGGGTATACATAAGGGTTGCATGTAAATTGCTATAAAAATTATGAAATATGTCCGGAGGAAACATATGCACAAGGCAGACGTTGGAAACTGAACTGCCCACCCTATGAATTATTGCTTTAACATTTTAATAGGAATAACAAAGGCACTGAAGTGTTTGGGGTGAGAGATAGCTAAAGGTGTCTCAGGGAGGGAGACATACTGCAGTAGAGACCGGAACAGAAGGAGCACATTTCTTGATATTCTCTGCACATTTCAACATTACAGCTTTCTACTGCACTTGAAGGCTTTCTCATTTTTAGTGAGAATACAGATGTAGGCTGTAAACTCCAGCCTCACCATCTGTTCTATCAACTTTCCTGTTTCTTAGGGAGCATTAGTCCACAGTTAGGCTACAAGAAAGGGAAGGTCATGTGTACCAAGCACCTTTGCCATGTGCAGCTCTCAGAGCTAGTCATACCCGGGCAGGTCTCAGGAGATGCTGAGTGGAAACACACAGAAGAAATATGTGGTCTATGGGACTGTCTGGACATATTTCCAATTCATCTATCAATTTCTTATTAATTGATCTTGTTGGCTTTTATTAGTTAATCACCTTTGAAGGAAACTCAGATGAGGCGAGGAAATTTCATGCAAACCTGAGAGCCTTCTAAATTAGCTTGACACTGTGCAAAGTGCTCAGCTAAATTAGTTAGTGTAACACCTACCAGTGACACAGACATGATTTGAGCAGCCACTGCATGCCATGTTAGGCACAAAAATAAAAATAAGGCACTCTGTCTCATCTAAATTGAAAGGCCTATGAAACTTTAGAATGAGAGGAAAAAATATTTTCTTCCAAGTTTCAATTTTTGAACCATTCAAGTTCTCTCCCTCTCTCTTTTTTGTTTTTGGTGGGGGGGAGGTTGAGGTAGGGTTTCACTCTGGCTCAGGCTGACCTGGAATTCACTATGTAGTCTCAGGGTGCCTGTTTTCTGGCATCTTTCAGTGATAAAGGAGGCCGCCATCCTGAAGAAACACAACTTATTTGAAGATAACATGGCTTTGCCCAGTGAAAGTGTGTCCAGCCTGACAGATCTAAAAACCTTCACAGGGTCAAACCAGAGCAACCCAGCCAGCGGAATGTCTGCCCTTCTGCCAACAGCTCCAGATAATGAGCCCCCGAGCAATGACGTGTTCCAGGAACCAGAAGAAAAGAAGCAGCCTGAGGTGTCTGGCTCGCTGGATGGAGAAAACCTTTCTCTCCGGAGCCCCAGCCTCCTTCAGGTGGGGATGAGCAGAAGATTGCATCAGGTATGGAGAAGCCTGCTATGAATCCTGGGGCTGCAGAGGACATGATAGGACCCCTGAGCACACATCTACCACAGACGGAGGGTGGAGGGACCTCTGAGGATGAAGAACGCATCCATGAAAAGCCAGCATCCATTGTTGCTTCAGGATCCTTGAAGGAGCTGAGAGAGATGTTGACCGTGACCACTGAAGTGCCAGTGGAGCGTGCCACAGATGAAAATGAAGAGAGTGAAAACCAGATCCACCCAGGGGCCAGTGAAGCAGCTGAGACCCAGCAGGACAACTGCGACGACAGTGACGTCAATGAGAAGCAGACCCAGCCTTCCCTTCTGGAAGTCAAGGCCCCTGGGATAGACTTGGCAGCATTTCCAGAGATGAGCAGCCCTGTCACTCAGCCCACTGATAGAGAGCTCACTGAGGATGCCGACCAGTTAGGGTCCATAGGTCCTACAGCAGAGCCAGCTGGGTCTACAAAGGAGCCCACTGGGAATGCGCTGTCAGCAGGAGCTTTCACACAGGACACCCTTGAAGGAGACGAAGCTGTGCATGCTGTAGATGGCAAGGCTGAGCTGCAGAACGAGGCCATGTTAAGTTCTAAGGCCATCTGCCCCATGGAGAGAAATGAGATGCCGCAGGTTTCTGAGGAACAAGAAGCTATAGAAGAGAAAAGCCATGAAACCCTAGCTGTGGCTACAGAGGAGGTCAAGGTGGCCCACGAGTATCAGTGGGTAGTGGAGAATGCTCCAGACACTGACATCCTAGTTGCACAAGATGATGTGAAGGATGCAGAAGGGTACCAGGAGAGCGCCCCAGAGCAGCCTTCAGAGGAGTGACAGGAACAATGTGGCAGTAGTTTTTCTTTGAACATTGTCTGCCGAAGGGCTATAGTTATGGGTATACGTAAGGGTTGCATGTAAATTGCTATAAAAATTATGAAATATGTCCGGAGGAAACATATGCACAAGGCAGACGTTGGAAACTGAACTGCCCACCCTATGAATTATTGCTTTAACATTTTAATAGGAATAACAAAGGCACTGAAGTGTTTGGGGTGAGAGATAGCTAAAGGTGTCTCAGGGAGGGAGACATACTGCAGTAGAGACCGGAACAGAAGGAGCACATTTCTTGATATTCTCTGCACATTTCAACATTACAGCTTTCTACTGCACTTGAAGGCTTTCTCATTTTTAGTGAGAATACAGATGTAGGCTGTAAACTCCAGCCTCACCATCTGTTCTATCAACTTTCCTGTTTCTTAGGGAGCATTAGTCCACAGTTAGGCTACAAGAAAGGGAAGGTCATGTGCACCAAGCACCTTTGCCATGTGCAGCTCTCAGAGCTAGTCATACCCGGGCAGGTCTCAGGAGATGCTGAGTGGAAACACACAGAAGAAATATGTGGTCTATGGGACTGTCTGGACATATTTCCAATTCATCTATCAATTTCTTATTAATTGATCTTGTTGGCTTTTATTAGTTAATCACCTTTGAAGGAAACTCAGATGAGGCGAGGAAATTTCATGGGCACATGCAAACCTGAGAGCCTTCTAAATTAGCTTGACACTGTGCAAAGTGCTCAGCTAAATTAGTTAGTGTAACACCTACCAGTGACACAGATGTGATTTGAGCAGCCACTGCATGCCATGTTAGGCACAAAAATAAAAATAAGGCACTCTGTCTCATCTAAATTGAAAGGCCTATGAAACTTTAGAATGAGAGGAAAAAATATTTTCTTCCAAGTTTCAATTTTTGAACCATTCAAGTTCTCTCCCTCTCTCTTTTTTGTTTTTGGTGGTGGGGGAGGTTGAGGTAGGGTTTCACTCTGACTCAGGCTGACCTGGAATTCACTATGTAGTCTCAGGGTGGCCTCGAACTCATGGCGATCCTCCTACTTTTGCCTCCTGAGTGCTGGGATTAAAGGCGTGCGCCACCATGCCCGGCTTTCTCTCTTTCTACCAACAGAATCATGGTTTGTTTTCTGAAGGGAGTGAATGAAATAGCCAAAGTGTGTATCATTAAGTTCCACAGATGTTACGAGAGGTAGAAATCATTTTGTCATTTAGCAAGTTAGTTGAATCCCTTCTAGGTGTCAGTCATTGGGCATACCATGATGAAAAGTCTGCTGTTCCTTCTTCCTGAAAGGAAATGGAAAGAAGTACATCTTTTAAATAGATCATAATCAGGGCTGGAGAGATGGCTTAGCGGTTAAGGCATTTGTCTGCGAAGCCTAAGGACCCTGGTTAGATTATCCAGGTCCCACATAAGCCAGATGCACAAGGGGGCACACGCGTCTGGAGTTCATTTGCAGTGGCTAGAGGCCCTGGCACACCCATTCTCTCTCTCTCTTTCTCTCTCTCTCTCTTTCCCTCTCTCTGTCCTTAATAAATAAATAAATAAAAATTGAATAGATCATAATCTTCAACTGTTAATACTCAAGATGGACTGGATTTACTACCTGAAGATTAAAAATATGTATCCTGCCTAGCATGGTGGTGCACGCCTTTAATTCCAGCACTTGGGAGGCAGAGGTAGGAGGATTGCTGTGAGCTCAAGGCCACCCTGAGAATACATAGTGAATTACAGATTAGCCTGGACTAGAGCAAGACCCTACCTCAAAAAAACAAAACAAAAAAAAGTGTCCTCCCATGCCTGTAATCCCAGCACTCAGAAGGCAGAGGTAGGAGGGTCACTGTGAGTTCGAGGCCAGCCTGGACTATAGAGTGAGTTTCAGGTCAGCCTGGGCTAGAGTGAGGCCCTGCCTTGCAAACAAGCAAACAACAAAAAGCAAAAATTGTGTATTCTGTTGTTCTTCAGAAAAACCACAGATTACTTCCTAAAAGTTTCAGTCCCACATAAGTAGGACTGAGGTTTCCTTCCACAAATTTTAATATTTGAGTCCAAATGTCCCCAAAGCTTGCTCTGTTCATCAGCAGAGGTACAATCTTTAGTGAAGCTGAGACACCGTGCAGCCATTTCACCAGCCCTCCCATGAAGAATTTCTAAGATTTATGTCACAACGGATGAATAATAATCAGTATTAGTATCAGCACAATCTCATTTTGCCTTTCTTTCTTTTCTTTTCTTTCTCTTTTTCAAGGTAGCATTTTGCCTTTTCTTAAAGAGTGTGTAGACCCCCTTCCAATCCTCTGTGCAAGATCCCACTGTAGGTGAGGAAGGGAGAGGCTAGTCCCTTGCTCACCCACACCTGGCCTTCAGCATGCTGTATTGAAATTGTAATCACTTCCTGCCTCACCCTGAAAGCTCCTTTCTTCAAGGACAGAAACTAGGGATTAGTCATCATAGTGCTTCCTGCTAGGAACCCACAGCCTTAAATAATGGTTTTGTGCATCCCAAGTAGCTTTAATACTCCAATGCCTGGCATAGGAACTGGCGCGCATCAGGCTGCTCAGGAAATGTGAGAACTGAACATCCAGCGCACTGCTGCCTTACTGTCTCTCACAGAGCTAATGTGGGGCTTGCTGTTAGCAGGGAGATGTTTTGAATTAGGCTTTCTGACCTTGTTGGGTCTTCCCATAAATAAAATCCAAAGTCCATGGGGCAGGTGGCCAAATGGGCAGAAGCACTGCCCAGTAAGGCAGGGAACCAAAAGAACAGTGCTCGGCCCCACAAATACTGTCCTTGTCTCTGGGAGAATCATGGCTACAATGGAGACCCAACTCAGGCCAACTTCACTTCAGGGTGCTCCAGTCCCTCGCTTCCTTTTCTCACCTCAGGACTCCTTGTGCCCTTTGGGAAGCTATGAGCTTTTCCATTTCACTGAATCGGCAGGATGAATATCAGTGCCAATCCTGAAGGACAGAGAAAACTGGGCGCTAAGTGGCACCACAAAGAACTCGTCTGTATATATTTCACACAGATGAGCTCTCTGGAATAGTTAGGACAAGCATTAAATCAGAAGATGGAACAAGAAACTGAAGTGTATTAAAAGACTGACTATTTGTGGTAACAGGTTGCAGGGGCTAGCTTCACGTTACTCTGTGCTTGTCGTTTTGCAGGTTTGTATGCATTGTTCTAGTGGGTTTCAGGTGGGAGCAAGGCGACTGTGGTCTACATGACCAACCACATACTGTCTTTGGGAGCTTTTGTCCTGTGCAAAACTATTAGAGATGCATAAAACCTCCAAAAATGGTTTGTTTTTTTTTTTTTTTTTTGGCAAAAACTCCATGACTTTAAACCAGTTATTGATCTTTAACAAAGAAATTTCCTTGAAATAACTGACCTGTCATTTTTTCCTATGTAGCGTGGAGCATAGCACTGTGTGGCATTATGTAAAGTTAATTTCCTTTAGAGAAAAGGGTTTGGAATATTATAAAATTAAGATTCCAATTTGTCTTTATGAAAAGGCTCAGTGTGTAGGCTTTATATCTTATTATTATAAAGATTATCAAGGGCAAGGGATAAGGCTTGGTCAGTAAAGTGCTTGCTTTGCAAGCATGAAGACCTGAGTTTGAGTCCCAAAACACATATTTTTTTAAAAGCTAGGCATGGAAGCAAATGTTTGTTATCCCAGCACGTGGGAGGTGGAGTCAGGTGGATCCCTGTGGCTTGCTGGCCATCTAGCCTAGCCTAATAAGGTGGGTTCCAGGCCAGTGAAAGACACTTCTCAAAAAAGTGGACTGCTTGTTGAGAAACAATACCTGAAGTTGTTCTCTAGCCTCATCATACATAGCGTACACACACACAACACACACACATACATGCAGAACACATGAACACACGCTCATGTGCAAAAAGAAAAAAAGAAAAGCTTCTCAAGTTTGCTTTGTAACTCTCTAGGTTAGAGCCAGTAATTTCAAGGCTCCCAGACAAAATGATTTTAATTCATCATGTTGAAATAACTGTTAAATGCTAGAGATCCTGGGCTCAGCCTAATACTGCAAAATAAAAAGAAAAAAGAAAGGAAGGAAGAGAGGAAATGGAGGATGACAAGAAGAAGAGGAAAGAAAAAAGAAAACCCCTTCATGATATGTGCGAGAATAAGTAGTCATTTTTAATATGCAGAAAGGGAAGATATCACTGGCCTAAACAGTGTGGGTCTTTACCGTTTCCTGGGGTCGGTGGCCACCAAAGTCCTGGGCAAGCGGGGAAGAGTTTGGGGGGAAAGCAGGGTCCATCCTGGAGCAGCAGGTGAGTGCAACAACATGACAGGCAATGAACACCTGGGAGACTGTCTGATGGACAGAACTCGTTTATTCAAAAGGGGAATGGGTTTATAAACACTTGGGGAAGGTTGAGATGGCGCATACAGACTATGGTGAACAGATGCATAGTTTATGGATTGCTTTCTCATTGGTGAAAGAACTAGTAACTCCAAAGCTGTGGGGGGAGGAATTGCGAGAGAGAGAAGGGGAATGGAGGAAGGCTGTGACTTCAAAGCTGTGGGGGAGAGAGAGATGGTGGAAAAGCTACATGACTTCAGCCACATAAGGGTCTCTTGGGCAGCTGGCCACAAGGTCAGGAACTATGGGGGCAAAGTCTGACTTATGGAATAGTCAGAGCCTTTTGGGGTCCAGTTCTGCCCACTCTGGGCGATGACGGGGCACACTACAACCTACAACTGAGTTTAGGGAAGGCCAGTTACCGTCGCCAGGGGCTCCTGACGACAGGTCCAGCTGCAACCCCACAGCCCAAGGTCCCTGGCCATGTCCAACAGTTCAGGCCAGCCTCCTCACAGTCCCAGCCCATTTTTAAGCAATGTCCAACAAACAGTAATATGGTTTCATTAGGTGAGAGGAAGTTGGCAACATGTGTCTTCTTTACCATAAACACAGGGGTGGGGATGGCCTTTTAAAGCCTAAATCTTAAAAAAAAAAAAAAAAATCTACACTGTGGTTTTATTTTTGTGCTCACTCTGTAAAGCAAATAAACTGAAAACACTTTGTAACCATGTATTTACTCTGCCAAGTGCCTATATTCCAATAAAACTCTCATCCTTGAAGAGCCGTCCAGATGTCATTTGGAATGGGGCTGGTTTCATCTTTTAAACAATGTCATCCTTGAGCTGGAAGGAATGGTCTGAGTAATGAGAAGGTGAGCCACTCTTTCTGTATTATGGAACTTTCACTTTTCTGTTGTCAGGGAGAAATCTGCTAGGACACCACTTAATGTCAGGTGAAACTAGGCTTTGGTAATGTACATGCTTATTTTTCTAGGAATTGGCTCACATCCACAATGCAGCAATGGGCAATTACTCTTGATGTAATTGAACGGCTGTTCAAACTTAAGTACATTTTCAGTGGATAACACTGAGCAAAGCATTCATTCCTTATGTAATTATAAATAAAACAGCGTTTGCTTGCCAATATTCACAGTTGCTCACTTCTCCATGAATTTGCTCATCCAAAAAAAATAATAATAATGACTATGTGTCTGTTATATGCAGACAGTGCAGTGAGTGGTGGAGAAATCAGAATGATCACAGTAGTTAGGATACCCGACATGCTTAGACTCAGATTCTCAGGGTGGACATGGCTAGGGAGAACCCAGAACAGACGTTAGCTTCCTCCCTTGACATAAATCTCATCTATAGAGTCAGTCACTCTATACCAACAGCTCCAGTGAAGAGGAAAAGACACATGCAGAAGCCGAGCCCCACAGGGATGGAGACTTTCAGAGTGGCATGCATCTTACCACTCTTTTTCCTTCTGTTTCAAATGTCCAGTGTTGGGGGATCATTCAGAGTGTCCCTCCTGGCCTTCTATTTAGGGACAATGATCAAATTGGAATTGTGGGTAAGAGAGTTGGATGAAGCTCTGCATTTTTTTTCTTTCTTAGATTGTATTGTTACTGTGTGCAGCTTAGAAAGGACAGGTGAAGCCGGGCAAGGTGGTGCAAGCCTTTAATCCCAGCACTCGGGAGGCAGAGGTAGGAGGATCGCCATGAGTTCAAGGCCACCCTGAGACTACATAGTGAATTCCAGGTCAGCCTGGGCTAGAGTGAAACCCTACCTCAAAAAACTAAAGCTAAAACAAAACATAAAAAAGAGGTCTTGGGAGGGGGCTCCTATGAGAGTCTTTCCCCAGCCACATTTGGAGCTGCCTCTGTTGAACATCCCTGGATCCTTGCCATAGACTCAGTTCTTCAAAATCATCTGGCCATCCGTTCTTCCTCGGATCAATTCTTCCTTTTTGTGAAAGAGTCAGGACAAGTCAGTATATGAGACCCACTCTACCCCAACGCCGAATAACGTGTTCTGGACTCTCACCCTAGTTTATGTTCCCACCTCTGGTCATGTTCTCTTGGGATTGCAACCATCTACCTTCTCTGTCCTTTTGTGTGGAGACCATGCCTTCAATCCACGCATCCTTAGCAGAAGAGGATCCTGGCATGGAGCATACTGTCTGCATATAACTATATATATATAGTTTATTTATTTATTTGAGAGAGAAAGAGGTAGAGTGAGAGGGAGAGAGAATGGGCACACCAAGGCCTCTAGCCACACTGCAAATGAACTCCAGATGCACGTGCCTCCTTGAGCACCTGGCTTACATGGGTCCTGGGGAATTGAACTGGGGTCATTTGGCTTTGCAGGCAAACACTTAACCGCTAAACCATCTTCTTCAGCCCCTAAGATCTGTTTTAATAAGGAATCTTAGCCATATGTTTCTGCACACCCATACCTCTAAAAGGGAGTATTAGAGCCTTTTTTTTTTTTAATCAAGCCAGCTGCTATGAATCACACCTGGTTTTCAGGACAGTAGCCGCCACTGGATTTTCCTAAGATTCCTTTGATATAAGTTATCTAAAAAGGTTAAGAACGTCACCTTTGCAGTCAACCAAGCGTGCAAACCACAAGAAAAAGCTCATAGTTCTGGTCAGCTCTCTTCTTGTAGTTGGGCAGGGGCCAAGGAAAAGGAGGTCCTTGCTTCATAGAGAGTTCAGTCTAGAAGCGAGTGATGAATCTTCAAGAAGAGGAGGGAGGGTACTGGCAACAAAAATGAAGGATCGCTTCTGATTCCAAGAAATTTTGAATTTGGTCCTTGAACCTATTCTGCCTGCCCTTTGTTCTTGCTTCTTATTTCTCCTCTCTGTTGTGCACTAAATCCTCAATGCAACTGCTTGAAGAAGTCTCGATGAAAAACTTGCACCAGGATTCCTTTACCCAGCCCTGACATGCTCTTTCTAGGAACCTTAAGTCTTCTGTGGGTGCAGCTCCAGACCCTCTGCAGACCTGGGTGTGCTCCCCTTTTCTGGACTCTACACAGATTATATACTATACCATATATGTATGCATATATGATTTTGAGGGCTCTCTTAGTGTTAGCATTCCAAAAGGGGTGGGATGTAAGACAACTGGGCTAGGAAAGTGGATTTATGGGTGACTTTGATTCTGGTAAGATGTCAACTTCTCAGTGCCCATTTGCTTTCCAGTCTGTACTGAGGCCTGTGTTATATGAGGAAGAGGTTTCCTGATCAGTGCTTTGGGAGAAAGAATATGTTAGAGGAAAGGAAGTTATTTTTATTTCTGTCCTGTTAGAGGTTTCAAGTTTTGAAGCCTTGATTTTTTTTCTTTTTAAAAACAATTAACCATTACCCTCTCTCCATTTTTTTTCTGCATTGATAACTAATTTCAGTTATTCCACATCAGGAGCTAGTCAATAGAAAAGAGCCACTCCTCTTTTCAAATCCCACTTTGGAACTCATCACTGCTTGTAAGCTTGCTTTGCTTTCTTTGAGGGCCTTTGTGAGACACTTGTGTGGCTGTCACCTCAGAAGACAACTTGGTCTAGTCATTTCACCTTTGTAAGATTAGCTTATTTGTAAAACAGGAATAGAATAGTCACATCATAAGATGATTGTAAGGATTTAAACAGATGATTCATAATAGATAGTTAAGTGCAGATGAATGAAGTAGGGCTCAGAGAAAAGAAACCTCCTTGAAGGTTCTTCTAGAGGTGACTCCTGAAGGTCAGACCTAGTAACTAGTTGGACCAAGGGTATCATTTAGCCACCTCTACAAAACAAACCACTTCAGAACTTTTAGCTTAATATAGTAAGCATTTATTACTGCTCAGTACCCTACCAGTTAAGCATTAGATAATCAGTTTTCTGATTAGGGCTGTTTCTCTCAACACGTTTGGGAGTTGGCTGGCTGTATGCTGGTCTAGTGCACATATAACCTGAACAACCGAACTGCATGCCAGCTGGTCTCCTATTTCGGCACACTAGCTATAGTTGGCAAATGAGGGAGAGTGGGGGGGGGGAGGAAAAGCAGAGGGGAAAGGGAGAGGCAGAGGAAGAGAAGAAAGAGAAGGCAGCAAAAGTTTTTTTGAGTCCTTGGTGCAAAACTGTAGCACCGCTTCCTCTATAATCTATTGACCATAACAAGTCAAAAGGGCAGCCAAGTTTTAAGGGATAGGAGAACTGCAAAATTATACCATGTTGGGCATAAATCCAGGAAGCCATTAACCAGAGCCATCTACCTTACCAGAATCCTATGACTTAAACCCATATTCTTACACTTACCCCACAGATATGGCCACTCCCCTCACTTTTCCTAAGGCTTATTTATTTATTTATTTATTTGAGAGAAATAGTATGGTCATGCAAAGGCCAGATGCTCCTGCAAACAAACTCCAGGTGCATGTACCACTTTGTGAGTCTGGCTTTAGGTGGGAACTGTGGAATTGAACCCAGGTCAGCAGGCTTTGCAAGCAAGTGCCTTTAATCACTGAGCCATCTCCCCAGGCACCCAAAGCCAATTTGCTACAGCAGTCAGAATCACTACTGGATGTATATCATTTGCAACTGAAAGCATTTGATTTATCAAAGAATTTTCATGTTTGCATTGGTTCTGAAAATGAATTGCCTATTAAAATGTCTTCTAGAATTTATAAACCTTATAAGCAGAAAGAGCTAAAGGGTTGTTTTTTTTGTTTGTTTTTTTGTTTTTTTTTTTTTTTTTTCCAGCTGAACATGGTGGCAGGCACCTGTGAATCCAAGCTACTTGAGAGGCTGAGACAAGAGGATCACTTGAGCCCAGATGTTTAAGACCAGTCTGGTCAACACAGTTAGAACCCAACTCAAAAGAAAAATAAAAAGTAAATAAACAGGGCTGGAGCCTGATAACCCTGGTTCAGTTCCAAAGAGATATGCTTTGGAGTTTACAGCGGCCCCCCCGGCATACCTATACTTACTCTCTCTGTCTGCCTCTTTCTCTCTGTCTCAAATAAATAATTTCTTTTTTGGTTTTTCGAGGTAGGGTCTCACTCTAGCTCAAGCTGATCTGGAATTCACTATGTAGTCTCAGGGTGGCCTTGAACTCACAGCGATCCTCCTTCCTCTGCCTCCCAAGTGCTGGGATTAAAGGAGTGTGCCACCACATCCAGCTTCAAATAAATTTTAAAAAATTTTAAAGCAAACAAACAGCCAGGGATGGCATAGCTTATTATCCCAGTACTTGGGAGGTAGTGGCAGGAGGATTAAGAATTCAAGGGGATCTCCAACTGCATATTGACTTTCTAGACCAGCCTTGGTTACATGAGGAAACTCTGTATCTCAAAAACAGAACCCCCAAAGCAAAGCAAATAAATAATAGTTGTTCTCTCTCTCTCTCTCTCTCTCTCTCTCTCTCTCTCTCTCTCTCTGTCTCACACACATACACACACAGGTAGGGTCTCAGTCTAGCCCAGGCTTGACCTGGAATTCACTATGTAGTCTCAGGGTGGCCTCCAACTCATGGCGATCCTCCTCCCTCTGCCTCCTGAGTGCTGGGATTAAAGACGTGTGCCACCATGCCTGGCAGTATTTTTAAACTAAGAGATTTACCTCTCTAAGTTAGCAAAAAGAAAATCACATTGCTTATATATTGCTTAGGTTAATTATAAGAAAACCTATGGTAATGGCCAACATATTAATTAGCTCAAGATGAGTGACAGCGTGTCATCTGTGACAGTTTATAATTTCAGACAATGGAGCACAATGCTTTCTCTAGTCACGTGTTTCCAAACAGACATGCTTTTCTACGCCAAATTATCATAGTGCATTAGTCAAGGTCCTCTAGAGGAACAGTATGAATAAAACAAATCCATGTTCTAAAGGGGATTTATTAGGTTAGCGTACAGGATACAGGCTGTGCAGTTCAACAATGGCTGTCCATGGGCTGGAGAACTGAGTAGTTGCTACTCAGTCCACAAGGCTGGATGCCTCAGTAGTCCCAATTTGGGACATGTTGAAAGGCCAATGAGGCAGGGTTCCAATAGGGTAGACACATGCACACAGGCAACCAGGTGAAAGGCTCTGTGTTCTCTTAGTGCTGCTTTTTAAAAAACATATATTTTTATTTATTTATTTAAGACACACAGAGAGAGAGAATGAGCATGCCAGGGCCTCCTGTCACTGCAAATGAACTCTAGACTTGTATCACTTTTGTGCATCTGGCTTTGCATGGACATCTGGGGATCGAACCTGTGCCATCAGGCTTTGCAAGGAAGTGCCTTTAGCCGCTAAGCCATCTCGCCAAACCACTGGGAAGGCTGCCCACTCTGAGGGAAGGTTTTCCTCCCTCAGTTAATCCCTCCTGGAAATGCAGTCACAGACTGTCTGTTACTTGATTCCTAATCTGATCAGGTTGGCCAAGTTGACAACAGAACTTAACCATCACACATTGTCTTCAGAAAAGGCTACAGTCTTTGGAGGAGAACAACATGTAGCCAATTTTGAAGGAAACATTGTTTTTCCTTTCTTGAAATTAAATCTGTACTCCAAACTTCTAGCTAGAAACTCAATTTCCTATCAGCAAACAAGGAAGGATTTTACTTGTTGCTTCATCCTGCCTGGTTCGTGTTCTTTCTTCTTTGTAACCCTCAGGCAAACATTCACTTCCCACTTCCTTTATCTGTGGAAATATGAGTCCCAGGATATAACATTCTTTTTAAAAAATGTACATGTGGGACTGGAGAGATGGTTTAACAGTTCAGGTACATGCCTGTGAAGCCTAAGGACCCTGGTTCGATTTTCCAGGTCCCACGTAAGACAGATGCACAAGGGGGCACACACGTCTGGAGTTCGTTTGCAGTGGCTGGAGGCCCTGGTGTGCCCATTCTCCCTCTCCCTCTCTCTATCTCAAATAAATAAATAAATAAATATTTAAAAAAATTTTAAGTACATGTGTACATGCACATGTGAGCATGTGAGTGTGGAGTGTGGAGGACAACCATGCAACCATGGTGCATCAGGAAGGCTGTGGAGATAGCATTTTTGAAACAGATCTTTCATTGGTCTGGAATTAATCAATTAGTTCAGTGAGCCCCAGAGAACTTTGAATCTCTGCTTCCCCAGTATATGGCACAATGCAGGCCTGGTCCTAGCCAGACTGCATGGCAGAAGAAACCAGGAAGTGGCTTCTGTGAACATGGCGTTCTGCGCAGGCCTGGCGTGACAACAGCTATAGTCCCATGCTCGTGAGAAACCTGCTACTAGATGACCTGTCCAGAGACAGGCTGTCATTGGTCAAAAAAGGGGATCACCCCATACAATGATTGGCCAGCCAAGCCCCTTAAAACCCCCTGCACTTCCTTGAATAAACAAATTTGCTGCAGCTCGCCCTCTGCTGCTTCCACCCAACTCCCGGAGTCTGTGATTCCGCATTTCTCACCCCCAACTCGGCAGAAACCCTGCTGTCCCTCCTGGGCTGGCCTAAGGGGGGGAACCCCAACACCCTGCTCTACATTTGGGTTCTGGGGATCAAACTCAGGTCCTTATACTTGAAACTGAGCTATCATTCCATCCAGATCTCTCTCTCTTTCTCTCTCTCTGCATGTGTTTGTGTGTATGAGCATATATACATACCATGGTATGTGTATGCATGCATGTGTGTGTGTGCATGTGCCTGTGCATATGTGCATGTGCGTAGGTCAGAGGACAGCTTTGGGCACGGCTCCTCATCTTTTACCTCATTTGTGGCAGGGTCTCTCATTTGGGTTTGCCAGCCTAGCCGGCCCTCAAGCTTTCAAACAATTCTCCAATCCCACCTCCCTTCTCCTCCTAAGTACACTGAGATTACAGGTGTCCATTCAAGTGTCCAGCTATATGTGGGTTCTGGGGATCCAAAATCAGGTTCTCATTCCTTTTTAAATTTTTTAAAAATCTTTTCCCATGTATGTTAAGGGGCAGGTCTCTTGATGTAAATGAATGCCAGATGCTTGTTCCACTTTTTGTGTCTGGCTTTATGTGGATGGCTGAGGAATTGAACTTGGGCCAGCAGGGTTTGCATGCAAGCACCTTTAGCCACTAAACATCTCCCCAGCACCCCATAAAATTCTTAAAAGCACTTTTCAGCAATATTGTTCTTCCAGTTTTCTCATTAGAATATGGTTGCGCTTAGCAAATCATGACTTTTTAAAAAAAGGTTTATAATACAATTCCACAGCTTTTTTATTTTTGAGGTGCTGGGAATTGCACTCAGGGCCTCAAGGATGTTAGAAGTACTCACCACTTAGCAATATTCACGCCCCATTTCCATACATTGAGTATGTCATCTCACCAAGAGCATTCTGCTCCCAGCACCACTTCAAGCTTCCTTTTTGTGAATTCCTTTGGCTGTTATTGCTGACAACACTGATTTTGGCATTTAGCTATGTGCCAATTTAACTAAACTTTAATGATTTCCTATGAGTTTTGACTCATCACCAGATGGTCAGCTTTTGGAGGATAATGTTTTCTCTAAATGTCTAGACACTCAATATATTCATGGAATCATACACTCATAAGGTTAGAAAATACAGTTCACCCAGTGAAAATGCATCTGTCATGCCTGCCTTTCCTTTCTTACCATGTGGTCATCTGTTCAGGACGGGAAAGTCACTGTCTCCCTAAGGAGCACATTTCATCTCCAGATAGCTGCACAAAGATGTTCTTTCCATGGGGCACTGCCACCAACTTCCCACTTACAGGTACAAGTCTGCCCTTTGTGGCCGTACCCAATATTCTAAGCCCCTTTCCTCATGACAGCCTTCAAACACTTTCAAACTCAGATCTCTTCTCCTGGCAGAAGAGTCCCAAGTCCTCTCGCTCCCTCTCTTCATCCCTCCTCCATTCCTCTCCTGTTCCCTCTCTGTCTTATGTGGCATGGCTTTGAATTCCTATGTTGAGGTTTTTTTTTTTGGATACAGTCAGAGAGAGAGAGAGAGAGAGAGAGAGAGAGAATGGGCGTGCCAGCAGCCTCTCAGCAGCTGTGAATGAACTCCAGATGTGTGCTTGCCCACCCCCTTGTGGGCAAGCACGGCATTGCGCCCTTAGTGTCACTGCGTCTGGCTAAACATGGGACCTGGAGAAACTAATGGGTGTTCTTAGGCTTAGCAGGCAGGTGCCTTAACTGCTAAGCTATCTCTCCAGTGGGTATCTTTTTTTTTTTTTTTTAACTCCAATGAGTCCCTTGTGGTTTCCTCTCTCCTCTCTCATCTCCCTGCACAGCCTCTGCCTGCTAGTCTCACTCTTTTGCTCTTAAGTCTCCTCTATCTCAAAGAATTCTTCAAAGGAGCAAGTCTCCTTCCTTCTTGCTAAAACTTTTGCTTTCAAAACTATGGAAATATGAATGGGGTAAGAATTTTGAAAAACTCCAAAATTATAAAAATAAAAAAAACACTTGTATTTCTGTTTACAAGTCTACCATTATGTTTTTGACTCCATTCTAGAAAGCAAGGGGGAAAGTCGATGGTTTTCAGTCCACTGCGTATTTCTAAAGGTGGAGTTAACCACTCATACCCTTTTAATTTCTGACCCCAGATTGTGGGAATCCATTATTTCAAGAAAATGCCTCTTCTCTGAATACAACTGAGAACAAGTGAGTCGTTTTAATTGTAGTGTTATCTAGAAGGGCTTCCAGGATGCAATCACTGTCCATTACATTTGTCTTATTAACCTCCTTGTGACACTTTCTATTTCCTTTGGAAACTTTGTTTCTAAATAGACATTTATTGATGGAATAGTTTACCTTCTATTATTAGACATATAAAAACAAGACTTTAAAAAAGATGAAGTTAGAATTAAAGGTTTGGGAGTCAGAGGCAAGAATTTGGTAGTTGCAGCTATGGGAATAGAATCCTTGGAAAATCTACAGAAAAGTGAGCTAGGAAACAAACATCGTCTTTGGAGCACAGGGAGAAAAATAGTTCTTAATTCTGTCTCAGTTTCTGTCTCTCTCTCTTTTTAGTTTTTCGAAGTAGGGTCTCACTCTAGCCCAGGCTGACCTGGAATTCACTATGTAGTCTCAGGGTGGCCTTGAACTCATGGCGATCCTCCTACCTCTGCCTCCCCAGGGCTGGGATTAAAGGCGTGCACCACCACTCCCGGCTTCTGTCTGTCTCTTTCTTTCTCTCTCTCTGTGTCTCTCTAAAATAGAAAGCAATGTTGAGCTGGGCATGGTGGTACATGCTTTTAATCCCAGCACTCGGGAGGCAGAGGTAGGAGGATCGCCATGAGTTCAAGGCCACCTTGAGACTATAATAGTGAATTCCAGGTCAGCGTGGGCCAGAGTGAAACCCTACCTCACAAAATAAAAAAAAAAAAAAAAAGTGTATGGATGAAAAGCCAGACAACGTAAGTTGAAGACCAAGCAATCAATGTTATCAAGTGAGGAAGAAAAACTCAGGTATGTATGATAAGACAGGAAATGCATCCATCCCTTGTAGAAAGGTCACCAGAAGCTTGGTAGGACAGAATTCAGATTGAAAGGGAGGTGGACGGAGATAAGCTCCTTTACCTGTCTGCCTTCTCTGCCCTACACCCAACCTGAAGCCTATCTTCCAAGTGTGGCCAGCCTAGAGGAGTGAGCCGGGATCTCTCTACTCACCTTTCAAGTGTTGTGTGGCTTGGCTGGGCCAGTGAACTGAGGTCTCTCCATTGTCATCTCCTTTGTGTCTGCGATGGAACTTCATGCCATAGTAAAGTTGGCAGAGGTTGGATTTTTGCTATTATTGTGGATTTTTTTTTAATTTGAGAGAGAACATGAGACAGAAAGAGGCAAGGAAAGAGAGAATGGTCACATCAGGGCCTTCAGCCACTGTAAACAAACTCCAGATGCATGTGTCCCCTTGTGCACATTTGTGACATTGTGTATTTGTGTCACTGTGCATCTGGCATACGCGGGACCTGGAGATTTGAACATAAGTCCTCAGGCTTCACAGACAAGCACCTTAACCACTAAGCCATCTCTCCAGCCCTATTGTGTGTGTTTTTTTATCCATACATCTTAGTACCACTTTAGAGACTCATATGAAATGTAATTTGCATAAACTTTATTTCACTTCCATAGCAGCAGAAGAAACTCATGACTGCCCATTTCTCTACTTAATGCAGTTGGGTTTTAAAAGTAAGCTCAGAATTCCACTCAGCTAGAATATATTCTGGTTGGTTTAGTAATTTGTTCTAGCCTATGGACATTTTTGTCCCAATTCTGTCATCCAGTGTATTAGTTCTTCTTTTGGCTTTGTGTCATCTGTAATTTGATTTACTTATCATCATTGTTTCCATTCAAGTTACCAAGAACATCAAGTCTCACACATTCAGGCAAGAGTTAGATGGAAAGTGAAGATATGGCTGGGTCTGAGGCCAATAATAATATAAAAATGCTGACACCAGAATTAGTTTTATACCAAAAGTTGTTCAAGGATGGTGAAGGAACTGGATAAGGATAGACATAAAAACCGAAAACTGAGCCAAATCATAACCTAAATGAGCAAATTTAATGCAAAGGACAAACACAGAAGCTGAAGAAATTAAAGGACTATCTAAAGCTATTGCTCAATGGGGGACATGCACATATGGATGCTAACTTTTGAACGTCTAGGTGACTTATTTTTTTCTATCCATGTGCAAGGTATCTGTCCTTCAGAATTCAAAGGACTTTTGTACAAATAAAAACATGATACATAACAGGTCTTCTTGTTCTTCTCTAAGGACTTTATGCCTGGAAGAACTTCGTAGGAGTAGCCAGATAACAACTGCTCATTTACCCAACTAGCAATGCCTACTTCAGTCCTATTTTTACTGGTTGTAAAAAGATGATATTTTATAAGGACAACTGTGGGAGAGGGCATGACTTCATTGGGGTTCTGATGTGGTAGTTCACGGTTTTGTTTCTTATTCTGGAATTTCACCCAGGGTTCATGCTCTTATTATTATTATTATTATTATTATCATTGTTATTTTACTTAGTGTGCGTGTACATGTTTGCATGTGTGCAGGTGCATGCAGAGGGCAGAGGATATCCTTGGGTATCATTCCCACTTTTTTTTTTTTTGAGACAGGGTCTCTCATTGGCCCAAAGTTCACCAATTAAGATAAGCTATCTGGCCAGCAAGCCACAGGGATCCTCCTGTCTCTGCCTCCCTAGCACAGGAATTGTAGACATGCACCACCATGCCCAGCTATTTTCATAGAAGTTGGGATATCAGACTCAGGTCCTCATCCTTGCAAAACAAGCACTTTACCACCTGGGCTATCTCCTCAGCTTACATTATTCTCATTCTTATTCTTTTAATTTGTGATGCTAGCATTGAACCGAGGGCCTGGCACATGACAGGCAAGCATCCTACCACTAAACCACATTCCCACTCCTCAGTTTGTGAGACAAGATTTCCCTTTTTTGCCTAAGCTGGCCTCCAACTCACAATCTTCCTGTTGCTGAAGCCCGAGTTCTGGGATTATGGAGTGTGCCAGTATATCTGGCTTATCATCAATATTATTTTTAATTAGCTAATATTTTTATTGAGAACTTCCATAATTATAAACAATAACCCACAGTAATTCCCTCTCTCTCCCCACTTTCCCCTTTGAAACTCCACTTTCCATCATATCCCCTCCATTTCTCAATCAGTCTCTCTTTTATTTTGATGTCATGATCATTTTTCCTCTTGTTATGATGGTCTTGTGTAGTAGTGTCAGGCACTGCAAGGTGGCTAGGGAGGTGGCTCAGCGTTTAAAGCACTTGCTTGCAAAGTCTGATGGCCCATGTACAATTCCTTACTGCCTACATAAAGCAAGATTCTTAATGGGAAGCATGTTTCTGGAGTTCACTTGTAGCAGCAAGAAACCCTCGTGTATGCATGTATCCTCTCTCCCTCCCTCTCTCTGTCTTTCTAGTAAATATGTGAAAACAATTAAAAGTTATTTTTAATGATATGTTCTGCTGAGTGTAGTGGTGCACAGGAAGTTATCACGCTCTACAGTTGTGGTGATGAATGCAATAGCAGTGTCCCCATCTAAAGTTGGTGGTGACAACTTTTCAAGCCAGTTCCTTGGGATTTTCAAGAGAAGACCAAATTCACATAAATTTAAATTTTAAATTAATTTCTAGGGCCTAGGAAACAAGCAGGTGTTGCTATCCTAATATCTGATAGGATAGACTTCAAACCAGCATTAGTGAGGAAAGATAAAGAACATCACTTTATACTGATTAAAGGAACAATTCAATAGGAAGATATCACAATTCTAAATATATGTGCACCTAACATGGGTGCTACCAATTTCATAAAACAAACACTATTAGACTTAAGGTCACAGATAACACCAAGCCCAGTTGTAGTGGGTGACTTTAATACCCCACTCTCATCAATTGACAGATCATCCCCGCAAAAAATAAACAGAAGAATATCTGGATTAAATGATGTCATAGAATAAATGGACCTAACAGATATCTACAGAACATTCCATCCAAATGCTGTAGAATACACATTCTTCTCAGCAGCACATGGAACATTTTATAAAATAGACCATATATTAGGACACAAAGCAAATCTTAACAAATCCAGGAAATTTGAAATAATTATTCTGTCTGATCACAATGGGATTAAACTACAAATCAGCAACAAGAAAGACTAAAAAGCACACACAAAACCATGGAGACTAAATAGTTCACTACTGAATGATGAATGGGTCATTAAAAGAAATCAAAAAAATTCCCAGAATAAAATGATAATGATAAAACAACATACCAAAACCTTTGAGACACAATGAAGGCAATCCATAGAGGGAAATTTATAGCTTTAAGTGCCAATATTAAGAAATTAGGGATGGGTAGATGGCTTAGTGGTTAAGGTGTTTGCCTGCAAAGCCAAAGGACCTCTGTTTGATTCCCCAGGACCCACATAAACCAGATGCACAAGGTGGTGCATGTGTCTGGAGTTTATTTGCAGTGGCTGGAGGCCCTGGTGCACCCATTCTTTTTCTCCATTTCTCTGTCTCTCTCCCTGCCAAATAAATAAATAAAAATGAAAAGTATGTTTTTTAAAAAAGAAAAAGAAATTAGAAAGTTTGCTAATAAACAACTTAATGTTTTACCTTAAGGCCTTTGGAAAAGAAGAACAAGACAAACCAAAAATCAGTAGATGGAAGAAATAATAAAGATTAGGGCAGAAATTAATGAAATAGAAACCAAAAGAACAATACAAAGAATCAATGAAGAGCCGGGCGTGGTGGCGCACACCTTTAATCCCAGCACTCGGGAGGCAGAGGTAGGAGGATCGCCGTGAGTTCAAGGCCACCCTGAGACTACAGAGTGAATTCCAGGTCAGCCTGGACCAGAGTGAGACCCTACCTCGAAAAACCAAAAAAAAAAAAAAAAGAATCAATGAAACAAAGAGTTGGTTCTTTGAAAAGGTAAATAAAATTGATAAGCCCTTAGAAAACTTACCAAAAGAAAGAGAAAAGAGACACAAATTAATAAAATTAGAAATGAAATAGGCACCATCACAACAGATACCAGAGAAATTCAAAAAATCATAAGGACACACTTTCAGAACATACACTTCACTATGTTTGAAAATCTGAAAGAAAGGGATGATTTCATAGATTTTTGACTACCAAAATTAAATCAAGATGAGACTAACTACTTAAATAGTCCTATAACAAGCACAGAGATCCAAGTAGTCATATATATATATATATATGACCGTCATATATATATATCTCCCAACTAAAATGTCCATGGATTCATAGGTGAATTTTACCAGACCTTCACAAAAGAACTAACACCAAATGCTTCTCAAACTTTTCTACCAAACTACCAAACTCATTCTATGAAACCAGCATCACCCTGATATAAAACCAGACAAAGAACAAAAAAAGAAAATTACAAACCAATCTTCCCTCATGAACATAGATGCAAAAATTCTCAACAAGATATTGGCAAGCAGAATACAAGAATATATCAAAAAGGTCATTCACCCTGACCAAGTAGACTTTATCCTAGAGATTCAGGAATGGTTCAACATACACAAATCCATAAATGTAATACACTATATGAATGGACTGAAAGACAAAAATCACACGATCATCTCAATAGATGCAGAAAAGGTATTTGACAAAATCCAGCTTCCCTTCATGATAAAAGTCCTAAAGAAACTGGGAATAGAAGGGACCTAGCTATTTATGACAAACCCATAGCCAACATAATACTAAATGGAGAAAAATTTGAAGCTTTTCCACTAAAATGAGGAACAAGACAAGGGTGTCCACTGTCCCCACTTTTATTTAAGTAGTACTAGAAGTCTTAGCCACAGCAACAAGGCAAGAGACACACATAAAAGGGATACAAATTGGAAAGGAAGAGATCAAATTATCATTATTTGCAGATGATATGATTCTATACATAAAGGACCCTAAAGATTCTACCAGCAAACTGTTAGAGCTGATAAACACTTTTAGCAATGTAGCAGGATACAAAATAAACACACAAAAATCAGTAACTTTTTTATATACTAACAACAAACATGCTGAGGATGAAATCAGGGAATCACTCCCATTCACAATTGACTCAAAAAAAACAATAAAGTATCTTGGAATAAACCAGGGAAGTGAAGGATCTCTACAATAAAAACTTTAAAACACTCAAGACAGAAATTGCAGAAGACATTAGGAAATGGAAAGACATCCCATGTCCTTGGATTGGACAAACCAATATTGTGAAAATGTCATTCTTACCAAAAGCATTCTACACATTTAATGCAATTCTCATCAAAATTCCTAAAATTCATTTGGAAGCACAAAAACCTTGAATAGCCAAAACAAATTTGAACAAGAAAAATAAGGCTGGTGATTTTAACCTACATTACAAAGCCATAGTAAAAAAACAGCATGGTACTGGCACAAAAACAAACATGTAGATCAATGGAGCAGAATAGAGGATCCAGATGTTAATCCAGGCAGCTACAACCACCTGATCTTCAACAAAAATGCCAAAAATGCTGCCTCTTCAACAAATGGTGCTGGGTAAACTGGATCTCTATATGTAGAAGGATGACAATAGATCCTTATCTCTCTCTATGCATAAGAATCAAGTCCAAGTGGGTCAAAGACATTAATATATGACCTGAAACTCTGAAACTGCTAGAGGAAAAAGTGGAAGAAACCCTTTAACATATTGGCATAGGCAACAATGTTCTGAATATAACCCCAATTGCTCAGGAAATAAAACCACTAATCAACCACTGGTATCTCATGAAATTACAAAGCTTTCGTACAGCAAAGAACACTGTGAATAGAGCAATGAGGCAACCTATAGAATGGGAGGAAATCTTTGCCAGCTATACATCTGATAGAGGATTAAGATCTAAGATATACAAAGAACTCAGAAAACTAAATAATAAAAATTCAAGCCAGGCATGGTGGTGCATGCCTTTAATCCCAGCACTTGGGAGGCAGAAGTAGGAGGATCACCGTGAATTTGAGGCCACCCTGAGACTACATAGTGAATTCCAGATTAGCCTGGGCTAGAGTGAGACCCTACCTTGAAAAAAATAAAAAAGAAAATCAAATAACCCAATTAAAAATGTGCTATGGAACTAAATAGAGAGTTCTCAAAAGAAGAAATACAGATGGCATATAAATTTCAGGTTAGCCTGAGCTAGAGTGAGACCCTACCTCGAAAAATCAAAAAATAAAAGTAAAAAATAAAAAATGTTCTACATCCTTAGCCATCAGGGAAATGAAATTTAAAACTATTTTGAGATTCCATCTTACTCCTGTCACAATGGCTGCCATCAAGGAAACAAATGACAATAAATGCTGGCAAAGATGCAGAAAAGAGGAACCCTTCTACACTGTTGGTTGGAATGTAATCAGGTACAGCCATTGTGGAAATAAGTGTGGAGGTTCCTGAAACAGCTAAAAATAGATTTTCCATATGACCCAGCTAAATCATTCCTAAGCATATATCCCAAGGACTCTTCTTACTACCTTAGAGATACTTGCACAACCATGTTTATTGCTGCTCTATTCATAGTAGCTAGGAAATGGAATCAGCCTAGATGTCCCTCAACTAATGAATGGATAATGAAGATGTGGTACATTTAAATAATGGAGTTCTATTTGCAGTAAAGAAAAATGAAATTATGAAATTTACAGGGAAATGGATGGATCTGGAAAGGTTATACTGAATGAGGTAACCCAGGCCCAGAAAGCCAAACATCACGTGTTCTCTATGTGGATCCTAACTACAAATGTTTAGACTTGTATGTGAGTTGGAGTAAAGATCAGTAGCAGAGACCAGTAAGCTTGAAAATGGCTTTAAGGGAGGGAGAAGAGAGGAGGACCTGAGGGGATGGTGTTGTATATATACAAGTAGATGAACAGATTACTGAGTGTACAATGGCCTAAGCAAGAACATGGGAAGAGATTGAGTAAAAAAATGGGTGGGGTAGGGTCAATCAAAATTCAATATGTTGTGAATTAGTCATACAGAAACTTTTTTGGATAATGGCACACCCAGAAGCCATAGACTGTTACTAGAAAAATTTCAGTGCCAAGAATGGGATACCTTCCAGTGAGTTGTTGGCCAGGGGAGGTTCCAGAAGCCCCCAAAACATTACATGCCATTTCCAAAGCTCTTGGTTTCCGATCAGAAATACATGGTAAAACCCTGTTATTGAAGACTCCATGTGCCTGGGCTACAAGGTCACTGAGAAATCAAGCTGGAGCTAAGCTGAAAACCTCCTCCCTGTAGACCAGCTGAAAGAAAGCTGGAAAAAGCTGCACTGTGTACAGCCCTATGGGAGACAGAAGTCATCAGTGGTCAAACAGTGGACACTGGAAGCCTTAAATTTGGCCCACCAGGCCAAATGACTGAACAGGTGCAATAGTGGCATGTCTGTTATGGGGGAAACCAGCTGCTCTCTAATTGGACTGGAGGCCTGCTGCATGGGAGTGAATATATGCCTGGTACTAAAAACCTAATCAAAAGCCTATGGCAGGGGAGATCCTGAGCCCTAGGAGTATAACACCTGCTCTTGTCTGGCTAAATGCATATATTATGCCCACCAAACTGCCCTGTAAACACTTTACTTAATGTTCATACTCATATATTAATGCTACTCTCACTTTTGGTTAGAGAAGCTTCTCTTTTCAGTTGGCAATGACCAGCTGGCGATGACTGAGATGAGCCAAAAGACAGGATAGTGCTGGGAAGAAGTGACAGAAGAGTGCTTAGCACTGAAACATTTCTACCATATCTTTCAAGTCTCAGGGTCCACTGCAGAAGAGGTGGCAGAAGGAACTTAAGAGCCAAAGGCAGGGTAGTAGGACTACTTACAATGCAATCATTTAGACAGAAATTGGCCTTAATATACATGACCTCTCAGTGCCTAGCACTACTTTCACAAGACCCTCATAAGAGGAGGAAAAGATGGTGGCATCAAAATAAAAGGGAGACTCATAGAGAGAGGGAGGGCATATGATGGAGAGTGGATTTCTAAAGAGGAAATTGGGGGAGGGGAGAGAATGATCATGGTTTATTGTCTGCAATTATGGAAGTTGTCAATAAAAAAGTTTTTAAAAAGTAAGATGGACAACCATCAAGGAAGACACCTAATGTTGATCTCTGCCTTCTACATACATGTATCTGCACACACATCTGCTCACACACATTCATATACATACTCACATACACTAGCTACACATATACATGCAAAATAAAAGCAGGGCTGGGGAGATGGCTTAGCAGTTAAAGTGTTTGCCTGTGAAGCCTAAGGACCCATGTTTTACTCTCAAGATCCCACATTAGCCAGACGCACAAAGGTGAGGCAAGCACAAGATCACACATGCCCACTAGGTGGCACAAATGTCTAGAGGTTGATTGCAGTGCCTGAGGCCCTGGTGAACCAATTCTCTCTCTCTCTCATTCTCTCAAATAATAATAACAAAAAGGCCAGTCTGTTGGGCTTGTTTCAAAAAATATAAATAAAATCATGTTTACACCAGATCCTTGCCAACGTAGACTGTGGCTGTGTTGGAGACTTGTGCCTGGTGATGAACTTCTGCAGCATGCGTGCATGGAGGAGGTAAAGGCTATCACTTCCCAGCCTACCTCAGGTGTCTAAATGAAGTAGATTCAGCATGAGGATCCACCCAGACTGCAGGGACAAGAGAAGAGAAAGTCAAATGGAGGTCTCCAACCTCACACTTGCACTGACCTTCTAAACACCAAGAAGAATCACTGGAATCTTTCTGTTGTGCTCTTTTATTTTCAGTGTGTCTGGGTGTAGCAAGTTTGAAGAGAAGTATTCACAAATTATGATAATGTAAGAATGGCCTAGCTGTAGTTTTAAGGAATACAGTCACAGGAGATTAAATATAAATAGATAGATGCATAAGCAAAAAAAATCCATCTAGGAGAATGTTGCTGAAATGAAGAGTGACTTGGGTAAGTGGGATATCAAATGGTCATTACTGATTTTTGCATGTGCCACCCTACCCCTCATATTTCTAAATAAAGATGCACTATGATCAAAGCAAAAAAAAAAGAGTAGTAAAATAATTAGAATCTACATTTGGCAAAAGGGACCTCTGTTTTCTCAGAATCCCAGAAGTTGAGCATTGGTGCATTTATCTATTCTTAGCCCCACTAACAATGGCAGATAACTGGGAATGGTGTATAAGCAAAAGCAAAGAAGTCACCAGAACTCTGCCAAGTTAAAATGGGTGCCGTGGGAGTGGGAATGCAGCTTAGTGGTGTGGTAGTTGCCTAGGATGTGTGAGGCTCTGGGTTAGATCCTCAGCATCCCAAAGCAAATAAGGAAACAAATTAATAAATACACCACCCCCCCAAAAATGAGAAGTACTGTTGTGAAAAGGCTCCACTGCTTTGCTTTTTGAAATTCTAGTCTTACCTCTCATTTTCTCTCTGAGAATTCCCATGTATGGGTCCTGTCCGGCCACTTTTGTTGGCAGTTTTCTTCTTCATGGGAAGCCAGGCATCTGAACATAGCACAATGTGATATACGGCCCTCCTGGGAAAAAGAAGCTCCCAAGTTATATTTTAGTTGTGTATTGCTGAGGATTCCCCCAAGTGGTCCAACATAAAAGACAATTTGGCCCATTTTCACTGGTGATGTGCTTCAAGAAGTTACAAATATGAAAAAGATCAAAATCATTAATGCCTGCCATGTCATGCATTGAAAAACTCAGCATATGGCCATTTGAAGTCCGAGAAGCCTACTGAGTTTTAATTTTTTACCTGCATATCTTTTGATATAGAAACACATTTTTTGTTTTTAAAATTGCCAAATAGTGTTTTCTAGATCAAACTCACAGACCAAAAACTCTCTTTTGCTAGGTAGAAATTGCTGGAAGATAAAGTTACTAGGTTCCATTAAGGAGAGAGAATTAAACAGATGATCATAAAGTGTTTCCAAGAACAGAAATAGCTCACAATTACTCATTATTATTTCTTTCTCCTCCAAGTTTTTAATACTTGTCATAGAAATAGTGGCTTTGCTCCACTTAATTAAAACTGGTGACCCTCTATAAATTATAAACAACTATTACTCAGACTCTATTTTGAAAAAATATTAATTTAGAGTCAGTGTAAAATTCTTGAGAATAGAGACTTGAATTTCATGTTTATCTCTCTCTCTCTCTCTCTCTCTCTCTCTCTCTCTCTCTCTCTTTGAGGTATTCTAGCTCAGGCTGACCTGGAATTCACTATGTAGTCTCAGGGTAGCCTCAGACTCATAGTGATCCTCCTACCTCTGCCTCCCAAGTGTTGGGATTAAAGGTGTACACCACCACGCCTGGCTTCATATCTCTTTTGTATAGTTTGTTTCTGAAATGTCCCCCAAAGGATGAAATGTTAATGTGTTAAAAGGTTTGGTCCCCAGCCTGACACACTACTGGGGAGTTGGTGATGCTTTTAAGAAGTGAAGTCTCCTGGGGAGAAGTTAAGGCATTGAGGGAATGGACTGCAAAAGACTATTGGGATCCTAGCCCTGCCCCTCACTTATTTTGCTTTCATGAAGTGAGAAGCTTGCTCCATAAGTCACTTCCCACTATATGTATTGTTTCACAGGCCCAAAAGTAATGGAGCCACAGACAAATTCACAAACTGAACTTGTAAGTCACAATAAACTTTTCCCTTTACTGTTAAGTTCATTACCTCAGGTGCTGGTATAGCAGCAGAAACTAACACACTTGCTACCAAAACTAGTGCTGAGGTGTGGTAAGGCTATAAAGTAAAAGGAAATAATTTTTCTCTTTTTCTCCTTGGATCTGTAAGTCCCATCCCCTGGCCTCTGGGATTTGTTTCCTAGTATGTTTCTCTTTTTTATATTTTAGATGCTCCAATAAGATAAACTCTACCAAGGGCTACCTTTCTGCCTGCATCAATGCTATTCAGGATGTGAGCAACAGTGCCCTATTCAAACCAGCTTAGGCAAAAAGAAAAGAGTTTATTTCATGGTTATAGAAATATCTGAGTATCTAAATTACCTTCTTATTTCTGGGACAAAACACTCAGTTTATGGGAGGAAAAGGTTTATTTCCAGCTTCTAGTTTCAAGGGGAAGTTTCATCACAGTAGGAAAAGCATGGCAGGAACAGACAGCTGGGTGTCAGATCTCATACCAACAAGGAGGAAGTAGAAAGAGTGAGCTGGGGCTGGGGAGATGGCTTAGCAGATCCTGGTTTGCTTCTTCAGAACCCACGTAAGCCAGATGCACAAGAGGGCACATGCATCTGGAGTTCGTTTGGAGTGCCCCGAGGACCTGGCAGGCCCATTTTCTCCCTCTCTCTCCCTCTCTGCCTCTTTCTCTCTCTCAAATAAATAAATAAAATATATTCTTTTTAAAAAAAAGAATGAGTGAGGTGAATGTGGCAAGCAGGGCTGGGCTCTGACACCCTGAGGCCCACCCTCAGCAACATAGTTCCTCCAGTAAGAATGTACCTCCCCAAGGCCTCACTAGCTGGGGATTAGGCATGAAGTTCCATCATAAACACATGAGGCCATGGGAGACATTTTACATTCAATCCACCCCACTAAGGGATGAATTACTCCTTAGCCTTTTGGCTAAGATCATGTGTAGAAATACTTAATGAAAAGTAAAGAACCCCCTAACCTATCAGGAAAACAAATTTCTCCATCTTTCTCTATGTGTGAAACTGCTTGATCCCCAGTTACTGCGTTTCTGCACATCTGCTCCATTCTCATTTACTTGTAGTGTAGTGTAGTGTAGTGTAGTGTAGTGTGTAGTGTAGTGTTCTCCAGACCCTCGATTTGTGTGCTGGATGAGGACTATCACCATAGCTCCATAACAGATGTATCCTCATTTCTAGTAACTAGGAATATGAACTTTAATTTCTGAATCTCAACTCAAACTTCCAGGCAGACAGAATATGAGAGATTTAATTTGGAGTACTTGTGTACTCTCAATCAGCAATATCCTGGGGCGGTTACATAGAACAGGTCTGGCCCAGTATTTCCCAAACTCATGTGAACCCAAAGACATATTTACCCTAGTCCCTGACTTATAGGAGACACTCATTTATATCCTTGAACACAGAATTTCTCAAGGTTATTAATTTAGTATATTGTGATCTCATTTACTATTTTCATTTAGAGATAGGTAAACTTAAGCCTAAAGAGGCAAAATAACTTACCCGAATTACCAGGGTAATGGCAGAGTAGAGATTTATGATATATGGCTGAAAAAAATTGACATTTGTATACCTTCAATCCAACATGGACACTAAGAAAAATATAATGGTTACCTGGACCAAAAGAAAGCCCTAACATCAAGGTGTCAGCAGGGCTGTGCTATCTCTGATACACTCAGGAAAAAGGTCTCTTGCTTCTCTCCTTGGCTCGTGGGTTCATGATTCCAATTTCTCCTTTCCTCTCATTGTCTTTAGGGTCTGGCTGAATAATCTGGGAGGATCTCTCATTTCCTGAGTGCTGGGATTAAAGTTATGCTCCACTACACCCAGCTGATGTATTTTTTTTTGTTTTGTTTTGTTCTTACAAGGTAGTGTTTCACTCCAGCCCAGGATGACCTGACACTCATTCTGTAGTCCCAGGCTGTCCCCAAACTCATGGTGATCCTCCTACCTCTGCCTCCCAAGTGCTGGGATTGAGGGTGTGTTCCACCATGCCCGGCTTACTTATTATGTTTCACTTTAAACAAGTCTTCAAAATGCACTTAGAAGAAAATCTCAGTCTATTTACACTTTCAATTTACCCTATTTCAAATGCTTAAGAGCCACATGTGGCTGGTGGCTACTGTATTAGACTGCATAGTTTTAATATGCAATTCATGAAATCATTAATCAGCTTTGTAGGAGTGAAAAACAAAACTTCCTAAGGGTGGCCTGGGGACGTGGCTCAGTGGGTAGAGTGCATGTGTAGAATGCGCAAAGTCCCAGAGTTGATCTCCCATGCTGCATAAAACCTGGCATGGTAAGCTGACCTGTAACCCCAGCTCTTGGGAGATAAGGGGAGGAGAATGGGAAGTTCAAAGTCATTCTCAACTTCATAGTGAGTGTGAGGCCATACCCTGTCTCAAAATTAAATAAATAACTAATCAATAAATATCTCCATAAATGCATAGTTTGTACAATCCAGGTTCTCTTGCACGCTGGAGGAATGCATATGATGGAGAATGACTTCTCATAATATACATTCTCACTTCCTTGGGTAACATCTTTCACAATTGTCTTACTTTCTCACCAAGCCCATTATTAAGTAAATCAAACCATTTTGCAAACTACTAAGCTTTCTTGCCAACTTCTAAATGGGCTCCCCCTCTCCAAAGGTGGAGCAGTAACTGTCCTTTAGGACTTTTATGCTAATATATTCACTTTTTAATTTTATTTTGTAAGAGCTCATGCAATTACTGATATGAGCACTTTTACTGTTTACTAGCCTCACCTCTCATTGCCATGGGACTTAAAATACTCATGGGGGAAGCTGTCTCTCAGCACTTCCAGTAACACGCGATCTCCATGCACACCACAGGCAGAGGAGAAAGGATCAGAGTCCACTCACACATTGTGTTCTTGCCTTTGCAGTGGTAAAGTCCCCAGTCAAACGATGAGTTTTTTTAAATGCCTCTTCAATGAGATCTCATTATTTGCTGAGGATTTCAATTCAAAAACTATATATAATGGCCAAAATTAAAAGAAAAATGAGATTGAGTTCTACAGATAACCCATTTTTAAAATTTTTTTTTATTATTTAAAAAGAGAGAGAGAGAGAGAGAGAGAGAGAGAGAGGAGAGGAGAGGAGAGATAGAGAATTGGCAGGGCCTCAGCCACTGAAATCAAACTCCAGACACTTGTGCCACCTAGTGGGCATATGTAGCCTTGCTCTTTGCCTCACCTTTGTGTGTCTGGCTAATGTGGGATCTGGAGAGTAGAACATGGGTCCTTAGGCTTCGCAGGCAAGTGCCTTAATTGCCAAGCCATCCCTCCAGCCCAATAACCCATTTTTAGAAACCATTTACAAATGTATCAAAACATCCCATTTGTGCCTTCTCTGTAAGCATAATCAGCACAAGGACACCAAGGCAAGCATTTGGCATAGACTACCAAGTGACTCCAGTAGTTGATATGCTCTTCTTTCCAGTTGTAGACTCCCTTGAGCTTAAGCTTGGAAGTGTGTCTGCTGCACACTTAGAATCAAAATCTCAGCCTTGTAGCTAGGTGTGATCAATTCAAAAGCAAACATATGAGTAAAGAGATATGTTCACACCCTTTACAAAGAAGCTGCTTGCTTTCCTTCCTCTTTCTACCTTCAGACAGATTGAAAGTGTTCTATATTTCAATGAACCAGTTCCTGACATAGAGCTGCCCATCCATTGAGATAGATCAGCTACCTGAGTTCCTGGATGACCATGGGGTAGATTTACCCATCAGCTCAGGAGACAAATGCCTTTCATCTTGTATGAGCCATTGTATTGAGGACTTCTTCCAGAACTTTTACTTATTTCATACCATCATCACTACTATCATTTGTACTACTATGCTCAAATGCGTTGGATTTTTTTTTAATTTGAGAGAAACAGTAAGAAAGACAGAGAGAGAGGAAGAGGCAGAGAATGGGCGTAACAGGGCCTCTCAGCCACTGCAAACGAACTCCAGACACGTACACCCCCTGGTGTACATGTGCAACATTGCGCACTTGCGTCACTTTTGCGTCTGGCTCAACATGGGACCTGGAGATTCAAACAAGCATTCTTAAGCTTTGCAGGCAGGTGCCTTAACCGCTAAGCCATCTCTCCAGCCCAAATGCTTTGGTTTTTTAAAATAATCCTTATATACATACATGGCTATCACCTTAAAGACCTAGGACTTTGTTTTCCTTTTTTTTTCTGACTACTTGCTTTAGGCAGGCTATTAATATTAAGTGATACTATATAAAGTATTTATGAAATATTATTTGTAATTTAAAAGTATTACAAAAAGACAAGCTAACACTTCTACATAGTTGTGGGTTGATATTTCTGTAAATATTGAGCTAGCTAATGTGGCCCACATCCCAGGAAATGTAGTCCAGGTGACATGACTTGTTTCCGGAATAATTGGTTCTACACACCCTGTAATACAGCAGTAGGAACAATAGTGAAGAGATACGCATCTTTCAACTACTCCATGGAAATAACTGCCTAATTTTCCTGGGTATGACATTCACTTTATTTGGAAAATTGATTCAGCTCACTAATAAAGTTCTACTGTATGATTTTATTCATTCATATATATATGTTTTTTGAGGGAGGGTTTCACTGTAGCCTCAGGCTGACCTGGCATTCACTATGTTGTCTCAGGGTGGCCTTGAACTCATGGTCATCCTCCTACCTCTGCCTTCCAAGTGCTGGGATCAAAGGCGTGTGCCACCATGCCTGGTCAATTCATATATTTTTAATTTGGGAATGTAAAAGCAAACTTAATTAAACCTGCCATTAGCATACTGCTTCCTTAATTTTTTCAACTTTCTCTTCTCAAATAATTAGCTGAGCATCTGCTGCATGCCAGCTCTTCCCCTGAGGAATGTGTTAGTAGGATAAGGATTTTTGTCCTTATTTAACAACTTTGCAGCATCAAACACTATTGGCTACTTTCTCCTTGAAATGTCTTCATCCTTTGACTTGCACAAGTCTTTTCTATGTTTTGCTTCTGAACTTCCACCCTCAACCTTCTCTTTCCACATTCATTCTCCTCCTTCTCTCTTGAGCCTTAATCATCCTGGAGAAAGTGATATAAAATCCAGAGAGCTTCTGGAAGGAAGACATGCTGAATACAATGAGTAAAATATGATTTTAGGTTGCCTGGACACAGTGAAGTAACATGCAGTTAACCTCCTTAGGGGTCCTTACCCCTCGAGTTCAGAACCAGTGTTCATAATTGTAACTACCAGGTGTGGTGGTTGAAGACACTCAAGTCTTCTGTATTTAGCCTCTCTTTATCCCCAGACCACACATCCAACTGCATATTTTATTGCTGTGAGTTTGGGGCCAGCATGAGACTAACTCCAGGTCAGTTTGGCTACAGCAAGATCCTACCTCACAAAACAAACAAGATACATGGACAGGCTAAACGATTTTAAAAACATTCCCACCCCTGCCTGAATGAGTTGTACTGAGCTGGATTATTAGGTATGATGTTCAGGTTGGAAGCCTTCCAACTGTACAATGCTTACTATAAGGGCAAGAGGACCCAGCTCTGGCACAGTGGTCCATGGCCTCCAGGGAATGTTTCATGTAAGGTCCTAGTTACAGACTCTAAGAGTCTAGAGCCTGGGATTTAATCAAAGTCATGGTATAGGTTATGTGCATTACCTGGCCTCCCCTGGCCAACAAATCTGTAATAATTGTATGTATAAGAGAAATTGCCCTGAGATTTAGCTTGTTAACTCGTTATGAGACATCTAGGGAATTATTAATTTTCACCCAACTCCTGTGATTTGGCTGCTATAACTATGTGCTGAAAATAAACAGATTTATGTTTTCTTTTTTTTTTTCGAGGTAGGGTCTCACTCTAGTTCAGGCTGACCTGGAATTCACTATGTAATCTCAGGGTGGCCTCGAACTCATGGCAATCCTCCCACCTCTGCCTCCTGAGTGCTGGGATTAAAGGCGTGTGCCACTTTTAAACTAATCTGATTTCCCATCTGGAGCCTCTGCTCACTTCCTTTGGCTATATCAATTTAGAAAAAAAAAATCAAAGCTGAATCTTTGAGAAATTGACCTGTATACAATGTCAATGGTAAATCTAGATCTAGGAGTGACAGCAATCCTCCGACCTTAGCGTTCCAAGTGCTGGAATTAAATCTCACTTACCACTCAAAGTTCAATGCTTGGTAGTAGACATGAAATATGTGTGTGTGAACACTCATGTCCTGTAAGTGGAGCATGGTCTGATGTGACACAGGAGAACATTAGACACCAGAGTACAGGATCCTGGGAACCCAAATAAGAAGCTAAAACTAGATGCAAGCCTCAAGAGAAGGCCAGGAAAGCTCTGAAGACAAAACTTGCTGAGCAGCTAATTCTGTAACTAAATAATGTCCATCAAACTTTAGCAGTGAGTTGACAATCATACATGTTCATGCACAGTGTTACTGATGCCAAAAAATATAATGAGTTTCAAAAGTGGTTTCTAAAACAGTATCTCTCAGTTTTAAATGTAATTATGTATTTGGAGGCTATACACAGATTTCACAAAGAGAAAATTCTGTGAATAAACTAATAACTACTGGTTTTTTCTTTGAGACAGAGTCTCACCTGTAGCTAAGTGTTGTCCTAAAAGCATGACGGCCATCATCATATTATTTACTTATTTATTTTTAGAGAGAATGAGAGAGAATGAGAGAGAGAGAAAACTGGTGTGACAGGGCCTTAGCCACTGCAATAGAACTCCAGATACTTGTGCCACTTAGAGGGCATGTGCAACCTTGTGCTTGCCTCAACTTTGTGCATCTGACGAATATGGGATCTGGAGAGTAGAACATGGGTCCTTAGGCTTCACAGGTAAGTGCCCTAATGGCTAAGACATCTCTTCAGCCCGCCATTACCATCTTAATCAGAGCAGCTGTGATTACCAACAGATCTTCACAAGATGGGCCTGTTGACATTCTCTCCTAGAAGAAGCATCTTTTCGTAGTGGGCCGCAGAGACTCATAACTGGTCAAAGTGCAGAGAATAAGAGACGCAGCCAGGACATCTATAGCTCTCCTTCCAAGGCTCAGGGAACATTGCAAAAGAGGGGGTTGCAGGAATGGAAGTGTCAGAAGACGGGGAAGAGTGTTGTGAAATGCTGACTTCTAGACATGGCATAGTCATGGCCATTGCACTGATGAACTCACAGCAGCTGCAATTACCTGCACAAGACTGGTTCTGTTAACATTTTGTTATGGATGGTCAAGGGATTTCCAAGGTCCCACCCTTCTCCGAGGAGCTATAGGTTGTTATGGTTTCTGGGGATGGACAGTCATTTTCAGCAGTCATATAGTCACTGGTAAGTTGCCAACGCTGCAGTAAATAACCCATATGCATGTTCACACAAGCAGCCCTAATTAAACTCAATGGGACATATACACATGTACACACACACACGAAGGTAGGAGGGGACTTTTTGGGAAGAAGAAAGGGTTCAGTGAGGGTTGTAGGGGGATAAAGGGGTAATGTGGTGAATATGATCAAGATACGTGATATACAGGCAGGAAATTGTCAAAGAATAAATAAAAATATTGGAAAAAGGAGGTGGGTGGAAAGGGTCGCCACCTTCACCTAAGATCCTAAGCACTCTGTGTCTCCTGCACACCTTTTCCAGCTGCATGTAATTCTGCACCAGCTCTATGTGCTCTTAGGACATGCTAAAGTATATAGAAGGTGGAAGGCTGGCTGCATAGAGAGATTCCATTTATTCAGTTTTTTTTTTTGAGAGAGAGAGAGACAGAGAGAGACAGAAAGAGAGGGAGAGGAAGACAGAGATGGGCGCGCCAGCAGCCTCTCAGCTGCTGTGAATGAAATCCAGATGTGTGTGCCGCCTTGTGGTCAAGTGCGGCATTGCACCCTTGCATCACTTTGCATCTGGCTAAACGTGGGACCTGGAGATTGGAACCGCTGGATATTGGAACCAGTGTTCTTAGGCTTAGCAGGCAGGCGCCTTAACCACTAAGCCATCTCTCCAGCCCCATTTATGCAGTTTTGTGGAGGTTCCTACCTATGTTAGGTTGCAGTGCTTTGGTTGCAGTGGATTGGGGTCACCCACACTCCTGAAAGTAAGTAAAAATTAATTGGCTCACCACACTGGACTTGGATGGAATCATTCTCTGGTCTGTTGCTGTTGCCCTAACTGGGATGCCTAGATGCTGGTTCACATCTCCCCAGGAATAGTGAATGCAACACCCAGACTGTCCTGGAATGTTCTGTGCAGCGCGACTTGCCTCAGACTCTTGGCATTCTTCTTGCCTCAGTCTCTGGAGTTCCAGGATTATAGGTATGAACTACCATCTCCAGTGTTGCCATATTTAACCATGACAAATCTTCCATACATATGGCTATCATGTAAAATACTAAAAAGCCTTGCTTGGGGGGAAAAAAGAGTCTGACAAAATAACCCCAAACCTTTTTTTGTTGTTGTTGTTTTGTTTTTTTGAGGCAGGATCTCACTCTAGCTTAGGCTGATCTGGAATTCACTATGTAGTCTCAGGGTGGCTTTGAACTCATGGTGACCCTCCTACCTCTGCCTCCAGAGTGCTAGATTAAAGATGTGCACTACCACACCTTTAAAATTTTTTAATATTTAAATATAAATTAAGATTTTTAAATATTTAAATATATATTAAGAAAGAGAAATAAAGTACTATTTTTATACAACCTTAAGCTGGAGAAAAAAGTTTTAGAATATTTATTTTCAAATATTTCAAGATTGTAAGCAAATATTTCAATGGAAAGCAAACCTTTGAGATTAACAGATAAAGCTTTACAAATCTAGATCACTCTATTTGAGATTATGGGCTAGGAAGAAGAAAGCCTGAAAAGTACTAAATGCATGTGTATGCGCGCGCGCACACACACACACACACACACACACACACGCACACAAATGCAGATGCAAAAGAAATTTCTAAGATGTGAAGATGTTGAACTTAAATACCTTCTTTTAGTTCTGAAGTGTCCAAATGCTGAGATTGCTCTAACTAATGCTCTTTTCCATGAGCACTTTCACCCTGAATTTCATATATAATTAGAAAACATGTAAAACTATCTAAGTCCCATGAATAATGAAGGTTAAGATGTGCATTTATAAAAATAGACTGAGAAGAGTTACATAGCAAAAAAGCTCACTTGATTTTTTTGACTTTATTCTACAGCTTTTGTAACTTCAAATGCCTTAGAGATGAAGCTACTTTTGGGTTGTTTTAGTGTGCACTTGTGTGTGTGTGTGCATAGATACATGTGGAGGCCAGAGGACAACCTTGGGTATCATTCCTTCAGGGGTTGTCCACTGCAGGCCATCACACCAAGCATCTTTATACAAGGGTTCTGGGGTTGAACTAAGGTCTTCATGTTGAGAAGAAGCAAGCATTGTATCAACTGAACTATCTCCCATGGCCTAACATCTTTACTTATTTTAAAATATTTTTTATTTGTATATAAGCAGAGATAGAGGGAGAGAGTGAGAGCGAGCGATCATAGGTATGCTGGGGACTCTTGCCACTGCAACTGAACTCCAATGCGTGCAGCATTTCATGCATGAGCTTTATGTGGGTACTAGGGAATTGAACCCAGGTCGTCAGGCTTTGGAAGCAAGCACCTTTAACCTCTGAGCCATCTCCTTAGCCCAACCACCTTTATTCAAAGGAGAAGAAAGTACTTTGCATCTGTGTGAACATTTACAAGGTCCTCATGGGGATATTCTGTGGTTTCCTGAGTTGAGGGCAGGTCCAGAGGTTCACAGTCTTGGATCGTGGCAGCATGAGGTCAGCAGGATGAGGGAGTGGACAAGATTCGTGGTGCACGCCTTTAATCCCAGCACTCGGGAGGCAGAGGTAGGAGGATCACCATGAGTTCGAGGCCACCCTGAGACCACATTGTGAATTCCAGGTCAGCGTGGAGATTAGAACCAGGCTATGGGCAGCTGCCCCCACCCTTTGTTCCTGCCCTCAACCATGCTAACTTTTCCTTTCGATGCCATAATCATGATAAATATATAGCTACTATTTACGAGCTCTTTTGAAATTTCGTAACTATTTTGCCCACATTGATTTCATTATCTTCACAAAGGTTCGAGAAGAAAGGTATGACTAACAATCATTTAAATCCTGTGGAGGCTATGAATAGGCCTCATCTTACAAGTGAGGAAACTAAGGCACAAAATTGTTTTAATAATTACCTGAAGTGAACATGGAACATAGGTATTAGAGCTGGCTCAGAGCCAGTGTTCTTGGCTCTGTGGTACCTGCCTGGGATGCTTAAAATCTGTGACCACACTGAACAATACATACAATGATGTTGGTGGTGAAAATGAAGATTTAAGAGGACCAGAGAAAGAGCCATGAAGATTGGGGTTTGCTTCTGACACAGGAAGTAAATGGGAAATGGCTACTAAGTGAGAGGCCCAGCATAAGTAAGTTTAACATTGTAACATAATAGTCAAGTATCTTGCTTGAGAGCTGGTGTTGGTGTTGACGCGAACGCGATAAATGAGATAATAACTTGAAGCTAAAGTGTTTTGAAGATCTCAAATCATGACAGAATGAATCGGCTGAATTCCTCATTCCCTTTCTTGGAATTTGGATAAGTCATTCAAACAGCCAGGCAGGGACTCGGTTCACAATATTTACTGTACTTTTTTTTTCATGAAACACTTCTTCAAAGACCTTAAAGTCTTTAGCTGTCAATATACAATAATTATTGCCTTGATTTCGTGGTTGCAGGAATAGGTTCACAAGAAGAAAAATGTTCTGTAAACTCTATATTCTCACCTAAAGGAAAAAGCTATTTGAAGACTGACAAAATCACCACTCCCAAATTCCATGCTAGAGTTTTAGGAGTAATTAGATCTGTAGTATTGAAGAAGTCATTTAGGGGCAACTGTTATTTTGTGGCCAGTCTTCTGCAGCTGGTCTTAGCCTAGAGAACTCTTTCTGAGCCATAATACTAAAGTGGAACCTCTCCCTTATGTTTGTGAATCCATATGGTTCTACCCACAGCTGCTTAACTTCTGACACATGCATGCAGGAAAGTGAACATACATATTTACTTAAGATACAAGGCTATGCAAACAAACTGTGACCTGGTTAAAGGGCACCACTTTATAAATGCTCTTCTTTCTTATTATTTTAAATGGATTTTAGATGTCTAAAATTTGTTTCACAGTCTTCAAAAATCCTTATTCTCCTTAAATGTATTCCTCTAGCCATGTACATCAAGCTCTTTCAACACCATATCCTTTTTATTTTTATTTTTTATTTTTTTGTTTTTTTGAGATAGGGTCTCACTTTAGCTCAGGCTGACCTGGAATTCACTATGTATTCTCAGGGTGGCCTTGAACTCACAGCGATCCTCCTACCTCTGCCTCCCGAGTGCTAGGATTAAAGGCGTGCGCCACCACGCCTGGCTGCTATTTTTATTTTTTAATTAATTTATTTATTAGAGAGAGAGAAAAAGAGAGAATGGGCACACCGGGGCCTTTAGCCACTGCAGATGAACTGCAGATGCATGTCCCACCATGTGCATCTGGCTTATGTGGGTACTAGGGAATTGAACCTGGGTCCTTAGGCTTTGTAGGCAAGCACCTTAACCACTAAGTCATCTCTCAAGCCTCATGTCCTTTTTTAAATCACCAATGTACAGATTTTACAAATAATGACTGTAATTTTTTTCCTGGAGTGAATAAACTGCCAATTAGATAATAACTTCTATTTCCATTAAGGGGCTTTTAAATGGGTTCTATTAGAAAATGTACTTTGAGCTGGGTGTGGTAGCACATGCCTTTAATCCCCAGCACTTGGGAGGCAGAGGTAGGAGGATCACCTAAGACTTATAGTGAATTCCAGGTCAGTCTGGACTAGAGTGAGACCCTACCTCGAAAAACAAAACAAAACAAAACAAAAAGAAATTAAAAAAAAAAAGAAAATGTTTCTTTTTCTGTTATGGATATGGGATCCACCTTAGATATGGTAAATTCCCGTATTTTTTAGACCACACCAGCTTTTCTACTTATGATTTTTCAGAGGTCAGTGAAAAAAATGGCTAAGCTATTGGCTAGAAATTGAATTCCAGTACAGGGAGAGGGAGATGCTAATTATTCAGCAAGTCAACAAAGAACACACTCTGGCTTCTCATTATACCATTTCCAGATGCACTGTTCCCTTGAAAACAAGAATTCAGGAAATGCTCAACATACTTCTTCTGCAGTATGTTGTTTGTTAATAGTAGGTAAAAGTCAATGTGGATGTTATATAAAGGCTTAGAACACCAGGAAGGTAATGAAAACTGGGTTATTGTCAATAATCCACACAAAATAACTGCCTTGAATTAAACATAACTGAGTCATTGACAATTTTTCTATTTTCTTTGTTCTTAGCTTTCAAATTTTGGATGACTGGTGTTAGTTGACCTTTCACTTGTCATGTTCTTTATGCCACAGCCAAGACCAACTCACAAGTGTTTGTTTATTGAGCTAACTTCATTATTAAGGTTGCCAAAAAGGATGTAGGGTGGCAGCAATGCAGGATGGCAGGTTTGTAACAGGGATAAGCTCACTGTTCAGAAATAACTTCATGTGTTTTTATAGTGTCCACGTAAGCACAAAAAAGGATCACATTATTTCCATTTTGAAAATAAGGAAACTGAAGGAATAGGAAAACAAGTATCCTCAACATTTATTGAGCATCTAAAGCAGGAAAGGCACAGTGCTTGGAGTTTTAGAATAAACATATAAATAAGCTGGTCAATACCTTTCAAATGTCTACGTGATCAACTGGAAAAATACAATCATAATGACACAGAATACTGTTTTAGGATGGTTTTGTGGGTGTGGAATCTGAGGCAAGCTTTAATGGGATGTGGGTGTGGGGCAGACAAGAAGGCTTGGTAGCAGAGGCACAACATGAGCAAAGACAGAAAGGATATAAGGCAAGAATTTACTTACTTATGGCATGGGAATTGGGAGAAGGAAAGGACATAAAGCAGAAAGAAAGTGTTCTGAGGGTTGGTTTGTAGTTGTCATTAAATGCCAACACTGTCACAGCACAGAAGGGAGTATTAGGCCATTGCAGTGGTTCAGGAAGAGACAATGCAGGCTGGAACAGAACAACCCTGGGAGTAGAAGAAAGGTAATGGCCTGAAGCTAGCAGAGATAGAACTATGTAATCTGGCAAATGAACACCAACTATAAAAGATGAACATGTTTTTGATACATTCATTTAACATTTGATCTTCCCTTGGACCAGACATGGGAAATTGGGTGGAAATGGAAATTGGGTCTAAGAATCAGGACAGAAAGTGATCTAGAAATCAACAACAGAGATAGGATGGTTAAGTCAATACAACAAATCGACAAAGAATAGAGTATAAAGAGAAACGACAAAAAGAAAGCCTTAAGGACACAACTGCATTTTAAGAAAGAGTAGAGAGGGGAAGTGAAGGAAAAAGGTTATTGATGTAGGTAAAGTGATCGAAGTTAGGAAGTTTCCAGGCAGTGGGATCCTGCTGAGTGGATAAGATAGCAATTTACTGTGGTCACATAGGTGACATCCAAGTTCCTCAGCTCTGCACCTATTTGCTGAATTATCACAAAAGAAGCAACGTTTTTGAGCAAGAAGGACCTCCTTTGTCATCTTACCAATGTTAGCTTGGGAATCATCACAACTCATTCCAAATTCCAATTTTCAGTAACCTTGAAAAAAATATTTATTTTTGCATTCCACACTAGTTTCCTTTCAATGAACTTTAAAGATTGTTGTTTTTTTAAAAAAATATTTATTTATTTGAGAGAAAGAGAATGTACTCCCCCCGGGCCTCTAGCCACTGCAAACGCACTCCAGACTCATGTGCCACCTTGTGAATCTGGTTTACGTGGGTCCTAGGGAATGGAACCTGGGTCCTTAGGGTTGGCAGGCAAATACCTTAACTGCCAAGCCATTTCTCCAGCCCTTAAGATTGTTATTAACTATCTCCTATGCTTTACATACCATCCTTCATATCTGTGATGTGTTAAGTGGTTATTGCTAAGGCTTCTGAATCGGTCCTGACAAGGGTTTCTTACCTAACTTTCTTTAAGCCTAGGTGTTCTCGTAAGCTTTCAAGGATAGTGACAACTCCCTTATTAGAGTTGAGAAGAGCTTATAAGCCGATGAAAGGAAAACCCTCAGCACAATGCCGTCCAAGGTTCGGCTCATTTTGCTGTTTTTGTGTTTTGTCATTTCCCTAAGGGCAGAAGAAGAGTCCCTAAAGTATTCAGCATCCACGTGGGGACAAGTGCGTCTTATCTCGTCAACTCCTCAGGGAAACATCCTCAAGAAGAGGGGTAAATAGCTGATCAGCCCCCTCCTCCCCCCACCCCGGGGCTCGGCAAGCCCCTCGAGTAAGGGAGGGCTGGCTGCAGGACACTGCGAAAGCGGAACGTCACTGACCTGCGTGGCCCAAACAGGACCTCAAGTCCCAGAGTGCAGCGCGCAACCCAGCTCCGAAATTTTTCGCAAGGAGACTGCGCAGTGAGGTTGTCGACGAGCTGGAGGAAGCGGTGCACGCTGGGACTTGTAGTCCCTCAAGGTGGCCACTCCGGGGCTGGGAGGAGGGTCGAAGGGGAGAGCTCCGTCCGCAGTCCCGCCTTTTGTCCACGTCTCCCTTCTGCCGGCAAATGCCGTGTCGCGTAGCCGGGGCCGCCCCTTCACCGACGCCGCCGTGCCCATTGGTCCCGACGCTCAACCTCTCGGGCTCTACCCGGAAGTAGCGTTGGGGAGGCGGTTTCCTAGACTACGACACCGGAAAGCCGGGGGAGGTGCTCTGGGCGGCCGAGGGACAGGAGGGCGGAGGGAGGGCGGTGGCAGCGCTGGCGCCGGGGACCCGGTGCTCGGTGGCTTTGGGCAAACAGTTCGGCGCCGGCGTCCGCCTGCCCGCCCGCCCGCCTCGCTCCACATCCCGCCTTCGACACGGCTCGGGCGTCGTCGTCCCGCAATGTGTGCCACCGGCCGGCTGTAGCAGCGGCTGCGCGTGCGCGGAACCGCGGGGCCATGAGCGAAGGCGGCGGCCGGGTCGCTGGGTCCCCGCTGCCCGGGCGAGCTCCATGGAGCCTGGTGGCCGCGACAGCCACGCTCTGCCTGGTGTCGGCCACGTCCGTGTGGACGGCGGGGGCCGCGCCCATGAGTAGGGAAGAGAAGCAGAAGCTCGGGTAAGGGTGCGTGGCAGCCCTGGGGTGGCGGGCTGAGCGCGCCGGCGAGGTGCCTGTCATCGCGGACGTGAGGGAGATGCGGGGGGACGCTGCCCGCGACGTGACCTCCGCGGCCGGGCAGTCGAATCACCGCCTCGGATGCCGGCTCCGGGCTCCCGGGCTGCGGGCTTGACAGCGCGCGAGTCCCGGGGACGCTTCGGGCACTGGGTGGGGTTCGCGCTTCTGAGCCTCGAGCCGGGAAGAGGTTGCGGATTTCATGTCAGTTCACAGGATGCGGTTACACCTGTTAGAGAAAAGAGGCGTTCATTCGGAATTGAAAACTTTACTATTTATCGGTCGTATTTTTTTTCTCCCCCAGCAAAGCATTTCAGAATGGAGCAGGCTATTCAAAAGCCCTGATTAAGTGTGCCTTTATGCTTTCAAGTCTGACAAAACGACTCTATCAGTTACATTTACCTTGATTCAGTGATACTAATATGTGCAAGGTGGCACAGATGAGTTAAGGAAGCCAAGAATCTATAATAATAATAATGATAATAAAAATAAAATAAAATGGACAAAAGCAGGAACAGCTAAGTCGAAGGGGAAGTGTCCGAAAAGGTCAGTAAGTTAGGCTCATCAGCGTGAGGATGGCTGTTAAAACAATAAGGTTGGTGGGGTTTTGACCATCAAGATTAGCAACCACGAAACGTCAGGGTGCAATACTAGCTGAAGTGTATGTGGGGGGCAAACTTGGTACGAATGTAAATTACTGTAACTTACTGACATTCTCCTAAAATATAAATTGTCTACATTTTTTGACTTATAAGAGCTGTCTCTGTCATACAGTAATAAAAACACATGTAGATAAAGTGTACAAGGGTGTGCATTTGGAAGGAACAGAGCTGTTCTTTGGCGGGAGATTGGTCGAACATGACATATCCTTATTATGTTCATACTTTAGGAAAGAGTTGTGCAATTAGAAGGCTATGCAGGATGCATTCCCAAGGAAAAAAAAAAAGCAAGTTGTAAAATGTTACATTAATACTACCATATACCATACCTTTTGTTTTGTTTTGTTTTCTGAGGTAGGGTTTCACTTTAGCTCAAGCTGACCTGGAATTCACTATGTAGTCTCAGGGTGGCCTTGAACTCACGGTGATCCTCCTACCCCTGCCTCCCGAGTGCTGGGATTAAAGGCATGTGCCACCATGCCTGGCCCTTACCTTTTTTTTTTTTTTTTTTTAAGGAAAAATAATGTCTGAAAAAAGTTTGTCTCACAGTGTAGGGTGAAGAGGAGGTGGAACCATCAGGTTGACTATATATATATATATATATTTTTTTTTTTTTTGAGGTAGGGTCTCACTCTATCCCAGGTTGATCTGGAATTCACTGTGCTTGTTTATTTTAAATATTTTGTTTTTGAGAGAGACAAAAAGAAGCTGAGAGAGAATATGAATATGGGCACACCAGGGCCTCCAGCCACTGCACACAAACTCCAAATGAATGCGCCACCTTGGGCATCTGGCTTATGTGGGTACTGGGGAATTGAACCTGTGTCCTTAGGCTTCACAGGCAAGCGCTTAACCGCTAAGCTATCTCTCCAGCCCTAAACAAAAAGCAATTTTTAAAATTCAAATCATTGCAAGAATCTTGTACTGATTTTTAAACAAAAGTAACCCAGTTTGGGGGAGGATAAAAGTCAACTGAAAACAAAGTTATCAGTGAACTTTAAGACACATTTTTTTCTTTATGAATTTAATATATCACTTAATGACTTTTTACTGAGTACCCACTCTATTGGCACTTGTTTTGTTTTATCTTTTAATCCATTCTATTTCACCATGAGGTGGAGGGAATCTGCATTTTTAAAAAACTTGAGATTCAATGTGCAGTTGTTCAGAGCTGGTAACAGGAGCAGGTGTTCAACCCCCTGCTCTGCACTTCCTTAAGACTTGGAAAAGAAGTATTGAGTCTATTATAAAGAAGTCTTTTATTTGAATTTCTTTTTCTTAAAAAAGTTATGTGAGGGCTGGAGGGAATGACTTAGTGGTTAAGGCGTTTGCCTGCAAAGCCAAAGGACCCAGGTTCAATTCCCCAGGACCCACGTTAGCCAGATGCACAAGGGGGTACACGTGTCTGGAGTTTGCAGTGACTGGAGGCCCTGGTGCGCCCATTCTCTGTCTCTCTCTCCCTCTTTCTACATCAAATAAATAAATAAATAAATAAATAAATAAAACTATTACAACATTAAAAAAAGTTATGTGAAAATGGGTGATTGAGTAAATCATTTTAACCAGATTTAATTTTAACTGGAAAACTTGGAGATCATTTGCAAAAAATTGGAATTATTTAGGCTGTTTAGTTAGATTGTCCTACTCCAGAGTCAGGGGAGAGGGAGAGAGTCTTAAGCCATAAACCACAAATCCACAATGACATGACTGCTTTCCCCTTAGGGAACTTTCAGGAACCTGAACTCATTCATTAGGCTTACCTTTTAAATGCTTTTAAATAATTTAAATAATGGTTTATGATAAAACCCCTTCCCTGTATTCCCAAACCAAGCAGATAGTAAGAACTGGAATTGTAATGAACTGGAAGCAGTTGCTCAGTCACTCGCAGTCATTTACTGATAATGTAGTCTTATTTTTCATGAGACACATGACTTGTTTTTAGGGTAGGAGATTGGGTTATTTCTTTTAGTTAGAATTCAGTTACTGTAGATGTTGGGAGGCAGTGTCACTTTAGAAAAAGCTGACTTACAGAAATTTAAATTTAATTTAAAATTAAACTTAAAGACAATTTTAAATTGGGGTACCTATTTCCAATACAATTTTATACAGTTGTTGAATAGATATAAAACCTTACGGAAACTTTCAATCTGTTTAATATAGTAATTATACCTTTCTTTCTTTCTTTCTTTCTTTCTTTCTTTCTTTCTTTCTTTCTTTATTTATTTATTTATTTATTTATTTATTTTGGTTTTTTAAGGTAGGGCCTCACTCTGGTCCTGGCTGACCTGGAATTCACTCTGTAGTCTCAGGGTGACCTCCTAACTCATAGCAGTTCTCCTACCTCTGCCTCCTGAGTGCTGGGATTAAAGGCATGTGTCACCACACCTGGCCCATTCTGCTTTTAAATATGACTGTCAGGGGCCAGGGAGATAGCTTAGTTGGTAAAGTAATTGCCTTAAAAGCATGAGGAGCCGAGGATGATCCCTAGTACACACCAGGCATGGTGGTACATGTCTATAATCCCAGTGCTGGGGACATGAAGACATTAGGGAATTGTGACCTCAGGCTAATGAGAGAGACCCTGTCTATTAAAAGGTGATCAGAGTTCTTGAGGATGACCACTGAGGTTGTCCTCTGGCCTTCACATGCATGCACATGCACAGACACAAAGATGCACACCCATATACATGCAAAATAGACATGTGACTATCTGAATTTATTTGTATAAATGTAAGAGCACCTGGATATTAAATATGTCTGTGCTCTAAAGTTTGCTTATGTGTTGCAGAAATGTAAGGAGTAGAATGGTGTATCTTCTTTCTTTTTATTTTAAAATTTCGTTATGAAAGAGAGAGAGAGAGAGGGAGAGAATTGGTACACCAGGGCCTCCAGCCACTGCAGTCAAACTCCAGATGCATGTGTCATCTTGTGCGCATGTGCAGCCTTGTGCCCTTGCATCACCTGGCTTACATGGGATCTGGGGGGTCGAACATGGATCCTTAGGCTTCACAGGCCAGTGCCTTAACCACTTTTAATACAGTCATGATTAATCATTATTTTGAAAACTTTGTGCTTGTAAAGTCAATTAGCACGTTAAAGCACCTACCTATGATACACTTCTGGGCACTAGCATTACTGGTTTCTGGAACTTTTCCTTCATGATACTAATCTTGTAATCCATTTTTGGGACAGAAAAGGAAAACTTTACATATTTTGTTTATTGTATCAATGCTAAAAAGAGTCATTTAAAACACCTTATTTTGGTATAAGCTGCTAGTTTGAGAGGTATTTATCATCTGCAATTAAATGTCTGGACTAGAGGGATTTGTTAAAGTATTCCTCTGATTTTGAGATCTCTTGATCTGTATTCTAAAGAATTAATATCTTAGCTGGGAATGTGGCTCAGTGGTAGAGTGCCAGCCTAGCATGCATGGAGCTGTGAATTGGATCCCCAACATAAACTGGGCAGGGATTCCACACCTGTAATCCCAGCACTCAGGAAGTAGAGGCAGGAGGATCAGGAGTTCAAGGTAATCCTCAGCTGGTTACCCAAGAACTTATCTTGGAAAAAGCAAAAGAGAATATTTTAGCAGTTATCTGAGATCTTGTTGGTAGTGGTTAGTTGCTTTAGTTAATGAGTTATTTATAAAAAGTTAGCAGAAGTTAAGTTTGAGTGTAGTGGATTTTGCTAGTTGTTATAGCCAGGGTCTGGAAGTTAGGTCTCTTCTGTCTGCTAGCTTTATTATTAGTAGCATTTTATCTTCCGTTGTTACAATTGTAAAAATGACAACCATAATATAATAGGAAGTAAAATAAAAATATAACCAGTCATTTTTTTAACACTTCAATTCTTGGCTTTAGTAATTGGAACTTTGGGAAAAGAAGAGTTATCTGTTTTTTCTTTTCTAATTATTGAGACATTTGTCTTTGTCTGGCTGTAACATTATCTTCTGTAGTTTTCCTATAGCATTCAAGCCCTGAACATGAAATGTTTCATTGGAGACTTAGTCTCTACCCTGCTGGATTTGTTTTAGTAAATCTGGTGTGGGCACCTGAAGTCTTCATGTTAAGCAGCCATATTAGAGGTTTAGAGAAATAAATCAAAAACTCACAAATTAGTCTCAATCTTTCTCTTTTCTCCTCCCGTCTCTTTCCCTCCCTCCTTTCATCTTTCTTCCTTCTCCTTCCCTCCCTCCCTCTCTCTTTCCCCTTCTTCCTCTCCCTTCTCTCTTTGCCTCTGCTCAGGCAGACCTCAGTCTTGTGATCATCTGCCTCCTGAGTGTTGGGAAAAGACTCTAGTTGACCTTTAGAGCTCATATTTTTGAAATGAATATGTTTTTGGAGAGATTTTTGAGGGGGCAGAATGTATCATAAAGTATATCCTTTGACAGTGTGACAAATGTTATAAATCTGTACCTATTAAACTAGGCATTAGTTTTATTCAGCTTAATGGGCAGGGTAGAGGCTTGATAAATATTATTTCATATTAGTATACACATCTTTTTTTAATAGAAAATATAGCATGAACACTAAATGAAACCAATAATATTCAGCTTTTAAGACACATATGTTGAATAATGTTAATAGTATGGTCTTGTTCTCCAATACCTGCTAAGTCAGGTTGAATAATGATGTTGAGGTATGTGTTCCTCAGCATCAGCCTGCCTTCTCTGCCTTGTGGCACATATCATTCAGTAGTTTTCTCCAGAAATACATTCAGATTTTAGTGTACATTATAGTAATACTAAAAGTTTGGTACACCTTTTTGTGATGGGGTAACAAAAACTTGTCTAATACTCTATTTATATCCTAAAATTTCCTTTGATTATTTTAGTGGTATATCTTTATGAAGAGAATTAACTTTCTAAAAGAATAATAAATGATAAATACATATAACCTTTCTTTTTTATTTTTCAAAAATAGGAATCAAGTCCTGGAAATGTTTGATCATGCATATGGTAACTATATGGTAAGTACATTGCTCACCTATACATTTATATGAGCTGAATGTGTACATGGTTAATGCTTTTTAAAAAATATTTTATTTATTTGAGAGAGGCAGGGTGGGAGGAGGAGGGAGAGAATGGGCACACCAGGGCCCTCTAGCCACTGCAGATGAACTCAAGATGCATATGCCACCTTGTGCACATGCTTTATGTGGGCATTGGGGAATGGAGCCTTCATTCTTTGGCTTTGCAGGCAAGTGCCTTAACTGCTAAGCCATCGTTCCAGCCCCTCACTTTTTGTTGTTGTTTTCCAAGGTAGGGTCTCATTCTAGCCCAAGCTGAACCTGGTACACTGTAGTCCCAGGCTGGCCTCAAACTCATAGTGATCCTCTTACTTTTGCCTCCCAAGTGCTGGGAATAAAGGTGTGTGCCACTATGCCCAATCTAACTTACACTTTTGAAACCTGAAATTCCTAGCATGTTTTAAGGAAAGTTTCTAAAAAACAAGGCAAATGTAAGCTAATGGAGTATTCCTGGTGAATATTCTTACAGAAGCAGCTTATTGAACAGTTAAGAATAAATTGACAATAGATTACTTGGACATGATAAGCAGGATTCATTGAGTACTTTATAGCTAGATGTCATGGATATAAACATGAAAAAGATGCATGGTTGGCTTTAAGAGGAATTCTCTTAAGAAAAACTATTTACAATTATTATTTTCTCTGTAAAGCAAAGCGTTTTTTCAAAGACAGACAGTCACCTAGTCAGATCTTTCCAGATTACATCCTTGTGGACTCTGATGTGAATATATTTTACTTTCTACCTTGTGATCCAGACTGGCTTGAAATGTTTCAGAGCTCCTGTAAAACAACAGAGCAGCTTTCACTTGACAGAATGAACAGTTCTACAAGTCTGTTGCATAGCAAGTAGATAAAATTGCAAAGTTCAGAGTTCCAAAGGAAATTTTGCATATAAATTTGTGTGATTTTGAAAAGACTTGAATCACATTATCCTGAGATTTCTTTTCATTACCTTGTTTTTACATTCTAAAGAATAGCAGTAGATTTTCTTTGGCAGAGAGCTAACTTTAATCTTACCCTACATATTCAATTAATTCTTTGAACCCATTTCACTTATATTAGCCAAAGATCTTCATATATCATTATCATTTTCCGTGAATACACATGTGTGTGTTTGTGTGTGTGATTTTTTTTTTAAGCACATTTTATACATGGTATTTGTTTTTTGCTTTTATGTTATATATTTGTAAGGACATATTTTGGCTTTTCAATAAATGGAAAATTTGATGACATTATGATTTGGATATAAACTTATTGAAAAAACAGTTTTGAACTTTTATTGGAGATGATCTCAGCTGTTCCCTTAATATTTCTTTAAATTATTTATCTCTGGTTAATTCTATTTGGGGAAATCCTAATTTAATTAGTCTAGGTTAATGGTCTAGAGACAGTTAGTTGGACTCATGCAAGACCCTCAAAATACAACCAACTCATGAATGTATGCTTTTTACTTTTGGTTTCAGCATTGAGTAAAATAGTACACAGCTAGTTGAATTTATTGTATCTTGCTGTGAACAGGAGAGGAAGGGAGAGAGATATGAAGGGAGAGAGAGAGAGAGAATATGGAAGTGACAAGGCCAGCCTTGTCTACGTAGCAAATTGCAGGTCTGCCAGAACAATAGAGCAAGACCCTATCTCAAAAAACAAACAGAAGCAAGCAAGCAAGCAAACTGTTTTCTTTGTAAAACTCATTTCAGCTTGAGTCAGAGCTTGCTCTCTCAGATTGAGCAGAGAGCTTTTAAAGCACACACTTTGTTCCTTCTGCTGGGCATTTGGCCTTTGAGCTGATTTTTCTATCTACTAATGAAATAAAAGATTCTCTTTGTTATTTCTAAATAAATTGACTTACCAGTTTTAGGTAGATTACCACGTCTCTGCAATTCCTGGACTTATATTTAAGAATTCTTTGATTTTTATTGGTTATTGGGATAACGTTAGCATTATAACAACTATTTGACACGTCTCTAGTCCCTCACACTGCACTTACTCATGATGATTGTACAGATTGCTCTCTTTTTCCCAAATCATTCTGGGCTTCTAGTAACAGGTTTTGACTATGCCTACTGAATTGAGATTGCAAATTATTAAGATAGCAAAATGATGGGTATTTAGGCACTCAAATGCAGAACTTTTTGGAATTTAAGCTCCATGATTTTTGTCTCCCAGGTTATTTTTATTTAAATATATATATATATATATTTGGTTTTTCGAGGTAGGGTCTCACTCTAGCTCAGGCTGACCTGGAATTCACAGCGATCCTCCTACCTCTACCTCCCGAGTGCTGGGATTAAAGGCGTGCGCCACCACACCCGGCTCCTTAAAATATTTTTTAAAAGGTTTGTTTATTAGAGACAGAGAGAGGAAGGGTGAGAGAGAGAGAGAGAGAGAGAGAGAGAGAGAGAGAGAGGGAGAGAATGGGCACACTGGGGCATCTAGCCACTGCAAATGAACTCCAGACACATGCACCACCTTGTGTTTCTGGCTTAATGGGACCTGGAGAATTGAACCTGGGTCCTTAGGCTTCGCAGGCAAGTGCCTTAGCCACTAAGCTATCTCTCCAGCCACCAGGTTCAATTTCATTCAATTCAGTTTCAATTCAATTTCATTGTCATTAGCAAAAAGTGTACTTTTGTAGAGCCTCAAGCATTACACAGGCTTGGAAGAGTTGATAAGTATAATTCCCTTAACTATTAGAAGTCCTCTAAGAGTGTAATCACTGTTAAGTTTAACTTCTTCAAAGAAATATAAACTAGTCTTCTTTTGTTGTTTGAGACAGGTTCTCAAGACCCAGGATGGTCTTGAACTTACCATATAGTCCAGATTGGCCTCTTAACTTGTGACTCTGCCTTAGCCTCCCAAGTGCTGGGGTATAGCCATGTGCCACCATGCATACCAGTCTTTTATTATTAGCATTATTAAGCCATAGAAACTATTTTAAAATACTATTTCCTCAAAATGTCCAGATCATGTGCATTTAAAAAAGATTATATTTATTTATTATTTGAGTGGGGGCGGGCAGAGAGAGGGAGAAGGAGGGAGAGAAAGAGAAAGAATGGGCACACCAGGGCCTGCAGCCACTGCAAACAAACTCCAGACACATGTCACCTGTGCATTTGGTTTACATGGGTATTGGGGGATTGAACCTGGGTCCTTTGGCTTTGCAGGCAAGCGCCTTAACTGCTAAGCCATCTCTCCAACCCTCATGTGCATTTTCTTAGTAATGTTTCCTTTTTCCTCCTTTAAATTCTTTTCTTATTTGGCCACATGTATATGATATACAGCTGACCAATTTTTTCATGTGAAGCATACCATTGTGTGGCAGTAAGAGTGTCACATTGCACCTCTCCAGAAGCTTATCCCCCACATCTGAAAGCATACTTGATTTTTCTTTCTAATCATCCATTTACCAAGAAGAGTAATCTACAGACAAAACATTTTAGAATTGGTTCTAATGGGTAGATTTAAATAACTAAGTCATGTGGTAAGTGTAAGTTCTAAGCACCACACTTTTCTAAAGTGGTTGTAAGATTGTGCAATCCCTACCACCTGTGTCTGAGTTTCAGTTTCTACACATGCTCTGAAACACTTGGTATTTTCAAGTCTTTAATTTTAGCCATGCCAGTGGGTGTGTAGTGGTATCTCATTATGACTTTAATTTGATTTTTCCTGATGACTAATGATGTTGAAAGTCTGCATCTGTTCAAGTCTGTTTTTCATTTTAAAGTCATTTTTCTTGTTACTGTGAATTGTAAAAATTACTATATAGTCTAGATATATGTTATTTAGCATGTTTTGTAGACATATTCTTCCAGTCTTTGACCTTCAATTTTCAACAGTGACTTTTGAGGCACAAATGTTTTAAATTGTGATCAAGTTCAATTTATCACGTTTGTGCTTCATGCTTTTATATCTTGCATTAAAATACTTGCTAGTCTTAGCTTACAAAGTTTTGTTTTCTTTCTTTCTTTTTTTCTTTGAGACAGAGAGAGAGAGAGAGAGAGAGAGAGTGAAAATGAGTGTGCCAGGGCCTCTAGCCACTGAAAACGAACTCCAGATGCATGAGCTACCATGTCCATCTGGCTTATGTGGGACCTGGAGAATCGAACCAGGGTCCTTAGGCTTCACAGACATGTGCCTTAACCACTAAGCCATCTCTCTGGCCCTGTTTCTTCTTCTTGATGTCTTGTAATCATAGCTTGTTCTCTTAGATTTATGATTCATTTTGACTTATTCCTTGCATAAGGTATAAAAAAAGTTGATTTAAATTTTAGCCCCTATAAATACCCAGTTATTCCAGCCACACTTGTTGAAATGGATATCCTTTCCCTACTCAGTTACTTTGGCAGTTGACCATATATAGAGATGGATTTCTTTCTAGGCTCAGTTGATCCTTACACCAATACCACATTGTTCTGGGATTGTAACTTTGTGAATTCTGAACTCAAGCAGTGTAAATCTGTCACTTTTTAAATTTTTTTCACAAATTTTTTGGGTATCGTAGATCTTTTATATTCCCATGTAAATTTTAAAAATCACATCAATAATTTCTATTTCAAAAGTCTATTGAGTTTTCATTTAGGATTATATTGAACTATAGATTCATCTATAGAGAATTAATTTTTTTATACCAAGCCTTCAATCTATGACTCTTGTGTGTCTACCCGATTTTTTAGGCTGTATTTAGTATTGTGGCAAAGTTTTATAGTTTTTAGTATACTGTTCATCTTTTGTTAAATTTCTCCATATATTTCATATTTTTACAGGTTTGAAAATTGTAATATTTCTCATTTTGATTTCTACTTATTCATTGATGTGAAAATAAAATAAAATAATCTTTTGTCTATTGACCTTCTGTCCTGCATCCTTGCTAAAGTTATTTCTCTTTCTGGGATCCTTTTTTTATTTTAGATTCATCAGGGGTTTCCATATTAGCTATCACGTCCTCTGCAAACAAAGTGACTTTCACTTCTTCCTTTGCAATTTATGTGTCCTCCTCTTGCCTGATGGCAGAGCCTACTGTTGCTGAGGGCAAGGTTGGTATTTTGTAGATGCACCTCGTCAGTCTGAGTTCCTGCTTTGCTGAGGATTTTTGTCATGAAGGAGTATTGAATTTTATCATTTGTTTTTTAAAATGTGTTTCTTGCTTTAATTTTTCTAATTATCAGTCTTTCAGGGGCTGGAGAGATGACTTAGCGGTTAAGGTGCCTGCCTCTTAAGCCTAAGACCGCTGGTTCCAATCTCCAGCGGTTGTTCCAATCTCCAGGTCCCATATTTAGCCAGATTCAAAGTGACGCAAGGGTGCAATGCCGCACTTGACCACAAGGGGGCGCACACATCTGGATTTCGTTCATAGCAGCTGAGAGACTGCTGGCGCGCCCATCTCTGTCTTCCTCTCCCTCTCTCTCTCTGTCTCCAAAAAAAAAAAAAAATCTTTCAGAAGTAAGACTTTGTTAAATCCCCTAACATCATCATTTTATCATTTCATATGACATTATTTTTCAGTTTCATTTATTTACTTTTAAAGACTCTTTTTTATTATTTTATTTTATTTATTCATCAGAGACAGAGAGGGAGGGAGAGAGAGAGAGAGAGAGAGAGTGAGTGAGAAGGGGCACACCAGAGCCTCTAGCCACTGCAAACGAACTCCTTATGTATTCACCACCATGTGCATCTGGCATATGTGGGACCTGGAGAATTGAACCAGGGTCCTTAGGCTTCGCAGGCATACACCTTAACTGCTGAGCCATCTCTCCAGCCCAGTTTCATTTATTTTTGACCAAAAACAAATTGACTAAGAAATAGCGAAAATTTTGAAAACTTTTTTTCTCAGCAAACTTTGAGGACAAACTGAAAATACACTAACACTTTACTCTGTAGGGATTAACTTATAATCATGTGAGACAACTTATTTTGGTACTTGCTTCTCAGTGCTGAGAGAAACTGTTTATAGAATATGTATTTTAAAAGAATAATAATTCTTCAGTGGAAGATAGGAGTTTAACCACTTAATAGTTTATATAAGTGGACTCAACATGTAAAACTAGATAATGTGAGTAAAAGTAATGAATAACAGAGTAGGAAAATGTAGTGTGGGAGAAAAGACAGCTGGTGAATTGTGCAGGTGCAGTCAGCAGCCAGTACACTCTCAGTACGTGAGAGGTGGCTCATTGAATACCACTTAGTGTGTTTTCTGAAGGAATGTCTTAACAGTGAGGAAATGGAATAAAACATGAAAATGTCTATAATATTTTTGAATTGTTAAAATTAGCTTGAAAATTAAATATATTTTTATGTTTAATAATATAATTAATGACTTTAAAATCATTATTCTTTATTTTTATATTTACTTATTTATTTGACAGAGAAAGAGGGAGAGAGAGAAAGAGAATTGGCATGCCAGGGCCTCCAGCCACTGCAAGTGAACTCTTGGCTAACGTGGGTCCTGGCAAATCGAACTTGCATCCTTTGGTTTTGTAGGCAAACACTTTAACTGCTAAGCCATCCCTCCAGCCCTAAAATTATTATTCTTAGTAGAATAACTTTTCTTCTCTTTTCCTAGTGGCAGAGTCAGTTGTACTAAAGTTGTACTAAACAGAAGCGCTTCTGTTTGAACTTGATGGTTTTAGAGCCGAGCTGATTACTCCTGAACCCTGGTAGATTCAGTCTGATGTGTAGGTTTACTGTTGTTTTGGGCACAGGCTCTACTTCATGTATGTGGGCTTGTTTTTATCACCCGACTTTTCATTTTGAGTGTAACTATGAGATGTGCTGTGACTTCCAGCTGTGGAGTGATTGTTTCCTCCTTCAGGCAACACATTGTGAAGAGATAATCTGAACTTCAAACAGCCTGGAGGCTTCATGCCTGGCTGGGCTGTTTTCTTTGCCACGTATGCACTACTTTGACCTTATGCAAACTCTCTGTAGTTTGCTTTGTGGTTAACCCAAAGAAAGGCTGTGGTTTTATTTTTATCCTTAATCTTGAAACAAAGTACTTAAAGTACTTTTTACACCTAGCTCAAAGCTACTTTGATTATTCTGCATGGTAATTGATGTCAATACTCATAATTATCTACATAAACTCAGGATTTGAATTTTCATATCTTATTTGGAATTTGAATTCATATTTAATTTCAGATAACAGCATTGAGTGTCTGTTTTACAAAACTGTAAAAATAGTAGGATGCAGTTTCTAAGCAGTGGTTTAAAATAGTAAGGAACTTTTTACAGCTAAATTAACATTTTTAAGTTAATTGTTTTATTATTTATGTCTAAGCAAGGAGAGAAATGGCAAGAATGGATGTGCCAGGGCCTCTAGCTGCTGCAAACAAACTCCAGATATATGCACCAATTTGTGCATCGGGCTTTATGTGGGCAGTGGAGAATCAAACCTGGGTTATTAGGCTTTGCAGGCAAACCCCTTAACCACTGAGCCATCTCTCCAGCCCCCAAATTAACATTTGAGTGATCTTTTTACAAAGAACATTGGAAACTCTGAACATTTTTACTTTTATTGATGTCTAAGTTTTACTTATGTGTTAATAAGAAAACATAAAAAAAACAAAATGTTTACTTTGGGAAATTATTTTATTGAGATTAAAAATGTAGTCATTAGAAATATGAGTGAAGATGCATATGAAGGTAATTAGAAATTATGCTGAAATGTATTATTAAAGTGATAAAATACAGTATCAAATTCAAAATTTTTTATGTGAGAAGGAATAGGCAGTTAGGGTGACTGGGCCCCTGAAAGTAAAAAAGAGGCAGGAAAGTCTGCACTTGCTAGAAATCAAAGACGATTTGACTTCTCTCTTGTCCTAGTTCCCTAGACCCGTTTTTCCACAAACAACCTGGATTCTTCCTGGGAAGAAGATCTTTCATAGGATTTAGTAGACATTGTGGTTGGTCAAGTTCAGCCCCCTGAACTTGATGTCAGGGATTAGCCTTTTCCTGAGACAGCCTTTAGCCCTAACTAACCAGCTGTCCTTCTGGGTCACCTGAGCCCAAACACAGGCCCACCACTATAAGGTTATAAATACCTTTGCAAGGGGAGGGCACGCTCTCTGAGCTGCCTGACCGCCTGGGACCTTCCAGCTATCGGTGAGATTTCCCTCGGCTGGACCTGACAAATGGGTGTGTCAGGCCCGGCCAGCCGTGTGGAGAGCCCTCTAGCCCTTACTCTCCACATGGACTCTTAATCTCCTCTAGCTTCCCACATGGCAGGAACTCTTTACACTTTCTTTTTATCTCTTTTCTTTCCATGGTCTTCCCAGGCCTCCTTCCATGCGGGATCTCTAGCCACATGAGAGCCTTTCCATGGCTCTGTACTTCCCTCAATAAATATAATAGTTTAATAATTACCCTTGTTAGTCTTTTTTATTCAGTTTTTGATTAAAATTAGAAATAAGCCTTGGGTTTGGGGTTCAAGGACTTTCCTAAACCCCAAGCACCTCATTACACACGGATTCCAATTATGTCAACATACTTGTCACCCAGCATCTCCTCAGTGACCAGTCACAATGATGCATCTATGTTCCTTTTACTCATATGGTTGAACCCTCAATGCTGCTTCTGGTGTTTACCCTGCTTTAAAAGTTTGGGGCTTTCTTTTTTTCTTTCTTGTCTGTTGACAATGTGTTTAGTATTCTGCTTACGCATTGTGAGTGTAGAGTGTAGATCATTGAGTTAAGTGAGGTAGTAGAAAGTGTTATCTAGATGTAATTAAGACAATGCTAGTCTTGGGAACGTTTTTTGTAGCAGTACCCAGAGTGTAAAAAGGTGGCCAGTGTGCCTTCAGGTTTCTGAAGGAAAGAATGTCTGCCAGAAACATTTCCGATTATTAGATTGTTAGATCAAGTATAAAAAAGGGAAGAGGTGAGCTAACCCAGAAGCCATTCAGACATAATACCTGCAGCGCTTTCCGAAAGAAGTACGAAACTACCTGAGAATATCAGCAACAGGGAGAAGAGTCCATACAAAAACTCAGGCATGGAGAAAGTGAGGAAGTAGCATAAGAACTCAGGAAAGTGGAAGAGAGAAAGGAACGAACTGGTCTCCTCTTGAACAGCATTCTTACACCAGCACCTCTGGGTCTTGTGCTTCCAGCCCTTCAAAAGTAGTTAAAATTCTCTGACAGGGGCTGGAGAGATGGCTTAGCAGTTAAGGCACATACCTGCAAAACCAAAGGACCCAGTTTCAACTCCCCAGGACCCACGAAAGCCAGATGCACAAGGTGGTGCATGTGTCTGGAGTTCATTTGCAGTGGCTGGAGGCCCTGACGTGCCTATTCTTTCTTAATATCTGCTTCTCTCTCAAATAAATAAAAAAATAAAATTTAAAAATTCTCTGATGGGTATAAGTGCAGAGAAAGATAGCAAAACTAGTATTTAATATAGTATAACTCAAAATAGTAAAATATTGAATAATAAGGTGTTTTTCTTTTAAAAGTTTTTTTTTGTTGTTTTTCAAGGTAGGGTCTTACTCTTTAGCCCAGGTTGAACTGGAATTTACTATGTAGTCTCAGACTGGCTTTGAACTCACAGCAATCCTCCTACCTCTGCCTCCTGAGTGCTGGGATTAAAGGCGTGCACCACCACACCCATCTTGAAAATATTTTGAACAGTGCTTGCTTTGCTTGAAAATTTTGCATATCACTCAGGATATGGAGTAAGCACCTCCTGTGCTTGGTGAGTTGTCGTGCTCCTTTCTAAGTTTAGATTAGCATCAAAGGTTTTATACTGTGCTTTTTTCCTGTCATGAACTATGTCTAGAATTTTCTTCTCAGGATCATTTCCTCTGTAATGTCATCCTCCTTTGTGGCACAACCCCTTCCCTAAGTTGTATCAGTAATTTTGCCTTCACTAACTGTCTGAAAACCTATACTAGAATGATGGCAATGTTAACATCCTAAGGCCAGCCATTCCTCCTATTTATGTTCAGCTCAAATTTCACTTAAAACACTTGTAGTTTTCTTTTTCCCTTCTTTTTCTCTCCTTTCCCCCTCTAAACTCTCATCTTTGTTGGCTGATTCCCTGATTATCCATTTTGTAACATTTCATGTAGGGTGATTATCACTGGTGATAAGCAAGGCAGTACAACTTGTTTCTGTGTGTGGTCTTCTGAAGAACATGTGCATAAACACTCATAGCAGTCACTCGGGACTCTGAAGGGAGTACTGTGATTGATCTCCATCATGACAAGTGTGGTGTTTCTGTAGTGGTTTGTGCACTGAAAACCTAGCATCAAAGCTGCTTCTTACAAATAATTTAGGATTATGTGCCCTGGTAACTGACATTTGAACCATGTTATTGAACATTTATTTAACTAAGTTATAATTTTGAAACTTGTACATAGTGAAACCACTCTCAGAGTCTATAAAATTAAAAGTTAAAAATTGCCGGTTGTCGTGGCACACGCCAGTAGGATATTGCTGAAGAGGCAGAGGCAGGAGGATGAGGAGTTCAAGGCCAGCCTGAGCTACACATTTAAAGAAAAACCAGGCGTGGTGGCGCATGCCTTTAATCCCAGTACTTGGGAGGCAGAGGTAGGTGGATCGCCATGAGTTCAAGGCCACCCTGAGACTACATAGTGAATTCCAGGTCAGCCTGGGCTAGAGTAAAACCCTACCTTGAAAAACCAAAAAAAAAAAAAGCTGGGCATGGTGGCGCACACCTTTAATCCCAGCACTCGGGAGGCAGAGGTAGGAGGATTACCATGAGTTCAAGGCCACCCTGAGACTACATAGTTAATTCCAGGTCAGCCTGGACCAGAGTGAGACCCTACCTCGAAAAACAAAACAAAACAAAAAAAAAATGAATAAATAAAATAAATAAATAAAAGTTAAAAATTTTTAAAAAATATTTAATGTATTTAATTATTTATTTGAGAGAGAGGAAGAGGTAGAGAGAAAGAGAATGGGCGCACCAGGGCCTCCAGCCACCATAAATGAACTCCAGGTGTATGCGCCCCCTTGTGCATCTGGCTTACGTGGGTCCTGGGGAATTAAACCCAGGTCCTTACGCTATACAGGCAAACACTTTATGTACTAAGCCATTTCCCCAGCCCAAAAGTTAAAAATCTTAAAATTGTGGGCTGAAGAGATGGTTTAGTGGTTAATGCACTTGCCTATGAAGCCTAAGGACCTGGGTTTGATTCCCCAGGACCTATGTAAGCAGATGCACAAGGTGGCACATGCGTCTGGAGGTTATTTGCGGTGGCTAGAGGCCCTGGCACACCCATTCTCTCTCTCTTTCTTTGCCTCTCTCTCACTCTCTCAAATAAGTAAATAAATAAAATTTTTGAGAATCTTAAATTGTGCACAGAAAAATAGGAGTAAGTTAATCCTGCTGTGATCTTTGTGGGGAGGAAGTTACAGAAGTCTTTTTTTCTTCTGTTCTTCTAGTAAATCTTAATTAAGATTGAAACATGTAGTTAAGGCTGGATGCTTCTCATAATCATGTTTTGTTGATCTTTGAGGAATCCATCAGGAACTCTCCCTTGCTTAAGAAAATTTAAAGTTCAGCAAATCTTTCTTGTATTTCTCTTTTTGTCTTAAGATTCAGGCTGGAATGTGGGAATATTTTAGTGCAGTTTTACAGAACCAACTGTACAACTGAAAGGGCCCAGTCCTGGTCATGTATTCAGGGCCAACAGCCTCGACTCCCATACCTTCCGAGATTACCACAGCCCCCACTAAAGCCTGCGCTATGCCCAGTATTTGAGTTATGGTCTGCACAGTTTTTCTTTACTACACACTGCAAACATGAAGATGTGCTTATTTTGAGGCTCAGCTGTACATTGAAATTATTTGTAGAAAATTGATTCAAGGGTGCTGGGGAAATGGTTCAGTTAGTAAAGTGCTTGCTTGCATGAGAACTTGAGTTTGGATCTCTAGCACCCATGCAGAAGCTGGTGTGGTGATGTGCACCTCAAATCCCAGTTCCTGGGAGGCAGAGAAGGGAGGATTCCAAGGGCTTGCAGGTTAGCCAAATAAGTAAAATCCAGGCTCTGTGAAAGACCCTGTTTCAAATGAAGAAAGTGGAGAGCTGTTATGTTAGAAACTTGATGTCAGCCTCTAGCCTGCACAGACAGACAGACACATACACACGGAAAAAAACATTCAGCATTTCATTGTGTTTACAATGTGTGGGAAAGGTTTTTCCTCTACGTTGTTATTATCCAGGCTGGAAATGAATGGCCTGGTCATTATTTAAAAAACAAAAACAGGGCTGGAGAATGGCTTAGCAGTTAAGGCGCCTGCCTGCTAAGCCTAAGAACCCAGTTCCAATCTCCAGGCCCCACGTTTAGCCATATGCAAAGTGATGCAAGGGCGCAATGCCGCACTTGACCACAAGGGGGCGCATGCATCTGGATTTCGTTCACAGCAGCTGAGAGACTGCTGGCGCACCCATCTCTGTCTGTCTCCCTCTCTCTCTCTCTCTCTCTCTCTCTCTCCAAAAATAAATAAAATAATAAAAAAAAATTTTAAAAACAAAAACAAAATCCCAGTCTTCCAAATGATAAAGTACCTATCAATGAATGTGAGACCGTGAGAAGGAACTGAATTCTTCAAAGATGGCTGCGCCATCTCCTCAGCCCGAACAAGATATGAATTAATACAGCAATATACTGTGTTTCTAGAGGGTGGGGTCACTGTAAAGTTAGTAGTTCCCCTCAAATTAGGTTCTTCCAATTAAAACTTAAGCAGTGTTTGGGGGAAATTTTTAAGTTGTCTAAAGTAAATGTGAGAAAGCATGTTACAAAGATAGAATAACAGAGATAATGACTTTGAAGTAGGGCAAGTACACGTGTGTGGAATAGAGACTACAGAACTGTGTTTTTATTGACAATTTTGAGCAAAGAAAGCCATGATTTAGCAGTTGGGGAAGAACAGATTCTTTACACAGTTACCCTCTTGGAGGGTATCATTATACCCCTATTTCTCATTAGAAACAAAAATAAATTCCAGATAGAGTAAATACCTAGTTGTAAAATAAATAAAATGATAAGAGCAGTATTTTCCAAAGTCTGACAGTGTTGTCCAGCAGGTTTGAGATCCAAAAACCAGCAAGGAGAAATGGGTGAACTTAGCCACTTCCTTCATGCATTTAGTGAAAGCACTGCAAACAGAAATTCAAAGCTAAGCAAAGGATAAAAATACCCGCAATACATAATGATGTCTGATGCATTTCTTAGGGCTATAAAATTAACCATTCAAAAAATGGACAAAAGGCATAAACATGCATTCTTCAAAAGTATGGAGATGTCTAGCCTTGCTAATACTGGAACTTGAGATACCATTTTCTTAAATTCAGAGATTAGCAAAATGTAAAGCACTGACCATGTTGTATGTAAGAGTGGAATAAATTGTTAAGTTGATCCCCTCAGTTGGGTTGTAGCTATCAAAAATTCATTGTCTGTCATCTTGACCCAGGAGGTCTATTTTTAAGTTACCCAAATGATAGCATATGCATGAAAGTGTATGTGAACATGGGTGTTTATTGGAACAGTGTTTATATGGTGAAAAATTTAAGACCTATATGTTCCTCGATGCAGGAATAAGTAATATGTGTATCCCTACTGTAGAGCCCTGTGTCAAGTCTTGTTGGGGTATAGGCTCCGGAGTTAGGTTACCTGATTTTTGCACTCTGGATTCATCATTTATTAGCTGTATGGCCTAGGCTTACTTGGTTTCTCTGGGCCCCAATTTTCTCATCTGTGAAATGAAGATAGTTGAATCTCCTCTAAAGGGTGGTTGAAGAATAAATAGAATAGTGTTGAGAAGACAATAAATATTAGTATTATCTTTAGTATTGCTAGTAGCACTTTGCTATTATTAGAAAAAAAGTATTTCTAAACATTCTAACATGGGGAGAAAAACCTGTGTGATAAGTAAAACAAATTCTGAAACAGGGTATTCATATGGCATAAGTGCCTGTTGTTAAATAGAATTTCAAGATTAGGTTCTGGGGTAGGAGGTCAGTGGTAAAGTGCTTGCCTAACTTGCCTGAGGCCTTGGGTTCATATGCAAAAATACATATACATATGAGAAATTGGGGTGTCTTCACCATGATCCATCACCAGGAGAAAGGGTTCTGCTAAAGAAGGCTCACTAAACTGACCTGGCTTTTGTTCAGGTCTCAGCACTAAGCTGGGCATGCTAATACATGCCTGTAGCCCCAGCATTCAGGAGGCTCAAGCAGGAGGGTTGTAGGTTCCAGGCTAGCTTGGGCTATGTAGTTGAGTTCCAGACCAGCTTTTATCATGTAACAAGATTCTATCTGAAAAAGCGTTTTAAAATTATATATGTGCACGTATTTGAATGTATATGGTAAATCTGGAAGGATAAATGTTAGTCTTAATAATAACTTCTGGAGCATGAGATTAGAGGGGGTAATAGATCAGTTTATTTTAAAGAAATAATTGTTATTTGGCTTTGTAAAACATATGTTATATTCTTAATTAAATTTAAATTTTTTTCTTTTATTGAGAGAGAGATAGAAAGAGGGAGAGAGAGAGAGAGAGAAATGGGCACAGCAGGGCCTTTATCCACTGTAAACAAACTCTAGATGCGTGCACTACCTTGTGCATCTGGCTTACGTCCAGGTGAATTGAACCTAGGTCCTTAGGCTTCTCAGGCAAATGCCTTAACTGTTAAGCCATCTCTCCAGCCCAAATTTTTAAATTTTCTACAGATTGTATAAATAGTTCACTTTTTCACTGGCCTTTATTTTTTTTAAACTGTGAGAGGTTATATTTCTAATGCTAGATACTTTCTCTTATTTTCCTTAGTGACTTTCTAAGGTTTCCCTTGCAGGAACATGCCTACCCAGCTGATGAGCTCATGCCTTTAACCTGTAGAGGTCGCGTCAGAGGCCAGGAGCCAAGTCGGGGAGATGTTGATGATGCCTTGGGAAAGTGAGTATAAGTGTATCAGAGTGCTCAAATCTTAGATGCTTAGAGGCAGTTTGTGATCATATTGTTCAGAATTGACCAAATTTTAAAGACTACCTTAAGTACTACATTAAGGTCCTTTATTCCTTTTTATTGTATTTTTTTAATAATTTGTCTTTAGATCCAAGAAAAGTTAGCTTGTTAAGCTGATGTAACTTTTAACATAAAATTTAGTTATTATTTATTTATTTGTATGTTTATGGGCACAGCAGGGCTTCTTCCTATAAACAAACATCAGATGTTTGCATCATTTTTTGCTTCTGGCTGGTGTGGATGGCTTGGAAATTGAACCTAGGCTGGCAAGCTTTACAAGCATGTACCTTTAACTGCTGAGCCATCTTCTCAGTCCTAAACATATTTTTTTTTTTTTTTTTTTTTTGAGCTAGGGTCTTCCTCTAGCTCAGGCTTACCTGGAATTCACTATGTAGTTTCAGGCTGGCCTCAAACTCACGGGGATCCTCCTACCTCTGCCGAGTGCTGGGACTAAAGAAGTGCACCACCACACCCATCAAACACACATATTTTTGAAAGTGTCTATATAGTCACTAACACATTCTAAGGTGTTGCTACATGTACATGCTTGTATGTGAATTTTTTTGTTGTTGTTTTGTTTTTTTCGGAGAGAGACACATTGGTGTCACTTTTGCATCTGGCTAAATGTGGGACCTGGAGACTGGAACCAGCGTTCTTAGGCTTAGCAGGCAGGCGCCTTAACTGCTAAGCCATCTCTCCAGCCCTATATGTGAATATTTTTATTTGCAGTGCCTGGCGTTGAACCCTTTGTGTTGTGCTTTATATTTTCATTTATTTTAAAGAGAGCTAAAGAATTACACATCATCAGAGATATGCAAGGCTTTTCAGACTGTTTCTTTGCTCTGTAGGTCATAGTGTTCTGTAGACACATGGATATTTAGCAGAAGCACCAGTCAGTAGGATGTAGATAATTCTGCTTATACATTCATGGATGGAATACTTCAAGTCCTCATGTTTTTTATCTTGTTATATTTGTTTCTTAGGTTTTCCCTGACACTGATTGATTCTTTGGACACTCTTGTGGTAGGTTCTACTTTTCTTGGAATTATTTTATAAAGTTCATAATATCCACACTCAAATATTATATATAATAAACAATATAACTATGGAATAGAAGTCTTAAGAATGCAAGATGTTCAAATCTTTGCTTCTAAATAAATCTTTGAACATTTTTAGTTTGATGGTGTTGAATGAATGTCAAGTAGAATTATGTAGAAAAATGAAGATACTCAATTTATGGAGATGCCACTTTATGTAATGACATCTTAGGAAGGTGTTCCCCTTGCCTTGGAGAAGCAAAGATTTGAACATCCCTACATTTGAAGGAATGTTATCATGAACATTTTATCATTGTTTCGACGCAAGAAGTGGTATTTCTTTTTGGGGGGCATGATCTCATATAGCCCAGGCTGGCCTTGAACTTCCCTATGCAGGCCAAGGATGACCTTGAACTCCCTGATCCTCCTTCCTCTATCTCCTGATTGCTGGGATTACAGGCATGCCTCACCACACCTGATCTGTGCTGTGCTAGAGCTCAAACCTAGGACTTCTTGCATGCAAGGCAAGCACTTTGCCAAGTGAGCTACATCCTAGCTCAAACAAGAAACAACTTTACCTTTAAATCATGATTATTTTTTCATACCAAAGTCAGGATTTTTTTTTTACACAGAACTTTAAAAGTTCTTTTCGAAGTATTTACTCTCTCATTCAAACATTTTAAATACTCAGTATTTAAGTGTTCAATGATACATATTTGAATATGTGTGTGATGTATCCATGTGTGTATCTGTGACCTAGAGCTACATGAAGTGTGCTTTACTGGCATCTGGTTTCCAAGTTAGAACAAAACAAACAACCATCCTACTCAACAAACACAATCCTTGAAAGTTGCTTCCTTAATAAAGAAAGTACTCTATCACTTTCACACCATGGATGTCCCATTCCCAAAGAGGGGAATAATATTATGGTTAAGAACAGGTCCAGACTTGAGTTCTTCCTATTTGTGTGATTCAAGTCAAGCTACTTTCATTTCTGAGCATGTTTCTTCATCTTCAAAGGAAGAAATACCTATTCTTTGGGACTCTTTGCTTAAATGAGATCACATACATGTTCTTAGTGATTTTAGCAGTATCTGACTTAGGTGCTTCATAGCAGGGTTTACTATCATTACTACTATTACCATACAAGTCCAGAATTATTTTTTAAATGTTTACTCGTGTTTTTGTGTATGTGTGCACACGTGCATGCACATGCCAAGGCCTCTTGCTACAACAAACACCAGACACTTGCACCACTTTTTTTTTTTTTTTTTTTGAGGTAGGGTTTCACTCTGGCCCAGGCTGACCTGGAATTAACTACGTAGTCTCAGGGTGGCCTTGAACTCATGGTGATTCTCCTACCTCTGCTTCCCGAGTGCTGGGATTAAAGGCGTGCACCACCATGCCCGGCTTACTTGCACCACTTTTGAATCTGGCTTATGTGGGTGGTTTGGGAATTGAACCCCAGACAAACAGGTTTTGCAAGCAAGTGCCTTTAACCACTGAGCAATCTTCCCAGCTCTTAAAGTCCAAAATCTTAATTCCTCAGTGGGTTTTACAATGAGCTTCGTGAAAAGAGGTCTCTGTAATTAAAGGATGCTTTGGGTTTTTGTTTTTGTTTTTTGTCTATATTAAGGCCACATGATTATGTTATTAAGAGAAGCTTGTCTTTGACTTCTTAATCTTTGTGCTTGGCAATATTTTATAGTACTTTTTAAAACCTAATATGATAGAATATGAGAATTTCATCTGAATTGCTTGGAGCTAGAAGGATTAGATTTATATATATATATTTTGATATATTGTCATAAACTTTACAGGCTGAGCAATCCTCATCCAAAAAGATGGAATCTGAAATGCTTAAAAATTTAGTAGCATTTTTCACCTGTTTCAACATATCCAACATTTAAAACAACTGTATTTTGAAGCAATTTGGATTTCAGATGTTTGGTTTAGGAATGCTAAACCAGTAACATTTCCTTTGAGAAGTATTTTAAAAGTCCTAATATATGATACTTCAGTGTGTCTAAAAACGGTGTGTATAAAGGTGGTATGTCATTAGGGACTTAATTTTTTAAAAAATTTTAGACCTTACCATAATTTTTATAATTTACTTATGGGAAATACTTTGTGTTACTTTTGAGTGTTAAAGTTTGCCAAATTGCTTTTAGAAGCTCATTCTGAGAATATTTTTCCTTTACCTTTTAGAATTTATTTTGTAATTTTCTTTTCCTAGGTATTAAATAAAACTAAAGAATTTGAAGATGCAGTGAGAAAAGTTTTAAGAGATGTTAATTTAGACAATGATGTAGTTGTATCAGTCTTTGAAACAAACATCAGAGTCCTTGGGTAAGTATGTAAGACAATAAAACTATAATGTCAATGACAGAAGCTTAGGGCTGTTTATTTTTTGAAGGTAATAAAGAAGTGTGTTGTCGGGCCAGAGAGATGGCTTACCAGTTAAGGTGCTTGCTTTTAAAGCCTAAGGACCCAGGTTCCATTCCCCAGTACCCATGTAAGCCAGATGCACAAGGTGGCACATGTGTCTGGAGTTCATTTGTAATGGCTCGAGGTCCTGACACACCCATTCTTTCTCGTGCGCATGCACTCATAGATAAACAAAAATAAAATATTTTTTAAAAAAACTAAAAAAAGAAGTTTGTTGCACTTAAGAGATAAAATTTTGGTTTTTATGAAGCACAGTGGTGAGAACCTTGCATTATATATCACTCAGTCTATGGAAATAGTTGTTAACACAAAGGTTGTTCCTATGTAAAAGGAATTATAGGTGGAACTTTTATTTATTTATTTATTTTTCCAGGTAGGGTCTTTCTCTAGCTCAGGCTGACCTGGAATTCACTATGTCATCTCAGGGTGGCCTCAAAGTCATGGCGATCCTCCTACCTTTGCCTCCCACGTGCCGGGATTAAAGGCATGTGCCACCATGCCTGGCTGAACATTTGTTGTATGACTTAGATCAAATGTTTTTATTTGCTCACATAGTTTGTGAGGGTTAGCTAATTAGTACCTTGGCAGAGAAGTAAGATGAAACTGAATTTATAGGATTTCTTCTCACTCAATTTCAAGGATTATTGGGATGTTTAAAATATGAAATTGTAAGATTTGTTAATACATTTCAACATTAGTAAACTTTTATGTTTAAAGATAACATTTGTATATTATAACTTATTTTGTCAAAGTTGAGTCTACTCTTTAATTAAATATAAGAATTAGTCACATAGCTTTTCAGAGTTTATTAAAATCCATTACATCTCAGGCTGGAGAGATGGCTTAGTGGTTAAGGCACCTGCCTGCCATGCCTAAAAACTCCCATTTGATTCTCCAGGTCCCACAGTTAGCCAGATGTAAAGTGCCGCGAGGACATAATGCCATACTTGTCCACAAGGGGGAGCACATGTCTGGAATTTGCTCACAGTGGCTGAGAGACCGCTGGCACACCCATTCTCTCTCTCAAAAAAAAAAAAAAAAATCTAGGGCTGGAGAGATGGCTTAGCGGTTAAGGTGCCTGCCTGCCAAGCCTAAGAATGCCCGTTTGAATCTCCAGGTCCCACGTTTAGCCAGACACAAAAGTAAAGCAAGGGCACAATGCCACACTTGCCCACAAGGGGAGCACATGACTGGAGTTCGTTCACAGCAACTGAGAGGCTGCTGGTGTGCCCATTCTCTCTCTGCCTCTTCCTCTCTGTTTCTTTCTGTCTCTCTCTCTCAAAAAAAATCTATTACATCTAATAGAGAAAAGGTGTGTATCTTTTAATGTTATACTAAGCTGATACTTTCATGGTAATAAAAGTTTAAATTTAATTTTTTTTCTGAGGTAGGGTCTCACTCTAGCTCAGGCTGACCTGGAATTCATTTTGTAGTATCAGCATAGCCTTGAACTCACAGTGATCTTTTTACCTCTGCCTCCCTGGGATTAAAGGCATGTGCCACCACGCCCTGCTAAATTTAATTTTTTAACATTACTTGATCCTCTTTGTTAAGCATGATGTCTAGAATGTTCTTTGTTTTAAGAAAATTTAAGATACACCAAGCACTTTATGACAACATAGAGAATCTGATGTTTCTAATTTGTTAGTTATGTAATTAGTTTAGCACACAGTGAGTAGCCAGTAAAAAAGAATTAAATACTTCTGTAGCCTTTTCAGGTTTGCTAAGTCATTGATGGCAGAATGGCCACACCCTTTATAAAGTGACTTTGAAGTACCTGTAAATTGTGGATAATGTTTCTTGTATGATTGCAGGGGTCTTTTGGGGGGACACTCGCTTGCAATCATGCTGAGAGAAAAGGGGGAATATATGCAGTGGTACAATGATGAACTTCTCCAAATGGCAAAGCAGTTGGGCTATAAACTTCTACCAGCTTTCAATACTACCAGTGGCCTTCCGTATCCAAGAGTAAGTCCTGTTGAAAAAGTATGACCATCCTTATTCTTCCTTTGATGCTTTATGAAATGAATTTTTGTCATCAGAGCCAGTGTTCCTCGCCTGCTTGGGGCTAGAGAAAAGATGCTTCAAAGCTGAGGCCAAATTTATATCGACACTTCTGTTAACTTGGTTTCAGTGATATGAGAACTAGCTTAGTTGAAGCTTCACTGTCTCTGTGTAACAGCTTAGATTATGCCACAGAGGGAAGAAACAGATGCTAGACAACAGCGTGGGTCCAAATTGTTGGTGCTAAAGTTGCAGTTGAAGCCTTGGGAGTGGGTAGGTGTTACTCTCCTAGGAGAGAAAAAATGAGTACACAGGAAGGATGGATTAGAGCTAGTGAAGAGGAGTGTTCAGAGATTCAGGAAGTGAACCATGTTGTAGTGGATAGTATTATAAAATCCAAAAGAAAGTAGCTTCAAAAGGAGGAAAGTCTAGAACACTCGAGGAGAATTGGGTGCTAACAGACACTCGAAAACTGCAGCACAGTCAGTTTAATGGGAAGAATCAAGCAAGCAGGTATGGATCACTTATTTGGGACAGAGCCAGTTGAGGCAGGTATTTTTTTTCCAATTGTTTCTCTCTCAAGGAATATTTTTATATTTAAAGCAATGCATGCACATTTACTTGATTGGATTTCTTTTTAGTAAATATTTTTAGTTTTTGTTTTAAACAGAGGTTTTGGAGCTTGAGGAATATAGCATTATTGTTTGCTGGGAACATCTCAAATGTATCTAGAAGTGATAAGTTTCAGAATAGAAAACTGCATATAGTAATCAACTCCTTGTGATTCACATTTCCCACGGGTTTGGTTTGCTATTGGGTGGATATTTGTTTAGAAGTGCCTAGGGTATTTTCTGAATACTGTTAAGGTAATAGTTGAACTCAGTGATGATATGAAATCTAAATTTATCTGAGCTTCTCTTTCTAGAGTTTGATTAATAAGTGACTCAAGAATGTATGTATCATGTTTTATGCTTGGTTTAAATTTTTAGTATGTTAAGTCCTTGGCACATGCCTTTTGTGGCTTATTTTGATTACTTAAAAAAAAATCTAGATTTTAATCAATTTCTGATCAGTTTGGCTTTAGTTAATCCACATGTAGTGTTATTTGGTTGTTTTTGAATTATAAAAGAAATACCTCTGAAAAAAATCTTGGACTGTAAGATTGCTAGCAAGCATTTTGCTTTATATTTCACAGTTTTTCAAATTTATACATCAAAATTTTAATCTTTTCCAAATGCTTGCTAATACAATACTTTTCTCTATAGATAAGAACTATTTAAGATAGTACTGTTTTTTAAAAAATATTTTTTATTTTTATTTATTTAGTTGACAGAGTGAGAGAGAGAGAGAGAGAGAATGGGCACGCACGCTGAGACCTCTAGCCACTACAAACTCACTCCAGACACATGCACCACCTTGTGCATCTGGCTAACGTGGGTTGTGGGGAATCAAATCTGAGTCTTTTGGCTTTGCAGGCAAATACCTTAACTGTTAAGCCACCCCCCCAGCCCAGTACTGTTTTTTTTTTTTAACAAATTCTCATTTAAACCTAATTTCTTTTTATATTGATTTAAATTTTATATTATAACAGTTTGTTCTCTTTTATCCCCTTGTCCCAGCTCCTGATACTCTGGACACCCTCCTCAGTGGGGTTATGGTATTCACTATTGGGGTCATGAAGGCCTTAGTCAGTCCCTGAAGGTAGTGGGGGACCATGTTTCAGGGTATTCCTATGAATTCTGTGGCTCTTACAATCTTTCTGCCCCTTCTTCCACTATGTTCCCTGAGCCTTACTAGGTCATAGCAGGCAGTCTGTTAGTGTTGAGTTCCCTGTAGCCTCTGGATTTTTGTTTGTTTGTTTGTTTGTTTGTTTGTTTTTTGAGGTAGGGATTCACTCTAGTCCAGGCTGACCTGGGATTCACTATGTAGTCTCAGGGTGGCCTCAAACTCACAGTGATCCTCCTACCTCTGCCTCCCAAGTGCTGGGATTAAAGGCGTGCACCACCACGCCTGGCTTGGATTTTTGTGTTGATAGTTTTTTTGTTTGATTTTTTTTTCTCTCCGGTGCTGAGGACTGAACCCAGGGCCTTGTACTTACTAGGCAAGCATGCATTGACTGAGCTAAATCCCCAACCCCATTTGATAGGTATTGATTGATCACTGTGTTTGTCACCATCAACCTGGGGATGGTTGTCAGGCTAGCAGTAAGAGCAGTGTTTCAACCTAACTTCTTGTAAGGCTGATCCACTTTTGTATTTGTGTGCTAATTAACCAATTATGTAGTCACAGTGATGTGCATTTTGATGTTATCAAGGAAGGAATTAAAGGAAAACTTACCCCATCCATAAATTTTATGTGCTTAGTCTATTTTATCCATAGATGCTTATTGGAAAGTCACAAAGATCATTAGAGTGAATCTCAATGTTAAGTTTTTGTTCAAGTTATGATTGAAAATAACTTATCTTTTAATAGTTGCTAATGCTAATCTTGTGGTTGTATTCAGATCAATTTAAAGTTTGGCATCAGAAAACCAGAAGCCCGGACAGGAACAGAGACAGATACCTGTACAGCTTGTGCAGGTACCTTGATCCTTGAGTTTGCTGCTTTAAGTCGATTCACAGGAGCAACAATATTTGAGGTTTGCTTTTTATGGTCTTTGATCTCCTGGGTATGGGAATGACTACCGTAATATTTGTTTTCCCTTGGCTAAATATTAGGGTTATACATGAGAGGATTACTGTTATTTTCATGAACTTTTAATCTGAATTCTGTGAGTTTTGTCACAAGTATAGAAGTGATTGTGAGGCAGCAATGTTAAATAAAATTTGCATTTTCTTCCCAAACTGTTAAGTAACATTTTAGCTTTCTTAGATTATTTAACTCTGTTATGTTATATAAATTTGATGACTCCTTGGTATCATAGATGTCTTGTATGAAGTACTATTTGTGTGTTTTATTTGTAAGACAGCCAGATGGTCAGTTGCATTTCTGAAAGCTTCACTAAATTAAAGCCACAGTAAAAGTTTTATAACTAAGCCTTGACTGAGAGTTTAGTGAAAATTGATAAACTGCAAGACTTCTATCCCTCACATAGTTTATTGGGGTCTAGCTATATTTCACATTGAAAAAAATCAACTTTATGTAAGATGTTATTGGATGCAAGAATTATACAGAAACTTAGTGAATTTTAAAAAATTCATCAAGTAATACTTATAGAGAAAGCAGAAATAGGGAATATATAGCATCACGATAGACATTTGATCTGAATGAAGAAAACAAGGGAGTTTTTTTGTTTGCTTGTGTTTGGTTTTTGGTTTTTCAGGGTAGGGCTTCACTCTAGCTCAGGCTGACCTGGAATTCACTATGTAGTCTCAGGGTGGAATTGAACTCATGGTGATCCTCCTACCTCTGCCTCCCAAGTACTGGGATTAAAGGCATGTGCTACCATGCCGGCTCAGGGAGGTGGTTTTTGTGGTATGCAAGTCTTTCTGTGTATGGATCTTTATGTTCGAATGAAAGACAGATTTATCATGATTGATTGTTTTGAACTGAAAGCTTTATTCTATGCTTATTGACTAGTATTTTCACTTCATTGAAAATATGGTACTTTTATACACTTTTTAATATAAGCTGTAAACTGTCTTAGATATTGCAGCCTTTATAGGGAAGGAAAACCAGTCTCAGAGTAAGAAGGTTGTAGAGTCACATCATTGACTGAATGGGGTTGGAATTTGAACACTGTCTTTCTGACAATGAGTGTAAAATAGTTTTAATTCTTAACTCAATCAATTTATGTCAACCTTTTTTTTTTTTCTCGAAGTAGGGCTTCACTCTCATCCAGGCTGACCTGGAATTCACTATGCAGTCTCAGCGTGTCCTTGAATTCATAGTGATCCTCCTACCTCTGCCTCCTGAGTGCTGGGATTAAAAGTGTGTGCCACCAGCCACCATTCCTGGCTTCCACCATGCCTGACCTTATGTCAACCTTTTTTAAAAAATATTTTATTTATTTCCTTGAGAGAGAGAGGCAGATAGAGCAAAAGAGAGAATGGACACACCAGGGCCTCTAGCCACTGCAAGTGAACTCCAGATGCATGTGCCCGCTGGCTTACGTGGGTTCTTGGGAATTGAACCTGGGTCTTAGGCTTCGCAGGCAAACGCCTTAACCACTAAGCCAGTTCTTCATCCCCATGTCAACCATTTTTAAATGAAGCAGATTATAACTTCAATTCATTTGTAGCATTTTAGATCTGGAATGTGTGGTTCAGCTTGTACTTATTTCCATATTCTTATTTGGTTTTTCAAGGTAGGGTCTCACTGTAGCACTGGCTGACCTGAAATTCATTATGCAATCTCAGGCTAGCCTCAAACTCACAGCGATCCTCCTACCTTGGCCTCTGAGTGCTGGGATTAAAGGCATGCACTAGTATGTATGGTCCTCCTGTTCTTATTTTACAGCTAAGAAAAATAAGATCAGTCCAGTGGAACTAAAATGTAAGCAAAGGTTAAACCAGAATCAGTTACAGGATAGCTAATGCAAGAACCCAGATCTATTTATGTACATAAATTGACTGAGTCAAGATTTAAAACTAATTTATACTCATTGTCAAACACATGAAGTGAAAATATGGGTTAATGATTTGTTTATTTTGTAATAATAGTCCTGTAATGGTAAGTAGGTTTGTGTTTGAAATTAATTTTTGAAACTCACCTATACAAGTCCTTTCTTTTCATATTTGTGTTATCTTTCTATCTAAAGCAGCCATAAATGTAGTAAAACATTTAAATTTAGTATCTGGTTGATTTTTTTTTTTTCTTTTTGCTAAGGATAGTTTTTCTTTTTAACTATAGGAATACACAAGAAAAGTTCTTGGTTTTCTTTTTGTTTATAGGAATATATGCTTCTTTTTAATTATAGGAATATGCAAGAAAAGCTCTTGATTTTCTTTGGGAAAAAAGACAGAGAAGTAGTAATTTAGTAGGTGTGACCATCAATATTCATACTGGAGATTGGGTGCGCAAAGGTATGTAAATCAGCTTTTAAAATTAAACCTTCATATCTGAAGAATGGTTTGTGTAGCAGACAGCTTCAGGTTTGCTGAGATGAACTTCCAGACCAGGCACAGTTATGGAGGAAGGGATATTATTTATTAAAGCTTACAGATCCAGGGGAAGTTCCATAAAGGCAGGAGAAGCTGGCCTACCTTCACAGATCCAAGCAAGAGAGAAAAACCAACCAGCCACACAGCACACAGAGCAAAACTACAGCCAAAAGGTCACACAGCACACTTCAGGAACTCCTGCTAGGCACACTTTGCATATCTTTACAATGGAATCTCAAACCCACCATCAACACCTTAAGACCGGCCCCCAGTGACATTGCCTCTAGCAAGGTGATTGCAGACACAAACTATAACTAATAAAATACTGAATATATTGGGGGACATATATTCAAACTACCACAGTTTGTAAATTAACTTTTAGAAATATATCAAAGAACTAGAATTAATTCCTTTGACAACCAAGGTATAGTTTAGTAATGTAAATTTAATCATGGAATCACAGTCCTTGGGGTTGTGTGTGGTTTTTATATGTTTTTTTTTTTTCTACATCCAGAAATAGAATATGACATAGTAGCTAAGAGCATAGGTTCTAGAAACATCCTGCTGGAGTTTAAGCTGGATTGTGTGGGGAAAATTATTGAACTTCTGTGTGCCTCTCTATCTCACTCTGTAAAAAATGAGGTTACTAACTGTGCTTCACAGAGTTATTACGAGTTTAGACGAGGTAGTGTAAAGCACTTAGAATGGTGCCTGTCAGTAGCACATGCAGTACTGTGAAGTGAGTGCTCACTCATGCAGTGCTGGTCCCTTGGAGTCAGTCTTTACCTCTGGGAGTCTGGTACCGTGAAGAACTGCAGTGCTGGTCCCTTGGAATCATTCTTTACTTCTGGGAGTCTGGTACTGTGAAGTACTGCAGCGACGGCCCCTTGGAGTCAGTCTTTCCTTCTGGGAGTCTGGTACTGTGAAGTACCGTGAAGAACTGCAGTGCTGGCCCCTTGGAGTCAGTCTTTCCTTCTGGGAGTCTGGTACTGTGAAGTACCGTGAAGTACTGTAGTGCTGGCCCCTTGGAGTCAGTCTTTCCTTCTGGGAGTCTGGTACTGTGAAGTACCGTGAAGAACTGCAGTGCTGGTCCCTTGGAGTCAGTCTTTCCTTCTGGGAGTCTGGTACTGTGAAGTACTGCAGTGCTGACCCCTTGGAGTCAGTCTTTACCTCTGGGAGTCTAGCATGACAAAATAATACAAACCACAGAAAAACGCTTGTTACCAAATGTGGTCCTCACATATTTGTTTATAATTCTGGGAAGCAGTATTTAAAAACACTATTATTTATATTTTTATAATACAATAAAGAATAGCTCAGAAAATTAATTATTTTGCATCAGTATTGTAGTATTAGATTATGAAAATTAATTGCAATCACGGAAAGAAGCATGTTACAGTGTTCATGAACAAATAGCATGCATAAACAATAAAAAGGAAAACATTAAAAATTTTTGTTTAAATATTTTCTATGAGAGAACTGACTTCAGAATTATGCCATTTTTCTTTCTTTTTTTTTAAAACCTGCTTTGGATTGGAAAAAATATAACTAATTTTTAATTAATGATCACTCTTAATGAATTTTGATCATTAGTCCATACATGGCCTATTTTGCTTAGCCATTTTTAATAATGACCTTGCAAATAGTGCCACAAAAAGTGTGAATATGTGGCTATTTCTATAGTGTGCTTACTTTGGTTTCTTCAGATAAATACCCAGGAGTAACATAGATTCATCATATGGTAGTAATCATTTTTTACTATATTTTATTTATTTATTTAAGAGAGAATGAGAATGAATGAATATGGGCATGCTAGGGCCTCCAGCCACTGCAAATGAACTCCAGATGTATGTGCCCCCTTGTGCATCTGGCTTACGTGGATCCTGGGGAATTGAACTGGGGTCCTTTGGCTTTGCAGGCAAACACCTTAACCACTAAGCCATCTCTACAGCCCAGTAGTTCTAATGTTAATTTTTTAATCTAACTGATTTCTTCAGCCTGCTCCACCTTTTTTTTTTCCCTCCCAGTTCTGGGGTTTGAATGTAGGGCCTTACATTTTTCTTGTAATTAGTCTCTAGACAATACAGTATAATAACCACTTGCATAACACGTTGTACCCAGTATTGTAATGAGTTTGGAGATGATGATAACTGTTTGAGAGGCTGTGCATGGGTTCTAATATGTAAGTACTGTATCATTTATCTAAGACACTTGAGCATCTTGGATTTTAGTGTCCTCAGGGAATCCTGACACCCATGTCCTGCAGATGATTGTGCTTCCTCCTGAACTGTTTCTGGTAGTTAGTAGTCACTCATAAGCTGGATGTGCCTGACAGTTTTATTGTGTCTTCATACTTGAGGAATAATTCAGTTGTGTATAATTCTTGATTTAAATTGTTTTTTCTCAAGTTTTTGGAAGCAGCTGTTACTATTTTCATTTATTTCCTCTTAAAAAATGTAAAACCCTTCATTTTTCTATGCCCTGATATATGAGCTATTTTTTTTTTTTTTTTCCTGGAAGATTATAAATGTCAAAGGAAACTTCTAAAAATGCTATTCTAATTTTAGGTGTAGATTTTTCTTTGTCTTCTCCTTTTGGTATTTTTTGTACATTTTCAATTTAAAGTGTTTGTTTTTTATTACTAAAAATTGGTCTTTCAAAAGATATTTTGGTTTTTTTTCATCTTCATCTCTTTACAGTTCTCACTGTCGTGGACTTGCTTACCTGTCCTGCTTCTTAGTTTTGCAAAGTAACTTAAGAAAACAAGTAAACTTTCATACGTAAAGGAACAATTACTCATGTAGGATTAATAACTTCTATAAATGTGTATTTTTTCTAAACTTAAACAGTTTCATGGTGAGGTTTAATTTTCTATTCCGGTTACTAGTGCCCTCATGGGTACTCTGTAGAATCTCAGAATTCATTGAATGAATCATTGTGTTCATGTGTGTTTTCTGTAGATAGTGGTGTCGGAGCAGGGATTGATTCATATTATGAGTATCTGCTAAAAGCCTATGTCTTGCTTGGAGATGACAGTTTTCTGGAAAGATTTAACACAGTAAGTATATCCAATTTTCTATTAATTTTATAACATACTTAATTTGAGTCCAGGTTGTGATAGAAACTCAATTACCTGAATGGTACTCTAAAACTAATTTGTCTTTAAATATGTCTTGTTTTTGTCAATATTCCCTGGTAGTATTAGACAAGGCTAAATACATTCTAAAAATTAGTTACAGAATAATTTTCATCTCATCTTTCATCTGAACTTTCCTAAATTTGCCAATATATGGAAAAATATGTAGATACAAGTTTTTATCCAGTTGTCTTTTCTATGAGCAAGATAATTGCTGGAAGAAGTTACAGTTAGCTTTTGGATTCCAAGTCTATTTGAAATCTTCAAAGTCCTATCTAGTCCTTGAATCCTACCAAACATCATGTAGGTTTTGGAGACATGAGAAAACCTACCTAGTGAGCATTTACTTCAAAAGCAGTCTGTGACTCTTCCAACAGCATCAGAACCACAGGTATAAACTTGGCAGGGAAGATTGCTAACCCATATGGATCGCCTTGTGATTGAATAACCAGATTCACATAGCAAGCTCATCAATTATATCACTAGATTCATTTAAACATAATTTCCCTTTTTTTCCCACCCATTCGTTCACCCACATTACATATGTGAGATGTCACAATAATTATGGGTAAAGTCGGGAATGTACCATTTTTAGTTTGAACTGTGTCTGTGAAATATTGATTTTGCAACATTGGTATGTGACTAATTCTGTGTTTATTTCCCATCTACAAAAGGGGAGTACAAGTGCTTTCTGCAGTCTTATCAGGAAGGCTATGTGAAATTATCTCTACAAGATGATTAGAATCATGCCTGAACATATGGCAGATTCTCATAATAGCTATCAGTAGACAAACTACCAAAAATAAAATCAATGAAGATCTGTTCAAAGCCCTAGTAAAATTGAATACTTTACAACTACAATCTACATACATTATTTGATTATAGTAAGATTAAAAAAATATTTATTTATTAGAGCTAGAGTACATGTGTTTAAAAGAGGCCCATGGAGAAAGAATGGGCACTCCAGGGCCTCTAGCCACTGCAAATGAACTCCAGATGCGTATACTACCTTGCATATCTGGTTTATGTGTGTACTGGGAAATTAAACCTAGCTCCTTAAGCTTCATGGGCAAGTCCCTTAACTGCTATGCTATCTCTTCAGCCCATAGTGAGATATTTTTATTTATTTATGAGAGAGAATATATGTGCATGTATGAGTGTGCCTCTCATTCAAGTTCCAGATGCATGTACCACCTTGTGTATTTGACTTTACCTGGGTAATAGGGACTCAAACTTGGGCTGGTAGGCTTTGTAAGCAAGCAGCTTTAACCACTGGGCCATCTCCCCAGCCTCTGGATAACTTGTTAATATAACTTGTCCTGTTTTCAAAGCTGAGAAGTATAAAGAAGTATATAAAAGAAAAGGAAAAGGAGTTTCTCAGGACATAACAAGCACAGATAGGAGACTATAGCGTAAAGTGATTTTATGTATTAGTGAATACAAAAATACTATGTTGACAGAGAAGGGACTACTTGGGAAGCTTGTGATTATATTCCAAGAAGGCCTGAAAGTATTACTGAGCCACGGAGGCATAATAACCATAGTAACCTCCCAGTTCCTCTGATTGTAAGCACATGCCACTGCACTTAGCCTCAGATACCCTTTTGAATCAGTTTAACATCTTAGTTGTTCTTTCTTTGTATGAGCAGTGATTTTATCTTTTGTACGTGTGTGCTGGGTTTGAATCCAGGGCCATAGGCATACTAGGCAAATGTTCTTCCACTGAGCTATACCTCCATCCTCTGCATCTGGTTCAGTATACACATTTTAGAAAGAGGGCCTGGGGAGATGGCTCAGTGAATAATGCCCAGTCATGCAAATGTAAGGACTGGAGTTTGGGTCTCCAAACACCCATGTGAATGTCAGTCTGGGTGTGGTGGCCTGCCTGTAATTCCAGTGTTGGTGAGGCAGAGACAAGAGACCCCTGGGTCAAGCTGGTTAGCTAGAATAGCCAAATCTATGAACCCTGGATTCAAATGAGAGACAATACCTCAGTAAACAAAGCGTAGCGTGATCAAGAAAGACACCCGAAGTCAAGCTCTGACCTGGGCATGTGCGCGCACATGCACATGCACACAAAAGAGAAAAATTCTTGCCAACTAAAGATTTATGTAGTCAATTGGCAAATAGTGAATTTATTTACAAAGGTATAAAAATTCTGTCTGAGTTTCTTTATGGTGCTTATCGGTGTGTTTAGTACAGCTTTCTCATTACTCGCATGAACACATTACTGTGATCTTGTAGCACTATGACGCCATAATGAGATACATCAGCCAGCCGCCTCTTCTTCTTGATGTCCACATCCACAAGCCAATGCTGAATGCTCGGACTTGGATGGATGCTCTGCTTGCCTTTTTTCCAGGTTTGCAGGTACAAAGCCATCTGTTTACATAATATTAAGATGATTTTAATTAGGTGCCTTCATGATCTTAAATATAGACCAAAATATAGTAACAGTCCAAGGTTGTATTAATATACACATTTCTTTTTGTATAATGTTCAGAGATAAAATTAACTCCTATTTTATTAGATCATTTTGTTGGCTTTCAGGTTTTAAAGGGAGATATTAGGCCTGCTATTGAAACTCATGAAATGTTATATCAGGTGATTAAAAAACACAATTTTCTACCAGAGGTAAGCAAATAATCTGAAATTCTCATTTGCATGTATACTATAAACTGCTAATTTAAAGGTAGAAAGTGACAGCTTGCAGACATGTTTATTCCTTTAAATTGATTTTTCCTGATAATTTATTTTTTATTTATTCAGTATTGTATCTTTGCTTTTCTTCTTCATTAATTAAGAGAAGTCTAATTTTAGGATAATGCTGATTGTTATTAATTTTGTGCTAAACAAAAAGCTCCAACTTAAAATGTTTCTCAACCTTCTCTAACTCATACCATTACAATATTTTCTTTCTCTGTCTCTCTCCTTCCTCTTTCTTTTTCTAACATGTGTGGTGTTGGGGATCCCATGGTCTTGTGCAAGAGCTCTACCACTGGGACACTCCCAGTCCTATTACTGTCCCATTTTAACTTTTTTTTTTTTCATTTGAGAGAGAGAAGGAGAGAGGAAGAGGTAGAGATTGGCCACACCAGGGCCTCTCAACTGCTGTGAACGAATTCCAGATGCATGTGCCCCCTTGTGTGCATGTGTGACATTGTGTGTTTGCGTCACTTTTGTGTCTGGCTAAACGTGGGATCTGGAGATTCGAATAAGCGTTCTTAGGCTTCACAGGCAGGTGCCTTAACTGATAAACCATCTCTCCAGCCCCCATTCTAACTTTTATAAAAGCCACTAGCTAAGAGAACTTGTTACATTTTGTTTGATGAAAAGATATGTGCATTAGATAAAATTGTGCTGCTCACATACTTGACCTGAAAATTTGGAGAATATTTTCATGCTAACTGAGAATTACTCTTCCTTTTGAAAAAATGTTTCTCATATATATAAATAATATTTTTCTTATATTGCTTTGGCAATATGACATACACTCTGGATTTCCAGAAATATACCATTACAGATTTGCAAATGTGTTTATAGCCTTGTTCCATCTCTGATTATTGAATTCTATCTGTGAAATATCTAAGCCTTGTATTAAATTAAAATGCTCACTAAGGTGTTAGCTCTAGAAAGTATAGTTTGGTTAGTTTTCAGATGAGTAGAACTTTGAATGCAGAAAGTTCATATTAAGAATAGAGTGAGGTTTTAACTAAATACATGTGAGTTTTTCTTATTCTCTTCTTTTATATTTATTTATTTGCAAGGAGAGATAGAGGGAAGAGAGAAGGTATGTGCACTCCAGGGGCTCCTGCCACTGCATACTAACTCTAGATGCATGTGCCACTCTGTGTATATGGCTTTACGTGGGTACTGGGGAATTGAACCCAGGCCATAAGTCATTACAAACAAGCACTTTAACCACTGAGCCATCTCTCTAGCCCCTTCTTTGTTTTAAAACCCAGTTATCTGTTATTTAATAAAATTCCAAACACATTTTTTAGGTGATTCCCTGTATTGTTCCACAAAGATTTTGAGGTGTTATTAAAGGAAACATACTTTAAAATAGAAATATACATATTTCAAAGTAGCAAAGAGAGTAATTTGAAGTGTTCTACAAAAATGTGGTAAGTATGTTAGGTAAAGCATTGTTGATTAGCTTGATTTAACCACTCCACAGTGTGTATACACACAGGAAAACCTAAATATGATTTTGTGATTTCAAGGAATATTAAAAAATTTGGAAACTAGAGAAATACTAATTAAGAAAGAAAAATTGATGAAGGAAAAAAAACATAATTACAAAGACCATCGGGATCTGTGTTTTCCTGATAGCCCAAATTAAAAAATAATCCGCCGGGCATGGTGGTGCACACCTTTAATCCCAGCACTCGGGAGGCAGAGGTAGGAGGATCGCCGCGAGTTCAAGGCCACCCTGAGACTACATAGTTAATTCCAGGTCAGCCTGGACCAGAGTGAGACCCTACCTCAAAAAACCAAAAATAAAATAAAATAAAATAAAATAAAATAAAATAAAATAAAATAAAAAATAATCCTTGGGCTGGAGTGATGGCTTAGTGGTTAAGGTGCTTGCCTGTGAAGCCTAAGGATTCGGGTTCAATTCTGCAGTGTCCAAGTAAGCTAGATGTACAAGGTGGCTTAAGGCCCAGGTGCACCCATACTCTCTCTGTGTCTGCCTCCCTCTCTCTCTCTCTCTCTCGAATAAATAAATAAATACATAAAATATTTTTTAAAATCATTAAATTCGTAAAGCAGTAACCTTTGCACAAACACATCATAATTCTAGCAGTGACAATCAGTGTTTTACGGGTGAAAATCTATCATGTTTTTGTATGCATCTCAAGTACTTCTACCAGTTTTTGATTTAATACATATTGCTGGAGCTTCTCAAACTATTTGTGTGTGTGTGTGTTTTTTTAATTTTTTTATTTCTATTATTCTGATTTTACATTCATAGTATTGGTTCCATTATCCTCCTCCCTGTCCTCCCTCTTCCAAAGAGACCCTCATCAATGGGGAATGTGGGTCGTGCATTGTGGGGGTCGTCAAGAGTTCTGGGTGGTAGGCCCCAGTCTCTGTGCTTAATGCTCCAACTTATGATTCTAACAGTCTTTCTGCCCCCCTCTTCCGTGAGTTTCCCTGAGCCACACTGGGGTCATTTTAGTTCTGCTTCAGTGATGAGGTTTTGGGAGCCTCTGTGTCTCTGGATATCTGGCTTAGTTGGAGTTGGATGTTCTCTGTGTTTATCTCCTTCAGCCTTTTTCTGGTGTCGTGATCACCATGAACGCTGTATTCTTGCCCTTCCCCTGTGTTGTTCTATGGTTTCAGCTGGGGCCCTGGTGAGGTGCAATTAGCTGATCCTCCCATCAGGTTCGTTGTTCATCTGAAAAAAGATAAGCAAATTCTCCAATGGAGAGAGAAGTTAGTACTAGATAGAAGGGATGACCATATATGTTTTGGAGGGAATTTTATATGTGCTGGCTCTCTTCTAGCCCACATTTGGTGGTATCTTGAACTTGGAGACTGAGCTCATTTTGTGTACCTGGTTTTGACTTATTTCCCAGTTCCAGCAATATGTTCCATTTCACAGAGTGGATCTATTAGCCAAATCAAGAGCAGTTGGTTACCCACCATGCCTGTTTGCCACTACTGCACTTCTATGAGTATTACGTCAGGTTATTACCTACTGGGTATCTTAGTCTGCAAGATGTTTGGACCAATGTCGGACATTTTCCCCCAGTTGCTCATGTAGCATCCTCTGGTACTAGACTAGCTAACTGTCTGGGGTCTGACCCTCTTCTAGATTCTGGCCAGGTCTCTCTGTGTTTGTTCTCACACACGTATGTTGTCTTTGACAGTAGGGTCTTACCATTAACCTTTAGTGGGTCACCAAGAACTCTGACAGAAGTCTGTCTTTTTTGGGAAACCTTGTAGCTGTCTCGGATCAACAGCTCATTGTGGAAGTTAACCCCGTGCTGGCTCTGGGAGTTGTAAGTCTGCACCTAGGAAGGTGAGGGAAGAAAAAGATAGATAATATAAAAGAGAAAGTGAGTATAGAGAGGAGAAGGAGAGAGAGAGAGAGAAGAGAAGGAGAAGCAGGACAAGATTAGGGTTAGCCTTCATGATGCTCTCTCCAGATTCCTGTGGTTTGGGTGTTCCCTCTGCGGGCCCGCTAAAGGATCAATGTTTTACCCTGTTGTTCAGAGTAAAGGGTTTTATAGTATCTTTTCCTTTTGGGTCCCAATTTGTATCTCCCCTTGTTATTTGTGTGTTTTTATGCTTATTAATATGTTATTTTGTACAGGCATTTACCACAGATTTCAGAGTGCATTGGGCTCAACATCCTTTAAGGCCAGAATTTGCAGAAAGTACCTACTTCTTATATAAAGTAAGATAATTTCCTTTGTCTTCAGTTTTTAGTCCTCCAGCCCCCATTCTCTATTAGATCCTTCTCTCACTTATAATGGAAATTGGTATTTAATGTGATACTGGTTGGATATATCACAGTCTGCAATCATTAAAGTCCACAGAGTTATAGAATGATACATGGTTTGACATTTAAATTGTATGCCTTTTAAAAAATATTTATGTAAGCATTTCTTAAAAGAGAAATCTTACATTCCAGCACCCCTTTTTCCTTTCTACCTTTTTGGGGCATTTAGAAATGTAACCTAAAGGCTGAGGTTTACAGTTTTAATTTTTTATTTAAGACATTTTGTAAAGCAGATCATGGCCTAGTTCTAAATCTAGGTCCTATGGTACGTGTGTCCTAGTGCCAAAACAGTTGCCTGACATCCAGTAGGTACTCTTGAACAGCTAGGTCCTATGGTACATGCTTCTTAAGCCAAAACAGTTGCCTGACATCTAGTAGGTACTCATGAATGGCTGAGTAAATGAATAGGCATATTATAATGTATAAGCACTATATATGTATATTCTCCTTTCTAATAGGCTACAGGAGATCCTTACTACCTTGAAGTAGGGAAAACACTCATTGAGAATTTAAATAAGTATGCCCGGGTGCCTTGTGGATTTGCTGCCATGAAGGACGTTCGCACCGGAAGTCATGAGGACAGGTAAGAACAGCTCTCACATCCCCTGTCCTCAGTAACTGACATGGCACAAACATGAAGACTTATTAGGATTCAGATGCATTTTTCAGAGTGTCTGAGAATGCAAACCTTAGTTCTTTTTTTGTTGGTTTGTTTTTCATGGTAGAGTCTCACTCTAGCTCAGGCTGACCTGGAATTCACTATGTAGTCTCAGGGTGACCTTGAACTCACAGTGATCCTCCTACCTCTGCCTCCCGAGTGCTGGGATTAAAGGTGTGCTCCATCACGCCTAGCTCTTAGTTCGTTTTTTACTCTTGAATAGACTCATTTTAAATCTTCTGAAAATTTATATTTTTATTATAGTGCCAAGTGAATAATAAGTGCTCAGATTTTTAACTGTTGAATCTTATATATGAGAACCTTGGTGTTAGGAATGTCTCCTGTACTTTACTGGCAGATGTTTGATCCTATGTAGGAGTTAAGTATCATCGTGGTATTGATGGAAGGCGTGGATTATGATCCATCAAGTCAGTAACACTGTTATGGCCAGTGTATTTTTACTCTGTTCTTCATGGGCAGGGTGGAAGGTTCAGTGGTAGTTCCCATCTCACTGGAAACTAGGTAGGTATGGGTGATACGAAGTACTCAAGCTATCAAAGCACTAACATCCCTGTCGTTCACGGATCGCTTATTGGTTATGATACCACTAAAAATTCCTTTGGTTAACAAGTGTCCAGTCCATCAATACTACTAAGGCCAGTATTACTGGTACACTAGATTTTTAAGATTAGAGAGATATGAGGATGTCCTTTCTGTCATTGAGTCAGTGAAGACAGGCAGATGAAACAGATTTTTAGGTAAGTGACTTAACTGCTGAGCCAGCCCTGAACAGATATTTAAATGTTGCTTCAGTTCTATGAGACATGAAAGAGACATTAAATGCAGGTTAGGATGTGAAAGTCACTGAAATATCCGTGGAGATTACTGAGTACTGAAGGAGGAGCAACAGAAGGGCTGGGGTGATAGCTCAGTTGGTAAAGTACTTGGTGCATAAATGTGGAGGCCTGAGTTCAGAACTTTAGCACCCATGTAAGTGCTGGGCATGGTGACATACACCTGTAATCCCAGTGCTTGGGAGGCAGAGACAGGTGGGTCATCAGGGCAGGGTGGCTAGCTAGTCTAGTTGAATTGGTGAGCTCCAGGTTCAACAGGACACACACACACACACACACACACACTGCACACACACACACATACACATGCAAAAAACAGTAAGTTTCAAGCAGAGGGACTGAACATGACGAGCACAGTGTTCATCATGTATGGGTTTGTTCCTTCATCCTTCACTCAGATGTTTGGGAATAGTTAGACTTAGAGCTGCTTTCCCTGACTATAGCTGGATGAGAACTAGGTAAGTTTCTGGAAGTGGGTCTACAGATAACAGCATAAAGGGAAAGCAAATCCCTTGTGTATTGGTCTGCACATCACTGTTTCCTGCACTCCAAGCACTCTTGTAAGCATTTTATGTTAATATAATTCCACTGGAATCTTTTAACGATGTAGAACCCTAGATTAGGGAACTTGTTCAAGGTCACAAGGCTAAGTCAGAACTCTTTTTTGTATTATTTTATTTTATTTATTTTCAAATCACGTATTTGATAAGGGATTAAAAACTCTTACAATTCAACAACATAAAGACAACATATTTTTTGTTTTAAGGTAGTGTCTCCTAGCCCATACTGACCTGGAATTCACTATGTAGTCTCAGGCTGGCCTGGAACTCACCAGCAATCTGCCTATCTCTGCCTCCCGAGTTCTGGACAACACAATTTTTCTGTGTAACAATCTCCAAAGTAACTTTGGTACATACCAAGATTTTAAATCACTCCTTATGAAACTAGAAAAGTTTTTTTTTTTTAAATCAAAAGAATTATGCTTGTTCCTTTACCCAGAAAATTGTTGATTTTCAATAGCTGATTAGTCTTCATGGAAAAATAGCTCTACCATGATCATGGGTGTCCGAAACTTTCCCCTAGATGTTTCTTTCACAGTGTTTGCTTCTCTGGGTTCAGTAGTCCTCAAGGTTCCAAAATTCCTAAGTGTTTTCACTCTGGACTTCATCTCAGCATCTAATCATCACCTGCTCTCACTAGTCTCAGCTAGACAGAAGCAAAGAGCATGTAATAGTCTGTAACAATACATGAGCATACTTCTCTTCATCTCAAGCAAACGCACTTTATGCATCATTCAATTGAGTAAATATTTGTTGAGAGCCAACTATATGCTAGGAATTAAACTTGGCCAGAAGTTTGGGACCTGTTTATTAAAGTATATTTGTTTATTACTGCCAAAACTTTGGATGCTTGCTTTGGGGAGATAGTAAATTTGATTAAACTTTATATTACTATAATTCCTTCTATCCCTTATACTCTTCCTAACACGAAACTTTACTTACTTAAACTTTTCTTTAAAATGTTACTCAAACATTATAACATTAAGTTATTTGTAGTCACATGTACTTTTACGTTCTCTATCGCTTCTACCATTCTCTGTGAACATACAAATATTTGTGTGTGCGTGTGTGCACACGTGCATGTGCGTATGTATGTATGTGACTATATAAATCTTTTAGCACTAATAGTTTCATAGTAAATGTCAAGGTTATATGGATATTAACTGAAGATTCTTATATGGGCTTTAGTAAAATTCATCTGGGTTATTTCTCTATTAAAATGTCTGTATTTGATAAGTTTTATGTATCTGTGTGGTAGGAGCTCCTCTGATCTTTTATGTCCTTGGAACATATCTGGGAGTCAAGGTTATTTTGACACAGGAGGATTGAAATACTCTGTTGTTCATTGGACATATGAAGTATACATGACACGGTTATCAGCCTTGACTGTACTTTCAGATAGTTGGGATGTAGCTGTCTTTAATGTTCTTATATTTACTTATGAATCTTCATTTTAGAATGGACTCTTTCTTCTTGGCTGAAATGTTTAAATATCTTTACCTGTTATTTGCTGATAAAGAAGATATTATTTTTGACATAGAAGATTACATCTTTACAACAGAAGCCCATCTGTTACCTCTTTGGCTCTCTACTACAAATCAAAACATATCCAAGAAGAACACAGTGAGTTTTTAAATTAAATGTCTTATTCTTTTTTTCACTTCTATATATTTGCTTTATTTTTCTAAGTAAAAAAATCTGGGGCTAGGGAGATAGCTTAATGGTTGAAGGCACTTGCTTGCAAAGCCTGCAGGCCAGGGTTTGATTCACCAGTACCTGTGTAAAACCAGTATAGCAGACAGCTTCAGGTTTGCTGAGATGAACTTCCAGACCAGGCACACTTATGGAGGAAGGGATATTATTTATTGAAGCTTACAGATCCAGGGGAAGTTCCATAATGGCAGAAGAAGCTGGCCTGCCTTCACAGGGCCAAGCAGAGAGAGAAAAAGCCAACCAGGCACACAGCACACAGAGCAAAGCTACAGCAAAAAGCCACAGCACACTTCAGGAACTCCCCTAGGCACACTTTGCATATCTTTACAATGGAATCTCAAACCATCACCACACCTTAAGACCAGCCCCCAGTGACATTGCCTCCAGCAAGGTGACTGCAGATGCAAACTATAAAGTAATAAAACACTGAATATACTGGGGGCCATATATTCAAACTACCACAACCAGATGCACCATGTGGTGCATGCATCTGAAATTCCTTGGGTGTGCCCATTCTTATTCATTCTCTTTTTCTCTCTCTCTCAAATAAATGAATAAACTAAGAAAAGTAAAATTCCTAATTAGAATTCAGTAAGTATATGTATGGTAGGAGGAAAAGTATCTGTTATGTTTTCTTATTTGCATGTAAGTCATCCTCTACATACTCTTGTTTTCATTAGATGTCTCCTTTAAAACCAAATATTAATAAGTAAAATAATAATTATTTTTTAAAAATTGATTTATTTGTGTGTGCTCATGGGTTTGCCAGGGCATCTTGACATTGCAAACACCAGTTACTTGGGCCACTCTTTGCTTCCAGCTTACATGAGTGGCTTGAGAATTGTAAAAAGTGCCTTTGTTGAGCCTTCTTCCCAACTCCTAAAGTAATTATTTTTATTTACATAATTTTTGTTTTATATTATAGACTTCAGAGTACACAGAACTGGATGACAGTAATTTTGATTGGACTTGTCCAAATACTCAAATTCTCTTCCCTAATGATCCATTGTATGCTCAGAGTATTCGTGAACCCTTGAAAAATGTGGTGGATAAAAGCTGTCCTAGAGGCATCATCAGAGTGTAAGATATATTATTGTACATTTGTTAATACAAAGTTAACTCACAGTAAGTGACATAAAGTTTAAAATGTTGTTACAGAAGTCGAAAAGACATAGACCAAAGATATTGAGATATGTAGTTAGTATTGAATAAATATTTTTTTAGGAAGTTGGACAAGAAAGCTTGATTTGCAGTAATGTTTTTATTATTATGGAAAATTTCAAATTTCTTTAATTTGTCTTTTTGAGGTAGGGTCTCACTTTAGCCCAGGCTGACCTGGAACTTACTCTGTAGTTCTAGGCTGGCCTCGAACCCACAGCAATCCTCCTACCTCCGCCTCCTGAGTGCTACAATTAAAGGTGTATGCCCATCTTCAGTGTATTTTTGTTTAGTGAATTAAGTAATAATAGTGGGCTATTACATTAGGTAGGCCACTGCAAGGAAATTAAAAAAAAAAAAACTAGTGTGAGCATTATTATCCACTGATAAAGGTAGTGTTTTGCTTCTAAAATATTAAGAGAAAAGTCTGTACTTTTAGAGAAAGATAACAGTAGTAACAAAATCCCCAGGCAGACTTATCCCATGTCTTCCAATGTTATTATACTGTTGAGTAATACTGCTGTAGGTAGATAATATACATGCTTTCATAACTAGAAAACATGTTTGAAAATGGCTCCAACTTGTTAATCAACAATTTATTATATGTAGGTAAATAACTTTCTAGTTGTTTTCATGAGTTCTAAAATTAGCAATTTTGCAAATATCTAACATTTTTATTTGGGTTTTATTTTTCACTAGTTGTAACTTGTAGTTTTTAAGCCTTGCTTATAATTACTTTTAGCAGAGAGGAGAGTTTCCGAAGTGGAGCTAAGCCTCCTCTGAGAGCCCGAGATTTCATGGCCACTAACCCTGAACATTTAGAAATCCTGAAGAAGATGGGGGTGAGTTTGATTCACCTCAAAGATGGGAGAGTCCAGTTGGTCCAGCATGCAATCCAAGTAAGACATTGCTATACCAAGTAGATACTGTTTTTCTTCTTTGTGGTCTGCTCAGCTTTAACTAAGATGATGATATCTGGCATAATTGTGTGTGCGTAACTTTAGAAACTCCAGATCTTAGCACTTGGAAGGATCTTGGAAAGTCATCTAATTCACTTGAATCAGGTTGGGTAACTTGCTTATGTTGATGTAGTGAGATGTGAACTGTCTCTTAGTTTATTCTCTTTCTGCTATTCTGGTTGTTTTAGAATATAACTTTAAAAGTTCTTAGTTTTTTCAATATTTATTTTTGTTTTTATTTATTAGAGAGAATGGGTACACCAGGGCTTCCAGTCACTGCAAACAAACTCCAGATGCACACACCACCATGTGTATCTGGTTTATGTGGGTTCTGGGGAATTGAACCTGGGTCCTTAGGCTTTGCAGGCAAGTGCCCTAACTGCTAGGCCATCTCTCCAGCCCAGAAGTTTAGTTTTAATATTTATATATTAATATGTTACATTATTTTGTTTCCAAAGAGCTGTTGAATCTAAGTACTTTAATCATCACAGAAATGAAAATTTGCAAGTGTATGTATCAAGGCAAGATAACATACCTTTCAGGAAAATTTTTATTGATTTCTTTATTATAAACATTTTTATAACATTAGACTTAGTACATTAGGTCTAAGAAAACAACACAGTTTGCTGAGTAATTTCAGCCTGAAACAATATTCAGCAATCCTTTCATCTCAAGTTCAGCCTTCCCCACAGCTCATATTAGTCTCATATTTGTTCATTATTTTTATCATGGCATGCCATCTTTCATTACAGAGTTCCTGCTTCCTCATGGAGCATTTGCCCTCTCTAGTACAGCTTTCAATTAGGCCACTAGGTGGCCTCCTAATTAAAACATTTTCTTTCTGTGGCTTCCATGGCTTTCCCAGCAACAGTTCTTTTTCACTTCTGTGTCTAGTGCCTGGAAGGTTCCTTTGGGGCTCTTTTCTTAATACACTCACTCAGTGTGGGCACTACCTAAGAATTGGGGTAACATCCTTTTCTCTCTGTACTCTTCTTCAGCAATTCTCCCAATCCCCACAAAGTCACCTACTAATCCCCACAAGGTCACCTACTAACTTTGTATAGATGACTTTGTAAACACATGTGTGCCTAGGTTCCTAACTTTGATCCTGACTCATCTTTAATCTAGCTGCATATGTGTCTGCATGTCAGCCTGTCTCTGCCCAAACTTGAATTATCTCTTCCTTCTTTGCTGTCTTCTATCCTCACTTTACCTCCTCTTCCTCTCCATGTAGGCTTGAATTTTGCCTCTCAGCCTTTCTGTATTTCCTAAATCCAATCTTACTCGTTTTTCATAGAATGTATTTAAAATCCATTTTTCTTTTTTCTCTGACATTTTTCAATTTTTCCTTGGTTAAGACTCAAGTCTCATAAGCAAAATCAATGTTTCCTTATGCTTTCTCACTTCAGGATTTGATGGTAGTTCACTTTTTGCCTCTACTAGAAGTAAACTTAGAAGACTGTCTTCCCAGTCTAAGCAAATACTGGGGTAGAATCAATGCTTAACACATGCTTGGAATCTAATTGAATGTGCATGTTAGTTCAGAATTTGAAGGAAGGGAGATGTGGGTCAGGCAGGATTTTTCCTTCACAGGGGGAACCAGTGGAGGAAAACAAGTGAAGGGAACATTGGAGCATTTGAAAGAAGTCCAGGTTCCAACCTGCATCAAAATTGGTTTATGGTGAAAGAAAGTGATAAAAATCATTTGTAAGTTATTTTTAGAAAATAGGATTTCTGGACAAGTTAGACCATAAATATTTAGCAAGATCCTGAACTCAAAAGAGAAATTCTAAGTAGAAGTCTATAGTGTAATATATTTAGGAAATCAGAAAAAGATGGGGCAAGTTTCCAGAAAGGCAGGATAAATGCAATCCATTTCTTCTGCAGGCTGCTAGTTCAATTGATGCTGAAGATGGACTGAGGTTCATGCAAGAGATGATTGAACTGTCAAGTCAGCAACAAAAAGAGCAGCAGCTACCTCCGCGAGCTGTACAAATTGTTTCCCACCCGTTTTTTGGCAGGGTAGTCTTGACTGCTGGGCCAGCTCAGTTTGGGCTGGATCTGTCTAAACATAAAGAGGTATGGCACTAAGTAAGCTCATTGCAATTGAGTTTCAAATACTGACTGTTGTCTAATTTCCTTGACTCTAATTAGCACTAGTTTATTTTAAAACTCAGAGGCTGTGGTTATAACTCAGCAGTAGAACATACTCAACATGTGTGGGGCTTTGGTTTCAAGCTACAATAAAACAAAAACAAACCGAAAAAACCTCACCCAAGCATTCAGGTTCCTCCATTTAAAATACGAGTATCTTAAATTATATAGAATATGCTTATAAACTTCTATTTCAAATGCAGTTCTGGGCAGTTGGAATGCACCTCATGGTAGACAGAGTATGTGCTTAGCATGCATGAGACCTTGGGTTCCTTTGTCAGCATGCCAAAACTATAAAATAAAATGTTTTTCACATTTTATGAAGATTCTTGGTCTCTTCTCTAATTTAGTACTATTAGCTCATCTAAAAATGATTTTAGACTTTTTAATAAAAACTAGAATCTTTCTTTGCATGAAAACCTAACTTAGGAGCTTAGTGTAAAAAAGAGGCAACTGCTAGGCTGCTCTGGCTCAGGTGGCTGAGAAGAGCATGGGTCCCTGAGAGGCTGCTGTAAGCTAGTATGGGTCTCTGTTGTGACACAGGGAACAAAGATTAGATCTGCTAAACAATTCACAAGTAATTCTCTCATGATTTCAAAGCTGGGGCCAGAGCCCCAGGCTCTGGGCAGCCTGATGTCTTTCACTCTCTTATCTTAGTTGAAACATTGTCCTGTATTAAAACTGTGTTGAAGATTTATAAATGGATTCCTTCATTCGTCTATTTATTGAGTACCTGCTGTATGTTTGGTACTGCTTGGTAGACATAAGTATATATAATCAATGAAGACTCCTGCATGGAGTTTACATTGAAGAATAAGAAATATCAAAACATCTTTGTACAATCAGTCCTCTTGTGGGTTTATTTTTTCTAGAAAGAACTGTTTGCAGATTTCTATAAACTAAATTCATCTTTTTTTGCTCTTTCAAATCTGTTTTCTAGCCATCAGTGATACTTTAAAAATTGCTCCAGCTGTTGTAACTGTGGGTCTAATATGTAGTGAATTTGCCAACATGTTCTAGAGTTACCATATATTAACAATGTGATTTTGAACAAATTATATAACTTGAGTTCTCCATCTATCAATTGGAAGTACTGCTTATGTTTCACACAGTCCTTAGAAAGATCAGGTCTAGTAATTTATGTAAACAGATTACAAAATACAAAGCAAAATGAAAGTACTGGGTTCTGTGATGTGCAGAATGTCTAAAGCAAGCATTTATGTTAAATATAATTGATAGGTTATTATTAGAAAAGATTCCTTCCTGTTACCTTACAGCTCTGCATACTGAGGCTTCATGGCTATTGGGAAGAGAAAAGACTGAGGTTCTTTTTGTTTCTGACAGACCAGGGGCTTTGTTGCGAGCAGCAAACCATACAATGGTTGTTCGGAGCTCACTAACCCTGAGGCAGTGATGGGGAAGATTGCCTTGATCCAAAGAGGACAGTGCATGTTTGCAGAAAAGGCCCGCAACATCCAGAATGCCGGAGCCATTGGTGGCATTGTTATTGGTAAGTCATCCTCTGTCTCATTGTATAAACTAGGAGATCATTGTCAGGATTTTTCCTTTTATTTTGTAAAATTGTATCAGTTTATTATGTTAGTTTTATTTTGACAATATAAAGGATAAATATTTCAATAATGGAAAATTCCTATGAATCTGATATCTTTCTTGAAAACCTAGATGGGGGTTTATGTGTATTAATTCCAGTGAAAATATTTGAGGTAAGGTGTGAGGGGAGTTGGATGTTGTGAAAATGCCCCAGACTATGAAGAAGAAAATGTGTCCAGGAGTCCCCAAACCTTCTTAAGGCAAGAGTAACATGCTCATTTGCAGTGATATTCACTGGAACTTTCCATTACCCAGCATCAGAGACCCGTGGGCACAGTTCCTCACTTTGCCTCAGAATCGCAGTGTAACCTTGGCCCAGCTTCACTTACTTTATCTTACTTTATCTGAAGAATAATTTTTGAACTCCCGTGAAAATGGAAATAAATATATTTGAGATAGTTTTAGGGTTTAAAGGATACGTGTCAAGTTTCTAAACATAGTAGTGGGCATACACATAACAGTTGCTAGAAAACTTTTATTTCCTTGGATTTCTTTCCACTGAAATTACAAGTTACCAGCTTTAAGTCATGTTACTGACATTACAGTTTGTGAGTTTTGCTCATTTTTTTTTCTTTTTAATATCATGACAAGGAGGCCGTGACTATCAGGGGAAATATAAATTTTTCGATGTCTAAAGTAAATAGTTTACATTTAGAAAGAGCTGTAAGACATGGATCACAGTGTGAGTTCTGTATGTAACTATAGCACCATGGAAAGGCAAAATGCTAAAAGATTAAATGTTAGGATATTTGAGCAAAAATTATTTACTAATCTTTTTGCCTATTCTATGTGGGCACTCCAATATTGACTTAATGAATGAATAAATTTCATTAGCTAAAAAAGTGGTAGGAGAAACTTTATTTAATAACTTAAATTCGCATTTGGCCAACCACAGACTAAAGGCCACATCCAGCTCAGGCTTGTTTGTATGACGAAGGGATTCTAGACACGCACAGACCTGCTGTGGATATTGCCCATGACTGCTTTAAGGTGCAGAGTTGGTTAATAGCAAAAGAAAACTCCAAAGTCTAAGTATTTACTGTTTTAGTCAATTTGAGGAAATATTTGCCAACTCCTGACATAAATCACCCTTGTATCCTTGGTTATTTTCACAGGTGAGCTTGTTTTTCTTGAAGAACTTATTATCTTCAGTCATTATAATTTTAAATATTTTTATTCACATCTTAGAAATATCAAATATGAAAATAAGTATGGGACATACACATCAATCCCTTTAAAAAAAATCTTTGGAGCCTGGCGTGCTGGCACACACCTTTAATCCCAGCACTTGGGAGGCAGAGGTAGGAGGATCATCATGAGTTCGAGGCCACCCTGAGACTATATAGTGAATTCCAGGTCAGCCTGGGCTAGAGGGAGACCTTACCTCGAAGAGCAAAAAAAAAAAAAATCTTTAGGATTTGGATTTTTCCCAGTTTCTAGGAAATTTAGTTCTCGTGGTATTCTATAATATATAGATTGTCAAATCAAATGTTTTCTTTAGTAGCTACTAGTTGCAGGATCCAATAGTAGGTTAGATTTACAAGAATTTTCTTGAGAATGGTTGTGTTTAAGTTCATCAGGGATATTGGTCTATAATTTTATTTTTGTGGTTTTTGTTATATCTGTTTAGTTTTGCTAGTAATGTAATGCTGCCTTCATAGAATGAGTCAGGGAGTGTTCCCTCCTTTCCAGTTTATGAAATATCTTGAGAAGCAGTGGTTTCTGTTCGTCTGTAATGTCTGGTAGAATGTAGCAGCGAATCTGTCTGGACCTGGGCCTTTTCTGGTTGGTAGATTCTTTTTTTAAATTTTTTTTTGTTTGTATATATTTTTTAATTTTAATTTTTATTTATTTATTAGAGACAGAGAGGGGGGAAGAGAGAGAAAGAGAGTGAGAATGGGCATGCCAGGGCCTCTAGCCACTGTAAAAGAACTCCAGATGCATGCACCACCATGTGCATCTGGCTTATGTGGGACTTGGAGAATTGAACCAGGGTCCTTAGGCTTCACAGGCATGTGACTTAATGACTAAGCCATCTCTCCAGCCCTGGTTTGTAGATTTTTAATTCAGCCTCAATCTCATTACTTTTTTATAACTCTGTTTAACTTATTTATCTCTTTTGGGTTTAACTTTAGCAGATTACATGTATCAAGAAATTCATACATTACAAATTTTTTTTTTTTTAAATTTTTTTTGAGGCAAGCCCAATAGACTGGCCTTTTGTTTGTTTGTTTTTTGTTTTTTCAAGATAGGGTCTCACTGTAGCCCAGGCTGACCTGCAATTTATTATGTAGTCTCACGGTGGCCTTGAATTCACAGGATCCTCCTACCTCTGCCTCCTGAACTCCTGAGTGCTGGTATTAAAGGTGTGCGCCACCATGCCCCACCAGACTGGCCTTTTTTTATGAGAGAGAGTGAGAGTGACAGTGAGAGAGAGGATTGGTGTTGCAGAGCTTCCACTCACTGTAATTGTGTAATCAAACTCCAGACGCATGCGCCACCTTGTGTGCATGTGCGATCTTGTCCACGTGTCTCCTTATGCGATCTGGCGAGTTGAGCATGGGTCCTTATGCTTTGCAGGCAAGTGCCTTAATTGCTGAGCTATCTCTCCAGCCCTATTTCTTCTAAATTTTCTAGATTGGTGGAACATAAAGTGTTTTTTTTTTTTTTTTTTGGAACATAGAATTTTTTTTTTTTTTTTTTTGGTTTTTCAAGGTAGGGTCTCGCTCTAGCTCAGGCTGACCTAGAATTCACTATGTAGTCTCAGGGTGGCCTTGAACTCATGGCGATCCTCCTACCTCTGCCTCCCAAGTGCTGGGATTAAAGGCATGCGCCACCACACCGAGCTCTGGAACATAGATTTTTGAAATAACCTTTTGACTCTCAATTTTATTGAAGTCTGTTATAATATATTCATTTTCATCTCCAATTGTATTACAGTCTGCTATCTTTTCTTTTAGTTAATTTGCTTAGGGGTTTATCAATCTTGTCTTTTTTGAAAACCAACTCTGATCAGTTCTTAAGATTATTGTTTTTATTTCTTATTCATTGATTTCTGTCCAGATCTTGATTATTCCTTTCCATCTGTAACTTTTGGATTTGGTTTATTCTTGTTTTTCCAAGGCCTTCAGAAGGATTATTACTTTATATGAGATCTTTCTGGTTTTATAATGTACGCATTTAGAGCAACAAACATACCTCCTAGAATTGCCTTCATTGTGTCTCATAGGATTTTGTATGTTGTATTTTTATTTTCATTCAGTTCAAGGAATTTTTTTTGTTTCCTTCTTGATTTCTTCAATGACCCATTCATTGCTTAACAGTGTGTTGTTCAATCTCTAGGAATTGGTATATTTTCTATTGTTGATTTTTAGCTTTGTTGCATATTGTAGTCAGATATGATGTAAGGCGTTGTCATTTTTCCTGAATTCCTGGAGACTTGCTCTGTCCAAATATGTGATCTGTTCTAGAGAAGGTTTCATGTGCAACATTATGTACAGTTTGTATGGTATGTCCTAAAGATGTCTGGCTTCTGGTCCCCTGGTGACCTGTGGGCGTCTGGATTGGGGTGAAGGGTAGTGTTGATTCAAGCTTACCATGAGGTTGAGGGTAGGTCCCTGTACCTGGCTCAGTGGCTAGATGCACAAAGTAGCACATGTGTCTGGAGTTTATTTGCAATGGTTAGAGGCCCTGGCTTATTATCTCTATCTGCCTCTTTCTCTTCTCAAATAAATAAAGTAAATATTTTTTTAAAAAAAAACTAATATATGGGCTGGTCAGATTGCTCAGCAGTTAAACACATTTCTTGATAAGCCTGACCACCAGGTTTACATTCCCAGTAGCCCTATAAAGCCAGATGTACAAACTGATGCGTGAGTTTGTTTGTAGTGGCAAGGAGGCACTAGCATGCATGTGCACATGCAGTATCTCTCCCAGTTTCTGTCTGTCTCAAGTAAATAGTAAAATATTAAAAAAAAATAGGGGCTGGAGAGATGGCTTAGTGGTTAAGATGGCTGCCTGCGAAGCCTACAAACACCCGTTCGAATCTCCAGGTCCCACATTTAGCCAGACGCAAAAGTGATGCAAGTGCTCAATGTCGCACATGCGCACAAGAGGGCACATGCATCTGGAGTTCGTTCACAGTGGCTGAGAGACCTCTGGTGCACCAATTCTCTGTCTCTGTCTCTGTCTCTCTCTCTCTCTCTCTCTCTCTCTCAAATTAAAAAATTTTTTAAAATATATACAAGGTAAATATTTCATAAAGACTTTGGTAGGTAAGCATCCCTGGTCAAAAAATTGCTGATTTGGGAGCATTTCAAAGTTTTGAATTAGTGATGCTCAAACTGTAATGGTATCATTAACAAAAATCTTAACAAAATTAATGCCTAGTTCTATTAGTATAATCCAGATCAGTAAATATTTATATTTCTAGGCTTTTCCCTACACATGGAATTTTTTTTGTGTGTTTTTTTGTGTTTTCTGCTTTTCATAAAATTTTTCTGCTTGGAGGTGCTTCATTATAATTTATTTATAATAAAGGTTTGTGATATGCACAATTATAAATAGCACTCCCAGACTGAGATGGCTCAGCAGTTAAGGCACTTGCTTGCAAAGCCAAAGGACTCAGGTTCAGTTCCCTAGGATCCACATAAGCCAGATGTACAAGGTGGTGCATGTGTCTGGAGTTTGTTTGCAGTGGCTGGAGGACCTGATGTACCCATTCTCTCTGTTTCTTTGTCTCTCTCTACATCTCTCTCAAATAAATAAACATGTAAAAAGTAAATAAATTACTAGCACTCCAAACTAATTTGGAATAGAGTTTTTTGTTTCTTTTTAATCATTTTTTAGCACAAATCCTAAAGTTAGTTAGCCCAGAAATTATATTTGTTTGTTGGTTTAATATAGTTAAATCTGTCATTTGGCAAAAATCAGTGACAATGACTAAATCTTTGTTTGCTTCATCCATTGTCTGGCTAGATGACAATGAGGGGAGCAGTAGTGATACTGCCCCTCTGTTCCAGATGGCAGGTGATGGCAAGGACACGGACGACATCAAGATCCCCATGCTCTTCTTATTCAGCAAAGAGGGAAGCATCATACTAGATGCCATCCGGGAGCACGAGGAGGTGGAAGTACTCCTGTCTGACAAAGCCAGAGATCGAGGTAAGCCTCAGAAGCTGGCTTGGCTTTGTTCTGCATATTTGTTTAAATCACCTTAGCATTAATGTTTCTAGTTTGTTAATAAAAATGAGTATAAAAAGTGGGATTTTTATTTTATTTTTGGTTCACTGGTAAAGCAAGTAACTTTTTAGAAGGTTGTTTTAAAATTTTCCTACTGAAAATAAGAGTAGTAAAACATTTATTTGCTCTGTTGGCTGAATTAGGGTATCTTGAAAATTATATTGTTAGCATAGCATGGTGGTGCATGCCTTTAATCGCAGCACTTGGGAGGCAGAGGGTAGGATTGCTGGAAGTTCAAGGCCACCCTGAGAATACATAGTTAATTCCAGGTCAGCCTGGGCCAGAGTGAGACCCTACCTCAAAAAATATATATATATTGTTATGTATAATTTATCATGTTGCCTTGATTCTAATTGATAAAACATACCATCAAGAGAGCCATGCTAGCATGTGACATGTTCATAATCAAGTTTCATGATACTATACCTTGCATTTCTTTTATAAGGGAGAAGAGGTTATTAGAATGGTGTATACAAGAGCTGGAATGATGGCTTAGTGGTTAAGGAATTTGCCTGCAAAGCCTAAGGACCCTATTTCAATTCCCCAGTACCCATGTAAAGCTAGGTGCACAAGGTGGCACATGTGTCTGGAGTTCGTTTGCAGTGCCTCGAGACCCTGGTGTGCCCATTCTCTCCCCCCCAAATAAATGAATGTATTTTTTTATAAAAAGAATGGTGTATGCAGATACTAGCTCTCTCATAGCAGCCTGTAATCTCATGATAACTGTTTTGATGGAGGCAGTAAAAAATGTAGTTCCTTCTCCCCACTAAGGTCTAAGTTTATCACGTGGGTGTTTATGTTACAGATGGCTTTGTTGAGGCTGAAATGTTTGTTAGCAATTTAAAAGCTCTTTGAAACTCTATGATGTAAAGGCTGGTATTTTTCCCAGGGGAAGGGAGACAGGAAGAGAGCCGTCAGACATAGGTTATGATCCTGTTTCTGGTAGCATTTCTTGTCTTTTTTTTTTAATCTGCTGGAGGCACCTAGAGAAAACTATACTCTCCTATCCACCTTAAACAAATGGAACTGAGTAATTTATATTTAAATTATTTTATTTAATTATCCTAATTGCTATTTGTCTGCTTGCTGTATTCTTTGAGAGTCCTTGAATTGTCAGCTATTTAAGAGTGGTGGAGTGGTAGGATGTGTGAATATAAGGATGTACAGATAGAAAAGGAACACACAGGCATTTCAGATCTTCTTAAATCCTATGTGGACTTTTTTTTTCTCCTGAGCCCTTTTTCCAAATCCATACATTCTTTTCTACTATATAATATAACTAGGCACATCAAACATGGGCAAGTTAATATTATTCTGTGTAACTCTTTAATGCCTTTGCTTTCTCCTCCTATTTTGTGCTACCATTGGAATTTCAGCAGCAATATTAAAAGGTAAAATGATTCCAAGCTACATTATTAATAGTAGTAAGTATCTTGCACTAATAAGCATTAAATTATATGTGTATATATGTGTGTAAACACATGCACATACATATATAATTGTGTTTCAGTGACTACCATGATAATATGTGGTTTAACATAATTAAATAATTTTCATGTCCACTCAGCTGTCCCATAATTTTTTTTTATATATCCTATTAGTTATGCATTTCACACTCTAGATGGTTTCCCACTCCAGAGTCACTGTAGCAACAGCATTGTTAAATATTCATTACTTTGGATCATTTTTATTTGCATATAATGTAAAATATTTAAAATTTTGTTGTCTTTTGTGGGCTCATAGGAAGGTGAGGTGACACATGGAATGAAGGCTGCAAGATTATGGTAAAGAATGTACTTCCCATACCAGAGAAAAGTATATGAAAATTAGTTGTACTAAAAAAAGTGGTTGGGAGTATTACTTCCTTAAGGACCTTGCAGTAAAAAGGCATTATTTAAAAGATATTTTATTTTTATTTATTTATTTGAGAAAGATAGAGGTAGATAGAGAGAAAGAGGGAGGGAGAGAGAATGGGTGTGCCAGGGTCTCCAGCCACTGCAAGCAAATGCATCTGGCTTACATGGGTCCTGGGTAATTGAACCATGGTCCTTTGGCTTTGCAGGCAAGTGCCTTGACTGCCAAGCCATTTTTCCAGCCCTTAAGAGATATTTTAAAACATTTTGATAGTTTGTAAATTTGTTGAGTTAATCTATTAGACTGTCTCTTTGATAAAAGGTTATGAAAATCCCTTTTTGTGTATAATAGTTGTTAACTCAATCAGCAACAAGTTATGAAATATTTACCACTGTAACAAAAATCAGTGGTAATAGTTTAATGGAATCAGCTATTTTCATTTAGGATAATATACAAGAGGTTAAAGTTTATAGTTATCATTAATTTGTCCCATACCATTACCATAGACATCAGAATTAGCTTATTCATTTGTTGGAAGTGGAGGCTCCTGCATCTTTCTCTGTGGGACTGAGTAAGACTCTGAAGGCAGGGAACTAGAATTTGATATAAGCACATATCCCGGGAAATTTTATTGTAGCTGTTCTTACCTATACTTTGACAAACACTGATGGAAACCCAGAAGATCTTTCTATGTTCCTGGCCATTCTGTACCAACCATCTTGGCTTCTAATTAGGATTCTCTAAGTACTGAAGGATAACAGTATCTAAACAATCAAATGTCTCCAGATTTTCCATTCAAAGAAAATCCCATTTCACAAATACTTGTGTTTTTTTATAAGAAATTACACTGCTGATTGAGCAGTTCTTAGCATTTATTATATAGGAAGTGGACACCCCAAAGCAAGTCTTCACTCCCACACTCACCTCTTGTTTTGATTCCAGCCAGTAGCGCGCACACACACACACACACACACACACACACACACACACACACACACCTGAGGCAGTCCTACTTGCTAGAAATAATTTTCAAGTATGTTATTAGATACATCTTTTCAGATGTTAATATATTAATTTATCAAGAGGAAATGTTGCTTATATATCTTAAACCATTGACAGTAAAGTTATCCATACTGTTGTTGAACAGACTGGTAATATTTTTAATGCTGTAGTTCATCTTTCCAGAATTTGAGTTTTTGAAGCTACAAATAAAAGACACCTTTAGATTTGCGTTGAAGCAGTTTACAATTCAGAATCAATGTCTCCTTCTCCATAGTATTAGTGAAAGGAAAAAAGTCAACACTTCAAGATTCCAGCACATTGTTATGTTTTCAGCCTACTACAGCACAGGCCTCCAGTACCCTGAGAGTTAAAGGCAAATGTTGTTAAGATTACAAGGGTACATCTACATGCGTATCTGTCTGGTAAGAAGGTAGAAAGAGGGGTGCAGAGATGGCTTAGCAGTGAAGGTGCTTGCCTGTGAAGCCAAAAGACCCAGGTTTGATTCCCCAGAACTCACATAAGCCAGTTACACAAGGTGGTGCATTCATCTGGAGTTGTTTGCAGTGAGTGGCTAGAGGCCCTGGCGTACCCATTCTCTCTCCTTCCCTCCCTCTCTCTTTCTCTCAGATTTTTTTTTTTAAAAAGGAAGACAGGGAATGGAGAGATGGCTTAGTGGTTAAGACACTTGCCTGCGAAACCTAGACCCATGTCCAATCTCTCTCCAAACCCACATAAACCAGATGTACAAAGGTGATGCAAGCACAAGGTCTCACATGCACAGTAGGTGGCACAAGCATCTGGAGTTCGATTACAGTGGCTAAGGCACTGGTATGCCAATTCTCATTCTCTCTCTCTCTCATGCTCTCTCTCTAAAAAAAAAGACAGAAAAAAATGGAGGAAAGATTAAAAAGAAAAAAAGGCTCCCATCCTGTGAACTGTTCTAAATTGAAGCCAAGTAGTGTCAGTTTTCTAAGATAATCCTCGACTAATGATGATTGAGGTGCATCTGTCTTGGAGCTGAACTGGAGAACGTAGGTTGCTGCAAGAGGATTTGATGCCAGTGAGGAAAGCCTCACGCTCAGGCAGAGGGCAGAGTACTCTTGGCAGCATGGTTGAGACTTGCCAGTCCTCCCTGGTTTTGCGTTTACACATCTCTTCCCTCTTTCTGGAAATGTTGTATCAGCCCCTATTCCTACTCCATGGTTCTTTTCCTCTTTGAGAATGGTCAGCCCTCCTAAATACCCACACAATTACACTACCACTTTGTTTTATGATGTTGTGTCATACAGGTCTTTACACTACCTAGCTCTCCTTTACATTCTTTGCTGTCAGTAATACTGAATGTGTTGATGAATGAATGCTCATAGACTATTTTGTCTCTGAGTCTGCCAAAATTCCTTCCTGTTTTATAGTAAAACTTACTGGTTTTCTTTTCTTTTATCTGGAGATTTCTTTCCAATCTTTGTTTCCAGTGTTTCTAATACTCCATTCCTGATTTTAATGTTTCAGTCATTATGTTCTTGAGACTTATACCTCACATTCTGGGGAAAATTGACACCTTGGGATGACAATCTAATATGGTTGGCTTCATTGCTTTACATTTTACTATACTTCTCTAACTGCCAGTTTTACTTCACTCATTGTTGCCCTTGGTCTGTAGGCTCATAAGCTTTTAAAATCCAAATAGTATGATAAGCATTTCTGTTCTACTAATCTATCTGTTTATTCCTATGCCAATAATAAAAAATGTTGTTTCAAATAAGGTTTAATCTGATAGGACAGCTCTCCCCTTATTCTTTTTTTTTTTTTTCCAGGTAGGGTCTTGTTCTAGCTCAGGCTGACTTGGAATTCACTATGTAGTCTCAGGGTGGCCTCAAACTCATGGCAATCCTCCTACCTCTGCCTCCCCAGTGCTGGGATTAAAGGCGTGCGCCACCACACCCAGCTCTCCCCTTATTCTTATTAGAAGTTCTTGACTTTCCATTGATCTGTCTTCTTTCATAAGAACTTAAGAATAATTCGGTATAATTCAAAAACAAAAAGAAATAGAAATGGGATTCATTTGGAATTATGTATTTACATTAGGAAGATTTTAATTAGGAAATCAGGAAATTGTTTAGGGATTAGGAAATGTTAAGAGTTTAGGCTTTCTATCCAGGAACACACCTGTAATCAGATCTTGTTTTGTGGGCTTTTTAAAAATGATTTTATAATATTACAGTACTATGAGTCTTATAACTCTCATAATGAATTTAATTCTGTTTTATAACTTACATTTTTTGTTATGAAAAGAATGTATGATCTGATATTTAGCCAGTTAGTATTATTACAGAGGAGTTATTGGTATTCATAGTTAATTTTAATAGTGTTTTTAAAAATCAGCGTTGCTTAGAGTTCTAGTATACAATTATAATTCAAAACTACAGGTAATTTTACTTATTTATTTATTTTTATTTTTATTTTTTTTGGTTTTTCAAGATAGGGTCTCACTCTGGTCCAGGCTGACCTGGAATTCATTATGTAGTCTCAGGGTGGCCTCCAACTCATGGTGATCCTCCTACCTCTGCCTCCCGAGTGCTGGGATTAAAGGCATGCGCCACCATGCCCAGCTCAAATTTTAACTTTTTATATATTACTTTGGCTATTATATTTTCTTACCCTATTACATTAGCTGGATACCCAAAATAAATTGTCTCATATGTAACCTTAGGAACATTTTTAGTCAAAGCATGGCCTTTATTACCAGCCAAAACAGCTGTTCATCTTTTCCTATCCTTCTGTTATCAAAGTTTTTGTTTTCTTTGGAAGTTGTGATAACTTACCATAAATGAGTTCTAAGCATCAGCTCTCTGTTTTTTTGTCCCCCATTGGTTCCCTACTGTCTAACTAAAGAGTACTTCTTTTCACAGCTCAGAAAAGAGTTGTCTGAAGACTCCTCCCTCCCTCCCTCCCCCTCCCAATCCCATCCCACCCCCAAAATGAAAACGATACCCTAAGAATATTCCCACCTGTACTTTCCTGCATGCCTACATTTCCTTCAGGGGTTCTTTTGGTTTTATAGTAGGTCCATCTTCTCTCCTTTCCCTGACTAGTGGTCTCTACTTATCCTTTAAGTCTCAGCTCAAGTGGTCCTTTCTGAAGGAACCCCTCAAGTTTCTGTGCTGTGAACTTTCTAACAGCACCTCGGTCTCCCTTACAAAACACATGTGGAGCTTTCCATTTATTTTGTAAATACTCTCCATTATTTATGAATGCCTTTTCCCCTTTGGAAGGTAAAGTGCTAAGGGCAGGTGTGGTATTCGGCTTTGCTCCTCTCCTCGGTTTCCTCTAGCGCTGCCTGGTGGACACATGGAAATGTCTGCAGCTCACTGCAGAAGCAGAGTACCGCAGGATGTGCATGTGAATGCCAAGGCCATTTAAGCAGTTTGTTATAGGAACTGTAAAAAAAATGCCTGTAGTGGTTTTACATTATATTTATTACAAGAGATTCAACCTTCCTCCAGCCTCCCGGTGGATTTTAGAATGATTATGTTTTTTAGTTCAGAGTAATATAACAATAGTTTTGTAAATGATGTCAGCTCTTGTATTTATGAAAATATTTTATTTGATGAGTCCTATTAATACCTACAATCACCTAAAGTCTTGTGATTTGAGTCTTCATGAATTATTGAGTGGTAATTTCACTAATCTAAGAAATATTTTAAAATTTAGTAGTGATATATGCCATTTATGAATTTTTAGGATGTTTTCATGGGTAAGCTTTCCTGAATTTTGATATTTAATTTTAATTGAAAATTTATATGTAATTTACCTATTGTTCAATGTCTTTTTTCACACTTACTAATATTCATCAAAATCAGTATTATAAGTTAGCAGTCATTCATTCTTATTTGAAGCAACATTTTTTTTGAATACTGCCACATTTTGTACAAGTTTTATAGAAACATGTGATTATGTTACGACAGTCTCCTTCGGTGTCAGTGCTTACCATTGTGCATTACTATGTTTCTCTGATCTCAGCCAAAAGACCAAGAAGAGATCTTCATTTATGTGGTTCTTTTTGCAAAAACTACTGTAAGTGTAATACTACATGTTCTGGGAGGAAAAGTAACATGAAGTTCGTTTTGTCTCTTACACAGATGCTGAAATGGAAAATGAAGAACAAACATCTTCTGAAAATGATTCTCAGAATCAAAGTGCAGAACAGATTATTTCACTTTCTCAAACAGTTAATTTGGTTGATCAAGAGTCTCCTGATGAAAGTTCTGTACACTCTCACTCAGAGTCACCCTCTCCAGCAGAGATCCCTGATGCTACAAGCATTTCCCCTTCTGAAGAGACCTCTAACCCTACAGAAAACCATGAGACCACAAGTCTTGATGGTGAATGTACAGATTTAGATAACCAACTTGAAGAACAGTCAGAAACTGAGGAAGACTCCAGTCCTAATGTGAGCTGGGGTAAAAAGGTCCAACCAATAGATTCCATATTAGCAGACTGGAATGAAGATATAGAAGCATTTGAAATGATGGAGAAGGATGAACTATGACTCTATAAAGAATCTGGTGGTAGGTATTTTAAAAGAAAAGGTAAACTGTGGTTATAGATAACCTAATACCCAGCAGGCTCTCCAGCGGGAGGCTCTGAGCATGGTGATCCGCAACACGTTCTGACTGGGATCGTAGTTATCATAGGAACCTGGAGCATGCTGTGTTAGAATTGACCTTATTTAAACCGTTCTACCAAAAGTGGAAACTCACAATTCCCCCTCACAGGAGAGCATTACACACACACCCTGCAGTGTATCAGGCCAGGGAAAGATTACTGGGCATTCCTGGGAACCATATTCTCAGTCTCTGTAGAGACAAGAAACAAATTGAGCTAATACAGAATGGGGAACAGGAGTTTGTGCAGCTTTCTAACTGAAGGAAGCTCCATGGCCTTGGACTTGCTGTTGGAGGCCCTTTCAGGAAGACTCAAATGAGTCTTGTGACATTTTGGCTTTGCTGCCTTCACCACAACACTCTAAGTCATGTAAGTGGTCAGGAAGCAAAATCACTCAGTAAAATACATGCAGTTTCTGCTTCTCACCCATCACTGTCACTTGCTTTGTTCAGTGACAAATGATCAAGATAACTTGATTTTTTTCCCCCTCTTATAACAATGTCCTTTTCATTTAAATCAAAGGTGAAGCCAGTGAGTTTGATACAGGAAAAAGGTCATATATATTGTGAAAATTGATGATTTAATACATGGGATAAATAGAGCAAAGGAGAAACTTGAATGTTGCAATATGCTACCCTTAGGCCTTCTATAGGGGAAGGTATGACTACCTTAAAGTAGAATTTAGTACCGTATCCTTGTGGTAGATTATAAATCTTTTCCAGTTCATTTTTCTTAAAGGTGGTTTCTGGAGCCATCAGCCTTACTCCATCCCATGTTTAGTAAACCATTTGAGCCAAAAGGCCCACATTGCCAACAGCTGTTCCATTTCATCTTACAGAGCCATGATAAAACTGTGGAGGTGATCTAAAATTCCTAGGGTAACTACTGTTTTTCTTCTTTGAAACTGATCTCTGAAATTACACCTAAGGAGTCTGTCACATTTTCTGTTGAATCATGAATTTGAGGTTGGTTTTGTTTTAACAAATACTCCTTCTGATAAGGACTTGAAAATTAGTTTATGGTAACCTGTGTGAAATATTTACACAGTTTCAAATATATATATATGGCCATATAGTTTAAAGACAAAATGTTTTCCTCTTTTTGTTTGTTTGTTTGTTTGTTTGTGGCAGTCTGGTGCTGACCACGTTTTTTTTTTTTAATTTATCAATAGCTCACTATTGAAATCATGGCTTTATTCATTTTATTTATTTTTAAACTTAATCAGTTCTAAAGGAATATTTGAGAGACTGAATTCCATTCTCTTTACAATGACATTATACAGTGCCCTTTCCCTGAAACATGGCTTTGAGGTACTCATTAGCTTAGACTGTAATGGAGCTATTAGAGGACAGCAGTGATGTGCTATAGGTATGTATATTTATGTACAATGTGTCCTAGATCCCAGGTAAACAGACTCTTTTGTAAGGAGAGAAATACCTGCCTTTCAAAACTCCAGCTGAACATAATTGGGTCAGTAAATTCAAGAATTCACTTAGGGAGGGAGTAGGGAGAAGAAGTAGCACAACAAGACCTTTATTGATTCTTGTTTAAACCAGACACCAAAATGGGTATTTTTAGTCTTTCTGCATGTGAAATTTGGTGCAAGAAGATAGAACTATAATACATAGAATATGCAGAAGGATAGATGTAGTCCTTTGCTCATAATAATTGCAAAGCTGCCAAAATAGCTGAAGCTTCATTACTTGACTTACCTTGATTTATAGGACTGGGCTTGGCGATATGGAGCAGATGTTCCTCTGAGACGTTGATTACAGGAGCCTTCTCTAGGTTGATTTGATTTTACATTGTAGCTCAAAGCCATTGTTTAAATCTTACCCCAAACTAAGTTATCAAAGCAGTCTATTTTTTTTTCCATAAGAAGGAAAAGCTTACTGCTGCTCTCCCAAGCCATTGGATTCTTTGGCCGTTAGGGGGAGATGTTGCCTTTCATTGAGATTAGAAGTGACTCATTTGTTTAGAAAAAAAGAAATCCTTTAAGAAGAGAAAGGAAGGGAAAAAAATATTTAAGAAGTTATACTTAACACCTGGAAGGAATTATTCTGATTTTTCCCCTAGTTAAGAAAGAAGATACATTTTTAGCTTCAAAACATCAATATTATAGTTTATCCCACATTCATTTTCTTGACATACTGCCATCAAGTAGTTTTTGAGGTCATTAAAAAATTCCAACAGCATAGATTTTTAAATGTTTGTTTTAAAAAAAAATTTCATAGATATTATATTTACTTGCTTAAAATTCAGGGGATTATATTGGACCCTGAGTTTAGAAACATCTGGTCTACCTCAGTTAAATGTTGACTGCTTAGAAATAGAGCTGAAATGATCACCACAGCCATAAAATTGTTTGACTAAGAAGGATTTATATAATGTTTACAAACCTGGAATCAAGTACGGATTTTACCTGAACGTTAGACATTAGATACTAGAGCAAGTATTTAATTCAGGTATTTTCAAGTTTCTCACTTGTTTACCTACTACAAAAATAGATATAGGCTCTTTTTTGCACATTAAAGTCCATTGAACTGATATGCTGTACTTTGCAGTACTTACTATAAAGTTTAAGTGTGAAGGAATTGTAATTTGCTAGATACATTTGGGGTGGGATATTTTGTTGAGTAGTTTTTTTCTTTTATTTGTAATAAGCTTCTAAAAAAAGAGCATAATTGCTTCAAAACAAATTGTTTTGTAACATTTTATTTTTCCTTTTTTCTTCACATTATTAGCTTTTAAAATGAAAACTCATACACTTTGACTTTAATTTCTTAATTTAATTATTCTCTAGAGAATTCTTTTAGATTTAAATTAACACCACATGACCTTTTAATAGCAAAGCCAGCATTTGTTCTCTCACCAAACCCCATGCCAAATTCATCAGAAAGAAAGCTCAGCGTAAGTAATACAAATAGTGCTTATAACTTAGAGGGGGTGGGTAGAATTCAGGAGATATTCCAACCGGCCATTTTATGCACAAGGCTACAGTCAGAACATAGAAAAAAACATTCTGTGAATGAAACATTGTATGTTCAGATTTTATAAAAGACATTTTTAAAAGCCCAATTTACAGCCGTATATTTTCTTATGATGTAATTTATGAAAAAGATGTCTGTACTAACAGGTGCTGTAACACTACTGTTGTTGGGTTTTATCGTTTGGTGATAAATGTATACAATATTTCTAATGGAAACTATGTACTGTGATGTAAAAGTCTGGGCAATGTATATAATCCTTGTATATAATTGTGTATTTGATTATAATTACTGATTGTAAAGATTTAATAAAACATGTAAATATTCTAGTCTAGTTTTAAATTTTGGATTTTAGAATTATTATTGAATAATTTTTTTATCACTTTGTTTTCCTTTTCACTTTACCTCAGGACAGTGAATTTTGGGGACATCTTTGGATGTCAGGCATACACACATTGAACAGTTTTACCATTCAAATAGTGCCACAGATCCTCAAATTAGGGTTAGAAAACTACTACTACTACTAAGTGTTAATATTGGTAACAGGTTTATGTCTTGAATTTATTATATGAAATGAAATCACTTGTCCTCTCCATATTATCGTAGCACTAACCCTTCCATAATACATTCTTTTCAGTAACTGAGCTGTTCATCTGTACCATTCATTCCAGGCTGTCTGAGCAGATTATCTTGAAAGGCTCTATAATAATCATTATCTGTAAGACCTGAACAAGCTATAAGCATCCCATTTGAAGTGCCCCATTTAATGAATGGCTATGGGAGAGCAGCTCTGGTTTAATTGCAGAAGCCTCCCTGGGCTCTTCTCAGGAGGCACTCCACTCCCTTCCTTGGTCTTCCTCTCTTCAGTTACTGCTCACCTTTTGCTCAACCACTCCCTTCCCTCTTGGCCTTTCCCCTCTCTGGAGATTGAAGTTTAGAATGATAGCATCTGGTCTCTGGCAATGATTTCAGTCCCAGCATGTCCCCTTTCCTCAAGGATAATGAATACAGCACTAGATGTAGCTCTAAAGGACCTGGTACTGTCCCTTGAAAGATTTCAAAGGAGAGGTTGCTTTTCTCTAGGTAAAGCAAACTTCAGAGGAGCTAGTCCTTTAAGGGTTAATGGAGAGCAGGAAGTCTCAATATCTGCCTGCTAATAAGGCCTGTACTTCTGTAATGGGGTGCTCAGGGTTCAGGAAAGTCCTTGAACCCTAAGACCCAGGTTTGTGCCAAATTTTAATCAAAGAATTGAATAAAATAAGGCTGAGAAGGATTATTATTAAATTATTATATCTATTGAGGGAAGTACAGAGCCAAGGAAAGGCACCCACATGGGTAGAGATCCCACGTGGAGGGCCTGGGAAAACTGGAAAGAAAAGAGAGAAAAGAAAGTTCAAAGAGCTGCTGCCATGTGGGGAGCTGAAGGAGATAAAGAGCCCAAGTGGAGAGTAAGGGCTAGGGAGCTCTCCCCTGGGCTCAGCAGCTGGAAGTCCCCAAGTGATCAGGCAGCTCAGACGGTATGCCCTCACCCCGCAAATGTATTTATAACCTTATAGTGGTGGGCCCTGCCTTCCGGCTCAGGTGAACCAGAGGGACAGCCGATGGTTAGGGCTAGGGGCTATCTCAGGAAGAGGCTAGCCAAGTTCCGGGATCTAAGCTTAACAAACCACAGTGTTAGGATTAGATTTAAATCTTAGGAAAGACCTCCCTCCCAAGAAGGGCCCAGGTTTGTGGAAAAACGGGTCTAGAGAACTAGGCAAGAGATAAGATGTCAGATCATTTGATTTCTAGCCAGTGCAGACTTTCCTGCATTTTTACTTTTAGGGACTCAGTCACCCTAACTTCCTTTTTCCCTTTCGCTTCTAACTAGCTGGTCTTGTTGAATTGGGATAATTAGTTAACCATCTGCCCTCTTTGAACTAGTAAACACGGTGCCACTGGTGGACCCCCTTGAGGACTCTCAACCCAGAAGGAACGCATTTCTGCCAGGTGACCGTGTGATGTTTAGTTCAGGAGTCCTGTGGTCTCTGTATGCTACAAGACGACCCACACCACCAGTTCAACCTAACTGATACTAACAGCAATGGGGAATGTTGTGATAGTAGGATGAGACTTTGCAAAAAGTTTCAAAACTTCCCCACAGGTTGAAGAGGGAACCCAAGTCCCTAAATAGATCAAATTTACAGGAATTTCACCCTGGAGGACTGCACTGACCTTGGAGGTTCACAGTGATACAAGCATAGCTGACAACACAGCCACCATGATCTTTGCTAGAACTTGTCACAGGCCACTCTGTCTTTTTATTTAGATTTTATTTATTTATTGAGACAGAGAGAGTGAGAATGGGCGTGCCAGGGCTTCTAGCCACTGCAAATGAACTCCAGATGCATGTGCCACCATGTGCATCTGAGTTACGTGGTCCTGGGGAATTGAATGGGGGTCCTTAGGCTTCGCAGGCATACGCCTTAACCGCTAAGCCATCTCTCCAGCCCCGTTCTATCTCTTTATTATACCCGTGCTTCATTCTCATGCTCCATGCGTGAGGTAGATGTTTTGGGTCTCAGTTAACTGCTGCTGCTACAATGCTAAACTGTTCATTCAGCCACCCACCCCCCTGCCCCACTTCAGAACCTTTAAGCTAAAAAACCCTAAGCTCAACTGTCTTTTTGTTAATGGCCACAGGTATAGGCAATTTCAGGGCTAGATTCCTCTACACCCCTTCGAAAGTGTTCAGAGTTGGAGAGATGGTTCAGCAGTTAAATGTTCTTCCTGTGCAAGCATGAGGGCAGAACCTACCTAAACTGCTGGGTATGATCACACATGTATGTGACCCCAATCGTGTGGTAACCTGACACCAGACTAGGGTTTGCAAATAGCAAGTTCTGGGGTCAGAAAAGAAACTCCAAAGCAAGGGGGAAAAATAGATGGATGAATGACGGAGGGAGACCTAGTGTTTTCTGGCTGCCACAGTTGAGCCCATGCGGTGCCACCTCAGCATATACCCGTGCACACGCCACACTCACTGTGCACATGCAAAGAAGAAAACCACAGATCCCTAACAGGAAGTGATGGAAATTCCTCCCCTGAATGGAGGTCAGACCTTACCTCCTTCGGGTGGTCTGGCCATACTGCTAATTCAGCTCCACGTCAACATCTTCCTTCTGTGGCCTCGGGTGGGGGGGGTGGTGCTCGGGGCCCTCTGTCTCAAATGGTCCCATGAGATTCACATACCTACCCAGGCTACATTTTTAAGTCTACTGAGCTCAACTGGACGCTTTTCGTCCAGAAACATCCCCCAAAGTCAGCTCTAACCGCACCATGACTAACATCCTCCCCATTGGCCTGATAAGAACCACTGCTTTGTGAACTTGCACTGGGCATTCACACACGGAGCAGTCTATGTAAGTGATTCCTTATCCATAGGGCAGCTTTGCAAGACATCACTTCATTTTATAGAGGTGCTTACATGCAGCTTTCTACTGCTGACCAGTTAGCTACTAAGAGGACCTGGGAATAGAAGGTCCTTAGTATTTTCAAGGGGTGGGAATGGAGAAGGGATGGCTTACTGATTTAGTCTGTTTCTGAGTCGAGTATTTATCAGACCCTTCAGAATGGTAGGCAGGGGATGTAGGTCTCCTTGTTTCCAAAACAACTTCCAGTTTGTCTGTCTTTGGCCCAAACATTTTATCATTTCCAGCCCACATGGCTAGACCTAAGAGACATAGACCACACACAAAGACCACTTGCGGTGCATTTTCTAAGTAATCACCAGTATGGGAGCCCCTGAGAAACAGGAAAAGTGCTATTCACTTGTACCTCGTCTACACCAGATGCTAGCACAAGCAAGGCACTCATGAGGCACTTGGGTGTGTTGAACGAAATGCCTGCTTTGGAATGTGGGAATGTTTTGCCAGGCCTCTGGATCACATTTGTCCGGAAAGACCTAGGGTTTGCCATCACTGGGAAATGGTAAAGAACTGATGTACTACACTGGAGAGATGGCTTAGTCAAGTGACCTGACTGGAGCGTCAACACTCGAGCCAACCTGAATTTCCAGTCTCGGGGAGGAGATGAGTTCTCAGGGCAAGCTGGCTAGCTAAGCTAGCCTAATGGGCGAGCTCTGGATTCAAGAAGGTGGAAAGGGATTGAGGAAGACACCTGATGTCAATCTCTGGCCTCCATATGTACATGCACATGTGTGTATGCACGCCTACATATATACATGTACCTCTGAAATGTCAGTGCTCCACTGAGTTTAGTTAAAACCTACTGCCTTAAATAACTTATTGTGCATTATTAAACTTAATGGCACATTTGAGCAAAAAAAAAAGTCTTAATTCCCTGAAAACTAGATCTTCTCATTGGTAGTATCTGTTCTTTCCCTGACAAATGCATAATGAAAGAATAGTCTGTACTTTTCTGGGCTGTTCTTCGTCTCCATGAACCCGCGTGGGCAGAGCTCAGAGGTGAGAATGAGATGCAGAGCCTCAGCTGGTTGGAACTCAATTCTAGGAGCACCCAAGATTTGCGTGATGGCAAAAATGGTTCTCATTGACTCAAATCACTGAATCCAGTAGTTCTAGATGTGAGTTTTTAACATAGCTGAGAGAAAAAAAGAATAATTCTCTCTCCCCTCCCCTCTCTCTTCCTTTTCTTCCCTCTCCTTCCCTTTCTCCTCCCTTCCTCTTCTCTCCTCCCCTTTCTTGGGCATAGATAGAACCCAGGGCTTTGTGTGTGCCAAGCATGCACTCCATCACTGAGCTGCACCCCCAACAATCCTCCAACATGTACATATTGGCAAGACAATAATGGAAAATTATAGATTAATGAAACCAGAGGCATCTCATTTTTAAGTCAATACTCTGAAATCACTGTGAAACTGTAATACCATGTAACAATGATATTCATTTGTTGGGTTGTGGGAGATATGCATCTTTGTTACTTTCATTTTACCAATGAGAGAAATGGAAACTGAATAGTTGGGGCCCCTAATTAATGACAAGCACAGAAACTTACTTTGGCTAAATTAAGCTGGGTGAGCGGATAGTAGAAAGAGAACAGGGTCTTAGAGTGGCCACACCCAGGCGACTGGGAAGGGCCGCTGGGATTTCCCCCTCCTCCTTTTCTGCTTCTTCAAAGTAGGCTCTCGCTCTAGCCCAAGCCGGCCTGGAACTCACTATGTAGTCTCACAGTGATCCTCCTACCTCTGCCTCCCGAGCACTGGGATTAAAGGCGTGCACTCCCCCATCTTTATTCTGCACAAGTATACATTAAGAGTCCAGCCCAGGAGCCAGACTGCTGAGGTTAGAATCGTGGCTTAACCTCTTACTCCACGTGATGACCTTGACCTGGGTCTCTCAGGTACCTTACCTGTGAAGTGGGTGTAATAATTCAAAGTATGGTTGTTTTCAAGTTATAGGCTCATCGCCTAACTATGAGAACCCAGTGCACTTACCCCACTGGCTACCATTAAATGCTGAATACAAATGTGTCCTCAAGCTCCCTCCGGCACCACCTCCCGCCAGACTGCTGTTCCTGTGCTTTGCCTGTCCGTGCTCACTGTATCGCTCAGTCCTGTGTCCTCACCAGTGACATTTGGGCTGAGCGGTGCATCCTTTGACTTCTGATAGGTCCAGATAGAGGTGCAGAAAGGAAATTCCATCCTCAGAAACACGCCTCACTATCTCAGTCTCCCACAAAGCAACGTGAAAAGATCCTTTGAAATGATGAGGGCCTTTCAGAAGCCAGGGGTTAGGAGAAAAAAAAACACCAAATGTCTTGCATTGTTTATATCAATCTTATGCGACTAGAGACTACATAGTAGTAAACGGAAGCTCGCTGTGAAACGAAGTACACACTAAGGCGGGCGCATCCTGAGGACAGCCATCTTTGTTCTCCAGTGTGACTGTCATCCTGAGAGTCCCCAGCAACCACCCAGCCAAGCAGGGACACTAGCCAGCTCTTCAGCACTGTACCCATGGCAGCCTCCTCACTGCAGAGATAAGCAAGACCACTCTGCCCAGTGAGAGTCTGACTCCCCGTCAAGTACGTGCTGGTTTCAGTGTGTTGAAACCATGCCTGAGGGTGAAGCTGCAAAGTGCCCATTTCTTCCAAATCCACAGAACGAGCTCAGAACTGGCAGGGGCTTATAGGCACAAAGATGGAGAGGGTGGTGTGTCAGTCAGGTTCACACTGCTGCCAGAAAACACTTGACTAAGAGCAACTTGTGGGGAAAATGTTTATTTTGGCTTATAGGCTCAAGGGGAAGCTCCATGATGGCAGAGTAAAACGATGACATAAGCAGAGGGTGGACATCACCCCCTGACCAACATAAGGTGGACAATAGCAACAGGAGAGGGTGCCAGTCACTGGCATGGGGACACACTGGCTGTAACACTCATAAGTCCACCCTCCAACAATACACTGCCTCCAGGAGGCGTTAGTTCCCAAATCTCCATCAGCTGGGAACCTAGCATTCAGAGTGCCTAAACTTATGGGGAATACCTGAATCAAATCACCACACGTGGTAAAGGTAATTATGTGGGTATACTGATCTTTCAGGAAAAGGTGTAGAAAGCATCTGGGGCCTTTGTCCATACAGAGCCTTAGTGATTCACAGTGGGGCACTGTGTTTCTCTACGTATCATGGTAGGCATCTTGCTCATTTGTTGTTGCTTTTGTGTGTGTGTGTGTGTGTGTGTGTGTGTGTGTGTGTGTGTGTGTGTAGAGAGTCAGAGAGAGACAGAGAGAGATAGAGAATGGGCACACCAGCAGCCACTCAGCCACTGTGAACGAACTCCAGACGTGTTCGCCCCCTTGTGGGCAAGTGTGGCATTGCGCCCTTGCATCACTTTGCATCTGGCTTAACGTGTGACCTGGAGAATATCGAACGGCATTTTTAGGCTTAGGAAGCAGGCGCCTTAACTGCTAAGCCATCTCTCCAGCCCTGCTGCTTTTTTTTTCACCATTCATTTTTCTCTCTCACAATGGGAACAAAATTCTTAATGCTCCCATTCCCAAAAGTTGACAGGAATTGTAAAAGCGCAATCCCTTGCTCTGCTGCATGACCCTAGCAAGTTTTCTAACTTTTCTGAGGCTTGGTTTTCTCAGAGACTATTAAGTATTTTCGGTCCAACATACTTTCCTCCATTTCCTATTAGGAATGCCCCTGTAGCGATAAAGACCATTGGTAGCAGTGCTGAGAGGTCTATATGCACTGTGTGTGTGTGTGTGTGTGTGTGTGTGTGTGTGTGTGTGTGTGTGTGTAAAACATTTGTTTCCTACTCCCCATGGGAACTTGTGATGCTTGCCGCTCCATCCATCAGCTAGTTATCTGATTGGTCAGTTGCAGCCCAACCTCCCTGTCCGTGGAGAGAATACACTTCCTGATTTACTTCCCACAATCTACTGAATGAAGTCTCAGCCTGTGGTGGGGTTGGGAAATGTGTGGACTGGGAGAAGCCTGAGGGTTCCTGTTTACAGGGGTGACTCTTCCTAATTCTCCAGTGATGCGCCAGCACTTATTTCTTTAATTAATCTGTATGTGTGAAGAGGCCAGAGGACAACTTTGCCCATTGGTCTTCGCCTTCCACCTTATCACCACCGTTTACCTCAGACCAGCCAGCCATCTTGGGGAGATGGAGAAGCATTTCAGCCCATCTCTTGGTGCTCACCTGAGCGTTCAGTTTAAATAGAGGGAGAATTGTAACAGGGGGAGAAGGATGCATACTCAAGCAGTGTTGGTCAAACTGGTCTATTTATCTCAATTTTAGTCCTGCAAGGTGTCCCTGGAGGCTTTTTTCAGAAAAATGAAAGATTATATGTTGATGAGGTTGAAGACAATAGGGGATCTTTATGCATTGCTAGTGTGAATGCAAATTATAGAGTCATTATGAAAAACAATATGGAACTTCCTAAAAAAAAAAACAAACCCTACAAATACAACTGTCATATGATCTGGCAACACTATTACTAGGATGCATCCAAAGGATTTGAAATCAGGATTGAAGAGATATATCTGCACATAAGTGTCCGTTGACAGATAAATGAGTAAAATAATGTGATATATATGTATATGTATATGTATATGATGTATATGTATATATGAATACTGTCTAGCCTTCTAGAAGAAGGCATGTTGACATTTTTCATAACATAAGTAAAACCTAGAAGACATTATGCTAAGGCAAATAACTCAGGTGCAGAAAGGCAAATACTGCATAATCCTACTCATTTGTGAAATCTAAAACAAATTTGTAGACACAGAGTGTGGAATGATGATATCAGAAGCTAGGGACCGGGGACAAAGGGAAGGAGGTCAGGCAGACAGCAGGAGGAAGGCCCTCGAGGTCTAGAACATAGCACACTGACAACAGTCAACAGCAATGTGTTGTTAATTCAAAATCAAGATTAGGTGTTAAGTGTTCTTACCATGAAAAATATTTGGGTGATGGATACGCTAATTTTCCTGATTGAATCAATCCCCTTTGTATACATATGTAAAATATACAATCTACAAAATAATTTATACAATTATAATTTGTCAATGAACAAGGTTTTAATTAATTTATTTATTTATTGAGGTAGGGTTTCACTCTAGCCCAGGCTGACCTGGAATTCACTATGTACTCTCAGGGTGGCCTTGAACTCATGGCCATCCTCCTACCTCTGCCTCCCAAGTGCTGGGATTAAAGGCGTACACCACCACACCCAGCATGAACAAGGTTTTTAAAAGATAGTGTCAAATCAATATTCCAAAGTGGCTGCATCACTTGATATTTAGTCATACCAGCAGTGTGGAAGAGATCCTGAGTTGTGACAAATGACATTCAATTTTGCCAGATGCAAATGAACTCCAGACACATGCACCACTGTGCATTTGACTTTACATGGGTGCTGGGGAATTGAACCTTGACCAATAGGCTTTGCTAGCAAGTAGCTTTTAACTGCTGAGCCATCTCCCTAGCCCCTCGAGCATATATTTTTAGCAAAGGGCAGAAGCATGCACCATTTGGTATTACTCATTGAAAAATAAAGTGTTTTTCAGAAAACTGTATGTACCTACCTCCCGCTCTGAAGGCAGTGTAAAATGTTGGTTCACTCTACAACTCAGTTATTCATTGGGCTTCTGGGTAAAAGCAGCTATATCCAAAATTCATTTCAGTCCCCAGGATGCACTTGGGGAAAGCAGGTGAGCTTGCTCTTATTGATAACTTGCTGCATGAGTGGATAAATGTCCCATGGACTGAATCCTCCCGGAGGTCTGAGACAGAACAATGCTGGAAACTTTGTGGGGCCCTCACCAGAAGGGAGTGAGCAATTACTGCAGAAGAAGTGGAGTGCACTCCCTGCATGGTCCAGTGGATGCAGAGGAGCTACCAGAGAATGGGTGTGTCAGGGCCCCTAGCCACTGCAAACAACTCCAGACGCATGCACTACCTTGTGCATGGGGTTTACATAGGTCCTGGGGGATCGAACCTTGGTCTTTAGGCTTTGTAGGCAAGTGCCTAAGCCATCACTCCAGCCTGAGAAGAAGTTTTTAGTTGCTGACTGAATTTTGTGGGTGTGTGTATCTAATCTAAGCTCTAGGAAAAACATGATCAGAAATCCTATTGGGAGCACATACTCTACACAGTCTAAGACATTCACACTGAGTTGAAGAACTGAAAAAAGAATGTCAGCTTAGACTTGAGCTTCTTGTTCATAGATAGCCAGTTTGTAGCTGGTTGATGACATCCCCAAACCTCACCTTAGGGCTGATTTGTCTTTGGATATATAGCAAATAATTCATATGAAATTTGAAGCTGATAAATCCTAAAGCGACCTCTTCTGAATTCTATTACTCTATGACCTAAGCAGGTTAGTAAACATTTTTGTTATTATCTCCCTGTCTCAGCAAACCAGAAACATGTATGGACAGCGTACGGTTTGCCGAAACAGGAAACAAGAGGTCTCATTCACTCGCCATGCATTATGATTTCTGAGCTGGTGCCAGGTACTTTTTTTTAGGTCCTGAGGAAAGAGCAAGGAGCAGAGTCAAAGCCCAGCCCCCAGGCGCTCCTTATTGTAATCAACAGTTTACTGGTAGAGGCCGGAAAGAAGTGGAACATCTAATCCATCCCCCAGGGACAAGATATGCTGATTTCAAAGACTTTACCCAGTAGAAAGTCACCCAAAAGATTAGTCTTTTTTTTTTTCATCTCAACCACCCTGTCCTATTAACTATAATTTTAATTCATTTATTCACTTATTTGTAAGCAGAGAGAGAGAGAGAGAGAGAGAGAAGAGACACCGACAGAGAGAATGGGTATGCCAGGGCCTCCAGCCACTGCAAACTATCTCTGATGCATGTACCACTTCGTGCATCTGGATTCATGTGGATATGGGGAATCAAATTTGGGTTGTTAGATTTTGTAGGCAAGTGCCTTAACCACTAATCCACCTCTCCAGCCCCACCACCCTATCCTATTAGTCTAATTGCGGGCACAAAAGGTCCCAACACAGCTGTAACAAGTTTAAGAGGAAGCAGATCTTATTTATCTGACCCCACATTTTCATCTTTCAGCTGGATTAATTACTACACAATATTGACAGCAACAGTAGTGATAAAATTTCCCCCATAATGAACCTCATGTTCAGGGCCATTTATTAGTGGAGGGATTTTAACTGTGAAAGTTGAAAACAGGCAAGGCATTTCCCAGGGTGTGTTTCAGAGGAGAAGTGGTGTAAACATGAATCTTAAGAATAGCAATAGTGGGCTCAAGAGATGGTTCAGCACTTAAAGGCGCTTGTTTGTAAAGCCTGACAGCCTGGGTTCAATTCCCCCAGTACCCAGGTAAAGCCAGATGCACAAAGTGACATGCATGTGGAGTTCATTTGCAATGACAAGTGACCCTGGGGCATCCATATTCATTCTCATTCCCTCTCTCTTTCTCTCCTTGCAAATAAATAAATATTTTATTAAAGAATACCAGCAGTAACTCATGGACAGATGCGTAAATCACAGCCACTGCCTGGGAAGTGGAGATAAACCAGTAAAGAGATTATGTTTCAGAGAGGTTTCCAGCTAGCACCTAACACGCGAGTGGATCAGAGAGGTCTTCTAAGCTAAAACAGAGACTGTGTTCATTGGGCTTTGGCCACCAAAAGATCATTTGTGATGAAGGAATGAATGGTTTCAGCCAGAAGGTGGAAGGAAAGGGTAGTGAAGGATGAAATACAGAAAGTCATAGTAAAGTGAGTGGTAAGGGCAGTGAGGGTCCCTCCATGTGACCTAGCAGCATTGTCACCTGTACAAGAAATGACAAATGTCCTGGCACTCACAGACTATCCTCACCCAAACCTGTGCTATAGTTATTTCCAGAGCTGTCAGTCTGGATTACCTCTGGATTACCCCTGATAGACATTGTCCCTTAAGGGTATGCCACCATTTCTTACTTGGAATTTCACATCACCCATATCACCTGTTATGGTCTTGTGATGCCTCATTTCTATTGCCAACTTGAATGGGTCAGGAATCAAGTAAGAGATAGGCCTCTTGTGCAGGTCTGTGAAGACATTTCTAGGAAGGATTCACTGAGAGAAGACCTTCCTCCAGAGTGGGCAACTCTTGTGGCAGCAGCCTATGTATAAAGAAGTTTCAGGAAAAACGGGGCCTTTTTTTTTTTTTTTGAGAGAGAGAGAGATAGAGACAGAGAGGAAGAGGCAGAGAGAGAGGATGGGCACACCAGCAGCAGCCTCTCAACCTCTGTGAATGAACTCCAGACACATGCACCCCCTTGTGGACAAGTGTGGCATTGCACCCTTGCATCAATTTAGGTCTGGCTAAATGTGGGACCTGGAGAATTGAACAGGTGTTCTTAGGCTTGGCAGGAGCCTTAGCCACTAAGTCATCTCTCCAGCCACCTCCCCCTTTTTTTGCCTGCTGCCCTTGCCTCTTGGTGGTACATGCATCCTTCATGTACATCAGAACCCAGCTTCAGCAGCCTTCCAGCATGGCCTGGAGACCAGTGGCTCTCCAGGAATCATCCAGGCCTTCAGCATGCAATTGAAGTGGTGGAGACAGCCTTGTGTACTGGGCAGCTACTGTGTTCTCTGTCTCTCAGGCCTGCAGACAAGACAGCCCACATTGGATAAGCCAGGCTAAGAAACTGCTTTTGTTATATATACATATTCATTCCATTGGTTCTGTTTTTCTACAGAACCCTGAATAATGAAGTCTTCAACTCTTGTGGATGAATGAATGGAAAAATAAGCAAGAGATGGAATGGATGTACAATAGCAATGGTGACTGTCTTTGTAATAATGGATTTCTACGTCCCCTAATAAAAGCTGATGATAATCCACAATTCTCATCTGTGATCTCCCAGAGATCGAAAGAATCTGCTATATAAAAGATACTCTAGAATTCTCTCGCTGGGTGTGACAACACAGGCCTATAATCCCAGCAGCAAGCTAGTGAGTTCCAGACTAGCCTGGGCTACACAGTGAGATCCTGTCTTAATCTCTGCCCCCCCCCCATAATTCTCTCTTTGTAAGTATCTCTATGCCCTGTTGTTACTTGGTCATTGTCAAAGTACTTTACTTCCCTTGATGCTTCCTCAATACAACTAGATAAATTCCAAGAAGGGGAATAGCTCTTATGCCCTAAGTGATCTGGCAGACAGGTGTGCCAAGAAGGACTACTGTTGAACGTGATGCTCAGGTGTCGTATGCACCCAGTCTCCCGCTGACCTTACTTCTGCACAGAGCATCTGGACAATAATAGGCTTTGCTTCGTGATTCCTCGGGTGGCGCATTTATTTATTTTAGCTCTTCTGGCAGAGCTGGAGACTTGCCTTACTGATTCACTATGACGTTGTTTTCTAATTAGGTGTCTGCACACAGCAGGCATCCCAGTCTTGAACATTTCTTTTCTTTCTTTAATGTACCAGCAAGCTGCCTGCCTTTGAGCTATCTGATCTTTCAGAAATATTACCTGCCTTGTAAAATAAACGAACACCGAGAAGGCACCTAGCCTGGTTCCTGACACCTCCCAGCCCCTTGAGAAATGTCCATTATCTTTCTGTCCTATCTTCCTGCCTTCTCACTATTTGGTGTTTTTAGTTAACCTTGGAAATAAAAAATTACCATTGTATGGCTTAATTTTTTCCCTCTGCATAAGTGAGTCCATGATTCCATACATCAATACTGCATAAATTCGGCATTTCATTTCCAGTCACCCTCACAAGGTTCACTTTATTAGGTAGAATTTTTTTTTTAATTCCCCTTGCTTTTTAGAGGACGAAGCCTTAAATGGGAAGCCTGGTAGCTGAGGTTACAGAGAGTAAGGGAGATGGGACGAGAGCCCCCTTTGCCTCTTTCTAAAAACCTTTATCCTCAACCATCACACTCCAGGGCTCAAAATAGCTGCTTCCCAGAGTCCTAAGATGCTAAGCAGGGCACACGATGTGGGGGTGAGGGTGGGGGGCGTGGGGCACAGCTCCTTCCTGAACGCACTTGCCAGAGAACAGAAATGTCATTGACCCAGGTGGAAGCGCCAGTCCTGGGAACCTGGCAAGATCTCACCACCAAGCATGGCGACCTGCCCCCTATGGGCCGCCCACCTTGTGGCCCAGCTGCAGTTGTGTGGGAGAAGGACTGCCTGCAAGCATGCAGCTTGACCGCCCCCCTCCACTCCAGGCCCACGTGCAGCCCAGCGGGAGGGCACCCTCGCCGTCCATTGGTGTGTGGGGGTGGGGGGGGTCGAGCTACACCCCAGCCCTCCCTGCCTCGCGGCCGGGGTCCCGGGCCTGTGGGCAGAGCGTAGCTCACACGGAAGCACAGTCCCCAGCGCGAGCGCTGACATTTTCCGCAACCTGGGAAAAAAAATCAAGTCCTTTAAAGCTGCCTGGGACAATCCCCTGGCAAGTTCTGCAGCTGAAATCCAGCTCCTCAAGACTAAGAGAGCAGGGAGGATTCTCCTCCTGGGGTGAGAGGAGAGATCCCGAGGGACAAAGCCAAGGTGGTCCTCAAGCCATTAGCTGGGCAGAAGACGCACGGGTCTCCCAGGACGACAGCGCAGGCAGCAGCTCTCAGCTCGCAGGCTCATGGGGAGACAACGTGTCCAAGCGTGCCGGCTGGGGGCGCTGGGCGCCAACTGAAGGCACTGGGTCCTGGACTTGGGCAAGGAAAGACGGGCAGCACATAGGAGCCCTGGAGACTCTAAGAAGCCCTGTGCATTGTGGAGATCACGCATAGCACGTGGGTTTTGGAATCGCCTAGATCTGTGTTCAATATTCAGCTCTGGTCCCGGGTTTGGTGAATTCTTACCCCGCAGTATGCTAAAGTTTTTCCACTACCATGTCATTTAATGTTTACAGCAACCCTTTAAGGAATGGCCCTTACCTAATTAGGGGGCTGGAGAAATGGCTCAGCAGTTAAAGGCGCTTGCTTGCAAAGCCTGATGGCCCCGGGTTTGATTACCCCTATCCATGTCAAGCGAGATGCACAAATGGCACATGTGTCTGGAGTTCACTTACAGTAGCAGGAGGCTCTGGTGGGGCCCATTCTCTCTTTTCCTCTTCCTCCCTCTCTCCCTGCCTCTTTCTCTCTCTAAAACAAACAATATTTTTAAAAAAGAAATGGAAACTAAATTGAACTCCTTGCCTCTGGAGGCACACCCAGAGAGTTACTGAGCCTGGCCTAGAACTTACTTCTAAGCAAAAGCCATGCTTTTAGCCAGCAGATAAAAAGAAAAAGATGCTGACATGAAATGAGGCACAGTATTCTCCTCAACATTATTTCCTTAGCCCCTCACTTCTGAAGTGGGATTAACAACGTGCTGCCAGTTTCACAGCTTTAAAAAGACCAGAGCTAATGTACATGGGAGAGCTGTCATAAGGTGTGGGAAGGGCCTCAGGGGACGTGGAGTAAACCTGACTCAGGGAAGGTAGCAATGCTCACAGCCCGCGCTCACTGCTCCTATTTCTTCGAAATTAACTCCCCTTCAGGGGGGCATGCGTGAGTAGCGTTAGTAGATGTTGAGATGGTGTCCACGGGAGCTGGCAACCTGGTCCAATTGCTCTTGTTGTGGCTGGGAAGAGGACTAGGGAAGCAGAAGCTTTGGGGAGCCTGTCCAAAGGCTAAACCAAGTTTAGGGTTTAGAATTTGGGGTTATGTTCCTGAAACAAGAGTAATTATTGGACAGGATGAGACTGCAGAAGACAAGGGCTGGAGAGATGAGGACCAATTACTGTAAGTGAATAGGAAATTCGGGGCCGGAGAGTCATTCTTGGCCCAGAGAAAGTGGCAAGAAGGATCTGAACAATGGTCTCTCACCTCACAGCACCTCTTCCAATGTGACCTACACAGCTAGGTGGCAGGGGTAGAGTGATGGGCTTGCTGTGCTGGAAGAGTCCATAGGCCTTTGATCCACGCTCTTCTTCTGACCCTGTCAGTTGTTGCAGAGACCCTCCCATGCCTCTGCTGCCCAGGAGAAGGGTCAGGATCCTGTTCCTCCTCTCCCACTTCTTTGCTGTGCCAAAACACCACTGCTTTTGCCATTTACCGTCTACAAAGGCTGGGGAGATGGCTCTGCCTGGTAAGGTGCTTACTCACACAAGCAGAAGGATCTGAGTTTGGGTCCTCGGAACACACATAAAAAGCCTGGCATGGTGGCATGTGCCTGTCATCCCAGTTCTGAGGAAGGAGAATCCTTGGGGCTTACTGGCTAGCTAGTGTAGCCCAATGGGTGAGCTCCAGGTGTATTTGAGACCCTGTCTCAATCAAAAACAAGGTGAAGGAAGACACTCACTTTCAACCTCTGGTCTGTGCACCCATCACATACATGTGCACAAACAGGCACACAGACACACAAAGATTCTGCAAAGGCAGCACCTAGAAGCCCATCTCTCTGGGCTTCCAGTGTTTATTAGATGGGTATGGAGTCTGACCCTGAAATAACTTGTACCCTGACTCAATAAAGCCTGTGCCAACCTGACGGAGAATTGTAGAGGACGGTGTTGCCTTCCAGCTGTCCTTGTCACTTGAGCCAGGATTCTAGAACTTGTTTAACTGAGCTTCACAGGAGAGCTCCCTAGGAAGGGACACGGAGGCCCTCTGAACTGAGGCAAACCTTGGTGGAGCCCACAGCTGGAGACCTGCCACCTAAATGCTCACAGTTGGCTACACCGGGGGAGGGGGAGAGCTGGCCAAGAGGGCACAGCTCCCCAACTTGTCTCTAGTGGAGGAACAACCTTCCTAATTTCCCTCAGCCATGCTGCTTTTCGGGGGAACTTTCTGAAGGGCTCAGGACATCAGCAGGGTAGAAGGTCACAGCCGAGAATGTGTCAGGACCACAGGTGAGGCCGTGTTCACAGCACCAGCTCCTGGGGCCCTATCTTGCTGGCTCTCAAAGCGGGCCTAAGACCTGGCTTCACCAGCTAGGGCTGCTCACCCCTGTTCATGCCTCCACTCCAGATCCACTGTTCAAGGCCGGGAAAGAAAGGATTCTGCTACCACCCAGCACATAGCTAGCCTTCCCAGACTCCTTTTCTTGTCCTGGGAGCTCCCGTTCCCAGTAACCTTAAAGTAGGATGACCACCCCCTTCCTGCTGATGTCATTTTATACCACAGAGTGGGGCTTGGGGGGAAAGGGACCCACATCACACTGCTCTCCTTTCAGGAGAGTCTGGCTTGTTTAGCCTTACTAAATATTTCATTCCAGCTGTCCTGAGCTGGTTTTGTTTTCGTTTGGTTTGGTTTGGTTTGGTTTTTAACTGGGTCATAATTGTAATTTGGTTTTGCAACATCCCTCCCTCCCAACTCTCTAGCCTAGGTCATTCAATACTTTGCAAATCCTTGTCTGCCTGTGTTAGGGTGCATTCCAAATTCATTGAAAAAAGAGAAACATTTCCCCATTTTTTTCCTCCTTCCTTTTTTCCACATCATAAAACAAACACAAAATATCCCAGCAGAAGGAAACCTAACCAAGTCTAGAGAAATCTGGGCTCTAGCACAGGCAGATGCACATTTGCATCAGTCTGCCGAACACTGTGCTTCACAGGCCAAAACATTTCCTTTTGGAATAGAGATGATTTTATGACTTTCTTTGAATGAACTCTATGACAACAAAAGGCTCATTCATGTTTTCCCAGAACAAAGGGGTAGTCTACCAGAAGTGAATTTAAATTGCTGCCTTTTCAAGAAAATGTGGCTTTCGATGTAAAGGTAGCTTTTCCCTCAGTTTTTATCCAAGCAATTAAAAAGTATTAGAGAGTAAATCCATAGCTACAGGATGCCATGCAGATCCAAGTAACTTTTAAAATAAGAAAAAGTGACCCAGTGAATAAACTGAGAATTTCTGCGGTAGGCTTTTAAGCGTTTAAAACTGAAGAAAACTGTACTCCAACAATAGCGATGAATATTTTGCAAAAATGCTGAATTGAAAATGAGCTAGTAGAACACTGAATCAGAGGAGTGATACTGTTTGACCAAGGTAGGTATATTCTAGTAATGGGAAGTGGTTCGGCACAAATAAATCTATCCATGTCATTCATCATATCAATATATTAAAACATTGTTAAAAAAGCCAGGTGTGGTGGCGCACGCCTTTAATCCCAGCACTCAGGAGGCAGAGGTAGGAGGATTGACATGAGTTTGAGGCCACCCTGAGAATACAGAGTGAATTCCAGGTCAGCCTGGACTAGAGTGAGACCCTACCTTGAAAAACCAAAAACAAAACAAAATAAAACAAAACAACAACAACAACAACAACAAAAAATTGTTAATAAATGGAAAAAGTCCAAGTATAAATATAAGAGTAAGGAAAGTTATGTGTGTACAATAAATATCAACAGCAACATCATTATAAATAATGAAATGGAAATGTTACTTTTATGAAGATCACAAATGGACAAGGCATGTATCGCCATCATAAGCCAGTATTATTTTGAATTTCTCATAAATGCAAAAAAACAAGAAATAGAAATTTTCCTATAAACATTAGGAAAAAGGGGGTGACATGTAGGAAGTCTTAGTAGTACAACTTTATGCCTGGAAAATTCAAGAAATATCATAATACTATTAGAACTAATAAAACTTTTGTAGGATATTAGTACAGGTGGAAAAGTCACAGGAGCCATATGAAGTAATTTTTTATCAAAAGATCCAAAGTGGGATCAGAAAGTGATCAAAAGATGAAGTGTGAGGAAAACCATGTCACAGAATACAACTTTCCTTACTAACGTGCATGACTAATGGAATTCTAGTTGGAATCTAATGAGGTCAGAGGACAACTTTCAGAAATTGGTCCTTGTCTACCAGTAACTCCTTTGAGGCAGGTTTCTCTTGTTTCCCGGTTGTGGTTGTTTTTTACTGCCCTCCCTGCAAGCTTCCAAGCTTCTGGGAAGTTCCTCTGTCTTCATCTCCCCTCTTGCCCACCAGCATTGTGCTGAGATTTTAGAAGATTGCCACAGTTTCCCAGCTTTTTACATAGGGTCTGGGGATTGAGGTATGAGTGCTTTGTCCACAGAGTCACCTCCTCACCCAAGCAGAGTTGTTCATTATACTTTAAGATTCACGTGAAAGGTTGCATGTCTGAGAATAACCACAAAGTAATGAGAACAAATAGGTAAAATATTTTTCTAGAAGAAAATAAATATTCGCTAATGTTATTTCAATGTGTATAGTATATTGTGGGTAGAAGAATTTTTAAAAAATCAGTATCATTGAAACAACATAAAGTATCAAATATAGATCTTAATATATAATATAATAAACTATACACAAAGGATAATATTTTAACAGTTGATACACTGCACTAAGTGGTACTGGCATCATGTGCTATCCATCTAAAGACATTAGAATTGGATCCCTACATCATACCATATTAATTTTGACTATTTTAGAACTTGAAAAAATGAGAAGAAATTTAGATCTATATGAATATATATATACACTTACATATAAATACACATAACTAAGCAGTTTCATATGAAGAATATTGCTACCAATACAGGAAAACCAGAAGATGTGTGTGGAGATAGATCAATATGATAAACATATAAAATCTATCACATGATCAAAATATCATAAAAATCAAAGGACAATAAACTTAGAAAAAATATTTCCAAGAAGATTATAGGTGCAAAATGTTTACAGTCAATGTCTAACATATCAAAGTGCTCTTCAAACTGAGAATCAAAAGGTAATCAAATGGAGCCGGGCGTGGTGGCGCATGCCTTTAATCCCAACACTCGGGAGGCAGAGGTAGGAGGAAAACCATGAGTTCGAGGGTACCCTGAGACTACATAGTGAATTCCAGGTCAGCCTGGACTAGAGTGAGACCCTACCTTGAAAAACAAAAAAAAAAAAAAAAAAAAAAAAAGGTAATCAAATGGAAGTTCAGTAAAACAGACAAGAAATTGTCAGTCAACATTCCAAAACATCCATAAACACATGAAAATGTTGATGAGCCTGAAGGCTGGTGTAGTGATTGGAGGAGGTGAGCTGTACAAAGAAACCGGTGGCATGACCTTGCCAATTACTGAACATTGTATTTTTACCATCATGTAAGAGGCTGTGATCATCGGATTGTCTCTCTGGAGTGCTGTAATGATAGTGTGTGTAAAGTGCTCCAACTGGAGCCTGGACACAGAGCAAACCCGGCACACAGCAAGGAACTGTGTGAGTGTTTGCTAATGCTATGAATTATTGCTAACAATGCTGGGAGGAATTCATGGAAAAGAATTCATTGCTAGTGGAAACACACGGTATCGCGGTCATTTTGTGAGTGTGTTCTGGCACTTTCAATGTCCTTTGACTCATCATGTCAACTCTTAAAAGTCTGTTCTACAGAAATAAAGCTACCAGTACAAGGATATTCACTGAAAACATCAGGAAAAAAATTAATAATGTATGGAAAGGGGGAATGAGTAAAATTAAGGCATATTCCCAATTCATAATATTATACCATCTTTAAATAGAGTTTTGCAGTTGACTTGGAGAGTTATTCATAATGTTTTAAGTGATAAAAGGAAAATTCCGCACATTTTTGCAAAATAAAGATTAACAATTCCCAGATACATATGTATATGCTCTTGCATATTGTTATATGAAACATACGAATGGAAGAAAGACTACATACAGGCTGTTATTGATTACCTGCCTTTGTTATATTCTGATTATGTATGTGTAATAAATCCACACACAAGAAAGTCTAAGGAAGAAAAATGAAATGATCTGAAATCCAATTGCCCAGAGACAATCTCCATTAATGTCTTAGAATTCATCTTTCATATGCATATTCACAAAGTTTTCTAGAAGGAGTAAATGCTGCTTTCTTTATACATAAAGAAAATACAACAAAGCTAGTACCAATTGGGTGAAAATCCCAACAAGAGCTCACAGTGAGGGCTTACTGTATAAATGAAGTTCTGCATTATACATTGAGAGGTGCTGAGAAATGACGGCCAGTAAATTAGCAATGTGAATTTAAGCAAGCCATTTTACGTCTCTGGGCTCCAATTCCCTCCATAAAAAGGAGGTCAGGTAAATATTCTCCAAGCTTCCTTTCTGCCCCCAAATTCCATGTTCCTATGATATTACTTGGGAGAAAGAATGATATATTGAAAGAAGACACCAGTTCTAGAATTGGGCAACAGTGAAGTTGAAGACCAAGTTGATCCTTGAGTTAGAGAATTCTTGTTTGAGAAGTGGAGAGATCAAAATGATAGTAAAGGGAGCTGGAGAGATGGTTCAGCATTTAATGCACTTGCCTGCAAAGCCTAAGGACCTAGATTCAATTCTCTAGTAACCAGGTTCAATTTCCCAGTACCCATGTAAAGCCAGATGCACAAGTTGGCACATGCATCTGGAGTTTATTTGTAGTGGCTAGAGGCCCTGCTGTGCCCATTCTTTCTATCTGCCTCTTTCTCTCTTTTAAATAAATAAATAAATAAATAAATAGTTTTTTAAATTATAGTAAAGAACTGTAAGGATTTACTGGAAAATATGTATATGTGAAAATATGTATAAATGTGTACATATATATTTATAGTTTTAAGCATATTTACATGCTTTTGTATTTGCATGTATAGTATATAAATATATTAAGTTGTGTACTATACAATATACAATGTTTATATACTACATGCATAGCTTATATTTTATGTACACAGGTACATATACATATGTAAATATATGTTGCAGCCCTCTTTTTCCAATCAATGCTAATCAATAAAAAACTATTTTATTTTTAAAAATATTTTATTTATTTATTTGAGAGAGAGAGAGAATAAAAGGTAGAGAGAAAGAGAGAGAGCACACCAGGGCCTCCAGCCACTGCAAATGAACTCCAGATACATGCGCCCGCTCACCCCCCCCTTTGCATCTGGCTTACATGGATCCTGGGAAATCGAACCGGGGTCCTTTGGCTTTGCAGGCAAATGCCTTAACTGCTTAGTCATCTCTCCAGCCCAGAAAAACTATTTTAAATAAACAACATACTGAATTTGATATAGTCTTAAAAGGATTGCATTGTCACCTTAAGGTAAAACAGGGTTTAAAGATAGGACAGCCAGTCAGTGAGGCAAACAAGCAAGTGCTGAAAAGGCAGAAGAGCTGTGGCTTTCTCGGAGCTTGTGGCTGAGGTCTGCTAGTCCCTGAGCAGCTTACTGATGAAGCTGTTCCAGTTTGGAGATGCCTGTGTAAGTCCATCCAAACAGGTGCTGCTCAATAAAGGATTTAAGCAAAGTGAAGAGCGGATGTGTTTTTCCCTGTGCTAATGCTCCGCATTTCCCATAAAGTTGAAAGAAAAAAAAAAGATGTGAGTAGAATTTCATTAACAGGGACATTTTAGGAATGCAGAATTTGGACTTTATTTTTTTTGAGGTAGGGTCTCACTCTAGCTCAGGCTGACCTGGAAATCACTATGTAGTCTCAGGGTGGCCTCGAACTCATGGGGATCCTCCTACCTCTGCCTCCTGAGTGCTGGGATTAAAGGCGTGCACCACCACGCCTGGCTAGAATTTGGACTTTTGATCTTATATCAAAGATGGAAGAAAATTCAGGATTCTCTATAATATATACTTATATATGTCTACAATAGAATATATTACTATAATGCATTTATATGCTATACATGTAAATACATAAGCATGTAAATATCCTTAAGCCTATAAATATATGTACACATTTATACATATATGCATATATATATATATATATATATATATATGCACATATATATATATTCCTTGATGTATACATATTTTCCAGAAAATTGCCATGTTTTGCAATTCATGCTGCCGTCACTTTGAACCTTGGGAACTACATCTTGCCCTGGGAAGAATAACTTCATTTCTCAAGTATTGTGACACTTCTTTTGAGGAATCCCAATTGCTACAGTGAACAAATCTGAGAAATTCCTTCATCATTGTCAGAGATTCAGATTCCAGAATATTCTTACAGAAAGAACAGTAATTAAAAAGTTTCATTATGTGCGAGCACATACCGAAAGGGCTTTTAGGGTGCAGGGCTTGGGGGAAAGAAGCAGGTCATTGGAGGGTGTGTTTTGTTCCTGGTCCCTTCCGAGCTGCCTGAAAGCTGACTAGACACCCAGTTTGAAGAAAGTGTAGATCTTGACCAAGCCAATCAGCACAACATGCCCCTGACAACTATCATGGGTACAAGAGCAGGTATGTGACCCAAATTAGTCTAATCAGGTGAATATCAAGACTTTTGCTGGACATAGCACTTGGGAGAATGAGGGAAAAGGATCGCTAGTTCAGGATCAGACTGGGCTATATAACGAAACTCTATGTCAAAAGGAAAAAAAGTATTAATGTATAGTGGTAGAGTTCTTTCCTGGCATGTCAAAGGCCCTGGGCTCAATCTCCAGCAGCTTAAGTAATAATAATAATAATAATAATGATGATGATGATAGATTTAAGGTCCATTTTTTCTTGCTAAATATTGTAGCACAAAATCTAGGAACTACTACTGGTAGCCATCTTAGGAACTCAAGTTATGAGGAAATCATAACAGAAAAGCAGAGCAGTGATAAACCGAGCATTTGGTATAATGTCATTGGATACCAGAAGCAGTCCCATGTGAAGGGAGCCTACTTTGTGGTTTTTAAATTACATAAACCCAAGAATACACTGAGCAGTACACTGGAACAGCTCACATCATCCTTTTTAGTCATGTCCATTGCCGTTGACAACTCCCATGCAGCACCAGCCATTCAATAATTTTTATATCTTTATATGTGCGAATAATTGCCCCTTATTATTAAACTGGTTTGAGTAAGAGATTTCTGTTTTATTCTTTTTCATCTAAGCATATTTGGTATTGCCTCTAAGATACTGATTGTTCTTGGAAATATAAAAGAAATTTCATCTCCAGTCAGTGAGAAGCACTTGATGATAAACTAATCAAAACATGAAGTTAGCCGGGCTTGTTGGCACACGCCTTTAATCCCAGCACTTGGGAGGGAGAGGTAGGAGGATTACTGTGAGTTCGAGGCCACCCTGAGAATACAGAGTGAATTCCAGGTCAGCCTGAGCTAGAGTGAGACCCTACCTCGAAAAACAAAAACAAACAAACAAAAAAAAAGTTAAGTTAAATAATAACAGATATATTTACTGAATAATTACTATATATCTAGGCAATAATACTGAGTTTAGTGTTACCTCTCTGTTGCAATCAGGTTCACACTGCTGGCAGAAATCACCTGACCAAGAGCAGCTTGTGAGAAAAAAAGGCTTATTTTGGCTTCCATGCTCGAGGGGAAGCTCTGTGATGGCAGGGGAAAATGATGGCATAAGTAGAGGGTGGACATCACCTCCTCACCAACATCATGTGGACAACAGCAACAGGAGAGTGTACTAAACACCAGCAAGGGGAAAGTGGCTCTAATACCCATAAGCCCTCCCCCAACAATACACTGCCTCCAGAAGGCTTTAATTTCCAAATTGCCATCAGCTGGGAACCTAGCATTTGGAAACCTAAGTTTATGGGAGACACCTGAATCAAACCACCACACTCTCCCTTAAAACGATCACTATTCCCATTTATAACTCATCTGAAGGCACACAGTTATGGTAAGAACTGAGATTTGAACTTGGGACATTTGCCTCTAAGAAATATTTTTTTAAATTTCTATTTATTTATTAGAGAGATAAACAGGAAGATAGAGAGAGAACGGTGTGCCATGGCCTCCAGCCACTACAAACTAACTCCAGACACAAGTGTCACCTTGTGCATCTGGCTTACGTGGGTCCTGGGGAGTCAAACCTGGGTCCTTAGGCTTTGCAGGCAAGCACCTTAACCTCTAAGTCATCTCTCTAGGCCCTAAGAAAAATTTTTTAAAAAAATATTTCATTTATTTATTTGAGAGAGACAGATTAGAGAGAGAGAGAACAAGTGCACCAGTTCCTCCAGCCACCACAAACGAACTCCAGACGCGTGCGCCCCCTTATGCATCTGGCTTACGTGGGTCCTGGGGAATCAAACCTGGGTCCTTTGGCTTTGCAGGCAAACGCCTTAACCACTAAGCCATCCCTCCAGCCCCCAAAATACATATTCTAATATCTACAGAAACTATTAAGGTATTCATCCATAAGCAGCACTTACAAAAATATCTCACAGAGGGCTGGAGAGATGGCTCAACAGTTAAGGCACTTGCCTGCAAAGCCTGTAAACCCACATTTTTGTAAGTGCTGTGTATTTTGGGGGCTGGAGGGATGGCTTAGTGGTTAAGGTGCTTGCCTGCAAAGCCAAAGGACCCAGGTTTGATTTCCCAGGACCCACGTAAGCCAGATGCATAAGGGGGCGCACGCATCTGGAGTTCGTTTGCGGTGGCTGGAGGAACTAATGTGCCCATTCTCTGTCTCTCTCTCTCTCTCTTTCTCAGTCAAATAAATAAATAAATAAAAATATTTTTTGAAAAGAATGTGTATTTTTGGTTCAGTGGTACTTCATCATGATGCCCCCTTTTATGTCATTGATTTCAATTTGGTAGTATTATATTGAGGATTTCTTTGACTACATGCAAAAATGGATATGTTCTGTAGTTTTGTTGTGATGATTCTATGTAATTTTTTCCACATTACTTTAATACTGATATAGTAGATATACAGAAATATGCTCTATTTTCTTTTAATTTTTTGAAAGTGTTTGTAAAGATTCGGTATTGATTCTTTAATAAAACTGACAGAAATGCCAAGAAAAAAAAGTTTCTTTATGCAGACTCAATAACATTATTATGTCATTAAAAACACATTTTTAACTTCTAAAATATTTTAAATATGTTATTATTATTGTTGTTGTTGTTATTACAAAGGTTGTAGTCTTATATCCCTCTCCCTTGGTCCCACTTTCCCTGAGGGCTCTCCTCAGTGGGGTTGTTGGGATTCATTGTAGGATAGTGAAGGTCTCTGTCAGTCTCTGGGTGGTGGCGAGCTGTGCCTCAGGATATTTCTACCCATCTTGTGGCTCTTACAATCTTCCTGCCCCCTCTTCCCCAGTGGTTTCTGAGCCTTGGCAGGTCTGTTGGCAGTCTGATTAAGTGTTGAGTTCTCTGTAGCCTCTGGATTACTGATTCGATATGTTTTGATCACCCAGTGCCTTTTGCTGTTACCCTAGAGCTGGTTGTCAGGCTAGCGGTGGGGCAGTGTTCCTGTTGTTGCTTCCTCTGCAATTTCTCCTGGGCCCCAGCATATGTGGTAGAGGTGAGACATCTCATGGTAGGTAGTTGGCTATCTTTTCTCGTATTGATGGATCTTAGATCACCTCAGTTTTCTCTGCCATCTGTAAAATAAAACAGATTGATTTTTCCAACCAAGACTGAGAGCGGCTTTGATTAAAAGGGATATGCGTAGTTATTTGAGAGAGTTTTTGCATAGTTATTTAAGAGTGTTTTCATTGTGTAAGCCCACTAGTCTCCAGAGAACTTCTCCAGGGGGCTTCTCTCTGAAGTCTATGAATTCCCTGATCATGGGATTCTGACTTGGTTTCCAGTACCAGATGAGTGGGCCTCGTGTCCAATAGGAGAACCATTGGTTACCTGCAAAGACTGGTGCCACTATTGCACAAGTGTGTCCTGCTTGTCTGGATGATTGATTTTGCAGCTTGCAGGGTCTCCTGCTTATTCATGCTATTGTTGACCACTGTCTCCCAGCAACTGTCATAGCACTTTCCAGCACTATGAGGGCTAGCCAGGAGGGAACTGATTTCCCTCTTAGTTCCAGTGTGGAATTTTGATGTCCTGTGATGGCGGCCTGTGAAGAGATGCAAATATAAAAAATATATATATTATTTATTTACTTATTTGAGACAGACAGAGAGAGAGAGAGAGAGAGAGAGAGAGAGAGAGAGAGAGAGAGAGAATGGGTGCACCAGGGCCTCTAGCCATGGAAAACAAACTCCAAACACATGCATATGGCTTATGTGGATATTGGGGAATTGATCCTGGGTCCTTTGGCTTTGCAGGCAAGTGCCTTAACTGCTAAGCCATCTCTCCAGCTCAGAAAAACAGACTTTTTGTTTGTTTGTTTGTATTTACTGTTTTTTTTACTTTTTTATTGACAACTTCCTGAATTGTAGACAATATGCCATAGTACTTCCCTCTCTCCCCCCACTTTCCCCTTTGGAATTTCACTCTCCATCATATCCCCTCCCCCTCTCAGTCAGTCTCTCTTTTCAGTTTGATGTCATCATCTTTTCCTCCTATTAGGATGGTCTTGTGTAGGTAGTGTCAGGCACTGTGAGGTAATGGATATCCAGGCCATTTTGTGTCTGGAGGAGCACGTTGTAAGGAGTCCTATTCTTTCTGTGGCTCTTACACTCTTTCTGCCCCCTCTTCTGCAATGGACCCTGAGCCTTGGAAGGGGTGTTAGAGATGTTTCAGTGCTGAACACCCGTCTGTCCTTTCTTCTCAGCACCATGGTGCCAGAAAGACACAATTTTTTTTTAACTAAGTAGCCCGGACTGGTTTAAAACTCCAGATCCTCTTTCCTCAGCTCCTGTGTGCAGATATTACAGGGGAGCACCACCATGCTTGGGAAGACACAATTCTTTGTGTGTACTTGTTCGTGTATATATGTGTGTGTGTGGGTGGTATATGTGATGTGTATACATGTGTGTATGCAGACAAGAGGTCGATGCTGGGTACCAACCTCAATTGCTTTCACCTTGTTTATTTGAGGCGTCTTCCTGAACCTGGAGCTCACTGACTTGGCTAGATTAGCTAGCAAGTCAGCTCCAGTGATCCTCCTCTTTCTGCCTCCCCAGAATTGGGATTTAGGTGTGCAGCATTGTGTCTGGCTTTTTTGTGAGTGCTAGGGATCTGACCTTGGCTCATTATGCTTGTGTGGCAAGTGAGCTACCATTTCGGGTATCTTCCAAGCCCACCATTCATTAACAATTGAAAAACAATTCCTTTGTATGCTAACCTAAAAGTTAATTTAAAAATTGAAAACACTCTGTAAATGGAAATTATTTTAAACTGACCAAGGAGACCCAAGCTTGGGTAAAGACCAAGGAGGAAAATAAACAAGTGAGGTGGAAGAATTTGGAGTGTGATTTTTCTTCACGGCATAAATTTATATAATTTATTATGTGCAGAAGACAGGAAAGTGTTGCCTGGGCCAGAACGCCTGTCTCGCCAGCTACCAGCATCAGTGAAAAAGAAACATTCTACCAGGATGACAGCTGTTCTGGGTGGGTTAAGAATTTCCTTGCTCTGAAGAATTGTGTTTTGGGACTGAAAGTGTGGGTATGGCTGTGTTAAAACTCAGCTCTCTCCAATGAGTTTCTTCTCTCTACGTAAACGCAGCTGCCTTTTTGGTTGGATGGACTTAGAGCTTGCGTTCAATGCCACAGGCTGCCAGCCGCATTAAAGATAGCGCACAGGAGAAACTGTTTGTTCATTTCCCTTCACAACCCAAACACTCAGATGAAGTAACATTAACAGTGTCCATCTGAGGAGGACAGAGAAGGAAGTCAAGGGATTTGTTCCATTTTGAAAATATAAATCTTTACTCCAAAGTGTTAAGGAGCAGGTAAGGGTGTGGGTACAAACTCCAGGCAGGTGATGCAAATGTCTTCAGGACAAACTTTGTTTTAAACTGATAACTATAGCAGCAATATGTGTGTGCTGAGTGATGATTTACACATTCTTCTAGCATGCATTCATTACCTAGATGGGTCCTCACAGCTGCACGATGGCCCAGATACTGTCACTGTCCCCATCTCACAAATAAGAAGACCAAGACTCTAAGCCAGTGAGTGATTTAATGCAGGTTTTCCAGCTACCCAGAGGCAGAGCATGAAGCCAAGGTTAGGTCTTCTGACTTTAAATTGTTTTTTTCCTACTATTGCCTTTTAAAAATGTTTATTTTTATTTGAGAAAAAACAGAGAGAGAGAGGAAGAGGGAAAATGGGCACTGTGAACAAACTCCAGACATGTGCGACCCCTTGTGTACATGTGTGACATTGCATGCTTGTGTCACTTTTGCATGTGGCTAAACATGGGAGCTGGAGATTTGAACAAACATTCTTAGGCTTTGCAGGCAGGTGCCTTAACCGCTAAGCCATCTCTCCAGCCCCTACTATTGCCTTTCAAAAGAAGAATATAGAATAGAATTCTCAAGCTGAAAGAAACTTTAGAGAACTTCTGGGCCAGCGTTTGCCTAGTTCTAAAGAACATTAACATGTTTCAACAAAGCAACCTTTGGAAATGCCAGAGTAAGAAATCATGCCCAGAGGTGTTTCCTCCTCCACCCCCCAAAATAACTGCCTGCTGCTCCCACAACGCATACACCACAACCCCATAGGGAATACCTGCGACCCCACTGAGGAGCATCCCCAGTGGAAAGGGGGCAGGGACGAGGGAAAAGAGGGTACCAACATATGATGTATTCATACAAAATATATTGTTAATAATAATAATATTTTAAAAAATAAAAAGGATGTTAAGTGCATTTCTTGACCACAGAATGTTTCAGAGTCTTTATTATGTTAATAAATCTTGGCTTCTTTTCTGATCCTGTTTGGCTATGACTTCTTTAAAGGGGAACATCCATCTCAGAAGCACACCTTTGGCTCACAAGCTGTCAAGACTCCTCTAAGGTCTCCTTACTATGTGAGTCCCAATGCTAGCAGAACTAGGCCAGTACTACAGTTTCAGAAAACAATTGAGGAATGATGGTTTCCTCTGGCTTTTGTTAGTAATCGTCATCTACAGGACCAGAACTGATAGAACACAGGCATACATGATTACATGGTAGGCGCTGGGGAGTCCAACAGTGGCCTTCTGCACACTGGAGAGGCAGAGAACATGGTAGCTGCTCAGTCCACCATCCAGTCTCAATCCAGCTCTGAAGGCCTAGAAGCTGCCTGGAGAGCCACTGATGTTGAGTCCATGTTGACAGGCTGGAGAAAAGTGGGGCCTATAATGCCAGCTACTCAGGACACAGAGGGTCACAAGTTCAAAGCTTGCCTAGGCGTCTCAGGGAAATTGTGTCTCAAAATAGAAAATAAAAGAGAGTTGGGAATATTGCGCAGGAGAATATAGCTCAGGCTCTGAGTTGAATCCTCAGTGCCACAAAACAAACAAAAATAAAGCGCGGGAGAAAGTGAAGTCTGATGGCAGCACACACTGGCAGCAGCCATACATGCATTCATTGGAAGAGGGGTTTGGTGCATGCACACTGTGTTAGGTTTCCCTAGAACAGCAGAACCAACAGAATGAGTAAATATTACAGAGGGAATTGGTTGCATTGCCTTACATGATGCAGGCTGGGTAGGGTAACCACTAATCTCTTATCTGCATGCTGGAGAGGCTGATAACCCATGAAGCTGTATACCTCAGCAGTCACAACCTGGCACTAAAGACCTGGAAGGTTCCTGGAGAATCATTGGTCTTCACACTAAAGAAGCTGACTTCGGCTGTCAGCAGAAGTTGGCAGCAGCAGAGTAGATGCACACACCAGCAAGGAGCAAGGACATCTGGGCAAAAGGCCACTTTTTGTTTTCCTGGAGCCTTTTTATATATAGGCTGCCACCAGAAGGGCTGCCTACTGTGGGGGAAAGTTTTCTCCCAGTAGTTAATCTTGGAAATGCCCTCACAGACACGCCCAGGAAGTCCTGATCCAATCAAGCTGACAATAGAGATTAACTGTCACACACACATGCTGCCTGCCTCCTTCCAATTTCCTTTTTTCTGTCCATCAGCCCATTGGACGAAAGGATCCCCATTCAGCATGAGCCTTCCCCTTCCCAGTCACCGTCCCACATGTCACTCCTCCCTGAACTCCCTCCCCCCCACCTCCACGGCTAGAGAGGTGTAGTTCAAAAGTCCTTGATGTCTTTGAGTCCAGTCAGGTTGACAACCAAGACCCACCATTGTAGCCCTCCTCCTTGCTAATGCTGCTTGTCACCCTAGAGTTCCTCACCAAGCACCACACGAGCTGATGTCATAAGCCACTGCATGGAGGAACCTACTGGAAGTCCTCAACAGGCTTCCTCACCCATCCCCTTCTACCTCACTTCCCCACTCCGGACTCCAAAGAGAAGGGTTTTAAAGGCAGGCTCCAGCTTCCTTGGGCTTAGACCCTGGTGCTCTAGTCACTCTCTGCATGATTCAGGGTCTCTGAATCATGTCAGTTTGCCCATCTGCACAGTGGGATGAAAAGTAGAATTGATTTCAGAATGTTACATATACTAAGTTAAGACACATGTAGAAGGCACTCAGCTTCTTCCCTGATCCCTGAAATATTCGACACCCTTATAGTGTTGTTGTTACCATCTTAATTTGAACAGTGGAGGAGTATTGCCAAAAGATATGGTGTTCATCTCCCACTCATTCTTCCACATACACCAAGTGGGCTTGACTCCTGCTGACAATAATTATCACAAGTGCTGCCTGAGGGAGAGGAAGACAGAGATGTGCGCACCAGCAGCCTCTCAGCTGCTGAGAACGAAATCCAGATGCGTGCGCCCCCTTGTGGTCAAGTGCGGCATTGAGCCCTTGCATCACTTTGCATCTGGCTAAACGTGGGACCTGGAGATTGGAACCAGCATTCTTAGGCTTAGGAGGCAGGCGCCTTAACGGCTAAGCCATCTCTCCAGCCCAACAGCTGGGTTTTCAAACCCTCAGGTTTATAGCTCTAGACCTTGAGTATCAGTGACTTATCACTCTTGGCTTGCTGAGTCAGGATGTGCAGCTTGTTGTGCACAGGTCAGAGCAAACTCTCGGCTTTCAAAACCAAAGGCTTATGGCTCTAGGTCCTGAGAAATGGAGCACCATTGTTGCAATCTTTCAAACCCTTTGATTGCAGCCCTAGGTGCGTGGGCCAGAGGCTTACTGCTCTGAGCTTTGAGGGTCAAAGAGTCAGCACCAAACAGCTAGTGTTATACTCCTGAGCTTCAGGTCCCAGGACCCTTGCCTCTTAACCCTTGGTGGCTCTCTGGAACATTTCCAGAAAATGGGGGATTGTAGTTTTTTGCTGTCAGCCTCTTTTATAGCCTTCCACTCTACCAGCTGTGTGCAGTTTTCTGCTCCTGGCCAGATTTTCTATTGAGCTCTTTCTTCAGCGGGCTTCTCACTGGGGTTGCTGAGCTGGAAGACCCTGATTAGCCCTCTACCCTTAAAAAAAAACAAAAAACCCACAAGCAAGCAAATAAAAGACCACTCAGAAGAGAGTTTTTTTGGAGTCTCATTTTGCAGCCAAGGGTGGTAGTACTGAGAAGGGAAACATCTCAGATCGCCCCAGAAACTGAGGAACAAGCTGCATATAAACCGAAACAGTCGTATGGTATGTTTGTGTCCAGCTTCTAATTCTGCTAGACAAAGGTTCTCACATGCCAGGCTTTCTAGTTGTACCAATCACATGCCTTGTATGTGTTCCATTCATAAGCCTTCTACTGTCACCAGAGGGGGGAGGGAGGAGACGCTCCCTCTACCCTCCTGACAATAGCTGCAAGTGAGGCAGTGCACTGAGATAGGTGTTTGTCATTGCTGAAGTGAAGTCTCTCAGAGCTGCTACATGCTGTCTGGAGTAGTTATGACTGGAGCAAGTTCTTCTGAAACAACACATGCCTGCAGTAGATTTTGAAGCTCATGTGGAGTTTCCTCACAGTGTCCACAAAGTATTCAAAGCAGCCAGCTACAAGGGACGTGTCTGATAGTTGTATATTAAATAGTTGAGTGGCTGAGTCATGTCAGCTTCAATTATTTAAGATGGAAAAACATCAAAGAGTGCTAAGGAGCTAAGGACCTATGATGTAATTAACATTCTGAACAGAACTTAACAGTACTTGACTCCTAGCTAAACACTTTTTTTTTTTAAGGTTTGGAGAGATTTTATTAGATTATAGATAGAACTTAAAGCCCTTAAGAGAAGGAGAGTGGAGAGAATACAGAGAGCTCCTGTCCATGAGAAAGCAGGAACAGGGTAAAGCCCCGCTAGCTAAATACTCTTAAGGAAAGTTGGGTCCCTGTGATCTGTCTTAGAATCACCATGATTGAAAGGTGCTTTGAGGTCACAGTTCCATACATTCATGGGATCCAATAGGCTTTCTAAAACTAGTGACTGTACCTCCCACAGAGATGGCCTCACTCTACCCTTACCTCACTCCGTGATGATTTTCATTTGAGACATTCCCCTTGAATCAAGTTCTCGGAAAAGTGCTTAGTATTTGCTAATGATATCTGTTGCAGTCAGGTTCACATTGCTGGCAGAAATCACCCAACCAAGAACAGCTTGTGGGGAAAACAAACAAAAAAAAAGGTTTATTTTGGCTTACAGACTCAAGGCTCCATGATGGCAGGAGAAAACAATGGCATAAGCAGAGTGGACATGTCCGGGCCAATATCAGATGGACAACAGTGACAGGAGAGTGTGCCAAACACTGGCAAGGAGAAACTGGCTATAACACCCATAAGCCTACCCCCAACAATACACTGCCTCCAGGAGGTGTTAATTCTTAAATCTCTATCAGCTGGGAACCTAGCATTCATAACATCTAAGTTTGTGGGGGACACCCAAATCAAACCACCACACCATCTCTCCATGGTTCTCGGCTTTTTTTGGCTTACAACCAAATTTTGTCTCAGTTTATTATTTTCTTTTCATTTTAGACTATTCTTCTCATTAGAACTGTGCTTCGCAGATCCATGGACCTGTGTTTACTTTTTGTGCCTTCTAAAGTTTTGTCTTCAGGTTCTAATTGGCATGATTACAACCATTTAAAATGTTTCTGGAGACCTAGAGACAGAGAGTTTCTTTCTCTCTCTCTTTCTCGCTCATGTACACACCCCCCCCCCCCGAAGGACAAGCTGAGTATCAGACAAAAATCACTAGGCTGGTAAACATCTATTGCTATCCATGTAGTGTGTCTTAAATAAATATGTTAATTTACAATCCTCAAAAAACTGAGGCTGAAGAAGTGTCATTGTATAATTTAATAACACCTCTTATTCATGGACACTCACCACGAGCCCAGAAAAAGATGACATACATTTTCTCTCTTTTCCACAGTCATTAGCAAAATGAGTGTTATTATTTCCTTCTTAAGGGAAATGCAAGCCCAGAGCAAGTAAAGTCTTTGATTGAATTCAGCCAGTTGGTGAACGATGGGCTCGAGCTGTGAGTCCTGCAAAGCCCATGTCTTTAATCCGTCATCTGTTCCATTTATCATGCAACCTCGTACTCAACACTTCTGTGGCTGGCAATGGCTACAGAGGCCACTTTCTCCACATTAACTGCTGTGGGGACTTTAAGAATATGTCTACACACTTGTTGACATTTTTTCCTCCAAGAGGTAGAGCTTAACTCTCCACTGGATTATGATCTAAATTTAGCAACTCACACCTAGCAAATAAAATATAGAGGAAATGACAAAGCTTGACTTCTAGACTAGGTCATAAAGGCATTGGGTCTTTCATAAGTGTGTGTGTGTGTGTGTGTGTGTGTGTGTGTGTGCATGTTTGTGGACGCACATGTGTGTACAAATCCATTGAAGACCAGAGGACAACATCAGCTGTCATTCTCAGGGATGCTGTCTACGTCTTTGGAAGACAGGGTCTTTCAATGGCATGGAGCTCACAAACGGGGCTAGAATGGCCATTCAGAGAGCTCCAGGGTCCTCCTGTCTCTGCCTCCCCAATGCTGGGATTACAGGTGTGTGCCACAAAACTCAACATTTACATCGGTCTCGGTGATCATACTCAGGTTCTAATGTTTGCAAAGGCAAGCTCTTTACTGATTGAACTATCACCCAGCCCGTGTGTGTGTGTTGTGTGCATGTATGTATGCATGTGTGTGTGGTGCACATGTGTGTGTAGTCTGTGTATATGCTCATGTTTATATGTGAGTGGGTACAAATGTGGGTGTGGGTGTGGATGTGGGCGCATGTGCATGGACTTTCCTTGTGACTCTTTCTGTGGGACCACGTGCTCAAGAGGATGTCGGCTGGGTCTCCAGCAGCTTCAGGAGAGGCTCTGGTGGTGAGATCTGAGGCCTCCTAGAGATGAACTGTCAGCAGCCATGGTGTGGGCCACAGTACAAGCAGGTTCCCCAGCCTTGGTCAAGCTTTCAATTGATGTCTGCAGCCTCATGAAACACCTTGATCCAGAACCATCTAAATAAACTGGTGTTTAATTCCTGGCCCACCTAAACTCTGAAATAATGAATGTTTATCATTTTAAGCTAATATATGTTGGGGGTGATTTGTGATGTAGCAACAGATAACTACTACAGACCACATAGCACTGGGTGCCTTCGCCTCATGAAACTGTGCAAGCTCTTGACAGAGTTCAGACCTCTCTTTCAGTGCAGGCACCAGCTCTTCCTGTAAGTGACTCTCCCTTCCCTCTTTCCACTAGTTACTTTGTTTATGGCTCTTAGACATTGGCAGGTGATGGTAATGGACCTTTGTCCCCTCATCTATCTCTCCCTTTAAGCAACCTTGAAGACAGAGTATCGAGGGGGAGTCCAATTAAAGGTCTATCCTGAGTAAAGGAAGACTTGTCAAAGCTTTCTCAGACCCTTTCTGTTTGAGACGAGTGGCAGGCCCAGGACTTCTTCATGTGATCATTTATAGATTCCCCACTCCACATTCTACCCTGGAATAAAACTGAAATCAAAGCACCTGGAACATGTTATCTCATACTCATCAGAGTCTTCAAAGTTAAAGGAGTCTCCTTTCGTGACACTGTTTATGTGACCCTCAAAATCATGGTTGTGTCAGGCATAGTGGTGCATACCTGTCACCCCTCCTACTTGAAGGGCTATGGAGAAAGCATTAGTTGTGTCCAGGTGTTCAAGACCAACTTAAAAAGCAGAGCAAGATCTTGGATTAAAAATAGGGCCCTGAGGGATGGAGAGATGGCTTAGTGGTGAAGATGCCTGCCTGCCAAGCCTAAGCATGCCTGTTTGATTCTCCAGGTCCCACATTTAGCCAGACATAAAAGTGACGCAAGCACGCAATGTTGCACATGCACCACAAGGGGGTGCACACATCTGGAGTTCATTCACAGCCACTGAGAGGTGTGCTTGCCTGCCAAAGCCTAAGGATCCAGGTTCGATTCTCCAGGTCCCACGTAAGCCAGATGCACAAGGTGGTGCATGCATCTGGAGTCTGTTTTCAGTGGCTAGAGGTCCTGGCATGCCCATTCTCTCTCTCTCTCTGTCTCGAATAAATAAATAAATAAATAAATAAAAATATTAAAAGAACAGGGCCTTGATTCACAATTCAGCTCACATATATTTAATGCCTGCTTGGTACCAAGAGCTTTCCCAAGGCCTGAGGCAGGGCTTCAGAGAATATATCAGACCAAATCTCTGCCCTCATCAATTTCAGTCTAGTGAAAGAGACAGACTATAGGCAAACTAGTTAAGGAGAAACGTTGGTAGAAGTAAAGGAAGGACGAATGCAATAGAGAAATATAAAGAAAGGTGACAGAATGTGGTACTAAGTAGGAAGGAAAGTGGGGAAAGAGGAGGCAGGATAGCTCCTGAGGGGTTGTTCCGTGTGAGCTAAGACTCTCCATGGGACACTCTGTGGTGGGAGTTAAGTGTAGCTGAGTTGAGCAAGTACAAAAGGACACTTAAGGATTTCTATGTAAGGGTTCGCATAACAAACCACTTGAGTCACAAAGTTTTGGAAAATCTATGTCAACAGATACATTTGTGTACTTTCTACGGAGGAAAAAAAAAACATGTAGTTTGACTTCTTGCTGTCTTCAGAATGCCAAAATTCAGCATCACCACCCACCTGCCCACTCTCCCTGCTCTGAGGGTGGTCATCAATCTATCTCAAGCGTTGGGAGCAAATGCATTTCCAGTTGTCCCTCATCCTCTCCATGCGTGTTGTATTTTTACTCCTATGATACCTTGAGTCAACTTAGAATGTGTGGAAGAACTCACTTTTTACTGTTGTGTCCTGAGCAGATGTCATTGCCTTGTTGGTTCACTGCAAATTAAGCACCCCGAAGATTCCAGTTACTAGACAGAGACCTGTGTAAAAAGATCTCACCCTCAATGTGGTTCCTTACATTCTAAGACATAGCATAACTATAGATGGGTGATATCAACTGGGACATGATGGGAACCAAAAGTCAGGAACAGTTTGTTCTGGGAAAATTTTGATGAAGGAGGTGGAAATGGGCCCGTGGGCCCCCTCTCATCTTCATGATAGAACAAAAGCCACTTCAGCTCCTGCACATGGCCCATCAGAGGAGAATGGTGACTAGCTACAGCTGGCTCCCTGTACCTCCCAGGATCAATCTCAGCCTCAGAAAAGCCAGAGGTTTCCTGACAGAAAGAAATAAAACAGATTTAAAAACCTCCCAGCCCCACATGTCCTATTTTTAATTGATTTGCACATGGTCTCTTCAATCAAGGTATTAATATTTAATTGTCCTGTCAGGTCAGATCCTTCCCAGTCTGACAGTTAAAAAATGGCTTGGGACATTGGAGGAAATAAGGTGGTGGGGCCGTGTGAAATGAAGAGAGTGAGGCACTTCTCATTAATGTCTGAGGGACAAAGAGGGGCAGCTGCTGGCACTGGGGTCCTGGAAGAGAGAATATCTTGCTTTTTTCTGTTCCTGACCCTTTCGTACACACATGTGGAAGTACACGGCAGCTTTTGAAAAGCTATGAAGGGAGCATGTTTAGGTACTGCCAAGGCCTTCAGAAAAGATGGGGCATGTCTTCAATGAGGCTAGGCTCTGGGGGAAGAGTCCAGAGGACAAAGTATGTGTGCCCCTTGCTTCTTAAGTTTGTGAATGGACCAGTGGTGTTCTGATTCTGAGTCCCTGCCCAGCCTATCGGTCCCAGTGGAACCTGATTTAAGAACCAATGTCCACCATATTGGCTACCTCAGTGTTACAGGAGCAAAGAGTAATGGCTCCAGAACTATTTGAGGTAAAAGCACACTCAGAGACAGTGAATAAATGTTTCAATGTGACTCATTCAAGACTATTAATAGGCAAGAAATGAAAGCGCCAGAACTGAGTTTCATTCACCTCTCCCTGTACTTTTATTTCTTCCGTTTAAAAACACCGAGATCAAAAGATAAAGTTTGTCCTACAAGATCCAGCAGCTCAGAGGGGAGGGGCTCTGTGTACAGAGTGGCCATGCTCAGGCCCTTCTGCCAAGTCCCAAAGTAGGAGGGCAAGTTCGACCTTCTGGGAGGATCACCATAGTCTTTTCTGGTCACTGCTGAACAAAATTCTAACCAAGAGTCACAGGAAACATGGCCACACCCTGAAGAACCACAGCTATGTCCAATGTGGTCTTCACCTCTCTGAGCAGCTGCTTGCTTGGGGGCAGTGATTCTTGAAGGGTTAATGACCTTCCCTGAAAACTAAAGGGAACTAAAGTGTTAACAGCTACGCCTAAAGCTTTCCTGCAATAAAGCAGTTTGGCCCCCTTCCCTGATTGATGCACTCCCCTTAGCCTAGATGGCCTTGAAGGACCAGAGACCATCTGAGTGTCCTCCCTTAGACATTCCTGGCTGAAGAAGTCTATTCTGAACAAGGACCCAAACAGCTACAATTTTCTTATCAGTTGCACCTGGTCCAGTCTGTTTTTCTTAGGATTTTCCTTATAAACTTACACCCTAGCCTGGCTCAGGACTTCATCCTTCACCCCAAGGGAAAGCTGAGGTCCCTCGATGTTTTTCTCAATAAACAGTCTGTCTGTAGAGATCAAATCCTGTGTTCTCTTTTGCTTTTTCTTACACTTTCCTTCAATTGTCACTAGGGTGGGAGCTCCCCAGAGGGGAGTTTTGAGACGTGGGTGTATAGGTTATCTTACCACTTGGGTTGGGATGGTCACAGCATTTAATGGGAAAAGAAGGAAATACCTGGGCTGGAGAGATGGCTTAGTGGTTAAACGCTTGCCTATGAAGCCTAAGGACCCTGGTTTGAGGCTCCATTCCCCAGTACCCAAGTAAGTCAGATACACAAGGTAAGCTCATGCAGCTGGAGTTTGTTTGCAGTGGATGGATGCTCTGGTGTGTCCATTCTCTCTCTGCCTCTTTTTCTCTGTCTGTTGCTCTCAAATAAATAATAAGTAAAAATTTTTAAAAAAGAAGGAAATGCTGTACATTCTGCTGGGTTCAGGGTGGTGGCCCCGATAGAGGACTGCTCCTTCCCATACCACCACTGGGTGATCCATGTGGATTCCTGAATGAAACGTGTTTGAAATGATGTGAGTCTAAAATTGAACTCCACTTTCCTATGCACATAGAACATGTGTGGTATGTCTTTAAGTGCATAAAGTTTTCCAAAACGCAGCTTTCGTGGAATCAGGGAAGGGCTGCTTTTTGTGTTATTCAGGACATTACCAAAAATTGTTCACCTTTTGGGGGGGTGAAAAACACATCCTGATGGCAATGTTACTATGGTACTTGAGTTAGCAAAGTCACGAACACCTGTACCAGTCTGTATTTTGCAGCTGTTGGAGTCTCAGAGCTTCTATTTTCACAAGCATCCAGTTGCTTCCTGCTGGCTCCTAATGTCATCAGGTGAAACCTTTACAAGGTGAAACATATGGTGACTCGTTTTAAGTTTATTTCTTTTCATATTAGGGCACTGTACCAATTTTTAAGATTTGTGTATAGATGGATAATATCAGTTGCATTTCGTGAATGTAAAAGAGTCATTGCAGGATATTTGGTAAAGGGCAAAACATTGGGTCTGATCCAGCTCCAAAGCCAGGATTGAAATCACTGGGATAGATTCTAAGATAGCACAAATTTCCAAGAGATGAGGTAGGTAGGAGGGTAATCAGCACTTAGACTTTCTGACCCTTGTGTGACTCAGAGTTTCACATGCTAGAAACAAGATTCAAGACATTTTTGAAAAGGTAATTTTCTGTAAAAACCTAGCAGGTCACAGACAAGAGGGAAGGATTAGAAAGGCAATTATGCAAGGGTAGTGGCAGTGTCACTGGCTCTCAGATTTGTGGGACCCAAGGGACCTGTGGCAAACTGGAACTCAGAGCCTGCTGTTCTGCCTGCAGAATCATACACACTGTGATGCTGGGCTCCCACGTTGTTGGTGATGCTGGAAATCTGGCCACTGTATTAGTTGGGAAAGGGCCAGGCTGTTCAGCCAACCGCCCAATGGCTCGAGCTCTGGTGCCTTGATTCCTTTGCATGTTTTGATCATAACATGAAAGGTCATGGTCAAGGTTGCATCATCACCTTAGTTGCATGCCAGCCTCTAAAGGAGCAAAAAAGGTAGCAAAGAGAACAAATGAAACATTTATGAAGGCACAGACTTAAAAATGTTCCACCTCAGTGTCCCCTTGAGTGGTGACTGTGTCCTAAAAGTGAAGGGGAGAGGTTGTCTTGAGCTGACAGCAACCACCTGGCTACAGCTCTGACAGTCTCTGCTGGGGCATAATTCAAACATTTCAAATACATCACATGGCCCAGTTCTGTGCAGATCTCAGGGCTGGACTCAGTGCAAGGACTACCCATTCTGCTTTGCTGGGATTTGTGATTCAATTGGAGATTTAAATTCCCCGAATGGAAAAATCATTCTGAATAGAGGCATGTAGAGGAAGACTTCTGGGGCAGGGGTGCAAATGGGAGAGATAGGAGTGGCATACTCAGAGTGGCATGCACACATTTGGTGGGGGAACTATAGCTCAGAAGAGAAGGAAAATATAGACATTGAGTGCCCACAGGGACTTTTTCTTTTATCCAGAGAACCTTCCAGACTATTCAGGTGCTCCCATCACGTGTGCATGCCAACACACGCTGCTCAACTACTGCTTCTGCTGGTCCATACTTGCCTTCCAGTAAGATTGCAGTTATATTTTTTGCTCACTATTATATCCCTACAGTCTTGCAGAGAACTTGGTATATATGGTAGGTGATCAAAAATACTTAAAGAATCACTGAAAGAATCCTATGAACAGTAGAAAATGACTGCATGTTTTTGAATCAATGCATATGGCATCTGTTGTGAAAGTAACCTGGGCCTCATGTCCAGAAGGCAGAAATATGTGAGAGAAGGACAGACAGCTGCCTGCTATGTCCCCTTCAGTGAAGGAGGACAGATGCTGGGGAAGTGGGGGGCTCAGACAGTGTGATGAATTGAGGGTCTGGGGTGAGTGCAGAGCAAGAGGCTCTGAGATTTCCCTAACAGAGTCAGGAAAGTACAAGTCACTAGGAGAAGGCTTGGGAGGGGACAACCAGGGGCAGTGAACCCTTCAGGATTCTGGGTGCTGCTACTTATACCAATATAGAAATTCTAGGTTTTCAGGGTGATGGGACATTTGTAATTGGCATGAGAAAATAGACATTCTAAAACAAGTGCATCAGTTTATTGATTTCACCAGTGATGTAGTCAGAGTCCAAGAAATGTTTTTTTGCATATATGGTGTGTGTGTGTTCAGATGTGTGTGCATGTGAGCAGAGGTCAGAGGCCTTTCTCAATTGTTCTCCACCTTATCTTTTAAGATAGGGTCTCTTAACCTGTAACTCACTGATTAGGCTATACTAGCTGGCCAGCAAGCCCCAGGGATTATCCTGGGGCGGACTCAGACAGGCTGATGGATTGGAGAGGAACAATTTTCTTTAGTTGGTAACAGGGTCACCTGGCAGCTGGCCAAGCGTCAATACCTCCTCAGTGCTGGGATTATAGATTCATGCTGTCTTGCCCAGCTTTTATGTGGATGCTGGGTATCTGAATTCAGGTCCTCATGATTACATGGTAAGCCCTTTATCAACTGATCATCTCCTCGGTCTGTCCCTCCCTCCCCCACAGAAAATATTTCTCTGAGTGAGGCAAAACATGGAGAAATGGTTGTCTGGCTTTGCTTTGTACTGGACTTTTTGGGGAAATGATTGGGAGGACACATGTGTCTTTTGTCAAGATTGAAAGGTTTTGATTGCTGTGTCAGTCCTTACATGAGTCAGTGTTCATGGGACGCCAAGCAGGTGACACTCTTGTGGCTCAGGATCTAGCTGGCTCTGGGCCTTGTTGTTGACCCCATCCTGCAAAGACTTCCTCAGGCCCAGGGGCTGGTATGAATCACGGTAAAGCTGCAGTGTTGAAAGAGGACACAGGTCTTCTGCTATGGGCTAAAGTGAGTGGTGCTGTGCGCGTGAGCCACAGAGAGAATGGAAACACAGTGCGTGAGATCAGCCTCCTCTATGCAACAGAGGCTTGAAATGGAGCCCCTCCCCCCACCCAGCCCCTGCAGGGAGCTCATCACATTTTTAGGCCATGTTTAAGGAAAGGACTTTCTCTGTCAAGGTGCTCACGAGGAGGCAAGAAAAAAGGCTCAGTGGCATTGGTCATGGTCACCATGTTATCAAATATGCGCGAGTTGGGGGGATGGGCGGGGGCTAGGCTTGGGGTTTAGGAGAAGAGGTGGGCAGAGGATAATTGTGAAGAACAGCTGAAAGTCAGGAGACTTGGAGTTTCAATTTGAGTTTTACCAAACAGCTGTTCACCATGAGAAAGTCATTTTCTTCCCCTTGCTCGTTGGGAGTGTGGGGCAGCTGATTCCCATGGAGAAGGCAGAGTCTCACACCACTGTGAAGGGCCAAAGCCTATGATTCTGATTCCCCTGTGACCCGCATGCATATCAGTAAATACAAAATAGCAAAAGGTTTAGGCTGTACTGGGCTGGGAAAATAGCTTAGTGGTTAAGGCATTTGCCTGTGAAGCCTAAGGACCCTGGTTTGATTCCCTAGGACATGTAAGCCAGATGCACAAGGGGGCGCATGCATCTGGAGTTTGTTTGCAGTGGCTGAGGCCCTGGTGTGACCATTCTCTCTCTCTATCTGCCTCTTTCTCTCTCTCAAATAAATAAATAAAAATACATTTAAAAAAAGAAGGTTATGGGCTTAAAAAAAAAAAAAGAAGAATTCTGTACTAAAACCCTTTACTGCCAAGTGTGGCTACACATAACTCTAATGCCAGCATTTAGGGCTAGGAACAGGAGTTTAAAGCTAGCCTGGGCTACATGAGACCTATCTCAAAACAAACAAAAAAGCAAAAAAAAAAAAAAAAAAAAACACCCTTTCAAATAAAATTTTCTCTACTAAAGCAAATTGGGTGCCAAAGAACCTTGAGGAATAATCATTTATTTTTCTGCAACTCCCAGGAGTATTCAGAAAAAAAAGTTTTAGGTTTAAGAAATTAAAATTGGAGTAAGTCTAAAGGACTTCGCCTGAATGTATCATTCTTCCCAAGTATGTTCCAATGATGCTGATTCTGGGTGAAACTGCAAAAATGCCTTTTTTTTTCTTTTTTAGCCCAGGCTGGCCAGGAGACAATGTAGGTGGTCTTCTGCCACTTTCCTGTAACACTTATTTTTCAGGCAAAATGTGGGTCATTTCCAAATAAGTTGCTGTTTTTATGCTTTTGCATATGTCTTTCTCTTTTTCCTTGGGATCTTCTGCACCTTTCTTTTTATGTCTCTTGTCTGAATAACTGCCATTCTTCCTTCAGAGCCCTGCTTCATTTCTCTCTCATTCATTCATTCTTCAAGAATTTATTGAGCCAAATGTTGAGCTAGGAGCTGGGGAACATGCCACGGAACATGCCACCCATCCATTCATTCAGCAGACATTTCTTGACTGCCTACTGTGTGTGTTATATGGAGGGGGAATCCACTGTTTGGTAAGCAAGACAAAGTCCTTGTCCTTATGGAGCTAATTCTTACCTGCATTTTCCACTAATCTCTGAAGAGTATGGGGAGAGAGACCGTGTCCTTCGTTTTCTGTCACCGTGTGTGACTCAGGCCCAAGGACATGCTGCCCACTCAGAGCCAGTGGCAGGCACTCCTTTATGCATGGAAGGTGCCAACTGGTTACTCAGGAAGGAGGGGATGCTTGTGGGGGAGGCAATGGGTTTTCCCAAAGCCTGCTGGTCTCTCTCTAGCAGTGAATGGGAAGAGGATGTTAATGAACTCCAAAAGAACACAATAAAGAAGGTACAAAGTACAGCCATCTAAACTTCAGCTATTTGTGAGAAATAAGCCTGGGCCCAGGAAACAGCTATTTAAACAACTATGAAGAGAAGCTAAAACTGTGTGGTGGGCTCCATGGCAAGCCTGTTACAGTCTGTGAAGCTGACATGGGCTCTTGAACCTTGGTGGGGGGCAGTGGGGGGTCCGGAATCAAGCAGAAGAGCTCAAGCTGAGGCAAACATTAGAGACCCTGGGGGTGGGTCTCTGGGACCTGAGGTAGGGCCAAAGTTCCCATGGCTAGAAGACCCAAAATGCCCTTGGAGCTGACGCGGTAAACCAAGCCTGCCACATAGATGAGAAAATGTTGCCCCTCTGGTAGGGTGGGGGAGCCCTGGTCACTACCCTGTTATATACAAATAGTTTTCAAGATTAGTTCTTTATTTTCCCCTCCCTCTTGTGTGTGTGTGAGTGTGCTCACTCGCACGTGTGTACTATGCATGCATGTATATGTGTACATAGAAGCCAGAAGGACAACCTTGGGTGTCATTCTTCAGGTGCACCATCTATAATTATTTAAAAATCTTTTATTATTATTAACAACATATTTCGTATGTATACATCATGTGTTGGTACCCTCTTTTCCCTTGTCCCTGCCCCCATTCCATTGGGGACACTCCTCAGTGGGGTTGCAGGTATTCCCCATGGGGTTGTAGTTTATGCATTGTGGGCGTAGAAGTCAGTTATTTGGGAGGGGGAAGGAATGCCCAACCTGTGGCTCTTACAATCTTTCCGCCCCCTCTTCTGCCAAATTCCTTGAGCCGAGGTGGGTGAGTTTTAAGTCTACTTCAGTGATGAGCTCTTAGGAGCCTCTGGATCTCTGCTTTGGTAAGTGTTGAGTGTCCTCAGGGTCTGTCTCCTTCACCCTGGCACTGATTATCAGGTGCAGCATGGAAGCAGCACTCTTGCTTGTCTCCCCATTCCTCTGTGGTTTCAGCTGTGGATTGCTAAAGTGTGAGAGGTAGTTTATCTCCTTGGGTCTTACTGCCTTCTGAGAAAGAAGAACAGATTCTCCAGCAGAGAGTGAAGTCAGCATAGTTTAAGTGGGATAAGCATTATTAATTTAGAATTTGATGTGTGTAACCCCTCTTTTAGCCAAAGACTAGTGAGAGCTTGACACGGGAGACCATCTACCATTTTTAAAAGAAAATATTTTATTTATTTATTTACTTATTTGAGAGAGAAAGAGAGAGAAAGAAAGAGGAGAGAGAATGGGTGTGCCGGGGCCTGTAGCCACTGCAAATGAACTCTAGACACATGTGCCACCTTGTGCATCTGGCTTTATGTTGATATTGGGGAATCGAATTGGGGTCCTTAGGTTTTGCAGGTAAGCGCCTTAACCACTGAGCAATCCCTATGTCCCCATCTATCACTTTCTCTTTTTTTACTTAAAATATTTTTAATTTCTAAAAAAATGTTTAAATTACATCAAAATGTAATTTCATTGTACAGCACTTGATAATATATTTCAACATATTAAAGATTCAAATTAACCACTTAAATCAGTTTTTATGTTTTGCTTTGAGATAAGTTCTCTTGTAGCTCAGGCTGAGTTTGAACTTACTAACACATCCTTGAGGCTGGCCTTGTACTCTTGGTCCTTCTGTACTGGGATTAAAAGGTAAGTTCCAGCATGACTAGCTACGTCAATAAATTTTCCAATCTCAGTACTAAGTACAAACTCCTTCAGTCCTGAGAAGAATGCAAAAATAATCAGTAGTGGGGAAAGTAGAATATTTAAAGATGTTTGAGACAAGTTCTCGTTGGCCTGGAGCTAACCAATTAGGGAGTGAGCCCCTGGGCTTAAACGCTGCCTCCATTTCCTTTGTGCTGAGATGATAGCCATGTGCTCCATGCCCAGCATTTTACATGGGTCCTGGAGGTGGAATTCAGGTCTTCATACTTATCAAGTGATCCCTTTACCAACTGAGCTAGCTCGCCAGCCTTCTGGAACTTCATTTTTTCAGGAGGAACTGGTTATCTGTTTGCCTCAGAGGCGGGGATAAGTGCTGTGGACAAAGGTCTAAGACATTTGCAACCCAAGGAGCTATGGGGCAGGAAGACATAACCTCTGTGTAGTTGCATATGAGCTCTGAGGGAACAGGGTCAGCTGGCTGAGCTGGGGGATCAGGGACCACCCTGGGGAGGAAGCCTGTGTCGAGTTTGGAAGAATGAGAGGAAGAAAGGCATGTGGCAGGCTTCCACCATGAGCAACTGAGTCCCTTACTATTTAGTTAAGTCTAATAAAACGCACATTTTCCCAAAACTCCACTGTTTCTGAGCTGCCAGGAGTCAATGAGGAGTATGAAGCTAGTTTCTGCCTTCCAGGAAACATGACCAAACTGCCAGGCATATTCTGGAATGATTTACAAAACAAAACAATGAACAATAGAACCCTTTAGTTATTTATTCTATTTTATTATCTGTTCTGTTTATTCTGGGCCAGAAGTCATCATGATACAGTCTGCTGTAGAGAAAAAGAAATTAAAGTTTTAATTTTTTTGTAATTTTTTTATGAGAGAGAGAGAATTGGCATGCCAGGACCTCTAGCCAATGTAATCAAACTCCAGACTCATGCACCATCTTGTGTGCATGTGCGACCTTGCGTGCTTGCGTCACCTTGTGCATCTGGCTTACTTGGGACCTGAACAATCAAACATGGGTCCTTGGGCTTCATTAGAAAGCGCCTCAACTGCTAAGCCATCTCTCCGGCCCAAAGATTTGATTTTATATGGTGGAAGTACTCAGTAAGTATTTGTGGAAGAAATAAATGTCCTGGCCTACACAGAATTCATTGCTTGGGCCTCGTAAGACCTGTGTGCCCTAAAGCAAGACTTGGGAGCCAGCCTTCAGCATCCATGGTACCTGTGACGGACTCAACACCCACAGAAAGCCAGGGCATGATGGGAGGGTGACACATCAATTATTGTGATCACACTCACTGTTTATCAAACGATGATATCACTTTCTTCTTTAAACAGCTTGCCAAAAGGAGGTCTACACCACACCCTGAAACCTGTTACATATTCTGATCAGCTCAGCATTTACTGAGTGAGAGCAGTGTGGATTGCACAAGGATAAGCAGACCCACTTCTGATCCCCCAGGAACTGTTATCCACATGGGAGGGGTTCCTGATGCAGCCTGGACCTACCTGGGCAGTGTCAGTCAGGCCTATATTTCTTCCCAGGTGCTCCCCTAGCCACTGGAGTCCCGGCAAGCCACCAACACTCACAGTGTCAGAGTTTTCCTCCTGTTGGTTCCATCTTGGGGTGTTGGGAGGACTATACTGCTCCACAGGGCTGCTGTAACAAGATGCCACGCAGTGGTGGTTTTACAAGTTAAAGTTGGAAATTTTATTTGTTATTTTAATTATTTATTTATGAAAGAGAGAGAGAGAGAGAGAGAGGAGAGAATGGGCACATCAAGGCCTCTAGCCATTGCAAATAAACTCTAGATGCATGTGCTATGTTGTGCATCTGGCTTTACATGGGTTACTGGGGAATTGAACCTGGGTCCTTTGGCTTTGCAGGCAAGTGCCTTAACCACTATGCCATCTCTCCAGTCCCCAGGTTTTGTTTGTTGAAACAGGTCCTTCCTCTGAAGCCCATACTGGCCTGTAGCTCAGGCTTGCCCTCAACTTGAGAGAATCCTACAACCTCAGACTCCCAAATTCTCGGATTATAGGTGTGAGCCATTATGCCCTGCTCATTTAGAGTACATGTAAAACTGTAAATTTTATCACCGGAGAGTTTAATTATCATTAAGTATAAATAAAACAATCCAAATGTATGAGTTTCTTCACCCATGCTGGTTTGAGGATTCATTTCTTGTAAAGTAAGATTTACTTAAGGGAAAAGTAATTACATATCATAAAATTTACCTTTTTAAAGTGTTTGATATATTGTCACTACAAAATGTGGCCTTGTGTCCCACTGCAATTTCCACTTCAGGCCAAACCCTTTGCAACACTGATCTGTTTTCTGTCACTGTAATTTGGACCTTTCCCTTATGTCATGTAAGAATTTCAGTCATTGTAATTTTGACTTGTCCATTATGCTCAGGAAGAATAGCATGATATGCCATCACTTGGATAGATGTGGCAGAATTCTTTTGATACCATCCTTGTTGCAGCATTCGTCAGTACAATCCCTTTTATCATGTTGGTTACATTTTATAAATCTACCGCGATCGCTAAGCCTTTTGTCATCTGACGGACACCTGAGTGGCTTCTACTTCTGAGGAACTATGAATACAGCTACTATGACCATTAGTATAGAAGCCTTTTTGTGGAGTCAGCTTTTATTTCTCTTGGATAAATACTACAATGTGGGATTGGGGGTGATAGGTTAAGTGGACACTTACCTTCTTAATAAACTGCAAATTGTATACTATTTTGGAACACTTCAGTTAAAAAAAAAAAGGTGAAAGTTCCAGGAGCTCCACACTTCACATTTTAGTTTTATATTTTTATTTTTTTTATTTATTTGTTTGACAGAGAAAGAGGGAGAGAGAAAGAGAGAATGAGTGTGCCAGGGTCTCCTGCCACTGCAAACGAACTCCAGACACGTGCGCCCCCTTGTGCATCTGGCTAACGTGGGTCCTGGGGAATCGAACCTGGATCCTTTGGCTTTGCAGGCAAACACCTTGACCGCTAAGCCATCTCTCCAGCCCTCACACTTGGCATTTAGTCTGTTTTTGTTTTTTGTGCCATTCTAATGAGGGCATTGTGGCATTTCATTGTGGTTTTAGCTTGTGTTTTTCCCATCCAAGTACTAACCAGGCTTGACCCTGCTTGGCTTCAAGATCAGATGAGATTTGGCATATTCAGGGTGGTGTGGCTATAGAGTAGCTTGTGTTTCTCTAAGAATGTTGAGAACATTTGTCAAATACATACATATTATGTGCATGTCTTATCAGATATATGTCTTATTTTTCCTTTTTTTTTTTTTATGAGGTAAGGTTTCACTGTTGTCTAGACTAGCCTGTACTCACTCAAGGCTGGTCTCTCTATATATCAAACTTTCTGCCTCAACATCCTGAGTAATAGGATTATAGATGTGAAACACTATGTCTAAGCTTGTCCTTACTTTTCTGTTTTATTAACAGTGCCTTTTAAGAACATAAGCCTTAAATTTTAAGTTTTGTGTAAAAAATTATTTACTTATTTATTTGAGACAGAGAGAAAGAGAGAGAGAGATGGGGGCAGATATATAGAGAGAATGGGCACCCAGGGCCTCCTGCCACTGCAAACGAAGAAATTCTAGATGCAGAAACACCTTGTGCATCTGGCTTTGCATAGGTACTGGAGAATCGAACCTGGATACTTTGGTTTTGTTGGCAAGCACCTTAACTGCTAAGCCTAAAGCTTTACTTTTATTTTATTATTATTATTTTTTTTTGGCTTTTTGAAGTAGGGACTCACTCTAGCTCAGGCTGACCTGGAATTCACTCTGTATTCTCAGGGTGGCCTCAAACTCATGGCAATCCTCCTACCTCTGCCTCCTGAATGCTGGGATTAAAGGCGTGTGCCACCACACCCGGCAATTTTTACTTTTATGATTTAGGTTTTGGCATTCTAGTTAAAGTCCTCATTTAATTCAAAGTCACAAAGTTTTATCTTCTTTCTTCTAGAAATTTGATACTTTCATTCTTTATCTTATTCTTTGAATTACATTATTATTTATTTCACATTATTTTTGTGTGTGGTTTGAGGTTAAGGTCAAGATTCATTTTATGCATATGAATGTTCAAGTATATTAGTGAAATTATTTTGTTTTATTATATATTTTAATTTTTTGTGTGTAGCGTGTACAGTGTATGCATGTGTGTGTGTGTGTGTGTGTGCGTGTGTGTGTGTGCATGCACGTGGAGGCCAGAGGAGGACATTGGGGGTCTTCCTCTATAGCTCATCTGCTTGTTTTCTGGAGAGGAAATCTCTCATGAGTCCACAATACTGGGGTGACAGATGTGTGTGGCTATGCCCAGCTATTCATGTGGGTGTTAGGGAATCAAACTCAAGGTGAATCACGCCCTCATGCTTGTATGGTGTGCACTCTTACACGCTGAGCTGTCTCCCAAGCTCATTTTTTTTTTTATTTAGAGAAAAGGTCTCATGTAGCCCAGGCTGTCCTCAAACTGGTGGGAAGCCAAGGCTGACCTTAAACTCCTACCTTCTACCTGTTCTGTGCTGGGATTACAGGTGTGTGGCATCATGCCTGACATCAGCACAATTTATTAAAAAGGCCATCAATGCTGCACATGGGGCTATACACGTGTACTCTTAGCACTCAGGAGGCTGAAGCATGAGAATAAGGAGGGAAGAGGACAAACTGGACTGCACAGTGAGTTCTCTGCTCACCTAGGAAACATAACTGCTACCCTGTCTTGAACAACAAACAACACAAGGCGATGCTTTCCCTCAGGGAATTACCTTGACATCTCTGTTTAAAATCAGTCATGTGTAGGTAAGTATATTTCTGGACTCCTTCTTTTTATTTTAGAAGTGTGTCAGAGGCATTTCTTTTCATTTATTAAAATTTTTTTAAAAAATTATTTATTTATTTGAGAGTGACAGACAGAGAAAGAGGCAGAGAGAGAGAGAGAGAGAGAGAATAGGCTCACTAGGGCCTCCAGCCACTGCAAATGAACTTCAGATGCATGCGCCACCTTGTGCATCTGGCTTGCGTGGGACCTGGGGAATTGAGCCTTGAATCGAGGTCCTTAGGCTTCACAGGCAAGTGCTTAACCACTAAGCCATCTCTCCAGCCCGGCATTTTTTCTTTTTAAATTTTATTCTTTCTTTCTTTCTTTGTGTGTGTGTATGGGCACACCATGATCTCTTGCCATTCACTGCAAACAAATGCTCACCTAGCTGTATGTGAGTAGCGGGGGGATTGAATCAGGACCATCAGGATTTGCAAGCATCTTTAACCACTGAGTCACCTCCTTAGCCCCTATGTACTCATTCTTAATTATGAATAATCTAAGAAACAAGCTTTTGTTATTTCAGTAAACTGGTCAGGTTGTATTTATTTATTTGCAAGGAGAGAGAGAGAGAGAGAGAAAGAATGATAATGAATGGGCGCAACAGGGCATCTGGACACTGCAAATGAACTCCAGATGCATGTGTCACTTTATGCAACTGGCTTTATGTGGGTACCGGGGAATTTGAACCCCAGTCATTAAGGCTTTGCAGGCAAGCACCTTAAGTGCTGAAGCGTCTCTCCAGGCACAGTCAGGTTTTAATTAGATGGAATATTTAGAAACCCACGACTCTCATTTCTCTTCCGATCCTGGGATTCAATGAAAACATCATTTTCTGGTGATAGGAACACCATGGAGCATGACCCAGGCTGCTGTGGTCACTCTTTTGTTCTGAGAGCAAAGCTAGCATCTTCCATCAGGTGAGCATTTTATCTCTCAAGGAGAGGCTGGAGCTATCAACCTACACCCCAGGGAAGCTGCTTGGGACCTTCCGAAGCAGCCACCCTCCACTGTGCAAAGTTCATCTGGTTTAGTTAAGCGTGCTCACTCACAGCACAAGGACACGGCAGGCCCAGGAGAGAGAGCAGTCCGAGGAAAGCAGGACAAGGCACAACATTCTAAATGCTCTGCCACCACCGGCGCTGGGTCCTTCAGAAGGACCCGCCAGAGCGGAGGCCGCGATTGCCACACCACCAGCTCCCCTGGGGCTACTCGCAGGAAGCCAGCATTTCAGCTCCAGAATTGTTGCCTGTTCTTTACACTGTGGATTGTTAGCAGGTCCTAAATAGACCATTCATTTCTTTTTCCTTTCAGCACAGAAGGGTCTCTCAACCCTAAATATCACCATGGGCCTGAATGTTTCAAGTCAAAACATTCCCCAAACCACAGCTCTCTGGTGAGAGGAACGGCTGGCCAAGGGCTTTGGAGGAAAAACAGCCACCCACCGGCCTGGAAGCCATTGAGTATATGGGAGTGTGGGTCATCTTGCTCACAGATGCGGAGAGAGAGTGTTTTTTTTTATTTTTTCTTTCTCTACATTCATGGATGATCTATTATCTTCCCAGCCTGCCCCAGAAAATAGGCCCGTCTACTAGGTGTGGGGCGTACTGATTGTCTCATATTTACCATATATTCACAGTCTGTGTTAAGGCATCAGTAGTGAGAATGGAACACTGGTAAGGGGCAGGCTGGGCAGGGGTGGCTCTGTGGGTAGTGGATGCCAGCCTTCGCTGTCCTTTAGTCCAACAAAGCGTGTGTCAAATATAAACGTATTCAGTGGCAGCACATTCACAAGTACTTGGTAAACAAAGTCCCTTGGACAGAGGTCATTCTGTGCTGAGAGCTAAAGGAGGCCCTGAGCAGGTTGATTCTGGAACAAGCTAGAGTGGCTTTGTCATGGGACTAAGCCTCCCAGGCAGGATGCCCAAGAACTCTTGGGGTGACCCCTATAAACCATTATTGTCTCCCCCTTATAAACTTGGGAACAGCAAGTTTGGGAAGGTGGCTGGGGACAAGCAAAGGGAGGAGACAAGCTAGGGATTGGCAAACAGTAGCGGCTGTGAGGGAAGCGCTGGGAGGAGCCCCTCACGGGCTGCCTAGGTTCCCAGGCCTCACAGCGGTGTGGCTCTACCTCTGAGGAACTGTTCAGGCAGGAAGAGACAGATTTAGGACAACTGTTTCTACTGAAGGGAGGGAAGGGAAGGGCATACTGTAAGAAAGGCAGAGAAGGTGGCTCCAAGGTGGCCCTGGCAGACAGTAGCCAAAGCACAATGACAATGCATGTTGAACTGAGGCATAAATGTGAGTGACACTAGAACTGAATGGTTACAAGCCAGGCCATTGCATAGGATGGACCTGAGGTGGCCTTGTAGCTCTGCCTACTTCTGTGTGACCTCAGGCAAGTTACTCAATCTCTTTGAGTCTCAGCTTTCCTAAATGTAAAACAAAGGATCAACAGTCGCTCAAAGGGGAGATGACATGAATGCCTGTCACGAGAATGGGCCAGTTGGGGACCAGAGGATGCCTGTGATGCCACCCCCCCCATGTGATGTGAGCTCTCAGTGCTTGGCAGACTCAGCTTCTGCTAAGCTTGGTGCACTTGGAACTTAAGGGCAGGAAATCAGGACCGACCAAGGACCCTATTTCATTGTGTGAAGAGGCTTCACTTTGCCCAGGGTCTTTCCTCTTGACCCCCTTATAGTTATGCATGGAATGGTAGGGAGACTTGTTTGAGGTAAACCCGAGTCCTCAGCAATGCCTTCTGAAGGGTCTAATTCACTAGAGTCCCACTGTGTCAGAAGAGACACAAACGCCAGGCAGGCCATCATAAGGATGGAGGAGGTGTGGGAGGACTTGATTTAAAGCTTCCCATTTCTATTTTGGGAGGAAGGCTGGTAAGAAGATGAAGATGAACTCAGATCAGTCAGAGCCTTTTTCGTGACTTCAATTTCCACTTGTTGCATGATGGAGCACGGGAGGCAGTTTCTTCTCTTTCATGAGCCTCCCTCCCCTCACATACATGTAGCCTGCTCTTAAAAAGTACAACCTCATGGGCTGGGCGTGGTGGCGCACACCTTTAATCCCAGCACTCGGGAGGCAGAGGTAGGAGGATCGCCATGAGTTTGAGGCCACCCTGAGATTACATAGTGAATTACAGGTCAGCCTGAGCTAGAGTGAAACCCTACCTCAGAAAAACTTAAAAAACAAACAAACAAACAAAAAGTACAACCTCATGTATATTCTGATCATGGGACCCTTGTATCCTTGTGGGCATCAGCCTGGGTTTGTGATTGACAGGAACTCTCTTGAGGAGACTTCTGCTGGCACAACCCCTTCCAGGGGAGAGGCATGGGGCGGGGGGCGTCACATGAATCTTTACAATCTTTGTTGGTTTGTTTTACTGGACCTTCTCTGAGCTGGTTGTGTCCAAGGCTCTCAATCCTTGACAGGACAGCAAGCTGCAAGAACTCAGTGTCAGACCCAAGGCCAAGTGCCCAGCATACCAATGACCAGAGAGCTCTGCACACAATTAGGCAAGTGTTTGAAATTCCAGCCAAGTTTGGCTGCTCTGTGTCTTGGGTTACATATCAGCTGGTGAGTTGAGTCCCGACTTACTAGATGATCTTTCTTCCCCGGAATTCATGGACCAAAGCCCCAGTGTTGGTAATGACAGTCCCACCCCCCCCCCACCCTCACCGATGGCACTGATGTGTAAATCCTGCTCTTCCCTTTGCTCAGCTAAGGGGACCCTATAGGCAGGTTGGGCAGCTTTGATCTCATCACAAGGAGACTTTTAAGGAGACAGGGTGGGGGTTGGGGGGGTGATGGGCAGGATTTGCCTTGCCTGGTTTGGCAAAAGCATGGTGGGAAGGGGTCATTCTCTGGGTGCTGAGTTTTATCCTGATGTATCTCCCAGCTAGGGGTATTGTGGGTAGTGAGGTAGCTGGTTCAGGGCAGGGCAGGGCAAGGCAGGAGCAGGCACAGGCTGTTGCCTGAGATCTATTCTGAGAAGGTTGCTGTCTTACACAGGAGTTGCCAGAGAAGGCAGGCAGGTGAGGAGGTGACAGCTGTCCTGTCAGGGATTTTTTTTACAATTTAAATTTTTGTTTTAGAGAGAGTGTGTGTGAGAGAGAGAGGGAGAGAGAATTGGTGTCAGGGCCTCAGCCACTGCAGTTGAACTCCAGATGCTTGTGCCACCTAGTGGGCATGTGTGACCTTGAGCTTGCCTCACTTTTGTGCATCTGGCCAATGTGGGATCTGGAGAGTTGAACATGAGTCCTTAGGCATTGCAGGCAAGCACCTTAATGGCTAAGCTATCTCTCCAATGTTGGGTATTGCTAAAAATGGGCTGGAAATGTGAGGAAGCTGGCGTGAAATGTTGGGTATGGCCAGGGACCTTGGGCTGTGGGGGTTGCAGCTGTCCTTATCGTCGGGAACCCATCCTGGCAACAGTGACTGGCCCTCCCTGCCCTCAGGCAAGGTTGTAGTGTGCCCTGTCATCGCCCAGAGTGGGCAGAACTGGCGAAGCCTTCCCCCCTTGATCCCAAACAGCATCTGACCATTCCATAGGCAGGTTTCCCCCTCCCCTCCACAGTTCCTGACCTTGTGGCTAGCTGCCCAAGAGACCCTTAGGTGGCTGAAGTCACGTAGCTTTTCCCACCTCTTCTGTTATCTCTCTTACAGCTCCTCCCGCACAACTCTGAAGTCACGTAGCTTCAACCAATTAGATAGAAACCCATAAACTATGTATCCAACCACCATATGGTCTGTATGTGCCTTCTCAACTTTTCTCAAGTGTTTATAAACCCACTCCCCTGCTGAATGAATGAGAGAGTGCTATCATCCATCAGACTGCCTCCCGGGTGTTCATTGCTCGTCCTCGTCGTACTCACCCACTGCTCCAGGACCCTGCTTCCCCCCAACTCTTCCTGCGTCTGGGAGCTGGTGGCCAATGACCCTGGGGAACAGCAAGGACCCCCCACTCCAGCCCTGTCAGGGGTTTTTGTAGATTCCAGTTCTTTGAGCAGAATCATGTCTGGCAACCAGATGCACCCTTAAGGCATGTCCATGCCCTGAGCTCTTGGTCTTGTGAGGATGTCCCACATCGACAGAGGGTCACTCCACTTGCTCTGCATGTGTTCCCGGGGAGTCGCTACTCAATGCCTGCTTATTCTTGCCCTCTTTCCCTGAGTCCTTCTGGGAACACTTGTTTCCCTGTATAGCTCTCATAGCCCCATGCTGTGTGTTCACATGTCTGTACCCTGCTCTCCCTAAGCTCTGCTCAGCTTTGTCTGCCAGCCCCCAGACCTGGGGCAGGCGAGGTACACTAGTGTTTCAACGCTCCCTTGCCAACACAGTTTTCTGTGGTAGATGCTTGAAAATTCCAATATTCAACCCCAAAGTCTCATTTCCAGGGATTCTGACCGACCTGAAGTCTGGACATGGGTGCTAGGAAGAGCTGCTTGGTGATCTGAATGTGCAGATATGGTGGACAGTGGAAGTGATTGACAGAGGTTAAAACACAGAGGCTGCGAGACCAGTATGTGCCAAATGATTAAGAGGGTTAAAAAAGAGGACTGAGATCACACTTTTGGGAAAAGGGAATTTATTGATGACACAGAGCAGGAGTTTTAGGTAAGGGAAGGGGCAGGGAGACTGGAGATTGCAGTGCTACTAGCCCAGAAAGCAATGCTAGTAAAGAAGTGAGGAAAGAGGAAAGATATATATATATATATATATATGACAGGTGGGAGGCTGAGGCAGAGACAGGAGACACACACACACAGAGATAGAGTCAGAGAAATATATACCTTACTCAAGAAAAAGACCAGAAGAGCAGTAGATGGCACCTGGCTTTTTATGTCCATGCCCGTGGGGAGTGGCAACTTAGCCAGTGGGAGAGGAGCTGTGGAGGTGTAGGCCAGTGCCTGAGAAGGAGATAGGCTGTCTAGATTCCTCATTGAGTGAGCCCTTTGGGGAAATGAAACCTTTGAAGACCTTAGTTTTGGCCAGTTGGGAGGGAGAGGGGGCTCTGAGACTCTAATTATGACACTTTATTTATTTAGTGAATATGGGCGTGGCAGACTCTCAACTCATACCCGCTAGTAGCATCTATCCACCTGTTGCGATCATTTGTTTGAACCATGTAACTTCTGGGGAACTACATTCTGCATGGAGAGCTACTGATAGGCCTTTCTCCTTAGGTGTTTGGAACTACACTGAACATATCACTCTTAGAACATTTCTGCCTCCCCTACACTAGGTACACTCTGTGCCCTCCAGGTCACTTCCCAGCTGGCAAACCTCTTCCTCAACATCTTCTGAACTATATACTCTGGATCCCACATCTGTGGCTGTCAGTCACCACTCCTGCAGTTATACATAGATCTTTCTAGGAGTCAGATGGGACAATTATTTATGCAGGTAGGACTCACTGTTCCAGTTCATCTTGGTTGAACTGCCAATATTGGCTAAAGTTCTAGGGTCTGCTCTTTCTTGAAGGCCTGTGACAGCTTATGGAAAGCAGTCTTGGGCAAGTCTTAGGGTGCTGTGTGTGGGGGTCCAGAAGGCTTTTTGGCCATGGGAGAAGAGACATGTGGATGAGATGTTTAATGCCAAAGTGGAACATACTCCTGCCCCTGCCCAAATCCTAAGTGGAATTTTATAGCATTGGTCAAGGTCCAATTCCTTGTTCATCACTGAAACTGTGGGAATTCAGAGGAAAGGACAGCCTCTGACTTCAGGGGATCTGTCATCTGCATTGAAAAACTAGAAGGATATAGAAATATGAAATGAGGGTTGGAGAGATGGCTTAGCAGGTAAGGTGCTTGCCTGTGAAGCCTAGGGACCCAAGTTTGATTCCTTAGTACCCACATAAGCCAGATGCACAGGGGTGGTGCATGCATCTAGAGTTCATTTGCAATGGCTGGAGGCCCCGGTGTGCCCATTCTCTCTCTAGCTGCCTCTTTTTTTCTCTCTCAAATAAAGAAATAAATAAATTACTTAAAAAAATGAAATAAAACCCAGGTGTGAAGAGCCGCCAGCACTCCAGGGGGGAGTGTCCATTCCCGTAAGTAAGCAGGTGAGGTTAGAGGCTGGTCATCCTGAACCCTGTGAACTCCCATGGACATCACAGAGGACGTAGAACTGCTTGGACACGGGCCCAGGGTTCATCTCAATGGTGACGAATTTTCTCTCTTTCCCTCAGCATGAAGTGGTTCCTGGGAAGGGCAGGAAAGAGAGGCTGTAGGCCGGCAGGATTCTGCATGGAGCTGTAGGTCACATGAATCAAGTTTCCTCTGTCTCTTCTTTAGCCACCCTCAGTTTGTGTGCGGGCTGAGCTTGGTTTCTGGAGGCTCCTGGCATTCTGAAATAATGGTCTGGAATTGTAGGCCTAATGGAACTTCTGGTCTTTCTCCTCCTCCCTCTCCTCTTCTTAAGATTGTTTCCCACTTTAAAAAAATAATTTATATTTATTTGACAGAGAGAAAGAGGGTGAGGGAGAGAGGAGGAGAGAAGGAGAGATAGAGAGAATGGGTGCACTATGACCTCCAGCCACTGCAAACAAACTCCAGATGCATGCACCACCTTGTGCATCTGGCTTATGTGGGTTCTGGGGAATCGAACCTAGGTCCTTTGGCTTTGCAGGCAAGTGCATTAACCACTAAGCCATCCCTCCATCCCTGTTTCACACTTTTATTTATTAGAAATGACACTTAAGCTAGGGCATTGCTCAGTGATATAGCACTTGTCTAATGTAAGACTTTCCATTCAGTCTCCTGCACTCTGCCCCAAAGCCATTTCGTTTCTTTTTTTAAAGATAGATGATAGAGATAGATAGATGAGAGAGAATGAGAGAGAGAGAGAGAGAGAGAGAGAGAGAACTAGCACACCAGGACCTCAGCTACTGCAGTCAAACTTCAGATGCTTGTGCCACCTAGTGGGTATGTGTGACCTTGCACTTGCCTCACCTTTGTGCGTCTGGCTGATGTGGGATCTGGAGAGTTGAACATGGGTCCTTAGGCATTGCAGGCAAGTGCCTTAACCATTAAGCTATCTCTCCAGCCCTGCACTTCTTACACTATATTCAGAAAAGCATCATCTTGAACTCAGCTGTCCTGTTCTCTTCTTGACTTCCTTCTCCACTGTCACCCTGGCTCTCAGACCTGCCACCTACCTGCACTGGTCACCCTTGCTCAGAGGGGCTAGCCCAGATGGGTAGTAAATGTGAGAGCCATGGTGACATGATGTTCTCGTTTCTACACTTCCCACCTGCACCTGACTTCTCCTGTAAGGAAATGTTCTTTCAAAAAAAGATTGGTAGGTTGAGGTGGGCTCTTGTTAGTGGTCAGTTTGAACTAGCCCATGTAGGCATCTCAGTTCACAGTGGGAGAAATGGGAATTTTCCTGGTGAAGGGATGACAGAACCAGCACAGGAAAAGGAACGGTTCAGTAGCAGCTTCCAATTAAAAGAACTCCAGGGAACTTACCAGAGATCAGAAAGCACAGTGCTAGCCAGAGCTCCCATAATGAGGTGTCCAGAAGGTTCAGGGGTTCAATGGTGTTGGCTCACCTTTGGCATGATATTGAAGGAAGCTCTGGAAATCCTAATTGGGGATACAGGAGCTCCTGTCTGTGTGGGGATTTGGAGGTGGCCTCTGTGAGTCCAAATGAACCTGTGCTGGGAGAAACAGGTTTGTTCCTGAGAGAGTCAGCTGGTAATCAGGTTCACTCTAGGTTGAGCTTTTGGCTTGTTCGGCAACTCATAAAACTCGGCAGTGAATCTGAACTTTCAGCTCAATGTCTTGGAGGGAAAAAGCTGGAGAATTTTATCAATGCCTTTTTTGGGTACAGGTATCTTTCCCTTTCACTGCATTCCTACCATCCATCTGATCACCACACCATTAGAATAGTAGATAGATGTCTTTTTTTTTTTTTTTTTCTTTTTCTGGAGAGAGACAGAGAGAAAGGGAGAGGAAGACAGAAAGAGATGGGCGCGCCAGCAGCCTCTCAGCTGCTGTGAACAAAATCCAGATGCGTGTGCCCCCTTGTGGTCAAGTACGGCATTGCGCCCTTGCATCACTTTGCATCTGGCTAAACGAGGGACCTGGAGTTTGGAACCGGGTTCCTAGGCTTAGCAGGCAGGCGCCTTAACCGCTAAGCCATCTCTCCAGCCTAGATGTCTTTTTTAAATAAATTTTTTATTAATTTATATGAGAGAGAGAGAGAGAGAGAGGAAGATGGAGAGAAAGAGAGAGAGAAAATGAATGGGCATGCCAGGGCCTCTAGCCACTGCAAACAAACTCCAGACACATGACCACCTTGTGCATCTGGGGAATCGAAACTGGGTCCTTAGTCTCTGCAGGCAAGTGCCTTAACTGCTAAGCCATCTCTCCAGCCCTAAATATCTTGCTCCCAAGAACAAGGGTGGAGGGCCAACATATCTGAGCAGTCTTGTCAGAGGTAATGGATAGCCAGTGTTGTGGGAAGACTCTAAAGTATGCCAGGTAGTCACAGGGTTGAGCTGAGTCTGTGGGAGACCACAAGGTACAGACCTTGTCTTTCATGTACCCCTGTGACTTTGGAGTGGGGGATTCTTTAAATCCTCAGAACTCTGACTTCCACTTGGATGACCCCAAAGCTTAGCATACATTGAATAACAAATGTCAACTGGTGGAATGAATATAAGGAATAAACAAGAGTCTCTGTGAGACAGATGGTTGTTTATCAGGCACTTTCTAAGGGATCTCAAGTCCAACATATGAGGAAAACCAATGTTTTTACTGGGCCTAGACAGGCTGAGTAACTTGTCTGAGATCTCAGTGATAGGACCATGTGTGTGTGTACATGTGTATGTGTGTGCAAGTGCATATATATGATGGTGTACAAGAGAAGAAGTTTGAGGCACTATTTTATATCATTACCCATGCTTGCAGTTTCAAATCTGAATTTATGAATTTGTTGAAGTAGACAGGAACGGCTGGAGATGAAAACAAGGTTGGAGACATTACACTGGGTGTCTGATGCAGTACTTAGCCTGGAAAAACAGAAGAACATATAAAAAAGGAGAGGGGAACCCTCACATAGGCAGAATTCAGACGAGAGGAACGAGGCGGGACAAGAAGGATACCAACAAGGTCTTTCACATCTCTACTCCCATCCCAATCCAGGCCTAGAACAGAATAAAGGCACGCAAAGGAAACAAGAAAGCCAGACCAACTGTTAAAAATTATTTAATAGAAAGTCCAATGTCAAAATGTGACATTAAACAAAAACACACATGTATAAAGATGTACATATAATTAGACCTGTATACTTTCTCAGATCCTTTTCACAGTGGAACAGAATCATCATAACATCTTGGTAGTCAAATCAAAAATAATATCCAAGCCACAGTCCACTGGTGCCATGGGGATCAGTACAGCTGAAGCACTTTGAGGGCTGGGGATACTGCCATTGCCCCTTTGTGGAGTCCCCAAGAGGGAAGGAAAATACCCATGGCTCTGTGCGATGTACCCCACCTGCTCTTAGCACCTGTAGCTGCTACTGCTAGGGACAGCACTCCTGTTGGGATTCTGGATTATTTACATTTATATTGTGATTTTGTTTGTCTCCTTTCTCAGACTCAAGCTTGTGGGGAATTTGACTTAGGACTTTCGTCTTCCACAGGCAGAGTGTCACCAACTGCTTTGGGATACCATTAAGGTATACTGATTTGCATTGGTGTTCACGGTGGGTGGATATGCAACATACCAGGAGGTACCCACAGGCACACTCAGTAATTCAGAGAGAAAATAGCAGAACCTTTGTTTGAATGTTTTGTTTATTATTTAAAAATTTCTATTTTGGGTACCTTTGCTAATATGCCACCTATTACTATAAAAGTAAGTGGATACATGCTTTAAACAAACTAATGTACAGGAGGGTGCATCTCACAAAGGTTTTGGGATGGGAGAACGAGGTCCCATCACATCAAAGAACCCAGGCAGAAGGACTTCCCCGCTGGGCTCCCATGTTTACCCCAAGTGTCTTTTCAGGTACTCAGAAGAGCAAGGCCCCAAGACCTCTGCCAGATCTGACTGAGCATGAATGCTTCCAGTCCCAGCACTAGCTAGCTGTTCCTTAAGTGGAAGGCCATGTCGCTAAATAAAACACAAATACCTGTGGGAAGAGCCACCATGCAGCCACTGACAGTTGGCATGGAAGCGACTTGATCGCTCCCTGGCATTGTGATAGAGGAGAGTGGGAAGTGGGCTAGAACAGAAAATGGACTGTGGGTGCCCTAATGATCACATGGGTGAGCGTGGGGCTGTGTGTTCATGTGGACGACTCCAGTAGGAACCGCAAGACCCAGAACTAGGAATTCTTCAGTGAGGAGCCAGAGGACTATCTGGGAAAAGAGTGGGTGTTTGAGCAAAAATCTCTGGGGCCTTTAAGGTGGGTGTGACCTTGTTGGGTTGTGTTGGGTGTGTCAGGCTACACCCAGGAAAGCTGCCTAGGATCCCCTGGCAGAGGACCAGCACTGCACACTAGAAAACTGCTCTAGGCCCCAAATTCCTCCAGCTGCTCAGGGGAACTGTCTCCCATTTAAGCCTTTTTATTTTTAATTTTTTGCTTTTCTGGAAACCATGCTGACTTAGTGCTAGTGTTTGAAAACATGTAATTCTGCTGTCTCTACCCAAAAGTCTTCTATTTCTCTTTCTATAAGGAGGGGGGTAGACGATAAAAAGAGAAACTGGACCCCGAGCTCAGACTTGGTTCTCTGGAAAAGCCAAAAGGCACTGCGGATTATTTTCGCAGATGGATTCTGCTCATGTCGGAGCCTTCCCTGACTCAACGTGGCAGAGTTCCCAGCCATGGCGGTCCCTGCGAGGCCCTCAGCCACTGCTCAGGCTTGTATGGATTTTCCATGTGCGTGCAATTCATCTGTGCTTTATTATCTTTTAAAACTCCTTTTCTTTGGCAACACTCGGGTATGCACTTGTGACCCAGCAGAGGCTTGGCTACCTCTCTGGGCCATTGCATGTGGGCCTAACCTGGGGGCGGGCTGTCTGAGAGCAGCTGCCTTTGGTTATAACCACACACTAAACAGGGAAGCCCTAGCTGTTTCCTGTGTTATTTATTTTAGGGTGCACCCTCAACTCTGGGGCTAGACCAATTTGGTCCCAGGAGGTATTTTTAGCCATCATTTCTGTAAAGACAGGTCAGGATGACCCAGCCCTGTCCCCCATATGTCTCCAGACTAGATCCTGCCCAGGCGAAAGCCCTTGAACTCAAACAGCTTTTGGAGACAGGAAGAAAATATGGGGCGTGGACAGAGGATGTGTGGGAATAAATCTCAGCAAGCTGATGTGCCTCTCCAGAGGAGAGTAAGCCTCACTCGGACGATGACCACACCCAGCTCCCAGGGACACGTGCACACCCACAGAAGGGAGAGGGCAGAACAGTGCCTGAAACTCCCTCTACCTTCATGTCCACAGCTTCTCACTACCTGCCTTGTGTCCTGTCCCCACCCTTTGCTTTTCTTCCTTTCCTCTTCCACTCTGATCTGTGCTCCTTCACTCCACACAGGCTCCGACTGACCCTCTCTGTCCATGATGCGTCCCATGCTGTCTGGGTGGTTCTTTGCAACACTCACCCTCAGTGCGTGGGCAAGCATGGACTTTGATGTCACTGCTTTCAAAGAAGCCACCATGTCCATGGCTGGCTTGCTGTCACTGTGTCATGTTCCCACAGTATCCAGGGCTTTCCCGACAGTGGTCCTTCCAGTCTGCCTCCCCTTTAGCAGGATCAGGCTCCCTGTAGGAGGAAGCTGTGTTTGCTTCAGCTGTGTATTGCAGGCAACTGGCTCAGGGCCTGAAGAGCACCAGGTGTTCACCAGTAGTCTGTTGAATGAACACATCCTCAAGACTGGGAAGGGCAGTGCTAACAACATCACACCTGGGACAGCTACAGGCAGGGACTTCAGCTTCATACATCGGTGTCAGGGCCTCTCAGTGGAGCTGCTGAAATGGCACAGTCAAGGTCACATCCACGAGTGGGAATTTGTGACAGCCATGTTTTGGCTAGACCTGACATGCGTCCTTAGTGATGTGTCCTTTGTGCCCTGTGGGATGGGCAAGGGTATGAGTCAAAATACCTAGCCAGAGGTCTAAAGGAGCCAAACCCATATGAACATCTGGCACAGAAGGGGCACAAGGCAAGACAACTGGCAGACCTCGATGTTTCCATTGGAATCATAATCGAGTTTTTGCAAGGGTCATCACTAGTTTTTCCTGTTCTGGTCTTATTATTGTTATATTGATGCTTTCCCAGATGTTATCTTAGTCATGAAAGAAAGGTAAAATGCAGCTTTTCCATGAATACTAGAGTATTTATATTTTCTTTACCCACGGACATTTGTATGTGTATGTTAAAAAAAAAATGGATCCAGGGTTGGAGAGATGGCTTAGCGGTTAAGGCGCTTGCCTGCAAAGCCAAAGGACCCAAGTAAGCCAGAGGCACAAGGTGGCACATGTGTCTGGAGTTCGTTTGCAGTGGCTGGATGCCCTAGCACACGCATTCTCTCTCTCTCTCTCTCTCTACCTCCCTCTGCCTCTTCTCTCTCAAATAAATAAATATTAAGAAAATGGATCCAAATTTAAAGTCCTTATAAGACAGCTGCCTGGTTCTGCTCCAAGAAAATAGATAACTTTTTTTTTTTTTTTTTTTTTTTTTTTTTTTTTTTTTACAAAATGAATTTGCATCGTTCTTTGAATGAAAAAGCTGGCTTGAAATATTTTGCAAAAATCTTTGCTCACTTGCCTGTCAAGAGAGAACACTTCCTGTAGGTCTGAATGGAAATGCCAGGATAGCAGGGGCTATTCTCTTACTCCTGGGTCTGGGTTACATAGCCCCTAAGGTTCTAAAGCTATTTTCTGACCCTAGGGAGCCTAAGGCAGTTCTGCTGAGTTTATGGTGTTCATTTTTACTCCAAGTCTCACTCAATCAAATTCAAAGTCTTGGTCTAAAAATAATCCCAGGGAAGGGAAGAAGAGTGAATTTAGGGTGAAAAGACAATATCACAACAGGGACTTTAGCTTAGGGGGATCTTTCTGAATTTAAGGATTTTTGTTTTTTCTGGCTGTCAAGAGATAAGAGCCATTTCTCACATCATCTTTGAGGAATTTGGCAGCTTCCAGGTTAAAAGCAGTCAGGATCTTGGGGACAGATTTCACAGGGACACCAGACATAGCACCCCCATCACTAAAGGAAATTCTTCCGAGTCTTTCAAGCTGAGTAAATGAAGGTAGGTGTGGGTCCCCTGCAGGCAGCACCTTTGCCAGCTGTTGGGGAGATGAGTCACTCATCTTTTATGTGATATTCCTTATAAAGCCAGGAGAGGATCACGGGGAGTTCCTGACTCTTTGGATCTGGTACCAAGTCATTTAAATGACTCTGTCACCACATGACTCTTGGGAAACATGTTAGGTCTTGAGATTCACATCTAGTTTTGGTGCTCAAACTAGCTTGGAAAATAGAGAGGCCTAGTCCAACCATCTAAACGAAACACCCAACCTGAATCCACCAGAAAGGATTTTCATACAGGTCAGTGGTCCAGGCACCATCTTTCTTCCACGGCTAGAGACGAGAGTCTCTGCAAGTGAGGATTTTAACTTTAAAAAGATGCAGCCTGTGATGAAACAGGCCTTGGGGACCAGGGGGAGAAACATAGCACTGAAAAGGCTGTGCTAGGGTACATCTGGCATCTCACTGCAGAAGGACCAAGTTCTTTTCCAGATGCTGAAAGGATTCTACATGTGCACACATCCCCCCAGCCTCTTTCCTCTGAGCACCTGAGCACCGAAATCATCCTTCTGTGAGCGAGTGGCCCCTCCTGCTTTGTGTGCATGTCATTAGATGCTGGAAGGCCAGATAAGACTCCTCATGAGGAAAAGCAAGCTGGCGAGGAGCCAAAGAGAGAATCTGCAAGGTCAATGCCCGCAAAGGTTGCTTTCACAGTGTTGCAAGGTACAGAAATAATAATAGAAATAATAATAATAAAATACTTGAATGGCATCTTTCCTTCTTTTAACAGGAGCATTTTTTTTTCCATTGAATAGGTAGATTTGACACTGAAAATACAACTTGAACATGGGGTAACAGTTCTGTTTCACAGGACTGTTGAGAAGAGCACACAAAATAAAGATAAAATGTGACACAGAATCTGGCACAGAGGGAATATAAGGAATAAATACTAGTTCCATTTTCCTCTTTCCCCTAAGATGAGATCAGATTCCAGACTCTGTACAGTACGGGGAACTCCTGAAAACCGTGGCATCACTAGTAGCTCCCAAGGTAGAGTTCAAGTGACCAGGGGTTCACAAAGGTAAACATGTTCTCCCACACACCTCATTCTGTATCATATCTTTGTGACCTTTTTCAAGAGACATTAAAAAAAAAAAGTGTTGAAATCAAGGGCATCTTTTCTCCCTTGGAGAAATGCATTCATTCATTGTCAAAAGGCAATTCACAGAGCTCATTCATGAAATTCCAAAAGGTTTATTCAGGAGCATTTGCAGTGTGAAAGCTGCTGCCTTTCCCAGCTTTGCCCAGACCCACTGGGGTCCAGTCATCCTCCTGTGATATCGCGAAGCTGAAATTCTTGTCTCTAGCTACCTTTTCATTATGCCTGTCAAATACATGTTTTCTATCCACCAACCGTGCCACTCTTTTCTACTGGAGTTTTAAGTAACTTAACAAAAAGAACAATTTCTAAGAGGTACTAAGAAATAAAGCTCTGAAAATGCCTTAAGGGGAAAAAGCATGAAGGCAGATTTTATGTAAAATTATAGAGTGCAATCTAATACCGTCCCTCCCTTTCTTTAAGAAAGACGCTGGAGGAAGAGAGAGAGGAAATTTAGGTATCAATTGCTTTACCTTTTGTGAAGAGAATATCAGTGTCCTGGAGTCCGAGATTCTCAATATTTTCCTAGATTAAAAACTTGGTATTTTTCTTCCTACCAAACCAATATATTTAATGCAATTTCTTAGGACCAGTAGAGATGGAATACTTTGAAACCATTACCTATAGTCTAAGCAGGACTTATTAATATGCCAACCTGCATTGCAGGCTACTGAGGTAAAATTCAGAAGAGGTATAATGTGTTTTTAAGCAGGCTTATTGCAGTCCTGCCCTAATAGAAAGAAAAAAGGTGGTGATGAAGTTGAAGTTGGGAGGAAGACGAAGTTAGAACTCAATGTTAGATGACATCAGCTGGGACCAAGAAGTGGGCTTCATCATCCCTGGCTGTCAGCTCACTGGCGTGGCCTCTTTGCTGTGAGTATGTCTGACAGAGAAGGGCTTTCTTACCTATAGAAGGGAGCAGGCAGGCGCCAGGGGCCTAAGAATCAAGACCAGTCTTGGGGGCAGGTATTTCGTGTCAGAGTCACGGAAGCCCAGACTTACAGCCTACACTGCAAACAGGGATAGACTAGCTGCTCAGCATGCTGCTGTGTGGCCACGCTGTTTCTAAGGGCTGACCTAGTTTTCTCATCTCTGGACTTTGTGCCTACGTTGTCCCTAAATAGACCATAATGCCACTCTATGCTCCTGCTTAAGCCTTGGGGCTAGGAGGCGTCACAGAGGTAAAAGCCTCTTTTAAGTTCGTCTGCCAGTAACAAACACGTATTCAATTATGAGAGCAGTACTCTGTGGTCCTGAATCTCCGCCAAGCAAAAGAAAGCTGTGCACATACTGCTGAACTTTTACAACTCTACAACTCGGAGGACACGAGGTGTGTGGAACCCAGCTGTAAATCTTGCTGGCAGCCACACCCCATCCAATGGCTACTAGCCCGCTGTTCCGGCACACCACCACACCAGCAGCTCTCTGAAATGCTTCTCAGTCATTTTCTCATCATTTTCCTTCCTCTACCTACCAGCCCACCTGCCTCCCTGCCTCTCTCCCTTCCTCTCTCCTTCCAACTCTCACAGTCCTACAGATGTGTCAGCAGAAAGTACCAGCATGTATACTAGATGGTTTTTTCACTGTACCTGTGACAATCTGCTTCATGTTCCGATACATGGTGGAGGGGGGTGGGGAGAGAGGAAGCAAGATATTTTTAATTTAGATCCTTTCAGAAGATATAGAAAAATAAAGTACAAACACAAATCACTTGACAATTTTATGATTGAAACCAACAAATGGAAAACAAACAGTTTTGAGTGCTGCTAACATAATGAAGCATTTCATAACAACACAACTCAACCACCCCACCATTTCCGGGACCTATTTCTACAGGTACCAAATGTGTCCGAAGATGAAATCACTTTTGTACATATGTAACCAGTGTTAAAACACAGGAGATAGAACTTCAAGTGAAAAGTCTCTGGTTCAGGGGAACCACACGTAGGGTTTTATTAACACTCAAAAGTCAGGTTCCCAAGAAACATGGGGAAAATGGCAAAATGCTAAACATGACTGGGAGGAAAATGATATGAGTGTATTTCATCTTTGGGTAGAGGGTGGTGATTTTCTGGGAAGACACTGTCATAGACACCAAGTGAAGGAGTCAAGTGGAAGACGTTAACATTCACTTCATTCTTGCTTGGTAAGAATGTGAGATCCCAGAAAAGGTCATCCACACAACAGTGAACAAAGTCCCCAGTGAACAAGTTTGAGGTGGGGTTTTGCAGTGTCCATTTACAGTTGAGGAAAACTATTTTCATCACTTAGCCAAAAACCATACAAGGGGAGGGAACTTAAAACCCCAGACGACTTGACCCTCCCTGCATTTTTCTGCTTGAAGCTGGATTAAAAAGCCTTAGATTCTGGCTGCATCTCTATTTATGTAACAACCACAGCTGCTCCCCAAAATAGCAGCCACTGGCTGCAAGAATGAAGGGATTTTGTTGCTAACATTTGAGTCCATTTCCTACGGCACTTGACTGAGTTTCCTTCCTCTTGCGTTTGCTGCCTCAGGTCCGAAAGGAGATAAGGTGTTTGTCTGTACATCAAGGGTGCGATCTATTTGTGGATAGATCTGGAAATCCAAGAGTGAATTTGGCTCTTCATTCTATTTTGGCTCTTCATTCTATTTTGTGGCAGGCCATCTTCTGACAATAGGGAACATCTTAATCACCCCTCTTCATAACTATTCACCTCCTGAAGGTGGCAGTGTGGCTGATACCCAGACCCTGGAAACTTACAACCCCAACAGAGAGAAACATACTGCACTCCTTCTTCTTGTTTTTCTTTTCATTGTGTGTGTGTGTGGGGGGGGGATGACAAACCCAAACCTGGACTGTTGGCGTGGCATTTAATAGGGCACCCTCCCCTCGAAAGTAACAAAGAGAACCCTCATCAAAGCTATCAAACACGATAAAAAAATACAAAAGTTATTTTCTCCTTTTGATTCCTATTTACTTGTGACAATATTTGTTAAAAATATTACTTCTGTCTTTGAGAAGAGATCATTCTCTTTATATAGTATGGAAAAATAAACTCTACTGAACACACAGTCAACATTCCCCACTACTGCCAGGGGCTTTTGGCTTTCACATCTCCAAATAACATCGCCTGCGTGAATGTCCTATGTTTTCGAGTAGGCAGACACCTTCCTCTATACCACCGGTGTTGGCAGTAAGAAGGAAAGCAAGTGGCAAGGCTCCTGTATCATGGTCATGGGGGAGAATGACAACATTGGATGTTGTACTTGCTAACAAAATGAAAGGTACCAAGGGTGGTTTCAGGCTTTCCTAAGATGTCACGGGTGCCTGCCCATCCATCCTGACTGCTTAGAGCCCTTACAAACCTCAGTAGATTATCAACAGATGGGTTAGGGAGCCATTTAGTCCAATCGTCAGTGTCCTTGTGAAGGACTTAACTTCCATAACCAAGATCATCTTAAAATACTGAGCTGGATGAATGGGAGAAGACAAGGGTACATAAAAACAGTAAAATGTTTATTTCTTAGAAAAAAAAGTGAGGAGGAGGAGGAAGAGGAGGAGGGAATCAGAATGATTGTGGTCACACTTCCGTCCACATCTGAGCAAAGCCAGCGTTGCAAGCTCAATCCTCGACAAAGAGCCCTAGGAAGTGGAACAACTCCTGCTAATTGTTCCTATGTCACTTGCAGGAGTCAGGTCACAACATGTTTTTAAAAGTGAGAACAGCTCCTCTACTTCTTCTGAGCAGAGAAACAATGCTTGGCATAGCAACCATCCCATCTCCAAAGCTCCACATTGCCAGTGGAAAGCAAGGCTCAGGCCCTCTCCGGACTGCTTGGGGAGAGCTGGACAGGGAGGAAAGTGAGGGAAGGAGATGCTTGACTTAGAAGCGGAACGGGTCTAGAATAGAAGTTTGATATCTGAGTCCACCACTACCTCATCTTATAGAAAATAGGTTGGAGAGCATCTGGAAAACCAATGGTATCTTTAAGGTGAAAACTGCAGAATTTTGCTGCATACCTGGACACAAGAGAAGTGAAAAGTTGCAACAAGTTTTAACTAGCAGCAACAAAGAAAGTTCGAGAACAGTTTTTTTTGTTTGTTTGTTTTTAGCAATATTCCTCTGCAAGTTCATTTAAGAAACACTGTAATTTAATGGGGCATACGATATGGAACGGTCTTCGGTTGCTATAGTGCTGTTCATTGAAGAGAACCGACCTGTGCAAAGATTTCAACTGGGGTGTAACCTATTTACACAGTAGTAGCTCCTGGTCTGAGTGGGAGAATTGGTGCTATGTGATATCCTCTTCTTCGGAACAGTAATCCCGACCCTTGGAGGGAAAAAGAAAAAGAACATGTGAGTAAAAAATTCATACCAGAGCCTGAACTAGTTACAGGCCGTCCATTTGCTTTCAGCACAAGTGTGCATAAAGTCAGTGCATCGGAAGTCCACACTGGCTGGGTTTTAGACAATATTTATCTCCAGGCATGAAAGGTTTACCAAGCCCCAAGTAAGCCCTTGTAAGAACCTATCCTATCTTGTATACTAAGCATACATGAGACTCAGCGCACACCAAGAAACCATCAAAGGGATGACTCACCGGGCGTGGTGGCCCATGCCTTTAATCCCAGCACTTGGGAGGCAAAGGTAGGAGGATCGCCGTGAGTTCGAGGCCACCCTGAGACTACAGAGTGAATTCCAGGTCAGCCTGGACCAAAATGAGACCCTACCACAAAACAAACAAACAAACAAACAAACAAACAAACAAACAAACAAACAAACAAACATACAAACAAAAAACAAAAAAAACCAGGGATGACTCAGCCAGGAACCCCATTTCTCACTGTGAAGAAAACCAGTCACTTCCTGCAGCTCGCACTTTGCAGCTCAGTCCCCATGCTTGGAACACAGAGACTTCTAGGGATGTCTTGGTTTTAATTCACTTTACCACAGTTTTAAAAGAGAGCAAACAAGGGTTCAGTGAATACTTGTGACATATTGGGAGTTGCGCCTGTCCTGGATGACCACAATAGTGAAGAGGCACCTGCGGGCAAAGTGAGTTGCTGGCAGGTTTTGGACTGTAGGAAACGGTTGCTTTGAAAAGACTATCCTTCCTCTGCTAGGTTAGACGCAGGGAAGACACAGTCGGGACTGGACCCCTGGGTGACCTTGGTGAAAACACATGGCTTTTGGGAACACCTCACCAGTCAACACGGGACAATAGTACCCTGCTCCATCACAGTGTCACACAGATCAGGGCTTTGTGGAAGGTCAGGCAAGAGTATTGTGTTTCATCCTTCAGCATTTTCATTTTTAAATACAAAGTAAGTGTTATTATTTTGGGGAGAAATGCTCCTTTTAAGCTAAAATTTTCAACTCTATGACATATAAACATAAGGAACCAAAACAATATAACCAAAATTTATACCTGGTAATGGACGCTTCAGTAGGTTATCATACTCAAATCAGCAATCCATTGTCTCCAGCTATTTTCCTATTAAGTATTTTATAGTACATTTATTTTAGGCAGGTATTATAGAAACAAAATGATAAAACTGCTAAATAAATGTTTTGGTGCCACCTTTGTTTTTATTTACTCCATTTCACTGTTATGCTTGACATGCATGAAGTGTAATAGATATCATTTCTAATAAACTCACAGTTTTCTAAATAACTGGAATATATGCCTTAAAGGACCAGTGATTAAAACAACAATGTTTTTCACCTAACTATAACTCAAATATGTAACATGTTTACATGTTTCAGTCACACATATGTAAAATGGAAACATTTCATATTTCTTTAATATTTAAGCATCATCATAATGAATTATCCATATGGCTGTGTACTAATCCTGTGTCTGTTTCTTACTAGTTTTGGTGCCTTAATTGTAACTCTTTGGGTCTTATTTCCTCATTGATAAAATAAACTGAGAATTATCTCACGGGCTGTTGAAGACTGAATGAGACAACAAGTAATAACTTCTAAATATTCCCTGGCACATAATTTTCTATATGGCATGTGTACAATTGTTTAGTAAATTAAGAAATAATGCCATACAATAAAGTCTTGGGGTGCATCAAAGTATGAGCACCTGTTTTCTGCCCAACAGCCCAGACTGCTTGCTCTGTAGAAGGTGAGTCACTACTTAGCATGTTCCCACCATCCGATTGTGACCCCTACCCCTCCAACTTGCAGTGTCTGAGGCTAATGTCAACCCCAGACTTGATTTACTTGCTGCCTAAAACCTCTAGAGGAAAGAGAAAATAAGTAGATAACCAATGCTCCCAAGAAGAGTGTGTGGGTAAAAGTCACTCTTTCTGGGGTTACCACTCAAGACACTGCCATCCTAGCTTTGCCCCAGACTATGCAGAAGACACTTTCTCAGTTACTTGGAGAGTAAATCCAGGTCCCTGTCCAGTGGGAGGTCACTCTCCAGTGTGGGAACCAGGACACATACACACCTATCAGAACAATGCTACAGACGTCAAGCAATGCGTCTCCTTGGCCTCAACTCATGAGGCTTACAATAGACTTGTCAAGGCCATTGTGTGCTCAGCTGGAGAGAGCAGGGCTCCCAGAACCTTCATGGAGGAAAGTGGGACATGGGCCAAATGCCAGGTTTTGGTTCCCTTGGGATAGTCATGATCTGCATCTCATAGGGTTGTGAATACAGTGTTCTGGCTGGTAGTTAAATATTAGTTGATGCTACTTCCATTGCAATTGCTGTTATAAACCCTGGGTTTGTTCGGGTTCCTGGCTGGGGAACAGGAACCTCCTCTGTGGCTGCCAGGTCAGTATAGACCACAAGATGTGAAATGACAGGGGCCAGGGAACTTTCCCTCCCACCTCAGCTGTGTACCCCACACAGACCAGAACTCTATCCATATACATGAATAAAACTTGCATGGTGGACATTGAAGTCTCTTTCCTCCTTATGTCTAAATGAGGCCTCAAATCTCAGCAAAGATTCAGCAAGCCCATGTGGGGTTGAGGGCACCTCCACCATGAGTAGGAAGGGGGCAGAAATCACGCATCAAGACAGCTGCACTCACTCATCATAGTGTTTCCAGCTCTGCAAACGAGCTACAAGGTTCTATAGCTGAAGGACCATTTCAGACTCTCCAGTTTACTGCTTTCACAAGGAGGGATCTCCCACCCCATCCTTTGAGGGACAAAGCTAAATAAACCTTTTGTATAAACACAGGCTTTTCAATCCTCATTCCCCAAGTATCTGTTCCTCTAAATTATTAGAATTACTATGAATATGAGGACAAAAACACATTATTTGCATTGCAGACATCATTTCATTCATTATTCATATCAACCCTGCAAGGTAGGAGTGGAACACTGTTACTTGTGGCAAATCTCCGAGAAATCTAAGACCACAGTGCTGTCTTTTTTTTTAAATTTTATTAGACTGTAATGGCTCTATAAGAAAATTCTAATTCAAGTCAGTTTCATTTTTGTTATTGCCGGCTGGCAGCTCAGAGAATCAAATATTTTGGTAACAAAGCCCTTTGAAATCAAAACACACTGAACCTAAGGTACCATATGGCATCCAGTGAGGTCCTAAGTGACTGAGAGAACTGCTGGGAGGGGCCCATTCAGCATCCCATGGGGTCCCAGTTGCACACTAGCCCTATTTGGACAGGCCAGGGAACTTGCTTCTGTTAATAAGACTTTATGTCTCATTTAAATTGTTAAAAGAACTGCCAGAAACAGAGCCTTAAAACCTTCAGCTGTCAGAAGGCAGGAAGTAGGAGTCAGCAGGCTTGGGACCCACAATAATTCTCTTAGCTGAAGTATGACCTTCCCCCTTAAAGGAACCCCAAATGGAGGCCTTTGTAAAGACTCCTTATGCAATCAGAACTGGGGACTTTTCATCACAATTCCTCCCTTGTGCACTGAACACACTGAAATATCTCCAGGAGGGCCAAGCAAGCTGCAGGAATGGAAACTCCTAATTATGCTGACAAGGAAGGACTGTTTGAAAGAACCACAGGACCACTTTGGTGTAGATTCAAATAATCCCAAGAAGCCGGGCGTGGTGGCGCATGCCTTTAATCCCAGCACTCAGGAAGCAGAGGTAGGAGGATCACCATGAGTTTGAGGCCACCCTGAGACTACATAATGAATTCCAGGTCGGCCAGTAATTCTAGCTATTTGGGAGGCTGAGGCAGGAGAATCCTGTCTGGCCTGGCTATAGAGTGAGTTCAAGGCCAGTCTGGGCAACTTAGTGAGACTTTGTCTCAAAATAAAATTACAAAGAGGGCTAGGAATGTAGTTTAGTGGTACAGTGCTTGCCTAGTGTGTGCCACAACAAAACAACAATGTACACATATTTACATAATATATATCAAAAAAACAAAACAAATCGTATATATCTATATATTTCAACATCTTGCCTAGGGGTTTTATCATGTCCTACTCTGCTTGTGTCTTGGAGTGTTCTCCTTAGTCATCCTATTATTATTTTCCTGGAAACTAATGAAATTTATATCAACTCAGAGAATAATTTTCTAAGGTCCTAAGGTAAGGATTTTTTTTTTTTTTTGGTGTGGTTGTATATTGAAATATCAAAGCTAAAAATTAGAGGAGAAGCAAAGGAAAGGACATTATCCTAACTTTCTCCTAGTTTCAAGAGGACCTGTTCCAAGAGTGACTTTAAGAATGCTTCCTCCAATGAGCCTAGTTTTCTTTTTCTACTCAAGTTTAAAATGGACTAAGACCAGCCAGCCAGTTGTGACTTTATCATACCGGTCCTGCGGACCTTCCTGGATCCACACTCAGTCCAGTGCACAAACACCTCAAGCATAACGATCAGCTGTGAGCTGACTAGTTCCCCTTTGGACTAATCGAGTAAGAGTCCCTGAGAGGTAGCTGTGAATCTCAGCTTCCCTATCTGGAATGTGGGGGCAATAAGTGAGTTGCAGAATTATTCTGGGAATTTAGTAAAGCCAGGCACATGGCTGGTGAACAATAACTCACAGCAGTCCTGATGATATTGATAAGTGAAACCAACAACCCAACCGTGAAGAAAACCATCCAGGTGAGAAGCTGAGTCCAGGTAGGAATCAGTCTGTTACATGTACATCCTCAAGTTCGCCAGGAAATGCAGGGCCTAGGTTCTGTTCTTCCTCCTCCCTTGCTGGAGCCCCCTTGTCCCCAACCCTCACCTGGTCCACTGCTTCTCATTTTTCATGTCTCAGCTCAGTTTCTTCCCTGACATTCCATGTAAAGTAGCACCTTTTGCCCTGCTTCATTTTATTTATACTACTCATTCGTACCCAGCATTATCAACATATAAATTCCTTCCTTTGTTGTCTGACTCCACCCTTGGACAGAGATACGACTGGGCAAAACATTCATTCACTGTTGTATCCTTGAACCTAGTGTAGTGCTAGCAAAATGTTAGATGCTCAATAAATATTTATTGGGTAAGTGGGAGCTGAAAAATACCTAGGGAATTCTGAACTTTTAGCACTGGGAGAGGACCTAGAGAGTTTCTTATCTGATATCTATCCAGTGTGGGACGGGCTTCTATTTCCCACAATTCTAGATACAGAGCTGTCTGCTGAGAGAGCACGTTGGATTCTTTTCCAAGAAGCTTTTGAAACTGTTGGAACAATGGGGCCTCAATTCTGTCTCTTTATCTTGGTCTTTGGACTCAGTGGATGTCTTTTCAGATGAAGAGACTTTGGCTCCATTTCCTGTGACTAGCCTGTTTCTATTTAGCTTTTTTCCTTTGATGGCTCGTTCATTTTTAAATGTTCTTGGAAAAATATGGATTCATCCCAAACAAGCAAATACCCTGTCCCTACTACAGAGTAAGATATTCTAGAAACATAGCTTCAGCTATATGGGAATCAGGTATCTAACAAAGGGCTTTCCAGACACAACAGATTCCAAGAAAAATCCATGTGCTAAATCTTAAAAATATAACAAAGCATAACAATAAACTTGTCAAGTTTGAAGAGGGGGAGTGACATCGCTAAGCTTTGAAGGAACAGGAAAGGTCACAAGAAAGAATACATTTGGTTATGTAAAAATGAACCTTTGAAGGTAGAAAATGAAGTAAAACATATATAGACAAGCTGCACCTGGTAGACAATACCTGCAGCATTTAATATGCAAATGATGAAAGCTGTAGTGTATGAGGTGAAAACAAAATACAGGCAGAAAACAAATAGAAAAGTGATCTACTTTAGGGCTAGGGAAATGGCTCAGTGGAAAAAGTGCTTGCTGCGCAAGCCTGAGGATCACAGCTTAGATCCCCACCTGTAGCCCACCTGCAATGCCAGCACTTAAGGGCAAGCTGGCTAGCTAGAGATTAGCCATTGTGCTCTGTGTTCAGGTGAGAAGCCCTGTCTAAGGAAAATGAAAATTGCAGCATGCTAGAACACACCTGACATACATCTCCGGCCTCCACAGTCAGGAGCACACATAAGCACATGAATTTCACATACATATATGCAGGTGTACCACACACGTGTATATACACACACAAAAGAAAAATGACCTTCTTTACTAATGAAAAGATACAAATTAGAAATGTAACAAATAGTAGTATACGATTCTTGAGAGCGTGATGTGAAATGTAACTCTCACATATTGCGGCCAGCAATGCAATGGTATATCTGCTTTTAAAAGTAACCTGGCAATATATATTAAAAGCCATGTAAAATTTAATCTTTTATTATAACAATCACAGAAATCAGAACTGAAGACATGCGTTTAGAAGAGGGACTGACTGAGCAGGTAGGAAAGATCTGAGGAAACAAATGAAATGTTTTAAAACTACAATGTGCTGGTAGATATGCAATTGGGTCAGTTTATTAACAATCACTGACTTGTGCATGTAAAATGAGTTTTATGCTATGTAGATTATGCTTTAATAAGGTTATTAAGCATATATTTATAGATATTTACCTCATAGCATTTTCATTAGGCATGACAAAAATAATCAATCTATAGGCTGAGGAGACAGCTCAGTGGTTAATGGTGCTTTCTTGCAAAGCGTGACTGCCTGGGCTGAATTCCTTAGGAACCATGTAAGGCCAAGTACCCAAAGCGGCACATACATTTGAAGTTTGTTTGAAGCATCAAGAGGCCCTGGCACTCCTATATTCAATGTCCTTTTCTCTTTCTTTCAAAAAAATATGTTTTTAAAAATCAATAATATTGCAAGAGAAAATAGGCACTGCCTACCACCAAATAAAAAGTCCCCAGCAAAACCAAGCATTCACTGTGCCCCAAATGGGCATGCATTACTTCTCTTCTCTCCTGGGCATGCACACAATGTCCTCTCACGGGCATGTGCTCGCTCTCTTATCTCACACTTCTTCAGATCCTCTAAGGAGAACCTGTCTCTTCCCTCTCAGTGGACCTTCCATTGCACCACCTGGTTGTATCATAATTGTGCCCAACATGGATGCCTGTCTTACATAAGAGGGCAGGAAGTGTTTCTTACCCTTTTTTTTTTGTTATCTAATGGGAATCTTCTATGTGAAATTTATAGTTGTTTTTTTTTTTCCCTCTCTCAGTACTGGGATTTGACCTTACGTTTCACACATGGCAGGAAAGCGTTTGCTCTCTAAACTACCCTCCGCTCCGTATCCAGTTCTTGACTTACGTTATCCTTTCTCAGCCTTTCCCCTGCCCTGTGGACTTTGTTGCTCTGTGAGTAGCAAAGAGCATTTCAAAGTGTGGTTGCTTCATTTGAGTTTCGGGCTATAAATTCAATGGACATTTCCTTTCTCTTTGCACCCAATCTGTTCCTATAGGTACAACCAGAGGCGACCTTGGATCCAAGTTTCTGTGGGAGTGTGGACAATTGTTCAGGAATCAGGAACACAAAGGCAAGATAACCACATCGCCCCGCTTGAGCATCTGAGAGCCACTAGCCAGAATCCAGAAGAGCTGCAGTAAGGCTGGGGAAAGAAGGGGTTCTCCGGAGGCTGGGAGTGGGAGAGGAGGGGGACATGGCTCTTCCTGCAGGGCTGACAGTCTGGAAGCAGATACCTTCCACTTCATGCCCAGCACTGGGAACGTCTGAGCCTCTTCACTTACTCACACACCAGTTTTCAGCAGCATTTTCATTGACAGTCCAGTGACAATTTATAACAACAGTTTTTAATGCTGAAGAAATGCTGAAGGAACTACAAAATAATTAGGTGCCCTGTTAAAGTCTCCTCCCCCAGCTTACTTCATTAGAAAAACCAATGGAGGCGTTAATGGCTGTCTCCGTCACTAATGAGCTTTATTCTAATTAGACTCCCACAGTATTTCAGTTGGAAAGGGTCTGGTTGATAATGAGTAGTGGAGTATGATGGCCTCTCACGGTTTCTCTGACCATATACAGGAAGGATCACTGTTATAACAGAAGCAGTGATGGCAGACCTGTACATTGGATTTTTCACTTCCCAGAGACAATGAGTATTAACTACACTGAGGTAAACCCCACGAAGTGTTTATTCTATCCACATGGCCATTCCATCAATAGCAGGGAGAGTTTAGATGCTTTAAGGCACACATTTCTCAAACCCTCTGATGGTGGCACTCAGGTCACTAGAGTCCCTCCCTCCCCACAAGCAGGAGTGATGAGAAAGAGGACAAAGATAAAGAACGGGGGTTGTCTACATTCTCTAGGTCACACTGAGTTGAAGTCCCAGCTCAGGGACTGGCACGCTTCCTCTGAGAGAGACCAGCTAGGAAATGTTTACAGCTTTGTGTTCTGTCTGGCCTCGGCTGCAGCTCAGCTCAGCTCTGCAGCTGACAGCAGGCACTCTGCTCTGCATGCCGCCAGCCAGAGACACAACTCAACAAATGAGTGTGGCTGAGTACCCATGACACACCTGGGGAGCCGGACAGGCTGGTGCACTCCAGTCATGTCCGTGTTTAGGAGGTCGAGGCAGGGGGTTATAAGTTTGAGGTCAGCCTGGGCTACACAGTGCAAAACAAAACAAAACAAATATGCAAACATCTTTATTTGTAGATACAGAAAACTAAATCCATGTAATTTTTCAAATACTGAAAAATTTTTCTCTTTTGGCCCCACACCCACTCAGATTCTTTAAACATGGAAAAATGATTCTTGCATTGAGGAGATGGTTCAGTGGGTAAAGCACCTGCCATGCAAACACAGGGACCTGAGTTCAGACACGCAGCCCCTGGCAAACACCTGGCAGAAATGGTGGCTGCGCATGACCCAGCACTCAGGAGGAGGGAACAGCTGCTAGTGAGACTAGCCTGAATTGGTAGGCTCTGGGTTCAAGCTAGATATCCTGTGATGGTGAAGCTCTCTTGTCAACTTGATCTGATTAGGAATCCACAGAAGTTCTTCTTAGCTGGGTCTCTGAGGTTGCTTCCCAGAAGGACTGACTGGCTGCTATTATTGGACTGCTGTAAACTAATCTAATAAATTCCCTTTTAATACAATTCATTCTATTGGTTCTGTTCCTGTAAAGAACCCTGACTAATACAGGCCTTATCTCAACAAATAAAGGGTAGAGAAATCAATGAAGACACTTGACATCAACCTGTGGCCTCCCAATGTGTGTGTGTGTATGCGCGCGCACACACACACACGCAACATGCAAACATGCATACATGCCACACATACATATACATGAAAAAAAAAACACCCATTCTTGTCTCTTGGGCCTGGTTCCTGTAGCCTGTCTGCTCCTGTCTCAGAAAACAGAACAACCATGGCTTCATGCCCTCAGAGGCCCACACTGCTCAAAGACTTTGCCCTTTCCTCAAGGATCAAATAGCAGAGCTGAGTTCCATCTTGAGAGGTATTTCTTCTAGGATGAAACCAGAATTCTGTAAAATGCCAGCTTATAAAACATTGTTCATATTTCACAAACCAGAAAATATTTATAATCAAAATTATATTTACCTGCTATAGCCCACCTCCCCATTCAGAGTTTTCTTTTCATTTGAGTCTCTGTTTATACGCAAGTTGATTTTTGAGGTAGGGTCTCACTCTAGCCCAGGCTGACCTGAAATTCACTCTGTAGTCTCAGGGTGGCCTCGAACTCAATGCAAGGCAATCCTCCTACCTCTGCCTCAGGAGTGCTGGCATTAAAGGCGTGCGCTACAATGCCTGGCCCTTATATGTTTTTTTTTTTTTAAATACTAGAAACAGAGAGAGCATGAAAATGGGCACACCAGGGCCTCTAGCCACTGCAAACGAACTCCAGATGCATGTGCCACCATGTACATCTGGTTTACGTGGGACCTGGAGAATTGAGTCTGGGTCCTTAGGCTTCACAGGCATGTGCCTTAACCACTAAGCAATCTCTCCAGCCCCACATTTTTAAAAGTTTTTTTTTTTAAAATTATTTTATTTATTTGCAAGCAGAGAGATAGAGAGGGACAGACAGAGAGAGAATGGGCATGCCAGGGCCTCTAGCCACTGCAAACAACCTCCAGATGCATGCGCCCCTTCTGCATCTGGCTTACGTGGGTCCTAGGGAACTGAACCTGGGGCCTTTGGCTTTGTAGGCAAGCGCCTTAACCGCTAAGCCATCTTTCCAGCCCAATATGCATGTTTTTTATACAGTTACCATCCTATGACAGACATAACTATTTATTTTGTTTTTTTGCACTTCGCATCATATTAAAATTTCCCATTATAACTGATTTTTTTGTGACAATAACTAGATATACCATAAATTTCTGTGGAATTCTTTGTGGAAGATTTCCAGGTTACCTAGGTGAACTTCATTCAAGAGTATGTCTTATTTAATGTATTATCAGGTATAAGAATTAAGTTTCAGATACCAGTCCCTTGCCCTCAAGCCAGAAGAATCTAGAACAACCTACTTGGTAGATGAAGACTTTGTGTGTCTCCCCCAAGATTCCTTTATGTGTGCACAATGGCTTCAGCAAATCTCAGATTTTGATTCATTTGATTCTGACAGTGCTTCCAGACAAATTCTTTAGCACTCTTTTAACCCCTGAGGCTCTCTAGTTGGTGTCTGGCCTTGTTATTCATGGCAGAGGAAGTGGAGAAAGGTGCCACACTTACTACTTCAGAGATTGGGTCCACCAAAGAGACAGGGGACTGGCCTATTTCTTTTCTGGTTTTTTTTTTTTTTTTTTTGTTGTTAGGTTTTTAGAGAAAGAGAGATAGAGATTGTTATGTTTTTAGGAAAGAGAGATAGAGATAGATAGATAGATTGAGAGAGACAAAGAGAGAATCGGCATGCCAGTGCCTCAGCCACTGCAACTGGACTCCACACGCTTGCTCCACCTAGTGGGCATGTGCGACCTTGCACTTGCCTCACCTTTGTGCATCTGGCTAACATAGGATCTGGAGAGCTGAACACGGGTCCTTAGGTTTTGCCAGAAAGCACCTTAACCACTAAGCCATCTCTCCAGCCCTATTTTTAACTTAGTTGCTTTCCTCCTCTCCACCTCACAAGGGGAATGCCACTACTGTGGACCACAGGGCTTTCAGGACAGGAAGCATAAGCTTAAAGTACCCATGGGAGCTGCAGAAGGCAAAGAACAATGGACTGGTCAGACAGGAAGGTGAGTTGTGGAGTGCTTATCCTTGGTCAGGGTCAACTTCAGGTTGGCTTCCTTCCTCATCCAGGGCATAGCTAAGGTGGCCAAGCCACATGCACTGCAGAAGAGGAAGACGAGCTGGGTCTCTGGGACTTCATGATGGAGCCTGAGTCATCATCTGGCCAGGCTGACCCAAAACATTTCCTGCGAATGAGCATGCTGGAAGGATGACAACAGAGGGAGACCCAAATAACACACGGGAGGGTGAGCTGGTAGAACTGTGTATGAGTATGTGGAGACTGTCAGCTCAATGGGTTATGAAGAAGAGCTGATTAAATTAAGAGTTGTTACACATCTGACCAACTGGCCCAAAAGAACAGCAATTCATAGAGAACCAGGCAATTCAGCTGCATGTGTGGCATGACTATGAGAAACCTTGGGAACAGGCTCGCTGCCCTATGTTAGTACTTTCTGGAGGTTTCCTTCCGGTCAGCTGAGCATGTCTGTGTGCAGTGGGAGGGGTGAGCATGGCCAGTGACAACTGGGGAAATCTACTATTTTCCACTTGACATTTTGTCATAAGCATCTTCCTGTTTTTCTTTTGACTTTGAGAAATTAAAAAGATTATAGGACACAGTAAAAAAGAATGGGCAAAACACTGTATTTTTACCACTCAGACATACATGCTAGTAATAATTAGTAACATCTACTTCGAGCCTTCACCCTCCCATGTAAGAAATGAAATTGTTCTTTTAGCTGACTTTACTTTTTGGTGTTGGGAATTGAACTCTGGCATGTTAAGCATTGATTAGCCTTATTTTAGGTCCCTTAATATTATGATGTTTATTTGAATATTATTTCATATAATGATATTATTTTATGTATACTATACCACATTTACTCTAGTTTTATGCATGTGTGAACATATAAATACTTGCCACTTTAAATATTTAACATAACAGCATGGCCACATGTGTGTACATTTTTGCACATGTTCATGTGTATATTAAGTATTTATCAATGCACATGCACACATGTGTGTTGTGTGGTTCTCAATACCCAGTTCACAAATAGTGCTTTCTATTTGTTGAATATGCAAATCTATAAATATTTTATCATACTTTGTAATTTATTTAACATGCATGTTTTGCACTTCCCTCTAGTCATCTGAACTCTAACTGTGGCTATATGTATGCCTGCTTAGTTTCTTTTAACTGTTTTATACTACTGCATTATAGGAACATAGAGGATTTAAAAAAATTTATTTATTTTTTTATTTGAGAGTGACAGAGAAAGAGGCAGAGAGAGAGAGAGAGAGAGAGAGAGAGAAAATGGGTGCACCAGGGCCTCTAGCCACTGCAAATGAACTCCAGGTGCATGTGCCACCTTGAGCATCTGGCTTATGTGGTTCCTGGGGAATTGAGCCTGGAACCAGGGTTCTTAGGGCTTACAGGCAGGTGCTTAATCACTAAGCCATCTCTCCAGCCCCGTAACATAGAGGATTTTATTTGCAGTTTTCTCTCTACTGGTGGAAACTTAAGTTGCTTCTTGTGGCTGCTTTACTTTTTGCTATGGAAATCAGAACGCTGCGGTGAACTTTGTCATACATACGTCACAGAATTTCAAGGATATACACTCAGAAACTTATGAGATGGTTTTTATCACTTGGCACTAATAATACTTCTATATATATTTTGACAACAAATCCTTCTGATGTTTTAATTTTGTAAATATAGTCCACACTGTTCTGGGCCTGTGTCTGGGAATCACATGCTCACCTGGCTCCTTGTGTCTGCTTTTAGTTTGTTAAGTATCCAGACAGGAGGCAGCCTATACTTCTCAGCCCCAAATCTTCTATAGTCAATTTTGGAAAATATGAGCTTAAAACCTTCTGGTGCTCCTCTTTTTGGTAGGTCTCTTTACAAACTGGGCTTACAATGAGGCAGTCCAGGAAGCTCAGGCACAAGGATGCATTCTCTATGAATGAGCCGACTATGCCTCCAGTTATCCAGAGATAACAAGAGACCTCAGAATGCACTTTTTTAAAAGAGATATGCACAGCACATTATGCCTTATGAATCTCTCCTGACTGATATAAATTTGCTGTAGGGGGAGATAAATGGGAATAAATCGGATGTGGTATGCTCTGAAGTTCTCTCCAACTCAAAAATTATGGTTCTAGATTAGAAGCATCCTAAAGGCAAGAGTCCTCGTTTTTAATTCCTCATTTTGTATCTTCCGTTGTCCTGGTTTATTTCTGAGTCCATTGGACTCTCGTATTATTCTTAACCCAGAAATTAAGGTGATTAAAGGAATCAAAGACGCCAGCCAGTCTTACTACTTCTATGAGTTTGTTGGGAGCTGTCTTTCCTAACTTGTTATTGCTATTACTGTTACAAGCATTTTGAGGCTGGTATTAATGAGCATTTATAAAAAAGGCTCAGGCTGGAGAGATGGCTTAGTGGTTAAGGCGCCTGCCTCCTAAGCCTAAGAACGCTGGTTCCAATCTCCAGTGGTTCCAATCTCCAGGCCCACAGTTAGCCAGATGCAAAGTGACGCAAGGGTGCAATGCCGCACTTGACCACAAGGGGGCGCACACATCTGGATTTTGTTCACAGCAGCTGAGACACTGCTGGTGCGCCCATCTCTATCTGTCTTCCTCTCCCTCTCTCTCTCTTTCTCTCTGTCTCCTGTCTCTCCCCCACGCCCCAAAAAGGCTCATGAAAGCTTAAAAAAAACTATAGGAATTAAAATGAAACTTTTCACAGGAAAATAAAAAAAGATAGGGATTCAGCTGTACCTAAGCCACTGACTCACTGACTCCTATAATCACAGCTCAAAAATTAGCACAGGTTATTCAACATGTTTATGCCACAGAAAAGCCAGGAAGATCAATGTGTGGAAGCGTCCTATTTTAATATAATACTCCATCTACTAGGAGGTTTTTTTTTTTTTTTTTTTTTTTTTTTAACCATAGGAAGGCACTGACTTAGAGATCTGGGCTGAGTTCTGTATTTTTCCATTTTTGTCACAGACCCCTCAAATCCCTCCTGTATAAAATGCTTGACACAAGTCACTTCAACCAAATAAAACCTACCAATTACAGAATGTCTACTACACTGCAAAACTTTGTGTATATATTTCTCCAATTTCCCAGCCATGTAAATATCATTATCTGAGTTTTATTGGTGCAGATACAGGATCAGAGAATGTAAGCCATCAGCCCGTGTCACATAGCCAGTTTCTGGATTTGGTCCAGGTTTGGAACGTGGGCTCTTTCTCTCATGTCATGGTGCCCCCTTGTCTGAGTCCCCGTGGATTTTGTTTCCAGGCAGTGTACTCGCTGTGTATTTCCGTGCTGCTCCAAACTGCCACAACCATCTCCTAATGCGGCGAGCCACAGGCCTCTTCCTGACCACATCTCCATCTTTTGTGTGCTTCTGCCTCTGTTTGAAGCCCAGAAGTTCTATCTGTGTTGCTCAACCACTCAATAAGTTTCGTGTACCCTGTGCTGGGGGGTCTATGGAAACAAAGACAAGTGAGAGTCAAGCTCAGGGAGCTGGCTGATGCGTCCAGTATTTTTAGACAAGTTCTTCCCTCCTCTCCTTCCTTCACTCTAGGGCCATGTGCATACTGTACCAGCTGTACCACTGGGCTATATCCTCTGCCCTCTCTCTCTCTCTCTTTTTAAACTTTTTATTGTGCTATATGGTCTCTCTAGAGTCACTCTAGAGCTGTCCCTGACCTTGGTGTCCTCCTGCTCAGCCTCCTGAGTAGCTGAGATTACGGGTGTGCACCACCACACCCAGCTAGGTGTTCTTCAACAATAAAGTAGTGGTGCCACAATTGGAACTTTCCATCCTGGAGTGCTCTCTGCAGGACCAAAGCACTACTCATGAATGCCAAACTCACGAGAGCGGAAGGGCCGTGAGGAGGAAGGGAAACGGATAACTGACTGGAGAGGCCACACGGGACTGAGTCAGGGCAAGAAGCCACACCAGCATTCTGCCATTCTGCTCCCAAGTGCCACCTCGAGCTCCTTTCCCTTGTCCAGTGGCCAGATGGAGCCGTTCACTGCCTGCTACACACCACGCTGACTCTATAGCATTGTCAGCCATGTCTTCCTCACAGACTTAGCATGGTTTTAATTTGCATTCGTGATTGCATTGCTTCAGAATCAGAACCCTTGCTGCTCCTCAGGGAACCAGGCTAATGGAACATCAAGAATTCTCTGGAAATCAAATCCTGCTCAAGAAAGTGAACAGATGTCAAGGACATTGCATTGTTTTTGAGGCCCTTGACTGCATCACTGATTCTTACTAGCTAGTGGGGGGCTGGGATTCATTCTCAGGCCTCACCAGTGGTTCCTACAGCAGGGTCATTGTCACCACAATTAAAAAGGCATCTGCATAAAGCAGGAATAAAAACAAAACCGGAGTGAGTCACATTTTTGCCCTTTGTAATTCCAGCTTCCATTTGGCTATCCATGTTGGAGGGAGGGAAGGCAAGGGGATGAGAAGCAAAGGATGTGGTTGGTAACAGAAGCAGTTTCTGGAAACGTTCACTGTGGAGCAAGCAACTGTGTCATGGAATGATCATGGCAGCCAAGCCCACTTCCTACAAACCTATGACATGATTCTTTAGACACAGGGCAGGCCATGTGACACCCTTGGGTACCATAGCCTAGGTTTTCTCATCAATCTCAGGCATGGGGGAGGTCTTTAAATACACTGCCAGAAAGTAAAACGCATGTCAGCTGCATGTGATCGGTTCTCCAGCAAATCTGAGAGTAAACAGTCTCAACAACAGTTGTTCATACAAGGGCTTGATAGATGGTTCAGCAATTAAAGGCACTTGCTAGCAAACCCTGACTGCCTGGGTTCGATTCCTCAGTACCCATGTAAATGCACAAGGTGGTGCATGCGCCTGCAGTTCATTTGCAGTGGCAAGAGGCCCTGGGGCACTCAGTTCCTCTCTCATTTGCAAATAAATTTAAAAATATTTTTTAAAAAGTTATTCATACAGAGCCCAATTTGACACAAGTCACTCTCTTCACCAGATGAAAAGCAGACTTCTTCTGATCTCTGATACATGGACTCAGGACGTGGGCAGATTGACCTGATGTGGTATGAAGAGGCAGCAACCTTTGAAAGAGACTTATACATGAAAACTTACCAGCATCTTTCTCACTAACTAAGAGAGTCAAGCCACTTCAGGAACCCAACATTTTCTTTCTTGCTTTCTTTTTTGTTACTTTATTTGAGAGAGAGAAAGAGGCAGAGAGAGGGAGAGAGGGAGAGAGAGAAGATGGGCATGTCAGGGCATCTAGCCATTGCAAACAAACTCCAGACACATGTACCACCTTGTGCATCTGTCTTATGTGGGACCTGGAGAATGGAACCAGGGCCTTAGGCTTCACGGGCATGTGCCTTAATGGCTAAGTCATCTCTCTAGCCCCTGAATCAATTTTTAAATTTCATTTTTTGATTTTTGGGGGGTGGGGATGACTATTAACTTTTTAGAAAACCATGTGTCTAATGGTGGTATGAAGGCAAACTACAGTCCGGCTCAAGTGGTGTAAATCAGAGTAGCTCAAAATAAATCCAAAGCAAGCTCCACTATACATACTAAACTACTGGCAGTCCTTATTTCAACATACTAATAGTGCTTTCACATCTATTTTGAGGGCCACAGAATAGATATTTTTGCTTGGTGGATGGAGAGTAGAGTAGGGAGGCCAATTTCAAGCCATTCTTACACAATTCAGGAACTAAAATGGATGAGTCAAGGTAGGACATGGTCTCCACAGGCCCAGCTTGAGTTTTTTAACAATTTAGGATGAGCAAAGGAATTCCTCGACATTTCTGAGCACGATGAAGTCTTAAAATCAAGATCTCAGCATGACTCATCTCTCAGCATAAAGCTCTATGTGAGTTTAATCTTTTTTATTTAACATCAACTTTATATAATCTAAGGATTTGAGCTGTAGTAATGGTTGTCCTCAAGTTAGCCTTGTCCAAAGACAATTTAGTATGGTAAAAGCCCTGGAAACAATTTTAATTTTTGGAGGTCTAATGTTTAATGTTTATATAGGACAGCAGACCCAAAGGGATGAATGGAAGAAACAGGGTAGAATATTATCTATATAAATAAGTGGGTACATGTCAGATGAAGCACTAGTTTTTCTTTTTGCCTACATGTGTGTGTGCATGTGCTTAAAGTTTGTGAGAGGGAGTCAGGTAGCTCTTGGGCTCCTGAACAGGAAGGAAAGTCTGCACTTGTTAGAGATCAAAGGATGATCTGACTTCTTATCTCTTGCCTAGTTCCCTAGACCTATTTTTCCATAAACAACCTGGGCCCCTCCTGGAGGGAGGTCTTTCCTAGGATTTAAATCTAATCTTAGCATTATGGTTGGTCAAGCTTAGACCTCAGAACTTGGCGTCATGGCTAGCCTCTTCCTGAGACAGCCCCTAACCTAGACCGATCACCCCTCACTCTGGCTCACCTGAGCTGGAAGGCAAGGCCCACACCACCATAAGATTATAAATATGCTTGCGAGGGGAGGGCAAGATCTCTGAGCTGCCTGATCACTTGGGAATCTACAGCTGCTGGTGAGTTTCCCCTTCGCTCTGCCCAGGCCCAGCTGGGCCAAGCCAAGGGAAGAGCCCCCAGCTCTTATTTTCCACATGGGCTTTTTCTCCACATGGGCATGAGCTCTTTGAACTCTCTTTTCTATTCTCCCCATGGTTTTTCCAGGCCCACCACGTGGGCTCTCAGGCCACAAGGATATATTCATTCTCCTTTCCTTGGTTCTGTACTTCCCTCAATAAATACAATAATTTTATAATTGTCCTTCTCAGTTAATTCAATTCTTTGATTAAAAGTAGACACGGGGACTGGAGAGATGGCTTAGCGGTTAAGGTGCCTGCCTGCTAAGCCTAAGAATGCCTGTTCAATTCTCCAGGTCCCATGTTTAGCCAGATGTAAAGTGATGCAAGGGCGCAATGCCGCACTTGCCCACAAGAGGGTGCATGTGCCTGGAGTTTGTTCACAGTGGCTGAGAGGCTGCTGGCATGCCCATTCTCTGTCTCTGTCTCTCTCTCTCTCTCTCAAAAAGAAGTGGACATGGAGTTAGGGTTTAGGATTTAATGACATTCCTGACCCCTAGGACTCCATTACAGTTGTTCCTATGTGTGTGGGTGCATTTACCTGTGTGTGTACGTGTGTGTGGAGGCCCGAGGTTGATGTCAGATGTCTTCCTCATTTATTCCCAATCTTGTTTTTCTGAGACAGAGTCTCTTGCTGAACCTAGAGCTCACTGATTTGGCTAGAGTAGTTAGCTAGTGAGCCCCAAGGGTCCACCTGTCTCTGCAGTGGGCACTGCCATGCCTGGCATTTATGTAGGTAATGGGCATACAAACTCAGGTCCTTGTGATTTCATGGCAAGCACCTTGACTACTGAGCCATCTCCTCAGCCCCTATCTTTTCTTTAAAAATAAATATATTTTGGCTGGGGGCACAGCCTTAGTAGCATAAAACTTGCCTAGGATGCACCAGGCATGAGGCCCTGGGTTCATCCCCAGCATAAAGGAAAGGGACCTGGGTTGGAGAGATGGCTCAATGGCTGAAGGCACTTGCTTGCAAAGCCTAACAGTCTGGGTTTGATTCCTCAGCAACCAAAAAAAGCCAGATGCACAAAGTGGTACATACATCTGGAGTTCATTTGTAGGGGCAGGAGGTTCTCGCACACCCACATTCATTCTCTTTCTAACTTTTTCTTTCCGTCTGTCTCTCTCAAATTATATAAAAAAGAAAAAGGACTCAATCATGGGAACACCATTTATGATGAATCTAAAATGTCCAGAGAAGGTTCTAGCTAATGAGCAATCATGTTGGAAACTTTATTTTAATAAATACACCACACTCTATCCTGGAGGCAAAAGGAAAACAGATTTTAGATGGGAGCAATGACTTCAGTTTTGAGTAAAAGATGATAAAATTCAAATTACATAAATATGCTTGAAAGAAAATAGATCATCTTAATTCTTTGACAGAGTTTATAAATGCTATTTAAAAACATAACTTGAAAGTCAGGCTTCGATTTTCCAGTCAACCCCTAAATACCAAGCAAATATCTTAGCAGGGGAAAATCAAAACAGAAAAATGAAAGATCTTTATCATTACAATGGGGACAAATTATTCTTATGTTTCTCTTTACTAAAACAAAATGTTATCAAGCAAGCTGAACACATTTTGAACCAATACATGTAACTTGGCAATTTATCTGAGATAAAAGTGTTCAATGTAAAGTCATGCCTATGCCAGCTTGTCACTGAAAATAGGGGAATATTACACTTTAAAATATATATACACTACAGATCACTATTTCAATTCATTATCCATCTCTGTTTGAAACCTGCCAGTCTTTTAATGAGACAGAAGCTTACACAATTATTCTCTCCAGGGTCCATCCTTGAAGTGAAATCTACTGCTGAAATACTGATGAACTTAAGAGCTTCCTAGTTTTGCATTAAATAATATATAGCATAAGGTTGGAATTCAGGAAGAGATACTCAGATGAAAAGGACTACAGAAAGTAAAAAAAAAAAATTAAAATTAAAACTGAAAAGACTGTAAAACTGGATTGTGATGTTTAATCATGGAATAGCATGTTCCGAATCTGGAATATTATTTTTCTTTAGAACAAGCTTCATAAGTTATAATACCATTGTATATTTGGCATCTAATTATAACCTTATTTCCTGCTTCATTTATTACATAAGGTACTCTGAGATCATGTGATTGGTTACATTTCTACCACTCAACTTTGTATCTTCTGTCAATGTAAATCCACACACTAAAAGAGAAGCAACTTGGAGCATCTGCTTTGAAGTCAGATGGACCACAAAGGGGTCCCTGTTACCTATGGACTGCCAGTAGACTCCTGAAGTTGAGGACAGTACTAAGCCCTATATATTCTGTTGTCTCTGACACAGTCATGTAACGATGAAGGCACAGTTAGAGCAATACATCAGTGGGCAATTTTGTTACTGTGCAAACATCATAGAGCACACTTCCGCAGACCTGGAGGGTACAGGTCAGTCACTTAGTGTGGCCTCTGGGGCACCTAAGACACTTGTGATCACAAGATGAATGAGACTCATGTTGATGTAGCATGGCACTCTGACTCATAATAAATTTACTTTTTGCTATAAGCAGGAGAATATTCTAAAAGAGTTACAAGTAGTATAGTAAGTACATAAATCAGTAACATAGTCATTTCTTACCACTATTAAGTATTATATACAATCTATAACTGTATGGGTGAGACTTTCCCACCACTGGCAGCATCTCCACAGACCTGCATGCGATGTCTTTTGGTATAATATTAGTGCAGATATTTCATCACTAGGTAACTTTGCATTTACACTTTTTTTTTTTTTTTCTGAGGTACAGTTTCACTCCAGCCCAGGCTGACCTGGAATTGACTCTGTAGTCTCAGGCTGGCCTCAAACTCACAGTGAGCCTCCTACCTCTACCTCCTGAGTGCTGGGATTAAAGGCTTGTGCCATCACACCCAGCTTGCATTTACACTTTTGAACAGTGTTAGAAACTGTTAAAGACTGTGCAGATTTTTGCGGTTAGACAGAATGTTTTTTGCCTTCTGAGGTGGTCATAAGTCTATGGCGATAAGGGGTGAAAAGTTATGGCTTAAAAGTTTCAAGTTGGACAGTGGGGGTGGAGTTGTGATGGCTAATGTCAATTTGACATGATTTAGAAATCACCATGGAAGCAAATCCCTGGTCATGCTTCTGAGGGATCTTGTAGACTGATTACATTAAATGAGGAGAGGATATCCACCCTCAATGTATGTGGCATTATTCCATGGGTTGGATGGCTGGACTGAATAAAAGGAAGGAAGTGAGCTGAGTCCTAGCATTCATCTCTCTGCTTCCTGACATTGGATACAATGTGACCATCTGCTTCAAGCTCTTGCTTCTGTCTCTTCTTCACCACGATGGACTGTCCCCTCAAACTGCAAGCCAAAATAAATATTTCCTTGCTTAAGTTTCTTTTGTCACCCATCTTGTCACAGCAATGATGGGTATTTGTTACAGTAGGTCTTTGCAAGGAATATTGCTTGTAGTCTGAGGTCAGAACACTGCCTCAGAAACAGAATGACTTGACACACTTCAATGAATAAGGACAGTCTAAGATAGTATGGGGCAGTATTACACATTATTTTCTTAGACACTCTTTTTTTTTAAAAAAAAAAAACAAAGATTTATTTTTATTATTTATTTGAGACTGAGAATGGGAGACAGAGATAGAGAGAGAGTGAGAATGGGCACACCAGGGCCTTTAGCCACTGAAAACAAACTCCAGATGCATGGCCACCATGTGCATCTGGTTTATGTGGGACCTAGAGAATGGAACCTGGATCCTTAGGCTTTGCAGGCATGTGCCTTAACCCCTAAGCCATCTCTCCAGCCTGACAATCTTTGTTTTTGTGTTAACTTTCTACCCGATTCCTTATCAAAACCTTTATAACACAGGCATGACAATATTGTTATCCTGCCTACTAAAACAATTAGTACAAGTCTCTAAAATAATGTTGTCAATTTATTTGACATCTTACCTTTTCAATTTTTTCATCCAGCATTCTGAAGAATTCTTGTTGGCTCTCAGAGATGTGCATGCTGGAAAACAAAGAAGAGTCAAATGCATGAGCCAATGCATTGCTCAGCCTGGCCTCATCAAGTGAAAAATGTGATCCCACAAACTCTGGGCCAGACAGGCTTTTGTTAGAGACTTTTCCACTGACTAAATGTCAGTGTCGCTTGAGAAATTGTGCTGGAACTAGTGGAAGACAGCTCCCTGCAGCCAACTGTCAGTGCTGGAAAGTACTATGTGAGCTGCTAGGGGATAAAAGTCACCAACAGCCAGAAAAAGTAGTGAATCCTGCAAATGACAAAAGCAACCAACCAGGCAAGACGTGTCCACTGGTGCAATAGTGGCACACAGGTATGGGGGTAATCAACGGCTCTCTGATTAGATATGAAGTCTGCTCATTGGAGGGAATTGATGCCTGGTACTGAGAAGCAAGTCAGAAGCCTTTGGTGTGACGGTCATAGACCCTAGATAGAAACTTCCACTGTTCCTTGGATAAAAGGAGAGGTTATGTCCACCACAGAGTCTTGTAAATATCGATGTTTATCCCCTTTGATTCATGCTGCTGATCTCACTCTTGGCTAGAGAACCTGCTTTTTACAGATGGCAGTGAATACCGGAGACCCAAGACCCATCAGAATGATAAGAACAGAAAGCCAACTGCCTAGCACGAGTCATTTCTATCACACCTGCCAGGCCCAGGAAATACTACAGAGAAAGTGGTGGGTTAAATATGATTCTGCTCTTACTACTAGCCTGAGAACCTCCTCCAGGGAGATAGTGGCAGACACTGAGGAGAGTTAAAACTCATCAAAGCTGGGCTACAGAGATGGCTTAGTGGTTAATGTGTTTGCCTGCAAACACATGTAAGCCAGACCATGTAAGCCAAATGCACAAGGTGGCATATGAATATGGAGTTCGTTTGCAGTGGCTGGAGGCCCTGGTGTGCCCATTCTCTCTCTTTCTCTCTCTCTGCCTTTCTCTCTCTCTCTCTCTCAAATCCATAAATTAAAAAACAAAATAAAATAAAAAACTCATCCAAACAGTAAGTTAGAGGCTGCTGAGAGCTCAACACTAAAGGAGATTTAGAACATGCCCTCCAAGGCTTAGGAAACATTTGCAGAAGAGGGGGTGGTAAGAATGAAAGAGCCACGGGGTGGGAAGGTGTTCTCTGAAGCATTGTTTCCACACCCCCCACAGGAACTGACTGGTGCATTCATGACCTTACAGTGACTACTTACACACCACTGAGGGCCCTCAGTTGAATGGGGGCCAGGGAGAGGGGACATAAAGAGTATAATCTGAGAGGAATATGACCAATTTACAATGTGTTCACATATAAAAGTTCTCAATAAAAACTTAAAGAAATGAATGTCATTATAGCAATCCTGCCAATGTGTTTTGTAACGGTCTATCAGCACTTAATGCATTAGTGAATAAAATTTCCTTTCAAGGAACAGGCATTATTTAATGTAATGTTACTGGGACGTACCTGTCAATTTTGCTCATTCAGTAACACATTTGTGCTTTTAAAAGAAATAAAGAAAGGGCAAGCAGCACATGGCATGCTTCAGCCCTGTGTGTAACATAAAGTGAAAACTAACTACACAAGTCATATTGTATCTTACAGAGGTTGTCATCGGCATCGACATGACTTCCAGATGACTCTATGGATGCTGGTTGGAGACAACAAGGCAGAGAACATAGCAATGGCCTGACATTGTCCCTGATCACTTTCTGTACCTTGTAGGACCTGAAATTCCAGTGGAATGTGGCAGCAAGTAAAGCAGCACCTGCAGTAGCTTATCTTGTGTGCTTGCTGTCCTGTGCCACTTAACAGCCTGCTTTGTTAAAGGGCTTGTGTTTAATATACGAAGGCAAGAAGAGCAGAAAGGAATCACAGAGAAGGGTGTGGTGGAATGGGCCCCGGTGGAAACATGGTTTCTCTGGGTGATACACACAGTGTTTCTTATAGTTACTCTTTATTTAATGCTTTATTGTTATTTATTTATTTATTTGACAGAGAGAAAGAGGAAGGGAGGGAGGAAGGGAAACAGAGAGAGAGAGAGAGAGAGAGAGAGAGAGAGACAGAGAGGACGGAGAGAATGGACACGCCAGGGCTTCCAGTCACTGCAAACGAACTCCAGACTCATGTGTTGCCTTGTGCATCTGGCTAATGTGGGTCCTGGGGAATTGAACCTGGGTCCTTTGGCTTTGCCAGCAAATGCCTTAACTGCTAAGCCATCCCTCCAGCCCCTCTTACAGTTACTCTTAAAGCCCATTTGTTTTAATGTCTGGGAACAGGTGGAGGATGGGCTTAGAACAGCTTCTTCCCTTCCAGCTGAGTGCAGACAGAGGCCCACCAGACACAGCTTTAAGATGCCTCCTGCATTCCAGGTCACAGGAAGGCACAAGGGACCCGAAGCCCTGCAGGCCTTCCATGACAGACAGTGGGACTCAGAGGAGGTTCTCTGGGTGTAAGGCCCAGACTTAAAATCTGTGAATATGTGACATCAGCTCTGAAAAAAAAAAAAAAAAAAAAAACCCACAAAACAGTGCAAATATGTGACACCATTAATCATTTCACAGTTTACAAAACACTTTTACACATATCACATAATTTTACCAACCTTTGTAAGATTGTTCGCATAAGGGGAAATTCTGTTTCGGAAATGGTCCCTGTCATAGGCAGGTTTGGATGTGGGAGGATGAGGACGCACTCAACGACCACCTCTTTGAAGGAGAGGCATTGTTTGTGGTGAGTTTTCCCAGGTGCCTCATGCTTCACTTACTTAAGCACCAAAGCATTTTATTTATTTGAGCTGCTTTGGATGCAAGCCTTTCTAAACTGCATATTCTTTTAAAAAATATTTTCTAAGATTCATTTTTATTTATTTATTAGAGACGGGGGAGGGAGTGAGAATGGGCACACCAGGGCCTCTAGCCACCGCAAATGAACTCCACCATGAGCATCTGGCTTATGTGGGAGCTGGAGAATCGAACCTCAGTCCTTAGGCTTAGCGGTTAAGGTGCATGCCTGTGAAGCCTCCAGCTATCTCTCTCACCCTGCATACACTTTTCATAAAAGAGGATCCACCATAAACATCCTTTAACTCTCACTTCCTGGCTAGGGGCCATTCCTGGTGCATTAAGTCACCACACTCTGGTAAAACTGTGATGGCCAGAGCCCCAGGCATGGCTGTGGCTGGCTGTAAGGAAAACCACCTAAAGCCCCCGTGCTTTCATTCCTTGCTTGCTTTTGTGATTTTGCTCTCATGTTTGAGTGGAGTTGGTGCCTTTAGCTTTTCTCCCTGCTGCTGCTTCCACTCTAAGCTTGGAAATGGCATGGCCAAGACTGTCAGCTGTGCCTGATGTGAGAGCTGGGAGCTTGGCTGTAGGTGCAGAATAGGCACCGTCTGCCACCCATGTTGGCTGCTTGGGCAGACTCTGACTCCTCTTGTTTTGGGCCAAACTCTCAACCGTTATAGATCCCAGATAGAAAAGTTAAGATTGATTTGGGGGAAAAGCTCAGTTGGTAAAGTTCTTACCTAATAAGAATGAGGGCCTGAGTTCTATCCCCAGTACCCACATAAAAATGATAGGTGTGATGGCGTGCGTTTATGATCCTCATTAGGGGAGGTACAAATAGGAGTATTCCTGGGGCTCACTATTCAGCCAGGCTAGATTAATTAGTGAACTCCAGGCCAATGAGAGACTTTATCTGAAGAAAAGGTAAATTGGGCGTGGTGGTGCACGCCTTTAATCCCAGCATTCAGGAGGCAGAGGTAGGAGGAGTGCCGTGAGTTCGAGGCCACCCTGAGACTACATAGTGAATTCCAGGTCAGCCTGGGCCAGAGTGAAACCCTACCTCAAAAACCAAATAATAATAGTAATAATAATAATAATAATAATAATTTTTTAAAAAAGGAGGATGGAGTTCCTAAGGATGACACCAAGATTATCCTTTAGCCTCCACACACGCATGCACAAATGTGCACACATACATGAACAAACAAATGTACACACACACATACATAAGATACAGGCATATCTTTTTTTCTGCTTTAAAAAAATTTTAAATTATTATTATTTACTTTGAGACAGACAGAGAAGAGAGAGAGAGAGAGAGAGAGAGAGAGAATGGGTGTGCCAGGGCTTTCAGCTGCTGAGAATGAACTCTAGACACGAGCATCCCCTTATTATGCACATGTGCAACATTGCATGCTTGCACCACTGTGTGTCTGGCTATGTGGGACCTGGAAATTTGAACATGAGTTCTTAAAGTTTGCAGGCATGCGCCTTACCCACTAAGCCATCTCTACAGCCCTTGTTTGCTTTTTTGATGTATGTTCTTGATCTAGCCCAAGCTGACCTGGAATTCACTATGTAGTCTTAGACTGGCTTTGAACTCACAGTGATCCTCCTACCTCTGCCTCCCGAGTACTGGGATTAATGGCGTGTGCCACCATGCCTGAGAGAGAGGAGGGGGAGGAGGAGACTGAAAGAAAAGACAGAACCATGCCAGGGTCTCCAGCCACTGCAAATGAACTCCAGACACAGCATAGATCTTAATATGATAACTAGAAAGACAGATAAGTACATACATATGTAGTCTCCCTAGGAAATTCCAAAATACCTCATAAAAATAGCATTTTTAAAGCTTTGTTATTCATGGTACAATCTTTCTGTTTGCAGTTCTTAGCCCATTATTACTTTACACATAACAGAAAAGCAGTAAATATTTGCTGATCAACGACAGAATGCTATTTAAATTTGTGTGATTCATGACCTCTTACAGAGACAGCATGTTTGTGAGCATGCATGAGGAGTAGGATCTTGGATTCCTCTTCTGAATAAACCAGCAGCTGGACTATGAGGCCCTGTCTGCTGTTAACAATGTATAGTTGTTACTGACTTCCATTTTGTACTTCATTTAATGATCACACCAGGAAAACAGCAATGCCTGGTTAGTGGACATTGGACAGCAGAGGAACAAGAGGGCACGGTCTTTATTCTGAAAATGTTTGCCACCTCTCTGATGCCAATGAACTTGTGTTCAGCAGTCTGTATTAGGAGTTCAAGACTGAAGGTGAAGGTCAAGGACCTAAGGAAGCATGCGGGGATACAAACACAGAAACCTTGGTGGTTTCAGTTTTATATCGTCCCACTGGTAGAAAAGTGCCGCCTGCTGCCTGCCTGCCTTTCCTTAGTTGAGAACCTATGAAGATGAGTCACACAGCAGACCCTGAAATACGGTATGCTCACTATGGCAGTTGGAGCTGGGTGACTGGGAGGGAGACTTATTACTGTCAAAGCCTCATGCACTAGACAAGCTCTTTCAGACAACTCCCCTGTCACAGGGAGGGTGACACTCACCGACAGAGAGGCCAAGCCCACATGTGATCATTTATCATGTAATACCACAGGAACGTAGAAGACTGTGGTTCTCCAAAGGTTCATTTCAGAAGGAAGAAAGCAAGCTCCTCGACAGGGGTAAGGACAGGAAAATTTGATGAAACAAGCTACCCCATATCAACTGATTCCTGTTTGGATAAACATAGACCCTTGCCTTGCAATGTGGAAATCCTATTAATACAGCAGTGTTAATATTAGTGTGTACTTTTGACGAGTAAAATCTGTACTGTGAGGGTCAGTCCCCAGGCAACAACTGGATTCCTGTGGTATTCCTGATGCACAATTGGATGATTGTGAGTGAGGAGGAAGCAGGAAAGCCCACTGGAGAGATGGCTTAGCGGTTAAGGCGCCTGCCTGCAAAGCCTAAGAACACCTGTTCAAGTCTCCAGGTCCCATGTTTAGCCATACAGAAAAGTGATGCAAGTGTGCAATGTTGCACATGTGCACAAGGGGGCGCATGTATCTGACAGGCCCCATTCTCTGCCTCTCTGCCTCTTCCTCTCTGTCTCTCTTTCTCTTTTCAAAAAAAAAAAAAAAAGGACAACTGAACTGTGAATGATTATGAATGTGAAAATGTGAAAGTTTACACAGCATGAAGAGTTGAGGCCAGGAATGACTAGACAGAAAATACCGTTCACAAGCACTTATACACTGGTACCCAATCTAACTAATAAAACTCAATAATTTTGATAACTCCGATTTCTTCCTACTAACTAAAACTCAACCTGGCAAAAGCACAATGCTCCTGCTGGCACCGTGAAGCTCTGTGGGGTCACACTGAACTTCCAGCCTCTTCTCCCATCTTCTCAGCTTCATGGGACTCCAGATGGCAGCACTGTGGAGTCTTAATGAAAGGTAATCAAGTTAAGGAATGGTGGGAGAAATGGGCTTCAGAATGAAGACATATAACCTTCATTTCTAGCGACTTAAGAACGTGAAGTCACCACATAAGGGAAACCTATAAAAATGTAAGAAGGTGTTCTGGTTTGGATCTGAAATGATCCCCCAAAGCTCATGTGTTAAAAGCTAGGTCTCCAAAGGAGCAGTGTTCAAAGGTCAGAGGTGGGATTTTGGGGGGCTGATTGGGTCATGGGGATTTTAATGTGCTATTGAGAGATGGTGGACACTTTAGGAGGTGGGCTTAGAGGGAAGGAGTGAGTACTGGAGTGCTCGCTCTAGAAGGATTATTTTTTTGTCTTTGTCCCTTACATTCACTCATTCTCTCACTCTCTCTCCCTTCTTCCCTCTCTCTCTCCTTCCTTTCTGGTCACCATGATGTGAGGAGCAGCTTTGACATACTGTGTGCTCCTAACTTTCACATCTTCCCTCCCCAACACAGGCACAAACAACAGAACCGAAGACCAGACACTGAAACCTCCACAAGAACAAGCCCAAACCAAAGCTTTCCTTCTTGTAACTGATTTTTGTCACTGCGACAGAAATGTGACTAACAGGGTCAAGGTCCTACTTCCGAACACGTTACCACTGAAGACAGACAGAATGTGGCATCCCCAAATATACTTCTCTGGTACACTGATGATTTTGATCCACGTGAACTTGAACAGGAGCCGCTTCAGAAAGGGCAGTTTTGCTCTTCCATGTGAAAGACACTCTCCTTATACCAGGAAGAAAGAAATATTTCTACCTCTAGAGATGTGGAACCAAGGGAACACTTGCCTGCTGATCTTGATAAAACAACTGTCTTCCTTTGGCCATACATATTTCAAGTACTCGTCTACAACTGCCTCTGTCTGTTCAACCTAGTATAACTCAGGTCTTACTAACTTTGAATTTTCATTTTTCTACAGGACCTCCCAATGCCCTTGTAAAAATCTCTATCCTTTCTCCTATTAGTCTGTCTATGCCAATGTAACTCTTAGGCTCAGCTGGAAACCTGAGGGCAGAGGTACAGTTTTTTACCATCCTTGACACAAATACAAAACTCAGTTACCCACTGGTTTCCTGGTCAGTCTTGACGTGCACAGTTATTTCTTCCTGATCATCATTATTTTTCAACTGGATCTCAGGAAAGTAGATTCATTTAACTTTACTTCATGTCCTACTCCCTTTTATTGAGTTCATTATTTTGCTTACAAAAAATAGTATAGGAAGTGCCAGTGAAACTCCAATCAAAACTAGTAACTAGAGCCTCGTTCATCAAATTAGTTCCCATCTGTCTATGTTCTGTCCACCCAAGTGGAATCATACTTGCCTATTATATAGTTTGTAGTACCTCTGCATGAGCTTTAAAAAGCCAGTTATCCACTTTGTTTTTTAACTTTATAGAGTACAACACACTCATGTAACCTTCACATTATTTCACAATAGGATTCACATTAAAATGCTGCGAGCCCCTGGCTAATCTTCCATTCGTGAACATGCTGCAGTTCACTGACTCAGCCCCCTGGTGAAGGGCATTTGGGTAGCAAGTGCTGGCTAGTGTCACGAGATCAGGCATACATTAGTTCATCGAATCCCCAGTCTTTTAAGACTGGATTTTTTGCTTTCATTTTTCACTGAGAAAATAGAAATAAAAACATCCGGTCACCTGTCCAAGATCACAAAGCTCTACGTGTAGCATCGACTAAAGCACGAGAGGTAACCAGCTTTGTGGGCAAGTATGCTACCATTGAGCCACAGCCCTTATCTGATTTTGTACTTCTGCATAATAAATGAAGATTTATTTGCTCCTACCCTTGGTCAACAGTAGGAAAAGTAAAGTTCTTCCCTTGACCCATCAGAACAAGTTCTTAGTTGAACTGTAAACATAAAACATTTTTTTTTTTTTTTTTTTGAGAGAGAGACATGGAGAGAGAGGGAGAGGAAGACAGATAGAGATGGGCGTGCCAGCAGCCTCTCAGCTGCTGCAAACGAAATCCAGATGTGTGCGCCCCCTTGTGGTCAAGTGCGGCATTGCGCCCTTGAGTCCCTTTGCATCTGGCTAAACGTGGGACCTGGAGATTGGAACCAGTGTTCTTAGGCTTAGCAGGCAGGCGCCTTAACTGCTAAGCCATCTCTCCAGCCCAATAAACAACATTCTTAATATTCTTATTTGCAATGGAAGACATGTACTCAGTGGCTGGGCAGATAGCTCAGCTGGTCAAGTACTGGCCTTGCAAACATAAGTACTTGAGTTCAATCCTTAGGAGCCATACTAAAAAAAAAAAAAAAAAAGCCAGGCATGGTGGCACTCATTTTTAATGCCAGAGCTAGGGCGATGGAGACAGTCTACACTAATTGGTGAACTCTAGACCAATAAAGACCATATTAGAAAAGAAATGATGGCTTGTGCCTAAGGAACAATACCTGAGGTTGTTCTGTGGCCAGTACACGCACACAACATACACACATTCATATATGCACAAACACACAAGATTTTCTTCTAATGTAAATGTGGGAACCAATTTAGTGGACACCTCTGAAAACTGCAGCATGTGTCTATCTGCGCAGACTACCTCTTCAGGGTCTGAGTGTTAAACTTTACCAGCTATTACAAATTGTTTCAAAAAGAGTTGTAGCACAGCTTGAGAGAATCTATTGTTCCACAACCAGGTCAACTTTAGTACTGTTAGGATTCTAATTTTTTTTTTCCAGTTTGCTGGCCTTATATGGCATTTTTTCATATATATTAGCCACTAATACTTTCTCTTCGGTCAAATGGTTGTTTATGTGCCTATTAGATTCTGGCTTATGATTATTCATTTGTGGGATTTTTTTTAATGTTCTGGAAATCCAACCATTTTCACATATGTGTCATCCTCCTTCTCATAATTTATAGTCTAATAGTATATTTTGATAAGTTGATGCTCAATTAATTTATTTGTTTGGGAGAGAGAGAGAGAGAGAGAGAGAGCGAGCAAGAGAGAGAAGGTGCTACAGGGCCTCCAGCCACTGTAAACGAACTCCAGGTGCATGCACTACCTTATAATCTGGCTTATGTGGGTCCTAGGGAATCGAGCCTGGGTCCTTTGGCTTTGCAGGCAAGCACCTTAACCACTAAGCCATTCTTCCAGCCCAATACTCATAATTTTTTGGTTTATTTTTCATTTCTTTATTTTAGAGCGACAGACAGACATAGAGAGAAAGAGGCAGAAAGAGAGAAAAAGAGAGAGAGAGAGAGAGACAGACAGACAGAAAATGGGTGTGCCAGGGCCTCCAGCCACCTTGTGCATCTGGCTTACATGGGTCCTGGGGAATAGAGCCTCAAACTGGGGTCCTTAGGTTTCACTGCTTAACTGCTAAGCCATCTCTCCAGGCCCATAATTTTTAAAAACTATATTTTATTTATTTATTTAAGAGAGAGGGAGACGGGGGAGAGAATGGGCATGCCAGGGCCTCCAGCCACTGCAAACAAACTCCAAATGCATGTGCCCCCTTGTGCATGTGGGTCCTGGAGAATCGAACTGGGATCCTTTGGCTTTGCAGGCAAACATCTTAACTGCTAGGCCATCTCTCCAGTCCCCAATGGTCATAATTTCAATGCAGCCATTAATTAGTGGTTTCCCTTAAGATTTGGATATCTTTTGTACCTTAGCAAATTTTCCCATATCTAAGAATAATATATATTCCTTTTAAAAATATTTCATGCATTTATTTATTTACGAGAGAGAGAGAAAGAGAGAGACAGAGAGAGAGAGAAAGGAAGAGGCAGAGCGAAAGAGAGAATGGGCGTGCTGGGGCCTCTAGCCAGTGCAATTGAACTCCAGATGCATGCATCACCTTGTGCATCTGGCTTACGTGGGTCCTGGGGAATCGAACTGGGGTCCTTAGGCTTCACAGGCAAATTCCTTAACCGCTAAGCCATTTCTCCAGCCCTATTTTCCTTTTCTTAAATAACTGGCCTGAAATCGTTTGCTCTGACATGCAGTGAGGCTGTTTTGATACTCCTATTGTGTTTGGGGAGGGCACATTGTCTCAAAAGCTTTCTTGTTCATCTTGATTACCAGATAGGCAAAATGGGATTTATTCTGAAAGCATTTCAAGTTTGAAACATAGTGTAAGGAAAATAGAAAGCAGAACTTACTTTGCTCTAGGTTGATGAACTAATCCAGGAATTTCTTTATTAGTTTTAAGTCTTGCATTTGAGCTGGCACTTTTTTCCTGAAACAGAAAGAAGCACATGCGTGAGAGACAAGATGAGAATCTGCAATGAACCAGTAACATGAATGACATCACAGCAGTCTTCATTCTGCCGGAACCCTGTACCACGGCTGCTTACAAAGGTCCTGGCAGAGAACTCGCCGCACATTTGAACAGGGAACACTGCAATGAGGAGAGGCATTCACCTTACAAGAGGTACGAGTCTGTTTAGACAGTAACACGCAGCCAATGTTTAATCCTTGATTTCTAGTACTAGTGAATCCACAGAAGAGTCTGGTGTCAACAAGAGGAGCTGCAGTACAAGCACAGCCACTGTCTGTCCAACGTGCCCAGGTTCCCTGGCTTCAGGGTCGTCACCGAGACATAAAGTCTGCAGAAGGCTGTGGCTGGAACAAGAGCAAGAACATGACTACAAATAACTAGTAGTTTTACCCCACAATAAATTTGGGGATTGAATTCTATTGGATAAATAAAATTCAATATTAGCCTGTACTTAAGAACTGCTTCTTTGCGTTTAGCCTGACACGATTTTTGTACTTTCAGCACCAGCCATACGGGAACGAAAAGTACTCAAGTCTTAAAGTGCCAGTATTTCAGTAAGCAAACTATCTCAACAGGACAACTGCTTTGTGTTCTAGAAGAAACAAAGTGCCATATAGTTAGCTTGCAAAACAGACTCTTAAAGTGAAAAGAAACAGAATTCTGAACTAGTTAATAGGTGACTAAAGATACTCAAAGAACTTGAGAGGTATGGCCAAATTTTAAGACCACATATATGGTTAGAAACTAAATACCACTGGGCCAGCTCAATATTCTAACCACATGTGGAGCGAGGTGGGATGACACAAAACAGATGGTCCCCAAACTCTTGTGTTCATGTTTGTTCTAGGACAGCAGACATCATTTAAGTCAGTGAAATTCTAATAACTCATATGCTGGCTGGTATTTGCCCTTAGACATGAGCTGATCTGCATAACATTACAACTCTAAAAATATGGTAATTTTGTTTCTGTTCTAGAAAAATACACAATTATCATTTCCTGTAGTTCATTTTACCCTTGACACTAAAACTAAGAATGTCTCATGAATATTTACGAAATATAAAGTAATCACAGGTCCCTCTCCTGAGGTAGACAGGTGATACCAGCTAACTATTGGATCTTTTATAAAACAGGTGGGAAACATTAGCACACTAATGTACTGGCTGTGGAGGGCAGGGCTCATGTCCTCTTTTGGGACCGTGCTGCCCAACAATGCCCAGGAGCTTCATGGACGGTGCTCAGCACATCGTGGCAGAATGAACAAACCATACCAGTAGATGAATGGCTTCTTGTTAAACCTTAAGGAAGCAGATCGTGCTAATGAAGTCTCTGCAGAACTGGCGGTATGGGTTCCTTCCAAGTTGAACACTTTCTCCTTTAAGCTGAATATCCTCTTAAACACTGAAATGGGCAGATATGACAGGGCAGAACTTGATCTTTTCCTCTGTACTCACACAATTTCCTACTTTAAAAATTATTTATTTATTATGAGAAAGAGAGAGTGAGAGCTAGAACGAGAGAGAGAGAGAGAGAGAGAGAGAGAGAGAGAGAGAGAGAGAGAGAGAATGGGTGTGCCAGGGCTTCTAGCCACTGCAACAGACTCCAGACGCATGTGCCACCTTGTGCATCTGGCTTACGTGGATCCTGGGGAATCGAACCTGGATTCTTAGGCTTCACAGGCAAATGCCTTAACCATTAAGCCATCTCTCTGGCCCTCCTAAATTCTTTGAACTCAAGTGATAGACCATAATATTTAACATTGCAGAAGCAGGAAAGCATCTTCTCTTTCTTATAATTGAAATGTTATAAAACTGCAGCACATTTATATTCAATTTATTAAAATCTACCTTCATAATTCATTGTCCATCAAAATTCCTTTGGAAAACCACTGATGTACTTGTCAAGATCAAACTTTCGAGCAATAGAGGCTCAATGGACAAAAACTTCCTATTATTCATTAAAATGCCTTGATTCACCCTGTAAGTTATCATTCACCAAGACTATCAGTATCAATTTGCTATCACTTAGTTTAAGTTAGACACTATTCTAAGTGATTTATATACATTTTCACATAAATATGTATGTGCTCAGTTTTGTGTCTCCAATACTTCTCTAAGTTTGGTTCCATTTCTATCACCATTTTGCCCATTTTTTTTTTTGAGACAAGGACTCACTATATATTTCAGTTCAGGCTGGTCTTGAACTCTCAGTCCTCGTTACTCAGTCTTCCAAATGTGGGATTTCAGGTTTGCATTACCATGCTGAGCCCTTGTCCCCACTTTAACTATTAGCAAACTGAGGTATTGAGAGTTGAATTGATCTGAGATTACACAATTACTAGTAACATCAGGATTAGCACCCATTTAACCATTAGACCACAAGTTCTAGAGCTTTTTAGAAACAACACTCGTTTACTTATAGTCTTCAAAATTTGACACATTTCCTTATATAATATGAAGACAACAAAAGCCCACATTGGGGCTGGAGAGATGGCTTAGCGGTTAAGGCACATGCCTGAAAAGCCTAAGGATCCAGGTTCGATTCTCCAGGTCCCACATAAGCCAGATGCACATGGTGGCGCATGCATCTGGAGTTCATTTGCAGTGGCTGGAAGCCCTGATGTGCCCATTCTCTATCTCTCTCTCTCCCTCTCTCTCTCATTCTGTAATAAATAAATAAAAATAAATCTTAAAAAAAAAAAAGCCCAAATTGGTTGAAATCCACATCCATCTCATCATAAAACTTCTTGATTGAAGCTGCCAAATGTGATGGATACAAAGTTTTCCAAAATTCTAGTTTTTGGTTCAAGTTTGAATTTTATCATTGGCAACAAAACTTGTCAGGTATCTTCCTTAAAATGAGAGGCTCTCTTCATTCATTTGAAGAAATGATGTGCCAAATTCTCAGGATAGCGCAATTAAAAAGAATTGTGGGTCTGGAGAGATGGCTTAGCTGTTAAGCGCTTGCCTGTGAAGCCTAAAGACCCCAGTTCAAGGCTTGATTCCCCAGGACCCATGTAAGCCGCCAGATGCACAAGGTGGGCACATGCATCTGGAGTTCATTTGCAGTGGCTGGAGGCCCTGGCACACCCATTCTCTTTCTATTTGACTCTTTCTCCCTCTGTCTGTCACTCTCAAATAAATAATAATAAAAAAGAAGAATTTTTAATTCAGCTTGCAACTCAATTGCAAACATGCTTTTCTTTATAATAAGCATTCTAGTTGGGTATGCAAAAGAAATGCTTTAAGTACATTTCTTGCTTTATTGCAAGACTGCCAAAAAGATATGCATTCAAGCCACAAGACTGAATGAAATTACATTTGTATTCCTTCATCAATGGCATTCTTAAGTGAAAATGTAAGTTATTTTTCTGCCAAGCCATGATGAGAGCATGGTGAGTATATGAGTATGGTATTATTCCTTTTGTTGTTGTTGTTACCATGAAATACCTGGAGCTGGGTAATTTGTAAAAAACAGTTTCTTTGACTTAGCTTAGTTTTGGAGGCTGAGAGTCCAAGACAGCCTCATCTGTTTGCTTGCAGTGAGGGAGCCCTTGAATGTGTGAGAAAACCATGCAGAATCGGAAAGCTCTGTGACGTGTGTGGGGTATCCTGACCATGCCAGTCTGCTCTTGAGAGAATTAGATGATTCTATGACCTCAACGTGAATTCCTTCAGAGAGCGGTGTCCTTGGCCCAATTACCTCTTACTTCACACAAGAGCCCATCTCTTAAAGGCTCCCAACAATGCTACACCAATGCCATGCCGCTAGCTTAGGAACCGTGAGAGGCAAACCATATCCAAAGCACAGAAAGTACAAGTGAGGTTTCATGACATGTCGCCATGTCTCCAGTGGATGGTCCTCACAATAGCTACAGAAGCTATTACCAGTGTGAATCTAAACACAGCCAAAAGGACAAATAGATCCTTTGCATGACTGGGAAAATTACCTTGACAGTTCCTTGAGGAAAGTCTTAGGGAATTTAAAGGGTTATTGACCACCCTTTGACCATAGTTCATCTCTGCTTGTATAAAAAAAAATTCCTATGGATTGCTTAATTATGCTAGACACCTTATTTTTAAAAATTATCTTATTGGAATAAATTTATTTTCCATAAAACGTCACTACTAGAACAGTACAATTAAATGTATACAAAATGTGTAGATTACCCCATCCTGTCTTAATATAGTCCCATCATTCCAAAAAGGTTTCCTTACAACCATTTGTAGTTAACTCCTGTTTTTGTCTATAGATGCTGGCAATTCCTGATCTGCTTTCTGTACCCATAAATTTGCATTTTCTAGATTCACATAAATGGCATTATACCATCTGCCACCATTTCTGTCTGGAAGTTTTCACTAGGTGTAATGTTTCTGAGCTTTATCCATATTGCAGTATATATCATAACTTCATTTATTTATCTTTGATTACTCTACCACTGCATGGGTATGCCATGTTTTGTTTGCTTATCCATTACTTGATGGACACTCAGATTATTTTCAGTGTGTGGTTATTCTGAATAACGAGCATTCACGTATCAACCTGCAAAAATGTGTCTTCATTTCTCTTGTGTGGATTCCTAGGAGGAGAACTATTGGGCTGTACAGCGAGTCTTGTTTTTAAGATGTTGCCAAGATCTTTTCCAATGTGGCTGCATCATTTTACATTCCCATCAATAATGCATAAAGTACTTATATATTTGCTGGCTGTCTGCATTTGTCTAAGGAAGTCACTTTTATATTTGTTTATAAACTTAATTAACTTCTACTTTGGGATTTGTTTGTTGGGGACAGAGAGGTTAAAAATGATTTGCCTTTTTACAAGAGGAAGGACGGAAGAAAAGAAACAGCAAAAGAGTGGGCTGGAGGGCATGAGAGAATGGAGGTTGATGGTGGAGACTTGTGGTCACTGCTGGAAGCAGTTGAGGTGAGGCGGATCAGTGGGTGGGGGATGGAAGAGCTAAGAGCCAGGAGACACCTGGATGGCTCCCGGAATAGAAAAGCAGAATTGAGTTGTGTGATGATGAAAAAGGCAAGAAAAATATTGTTTGCCCTTAGAACACAAAAATGATTTTAATAGTATTTGGCCCTTATAAACTGAGTCCTCTACATAATATCGACTGGAAACAAATGGGGCTAAGATGAAGGTGCTGGAAAGGGTAGGCTTGTTTTTCATGATCCTTTCATCTGCACTTGAATCAGAACCCTCTGGGGTGTTAGAATACAGACTCCTAGACCTATCAGGACATCCTGGAGATGAGTCTCTATAACAGAGAGGCCCAGGAATCTGCAACTAAAATTGGAGTCCTCTGTGATTCTTTAAAAAGTTCCAGGACTGGGGGCAAGATTGCTCAGCTGCTGAAGGGCTTGCCTTGCAAGGATGAAGAAGATCTGAGTTCCAGTCTCAGCACCCACATAGAAGCTGGGAACATTGGTGCATGCCTGTAATCCTAGCACTGGGGAGACCCAGACAGGAGACTCTCTGGAGCTTGCTGTCTATCTACTTTATCTGACTTATTGAGAGAGAGAGAGACAGAGAGACAGAGAGAAAGAGAGAGAATGGGTGTGCCAGGTTCAGTCAGAGACGCTGTCTCAAAGAATAAGGTAGAGCATGATTGAAGATCATGTTCTGGCCTTACCTCTGGCCTTCTGGTTCTGTAGAGATGCCTTGAAGTCAACATAGAGACCACCAAGACAGCATGCCTTTAACTTCAAAACTTGTGGGCTCTATCAGTTGAAAAATGCATTGATTTTTTTTTTTTTAAATGTTGGCATACTATTGTCAGGAAGTGACAAGCTTATCTAAATAGCAAGTAAAACAAAATTGCCTTTTGCTTGGACTAATTTTCTTTCTTTATGAACACAGTGCACTTGTCATGTCAGAGTAAACTTAGGAATTCCCTTCTTAGTTCCTCTGACGTAGAAAAGAGGCCAAACAACTGTATTAATGCTGCTGCCAAGAGCGTCCCCAAACCCTGTAGCACCTCTCAAAGGAAAAGTGAGAATGAGCAGTTTCCTTAAAACCTTCCCTCAAATCTCACCTGAGAGCTGAAGGAGGTGGCACCATGTCCAGGACACTGAGAGAAATCACCCTATCTGTAGGAATGGAGAGGGGTGGAACTTCTTTCCCCTGTTATGTCTTTGTCTCTTTTGTCTTACTCAGGTTGAGAGAACTTAGACAGGTCCTTTTGCTAGTTGGTTCTGGGTTGAAAGTGGGGAAAATTCTCCTGTTTTCTATCATCCAGAAGAAGGGAGCTCTTGTTAAAAAATAATTAATTTTTATTATTTCATTTTTGAGAGAGGGAGAAAGGCAGAGAGAGAGACAGAATGGATGTGCCAGGGCCTTTCAGCTGCTATGAACAAATTCCAGATATGTGCGCTCCCTTGTCGCACATGTGTGACATTGCGTGCTTGTATCACTTTGTATCTGGCTTATGTGGGGCCTGGAGATTCGAACATGTGTTCTTAGGCTTTGCAGGCAAGTGCCTTAACTACTAAGCCATCTCTCCATCCCAGGGGAGTTCTATCTTACCTAGACATCCCAGGGGTCAGGAAAAAAGTTGTGAGGTTTGGAGTAAAAGGCACAACTCCTGGGATTGCTAAATAAGACTGCTCAAAGGGTTTGCTCTGATACATATACTCTGTGTGCATACCGATGTGTATGTGTGTATGTTCATTTGAACCATGGCATTTTGGAAAGTTCATGAAAACTCAAAAAAGTAGATAGTGTGGTAACTGTAATCAGGATATATGGGCTCAGACATACATGTTTAAAAAATAGGAACACATGCACATGCAAAATAAATAATTATTTCATCTGTGAAGATGGCTCGGTTGGTAAAGCACTTACTATGAAAGCATGATAGCTGGAGTTCATATCCCAGCACCAGATAAATTATAGTCATGGTGCATACTGGTAACTCCAATGCTCAGGAGGCAGAGGAAGGCAGATCCCCAGGCAGGCTCACTATATAGACTACCCAAAGGTCAACTCTGGGTTCATAGAGAGAGACTTTGTCCTTAATAAATAAGGTGGAGAGCAATAGAGGAAGACACCCAATGTCCGCCTCCCCCTCTGGCCTTCATATGTACAGTTGCACATGCAACCCCCACACATGTGTGTCTACAAATACACACCCCCCCCACACACACTTCACACAGTTATTTCAGCTCATGGAGAGTACTGCCTAGAATGCAATCTCTAATCTTATTCAATGTTGCATATTTGGTTTCTCAAATGGTTTTAACATCAGATAAGACATCATCATCCTTCAGATACTCTGTTTTCTCCATGCTGGTGATTGTCCGAGACACTTTCACTTCTCCAGAACTACTGTGTGCTTACAAATGGAAAGGCTTACACCATCAGGAACAGTTATAATCTCGGGCAACCTGTGTCAAGACAACATAAAGCCAAAACCCATTATAATGACTCATCCAGGGACAGTTTCAGACTTAATAGTATTTTGTTAGAATCATTTAGTTATGATGAAGTGGGAAAATAAAATTTCAGCTTTTGCTTTTTTGGTTTTTCAAGGTAGGATCTCACTTTGGTCCAGGCTGACATGGAAGTAACTACGTAGTCTCAGGGTGGCCTTGAACTCAAGGTGATCCTCCTACCTCTGCCTCCTGAGTGCTGGGATTAAAGGCATGTGCCACCATGCCTGGCTAATTTCAGCCTTTTGGACATTCATTTTATATAAATGAAATGTTGTCTGTCACATATCTCATTTTATATCATACAAATGTAAGACAAGGCAAATCAATTTTAAAGCCTGTATTAGTTTTTAAAAATACTTTATTTATTTGAGAGAGAGAGGAAGAGGCAGAGAATAGGTGTGCCAGGACCTCCAGCCACTGCAAACGAACTCCAGACACATGCACCCCCTTGTGTATCTGGCTTACGTGGGTCCTGGGAAATTGAACCGGGGTCTTTAGGCTTCACAGGCAAACACATTAACCACTAAGCCATTTTCCCAGACCCGCTTATATTATTTTTAATGCAGTGGCTTCTTAAGGTAGACTGGAAATATTAAATAAATTAATCTTAAAAACAAAACAGTCATAAAAAGTAGCCTAAAACACATTTGACTGCACATCAATAAACTTAGAACAAAACCATTAAGTACTATGTCAGTAACTAAAAGAAACAAGCTATATTGTCAATTCCACTGGCTATTGAAAGTTAAGGATATTTTTAAAAGTTGATGTTTCTCCAAGTTTCTCAAGGAAATATTAAATATTCATGAAAAGATCAACTAAGTTGGAAGAACTATATCTGATATTTGCTCAAGGTACATAGTTAGTTAGAAAAAGGTAAAATTGTTATATGCAAAAAACAACCCCCTCTTAGTGCTGGAGAGATGGCTCTGTGGTTAAGGTACTTGCCTATAAAGCCTAATGATCAAGGTTTGATTCCCCAGTACCTATGCAAAGCCAGATGCACAAAGTGGAGCATGCACCTGGAGTTAGTTGACAGTGTTTTAGAGGCTCTAGTGCACCCATTCTCTCTGTCTGTCTCTCTTCTATTTCTCTCTGCTTGCAGATAAATAAATAAATAATATTTTAAAAAAATAACCCCAAGTATCAGGAGGTTAAGAGAATGTAAATTTATCTCTTATACATGAGACATATTTAGTGCAGGATCAAGGAGACTCTATTTATCACAGCCACTTAGGGACTCAGACTAACAGAGGACCCACAACAACATCAGCTTTCAAAATCACCATGGCTAGAAAAGCGAAAATTAAATGCTTCTATTTACTTGACCAACATATCTTATTGGACATCTAAATTCAAAAGGAGACAAAACACAATCTTACTATGTGTTTGGCAGTAGGGTTGGCATATTTATAGATAGCCCACCATAATGATATATTTTTTAGTGCATATATTTCTTGATTATAGAACTATCTAACATAGTTCTAACAAAGAGCTCTCCCGTTCTGAGTAACTTCATTTATATTAACATATGTATGTTTCATAGGACTATGGAAAAACTTTATTAGACATTTAAACTGGGGCAAAATGCCATTCAGAGCTTAGGATTCAAATCAGGCTAAAAGTACTTAGGTGACTGTAGTGGTTAGCCGTAGTAAAGTATGCCAAATGGACTCTGGATATAACAGCATCTGTAGTTTATATATTTTTAAAAACTACATATACATGCACACACCACCATAAATCCTCCACTTCTTTTTCCTTTCCAACATATGGGAATGGGGATCCCACCCACTGTGATTCCTAACAACAAGAACAATGGAATTCAGCTATCAACAATGACCCCCCCCCATGCCTATGAGACTGCATTAAAAGCCAATGAGCACAAAACAAACAGAATTTAGAAAGCTAGATTTTTCTGGTGGGTAAAAATGTAGCCAAAAAGTATAGTGGGCTGGGGAGATGGCTCAGCGAATCAGAGTGCTTGCCGCACAAGCACCAGGATCTGAGTCACATCTGTAGCACCCACATTAAAAGCCAGGCCTGGTTGTGCAGGCCTGTAATCCCAGCATCGAGGGGGGACAGACAGGAGGATTTCTGGGGCTCTTTGATCTAAGCAAAACACTGAGAGCTTCAAGTTCAGTGAGGGACTTGTCCCAGGGAAATAATGTTTGAAAAAGTAATAGTGGATGCCCGACATCTTCCTCTGGCCTCTGCACTCATGCACAGGGCTGGAGGGTAGGGTATGAATCTGCATATATATATGCACACATCGTTTGTGAATGCACACAAACCACACACACATACACGCAAATACACACTAAAAAGTTGACAAAATATCAGAACAAAGAAACATGTCATCCACATGGTTTTACTATTTTAACAAATTAAAAGCCACCATTTGTACAGAATGAACCAAAATCTTCACACCGCTGAGAAATTGCAAATGCCAAAATTAAAAACGAAACTTAAAAGAGTCCAGTTTTTTGAAGGTATTCTTTTTAAATTGCATTCAGACACATTGTCTTCCTAAACTGGCTGGACACATGCACAACTCTGTTGAGTTCCAAAGCTGTCAGAGCATCTGTATTCATCTCCTACTACTCTTATGACAAATTAATTTAAGTATAGTGACTTAAAGCAAAACACATTTATTATCTTTCATTTCTGGAGGGCCAATCTGAGATTGGTCCACAGGAGCATCTCCTTCCTGGTGGCTCTAGGAGAGATTCTGCTCCCATGCCTTTTCTAGCTTCTACACTCTTTTTTCACCTTTAAGGCAGAAGTGTAGGATTCACCCCATGCTTCTGTTTTCTTTCTCTAGCCTCCGTTCCATGGGGGCTAGATTCTTACAAGGATCCTTGTAAGGGTGACACACTCACCTCCAACTAATGCAAGATAATGTCAAGATCCTTAATTTAATCACACCTGCAAAGTCCCTTTTAACATATTTATAGGTTCCAGAGATTTGGCCATAAATCTCTTTGGGAAGAGATATTATTGAGCTTACTGTGTCTTCTGGTTTTCAAAGACTCATTCATTCCACATGCAAAACACATTCCCTGATCCCAAGGTTCACCAAATTCTCAAGCCATCACAACATAAACCCAAGTCTCAAATCTCACCTAAGTCTCAAGTCTCATTATCTAAGTGATCTAAAACAAGCTGGCTGATACTCTAACTATAATCCACCTTAGGGCAGAATTCCTTTCTATCTATGAATTTATATAATTAGAAACCCGCTTATCTGCTCCCAGTATACAATAATGGACATGCATACCATGACAATCATGAGATGTAAGTATTGCCATTTGAAAGAGGAGAAAACCAAGAAGAAAGGGGGTGGGGATGGGAGAGGCAATCACCAACCCAAATGATTTCCAAAGCCAACTCCACATTTTTAGGTATGTATTACAGCAGTACTGTCTTTAAAGGCACCAAAATCCATAGTTTCCCATTGCCACTTCCTCATGGTAAGACACAGACATGTCACAGTTCTAAGGAAACTTTATCAGGCTATCTTCTTTCTGGACATTCTAGAACAAAATCTGTTTCCCTCACTTTTCCAACTTCTAGAAGCTCCTAACTCTACCTTCAAAGTCAACATCTTGGCCCCTCTCCTTCCTGACCTCTGCTTCAGTCCTTGTATTTTTATTATTCTTTCTTTCTTCCTTCCTTCCTTCCTTCCTTCCTTCCTTCCTTCCTTCCTTCCTTCCTTCCTTCCTTCCTTCCTTCCTTTCTCCCTTTCTCCCTTTCTCTTTCTTTCTTTCTTTCTCTCTTTCTCTTCTCTCTTTCTTTCTTTCTTTCTTTCTTTCTTTCTTTTTCTTTCTTTCTTTCTTTCTTTCTTTCTTTCTTTTTCATTTTCTTCATGTGAGAAAGAGAGAGAGAGGAAGAGAGAGAAAAAGAGAGACAGAGAGTGAAAGAGAGAGAGAGAGAGGGCCTCCAGCCACTGCAACCAAACCCCAGATGCATGAGCTACTGTGTGCATCTGGCTTACGTAGGCCTTGGGGAATTGAACCCGGGTAATCAGGCTTTGCAGGCAAGTGCCTTAACTGCTAAGCCATCACTCTAGCCCATATTTTGTTTTTTTTCTAGCCATTGTTAGAAAACCATTGTCCTGCCCCCATGTTAAAATAGCACTTGTGATTATAAAAGGCCCACATGCATAATGCAGGACACTTTCCCATGTCAAGAGCCCTGATTTAAGTCTTATTTGTAGTCCCTAGTCCCCTGTAGGGTAATACTCACAGATTCTTAAGGATTAAAATGTGCATACTGGGGAGAATCATTATGCAGTCTACCACCCCTGCAAACTCACTCCTCAGAGGCCCAGTGACTATCAAAACCAAATCCGTGGATTATGGTATAAAGTACATAGGGACAGAAACATGTCTCAAGTACCAAGGGAAAACCATAGTGGAGACACCTAGTAATCCATTCTCATTGAAATCACTATTTAATGGTACTTATGCACCAGATCATACAAGGAAACCAGAGTTTCAAGCCCTATCCACTAAACGTAAACAAGAAAGTAAACAGGCAATTTTAAAAGAAGATGTTGGGCTGGAAAGATGGCTTAGTGATTAATGTGCTTGCCTATAAAGCCAAAGGACCTAGGTTCGATTCCCCAGGACCCACGTACGCCAGACACACAGGTGGTACACATGTCTGGAGTTCATCTGCAGTGGCTGAAGGCCCTGGCACATCCATTCTCTATCTGCCTCTCTCTCTCTGATTCTTTCTTTCTCTCTCTCTCAAATAATGAGAAAAATAAAATAATATTTTTTAAAAGGAAGTTAAGAAAAAGAAAAAAAAAAGAAAGAAAGAAAGATGTATTGGAAGAAGCACTTGGACCAGACCAACCCAGAGGAGGGGCTTTGGGAAGCTTTGTGAAGTATTCAGGCAGGTTGGGCCTTGGAGTGGGAGGGGTGTGGACACTGGCATACAATGGTGATACTTTACTGAGATCCTCACAGTCTAGGATAGCTAAGGATGGGCTGCAGGGTCAGATGGGAGGGGATGAGGCAGGCAAGTTCCTAAGTGGATTGTCTACTAAAACAGGGGAACCACCAAAGGAAGGCGTTTATGATGAAAAGACAGAATTGTGTTTCAAAGATGGACCCAGAGATCATTCAGGTAGCTATGCAAGACGGGCTGAGTCCTGAGAGATTGGATAAGGAGCTGAACTGAGATAAAAGGGACACTGGGACACGATGAAAGTATGGCTTCTGGAGCTTTTCAACTTTCACCTGTGCAACTTTGGGCCGCCTACACAACCTCAGCTATGAAAGGGGAAAAAATGAAGTGCTCACTTCACTGGGTTATTTATTACATAGAAGTATATCAAAGTTTATACTCATAAGGCTGCTTCCCTGGGAATTGAGAGCCAGTGAGTGGCTGCTACCTGGCAGGCACCTTGCTCAGCTTTAGGGATATATATATATATATATAAAACAAACGAGTCTCCTGTCTTCACGGAGAAATTGCAAATGTCAAAAACAAAATCTAAATGCTGAGTGATAATGTAAAATGGATAAAACTTGAGGTCAGCTGCATGTATAATGTGAATGGAAGAGAAAAAGACATTGTTAGAAAGGACAGCCAGATCTTTTGGATTAGCAGCTTTCAGTAGAAAATGTTGGCAACTAAATGAGAAATAAAAGAGGTTTAGGGCTAATGATTAAAACAGTAAAATTTGGATAAAAACAGATGCAATGTCTTCCTTGTTATAAATGTTGTGGTCGTTTGAATTAGCTATCCCCAAATAAACTCATGTGTTCTAAATGCTTGGTCCCCAGCTGATGGCAATTTGAGAGGTGAAGTCTTGCTATAGGAGGTGGGCTTAGGGGTGTTATAGCCAGGTCCCCCTTGCCAGAGTTCAGCTCACTCTCTTGCTGCTGTTTTCCACCTGCTGTGGAAGTCATGTCCAGCCTCTGTTGATGCCACAGTTTTCCTTGCTACCAGGGAGCTTCCCCTTGAGACTGTAAACCAAAATAAATCCTTTCTTCCCATCAGCTGCTTTTGTTCTGGTGCTTTGTCCCAGAAATGAGAAGGTAATTACAAAAAAAATACATAATGAATTGGTATGAATTAGTGGGCAGTGCAAGATACTTTTCTAGACAAGAAAAAGAAAGATGACATGGCTATTCTTGCAGAGGTATGGTGTTTGAAAAAAATGAAACAAGCTTTAGGGCCTCTACCTGGGATGACCTGAATAGTTACAAGAAACTAGAAGAAAGCATGTTCTTTCTAACTGAATTCTTTCTTTCTTTATTTATTTCTTTCTTTTTTATTTATTTAAATTTTTTAAAAAAAAGAGAGAGAGACAGAAAAAAGAATGGACGTTCCAGGGCCTCCAGCCACTGCAAACAAACTCCAGATGCATGCACCACCTTTTGCATCTGGCTTATGTGGGTCCTGGGAAATGGAACCTAGGTCCTTTGGCTTTTCAGGCAAATGCCTTAACCACTAAGCAATCCCTCTAGCTGATCCATTACATTTTAGACAAGGTTCCTCATATATGGCATAGTGCTATGCGTGCAGTGTGGAAGTATCATAGTGCAATGTGGACCCCAATCAATATTCATGTAAGAGGAGGGCAGGTAAGAACCAGCTCACAGGTATGTTGGGCCGACTGTAGAAAAGCACAGGTAGAGGGAACCAGGGAATACCTATCTGATGACCCCATCACCTGAGAAACCTGTTGTGCCCCACAAAATGAAGAAAACTCATCTTGGATTGTAGCTGGAATGGAGTCCAGGGTGGGAAGGAAAGAGAGAAGTTGAGCTGTAAGCCTCTGACATATTCCCATAGGCTTGGGAGAGAAATGATAGATGCTGGAGGAATGTAAAGCCCCTGAAGGGTTCTAAGCAGGGAAGTCACATGACTAGATGTAGATCATGAGTGAGAAGTAGAGGCAGGAAATTTCCTTGGGAGCCTATTGCAATAACCCTGAGGGGAACAGAGGGCTATCCTTTGATGGGCAAAGGCTGTGCAGGGTGAGCTGGAAGTCAGTTGGTAGCAGAGAGTAGAGAGGACTCTGTATAATAGAATGAGAGGAAATTTCAGTTCCTCACTTCTGGAAGTGCTGAAGAGGAGAATGGAAGGGGAGGGCCTGGAAGATGCTGAAATGACAGTCTGCTTTGAGAACAACTCTCTCTGTTGACTAGGACTCTGATAAAAGTGCCAGAAACTCCATCTGACTTACCTCAGTCCCAAAAGGAATGCATTCGATCACCTAACAGGAATGAATTCTGATTCTGTCCATCTCATGAGGTAGTTAAGCAATGCCCTCTCTTTCCATCTTTCAAATTTCCTTATCATGTTAGTGTCACTGATTTCGTGACCCCTGTCAGTCCCAGATTCAACCCTTCAAACTCTGTAGTCTAACAGTCAAGAGTCTTCCCTCTTCCCCCAGTTTCAAGAATCCCAGGGAAACACTGATCATCCCACAGAGCCATGTACCTATTTCTATGGTAGTGGTGGTGGTGGACTCTCTGCAGGAGAGAGACCCTTGATGGGAGAACAGAAGCTATGTCCACCACAGCATCTTCTGTTCATTTGTCTACAGGTTCTTTGCATTAAAAACATTTCTACAGGCTAGGCGTGGTAGCACATGCCTTTAATCCCAGTACTTGGGAGGCAGAGCTAGGAAGATTGTTGTGAGTTTGAGGGCAGCCTGAGACAATACAGTGAATTCCAGGTCAGCCTGGGCTAGAGTGAGACCTTAACTTGAAAAACTAAACTAAAATATCTATTAGGACACATGTGCACACTTAGGAAAAATCCCCATACTATTAAAAATGATAATGCATTCAGCAGAGATCATACATGAAGTGCATATTTTTCACTTAAAAGGGGTTTACGTTTTGAACTGGTTACTTAAAAAAAAAAAAGATTTCGTATTTCCTTTGATTCTATCAAGTTTTAAATTTAACTTTAGAATTTTAGTGAATACAAAACATAAAAATGTATGTGCTTATGAAGTCCCATCTTCCAGCTCTTCTGTTCTTAGTCCTGGCTAATTTTAAGTTAAGCTCCCCACCCCTTGCACATTCTTTTCTCATCAGAAGTCTGAGTAAATGACAAGTTCATGTGTTAATAGAACTACCCCCTTCTGCCTTTAGCTAATACAAATATCAGCTGTACTGCACTGCATTGATTTTACAAAGTGAAAGGAGTTCGTCATTAGACTTATATACAGTCTTGACAGTCAATAATCAAATCTGCATTGTTCCATTATATATATGGACTCTTAGCCCAAGGCTTCTAGGTAAAGACTGGTTTATAGCTATAGTTTAAGTTGAAAAAGCTTTTTATGATTAAAAGTTACAATGCTTAGGCAACAGAGAGCAAGCACCACCCTTTTCCATTGTTTCAGAGAAATGCGCTACCAGAAATGTCTTTATTCTAAACTTATACAAAATTGATCTTGACATATCTTAACAAGAGTGTGCTTAGCCTTGCGTGCCTTCAATTGTTTATCTTTCCAGCCTTTTAGGAACTGCCCAGGAAAGCTCCCTTACTGTATATATTCCCCCAAGACATTTGAGTGCAGTGCCTTCTGTCGGTGGGGGACAGTGATGGGTTCTTGCAGCCCAACAGGATGGCTGTCAGGGAGAGGAAGAGAACAGTATCTGTAGCTAGATTCCTACAGCTCTCACGTCCCACCTTACCTTATTAAGAGGCTTTCCAATTAGGGGCTCGTTCTCTCAGGAGGAGTTTACTAAACTGACCTCTTAGAGAATGATTTCCAACATCTGATCTCGTTCCCTCTGTTCTTCCTAGTCCTTCCACATTCAATAGAAGTAGGCTAGACCAGCATGGGGAACTGGGAAGCAAACAGCATGGTGCTATGGGCTGACACAGTCACAGAGGCCCATGACAGCAAGACCGCCCGGACCCTGCTGTGACCAACGCGGGTGATGGAGATGACCTGTACCAATCCTCTGCAACAGTGGCATCTTCATTTCATCAGCCTTGCAAGACTGTTGGATGTCATCAAGCATCTGGCACCACCAAGAAAAATGCCATATAAGGACAAAAAGGAAGAATAGACCCTATTTGGAGAAAATTCTGAACTATTTCTGGAATTTACCCCCCTCTCAACTATTGATAATCTCCTCCATTAAAGTTTGTTCATAAAACAAGCTGTCCATAACAGTAACGCTTCCAGTGGGTCTCTCTCTCTACATACACACATACCTCACCATACCACACCAAAAATATAAAAAGCTAAATACGGAGCTGGGAAGATGGCTCAGTGGTTAGAAGTGCTTATTGTGAAAGACTTTCTAGTATCCATGTAAATAGAACGGCATGGCCATGCACGTCTGTAACCCCATTTCCCCAGGGGTGGAGACGGTTGAATCACTGGGGCCCTTTGACTGATGAAAATGGTGAAAATGGTAGCTCTAGGCTGAGCGAGAGACTTTGCCTCAAGAGAACAAGTGGATGAGTGACAATAGGACACCCGGCATTCTCCTTTGGTCTGCACACATGTGTATAGGGCATGTGCATCTCACCACACATGCACATCACATGCCACATCATACATACTTTGTACATGCAAACATGCCCCCAAATTAAATTAAAGTGGATGAGTGAATAACAAGTCCATACATGTTTTAAATAACCTGATACATTCTAGTATCTAAAGATGAGACCATGGCCTGAATGGGACACAGGCCTGAACCCTGGAAATGTCCCTGTGATCACTCCTCAGAAACTATGACTACCCTTTCCTACCCATCTTCCAATAATGCCCTCAAATTACGACTTAATCAATGGATGAATCCACTGATTTGGTCAGAGACCTTGTGTTCTCTCAATGATGGCATCTACTTACTAATGGGGGTCAAGGTTTAAATAAGCAGACCTTTAAACATTTCACACCCACACCACAAGAAAGGGAACTGCGGAAATCACTCAGTAAGTTCTTGAGGAATGAATAAGTGAGTATTTGTCCTTGGTTGCTACACTGTTGGACAACATTAATTCCACCCAAAATGAAGCTGAACACAGAAAGGAACTTTGAACGAATTCTGGAACCAAGGCAAGAGGGCTGGTGTTTTTATTGTAGCCTTGACTAAGGTCTCTCATTGTGACACTCCATGGGCCCAAAAGAGAGCAAAACCCAGCATTTATCCAAGTCACTTTAAAGCTGGGTTGTAAGAAATTCAGGGTGGGTTTTCCCCTTTAAAAATATGCTTCAAGTGGCTGGAGAGATGACTTAGTGGTTAAGGCATTTAGCTGCGAAGCCCAAGGACCCAGGTTTGATTTCCCCTTGATTCCCTAGTACCCATGTAAGCCAGATGCACAAAGAGGTGCATGTATTTGGAGTTCATTTGTAGTGGTTACAGACTCTGGTGTGCCCATTCTCTGGCTATCTGCCTCTTTCTCTAGCTCAAAAATAATAAATAAATAAAATATTAAAAATAAATGCTTCAGGCTAGAGAGAAAGCTTAGTGGTTAAGGAGCTTGCCTGTGAAGCCTAAGTACTCATGTTTGACTCTCCAGGTCCTAAGTAAGCCAGACACAGAATGTGATGCAAATGCGCAAGGTTGCACAAACACACACAAGATGGCACACGTGTTTGGAGTTTGATAACAGTGGTTGGAGGCCCTGGGGCACCAATTGTCTGTCTCTCTATTTTGTTCTTTCTCCCCCTCTGATAAAAAAAAAAATAATAAAAAAAAAGAAAAAATATTCTTCAAGTTATTTCAAGGATGGAGGAAGAAAAGAACATGCTTAATTTCACTCTAAATACCTGAGAAGTACTTCACCACAAGTCCTTTGGATCATAATGGTAAGAAATGTCAGTTGTTGTTAACTCATTTATAATACTAGTCATTCATGCAAGATCTTCTAGAAATGCACGGCAGCCTATAAAAGGACCTACAGTGGTTATATGCATGACAAGAAGAATGATGGTTGCCAGGAGCTGGGAAGAATGGGGACTTAGTCATCAATGGGTACTGAGTTTCAGTTTTGCAAGATGAAAAATGTTATGGAAAGGGATGTTGATGTTGGTGCCAGTTCTGCTGCAAGGTGCATTGGAGTGTACAGTTAAAAAAAATAGGGGCTGGAGAGATGGCTTAGCAGTTAAGGCACATGCCTGTGAAGCCTAAGGACCCCAGTTTGATTCTCCAGCTCCCATGTAAACCAGATGCACAAGGGTGTGCTTGTGTCTGGAGTTCATCTGCAGTGGCTAGAGTCCCTGGAGCGCCCATTCTCACTCTCCCTCCCTCTCTTTTCCTCTGTCTCTAATAAATATATTTTAAAAATAGTCAAAATGGCCAATCTTAGTAGAATTTTTTTTTTTCAAGGTAGGGTCTCACTCTAGCTCAGGCTGACCTGGAATTCACTATGTAGTCTCAGAGTGGCCTTGAACTCATGGTGATCCTCTTACCTCAGCCTTCCGAGTGCTGGGATTAAAGGCGTGTGCCACCACGCCCAGCTAGTACAATTATTTTTTAATGCATTACAAAAGCTAAGAGAGAGATCTCACCTCAACTCTCCTAACATTCTTTAAAAATTTTTCTTGGGGCCTGGAGAGATGGCTTGGTGGTTAAGCACTTGCCTGTGAAACCTAAGGACCCCAGTGTGAGGCTCGATTCCCAGGACCAACGTAAGCCAGATGCACAAAGTGGCACATGCATCTAGAGTTCCTTTGCAGTGGCTGGGGGCCCTGGCATGCCCATTCTCTCTCTCTCTATCTGCCTCTCTCTCTCTCTCTCTGTCTGTCTGTCTCTCCCTCTCAAATAAATAAATAAAAATTAAAATTAAAAAAAAATTTCTTGGTTGTTTCTTCAAATCTGTTAAATGTCCTCTCATTATTCTTATTTATTTTAAAACCAACATTAAGCAGAACCCATGTTCACATTCATTGATCTGTCAAAACACTACTTTGTTTACATAGTCTGTAACCTCAAAGGATAACTTTTGTGCCACATAGTCCAGTGAACAATGGTGATCTGCAAGCGGGCTGTATTGGAAAAACTACAAATGCTGTAAAGGTTGATATGCAGGGTGTCAGTAATGCTCAATCTCCCATCAGTAACAGCCTTTCATGTTTGTGAGTTGTTTATGACTCCAGTGCCCTTCCACTTTAAGGGAGAAATTTTCTAGTGAGAGGCAATAAAGTCAAGCTAGAAACTGACTTGTCTGGACAAGAACTAGAGTTTAGAAAGGAGGTCTACGGCAGAGCCTTGAAAACCCGGGCTCTGGAGGTGGCCAGACATTCAAAACCCAGAGCCTTTTACTTACTGTCTACAAATACTTAAATTATGTAAGTTCTCAGAGTCTCCAGTAGTCTAACCTGTACAACAGAGATAGCAAAATCTCTCTTATAAGGAAGCACTGTCCCAGGAACTCAGATTAAACAGGATAATGTGAGTACATGAAAGACAATTGGGCACTCAATAATTAATTATTAATATTAATAATTAATTAATATTATTAATCTCCATTGCATTTTCTGCTCTAATTATTACTAGTAGTATTTTCATTATTGACAGTAGATAGACACTTCTGAAAAGTCAACCCCAGAGTCTTGCTCTGAAATGTTTTTTTTTCCCCCTAATGTCACAGGGTTTGGGAGCCCAAGAGGCCTAGTGTATTCTGCATCAGTGGTAATGGATGTCTGGAAAGACCATACAACTTGGAGAACAGCTTTGGGCCAGAACCAACATTGTCAAATAATTCATCAAAATGCCAAACCCCAATAGAAAGATGAGAGGCCCCTGACCCACACTCCCCAGGCCTTTTAGAAAACAGGGGACAGTTCCTCTGCTACATATCTGTGAATCTACTAAGGGGATGCTGTGGACATCAAGGGAATGGGTACTGTTGATAAAGTGTGCTTAGCAATAGTCACCATAGCAAAACTGGGAGTCTACAATGCTGGGAGTTGCTGTAAGTAAACAACTTAAGGGCAAGATTCATGTTAACAGTTATTGTATTGCTGTGCATGTTGACTGAGACCGGACAGCATACTACAGCATCTGGAGGAAAAGGATCAGGAAAGAAGGAAACCACAGAGAAAGGTACTTAAGTTCAACTGAGGCACCTGCTCTGTCCAGAGAAGAACACTTTGTTGAAACCTGTGAACAAGAGCCCAGGCTGCTGGAATCTCTTCCCTACGAATTCACAGCATAGGATGTGAAATTAAAACCAAATATCCATGGACTACAAATAGAACTTCACAAAAATCCTACTATTATTGGCAGAATCAATAATCTATATTTTTGTGTCAGGTCCTCGAGTAGGCTAGTCAAGGACTCTGCCACTGAGCTACATTCTCAGCCACCTAGTCTGTTCCTTGATCCATGGCTCCTTTCTTCCTGCTGCAGAACTTCCATAAGTGTCAGAGTTGCAAAAGCAGCTCCATGTGCAAACCTTACTTGCTAATGCTGGACAACAGCCCCTGAAAAAGCAGGTGAGACATGCTGAAGACGTCTCACTGAGCTCTGGACAGCTCAGTCAGCGATGAAGGCAGCTAACATTCGCTGAGAGCTAGCTATGTGCTAGGTATGCTTCATTTCAGGGGCATGCTTGGAACTTGCCAGGAAAAGAAGCAACAAGGAAATGCTGACACATAAATAAACGTACTGTAGGAAGCCTGCACCATATAGCAGACAACATGCCTCACTGTACAGGCCAGTATGGTCCTCCTTCAGGAGAGGTGGGTCTAGGGACCCCTGGCTGTCTGATCCTGGTTAGTATGGGTTATAGAGAGCTGCTTATAAGCTCTGTGTACATGGGAGGAGCATGCAAACTCCAGGGATGTCATAGGGATTTAGTTAGACAATTTCCAAGGGCAGTGTGCTTGGGACTATTGTTTACCTCTGCTGGTAAACATGAGGGAAGAGAAAAGGAACATCTCTTTTCTACTTGAAGAATGTCTACCTTCTTGCCAGTGTCTTGGGAGTCCAGTGGGGCAGGCAAGCTGAGGCTCTTGGTATTAAGAACTTAAGGCTTTAGTTTTAGTGTGGTCCCCTCCCTTAATAGTGCCTGGCTACAAGGATGGGGAAGATTGGGAGTGACTTTTTTTTTTTATTTGAGAGAGAAAGAGAGAGAGAGAAAGAGAGAGGAAGAGGCGGAGAGAGAATGAGCATGCCAGGGCTTCTCAGCCACTGTGAACGAACTCCAGACATGTGCGCCCCCTTGTGCACATGTGCGACATTGTACGCTTGCATCACTTTTGTGTCTGGCTAAATGTGGGAACTGGAGATTCGAATGGGCATTCTTAGGCTTTGCAGGCAAGCGCCTTAACTGCTAAGCCACCTCTCCAGCCCAAGGGAGTGACATTTTTGTTGAGCTTTCAATCAATCCTTTTGCTTTTAGCTCCATTTTCTCCGCCATTTCCATACATGCCCAGTGAGGGTGATCCCTGAACCCTTTGTCATTCTCATGACTAATTCTCTTGGGTTTGCAAAGCCAGTTTTGGCACTCATTGTCCAGCTCACATAACTGATGTTACTGTCTCACTGAATCTCAGATTATTATTATTCTGCAAAGCCCAAAGCTGTGTTCCATGTATGGATTTTCCACGAGACACTTTTACATGGCAGTGACTAGCCCCAGTGAAAGATGAGGAAACTGAGTTCTAGCAACTTGCTCAAAGTCTCTGAGGTCAGAGCCTAAACTGCAGACCATGACCATATCCAAGAGCCCCAGGCAGGGCAATGGTCACAGCGACTGCTGATGGTCACTGGGCATTCCCTCTGTGTGCGTTAGCTGCCCCAGCTCCAGGACACAGGCATTATCACTGCTACCCACTTCACAGAGGAAGACAGTAGGTCGTAGAGTGCTTGAAAAGCCTGCCCAAGTGCACAACATTCTGAGGCTGTGTCCCGACACTCACCAAAGTATGCTATGCGTACCTTGATGATTTCCTCAGCTTAATTTCACATGATCTCTTGGCTCAGTTCCTTCCTTTCCTAAATGAATGACTCAAAAAAAAAAAAAAAAAAAAAAAAAGGATCACCCTAAGCAAGTCAACCAAAATGGAAATAACGAACAGAGGATACCCACAGTGAAAGTGATATCACTTTGAAAATATTTTAGCACAGAGTCATTTTGCTAGATTATGCTACCCTCTGCTGAGAGTTACCTTCAACATGTAATTCAGGAAAATGTCAAGAACTTGCCATCTAATTAAACATGTAAAAGATACTGGATTTACAGAGAAAGTGACAACTAGAAATTGCTTCCTGGTTTGACGGTCTAAAATAATGTATGCTAAGGGGTACTGTCGAACAATTTGAGAAGTTTTGACATTTGGTTTCCTTTGAGATGTATGCAGTACCGTGTGGGAGTAGGGTGAACCTGTAATGTTTAATTAAAATCTGTTTAACCTCAGTCTGGTAAGCATTAACCAATATATCTTTCTGCAGAAGACACTTGAGCTAGGTTTTATTCATTATGTTGACAGTTTCTTTTTATCCACGTGGAAGCATTAATCACCCTTTGTTTTGTCTTTCTACTTGCATGTCCAACAACTTAATGAAAGGCTAATGAAATATAGGTGGTAAATTCAATGACGTGTCAATGTCTCCATAATATTACTGATGGTACAAAGACCTGCGTGCTACGGTAGTTAATAGAAGACAAGATTAAAAAGGAAGAGTGAACCAAGAGATTAGCTACCAGGAAATCTTGGTTCTAAGCCAGGACATACTTGTTAGTAAGCCGTGATGCAGGGAAAACAGAGGATGGGAAGATTAGAGCACACAGTAGTGATTGATTATGCTGAACTTACAACAGGCTCTTCAAAACTGTTCTTCTAAATGGCACCAGCTCCTGACTTTGGCCACCAGGGTGAGGAAAGCAGTATATAGCCTGGCATCTGCTTTTATGCTGTGTCTGTCCCCTTTACTTTGGGTCCACCTGCTTGACTGTTGCACTCAGGGAGTGTCTGTCCAAGAACCGGTGATGGCGAAGCAGTTTCTGAAGACATGGAGTTAATAGTAACTGAGGCACCTGTCCACTGGCTTTGTTTACAGTGTATTATTCCAGACTTCCAAACACATCTCCCACTATTGTCCCAAGCCAGCAGTCATCTTGGATTCCAGGAACAGCACAGCATGGCAGATCAAGCCTCCACAGCATGTGAGGCTAATCACCCATGGTGTTGAGGCTACCCTTGGTAAACAATTGTCACCCGAGAACAGCTTGTCTACTCAAGCAGTAGAGACTTCTTGGGACCACCATGCAGAAGCAGGTCTGAAGCAATGATCATCCATCCAGACCACCCTTTCACCAAGAGTGAATGATGCATGCCTCCTGCCCTCCTGCCCTGATTCTTCCTGTTTAAACTTAATGCTCATATCAATAGCCCAAAGATGGACTTGGATCAGTGGACCCCTTTGTCTGCCTCTTCTAAGTGTGAATCAAGACTCCTCTCTCTGCTTTTCACCATCAGCTCTTCTCTTTAGTTAGTATATCAGGCTGGATGGCTGTGCCTAGTCCACTGGAAGTCCCATAGCTGGAGCTTCTGCTCTAAAACTCCAATACAAACAGACACAATTTGAACCACATTGGCTCACTCTAAAACAGAAAATGTGGGGCTGGGGAGATGGCTCAGTTGGTAACGAGTTACTTTGCAAGCATGAGCACATGAGTTTGAGCCCCAGAGCACACAGAAAATGCTGGGCACGGTGGTATGCACTAGGAATCCCCATGTGGAGGAGGCAGAGATGGGGGGATCACTGAGGCTTGCTGGCCAGCAGTCTGGCGTAGTTGAACTCCAGGTCAACAAAAGACCCTGTGTCAAAAGAGGTGCATGACTTACCTGAGGAACACCACCTGAAGTTGTCCTCTGGCCTCCACATCCACAAGCACACACATGCACCTTACACACCTATAAGGAAGACTACACACATATGACAACATATACGCACATGCAGGCACATACCATACACACAAAAAATTAGGAATAAAATAAAACAGAATATGTGATGCATTTAAACACATCAAAGGCCACACAACACATAGAACTACCCAAAAGACTGTACAATTAAAAATTAGGAACATAAATTAATGTCTTTTTTGAATGTCATTAATGGTCTAAAAAGTATTTGTAGGGGCTGAGGATGTAGCTTAGATGGTAAAGTGTTTGCCTTGCTGGCAGTAGGACTCAAATTCAATCTCTTGAATCCACGTAAAAAAAGCTGGGCCTCTTGGCATGTACTTGTAATCTCAGTGCTGGGTGCAGGTGACAGGCAGATCCCTGGGCAGCCAGTCTATCATACTTGATAAGTTCCAGGCCAGTGAGATACCTGGTCTCTAAAAAGGTGGACAGCATCTGAGGAACAAAGCCTGAAGCTGTCCTCTAGCCTCCACATATATATGTGTGCATGTGTACCACATACATGCAAACACACACACACACACACACACACCTACACACTCTGCCCAAGTTCTACACACACTAATTTTAGCACCAAGTGCTTAAGGTTTCTTTCAAATGAGTAACGGTGATTAATTCTAGCAGTTGCAAGTCCAGCACTTTCACACTAAAATGAGCTGGACTTGTGAACGTCTCTTTACCTTGTTGGCCCAAGTCAGGAGCCAATGCTGTTTAGAAAAAGTTTTGAAGAGCCTGTAAGAAGTCTAAAAAGGAGACGAGGGAAGGATCATTTGTGTATGCTGAAAGGCACTGTGTAGACAAATGACAACATACTAAGCTGTTACTATGTTACCTGAATCATTTCCTAACAGCTTCATCCCTGGCTTGTTTCCTCCAGGACAAAGGACTTGAAGTTACAGGCAATACTTTGGTAATCTATGTAGCTGCCAAAGCAGTGCGAGGCAAAAGGAATGGGTGAACAGATGACTGATAACCTGTTCAGACAGAAATATGAGCTAACCCATATGGTGTTTATCCAAGTTCATGGAAGCATTCCTGTATCTTTCAGGACCGTTGCCATTCTACCACTGGGACTAAGGTGGAGGTGAACAGTCCAACTTCACTTGTTGTAAGAAGCACTCACCTCCTTGAAAACTACTCAGTTAAATGTAATTCTTTTTTCCTTTCTATTCTCAAGTCCAGGATGATTTTTACAGGTGCACAGAAGACTTGACAGCTTTGTGAATACAAGGCAGACCAGGTTGCCTCCCTACTCTCCAGGAAGCCATGCACGTTTCTCCGTGTACTCCCTTTCTGGAATCACTTACTTTGTTCTTGGACATGTTTTCCAGCAACGTACACAACGCTTAGGTCCTTTCTTCAGTTGGCAATGATGAAATTACTATTCTGAAGTACACACTAAAAACAGAAATTAAAAGCATCTTTGTGGGTGAAAACTGATCCTATGTGATTTTTTTTTTTTTTAAAGAGAGGGTCGTATATAAAGAAATTCTGAAAATACATCTGTTTAACAGACAAAGTCAGACTTTTCAGAACCAAAAGTGACTTTTCAGGGAGTTACTTCAAAGATTTAGGAGAGGAAACACTTTGGTGGGGTGCTGGGGAGGAGGCACGTGATCTGTTTCCCTTGTTTAACCAACTCCTACCAGTTGAACCTAAAATGACAAATGAGTGTATCTTTGTGAGATCTCTCTGGGATTACAGCAGGCCAAGGCCTGTAAGCCCGATGCAGTGGCTTGCTGAATTCAGTGGGTGTCCCTCCAGTTCACGTTCCATTCATGAAGTAGGAGGAGGGCAGCACAGAGTCAGGTAAGAGAACTTTGGGCTAGGCACACTCTCTGCTGCGCCATTTATTTTACATATGACAGATCCCTTTGTCAAGGAGACCTCCACTAAAATCGAGTCTCCCACAAAGGCTGGAAGTATGCCTCTATTTAGCAAAAGATTTCTCACAGAGAGCACCCCTAAGCATGAATGTTTAGGCAGGTCTTGCCTAACAGAATTAAAAAAAAAAAAGCTGTTTTCAAAAGGCCCATATGCACACCAGAGACTGTCCCTTATGCATAATTAGAGAACTCTGATTAAAAATAATTCCTATCTATTCTTTAAAACAAGCATCTCAGGCTGGAGAGATGTCTTAGCGGTTAAGTGCTTGCCTATGAAGCCTAAGGACCCCAGTTCGAGGCTCGATTCCCCAGTGCCCATGTAAGCCAGATGCACACGTATATGGAGTTCGTTTGCAGTGGCTGGAGGCCCTGCCACACCCATTCTCTCTCTCTTTCTCCCTGCCTACTTCTGTATCTCTCTCTCAAATAAATAAAAAAATCTCAAAAAAAAAAAAAACCCAAAATAAAAACAGGCATCTCATTAATCATGAACAAAGGACCCTAAAAGGTAAAGTGAAGAACTCATTTCATAATGGCGTATGTGCCAGGGATGGGCACCTTCTAGAGATGGAGAGCTGCAGACTGTGCCTGCTGCACTTTAACATTCTGGGGAGCCGTGACTCATTGGTCATGAGTGTTTGGGGCACAGGCTGCAAAAAAGCGGCTTCCCTCTCCTTATCCCCCTTCCAACTTTTTTTTATCAGCAGAAAAGATATTGAACAATGATCCTTTTAGTTCAGTCGATTTTCCGGGAAAGGAGAGGAGGGTTATTGTAATATGTGAAATGAAAAAGTATCCATTTCCTTGAAAAGACTCTGATGTACCCTTTCTTCTGGCTCAACTGACCTGTGTGGTTTTGCTGTCATTGAAGTTTGCACACACCATCTTACTCACTCTAGCAGGTTAATGTAAGGTTTCGGATCTCGATGTTTATAAAAAGCTTACAGCATACTTTCTTTGGTTCCTAGAGACCCAAACCTGAAAGATCTATCAAAATAATGTCCTACTGACTAAGGACATTAGGTGACAAGCACAAGACAACGTTGTCTTCCAGGGAAAAGCAAGATAGCCTTCTTTAGGAGGATAATGTGATTGCTCCAACTGTCTAATGCATATCTACTTTGCACGAGGCAGCTCTCACAAATTCATTTTTAAAGATATTTATTTATTTATTTATTTATTTATTTATTTATTTATTTATTTATGAGAGAGATAGAAATAGAGAGAGACAGAAATGGGGGTGGGGAGAATGGGCACACCAGGGCCTGCACTACCTTGTGAATCTGGCTTTACATGGGTACTGGGTCCTTAGACTTTGCAGGCAAGTACCTTAACCACTGAGCCATCTCTCTAGCCCTTCCACAAATTCTTGATAAATGTCTTTCTGCATTAAATAATACATGATTAATAACAATTCATTAAATAACAAACACTCGCTACAGCAAGTGCTTCCTGAGGACACTATCCTTATCCACACCGTACAGAGAAGGAAACTCTAACTCAGACAGGAGTGAGGTACTTTCTGTGTTCACAGGCCTAGGTATCGGTGCATTCTGGAATCATACTTAGCCTAACCCAGGCCAGCCTCTCTCTTCTGTTCTGCACTCCCATCTAGAGCTGTAATGAGTGAGAACTTGGTTCTTGCCACCCATGGTCCAGAGGATCTGACATGCATTAACTGACTGAACACTCACAGCACTTTTATCAGGAGTCAGGCTATTGTTACCAATACCATTGAGGAGGAAGATAGGGAGAACTAAGTACTGGCCCAATTTCACACAAAGTATCTGACTCTAGATGTCTGCCCAGGTACCAGAGTAGAGATCCTGGTCGCCCAGGAGATTCCTCCTCCCACTGGATGGTATCAGCGATCAATGAACCTTGTGTCTCAGGGGAACTGGAGAGAGGTAGACAGTTGTACTTGACTTCCAGCTTTATTCCTAAAGATTTCTAGACAGTTTTGTTTATAACCTAATGGTTATATATTTTGGAATTCCTATCATACAAAATGGCACAAAAACAAATCCTAGGAATTACTCTAGAGAACAAAAGAAAGAGCTCACAACTTGTCCCTTTGCCAAGGTCAAGTATTCTGAAAGTCGTATAAATGACATTAGTAGTCAGACTCACACAAATCGGGGCCATAGAAATAAGAGTAATTTAGTGACAAACATTAAAGATTTTTATATTCTGTGGCAAGCATGGTCAAAAAAAAAAAAAAAAAAAAAAAAAGCATAAACCACAATTCCATAGGGAATACCTGCAATCCCACTGAGGAAGGTCCCTGATGGAATAGGGGCTGGGACAAGGGAAAAGAGGGTACCAACACATAATGTAGCCATACAAAATATGTTGTTAATAATAATAATAATAATTTAAAAAGACTTCTCATTGGAAGGATATGAGAGGGAGCTAGTGGGAGTGGAAAGCCAAAAGCTAAGAAGACTTCTACTTTAAACATTGCTAGTGAATCCATGGGAATGGAAAGGAGGAGGAGCCAGGACATGAGCTGGAGTAATCCTGCCCTTGGAAAGTTGGCCATGGTCACTGTAGCCAGCTGCCCCTTGCTCTTATCATTTTGAATGCCAAGCAGATGAAACAGGATACATATGAGACTTTATATACATGCTCATGCCTGGATTGGTACTAAACAAAGATCTCATTTCAATGAAGCCCTTTAAGAACAACTGCATTCTGAAGTTTCCTGGAATTTTGTACATCGGAACAGTCATGCCCAATCACAGTTGTCTGATCTAGAAAGCAAGACTCCTTTGGCTGTTCTGTGGCACTGCCATCAAGCTACTGGTGGTAGTAGTATTTTAATATTCTTTTTGCTTTTTAAATTTTACTTGAGAGAGAAAGAGGGAGGGGGGAATAAATAAGAGAGAGAGAGAGAGAGAGAGAGAGAGAGAGAGAGAAGGAACTCCAGCCACTGGAAATGAACTCCAGAAGCATGTGCCACCTTGTGCATCTGACTTATGTGAGTCCTGGGGAATCGAACCTGGGTCCTTAGGTTTCATACACAAGTACCTTAATCACTAAGCCATTTCTCTAGCCCAGTAGTAGCATTGTAAGTTAAGAAAGTTGATTTTAAAATGAAGATATACTCTAAAACATCAAAATAGCCTAATACTTTCTAAATGGAATTAAATCTTGAAGGGAATGATATACATATTTGGTTTTTTGAGGTAGGGTCTCACTCTAGCCTAGGCTGACCTGGAATTCACTATGTAGTCTCAGGGCAGCCTTGAACTCATGGTGATCCTCCTACCTCTGCTTCCCAAGTGCTGGGATTAAAGATGTGCACCACTATGCCCGGCTCAGGAATGATATTTTTAAAAATTATTTTTTATTATCTATTTATCTGAGAAAGAGCATAGAACAGAGGCAGGTGTGTGTGTGTGTGTGTGTGTGTGTGTGACAGGGGGGGGGAGGAAGGGAGAGAGAGAGAGAGAGAGAGGGAGGGAGGGAGATAATGAGTGTGCCAGGGCTTCTAGTCTTTGTAGACGAACTCCAGATACATGCACCACCATGGGCATCTGGCTTATGTAAGTCCCGGGGAATCGAACCTGGGTTCTTAGTCTTCACAGGCAAGTTCCTTAACCGCTAAGCCATCTCTTCAGCCTGGGAATGATATTTTAAATTGAACTTCTTGAGCCAACTCAACACTCAAAGAAGGGGAAAGATTAATTCAGGGCTCCCTCATTGCCATGCAGGAGAGTTAGGAGGCTAAGAACGACGCTGGGACTTCCAAGGTGATCCTGCAAGCAGGGGAGGGGAGGAGAAGGCAGTGCATGTGCACGCAAACACATCACAGATAATTTCCAAGTCAAAGCAACAACTAGGAGAAGCTATATGTTGTTTGGAGCAAGATAAAAACTGATAGAAAAAAAGAAGAGCCATTTCAGGAAGAGAGGAGGAGGGGAAATGACATAGAGGTTAGTAAGCCTTGTGATGCCCAAGCTGCTTTCATCCCAGTGATTCACTGGACAAAAAATAGAAGCAGATTCTTTAAGCCAAGACAGTCTTCAATTCATCTTTTCCTTTCTAAAATTATAAAACCCTTCCAATAACAATAAGGATCACGCTTTTTTATTTTTTTAATTTTATTTGTGTGTGAGAGAGAGTGGGGGAGATAAAGAGAGAGAGAACGAGAGTGAGAGCGAGCGAGAGAGAGAGAGAGAAAGAGAAAATGGGTGTGCCAGATCCTTCAGCCACTGTTAATGAACTCCAGTCACATGCACCACCTTATGCATCAAGTTAGGGTGGTATATATTTTTCCCCTGACCTGATGGCAGTGTGCCCAACCACTCTGTAGGCATCACCTTTCCACTATTTGTAAGCCTGAGTCTGTTTTTCTTCCTAAACACACTGAATTATTCCAAAACAAAACATAATCATTTGAAGGCTTTCTGGCTAAAATCGTAGCACCACGTAAACCTGAGGAAATGATGAGCAGTGATGAACTGGAAGGAGGACCCCTCCTCCCTTTCGTGTTTATAAAGCCATGCACAAGGGCCAATCCCTGAGTCTCCTCCTTTAAACTGATCTGGCCTCTGACAGGGGCTTCCAGTCCCCTCCTGCCCAAACCCAGGATGTCAGCCTTTGGGAATAGAGGCTCTGGACTGTCCTGTTCTCTGGAGCATAGACCAGTTGCTGGATATGTTGTTAACATATGGGGAGTGCACATCACCAAGGGCAACTAGCAGGCATCGCTAGGCCTTTTCTGAAGCAGAAGCATTCAGTTGAACTTGCTACTGCCCACCCGGAGCTTCACCCAGCACCTTCCTGCTGTGCTGCATTTGGCCAACACTCCAGACAAAAGCCTGTGAGAGTCTATACTATGAATACTGTGAAAGCCTCTGTGTGGCGGCGGTGGGTGATGGTGAGAGAGAGAAGAGAGAGCAATTCCTGATTAGGATAACATTTCTTACAGACCGAGAGTACAGTTGGGAACAAAGACCAAAGGAAATAGTGAAGCACTATCTGTCCCTAGCAGGAGTCCTCGCCTGGCCTGGCTTGGCACTATAGTGAGTTCGCTTCAGGGGTCCACTGTGTCCAGATAGCCTGGAGAGCCAGTGGGCTAGTCCTCATAGGGATAATTTACTCGTGACTCCACAATGCCCACACTGTGCAAAGGAGGTCATTTTTCTGCCAGGAGCCCATTTAGCAAAATCCGAAGAATGTCTTCCTTACTCAGAACTTCTGACCCAAGCTAGCTTCTTCTCCTAATGCTGCCCTGTGAGCTGGAAGGTAAAACTAGACAGTGAGGTTTCACCAACAGAAGATAATTCAGGAGCACAAGAACGCTGCTCTGGCCCAGGAGTGTGGAACAGGAAGGTAACGGGCATGCATGGACATGTGTGAGTACCCTGTGTGCATTTAAGTGCATACACTCGCATTCATTCCCATGCCCCCTCCCCCCAAAGCTCCCAAAGCGCCACTGCAGAGGGAACGTTTGCGAGGATTCTCCATGTCAAAAGCAGCCGCATCTGTGTGTGGACATTTATCCCCTCGGCTTGGGTCCCGCAGGACATCAGCAGCCTCTCTTGGGGCCTCTGCCATTCGGGTGTCTGAGGTCCAGTAGAAGATCACAGAAAGGCAAAGGCAGGCGGGCAAGAGAGTGGACAGAAGAGGAAGGGACTCTCCCTCCATAGGCTCAGGCGGTGATGCAAACAACTCCACTGCTTGGATCACATGAGCCTCAGATCTGCTGGTGCTGTAGGCATCGATGGTGGGAAACGATGAGACGCCACGGGAAACCTGAGGCAAGTTCCAATGGCATCATCAAAATGCAGACCTCTATGCTTCTACAGCAAGGGTATGCTGTCGGCAGCAGAAAATTCCACAGCTGCGTACCGCAGCTCTGGCACAGAAATAACAGGTGGCCAGGTGACTAAATCCCATCAGAGCTGAGTTCTATCACTGATGACGTCATGTTATGGGACAGGTCTTTAGAACAGTCCATTATAATACTGTTGGAACATCTTGTCCAAAAAATAATAAATGATGGTTTTAGCTGGGTGTGGTGGCGCACACTAATCCTAGTACTCGGGAGGCAGAGGTAGGAGGGTCTCCATGAGTTCGAGGCCACCCTGAAACTACATAGTGAATTCCAGGTCAGCCTGGGCTACAGCAAGACCCTACCTTGAAAAACAAACAAACAAACAAACAAACAAACAAACAAACAAACAAACAAAGTGATGGGACAATCAGACTGTACAAATTCTTTGTAACACTTACTATTTCACACCAGCATCTCTCCCTCGGCTAGTGTCTATGATCACATAGAAGTTCCCTTATGATGAGCTAATTAGAGAGAAAAGTGCTCAAGCTTGCTTCATGGGTGGCCATTCCTGGATCTGGATACAAGCTGAGAACGCACGCTGACTGTCTTGCGGGCCTATTCCCGGTGTCTATGAGAGGTCACACCCAGAGCGCGCTCGGGATAGAGACAGCCTCACTGGGCCCGAGGGTCCTCTGTCTCTGTACAAAGGACATTGTGCAAGTATGCTGAGAGCACAGGATTTTAGGAGTACTCTCACTGACGCCTCTGAACCAAGATGCCAGGAACACTTGAAACAACTTCATTTCTGAGCAGGTATCTCAACTTTCTAGGCCAAAAGATAAAATACATCGTGCTTTGGTACAAATACCAGATATGCTATTGCTTATATTCTTTTGATAACCAAAGTAACATTTTCATAGTATAAAATAAGCCATCTATTATTCTATTAAGTGTCATTGTCATTTTAGACTATTTCCTGTAAAGAGTTTTTGTCTCTCTGTCTCTCGGTTACCTACAACTCTGCAAAAGATTACTGTGTAATACAAAAATACTATTTGTGCGAATAGGTTTTAGTGGCTTGTGCCAATTCAATACATTGATAAAACATTTCTCAGCCAAGAGGGTAATCCTGTGAGATATGTATGTTTTCTTTTAAACATAGGTTATAGTCTTGTATCCTCTCACCCAGTACCGCATTTCCCTGAGGACCCTCATCAGGAGGGTCCTTGGTGTTCACTGTGGGGTAATCAGGGCCTCTGTCAGTTTTTTTGAGGGGGGGGGGGCTGTACCTCAGGATATTTCTATCTATCCTATGGCTCTTACAATCTTTCTGTCCCCTCTTCAGCAACAGGCCCAGAGCCTTGGCAGGAATGTTAGCAGTTTGTTCTTAGTACTGAGTTCTCAGTAGCCTCTGGATTTCTGTTTTGATGTGTTTCAGTTCACTTCTGTGTCACCCAATTCTTCTGACAGTTTTTACCAAATTTTTTTCTCCCACCCAATACTGTTGTAAACATCTTGGACTTCCTTCTTGCCTTTATTGACCAGTTTGAACATTACCATCATTTTGGCTTCAATGAGCAGCAGGATGAGAATCTGACTCATTCGTAGTCAACACTCACAGTATGACTGTAAGAGCAAATAAAAAAGTCTCACAAAATGTGCTGCCAATATCTCAAGCAAAGAAAAAAAAAAAAACCCTAACAAAACAATAACAGTAAAACTCCCCAAACCCTCAAATCCTTGTTTCTTAAATCATTATTTTTTAAAGTACTAATAAGGTTAATATTTCCTTCTTCTGCATATGCTGTCCCCCAACCCCCTGCAAACTGTCTATTCACATCCTTTGCTCACTTAAGAGCTACACTGGGATATCCTTCGTCTTGTCAAAGGTATTGATCTTTTTCTGTATTTGTTAGCAATATTTCTCCCAGGTGATATTTACCTTATAAATGTGGACTGTATCATTTGATCTATGACATTTCAAATTTTCACACACTAGGCATATATCATCCCTGCTCGCCCGCCTCCCCTTTTTGTCAGATTCACTCCTGCCCAGAGAAGGCAGGGGTCTGTCTTCCCGGGAATCATGGCAACTCGCTATGGGGAGGGCAGCCAACCAGAACCAAGCAATGCAAGTGAGCTTCGGTAATGATGGGCATGAGAGCAGCTTCAGATGTAGGGCTCAGATCCTTCCAGCAGTTACCTCTGCTTCCCTTCAGAGCCTGGCCAGGTGCAGCCCTACCACGTGGGTTAGCCTGAGACCTTACATCTTGGTTTGTTTGCAGTCATTTGAGTTGGTTTTGTTCTCCTATTCAGAACTGTCTTTACTGAGACAGGATGAAATAGAACAATTATTCCTTTATGGCCTTTTCTGCTTTTTAATTCAAAATACTTCCCATTCCAATGAGGTAAGTACACCACAATTTTTTTCCCTCATAGATATTTAAAGACATAATTAAAAAAGTACAATTCTCTAATTCATTTACTTGGGTCTGTGGTTTGTGAATAACCCACCCATTTCTTCCCCGTGGCCCTGCTGTGCTCCAGTGGTCATTCACTTGTACACATGTGTGTGCACTCGGGGCTATTTATTCAGTTCTATTTAATTCCTGTGCCTGCTTGAATTATTGTCACTTTATTATATATTTCAGTTTTTAAAACAGCAAGTTTCCCTTGTTGCTCTTTCAGAAATTGTTCACAGCTAACCTCTGCAAAACTAGCCTGCGAGAAGGGAACCTTTTCCTCATCATCCCACTGATAGAATGAATCTCCAGGACTGCCAGGTATGGTTTAACCAAGTCCAGGAAAACCATCTTTGCCAAACTAGAGGAGGCTTAACTACTTCTGGAAGGCCAGACCTACTTCCCTAACTCCTGCCTTGCAGTCCTGCCAGGTAAAAGTAAGACAGCCAAGACAATTTAGCCAAAAAGCTCTATGTGGCATTATAATTTGCTTCTCTCTTTTCTTATGTGTTGGGAAAGGCTTTTAAAGATGGGTGATAACAAACCTTGAATCTCACTATAGGCTTTCCACTATATCAATGCCTTTTTATTTATAAACACTTCCTTATATGATTTGTTTTTTAAGATACTATTCAATGGTTACAAGGACTTCAAAGAAACACATTTTACAACCTCGACTAACTTCTAATGCTGTCTTTTAGTTGTAATTTCATAGAGGAGTTGGTACTTTTGGTGAAAAATAAAGCATTTATAAATTTATCCAAGTTTAGCACTTATTATGTACATAAAATCAATAGAGAAAGTAATCATTTTAGAACCACAGTGATACTTTTTCCATTAAAAAGACAAGTGATAGTCCAGGGAAAAACCAACTGCTAGGAATGTTCCAGAACTGTTTGTTCATAGTTCCCTCTGTTAGCCACTGATCTACAGTGAATTTTCACATATCACAAAAGCCACCAAACAACAAAAACTCCCAGTAGATTAGTGAAGCCATTATGAACTTCTACGCAGAAGTTCCTCAGAAAACTAAACACAGAATTACTATACGATCCAGTAATCCTACCTCTGGACATTTTTCTAAATGATCTGAAATCACTTTGGCCAAGGGACATCTGCACTGTGGCATATTCACAGCAGCCAAGTTATGGCAACATAAGTGTTCACTGATGGCTAAATGGATAAAGAAATGTGGTATATGTACATAATGGAATACTACTCAGCCTTTTAAAAGGAAGAAAATATGTCATTTGGGACAACACGGGTGGATTTGGAGACCATTAGGCTAAGTGAAATGAGTCAAACACAGACAGATAGGACTGCATAGACTTATTTACATGTGGAATCTAACAGAATCATAGTCACAGAAACAGAGTAGATGGAGGTTATCGGAATCTGAAAGGTAGAAAGAACAGATATCCATCAAAGGCCTCAGTGAAATATGAGGAATGAATATGGATTCTTTGGACCTGTTATTTCACAGTGTGCTATACATAGCTAATTGTTGAATACTATATATTTCAATTTCAAATGTTCAATACATGCCAAATATTTGAAGAGATGGATAGATTAATTAGCTTAACTTAATCATTTTACGCCAAATTAAAAAATATTACCATTACTTTGTACCTCATAAGTGATATAATTTTCCACTATATAATGAAAAGAAGAGGACCAATGAGATGGTCTAGTGGTTAAGGTACTTGCCTGTGAAGCCCAAGGACCCAGATTCAAATCTCCAGTGCCCATGTCAGATGCATAAGATGGCACATGCATCTGGAGTTGTATGCAGTGGCTAGATGCCCTTTTGTGCCCGTTCTCTATCTGCCTCTTTTATCTCTTATCTTTTATCTCTCTCTTTCTTTCTCTCTCAAATCAATCAATAAATATTTAAAAAGAAGAAAAAGCCCCATAGAGTTATATCTCAGGCAAAGAATGTGTGAAGAAATATAATTGGTATTTCCTTGACAGAAAACTGGAGACTGAAATATTTAGAAGTCCAACAACTGAAAAGATAAAGTGTTAGTTTACATGATGCTTTCCTTCACTTTGTATACGCAATATATATTTAAATTTGGACTCCCACTCTTTATTTTTTTATTATTTTATTTTTGGAGAGAGACACAGAGAGAGAGACAGACAGAGAGAGAGGGAGAGGAAGACAGATAGTGATGGGCACGCCAGCAGTCTTTCAGCTGCTGTGAATGAAATCCAGATGTGTGCCCCCTTGTGGGCAAGTGCTGCATTGCACCTTTGCATCACTGCATCTGGCCAAATGTGGGACCTGGAGATTGGAACCGGGTTCTTAGGCTTAGCAGGCAGGCGCCTTAACCCCTAAGCCATCTCTCCAGCCCCGGACTCCCACTCTTAAGCATTAATGTTGAAAGAGAAGCAAGATGCTAAGAAACAGATATGAGGTTTTGAAGAGAGTTCTTTGTGATTGCTGTTTCATTAATGCAAACATGAAGTACTATGAAAAGGCCCAGTGCTTTTCAAATATAATCTAAGAGGGAAGACTAAGCATCTTGACAGATTTTTCATCTGCTTCCTTACATTGTCATTATGATTCAAACATTTTATAGCCAGGCGTGGTGACTCACACCTTTAACCCCAGCACTCGGGAGGCGGAGGTAGGAGGATTGCTGTGAGTTCAAGGCCAGCCTGAGACTACCTAATGAATTCCAGGTTAGCTTGAACTAGAGTGAGACCCTACCTCAAAAAAATAAAAATAAAAACAACATTTTATAGCTGTCAGTTCGCAAAGTTCCTCAGTGAGCAGGCACTCAGTACGTCCCACCAGCCGTCCTTGACCTTCTGCCCTTCTGATGCAGTCTGCACTTGTCTTCTCTGAACAACATTTTCAAATGCCCAAGATAAGTGCAGGATTGTGATGGACACATGCTCTGATGGCATAGAGTCATCAAAATAATTTTAGGAGCCAGGTGTGGCTCCAGCATTCGGGAGGCAAAGGTAGGAGGATCTCCATGAGTTCGAGGCCACCCTGAGATTACATAGTGAATTCCAGGTCAGCCTGGACTAGAGTGAGCCCCTACCTTGAAAAATCGATAAATGAAAAAACCAAATATATATTTAGGGAAAAATGTGTGGCTTAGTGATCTCTATTTGTTGGCGTATTAAATAAGAACATATGCCAGTGGGTTTGATGACCACGGAGTTTTCAAAGCATGGAAAGCATTAATATTTCAACAACTCGAATGTCACATGGAAACATCTGTGACTTCCATTATTGAAAGTGCACACGTACTGCTGTTATTTCAGTTTGTCACCGACCTTCACAGTCAGAGCATTGTTTGCTGAGTATTGTAGTTCCTCCTCTTAAAAAAAAAAGGTACCCCTAATTGGAACTAGAGGTTAGTAAAATAAACTTTTGAGTACTGTGCATGTCAATACTTAAGTTCATAGCCTTCCTGAATCATGTCTCTAGATCCCCTCCGAAATGGCAGACTCACTGTAATCCATGCATATACCATGTAGTCTCTTCTAATGGATCTGTGACAGGTGGGAATCAAATGAATGATTAAATGAAAGTTCTCATTAAATACTGAGCTGGGTCAGCCACTGTAGCTGATGGTTCACTTCCTCTCTTAGGGCCAGTTTAATTTGCCCACTCTCCCTGAATGAGTGTGTGTGTATGTGTGTGTGTTGGGATATGAATTGGGAAGTATAGCTGAGTACTTTGATGTTCTCTTTTCTCTGCCATACTTCCTAATGCCACATCTTATTTACCTGCCTGACCAGCACTGGTCCGTTTGGCCCACTGTCTATCCAAGCAGAGCACACAAGGTACCACCAGGAGTACAGGCCTTTCCTAGGTTGTAGCAACCTGCCCAGTTGTCAGAAAGTCAGGAGGCAGCCGAGCGGCTGTGATGGGGAGGCAGCAGTAGGTGTCTGTTTCCAATCACATGACTTGTGTACTTTGGAGTGTTACATTTCTAAAGCCCTAGGTCAACATTTCAGACTGCAGTGAACGTCAAACAAGCATTACTGGGATTCTTGTCTGAAGTTTTCCCACACTATCTTCCTAGAGGCAGTAAATGCATTTTCATCATTCTCTGTTCTCATTTAATCTATTCAGTTAAAAAAAATAACTTGATATATTATCTAGGGGCAAGGGAGATGGCTCAGCAGCTAAAGGCACTTGCTTACAAAGCTGTAAGAATGGGTTTAGTTCCCCAGCTACCCACATAAAATTGGATTGGCATTTACTTGCAGTGCAATAGATCTTGGCACACACACACACACGTAAAAATAAATAAATAAAATTTTACAGAGAGGGCTGGAGAGATGGCTTAGTGGTTAAATTGCTTGTTTACAAAGCCTAAGGACCCAGGTTCTATTCCCCAGGACCCATGTAAACAGATGCACAAGGTGGCATATGCATTTGGAGTTTATTCGCAATGACTAGAGGTTCTGGGGTGCCCATTCCTTCTCTCTCTCCACCTTTCTCTCTCTCTCTCAAATAAATTAATTAAACTAAAATTTTTTTACAAAGATATTAACTTTTAAATTTCAAGAAGGCTGATAAAACAAAACAGGTATACAGGTTTGGCTTTATTCTCTCAACTGTAAGTGGGAGGGAACATGCCTGCGTGTGTGCACTAATCCTAGGAAAATGAACCAAAGAGAGCTTCCTTAGAGTTTCTGAGCTTTCCTCCTTATGGTCTCAGAAACTATGTTCTAAGCAGTAAACATGAGAACTCACTTAGAACATGTATGTCCTTCCTGCAGAGTGAATGAGAGAGAGACAGACAGATGGACAGAGACAGAAAGACAAAGGCAGAGAGAGGGGTTTAGACATAAATATAATTCAGTAATGACTACACTTGGCAAAAAGAGGACTCTGATTAAGTCAGATCCTTATATAGATCAAAGCACCACACTCAGTTCAAGTTCCTTAGCTTGCCCTTGAAGGCCATGCTTAGTGCCACCGTACTGGCTCATCCCGGGAGGCCTTGCTCTGCTCTTGTCCTTAGTCTCCATCTCCAGACGCAGTTCCTGGGAGCACCCAAGATCTTGCCCACCTGAAGGCTCCGATGGCCTTTCCCAGTCTTCCCTCTCTGGTAATTCATTCTGCAGGTCTCACCTCATGCCTGTGCAGCTCCTCCGGGTCAGCCCGGCACCCAGAGCTTGGGACATCAGCTGGGAAGGCTGTTCTATATAAGGATAAGCAAAGGATGGGGAGGCTGCTCTGCTGGCCAAGCCATGCGCCCCAGTGCTGGGCTGCGTCCAACTGGAAAAAGGGAACCTTTTGTGCAAACTAGAGAAAGGCCCCACTAATGTATGAGATTGTATGCTTGCAGGTTTGTATATATCTGAAGGTTGCCTTTAAATCTGTCCACACAGAGTGGATGGCTCTTTCCAACTTGTACAAAGGCACTGTTTGACCTTTCATTGAACCAGCCAGTTTCCCCTGCTTTTTATATACAACTGACTTTTGCATTCTCAGCACGGAAGGGAATGTATAGTCACTGTATGCTTAACTGAGCCACATTAGGCTTTCCGGTTAGATGTTAAGAGCCATCAGAGAGCAAGGACCATGCTTTCTGCCCACCTTTACCTTGCCACCACTAACATAGTGCCTGGCACAGAAAGATGCTAAATGTGTATTTACAGAATGAATTAATAAAAAGGACAGCCATGAAGACGTTGTAATGACAAAGATGCTCAGTTTGAAGCACGATAGAGGTATCTGATAGACTTTGCTTTGACTTCAGTGAAGAAGTGAAAATTCGACAGACAGTAAGGAGCAGAGCTTGGCAGACTAAAAAGGTGGACTTCATCCGTTCATAATTGGAAGGGGAATTTTCATTGAAGCATTTACCCTTGGGCTGAAAAAAAAAAAAAAAAACATGCTTCTAGAAAAAACAAAAAACAAAAAACAAAAGCAGAGTCAGGCTGGGCCGTGCCTCAAGGCCAGCTTGGAGCTGAGGGAGGCTTCTGACAGCACAGACAGCTGGGAGGGAGGAGGTGGGTGAGACAGGTGCTAGTGACAGGGGGTTCCAGGTGGAGCAGGCATCTTGGGACTCGCAATACCTGTCAAGACAAACATTCTTGCCCAGTTGTCTGAAGACACTGAGGCAAAGCCTCTACTTGTCTGTCACTCAGTCTGCACAGCGAGTGACAGGAAGACTGCAAATGTGAAGGTGAGGCTGAGGTAGGAAGCAACACTGTAGTCCTGGGGCGGGGAAAGGGTAGAGCTATGTGCTGTAGGGCCCGTGTGACCAGAGCAGCAAGTGACGGTCACCCCTGCACAGTAAAGTGTCTCAATTCCAAATTTCTAAAATTTCCTGACCAGAAAATGAAGATGGAAGGCAAACAGTGACAACCATTTTCATGCTCAAAAATAGAATAGTATGCCAGGTTGCATGTACATGTATTGTAACATTGATGTCAAATATATCCAAGGATCTCTCACTTCCTACCATAATTCTTTTTCATTTTACTTATTTATTTATTTATTTATTTATTTATTTATTTATATATTGGAGGAGGCAGAGAGAGAGAGAGAGAGAGAGAGAGAGAGAGAGAGAGAGAGAGGGAGAATGGATGCACCAGGGCCTCCAGCCACTGCAAATGAACTCCAGATGCATGTGCTCCCTTGTGCATCTGGCTTACGTGGGTCCTGGAGAGTCAAACCAGGATCCTTTGGCTTTGCAGGCAAATGCCTTAACCGCTAAGCCATCTTTCCAGCCCCATAATTCTTTATGTACAAGTAAAATTTAAATATTTTCATTGTGTGCACATACAGCTTGTCACGTTTCCCACAATAATGATGCATCATTATTTTACATACAGGTGATGTTCAGGAGTTTGTTTTGAGAACAGTTCTATGAGGTAGTAGTCATCAAGAAGGCCCCAAAGACTCCAGCTTCCAGTGTTCACACCCTCATGTAGTCCTTGCCATAGGGGGAATCTACGTGTCCAATTGTCTATGGCAGAAACACTGGCATGTTGATCCCAAGGTTAGGTTATAAAAGATGGCAGTCTCCTTCTCAAGAACTCTCTGCTAGCTGGCTCCATCTCTTGGTCCACATGGTGTGTAGGAAGCTAGCCCTGCCGTGAAGACACCTAGGCTGCTTGTTGAAAGATCCTGCGCTGAGGAAGTAAGGCCTCTCCACAGCCCTGTGAGGAAGGTTGGACATGAATCCTGCAACTCAGCTGTATCTTTAGATGGCACCATCCTGGTCAAGAGCAATTCCATGAAACACCCTGAACCGGAATCACTAGCTAAGCCACCCTGATTGCTGAACTCAGAAACAGTGTGAGGGAATGACTACTGTTGTTTTAAGTAAAGTTCTAAGGGCAACTCCTAATGTAGTGAAAACTAACACACCACATGTAATAAAGTCCTAACAGTAAATTATCAAGATCAAAGACAGCTACATAAGCCAGGTATGGTGCTGTGCAGCTATAATCCAAAGATTTGTTTCCCTCCAAAACAAAGATGCTCATCCCTTCTACCTAGTACTAACTTTTCTCTCCGATGGAGAATTTGCTTATCTTTTTTCAGGTGGACATCGAACCTGAAGGGAGGATCAGCTAACCACACCTCACCAGGGCCCCAACTGAAACCATAGAACAACGCAGGGGAAGGGCAAGAGTTCAGCATTCATGGCGATCATGACACCAGCAAAAGGCTGAAGGAGATAAACACAGAGATCATCCAACTCCAACTAAGCCAGATATCCAGAGACACAGAGGCTCCCAAAACCGCATCACTGAAGCAGAACTAAAATGACCCCAATGTGGCTCAGGGAAACTTGCAGAAGAGGGGGCAGAAAGATTGTTAGAGTCATAGTTGGGGCATTATGCACAGAGACTGGGGCCAACCCCCCAGAACTCTTAACTAACCTCACAATGCTTGACCCACATTCCCCATTGACAAGGGTCCCTTTGAAAGAGGGAGGACAGGGAGGAGGACAATGGAACCTTTACTATGAATGTAAAATCAAAATAATATAAATAAAAAAATATATATATATAACAACAAAAAAAAAAAGATTTGGAAGGTACAGTCAGAAGGATCGGAAGTCCAAGGCTAGCCTTGTTTTACTTACAATAGAATTTGAAGAAGATTTGGCCAAATTGTTTACCAAGATGTAGCTCCAATAAAGCAGGAGTGTTCTGTTTTCCTCAAATCCTCACCAGTGCAAGAAGTTATCACACTTAAACAACTGTGCTCAACTGGCGGGGGGGTGGGGGGGAGCTTGGGATGGGGAGGGAATGTGATCTGGTTGCTTTGATTTGTGTTTCTTTAATCTCGAAAGTTCTTTTGGAGACTCCCAATACATCATCTGGAAAAGGTGTGTGGTAAGGATCCAAATGATTTATTACTGACAAGAGACTGGGAGGCAGCATGCCCCAACCTCCATGCCACTACCACCTTGGTTAAGATTTCCATTAAACAATGAACTGTGTGAAGTAGTAACACTGAAGCTGAGTCTGAAAGTCGGGGCATCTCATTCTGATGGCTCATTTAAAACTACACAGAACCAAGTGACAGTGAGATGCTTAAGTCTGAACCTCAAACTAGCAGAAGTTCAATAACAGATTAAATGATGGGATCCAATGAGAACTCAATGCCTGTATTTCCCCAAGTTACAGAACTTAAATGAAATAGCCCAAGAGTCTCAAATCAAATAGGAACTCAACTAAGTCTTTACTTGGTTTTTTTGTTTTGTTTTTTGTTTCTTGAGGTCGGGTGTCACTCTAGCCCAGGCTGACCTGGAATTCACTATGTAGTCTCAGGGTGGCCTTGAATTCGTGGCGATCTTCCTACCTCTGCCTCCTGAGTGCTGGGATTAAAGGTGTGTGCCACCACACCCGGCTTGGCTTCAGTTTTTTTTTTTTTTTTAATTTTTACTTATTTATTTGAGAATGACAGACAGAGAGAGAAAGAGGGAGACAGAGAGAGAGAGAATGGGCACACCAGGGCTTCCAGCCACTACAAATGAACTCCAGATGCATGTACCACCTTGTGCATCTGGCTTATGTAGTTACTGGGGAATCGAGCCTCAAACCAGGGTCCTTAGGCTTCACAGGCAAGTGCTTAACCATCAAGCCATCTCTCTAGCCCTTGGCTTCAGTTTTTGATGAGAATAAATAGTTTGGGGCGGGGGTATTTTACCTTTTATAAAAAGCTATAAAAAGACATCAGTGACATTTGAGAGAACCAAAAGTAATGCTCTTCACTAGAAAAGTGCATCTAAAATCATTACAGGCTGGCCACTCCCACTCACCCTAAGGGCCGCTCTAATGAAGACAAATGGATATTTAGTACTTTAAAAACTATCTTGCTGACATTTCACTAAATTATTGAATACATCTATTTCTACTACTAGAAATCATAAAAAAATTATTAAAGCCAACCTACTTCTTGTATGGACATACATAACAGGGAAATCCTAGGAAGTTTTTCCTAAGCATCCTGGGCTTACAACCAAGATGAATTGGCTTTTGCGGAGATATAACTTGCATCTCATAAATGAGTGAGTGAGAAGGTCTTGCACATCTATTAAAATGACTAGCTGATTCCTCAGAGCAAATGACAGTGTCATTCAATTACCACTGTTACTTTCACAGGCTACACCAGAAAATTAAAGAGTGCTATTCCCACAGCAAGGTGATGCCAAATCTTCAGCTCTCTAAGGCTTAGGTAGGAAACATTTTGCTTGTAGTCTCTACTGTTACCTCCCCTCCAAACAAGTGGTCTTCTCTGTTTAAGGTCAAAGAGGGCTTCAGATAAGGCTATGGGGCCTTAAATTGCTTTTCCTCCCAAGGATGCTGTGGCCACAGGAGGCAGGCAGTTACTTAGAGGCAACAATGCGAGCTCGCGGCCCATGAATGTTCACTTTACTCTTTCTCCCAAATGTCTTTTGGGTTCTCAGGTAGACACAAAGACGATGACCCCTACGTTGTGTGTGATTGGAGCTTACTCTACCGACATTGTACTAATCAGACATTTCCAAATAACCTATCTGTGTATTTACATGATCTTTGTAAGTAGGGGCGTTTCTTATCTGGTAACAGCTCGGAATGCTGACATGCTTTGCACAGATATTGCTTGTCACCTCAGACAAGAAGAAATATATTTTGCTAAAAAATGCATTCCTCCCTCAGAATCATTATTCATCTTATAGGTTGCTATCCTCTGAGTGAATGCTACTATGAATGGTGACTGGGTCATCCTAGACGCCAGAGCCAGTCTGCCTGGTTGCATAGTCCTGGGCAAGTTACCTAAGAACTTGAGATTTTCTGGGGCTAGAGAGATGGCTCAGTGGTTTAAGGTGCATGCTTGCAAAGCCTGACTACCTGGGCTTGGTTCCTCAGTACACATGTAAACCAGATGCACAAAAGGGGCACATGCATCTGGAGTTCATTGCCATAGCAAGAGGCCCTGGCAGTCCCATTTATCTGTCTCTCTGTAAATAAATAACAGTATTAAAAATGATGTCCTCATGTGTAAAGCAGTGATACTGAGGGCACCTTCTTCATAAATGGCTCTTGGTGGTAACAAATGTGTAGAGACATGAGCGCGTGGGCTCATTCATACCTGGTTCCCAGTGTTTGCTCATAGCCTTATCCTCTGAATTGCCTGATCCTACTTTTCAAAATCTCCACATCTGTGAGGATCTCACAGAAGGGACGGAGTTTCTGCTCAGTCAGGCAGCTGTAAGTGGCAAAGCTGATAAGCCTCTCAATAGGTTGTGACAGTGACATGTTGACAAGCTAATCAGGACTGCAGCCCGTGCAGAGGAGGAATCTGCCTGAGGGAAAAAGTGAGAGTATGGCTTGGACAGTTAATTACCTGCACCCCTCATTTTCCAGAATATTAGACTAGCAAATTTTAAGAATTCTGCCTTATAAAACTGTAAAAGGTGTCAAGGTGACAGACCGCCTCCACTTAAAGCCAAATTAAATGGTGTCCTTTCCCCTCTGGAGCTCAGACGGTATGCCCGAGGAGCTCTGAACAACAGTTCATGATTCTAGATTGTTCAATGCAGACACACTCCTTGGCACACCTTTTCCTTGTGCTTCCTATTGGCATGGCCAGGTCTGCTCCGTCAAGCATGCAGAAGAAAGCAGAGCACTGCTGTTAAAGTTCAAGCTGCAGAAAGCTGTACACATTTCGGACTCTTTGGGCTCCTGACATTGTCAGAGGACAATGATAAGATCTTTAAGTAAATATGTCATTGTCACATATTATGCAAGGTCTGAACACAAGATTCGCATCTGTATTCTGTTACCATAAGATGGCCACTTGTAAGCAACCTAGCCCAGAACCTGGACAGGAGGTGAGGTCAGAACGTGTGCTGGGAGGGAGAAGAGCTGGACACACAGGCATACACCCCTAATTGGTCAAGGCTGGTCCTTCTGACAATGGCAGAAAGCTTCAGCACTAAGGATTATGTTTGATATGGATCTTTTGGAGCCCTTCCCTTCACACAAACAAAAGACAAGCACCGGGGTTTCCAAAGAGGAAAAAAAACTCATACACTGATTGTATCAGAAAAGAAGTATAATTTATATTCCATCTGCACTGTTGCCTAGACACCTGGACATAATCACCGGATGTGGTAGTTTAATTCAGGTGTCCCCCATAAACTTAGATGTTCTGAATGCTAGGTTCCCACCTGATGGAGATTTGGGAATTAACGCCTCCTGGAGGCAGTGTATTGTTGGGGGCGGGCTTATGGGTGTTACAGCCAGTTTCTCCTTGCCAGAGTTTGGCACATTCTCCTATAACTATTGTCCACCTTATGTTGGCCAGCTGGTAATTTCCACCCTCTGTTTATGCCATTGTTTTCCCCTGCCATCATGGAGCTTCCCCTCGAGCCTGTAAGCCAAAATAAACCCTTTTTCCCACAAGCTGCTCTTGTTCGGGTGATTTCTTCCAGCAATGTAGACCTGACTGCAACACCAGAGGACACAGGACCCCCAGGTTCTCATCCTTCTCCTAGCAGGTGGGTACAGGCAGAAGCTGAGGGGCTAGAGAACATGCCTTCAAATCCTGTGTCCTTCAATCCTCACCTCAATGATGTGCTCCTGAGCAATTCCATGCCTTAGTCTTCTCATGTACAAGATGACTGTTATAAGGATTGCATGAGCTAACATGTAGGGATCATGTAGACTGCACAGGAAATAGTACACAGTCATGTTGGTCATCATTACTCATTCTTGGAACTGACTTTCAGACAGATGGATTTATTTATTTTTTTTGGTTTTTCAAAGTAGGGTCTCACTCTAGTTCAGGCTGACCTGGAATTTACTATTTATTCTCAGGATGGCCTTCAACTCATGGTGATCCTTCCACCTCTGCCTCCCAAGTGCTGCGATTAAAGGAGTGCACCACCATGCCTGGCTAGATGGATTTATTTTTGTAAGTTATTTTAAGCTTATAAAAATTTTAAACTAGTATGTTTTGGTAATTGTTTTAAATAGTTAAAATGACAAACATTTTATGAAGAAAGCTAGTATGATGGTATTTACATCATTTGTGACAGCATCATTTATAGAAACCCACTCGTCAGCTAGAAATGGCAGGACAGAAGAAGCACACAGGAACTTAGCATAATGAACATCTCTCAAAACTAGTTTAGAAACTTCTAGTGCTCCAAATAATGAAAATTGCTATTCAAGGATATGCCATTGGGATATGTAAATCTTTTATATCTTTTGTGTGTGTGCATGCTATCCTCCATAATTTTGAGTTAGGGTTTGTCACTAAACCTGGAGCTCCCCAATGCAGTTACACTAGCTGGTCAGCAACCCCAGGGATTTTCCTACATCTGCCTCCACAGTGCTGGGATTACAGCAAGCACTGCCACTCCTGGCTTCTTTTCCTCCCTTCCTTCCTTCCCTCCCTCCCTCCCTCCCTTCCCTCCCTTCTCTCCCCCTCCCTCCCCCCCCTCCCTCCCTCCCTCCCCCCTCCTCCCTCCCTCCCTCCCTCCCCTCCTTCTTTCTTTCCTTTCTTTCCTTTCTTTCTTTCTTTCTTTTTTTGAGAGAGACAGAGAGAGAGCTAGAGCAAGACACACGGACAGAATTGGTATACCAGGGCCTCCAGCCACTGCAACTGAACTCCAGATGTGTGTGCCACCTTGTACACATGTGCGATCTTGCATGATTGCATCACCTTGTGCATATGGCTTACTCGGGATCTGGAGAGTCCAACATGGGCTTAGGCTTCGCAGGCAGGCACCTTAACCACTAAACCATCTCTCCAGTCCCACTCCTGGCTTTTTATATAGTGCTAGGGATCTGAATTCAAGTCCTCATGCTGATATAGCAAGCACTTTAGTGACTGAGACATCTTCTCAACCCCTATTTCTTTCTTTCTTTCTTTACAATTTTATTTATGTATTTATTTGCATGTGTGTATCGTGTATGTGTGCATACCAGGGCCTCTTGCCCCTGCAAAGAAATACCAGATATTTGTGCCACCTTTTGCATCTGGCTTACACAGGCAGCTTGGGAACCAAACCCATGCTGGCAGGCTTTGCAAGTAAGCATCTTTAACTGTTGTCTAGGAAGGGATATGCATTCGTTTAAAATAGGATTATGAGCCGGGCGTGGTGGCACACGCCTTTAATCCCAGCACTTGGGAGGCAGAGGTAGGAGAATCGCCGAGAGTTCGAGGTCACCCTGAGACTACATAGTAATTCCAAGTCAGCCTGGACAGAGTGAGACCCTACCTCGAAAAAAAAAAAAAAAAAAAAAAAAAAAAAAAAAAAAAAAAAAAAAAAAGGACTATGAGTAACTACTATGAAAGGACAGCAAATAAACTGAATACTGAAAAATACTAGTAGGTAGTATTTGGATAAAAGTGTTTTGATGAAATAAAAAAGACATATACATTATACACAAGATCTATTCATTAATACTATGAGTACGTATTTAATGAATTCACCTTTACAAATACAGTAGTAAATGACTCCTTATCACTTATCAGTTATAGGTGTACTTCTACCAGCCAGGGTTAAGTTGTGGTAATATGTCCTCACAATTCACCAAGTTCAAACAACCAAAGGTTTATTTTTCACTTATATTACATGTTCGTCACAGGTCATCAGGGATACTACTGTATATGAAGGCCTCTCTAAGGCACACAGACTAAATGAGACCAACTGATCACCATGGTAAACAGGATGGAGTGCACAGACTTTGGCACTGACTCAAGGTTTTCCTTAGATATGAAGCTTAGTGCCTTTATTGTCATAAAACAAGTCACATGGTCACGGGGCAAAAAAGCATCCCTAGACCTAGAGGGAGGAGGCTGAGAATGCCAGTAATCATCCCCATTGACCACCACACTGAAAAAAAGGGATTTTCATGATTCTTTCTCTGTAATTTAAAGGTTAAAATATGCAGTGTAAAATGTCCTGGGCCTGAAGGCCTCACTGGTAGATTCTACCCAACATTTGATGGAAGGCAGCTATGCTCACCCACTATACCACCAATGCCACACTGTACCCAACATTTTAAAGAAGAAGTAACACCTGTCCTGCTCAAATTTCTTCAAAATGTTAAAAATAAATGGGAATATTTTCTAACTCATTCTACAAAACCAACGTTACACTAGCCAAAGACCCTACACAAAAGACAACTACAGACCAATATCATTATGAGCACTAACACAAAAGTCCTCACAAAACATTAGCACACAATACAAGAGCATTCAAAAAAGTATTCCACACCATGCCAAGCTGGTCTTATCCTAGACATGCCCAGATGTCATTACAAGAAAACCAATCAATGTAATACTACACATGTTAGCAGAAGGAAGGGGGAAACTTCATATGACCACCTCAATTGCAGAAAGAGTATTTGGCAAGATTCAACATTTATTCATGATTTAAGAGTCGACAAATAGGAATAGACAGGAATAACATAAACATGAAAAAAGCTATATATGAAAACTCCCCAGTAGATATCATATTCAATGGGGACAGCTGAAAATGTCCCCTCTACTATTTAGAACAAGGAACCAAGGAAAAAAACAAATGCTAGCCGGGCGTGGTGGCGCATGCCTTTAATCCCAGCACTTGGGAGGCAGAGGTAGGAGGATCGCCGAGAGTTCGAGGCCACCCTGAGACTACATAGTTAATTCCAGGTCAGCCTGGACCAGAGTGAGACCCTACCTCGCAAAACCAAAAAAAAAACAAATGCTCATTTTCACCAATCCTAATCAACAAAGTGCTGGAAGTTCTAGCCAGAACAATTAGGTAGGAAAAAAATTAAAAGGTATCCAAGTTGAAAGCGATCTCTGCAGATGACATGAAAATCCTAACAATTTCAGAAAATAAATTTTTAGAACTAATAACTTCTTTAAAAGTTACAATAGCAATAACCAGCACAGTCTAGCACTGATGTAAAGATGGACACAGAACAATGGGAAAGAATGGAAAGAAAGAAAAAGCACTTGCAAATATATGGTCAAATGGTCTTTGGTAAAGGGTGCCCAGGCTGTTCAGTAAGGAAAAGTATTTCAGCAAATGGTGCCAGGATAACTGGGCATTCACATGAAAAAGAATGAAATTGGCCTTTACCTAGCACCATGTAGAAAAAGTTAATTCAACATAGATAAAAACCCAAATGCAAGATCCAAAACTATAGAACTCTTAGAAGATAGCAGAGGCAAAAGTTTTACATTAGACTTGACAATGCTATTTTTGTTTGCATATCACACCAAAGGTATGGGCAACAAATAAAAAAACAGAATTACACATCATGAAATTAAAAAAATATTGTCAATTGAAGACACAATCCACAAAATTAAAAGGCAAAATTAACAGAACGGCACAAAATTTTTAAAGTATATCCAATAAAGGACTAATGCCCGGAATATGTAGAAAATTCCTAAAACTACCAACCCCAAAGAACAAACTATTCAACTAGAAATAGGGAAAAGGGCTGGGCGTGGTGGCTGACGCCTTTAATCCCAGCACTAGGGAGGCAGAGGTAGGAGGATCACTGTGAGTTTGAGGCCACCCTGAGAATACATAGTGAATTCCAGGTCAGCCTGGGCTAGAGTGAGACCCTACCTCAAAAACCAAAAACAAACAAACAAAAACAAAAACAAATAAAAGGTAAAAGGATATTTCTCCAGAGATACAGAGGCAATGGTGTATGGAAAATGCAAATCAAAACTACAACAACTAGCCGGGTGTGGTGGCGCACGCCTTTAATCCCAGCACTCGGGAGGCAGAGGTAGGAGGATCGCCGAGAGTTCGAGGCCACCCTGAGACTACATAGTTAATTCCAGGTCAAATGCAAAACCAAAAAAAAAAAAAAAAACTACAACAACTGGGCAAGATGATGCATGCCTGTAATCCTCAAGTTCTGCCAGCCTGTCTCAAACTCCTCCGGCACCTCCCCATCCCAAAACTCAAAAACAAAACCTACAGTAAGGTACTAGCCTCCACCTCTGAGGATGGCTGCTCTAAAAAAAATCTAGAAGATAACAAGTGTTGGTGAAGGTTTAGAGTAATGGTATCCTAGGGAGCTTTGGGCAAGAAACAAATGGTATCATTACTATGGAAGACAGAGTGGTGTTTTCTCAAGCCATTAAAAATTACCATTTGGGGGCTGAAGAGATGGATCAATGGTTAAAGACACCTGTTAGCAAAGTCTACCAGCCTGGGCTTGATTCCCCAGTACCCATGTAAAGCCAGATGCACAAAGTGGTGCATGTATCCCTTGAAGGGCCATTTCCTCTATCTCATTCTCTCCCTCTCTCCTCTCCTTGCAAATAAATAAATAAAAATATTTAAGGCTGGAGAGAGAGCTTAGTGATTAAGGTGCTTACCTACAAAGCCAAAGGACCATGATTCGATTCCCCAGGACCCACGTAAGCCAGATGCACAAGAAGGTGCACGTGTCTGGAGTTCGTTCGCAGCAGCTGGAGGCCCTGTTGTGCCCATTCTCTTTCTCTCTCTATCTGCCCCCTCTCTCTCTCTCAAACTAAAATAAATAAGTAAAAATAAAAAATATTTTTTAAATTACCGTATGACCTAGTTATTCTATTTCTGAGGATATAAATACAATAATTGAAACCAGAGTCTGGAAAAGATATTTGCACTTCCATGTTCATAACAGCACTAGTCACAAAGGCTAAAACATGGAAGCAATTCAAGGCTCTATGGACAGAAGGATGGCTAAACATAAGGTGTTCAACAGTGTTATTAGCTACTTTTTCTTGCTACTATGACAAAATATAGGGCACAAGCAAAGTTGATGAAATAAGGGCTGATTGTGGTTCATAAATGAAGGTATAGTCTGGCATGGAGGGGAAGGCAGAGTGGCAGGAAAGTGAGAAAGCTGGTTACACTGTATCTGTAGACTAGAAACAGGGCGATGAATGCTGGTGCTCAGCTCACGTTCTCCATTTTTATTCAGCCTGAGTCCCTAAACCATGGGAGAGTGCTGTCCACATTCAGCTTGGGTCTTCCCTACTCAGTCAACCCTTTGTGGAAAGAGCCTCATAGATGTATTTTTCCATGGTGATTCTAAATCCCACCATCAGGTTAACAGGGAAGATTAACTGCCACATACATGTACAATAGAGTACAATTCAAACTTAAAAGGGAAGGAAATTCTGCTATATCAGTGACGTGGTTTGACCTTGATATTATGCTAAGTGAAATAAGTCATTCTCAAAAAGACAAGTGTTATACATTCCACTTACATGGGGTGTTCAGAGCAGTGAAATTTATAGAGCTATAAAGTAGAATGGTGGTTGCCACTGGCTGGTCCTGGGGAGAAGCAGAGAAGCCATTGTTTAATGGGTAGTTCAGGTTTTACTAGTTAAAAAGAGTTCTGGAGGGTCTGGAGAGATGGCTTAGTGGTTAAGGTGCTTGCTGCAAAGCCTAAGGACCCATGTTTGACTCCCCAGGTCCCACATAAGCCAGACGCACAAGGTGACACAAGCACAAGGTGGCACACATGTCTGGAGTTTGATTGCACTGGCTGGAGGCCATGGCTTCTCTCTCTCTCTCTCTCTCTCTCTCTCTCTCATAAAAAGAGTTCTGGAGATTAACACTAGGGATGGATAGATATTATGCAAACATTTAATGATGCTGAAATGTATATTTAGAAAATGAATAAAATTGAAAACTTTATGTGTATTTTACCACAACTAAAAAATGACATACAGCTGAATTTAATTCAAATATTAGACACAGCACATGCCTGCTTTTCATAATGCCCCCTGGTTATATATTCATACCTTGTGCTTTGAAAAGGAGGGAATTAGTAAATCTTTATTCAATAGAAAGAAACTTGTCATTGTTATGGAAACAAACATTTGGGTGTGTAAATATAATGATAAAGAAAAATTAAATTATTAGTCAACTTATTTCCTGTTGAAGCAAGTGTGGAGAAAAAGAAATAGGCTTTCCCTCTCCCTTTTTAAAAACAATATTTTATTTATTTATTTGTAAGCAGAGAAAGATAGAGAGAAGAGAGACAGAGAGAATTGGCCCACCAGGGCCTCCAACCACAGCTAACAAACTCCAGATGCATGCATCACTTTGTAGGTACTGTGGAACCAAACCTGGGTCATTAGGCTTTGAAGGCAAGCACCTTAACCACTGAGCAATCTCTCTTGCCCTATTTCCCTCTACTCTCTCACCTTTTAAAGGAAAGTGATTCATTTTTCTCTCAGCAAAAAGTATACTCTACTAAGATATAAAGTTGGGCTTTCCTCCTCTGGTGCCGCTACCTTTGAACATAGGTACCTATGGAAGACCAATACTGTCTGAAGTCATTCCCTGGGTGATAGGCAACTAGACATGGAATTTGAATTAATTATTATTGATCTTAAAAACTGGAAAGGACTTCAGAGACTCTTGAAGGAGAATGCTAGTTTTCCTCAAATATATGGGGGTCTCATGCATTGCTGTAGGTGTGATACTTAAATAACAGGACATGAGAGCTGTCCACAGATCTCTCCCAGCAAGATGTGATCTGTAGCTACAGCACAGAGGCTGAGTGTCCTTGTGAGGTCAGGTCTTGGGAAGAATGGGTACATCGTTCCCTGGCCTTTCTCTCCTTCAGTGCCTGGTGTATGGATGCGATGACTGGCACCAGAACAGAATTTGTAACCCCACTACGGAAGCGGTGTGTTGAGCATGAGACAGCACCAAGAGGAAAAGGAACCTGGTCCATGGAGCTATGATGCTTCCATGATAGCCCAAGGCCTGTATATTAATGCTACATGTCAGAGAAACATGTCTACAATAAACGTGAACTGAGCCTGTGTCAGCTAACTCATTCTTGAGTTTTGAGATGAAGAAATGAAGACTAGAGAGATTAGGAGATAGGCCCAGAGGCAGACAACTCTCTCCTCTGTAGTCTTCACATAAAAATGATTGTCGAGGGGCTGGAGAGATGGCTTAGTGGTTAAGGCGTTTGCCTGCAAAGCCCAAGGATCCTGGTTTAATTCTCCAGGACCCATGTAAGCCAGATGCACAAGGGGGCACATGCATCTGGAGTTTGTTTGCAGTGGCTGGCAGCCCTGGCATACCCATTCTCTCTCTCTCTGTACCTCTTTCTCTTTCTTAAATAAATAAATAAAAAATTTTTAAAATGATTGTTGTGAGACTGAGGTGTCACCATCCTTCAGTGACTTGACAAAGTTTTCACAGTGGCATTATTCAGTATTGAATGGCAGCAGAAAAACAGAATTTAATTGTAAGAATGACATCATTTTGAGTATTTTAAGATGGTCACTATGAACTGTTCTAGAAATGGTTCCATCCCGTGTGGATTGCAGGGGGTCTAAAGCTAGTTGAAAATTCTGAAGGTTTTCACCAAGGAGGCAGCCATACTCTAAACTTCTTAAAGTCCATGACATGGACAATGGTCACTGTCTGCTGCACTTGCATTGCTTCTTCTTCCTCCTCTTCTTTGCATATGTGTATGTGTGTGTGTGTGTGTGTGTGTGCGTTCACATGTGTATATCTTAGTGTACATACAACATACCATAGGTAGATGTTGGATGTCTTCCTTGCTTTCCACTTTATTTTTCAAGACAGGGTCTAACACTGAACCCAGAGATCACTGAGTCAGCTAGATTACTAGCCAAGGCATTCTGGGGATCCTCCTGTCTCTGGCCCTCGGTGCTGAGATGACAGGCCTAGACTGCCACGTGCAGTCATTTCACATGGGTGTGGGGAATCAACACTCAGATCTTCATGCTCGCACAGCAAGCCCTTCCCCCACACAGTGTTCTCCCAGGCCCAGGAACAACAACCCTTCAAATACAGCTGGAATTTGTCGTTAGTGGTTAATGGTGAAAGCAAGTTGCTTTCAGTACAAATACAAACCACAGCCTCTCTTAACTAAAACCAAGTACACTCACGGTGCCACATTTGTTCTTGGTTAATATGTTTTAAAATTTTATTTATTTATTTATTTATTTATTTATTTATTTATTTATTTAATTTGAGGGAGGAAGAGTCAGATAGACAGAATGGTCGTGGCAGGGACTTCAGCCTTAGCAAACAAACTCCAGACACATAAGTCACCTTGTGCATCTGGCTTACATGGGTCTTAGGGAATCAAACTTGGGTCCTTTGACTTTGTAGGCAAGCACCTTAACCACTAAGCCATCTCTCCAGCCTTCTTCGTTAATATTTTCATAGGAATGGAGGAAAAAACTGTCCCAAATTTACCATTTCCTTGGCAGAGTTATTTTGCTGTCTTAAAATTACATTCAACAAGAATTATGCTGTTTGATGGCCATCATGCATCTGATACCGAAAGAAGTTGAAAAATGGCTGGGAACTGTTTCAGAGTACAAAATACTTGCCTCATTGGTTTGTGCTTTGGATCCAGTTTATAAAAACAAGGATTCCTTCTTTGCTTTGGAACATTTCTTGGAGGTTTTTCTTAGGAGCTTCGCATTGAGAGAGCTGATTCCAAGTCACTTCATAAGACAACTGAAACCATGGCTGTACAACACACTCCTCTTTCCAAGTTTCCTGCCCGCTATCCTGGGTCATTTCACTGTAGTAGGAAGGACAGCTAGTGTTGTGAATGGGGCTCACTTCCCTGTGACAAATTCTTACTCTGCTTTACTTTACTATTTCATGGCTGACACCACAAACTGTTGTAAACATCCTCTAGGGCCTTGATGGCTGGAGAATGCTTGAGTTTTCATATTATAAGACCCTCAAATCTCTCTATCCAACCTCTTCACATCCATCCCCCAATGGTTCCCTTTGCTGGACAATCTTGGACTGTCTTCTCTTTCAGGGACAGTCTTGCCACCCTTGTGTTCTCTCGCTCTTGCTCTCTCTGGAGACTTTTCTTCATGGTAACTGACTTCCTGGGTGCCCTTGCCTTCCTTCCCAGACTCCAGGTTAAAATGACCACCCCCTAGACTCCTACCTGCTTAAGGTTCGTGTTTCTGTGGCCTCTGCCAAGTTGTAAGACCCGCCAAGGCTGGGATTGTGTCCTAACTTTATTCCCCACATGAAAGCCAGTTCTCAGACCCTGGGAGATGTTTGATATATATTTATTGAGTGACTATGGGAACAAGAGAAAACCAGAAAAATCTCAAAACACAGTCTAAATTTAAAAAGGAAAACTGAATGTTGAAGAAGTTATGGCATGTAACCGTGTCTTTTTGCTCTATATTTTACAACGAGACAGAAACAAAACATTTATAGTGTTCTGTTACTGGATCAGCGATATAACCCTTGGATTCTGCCTTGGCTGTTTCACCTTTTGCTTCCTTGGTTCTATGGAATGAAATTACATATGCTAACTCATTCTAAAATAAACTCAAACAAGTAATACCCCTTCCATACTTTTCCTAGTCTAAACTCATTCAAATGGACATGAAAATACCAATGGTGGTCATCTCATAATATGCGTGGCTCCCATGAGCCAGTGGCTGCAAAAGTACTCTATAAACTATAGTGACACAGGTAGGAGGGAAAGAGTGAAACTCTGCAGGGTGGTGACTGAGGGATAGGCTAGTGGCACATGTTAGGGATTCAGTGATAACCTAAGAGTCGTGGGAAGTCACTGTGGGAATAGCTTTCTGCAAAGTTTCTGTTAAAACACAGGAATAGGGCCTGGAGAGATGGCTTAGTGGTTACACACTTGCCTGTGAAGCCTAAGGACCATGGTTCGAGGCTCGATTCCCCAGGACCCACGTAAACCAGATGCACGAGGGGGCGCATGCATCTGGAATTCATTTGCAGTGGCTGGAGGCCCTGGCGCACTCATCCACTCTCTATCTATCCGCCTCTTTCTCTCTCTGTTGCTCTCAAATAAATAAATAAATAAATAAATAAATAAATAAATAAATAAAATAAACACAGGAATAGAACATGACTCTATTCGCAGGAGAGTGGTAGGAGGTCACAGAGTGGGGTAGGGGCAGGGTGGGGAGTGGCCATTGCTGGTGCACATCACCTGTATTCCTCAGACAAGACACAGAGCCGCCTCCAGGACCACACAGAGAGTGATCGGCAGCGGCAGAGCCTCATGCTCTCACCCATGGCCAAGTGTTTTATGTTTTTAATAACAAAACCGGTGACTGTACTTTGCAGGCATAGCTCTCCCTACCTTTGACTCACATCTACATAATTATAGAACTGGTGCTGCTTTCCAGCCACTTTGAATTTAATGATGCTAATAATAGTAGCAATCATTTAATACTGCCAGGTGCGGGCAGTATGTTTGGTGCTCCCCCTATCTAATCTTCATAGCCTTGGAAAATCGCTACGGCATTTCATTGTCTTACGTTTAAAAAACTGAAGCTCAGAAAAAAGGTTTTGGGTTGTCTGAGGTCACGCAAGCAGTTTGGTGTGATCGGTCATAGCCTCTTCCCCGTCTCCAGCTTTCCCTGCCATGCCAGTGCTGACGCTGTCATCATCAGTCAATAAAACTCACAAGAATAATAATAGAGAATATTTAGAAGAAGATTTTTTTTTTTTTTTAATTTATTTATTTATTTATTTATTTATTTGAGAAAGCGAGAGAGAAAGAGGCAGAGAGAGAGAGAGAACAAACTCCAGATGTGTGGGCCCCCTTGTCCATCTGGCTTACATGGGTCCTGGAGAATCGAACCAGGATCCTTTCGCTTTGCAGGCAAGCACCTTAACCACTAAGCCATCTCTCCAGCCCAAGATTTTTATTTTTAAATGACCACATTGATGATGAAGAACTTTCAACCATTCTCCTCTAACCTGTCGTAGGGGTAAACACTGGCCATGACCAAGAGGCAGGGAAAAGAAGATGTCTCCTCGACATGACCCGACTTCTAAACATCAACTTCCAGAAGTATACTGCTGACTCTGAAAAGGTGGGGCAGGGGAGACAGAGATCATATTTGACGGACCTGCTCTTGGACCTCAGGCTGGTGGAAATGGAACTTAAATTGGGCTTCCTTATCATAGGCACTCCAAAAAGTGGACAGGAGGTATAAGAAAACAGGGAGGGAAATCTGGCCCTAATGAGAAAGGAAAACTTGGAAGATCTTAGAAGCAATTATAAATCCCTTGAAATAAACCTTGAACATCATGTGAAAAATATTCAGGAAGCAGCTGTTATTCATTCATAGGGAGACAGAAAGAAATCTTCCCATTAAGAAAAAAGATGAGACAGGATGCACTGAATTCTGTGATATAAGAAGTCAGCACATCACTGCCTACAGTCAACACTGCTGAAAAGTAGGTCAGTGAGTAAAAAACTGACACAAGAAGCATACATGGGACATTGAAAAGAAGCTGGGAAAGAGTGGCAGACACAGAAAGTATGACTTGGAGATTCCTCAAATGCGGTGCAGTCTATTAGAGGCGAAGAACAAGGGAAAGATGGTTTTCTAGAACTTAATGCTAAACACAAAACAAACAAAAGAACAACAACCAGGTGAAAATCAATACAGGTTTAGTGTAGACTCTGACCATAGAATGGGGGGGGGGCGGTGGTTAGGACTCAGGGCCTGGGGAAGAGATGAAGCCTATAGAATGACGTGTCGACTCCATGAGGCATTTGTGTATATACCAACACTAACCCATGTCACTTCTATAAATGTCAGATGGTATCACCCCGGGGACAGAAGAAAATGAGAAATCTCTTAGTGGGAAGATGCTCATGGTGAACAGGGGTGGCTCAAAAATCCTTCGTGTACAAGGGAATGCATAGGTATGATCACTAATTCAAGGGAAGGCAGTTGCTGTTACAAAGAACCCCATGGAAAAGACATCAACGTAGAGTAGGAACTCACTGAGAAGAGGTTCAGTGGAAAGAGGATGGGGAGAGAGGTTCAAAAATAGGAGGAGATTATGATCAAAGTGCCTTATAAATGTGTATAAAATGCCAAATAAATAAATTAAATGAGTTTTAAAAAATAGAGCCATAGGGCTGAGTGTAGTGGCACACACCTGTAATCTCAGTACTCGGGAAGCAGAGGCAGGAATATCAAAAGTTCCTAGTCAGCTTAGGCCATTTAGTGAGATTGAGGCCAGCCTGGGCTATATAGCAAGACCCTGTCTGTTGCTGGACAAACACCTGACCAGAAACAGCTTATGGAAGAAAAGGATTTATTTCAGGCTTATAGAATCCAGGGGAGCACCATCAATGCCAGAAAAAGCTGGCTCACTTTAGCAACCTCAGCAGAGAGAAAGAGCTGCCAGTAGCAGCAAGCTCAACAGCCAGGGCTCCAACTGCTCTGAAGACACTTAGTAGGGCCAGACTCCAGATACGCATCCAGTGACACACCTCCTCACACAAGGGTTCTACCTGCTGGAGACACAAGTTGTCAACTCAGTCGTAATTAAAAAAAAGCCTGGGTTATGAGGCCATACATTCGAACCAGTATACTGTCACAAACCAAACCAAACCAAGCCAAAAAGAGAGTCTGATCCAGCTGTTTATGTTGTCCACCACCATCATAAAAATCATCATGGTTGTCTTCATCGCTGACATGGGACCTATGATGCGGCAGGTCCCGTCCTTCAGCGCTTGACCCTTGAAATGTATCCACATGCTATCATCATCTCCATTTCACAGATGTGGAAACTGAGGCTCAGAGTGATCAAGGTTTTACCCATGGCCCAGAGCTAAGCGGGGTTGAAAGTCAGTCTTTACTGCATCATTCTCGTGCCCATATCACTCGTTACAATCAGAAGAATGGAATAAATGGGACATGTCTTTCAGTCACTATTACATTCGTGAGTTTATTTATTGGAGTGCTGAGGGTGGAATCCAGGGCTTCATGCATGCTAGGCAAGCGCTCTACCACTGAACTCCACTCATTCCACAAGAGAATGGTAATCATTATAGCAGCCAGTGTTTACAAAGGGCCTGTATACAATAGGACTGCACTGGGTATCAGGTATGGGTTCCTTTGATCCTAACAGCTCTGCAAGATGTAAGACCGCACAGGGATTAAAACTCCTGCCCTGGGCACTCAGCTAGTAGGCTGCCAAGCCATAATGTGAATCAGGGTCTATTTGCTCCCTTCTTTCCTATGCTACGTCCCATCCAGGGATAGGACACTGACATTCTGAGTGGCATTAAATGTGCTAGGACATCAAGTTGACTCTACTTTGGACAAGGCACAATGATTACTTCTGTCAAGATTCTTGAGGCCCTCCTGGGAGGCTAGTTTTAGGAAGATATGCTCCATATCATCTGAGAGGTTAGTTACCACGCCACTGGTGAACTCCCTTCTGCCCAAGCCTATTCCCCTATGCTTCTTCACTGACCGCCTAGTTCTTTCCATTTTCCTTCTCTGGGCTGCTCTGTCTTTGCCCACCTCCTTGCAAGCACTCTTATGTTTGAGCAAACATTCTTCTTATCATCCCATGGTAATGATGATTATTATAGATCTCCTGGTACACACACACACACACACACACACACCTGATTATTAAGAACACTAGCATATATCTGTACTTATATAGCATCTACATATCTTTGAAAATAGCTCAAGAAGTGTCTAGTGGCTTGGGAGATGGCTCAGTCAGTAAAGTGCATGCCTTGAAAGCGTAAGTCCATGAGTTCAAAATCCAATACCCACATAAAACTGCCCCAGGCATGGTGGCATATGCCTGTAATCCCAGTGCTGGGGACCAGGAGACAGGAGGATCCCTGGGACTCACTGACTCACCAGTCCAGCATAATTGGTGAGCTGAATGCCAACGAGAGACCTTGTCTCAAAAAGAGGTGGATGGCATTCCTGAGGATACACGCATACACATGTGCACACACATAGACATACAGAGATGCATAGAACACATATGCAATAAAATTTACAAAAGTGTTTGCTTATCCAGCTGCTGGTGCCTCAATGTTCATGTGGTATGTGGACACCTATCTGAAGAAGTTAAGGCTGTCTGTTCATTAATATATCTTCACAAGCAAACTGGAAAGTGCTTTGTGTTTTACCTCATTTTTGTATCTAAAACACATGTCAGGGACAGAGCAGGCACTCAGGACATGTTTAGTAATTCAGTCATAAAAACAAAAACTGAAAGCACAGAGAATTATTAAATTAGGAAACTACATATTTCAATGAATTAGTAATCAAAACACACAAAACAAAATGCCTTGAGGTATCATTTTTATTCATCATTAAACTTGCAAGGGTTTTAAAAAAATAAAATATTCATTTTATATTAGTGTTGAAACTGGCAGTCTCCATACTGGTGGAAGGCTCTAGGCAATGAATGTCAAAAACAATAAAACTATTCATAGCCATAAACTCAGTGATCCCACTCCTGGAAACTTATCGAAGGAAATAAATCAAGAGGAGAAAATGGCTGTATTTGGGGACATGCTTATGGAAGCATTATGTACTATATACCAATGAATAACAGGAAATAGACCTGTACCCAGCAGCAGGATAAAAGCTAAGGAAAATCAATTTGAAGTCCTTTTATACACCCATTAAAATTTAACATGGTGACTATAAAGGAAAATGGAAAATGATATAATGCTAAGAAATAATGGGAATGCAAAATTGGTACTGGCTATGAAGGTACTTTTGCAGAAACTATTATTTGCACGCAGTCAAAGATAGAATGCATCTCACGCAAATGAAATACGTGTTGTGATGATGAGACTACATATGTCTGGTAAATCAAATTTTAAGATACAGTTTCCCTGAAAATGAAGTTGGACATGCATTGATTACTGGCTCTACACTTTACTAGGCAAGAAGCTCAAGTCCTATGAATTTAACTTATTCAGTGACAAATAAAAGCAAATATTTCTATTGCTTAGCAGTTGTTATTAAGTTAAATCAATATGTATAATAAACATGTATGTAACACTTACTACGTACCTGGCTGGCACCATTCAAAGCACTTCATAATTATTAACTTCTTCAGTCAACAAACCAACATTCTGAGATAATGCACCGAGGTTCTTTCGTCTCAGTGACTATAGCAAGATAGTGACTTTCAATGGCTTCTGAATGGCCACGGGAGAAAACGCAACATGCTAAGAACTCCAGTGTGTCCACTCCATGCAAGCACATGTGCACTGCCCCGTGTGCCCTTCACAGCAAGCCTGTGAGGAAGGCATTATCATCCCTGTGTCCTCAGGCAACTAGGGCTCAGAAAGGTGAGAAACACACTAGTAAGAGACAGAATCAAGGCCTGAACCTGGGTCTGTTTGAAGCCAGGTTAACCACCATGGGACAGTGTGTTCAGCTCTGGTCACATGTATTCAAGTCCTTCAGATCCTGAACTTCACCCACACTCTGTCACTCCAGGTGTGGGAGAGCTCTGAATGGCCATACTATGCTCTAAGACCCTTATTCCTGCCATTCCTCAGCGGTTGTGATGGTTTAGTTCTGTTGTCGACTTGCTCTGTTTAGGAATCTACAGACCTTCCTCTTGGGCAGGTCTTTGAGGTTGCTTCCAGGATGGGTTGACTGAAGGAGGAGGTCCTTCCTCCAGAGTGAGCCCTTCTCCCAGGGTGGGCGGCCCTCCTGGTAGCGGTGGGCTTTGTAAGTAAGGAAGTTTCAAGAGGAAAGCTACTCGTTGGTGGGTGCCTTCGCTCTCATGAGCATCTATCCTGTTCGGCTATCTTGGAACCAAGTCTCCTCAGCCATCCAATGTGGGTGGACTGAAGAGAGTGGCTCTCCAGGAAGGCTCCAGGCCTTCAGTGCCGGATTGGGACTGCTGAGGTATCCAGCCTCCGGGACTGAGCAGCTACTGGGTTCCTTGACTCTCAGGCCTTCAGACTGCTATTGGTGGACTGCCGTAAGCTACTCTAATAAATTCCCCCTTTAATACAATTCATTCTATCGGTTGTGTTTCTCTAGAGAACCCGGACTAATTCACCTGTCTTCCCCCAAATTGTCCTGCAACCTCAACACTGCCTTCCCATACCTTATTATGCTTACTGACTGGGCCCTGACCTTTGTCATTCACTTAGCCAGCAGCTGGAGCTTTTAAATCAGCATATACCATCTTGGATACTTCTTTGCCAGTTTGTTTCTTCTGGACTGGGAGTTTCACAAAGGCAAAGACCATGTTTCCTATAATACTATATATCCTTTTATTCCTAACACTTAAGAAACATTCTCACATGAGCTAAACATTCCAGCGATGACTTGAATGAGTAAACACCCCAGCACAAAGGCTTTGTGGCTCCTGCTACAGCATCATTTGCTGGGTGGAGAGGGGGAAGTGTTGGACCCCACATTTCTTCACACTGGTTTCCACAGAGCTTTGAGGCTGAAGATACATCATTAAATGAGAACACAAAGGGGCCACTCCACCTTGAAGGCTTCTCTGATGTTTGGATCAGGTGCACACAGTGCCACGTTTTGACCTGTGAGACCCATCAGCAGATTCCATGGAAACAGTCTGCTCATGGTCTGACCTCTTATTGTAGACAGAGGACTTTGGGAATTCCTCAACATACCCCAGACCAAGCCAGGAACAGGCATGTGACTGGCCATTCATGACCTCTTACTGAGTGAGTGAGTGAGTGAGTGAGTGAGCGAGCGAGCGAGCGGCGAGGTCGATACATTTTCTTTCCTAGGTTCTGGTATTTCCACTCGTAGGGTGCGCTACTGTACCAGGACCAGACTTACAGGATTTCTCAACTTCATAGCACTCCTTGAGTTTTGTGTAAAAAACTAAATATATTAAAGGGTTCAGCTATTGGTCCCTTTATGCTGAGTCGTTCTGTATTCTCTTCAGTGACAGGGAATTACTGAGAAGTCCATCTCCATAAAGATTTATTTTTCCTTTAAAAACATAAGCTTTACTTTTGTGAAAGCAAAGGCTATTTTAACTTAACTTAAATATTCTTAGAACACTTGAAAGTTGAAAAGATTCATTTGGTGGACATGCTTTCTCTTTTTCTACCCTCTTGACCAGTACCTTTTACACTTCTTTGTCAGTCTGTTTCTTCTGGACAGGGAGTTTCACAGGAACCATTCTTAGAAAGCTCTGTGGAATGATGATGCTTTCAAAGGGGAGAGAAGATGGATGTGGAACACTGATGCGTTCAAAGCTCATTTTAATTATCCAGGCTACTGGGGTAACTGAGATATTCCAAACATTTAGCTAATTAGCAGGCTCTTGAGACAAGAGGGCTGCCTAGAGACAGACAGCTTTTCCTCATTAACAAGTGATGGCAAATTCTAGTGAAATATGCAACATCATTCTTGATATAAACCACTGAACTTGTTCTTTCTCAAATCTAAATTTGAAAGTTAGGCGTTAGGACCAGGGATCTTCCATGTCACCATCATTTAACACCAGCCACCGTATGAGAACGAATAGAAGAGTGAAAAGCTGCAAATATTGCTAAAATAAAACCATACAGCTATAGCCAAAGAACTAAAACTGGAACCCATTAGAAACCCTATATTTAAAATTCTATGAGTTATGTACAAACAAAACAGTAAAACTGTAATTCACAAGCATGGAGGTGCCTGGAATCCTCCAGAAAGTTTTGAAGGTATATCCTATAGATAGAAATGAAGAAATAGAAATAAGAGAAATAATAGCTACTCTTTTCTGCACGTGTCCATGTGTGTTATGACTAGGGTTAAAGATGCACAAGACCATACATCACATTTCACATAGGTACTGGGGATAAAACTCAGATCTTCATGCTTACAAGACAAGCATTTTACCAACTGGGCTATCTCCCCACCCAAGAGCTGCTCCTTGTTAAGTACATATGATGTGTTGTAGTATGCTGGGTGTTTTACAGAAAAAAAAAACCAAAAAAACTTAACTCATTCCTCAGAATAACTCAGAACTACAAAAATCACTCCTGTTTTATGGGAGAAAGGTTAAAGTTCATGGAGATTGTGTGAGGTTGCTGAGTTAGAAGCAGCTTGGCTGGGTTTGATGCCAAATCCTTCCCTTCGGCTCATGATATCTCACACTTGATGAACAACAGAATTGTTGTTGTTTCCTGGGGTTAGGTCCAGTTACAAAGGTGTTTTCCTCAGGTCAGAAGTATGAGGTAATGTTTTTGCTTCAATCAGCTTTTCTTCTATAATAGCAATTAGGTCCAAAGGCACACACCAGGCTTCAGAAGTCACTGGGGCTTCTAGCAATGCTTCTCTTATAAAGTGGTCTCTACTCATCCAGACATTTTAGCAAGTTGCTAAGTATAGCAGACTGCAGGTCTCAAAGATGGCTATTGTGGTATCTCCCATTCCCTAGGTTCCTCTGTAACTCTGCCATTAAAAGGTGGAGTCTTTTTTTCTTTTTTAACCCTTTGAATTTGGGCATGCTCTTTGACATTTAGAAGTGCCACAGAGGCCAGTTATCAGGTGACAGGTGTGATCACCCTCAGAACATTGTGCTATGAGAAGCCCACACCATGTAGAAAAGTCCTATGTGGACGCTTGTCCCTGTCTAAGCTCATGGCCAACCTCAATTCAACCTTAATTGCCAGCTCTGTGTATGAGACATCTTGAACACCCAGCCAAGCAGAGCCCATGTTCTAAGGCAAATGCACTTGATACCCTAGCAGGACTTGTTTGGCTGACCTCAGACAACCCACAGGACATAACACAATAAACAAGGCACTACATTTGTAGAGATCTGTTATGAAATAGCCAAGTCCTCAGAACAACGCTGTGGGTGATGGTGGGTTTCTTCTTGAGTGAAGCCACATTTGTTTGAAGCAATAGGAGTATATTTTGGAAGCAGGACATATATACTAAAATACCATAACTTCAAGTGGTGACTGAGCTACAGATGAAATCATCAAATTCTCTTACTGAGGGTTACCTTCTGAAAGGTTTGAGGCACTACAAAAGTTTACCTATGTAAGTATTCTACTTACAGTCTGGGTTACTTCTCAAAGAAAAGAGGAGGCATAACCCAAAATTCATGCTTTTGGTTTTATTCATAAAATAGGGTGGGGGAGTGGCTGGACAGATGGCTTAGCAGTTCAGGTGCTTGCCTGCAAAGCCAAAGGACCCAGGTTCAATTCCCCAGTACCCATAGGAGCCAGATGCACAAGGTGGCACATTCATTCTCTCCCCCACTTCTCTCTTTCTCTCTACCTGCCTGTTTTTTTTCTCTCAAATAAATAAAAAGAAAATATTTTAAAAAGAAAATAGGGTAGGGTTTTAAAAATGATTAACTATCCTTGTAGTAAGTTTACTACACACAGCCTGCCAAACGATTCTCATTTTCTAAAGCAATGACCCAGATAACATTTAGTTCCTGACTAGCTTCAGAATGCTCATAACTGGATTTATGTTTATGACATTTGCCAAGTTCTACTCAATATGACAAGAGAGAATTCAGAACTAGTGACGTCAAGTAAAAGACTGGCATCTCTCACTTAGCAATATGCACTTAAGATCTAGTCAAGCTTCCCATGGCTTGGTATCTCATCCCCCCACCTTTTTTTTGTGGCTAAGTAGCATTCCATTGTATAGATGTCTCACAGTTTGTCCACTCACTTGCCAAAGGACATCTTAGTTGCCTCCAGTTTTTGGTGATTATGAATGAAGCAGCTATCAACATTCACATGGTTTCTGGATGGTCACAGGTTTTCAAATCAGTTTGGAAAATACCCTAAAACATGATCACTGGGCATATGGTAAGACTATGTTTAGTTTTGGAAAACAAATTCAGATCTATTTTTGTTTGAGATAATTATATTTCTATGCACCTTAGGTATAAAAACATAAAATGGTTCTTATGGGACTTGTGAATGATTTTATTTTTATTCACTTCCATATTTTTTAAGTATGTTTTAAAGAAGCTCAAGCAGGCAGTCTCTTTTTGAACAGGGGAAAGCTGAAAAGCTCATTTTGGAAGTATGATCTAACAGTAGGAATAAACCCAGTGTGTCAGCTCTGTGTGGCTCACCTGTCTCTCTGGTTGGCCAGGCCAGATTCTTTGCTGTTAGCTTAAGCATCATGGGTGTCCACATCACCTTGGCCTGCACAGCGCTCCCTTCCTGGAGGCAGCTGCTGATCCCTGCTGTTCCTTTCAGGCTCAGGAAGTCTCAGACTCCAGAGAAGTTAATAACAACAACAAAACCCTGGTCAGCATCTAGAAGACCCAGAACCCGGACTGTCCTGCTGGGTCCCCGTTCTAATGATGGCCCTTCTGCTTTGTTTCCGAGCTTAATTCCCACCTCACATTCCAGTTCTCATTCCCAGATTCTTCCTCATTTCTGGTCTAAGTGCCCTTGTCTGAAATTTAGCAAACTCCCAAATTATCCACTTATGAGATGTCTGTCTATAAATGGAAATCTGTAATGTGCTATCCCACTCAGACATGAACCAGAAAACTAAGCCAGTTTATTGAGCTTGAGAAAATATTTTTATCATTATCAATTTATTTTCTTTTTCAAAGAAGGAAGAAATTTGGCATCTACTATCATACAGACACTGAGCAAATATATTAAACTAGCCCTATTATGAATGTGAAGCAGGGAGTTACAACAACGCTTTCATATTTCTATTATAATGTTGACAGGCAAGCAATATATCTTCCTTATGTTAAGAATGGATGAATATCTTACTTCCCTCCCTTTTCTCTGATCTTTTCTTTCCTTCCTTCCATTTCCACTCTCTCTTCCTTCTTTCCCATCCTCCTTCCTTCTCTCCCTGAATAATAGATATAGAATCATTTTCAGGATTACCAAGAATGTGTTTTGACGATAAAGCTCACTGTATCTCTGTAGAACCTGGGTATTATGTGCTCAAACAAAGAAGAAATGCACAGGCTCCTGGAAACATTATAGTTTCTTTTAATATTCTCACCTCCAGGACATAAATTATTAATTTTGGGTGAAGTTACCTTACTGAGTTTGCTGACAGATGAATGAAACGAATATGCTCTGCCTTATTCTTAGCATCACAGAGGTGAAAGAGAGCAACCTGATCGACCTGCAGAAAAGACACAGTGCCACGTGAGGGGTCCAAGTACTCTAATAATAGAGCCCAGCCTTGGTAGCTATCTTGGCTGTCACTGAATACCTAAAATGGCTCTGAGGAGCAGACAGAATCCAGCCTTAAAGGCAACTTGTCAATGTTCTACTTAACATCAGGGTCCCATCACGCATGGAAATCTCAATTATGTTTTTTTAAAATATTGAATTAATTAATTAATTTACTTATTTGAGAGAGAGAGAGAGAGAGAGAGATAGTGAGAATGGGCATGCTAGGGCCTCTAGCTGCTGCAAACACACTCCGGACTCATATGCCACCTTGTGTATCTGGCTTACATAGGTCCTGGGGACTCACACTTGGGTCCTTAGGCTTCTCAGGCAAGTACCTTAACTGCTTAGCCATCTTGCCAGTCTCTCAATATTGTTTGTGTCTATTCTATCATTTCAGGGGATACATCAGAGGCTGTCCTCTGTGGGGCAGAGGAAGGTCAAGAATAAATGTGTCTAACAACTTTTAGGCAGTCCCTTGCATCCAAGGAAAGCATGTTGGAAAGCAATCACGTCTGCAACAATGCTGGGAACAGGAAGTCATTATCAACACCCTCAATCTTTAAATTAAACCAGCAGGTCTGTTCTACTTATTCCACAGATACAAGTGCTATAAACAGGCTAAATAAACAATGTGACTATCAATAAAGTAGAAACTAATGTGTGGACTAAGAAAAAAGAGAAAAAGAAAGCTGAAACACACCATCTAGCCAAATAAACCCTGCACAACATATTCTGTTAGCCTCCCGAAGCACTCAGTATTCCTGCCACATCTCCATCCTTGGCTCACTTTTGTTTTTGCTCAAAATCTCTTTCCCAATCTCATTGCCCAATGGCAACCTGACCTCATTCAAGACTCTCTTTTCAGATCTCCCAGGGAGGGTCCCATTAATGGACTGGTCAGTGCCTCCACTTGTAGGGTGTGTAGCTGTCTCTTCTTGAGCTTCCTGTGAATTACAACTTAGCCCTGTAAAATCTTATATTCATCAATACATGTACCATGTGTGTAACTAACAGTCATAATTGAGGGCTGGAGAGATGGCTTATCGGTTAAGGCATCTGCCTGTGAAGCCTAAGGACCCATGTTGGACTCTCCAGATCCCACTTAAGCCAGACACACAAAGGTTAGGCAAGCACAAGGTTGCACATGCCCACTAGGTGGCGCAAGGGTCTGGAGTTCGATTGCAGTGGCTGAGGCCCTGGTGCGCCAATTTAAAAATACAGGCTGGAGAGATGACTTAGCAGTTAAGGCGCTTGCCTGCAAAGCCAAAAGACCCAGGTTCGATTTCCCAGGACCTACGTAAGGTAGATGCCCAAGGTGGCACATGCATCTGGAGTTCATTTGCAGTGGCTGAAGGTCCTGGTGTGCCCATTCTCTCTCTCTCTATTTGCCTTTTACTCTCTGTCTCTCAAATAAATAAAATAATTTTTTAATTAAAATAAAAATTAAAAAAAGAATTGAGTTCTCTGAAAACAGGGATATGCGCTGTAAGTGGTAGCCCTGGGATCCTGACACCATGCTTACCCACAGTCCGTTTGTACCTGGTACTAGTAAAAAAAAGAGGAAAAGTCACTTGAAATAGGATCTCAGCCATGTTCTGCTATGCTTTCCTTCTGGAAAGACCAAGCATGTAGCTGCTTCAGAAACCATTTTTGAGGAGCTGAGGGTGTAGCTCAGTGGTAGAGCACTGACCCAGCATGTGCAAGAACCTGGTTCAATCCCAGAAACCTCCTCTCAACACCAAAAAAACCCTTCTGAGTCACTTATTTCTGTGAATGTTGAGATATAATTCAATTATGCCTTTTCCTCATGGAAGAAGGATGCTACATGGGACAGTTATTCTTTCAAGGGGAGTGAGAATGAATGCTTACTTGGAACCAGAAGTATGCTATGCCCTAACTTCCTTTCTCCCATAAGCTAATACTTTGTGACAACACTGATTCCTGAACTTTGTGGTGGGCTGTACGGCACAGAGCCCTGTTGTGTGCCCTCCATTATTCTAGCACTGCTCCTGAATCAGGAACTGGGTTTCTGCTCAACACTGGAAACTCAGGCTGAGTCAACAAATCTCTCATCCGTAGAGACTAAGCCCAACTCCAGCTCTGCTCTAAAAACAAGTCACCACAGAGCCAGAATAATCTCGAAGACCTTGAACATGTCTAGCTCAAGTAAAACAAAGATGCCAGCTAGAGAAAGGAAGCTGTCCAAGACCGATGACGAGGGGCCCCTCTTCCCACCTGTTCTTTCTACGTACCATGAGAAGGACACTGCCACAGCCCTCCTCTCACCTGATCTGCATGCGGGCCTGGGTCATCATTACCTGGAGGAACTACAGGCTGTTGACAACCTCACAGCGCAGGAGGATGGGCTCTGAGTGAGAAGCAGAGGACCTTTGGGGATGGGTCAAGTGCTGAACAGATAATTAATTCAACAGGGCTCTGTGCTGCACAGCCCAACCTAATTGGACAATGCAGGAAAGTGTTTGTCTTGCATTTGTGGTTTGAGTGTGCAAGATCCTCTTAGGTTCATGTATTTGAACACTTGGTGTCCAGCTGGTGGTGTTACTTTGGAAGGTTATAGAACCTTTAGGATGTGGAGTCTGGCTAGGAGTGGGTTACTGGGAGAGTGGACCCCGAGGCTTCATAATCTTGGCTTCACTTCCAGTCTGTGTTCTGCTTCCTGTTCCACCCAGGTGTGAGGTGGTGAGGCGTCCCAGCCGCACATCATGCAGCTGCCAGACGCTATGCCTTCCCCTCCACCACGGTTGGTATCCCGTCAAATTAGAGCCAAAATAATTCCTTTCTCCCTTAAGTTGCTTCTTGTCAGGTATTTGGTCACAGCAACAAGCCAAGTAACTAATATTCTTGTGTAAATCACATGCTAAGCATTCTTTCTAACTTCACTTGTTTGGGGAATTATTATTTTTCTTTTTTGTTGTTTATTTTTTATTTATTTGAGAGCAACAGACAGACACAGAGAGAAAGAGGCAGATAGAGAGAGAATGGGCACACCAGGGCCTCCAGTTATTGCAAACAAACTCCAAATGCATGTGCCACCTTATGCATCTGACTTACGTGGGTCCTGGAGAATCGAGCCTTGAACTGGGGTCCTTAGATTCACAGGCAAGTGCTTAACTGCTAAGCCATCTCTCCAGGCCTGTTTGGGGAATTCTTTAGTACTCTAAATGTCCCCAAGCCTGGAAGTGTGTTCAGAACCCTCAACTCGGTCAGCCACAGCCTGAGCTCACATCCAGCCTGTTCCTGGAGCAAAGGTGCTCTGCACAGCTTGACACTTGTCTGTTAATAACCAGCTTTACCCCGTCCGTCTGCTTTAACTCATTCTCAAAAATGCTGCGAATGTCTAAATGCCTTGGGAAAATGGAAAAATGCAGTATTTGGCTTCTAACAAGAATTACTTGACCTTGCATTTGAGGACAAGCATTTAAAGCTAAAATAGCCATTTCTAAGATCAGTAGAACAAACTTTAAGCAGAAGTCAATTTGCTATTATTTAGTGGTTCTGAGTCACAGAAAAGGTAAACATGGTAGTATTTGTTAAAAAGGAAAGTTCAAATGGATTCCTGTGAGGTTCCTAATTATGAGACAATCTCTATGGGGTTATATGGACCTCTGAAAGTTAACAAAAGTCCATTCACATGATGTTTATTGTTCACAGGTACTCTCTAACAAGTAGACGATTGTAGTGCCTCTGACTTGAGCACTTAGCTTGACGAACTGATCTACACTACCCAGTAGAATCACAGAACACTCTATGATTTGTGCCTCAAGCTCTCAATCCAGTCAATGCTTTGAGAGCAGGAACTCCCTACCAGGATCACTTTCTAGTGTCACAAGCTGGATGCTACCCCCCAAGAGGACTCCCCTGAGTTCTAGAACATTCCCTCTCATCCATCTTCATTTCTGCAATCGGATGTGCTGAAATTTATTGGAAATTTAATGCATTGGGGGTAAGTTGGAAGCTCTCACACAGTCCTTAGGCAGGAGAAGGACGTAGTCATACCCAGAACTTGCTTCCACTTTAGTTTTCCTGCTGAAGCACTTTAGAACACAATACTTAAAACAATTTTTTTATTTGATTGTGCCTAAGAATTGGTAACTTAGACAAAGGTGCTTTAAATAATAATCCTTCAACTGCAGGGATGAGACAGAATTAAAAAAAAAAACTAAATTAACCATGTTGTGTGTCATCTGAGCAAAAAAGAATCTTCTCATTTATATAAAGATATCTGGAAGAGTGATCAAAAATGATGCCAATTCATGCAAATCCAGGAAACAAGGAAAAACAAGCACAGGGAAACCAACCAGTATCAAATGATTTAGTAGCTCTCAAGGGAGGATGTCCGGAGCATCATAAATGTTAATTAAGGAAAAACAAGACAATGTTTTATTTCACTGTGAGGAGGGCTTCCAAATTACAAATGGAACGTCCTTTATTTGCTAAGACATTTTGGAAAGACCAAAGACTGTGAAGTCTAGAGTAATATACATTTAAATTATTTATGTGCAAAACTGTTAACCTCCATAACATGTAGTCTAGTGAGCCTCAGGTTTTCTTCTGGCTGCCTTCAAGTAATCCCCACCCCTAAATTAGGCATCAGAAAAGGACTAAAACTAGGCCTCCCCAAGACTGAGGAAATGTCACAATCCTACATATAATCCCAAGGTAGTAAAAAATGAAAATTTGTCATCATCACTCTTTGAACAAATGAATCTTAAAGTTTAAAAATATTAAGTATAAGGATAAAAATCCCCTTTCAACACAACATATATCCAATTCCTTTTCTCATCTGCTCCCATGTAATGTAATTCCATAGTAACAAATGAAACATTTCAACAGCCAACGATGACATTTTCTGCCAGGAACTGTGCTGATATCTTATTTACGTTGTGCATCTTCTAACTAAAAAGGGTTCAATTATCATCAGTATTTGGCAATGGAGGAAATTGATGCTTGGTTTGCTTGAGTCTCCCATTAACTGAGGATCTACTGTTAGTTTGGAAAACATCATCCTGGAGTTATGTGATCTACAAACATATGCATATATATGGATCTGGGTGGGAAAATATAGAGTGTTGTTATTTTGTTTCATTAAAAAATATAGTTTCTAACTCATCTTTTGAAATTGTTGCCTAGTAGAATAAAGCTGTACTACTGTCTTACTGACAGTCATGAAGGTTCCTCCCCACCCATGGTTCCTTCCCACTCCAAATTTTTCTCTGATACAAGCAATGCTATACTATGAATTCCTTGTATGAGCCGAGCTTTCTCGTGCACATGGGCAACTGTCCCATGCCAAACAAGATGTGGAAGTGCTGGGTCATAGCTGTACATGTTTAAACAAAGATAGTGCTAAACTGCCTCTGAAATGTTTGTCAATGGAACCTGAACACATACTTTCCTGCAATTGTGCCAAAATCTGATATTATCAAACTTCAAGGTGCTGCCAATCTAGTGGGTGAAAAATGGGATGATATTTTCATTTACATTTCTCCAATAACAGTAAATTATATTAGGTAACACCTAATTATATTAGGCAACACCCAGATTGGCAACTTAAAAAATTCAGTGAGTGCTGGGACTGGAGAAATGGCTCAATGAGTAAAGGCACTTGTATGCAAAGTTTTCTAGCCCAAGTTCAGTGCCCTAGGCACTCCTGTGAAGCCAAATGGGCATTTGTTTATAGAAACAAGAGACTCTGGAGCACCAATGCATGCACACATGCACGTGCACACTCACTCACTCACAAACACGCATGCAAATAAATAAAATTTAAAAATAGTTCACTGAGAGAGTAGGAGCAGATAAAAATGTGTATGCACGTTAAGTATATTATGCTAAAAACAGCAAGATACACATTTCTTCTGTCATCGTTTGACCCAGGAATAAGGCATCACCGGCATCTCCTTCACTAACCACACAGTCAAGGCCCATCTGAGAGTCCCTGTTTTGTTTCTTAAGAGAGAACGTAAAGACCGTGTGAAAGAGTTTGAGTACAGATTGAACTGAACAACAAGCTTTGAGTAACTTGCCTTCATCAAGACTTGCCAAAGCATTCCATTTCCATTTCACTGGAACAGCTCTTTCTTTCGGGCTTGTGTTTCATTGGTTTGCATATTATTTAACTGAATTATGTAATTACAATGGCATTCAACCAGCACAAACCAGTTTGAGAACAAGCCTTTGGCTCTTAGAAATACGAAAGTAAGTGAGCAAAAGTCCAGAGGTGTTTCAGAGAGTTAGCCCACCAGCAACGGAGGCAAATATGCCTGGATGCAGTGACTTTCCAAGAGGAGGGAGTGAAGCGCAGTAGTTAAGACTCCACACTGTAACTAGTGATGGGAACATGTTTTCCTTCGCTATCATCCAATACGCTCAACTGTTGAACCACCTGTTCTGCTCAATTATCTGTTTCTAATGAATTGCCTTTCTCTTCATTATTTACAAGTGCATTTTATATAGCCTATATATTAATTCCTTTGCCTTTTATCACAAATATTTTTCTCCCAGGCTCTTCTTTAATTAACTACTTCTTGTATTTATTTGGTTTTACAAAAGACTGACTTTGATGTCAAGGATTTTTTTTTTTCTTAAAGTGTTTCCTATGTCTTTGTTAAGTCTCCCTTTGCTGGGATGCTAAATATGTTCCATTTTATTTTCTTCTAGTACTTTAACGGTTTCTCCAGGATCCTGAAAAAGAACTTTTAAAGACAAGAAGTTTTAGATATCTGACCAAAATAAGGCTAGAGATGGAGAAACTGGTATTTTGTTGAGATTTATATATGTACTTTTTCAATTATGAAAAATAAGCTTGAGCTACTATTTCATACCACCTTAAGAAGGAATTAAAGTCTGAGAAAAGCCAAGTGGGGTATATGGATGCTAAGCAATGATGAAGACTAGGACAAATGCGTATCTTCAAATGGATGGTGTATGATTGACACGTGAGTGATTCATCACCGGCCTCAGAAAGCCAGGATGTTCTTTTCCACCCATAGAAACTAGATAGAGCGCTCAAGCGTCTGAAGAGCTCAAGCATTTGTTAAGTAACTTCTAGGTACTATGCACTGTGATGGGCTGGACAGACATTCTCTCTCCCCCATATACATAAAATCAAAACAAAGTTTGTAGCTTCATGAGCTGGTTGTCTAGAAAGAAGGATGCACAATAAGTAAGTTACTCACCGATAGTTATTCTGAAACAAATATGTTTAGTACTATAGAGAACACAAATAGAACCTGAGAAAACAAGGAGAACTAACATAGGTGGTGAGGCTGGGACAGGTTTCTTTTATACATGACATTTCACCTACAGTTTGAAAAAAGCAAAGTGAGTCAACCAGGCAGAAATGAAAGTGTGGGGTGTGGAGATGGAAGGCAGGCTCCAGGCTGCTAATCCAGACCTTAGAAAAACTGAAGGATTCACCAATGGGGAGGGATGTTGTGGGCAAGGCATAAACCAGAACTTCCCATGAACAGAGCACAGGGGGGTGGGACTTGAAAAGGGTTCTCCCAGTCCCCATGATGCTGCCTTTGCCCAATGTTCCTTCTTTCATCTCTGGCTACAGTATTTATTTGACAAGTGCTCGGCCATCAACTGAATCCATATGCACACCTCTAAGTTCAACTGTGCTTACTCATTCATCCCAGCAACCGAGCAGGGGGAACCTAGTAGGAACTGTGCTATGCTGAGCCCTACAGCCTCCCTTTCAGGCTCTTCATAACTTTCTCCAGATGGATGCTTTCTGAGTCCCCAAGGCTTGGATGGCTCAAAATCTACCACTACCTCCACTCTGTGGTCACTTAGGTCACATGAGAGCCTTTGGGGGAGGATTTATGTCGAGCGCTCCTTTGCGACCGTCAATTCCTAAAGATTCTAAAAACGTGGAAGTCACAGGTGTTTTGCTTCTGTTCTCATAGCACTGAGGTGAAATGGCTTGACTTTCTCCCTTGCGTACTCTACTATGACTTTTTCCAGGCTGGGCAAGAGTAACCAATGACTCTATGCATTGTATTTTATCAAACATAATCTTTCTACACATTTTACCATTTCACTGAGGTCATAAGTGATGCTCACCACCAACAACCCATCGTCCTTCCAAGGCACTGAAACTTTGCTGCTACCATGATCTCCCAACTCCTCTGTCTTCATCCCAAAACTGACAGTTCTTGCTGCTTCTACGTCTGCAGCTTTCCCCAAGCCTTTCCTACTCTCTCTGAAGTCACCTTCATGCCTCTTTTTTTCTCCTGCGATAAAGACATTTCTTTCTTTTTTTTCTTTTTCTTTAAATTTTTCGAGATAGGGTCTCACTCTAGCCCAGGCTGACCTGGAGTTCACTCTGTATTCTCAAGGTGGCCTTGAACTCACAGCCATCCTCCTACCGCTGCATCCTGAGTGCTGGGATTAAAGGTGTGTGCCACCACGCCTGGCTCAAGACATTAATTCTATTTTTTTTTTTATTGACAACTTCTATACTTACATAAAAAAGCATGATATTTCCTTCCCCTCCCCCCACTCCCCTTTATAACTCCAATCCCCTTCTTCTATTTTTTTTAAAGTCACCATACAAAAGAATACACTTCTTCTCAGCACCATAGTGCCTTCTGAATCATCCCATCTGAAAAGGAAGCTTCTCTAACCAAAAGTGAGAGTAGCATTATTATATGGGTATGGACACTAAGAGAAGTGCTTACTGGGCAGTTTGGTGAGCACTGAAACATCTCTAACACACCTTCTAAGGCTCAGGGTCCATTGTGGAAGAGGGGGCGGAAAGAATGCAAGAGCCAAAGGAAGAGTAGGACTCCTTACAAGGCGCTACTCCGGACACAAAATGGCCTGGATATCCATGACCTCACAGTGCCTGACACTACCTATATAAGACCATCATAATAGGAGGAAAAGATCAAGACATCAAAATGAAAAGAGAGACTGATTGAGAGGGGGAGGGGATATGATGGAGAGTGAAATTTCAAAGGGGAAAGTGGGGGGGGAGTACCATGGGATATTGTGTACAATTAAGGAAGTTGTCAATAAAAATAAATTTTAAACAAAGGAATGAGCTTAATCACATTTTCATGCACCAAATGTCATTTTACTTTGTTGTTATTTGCCCCTGTCACCTCCCCCATCCTCCAGGCTCATTGTCTCTTGCAGAAACTGTCATGACAGGTGTTCCATCTTGGCTCCCTACATCTACATTAAACCATATTATACCTGCTTCTGCCATAAAGATCTTCCCGAATCACTATCGCATCCTGTCAATCTCCAGCTCCAAACACTTGCTTGAAACCTTTATTTAACCCACTGCATCAATTTTAGACCTTTCCACAGGCATGAAGTCTCTACACATTACCCTATCTCTACTTTGATTCTCTTCTCTCATGCTTCCCCATGGACACCTCCTCCCTTCCCCTGTCCTTCCTCAAGCAGCACTGCGTGCTATCATTAAATAGTCGTGTGTTTTCCATCTGTTCCTTCTGCCTGGAACCCTTGTCTTCTTTCAGTACGGGGAGGCCCATCATAAACAGCGGCTCCCTCGCGAAGCCTGGCTTGTTACTCCAACATACCTGTGCATCCTGTGAATATCCACAGCATTTGGAACTCAGCCTTACTGTTTTATTGACACTTACTGGGCCCACTAAGGCACAGACCCCTTACCATGAAGGTCACTGGGTCCTTCCTTTTGTTTCTTTGCTATCCAGAACAGTGCCTTATGTGCAAGAGCAATCAATGAATGTTTGCTGAACAGTTCTCTCAGATCTACAATAATCTCCTTGGGAAAAGTAACTTTAAGTGCCCAATGTAATAAGTGCTCCTGTTCAAAAGAATGTTCAAAATAGAAATAACTTCATGGCTGCTGACAAAGTTTTTCAAAATACATGCAATACCATTAAGTATTCACTTAGAAATCTCTCAAGTAGTCAATATAAATGGATTTTTAACACCTTTCCTTTGTCTTCTCTCATGATGCCTGCCTCCCTCAGGTGCTTACCATGTACCAAGACTCCACCTTCACCTCATGAATCCACTCAGTACCACCAGGAGGCACTGTTTTCTCCACTTGACGGTAGGAGGTTGAGAAGTAAGGCAGCTTCTGTCTCCACAGCCCTAAGTCTTCACCATTATGCCACCCTTCTGTGGCCAAACACCCTTTATTTAAGCATCTTGAGCAAAAACAAATGTACCAAGCTGGAGAGACGGCTTAGCAGTTATGGCAGTTGCCTGTGAAGCCAAAGGACCCAGGTTCGATTCCCCAGTAACATGTAAGCCAGATGCACATGGTGGCACATGCGCCTGGAATTTGCTTGCAATGTGTGTCCATTCTCTCTCTCAAATAAATAAATAAATAGACAGATAAATAAAATATAAAAAACCACAAATGTACCAAAACAGTGACATACATCTTAAACTCATTCTTTGAAACACAAGAACTTCTCAACACTTAAAGTATTTTAAAGGTTGTACAAAGGAAAGAAGTGTAAAGTCTATTTCATCCACCTTCCAATAAAAGCTTCAAGTCTAGGAGGCTATAAATTTTGTTCAAATACCATGCATGACCCATACTCGATGACGGATCTCAAAGGATGGAGTGGGTAACACACATACCATGCTGCTAGATAAATGAAAATCATTTCCAAGTTTGGAAAGCAGTCTGGTAATTTCAGAATCAAAGCTGACCATCTCTTCCCTGTGAGCCAAGGGCATGTTTACACACTTGAAAACTCCTGTTAGCAGACTGGGTTCTGATTGTCTGGCCAAGCAAAGCAGTGAGAGTTGTCACACACAATATGCAAATAAACTGGAATGACCAGGAATTTCTTTGGTTTGGCCGACAGAAGGGCACTGGTGCTAATTCTTCCCACGGGGTTGACAAGGAATATGCCGGCAGAATTTGACAGACTGCAAGCTGACAGAAGGAAAAAGGCTGTGCTGGTCCTCTTTGGGAAAGAGAGCACCCAAGGTCCTTGCAATGCTACATAGGAACAGAGCGAGAAGCAAAGTCATACCCAAAGAGGAGCCACCGGCCTGCCAAGGAGCGCCAGCCCCCTCCCCGCCCGGGCTTCAAATGCTTTATCAGACATGAGATTTACAACCCAAGCCAAGGAAGTTTCTGCTTCTTAATAAAAAACGGAGCAGATAATTCTCCTGCTTGGATCTTTGATTTATGCATTCAAACAAAACAAAATAAAAACTTCACGTACAAAGTTGGATGACATTAACTTTTACTATTTGGACATCACGACCTTTCCTAGATTTGTGTTGTGGTACCACTGTAGGGAGGATGAATCTGTGCCCAATAAGTGATGCTTTCAATCCAAATCCCAGTTATGAAACAACATTTCGTTCTCTAGAATCTTCTCTCTCTCACACACACACACAAAACTACAGTGCCGGGGATGGAGCCTGGGGCCTTACACATGCTAGCCAAGAGCTCTACCACTGGCTTCCAGTCTCAGCCATTTATTTTCACTGTTCAAAATGATCTCAAACATTCACTTGCTGATACGCAGATATTCTGAGCTGTCAATCACATGTTCAGAGGGAATGAAGCCACAGACAGCCTGTAATTTTCACTCGAGCGTGAAGGGGCACAGCAGCCGTAAGCATCAGAGCACCGAGCATGGCTTCAGGTTTGGGCCATTCCTCTGCTGTAGCAGTTACCGAATGGAAACAGGAAAGGAGTGCCAGCGAAGTGAAAAGGTTTTCTGATCTATGTATGCCAGATGCTTCAAAATACATTCACTCAATCATGAAAGAAAGGAATATATGAACAGAAATGTTTTGTGCCTATACCATTGAACAAATGCAATTCTAAACAATATTAACTCCTTTAAAAATCAATCAATATGATAATTTGCCATATGTCTTCATAGAGGTAGACTATTAAATGGAAACTACATACTGATTTATAGTAAAGAAAAATGTTTCCCAACTTCCTACTTTATCTCATTACAATTCTCACACTAACTCAAAACCCACAAGGCCTTTAACATTGAGACTATGAGCAATGAAGAACGGACTCCGAATGGAAACCTTTAGACATACAGTGTTTTCCTTTGAAAGGTGGCTTCCTCGTTACATATCTCAAATAATAAAACTTGACCATTCATCCTGACCTGGATAAGAAATAAAAAAAAAAAAAGGTGGAGGTGGCGATGTCCATCCTTAAGTCTCAATCCGTCTTCATACTTTTCTCAACCTAAATTTGGCTCATTAAAAGCATTGATAATTTTTCTGTATCTTCTCTGGAGCATGCCTTATCAAGATTAAGAAAGGTTCTTATTCAGAGACAAACAGGATGTAGGGATAATGGTGCAGCTTTCAGGCAAGCTATAAATAGCCAGAGCATTTCAAGAGATCTCGTGCCAGGGTGCCAGCTATAGATTGAACATGCAATGCAGCTTTTTAACAATGGTATCACCAAAAGTCATTGATAAAGAGGAAGTTCAATTCTTACCAAGTTTTCTTGGTTCCTGGTGGCTATTTTCTGCTCCTCTTCTGCCCCGTTTTTCATGTATTTGACTTCTTCCACTGGTTTGATCCTATACTCATCTGAATGAAACAAAAAAGAAGAAGAAAAAAGAAAACACATCTTAATTTTTTTTCCCCATTGGCAGAAAAGCATCACTGAGAAAGGCTGAATGGTATACTTTGTTAGAACATTCTGGAACATTCTGGAAGAAACTCAAAAGTAGGCATCTTGGGTCCTTTTTAGCAGGTACTCTTCTCTGCCTACTGGAAAGGCTTAGCACAATGAAATGCAGCTGATGCAAATGCCACAGCAGACCAGCAGGGAATGGTTATTCTATCTCTAACAATCACCTGGGATATAGACACACTGACCATACCACATAATGGACCAAGAAGACTGGAGAGTAGAGAGAATATTGGTCTCAAGTGCCTGTGTTGGCAATTTTCAGTTGTACTAAGAAAAACATATAAATAACAAATTACAAGTTTCTTGTGATTTTGTAAAAACAAAGTATTATTTACAACTAAGGAGTTGTACTAAGAAAAACATATAAATAACTGGAAATTACAATGTTTAATTTGTGATTTCTTATGTTAAATTTAGCCATCAGGAAATGCAAATTAAAACCACTTTGAGATTCCATTTCACTCCTGTCAGAATGGCTTCCATCAAGAAAACAAATGCAGAGAACACTTCTACACTGTTGGTAATGTTGGTCCAACCATTGTGGAAATCAGTGTGGAGGTTTTTGAGACATGCTATCACTCCTAGGCTTTAAATGCTACTAGGAAATAAGATGTTGAATGGATAATAAAGAACATTACACAGTTGAGAACAGCATGTGAAATCATTGCAAGGTTTTTGAAATAGGAGATCTAACTAATAGGTTAGGTATATTGGTACCAGAAACCAGTAAGCTGGTAAAAGGCTATCACATATGTAAGTGGAAGGACTGATTACAAGGAGGGGAATGGCCTAACCAAGGCCATGGGTAGAGAATGCATAAAAGAAGGGCAAGGGAGGGTCAATCTAATTTCAAAAGAGGCTTTTTTGAATAATGGGCCAAGGAGGTCCCGGTAGCCTCCAAAACATTAAAGCTTTTAAAAAGCCCTTGGGACCCTATTGCTGAAGACATCTCTTGCCTTGGTCACTTAAAGCTGGTGCTGAGCAGAAAACCTTTTGAAACAGCCAGAGAAAGCTGCACATGAGTATGGGAGACAGAAGTCATCAGCAAAACAGTGGACGCTGAATATTCAAATTTGGCCAGACAGGCCCAAAGACTGAACAGGTGCATCCAATATCAGACGGGGAGGGAATAATACCTGGTACTCAAAGTCTATGGTAGGTAAGGTCATAAGCCTTAGGGGTATAAAGCATGCCCTTATCTAAATGTATATACTAACCAAGCTGCCCGGAAAATACTACACCTAATGCTCATATTTACATATTAATGCTACTCTCACTTCTGGTTAGAGAAGCTTCTCTTTTCAGATGGCGATGACCACTGGGATGATCCAAAAGGCAACATAGTGCTGAGAAGAAGGGATGGAGAAGTGCCCAGCACTGAAACATCTCTGTCACACCCTGCGGAGAGGGGCGGATAGAATGGAAGAGCCAAAGGAAGGGTATGACTCCCTACAAAGCAACTGACAGAAATTTATCCATGACCTTCAGATTGACATCATATTAAAAAAAGAGACTAATGGAGAGAGGGGAGGGATATGATGGAGAGTGGAGTTCTAAAGGGGAAGGGGGAGGGGGAGGGAAAATACGCACCTTTGGTATGTAAGTATGTTTTTGTTGTCAGGGTTGGACTTAAACTTTGAAACAGCCAGAGAAAGGACATGAATCCCAAACTCAATATCCAGTATCAGACAAAGTCAGAAAAGCCTAAAGCTTTCCAAAGTCCTTTTGTAGGACCGCGGCTTGGTGACGACAAAGATGACATTTACTTCAGATTCCAGTCAACAGGAAATGACTTGGTCGCAGTAAATTGAAAAATAGGTGTGACTTTGAGTCATCTTTGGTCCAGTTTGTAAGGGAGAAAAAGCACAGAAATTATGGAATTGGAAATTTTCATCAACAAACTGATGAGTGACTTCTATGTGGTATGAAGTAATGTCTAAGAACTATGGTTGTTTGTCACTAATAAAGTTCATATTTCAGCTTAAGAAGTAACACATTTTGGGATGGGGAGATAGCTCAGCAGACAAAGGTGCTTGTCAATAAAAAGCCTGTGGTCCTGGGTTCGATTCCCCAGTGCCCATATAAAGCCAAATGCACAAAGTGGCACATTCATCTGGAGTCCATTTGCAGTGGCAAGAAGGTCCTGGCATCCCCAAACTCTCTCAATCTTTCTATACTTGCAAATAAATAAATAAAATTAAAAACAAGAAGTAATGTATCTTCTTATGACCTATGATTAACTGGGTATAATGACTATATTCTTAAATTAGCTTTTTGTTTTAATATTTAATATGTGTATGGTATGAGTATATGTGTGGTGGCACACGTATGTGTATGCATGTGTGCCTGCTTTTGGGGGGCCAAAGATTGACATCCAGTGTCAGTCTCTCTGTGTGTCTTTTCTTTTTTGAGATAGTGTCTCTCACTGAACCCAGAGCTCATGGATTTGGCTAAACTATCCTGTCCTTATCTCCCCAGTGCTGGAATTATAAACAGGTGCCACTCTGGGATTTGCATGAGGTTCAGGGGATCTGAACTCAGGTCTTTATGGTTGTGTGGCAGGCACTTTATCCATTAAATCGTCTCCCTTGTTTTATTACTTAAAATATTACCTTCTACTAGATCCGGGCTTTCCTCATCACTTAAACACCCCATTCCCAAAGACATTTGTTATAGCAGCATCTTTCCAAACAATTATGCTGGTCAAATGTTTTTCAAAATTATCATTTTATGGAACTAATATATTTCTATATATCTGTACAAAGACTCAGTGTTCATAGCCAAGCTACTTGTTTTTACCCCCCCCCACACACACACAATTGTAGGTAGATATTGATTCACTTCTTTCTAAAGGAATTTGAGATTATAGTAATGAGCCCTTTAGGAATTCTAAGTCTAAGATGTATTAACAAGTTAATTAGTGGATTCTGATACACAATTATAAGATTAAAGAATATCATAGCTGGGTGTGATGGCACATAGCTGTAAAACCAATATACAGGAATCTGAGGCGGGAGGACCTCAAGTCTGAGGTCATCCTGGGCTAAATAGCAAGTTTGAAACTAATCCAGGCTACATAGCACAATACTATCTCAAAATGTAAAACAAGAGAATTTTATACTCCAGTTTAGTATTCGGTACAGAAATAAATGAAAATAAACAATATCAAAACATTTAATTAAGAATTGTTTACTCAGAAGTTGGAAAAACACTGCTAATTAAAAAAGAACAGACATAAATTATAACTCCAATGCAATCATAAAGATATAAAAATAAAGGTAAAAATCAGAAATTAAACATTGCCCTCCCAAATTTCGTCTGGGGCATGAATAGTTTGGAACATCGTAACACAATGACACAATTGCTGACATTTTACTGAACAATTGCGCTCTTAGCTGCTCTGGAGTCTTCAGTTACTAAACCTAAATAGTATAGATGCCTATAATGTCAAGAATTCATTATTCCCGTGTCCTCACGCAACAGGCCAGGGGAGAGCACAGGATACTTTAGGACCTAAGCAGAGATTCCACAGAGGAAGATGAGAGCATGGTGTCTCCCAGAAGGGGACACCTGCCCTTCTCCACTCTCTTGTCCCACTGGCCATGCCATAGACGACTGTAATTCACTCTTCATTTTCTTAGTCCTCTGGGGAACGCAACTGAATTGAAAGTCATGGATAAACCATTAACATTTTTCTTTGATGAAATGGAAAGATCTTGGGGACATGATTCTGAAAAGTATCATTATCCCTGACACCACCTTTTTCTGCTTTATTTTTTTTTCCACGAAGACTGAATTCCCGCAAATTTAGAAAGTGGATAGGTATGAACGTGTCATTCACAAGCTGAGTTAGCCAACCAGGGCAGTGTTAGAGGGACACAACACCAAGGAAATAAAACAAACATCAAAGTCAACAAAGCCAGACCCAGTTACTACTCACACAACACACTGCACAAAATCCATCGTGGCATAAAACAAGAAAGCCAGCAGGACCCTTTGTGAAGCCTCAGTTTATACCAAGCCAGTCCATCTGGTGCTGGGAATGAAGATGCCCATCTGGAAACAGACAACGCATGAGCGGATGTGTCCCACGCCTCCATGGTGATGCAGCCGGCAGGAACAGCCTCATCAGCAGGCCTCAGCATTTCAGGTTATGACTGTGAGGCAGTCAGTACAGAAATCCAGGGTTCCTTTCTGTCAAAGGCACAGGGGAATTCTCTTGCAACTTCAGACCTGTTTTAAGGGGGCCCACACAGGAGGACAAGCCAGAGGGGTCCTGGCAGCAAAACAACGTGGTGACTTGATTAAGAGCAGGAAGAGGCTGGAGCTGCTTCCTCCAGCTCCCTCACACCTCTTCACATTTTTTTTATTTCTTCCTGTTGATCTCATCAAGTGTCTTATTAAAAACAGAAGAACGACTCCAGTTCCCTCCACGTAAACAGCTGCAGGCTGTGCGAGGCAAAATAATGGGGTAAAAGTGAAGTCGTGGTGGTCTTTTTAGCATTGGATTCCCTAGGTGGCGGCAGAGAGGGGATGGTGATGTCTGGTGGCAGACGTTGACAAGAGAAGACTGCGTGAGAAGAAGGTGCTGAAGAGACCCAGATATTCACCCATTACAGAAAACAGCTGCAAGATCCTCGTTTAACACTGGGTGTGGTGGCACACACCTTTAACCCCAGCACTTGGGAGGCAGAGGTAGGAGGATCCCGTGAGTTCGAGGCCACCCTGAGATTACATAGTGAATTCCAGGTCAGCCTGAGCTAGAGTGAGACCCTACCTCAAAAAAACACCAACCAACCAACCAACCAACCAACCAACCAACCAGAAAAGATGCTGGTTTAGCAGGGGTAGTGTTCACAGAGAGCTTCTGACTGTCTTCCTCCTTCCCCACCTAATAAGTATGTTTGGGAACATTTCTGACCCTTTCATTATACATGCACACAGTACCTATATCCTTCTAGCTGCATTTGTCAATTTTTTTCATTATGAAGATATGTTTGTAACAAGTCTTTTTTTTTTTTTTTTTTTGAGAGAGAGAGAGAGAGAGAGAGAGGATGGGTGCACCAGGGTCTTTTAGCTGCTGTGAACAAACTCCAGATGTGTGCGATCCTGTGCCCTCATGGACATGCCAGGCATCGCATCTGGCTGTAGGAGGGATCTGGAGGATTTGAACAGGAGTTCTCAGGCTCTGCAGGCAAGTGCCTTAACCACTAAGCCATCTCTCCAGCCCTGTAAGAGATCTTCTTATCCCTGGGAGAGGCACAAAAAGGACCAAAGAGGATTTGAAGGACAGCAATTCAGGGAAGGTTAATCCCATCTTGTTCCACTAATGTCTAGTGCCTGTTTGGAGGTGAGAGTTTGGAAAAGACATAGACATGCTTGAAGCTAAACCACTGATGCTTCTAACAGGAGGAGCTCTGGAAGTGATCCCCCCCCCCCGCATTTGAATGCACTGCACTTCCAAGTACATGTGTGTACAGGAACTTCCCAGAAGAGATGGTTTTCTTTCCAGGTTCTTCTCTGGACAATTTAATGGAGCTAAGCCACGTCAAGAAGAGTACAACCACACAGGCCCTAGGTCTTGGGAAGTGGTCTTGTAATGTAGGCAGGTAGAGAGGAAGAAAAGAAACATTTCCTTACCTGATTCTGGATAGATGACTGGACACAGGCTAACTCAGGCATATATATATTTAATATTTTATTAAGCAGAGAGAGAGAGAGAGAGAGAGAGAGAGAGAGAGAGAGAATAGGTGTGCTAGAGCCTCTAGCCACTGCAAACCAATTCCAGATGAATGTGCTACTGAGGAATTGAACCCAGGTTGTAAGGCTTTGCAGGCAAGAACTTTAAAGACTGAGCCATCTCTCCAGGCCAAAATTTTAAGCAGTGAAAATGGTCTGTGATTTCAACAACTTCCTCTTCTCACAACCTCCTAATCTCTATGTCACGTCTCCTTAAGCCTCCAATGAATTCTGAAGTCCGCTCCTACGACCTCTATGTGGTAGTTCACCAAGGCATGTCTCTAAGGCCATTTCTCAAACTTTCATATTCTCAGAATTTCCTGCTCAATCAAAAGATGAAATCAAGGTCTCTAGTTGGTGCACTTCCAAAGAATGAAACACAGTGGGGTAAATTGAATTGAGGCTGGATACATGCTATAGACGGGAGTGGAAGTTACCAGCCTTTGTCTTGTTGGTTAATGCTGAGCTTCCTGGATCTGGGGTTACTGAGTTGGATCAAATTTGGAAAAATAGGGTCTTGAGGGACAGCTTAGGGGTTAAGGTGCTTGCCTGAGAAGGCTAGGGACCCAGGTTCAATTCCCCAGTACCCATTTAAGCCAAATGCACAAGGTAGTGCATGTGTCTGGAGTTTGTCTGCAGTGGCTGGAAGCCTCATTGTGCCCATTCTCTCTGTCTATCTCTCTTCTTTCTCTCTCTCTCTCTCTGCTTGCAAATAAACAAATAAAATATTTTTTAAGAATCTGTTAAAATATCAGCAAATATCTATCAGCACCTTCCTTCCTCCCTTCCTTTCCTCTTCTTCATCTCTCCATCTCTCTCTCTCCCTCTTCCTCTCTCATTTCATGGAGCTTATAAACGACAGTGTTAGGCACGCAGGCAGTTTGACATCAGTACACAACTGTTATATCACCATGCAGTTAGCCTTGCCTTTCCTATCATCTTGGCCTTCAGAATTCAGTATTATGTTTCTCATTCTTCTAGTAAGTGGTCGGTGAAGAATATTTGTTAAACTGACAGAAGTTAGCTGCAGAAGTATTAAAGAGCAAAGCCGAGTGAAGGCTTTGACCTTGGAAGTGTATTTGCGCCCATTCCTTTTTAATTGCTCCTCATCTTGAGAACACCTATAGGTACAGGCTGAGCACCTACTATGTCATGGGCTCTGTGATGAGCTATGCAGGAGACATGGGAGGAAGGGGATGGAGTGCCCAAGGGAAACTAGCTGTTAGAGGGGAGGACTTGTGCTCTGAGAAACATCTTCTGATTAGATCCATTCCTCAGACTAACCACATTTCACTGCCACCACTTGCTAGGATGGATTCTACATTTTAGAATAAGCTTAGATACAAAGCAGACACTGTGCTGCCATACTCCTCACACCATCACCACTCTCCTAAGTCACCAGTCCCTCAACAGTACCTATTATAATGTCACGTGAAGAAAATGATCTGGTCAGTTACAACATGATCGTAATTGCTAAGCAATGTCTAGGACAATTATAAACTGCCTGTTCTTAGTGTTTTGAACATTTCTAAAATAAGACCAACACATTTAATGTGAAGCTATTTTGGTTCTTTCCAGTCTGGTTCAAATCAACCTAATGAAGGAAAACTAATTGCAAAATGAACTATTATAAGTTTTTTAAAAATATTTTTATTTATTTGGAGAGAAAGAGAGAGAATATGGACACACTAGACCCTCCAACCTGTCTGTACATCTGACTTTATGTGGGTACTTAGGATTGGTACCCAAGTTTCCAGGCTTTGTAAGCAAGTGCCTTCAACTTCTGAGGCATCTCTCTAGCCCTGTTCTAAGTTGTAATGACCTAAAGGTTATCTATCAATTGTACAAAAATAACAAGAAGGAGAATTATGATTTTATACTTTTAGATTTTTAAATTTATGGAAACTGGACATGACATAAGAGGTGTCTGGCCATTTTATTTCTACCAGTGGAAGGACAGAGATTGTCATATTTGTACATATCCCTTTTTAAGATCCCTCAAAATCTAATGCAACTAACATGGCAGTTCTCAAATGCCTTTTATATCCTGTTCACTGATGAACTTAATGCTTTTTACACTTATATGAAATGTAAACAAAACTCAGAGTTAACGCTGCTTGTGCTGGTGTTTACTGTTGCTTTGTGGGTGCTATGGTTAGAATGATTGGGGGTGCCCTCCAACGTTCAGGTTGAACTTAACTTCCATAATGGTGATATTGAGAAGTGGGACCTTTGGGGTGTAATTAAGCTATGATGGCTTTACACTCATGAGTGGGACTAGTACTGTTATAAAATGGCTTAAAGTACTGAGTTCATCTCTCTTACCCTTCTGCAACATAAGGCTACACAGTAAGAAGGTCTTCACCAAGCTTCACGTAAATACCAAAGCCTGGACCACAGACTCCCCTATCTCCAGAACCGTGAGGAAGGAATTTCTGTTGCATATAACCAGCATGAAGTATTTTGTTATAAAAATACAAAATGATGAAGACAGCGGCTGAGAAGACAGCTCAAAGGAATTTGCCTAGTGTGCAAAAAACCCTGAGTTTAATTCCAAATACTACAATAAAAAAAGAAAGAAAAGGGCTGAAGAGATGGCTTAGCATTTATGGTGTTTGCCTCCAAAGCCAAAGGGTCCCGGTTTGATTCTCCAGGACCCACGTAAGCCAGATGCACAAGAGGCTGCATGCATCTGGAGTTTGTTTGCAGTGGCTAGAGGCCCTGGCACACCCATTCTCTCCCTTTCTTTCTCTCAAATAAATAAATAAAATAATAAAATATATTTTTTAAAAAGAAGCAAAAAAAAGACCAATTTCAATACATCATTACTAATAAAAGATATTTTATTGCAGTGAACTGGTAAAAATGGTGTCTAGTTTTTATTGTAGTTTGATGTTTTTAAACTTCCTAGTGACAGTGCTTTCCCAGTGTGTGTTGATCACTTACTTGTACTTCTTTCTTTGTGAAATGTCTCCGAAGCTCTTTTGCTCTTTATCTCATAGTGGGGTTGTAACATTTTTTTATTGGATTTCTTCTTCCTATCGAATTTCTGTAAACTTACCACATTATGAACACCATTCTCATCCAAACGGGTATGAGAACAAATATCTGTTCATTTTAGTTCAGACACGAAGATGGCAGGAGCTAGCTATCTGCCTTCTACTCTTGAGCCAGGTGATGGTCGGTCCCCTGCTGTCCTTTTCTGCTTGTCTTTCTTCTTTCCTTCAGCAATATTTACTGAACACAATTACCTACCCAAGATAATGCACAGCCCTGGGGCTGGATCTAACACAGGCAAGCAGTCCTCTTCCAGTGTAGTCACAGCCCATGGAGGGAGAATAAAAATAAGCCAGTTTAGAGTGTTTGCAGCCATGAGAAGCATAGGAGTGGGGTGGTGTCTATAAGAATGGGAAGGAAGGACCCTTAGCCAAAGTTAGGGAGTCTTGGAAGAAGTGATATATCTCAAAGTCATCCTAAGAACACAGTTATATGTGAGAAGGAATAGTTAAGGCAGGGGTACAGTAAGTGCAAAGGCCAGGGAGAACATGGGAGACAGGCTGTTACTCTAAGTGGTTCAATGTGGCAGGTGTGCAGAATTCCCAGGATGTGGAAAGGAGTTGAGAGGACTAGTCCAGAAAGACCTTGGATGCCAGGACAACAAAGAGTCAGGCTCCCTTCTGAAGGTGTCATGATTCCCATCAGGGCCCAATCGGTGAAGCTACTACCAGAGACCAAGGCTCTGTCCTCAGCCATACCCTAACCCTCTCTTCTGGAGACATCTAACCAGCCTGGCCCAGGCCTTTGAGGGTATGAACTTCTCAGCACCACTGGGGTTGCCCACACTTTTGAGCAGTGAGGATGACAGGAGCTCCATGCAGCACAAGAAAGAGGGTGACCTTAGAGCTCATAGATCCCATGGGAAAAATAAAAATGATAAACCCTCTCCTACAGCATTTTAATAATTAAGACTAGAATTGTGAGCTCATTTCTGAGTCACTCAATCATTCTGTAGGGCACACAACACATTTCCTTTTTCATTTCAGGTTCATTATTCAGTGACCAAAGAACTATTACCCTGTCACTAAGGGCATCAGGGTATTCATTTATGACAAGTCATGACAAAAGACCATGAAACCTAGATCCAGCCTGGACTTTAGAAAGCACACTTTCTAAAACCAAAGATATTCATATGGGCAGAGGCCTAATTTCTATCCTATGTAGTGATAACTCCCAACTCCAGAGCGGGGTGAATGGTTGAGGTGCTGGAGCACTCCAGAGAAGGAAGATGTCCCAACAGTGATTAATCTACTCCCTCCAGAGCCCTGCTCTGCCTCTTCTCATAGCTGCTTCTCCACCCATCATAAAACTGCTCAGGCTCTTGGAAAGTCTGGGGGTCAGTAAAACCCTCTCTGCTATTCTTAGCAGTTTTCCAAGTCCCCCTGATAATCACGGCAGATCAAAGCTTGCACAAGCATTTTCCTCTTCCCTGATTTGGTTTAATCCTTGTTACCCATGAGGCCAAGTCCTAACTCCCTGTTACAACTTCAGAAAGGTTAGTCCCCACCTGGCTGGTGAGTGGCATTATGGAGTTCAAACCTAGGATGGTCTAATTCCAACAGCCTGATTTTAAACCGCACTTTAAAAACATTGTGTGTGTGTGTGTGTGTGTGTGTGTGTGTGTCTATGCATGTGCATGTGTGTGTGGTATGCATTGGTGGTCCATGTGTGAGTGTCTTGATTGCCATTATAAAACCTTACCTCACACAATGTACAATCTCCTTGAATAGATTAGGCTCTTAGGAAAAAACATGCATGCATGCCCGCTATCCCTTCTCTGTACATCTGAAATCTAAAATGCCCCCAAACCAAACTTTCAAAGCACTGACATGGAGCTCCAAATGGAAAATTCCACACTATGAAAGTTTCATATATAAGACTATTAAAAACATGCTATAAAAGATTCAGGATATGTGAATGCAGTTTGCATGTAGACTTAGGTCCTGGATCCAGAAGATCTCATTATACGGTCAGGGAAATTATTCCAAAATCTGAAAAACAAATGCAGAATCTGAAACTCTTCATGGTGGTCTGAATCAGGTGTCCCTCATAAACTCACGTGTTTTGAATACTTGGTCCTCAGCTAGTGGCAATATGGGAGGTAGAGCTTTGCTGGAGGAGGTGTGTTGTTAGGATCAAACTTATGGGGGTTATAAGTCAGCTTCCCCTTGCCAGAGCCCAGTTCACTTTCTTGCTGCTGTTTTCCATCTGCTGTGGCAGAAGTGATGCCCAGACTCTGCTCATGCCATGCTTTCCCCTGCTATCATGTTGCTTCCTCTCCAGAATATAAACAAAATAAATCCTTTCCTCCTATCAGCTGCTTTTGGTTGGATGTTTTATCCCAGCAACGAGAAGGTGATTACAACACTTTTTCCAGTCTCAAGCATTACAAATAAGTAGATGTGCAGTAGAGTAGTGAACAAGCACTCTGTGCCTCAGTTTCCTCCTCTGGATGCTGGAGACATTACTCCTATTTCACTGAGCACCCATGACTATAAAATGGGTTGACTGTCAGGCCACAGAACTGGATCTGGAACACATATGTACATATACAATGTAGAATAAATATGAGCTGCTATTTTTTTCTTTATAGCAAACTATACAGAAATAACAGAGAACATGAGAAGATACGAATACAGAATCTCACATATCCATCATGACATATAAAATCGATAAACCTACACCATCATCAGGAACGGCAGAAACATGAGTAGTTTTTCTAGTCCTAACAATGAATTTTAGCTGCCTCAGCTGTAGTCACTTCTTCCCTGCTATCCAGGACCCCAGTCATGAGTTTATAGAATGGTCATTTGGGTGTGGGAGACTGTAAGATCATTCCAGTGGGAACTGCAGCTCTCTGAAGAAGCCAGCCACCCACATCTGTGCGGATGCACCTGAGGACTGACTGACTGACTGACTGACTGACTGACTGACTGACTAGAACGTCATGACTGTGGAGAGAAGGAATGCTACAGAATTGTCTTGGGCTATGTTTAGTCCCCTTAATAGCCATTTACTACCAACCTCTGTAGCTGACCTAACATCATTGTGACTATTCGGTAAAACTTTTGGAATGCATGACTTAGCAGACCACTAGCTTCCACCTACCCTAAAGCTAAGAATAGCATCAGATAGCTTCTGAAACCTCTTTGCTCTGCTGTAACCCTCCTACCTGATGTCTGTCTCCATCAATGTATTTGGCACATACACCGATTAATGACTTTCTTTCATTCTGGGTGTATAAAAGTTCTCACAGGGCTGGAGAGATGGCTTAGGGGTTAAGGTGCCTGCCTCCTAAGCCTAAGAACATTGGTTCCAATCTCCAGGTCCCATGTTTAGCCAGATGCAAAGTGATGCAAGGGTGCCATGCCACACTTGACCACAAGGGGGCGCACACATCTGGATTCCGTTCGCAGCAGCTGAGAGGCTGCTGGTGCACCCATCTCTGTCTTCCTCTCCCTCTCTCTCTCTCTGTCTCTCTCTGTGTCGCTCTCCAAAAAAAAAAATAATAAAAAAAATTAAAAATAAGTTCTCACAACATTTTCCACAGTAGAATATGTCATTAGGGTAATCCTTATATGTGTTCCTGTGCCATGATCACTGGCTTTTGCCTCCTCACAGTCTATGTCTTACTTATCTAGGAGCAAGCACTGGGTGCTTGAGTTGACACCAGAAACTCTCCTTAATGTGTCCTATGTGATGTTAGTTAAGGAAGAAGGCCAATCTACTCATTGAAATGTCTATTGACATAGTTCCTTTAATTAGGTTCTGACTGAAGTGAATTTATGCTACAGATTCTCAGATAATCCTGACAGAGTAATGTCTCTCTCCACATTAAGCATCCTTCATCTTAGACTCCATCTGCAGGTCATTCTGCCAGGGCGGATGGGCTTCTGGGGTTTTTGATGCAGATGGAGAAGGGGCAGGGAGGTTAGCCAAATCTGCACTGAGCTTGAAAAAAAGAACCAGAGAGGAATATAGATCTAAGGAGAAGCAGGAAGCTCTCTGAGTAGGCTGAGACAGAGGAGAAGCTGTAGAGGATTAGAGAGAAGATAGATGTTTGGGGTAGTCAAAGGGAAGAAAGGCAGAAACAGACAAAGGCAGATCCATGGAGGCGCAGGCTTCGGCATGTTACACTGCGCTTTATGAAGGAGATGGCTTTTTAGGTTCTGGAAGGTTATTCAGTAAGAATTCAAATAGCCTTTTAATGCTATCTGGTGTTCTTTTTAATATATCTCTAGATGGTTGCTGGCTTCCAAGGGCTTGACTTACTTGGGTTATAGAACTATTAGAAAGATTTAGCAGCAGCAAAATCATTAGCTAGAGCTGGAAGAAAATAGGTAAGAGTCATTTTCAGCTCAAATAATTCCCTGGTACAAGCAGTGCCACTGGATCTTTGAAATGGAAAAATACATCTGAAACGTATTTTCTAGTAAAATAGTAGTTTCTCTATGAAAAATATCCTAGGTCTCCTTTCACAACAGAAGTAAGTCCTCGACATGAGCTGTGAGAATGCTAGTGGAGTCTTCCCTCACGTGCATGCATGAGGGGCAGCTCTCCTTGCCGTTGACAAGTCTGTATACATAGCTCTTCCCTCGAGAGCTCCATCCTTATAAAACAAAGGATCATTCTCAATAGATATGAATCGCCAAAGTATTTTCCCCTCTGAGACTAAAGCGTGTGTTGTAATAGTGACAGAGAAAATAGCTCTTTGGAATAATGTGTCTAGAGGAGCAGGGGAAGTTTTTTTTTTCATGAAAGCTTCATGGTGAGCTGCGTTGTAAATAAGAACTTATTTACTGCCCCAACCTGGTAAGTCTGATCCAATCTATTTTAATAGCATATTCTGCTCAATGTGCTTGTGGAAGACAGTAGCTCTTCAGAACATGTCTCTCTGGGAGAGTGGGGGGGGAGGGAGGAGGATTCATTTATTAGTCATCTAAGCAGTGGAATTTTAAATCCAGGGTGCAGTAGCAATCACAGAGTTGGCTCTGTACTGATGGAGGGGCTGATAGAGAGAAGGTTCAGGTGGACCTTAACCCACCACCTATTTTTAAGTTATGTAAATGTAGATTAAGACATCTTGGAAGTACTTAAGGCTGACCTGCCATTTTGCTTCCTCAAGAGGAATGTTTCATAGCAAAAAAGATCTGCACTTTGTAAAACTTTGGATGACTTAGACACTATTGGGCTGGAGAGATGGCTTAGCAGTTAAGGTATATGCTTGTGAAGCCTAAGGATCCAGGTTCCATTCTTCAGGTCCCACATAAGTCTGAGGCACATGGTGGCACCTGCGTCTGTCTGAAGTTCATTTGCAGTTGCTGGATGCCCTGGTGCACCCATTCTCACTCTGTCTCTCTCTCTCTCCCTCTCTCTCTGTCTCTAATAAATAAATAAAAATAAATCTTAAAAAAATTAGACATGTTCAACCTACATAAAGCAAAGTCTACAAGCACCACACCCAGGCAAAGGGGAAACTGGGTGTATAGCCACTGAACCTTAGGCCAACATCCCTGTGAAACTCCTCCAAGGGGAAAGCTATACTTTAGAAATGCCAGTTGTACCTGAAGGAAAGACTTGGGGTTGAGGCTTTTCTATGATAATGTATGGTCTAGACATGGCCCAAAGTTTTTCTTACTTAATTCTATAAGTTACTCTTACTTGGTTTATCTCTTTTACATCCACAATACAAAGAAATCCTTTGCCCATCAAGCTGGTTTGGGAACAGAGGAGTGTGCAAAGTCTGCTGCATATGTCTAGTGAGATACGTGCCAGACCTCACCACCTGTGATACCCCCACAGTGTCAGTTTCCAAAAAAAAAATGCACAACTGTCCCCTACAAAATAGATCAGCTCACTCATTGATGTTCTCCCTCACACCCCAGGATTCCTCTTGTGTTAGGTTTCCAGCATCTCTCTTAGCTTGAAGGGTCTACTCATTTGTGTCTCCTTCAGGATGCTCCGTAGGTGTGCCTGGCTTTGGCTTACTAGACCCCATTCTATTCGCCTCACTCCCCTGTTTCTTCTCTGCCCTTTCCACTTGGCCATTGACTTCTTTATAATCTCATCTCCCAAGACCCATTGTCTGTTTACTTCTCTACTCAATTTGTAAGATGAAAACATGCCAAAGATTATTTTTCTATTAATTTTTTTAATCCTCATTTGTAGAACTGAAACCTACTTTATAAGGATTAAGTAAATTAATAAATAATAAAATACTTAAAATAGGGCCTAGCACATAAAAAGTACTGAACAAAATAAACTCCTTTTAGAAACTTCTCTGGGTGATTCTCCCATAAGTAGCATATTTTAATGTTTTTATTGATATATATATACACACACACACACAGTATGTATGGTATGGTATATGACATGTGTGTGTTATAAACATGTCTGCATGTAGTTGTTCATGCCACATGTGTATGGAGGCCAGAAGAGAGAACATCAGGTATCATACTTTATAGCTCATCCACGTTTCCTTAAAATGTGTCTCTCATGCATCCTGGAACTACTGTTCTCTGTCAGCATGACCTGGCAATTCTCTGGTCTCCATTCCCCATAGGACTGGAGTTATAGATATACATGGTTATGTTCAGCTTTTTAAAAATAATTTTCTTTATTTACTTGAGAGAGAGAGAGAGAAAGAGGCAGAGAGAGAGAGAGAGAGGGCACACTAGGGCCTCCAGCCACTGCAAACACACTCCAGATGCATGTGCCACCTTGTGCATATGGCTTACATGGGTCCTGGTGAATCGAACTGAGGTCCTTTGGCTTTGCAGGCAAACACCTTAACCACTAAGCAATCTCTCCAGCCCCATGTTCATCTTTTTACATGGATGCTGGAGAATGGAACTTGGGCAGTCTCACCTCTTCATGCTTACATAGCAAGGTCTCTTACTCACTAAGCCATCTCCCCAGCCCCCACATTTTTATCTTCTTAAAGTAAAATTCATCATAGTGTTTTTAGAAGAAATTTATGTAAGTTAAAAAACACTTCTTGGTGTTGGGGAGATGTCTCAGTGATTAAAGGTGCTTGCAAGCCGGCCAGCCCAAGTTTCATCCTCCCCAGCACCCTCATAAAGCTAGATATAAAGCAATGCACTCAACTGTGATCCCAATACACCTATGGCAATGGGAGGCAGATCCAGGATAATCCTGAAGCTTGCAGGCCAGAGAGACTGGAATTCTTGGCAGCAAAGTCAACAAGACAGACCCTGTCTCAAAGAGGGTGGGAGCACAGACTGACACCTCAAGAGTGTCATCTGACTTGGCACCTCATGGCATGAGTGTGCCCACAAGCATATACACAAATAAAAATTAAAAAAAAAACAGGGGCTGGAGAGATGGCTTAGTGGTTAAGGTGCTTGCCTGAGAAACCTAAGGACCCACGTCCAACTCTCCAGAGCCCACGTAAGCCAGATACACAAGGTGATGCAAATGCACAAGGTCACACATGCACACAAGGGGGCACACATATCTGGAGTTTAATTTCAGTGGCTGGAGGCCCTGGCACTCCAATTCTCTCTCTCATTCTCACTCTCTCACCCTTTCATTATTCAAATATGGTCTGTTGGGCTTGCCTCAAAAAAAAAAAAAAAAAAAAACACTTCTTTTTAGAAAAAGAGATGTCAAGTATTTGCAAAACACAAAAAGGAATACAAAGGTTCTTCTTTGGCAATCAGCACCACCCAGAAAAGCTCATCAGTTCTCTTTCCTGGTAAATACCAACAGGCTTTGTGTTTGGTCCAGGCACATATCCACTGGATATACATTCTCACAAATAAATGGAATCATCATATGTGTATAGACATAAATATATGTGTGACGAGTTTCATAATCATTCAACATTTGACCATTTTAATGCAATGAAGCAAAGAAACAAGACATCCTTAAAACAACAGCACAGCATCAGCTCAGCACACTCAGTAGTCTTCCCTCCAAAGTTTAGACTCTGATCACTATGCTAATTATCCAGGGCAGACAGGTCATCATTTGGTGCAAGAAGCTCCAGCGCCAGACAGAGCCAAAGCCAAATATGCAGATACTTCTCCAGCAATGAGCCTCCAAATTAGAGATGCCTTTGGCCTTAATTGGGTTCAAGCTACCCACAGCTTAATAGTCAGAGCTGGCTCAGAAGGAAATTACGATAAAAGGGCACGTGTCCAATGTAAAGCATCGGACCGGTAACATCCATGTGCTCTTTCTTTGGAACCTCGGATGACCTTGTCATCTAAAGATTCAAGGCAGTGGGTCAGCAGGGCGAGGCAGGAGCAGGGGTCACCTAGCTATCAGGGCCCAAAAAGCAAGCCAGGGCCAACAAGTCTCACACTTAACAGACTCAGTAACTTAGTGTTTGATGGCGCATCAGCTCGGCTGAGAAGGAGGAGGAAGGTGATCACAAGGTTTATTCTTCCACTGAACTAGAAGCTCCAGAAACAGAAACCAGATTCGGAATGTTTTCCTCATCCATCACTGTGCCATGGCGTGGCTTCTTTGCTTCCTCTTTTCCAAAGTACACAATGTTCACTAATTCATGTCTGGGAATAAAGAATCGCTGAATTCCTGACCAGATTGTACAAGAAATGACCCGTGTGAACTGACAAAAGTCACCTGGTTTCTCAGAACTTCAACTCCCCCGCCTGTGACTGTTCCTGACAGCATTCCCCCCCCATCCCCCAACCCCCGGTTAATCCATAGACATTGGTGTCACTAGCACCTGTTCGGTGATATTAAGTATGTGCTGGGCACGAGTTAGGCTCTAGCTTCACGTAGCTCAGTCAGTGGTCATAAAACAATGACAAATAAATGAACTGGGGCTAGATTTTCTCCAAGCCATCCTGAGGTCAAAGGCACGTCAGATTTGGAGGCTCATTACTGGAGTCTTATAGGCATATTTGGCTTTGGTTCTGTTTGGCTCTGGAGTGCCTTGGGCCAAATGAAAATCTGTATACACTGGACAATCAATATAGTGATACAAATCTCTGAACACCGGAGGTAAGCTTGTCTCTACTTATTCTCAAAGCAGGACTACAATGTTTTTGTTCCATTTTCCATATGTCTGAGTCAGTTCACCTACTATATAAAAATACCATACTTATAGGTAACTTATTTCTCACAATTTTGGGAGTTTTGTATCCTTTATAGGCACCATACACAAGCATGCAGTGCCTTTTCATAAACATTTATTCCAAAGGAACTTTTCTAACCTTCTAACTGGCCAATCAAGCCCTCTGCCTAAGGATTATTAGTCTAGGAGTACTTAATTGGATGAAGCAATTTTCCTCACAGTTTAGAACATTGTTATGAGAAACACAATTAAACTGTGGCACCAATTTACGATCACAAACTACTCAACTGAAAATGGTTCACAGCTGAAGAACCCTGGGGTGGGGGGTGAGGATAATACTAGACCATACCCTTGTGGTGTCATGTGATGGATACCTCCCACCTTGTCCCAATCCCCCACCCCCTTTAAAAATGGGGCTAAGAAGCAGGGCTTACTTGCAGCCCTGAGTGACTTGCATCCTGAGGCAATAACCATCTCCATGGTTGTCTTGTTTTTCCCTCTCTTCTTTCTTTCTTTCTTTCTTTCTTTCTTTCTTTCTTTCTTTCTTTCTTTCTTTCTTTCTCTCTTTCTTTCTCCTCTTTTTTTCACATGTGTAGCATGTTGTACACGCATGTTAAGTATGGACACATGCAGAGACCAGAGGAAGATGCTGGGTGTCCTTTTGAGCTCTTTTGCCTTGTTTCTCTATGACAGGATCTCAATGAAGCCGGAGCTCCCTGTTTTTCAGTCAGACTGACCAGAGAGCCCTAGCGATCCTCCTCCTCTGCCCTGCTTCAGTGCTGAGAGTTGCTGGCAGTTTAAATGAGTGCTGGGGATTGAACTCAAGTCATCCTGATGGTACAGCAAGCATGTTATCTACTGCGCCATCTCCCCAGACCCTAGTTTGGTAGTTTTTATTTGGTTTCATTTCTTTGAGGGAGGGAGAGAGTGAGAATGAAAGAGAGAGAGAGAGACAGAGAGAAGGAGGGAGGGAGGGAGGAAAGGAGGGAAGGAAAGAGAATGGATGCACCAGGGCCTTCATCTGCTGCAAACGAGCTCCAGATACATGTGCCACCTTGAGCATCTGCTTATGTGAGTCCTGGGGAATTGAACCTGGGTCTTTTGGCTTTGCAGGCAAGCACCTTAATCACTAAGCCATTTCTCCAGCCCAATTTTGATGACAAATATCTACAGGGAGCATGAGATACACATATCACTGCTTTGAAGACACTACTATTGTGCAAAAATAAGCAAGTCATGTCTAACCCCACGAGGAACAAACACCACACTACCATGTCCAGCCTCGGCTGGTTCTTTCATGCTCAAATGATAACATAGTCTCAGCACACATCCAAGGCTGTGTTTGGGAGCTACTACTTCAGGGTCCATAATTATCTAACTTGAGGTAAGGCTGGCTGCTTGAGGAATTAGCATCAAATCTTCTAGACTCTTTGGTGTTTTGCAAATGTTCAGTCAATTTCTAGATCTGTCATTTGATTCTTACACTGTCTGTGTGAGATTTCAAATATTTGGGGAAAAAATAGTGTGAAATTTCCAAATATTTAAGACTCCTTCCCCAATGTGAGATTTTCTGGTGATTATCTTGCTGGTTTGGTCATGCTGCCCAACCTCTCCTAGACATATGGTGTCTATCACTGCACCTTTGTTCTCAACGGCCTTCAGCCTGAAACTCCTACTCCCTCCACTTCCAGCCCCATCAGTTCTTTTGCCTGTTCTTTATCTTGCAAGACTCAGCACAGACGTGCACCATCCTCCCTACGGGTCTTCCCTGGCACTTGTGATGAGATGGCCTTCTGTGGTATAACCTTTGGACACTGACACTTTGTGCTGAGACCCACCTGCCACCTCTGTATCAGTTCCTTAAAGACAGAGACCAGGTGTACCCACTTGCCTAGTTGTGATGCCTAGCATGGTGTCCAAAGCATGAAAAACAGTCACTGAGCAGTTCATAACCTCAAGTAAATCCCCAGGTTTTGAATGAAACAAGTACCAGTGATCAGATCCCATCTGTTTACCTGGACAAATATGTCATCACACAGATCCTGGTTGCCCAGAAGCTATTTCTAGTCATGACGCTTTCTCCTCAGGGAGCAAGGAGAAAATATCACTGAAGTCCTTAGAAGGATGGGAACATTTACATTATATTTGTCAAAATAAATAGCTGTATTGAGTTAAAAGCATTGATTATAAAAGATCCAAACCTTACAGAAATATACACACAAAAAAGGAAAGAAATTAAGAATCACCTGAAACTCTGCAATAACAATTTGGTGGACAAGCTTCTAAACATCTTTTTTTATGCACTCAGGATTTTACATATATTTTAAATAAATAAAATTTACAGCCATCTATGGCGTTACATGCCTGTAATCCTGGCATTCAGGAGGCAGAGGTGGAAGGATTGCTGTGAGTCTGATACTATCTTGAGCTAGATTGAAACCTTGTCTCAAAAAAAAAAAAATCCTTATAAACAAGATGTGCTGTGAAAAATTCTTTTACTCTTTTCATTTTAATAAATATGGTACAGACTTCTTTAATCTTAATGGTTAGCTTCCATGTGTGTTTCAACAGCAAGGCAGACCCTGGCATATTTAGGTTTGCACTATATCCAGGTTGTCTAATTATCTCCTGATAATAAATGGCTAAATTTGATACTTCTGGGGCAAAAGGCATATTTATTTAAATTTGTGCTACATGTTACTATTTTGTGCCCCAGAAAAATTGTGACTTTCCTCATTAAAACATGAAACTCATGATTCTAGCTGCCCAATTTGAGGAGTAAAAAATGTTTGGTTTTGCTTTCATTTGTGTGTGTGGTGAGGAGGGGGAGGAAATGGTTGGTATGGTCTACTTTATCACTGAGAAACTGAATATTTGTCTATATGCTTATTGGAATTTTTTTTTTTTGGATTGTCTTAGTTACCAATTTTCCATTTTTCAGTTACAGTGTTCTTTCCCTTTGATTTTGAAAACTTTTTATAATAGTTATATTTGCCTTCATTGTTTTGCAAATATCACTCTAGGTTCAGTTATTGTCTTTTAACTTCATTGATGGTAGTTTGTTTGATTTATGTCATAAAGAGATTTTAGATTTTTACACAGTCAAATTTATCAACTTGTTTTTATGGCATTAGATTTTGCAGCATTATGAGCTTTGTAACCCAAGCTTATAAAACAATTACATATATGTTTATAGCCTTTTTTGTTTTTTTGAGGTTTTTTTTTCGAGGTAGGGTCTTACTCTAGCCCAGGATGACCTGGAATTCACTATGAAGTCTTGGGGTGGCCTCAAACTCATGGCAATCCTCCTACCTCAGCCTTCCACATACTGAGATTAAAGGTGTGCTCCACCACACTTAGCTATGTATCACTTTTTTTTTTTTTGAGGTAGGGTCTCGCTCTAGCCCAGGCTAATCTGGAATTCACTATGTATTCTCAGGTTGGCCTTAAACTCACAGGGATCCTCCTACCACTGCCTCCTGGGTGCTGGGATTAAAGGCGTGCGCCACCATGCCAGGCATTTATAGCACTTTCATGGTTTCATATCATATATTTAAAATTTTTAGAATCATCTGCAAATTCTTAATCAAGAAATTCAATTTTAGTATTATGAGCAATAATCTTTTTAAGAATAAGACGTGAGCTGGAATCAGACCTAGTTTGTACATCACTTTGTTGCAGATAGTTACAGATGCATTTCTCCAACTACTGCTGTGACTGGGAGCAGCACCAGTGTCTGTCTCCTCTTGGTCTCTCTATGGTGCTTTACACAGAAATGTCCTTACTTCTTCACAATCCTCAGTATGTACAATACACAAAGAGTAGGAAAATTCCAAGTTCTCTCTCTCTCACACACATACACACAAACACAATGATAAATGGCATGCCCTTCAAAAGTTGATGTGTTGAAGGTGTAGTCCCCAATGCAATGTCTAGAAGTGAGGCTTTGGAGAAATGACTGGACCATGAGGGTTTTGTTGTAATCACTGATAGATTCACAATTTGATGGAAGGTGGTAGAAACCAGGAGGTGAGGCCTTGCTGGAGGATGTAGGCCACTGTGGGCATGTCTTGAAAGGTATACCTTGTCCCTAGCCCCTTCTCCCCTCCCCTCTCCTTCCTGGCAACCATGATGTGAGCAGTCTCCTCTGCCAGATGCTTCCACTGCCATGGTGTTCAGCCTCACCTCAGGCTCAAGACACTGGGGACAGCTTATCACAGACCTTGAAACCATTAAAGTGTTTTCTCAAATAGTTTGCCACAGTGAAAACTACCCCAACAAATAAAACATTTATTTATGAACTTATACAGTGGGTATATTTTTAAACTACACTTTTATAGAAATATGGCATAATACTATATTTTCTATTTCTAAATCATACCCTTTACCTTTTTAATTTAAAGACATAAACAAAACACCTTATACTGAACAGAACCTTTCAAGGTCAAAACACAGACAAAACCAACCATAGAAATGCAAATATTTTAAAATCTAAAACAGAAAATAAGAATCTTTAAGAAAGTTTGATAAAATATGTATCTTTTTATTATTTTTCTTTTCTTTTTTTGGTTTTTCGAGGTAGGGTCTCACTCTAGTCCAGGCTGACCTGGAATTCACTCTGTAGTCTCAGGATGGCCTTGAACTCACGGCGATCCTCCTACCTCTGCCTCCTGAGTGCTGGGATTAAAGGCATGCACCACCATGCCCGGTAATATGTATCTTTAAGAAAATTATTACACATTTCTTCTAGTTTAATCAGAGAGGACCAATCAAGCATTTTCAGATGTTGCAACTACATAGGTCTGTGGCCTGTGCATTTTGAAGCTGGTAGTAATAACTGTCATCCACTCACTAATTACTGCGTGTCACCAACTCAGAGTTTAAGACTTAACATAGCTGTCTCATAACAGCCCTAAGCAGACAGGCAAATACTAGTATTCCCCATATTAGACAGAGAGGGTGGAAACTAAGGCAAAGAGACCTTCAGTAGTTTGATAAAACATGTAAACATGTTGGTGAGTAGCTCAGCCAGGGTTTGAAACCAGTTTGAAACCAGTTTGCCAGAGATTTCTGGCCTCTATGGTTACCATGACTGTATTTCTGGTCCATTGAAAATAGTCCCAACTTCCAAGGCAGGATCTCCACAGGGCTGAGGCTAGCTTAAGCAGTGAGTTAACAATTACTTCCAAGGGCTCTTGAACAAAGGCTGGCTGAGATTTGATGCCACCAAAAGATATTCCACATGCCTCTCAGTCACAAGCCACCCTTCTGCTCACCATCTCACTTCTTCAGTTGAGTGAACGAGGACGGCTGTTAGCCGCAGTTTGTCTCCATTACGTGGAGGTAGTCACGATGATAGCTGCGTGTGCTAAAGTAAGAGTCCGATAATTGTGTTTTTGATGCCGTGAAACAATTCAGGGACAAAAGAAATAGCCATGTTCCGGCCCCAGGTGCAAAAGATGAGCTGTCTTGGTTTCTAGAAGAAAGCCAAAGTGAGGCCAAGCTGCCAGGTGGAGACTGCCGGGTAGGTGTGCCTTCCTTCTCTTGTGGTCAGGCTGTCTATCTGCTGTCTGGCAATGGTGAGTGATCAATGGGCCTATCTGTAGTTCATTTATCTCTATATCCAATACCAAGAGAACAGGCTCATGATATGGGTTGACAAATGAAGGGAAATTGGTACTCAGATGTTTGTTTTATTATTTTATATTTTGTAACACAGGTAACTTATAGGGCTGGAGAGACAGCAGTTAAAGGCACTTACCTGCAAAGCCTTGGGACCCAGCTTTGATTCCCCAGTACCCACATAAGCCAGATGCACAAGGTGGAACATGCAGCTGGAGTACATTTGCAGTGGCTAAAGGCCCTGGCATACCATCCTCTCTCTCTATTTGCCTCTTTCTCTGTCTCTCAGATAATAAATAAAAATACTGCAATTTTTTAAAAAAAAAAACATGTAATTTATAGAACATTTCATGACTTGCTATCATGTAAAACTTTTCCAAGTAGAAAAGTTTATTAGCTTTCTTTAGCTAGGCCAAGCTCTAGGCAAAACATCATGTCATATATCCTGTGGTGGTCAAGCAGGGCAGGAGTGAAGAGGTTGGGCCAGTCTACTCAGGTGAATCCCCTCAGTTAAAAGTAATGTTTGATGGCTACGTATGCACCAGGCCTGCTCTCTCTTGTTAGCTCATTTGAGTCTGAACATAGCTCTATGTTGTAGGCCCCCATGATTATTTCCATATTATAGATGTAGAAGAAACAGAGCTAAGGTCCTTGTGAAAGATCAGTGATGAAGAGGCAATCTACCCCCAGCTGGTAAGCCAGAATCCATGGCTCTTCCGTGACGTGTGTGTTGTCTTATCTCTCCTGTCAAAGTAAGTGTGCATCAGAAGGTGATAGTTTGACTGATAGTTCAGATGTAAGGCTCATAGACTCTGTCATTTTTGATTAAACTTCCTACTTAACAGACAGATCCCTGCTGCAAGGGGCTGTGTCACTGGCGGCAGTTCTTGGAATCTAGTCCTAAGGTGTATTTGGGAGCGGATCTGAGTCCAGCCCTACTAGGTGTGTACAGAGCAGTTTGGGGCTCTGGCAGTTTGTACTTCTGGTGTTAGTGTTCGATGTTTCTCTCTGCTTGGATGTACAAAAGGAAGCCAGCTTCTTCTGTCATGGAGGTGGTCCCCTGGATTTTGTAAGCCTAAAGTCAACCCTGTCCTCCCATAAGCTGAGCCTGGTTAGATGTTTGTCCCAGCAATGACAAGCTGATTGCAACAATCAGGAAAAACCAGAAACCACTCAAAGAAAATAAACCAAGCTTATCTTGAGACTCTTCTCTGCATCAGAAACTGAGCTAAGCAGTGTGTATGTGTGTATGTGTGTGTGTGTACACATACATATATGTTAATATCAATCAGTATCTCTGTTTATACTTCTTCAATGGAGTCTGAGAAATTCTTGGTCAATTGTTTATGTAAATTTTTAGAATCAGCTTGTGGGTGAAGTTCTGTATAGGAATTTCATTTATTCTACATATCCATTGTGGAGAGGAAGTGTACTTAAGGAGGACTTCTGACTTAATAGCAGTGACCACCTAGAACAGTGAATGTGATAAAATGACCCAGTTGCGTGAGAATAAAGAGATAACTACACATGTTAAACTTCCCAAGCTAAAGGAATGAGAGCCAGGGGCACAGAGAGCAAGGCTGACTTTTCTCTATCAACAACAGGAGGGCAGGCTGGGAGTGTGAGCACAGGGCGAGGACATTGGTGACGTGGCAATGGGATGAAGGATAAGGAACAATGTGAGGAAGGGGTTGCTGAAGGTAGGAAACCAAAGAAGTTCTGACAATATTCATCCGCCAAATATCTGTAAGCCCTTCACCTTTATTGTCAAGAAAACTCTGTAAGAACACTGACAACATATGATGCGCATTAGAAGCAATATTGGAGAAGATTATGGGCATTAAAGTCCCAGCTTTGCAAATGACTGGCTGTGTGACCTCCAGTAAGTAGTTTACTTCCCTAGGCTCAGGTTTTCTCATTTTTAAAACGGCGATAGGGACTGTATTGTTCAGTAGCAGAGATGGCCACACTAAAGGCCCTAGTTTCCTTTCAGACTGTTTGAAGGTTTAAAAACGCTTTGTGTGAGGTGCATCAAATGGCATCTGACAGAGAGAGGACAACTGTCACTGCTACATGATGCGAAGCAGGCCAGCATTTGGATAATACTGAATATATTCAGTTTCTTCAAAGCATCTAGTTGCATCTTCCTCTAAGAGGAGTTTTGATTTTTCAAGGCACTGGGGGACTCTCCTTGGGAGGCAACTACGCAGGCTGAGCTCTTAAGAAAGCATGTACTTAAAACTCTTGGCCAGGGTGGGCTGACTTCTATAATTCATGATTCCTCTGAGCCTCAGTTCAAGACAGTATGCTAAACCAGGGCATGTTCCTCACATCCTGACTTGAAAATTTTATAACCTTTTTATTAGTATGGTATTAATTATACAAGGTAATGGGTTGCACTATGGCATTTCCACACATGGAGATAGAATATACTTATCATGTTTGTGAGCCCGATTACCCTTTCTTACCTCCCTTTCCCTTAGTCCCCTTTAAACTTGTAAGTTTTTCATCAATAAATTCCACACATGAGAGAAAACATACAATACTTGTCTGCATGGGATTAGTCTATTTTGCTTACCACAATGATGTCCAATTCCATGCATTTTTTTGAAAACAACCTCATTTTGTTCTTCTTTATGACTGATTAAAATTCCATTGCAGAGGTTGGGGAGAAGATGGATCAGCAGTTAGGGGTGCTCACTGACAAAGCCTTTCAGCTCAGGTTCAGTTTTCTGGCAACCCACATTAAGCTGGATGGACATTCATTTGCAGTGGCAAGAGACCCTGGTGCATATGTGTGTGTACCTACACACACACACACACACACACGTGTGCAAATAAATAAATATTTTTCTAAAAATTTCATTGAATATGTTCGTCACATTTTTAAAACTGATTCATACATTGGTAGGCATGTAGGCTAATTTTATAGCATGGCAAACTATTTGCAGTGACACAATAAACATGGGTACAGGGCTGGAGAGATGGCTTAGCAGTTAAGATGCCTGCCTGCCAAGCCTAAGAATGCCCTTTTGATCTTCAGGTCCCACATTTAGCCAGATGTAAAGTGGCGCAAGTGCGCAATGTTGCACTTGCCTATAAGGTGGTACACACGTCTGAAATTCGTTCACAATGGCTGAGAGGCTGCTGATGTGCCCATTCTCTCTCTGTGCCTCTTCCTCTCTTTTTCTGTCTCTGTCTCTCTCAAATTAAAAAAAAAAAATGGGTACATAGGCACCTCTTCTTTGGGATAATCTGCCAAGAAGTGGTATAGCTGAGTCATCTGGTAGATCTATTTTTAGTTTTTTGAGGAACCTCCATATTTCCATAGTGACCGGACTAATTTATAATACCACCAACAGTATATAGGGTTCCTTTTCCTCACGCCATCATCACAAGCATTTGCTAATTTTACATTCTTTGTTTTTTATATTAATAATTTCAAATGAACTTTATTTATTTCTTATATTTTATGAGTGGCATAATGCTCACATGGCAAGTGGGTTTTGAGACAATTCTGTATTCCATGAATTATAATAGTCATAATTCCACCTTCTGGAGGTAACTCTGCTGACAAGAGACAGGTTCCCCGGTACCCCATCTGTGAAATGTAAAACCCACACAGAAAGAGGAGCTCTCATTGCCATATTTGTCATAAAAATCTGCTTGACACGTGTGGCTCCATCTCACCATGATCTATTGAATGCTTTGAGTCTTGAAGTGCAGATCTGGACAAAGGAAACACCCTCAAGGTATGACGGGCCTGCACACGATGACAGCAACTGTCTTTTCTTTCAGAGATCTGGAAGCACACAGTTACTTTTTGTTTTGTTTTGTTTTCTTTTATTTATTTGAGAGAGGGAGGAAGGTGAGAGAGAGAGAATGTACACACCGAGTTCCTCCAGCTACTGCAAATGAACTCCAGATGCATGTACCCACCTTGTGCATCTGGCTTACATGGGTAATGGGGAATCCAACCTGGGTCCTTAAGGCTTTGAAGGCAAGCATCTTAACTGCTAAGCCATCTCTCCTTCCCTGTTTTCCTGATGATAGCCATTCTGACTGTTATGAGATGGGAATCACAATGTAGTTCTGAGTTGTAGTTCCCTAATGACTAAAGATGTTGAACATTTTCTCATTTATTTATTGGCCATTTGCTTTTTTTTTTTTGACCTGGATTTCTCTCTGAATTCTCAGGGTGGCCTTGAACTCACAGTGCTCCTCCTATCTTTGCCTCCCGAGTGCTGGGATTAAAGGCGTGTGCCACCACACCTGGCTCCATTTGCATTTTTTGACTTTTAGTGTATATTAATTATAAAAAATTGTTGGTTTCATGACATTTTCATACATATACATAAGTACTTTGAAAGTATCTCACATTACTCAGACCTATTTTTTCACCCCCATTCCCAATGACCCTCTTTTATTTTCCTAATAATTCCTCCTTTTTTCATGTCTTTTTGTTTTCTTTTTTTTTTTTTTTTTGAGATCAGGTCTTGCCCTAGCCCAGGCTCACCTCGAATTTACTATGTATTCCCAGGCTGGCCTTGAACTCACAGTGATCCTTCTACCTCTGTCTCCCAAGTGCTGGGATTAAGGGCATGTGCCACCACGCCTGGCTTCATGCTTTCTCTCTCTCTTTTTTAAAAGATTCCACATATAAGAGAAAAGGGGTGATATGTTTGAAAGGTGTTTGTTCCTTTCATCTGTCTGCTTTCTGGTGGGATTGTTTCTGTGGCATGTAACTTTATGAGTTCTTAGTTTCTATAACCATAACCTGGTCCTATGAAAACCCTCGAAACACCCTCCTGCCCATGTTTTCCTTTACCATCCCCCTTAAGAGTCAATGAAAACTAAAATGGGGAAAAAGAAAGATTTCCCTCTGACCTTAAGGAAATAAACACCTCAAAAGCCAATAGAAGTTTCCTTGCCCAGCAGAAAACTTCATTACAGGCAGCTACAGACAGCCAGTAGTCAATACAGAGAGAGGTGAATTAAAGTGCCTTGCTCCTCACAAAAGTCCAATCCTGGCCATGTTGTTCCTGTGTAAACCCTTCCTCTAAACACTACCTGGCTCCATGTGGAAGAATGACCTTCCACATATAGAGAGTCAAAGCAGAAGGCCAGGGCAGCAGCCCTAATGCAACTCCTTTTCTCTTGGGTTGAATAAATGAACTCTACAATGAAAACACAAAAGGATGGAGATTAGGACATCACCACTTCTCATGAGTTAAACAAACACAATATATGGGTAATATAAGGTGCCTACATCTGATCATTTACTATTTCCAGTGGCTGCATTAAATTAATAAGCAGCAGGCAAAAGTAACTGTTTTGTTTTTATTTTTTTCAAGGTAGGGTTTCACACTGGCCCAGGCTGACCTGGAGATTAATATGTATTCTCAGGGTGGCCTCAAACTCACGGTGATCCTCCTACCTCTGCCTCCCAAGTGCTGGGAGGCACCACCATGCCCAGCAAAAGTAACTTTGATCATACATTTTATTTAACCTAATAGATCCAAATTATTATTTTTAAGTGATCAGTAACAAAATTATTACTGAGCTATTTTACATGTTTTTTCATATTAAGTATTTAGTATGAAATTTAAAAGTGCTCTTTATACATATAGCACAACTCAGGACTAGCTACACTGCCCATGCCTCATAGTCACATGTGGCTAGTAGCTACTGTACTGTACTGTACTATACTGTACTGCACAGCACAGACAGAATTGTCTTCTGTGTTACTGGACCCATGTTCAAGTCTCCAAATCCTGCATAAGCCAGATGCACAAAGGTGAGGCAAGCACAAGGTTGCACATGGCCACTAGGTGGCGCAAGTGTCTGGTGTTTGATTGCAGTGGCCAAGGCCCTGGAGTGCCAATTCTCTCTTTCTCTCTAAAATAAAAGAAAGTCAAAATATTCTTAATGAATCTTCACACAATCAGAAATTATGAGAGAAATAAAAAATGAATTATTACCTTGCCTCCCACTGTTTTTCATTTCTAAATATGTCTGATGTATTTTCTCATTTAATCTTCACTATTGCCCTATGAAATGGGTCTATAAAAAATTTCAGCAGCAAGGTATGGTGGTGCCTGCCTTTAATCCCAGCACTCATGAGGCAGGGGTAGGAGGATCACCGTGAGTTCGAGGCCACCCTGAGAATACATAGTGAATTCCAGGTCACCCTGGGCCAGAGAGAGACTCTACCTCAAAAAAAAAAAAAAATTCAGCAGGTCTCAGATTGGCATAACACCATCACACACGCGTGCACACACACACACACACACACACACACACACACACACACCTGGTTCATGTTCCCAGTTTATATACAGCCAGTGATCAGAGTATAACTGATAACCACACAGCCACACAAAGCCCAGGAAAGGATAGCAGTCAGGCTCCTGCTTGTCTTCCTAATGTTCAGTGTTGTTCCACCACCTGGAAGAACCTACTGCAATAATCTATGCACTGCCACTTAAAGGGTCAGTTATAAACCCTTTTTTATTAAGCCCTTCAGGCCCTTATTCCAAGCTCAGCAATAGTCATGAAGGGTTACTGGTATGGTCCAGTGCTCAACTTCTCTGAGCAGTTCCTCTGCCTCATGCTCCCTGGTCCTCTGGAAACTCTGGATCCTGTAGAGGCCATGTGGGCCCTGTCCACAGGACGGCAGCCATCCCACTAGAGAGATCAGCCACATCCACATACTCATGAGGATATAAAAAATAGCATTCTGGGATTGCAGGAAAAGCAACTTTCTGCAGATATGAGGCAGGTCTTCACGTAACAGTTTACATTTTGAAAATAAGACAAGGATTAAAGGGATGAAGGCAGGAGAAGAGGCCCGGGTCAAGCAGAGGTCATGATCTACCAGCAGGCCCTGAGCAAAGATATGGGATAAAGTCACATGGTGAGTAGTCCTGTTTGAAGGAAGAGACACAGTATGAAATAAGGCCTCAAAGGTGGGCACGAGCCACCTTCAGATGTGCCAAGCTGTAATTGTAGCTAAAGATTTAGGATGTCAGTGGTGATGAATTAGGCACAGACAGAAAGTTCAAGAGTATAAGAATAGACTGAGGAGCACTAAAAAAAGAAAACATTTAATAATGGTGCAAAAAAAAAAACACAAACAAAACAGAATTCAAACAAAAACAAGCATAGAAGTAACAAGGAAGGCTACCAGGGCACAACAATGAGGGCTCTTAGGGGACAGCTGCCAGCAGGGCTAGAGCCCGAGTGATAGGCTGCACATGGGTGTGGGAGGAGGGGGTCAGAGACTCTCACAAGGTCTTCCAACTGTAATGGCCCAAAGTGGCTCACAGTCAAAGCCTGCCTTATTGGAAGAATGGAAATAGGAAAGTACAAGTAAGAAAGTCAGTATAAATTTATCCCCTGTGGGGGTAGACTGAAGAAGAGACAATGACCTTGGCTTTTGACATGTTAATTTCCCTAATGAGGCCAGAGTTTTTCTATGCACGTGAGGTGCTAGCTTATTAAGTGAAGAACTAGGCTGGGCTTGCCTTAGTTCATGATCACTAGAACCTGTTGGTCATTTAGTTTTACAAACTTGTTTTGATAATACATTCCACTGTCCTCTGAATGACCTTGACAGACTGACCACTATTCATACCTGCCCTGACTGTTGAGGGAAGGAAAAATCCAGTACAGAAATGGATCCTTATAGCAGGATTGTGGACTCTGAAGGACTCTACTAGGTAAGGCAGAACATTAGGTGTAAAACTGTTGAAGTGGAAGAAACATGCAGGTGACCATCAGTGTTTAAGTTCCTCATCTGTGACCTCCTACATTCTCTGAAATCTAGGACTCAAGACGCCCATTTATCATGTCACCTGCCGTGGTGGAACACTCTATGGTAATTTGATCACACGCGCTTGGAGTGGTGGTACCCCTAAATAAATCAAATATCATGGACACCAATCTGCTTCATGAAAATGAACATTAGACCAATAACCCCACTGAAGACCCTTAGCAGAATTGTGGTGGGGGAGAGAGGGTCTACGTGTGCAACCTTTCTATTAAAAAAATCAATAAATTTTTAAAATACTATAAAGCTGGGCAAATAAAAGTGCAATTTTAAAAGAGGAAAAAAAACCCACGTCAGTATGCACATAATAGACACGGAGTATCAATGCTGTCTAGCATGTCTTCAGAAGCTATGAAATTAATGCTTTTAGGGAAAAAAATCCAAAGTGTGTATACTCACACTCAGACATACTTCAGAGCCTACTCCAAATATGCCACCTTTCACAGATTCTGTCAAATCTTTAACAATATGTTATAATAACATTTTAAAAATATTTTTTAAAGAAGTTAGCTTTTAAAATTGAATGAGGCCACTTTATTCTGTGAGAACTATATGCAGGGTGGAATATAACCTCTTCATGGAGTTAGAACAGCCTCTCCCAATGGTGGTTTCCACAACTCCTCCCTTCCTCTAGGCACATCTAGAAACAGAGTGCCTCTTGGTTCCCTTGGAACTTGCTCTGCTCAAGTATGTGTGCAACTTTTCTTAAATATATTATTTATTTGTTTATTTTTGAGAGAAAGAGGCAGAGAGAGGGAATGGGCACATCAGGGCCTCCAGCCACTGCAAACGAACTCCAGATGCATGCGCCCCCTTGTGCACCTGGCTTATGTGGGTCCTAGAGAATTGAACCGGGATCCTTTGGTTTTGCAGGCAAACACCTTAGCTGCTAAGACATCTCTCCAGCCCTTTTTTAAATAATATATTTTTTATGTATTTGTGTGCAGCTTTTCATAAGCCCAGGTCTTAAGAGATTTGGCAGCTTCTACTTGTCCTTTTGCAGGGAAGCCACCACATGAAACATTTGGAAACCTGGTTGTGAAGAGAGGTTCATGGACAGAGGCATGAAGCCATCTTGGACAACAGAATCCATGTGAAATCCTTGTTTAATGAAACTGGAAATTCAACTCTGGAGAGAATAGCAGATGTACTCCAGCCATCCGATACAATCATGAGAACCAATACATCAGTAATATCTCAAACCACAACAATAGAATTCTGAAACAATGGTGACAAGAGATATCATATGGTTACTTAGTGAGCCTGACTTATCATCTATCTTGTGCCTTCTGTGACCATCTTGAGATTTTGTGGACTTTCTGCATCTAGAGGAAAACAGACAGGACCTTCTCTTGTCATATTTACACTAAAACATTTAGTACCATCTAGGGCTTTGGCACTTAATCTCTATAGTGGATTTTGACATTTTCATTGGAAGAGCTACAAAAAGTATCTCCTATGTATGACTGGCAAATCCATCTTCAAATTACTGCCTTATTAAGCACTATGCCATAAACTTGCAAATGTTTCTGTTAGTAAATGTTTACTGAAGTAAATAAAGCTTCAATGAGGACTGCAAGATAAAGAAAATGCAGCAGGGCTGGAGAGATGGCTTAGGGGTTAAGGCACCTGCCTCCTAAGCCTAAGAACGCCTGCTCCATCTCCAGGTCCCATGTTTAGCCAGATGCAAAGTGATGCAAGGGAGCAATGCTGCACTTGACCACAAGGGGGCGCATGCAGCTGGAGTTTGTTCACAGTGGCTGAGAGGCTGCTGGCTCAGCCATTCTCTTCTCTATCTGTCCCTCAGTCTCTCTCTCTCTGACTCTCTCCCCCCCCAAAAAAAAAGAAAGAAGGAAAAGAAAAGAAAAGAAAAAGAAAAGAAAAGAAAAGAAAAGAAAAGAAAAGAAAAGAAAAGAAAAGAAAAGAAAAGAAAAGAAAAGAAAAGAAAATGCAGCAGAATCCTTAACCGTACTTCATAGGTATGGAATACGCAGATCTACATAGTTAGCAAGGACTAGGTAGGCCACAGGTTGTCTGATTACCCCCAGCTCTTGGTGTTTCCTGCCTCAACATACTTGCCATGCATGCACTATGGTCAGTGTACAATTTTCTGCCTTTTAACTTTGGGCTTGTCTATGGCTCCTGATTTAGCTAGAGAAACGTAGGGACATGGGACAGCTTTAAGTCCATACTTAGCCATACTTAAGAGGCAACCTACATGTGGCTCATGCTCTTGCTCTTCTTTGGAAGGACAATTTGTCCTCACCGCTCATTATGCCTAGAACCATGAAGATGAGCAGAGCCATCCCAGCTGACCCACTAGCTCAAGATCAAAGAGAAATGCTGACTGTTGAATACCAGTAAGAAGGTGAGGTCCTCTAATACCACAAGAGTTGATGAGTACAAGACTCTTTAATCTGATACTAGCATTTGCAAAATACAATGGCACACTACTACAACAGAGTTCTTCTGGATGTGCAAGTTGTAACTAAATTAGAAATGGATGGTTAGGTGGTATCATCATCAAACAGAATATAACTACAATGTTCGCTACTGAATAGCACTAAATCTTCTTCTTACTAGCTAAGGTTATCTTTCTAGAGATGAGAATTTGGTATTCAAAGAAGTTCTCTATAATTTAACACTGTTAGTTGTCTCCCACTTAAATGTTATGTCCTCTTGAAACTAGATTATTTATAATTCTTGAAGTCTCATTTAACTCATCCTTTCCTCATTCAATTCCCTCTTTATCCTTTATCCAACAGATTTTGATTTTTCTAGCCCTGATAGCTAGGTTCAGAGCCACCTCAGTCTAAGAAACCCATCAGTATGATGCCTTTAATGTGAGACACTCCACACCCCTGATTCTTATCATGATAAATATATTTTTCTCTTCTGCTATTTGTCTTATCCTCTCTGGGAACACTTCCTCTCATAGAGTCTTAGATATCAAGATTTATGGATTATTTACCACTGTAATCTCCATGGCACTTAGCAAAAGGCCTGACACAGCATATGGCACTAGGACTGAGGGAACCAATGGAGACAGATGACTACTAGGAAAACAGCAGGAGAAAAAGAGGTAGCCCTGAGCAAGCCAGAGAGATGTGGTTGCTGTCACTCGGGAGACAGCGATTCTCAGCACGCCAGTCTCTTTGTGTTTCAGCCTCCACATATGCAAAACTGAGATGGCACACATTTCACAGGACTGTTGAGAAAATTCAACATGGAAACGAATGTAAATGCCTCTCGACGTCTGACATACGGTGGCAGCACCACACATGGTAGCTCTATTATAAAAATGATCATGACAAAACATCACACACAAGCTAGTTTAAACAAATCCCTGATAGTAGGCTGTTTTCTCTTAGAAATACTTAAGGCTCACAATAATGAAACCAGTTCCAATTAGCTGTTTTTGCCAGAAACAGAGGTTTCAGTAACTTGGAGTCCAGTTTTATTAATATATGGAAGTAGCTGTGATTTTCTCCACATTTCTACATTGTGCACCATGGGAGGTAAATCTGTTATATGAAACAAAGGTATCTCCTTAAAACGAAACTTCATTCAGTCTAGTGCATTTTAATACAACAGTGACTCCCTTCATAGTAGCATTCCCAGCTCACAAGGGGACTAGATCAGCCATTACAGTGGATCAAAAGCTACACATTGTATAAGCAATAGAATTATTTCACAATGACTGAGTTGTGCGGCTTGATGCAAACACTTCTCATTGAATCTCTCATCCAGTAAGAAAGGAAGGGACACTTTGATAAATGAAAGGACCATGCAAATGTTAAGTAAGAATATTATTGTTAATGTCATTCAGAAGAAAATAAAGGTTTCATTTGCCTTGTACTAACTGAAGATGTGCACATATATTGACACTTTATCTGGGCTGACGTCGAGTTTTCAAGGAGAAACTTAAGGTCAAGAAAATCAAAAGCCTGTAAGCCATCCTGCAGGGAAGTGATTTGGACTGGTGCTTCCAGAGAAAGGGGTCCCTGGAAGCCACACTCTGACTGAAGGGGCAAGTGCCATCCCACCCTGCTGACCCCTCAAGGAATGAAGACCCAGGGTTGCCAGAGCTTGTGAAGAAACGTGATTTGCTTTTTATGTGAATCATGCAGAATTTTAAAGGCTGCCTTGCCTTTTTATTTTAAAATTTCTTGGGAGCAGGGTGGTGAGAGATAAATACATTTCATAAGAGAAAACTCATGGCCGGTACTGAAAACCTAATCAAAGGCTTGTGGCTAGGAAGGTGGTTACCCCTATTATTTGGCGAGGGGATATGTTGTGCCCATCATATTGCCCTCTCCATATTTATGTTTACATCAATAGATTAGTTCGGTTCCTAGCTTTGGTCACAGAAGTTCCTTTTTTGCAGTTGTTAGCCACTACTAAAGCAACTCAAAATTTATAAAAGTGCTGAGAAAAAGTAACTTTTGAGTGTTCAGTGTTAAATGAGACATCAATATATGGGCATAATTTATCCATTTAGCCAGACAACAGTAATAGTTTCCCCCCTTGGCATCATGACCTCCCCAGCCATTGGAATTTGATGAGGTTTTCAGTACTATGCATGAAGAGGACCTGAAGTCCAATCAGAGAGCAGTTGGTTTTTCCCAATGCCATCATCACACCAGTTGGTACATTTCATTTGGCTGGTCAACTGTAAAGCTTACAGGGTCCACTGCTGGTTAAAGACGTTGGTGACTTTTCTCCCACAACAGGCTGCAGAGGTCTTTCCAGCATCTTGACAGCTAGTTAATAGGGAGGAGGCTTCCAGTTCAGGTCCATCCTAATTTCTCAGTGACCTGCATCCTAAGAATGTGGTGTCTTTAGCAATAGGATCTTACTATCTAGTTCTGGTGGATAACCAAGAACTTTGACAATAGCCTGTAATGTTTGGGAGGCATCAGGGGCCTCTCTGACCAACATTTTGCTAGAAGGTATTCTACCCCTGGTACTGAAATTTTCTTCTAACAATTAATGGCTTCTGGGCACAGCATTATCCACCCCCACAGGGTTATTTCTGCCCCAAATCTCCCTTTTTAATATATTATTTAGCTAGTGAAGAAGTGTATTTTCATAGGGCTTATTCATAACATCTTTAATTTTGATTAACCCTCTTCCCACTCTCTCTTCTCCTCCATCCCCTCCCCTGACCTCACTTAGACCATTCCACCATTCCACTGAATTTTAAAATATGACAATTATAATTCACTTTGTTGACCTTAAAACATACCTCACTCCTTCATTTATAAATCCTCACTCCAGGGCTGAAGAGATGGCTTACCAGTTAAGGCGTTTGCCTACAAAACCAAAGAACCTCAGGTTCAATTCCCCAGGACCCACATAAGCCATATTCATAAGGTGGCGCATGTGTCTGGAGTTCGTTTGCAGTGGCTGGAGGCCCTGGTGCACCCATTCTCCCTCTGTCTGTCTCTGCTTCTTTTTCTCTTGCTCACTCTAAATAAATTAATGAATTTAAAAGAAAAAAGGTAAAAAAAAAAATCCTCACTCCACTGCTGACTTGTGTTGTCAATTGTTCAGTTCTCCCTTGCCAGGCCACATTTCCACTGGCCTATGCACTGATTTAAAATCCTCTGGGTTCCTTAAAACTTGATTTGAATGCTAACAATGCATCATATCTCCATGATCCTCCCCAAGCTCCTTAGGTACAAATTACGATAAAAACTCTCTAAAAGTTCCACACTGGTTTCTCTCAGGCTTCTTGATCCCTTACCCATCCCTTCACTATAAAACATGAATCACAATTAATGGTTCACTGTCCAAGGTGAAAGACTTGAAACCAAGAGGAAAGTGCCAGCACTCACCGCCAAACACATCTCCATTCTGGTAGTTCTTCCCTTTCTGGGCTTCCTCTTCATTTTGAACAGTGGCAACATGCTTGGCGGAGGCACAGCCCATAGTCTCATTCGGTCAGCTTCAGCCGGGCTGAACTGCAAATCATCTCTACAGACACGGGGACATTTTTGTCTTCTTCAAACACAAAGAAAATCCACCTTGCTGCTGAGTCGCTCACGATCTGCACACCTGCAAGAAGAGAACACGAGATCAGAGCTGGCAACTCTAGCAAAACCAGTGCCTGGCAGGGCACTAGGACTCCTGCATAACTCACTACCCTGGCTTCTTCACTGGGTGCTGCTGAAGGATGGAGTGAGAGTGGCACTCAGAAAACATCGGAAGGCATGCCCCGCACAACACATGGCTGGGGGGCGGCATATTTAAAGAGATGCAAGAAATACGTATTCATGTAGTCAAGTAAATGTTTGAACAGCACTTGTCGCAGGTACATGTGAAGTGCTTCTGTGCTTGCTAATGTTCTGTAATCACAAACATTTCTGAGTAAGCAAAGCACACTGGTGAGATCCACTCAGCTTCACCTTCCCATTCCACCCTACAGGCCAGCTCTTCTGAACCCCTCACATTTAAAAAGGTCTTCCTCCTTAGAGGGAAACATGGGCTGGGATTTGTATTTCTGGTTGGAGTTGAAAATAATCCAATATTTCATTTTATCTTAGGTGAGTATTTTGTCAGTCAGACAAAAGGAGAAGATTGAAAAAGGTCTTACTTTCATTCTCTTTCTGCTTAGTTAGCTGAATGATTTACGGATTGAGCTGAAAATGTAGGCAGATGAGGGAAAGCAAACAAAGCAGTTGTTTGCCTCTTGGCAGGCCTGTGTGGCCTGACTGCCCTCTCATAAAGGCATAGACCACAGGGAGATAATCCTCAAGTTGACTCAAGTGAAATTACCCTGTCCTGCCACCCAAAGTGGCTGCCCAAATTCGGAGTTCACTATCTCAGAATGCTTAATTGTGTGGGTGCTTGTGTTTATATATGTGGAGACCAGAGGCCAAACTAGCATGCCATTCATGAGGAGTTGTCCACCTTTATTTTTTTGAAGTAGGGTCTTGCTCTAGCCTAGGCTGACCTGTAATTAACTATGTAGTCTCAGGGTGGCCTCGAACTCACTGTGATCCTCCTACCTCTGCCTCCCAAGGGCTAGGATTAAAGGCGTGTGCCACCATTTTTTTGAGACAGGGTCTCTCGTTGATCTGGTATTTGCCAAGGAGGCTATAATGGCTGGCCAGAAAGCCCCAAAGATCCTCTTATCTCCCTATCCCCAGCACTGAGATTAGAAGTGTGCACTACCATGACACCTGGCCTTTTTGGATGGATGAGAGGTGTATGTGTGCAGATGTGTTTGTATGTGTGTGAACATACATATGTGGAAGCCAGAGGTCCATGTTAGGGGTCTTCGAACTTTATTTCTTTTCAGAAGAGGGTCTCTCACTGAACCTAAGACTCGCCAGTTTGGTTAGACAGTTCCCGAGATCCTTCTCTCTCTGTCTCCCCAGCACTGAGATTACAGGCTTGCATTGCCACGTCTAGCATTTTATTTTTTTTAATTTATTTTTTTTATTTTTGAGAGAGAGAGAGAGAGAGAGAGAGAGAGAGAATGGGCACGCCAGCAGCCTCTCAGCCACTGTGAACGAACTCCAGATGCGTGTGCCCCTTGTGGTCAAGTGTGGCATTGTGCCCTTGTGTCACTTTGCAACTGGCTAAACGTGGGACCTGGAGATTGGAAGCACTGGAGATTGGAACCAGCGTTCTTAGGCTTGGCAGGCAGGCGCCTTAAATGCCAAGCCATCTCTCCAGACCCATGTCCAGCATTTTAGATGTCAGGGATACCAATGCAGGTCCTCACATTGGCAAAGCAAACATTTTAGGAAGTAAGCTATCTTCCTAGCCTAAGGGATAGCCCATGCTGCCCTCAAACTCATGATCTTCCTGCCTTATCCTCTGCAACACATATCTGCTGGTGTGCACTACCACAATTGGCAGTGTTCTTTAAAAGATTTTTATTTATTTATTTATTTATTTATTTATTTATTTATTTATTTATTTGAGACAGAGAGAGGGGGAGAGAGAGAGAGAGAGAGAGAGAGAGCATGCCAGAACTTCTAGTCACTGCAAACAAACTGCAGACGCATGCGCCACCATGTGCATCTGGCTTACGCAAGACCTGGAGAATCAAACAGGTCCTTAGGCTTCGCAGGCATGCTCCTTAACCACTAAGCCATCTCTCCAGGCCAGCATTTTTGTTTCGTATTTTTGTCAGCCTTATCCAGATATTCTAGTCCTATACATGATGAGTTACATATAATCTGGGATTGAAATGTCTCTTCTATCTATTCCTCCATCTCCCCCATCCCAATGTAGCCCTTACCTTCTCAAATGCCTGGCAGAGCCAAGGCAGCATTCAGCCTCTTTCAACATTACCAGCACTTACACATGTCACTTTTCCCATAAGAACTACTGAGTCAATCTAATGATGGTGCTACCAAAACACAGATGCCAGTTTTGTCTCCTAAGATGGCCAACCCTAAGTCCTTAGTTCTAATCAAAGGACATCTATTGATGTAGAATATAATCATTTAAACTATAACATCTCAGTAAAGATAGTTTGTCCAATTAACCTAATGAATCTAATAAATGAGCTTAGACACAAAGGTAATGATCTAAATTAATCAAGACATGCACATATAAACTAATAAACATTGACATGACCATAATATTTGTCATGTATATATAGTCTCTCAGCTGTCATCTATCACTAACTATTACAAGGAGGTATAAAGCTGGTTGGACCAAGTCTACAAGCCAGGAAGCTTTTGTTTCCTAGAACTTGTGCTTCCCTCTTCTTCACACTGTGTAACCTTGTGTTTTAACACATTTTAATCTTCCAACCTTTATGACATCTCGGTTGTTTGCGGATGTCACATAGACAATCTAGTCTATTACTCAGCAGCAATATCTTTGAAGCAATAGTATTTCCATTTGATTGACACTAGCACACAGAGCTCAGAAGCCTGATAGCGGAGCACTTCTGACTTTGAAAAAGAACACTGGGCAATGAATAAGGGCTGTGGATGAAGTTTCACAGGAACCTATGGCAAAGTTGATCTCATTTTGACTGGGTAGAGGCAACAACAGGAGAGAGAAAATGATGTTTTGATAGGGTCTTAAAAGTGTGATAGACATTGACCTCTCTGTAAAGACAGTGACAGTGCGTACATGTGAGGACCAGCCAAGCTAAGGTACTGCATTGTGGAAGATCAAGGCACATTTGTGCATGTGCTTGCTTTAGAAGGGTCGGGAGGAATGCAGGAAGAGGCCAGGACCACTGATTCTTTGTGAAGGCTCTGGAGAAGGCCTAGCTTGCCTCCTTTACCCAACTTAGTGCTGCAAATACCACAAGACGTAGGAGGTGTTTCTGACCAAGTTTGTGCATACTGTGGGAGGGCTTACATTAGTAGTATAGAAATGTATTCTGTCACCCGATTCTAGTTACTGAAGTACACTGAAACACGAGAGAAGAGAGTCAGAAGAGCCTGGGCTCTGGAGACAAGGAGGATAAGAGTCTCCCAGCAGGGGACTGCTAAAACTACTTGCTGTTCATTCTTCTGTTGCTGATGGTACTGTGGTTTCAGGCCTCCCGAGCACTTTCTCTGAGCTGCAGCCACTCCTTGCTCCTCCCCCACAACCAGCATGGAAGTGGAAGGTCAAGTGTGAACAAATCACATGCACAAACCAAGTGGAGAGGAACCCTCACCTTGAATCCTGTGGATTGATTGCCACCTCTTTGGAACAAACAGTGTGAAAACAGGAGAGAGAAGGGGAAAATACCAACAAAAGCATCAAGGGGTTCTTCTTTCTCATTCTAATTCCATGTTGAAAATTTTATGCTTCTTGTGTAGTTTCTTATCTAAGAAAGGCCAAAGTTGGGCTAGAGAGATGGCTTAGCGGTTAAGGCATTTGCCTGCAAAGCCAAAGGACTTGGTTCGATTCCCCAGGACCCACGTAAGCCAGGTGCACATAGTGGTGCATGCATCTGGAGTTTGTCTGCAGTGGCCGGAGGCCCTGGAGCACCCATTCTTTCTCTCTCTCTGCCTCTTTTCCTCTCTCAAATAAATAAATATTAAAAATTAAGAATGGCCAAAGTCTCCCATCCCCATCCTTGGTGGATATGAACCAATACTCCCAATGGATGTGAATGTCTATATACATATCTATGACAAAATTTAATTTACAAACTAGACATAGTAAAGAGTCACAATAACCACTAATAAAACAGAACAATTACAGCAACGTATGATAATAAAAGTTAAGTGAGCTGGGCATGGTGGCACACATCTTTAATCCCAGCACTCAGGATCCAGAGGTAGGATTGTTGTGAGTTCAAGGCCATCCTGAGACTATGTGGTGTATTCCAGGTCAGCCTGGGCTAGAGCTAGACTCTACTTCAAAAAATCAAAACAACAACAAAAAAAAAGTTATATGAATGTGTTTTCTGGAGAGTTAAGGCACATAATATCTTCAAGTAATGGAAACCTTGGAAAGTACAACTATAGTGGAGGAGGGACCACTGCAATGTCAGAATTTAAGACACAAATTATCCTTCTATCCTGAGAAGCATTTCATACTATTTCTATGGCATAAAAGTTGTGCTGGGCTGGAGAGATGGCTTAACAGTTAAGGTGCTCACCTGCAAAGCCTAAGGACCCAGGATAAGCCAAATGCACAAAGTGATGCATTTGCACAAAGTCATGCATGTGCACAAGGTGGCACATGAGTCTGGAATTTGATTGCAGTAGCTAGAGGCCCTGGCACATCAATTCTTTTGCTTTCTCTTTCTCTAATAAGAAAAGTTGTGCACCGAAGTAGACTTAAAACAAACCCAACAGGGCTCAGGGAAATTCATGGAAGAGGGGGTGTAAAGATTGTTAGAGCCACAACTTGGGACATTAGGCACAGAGACATTGCCTCTTCCCTATAACTGATGGTTATCCCCACAATGCATGACCCACATTCCCCAATGAGGAGGGTCCCTTCAGAAGGGGGAGGACAGGGAGGAGGCTAATGATGGCACCAACATGACTGTATTCATATTATATATATATATAACTAATAAAAATGGATTTTAAAAGTTGAAATGATATGAAAATAAGAACATAAAAACAGGCTAACATAGATAAAATATATTAACATAATTTTTAAAAGAATGCTTCTGTGATTTAGGTATTGGGTATAGGTCAGTTTAAAAAGACTTTTAGGCATAATATATACCCCATTTAAATTATTACTTAGAATTTTTCAGCTTAATTACATATATATTATATTGTCTATACACACATGTACACACACACACACACACACACACACATCTGAGACAGGATATCATAATGTTGGTTGTTAGCCTTGAACTCTTGGCCTTAAATGCTCTCAGTATGTCAGTATCTTGTGTAGAAAGCTATTTATATTTTAAAAATTACTATCAATTAATAGATGTTCTCTCCAAAGTTAAGTCGTACATGGGTTCTGGAGAATCAAACCTAGGTCTTTTGGCTTTGCAGGCAACTGGCTTAACCACTAAGCCATTTCTCCAGCCCTGGACATTTGTTTTTGAAACATACAGATTGTGTACTTTATAGCAGTAATTTTAAACATGGTATTTTAAACTTTCATAAGTGCATCAGAATGTATTTTATTAAGTTTATCCCTTTAAAAGTGATGGAGTCATATGAGGGTCAGATGCTCTCCAACCCATTAAGTTAATATAAATCTCAGGAAAAGTTTTTCACTATGTCATAAACACTGTTCCAATCATTCAATCATTTAATCAACAGACACTAATTTGTAAGTACTTAAGTAATAGACTACAAACCTGAAGGACCTAGGTTCAACTCCCCAGAACCCATGTAAGTCAGATGCACATGACGGCACATGCATCTGGAGTTCATTTGCAGTGGCTAGAAGCCCTGGCACACCCATTCTCTCTCTTTCTCTAGTAAGTGAATAAATAAAAATAAAATATTAAAAAACATACAGTTTTCCTTGCTATCCTCATAGAACCTGAATGATCAGAGGAGATAATTAGAAAGATCAGTTTCAAAGCAATGTGGTCCTATTATGGCAGGTTAAATATAGGATGAAAGGATGATGGGTACCCTAGTGGTACCTAACTCAGCTTTGTAAAGGGAATGTGTGGAGATGCTAGGTTGAGACGTGACCACAGCTAACGAAATCATCACTAAAGCATCCTTAAACTGCCTCTCTTTCCTACTAGGGTCTAATGTCAAGGTTCCATTTCTGCTGAAGATTCTTTCACTCAACCTTAATCCCACTGAAACTTCATGCTGAACAGACTTTCAGAACCGGATTCCAACAGACTGCTCGATTCACCTGCTCAAGAAAAGTTCCTTTCAGTTTTGAACTTCCCATAAATTCACTGGCTTTGTTTAGGTTTTTCTTTCCCCGTCCCCACACTACCCATTCATTTGTCTCTGCTCTGAAACCACAGCACCGGGAGGTAAGGGCTGGGTGCAAATGAGCACACAGAGATCACATTTTCACATACTGTTATTAACAGCATGCTATTTCTTGAAGTTGCAGATCACAGTGTGAGAATTAAATAGAAGCATCTCTTTGATGTTTTATGGAAGCTTCTAAAACTGTCTCACTATGGTTCATTTTTTTAAGCTAAATAATCTATGTGAGAGAACCATCAGGCATCTCAAAAAGCATGGGACCAAACTAATTGCCTATGGCTTTGTGTAAAACCATCTTCAAATGGATAATTATGCACATATCCTTTACCATGTCATTACATGGTACAACCCAAAATACCATGAAGTAACTGAATTTAATGACATCTTTATAAAATATTTCTCCATTTTGATAAAATGCATCAGCAAATTTATAAATCTAATTCCATTTTTTTTGAGGCAAGTCCAATAGACTGGCTTTATTTATTTTTTTTATGTGAGAGAGGGAGAGTGAGAACAAGAGACAGAGAGAGAGAGAGAAAAAAAATTGGTGTGCCAGGGCTTCCAGCCAGTATAATCGAACTCCAGACACATGTGCCACCTTGTGCGCATGTGCAACCTTTGTGCTTGCCTCACCTTATGCATCTCACTTACATGGGACCTGGAGAGTAGAACATGAGTCCTTAGGCTTTGCAGGAGGCACCTTAACAGCTAAGCCATTTCAACAGCTCCAATTCCATTCTTAAATAGGATTTTTAAAAAGTGTATAGTCATACATGTGTATCCTTCCTCTCCTCCCCAGCATACCTCAAGGCTCTTCAGGGATCATAAGAGAAACTACTACTCTCAACTGCTTCATGCTACACTGTGATGGCTTTTCTACACAAGTCTGTACCTCTTATATGTATAACTATCATATATTACATACGTGGCTACCTCTGTTCTCTTATCAGTAAGATTATGATAGTTCTTTCCCTTACCTTGATTTTTGGAACTAAAAGAATGGTTCTTTCTTTTTTTAAAAAAAGAACAAATTAATTCTCTAAAACTGGGAAGAATATAAGGAAAAAGCAGAGAAAAGTAACCTTTTTTGTTTTAAAAATCCATAGGGAAAGATTTATGCTTATAGAATATTATAGGCAATTTCACCTTCCACTAATTAATTGATAACTTTTTCATTTGGGATAGAATATCCAAAATATTTTAGATAACTTCTTTGTGAAAAAAGTACTTCTTAAAAATAAATTTAAAATAATATACACCATAGAGAAATCCTAGGTAAGAAAGAATATGAAGATTGGGGAACGGGAGAGAAATCCAATTCTGATTGGGTACACAGAGAGCTATGAAGTCAGCGGTTAAGAAAAGAATGTAGCCACATTATTAATAGATCAGGAACAAAGTGCCCCCCCAGCTTTATGCTTCTGATTAAAAAGGGACATCAAGACAACATCTAAAAATGCCTTTCTTTTATTGAAGAAAGAGCCAACTTCCAAGCTCCACAGAGAAATATATATAAATAAGTAATCAGTCTACTGTTAGCCCATCTGCTTTGCTTCACTATAATGAGTGTTAATACAGGAGCCCACTGCAGGGAAGAAGAAAGGAAGCTTACAAGTGTTTTCCAATCTTGAAGCTTTGGTTTCCTTGGGCTCCTGTTAACACCATTTCACATTTCGTTGTGAATGTTAAAGATAACACATAGGGAGATGTCACATGTGACATGAGGGTATCTGGAAGTCAAAGCTTCCTGTGAGCCCACAACTGCTGGCATCACAGAACATATTTATTCCTTGCCTCACACTCATTTGGTGGCATGACAGTTGACAAAATGCTATTAACTCCAAAGATACATGAATGTTGGCTTTTGCCTTCTTAATGGGAAAACTCACACTTCAGCAAATAACAATTAGACAGAGGGATCTCATGGAAATATAGCAATCATGGGACCTATGCAGGAGGACATGTTTCTGCTGGCTTTTCACAATGTGGTAGTGGGACAGAGAAGCAAGGTGACAAACAGAAAGAATTTAGGAGGGGGTAAGAGACTATCAAATTTTGGTCTCAGCTATCACATGCCTGCCTGGGGCCCCAAAGCTGGACTCCATGCCTCTGTGCTTCTTTCTTGATTCTTTGATTGATCTGAATATATGTCCAATAAGGGCTGCTAAGAATAAAGCAGCCATGTACAAAAACATGTCTCACCTTATTCTAACTTAGTTATATCTTTGGTGTTTTTTTTTTAAAATGCTTTTTCAAGTAGCAGATACTTGCAAGTATGAAGCTCCAATGTTTCTGGAAGTTCTATTGGGTCTGACGCTTAAGATAATTTGGGGCTGAGGAGATGGTTTGGTAGTTAGAAACACTTGTTTGCAAGGCCTGCCGGCCCAGGTTCAATTCCCCAGCCACTGGATGGGCATTCATTTTCTGCAACAAGAGATCTTGGTGTACACACACACACACACACACACACACACACACCACGTGCAAATAAATGTAAAAAATTAAAAGATGATTACCAATGACATTTTGACCCAAGTGCTGACAACAATGTGTAAAAGCTGGAAAGGAGAACAAGGCTCAGTTCTCCTATGTCCTCCTCTCCTTCACGCCATTAATGAGCAAAATTAATTTTCATAATGGATCTTATAGAAAACTGACTGGTTAGCAAAAGTTTTTAGAATAACTGTCCTTCAAGTTAAGAAGGAGAGTCTTGTACCACTGTCCTGTGCCTCAAAACTATTTTTTGTGTCACCTGTATATGTAAATCAAAGCCCATGCACAGCTAGCACTGTCCTGGGCAGGCAGATAGGAATGCACCAGTTCCTTATTACAATTGTACACTCACAGCAGGGTGGACCCAAGCAGACAGTCATGCCCCTTCTAGTCTTGTGCCTCAGTGATCATGGCCAAGGTCAGATATTCCTGAAATACTATTTATTTTTCTTTATCCCCTTCCGATGCTCCAGATACCAAGTCTACTCACTGTTGTCGCCTGTGCCAGTGGAGACCTTGGACATGGTGTTCCTGCAGGAAGATACTTATGACTAGGATTTCTTGGGAGCCAAGCTGTGGTTCACTATGCCACTTGTGACAGATCTTGTGATTTCCCTGTCAATGTCTGAAAAAATCGTAATAGCAGCATTCTTTTTTTTCTAGAGTATGGGGGGGATGGAGAGATCTATTAGGAAATCTAAGTAGGTAATAAAACAGCCAAGGCTAAAGAGACTAGAAAAAAAGGGCGAAGAGGGAAAGGTTGGTTTGGGCAGGTTGGTGGATTTGAGGAATTTGCACCAAATTTGAAGACAAAGAGAGAAGGCAGGAGACAGCATTCCATAGCAGGAGAAGCACAGGGCTTGTGCACAAGTGCGCAAAAGGACAACGAGCCCTGGGAAGTGCCACATGCCTCTGCTATTCTGGTTGTGGGGCAGCCTAACTCTATATGGCATGAAGGAGTGAGCTGTGAGTGAATAAACTGCAGGTCAGTGAACCAAGCCTTGTCACAGCTTCATGAGTGTGAAGCTCACATCTTCCTGCTGTTAACATCAGGCAGATTTCCAAGGTCATGACCCTGTCCTAATTCTTCTCTGTATTCCCCCCTCCACAGTGACAGTGAAAGTCCAGTGGTTGAATTCTCTTAGAAACATCTTTCCACAGAGGTGTAGGGGAGGAGAGCTTTCAAAGAAGGGAGGTGCCCTCAACCCCATGTCTTGGTTTACCTACATGGACACTGTAGGTAATAAATCACCAATACTAAAAGTTAAGAAAGTTTATCAGAGTCATTCAAGACTATTTTAAATGATGTTCAATACATATACTCCTTAAAATAACAGGAAAGGTATAATGGCATTATATCATATAAGAGAAGTTTGAAAGTTTGGGGGCATTTGAATGGTTGGCCCCTAATCTGCCCTGTAAAAGTGTGCTTTTTACTTATTTATAAAATATTTTTTTATTTTATTTTTATTTATTTGAGAGAGAGAGGCAGACAGACAGACAGAGACAGATAAGAAAATGGGCACGCCAGGGACTTGAGCTGCTGCAAACAAACTCCACACACATGTGCCACCTTGTGCATCTAGCTTACATGGATCCTGGGGAATTGAACTTAGGTCCTTTGGTTTTGCAGGCAAGTGCCTTAACCACTAAGCTATCTCCTCAGCCCTTGTGCTATTTACTTATTTTGACAATAATGTTTTGTTTTTGTTTTTGTTTGTTTGTTTTTGGTTTTTGAAGTAGGGACTCACTCTAGCCCAAGCTGACCTGGAATTAACTAGGTAGTCTCAGGGTGGCCTTGAACTCACAGTGATCCTCCTACCTCTGCCTCCTGAGTGCTGGGATTAAAGGCATGCGCTACTATGCCCAGAAACATTTAGGTTTTCTGGGGAGGAGGGAGGACAGGGTCTCACTCTAGCTCAGGCTGACCTGGAATTCATTATGTATTCTCAGAGTGGCCTTGAACTCATGGTGATCTTCCTACTTCTGCCTCCTGAGTGCTGGGATTAAAGGTGTGGGCGACCATGCCTGGCTGACTATAATGTTTTTTGACAACATGCTTAGTTTCAACATTCCACCATAGTCCAAAGATTCAAAAATAGATAAGACAGTTGGCCCTTCCTGTGTGTTTCCTAACCTTCAGTCAGAAGCTGGACACATTCAGTAGTGCTTCCACAACAAAACCAGCCATCTGACAATCAGTCTCATTTGTCTGTTCTTTCTGGACTTTAACTCTTTCATTGGAGGCTGGAGAGATGGCTTAGCGGTTAAGGTGCCTGCCAGCTAAGCCTAAGAATGCTGGTTCGATTCTCCAGGTCCCATGTTTAGCCAGATGCAGTAAGGCAAGGGCACAAGGCAGCACCTGCCCACAAGGAGGAGCATGCGCTTGGAGTTCGTTCACAGTGGCTGAGAGACTGCTAGCATGCCCATTCTCTGTCTGTCTCTTTCTCTTTCTCTCTGACTCTCTCAAAAAAAAAAAAAAAAAAAAAAAAAAAAAAAACCTTTCACTGGTTTTCCATAACAAAGAACTATTTAAGAACAATGTCCTGGGAAGGCTAAATGACCTGAAATAATGACTAGTATTTTTAACCTAGTAAATTTAACCTAGTAAGTGGGGGGAAGCACCTCCATTTTCATCTTGCCCTCAAGAAATACATGAGACTTTCAGAAACTTCATTGGTTTTGCAGCATTTGTGAAACTCTCATTCTGCGCAATCATCTATGAAAAGAAAATAAAAAGTAAGAAGTCTGGAGGACAGATTCAAGAAAACAAGGCGACGTCGGCTGAGCAAGGACCACCATCCTTGCCCTTGCCATGTTCCCTCTGCACTCCGGCCCAGAGTGTGTGTGTCTGTGCACCTGCTATCGTTCTTTGGCATTTAATGGGGTCTGAGAGGATGAAGCAGGGAAGTGAGGGCAAGATGCTCCTTCTTAGCCTGGATGTTCTTACCCAGCCATAGACATGCCATGAAACAACACACAGGGTGACAGGTTTGAAGCTATGATGATTTTGTAAATGTTACCCAAAATCGCAACCGTGTCTAAAATCGTAATTTTTGAGTCAGCCCGATGTTCCCCACTTGAAGTCATGCTGTTGGTAAGCATGGTGTTCTTTGCTACTTATCCCCACCGTGTCCTTAGGGAGAGACCAGACTGACAGGCTGACTACAGGTGAACAGCACGGGCAGGAGGAGCTTCATGGGGTCCACAGTGCAGCACCCAGCAGTGTGGGCCACCCTCAGTTCTCATTCAGACATGAAGGCTTTTCTGAATACAGTGCTAAATACTTGGAAAAATGATAAACTTTTTTTTTTTAACAGAAAAAGGTATATAGCAGAAAGAAATTGAAGACCTGACCACATTCTAGCGTGCCAAGGCCTAGTCCTTACTTGTCTCAGGGAGACTTACAAAGGTAAATCCACCTATGGTAGCCATGTTGCTGCAAATGACAAAAGTACACATGGCAAAGTTTATTATTCCTGCATCTGGGAACACTGCTACACTACCACCACCTATTTCTATGCCATCATGGCAATTACCACACCAGGAATAGGTCTGCAAAAACAAGGCAAAATGTTTCCAATTCCATGATCTCCTTAGAAATATTAAAGAATTTTTAGGGTTCAGAATAAAACTAGAATTTGCAGAGCAGTTTCTGGAGCTGGTCACCAAACTTCAGGGGTTTTTTTTTTTTTTTTTTTTTTGGTTTGAAAAAGGACAGAAATGCATAGAGACGTTTAGTGGACAGATCATCGACAGTTTTACAACACCAGAAAATGATTCACAGTTTTATTAAAAGTTTTACTTATTATAAATTCATAATTACCCCATTAATTTTACATGACAAAGATAAATTGAAGCTCTTCATGCACTGATTCTGTTGAGACCTTCTCCTCAGCTGCAAATCCTCTATCACTCACTAATGCCTCTGGGTAGACCTCACGACCTCCGAATTTTCAAGCTAGACATATCCTTGGGCCAAGTGAGGTTTTGAATGTTACAGGTGAAAAAAAAACTGAAGAATTTAGATGATTTACTACTATCTCCCACCTTCAGGACCCAGCCTTGCTGACCCACTGTGGCCTCCTTCTACTGGGACCAAATAACTAGCACTTATCAGAGGGTCTCACAGCATACCCTTCTCCCTCAGCATTCTGCCCTCATCATACCTCTGTGTTGCAGGAGGAAGCCTGCATATCATTCTGTGATCTCCCTCAATCTTCTCTCTCTTTTAAACTCTTACTTAGAGACCGAATGCTTTCATGTCTCTCTGATATTTCTGTTTAAACAGGAACACTGAGGGGAAGTGTTTGGAAGGCCTGTATTCTGCACCGCCCCCTCCCCCCCGGGGGGGAGCCCTGCTTGGCAGATAGTAAGAACTCAACAGCTCATTTTCAAAATGATAAACAGCGGGTGGTCTTCGTCTCCCTACCTGTGCATCCTGCCCTGGCTAGAAGGCTCCTCTGTATCACCTTTACCTGGCTAACTGCTGGGCTGTGTAAACTGTCCTTTCCAAAAGGTGACAGAGCCACTGATGCATGCCCACTTGAGGGCCACCCACATCACAGCACAAGATACCCTTAATTCTTACCTACCTATTGTTTCCATAAGTCTACAGTGTACCTTTCTTGAGAGACATGGTCTATTTATTTCTTATTCCCTGTTGTATTCTTTTTAAATTTTTAAATATTTATTTATTTGCAAGCAGAGAGAGAGAGATAGAAGAGAGGCAGACAGAGAGAGAATGGGCACACCAGGGCCTCTAGCCACTGCAAACGAACACCAGACGCATGTGCCCCTTGTACATCTGGCTTATGTGGGTCCTGGAGAATTGAACCGGGATCATTTGGCTTTGCAGGAAAACTCCTTTACTGCTAAGCCATTTCTCCAGCCTCATTTTGTAAGGGCAGGGTCTTGCTCTGTAAACTCAGGCTGGGTTCACTCTTATCATTCTCTTGCTTCAGCCTCCCGAGTAGAAATACATGCTCAATTTTTTAAAAAAAGTAGAGCTGGAGAGATGGCTTAGTGGTTGAGGCATATGACTGCAAAAACTAAGAACCCTGGTTTGATTCTCCAGGTCCCATGTAAGCCAGATGCACAAGGGGGCACATGCATCTGGTGTTCGTTTGTAGTGGCTAGAGGCCCTGGCATGCCCATTCTTGCTCTCTCCCTTTCTCTGTATCAAATAAATAAGTAAGTAATTTTTAAAATCTTTTTAAAAAGAGAAGAGGGCCACCACACCTGGCCCTCTTTTAAAAAAAGAAAATATTAGTACGTAAAAAGAATGTCTCTCAGAGAAAGTTTGAATCCTTCTCATAGAACTGAGGCCTTTCCATTTACATATCCAAGCCCACCTAATTTTGCCTCAGCTTGTCTAATATCTAACTACTAACCCCACTGCTTTCAGCTCTCCCCTAAAATGGAAGTTCTTCCCCTTTAATCTCTGCCTGTTGTTCAAACTCTACCCATCCTTCAAAGGCCAGAACAAGTCTTAGCATCTCTAGGAAATAGTGCTCCAGGCCACACAGGTCTTTCCTTTTCCTGAAGTCATGGGCATGGGGGTACAGCACCCACTCAGTCATCACCCTCCCTGCTGCCACATGTCCATAGATATCTCTCCATCTGTACCGGGGTCCACTTGGAGTCTTCTCCCTCTGAAGTTAGCAGTTAACTTTCATTTCGGAAATAATTACATACATAGCCTTGGGATATATCCTGTGCTGAAGTTCTGTACTGTGTGTGAACTCTGGTGTATTTTTGTCTTGCTATCCTAAGTCACTTACAAAATTTTGAAGGTGAGTTGTACATTCAGTGACTTTTGTCTGGTGCAATTCTTCACACAAAATAGGAAACTGACAAATATTTGTTACCTGATATGTGGTTTAGAAAGCAAAAGTATGTAGGATGAGAGAACTATAGATTTTTTTTCAAAAAACAACTTTTTTTTTTTTTTTGCCTTGTCAGTAATTTGCTTTAATTCATGTAAGTAAATGATGTTTTGGAGCCCAGTAGGAACATCAATAATCAAATGTATGGCTTCACTGTGAGTACACAAAAGGGAAATAATAAGAAATGAAACTTTGATAAAAGTAAGTGAATAATAAAAAACCTTTATAGAATGTATAAAACTGGAAAAAAATCATTATTCCAGGTCATTTTGTTAAAAGGTCAAACGTTGATAGTATAATTATATTACAGTTTTGTTAAAAAAAAATTCTCTCTGAATAAAAGCTAAAGGTTCCTTTTTTTTTTTTTTTTGGTTGTTCAAGGCAGGGTTTCACTCTAGCTCAGGCTGACCTGGAATTCACTATGCATTCTCAGGGTGGCCTCAAGCTCACAGAGATCCTCCTACCTCTGCTTCCTGAGTGGAGTGCTGGGATTAAAGGTGTGCACCACCATGCCCAGCCCCCAATTAGGTTTTTATCTTGGGAAAACTCAGTAACAAGCACCCACAGGCCTAACACCCAACACCTAAAATATGTGAGACGCTGCATATCTGCAGGTCAAATGTGTGCATGTAATGGAAATGAACAAATGGACCCGTCGCTTGCTACCTTCTGCCAGATAAAAAGGACAACAAGAAAGAAAGGGCACTTTAGAGTTTTGTTTTAATAAATTGATGTAAGTTGAATCCTCACAACAAAGACATACTTCAAGAAACAGTTTACCTCCTCCTGTCCTCAAGTTTCTTGTTCTATCATCTCATCCATCTCGCCTTAAAGAACTGTGTTTTCTGAGGGTCACTTGTAGTTAATGGTCCTTCATTTCTTTTTGTTTTGTTTTTGTTTTTCAGGGTAGGGTCTCACTCTAGCCCAGGCTGACCTGGAATTCACTCTGTAGTCTCAGGGTGGCCTAGAAGTTATGGCGATCCACCTACCGCTGCCTCCCAAGTGCTGGGATTAAAGGCGTGTGCCACCACACCTGGCTGGTCCTTCATTACTTATGTAATAAAATATATGTACTTATTTTACTCGTTTTCTTTCCCTCCCAAAAATGAAGGTCAAAAGCTAGTGAATCAGCATTACAATCTTTTTTTGTTTTGTTTTGTTTTGTTTAAAAGAAAAAAATGACTATTCCAACAGTGGTTAAAAAAATAAATAAATCAAATGCGGGAGTCTGCTTATTTGTCTGTCAAAGAGAAAGCAAAATTCTCTATAGGATGGATGACACAGTCATTTGTTTTCCCCAATGAAGCAAACAAATCAAACAGGAATAAACTAGGAGCCCACACTTCATCATTCACAGAGTAAAGAGTTTCTTGCTAGATTAACCACCCTTCTTTGTTACACTCGCTGCAAAAAACAGATGCACAATGACATCAGCAAAACAGCAAAAGACCATCAATCCTGAAGACAGGAAGTGCAGCACCCAGACCCACATCCCCTTTGAACATTCGCTGTCTCCTCACTGGTAGCTCTGTTCTGAAATACAGAACAAGAGTCCCATTGATAAGACATGTCACCGGGAGGCAGCAGTGGTCAGAGGCAGACTTATCTTTGGCAGTGCCCTCAGACACAGCATCTTAACTGTGGGTTACAACCCCATACAGGGTCATGCAACAATGTGGGAGCAGTAAAATTGTGGCCACCTTGAAGGGTTTCTGAATGCAAAACAACTGAAAATTCAAAATCAGGTTGTGTAATACTTGGTGAGTGTTGCCACAGAACCCACGTTACCTCTTGCAACTTCACTGCAGTCTTACAGTTGCAGTTCCTAACATGCAAGCCATGCAGCGCCAACACTGCCTGCAACACCTACGCTCAGGCAGAGCCAACTGTGAACACGATATGCCTTGCATGCAGTGTGTTTCCATTGCTCATACAAAACACATTTCTGATGGAAACATAATGGTTTAATCATGGAAAACAAAGACTTGTAGTATTTCCCTATCATCGCTCCCCAGTATGTATCTTTGGATGGCATTGTGCTAGAATGTTTCATTTTAAAGACTGCTTTTTGAGCTGCTGGTTTGAGTTTTATATATAAAAAAATTATAAAATGAATTTTTGGCTTGCTTAGGATTAGAACAAAATTTCCAACTATTTCTGAAATGGTCCTAAACATACTTCTTATGTGTTATATTATGTAGCTGTGTGGAAAAGAGTTCTCAGTTTTGACAATTATAAAATCAAAGTGCTGATCAGCTCTGAGAAGGTTGAAGATGCTCTACCTCCTGCAGGATACAATGTTCAGCTAAGATAAAATTCTTGATGGGAAAATAAACAAGCACAGTCATCTCATTAGTTTGCAAACTTGCTATCTATCATCTTTAGTAAAATTACATATATATATTTATATACACAAAAGAATTGATTTACTATGGATAAATGCTTGATTTGTAGACATAAATACCCTGGATCACTAAAAATTTCTTGGGCAAAAAGGGGTACAAGAAGAGTTTAAGAAGCCCTTCCCTAGAACATGGAGACCCAATTTTCTCAATATCTTCCAGAACACCAGGTGGTAAGTATGCTTAAGTCCAAAAATCTCAGACTCAATTCTGCAGTCCTTCACTTCTCACCCATTTGGTATCCAACCACTATTATAGGCTAGGATTCTGTCCAGGGGACTAGTGATAAGAGTGACAAGAGTCACTGGGGAGTCCTGTCTGCTGGCATCAAAATAATCAGAGATGGGCCAGGCCAGCACACTGCACACAGGGGGTTGGACAGTTCAGAGCCTGCCTGGCTGAGTGAACACTCTGAAGCCCTAACCAGAGGCATATCAAGGGAGTGGACCAGGTGCATGCTCCAGGTCACCGGACAAGGTAAGTTACTGCTACTTACTGCTTAGAGTTTACCAGGATGGCAAGCAATCAAACCACAGTGGAGACAAGGAAGGCCACCTATCCCCCCTCAATGCCTAAGAGCAATAGAGAGCTATAGATTTCAGAGCACCCTCAGGTATGACAGTTACGATCGCAGTGTTTATACAGTACTTCACCATTTGCAGAGCCTTCCACATTGGCCGGCCCAGTTGGTCTGCCAGACTCATCTAGACAATTTAGCAAACACTGACATCTTGACTCTAGATGCCAGTAAAATTCACTCAGCTGTAGGTTCCCTAGAGAAGCAAAGAAGGGGAACCACTACCTAAAAAGGGGGGGGGGCAGTCACCATGCCTTGTTCTCTGCTGGATGTGTAACAGTGTTAATAAAAAAGATCAGTAAGCACACTAGATCATATTCAATGGTATTTATGCTGTCTCTGACCTCAGTGCCTCTTGTGGGCACAGACACAACTCAGTTTCTTTCTTTTCTCTTCTTTTGGGGGTAGTGATATGAATGGAAGCCACACGTGTGTGTGCTCTTGTGCCCTCAGCCCCAACACTACTCCATTTCTATTGAAATGTCCAACTGCAACTGTATTTTATTTTATTTTTGATTTATTTAGTTGAGAGAGTGGGGGAGAAGAAGAAGAGAGAGAGAGAAAGACTGGGCACACCAGGGCCTCAAGCCACTGCAAACAAACTCCAGGCGCATGTGCCACCCTGTGCAACTGGCTTACGTGGGACCTGGGGGATCAATCCTGAGTCCTTTGGCTTTGCAGGCAAGCACCTTAACTGCTAAGCCATCTCTCCAGCCCTGTATTTTATTTTTGATATCAACAGCCACACAAGGAACTTGCCCTTCCTAACAATGGCAACAGTGGCTCAAACAAACAGAACAAATGCTGGAATTTGTGGTGGAGGGTCTCATTGAGTTTCAACCTCTTTCTACTCTGCACACCCCTAATCTATTTCAATTGCCACCTACCAACAAGATTTTCAACTCGGTAGCTAAATATCTATAGAAATCAGTGATGATTCTATACCACACAGGAGCTATATTTTCTCCTTGGGTGCTTGCTGGCTTTGCTGTCCTGGTGGACATGGAAGGGGCCTGGTACTCAGTTCCAGTAAAGAAAAGTCTAGAAGGCTACAAAAGAGTAGGAGAGAAATGGAGTGGAAAAAAACAAAGAACAATGTCCAGCAAAGCTGTTGGGAGGCTACACACACTGGAAACAACCATTAGAAAAGAGAAAAATGAAATAAGGAGAAATGAATGAATAAGATTTTTTGTTTGTTTGTTTGTTTTTTCGAGGTAGGGTCTCATTGTAGCTCAGGCTAACCTGGAATTCACTATGCAGTCTCAAGGCAATCCTCCTACCTCTGCCTCGCAAGTGCTGGGATTAAAGGCCTGTGCCACCACACCCGGCTGAATAAATAAGATTTTTGGGAATGTTCTTTCTCCTGGCCAGGTTTGCTTTCTCTTTGTTGTTTGTTTGTTGTTTGAGAAGGCCTCACACTGTACCCCAGGCTGGCCCAGAACTCAAGGAAATCTTCCTGCCTCAGCTTCCTAAGTTTTGGGGTTACAGGTGTGAACCACCACATGAGACTTAATTCAACCTTTTTAAAAAATCTTTGTGGGTATGTGTGTGTGTGTGTGAGTGTGCATGCACACGCACCGAGCGCACATGTGTGTGTGCCACAGCCCACGTGTGAAGGTCAGAGGACAACCTTGGGTGTCAGTCCTTGCCTTCTACCTCATTGGAGACATGGTGTCTCACTGTTCCCCTCTGCAGTCACCAGGCTAGATAGTCCACAGGCTTCTGGGAATTCTCTTGTTTCTGTCTCCCATCTTACTATAGCTGTGCTAGGATTATACATATGGGCTACCACATCCAGCTTTATATGGGTGCTAGGAGTCCTCCCACATTCACATTGACCCATTGAACCACCTATTCAGTTCTTCACACAACCTCTTGGACTCAGCTCCAAGCCATTGATTCTTAGGAACACTGGTGACCTGTGCCCTTCCGGGGTGTTCACAGATATCAGCTCTTCCCCTACCTACTATTCTCACTACCTTTTTGTTGTTGTTCTTTGTTTGTTTGTTTTTCAAGATAGGGTCTCACTCTGGTCCAGGCTGACCTGGAGTTAACTATGTAGTCTCAGGGTGGCCTTGAACTCACAGTGATCCTCCTACCTCTGCCTCCCAAGTGCTGGGATTAAAGGTGTTCGCCACCATGCCCAGCTCAATTCTCACTACCTTTTTATGTGTTTGTCTCCTCAGCCAGATAGTGAGGGACAAAAACAAAAACAAGGACTCCCTTCCTCAGTTTTTACTCTTTTTTTTTTTTTTTATTGTTTATTTATTTGAGAGAGAGAGAGATACAGAAATAGTCAGGTAGAGAGAGAGAGAATGGGGCACCAGGGCCTCCAGCCTCCACAAACGAACTCCAGATGCGTGTGCCCCCTTGTGCATCTGGCTTACGTGGGTCCTGGAGAATTGAGCCTCGAACCGAGGTTCTTAGACTTCATAGACAAACGTTTAACCGCTAAGCCATCACTCCAGCTCCCTTCTTCAGTTTTTAAACAACTCCAACTCCTCACTGTGTGACTGACACACAGAAGGGTGTATAATGCATGCTTCCCAAGTAACAGATGAGACCTAAAAATGTAGAAGATGTCAATAAACATATACAGGCTGTAACAATCCTGGACAGCTCTGGGATCTTAAGCCAATATATAGTACAAGGAACACCAATAAATTTCTTTTATAAGAAATCTGGATAGTCACTTAGCTGTTGGGAAATAAAGAAGGAAAGGAAAGGCATGTGCTGTTTCCTCAATATTCTGTAAGGCCATTATATTCCTTGTGCCAGTTCCTTTTGGGTACACATTTAACACTTGGCATTCTTTGCTCTACAAGTGTTAAGGCAAACCAGAAGAGTGTGGTGGGGGTGGGGAGCTCAGCACAGTTGAACAGTGCTTGCCTGGCACAGATGATGCCCCAAGTTTGCTCTCCAAAACCACCAAAGAAATTATTTATTTAAAAAGTACAGGGGCTGGAGGGATGGCTTAGCGGTTAAGGCGTTTGCCTGGAAAGCCAAAGGACCCAGGTTCAATTCTCCAGGACCCACGTTAACCAGATGCACAAGGAGGAGCATGAGTCTGGAGTTCATTTGCAGTAGCTGGAAGCCCTGATGCCCCCATTCATTCTCTCTTTCCCTCTCTGTAAAATAAATAAAAAAAAATTTTAAAGTCTAACTTAGGGCTAGAGGGATGTCTTAGCAGTTAAGGCATTTGCCTGCAAAGACAAAGGATCTAGGTTCGATTCCCCAGGACCCACGTTAGCCAGAGGCACAAGGTGGCACATGTGTCTAGAGTTTGTTTGCAGTGGCTGGAGGTCCTGGAGCATCCATTCTCTCTCCCTCTTTCTCTCTGTCAAATAAATAAATAAAAATAAAAAATGTTTTTAAAAAGTCTAACTTACTTTCCACCATCTCCATAAACAACTTATATTAGGAAAATATACTTTTTGTTAAAATGATGAGCTCCTTGGATATTAGGCTATTTATTACTTTCTATACCCCATCTACTCATTCCAGTGAAGGTGGTAGAAGCTGATATGCAAAGTTTAAGCCTCTCCCCAAATTATTACTGTTGTCATTGTTCCCCAGGAAAGGAGTGAAATTCAGAAACAAAGGTACATTTCACCATACACCACCATGGGGAGTGTCATACACAGAAGGTGGTGAAACAATACTCAAGCCATTATGATTACCATTCCAATGTTGTTTAAAAAACACATACTAGCTGGGCATGGTGGTGCACACCTTTAAACCCAGCATTCAGAGGCAGTGGTGGGAGAATCATTGTGAACTGGAGGCCAGCCTAGGACTACAGAATGAATTCCAGGTCAGCCTTGGCTAGAGTGAGACCCTACCTTGAAACAACAACAAAAACCATACACTTTACTTAATGACTGGAAAACCTTTAACAGAATGATAAAACAGAAATTTAGTAAATATATGTACAAGATTCTAGTTTCTAAATCATTCAAGTTTGATACAAAACCATTTGTGCAAGTGTTAATATCTTACTGTTCAGAAGTTCTACCATTCTGTCATTGCTTTGTTTCCCAAAACAAGTTTTGTGTGGGTTTTTCGTTTGTTTGTTTGTTTGTTTGTTTGTTTGTTTGTTTGTTTTTTCAAAGTAGGCTCTCACTCTAGTCCAGGCTGACCTGAAATTCACTATGTAGACTCAGGCTGGCTTCGAACTCAAGGTGATCCTCCTACCTCTGCCTCCCAAGTGCTGGGATTAAAGGCGTGCGCCACCACGCCCAGCCCAAACCAAGTTGTAATGCTCCTTAAGCTCCAAATTAGTCTGTATGAGTCTCTTAAGTTATTTTAAAGACATATGTTTAGTGATGAATTAAAATTAATTTGTTATGAGAAAATTTCCAGATCTTGTGATAAGTGGCAACAAGCCAGACCATCATAAAAGTCAGAGTTGGCAACCAGCGGGATCTCATGAAGCTTAAAAGCTTTTGCACAAACATACCATAAACAGAGTCAACATACTACCCACCGAATTAGGGAAAATCCTCACCAACTATACCACTGACAGAGGCCTACTATCTAATCTCTACAAAGAATTCACAAAACTAACCAATAAAAACAATCAAACAATCCACTCAAAAAATGGCAATGAATAGGGAATTCTCAATGGAAGAAATACAAATGGTTAATACTCACTTAAGAAAATGTTCAACATCCTTAACCATCAGGGAAATGCAAATTAAAACAACTATGAGATTCCACTTTACTCCAGTCAGGATGGCAATCATTAAAAAACCAAACGACAATAAATGTTGGTGAAGATGTGGAAAAAAAGGAACCTACAAGGGCCCAAAAACAAGACAGGCTTCTGTCAAAACACTTGATTACCCGCCTGAGGTAAAAGGTAAGACCCTGTTGCTGAAGATATCACTTACTGCTGACACTGAACATCAAGAGATCTGGATGGAATCTGGAAGGAAGCCAGTCCCCAGATGGTATGCCTGTATAGTGCTGGAAAGTGCTACATGAGCGGCTAAGGGAAAATGGCCAACAACCTCATGTGCTAACAGGAGACACTGCTATACAAAAGCAACCAGCCTGACAAGATGGACATGCCTGAGCAATAGTAGCACCCAGTCTAGGTGGGTAACCAATGGCTCCCTGATTGGCTAAATGATCTACTCAGTGGAAAGGAAGCCTTAGCTAGGACTGGGAACCAAGTCAGAATCCTGTGGAGACCAAAAACATGGATTCCAACAGGAAGCACCTCCTAGTCTTTAGCCAAAAGAGTGGATACACCCACCTAAATCTCTCTTATGTAATAATGTTTATCCTATTAAACTTATGCTAACCTCAGTCTCCTTTGGAGAATCTGTTTTTCTTTTTCAGAAGGCAGTTAGAACAAAGAAATAAACCACCCCTTATATACCAGCCAGGACCCAGGTAAAACCACAGAGAAACTGGCGAGATGAGCAAGAGTGCTGCTTCCATAGTGAGCCTGCCAACCAGCGCCAGGGTCATGGAGACAGACACAGAAGATGCGCAAAACACACCAAAGAAGAAATCCAAAACCTGCTGAGAGCACAGCACTAAAGTAGACTTAAAACACATCTACCATGTCTCAGCTCAGGGAATCTTGCAGAAGAGGGGGGTGGAAAGAAGGTAAGAGCCACAGAGTGGGAGGGAAGGTCCAGAGGCTCTGCCCCCGGCCTCTTACAATGATTCACTGATGATCTCACATCTATACCCTGCAAACCTAGGGGGAATACCAGCAATTCCACTGAGGAGGGTCCTTAGGGGAATGGTGCAGGGAAGATGGAAAGGATGATATTAACATATGATGTATCCATACAACTTCCTACTTAATAAATTTTTTAAAAAACCAAAGGAGAAGTGGGGCTAGTGAGGAGGAAGAAAGTTTTCAGCAGGAGGAGGAGGGAGACAAGAGAAGAAAATGGGGACAATGATGATGATTAAAATACACCAAATACATAAAAATAAGATTGTCAAGAAATAAATACTTTTTTTTAAATGTCAAAATTGGTATGAGATGTGAGATTAAAATGCTGTTGGAGTTTGAAATTACAACAGAGTTCATTCACTATTCACCCTAGAGGGTCAAGTATAAAATATAGTGCTGTATTGCTTCAAACAGCAGAGCTCTTTAAGTATACATGCTAATTGCTTCAGAGATTTCTCTCATCAGTGGGACCCAGCACAGATGAATAAGCAACTATGGGACTGAGAGGAAATTTCCTCCCCTAATCTTCAGATGGACTCTGGGAGAGAAGTTAATACTCCAAGATAATCTTGGAGATGTAACTCAGTGGCACAGAAATACACACACACACACACACAATGGACAAATGGTAAGTACCACTGAAACAATCTTTACACAACAAAAATAATAAAACAGTAATAACTTTATAAGATCAGTGTCCCAAACACCTGGTTCTCAGTAAGACCAGGGTCGTCTCACCCAAGCATCCCTGCATTTAGCCCAGGACACTTACCTACCACCTATAGAGAGGCAGAACTGGAAAGTACCTAAACTCTGGAATCAAACAGACTGGGGTGAACTTAACTGTTATTTACCAGACCCAGGGAGAGCGAATTCATCTCCCTCATGCTTAGTTTCCTCTTTCATAAAATGTGTATAACATCGTTGACCTTGCAAGAGCCTCTGAGGACCTGAGGCAAAACCTGCAAAGCCACTGCATGCTACCAAGCACTGGGCAGTCTTTAATGGAAGATAGCTATGAATATAAATAAGTGACAAAATAGGATAAAAATGGCTGTGATTACCTAAATGAACTTCGCACCAAGATTTATGCCCTCGAAAGTGCCTCAGGACACTCAAAGTCAATGTAATCCCACTTTCCCTTCATCCGTGTTACAGCCTATAGCCAAACAGAGGAGAAGAGAGAATAAGGATGCTGGCAAGATACCCATGAAAGAGGCACAAGACACACGAGCAGATGCAGGCGTCCAGGAGAGCTTGGGCAGCCGCTTTTAGCCACAGAGCCCCAAAGCTCTCCATCCTGTGAATGATCACAAAGATGTTAGACTGTCTACAGCAGATTGAGTCTGATTAGGAAGGCAAGGAGAAAAAGACCCGATGTAAAGAAATATTTCTGCCCAACCAGTTAGCTTGGACTGCCTCCATCTGAGCCCCACGTCTCCTCCCTCTACATTCTCACTGCATGTTGCTTGCTTCTGAACCCATTACAGGTCAGCACCGTCTGGCTGTGTTGGCCCACACATTGGAAGAGCATAAGCCCCTAGAAAGCAAGTCAGGAGTATCATTTGTCTTTGCTCAGGACTTGTCAAACATTCCAATTTACCTTGCAAGATGACAGGTGTAATTCTAGCCATTCTATACCCTAAATAGGTACCTTCCTTTAAGTAAGAATTGAGTTTGAATACTCTGCGTCTTCACAGATCATTGCATACATGGCAATTCCATCTCATGAAGCATTTGTTTATGATTCTTAGACTCCAAGGAGAATGCTAACATACTCAAGAGAGAAATTCAATCCAAATGACCATGGGTACTGTTTCCAGAAGGCTGCTTTAACACAGTTTTCTACCTTGGTTTGGTCTTGGCTCTTCCAATACTCTGCTAGTCATGTACTTTTTCCCATCACGTTTCCTGTTAGGATAGCACTAAACAAGGCACAGCTGGACTTAAATAAATAAAGAAACATATGAAAGATACTTGTCTTCAATTAGTAATTTTCAGAGGGGAAAAGAACAACAAGGATGTACAACACAATAAGGTCATGGGTGTAACTAGCATCAGGTTTAAGAGAGAAAGTTACAGGGTGTGCCTGGATGGAGACAAGGGAGACTGGACAGAGAAGACAGGATTTGAGTTGAGACTTGGAGAATTTTACCATGAAAAAATTCAAATCTGGGCCCATGCTAATGCAGTGGTTCAAAAAGATAAAGAATTGTAATACTGGTGCCATAAAAGAACATGAGCAAACCAGGCAAAAGTTTCAACCTATTAGCTGTGGTTAGCTGACTTAATTAGGAAGAAAGTGAAATAAAGCACTAAACAATGAGAAGAGATAAGGTGTTAACATGACACTGCCCCCACAGTAGGCAATAACCGGGTCTCAGAATATACACCCTTATCTTTATGCATATTATATGGCTTCTTGATTTATTTGTTTCCAGGACTACTACTAAGAATTTAACATTGAAAAGCAAATGTGAATAATTCACAGAATATCTCCAAAGTCTGAGTGTTACATATTCATTTGGAATCTCACTAGGTAGCTATCAATTTATTTAAAGCCTAGTACTATAGCATTTGAATGAAGCATTTGTTTTCAATCCTAAACTGCTAAGAGAATGTTCTCATTCTCAAAAGAGAAGGTTAATCTACATCTCTGATTGGCAAAGGGACCCACAAAGATACAAAGTTTTAAGTGGTTATTTGCAAATATTTTTAATATTCAGCAGTCCTCCAAAACAGAGATGGTCTACCTAGTACTAATTTTTTAAATTTATTTATTAGGTGGCAGAGAGAGGGGAAAGGGCTCCAGATAGAAGGGCAAGAGTGAGAATGGTGTCACCAGAGACCAGAGAACATAGGCACTGCAGAAATGAACACACAGAGCATCACTGAAGCAGAACTAAAATGCCAATGTGGCCCCCGGAAGAGGGGGGGCGGAAAAGATTGTAGAGCCATCTGGCATTAAAGTGGGTCCTGGAGAATTGAACCTGGGCCCTTTGAAAGTGGGAGGACAGGGAAGGACAATGGATCCTTTACTATGAATGTAAAACTACTAAGCCATTATTTATTAGAGGCAGAGAGAGGGAAAGAGAGAGAGTGAGAGTGAGAATGGGTGCACCAGGACCCCTAGGCACTGCAAATGAACTACAGATGCATGCACCCCCTTGTGCATCTGGCTAATGTCCTGGAGAATTGAACCTGGGCCCTTTGGCTTTACAAGCAAACGCCTTAACTACTAAGCCATCTCTCCAGCCCGAGAGGTAACCATTTGTGACAACATATTCAATGTTGTTCCCAAAGAAGGAATATTGTTGACCAACAATAGACTGTAAGGTGAGTGTGGGGATGGGAGGAGCCTGGATGTATCACAGCTATTTCCTAAGACTTTGTTTCTCAACAAGAGATCTGGGAACCCATGAGACTGATAAGTGTCTGGGGTTGTTTTAGGAATGCAGATTCCAAACCTTATTCCAGAACACATCTGCAACCCTTAATGACTCGATGCACACTGAAGTTGCAGAAGCGTTACTGGCATCTAGTTTAGTTGGCTAGACAGTTCACCTAGCAAATGGCAAATCAGACATCTGAGATGCCTCCCAACTTTGGGAAGACCCAGAGTTTGAGAACTTGACTTTGGTGCGGTCAAACAGCACGGGTGTACTGCAGTGATGGGCTTGAGTCTGCATAACAGACTGATGCACAGTAACAGAAAGGCAAAGAGGTCAGATTCTGCAAATGAGAAATAACTTATGGACCCAGAAAACCACCCTCTCTAGCCCAGAACCATGACAATGACACTGAAAACCTGGAAGGGGCCCATCTGCCCTTACAAAACATCAGGTTATAAGGTGAGGGATAAACTTACAAATATCTTTACTTCTTTAACAGAACTTTGAGACACTCAAAATTCAGATGTCAGAATAGTGCTATTATTAGACATCCATGACACACCACATTTCATTAAACTTTAATTCTCATTTTCAAAATGTAGACTGTTTTGAAAAAAGGATATAATTAATTTAAAATGCTTTACACAAAAGAAAGATACTTACTGCTCCCCAGCTCCTCCAAAGGATGCAGGTGTCTAAAACTAGTTTTGAACTTGCCTGGGTCAATGGCTTAGAATTTATAAGAAATTTAGGGAAACCACACTGTGGTTCCAGATACCCTTTAAAGGACACTACTTCTTCCATAAGCTAGTGACTCATGGGTCATGTTGCCTACTGCTGTTGGACCGACCATTAAAATTACCTCTAAGAGGGCTGGAGAGATGGCTTAGCGGTTAAGGCGCCTGCCTGCTAAGCCTAAGAACCTGGTTCCAATCTCCAGGTCCCATGTTGAGCCAGATGCAGTGACGCAAGGGCGCAATGCCGCACTTGACCACAAGGGGGTGCACACATCTGGATTTCGTTCACAGCAGCTGAGAGACTGCTGGCGTGCCCATTCTCTGTCTCTCAAAAAAAAAAAAAAAAAAAAATACCTCTAAGAATCTGTAACTACAACTACTGATTCTACTTACACACATCCTGACAACAGATTACCCAATAAAAACTGTCTATTGTGTCCAATCATATCATACTGAAGTATATAAGACCTGGCAAATTTTTATCCTTTCCTTCAATTCCCAGTTTCAATTACTAAAAGGGTTAAGTTTCCACAGAAAATTCCTCATTCACTGTCTTTCCAAAAGTAGATAAACAAATGGACACCACCACGGATGTATTGTGTGTGTGTGTCTTCCTTGCACATTTGCTACAGTGGACAATGTTCACATAAAGCCTTCAGGTTCCCCCCGCCCTACATGATGGAGGTTAAATTCTTGTCCAACAAAATGATTCCACTAAATTCAATCAATCTCACCAACATCTGGAAATAAAGACTCCATGCAACCTGTCTTCTTTCTCAGAGCCCACTCTTTCAAACTGTAATTTAAAGGCTCATTTTGTACAGAGGGAGGACAGTAGCTCCATTCAGGCTTGAACTCTAACTCAGAGAGACAAAAGCTGTGAATAATGGGCCCTCACTGTTCCTTCATCTCTGAGGTTTCACAAACGAAAACAGTCTTTACTTGAAAAAGATGCCAAAAACGGCAGTTAAAAACAAATAACTTGATAAAAAAAAAAGTTCTGTCCGAGATTTCTTCAGAGATTAAAAACAAAAATACACGGCAGCACACAACAGTGGGAAGGCCATGGGACACAGAGGGGATGTTCACATCAGGACTCTCAGGCACTCGTGAAGAGACAGAGCAGCAGAGCGTGGACCAATGTTTACACTGAGCCGTTTGTTTCCATCAAGAAGATGAAACGTTGGTTTCCCAAGAAAGGCGGGTCTAGTAAAAAATGTTTAACTACACTGTATAATACCCAATAGTTCAAGCTAAAAGTCTATGAAAGACGAAGAAACAATTGGAAAACAAAAACAGAATGTCAGAGCACTGCTTTCCGTTCTACCTGCACCTGAGGAGGCGATGCTGCATCTATGTGGGGTTTGTCTACTGCAAACTGCAAGTTAATAAAGTGCAAATTTATGCACAAGGGAAGGAATGGGATTCAGTTCCTCAAGAACAGCTCAGCTGAGACACACTCTGAATTCCTTCTCCTCCAAAGTGAGAGGGTCTTCATCACTTAGAGACATTGCACAGTGTACTGCCTTAACCCGAAGATCTTTCTAGAAACACACCAGGGATCCTACTCAGTCAGTTTACTGGTTAAGAAGGAAACAGCTGAATAGAGGAGACCAATTACTTCTGGGACCTAACAACCCTCTCAGAAAAGACTCCATGTTTCCTTCTGGCAAAAGTTTTCCACTCACGAGGCCAAGGAAAGCTTTTAAGGTACAAACAAGGGAGACAAGGCAAAGCTACTAAATTTTTAAAGACCTTAAAATTCTCTTATCAGATAGGGCAGTTTAAATAAAACTACCCTGGGTCAAAGAAAGGCAATACTCAAATAGAGACAAGGCAGAATAAACAAGGAAGAGACGGATTTTATTTCCTCCCTATTAACACAATTTCACCAACTTTGTGTAACACTGTAACTAACATGATTCACAGCACTTTTTCATATATGACTTATTGATTAAAAGACTAACCAGTTTTATTTTTGAGTTATTAGTCATAGATATTGACAGCGAAAGGCAAGAATCATGATTGATGTGGTGGTCACGCACTCCTCTCTCTCACCACTTGGCCACGATGGGATGATACCACAAGAGGTAGACATGACTTTATGTCACAAACAGAAAAACACAGAGCTCATTTCTGGAACTATCCTTAATTGTATTGTTTTTTCTCCTTTTTTTTGCATCTGTGCATACACACACACGTGTGTGTATTCATAAGTATGTAGGCATGTGTACACATGTGTGGAGATCAGAGGAAAACCTCAGGGATGCTGTCCCCCTCTTTTCGAGACAAGGTCTTCTGGGATTACGGGCAGGCTACCCCAGCGCACACTTTTGACATGGGTTCTGGGTATCAAACTGAGGTCCTTCTGACTGCAAGGCAAGCACTTGATTCACTTTCAGGCCCCCTAGTTCTGCTGTTTCTAATAAACACAAGAACATCCAGCACATCTCCAATGGTGACTCCAGCAATGAGACAGGAGGAGTTCTCCCTTCAGACAGACACAGTTGTTCTCACTCCCACCCTTTCAAAAGTGGTGAATTTGACTTTGTGTCAGCCTATGAAGACTACAGAAGCTAACACCCTTTACAAAGAACGAAGCCCCTTTAAGCATGCGGGCACACGCCTGTAATCCCAGCACTCGGGAGGCTGAAGTAGGTTGACTACTGTGGGTCCAATGCTAGCCTGGGCTACAATGTGAGATCCTGTCTTCAAACAAACAAGAGAATAAGACTGTCTCAGGAGACACGGTGGTGCCATCCCTCTCTGTGCTCCTGCTCACCCATGGTCTATCATGGTAATAACAAGATACCCTCTAAGAGCTTTCTATGGACAGCAGTCATTAGGAATGCTTTTCTATCACACAGACACGATGCATAGGAATTTAAGAAACAGTCCATAAACCACCAAGAGAGAAAGTTCATGTAAGTAACTGGCCTTGGCTTTGATTTATTATGTCAATGACACAAAATATTTGTCTTGCAAGGGAAGCAAGAGATCCTTCAGGGACTGATTAGCACTTTTATTCATCTCCAACAACAAACTAACATTAACATTCATTTCTAAAATCCAAACTATTTACAAAGGATATAAGCACTCCATGGAGCATTTGCTTGTTAAGTTTATAAACATCGGAAAATCAAGTTATCAATGCTTAGAATTTGCTCATGCCCTTTTTGTGAACTTAGAGCAAAACAGGCTTTTAATGTGCAAGTTTCTCATTTAAAGGGAAATGAGGCAGCAGCTCATTTTCTTTACTTTGTGGGACATGTACTCTAGGCTAGCCTGCGACTCTTCATCCTCCTGCTTCAGCCTCTCAAGTGCAAGTGTGTTCCACCAAGTCAGCCCTGACTCATTTGTTTTGAGCATGCTTTACAACTGTATATCCTGTCTTTAAAGAAACCTGGGACCCCTCTGTGATATTCATTAGAAACATAGTACATTAAACAACTGTGGGTAGACAGGTTGAAATTAAAAACAATGTTCTAAGATGGAGTGAAAAATCTTAAACAGATCTAGCTTCTTTTTTTCATGATTCACATTTTTAAAATCCAATATTTTAATATATAATTATTACATAGTTGTAAGTTTAAGGTTCATCCTGAAACTTCTTTTTTATTCATCTTCATTTCTAATTTTAAAGAATAAAATAACCAACTCAAAAATGGACTGAGTTCTATCTTGACTTTTATAAAGCCTATCACTCCCATAAAATTTCATTAAATATAATATTGATATGGTCATAGCAGAGTATATAAAAATAACAGGACAGGCAATTTGGCTATATTCATAACCTTTATCTGTGTTTGTGTGTGTGTGTGTGTGTGTGTGTGTGTGTTTGTGTGTATGTGTGTGTGTGTGTAAGAGGGGGGAAATTAAGTATATTTAAATGTACGCCGTCATTTTGGGGGCATGCCAAAACCTACAAGGCAGCCACTTCATTGGGAATTTCAAGTCAGCCACTTGTCACCACAAAACTCACAGATTTCTCATTCTTGCTATTGAGACATTGTTTGAGTTTGCTAAAATGCATCAATTATTGGGCAGATAGTGCATTCTATCATTCACCCCATTCCCTTATTCAGTGTTATTGCTGGCTAGTCACAGCAAGTTGCCCTGGAAACAGAGGAATTATGCAAAGGACAGTGATTTGAAGCCTGTCTGGAGTGACTCTAGACCTGGAGGGCTCTAGAGAAGTGTGCACCTGTTGTGTTCCCCACTTCACAGACCCTAACAAGCTCACAAGAGGAGCTTCTGGAATTGAAGGTTGGGTGGCAGACCCTTGATGCAAATCTTCTGTAAGATGGCCCAAAGACTGTTTCCTATGACCTCACTGTGTGCTGTCTTCTATTCTGCCAACTCATGAGACCTGGATTTTTTAAAAATTTTATTTATTTACTAGAGAGAGAGAAATGAATGGAAATATATATATATACACACACACACACACACACACACACACATGAGCGAGAGAAAGAATGGGCACACTAGGGCCTTCAACTGCTGCAAATGAACTCTAGATGCATGTGCCACCTGTTGCATCTAGCTTTTGTGGGTCCTGGAGAATCAAACCTGGGTCTTTTGGCTTTGCAGGCAAGCACCTTAACCACTAAGCCATCTCTCCAGCCCAGATACCTGGAATTTCACATACCACACATGCCAATCTCACTGCAAAATCCTTCCTTGCATGCTTCTGCTACCATGTCCTTCCCAGTGGTATGGAGACTTAACTGTAATTTCCAAAATCCAACAATACAAGCCTTCCTTTCCCATTTTTGTAACTAATAAAGTCTAGCACATCTTGTCTCCTTGAACAAACCCTGGTGTGCTGACATTGCTAAGCATCGAAGGAGCATTAAATGGAGATCCATTTCACCACTACAAGCTCACAGTTGTTAATCCTTGGCTTATAAATATATTAGACATGGAGATCTTAACTTTGACTAGCATTATATGTATAATGTTGAAAGCGCTGATAAAGTCTTTTCTGACTAAAATTGTTCTTAGAAGACTTAAATTTTAATTTTCTGGGAAAATGGGTCCACTATCAATATTATGTTCAGTAGTTTTGTAGGTATTAAGAAACTTAGTTAAACTCTATTTTCATTGAGACAAATACTGCACAATAAATTTAAAATACAGTCTTATCACTTTGTTAATTTAAAGGTATTTTTAGACAAAAAGTTTAGGATTATGAAGAGTGGTCTTGGTCTAGTTAAAGAACGGCTTTGCCCCAGTATTTTAAAGGATTTTAAAGGATCATTCAGGAATGGGAGGGTAGGGGCTAGGGAGATGGCTCAGCAGTTAAGGCACTTGCCTGCAAAGCCTAACAATCTGGGTTTGATTCCCAAGTACCCATGTAAAACCAGATGCAAAAAGTGGTGAATGCATCAGGAGTTCGTTTGCAGTGGCTACAGGCCCTGGTGCACCCATTCTCTCCCTCTGTCCCCCCCCTTTCTCTCTCTCTCTGAATTTCTCTCTCAAATAAATAAATAAAAATTAAAATTAAAAGTGTATACAAAGAGAGAAACATAAGGAAGTCACTAAAGAAAATCTTACCCTTGAACACTTCTCACCACCTCCCTCAACGCAGGTCCTTACACCTCTTCTTTCTTGAGCAAAGAGAGCCAAGAGTAGAGGGGGCCTTGTGGTCTCTGTGACACAATCTCCTTAAAAGAGCTGGATGTGATGTCCCCAGGTGAGAACACCCAGGACAGCCAGAACACACCAACCTTCTCGGTATTACAAATGCATGCTTTCACTCTAGGTGCTCTCCCAAAGATGCTATGAAAACACTACCAGGTTATTGACAGTCTGCTAAGCAAGTGCATGACAATTAAAACCACAACAATGCTGAGAAGGCAGTGTTTGCCCCTCAGGACAGTAGTGAGAACACTAAGGATGCTTGAACACACGGCACCCAAGGGTTTCAGCAGAGCCTCAGAGAGAAGAAGGAAGGACAAAATGGTATTTCCCAAAATGGCAAGATGGGAGGGTATGTACTGGGAAGAAGTGTTGAGCTCTAGGTCGCTTGAATATATAAGCAATAGCTACAGGACTTGTCAACGTGTCATATTCTAAATAGGTCTGAGGAAGGAGGAGCAGGAAAGGAGACAGCTTAGATAGGAGGCAGAAAATGAAGGGCATTATTGTAAGCCACTGATACCATCAGCAACTTTGGAGTTCTGTGTTTTCATTTAGGAGCTTGTTAATAACATTCCTAAAGTATTGTCTAACACGTTCGTTTGATTGCTGTACATGGTGTACACTGACGCTTGGTTACAAAGATTTGATCAGATTCAAGTTCAATATTTTGGCAAGAATAATTTATGAGGACTGCTGAGTTCCATCAGGAGACACAATAGTAGAATTTTCTAAAGAAATTTTTATTTTTATTTATTTATCACAGAGAGTAGGGGGGAGAGAGAGAGAGAGAGAGAATGGGCCCACCATGGCCTCCAGCCACTGCAACCAACTCCAGATGTATGTGCCAACTTGTGCATATGGCTTATGCAGGTACTGGGGAATCGAACCACAGTCCTTAGGCTTCATAAGCAAGTGCTTTAACCACAAAGCCATATCTGCAGCCTGATTTTCTTTTCTTTTTTCTTTTTTTTTTTTTTTTAAGAAAAATGATGGGCTTACAAATCTTATCAGCCATAGGAAATGGCAGTTTACAAAAGAAGTAATGAAGAGCAGGAAAAAGCATGACAGTGAAATATATTAGATGGTCAGATGAGAATTGGAAAAACATAAAATTAAACTGCATGCTGGCTCCATAGAGCACTGGGCTCTGAGACTTTTCATGCAGTCCAGAGCCTCTCTCCACAGCAGTCATGTCATAAGTTGACACACATCACAGTGATCCTGAATGCACCAAGACTGCATTCATTCATTTTTTTTTTTTTTTTGTATTTACTTTGATCAAATGTTTTGAGCATTTCTGGGCATTTTCTGAATTTTAAAAGTTTATCATTAAAATTGTCAAAATTAGAAATTAGAAATTTCTGTACTTTAATCTTCCAAGGAAATTCATGGAAGAGAATTCTCTGCCATGTCATTCAATGGGCAACTATTTTTATCTTGTGAAGAGAGTTCATGTATCACATCCCTTTGCCCTACAAGAGAAATAATGTAATCAACGACATGGCATCGATGTAATTTTTATGCTAAAACAATAAGGAAGGCTCCACCATTACAATCAACATTGTAATTAATACTCGCTACTATCCTCACATGACACTTTTTTTCTAGGGACCAAAAGTGTCATTTTATAAAATATCTTTATACAAAACACAAGGCTTGGGATTGGAAAAATGAGATGGCTGAATGAGGGAAAGCGTTCATCACACAGCCTGAACACCTGAGTTCAGATCCCCAGAACCTACATAAAAGCCAGATATATTCCTAGAATCTCAAGGTTTGGGAGGTGAAGATAGGAGACTCCCTACATGCTGTCTAGCTAATCTAGCTGAATTAGTGAACTCCAGGCTCTCTGTCTTAAAAAATAAGGTGGAGAGCAATTGAGAAAGACATCCCACCTTGACCTCTGGCCTCCACAAGCACCTGTACACAGAAGTGTACCCACACACAAATATTCATACAGGTGCACACACATAACACATACACACAGAGCAACATCAAACAAAAAGAAACAGGAAGCTCTATGTATTAATGCCATCTTAAGAGGCACACTCATGAATCCACTGGCCCTCTTCAGAATACCTGCCTCATGGTCTTTGACTTTTCTCTAGTCTCTGCCTCTAAAGACAATTCTTTTCAACATGCATATCAAATATGTCCAATGCATTATGTGTCCCCATGTGTTATAATTAGAAACAAAGTCCATGGCTAAAACAAAGCATGTTTTTTTGGAGTACAGTGTTGTCAGGTAAAGCGGGTCCAGATAAGTAGAGAATTTTCATTATAATATAGATTTTGTATCCAAAAACTGACTTCTGAGAACAAGCCCATTTCTAATGCATTTATAAACACACCTAAGAAGGAATTTTATTAGGATGTATGCATAAGTCAAAAGTCATTGTGTAATGCCAGCACAGAGCCTAGTGCCAATCCACTCTAAAGTACAAGAAATAAAGGCAATGTATTATGCTTCTCATAAAGTTTATCATCTAAAAATCCCAACTCAAACATTACCTTTGCTGGAAGGTCTTTCCATAACCCACCACACCTAGCTATTTTCCCATATTGCATGATGACTATATCAGCACAAATTAAGCTCTAAATGACCACTGCGAAAATGCTGTATCATTCTTAGCTTTTCTATACTACATCTCAACAGGTGAGATAAAAATCTTAGCTTGGGAGTCTTCTTTTTATGTCCCTAGTCAGAGACACAGAAGGTTATATATTACTATTTTTTACACCAAGAAACCAGGCTCACATAAACCAGGGTCAAATGCAGTGCAAGTGCTCCCTTCTCTCTCAGTCTTATGGCTAGTAAGGAGACCCAATATGCTTTGGAGTAACAGGAACAATGGACTGGGGTAGTTGCTATCACAACCTTGGGAATAAAAGATAAAGGTGGAAAAGGGTTAAGATCTGCCTTTGCCAAGACTCTGATGGTTAAGTATGGGATCTCTGGAAGGCAGAGCCTTTCTAACGACAGGGCTAAGCAATGGGAGATGAAAGGCGTTCTTAGGAATCTGCTCCCCAGAAATAAGAATTCTTTAATTGAAAGATCTCTTTTATTACAACTCATTGCAGAAGGTCATGGTATATTCCCGTCACCATGAAAGGTAATACTCATGTCCAGCCTCCACCATAGGGACAGGAACAGGGCTCCCCTACTCCTACCCAGACAAGACAGAAATATTGCTATTTCACTTAGATTTCTTGGCCTGATACCTTATTTCAGAGGTCTCACACCAGCGGGAACCTGCCCTTCTGCAGCTCTACAAACGACTGCAGGACAAAAGGAATTAGATGGAAGAGTCTAAAACTTCAGTACCATTGCCCTGAGGAAACCTAGGACAGCTTTGGGAAGGGGAGTATATGGATCCTAGAAAAATAAATCAACAATGAGAATTATTGAGGAAGAGAGTTTGGAATGAAGAATTTTCCCTGTGCTCCTTAAATAATACCAAGTATCCAGGTGTCATGGCAAAATGTATAAGCCAGAATTCAGGAGGCTGAGGCAGGAGAATGTCAAGTTTGAGGTCAGCCTAGGCTACATAGTGGGACTCTTATCTCAAAAAAAAAAAAAAAAAAGAGAGGAGGAAGCAGAGCAGGAGGAGGGGGGCTGAAGTGTGGCTTTTACAGATACAGTATTTGTAAAAGAAATTTTGCCTTGTGGGCTCCTGGACTCCTCCCTGGGCACTTGCTCAGTAAAGTCTTTTGCAAGAGAAGGGAGGGAAGGCATCCCAGTTCTTAAGGACTTGTTTCCCAGTGTAATAAAAAATCTGGCACCCAGTGGCAAGCAAAATTTTGGACTTTAAAACCAGATCACTATAGACATCAGAACAGTTATTGCACTCCCGAGGTCCAAAACCATGAAAAGCATGCCAGGGAAGATCTTACAGCACACACAATAATCTCACCCAGAGCTTTTTATGCAGCGCACACAGGAAGAGTCCACAGAAATGAAATAAATTTACAGGTAAGAGTAGCAGTGCTAAGTAAATGATTATGGGATTTTGCACCTAAAGCTTACAGAAGAGCCTGCAAGCGGGGGAACCCTGTTCAGTACAATTCTATATTTAGCTAAGGCGCTCACCTTTTCTTCACTTTCAAAGCCCAACATATTCCTATTTCTGTTACTGACTTCAAGCTATAGTGCTGTGTACAGAGTTGGGCAGAAATATCACACAATGATGAATTACTTAGACTGCTGCAGGTCTCAGTATTACATTCTGAATCACTAGGAGTAATCATATGAACCATCCAACTCACATGGTGATGTAAAAAATTGATACTCTGCATGTCACACTGCTTTAATTTGGACCTTTTCTGTATACATAACTATTTTTATTCAGCACATAAGGTTGGAGGAATATGGAGATAAAGATCAACTCTAACATGGCATAAAAGCTAAAGGGGGAACTATTCGGTAAGAGGAAGGGACCAGCAAGAAAGTAGGGTAGGGGTAAGTGAAATGGGGAGGGTTGTGGGGAAGGGAAGAGGTAAGAACAAAGGTGATGACATTTAGGTATGAACATGCCACAATGAAACCTACTTCTTTGAATTGAACTTAATTAAGAAAAATATTTGATAATGTAAATAAATTAGCCTTAGAAGAATAGACTATTTTTTAGCATTTTATTTTTATTTATTTGAGAGAGGAAAAGAGGCAGAGACAGAGAGAGAGAAAGAGAAAGAGAGAGAGAGAGAGAGAGAGAGAATGGGTATGCCAGGGCTTCCAGCCACTGCAAACAAACTCCAGATGCATGTGCCACCTTGTGCATCTGGCTTATGTGGGTCCTGGAGAGTCGAACAGAGATCCTTTGGCTTTGTAGGCAAATGCCTTAACCACTAAATCATGTCTCCAGCCCCCTAGACAGTAATTTTTAACAATCAAATGACTGGAATCCTTAGAATATTTCTAGATCTAATCAAAATCTTTTTTTTTTTTTTTTTTTTCTGGTTTTTCGAGGTAGGGTTTCATTCTAGCCCAGGCTGACCTGGAGTTCATTATCTAGTCTCTGGGTGGCCTTGAACTCTTATAATCCTCTTGGCCTTGAACTCTTATAATCCTCTTATCTCTGCCTCCAGAGTGCTGGGATTAAAGGCGTACATCACCACGCCCAGCCAAAATCTTTTCTTTTTCACTCACTTGTGTATATGTGTGTACAGTGGTGTGTGAGTATGTGGTGTATGCCTCTGTAGTGCCACATGCGTTCACCTGCAGCAGAGGGTGCTCACATGTGGTGGGGAAGGGTACTCACCTGCAGTGGCTTCAGTCACTGGTGTCAGAGTTTTCTGTCCTTCATGAGCCCTGGTGATTTCCTGATCTCTGCTCCCATTGAGGGACTGGGGTTATAGGTACACACGGCCATACCCAGTTGTCTGTATGGGATCTAGAGATTTGAACTTGGGCAGCGTCATGCTCTCTCAGGCATTCATACTTGTGCTAGGAGTGCACTTAACTGCTGAGCCATCTCTCTAGCCCAAGATCTAATCAAAATTTTGACCCAGGGCTGGAGAGATGGCTTACTGGTTAAGGTGCATGCCTGCGAAGCCTAAGGACCCTGGTTTGATTCTCCAGCTCCCATCTAAGACAGATGCACATGGTGGCACATGCATCTGGAGTTCATTTACAGTGGCTAGAGGCCCTGGAGTGCCCATTCTCACTCACTGTCTATCTTTCTCTCCCTCCCCCCCCCCCTCTGTCTGTCTGTCTAATAAATAAATAAAATAAAAAATAAAATCTTTAAAAAAAAAATCTTGACCCAGAGAGCAAAAATAACTTTCCAAATAACTTTCCCAATCACTGAGGTCACAGGATTAGAATCAAAATGGTAACTATCATAAAACTAATGACAATGTAAGAAAAGGTCCTCAGTAGTTCTTTTTTTGTTTTTTAATTTATTTTTATTTTTGTTACAAAGAGAGAGAAGAGAGAGAGAGAGAGACAGACAGACAGACAGAGAGAATTGGCATGCCAAGGCCTCAGCCACTCCAGATGCTTGTGCCACCTACTGGGTACATGTGACCTTGCGCTTGCTTCACCTTTTATGTATATGGTTTACATGGGATCTGGAGAGAGATCAAAGCTGGGTCCTTAGGTTTTGCAGGCAAGCACCTTAACCACTAAGCCATCTTCCCAGTCCCCTCCCCAGTAATTCTTGATCCCTAGATCTACTGTCTCCTGAGAGGAGGAGGATTTCTAGACCTTATAAAGACCCATCAATGTTCAGTGTTTTCAGTTGTCACATTTCAATCTTTGCTCTAGCCCTCTTTTACATATCTCTATCATGCCAATGAAGAAAGGAAATTCCAAAAGACAAAGTGACTTAACTGAGATTAGATTGCTCACAGGGTCAAAATGTAAATTTGACTTTTAAGATCCTTCCCAGCTTATAGTCTATAATTATGATGATGGTATTGGTTCCATGTAAGGCTCTAAACCATTCTCAAGTTTCCCCTTTAATTCCCACTACCATAAGAGGCACTAACGTTCCCACATACAGATGACTATACTAAATGCATTCAGTAAGGCCAAGTAGATTGCAAGTTCATTCAAGACTAAGACAAAAGTAAGATTGAATAGATTTATGTGACTAACAATCCTGGTGCACTTCACTATCAGCCTCTTCCACGTAACAATTATAGCAGGAGTGACTGGATTCCAAGAGTTGGGCTGTGACAGTCTCTATTATCGTTCATATTACCAGTGAACATCAAATTCTATGAACATCTACACATACTGGTCACAAAATACACAAGAATGAGCCTAGACATTTCTTTCAGTGCTGTCAAATTCTTTGATATGCTTCTACAACAGAACAAGAAATTTAAGATTATCTTGAATTTACAGCAGCTTTAAGATAAAGATAAGCTCAGAAGTATACATTTACTACAGTGTTCACGAGCAGTATAAGCAGTTCACAAACAGTATAAAAGTATTGGAATAAATTTAACATCCCGGTATAATTTCTTTCAAAGACACTTAGAGAATCTTTGAATTTACTCAAGCAATATATTTAGACAAATTTCTCTAATATAAACAATAGTCAAGGGGCACATATTCTGGTGTCATTGATCTTGAGGCAGGTCTCTACTGAAGGTCATGTTTTCAGAGGGACCTTCCAAAGTGCTTCCGCTGCAACCCATCACCCCTGTCTCACTGCCTTACTTTACTGACTGCACAGCATTTACCAGAATCTGAACCGTTTGCCCCGTGGAATTAAGATGCTCCCTGGTCATGGCTGTCGTCCCTTCTTAGTGTCCCATGATACCAAGAATCTTCAGCCTTGTCCTCAGCCATATTCCTGCCCAGAGAGCAATGCCTGCATCGGGTAGGGGTTCAAAAACTGCAAGAAGAGCTAGAGGGGTCATGGATCTGGAGAAACCCTAGGAAGTGTCAAGGATGCAGAACCTTGTTGCCTTATGTGTTCCAACATCCAGTCAATCCAGAGGGGAAGCCAAACACAAACGTATTTACCACAACTACCACTGTCCTGGGTGATCGCCACTTAGGACTATGAACACAGAACAAAAACCATGTTCCATAGTGGGGAAAGTGATTTTTCTAAAGCTGAAGACACATTAGTAGCGCTCCTGACCTCAAATCCATCAATAGTTCCACAGGGCATTTAGAATAAAATCCAATGTCTTCTAGCGAACTCCCATGAAACCTTTCCTCCTCCTCTGACCTGCATTCCCTCCACCATTGTCCTCACTTGCCTCTGTCTCAGTGCAACAACAGCTCCGTTCTGTGGTCATCCTTAGCAATGTGTTATGCCTGTGTTGCTCATCTTGGACCCTTCCATGGATGGCTGCTCCTTCACCATCCTTCTCACTGCTGTGTTTTCAGCCTAATATTGCCTTTTCAAAAGGGACCTATATCACTCTTCAAAAGGGTTCTTCAGGAACCTACATCACACCCAAGCAACCATCCATTTTTCTAGTCATTTTATAGTTGTCAAAAATGATCTCAACTACTTATATGTTTATAGCCTGCCTTCCTCAACCAAATCGAAGCTCCTGAAGGATGGAGCTTGTCTCTTGTCCACGGCTGTTTTCCCCAAGGTCTAGAACAGTACCCCGCAGGCAGGAGTGAGCAATAAATGTTGACTGATGGACCTGTGGCCTCAGCCTTTGCATCTGTAAGCAGAGTGGACAGATATGTCATGTTGGGATCTGGAAATAATATACAAAACGTGCTTGACACCACAGGGCCCTTGCTGAATGCATTAACAAATGCATGCTAATATCACTGGCCACAATGATGCCTGTACCCTGAATTTATTCAGCAGCCATTAAATGCCAACTATATCCTAACACTGTGTTAAGTACTACTTAAGCAAAAACAAATGGGAAACAGTCTCTGTCTAGAGATGCTCACAGTCTAGGGAAAGATGGATACCAGATCAGGAAAATAATCACAGTATGGGGAGAGGAACCATGATGGGAAGCAAGGGATCATGGCACCCTGGGAAGGGAGCACTCTTTTTCCTGCCCTGGAGAGAACTGAGGGCAGGGAAGGGTTTACAGAAGGGAGGCTAGAAGAGGTAACACTATAAAAGACTTAAGGAAGGACAGATGTTCCTCAGGATGGGAGAGGCTCATGCAAATGTTCTCAACTATGAAACAGACAAGCATTTTACCTAAAATTGAAAGAGAAGGTGGGGATCACAGTCCATGGGGGGCAAAGGTCAAGAGCCCATGTGGGAGCTATTAGCCACATGTAACTATTCTGCACTGACCAGTTACTGAAATAGTAATATTATGGGTATGTTGTATTTAGTAAAATATTTTAGTATAATTAATTTTACTTGTTTATATTCACATTCTGTAATGGGACAAATGAGTTAAATTATAATTTTAATATATATATGACTCACTTAATATTTCTATTGGGCATCAATAGTTAAGATTGAAAGTGGTCATGAAAAACTTTGCATATTATACTAAGTTTAAATTCATTTCATAATCACTGGCTTCACAGGCCATTAGAAGCATGTGTGGGGTCAAGGGACATGTTCAAATCTGCATAAACAGAGGTCCACACACAGGGACACAACATCATACCCATTACATATTTTAAACCAGTCCTCTTAGGCCTTTGGAAAGAGAGGCTTGGGGAAAACACAGCCTTCTATAAATATGTATGCTTCTCTCTTCCAGCCTAGCACACAGCCCCAATTTCAGTTCTGGGCAGCCTGAGTACAGGAAGAAGAGATTCTCCACAGCTGTAGTTTTGGACAGTGCAGAGAAGACTGGAGACCATGAATGACCACCATGCCCTCTTCGACCCCTGCCACTAGGGGAAGGGTGAAGGACTTGTGGTACTACTCAAGGCCAAGAAGAGATGGACACGTACTGCCCCTTGGGTCACACAGACCTAGGTAGACCAGAGTAAGGATGCTACTGGGCTTTGAAGAAACCCACGCACCTGTGTCTGGGGAAGAGAGCAGAACTGCGGTTCATCACTCCCCACACACCCTTGACAGAAAAATATCAGGAGCCTTGTGGGTCCGCCTTAGATAACACTGATGCTGAACTTGAATGTCAAAGATTTAATGATTTGAATGAAGGATTAAAAAGAAGATTCTAGACCTTGTCTTTCGTTTAATAACACATGCAATAATGAAAGCATCAAATGTGTGCTCTATAGTCTCATTTCCTTCACTAAAAAAAAGAGTAAAAGTGAAATAGAAGAATTCCTAATTATCTCAAGGATTTTGCAAACCTCTCATGTTCTCCATTTAGGACTTCAGTGAATACCTTAAATCACCAAAAGCCTATAAATTTTGCAAAGACATGGCTGTATTTTTCCTTCTTCCTTACAGAGGCACTAGATCTTCAAAGAAGAAATGATAAATGGATATAGTTATAAATACTCCTAGGCTAATGAGAACCAAAGATGAATTGCAAAAAAAAATCTAGTATTCAGGAGATAGATGCTGGTGTGTGCTTGGGTTAACAGGTCCTGACCCCTATAAATTCCAGAGCTGTTTTATCAAATAAGAAAAACACAGCCAAAAAAGTACTCAAAAATTGCTATAAATTCAAATATCAATAAATGTTTTCATTGTTAAAACTATCTGCTGTTCAAAACCTAAGTGATTGCTAAGATACAAATTACATTTATGGATATTTTAAGGATTTTAATGAAGTGATTGTTAATTCATTAGCTGTGGGAAAAAAGAAACATTAATCAATGTCCTGCAAAAAATAAAATGTGTTATGTTTGAACCAGCATTTGCAACTCTTTTCTGAGGAGGGGCTTAGGAGGGAGGACATTCACTACAATTGGTTTCAAACCTTTCTTACTGGATGATGTGCACTTTTCGGTAGTAGCATTACTCATACTAGTATGTTCACAAGGTTGTAGATTATAAATAGATGTTAGGATAGTCAAATTTAGGGAAAAAAAGGTTTAACTACAGGTCTGCAGAGATGGTTTAGAGGTTAAGGTACTTGCCTGTAAAGCCAAAGGATCCAGGCTCAATTCCCCAGGACACATGTAAAGCCAGATACACAAGGTGGTGCATGCATCAGGAGTTCGTTTACAGTGGCTAGAGGCCCTGGCATACCCATTTCTATCTGCCTCTATCTCTCTCTCTCTCTCTTTCTCTCTCTCAAAAAAGTAAATAAATAAAATATTTTTAAGAACAAATTTAACTACAGTTTCCCAAAGAATATCACATGGGATATACCCACACTAAATTTTTTAATTACTATAAGTGAAAATGTACGTGTAGTTTTTGTATATTGTTTTTTGCTTGATAAACCTAATGCTGCCTGATGGTTGTGCTAAGCTGTTAGACCATGTCAACATTTCATGCATATGAGGACAGCAGCTCCCGCTAAGTACCTTGAGTTGTCCTCAGATCAAAATCCAGTAATTCTTTGATGACAGATGGTGACACATGTGACTAAGCAGACATCTCAGCACAGCATCCACAGTGTCCATGGAAACACATTCAAAATTGTCTGCCTACTTTCCTAAATTAATTTAGAATCATACAATCACAGAATTTTAGAATTAGAGACTTGCCTAGATTCTTTTTTTTTCCAAGAAAAAAATTATGTCATTTGCAAATGCAAAGAACTTTCCTATGACCAGCAACTGACATGGGGGTGAAGAGATGCATGTGAACACATTTCACCTCAGGAGAGCCATGATACCAGGCCTCCATGGTTCCAGGCTTTCTTTGTGCTTCCAGGTCTAGTAACTGCAAAGGGCCATCTTTATGAGTGAGGACAGACATAGAAAAGAAAAGGCTGTAAGAGTCCCCGCAATGATGGGGGCCACATTCATTTGTATAAGCCAAGGGTTTGGCACTTGGTAGATACTTAATAGATGTCTGAAGAACGAATGAGTGTCTGTGTGCGTTGTCTGGAGTCACTGAGAGCAAGTACGTGTTAGGGCAGAAGATTGAATGAGGAATGCTCACAAAGGTATAGGCCTGGGCTGGAGAGATGGCTCAGCAGTTAAGGTGCTTGCTTGCAAAGCCTAATGACCTGGGTTTGATGCACCTGAAGTTTGTTTGCAGTGACAGGAGGTCCTGATGCACACATTCTCTCTCTCTCTCTCTGTGTGTGTGTGTGTGTGTGTGTGTGTGTGTGTGTGTGTGTCTAGTCTCTGTCTCTCTGCAGGCAAATAAATAAATAAATATCATAATACTAACACTAGTATTCATTGCTTTCTGCTTCTTCACTGTGGCCTGAATATGACCAACTGCCTCCAGCTCTTGCTGTTTCCCCCATCATGACAAACTCTAATCTGGAACTATAAGCAGAAATAAACCTGGATCCCTTAAAATGATTTTAAAAAAGAAAAAAGCATAAGGCTGGTGTGGTGGCGCATGCCTTTAGTCCCAGCACTCGAAGGGCAGAGGTAGGAGGCTTGCCATGAGTTTGAGGCCACCCTGAGACTATATAGTGAATTTCAGGTCAGCCAGGGCTAATGCGAGACCCTACCTCGAAAAATAAAATTATAAAAATTATAGGCCCTAGGCCACAGTGAGCATACCTGCCTTTAGTCTATCCCCATAACTGGATCCTCTATTTGTGACAGTCCTAATAATGAGGCAGACTTGTCATTACTCCCTGTACTCAGATCCCCAGGAAACTAACCACATCTCAGCCAGGGTTCAGCTCAGACCCAGCCGCTTCCCCTCCCTAGGCCAATTTTATCTGTTGGGGCATAGCCAATAGAAACAGCTGCAGCTCTGGGAGGAAACAGTTATTTCCAGGATACAAAAGGAAATTAGAACTATCAAATTAATAAATCCTTACTTAAATGTCTACAAAATATTATCTTAAGTCAATAATCCACTGCAATTCAATGTGCATATGGTCAAATGGGTGTGTATATTTCATTAATTCTAATCAGCCTGTCCATAATACCTTCCCCTCCCATCTGTAGCTGTTCTGATCACAATATATACCACCTGACAGACCATCTCCTGCAACATGTAAAGAATGAATCTTCTCTTCTGGTTGCTTCCTGCCTCCTATCTTCTCTTCCCCAAAGGTGCTCATGGCAGTAATGTTGTTCATACGGGATATTGGTTGCCCTTCAAAGTTTCATTCATTTTACTTCTACGTGGTGACATACCATATGGGTCACCTAAGAATTCAATATAAATATGCTTGGAAATTTTTCAATGGCGAAAAAAAGGAAAAGAGACAAATATTTAAAATGGCCAACTCTGAAAGCGTGCTCTCACCATGCATTCATAAGTTACTTAACTCCAAGGTACTGACACCTCCACCACCCACTGCACTGGATCTGTTACGATCTTCATTTCATAGACAAGGAAACTGACATGAAACTTAGAGAGATGAAATCTCATCCGAAGTTAAACAGCGGAGGCAGCAGTTAAACTTGGGCAACCTGACTGCATTTTCGTGAAGTCATGGAGCCTTGGTCGGAAGTAGACAAAGTCATTACCCAAGTGTGTTCCAACTCTGTGTGAATGCTATGATGGTTATGCCAAAGATGAAGTAAGTCTGGGAAAAAGGAAGATGGAGACGTGGGGAGAAGAAAGACAGACAAACTAACTTTTCCAAACATGGAGGACAGGGAAGGAAGGGCAGACGTGTAAGCCTGAAACCAAAGCTGGAGCTGTCAGCCTGTCTTTCTTTGGAACTGGAAGGTCACTGCGTTTGGAAGCAGAGCTTCCCAGGGCCAGGAGCTGGAGTGAGACACTAAGTTCATTCATTTCAATCACATCATTAGCAGACAGGCACCAAAACTTGTCTAAGACCTTAGCTGAAGAGGATGCCAGGACTCGGGACTCCACCAGAACACTCAGTTTGCTACCCTGAAACATGAAAAATAACTAAAAATATCTTTTAAGAAAAAGACAGTCCAGAGCAGATGAGGGGATTCCGACATGGAAGGTTCTCTGGGAAATCTCTAGGGACCCACAGAGCTCAAGAAGTCACTGCAAACAAAGGGAGGCACACCAAGCTTGCTTTCTTTTCTTTTCTTTTCTTCTTTTCTTTTCTTTTCTTTTCTTTTCTTTTCTTTTCTTTTCCTCCCCCTCCCCCAAACCAGGAATAGAATCAGGAAGCTCAACCATGGCCAGATTTCTGTCAAAACTAAAATGAGGCTTTAGCAGATTTTTATAAGCACACAGCACTAACAAGGGCTCTCTAAGAATATCATGTCAAGTTAACTTTTATATCCTATTTCTGACCGAGTACTTGGTGAGGAGGAAAAGACTAGACCTCTTGGTGTATTATAAATTTGGCAGCACATATGACCAGTCTGGAACCTGTAGAATAAAACAGCAAATTAACAGGTGGACTCAGATCAAAAATAACCTTCTTCAGTGCCTGTGTCAATCTCAGGGGCCAACAAGAAAATCTAAGTGAGTCTCAGTGCTCCCAGGGGACCATTAATCGCTATGCTAAGTAAGTCGTTCCTTGATCTCTCTGGACCACCCAAGTCAACTATGAGCTCGTCGGGTCCCACAAAACATGAGGATCTCAGCCAGTGTCACCTGAGGTAGTGGGTTCACACTTTGTGCCTATGTCCATTGGCCATCATCTGTTGAGTGTCAGAAATGTGTCCACCATTGTGCTGAACACAAAGTATGTAGACAGAGAACTTGCGCTCCAGTGGGAGAGACAGGGACTGAGTCAGTAAGAATCAGACAAGGAATTACCAGTGTTCTAGACAGAAAGTACTGCATAATCGCAGAGGAAACTTCCCTGAGGAAGCCAAGGATCAAGGCAGGAGTTCATAAAATAGGGAGGGAGGACATTTTTGGAAGGAAGAAAAGCCTATGTAGCTCAGGAAAAGGAATGGAGGCCTATGGGGTGAAAATAAAGCTAAGTGTACCCCAAAGCAGGCTGAGAAGACCAACTATGGAGTTGGGTGGGTTGTTTGGTGATTCTTGTTTCAAGAGAAACCGGGCCTGGACTTAAGTGGATTTTTAAAAAGAAGCAGTGTGATTAAACAGGCTCTTAGGAAGCCCACTCTGGCTGTGTGTGTGTGAGTGTGTGTGTGTGTGTGTGTGTGTGTGTGTGTGTACGCGGAACTGGAGGGAAGAAGTAGAAGCCCCCACTTAGAAGAGTCCTCTGATAATCCTAGCAGCTTCAGAATGGGCAGACTTGGCTCACACACTGCTCTGAGGACTCAGTTATATAACAGTCACCAAGTTAATTCATGCTTGGGTAACAGTGAGGAGGAAGCACTCATAGGGGCCCCAATTCTTCTTGGCTCTGCCCTTGGTCCCTGTGCTTTCCAACATCGTTACCCTAATGGGGAAGGTGCCAGAGGGAGACACGCAAAGCTGCCCCGAGCATAAATCTGAGAAAGATGGGCAATGTCAAGGACTGAACTGAAGCACCACTTGAGTCTTTTTATAGGTTGTAGCAAACGCTTTGTAAAGACGAAACGTATATGGTGTGTGTTCTCAGGGAATACTCAGGTTAGTGGGGGACATCTGGGCAAAACAAACATTAATCGAGCAGATTGCGATAAGGGCTCTCACAGCGCTGTAAACACACTTGTCAGAACATGTGCTGGCAAGAAAAGTTCATTCTAACTCAGGAGGGAAGGTGTTTTGGGTTTTATGGTTTTTTTTTTTTCATTTTTTTTCAGAAGTGGCCCCTGAACTTGCCCTTGTAAGTTAGTAATGTTGTGAGGGCTGGGATTGGGGGCAAGAAGGAGCATTTGTTATAGCAAGAAAAGCCTTTTAAAGAAGACAAGAACAGAAGGAAGCTGGTCAATGGCTGACTAAAGGTAAGGCAGGCCCCACCCACACGTTAGAATTCCTGGTTAGGATTCCCGGGCTGGTTTACAAAGTCCTTCCTCAGACACTTGTTTGGTATCTGAGAATACTGCTGCTGTTCCACCATCCAGCCACAGGGAACAAAGCCAGAAGTCACAACCAACGAGTCAGGCCCCACGATGGAGCCTCACTACACTCCTAATTAATGAAGTTGGGCAAAACCATGGGAGTGCCATTTAACAGAAGACCTCCACTTATACGTGCAGAATGGAAAACACCTAACTGCCCCATTCTAGCAATAAAGGGCTGAGCGTCTGACAACTGCAATTGGACACACTCTGGCAGATGCTGCTCCGTCATCATTACAAATAAGGGTAAATAAGGGACCTTCTTCTTCGGGAGGAAGTCAGTAACTGACCGTAAAGACAGTGGTTTCCACTTTCGAGCTCTGTGGCCGTGGGAGAGCACTGCAGTAGGGCGAGGTTGGGGCACTAGAGGCACCGTGCCACCACAGGGGCTGCTGGGAGACCGAGGAAAAGTCTGAGGCTGGTGAGTGCCACTGATGGCCTTTACAACTCCTCCCAGGTTCTCTATCCAGGTCAGAACACAATCCAGACCTGACGCTCAGCTTTTGCTCACACATTTTGGGGAGATAGTAAAGATTTTCAGAACATGTGGGAGGAGTTATCAGGCACTAGTCTTGCAAGTCTGGACACTGGAAAGCTCGAGTTCTCGCCCTACTTTTGTCGCTCAGCAGCTCTGTGTTCTTAGGCAAGTCACAACTTATTTGTGACTCAGATCTTACCCTACAGTGATGAGGCTCAGATAGGATTTCTAAATGATTTCCAAAGCCTCATTCAGCTCCAGAAGTTCTTAAATTGTATGAATTTCTATTATGAGGTCATTATAAAGGAGGTGTGTTTCCCAGGGAAGATCAGGAAGTTCCATGATACAGTTTGTGAATTTTTTTTAAAAGCAGTCATATAAAAGAAAGATGTACATGATGTGTTTTATAAGGTAAAAGCAGAAAAATAAGAATGGTAAGAGAGACGCTTCAAGAAAGCAGATTTGGGCTATGGTTAAAGAAAAAAGAATTTTTCAACAACCAGAATTATTCAATAATGGGCCAAAAAATGTGACTCCTGAATTGTGAGAGTCTCAAGGGCAGGACTATGATATTCAACTCTGACTCCCAGTATCTAGCCTAGTCACTAGCACAAAGGAAATGCTGGCTGGCTGGGTATGTGGATGGATGGATGGATGGATGGATGGATGGATGGATGGATGGATGGATGGATGGTGGTTGGCTGGATGGGTATGTGGATGGATGGATGGATGGATGGATGGATGGATGGATGGATGGATGGATGGATGGGTGGATGGATGGATGGGGAGAGTAAGACAGGAAAGAAGGAACTTCCTAAGTGGGCAGAGAATTCCCGTTGCTGGTGGTTCCGAGATCAGCTGGATGACCATCTGCATGGCTGCTGCACAGTGGGTTTCTCTCCTGTGTAGGAGGCTTCACGAAAGGTCTATGTGGTATTTATTTCCTCACTTCTCCCCCCACTAACTCATCCTACATATTTTTGTCAGATTAATCTTGCTAAAGGACATTTCTGTTGATGTCACCCTCCTACTCAAAAACTTTCAATGATTTCCCATTCCCTACTCAATTAAGTCCATAATCCAGGCATTTAAAGGCCTTTGTTTCTGCTCTGCCTTATGAGTGTTTATCCATTTTTCAAAACTCAGTCAATTTAGATCTGTCTTACACCAAGGAGTTGACTAATCTTCCCCTTTTCCCACCACAGTTTGTATATTATTATAAACAATTATCATGCATTTGCTGATAGTTCTCTCCTGTGGCACCCAAAATCCCTGAATAAGGGAATAATTTTTATCTCTATACCTCTAACATGTAGCAGAGTACCTCTCTTTTCAGCAATCATTTGAAAAAATGGCTCAGCAGTTTAGAGGCACTTGCTTGCAAAGCCTATTGGCTAGGGCTCAGTTGCCCAGTAGCCATGTAAAGAGAGACACAAAAAGTGGTGCATGCATCGAGAGTTCATTTACAGCAGCAAGAGGCCCTGGCATACCCATTTTCTTCCTTCCTTCCTTTCTTTTCCTTTTCTCATAAATGAATAAAAATATTTTTTAAAAGAAATTAGAATTTTTTCCCGAACATATATCAGGCATACTATGAAGTCTCTGATAAGCATTATCTTCTTGGCCTTTCAAAAATAAAAAAATTTAAAAACTTTTTCCCCTAAATAAACAAGGAAGTGGGGGTTTGAGGGAGGATAAATAATGTGCACAAGGAACAAAAGCAGTGGCAGAAGCTGGTCTGTATCAGTTACTTCCCTGTTGTGGGACAAATACCCAACCAAAAGCAGTTTATGGAAGGAATTCAGCTTACAGATTCCAGAAGAAATTTCATCATGGCGGGAAGGCATGCAGGCCAGAAAGGGAAGCTCTCTCATAGCTTCAGTGTCAGAAAACAGAGAATAAAACACTTCCTCTAGCATGGCTTCATCTCCTACCGGTTCCACGGTCTTCCTAAACAGCATGACTGGCTGGAGGTCAAGCATTCAAGCACGTGATCCCATGGGGGCAATTTACATTCAAACCACCACATGATCCAATCATTTCTTGATGACTGGATCTACAGATAGGCCAAGCCTCACCATGAGTCTATGGGGGAGGGCAGTCTACTTCATATCCAAACCTAAGAGTCTTCCCCAGGGAGGGCAAGCGATAGACTGAATTTTGAAAGGCAAAGGAAGGGATAGGTGGGGGCGGGGACGACAATGACTGGCTATGGGCACATCTACATCTACACCTCCCTGTCCCTACACTATTGCTCATTCTTTTCCCTGCCTGACATTCCTTCTACAGTAATCTCGGTCCATCAAAACGTTACCCATCTTCCAAAGCTAGCCCATCTGACTTCGAAGAATGCACCCCGAGCTCCTTCCTACATAGTTAACTGACACATCTCTTATCAATGTCTGAAGCAGTTGGATTTACACACATTGGTCCATATGAATGGCACACACATACATATGATCATCTAGACATCCATGGGGCTCCCAGCACACTTCCGTTCTTGGAACCGTTTACTTTATGAAGAACCGCAGATCATCTCACCAGCTCAAGTTCAGAGATACTTGTTATACTCACTGCCACTGCAAGGCTGAGTTTAGAAACCACCCACAAACTGCAGCTAGAGTCACTGTAAACAATGTTTCCCACTCATCCTAACTCATCATCGTTAATTTCTAACCAACAGGGGAAAGGGAAGCAGTGGCTTATGACTTAAAACTGCCCCTCTATCAAGTGGAAAAGGAAAACTGCCACAAAGAAACTCCACGAGCTGGGGAGCTGGCTCAGTGGGCAAAGTGCTTGCCTTGCACGCATGAGGACATGAGTTCAATCTCCAGCACCCACGTTAAATGTCAGGCCTGGTGGCACACGCCGGTAATCCCAGTGCTAAGGAAGTAGAGACAGGAACATCCTTAGGGCTTAATGACTAGCTGGTTTTGCAAAATTGGTGAACTCTCTGTTCAGTGAGATACCCTATCACAAAAAAATTAAGTGGAGAGCTTTTGAGGAAAACACCCAATGTCAACCAGTGTCTTCCCCACGCACATGCAAATGTGTGCTCACACATGTACAAACACACATGCACTCACACCACACATGTGTAAAAGAAAAAGGAAGAAACTCTACCCTTCCCAAAACAAACTTACTAGAAACAGGCACATTTACTTTCATGGTTTCCTTATATGTAAAATGGATGAGAGTGGGAAGGGATTTTTATATTAAAAGAGATCAAAAGTATAGACAAATTTCTTCATGCCTGCATATGTCAGCTATTGTTTTGTTTTGTTAAAGCCTGAGGAATTTTATTTTCTGTTGTTCAAGTTTTGGGCTTGATCAAACACATTCAGGAACACTGTTAAGTAAAAGTGTAATAATATCGGGGGGCGGGGGAAAGTGAACAGGAAACACACCCCCACAATGGTGGAACTGTAAAGTTCACGGACCATTCGAAACCCCATCTCTTCTCCCCTTTCAGACCAGTCACAGAAAGAGAGGCAGAACTGTGACCACAAGGTAACAAGCAAAGTGACTGAAAAGAAGCAAAGAGAACAAAATGATTCAAACATTAATCATCCCTCCTCCAAATTATTAATGTGATATCTGTGCTCTGATTAATCTTTATGCTATTTTTGAAAAAAATGTACTTATAAATACTGGGAAGTTATAGTGGGAGTAGGATAATGTTTGGGGAAGTTATTCTGTAAATTAACCTACTATGACAACTTCAGGCTAAGCATCAGGAAGAATAAAAGTGCATTTTAATAGCAAATAAGAAATTTTGGTTTCCCCAAGCACAGCAGAGGCAGAAAGTCTGGGGGGGGAGGGCAGTGCAGGCTGCTGTTAAAAATGAAAAGGCTAAATGTGAAGGCAAACCCAAGACAAGTTATTTTTTTCCTCCTGCTATCTAAAATTAGATATCTTAGCAATGTTATCTTTCACTGGGTAAAAAATGATATATGATCAGAGAGCTCATTTTAACACCACTGAAGCATTTTGGTCCCGTCACTAACTTCACATCTAACTAGACCTAGGGAATTTTAATCTAATAACAACATCTCACAGCCAACATAATGAAATTCCACTTCTTGGATGAAATATCCATCTATGACCTAAAAGCTACGTGGGCAAAACACCCTCAAAATAATTTGGGGCTACAAAAATGCCTCAGTTTTCATCCCCCAAAGATCCATTGTCAGTCAAATAAATAGAATCAGCATTTTTCCCCTTCTTGCACAGCCTAAATCCTGGCTTTCAGAAAAAAGGATACTTTCACAGTCTCCCTGAAGATTCCCTTGAATTTTGATGTCTAACACCCACAGTGGCACAGAGGCAGATACAAGATTTGAATCTTGACTCCAGATTGTATGCCAACTCACAGGAGGCTTACAAGTGTCTGCAATCCACATCCCTGTCTGCACTGCTCCCCCATCCCTGCCCCCCCACGAGTGGTGGCCAGTGATGCTATTCAAAGCATCAGATCACCATTCCTCTGCTGGAAGCCCTTCACTTGCCTTTGAGAGCATGAGCTGGAGGCCTCTGGGGCCCTCCATATTCTGCCTCTGAGGCTTGGACCTCCTGTTGCTCCCTGGAGGCTCACCATCTCTACACACACTAGAGTGGATGCCCAGGGCTACCCTGCCTAGAATATTCTTTCCCCACACAGCTACATGGCTAACCCTTTCATTTGAGAATCTTTCAATTAATGCTGCCCTTCCAGTTAGACTTCCCATTTTGGTTTGTTTGTTTGGTTTTTGTTTGTATGAGGCAGGGCCTCACTCTAGTCCACTGACCTCAAACTCAAACTACCTTACCCTCCCAAGTGCTGGGATTAAAGACGTGCACCACCACATGCAAGTTTGACTGCTCTAAAGTTACTTTTTTTTTTCTTTTTTGTTTGCCTTTTACATGTGTGTGCATGTGTATGTATATAGTGTGTGGTGTGTGAAGAGAGATATGTGCATTTGTATGTATAGAGAGTGTGGCATGGTGTGTGAAAAGAGGTGTGTGCATGTGTAGGTATAGAATGTGTAGTGTGGTATGTGGACATGTGCATGTGTATGTACAGGGTTGTGGTGTGGTGTGTGCATGTGTACATATAGAGTGTGTGGTGTAGTGTGTAAAGTGTGGTGTATGCATGTGTGTTCATGTGTACAGAGACCAAAGGATAACTTCAGGTGTCCTTCTGGGTCATTCAACCGTCTATGTCCTTGAGACACTATCTGCACGTCCCAGTGATTCTCTGGTCGCTGCCTCCACAGACTGGGGTTACAGAGGTGTGTGACCATGCTCAACTGTTGACATGGGTTCTGAGGAACCAAACAGGCCACCTCAGGCCCTCATGCTTAAGCAGAAATCTGAGCTAAGCCATCTCCCCAGTCCCTAAAGTTCTATGTTTTTCTGTTTTCTACCCACCATGGTATTAACATTTTAAACAAATGTCATGGTTGACTTATTGATTGTGTTTATTGGCTATTTCCCCCAGGTAGACAGAAGGTCTGTTCTACAAGGGCTGGAATTTATCGAGGTTGCTCACCTAGGGAAATCGGAAATGCTACATATGTCACAAGTGTACAATGAGTATCTGTGGAATAAATGCGTAAGAGTTTCCCTCTTCATCTCTTCTGAGTCCATGAGACATTTAGGACTTCCTGCTTGGTAAACCAGTGACTGATTATTCCGCCACAGAAACCAACTCAAAACACTGAGCTACTGAACACTGTGGTTTGGATTTGGTTGTCCCTTCAGGGTTCTTGTGCTGGAAGCTTGGTCCCAATAGGTGGTTTTGGTGGTGGTGATTGAGAGGTGCTGGATCCTGGCTCTCGTGGGACTATGGGTTATATAACAGAAGGCTACCCACATATTTGGCCTCTTCCACATGGACCTACCTGCTCACCACTCTTAAACCTAATCCTGACACATGAGGTCATTGAGCATGCAGTGCCCAGCCAGGGAGCCCTTAAAAAACTCAAAACACTCCATCACCATCCTGATTGGATTTTCAAGCCACCAGAATCATGAGCCAAATATATATATTTTTTCTTTTTAAGTTACTCAGCAAGACAAAGTGAACAAAGACATTACAAAGATGACTACAAAAGTACCTGACTGCCACCATTGACTGAGAGTTTACTATAAACCAGGTACTTGTATTTCACATGTCTTCTCATTTGGTCTTCACCACAGCCAGTGAACAAGTCATTACTGTCCTCATTTTACATAGGAGGAAATTTGGGCTCCGAAAAATTTTTCAAAAAAAGCCAAGACATGCCACCGGGAATGCCTATGGTGAACATTCTTCCGGTCCTGGACTTTGAGCCCATTCTCCTCTTTCATTATAAAACTAGCTTGTGGACTGGAGAGATGACTTAGCAGTTAAGGTACTTGCCTGTGAAGCCAAAGGACCCAGGTTTGATTCCCCAGGACCCATGTAAGCCAGATGCAGAAGAAGCACATGTGTCTGAAGTTCATTTGCAGTGGCTGGAGGCCCTGGTGTGCCCATTCTCTTGTCTCTCCTTTCTCTCTCTCTCTCTCTCTTTCTCTTTCTGCTTGCAAATAAATAAATAAAAATTTTTAAAAATCTGGTTTGCCTCTCCAGTAGACTTATGACAATATTACAGAAAAGCCATAGGCTACATAGTGATAAACAGAAAACCTGGACTCTAAGAAATACACACAATGAAATATTGAAATATTATGAAAGAAGATGTATTCTCTTTTGGTTTGTTTGTTTTGAGACAGGGTCTCATTAGGTGGTCTTGAACTTAGAATGTTCTTGTCTCAATCTCCCTAGTGCTAAAGTTACATCAAGCCTGGCTGAAGATGTACTTTTAGAATACATTTGGTCATCTTGTAAATCACTCTGGCCTACTGAGCTCAGCTCTGGTCTCCCTAAAGATTTACTGTGAATGGGCTGGAGAGATTGCTCAGTGGTTAAGGTGCTTGCTTGCAAAGCCTTACAATGTGGGTTCAATTCCCTAATATCCACCTAATGCTGGAGTTTGTTTGCAGTGTCAGAAGGCCCTGGTATGCCCATTTTCAGTCTCTCTCTCTCTCAACCTTCTCTCTCTCTCTCTCCTTGCAAATAAATAAAAATGTTTAAAAAAAAAAAAAAAAAAAAAGCTTTGCTGTGGGCTGGACAAATGGCTTAGTGGTTAAGACACTTGACTACAAAGCCAAAGGGCCAAGGTTCAATACCCCAGGATCCATGTAAGCCAAATGTACAAGGTGGCGTATGCATCTGGAGTTCATTTGCAGGGCTTGAGGCCCTGACATGCTCATTCTCTATCTGCTTCTTTCTCTCTCTAACTGCTTCTTTCTCTCTCTCAAATAAATAATTAAATAATTTTAAAAAAAAAAGACTTGCTATGGACCAGGATAACCACTGGGCCTTAACAAACTGGCATCATGCTACCCAACCTAATGTAGTCCCTGTAAGTCTTGACATTAAATAAATAAAATCAATATGCAAAATACATGACTCTAGAGAGGAAAGCACTCTGTAAGTCAGTGATTTCTTCATGATAGTCTCTGGGCTTGGGAGTCATTTGAAAGCCATTTCACAAGTCTGACAGGACAAAATCTAAGTGAACTGGGACCACTGCATCCAGCAGATCCCCGAAAGCAGGAGGGAGTTTCCTTTTTATGAATCACTACATTGTTGCACCAAGGTCTTGGTCAACACTCAGCCACAATGAAGACAGGCTCCATGAGCAAGACTCTCCAACAGGGTCAGCCTCTCTTCAGAGAAGAGGAAGCGTCCAACCCAGTCACCCACTTGTTTGGCTTACAACAGGCAAGGTGGAAAGACAGAGCTTAGAATATGCAGCCTGAGGCGACCCGTCACCATGTTAAACAACTCCTGAACCAAGGGCAGTGGGAAGCAGGGGAAAGGGGCCAGCCTTCACATATGGAGTGAGACCCTGTTCTGTCACTTATCAGATCTGACCTTCTTCCAACACAGTTCACTTGAGTGTTTTCATCCAAGTTCATCTGGTGGTTCTCCCCACAGACCCTGCACAAGAACACTGTTGTGCTTTCCTTTCCCCGCAGGGACACTGAGAAGTGACCATCAGAGTGGCAGGGACAGAGGTCAGAGGAGAATGGAGCACTTCAGCACCATGGTCACCTGATTGGCATGAAACAACACACACAGCTAAAGTCTCTCTTCCACTTGTTAATCTGTATTTTCAGTTCAAAGTTCTAAAATTATACATAAATGCCCAAAAATCCCTTTTGTGGTAACTATTAACCTCCCCCCCCCCCAAAAAAAAATTTAAATCCCTGTTGACACAGTATTAATCAAAAGAGCAAAAAATTAACTTTGGAGTTTTATAATGTGAGGTAATTTTAATATGAAATAAAAAGGTGGTGGGGAGTGAGGGGAGGGAGGAAATAACAAAAGCCTTCCCTGCGTGTTCTGAAACCACCCTGAAAGCTGACACATGGATGTCTTTGGGGGAAGGCTGTGCTTAGGATCTAACTGTATTAAAAAAAAAAATAGCATTGTCGCTATGGAAGCAGCTCTAAATTCTGTCTGATTTCTTTTCCTTGTGCTACAAAAGGCCATATTCTTTCTACGCAGTGTTTCTTTTCACTGAAAAGCACTGTGACAGTAATCCACCCAGCGGGTAGCATGCCCTGCCTTGCCTAGGCAGTCACCCTTCCTTGTTGCTGTTGGATGACTACTAAGCCAAAAACATAAAGGCAGAGCCTAAATCAACTGAAATACACACACACACACACACACACACACACACACACACACACACACACCTGCTCATTCATTCATTCCTTGAGGGTACATTCAGGTCCTTGTCAAAGTCAAACTGGTTTCATTCCACACCCTTGGTTTTCAGATATTTCATTGACAACGATCACACAGTCATGAAGTTACATGTGAGCAATTTTTGGTTTAAAATGAGTGCTTCAGAAATGTTCTGAGTTTGTGAATGTTTCCGTGGGACCATCTTTAGGACGCAGCGTGTCTCCCCTCCTTCCACCATCCCCCCCAACACACACAGGGGAAGAGGATGGCTCACATGTGTGCTTGAGCACCTGGCCCCACCAAAAGCTCAGGGGCAGCCAGATGTCCTTCTCCAATGAAGCACTGGGCTCCGAAAACAGGAATGCACAGCCAAGCTGCTGAGCAGTGCAAGTAATCATGTTGAGTAATGCTGTGCTGTCTTTCATAAAAATGAGGTGTAACCCTTAAGTCATGAAACCGGTTTTCTTATGAGGATCATAATCTGACTGTGAAGGTGGAATTCAAAAGAGGAGTACCACATAATCTGATTGTGAAGGGGGAATTCAAAAGAAGAGTCCCCAAAACACTGGGTGATAGTCTTGTTGTTTGCCAGATTTTTGCAATTAGTACAAAACCACTGAAGGCACTTTGAAACCATTTGCCATGTGGGTATATGTACCAACGTGGGTATATATGTGAGAATGTATCATGAATAAAATTAATGAATTCTGTCAAATGTCTCCCTAATTTGTTTGGTTAATATTTTAAAATATTTTTTTGGAGAGAGACACAGAGAGAGACAGAGAGAGAGGGAGAGGGAGACAGATAGAAAATGGGCACGCCAGCAGTCTCTCAGCTGCTGTGAACGAAATCCAGATGTGTGTGCCCCCTTGTGGGCATGTGTGGCATTGCACCCTTGGGTCACCTTGCATCTGGCTAAACATGGGACCTGGAGATTGGAACCAGGTTCTTAGGCTTAGCAGTCAGGCGCCTTATCCGCTAAGCCATCTCTCCAGCCCTAAAATATTTTTATTGATTGATTTATTGAAGAGAGAGAGAGAAGAAGAAGAGAGAATGGGCATGCCAAGGCCTCCAGCCACTGCAAACAAACTCCAGACACATGTGCCCCCTTGTGCATCTGGCTTACATGGGTCCCAGGGAATTGAACCAGGGTCCTTAGGCTTTGCAGGCAAACACCTTAACCACTAAGCCATGTCCCCAGCCCTGTCTGGTTAATTTTTACAAACCTTTATTCTTTCCTTACTGTTATTCTCTTGGATGAAAATCCTTCACTATAATGGAGAGAACACTACTAAAATAGCATTTCTTCAAGAAACAGATAATTGAGAAAGTATAGAAGTCGTATTTAGCATTATGGAATTGAAATCTTCATCCAAAAATATTTATTGAGCAAATAGCAGCAAGGAACGGGAGATGTTCAGCTTGCCAGACCGCCTTTCCATAAACCATCTCTATAGCAAGATAATTTTGCTCCTGTGAAGGCTTCATTTATTTCTGGCAACTTAGGACTGGCCTTTTTATGACATGTGATGACGCTGAGAAAAACTTTGCCCTATAGTGACAGAACAAACACACTTATCCTGAGGCAATTCAGGTGACACCATTAGCTCCAAGAGGTACAGTCACCCTTGTGAAATCACCAGTGTCTGCAGAGAAGGATGAATTCCACATTACCTATTTGCTCTTCAAGTCAATCAATGGCAGTGAAGATCTTTTCAAGACTATACATGGGTGTGTAATACTGCTGTAACAAAGGCTTAAGCACTTAGAAGGTACCATTCTAATTTTGCTGAACCGCATTCCCTGATGCCTCTGGTACATTCTCTTCTCTGTGTTTCACTCTTTAAAGGGCATTTTAAAACTCTAAATTGATCTTGTGACTCCTTCATGGGTCACCTCCCACGGTTTGCAAAGTGTTGACCCACCCCGTGTGTTGCTGACTGTGTGGGCCATGGCCCACCCCCACCAGAACAGTGCAGGCAAAATGGGCTCCTTCCTGGGCTCTATCCCAGGCCTATTGCAACAGATATCATCCAGTAAAGATGAGAAACTGTCAATTCACTAACTTCCTAGGTGACTTGCATGTGTTCTGAAAACTAGCTTACACCATCATCTCATCACAAGTTGTAAGGAAAATCAGTTGAAGAGGCTACATGAATTTGCAAAGTCACATTTCTAATTAACAAAAAAGCCCATAGTGGGGACCTCCTGTCAGCCAAGTTAGTGCTCCGTAAACACATAAAACTCCTTGGATGGCCCACGCCATTCTCTAGCCCAGCATCCCACACCTGACTCTACAGCCACATTCCAGTGCCGTGTCCAGGTGAGGGTCAGGAAGAGCCATAGGAAGTTAGGCCCACGCAAAAGCTGGCTCCAATATGGAGGCCAAAGAATCACACACATGGCCCACTGAGCTATTAACTTTGGGTCCACCATTAGGCTCTAGGGGGGCAGGAAGAGTCCATCTATATTCTTCTATCACCTGCATGAGCAGTATTGATCTTCAACAAACATGCCTCTACCTAACAAGCCAATTGTTTCTTGAAGGCTGAGAAATGCAGTGACAGAAACATGAGCGCTTTGCTTTGCCTCCAAACAAGGGTAAGATGGAAACATCACATTAGTGATCGGAAGGAAGGCAAGACAATCAATAAACAAGTCATCTGAGCCACCGATTTCAGTTCCTAAATCATACAGCTTATGTCCCAAGATTTGAACAAAAGACCAATAAAAAAAAAAAAAAATAGTCCATCTAGATGCTAAATAAAGCTGTATGCAAGAAAATAACGTCAGACATGGGGTTGGAACATTCATTGCCAAATTGATAGTTTGGTTAGGCTTTTCATTTTGCTCTTCTACTAACATGTTTTTCACCAAAGGCCTTTTCCACTTCGCTCAGTGTTACATGATCAAGCTTTGCTGTACACAGACTCGGTTGTTCCCACAGTAAGAGCTCAAAGGGAACCCTGCTGAATAATGTTTGCCTCTCTTCCACAAGCAACCAAGAGATGGTCTTCCCAGGGTGTAATTAAATTAATTCAACATGCACTTACTGAGAAACTATTAACTTCTGGTCCAGTCTTGGCCTTTAAAAAGTGAGATGAGGGCTGGAGAGATGGCTTAGCAGTTAAGGCGTTTGTCAAAGCCAGGTTAGACTCCCCAGTACCCATGTAAAACTGAATGCACAAGGTGGTGCATACACCTGGAATTCATTTGCAGTGGCTAGAGGCCCTGGCACACTGATTCTCTCTCTTTCTCTCTCTATCTCTCTCTATCTATCTCTATCTATCTATCTATCTATCTATCTCTATCTCTCTATCTCTCTCTACCTACCTACCTGTTTCTCCCTCTCAAATAAATAACTAAAATATTTTTAAGAGATCTAAAAAGAAATGGGACAAGACACTCTCAATTCACAAAGGGCCCTGTGGTCTGCCAGCATTGTGTGGTTGTTAAAAACCACACAAGAAGGTACACAATGGTACCTGGAGTTCACTTGGAAGAAAGGAAGGAAGAGAAGAAGGAAGGGAGGGAAAGAAGGAGGGAAGAAAGGAGAGGAAGACCTATAATACAGAGGAGCAAGTATATCAGAGTATATCCTTGTTCTGATTTCAGGCTCTGAGAGTGCTCCTTACTTCCCTGGCAAAACAGAAGTTGAAAATCAGGCCTGAAGATGCCCTTTCCACCACAACAGCCACATGTTCAAGGCAGAGACACCTCTTTATAAGGTTCTAAGCGTAAGGTTAGCCTGACGTGCCCTGTCACCTTATTTTCTATGACTGTCAACTGTGTCTTCAGATTCAATGTCTCTGCTTCCTGGTGCCTCAGCTTCCTGTGCTCTTCAAAAACACCTCTTAGGTCTGGTCAGGACTGATCACAGCTGCTTCAGAGACCAACCAAGCTTACCAAAACAAGAAATATTCTCCAGACTTCAGACTCATGAATGAACCTGAAATCATCAACTTGAGCATATGTTTGCACAGGACATCTATGCTAATCCAAAGCAATTCCTTGTTCCCTTATTCCTGGCATTCTTACTACCATAAGACTTAAGCTCCAATCAATGCTAGGACTGACTGCAAATGCACTATAATTGGGATTAAACTCCACATGTTAGGCAAATGTTCCAATACATTGCCACATTCCCAACCTCAAATACTCATATTGAAAGAATTTCTCACACATGCATTTTTGTCAGGCCTGCACATCAGACACAGTGATCCCCAATTACTTCCTTGATTGAGGAATTCAAAATTTGCTCCTAGCACAATCTGCAGATCACCCCAGCAACAAATCCACCAAGCAGATCACAGGAGGAGCAGCAAGGATGAAAGTTTTCCCATCTGCTTTTCAGATCATTGGTTGACTCCATCCTGAGGGTTAATTCCCCCAGATGTGTGCCACGCGGTGTTTTACAAATGTTTTTTTTTTTTTTGAGAGAGAGAGTGACAGATAAAGAATGGGCACTCCAGAGGCCTCTCAGCCGCTGTGAATGAACTCCAGATGTGTGCGCCCCCTTGTGGACATTGCGCCCTTGCATTGCTTTTTGCATTCTAACTAAATGTGGGACCTGGAGAATTGAACCGGCGTTCTTAGGCTTCGCAGGCAGAAGCCTTAACCGCTAAGCCATCTCTCCAGCTCCAAATGTATCTTACTGTTACTCATCAGCTAAATTATTTTTAGAAAAACTTGGTAAGACATCAACATTTTCCCAGGCAAAGTGAAGCTATTAATACTGTGTCCCTTCTGAAGAAACTTCTCCCTGTATTAGTAGTAAGAACAGCCACATTTGTCCAAAGTCATGATGTTTTTATTCTTATAACTGAATCTCACAACCGATCATGATTCTTCCTATCATATAGCTGCAGGGAAGCTCAGGGCCAAACACACAGACTACCTGTGATGTCACTAGGCAGGACCTTTCAGATGGTATTTATGCCTACTGACAGTCATTGTTTTCACATGATTGATCCTTACGCTGGTTTTTGCTTGGATTTCTTAATGAAATAACCAAATTATAAGTACCCAGGCATTGTTTATCCCACCTTGGCTCTCCCTAAGGGATGGTCATCTCCTGTAAGGACATCCTCAAGCATGAAGATGTGTGCAGAGACCCTGCATTTGTAAGTTATACCTTTAAGCACACACTTCCTACACAGAAGACCTACCACAGCCCGCAAGCCACCAATTGGAAGTAACCTACCCATGACTTAAAAGTGGGGTGACAATGCAATCTTCTTTACATATGATAATGAAACCTGGCTTCATGGTTTCCTAACAAAATCCTTGTTTGGTCTCACAGGACTATTTAAATGTGTGTTGGGGAAATAAAGGAATTAAACTAAAACAACAGAAATATAAAAACCACCCAACAATATGATGTTCGCCACAGAATCCACATCAAGAAAGACAGAAGCAGACCACAAGGCTATGCCAGCCCAGTTTCTCTGAGATTTTATTAGATGATGAACAGCCCTATCCAGTAATTTCTCAATATACAATTGCCTTACATAATTTTAGGTTTCCATGTCATACCATTAGCACCAGGAGAGCATCTGGACCTAGAACTCAGTGAGGCCAACCTGGTGGACTGGATGGAATGAAAATGGCTTGTGAAAGGACAAGCAGAAGCTAGAGGCCTCTGAAGAAATGCACGTAACTAATGCACATTAATTATGTGGATTAAGGGTAAGTCAGCACTCAATGCTCCACACCCTAATTTCAAAGCTTAGAAAGCTGCTCTAGAGCCACACTTTACTGTGAAGAACAAATCAACATCCTTGCTTCACAGCCATTCATAAAGGAGGAATATCTCTGGTCCAAGCGCCTCAAGAATCCAGCAGGTCACGGAGCCTGCGCAAAAGCTGAAACCCGGAAACCACATTGCACCTGGGATCCTTGCATCTGATCACAAGTTCTCCTTTAAATCACATATGCTCACATTTAAACAAAGAATACCCGTGGTGAGTGAGGCACTTCCTCCAAGTTGAAAACACTTCACTTACATTATCTATGTAGGATTTTACAAGTGCCTGACAGAAGCAACTCTAGTTGACATGGAGATTTAGAGAAAAGACATATTATTGGTAAATTAACTTTGCATTGTGTCAAATACAAATATATATTAGAACAAAATCTAAATAAAAACCTGATTACAAGTTCTTGTTGAGTAGTATCATAAACCATTATCAATGTTTAGACACATAAAATCCACTGTAATTCATTTCAATTTACAGAAATGTGTCCATCTGGAAATGAACTGACTCTAGGATGGAAGTGCAAATATTCTACATTTTGGAATTAACCCTCCTAACATAAATAACAATTTCTTAAAACATATTCACCCATGCAATTATCAGAACATTGCTTTCAATATCATATTTTTTAGACAAACTCTTCCCAGATCTTGGCTCTAACAGAACTTTTTCTTTTACTGACCATTAACATTAAACTCTGAAATAAGAACACTGCGGCATATTTATTAGATATGAAACAGGCACAAGAAGTTACTTTTGCTAAAAAGCACTGATTCCTCCCGTGGGGCCGCAAGGTAACTGAGCACAGGACGTGGCCTAATGTCTCACTCTATGTTTTTGTGTCTGCCTCCTTTACCCTTTTTTATTCATTTTGTTATTGTTGTTGTTGCTGTTGTTTGTTTGTTTGTTTGTTTGTTTGTTTTATGGGAGAGAGAATTAGAGTGCCAAGGCCTTAGCCACTGCAAATGAACTCCAGACACATGAACCACCTTGTGCACGTATGTCACTTTGTGCAGCAGGCTTACGTGAGTTCTGGAGAGTCAAACCTGGATCCTTAGGCTTCGCAGGCAAGCGCCTTAACCACTCCAGCCCTCTCTCCTTTACTTCAGTCACTGTCTTTAACCTTTCCACCAGTCACCTCACTTTACAGCAGGAATAGCAAAATCTCCCTGGACAGACCCCATCTCCCACCCCCCATAAAGTTAACCATCCCATGGGGTGAGATTGCAATTTAGCACAGAAGTGATGTCTCCTGAGCACAGCTTGTTCCTGTCAAGCAGAAAAGACTTCCCTGACTACCATGCGGGAGCACAGATGAGACACTGGTCAGTGATATGTACAGCAGGACTGATTAATTATGCAGGCCTCTTGTCCCTTGTCCCAATTCTTTCTCTATTTAAACATAAAGCTCATGTCCAGGACCCAGAGATGGACTTGGGGGTCACTGAACCCTTTTATTTGTTCCTCTTGTTAATGTGGCCACATTGAATAAATCTCTCTCTGCTTTTCATAACTTTCTATCTCTTTAATGTGTATTGGGAAAGGTCTCACAGAAACCAGGCTTTTGTCCTAAAACCTCTGGCTATACATATTATTTTAAAATCTCAGATCAGACATTTTATTTCCATTCATATTGAAAAAATAATAATTTCTTACTGTCTCTACACCTTCTTCACCATGTGGAATGTCTACTCTATCATTTTTAATTCTCATTAAGTTTGCCAGTTTTTCATACTTTATCCCTACTTTTCTATATTTCTTTCCCTGCCATTACACAAATTTATGTAAATGTTTTGATTCTCTTTTGCTGGTAGCTAGTCTTCTATGTGGCTAGGGAAAAAGCATAAATAAGAGCAAGGCCTACTTGGGGGTGCAGCTCAGAACAGTAAGACATTACTGAGTCGCTCACAGAGATGGGAAATGAAACAATGAACCCCGGAGCCCCTGGAGTCATCACAACATCTAATTCAATTCAGCATGTATTTGTCAGGCCCACTGTAAGCCAGGCACTATGCAAGGTGACAGATAAGCACAATCCAGAACAGGGCATGCGAGCCAGTCCCCCCTGAGCAAGGAACTGATCAGTGTTGAATAAGGCGTAGGCGTAATCCACAGCCCAGACAGTTCTCTCACTTCGCCAAAGATCACCTTCTTCCTTTTCACTCTTTCTGTTTGAGCTCACCAAGATCCATTACCAATCCTTACTGTCAAAAGGACGCCTGAGAGCATCTGCTTTAGATCCCACCTGAGGTCACTGTCTATAGATTTTCCTCGGCCTTCCTGGAGCCCACATTCCTCACCCCACAATGACGCTTCACCTTGACCTCCTCCAGTGCTGGGAAGTGACATCTGCCTGCAAAAGGCAGAAGACCCAAGTCAAATCCAACACAAGAATCTACTCACTGCAGACAGCAAGACACAGAGAGCTGGTCCTCAGCTATGGTCATTAGACCAAGGGGAAGAAGGCTCAGTGAGACCTACCCTATTGGAACAAACCAATCCATGCCCAAGCTACCATGTGCTGAAGTAAGCCATGTTAGAACACAGAGGAAAAGTGAAAAAAAAAATGCTGAGCAGGAGATGTCAGTGTTAGAAGCTACCCGTATTTCACCTCGGCTGAAGTAACTCTTGTAGCCTCCTATAGAAACAAACTGACATCTATATCCATCAAGTCACTGTGAGAACAGCCACAGAGTTAAGGCACAGACTTTGTTGTAACATTTCTTACTGAGCACTGTCAGAGTGAAAAGGGCTGTTTTTTGTTAGGCATGAGACTTCATCTGATTAGGATGGAGGAAGAAAAGTGGTGAAACCTGACCATTTCAAATGTCAGAGTATTCCCAAAGTGAAGCACGGTAGGGTGGTGGAGCTATCTGAAGAATACATTCTAGCCAGTCTTATCTGGGATTCCTTTCTCCTCCCAATACCCAGCACCAGATGGAAAGTTCTCCTTGATAGTTAATATTTTGATTTATAGCTCAATTTAGCAAAGTCCCAGGTTATAACAAATGACGATCCTTTGTTGGCCTGGATTCAAGGAATGAAGGAAGTCAAAGCAATCAAAAATCCAGCAGAGGAACTAGAGAGATAGCTCAATGGGAGCCTGACAACCCACATTCAATCTGCAGCACCCTCTTAAAAGCAGGCATAGGTGGGCATGCCTGTAACCCAAGGGCTGTGGAGACAGGAGAATTGCTGGGACTCACTGGTCACCCAGTCTTAACAAAACTGGCAACTTTCACCCTCCTCTGGCCTCTGCACACATATGCATAGAAGTGCACACACGTGTGCATACAACACCCACACACACCAAAAATCAATAAATAAAAACAATCTTCTAAAAACAGCAGAGCAGTGATTTTTCACTGATAGGAGAGGATCCCATAGATAGGGAAAGAGGCTCACAGATGGAGGACAGAAGTCTTTTTGGAGGCCAGGTTCACCTGTAAGCACAAGCCTTCAAACTCCAGAGGCCACTGCAGTCCTCGTGTTCATTCAGCTGTCCATTTGGTTAATGAAAAGTTAATGTTTCAGACTTTTCATGTCTGATTTGCAAATAAACCACCACTGACAACTCAAACCAGCCATTCCCCACTGTGATGTAATAATATTAACACTCACACACTTCCCAGTTTTCATAGAGCAATTTCAATGTTTTACCAAGTGTACTGAGTCATCTACCTACTCTGCAAGGAAATACTAAATTGCTTCCATTTCTTTGGAAGACACTGTTCTCCTTCTTCGTGGCCTAATCTTGGTGTTATTGTGTTATTAATCCTCCAACTGCTCAGTGCTATGTCTATCATCTGGGCTAACAAAGTTAGGGACCAGGATAATAAAACGTGAGAATGAGAAACCAGACTCCTTGTACCCTACCTGATGGTTTCAAAGCCCTGGTAGTGAGAGCTGTCTTTTTCTCCTGCTATTCATTAGCCCATATATAATGAAGCCCATATGCCCAGGCAGTGTAAGAACCAGACCCTGGGTCCTCCGTGGACTGTTCCCTGTGTAGCACAACTCTTGTTACAACAAAACTTTTTTTTTTTCTTAGCTTTCTTTATACTTGATCAAAAGGTAGAAAGATAGCTACATCAAATGTAATGTTCCCTGGCATTCCAGTAGCCATGAAAGGCCTGCCGTTTCTTTAAATGGTCCCCCAGCCCCATAAAAGGCATGACACTTCAAAGGGGAATGGGGAGAAGATTTATTTAAAACTACCAAAATAACCCAAGATGATGGATTTTATTTGCTTCAGAGTGAAAACATTGTGGGTTTCTGGACGAGCATGCATTCATTTGTGTAGCAGATGCGCACACCACACTCAGTGAATGGAGCAGAGCTCAAGATGAGACTGGAGGGGATGGTTTCATCTAGCTTAGAAGGAAATCTTATCTGAGAGACCATCTCATTTTTCTCATGTTGTCACAAGACAAATGTGGTTGTATATTCACTCAATTGTGGGAAATACCATTTAAGATACCTAACTTCTCCCACTCATTTTAGACAGGCAAAGTGTTCTAATCACAGTTAGTTCCACATCCGAGACTCGGTTCCACAGACATGGAGGGAGGGAATGTAGAAAGAAGGAAGAAACCATCTGCTCTGATGAATGCATCTGAATTTGTATGATGGCCTTGCTAGTGTCCCTTACTCCTCACACATGCAGCTGGCTCCTGAATGCACAATGTGAGGGAGTCACAATAAGGTGAAAGTCCTTCTTAAATAGCCCCTTTTCCAAGCAATCAAGGCAAAGCTGCTTGAATGTACTTCTATACATTTAATATATCCTTGAGCCCTATGAAGCAAGCAGTGCCAACCCACTAAATCCCCTTCCCATTTTCATTGGCTTTGCCAGCAAACACATAACCCACCACATCTCTCTTACCTGAAATCTTACTTCCCAAAGAACAATACTTGGCCATAAATGTCAACATCTATTTCCTTCTCTTGCAAAAGCATTTCTCTTGTCCTCACTCTAATCTTGCTTTTGTCACCGATGAGACTTAAGATCCAAAGAAAGGTCCCCAAACTGAGAAAATCACAATCTGACCAAGTAGGAGAAAACCAAGATGGATCTCCCATGCCCTTCTTTTCAACATATATTCACTGTGATTCTTTGCTAATCACAGGAATATAAGTAAAAAGTTGGTTTTCTTTTTACTGGGTACATCTGAGACAAGGTGATTTTTTTTTTAAGTGAAAAATCCAAGCATATGTAAGAGATGTTATCTTCACACTGAGCATCATAAAAGTACCGTGTAAGAGAATAGACTATAAGAAAGTATGGTTTTTTTTTTTTTTTTGACATTTTAACCTAAAGCAAACTTGGCATGCATGCAAATATAACAAAAACAAGAAAAAAGAAACATAAGAAGATGGCTTCCATGTCATTCTGAAAGCTTTCCTCTTGGGTCATTTAGGGGCACACGAAGACAAGATTAGGGAGGAGTCAGCATCTTCACTCTTAGAATCACCTTATGATTACAAAAACATTTCGTCTTTTGGTAGTGGGACGGATGGAACTCAGTGCCTTCTGTGTGTAAAACACGTGCTCTACCCACTGAGCTACAGCCCCAGCACACAGAAAAGCTTTTCTTTTCTTTTCTGTGGCCACTTTCACTTCCGTGAAATAGCAAGTATGTCAGCGTCCAGGGAGAAAGGCCCAGTAGCCACAGGCACTTCTGCCAGCTCCAAAGTCAAGGAGAGATGACTTAGTCAGCAAGGTGCTTGCTACATGAGCATGAGAACCCAAGTCCAGATCCCCAGAACCCACATAAAAGGTTGGGTGTGGTAGCCAGTGCCTGTGTTCCTAGCACTGAGTTCAGTAAAAGACTTTATCTCAAAAAATAAATAAATAAATAACGTGGACAGTGACTGCGCAACACACTAAAAGTCAACCTCTGGTCTGTACAGATACTCATACATACAGGCACCCACACACACACACACACACAACACACACACAATGCAAAGGGAAAAAATGGAAAGGACAGAAGCTCCATGCAGTTTTGATGTGATTTCTACATAATTTTTGAAAGCCACAAGGTTCCCTAGCAACCAAATGCTCATTTCAATGCTCCTTCCCAGCATTCCATCCCATCCTTTCATTAGCACAGTTTTGGATGGAAATATCAGTAGAAAGAAGGGGGCATGGGGCTGGAGACTTCGTAAGATAAACTTCAAACATAATTAGAATTATAAGTACTGAGTTTGGGTTTCAAAAACCTGCTAAATAATGATACAGATAAAAGATCAGGGGCTGGAGAGATTGCTCAGCGGTTAAGGCTCTCACTTGCAACCCTGGCACCCTGGATTGATTCCCCAGTACCCACGTAAAGTCAGATGCACAAAGTGGCGCATGCATCTGGAGTCCATTTGCAGTGGCGGGAGGCCCTGGTATACCCATGCTCTCTCTGACTCTCTATCTCTGTCTCCCTCTCTGTGTCAAATGAAAGAATAAAATAAAATAAATAAATAAAATTTTAAAGATCAGGAAATAAGTTTAATTTACAATTATAATTTGGGGAACATAGTTTCCCAAACAAACAAATCAACAAAAACAGTGTTAAAATTTGACAAGTTGGAGAAATGACCTGGAGTAGCTGAGAGGTATGGAAGTTCAGGCGAATCTTGGGGACATAACACTAGGGAAGGAGTCATATAAATCAAAGCAAAGGACATCCAAGCAGGTCTCCCACCTCCTGGTGAATTAAATTCGCTCAGGCCAACAAATCCATAAGTCAGAGGGTGGAAAGCAACTGCTTAGTGGATCTGAGAAGAATTAAGCTTAAAACTGACGCTGAAAATCCATTCAGATATCATGAAGAACTGCCCCGAGAGACACAGGGATTTTCCTCTATGAAATGTTAAGAAGTAGAAATGTGACCTTTCTGGGCCTCCCGTGAGTAATGGGACAGATTTGCTGATTCTTAGCAAAGAGAAATAGAGCAGAAGTTCTGTTGTTCTAGAACAGAAGTTGTGAACACGGCTTTGGGGCCAGACAGATGTGCTTTAAAATTCCATACTATTTCCTGTGTGACTTTGCACAAGTTGCTTACCCTCTCTGAGTGTCAGTTTATCTGTAAAATGAAACCGTATCCATTTCTTCACGGGGATGTTTTCCAGGTTACATGCAGCATCTGGAATATAACGCGTGCTCAGTAAAAGTTCCCTTCGAAGATCTGCACTTGCCAGACATGGTGGCACAAACCCGACAGCCTATAATCGCATAATCGCAGCAGCACTCGGGAAGTGGAAGCAGAAGGATCAGAAATGGCATGTCGGAGGCCAGCTGAGTTATATAAGACTCTGTCTCAAATTTTGTTTCTTTCAACTTAGTGCAAAAGTTCTCAAAACTCTACCTACAGCTGCACCTGATGATGGAACTTGTATGTATATGCTACATGTATGTGTTACACATATTTCCTGTTACTTGACTAACACCTACAAGTGAATTTTGTTTTCTTTTCAGCCTTTTCTATGACCAGTTAGAAAGTTATTGCCACTAAGAAAGAAACAAAAGGGAGGAATTTTTCTCAAGCTTAAATCGACCTGAGTTTGGCTTAGCCTCTCTGAGTCTGGATGTTTAGCTCCTGTTGTCTGATTGCTCTTTTACAATGAAATAACTACACCAATACATGTACAGTAGGCTTTAAACAAAACAAGAAGCATGAGTTCAAGACCACCCTGAGCCTACATAGTGAATTACAGGTCAGCCTGAGCTAGGGTGAGATCCTACCTCAAAAAAATAAAAATAAAAATAAATAAGAAGCAAATATGCATCTGTGTGCCCACCTACAGATCACCACGGCACACACCTCTGAAGTCTCATCCATGTTCCTTTCCAAGAGCCACCTGCCATCACCCTGAAATACCCACATCTCTTAGCACTTTAATTCTTGAACTTGACATCATTGTTCTGGCTCATGTTTCCTCTCAACATTGTGACTTCGAAAGCATAATGACTAGTGGGAAGACAAGATAGAAGAGTACTACATGGTGGTGCACTCACTTGTGAACTATTCTCACCACCATTTGTAGGAATGCACACTTCCTGTTCACTGTGCTGTCACAGGCACATGGGCCACTTCAATAGGCTGCTATGACTGGTGCTGCTCTGCGCATGCTCACATGGGTTAAGAGTTTCTCAAATTGCCGGGTGTGGTGGCGCACGCCTTTAATCCCAGCACTGGGGAGGCAGAGGTAGGAGGATCGCCGAGAGTTCGAGGCCACCCTGAGACTACATAGTTAATTCCAGGTCAGCCTGGACTAGAGTGAGACCCTACCTCGAAAAACCAAAAAAAAAAAGAGTTTCTCAAATGGAAGCTAACTCGATGTATATAAAAAATGGTCATAGTAGTATGGTAAAATGAAGTTACTGTCCCCAACCAGCCTTGTCTGCTCTATCCGGACATCGCTCCACTACCCTGATGGTTAAGGGACTTGGGTATTCCCAACTTCACTCCAAAACTCACTGTACCAATTTGAATGTCATCAGCAATGTATGCATGGTCCTGCTTCTTGTCCTTGCCCAACAATAGATATTGACAGATTTGCCAAGCATGAGATGGTATCACATCACGAATGGTTTTAATATTAAAATATATTATACAGTCACTGTGAGTAAAACAATAGGGTACTGGGGCATGAAGGGACAGAGATGAACAGAAAATACAGAAACGCAGCTGATTACTTAGGGAAATTAATTCTATAATTGGGGCATATCTAAAATCAATGGACGAAAAAATGGAGTTTTCAAGCAGAAGTTTACAATGCCCAGATCACCGTGTAGAAAAAGGAGGAAATTGGATGCAGTCCCCATACCAACCAAGACAAATTCACATTGAAATGTTAATGAGAAAAGCACACAAATACTGAAAGAAAATAAAAGTGACAACCCTATGTCTAAGCTCTCCAAAATGGCAGCCACCATTCACATGTGGCTCCTGAGCCCTTACAATGTGGATAGTGTGCATGAGGAACTGAATGTCATTTTATTTACTTTTAACAACTGAAAATGCAATTCAAAAATGAAAACTCAAAGCCGGGCGTGGTGGCGCACGCCTTTAATCCCAGCACTCGGGAGGCAGAGGTAGGAGGATCGCTGAGAGTTCGAGGCCACCCTAAGACTACATAGTTAATTCCAGGTCAGCCTGGACTAGAGTGAAACTCTACCTCGAAAAACAAAACAAAACAAAACAAAACAAAAAATGAAAACTCAGTTCAGTTTTGTAAAATGTTCAGGAAGACTTGTAACAACTTGCTTTTGGGAAGTTACTTTTAAAAAAAAAAAAAACATTTTATTTATTTAAAAAATATTTTATTTATTTATTTATATGCAGAGAGAGACAGAGAGAAGAGAAAGAGAGAGAAAGAATGGGCATGCCAGGACCTCCAGCCACTGCAAATGAACTCCACGAACCACTTTGTGCATCTGGATTTACATTGGTACTGGGGAATTGAGCACTGGTCATTAGGCTTTACAGTCAGGTGCCTTATTAACCAATGAGCACAACTATAAACCTATGAAATCTAAAAAACAAATCAAATATTTACAATAGACGTTTAGTGACCAAATTGAAACGTGTTGAAAGTTAAAACACACAAATTCTTCAAAATTTAGTATGGGGGATGGTATGAGTATGATGAAAGTACATTATAGCCATTTCTAAAATTATAATGAAGTATTATTTCATATAATTAATATATACTAATACAAATTTGAATCTCAATAACTTTTAAATACTGACTGTGGTGGTTTGATTCAGGTGTCCCCCATAAACTTTAGGTGTCCTGAATACTAGGCTCCCAGCTGATGGAGATTTGGGAATTAACACCTCTTGGAGGCGGTGTATTGTTGGGGGTGGGCTTATGGGTTTTATAGCCGGTTTCCCCTCGCCAGTGTTTGGCACACTCTTCTGTTCCTGGTGTCCACCTTATGTTGGCCAAGGGGTGATGTCCACCCTCTGCTCATGTCATCGTTTTCCCTGCCATCATGGAGCTTCCCCCTTGAGCCTATAAGCCAAAATAAATCTCTTTTTGTACCACAAGCTGCTCTTGGTCGGGTGATTTCTGCCAGCAATGCGAACCTGACTACAACAGTAATGTTGGTACCGAGAAGTGGTGTCATTTGCTGCTAGACACCTGACTGTGTGGCTTTGGCCTTTTGGAGCTGATTTTCAAGAGGAATGTGGATGAATTTGAAACCTTGACCTAAGAGACGCCTTGCAGTGCTGTAAGTACAGCTTGATGGACTATTCTGGTCAGAGTTGAAAGACCTGAATACAGTAAGAACTACGGACTGTGAGGTTTGATTTATGAGGGTGAGAAAGAGCTTTGCCTCGACTAGGCTAGCAGTTTGTATGAGAAGTTTGCTGTTATGTCCATGTCCTGAGAATCTGTGCAGGGTTGCTTTGCGTAGCAATGAACTGGTGTGAGCAGAGGGATATGGCACAGAAAAAATGAAATCTTTGGGTGAACTTCTGCCCATTCAGCTGCAATTGAGAGATTACAACCTTTGAGACTGGGCCAGCTGACCTGCACTGGGACAACAGGAAGAATATAGATGCTTTTGAAGGGGCCTGAGTGCTCAAGGAGTGTCCTGTTCTTCAAAGTCTGCTTTATTCCCCCCTGGATTAACAAATTGGCACCCTACCTGGTATTGTGGAGAATAAGAAATGCAGGTAAGAGAGGGTCATTGAGTTTGCAACACAGTCTCGTGTTTTGGAAATGGCCATGGGCAGGGTGAAGCAGGTTTGCTGGATGCCTGCATGAAGACCCCATGGGGCCATGAGGATGAACCATGGGTTGCAGTGGAGACCCAGTGGACATGCTGGATGAAGTTTTCCAAGACTGTGAGTAGCCTAGCTGGAGGGGAGGAATTGGAACTCCAGAGACGTGTTTCTGGTTAGAATTATTGGACTTGGAGACTTGTCACTGGCTAGAGTTAGTTGTTGAACTTGAAGCTACAGAGTTTGATGTTTGCCCTGTTTAAATCATGTATTGGTTGAATATTTCTTTGTTATGCCCAATACAATCTTCTGCAGTGTGAGTGTTTATTCTGTGCCATTATGGGTTTTTTGGGTGTTTATGGCTCAGTTAAAAAGCCTTGGATTATGGGGATGTCTGAACATCATTAGGATTGATAAAAATTATGAGGACTCTTAAAGTTGCACTGAATGCATTGTATTTTATATCATGTATGGATATCAGTTGATGGGGGCCAGTGGAGGAATGTGGATAACTTAGATGTTCTGAATGCTAGTCTCCCCAGTTGATGGCAATTGTAAATTAAAGCCTCCTGGAGGCAGAGTATTGTTGGGGGCAGGCTTATGGGTTTTATAGCCGGTTTCCCCTTGCCAGTGTTTCGCACCCTCTCTTGTTCCTGCTGTCCACTTGATATTGGCCAGGGGGTAATGTCCACCCTTTGCTCATGCCATCATAGTCCCTGCCATCATGGAGCTTTCCCCTCGAGCCTGTAAGCCAAAAAACCTCTTTTTACCCCACAAGCTACACTTGGTTGGGTGATTTCTACCAGCAATGTGAACCTGACTGCAACACTGACTAATTATTGAAATAAAATTTGGATACCTTTGGTTAAATTAAAAGTATTATTAAAATTAGCTTCACCTGTTTGATGTAGCTACTAACAGTAACACATATGGTTTATACAATACTATTGCTCTAGAACCTGGAAGTAAGGACTTTTTTCAAATCATAACAATTCCAAGAGGCAATAAAAAAAGACAAAGGAAATAATTTATATTATGTATACTTCAATCAGAATAAAAGGACAAATAATAAACTGAAAAAGTTCATACTATCCCTAGTACAACATAAAGATTGAAAAATGCACCAAAAAAACATGAAGGAATGATTCATGGGAAAACAAGCAAGCGATCCAAAAATCTAATAAAAATGGCTCAAACCAGCTTGTTCTAAGGGACATATGAGTTAAGTGACACAAGATAAGTCTGAAATTTCTTGTTAAGGGAGCCTGGTGTATGGTGGCGCACGCCTTTAATCCCAGCACTTGGGAGGCAGAGGTAGGAGGATCGCCATGAGTTCAAGGCTGCCCTGAGACTACATAGTGACTTCCAGGTCAGCCTGAATTAGAATGAGACCCTACCTTGAAAAACCAAAAAAAAAAAAAAAAAAGGTTTGTCAGACAGATTCAACAATTTGAAGGGTATCCCACTGGCCAAACAATATGACCTTCAGAATAAATAAGCACCTGAAGGCTGAGTCGGGAATACTATAGGTAGAGGCCAGCCTGGGCTATACAGCAAGACTCTCAAAAAAAAAAAAAAAATCAAATCAAAATAAGGTGTGTAAACGCAAGTTGCATTAACATCAATGTGTTCATAATGATGTGTACACAAACAAATATACCAAAACAGGGATGGAGAGATGGCTCAGTGGTTAAGGTGCTTGCCTGCAAAGCCTAAGGACCAGAGTTCAATCCCCCAGTACTCAACACCAGATGCACAAGGTGGTGCATGTATCTGGAGTTTGTTTGCAGTGACAGGAAACCCTGGTATACCTATACTCTCTCTGGGTCTGCCTCTTCCTATTTCTCTTTCTCTCTGTCAAATAAATAAAATAAAATAAAAAATACCAAGATTCTTTACTGGTCTTGTATGGAAAATACTAGAATATTAAGCCACATTCTGAATATTGGTTAAAACAGAAGGAAGAAAACTAAGCATTAATTAGCCTTCAGAAACATATACCTTAAGATGACCAAATGGCTGATGTGGTTAAGTTCAAGCTAGCAAGTGCAAATTGAAAAAGAAAGAAAGAAAGAAACCATTTTGCAACCTTTATTGAATGACAGATGACCGTGACCTTGTTGAATTGAAGGGCCTAGGAAATTCTGTTAGGGAAGGACCAGCTTTACGGTGGAGCCAGAACCAGATTCTACTCTCAGCACCACTTATTACCCACAAGACTTTGGTCAAGGTCTTTTGTCTTAACTTCCTCAGGAAGAAACCAGGTCCTGTGTGACCCCTGTTGGGATGGGATGAGAAGTACACCACACTTCTGTGAAGTATCTGGTCAAGATTCCAGTCTAGAACAAAGAACCAGGTTGCAAGAAATAGAGATACAATCAACCCAGAATGCAGGGGACCTTACAAAACAAACTGCTATCTCTTCAACAAATAACCTCTAGGGAAGAAACAGGGTAGGGGAATGTAAGGAAAAATAATAAAGAGAGATGCATTTATTGGGGATAGAAATTCCTCACATTCTGAATGACACAAAGTAATATTTAAAAAAAAAAACTGAGACAATCAAGTGAATCTGCTCTCTGCCTGGATATGGAGGAGTTATTGTTTAAAATGTTTACGCATGATAATAGTATGGTTATATCAAAAGAAAAAAATGGTCCTTATCCTTTAAAAAGATACCTAGAAGGTACAGAGAAAAATAAACAGTTACCAAACCAGTTAGTCTCTGAATATTTTTGGAAATCTGTAATTTAGGCCAGATGACTCCTGTATAGCTTTTAACAGACCAAATTCCTCTATTTCTAAATGCTTCTATGACTTCTCAATGTTGAGGAAAACAAATAATTTATTGTCCAACCTGAGACCTTTCTTAGGGCAATGGGGTACATTTATTAACAATGTCAGGCAGTGAGAATAAACCAAGACTGTCCCCAGGGTGTCTTGTCAGCCTATCTCCCAACTCTGGAGCTTGCTTATCTGAGCTCCCAAAGCACTTCTGTCTGCTCCCCACAGATCATGTGCTCACATGCAATTCCCCTGCTTGTCTGACAAGTGCACAAAAGCAGGGCCAGGCCTTGTTATCTCTGTATCTCCAGCATCTCTCCAGTGCCAGGCACTGGGATGACACAAAGCATCATCAACAAAAGCAAATGTTTGTTCAATAAATTATTGGAGCAAATAAGAAAGATTAGATGCCTAACCTTGTCCAACAACAACAACAAAAAAAATTAATTCCCATTATCTTTCTCAGTCCAGACTATAAGTCCTCATTTGGTTAAGTAGAGTTTTCAATGGGAGCAGTTTTCATAGACAAAATCCAAGCTTCTGATCAATGACTAGCTGTCAATCAACCCAAAATTACAAACACAAGCAACTCCTCGTGCCCAGTGGGCAGGACAGAAAAGCTTACATTTAGCTGGGGCCAAGAATGTACATTAATGACAGGCTGGAGATGTAGCTCAATGGTATGGTGCCTGCCTGCCACGTGTGAGGTTCTGGGTTTGATTCTCAACCCTGACAAAAAAAGAGTAACTGATTAAAAAAATCAGAACTAATAACAAAATAAACATAAAATAAGTGTTGCAGGAGTTCATGGAAAGCCAGGGAGAAACTACTCTTAAGCAGACAAAAAGGCTCCTTGGAGGAGGGAAGGTTTGAACTGAGACTTAAGAAAGGGGCTTCCCTCTCAAGAGAAGTAGGGAGAGAGACCGTGGCAGGAGGGAGACTATCCCAGGGCAAGGCAGGCAGGGTTAGGGAAACCACCAAGGCAAGCAGATTTGTTTTGGGATATTCACCAAATATTAAGCAACTCAAGAGAGGTTTCCAGACTGCAGAATCCCTCATCAAAATAGTGTATGAGGTATATGTTGTTCATTCCTTTATGACGTTTTAATTAAAGAAACTGTTAAAAAAATTATCTTAGGAAAATTGCTTTTGGCAGAACTTTCAGATGGAACCGAACTTGGCCTTTGGCAGGAAGAAACGGCCTGCCATCTTGCAAAGCTCTCTGCAACGCCTGCCTGAAAACACCTCACTCTACTCAGAGCCTGCCGGACTTCTCACAAATCCAAGGCCTCTACCACGCTGGCAACATACGAATGTAGACTTTGGTGTCTGCTCTGGGGCTCAGGGAGAAGCCGCCAGTAGCGGCTGTGAGGCACAGGGCGACTCTTCAATTGTTACTGACAGGCCACTTCACTTTGCACTGCCCTCTGGGAAGGCTATCTACAATACACACTGGGAAAAACTACCCGCTTCCCAGGGCGCGTTCCCTCCCTATCTCTGAGAGGAAAAGCCCTAATGTCATCAAGAAAGGTAGAATATTTCCTAACACATGGTTCAACAATGAACTAGAACTACTGCACTATCTGTCACAATCAAATAGAAGAGATCTTTCACAGAAGGAATTGTTACTCAAAAACTCATCTTCTCCTCACTCTGCTGTAAGCACCTTCTTCCAAAAGCCCTAGAGGGCTCCTTTGGGATCTTGCATTATTAGTGCTAGAGGTAGTTTTGAAATGAAGTTTTCCAAGAGAGCCAATCCACATTTCATAGGTACTGAACCAATGGGATGTGTTTCTTTTGTTTTTGCCTTTGCTTTCTTGGGGTGCTGTGAATTGAACACAGAGCCTCACACGTGTGAGGCAATCACTACCACTGAGCTACATAATGTTTTCACAATTGTAGTCCTCCTCAGTCCACAATTTGTTCCACCCACTAACCTCGCTGATGAGGTCGACACAGGCTGCACACTTACAGAGGAAACCAATCGTGTTTTGTCGCTGCTAAAGAGCCTGTGCTGCGTAAGCATGTCCTGTGAGCTTATGACATTCTCAAGGAAAGCAGTAAAACCAGAACCAATGGGGGGTGTTGGTTCAAGTTAAAGTAATAGTTCTGGAAGGAGAAAAGGCAATGAAGTTGAAACTAAATAAACTATTCTGCTTCTGTGATTAGCAAGTAGAATCGTTGTGTAATAAAGCCTCTGAGTTTATTATGAAAAGTTTTATTACAAAAAGTTATAAAACGCTTTCCAAGATTTGTTGTCTAAATCTTTAACAATAATCATCAAGATACTTTCTCTCTCTACTATGTATCAGAGGATATAATCACTAAGCGAAGCAAAGAAGCAAAGAACTTCAGTTATTATTAAGTGGCTGAGGAGGTTCATGGAGGCAATAACACAGTAGAGAGGAAGCAGAAGTCAAAAGCAAGGGAGAAAGCTCTCGGAACCTGGAGGAGCTATCATTCTCTCTGTCCTATGTGACTGTCAATTCATGAATGCTATTGGCACATCTGCCAAAATGGCAGGAGTCTGCGAACCAGGCAGAGGCAGGTATGCGCTGGAAGAGCTAAGGTTTGACGGAGACAAGAGAGTTGGAGGAACAGGGACAAAATGTGCGGTAAAGTAAGACAAGTCACAGGGGCCCTGAGAGGGCAGAAGGAAGAAGCCTGGCTCCTGCTTGCCTCTGAGCATAAGTCTACAGTTGGGCAGGCTTGTGGGAGGAGTCAAGAGAAAGTGGCTCCAGGGGTGTAGTTAAAATCCTGGGATGGCTCATCCACACACACAAACCCCACTTCTTGTAGGCAAAAGTATAGTGCTGGGTAGGAAGCTGGAGGGGCTAACAAATGAAAATCTGTAGATGGAAAAGCTTCAGGAAGGACAGGAAGGTTGAAGGAGATATTTGGCAGTGGACCAAGAGGTAAGAAACGCCAGCACAAGACAGAAAGAGATGGCCACAGGCAGCAAAGAGTTGCTAAAAGTAGCAAATGTGAATCTAATAAATCAAGACTTGGGGATACTAGAGCTTTCCCAGGACCCCTCCACCAGGAGAGATCCCAGCATGGAAACCAATGATTGCTATAGCTGCAGCCGAATGTCAAAGGAGACAAGGGACATGAAAGGACTTTGAAAACCACAGGACACACTAACAATAGAGGGTATTATTATTCATGAGCCACTCAGACAAATAAGATGAAGATCACAGAAGAAAAGATGGATTTGTCAAATATGGAAATTATGTGTATTCCAAATTAAGATGCCCCTCACCAGGAACTGCAGTTACCTGACAGTGCATCCTGTTTGCTATGTTTATTTTCCTGTCAAGCATATTTCAGAAATTTCCCACCTGAGGCAGAACACAGAATTCTTAATAAACTATCTCCCAGATTCAAACTTCTGTCCACATCTAATGTATTTCTCCAAGGTTTTGACACGTTACAGATCTTAACTAATTAGGTTAATTCCTTCAATTTGATCCCCCATTAAGCAATTTCCAAGTGCAAGGTATTATGCCATGCCAACTTTGATGGGGGCTGTTGAGATAAGCAAGACAGCTCTGTCTTCTGGTAGCATGGCCCATTCAGCTTCTGTGAGTTTCCATTCAGATTGGGGAAGCTGCACGCCCTTTCACAAGTGTAGGCACAGAACAAACTACAACCTAGGAAATACACTCTCTAGCAACATACTTAAATAAGAAAGTAAGGGATCTCTTAATACCTAGTGACTGCAGACACTGTTTCAAGTTCATTTCCATGTTTATATCTTAGCCCAGCTTGCGTCCACGCACTCTTGTCATAATTGCATAACCACAGCATGTCATGTTGTTTCTTGTTGCAACTGTAACTTGTAAAACTCAAACTTTAGGGCTGAGATACTCAAGCTAAATAATTGCCTACTTTAGGAATATGTACATGTATAATTTACATGCCACTTCAGATAAGCTCTTGAGTTATGATCTCTAAAAGTCACAACTGTCATCAGGGTTTTTTTTGTTGTTGTTTTGTTTTTTTGTTTTGTTTTGTTTGATTTTGTTTTTCAAGGTAGAGTCTCACTCTAGTCCAGGCTGACCTGAAATTCACTATGTAGTCTCAGGGTGGCCCTGAACTCATGGCAATCCTCCTCTGCCTCTGCTCGGGAGTGCTGGGATTAAAGGCGTGCACCACCACGCCCAACTTGTCATCTGTTTTTAAAATGCAGTTTCACTGTTTCAAGTCCTCCTGCATACAAGCCCGCTCCCTGGTTCGGGCTTTTTGTTTGTTTGTTGCAGTTTTCAGAACAGTATTTTATACTGTCTATTGTGATCTGCTTTTCATACTTTATCAAGAACCTGTTTAAAGACAGCTTACTCCCCCCCCCATACAACAGTGTGAAGGACCAAGAGTGGCCAAAAATGCACTTGCTAAAAGCATATTAATAACAAAAATATCAGTTAAGTTGAAAAGGGAAAGATCAACAAAATATCTAATTATGTACTTGTACCATTTCCCAGAACCCTCCACTGCTTCATAACAACCATTTCTAAAATGGCATTTTTAAAGAGATGTACATTTTCATGAAACTAAGTAAACCCTTCAATATCTGAGTGAATTTGTATTTGCTGGTTGTAAGTTGTTTTACATAGTCAACATGTTTCTGAAAAGTGGAAGGCAAGTCAACTCTTTCACATAAACTTGCATTGTAAGACCAGACCTGCCTACCACCTTCCCCCTCTTTTGCTAATCAGCACTAGGGGCTGCTTAGTGGGCTTGCTGGAACACCCCAGTCCATCCACGTGCACAGCCTCAACCTCACAACTCTCTGATGAGTTTGGATTTCATCCCACTCAGGGGGAGGTCCATAATTAGACAGTTTAAACCACATAAAACAAGCAGTGCCCACAGTCTGAGATGTCGGCAAAACAGCAGGAAGGAAAATATATACATGAAACACAAAGCAATGCCATCTCCCCCTTCCTTTCTCCTCCAATCCAAAAAGCTAGAGAATAACAAAGTATTGTCCTCTATGACAATGAGGTCTGAACAATTTCTGTTAACTGGCCTTCTCCTTTCACAGTATCCCTCCACAATTATTGTCAGATTCTCTGCTTTGGACTCTCCTTGAAGTACAGCCAAGGGAAAATGAAAGATAGAGAAGCTCATGACCCTTGCATTTAAGTGTGCCTGCCACAAAAGGTACTTCATAGGCTGCAAGTCATACTGATAAGTTCAAACAAAGCCTGTAATACTTAGTACACTTAGGACCCTCTTTGAGTGTATCTCCTGACTCCCGGGAGGCACAGGGGCATGCCTTGTTCTAGCCTTCCTGTCTGTGTCTCTTTGTCTGATCAAGAGTATCCAGTAGAGGGCTGGAGAGATGGCTTAGCTTGTTTAGGGGCTTGCCTGAAAAGCCAAAGGACCCAGGTCCCTAGCCTCAGGACCCACATAAGCCAGATGGCAAGATGACTTTTGCATCTGGAGTTTGTTTGCAGTGGCTGAAGGCCTTGGTGTGCCTATTCTCTATCTGCACCCCTCCCCCCCAAATAAATAAATAAATAAATAAATAAATAAATAAATAAATAAATAAAAACTTTAAGAGTATCCAGTAGAAGCAGCCAACAAAGAGGCTGGAGCAAGCCATACAGATGCAACACAGAACACGTGCTCATTCCCAAATTCAGCACAGTGCAACCTGAACATAGTACAATGATGCCAACCATCTTCCTCCCTCACCGCCCCAAGTGGCAAACTCAAATCACTCACCACACTGATAGAACCAGTGGCTGGGCAAGTTCTTGATTCATACTTGGTGATTCTTCAAGAAGTTAAACACCACTTTAAATGATGGCTTATCGATGGGCTCCCAGAAATCCATGTGAAATGTTTAAGGGAAATTTGCTGAAGCAAAGATAAACTAGTAGCCAAGAAAACAAAGCCACCAGTTCTGTCAACCAGAATGAATTGCTTCAGGGAGCCAGAGTCCTTCTGGGAGAAACTTTTCCAAGTGAAGGATGTGGGTCCTCTCTACCACCAAAAATGTTCTGGGGGTAGGGGGATTACTTGAACCACCTAAGAGCTAGCTAACAGAGGTACCTCCTCCGACATGCTCCCATTCAAGGGCCCTGTGCACTTGTCTTGTTGCTTTCCTAAAGGCCTCTAGGGCTGTTCCCTGACCCCAGTTTACAAGCAGAAAACATGAAGGGAGATTTCATTTCAATGCTGAGTTTGTGATCTATGGAGTGCTAGTCCCAGCACAGGTTTAAGGCCTATAAATACACTCAGTTTTTCTTCACCCTTGGCACTTGCTACCTTGTCAGTAGCAAAACAAAAATAGGTGATGGAGTCCAGATTAATTTTCAAGCCTGATCAACTGTATTTCCAAACAGCTAACCCCAAACATGTTCAAGTGGTTGTATAACCCAGTCTCAGAGGTATGAATAAGGGGAGAAAACCCCCAAATTCAGTATTTTGGACTGAAAAGGTTCTTCAGAAAATATCACCTTCTTCCCTCATAGGAGCTGAAGTAAGTCCAGGCCCACTCTACCTATGTTGGTCTTATCCCGGCACATGCCAGGTCTACCAAACTCAAAGGTTATTCTCATTAGGTGAAAAGTGTGGCTATCCCCTGGAATTGGGAGGTGTTCGTTCCATCTGTCTAAGTCATGAGCATCTCATTTCCCTGAAAAAAGCAAAAAAGCACTCCGTGGAATCTATGGTGAGACAGCCCCTTCCAGTGTCTGAGTCATTAAATGTCTTCAGAGAGGTTCTGGTTGATCGGGGTGTATCACTCTTAAGAGTTGCTCCAATAACTGAACTTATGGCTGTCTTCCAGCCACGCAAAGCCTAAGCTCTATTTAAAAACAATTCTCCTAACCCACATGCGATGAAGGCATCCCATAGGTTGTCAACTTCCTATTGGAAACAACCACTTCCCTCTTAAACCCGTGCCATCTCTCAAGAATAATGCGATGTTCGTGTGGGTATATTTTTATCTCTGGCCACGCAACTCTTGGAGCAAAGGCACCCCCAGATTTATCAACACGCTTGAGCCATTCAGAGCTTTGAACAGAGGAATGAATGGGTGATGAGACACACACACACACACACACACAGAGAGAGAGAGAGAGAGAGAGAGAGAGCCCTTCAGCACAGGGGCTGCTTCCACACCAACAGTAAGTGAGGATAAACAAGAATCCCTCTCTGGAGGGAGGGGGGCAGGGTAGATGATAGAGAAGGACATTAGCCAGCAGACCAAAGGCAGCCGCCGCCGCACTTCTCCAACTGCCTGCAGTGGGGGAAGAGCTGTGCTCCTGCACAATAACCAAGCACCCTGGGCTGCCTCGCATGGGCACGACTAACAAATACACCGAGGAAGGCACGCAGATGCACACAAACGAGCCACCCCGAAAAGGTCAGAACTTCAGAAATCCCGGGGATCACACCACCCGCATAAACACATCCATCCGTGGCCGCGAGGAAAGGGACTTGGAGACTTGAGCAAAAAAAAAAAAAAAAAAAGATTTTCTTCTTTCCAGGTCTGGCTGGCAAAGTAGAGTGGTTACGGGCAAAGCTCAGAGAGCGAGCAGGAAGGCTGAGCGAGGCGCGGGGTGCGGGAGGGAAGAAGGGAGGGGTGTCTCACACCAGCCACCCAGGCCTCGATGTGACGAAAGTCGTCAGCAGCCCCAACCGCATCCCAACCTCTCCACCCCGTCAGAGTCCTCCCCGCAGCTCCCCCACCCCAGCTTCGGGTCCCTTGCAGCGGCCCCACCGGCCCCGCAGCAGCAGCAGCCCGGACACAGCGCCGCCAGGGCCACTGCTGGCTCGCATCCCTTCCGCGCGGCGACACCCCGCAGGCCTCCATCCCTACCCACCCGGGATGCCCGGGGCGCCAAGCCGGCCCGGTGCGTGTGTGTATTGCGGGGGGTGGCTCTGGGCTTGGTGGCATCTCCCCAGCTTACCTTGGGCGCTCGCGGCGGGGGGGGGCTGAAGGTGGCCAGCCTCCCGCCCCCCACCCCTCGCCTGCCGGCTCTTCTCTTCCTCCCTCCTCTTCTTCCTCCTCCTCCCCACGGTGTGTCCGGGGCTCCCTCTCCTCCCCGCGGCTTGAAGTAAAAGCAGAAAGCCCCCGAGCCCGGCCCGCGTGCGTGCGTGCGTGCGGGAGGCGGCGGTGGCGGTGGCGGCGGCGCGCGGCCAGCTCTCCAGTCCCCGATCGCGGAGCGCGGCGCGCTGCTCGCCAACTAAAGTGTGAAAGAAGCGGTGGCCGCCGCGGCCGCGGCGCGGAGCGTCCCCCCGGGAGTGGGCAGGGATCTAGTGAGCGAGCGAGGGAGGGAGGAGGGAGGGGACCTCCGCGCCCAGTCACTCACTCGAGGGGCGGGGGCAGCCAGACACTCCCCCACCTCCAGTCCCCTCCCAGCTTGCGCTCGGCTCCCGCGCGCGCCCTGATCCCCACCCCGGAGGAGGGGCCTGCGGTAGACGCCCGGGCGCGGCGCACCGAGGACCCCCGGGGCTTGGGTGCGTCGGGCTGTCCAGGCTGCGGGGAGGGCGTGTGCGCGCGCGTGTGTGCGTGTGCTGCATTCAGGGAGGGCGAGCTCTGTGTGTGTGTGTGTGTGTGTGTGTGTGTGTGTGTGTGTGTGTGTGTGTGTGTGTTGCAGGGAGAGCGGTGTGTGTGTATGTATGTGCTGCTGGGAAGGCGGTGTGTGTATGTGTGTGTGTGTGTGTGTGTGTGTACGCGCCTGTGCTGCAGGGAGGGCGGTGTGTGCGTATGCACGCGTGTGTGCTGCAGGAGGGTGGTGTGAGTGTATATGTGTGCTGCAAGGAGGGCGGTGTGTGTGCACGCGCGTGTGCTGCAGGGTGGGTGGTGTGTGTGTGTGCGCGCGCGTGCGTCCGTGTTGTTGGCGGGTCCGTGGGAGGGGAGACCCCCGACAGTACAGTATGGCTGTGTCCTGTCTAGCCTTCCTGGGCCTGTCACTCGCTCGGTGGGTAGCGTGGGAGCCCAGGAGGATGCCCGCGAGACGAAGAGGGAGGGGGCAGCTCTGGGAGAGATCTGGGCAGGCCGAGGGGGCTGTGCCGTCTGGAAAGGGACCAAGGAGGACTGAGCGGCCTCGCCCTGTCCCTCCCAAGCCAGGCTGGATGGAAGGGGTTGGAGGGGCGGGGGAAGTAGCCACGAAACTCGCCTCCCTTCCTAGGAGCTGCGGCATCTGCAAGATGAATGGAACATTGGCCACTCGGTGGAAGCAGTTGCTGGGAGGAAAGATGTGGGCGCCCTGCGTGTTCTCTCCACCCTCCGTAAGGGAAGAGCTGGAGGTTTGAAGCCACCCCTGCTGGAAGTTGGGGCGGGGGGGGGTGTCTAGAAAGATCGTCCAGTATTTCAGCCTTCCAGTTCTTTGTGGACCCTCCTAGGTCAATCAATTTCCTTCCCTTCAGAAAAGCAGTTTTTTTGTCTCCTCATCTTCAGCATACTGGGTGTTTCATGCACACTGAATTGATCTTCGTGCACTGATAGCCCTGGGATGTCTTTTGTGCTGCTTCCCCGCGCTTCGCTGCCCCTTCATTGCCTTAGACACGAGAGGAATGTCAGACTGGCAGAGAAAGGACACCCAAGAAACAATGGGGGCAATAGATAGTCTCCAGGCCTCAAGGATTACTCACGCAACAGAACTGCGTCCCACATTTGGCCAAGACGAAGTTGAAAGATGAAAAAAGAAAGAGAATTGTGACTGTGGTGAAACCCTTCACTGAAAAGCAAATATATAGCTCAGTTTAATAAAATGACTTAAGGGTTGGAGAGATGGCTTAGCAGTTAAGGCGTTCGCCTACAAAGCCAAAGGATCCTGGTTCCACTCTCCAGGACCCACAGTAAGCCAGATGCACAAGGGGGCGCATGCATCTGCAGTTCCTTTGCAGTGGCTGGAGGCCCTGGTGCACCCATTCTCCCTCTCCTCTCTCTCTCTCTCTCTCTCAAATAAATAAAATATTAAAAAATAAAATGAGTTAATAACCACCCACTGATGTCTAGCAAATCAGCTTTTTCTGAAAAATGTTTTTTTCTACCCTCTTTTCAACTTCAAAGTCTATAATTACATTGTTCATTAAACTTGAATTGTTTTCTTTTAAAATTAACCATATTTTGCTTTATTTTCCTCTTCATAACCTGGATTTGTCCTCTGGAAAGGAGTGGAAAGGAAAAAATAGTAAACAAACTGGCATTTCCATTAAAGGGCTGCTCGTCACCACCAACTATCAAAGGTGTTTTCATAATTTTCATCAGCCTTTCTTTCCTCATCTGTAAAATGGAATTGATACTAGTAGTCCCTCCACAAGCTTGTGGTGTAGCAAGAGGAAAATAAAATAAGCTGCAATGCAAGTAATGCATTTTGCATGTGCCTAAGACATGGTAAGAAGAGATTAGAGAGCAATGATTATGTCTGATATATTTTAAACCCAAACTTGGCATGCTTCTTTTATCTGTAGGTTCCTTCTTAATGGCTGGGGGGAGATTATCACTGAATCTCTTTAAATGTAGTCAGCACTTTCGGTGAAATGTTTAGGTCATATCCAAAAGCTACTTCTCTGATCAAATGAAATGCAAAAACTGCACACTCGTTCATGTGTGTGTGCATGTCTGTGTATGTGTGTGTGCATGTCTGTGTATGTGTGTATACATAAAGGAATCATGGAGGACCAAAAGCTCTGTTTTCCCCTCCTCTTTTCTTCCTTCATTTGCACACACCTTGGATGGACAAAGCTTTGTAATGTTGATCTAGTTTGCACTTTCTTCCAGTCTCAAACAGTGGTTGGCACTGGCAATTTCCTGAGGGTGAGGGTCTGTGGTCACTCTGATATCAGAAGTAATATCAGTACATAGAAAACACATGTCATCTATGTGTAGATGAAAGCCCGCCCATTCTGTGAGCTGTTAGAGCTGTTTTGTTAATTATTCAAGTGTGTGTTCATTGTGATTTTGTGAGGGGGTGGAGTTTCTGCACATGTATGTGTGTGTGGTGTATGTGTCTATGTGTGTGTATATATTCACATGTGTAAGGCACATGTGTGCATGTGAGTGTGCACCTTTGTGCGTTTGTGTAAAGACCAGAAATTGATGTCCAGTGTCTTCTTGATTACTCTCCACTTTATTTACTGAGGCAGGATCTCTCATTTGAACTCAGAGCTTGACAAATCAGCTAGTCTAGCTAGCCAGCTTGCACAGGGATCCCTATCTCCACTTCCTGAGCACTGAGATTAAGGAGTGATTATATAGGTACTGGGGATCTCAACCCTGGTCCTTACACTTGCACAGTAAGCACGCTATTCGTGGAACCAATTTTCTAGGCTTTTCTTGTTTTGTCCTGGTTTTAGACACTGGGTCTCATGTAACCCAACCTGGTCTCAAACTTGCTACATGGTCTAGTCTGGCCTTTGACTTCCTAATTTTCCAGCCTCCTCCCCACAAGTCCTGGGATTCCAAGTATGTGTCATCACATGGAGCTGTGTAAAGTTTTTAAATGGGGAAAACTCAGCTAACTATAAGCAATGAGGGCTTCAAGTTTAATCTCTTTCCTTTCATTTATTTGATTGTCATTCAGGCAGCAAACATTTGCTAAGCATCTAGTTATGGACCAGAAAATTAACCAGGCCTCAAATATTGCATTGCTTTGTTTCTCAGGAAAACACACACATTTGTTAGAAGCCCATGAAAAGAATCTCAGAATGAAATGCCCATAGTGACCACAGGCAATCCAGCTTCATAGGGTATGAAGCACTTCCAATTTAGGAACCACTTTCAAGATTAAAAAAAAAAAAAGATAAAGTTTCTTGGGATGGATTCATGTACATGAAGGTTATATACAGGCCCTATATGCTTTTTCAGTAAGCCTACTTGTTGGTTAGTGGAAGCCTTGTAGAAATCAACCACTCTGATAAGTGATTTTCTCATTTCACCTAGAATCCCAGGAATATGTCTCCTCCCTTTCCCCACAAATTTGGAGGAGATGAGAGGGAAGACTCCCACCTCTACCACCAACACATGCAATTTGTCACACCTTGCCACTTCAGAGATATGTTTGTGGAAGAGAAGGAGGGAAGAAGGCATGTGAGTGGAGGCGATAGGCCAAATAACCACCAGGGACATAAATGGAAGTCAGGCATGGTGGTGCACGCTTTTAATCCCAGCACTCAGGAGGCAGAGGTAGGAGGATCACCGTGAGTTCAAGGCCACCCTGAGACTACATAGTGAATTCCAGGTCAGCCTGAGCTAGAGTGAGACCCTACCTCGAAAAACTTAAAAAAAAGAAAAGAAAAAGAAAAGCATGTCCCCTCAGACTTCATATATTGACTGGGATGTGACCAATGCAACGATACCAGGAGGTGAGGACCTTTGGGAGGGATTAGGGAAAGACAAGGTCTTCCGTGTGGAGCCCTCATTCTCATGATGGGATCAGGGCCCTGAAAAGAAGAGCCCGATAGCTCACTGTCTCCTGCCCCCAGCACCATATGAGGCTAGCCATTCAAGCCTGGAGGAGGGGCCTCACCAAAAACCTGGTCATGCTGGCTGCCATCTTGGACTTCCAGTCCCCAGAACTGTTAAGAAGTCAATTTTTGTCATTTAAGCGATCCAGGCTATGATATTTTGTTACAGCATCCTCAGCTGACTCTGCCATACAGATTCCCTTGGCCTTTGACTATTAAAAGGAAACCAAGGAAATGTAGGTTACCTGATTAAAAGGTAGTAAAAGTAATACCTTGCCCTCCTAGAACTTCTCATATCCATCCAAATGAACTGATCATAATGTGGTTTATTTTTCAAAAGGTTTTCCAATAAGGTTAATTTTCTGAATAATCAAATCTAAGGTAGATTTGTCAGGGTCATTCAAACACAAGTGATCTGCAGGTACTCTAAAACTGGCTCTGTTCAATTTTGCTTCCTGCAGTAACAGAGCCTGATCGTCTGCTGTGTGTCCAGCATGGCATTGTGTAATTCATAATGACTGTGAGCTACCTCACGTCTTCCCAACATCACAGTCACATAGATACTGTTAGCACCCTCCCCATGCAATGGAGAAACTAAAGCACCCAGTGGTGAAATCATTAACACTAAGCCAAGTGGTTCATCCCTACTAGTCAGATCCAGAGCCCACACTTTAGGAGACTTTTTTTTTTTTCATCTCTTCTGCCTTTCTGCCTCTTTTTTTTCTTTCCCAGTTTTGTATATGTGTGTGTGTAAATGTATTCATGTGCATGTTTTCAAGTGCAGGTGCTTGTGCATGTGTGTGTGTGTGCATGTGAGTGGAGGTCAAAAGCCAACAACAGGTGTCTTCCTTAGTCACTGTCCATCTATTTTTTGAGACAGTCTCTCACTAAACCTGGAGCTCACCTATTGAGATAGACTATCTGGCCAGTGAGCCCCAGATGGCCCCTGCCTCACCTTCTCAGCACTAAAATTACACACATGCACATAGTACTATGGCTGATTTTTATGACCATGCTGTAGATCTGAACTCATGCTTGCATAAGAAATTCACTTCACTGCTGAGCAGACTCTTAAGTCCTAAAGGGAGTTCTGAAGTCCTTAAGCCTTGATGATTCTGTGCTCTTAGAGTGTCCTGTATCCCCTCACTTGCTACAATTTTATAGCATTACACTCTTTGGGACCTTTCACATTTTTTGAAAAATTATTTATTTGCAGAGAGAGGAGGGGGTGGGCCTCTAGCCACTTCAAATGAGCTCCAGATGCCACTTTGTGCATTTGACTTTATGTGGGAACTGGGGAATTGAACCTGGGTCCTCAGGCTTTGCAGGCAGGTGCCTTAACCACTAAGCCATCTCTCCAGCCCCCTTTTCATATGTTTTTTTTTTTTTAAATCTTAGGATAGCCACCAAAATCAGTAGTTAAGGGCTTGACATAGGGGATGAGATCAAATCTTCCTTTAGGGATGTGCACACATCCATGCACACAGGCACAGGCACACACAGGTAAAGTATCCAACAAACATTTGCAAATTGAGACCTGTTTATGTATTTTGATTATAATAGTGTCACCTTAGTGACACATAGCTCCTTCTGAATGGTTCCAGGTTAAATCACAGTAGAAGGTTTAAAGTCAGTGCCAACAACTTGCTAATGGCTTTAATTGGTCTTTCAACAATGTGTGAATTATTCCGAGTAACCTGCTTTTCTAGATCTGCAAATTATAGCTCTTGCATCTATCTGTGTTTTTCCGTAGTTTTCTCCTTAGGGTATGAATTTTCTTTTATCTCATTTTCAGAACTTGGATAGGTGGACCAGAATATCCCTACTTGAAGCAAAGAGTTTAAGAGGCAGAATTGGGAGTGCAAACCAGCCCTGTGGACTTGGAGATGAAGCTGAAAGAAGGATAATTTATGCTCCAGAGATAGGCTGAGCAGAATCTCTCAGAGCTGCCTGCTTCCTCTCCTTTTTCCTTTATGGATTTGCTTTACCCAGATGTTAGTAGGTAGTTTTCTCATGTGGAGCCCCTTTCTTCTAAGTCACAGAACAGCTCTGCCACCTTGGGTGTCACAGGGGAATATCTCCAGATACTCATGTATGGCTTCTTACAGACATCTGCTGAGATATTGCGTATAAATTGCGATGCTGTTTCACATGCTGGCCTCACTCTCCAGGCTACTGAACTCTGTGAGACCCCAAGGCTCTCAGTGCCCAGGCTCAATAAGCCCTTAACGACTGAAGGTTCCATGCATGAAATTGCTATGTTTCTCCTCTTAATGATGACAGTAAATATCAACATGAAGAAAGCCAAGCAATTGTGACACTACCAGAAGGTGAAGAGAAGAGGAAAAAATAAACAGAAGAAAAGGGAGTAGAACTAGAAAAAAATTCTTTCCATCTGCCCCAACTTTATGCCTTTGAATGCCCACCTCTAGCTCTGCTCCATTTCAGAAAGTGACACAAGGCTGACATAAGCAACAGGGGGATGGCTGCAACTCCATTCCTACAATAGACAGCACCCGGAACCTACCTGGTTATCACCATCCATTACACCCAGTTTCCAAGAAACCGCATTGATTCTTCTAGTGTGATTTCAGATTTCAGATGCAGCACTGTGTTTTGTTTTTGATGATCTTTAAAGAGTATAATTTAGGTCTGCCAAGATGGCTCAGTTGGTAAAGGGCTTGCCTCACAAGCATGAGGACGTAAGTTCAACCACTATCACCCATGTAGCATGCATGTCAGGTGCAGTGGCACATACCTGTGATCCCAGCACTGAGGCAGTGGAGATAGGTGGATCCCTGGAGCCCACTGGCAAGCCATTCTAGACTAATTGGTGAGCTGTAAACCAGTGAGAGAGCCTGTCTCAGAAAAGTGAACAGTGTTCTTGACGATGACACCTGAGGTTGCCCTCTGGCCTTCATATACAGACACTACACATGCATGCACGCTCCTGCCACATGCACTCACACATACATATGAACATGCACATCAACATGAAAGATTATAAACATAGTTTAATTTTGCATAAATTAATAGAACTCAGTGTGTTGTCTCTATAGTCTCTTAAATTTGGTATTATCATGTCTATCCACCTTCTTCTATACAGGGTCCTCATTTCCAGCACCCTCCCTGTGTCTAAAACTCCTTCTTCATTTCTTTCTATCCTTCCATTTCATTGTTCTTCATGAGCCCTAGTGAGCATCCTTGTACAAGCTTGAAGTATTGGCTTCCTTAAATGAGTGATACCATGTGGTATTTGTTTTTCTGTGTCTGGTGTGTTTCAGTAACACAATGATCTCCAGTTCCATCCATATTGCTGCAAATGGCAGGTTTTAGTTTGTTTTATGACTGTGTAGTATTCCATTGTGTAAATATACCACATTTCTTTATCCACTGAAGGGCATCTGGATTGAGTCTACATTTTGGCTATTGTGAATAATGCTCATGGAGGAACGGGTTCAGGCACAATTACTGAGAACGGGCTTATTTCAAGAACTAATGAGAGATGGGCGTGGTGGCGCAGGCCTTTAATCCCAGCACTTGGGAGGCAGAGGTAGGAGGATCGCCGAGAGTTCGAGGCCACCCTGAGACTCCATAGTTAATTCCAGGTCAGCCTGGGCCAGAGTGAGACCCTACCTCGAAAAACCAAAAAAAAAAAAAAAAAAAGAACTAATGAAAAATATTGCTACCATAGACATACAAGCCAACTATTGCTTTCTGGCTATATTGTGAAAGGAGAAAAAAAAAAGCAATTAGGTAATCCAAAAACAAGATTTTATAGAGTTTCTGGGTATTAGCATTTATAAAGCAGTTTTCTAAACTCATTCATGCATTAGCTCAGCTAAGCTTTCTAACAGTGATATGAAGGTATTCTTATTACTGTTAATTCTATTTTTTCAAGATACAAAACTCAAGGAATAAAAAAAGTAAGTAAGTAGGTCCAAACTAAAGCTATTCAGCTAACAAGAGACAGAGGTGGGGTTTGATCCCAGGCCAGGCATTTGGCAACTCACACCATATGGGTATGTCTACCAAGTCAGTATGACTTTGCATAGAACAATTTTATCTCTGTAGACTGCAGAGTGGTGGGCATCCTCAGCACACATTCCATCTCAGCTGTGAGAGGAGCCACAGTAAGAAGAGGGAACTGGGCTGGAGAGATGACTTAGTGGTTAAGGTGCCTGCCTGCCAAGCCTAAGAATGCCTGTTAAAACTCCAGGTCCCACGTTTAGCCAGACCCAAAAAATGACACAAGGGTGCAATGCTGAACTTGCCCACAAGGGGGCGTAAGCATCTGGAGTTTGTTCACAGTGGCTGAGAGGCTGCTGGTGCATCCATTCTCTCTCTGCCTCTTCCTCTCTGTCTCTCTCTCTCTTTCTCTCAAATAAAAAAAGAAGAAGGAACTGCCAGATTAGGCCCATGGGACCGCTAGCCTACTGGCAGTTTCCCTTACTTCTCATAGCCAGAAGACCATTAAGCAAAGCTTGCAGGCTTGGGACAAGATAGCACCCCCATGTTTCAGCATCTGGTTTTCTACAACACTGTCTTTGGTCCAAAAAACTATTGAAGGACAATAGTTTTGCTTTATTCAAAATGCTGAACACTGATAGAAAGCTAGCCTTAGAACACAAAGCAATCTCCCTGCTGCACAAGATCAACCAAGGCCAAAGAGGGGAGCAACACAACCTCCTGTTACCAGGGAAATTGGAGTCTACCTGAGTTATGGCCTTGAGTCCTAGTTAGGGCCTCTGAGGCTCCTACCACATAAAAAGCAAGAAGCTTTCCTTGGTCTCTGGAAGCTGAAGCCGCTTCCTGGCTTTGGTGACCCCATGACGTACTAACCTCTTTCTAAGAAACATTTTCCTCTAGCAAATCGACATTTAGTTTTTCTTTAGATTTGTACTTTTGCAATGACTTGTTTACATAAACATTTAAAACACTTTCAGTGGGACTGGAGATATAAGTAAATCAGTGGTCAAGTATTTGCCAAGAATTTAGGGGGCTTTGGCTTCAGTGTCCAGTATCATAACAATAAACAAACAAACAAACAAACAAATAAACAAACAAAATGCTTTCAGCAATTTGGCATGGTAGTTTTATCATTTCCTTCTTTCCTCCTTGCTGAGATCTGCCACACTAATCCGGGTGTAACCTCTCTGTCCTAGGTTGGTAAATGGTTGTCTGAGTTTCTGGCTTTATACCTGATTCTCACTGCAGAAGTCCTTTCTCTATAGCATACATATTTTGTTATCACACTATTTTTCCTGTAGAGATGCAAAGGACCACGTACTTGCCCTACATTAAGAGGGCAATGACAGGCCAAAGAATGATTCTGTCCAACTCCAGTTTGGTGAACTAGAGTTTATTGGGGTGACTTACATGAGCATGCGTGACTCAAGCAGCTGCATTGATAGAAACCCCATTCAGGCATGCTCCAGTGACAACTCAAGTAAGCTGCATCTCTGGAGTTCCCTTCCCGACTTGCAGGCAGCTATGCCACAGTAGACTCCTCTCCCTCCGCAACTGTATCCTGATTGTTAGTTTCTTGGGCGTTTCATGAACCTTACAAGCCTCCTCTTCCCTCCATGAGGAAATGTTTCAGTCTAGAGGAAATATCTAACCACACTTATTCTAACTTAAAAGACTCTAGTTCACTGCAAGGCCCTGAATGAAAGTCTTCACTTTCCATCATGCACGCAGAATCTCCCGTAGTTTGCCTTTTCCTGCATTTGCTAGGTGACCCCCAGTTCTAAGCACTAACTGGATGAATGGCCCAAACAGCTGGCTGACTTACTGGTTCCCATCACACTCTGCTGTTTTCTCTCCTTGTGCCCTTCACATATCCTCCTTGTGTAGAAACTCCTACCTGTCAACCAACTCTGTTCTTTTCCTGCTGCACACTAGCTCAATGGCTATGGGCAAGTCATCTTGACCCCTTTTGCCTCAGATTCCTCACTGCAACAGAGACCAAACTATGCAGATAGAGAAGTAGAGGAAGGCCTGGCACTCTGCATATTCACAGAGAAAATACAGGTGCTTAATAATCGGCTCTCATCTTGACCCTCATTCTTTTTGGATTCAATGCTGTGTGTTTGGAGAATCTAAAATCTCCCTTCTCAAAGCTGAGCTCTTCCTCCCTCAACTCCTTATGAAATTATGGGATTTAAAAAGCCTCTGAAATTTGATTTCTTTCAACCAACTTTGACAAATAAAAGGCAAATAGAGGTGCTTTGTAAATTGTACAATTCAGTAGTATATATTTATTTATTTATTTATTTATTTGGTTCATTCACATGATTATACAACCATCAACACTATTATTCTGGAACATTTCAATCACCTCAAGGATCAGTTTTCAATATCCTCACAGACACTTTTATTGACAGGCTTTTTGATTCTAGCTGTCCTGAGGGATATAAAATATCATCTCATTGCAGTTTTAATCTACATGTACCTAATTACTAATCATTTTGTATCTTTTTATCTGTCTTTCTTTGGAAGTTTGTTAATAGTTTAATAGTGGTAGTTGCTGTACCAAGCATTTGGCTACATTGGGTTCTCCTTCAATCCTTTGCTCAAAGCTTGATAGCATACCTCAAGATGTGACTTTTGAATGAATTATTTATTGCTGATATCACTCACTAGACATCCTAATATGAACTGGTTACAAGGGAGAAGACAGACAATAAAGTATGAAGCTGGGTATAGTGGTACATGCCTGTAATCCCAGCACTCAGGAGGTAGAGGCTGGAAGATCAGTTCAAGATCATCTTTGAAAGGATAAAAGCCAGCCAAGGCTGCAGTAGATCCTATCTAAAACAAATAAATAAGCAACAAAGAAAGACCAAAGGTCAAAAAGAAAGAGCAAAAATAGGGAAGAAGAAAAGGAAGGAAAGAAGAGAGGGAAAGAGGAAGAGAAGGAGAGAGGAAGGGACAAAGAAAAGAATGGAAGAAGGAATTGAGAGAGGGAAAATGGAAGGAAGGAAGGAAGGAAGGAAGGAAGGAAGGAAGGAAGGAAGGAAGGAAGGAAGGAAGGAAGGAAGGGAGGAAGGGTATGATATCTGATTGTGGTGGTCTGATTAAGTGTCCCCCATAAAGTCTGAATGCTTGATTACCAGCTGATGGTAATTCGGGAGGTGGAATCTTGCTTGATAAGGTGTGTTGTTGGGGATGGACCTTGGGGTGTTACAACCAGCTCATCATTATCAGAGTTTGGCTCATTTTCTTGCTGCTGTTTCCACCTTCTGTGGCAGAGGTGATGTCCAGCCTCTGTTTATGCCATCCTTTTCTGTGCCATCATGGAGCTTCCCCTTGAGTCTGGAAGTCAAAATAACCAACTTTCCTCCCATCAGCTGCTTTTGGTAGGCACTTTGTGCCAGCAACAAGAAGGTGATATTCTCAGAGTATGAAAGTTGTATGCTGAATAGCTTCCTCTATTTAAAAGGTCCCATCATTTCTACCAACAAATCCCCACTTGTATTTTTATCCATGATTATTTGGGCAGATTCAGCAAGAAGGCATTACTTAAAAATTAATACTTTGTCAGAAATCAGTACAGCCACTTCTGCTTGTTCCTTGCTTCTGTTTGCTTAGAAAATCTTTTTCCATCCTTTCACCCTAAGGTGGTATTTATCTTTGATTGTAAGGTGGGTTTCTTGTAGATAGAAAATGGATGGATCCAGCTTTTTGGATCTAGCTGTTAACCTGTGTCTTTTATTTATTTATTTATTTTTTTGGTGGGAGAAGGTTTCAAGGTAGGGTCTCCAGCCCATGCTGACCTGGAATTCTCTATGTAGTGTCAGACTAGCCCTGAACTTACCAAGATCCTCCTACCTCAGCCTCCCTAGTAATGGGATTAAAGGCATGTGCCACCATGCCTGGCAACCCATGTCTTTTGATTAGGAAGTTGAATTCATTAATATTCAGAGTTATAATTGTGAGGTGTGAATTAATCCCTGTCATGTTGAAGGGTTTGTGGTGTTTGGTGTTTTCTTGGTCTTTGCATGCTTTTATGTCTGTTCTAGCTTTGATTGTTTCTTTTTCTCTCCTCCTGTGCATGTTGATTCATGTCTTGAGTGTGGAGTGTTCCATGTAGTATTTTCTTTAGGGCTGGTTTGGTCCTCATGTAATCATATAGGCTGGTTTATATCATGAAAGTTTTTCTTTCACCTTCTACTATGAGAGGTAATTTTTTTTTTTTTTTTTTTTTTTGGAGAGAGTCAGCAAGAGAGAAAGAGAGACAGATAGAGAATGGGCGCCAGCAGCCTCTCAGCCACTGTGAATGAACTCCAGATGCATGCTCCCCCTTGTGGGCAAGTGCAGCATTGTTCCCTTGCGTCACTTTTTGTCTGGCTAAATGTGGGGCCTGAATCGAACAGGTGTTCTTAGGCTTAAATGGCAGGTGCCTTAACCGCTAAGCCATCTCTCCAGCCCTATGAGAGATAATTTTGCTGGGTATACTAGTTTGGGTTGGCAGTCATGGTCTTTTAGCTTTTGAAATACCTTGTTCCAAGCTCTTCTGGATTTTAGAGTTTCCATTGAAAATTTTGAAGTAATTCTGATAAACTTACTTCTGTGTATAATGAAATGTTTTTCTCTTCAAGCTTTTAGTATTCTCTCTTTGTTTTCTGTATTTAGTGTTTTGATTATTATGTGTTGTGGGTTGTCTCTTCTCTGGTCCTGTCTATTTGGTGTTCTATGTATCTACTGTACCTGGATTGGTCTCCATTTTATAAAGTTGGAAAATTTTTCTTCAATAATTTTGCTGAAGATATTCTCTACGGCTTTGGTCTCTATTTCATCCACTTCCTGTATGCCTATGACCCAAACCTGACAGTGTTTTTAGAGTCCTAGCCTAATTCTTCTGTCTTGTCCTTGAGTTCTGAAATTATTCTGTTGGTGAGGCTTTCTTGGGAACTTTTACAAGGGTTATTGCATTTCTATTTTCTGTTGTGTTTTTCTTCAACATTTCCATCTCTTGCTTGAATTTCATTTTCATTTCTTGAGTTGGCCTTTGTATTGTCTCTTGAAGTTCATTCCTGCATCTGGATATGTCCTCACTGAGCTTGTTCCATTGGCCATGAGCTCCTTTAGTTGTTGATTTCTTTACCCTTCTGTTAATCTCTCTCTCTCTCTTTTTTTACTTTGATCACTAACCAAGGAAGTGACAAGTAAAACATAAAACACTGAAGAAAGAAATTGAGGACACAAGAATTTGGAAAGACCTCTTGTGCTCATGGATTGGAAAAGTTAATAATGTGAAAATGGCCATCCTACCAAAAGCATTGTACAGGTTCAATGCAATTCCAATAAAAATTCCAGCAATATTCTTCACAGAGATAGAAAAAAATAGTTTTATAATTCGTATGGAATAGCAAGGCCTCGGATAGCCAAAACTATCCTCAACAAAAGAAATATGTCTGAAGGTATCACCATTCCTGATTTCAAGATATACTTTAAAGCCATAGTAACTAAAACAGCACAGTACTGGCACAAAAACAGACACACAGATCAATGGAACAGTCTAGATGACCCATCTATAAATTCAAGCAACTCTATATAGCTACATGATCTATAACAAAGAGCCTAAAATACACACTGGAGAAAAGACAATATTTTCAACAAATGGTGCTGAAGAAATTTGATAACCACCTGTACAAAAATGAAATGAAACTGACTTCTCTCACCCTTCACAAAAGTCAATTTTAAGTGGATGAATGACCTCAATACAAGACCTGAAGCTCTAAAACAACTAGAAGAAAAAGCAGGAAGAGCACTCTCTGATATAGCCAAAGGGAAAGACTTCCCAGTAGCACAGGAAATTAGATCAACACTAATGAAACTAAAAGCTACTGTACAGGCAATAAACCATCCACAGAGTCAATAGACACCCCACAGAATTGGAGAAAATCTTAACCAGCTATACCTCTGACAAAGATCTAATATCTACAATCAACAAAGAACTCAAGAAACTGAACAACCCAATCAAAAAAATAGGGTAAAGAATTGAACAGAGAATTCTCAAAGGAAGAAATACAAATTGCCAATACACACTTCAAGAGATGTTCAACATCTTTAGTCATCAGAGAAATGCAAACCAAAACAACTCTGAGATTTCATATTACCCCAGTCAGGGTGGCATTCACCAAAAAAAATCAAATGGCAACAAATGCTGGTGAGGCTGTGGGGAAAGAGGAACCCTTACCCACTGCTGGTGGGAGTGCAAACTGGTACAACCACCATGGAAATCAGTGTGGAGTAAAGACTCCACTCTGTACTACAGAAATATGTGCTCAACCATGTTGGTTGCAGCTCTATTCACAATAGCTAGGAACTGGAACCAGCCCATTCTAGTCTCATTCTAGTTTTATGCCCAAAAGAGAGAAGAAATAAGGAGAGAGGAGAGGTGGAGTTACCTGACAGATTAGGGGAGGGACAGATTTTCAGGGCTGGGAGGGATTTGTATGGGTAGGGATAGGGAGGGTGGGTAGAGAATTACACAAAAGTTAGGACACCATGAATGGCTAGCATTCTACAAAATATAAACTCCAATAAAGGTGGAGGAGGGACAGTCTGGACAAAAGGTTAAAATAGCTTAATCTTAAAACCATGGCCTCTTGCCGTTAAATTCCAGGTCCAAAGCTAGGTTGCCCCCCCACAGTGAGCTGTTGGCTAGTGAGACCCATGAGGTTTCCATAACAATGTAGGTCATTGTCAAAACACCTGATTACTTGCCAGAGCTTAAAGGTAAGATGCCATTGCTGAACATACTACAGGCTGCAGTCACAAGACATCAGAATATCATACTGAAACCGAAATGGAAACTATCGCCCACCTAGCTAGCCCTCATAGTGCCAGAAAGCCCTATGAGAGCTGAGGAGGACAATGGTCACCAACAGCGTGAATAAGCAAGGGACCCTGCAGACTACAAAATTAACAAGCCAGACATGAAGTACACAATTGGGCAATAGTGGCACACAGCCTTTTCAGGAAACCAACTGTTTTCTGAATGGACATGAGGCCTGCTCAGTAGGAGAAACTCATATCTGGTACTGGAAACCAAGTCAGAATCTCACTGTCAGGAAACTCAGACTTCAGAGAGAAGCTCCCACTGCTCTGTGGAGAAGAAATGTGGGCTTGCACACCAATAAATCTCTCAAATAACTTTGCATACCCCTTTAACCCAAGCTGCTTTCACTCTTGGTTGGAGAATATGTTTTATTCTCTACATAGAGAAAATGGAGGAGAATTAAGATCCATCAATCAGACAGGAAGATCATCGACTACCCATCACAAGACATGTCTCCTCTGCCACATCTGCCAGGGCCCAGGAAAAATTGCAGGGGAAGTGTTGACATGAATACTGCTCTTGTAGCTAGCCTGACAACCAGCCCCAGGGTGATGGGGACAGACACAGTGAGCAATTAAAACCAAAGCAGAAATACAGAGGCTACAATGAATTTAATACTAAATGGAACTGTCAACAAACCTTCCATGGCTCAGGAAACACTGCAGAAGAGGGGACAGAAAGATTGTAAGAGCCACCGAGTGGGTAGAAATACCCTGAAGCATACTCCACTGCCCCACTACCCCACTGTGACTTACTGAGGACTTCATTGGACTTCATGACTACACAGTGAATACCATAACCCCACTGAGGAGGGTCCCCAGGGTGTGTGTGTATATATATAAAATTATATATGTGTGTGTGTGTGTGTGTGTGTGTATTTAAGCTTTTAAGCCAGGTGTGGAGGCACACACCATTAATCCCAGTACTCAGGAGACTGAAGTAGGAGAATGCCCATGAGTTCAAGGTCAGCCTGGGTTACAGAGTGAGTTCCAGGTCAGCCTGGGGCTAGAGTGAGATCCTACCTCAAAAAAAAAAAAAAAAAAAAAAAAAGAAAGAAAGAAAGAAAGAAAGAGAGAGAGAGAGAAAAAGAAAGAAAGCTATTAGTTTTTAAATAAGGAAAAAAAGAATTCAAGTGCAAGAAGCAATTTCCCACTCATGATGGTAATTGGAGCACAAAGGCCCAATTCCCCAATGTACCTTCAACATCCACTCTCAAAGAAATTAAAGCAATGGAGACAATTCTTTAACCTCTAAGAAACTCACCTGAGGTGCTGCTCTAGCACAGAAGATCTAAAAGGCACTTGTTAAACATTCTCTGTCAATGAATTGGACTCAACTTGGAAAAAAAAGCTAAGGAGCTAGAGCAAGGGGTTAGCAATGGTCTCGACTCTCAGTAGAAAGTACTGGGGAGACAGAGCTACAACAGCCATGGAGAAGAGAAGAGACACTCAGAAATCCCTTGGGAATGTGCACACAGCAACGCTCACTGCCATGCCAGGCCCAGCGCTCAGCTAAGCATGGGCCGCTCCTCAGCAGCTTCCTCCTGGTGGCTGCTCAGTAAAGGGCTTCCCGCCCTGTCAGGACTGCCTGCCTCCCTTAGAGATGCCAGTTTCAGTGTGACGTCCACCTCCTCAGGCTGGGCATCTGATGTGACCCAGTCCCTTCTTCGGCCCTTCAGGATGTGCTTGGCATTCCAAACAGGGTTATTTATTTTTATTTTAGTTATTTATTATTATTATATTATTATTATTTATTCATTCATTCATTTATTTATGAGAGAGAATGGACACACCAGGGCCTCTGCCACTGCAAACGAACTTCAAACACATGAATCACCTTGTGCATCTGGCTTACATGGGACTTGGGGAATCAAACCTGGGTCCTTTGACTTTGCAACAAGCGCATTAATCACTAAGCCATCTCTCCAGCTCTGTTATTTATTTTTTATGATTGTAAAGAATAGAGGCTTAATCATCCTTGCTTGAGTCAGAGGGACCAGGAAGAATGATTATGATTACTCTCTGAAGTATCATGGGAAATAGAGACTTTCTGGAAATGCAAGAACAGAAACCTTAGAATGTCCAGCCCTCATAGACACCAATGCAAAGAAACCTCAGAAGCTACAGTCCAGCCCTAGTATAACTCCATATTAACTGCATCAGTCTGTTCCACAGTGACAATACCAGACAATATTATAAGACATTAAAAGCACTCTAATTGGTAAAAATGCACACCATTCACAAGCTCAAATATCTTATTCATGTAAAAATTTGTTTTGCGACATACCAAACAATAGTTTGCAGTGACAGAGACCCACTTACTTGGCAAAACGAAAATGATCATGCACTTCTCCAAATAGAAAAATGAATAGGCCACATTACCTGATGACAGCACAGTAAAAGGAGAAAGGAACAATAAAAGGATTTTTGAAACCCAAAGAAGTTTTACAGATACTATTCTTGTGAAAGGTGAACATTAACTTAAATGGGGAAAGGAGAGATTATGCTGTAAATAGTGTTGGAATAAGGTGACAATAATTTGTAAAGTAACAGAATTAGATTATTACCTGAAGCAATTCATAAAATTAAGTTCTCACTGGATGACATATTTGAATATGGAAGGTAAAGCCACTTTTATTTTTCTTTTGGTAGAGTGTTTCTATAAAATATTGAAGTAGGCAAGCTCTATCAAAGCAGAAATCATAAATGAAAAGACTGCTAGTTTTGAATATCTGAAACAATTATATATAAAAAAATCACACAATTGAAAAAAATAAATGACACACTGGGGTAATATTTCTAATAAAGTGGTAGGTAAATAGAAGTTTGCTTAATACAGAAGGAGTTTTCTAAGAGAATGCATACAAAAAGGGCAGGGGGAGGGACAATCTAAACTCAAGATATTATCAATAAGACATATGTAAAACTACTTTTTTGAATAAGGTCACGTCTAGAAGATGTAGACTGTTACTAGAAAATTTTCAGTACCTGGGATGGAACTCCTTCCAGTGAGATGTTGGCCAAGGAGGTCCCGGTAGCCTCCAAAACATTAAGGCTTTTGCCAAAGCTCTTGGTTTCCCTAGAGAAATAGATAGTAAGACCCTATTGCTGAAGACATCTCATGCCTGAGAGGCAAGGACACTGAGAAAGCAAGCTGGTGCTGAGCAGAAAACCTTCTCCCTGTAGACCAGCCAACTGAAAGCTGGAAAAAGCTGCACTGCACGCAGCGTATGGGAGACAGAAGCCATCAACAGTGAAAATAGTGGATGCTGAATATTCAAGCTTGGCCAGACAGGCCCAATGACTGAACGGGTGCAATAGTGGCGTGTCTACTCTTAGGGTAACCAACTGCTCCATAATTGGACTGAAGGCCCTCTCTACGGGAGGGAATACATACCCGGTACTGAAAAACCTAAGTAAAAGTCTATGGTAGGTGAGGTCATGAGCCTTGGGGGTATAAGCCTGCTCATGTCTGACTAAATGTATATATTATTCCCACCAAGCTGCCCTGGGGACACTACACTAAATGTTCATGTCCACATATTAACGCTATTCTCACTTCTGGCTAGAGAAGCTTCTCTTTTCAGATGGTGATGACCACTGGGATGACACAAAGGCAACATAGTGCTGAGAAGAAGGGATGGAGGAGTGCCTAGCACTGAAACACCTCTGTCACATCCTCCAGTGGCTCAGGGACCATTGCGAAGAAGAGGGGCGGATAGAATGGAAGAGCCAAAGGAAGGATATGACCTCTTACAATGCAGCTGCCCAGACAGAAATTGGCCTCGATATCCATGATCTTGCAGTGCCTAGCAATACCTTTGCAAGACCCTCAAAATAGAAGAGAAAGATGATGTCATCAAATTAGGAGAGAGACTAATGGAGAAAGGAGGGGATATGATGGAGACCGGAGTTCTAAAGTGGAATGGGGAGGAGGGAAATATCAGGTGGGGTTTTTTTTGGTATGTAAGATTAAAAGTCAATAAAAATCTAAAAAAAAAAAAAAAACTACGGAGTGAATAAAAACGTCGTCAAGAATAAGAACTATATATCATTAGGAATACAAATAAAAAAGTCCAATGCTACTAGTAATTAAAGAAAATGCATCTTTAAATTTACCTTTTTATTTTATCAACATTTTTTATTTTTATTTATTTTTTTATCTACAGCTTCAACAGTTACAGACAATAAACCATGATAATTCCCTCCCTTCCCCCACTTTCCCCTTCACAAACCTACACTCATCACATCCCCTCCCCCTCTCCATTAGTCTCTCTTTTATTTTTATATCATCATCTTTCCTCCTATTATGAGGATCTTGTGAAGATAGTGCTAGGCACTGCCAGGACATGGATATCAAGGCCAATTTTTGTCTGGTCAATTGCACTGTAAGCAGTCCTAGCCTTCCTTTGGCTCTTACCTTCTTTCCTCCACCACTTCTGCAATGGACCCTGAGCCTTGGAAGGTGTGATAGAGTTGTTTCAGTGCTGAACATTCCTCCATCATGCCTTCTCAGCACTAATGATGCCTTTTGGATCACCACCATCTGAAAAGAGAAGTTTGTCTAACCCAAAGTGAGAGTAGCATTAATATATGGGTATAAACATTAAGTAAAAAATGCATTTTGAAATGGTGTTGGAAATATTTTTTTACTTATTTTACTTGATTTTTGAGGCTGAGGCAGGTTTATAAAAAACAGACACTGCCCTGCATGGCTGAGAAAGGAAGAGGTAAGAATATATCAAAAACATTAGAAGGCTTATGTCTTTTGCTCTAGTAATTATTAGCCTTGTATGAATATACCATGAGGAAATAGTCAAATATAAATCTACACCAATCATACTATGTTAAGAAGTTTTTGATGATATGGGAAAATGTTTAAAGCATCATGCTGTAAAATGTATGTACAGTATGATCATAAGTATAATCATAAATAAGCTAATTACATACACATGTGCTTTGAAAGACCAATCAAATACTAATAATGACAATTTCTACTTAAGGTGATTGCTTTAAAAATATATTTCCTTGAGCCAGGCATTGTGGTTCATGCCTGTAATCTTGGCATTTGAGAGGCTGAGGCAGAAGGATCATGAGTTTGAGTTTATTCAGGGCTACATAGCATAGCAAGTTCTAAGCCAGCCTGAGGTACATAGTGAACCTCCCTCTCATATATATTAGAATATATTAGATAGATATAGAGAGATATGTGTATGTTGAGAAATGAGTCTACTCCTGTAACAGTCTCCCTGGGAGCAATTAAGGAAGTATAACTAGCTATGGAAGTGAAAATGACCTTTAAAGTTTTCAGATCAAACCTCCTGTAGGCTCACTGCAAGCTCTCTCAGCACTTCAAGTGACACTATAATTAATACACATTGGTGTTCCTTTTTTTCCTCAACTAAATAAGAGGAAGGAGTGGCTGGTTTAAATCTTTTCTCTCTTGCAGGGAATAGACTGGCTGTGCTCTTTCTAGGTTGTCTACCCTACCTGTGTGACCTCCACATAGGCTTCTGGGGCAGGTGTGGGAATACACTTACAGACCTGCCTGGGACAAATAAGGACCCAGGGCTAAATGGCTGCTCTCTGAAACCCACCACTGACAGCACTGTCTGCTCCTAGCCCATGACCCTGTGCCACTGGACCACTGAGATGCATTCCTGTGACAGACTCCTTCCACTCTGCCCACAGGTCCCCTTCGCACCTTTCCATGAGCCTTCTTTAGGCTACAGTGTCCCGAGAATGTTTCCCCTCCTCCTCCTCCTCCTCCTCCTTCTCCCTTCTTCCTCTGGCTCAGACTTGCTGTAGCTCTCCTTTCTGGGTCTCCCCATTTTCTTTCCCACAAGCATTTCTTCTAATAAAATCCTTTCACATTTAAGTTCATCTTTCCATTGCCTCTCAGAAGATCCAAGGAAACAAAACACAACTTCTCAGCACTCCTGAATCCTCAACCTATTGCTTCCCACTCTTCATTAGCAGCATTGGTAATCACCACCAGCAAGCATCAGCTATGCAGAAGGAAAGGCTCAGAAAAGAAGGACAAACCTCCCATGCCATTTCAGTTCTGATAAGTAACAAAACACATATGTTCCCACTTCACCTCTTCAGACTTATGCTTAAGGTAAACAGTTTTCCCCAACTTACAGAAGTTTGGGCAACTTTTTTCTAGTTTTATTTATTTTTGTTTTTTGATATTTTATTTATTTATGAGAGAGAGAGGGAATGGGCACACCAGAGTCTCTTGCTACTGCAAACAAACTCCAAATGCATGTGCATCTGGATTTACATGGGTACTGGGAATTGAACCCAGGCAGGCAGGCTTTTAACCACTCAGTCATCTCCCCAGCCCTTGGGAAAATTTCTTTCAAACATATATTCAGTCAAGATCAGTGCTATCCAATAAGAAATATAAGCAAGGTACATATGTAATTTTAATCCTAGTTGCTACACTGGAAACTAAAACAAAGTAGTTGAAATTGCTTTTCATAATAGATGAAATTTCACAAATGTCAAAACATTATTTTTTCAACATGGAATCAATATAAAAATATTAATGATATCTCTTATTGTTGAAGCATGACATCCAATGTGTCTTTTACAATTATAGAATATCTTGTCAAAACTATTTCAGAAGCTCAGTAACCCTATGTGATTAGAGTCTGTCACACTGGGTGGCATATAACTACACCATAAGAGCCTGAGTGTGATGTAATAGTGACTTTTTTTCTATTTTGGATTAGGAGAGCAATCAGGAACATAATGAACACGTGTAGGTGTGTATCAGTTATTTTTCTTATTGCTGGGATAATAACCCCCCCCCCCCAAAAGCAACTTAGGGAAGAAAAGAGTTTATTTCATCTTACAGTTCCAAGGGATAGAAGCCATCATGACAAGGAAAACATGGCAGGAGCAAAAACCAGAGTCACATTGTCACATCATCAGCGGGGGGGAAAAGGTAGAGAAGAGCAAGCAGGGCCAGGCTGTAACCCCTCATGGATCACGCCCAGGGACACACTTCCTCCAGCAAGGCTCCACCTCCTAAAGATTTCACAACCTTCCCTGATAACACCACTTAGCTGGAGACCAAATGTTCAAACCCATGAATCTATATGCATTCAAACCACCACAAGGTGCTTCATAAAGTCCCATTAGTTCATCATTTGCATATGAAATGGTGAGAAATATATAGTTCCCCTTATTCACATGCTACAGAGCACTGGAAGTAACTGGAGTAATAGGGCAGGGTGGACAGGAAGTGGGGTGGCGCTGGAATGCTCCCACCTGAAGGCGGTAGCTGCCTCTCAGAAGAAGGTGGTTGTTGACATCTGCAGAGGTGAGCCCCAAATGCTTTATCAAGAGAGGCAAAAAACTGAATTTTCACATGAAATCTTCTTATTTTTCATGTCATATATTGATTCAAAATTTAAAAACATACAGGTAAGTGACAGCTCGTGAGGCACATACATTCCTGACATGACAATACCTTCTACTGTATATATGTCCTATGAAGGTAATCAAAATACAGTGGCAAACTTATGAATTATTGTTTTAAAAAATAAACACCAAAATTGTCATTTTGCCTTTTTGGCGGGAAGAGGACACAGTCATAGGTTCTTGGAAGCTTTGGAAAGCCTATTTCAAAAACAGCAATTCTATAGCTTTAGTCTATGGTTTCTCTCTTTTTTTCCTCCCCACTCTCTACATCTGGAGTAATCTAACATGTGTTAGCAGGCTAGAAACAGCTACACATGTTGAAGTTTTCTCGTGCCAGGAATAATTGTGCCATGCTCTTAACTCCAGAACTCTGAATTAAATCAACTTTTATTTTTGTGTTACCTGGACTCAGTTAGTTTGTTATAGCAGTAGAAAAGAGATGACTACAAAGACCAGTCTCCATTTATCAATATTTCCATTTTTCTTTTTTTTCTGGTGTGTGAGTACGGGTGTGTGTGTGTGTGTGTGTGTGTGTGTGTACCATGGCACATGAGTTAAGGTCAGAGGACAACTTTTGGGTTGGTGTTCGCATTCCACCCTGTTTGAAGCAAGGTCTCTCATTGTTGTTCACTGGTCCCTTCAAAAGTTTCTGGAACATTCTCCTGTCTCTGCTTAATGGGATTTCAGAAGCCTGAACTTTTACTTGGAGCCTGGCGAGCCAACTTCAGGTACTCAGAGTTGCACAAGTACTTTACCCACTGAGCCATCTCCCCATCCCTCCTAGCTGTAAAAAGACAAATACTGGGGAAAGAAACTTTTCATAATATCTTGAAAATGTGGCTCTCTGAAGAGGGTGATTTCACCTCAAACCTGTAACCTAGTGCTGTTTTATTCTAACTCACAAGCTTTACCTTCCTAGTATAATCATCATTTCACCCAGAACTATTGTGTTTAGTGGTTCCCCAACACTCTCTGCTAAAGCATGAATGCCTAGGAAAATATAGCACACACAGGGAATAAGAAGTACACAACTTGAACACTTAGACCAGGCACTGCCATTGCTGTATTGCTCATGCCGACTGACTGGCATAGGTTAACTAGCCTTGCCTTACCACAATGACTTAAACAATAGAAATGTAACTATCTCGCAGTTCTGGAGGCTAGGTAAGACCGCGATCAAGCTCTTGGTGGGATTGGTTCTTTCTGGGGTTTGTGAGAAAGAACAGGCCTCTCCCCCAGCACCTGGGAGATTTGCCAATAACTTCTTGTATTCCCTGGCTTGTAGAAATATCACTCTAATGTTTGCCTTCATATCTTTCCATAGTACTCTCTACGTTTCATGCCTGTCTCTAAATTTTCCACTTTTATAAGGACACCCTCCATATTCAAATAGGATAGGCACACCTGAGTTGATCTTAACTAATTATATCTGCACTATTCTTGTTTCCAAAGGTCATAGTCCAAGGTACTGGGGGTCAGAACTTCAACATACAAATTTGGATAGGATCACAGTTCAATCCATAACATCACCTCATTTAGCTGTTCCAACAACCCACTGAGAATCTGTTGTCCCTGCTTTACAAAGGATGGAGTAAAGGCTCAGTGAAGTAAGTAACTAAATTAAGCTAAAGCGATCAGTGAGTGACAAAGCTGGAATTCAGTACATGGCTTATTTGATTCCCAACCCAGTTTCAGATCTTCGTATGAGCAAAATACCTTTATTTAAAATACAGCCTCTGCTTTGTTTCTTCTATGCTTGGTAAATATCTGTCAACTGACCAAGTCTGGATCTTTTTACTATGTAATCATTTTGTAATGATTTAGTTCCAATTCAAAATATTTACCAAGTGCCTGCTACTGGAAGTATTTCAGGCACTGAAGTTCAAAGGCAACTGGATACATGGACCAGTCTTCAAGGCACTTAAACTTTAAGGGAAGAGACAGATGTAGGAGCAAGTCTTTCTTTCATCGTAAGTGTTGGGTAGAGATTCAAACAATGTTTTTGTAGTGGTATCAGTGCTAATTGTTGTTATCAGTTATTCAGCCAATCATGTTTGCATCCTTTCATGGATGGCCAAGGTGCAATTCCTTTGCTTGAGCATGCTTTCCTTCTTCATGGAACTACCGACAATGTACCGTCCAGTGAGGAATTCATTTTGAAAGCACAACTAGCTGCAGAGGAAGCCTGGTGTTAGCATGACACTCCTTTTTCACTAAGAAGAATGTGGTTCTCAAGACATTTAATGCTAGCATGAAGCAGCTCAGATGACAAAGTTTCCAGAAAAGGAGAGGACATGTTATTTTCTGCCCCTACGCACCCTGAATGCCACAGACCTGCCCTTCTCTGGGAAAAAAAAAAAAAAAAAAAAAGAGACTGAGAACGAACTAAGCCAATCTTCACCTCTAGCCAGCTATCAAAGTCAGTCTGCTGCATGAGACATTTCCAATGAAGAGAGTTTTTTAACTGCCTGCGTGGGCTAAAGAGATTGTGCAGCAATTAAAGCATTTGCTTGCAAAGCCTAATGACCTGCTCAATTCCATCTGGCTGGAGGCCCCAGTGCACCCATTCTCTCTGTCTGTTTCTCTCCTCTGCTCTCTCTCTGCTTTCAAATAAATAAATAAATAAATAAATATTTAAAATGTGTGTGTGTGTGTGTGTATGTGTGCACTTGTGTGTGTGTGGGGTATGTGTGTGGTATGCCTGCACATGTGTGTGCAGAGGTCGAAGAACATCAGATGAATGCAAGAGTGGATTCTATTTGCTCAATTGCTCTCTACCTTATTTTTTTTTTATTTTTTTAATTTTTTTAATTTTTTGGTTTTCAAGATAGAGTCTCACTGTAGCCCAGGCTGACCTGGAATTCACTGTGTAGTCTCAGGGTGGTCTCAAACTCACGGAGATCCTCCTACCTCTGCCTCCGAGTACTGGGATTAAAGGCGTATGCCACCATGCCTGGCACTACCTTATTTTTTGAGACGAGGTCTCTCACTGAATCTGGAAACCAGTGATTTTGCTAGACCAGCTTGCCAGGAAGTCCTGGGGATCTTCCTGTCTCTGTCTTGTCTGAGCCGGGCTTGCAGGCATACGTGGCCATGTTTAGCTTTTATGTAGGTGTTGGGGCTCTGAATTCAGATCCTCATACTTGAGTGATAAACACTGATTGAGCCATCTCCTAATCTATGAAGGCATTTATTTAAAACGACATTATTATATACAGTCTATATCTTTGGGATTGCCCAATAAGCTAGTCACTGTAGAACTGACATAAGATTTTACTCTTCCCAATGCTTGGACACACACAAATGCTTCCAAGATTTGGAACCTGCAATGGTGAAATTCTTAAGACGTGAAGATGTCTATTTTAAATAGATTCATAGGACCTAGTCACTTAGTTTGGAACCCTTCGGAGGGAGCAGGCATGCGACCCATTGCAAGAGAAAGGCAAGAAGACACTTTATTCTTAAAAAGGAAGCTGCACTACTTTTCACTCTGGTTTTTAACTAGATGTGGTAGAAAAGCCTCGATAGCACTCGGGTTTCTGTCTCCAAAATAGAGACACAAATATTTTCAAGTTCTCCAAAGTCTCTTTGGCCTTCTATTTGCAAACAGAGTTCATTCAAGCATTCACCCGATGTTCACTGAATGCTTGTTATGCGCAAAGCACTGGGCATGAACAAGGAGCTGACTGATGGGTGTGGTGAAGACAATGGGAAGGGGAACCAGAACAAACAGACAAAATCCCCAGCACCTGCTGGTGCCGCGCGTCCATTGTTATGTCAGTGTCTGGTACTGGTGGGACTCTGAAGACAACAGCGCCATCAGGTCTTCATGCTTAAGAGTGGCAGAAAATGCCAGTGAGATATAGCCTTGTGATAGAGAGAACTTATGTCATCAGATAGGAAAGTAACAAACGAATGAAGAACAAAAGCTTTCTCCCAACAGGAAATTCCCCATTGCCCGATAAGCATGTCCTTGAGCAATCATAGTAACGTTAACCCAAGAGTTTTCCACCTCTTGTCATATGACTAATAGTGCCCTGGGAAGCTGGAGTCCCTGGCACTCGGTCTATCTGATTCTGAGACTTACACCAGCACCCAGCCTGCTTCTCAGACCTTCAGCCTTGGACTTGAAGTTCCACCACCAGCTTTCTGGATTCTGTAGCTTATAGATGGGAGATAGTGAGACTCCTTGACCTCCATAATGGTGTGAGACAATTCCTGTAATAATTCTTATTTATTTATCTATGTATGCCCTATTGATTCTGGTTTCTGTGGAGAATATAATACACTGTATTTCTATTAAGTCCCGGTTCATTTTGCCCCCATTGTTGCAAGAAGGCTACAACAGCTCCCTGGCAGTGTATCTTTACAAAACTGTATATCCAATAACCTAAGAAGAAATATCTTGGGGCTTGAGATGTAACTCTGTAGAGTACTTGCCCAGTCTGGGGGACTTGAACTAAATCACCCATATTGAAAAGAAAGAAAAGAGAAAAGATAAAGACAGAGAAAGGAAGGAAGGGAAAGAAGGGAGAGAAGGAAAGGGAGGAAGGAAAAGAAAGAAAGATCTTTTTATTTCATTCTGTTTGAACAGCAGAGAGATCTTTCCAGAAGCTTCCCCTATAGACTTACTATGAATTCTTACTGACCAAATGTATGGGTCATATGCTTATTCCTAAATGAATCACTGACAAAGGAAGTAGAATCACTGTGATTCTATCTCGCCATCCAGATTCCACCCCTAGAGCTGAAGAGAAGGAAGGTCAGCGTTCCCTGGAGACTAGGGCTGCCTTGTTCCTGAACAAAACGGGAATGCCCATAACAAGGTGGAACACTGATTATTGGCAGGAGGGCATGGGTGTAGAGGAAGAGAGGAGAGGGTCTGCCGCAGCAGAGGCAGTAAGCAGGAACACCTCAGGCAAAGAGAGAGTCCAGTCAAGGGATCCTTCTCTGGCGACCACAGAGCTTGACCTTGCCGCACGGATGAGCTTCTCTTACAGGAATGAGTTTTGCTGATCTTTAGGATAGCTGCTTGGGACACACTGTGCTCTGTATCCTGCTGGTTCATATTACACCACCTTGACGTGAAGCCAAATTATGCATAAGAGTTCTAAATTGGTTTATGGCTACAGCAGGCTAGCTGATGTCATTTGTCAAATGTGGTGCTCTAGAATTATCTTACCAGTATAAAACCATGTGAGGTTTTACCACAGAAAACTTACAGAAAAAGAAAGTGTTACTTGCAACAAGAATGAAACATTCTAGCCAGGCGTGGTGTCACACACCTTTAATCCCAGCATTCGGGAGGCAGAGGTAGGAGGATCGCCATGAGTTCAAGGCCACCCTGAGACTACAGAGTAAATTCCAGGTCAGCCTGGGTTACAGCAAGACCCTACCTTGAAAACCAAAAAAAAAAAATAAATAAAAAATAAATACCTTGCAAAACCAAAAAATAAAAATAAAAAAATTAAAATTAAAAAGAATGAAACAATCTATAACATACTCCTTATAGGTAAAGGAAGTAATGGACCCAGCCCATTGTGGTAACAGTGAGGGAAGTAAGGCATGGAGGAGCCAGTGAATATTTCCTTCAGGTTTTAGCCTCAGGAAACTTGGGAAAGGAACTTTGTGGGCTGTTTCTTGAGTGTATTTTTCCTGGTATAACTGACATCATGTGTTTCTTTGAAGGATGAAGTTTGCTATGGATTCACAGTTACTGGAAGGCAGGGATTGCTCATTATATTGTTTTCAACCCCTAGCAGAGGGCTGGGGAGATAGCTCCATCACTAAAATACTTACTTTGCAAGCATGAAGACCTGAATTCATTTTTCTAGAACATGTGTTAAAAAGAAAAAAAAGCTGGGCATGGTGGCCCACAGTTGTAATCCTAGCACTGGAGTGGCCGAGCCAGGCAGATCCCTAGGGCTCACTCGCCAGCCAGTCTAACCTACACTGTGAGCTCTAGGCTAATAGAGACCTTGCCTGCCCCCACAAAGGTGGATGATATTAGAGAGAAAAGAAACCCAAGACTTTCTTCTGACCTCTACTTGTGCATGCACACACAAGTGCACACACAATTTCATTAAAAAATGACTTAATATTCTATAATATCAGTTACTCTTCTGATTAATTGGTTGTAGTGAAACTCCTCCTTCAAGAACTATCAAAACAAGGTCTGGAGAGATGGTTCAGGGGTTAAGGTGCTTGTCTGCAAAGCCTAGTTATCTGGGTTTGATTCCCCCGTACCCATGTAAAGCCAGACGCAAAAGGGTCATCTTGTATGCGTCTGGAGTTCATTTGCAATGGCTAGAAGCTCTGGCATGCCCATTCTTTTTCTCTCTGTATTTCTCTGCTTGCAAATAAATTTTTTAAAAAATTCAATAACTATCCAAACAAGACATTCAAGAACTGTGTACCTGTTGGAGTCAGGTTCACATTGCTTGTAGAAATTACCCAACCAAGAGCAGCTTCTTGGAAAAAAGGGTTTATTTTGCCTTACAGACTCGTGGGGAAGCTCCATCATAGCAGGGGAAAACAATGGCATGAGCAGAGGGTGGATAGACATCACTTCCCGGCCAACATTAGGCGGACATCAGGAACAGGAGAGTGTGCCCAACATTGGCAAGGGGAAACTGGCTATAACACCCATAAGCCTGCCCACAACAATACACTGCCTCCATGAGGTGTTAATTCCCAAATCTCCATCAGCTGGGAACCTAGCATTCAGAACGCCTAAGTTAATGGCTCACACCTGAGTCAAACCACCACAGTACCCTTAGCAAGTTAACTAGTAATAAATCTTTCTTTGCCAATGGAAAAACTGTCTCCCAGACAGTTATGCACTGTCATCGGCTATAGCTGCTCAGGGGAGCACAGGGGGCTCCATAGTAGAGCTCAGCAGACTATAGGTTACTGGACTAATTTGGCAGTCAGTCTGTTTTTGTAGGTAACCTATATGCTAAGAATCATTTTATATTTTAAAAAGAGAGCTGTAGAGATGGCTTAGTTGTTAAGGTACTTGCCTATGAAGCCCAGGGACCCAGGTTTGGCTTCCCAGACCCACGTAAGCCAGATGCACAAGGTCATGCATGCATATAAGAGCACATGCGCACAAGATGGCACTCACATCTGGAGTTCAATTACAGTGCCTAGAGGTCCTGGTCCTCTCTCTCTCTCTCTCTCTCTCTCTCCCTCATAAATAAGATAAATATAAGATAAAATTTAAAAATTTAAGAAAAGATTGTAACAACATGTAAACAAGACCATGTAGCTTGCAAAACATAAATTAACAAATATCTGGCGTTTTACAAAATGGCATTTGTTGATCCCCACCCTAGAGGATCATAGGACCTGAATCCTAAAAGACAAGGATAAAAATGTTGATGAGAAAATTAGTTCTGACACTGGCACAGCTCATAGATCAGGAAGTTGAGGTTCAAGGGATATTAACTTGCGAGACGATACCACCACTGAAATTATACAAGTTGAATTCAAAGATTTCTACCAACCACACAGATCCTAGAAAAACTTCAGAATTCTGTTTAGAAGAGTCTGTGATTCCCAGATTGAGTGTACAAATGTAACAATATCTAAAAGCATCTCTCTCTCTTTCTCTCTCTCTCTATCTCTATCTCTCTTTTTTCCAGTGGTTCAGTTCAGTTTGAGATGATTGCATTTCAGACTCTGTGCTGCAAAAACATGGACTGCTCTCTCTGTCCTCAGGGCACTTAAAATCTTGTGAGAGAATCGCAGATGGGAAGAAGCCCATACACGGTGCTACAGGGCTCAGAGGAGGATGTGGTCAGACTGCACAGAGCACAGCCTCTAGAAAGATGCTCCCTCTCCACACTCATGAGGCTCAGGAAACGCAGATTCTTCAGTGTAGGTAAGTTCCAGATGGCAGGTTAAAGAGTCTGGCATGATTCTAGCAGACTGAACAGTTCAGCTTTGCTTCTGCTTCCCGGCAGTACAAACAAGAAACAACCAGGCAGCTAACAGAAAAGGCCCCTGGCCAGTTAGTGACCACAGCACTTAGTGCTTGCCAGTAAATGTTGATCCAATTTCAGTGAAACGAGAAGCTCGCAATTCTATTTTCATGGTTTTCTGCAGTCATTTCCAAGCAACATTATTAAAAGAAATGTTTGAGTTAATGCTTAAGTCTGTTGATGGACAGGGAGACTTGTAAGAGAACCTGTGATAATGATACAAGGGTTGGGTTTCATAGAACCACTTTTGGGGGAAAATAATCTGATACCATTTCATGTGTGTGACTTGCCAGGCTGAGCTGGGGAAGCTGTCAAGATTCTGCTTCATTCATCAAACCTAGCTCCATAAACTGACATTTGATTCTCATTTCATATTCGTTTTAAAAGGTCAAGGTTCAAGGAATACTTTTTTTTTTTGAACCAAGCCCAACAGACTAGCCTTTTTTTTTTTTTTTTTTTTTTTTTTTTTTTTTATGAGAGAGAATGTGTGAGCAAGAGAGAGAGAGAGAGAGAGAGAGAATTGGTGAGTCAGGACCTCCAGCCACTATAATCCAGCACCAAACACATGCATCACCTAATGTGCATGTGTGACCTTGTGCACTTGCATCACCTTGTGTCTGGCTTACGTGGGACCTGGAGAGTTGAACATGGGTCCTTAGGTTTTGCAGGCAAGTGCCTTAACCACTAAGCTATCTCTCCAGCCCTCAAGGGATACTTTTGATTGCCCAGAACTTGTGGTTTGAGGCTGCAGGAATGAATCAAACAGAGACTTGTGCATAAGGAATTCATGGGCAGTGTGTGTATAGGGTGGGTAGCGGGAAGCTGACATGTGGACACTGCAATGTGGGCAGGTGCTGAGGTCAAATTAGGATGATGCGATTTAGTGGGAACTCAGAAGAGGCATGCCTGGCCTTGGCTTCTAAAAGACTGTTGAACAGAATGTTTCTTTTCTTCTGAAGTCTGATGACAACACCTTTGATTACTTCTTTGTGGTACATATTTTCTTTTTATGTTGCTGGGAATTGAACCCAGTAGCCTCTCACATGCTAAGCACATGCCGTACCATGGAGTTCCTCTTCTTATTACAAACCACACATCTGACCCATCAGGTTTGACCTGGTTCTGAGAAACTTCTATGTAGTTTTAGAGGACTTACACCATCCATCAGAGAAGTACATCTGGAGAAGTATGTTGAAAGCAATTTTTAAGAGTATGACATACCATCAGACCACAGAGCCCAAGAAATGCACTGAAAGGTCACTCATCTAGAAAACACTGAATGTTTATATGGAAACACTAGAATCTAACGTGTCATTTAGATCAGGCATTTTCTTTCCTTTTTTGTGTGTGTCTGTGTGAGTGCATGTGTGTACATGTGTGGATACAGATGTGAATGCAAGTGTGTGTGGTGGTAAGAAGTTGGATTGGGTATCTTCCTTAATTATTCTCCAGCTTATTTCTGAGGCAAAATTTCTCTCTCTCTGCAAACCTGGAATTAACTGATTTATCTAGACTAACTAGCCAGCAAACACCAGTAATCCCATTCTTCCTCTCTAGAACTGGGATCACAGGCATGTATCATCACAACAGCTTTTATATAGGCTCTGGGGATCTGAACTCAGGTCCTCATGCTTGAGCAGCAATTGCTTTACCACTGAGCAATCTCCCCAGTCCCAGGCATTCCATTTTATAAAAAAATAATGTGTATACTCCTTTTTAAAATTTGGGGAATCACGCCAGGAGTGGTGGTGCATGCCTTTAATCCCAGCACTTGGGAGGCAGAGGTAGGAGTATTGCCATGAGTTTGAGGCCACCCTGAGAGTACATAGTGAATTCCAGGTCAGCTTGGTCTAGAGTGAGACCCTACCTCAAAACAAAACAAAACAAAACAAAACAAAACAAAACAAAACAAAAACAAAATTTGAGGGAATCAAATATGATCATTGTAGAAAATTTAGTAAGGGGAAATACAAAGAGGAAAAACATCTACCATATTACACAACCCAGAATTGACACTTCAATAATATTCAATAATATTTACTTCTAAATTTCTTCTGTACATGGATTATATATATAGCTTTGAATAGTTTTGTTTTCATTTGCCATATTTTTCCTCATAATTTCACAATTTTGTAAAAATTTTTCCATTACATGGTTTTATTATTTAAACCCTTTCTTTTCTCTTAGACATTTTTTTTCAGGTTTGGCTATTAAAAGTAATGTAACAAAAATAATGTGATAAATATAACATGGCCTTGTTTGCCTAGAAATGTCAAAGGTTTTGAGTCAGGGAACATATTGTCAGAATGCTTTCCAGGAGAAGGAGATGGCTCAGCGGGGAAGAGTGCTTTCTGTGCAATCGCAAACACCTGGCTTTGATCCTCAGCACCCACGTAAGAGAGCTGGCATGGCCACACACCCCTGTAAACCCAGTCTGGGGGTGGCAGAGACAGGAGAATTGCTGGGGCATACTGGTCAGCCAGCCTGATTCAGAGTGGCAGCTCTGGGTTTAGTGAGAGGCTGTTTCAAGAAAACATGGAAGGATGACAGAGGAAGACACCTAATGTTCCTTCATTCTGTTTTGTTTTGACTTTCGTTTCTCAAGGTAGGTTCTCTCTCTGGCCCTGGCTGACCTGGAATTCACTATGTAGTCTCAGGCTGGCCTCAAACTCATAGCGATCTTCTTACCTCAGTCTCCCAAGTGCTGGGAGTAAGGGTGTATGTCACCATGCCCAGCAACACCCAATGTTCTTCCCTGGCCTCCAAACATATGAGCATGGGCTGTCTGTGCATCTGCATACACACATGCATACTCTACACACACATCACACATACCACACTGCACATGCCAAAAAATGCTTTCCAGAAAAATCTCTACTCTAGCCAGCATTAAATATTATTTCTGAAATTTAAAGCAATAGATCAAACAATTACATTTGAATTTCCATTTCTGTATAACTGTTAATACTGATCATTAAAATTTTATGTGTTTATATATGTTTGTTCATGTGTGTGTGTGAGTGTACAAATGTGTGTATGTGTGTTTTTGTGTGTGTGTGAGTGAGAGAACAACTTCAGGTTATCATTATTAGGAAACGGTATCACTTTTGAGACAGAGTCTCTCACTGGCCTAGAGCTTGTCAAGTAGGCCAGACTAGTTGACCAATGAGCTCAAGGGATCCGCCTGTCTCCACCTTCCCGTTGCTGGGATTACAGGTGCAGTCACCACACCCAGCATTTTACATGCATTCTAGGGACCTAACTGAGGAACTAGTGCTTAGAAGGCAAACACTTCACTGACTGAGCTGCCTCCTCAGCCCCTTAAAATGTTTTTGATGACTATTTTTATCTTTTCTTCTTAATATTTGCAGTGTCTTGTGCCAAGTTTTTTGCAAATTGAGGAATTAATTTCATTATTGATTATTGACCATTGGTGCTTTATAAATGAAGACTATCAAATTTTTACATATTAATAAAAGTATGCCAATATTTTTTGTTTGCCATTAGGTTTTTAATATGTGAAGAAGTGAATTTATAATAAAAATAAAATATAAAATAATATAAAAGTCTATATTTTTCAATGATTCTAAGTTTATATTTCTTTCTCAAATGTACCGTAAGTATTCATCTATACTTTATTCTATTTTTTTAAACTTACTATTATATTTTCCATAGTTATCTCTTAAATCTTTTTGGAATTTTGTCTTGGTTTATGGTGTAAGCTAAGGATCATGCACATAGCAGCAAGAGACACTTGCAAGCCAACATAGTGTTTAAAACCAGAAAGTATCTTTCATTCTAAGTGAGACTCATCAAGAATCATATAGCACACAAAAAAAGAAACAGAATTAACAATACCAAACACAATCTGAGGAATCTCTCATGCACTAGAGATGAATAGACCAGGTAACAGAGCAGTTTTCTTTGTACATGACTATATTGAGTCAAGGGGGTAAAACTAGTTATATATTACTGAACTGAAACAAGTTACTGTGTTACTGTTAAGACAAAGATGTTCTATTCAACAAGCTCCTTAGAAAGTAGAATATGTAGGAAAAGGAATACAACAATATCCTTGGTACTGATGTATTCATTGTGTAGCTTTTGAGAACTTATGGATTGTAAAATGACTGAGCTTACAATTGCTATGTTTCAGGACACTAGTATGCCCTGCATGTGTAATCGAGAAACATTGTCAATTTAACATGCTATACGTGTTTGAAAGAAGCAGTTCTTCAAAAGTATAATTCATTCCAAATTCATTCATTCATTATGGTGAATGTACACATATTCATTCATTCAGAAACACCTTAATATGAAACATAGCATTATTATGAGGGAATGTGATGACAGAAGTTTCTAGCATAAAGACCACATAAAGAGGAGAGGAGAACAACATCATTTTGTTTACCCAAGGCTGACACTACTTTTTGGTTATCATTATTAGAAAGTTACCTTATGTTGTGGGCTAGTAGTAAAATCCTGAACTTAAAAAATATTCTGAACAGATTAATGGAGGTGAAAAGGCCTAAGTGAGGTCAGAGGAAGAGATTGAGTAAAGGAAAGGTGGAGGGAGGACTAATCAAAATTTAAGAGGATATAAATAAGTCATATGGAAACCTACTTTTCTGGACAATGGAACACCCAGAAGCCATAGATTGTTACTAGAAAATTTTCAGTGCCAGGGATGGGATACCTTCCAGTGAGTTGTTGGCCAGGGAGGTCACAGATACCCCCAAAACATTATAGGTCATTGCTGAGGCCCTTGGTTTCCCACCAGGAATAGATAGTAAGACCCTATTGCTGAAAACTCCACATAATTGGGTGACAAGGTCACTGAGAAATCCTGCTGAAGCTGAGCTGAAAGCCTCTTCCATGTGGACCAGCTGACAGAAAGCTGATAAAAGCTACACTGCATGCAGTTTAATGGGAGAGAGAAAACACCAGTGAAGGTATGCAACAGTGGACACTGCAAGCTTTAAATTTGGCCAGCCAGGCCAAATGAGCCAATGGGTGCAATAGTGGCATGTCTGTTATGGGGAAAACCAACCGTTCTCTAATTGGACTGGAGGCCCGCTCCATGGGAGGGAATACATCGCTGATACTGAAAACCTACAACAAGGGTAGTCATGAGCCCTAGGGGTGTAACGTCTGCTGATGTCTGGCTAAATGTATATACTATGGTCACCAAACTGCCCAGTAAGCACTTCTCTTATTGTCCAGACCCATGTATTAATGCTACTGTCACTTTTGGGTTAGAGAAGCTTCTCTTTTCAGATGGTGGTGACCTTGGGATGACTGAGAAGGCACCATGCTGTTGAGAAGAAGGGACAGAGGAGTGCTCAGCACTGAAACATCTCTAACACACCTTCCAAGGCTCACGGTCCATTGTGGAAGAGGGGGCGGAAAGAATGCAAGAGCCAAAGGAACCTTACAACATGCTCCTCCAGACACAAAATGGCCTGGATATCCATGACCTCACAGTGCCTGACACCACCTACACAAGACCATCCTAAGAGGAGGAAAATATTATGACATCAAATTGAAAAGAGAGACTGATTGAGGGGTAGGGGATATGATGGAGAGTGGAGTTTCAAAGGGGAAAGTGGGGGGAGGGAGGGAAGTACCATGGGATATTGTCTACAATTAAGGAAGTTGTCAATAAAAAACTTTTGTAAAACTATCAAATTCCCTTGGGAATTACTCCTACATATGTGTGAGTAGTCTAAGTTCTTTTTCTGGGATCAAATTAGAGCACATTACCTTGCTCATCTCTGGAACTGTCTTCTTTGAATTATGCCAAAGGTTTATGTCCTTGGCATTAACTGAGGAATGGTACACAAATAGCTTTATGAACTTTATGATGTCATGGCTGCATTTGTTATTGAAATAAGGACATTTCCTAACATATCATTTACTGTCTTCCTGTGATAGTCCAGCTAAATTTTTTCCTCCCTGGTAATAGAGCACAGTGGTAGAGTACATACTTAATATGCATGAGGCTCTGAGTATAATCCCAGATCCTCCCCACATAAACAATCAATACACAGCATTGAACCTATACCTTCCTCCTTTCTTCCCTTGTTCCTTTCTTCCCACCCTTTCTCCTTTCTTCCTCCTTCCCATCATTTTATTTATTTTGTAATAATTCTGATGCAAATTAAAGTATTAAGTTATAATGACATTAATTATGTAGAATACTATTCCTCCCATACCCTGACTTCTATTTCCTTTTATAATTCCTTATCAAATTTGCTTGAATTGAATATTTTTTTGGTAATGGGTCATTTGCTCTGATTCCATTATTGTCAAACAATGCTGTAATAAATTATTACTTCTCAGGTACATGGATATCAAAATAGCAGCAAACTTTTATCTTGCATTCCAGCAAGATCTATAGCACTGGATGCCCAGGTGGCTGTGCCGAGAAGGAAGCATCCTGTGCTCAGAGCAATGTCTGCCCTGGGCTGCCCAGGAGTAGTTTTCCAGTAGACAGTTGGCAACTATTTATTAAATAAAATGCATGAGTATGGGCTGGAGATATGGCTCAGCAGTTAAGTCACTTGCCTGCAAAGCCTAAGGACCCATGTTCAATTCCCCAGTACCCATGTAAGGCCAGGTGCACAAAGTGACACATGCATCTGGAGTTCATTTGCAATGGATAGCAGCCCTGGCATGCCCATTCTATTTCTCTCTGTGTCACTGTCTCTCTCTCCACCTCTCTCTCTCTCTCTCTCTGTTTGCAAATAAATAAAAATATTAAAACATATTTTAAGATGCATGGATATTATAATAATAAAATTTAAATACCTTATCAATTGGTTTTTGGTTTACAGACTAGTGACTTGTGGGTCCATTAGCTCAAATATACTTCCCAAAGTATGAGTGTGCCTACGACAAATTAAAACATGAGAATTTAAACTTTACATAGAAATGGGATCTTTTTCATAAATCTTACAAGGACACTGCTGAGCAAAATAATCTTTCAGGTCACTAGGTCAGCAAGTGTTTCTTTCACTATTATCTAAGATATGAAAATTTATAACTAGAGATTAATTTCTCTGGATTCTAACACGGTGCTCTATGAATCTTTCACTGAGAGGAAAATAGTCCTATCAAGTGGTTGTACTTTAGCTCCTAACTAGCCAGCTAATTGGCAAGCTACTACTTAAGGAGGAGATTGGGAATGGTGCTGGAGACATAGGGAAAGGTGTGAGCAGTCCTAAGGAGTTAGAACTTATTTCACAGTCTTAAGTCTCACAGTTTACTTGCGATTCACAGTGTGCAAGCTTAGAAGTGCATCTTTGATGGCCATAAGTAGTGGACATGTAGCCATCATCCAACCAGAAACTGAAAAGAACATGCAGTCAACCACTAATGATAGACAAAACACACTGTCACATGCAGATGGGTAACTCAATTTTTTTTTGTAAAAAAAAATTATTAAACTCCTGTCAAATCTAGGGGATGTGCTTCTGAGAGGATCTTGCTGTTATTCTTTAAAAACTGGCATGTTAAGAGAAATGGGCATTCCTATTCATTCATTCACTGCATTCTATGAATAAAATAAACAATGTCTCTCTGGAGCTTACACAGTCTGGCTGGGTGCAATGCTATCCAGGATGCAAGAGTAACCGATGACATAGTTCCTACCTCTGAGGAGGTTACATCTGGGCTGGGGAATGAGTGGTAAGTATATGAAACAACTGGTGAATAATACCAGGCTGGATAAAATCAAGCATGAGGCGGTCTGGTTCAGAGTGCAGCACTAGGGAAATTGAGACTAGGAAGAACACACAAGGAGAGAAATCAAAGCGCATTCACTGTAAAAGAGATTTCAAGAAGCCTCTCTTCCTGTGTCAGGTGTCAGCCTAAACTCTGTGATTGGTATCACCTGGGAAAGAGTGGGAAAAAAAGACTGTGACATTACACACCTGCCCTGGATTTCCCAGCATCCCATTCCAAGGGCATTCCATCAGCCACTCAGGGATGGACATTAATCACAGGCTCTTGAAAGTTTTAAAATGGTCCACAATTGAAAAAAAAAAATCGAACACTTCCTGTCCTTCCTGGTATGTAAGTTATTAGTGTTGAATTATGAGGCTTACTCACTGTTGTAGTCAGCTCCACGATGCTGTTTGGGATGAACTTCCAAGTGCACACTGTTGATGGGATGAAGGGATGTGTTTCAAGCTTACAGATCCAAGGGAAGTTCCATCAGTGGTGGAAGAAGCTGGGTCCCTTTCACAGATTCAAGCAGAAAGAAACAACCAAACAGCCAGCAAACACCAAAATCACAGCAAGCAGGACCCAGGCAGAGCTCAAATCTCTCTGCATTCCTTTGGTCCACCCCCAAACACACCTGTGGGCTGGACCCCAGGATCTGCCCCAAGTGACATCTCCTCCAGCCAGGTGCCAGAGACCCAAGTTACAATACACCTGAGTCCATACAAGACATACATTCACATTGAACCTACCACACTCACCATTCTGGAAGAAACATCCTGCATAAGGATATGGAAACGAGTGTGTTAGATACCAATCTCAATCCTCAAAATCCTGTCCATTTTTGTTCACATTTAGGAAACCATCGAATCAATGTCATAAACTAATATGTAGTGCCTTCTTGAATGTGCAGATCAGTTGTTTGGAAGAACCCAAGAGAAGTCATTGAACAAAGGCTAGCTCTTGGGGACACACAGGAGAGTCAAACTGAAGGACTGGGCGGTAAGCAAGGCAAATGAGTGAGCAAGTGCTGTAAGAGTGCACTATTGCTTCACTGAGGTGAAGAATTCTTTATGTTTAAGTTTTCAGATATGTTGTGGCTTGAATGTGAACTGCCCTCCCTGAGCTCATGTCTGAACACTTGATGATCAGCTGATAGTGCTGTTTGGGAAAGCTGTGTGGGCGACCTTTAGGAAGTAGAAACTTTTGGGAGGAAGTGGACTATCTTGAGGTGTTAGAGCCAGGTGCTACTTTGTGTTCCTTTCTGCTCCCTGAATATAGATTCAATGTGAACAGTTACCTCATATTTCTGCCGCCAAGTCTCCCTGCCATGATAGACTGTCTCCCTTCTGAAAACATAAACTCATATGTTTGGTCACAGCAACCGGAAAAGTAACTAACACAGGGATTGATAACTCGTGATTTCTTAAAGTTTAATTCTCAGTGTCAGTGTCCCTAGACTCTCAGAGAGTAAGAATTCACCTCTCGCTCTAATGTGGTTATATTTAAATTCATTGTGTTTGCCTGTGGCACCATCAGGGTCCCCAAAGTCCTTGATCTCATTTATTTTATTTTTTTTTTGTCCTATACCTGACTTCCCAAAGAGATACAAATCCTTTTCCCCCTTTAATTACCACAGAACAATTACTTTAAGTCTGCAGGGAACAGCCATGCTCTGAGCCAGGTAACAGAGCACTCCACAGAACTGCTTACCGTACATTTGGGTTTGCATTTTTAGTTTTATTTTTTGAACACGATTCTATGTTGTCAAGTGAGCCACAGGACTCTGGATGTAAGCATCTACCAAGGACCGTGCTGAACGTTAGTTCCCATGATGATGTAGACAGTTCAGCACTGTTTATTAACACTCCCAAGCATTCCTAGAGTTACAATAGTCCTAAGAGTTCCCAGAACATGACGAGGACCATTTCTTGTGAGACAAAGCCCTAAGGACTTTGTGAGAAACAGCACTCCTACTGCCACTGTGGTAACAGTCGCCCATTCCCTTCCCTCTTCTCATCTCCCAATAAAATGGCAAGACGTATGCTCTTCATATACTTGACATGATTTTCTACCTCCATCTTTTTGTTCTTTCCAGGACCAAACATAGGCACCGAATCAATATTTACTGAGTTGAATTGAATTAAAAGAGAGACTTCTCGTGAATGACTGGAATGAAAACTTTTCTACTCTACTCTTTTCTGTAGAACCAGCAATAATAACAATAAAAAAGTAACAAAGTAGAGAGAAGAAAATGACATATGAAAGAAACAACGAAGACAATAATAACCTACAGAGAGCAGCCATCAAACATACTCATATACAGATCCGGCAGAGGGAATTCAGAAATCACGGACAGGTGCCATATCAGATCTTGGTGTCCACACAGATATTTGTAAGTGGTGGGCCATATAGAGAGCCACATTATTTTTGACTGTATTATAACATTAGATCTGGGATAGTGAAGGTGGGAGCATCCCACGCCTGGATTAACACCACTCTACTTTTCTTTTTTCTTTTTTTTACGTTTTTATTAGATTTACATATTTTGTATGTAAACAACAGATGTTGATACCATCCTTTCCTCCTCTCTGCCCCTTTTCTGAAGAGGCCTTCCTTGTTGGGGATGCAGGTCAACCCCTTGGGGATTGTGGGTCATGCATTGTGGGGGCAGCAGTCAGTTATGGGGGAGAGGCAATGTCTCTGTGCAAAATGTCCCAGCTTGTGACTCTAACAATCTTTCTGCCCCCTCTTCCATAAAATTCCCTGAGCCATGCTGGGAGCATTTTAAGTCTACTTCAGTGATGGGCACTCAGGAGCCTCTGGATCTTTGGTTTGGTAGGTGTTGAGTGTCCTCAGTGTCTATCTCCTTCACTCTTGTGCTGATATAAAATTCACTAAGAAAGCAGCACTCTTGCTTATTTCCCCAATTCCTCTGTGGTTTAAGCTGGGGCCGAGGTGGAGTACATAGGTCGTTTATCTCCTCAGGTCCAGCCCCTGTCTGAAAAAGAGAAACAGATTCTCCAATGGAGAATGAAGTGAGCATAGATTAGATGGGATAACTAAAAGGGAATACCTGAAGGCAGATGGAGCTTGGGAACAGGATTTCAGTATCATGAAACCATCTCAATCTAACATGAATGTGTGTGGTTGGAATCTTGGAAGAAGAGCTAGAAGTAACATTTGAAAAAATATGGAGGAAAAATGTCTAAATCTGATGAATATTCAGATTCAACTAGTCCAATGAAGCAGAAATAGAAGAAACACCAAGGACATCACACCAAGTCACATCATAATAAAGTGTTAATATGTTAAAAGCAAATGAGGAGCAAGAGAGCCACAATACACAGAGCGAAAAAAGTAAAGACAGCAGCTCACTTCTTGTCAGGGCCAAAAGATAATGAAGCAATGTCTATAAAGTACTAAGAGAAAATAGTGTCAACCAAGAATTCTACAATCTATTAAAAATGCCTTTCGTGAAAAATAGATACTTAAAGCATATCAATTAAGTATATGTCATTGTACCTGTAATAAGCTGATATGAAATTCTGACAATGATAACACCATTAGTGAGAATTACTAATAGAAATCACCATTCAATGTGCGTTGGGCCAGTAGGGCACAATAAACAAACACAGTAAAGAGAAGAAAGAAGAGGCTTCTGGTGTTTTCCATTGTTTTTCTTCAGAAAACCTTATTTACTTAGACATCTGAGTTTGCATTATAATAAAACTTTTTTGTCAGTCTTATCTCAAATTTTTCTATGTCATTCATGTGATTTATCAAACTACTGTTTTTTCCCACTGTATATTACTCAGTTATTATCAATTATTATTACAACTGGGCATTTGAATTATTTCCAGAGTATTTTTCATAATCAAACATTTCTGTTGTATGAAAAAAAAATGCCTTCCAAAGTATAGGATAATGACTTTTTAAAAGGTAAACAAATACTGAAGGGATTTGATGGTATCCAACTCACAAAAATGTGAAATCAAGATATTCAGATACTAAGACACAGATTTAGTGTTTCTAACACAGAAACCCAAAGTCCACAGACTTCATAATCCAAAGCTATAGAGCATGGATATGATGATGAAAAGGATTTGGTATTTCAGAGCATCTCAGATTTGCATCTTAGGGATGCTCAACCAATAAGGTTGGTGCAAATATTCCCAGATCCAAAAAGCTCTGAAAGCTGAAACACTTTAGGCTCAAGCATTTTTGGATGAGAGATACTCAACCTATACTAAAAGAAATTAGATCTACACATAACAACACTGTACTAAAAACAGTAATTTTTTCCACAAGAAAATTTATTTGAAGAGAAGGAATAAGAATGTATTTTGACACTTACACAGGACTAAAATACATGATAACAGTGTAAATGGGAGTGTGCTATTATGAGGCTATTGAAATTTATGAGAAGTGTTATAAAATTATCTGAAGATAGATTGTGATAAGGTAATGATAAATATTATGAAATGCAGCCTAATAACTCTAAGAGGAATGAAGGGTATTTAATTATACAAAAGAGGGATATTTGATTATATTTTATATAATTATACATCTTTTAGAAAGAAGTCAAAGACAGATTGGACAAATAAGAAATCAATGATAACATGATATATTTAAAGTCAATGATTACACAGAATACACACATTTCATTTATAAAAATAAGCGGCTGAAAGTGCCTCCTGCAATCAACCAGTTCACCCAGGCTTTGGACAGCCAAACAGCTACCCAGCTGCGGAAGCTTGCCCACAAGTACAGGTCAGAGGCTAAGCAGGAGAAGAAGCAGAGGCTATTGGCCGGAGCTGAGAAAAAAAGCTGCTGGCAAAGAGGACATCCGGACTAAGTGACCCTCTGTCCCTCGAGCGGGGATCAACACTGTCACAACTTAGGTGGAGGACAAGAGGCTCAGCTGGTGTTGACTGCACATATTGTGGATCCTATTGAGCTGGTAGGGTTCCTGCCTGCCCTGTGTGGCAAGATGGGGGTCCCATACTGCATCATCAAGGGGAAGGCCAGGCTGGGGCGGGTGGTCCACAGGAAGACATGCACAACCGTTGCCTTCACGCAGGTCAACTGGGAGACAAGGAGTCCTAGCTAAACTGGTGGAAGCTATCAGGACCAATTACAATGACAGATACGATGAGATTCGTCACCACTGGGTGGGGGGGGCGGGGGGGCAACATCCTCAGTCCAAAATCTGTGGCTCGCATTGCCAAGTTGGAAAAGGCAAAGGCCAAAAGAACTGGCCACCAAGCTGGGCTGAGTGTATGCCACTCAGCTTTCTGTACATACAGATAATAATAAACACTGTCCTTCAAAAAAAAATCAATAAGCTAAAAGTAAAAAATATAATTTAAAGAATGCTGAACTAGCTATACTAATGTCAGAGAAGAGAGATTTAACAAGAAATGGAAACCAGGAATAAATACTGCAATGTTTTTCAATTTGTCACATGCTTCAGTTAATTTCTAGAATTTAACATGATTGCTCTTGTCCAGTTTTATTGTTGCATTTGGAAATGGAATTTACTGAACTTCTGGAAGCCCCACTCCCTAGTTAGAGAGAACTGAATTTATAAAATGACCTGTAAACACCTCTGACATGATCACAATTTCACTCTATATTTCTTAAAGCACTAAATAATCTTGGCATGTTTTGAATAAATCCTAATTTGTCAAGCACTTTTAAAGAGAAAATTCTTAGCCTTGCATTGAGTCATTTAATTGCTATCTGGGTAGCAATCCCTCCTCAAAAAAAAAAAAAAAAAAAAAAAAAGCAGTGTTAATAGATTTTGCTAATTAAAAAAAAACTTTGCATTCAAGCACATAAATGAGATAAGTTATCTGTTTTTAGACTCTGCTTATAATGTTTTTAAAATTAAATTCGGGCTGGATTTGTAAGATGAACCAGGTTCTTTTACATTTTTTCTGTGACCTACACTTATTTTTTTCTTTTTTTTCAATTAACAACTTCCATAATTATAGACAAAAAGCCATGTAATTCCCTCCCACTCTACTTTCTCCTTTGCAACTCCACTCTCCATCATACCCCTTTCCCCTCTCAATCAGTCTCTCTTTTATTTTGATGTCATAACCTTTCCTCCTATTATGATGGTCTTGTGTAGGTAGTGTCAGGCACCACGAGGTCATGGACTTAAACTCATTTAAGTAACACAAGAACTTGCTGTTCTTAAAAGGTTGGGTAGGTTAAAGCTCTGAAACCAGGAGGTTTTTTTTTTTTTGAAAAAGGTTTTCTGCACCCTTTCAGTGTCTTCTGTGGTAATTGGTCTATTAAAGGTTTTTCAGTCTTCTTGGGTTTATTTTGGTCATTTATATTTTACTAAGAGATTTCCTACTTTTTGAAGATTTGCAAAAGTGTTACCATGGAGTTGCATGTAATTCTGTCTTTTAATTTTTCAAAGCTCTCCTATATTGTAGCTTTCATCTTTTCTTGTTCTTTTTAAATCAATTATAAACTTTATTTGCGACCAAATCATTTGTTGGTCCCATTCTCCATCATGTTATCCTCCTATATCCCCTCTCCCCACCCCCATTCCACTGAGGGTTCTCTTCAGTGGGGCTATTGGTATTCACCATGGGATCATGAATGAATCTGTCAGTGTTTTTGTGGGTACACAATAATCCTTCCCACCCTGTGACTCTTAGAATCATTCTGGCCCCTCTTGGGCAATGGTCACTGAGTCTGGGAGGGTGTGTTGTAAGTTTACTTCAGTGTTGAGCTCTCTGCAGTCTTGGATTTCTGCTTTGATGGGTTTTGAGTGTCCTTGGTGTCTGTTACCATCTCCCTGGTGCAGGGTGTCAGGATGGCAGTGAGAGCAGCTATGTTTATCCACTTTAATCCATGCTGCTCTCATTCTTGGTTAGAAAATCTGTTTGTTTTTTTGTTTTGTTTTAACAAATGGTAGCAAAAACTGGGGAGAACTAGAATCAACATCCATAAATACGACAAGAAGAGATAGCTGATGTTTAGCATCATATCTGCCAGGGCCCAGGAGACAGCACAGAGGAAGTGGCAATTTAAACATGGATGGTGCTCTCTCTTAATAGCATTTTTACTTTCTCTTACTGTCTTCAAGTTTGTAATAGGTTACATATTTTATTGACTCTTTTGAAAATATTAGTATTTTGATTACTTTGACTTTCTACTAATTTTAGTTTCTCACTTGGGTAAATTCAAAATTCATCTCTATTATTTCTCTCTTCTAAACTGCAAAAAATTCTTTGATAGATATTACATTTTAAGTCTTTTATCTTTATTATTTAAAAATAATATCATCATTACAACCTTTTATTTCAACTCTGAGTACATTTTTGGTTTCATTACAGTCTTGGTTGAATTGATAGCCCAGTGTTTTCCTTTTCTTGCTTTCTATGAAGTTTATAATTTTATTTATTTATATTTTTATTTTTTAAAAATGGTCTCCACATCTTTTTTTATTTTCATGTATTTTATTTATGTATGTATGTATTTATTTACTTGAGAGAGAGAGAATGGGCATGCCAGGGCCTCCAGCCACTGTAAACGAACTCCAGACGCATGCGCTCCCTTGGCATCTGGCTTACGTGTGTCCTAGAGAATCAAATAGGGATCCTTTGGCTTTGCAGGGAAACACCTTAACCACTGAGCCATCTCTCCAGCCCCATATAATTTTAATTTTAAGTTGGCTATTTAGAAATACACTTCTTTCTAAATAATCCTTTGGTCTATTTTACAATTTATTCTGAATTTCATTGGATTATTATTCATACATAACTTCAAGGTATAAAGTTTTCTTTATGGATCCATTTACACATATGTAATTGATTTTTGTAATTGTTTTATTATACCAAAATTATATATTTTACACTAAGATGCACTAGGGTTACATGTGTGGGTGCAGATGTCTAAGGATGTCAGAAGTTGATATCAAGTGTCATCCTCAGTCACTCTCCACCTTATTTTTTAAGACAGTGTCTCCCTGAACCTGGAACTCACTGGATTGGCTAGACTAGCCAGCCAGTAAGCCATGGGAATTGTCTTGTTTCCACTTCCCCAGAAATGGATTACAGGAGTGTGCCACCATGTCCAGCTTTACATGAGTGAGGGGAATCTGAACTCAGGTCCTCATGTTTCATGGCAAACACTTTACTCACTGGGACTTCTCCTCAGCCCCTAATGTGGATTTTTATGTACTATTCAGTTTCTGCTCTTTATTTTTATTTTATTTTATTTTTTTTATTTTATTTTATTTTATTTTATTTTATTTCATTTTATTTTATTTTTTTTTGAGGTAGAGTTTTACTCTAGTCCAGGCTGACCTAGAATTCACTATGTAGTCTCAGGGTGGCCTCAAACTCATGGTGATCCTCCTACCTCTGCATCCTGAGGGCTGGGATTAAAGCGTGTGCCACCACACCCATCAAGGTGTCTGATTTTAAAAGAACCACATGGATATCTTATGCTTTGGTTTCATTTCTAATAGGTTCTAATACATTTGTCTTATATATTTAGCTCCTATGCTGCTTGGTGTAAGAAATTTATAACCATTGTAATTTCTTCACAATGAGCATTAATTTTTATTATTGCCATATGCTCAGCTATATCCTGTTTAATTCTTTTAACCTGACTTTTCCCTTTTCCACAATTTTAATATTACCATCTATTTTTTGTTTTTGTTTGTATATATTTATTTTGAAACTCTTCATTAATTTCATTTCCAACATCCTGAAATTACTTTGTTTGAAATTGTCTTACTGTGTCTGGAACACATCCAGCTTTTACTGTTCCCATTGTGACAATCACTGTCTATTTTATAAATGCTTTATTGAAGCCATTTGGCAGTACGTTTGCAAATTAAATATGCAAGACTACCCAGAACTTCCTCTGACATAAGCTGTAAAGTAATACTCACACAAGCCAACAATAATAGGGCGTTTATTGTTTGTAGTTGTGGGGAATGGGAGCCTATCTAACCTGGATGACATCCTTAGGCACAGATTGTCCAAAGGCAATGGATGCACCAGAGTGCTATAGAACAGTTAGAAGGCATGGACTATGTCCAACATGCTGTATGAACAGATCTTCATGACACTAATGAACAAAGTGAAACGTAGAATGTGATTTATTACCCAGCCTCACTTGTACAAATTAAAACTATATGGGGGCTGGAGAGATGGCTTAGCAGCTAAGGTACTTACTGGCAAAGCCAAAGGACCCAGGTATGATTCCCCTGGACCCATGTAAGATCGGATGCACAAGGTGGTGCATGTTTCTGGAGTTCATTTGCAGTGGCTAGAGGCCCTAACATGTCCATTCTCCCTCTCTCTCTCAAAATAAATAAATAAATGATTAATTTACAAATATTAAAAATATTTGGGTACAGACATGGTAGTGTTCACCTATATAGTCCCTGGTATCCTGGAGGCTGAGGCTGAAGAATCACTTGAGCCTAGAAACTAGAGATGGGCCTGAACAACATCAACTCAAAAGTAAATAAATAAATATAAAACATCAGTGCACAATTTGTAGCAACATACAGAAAACACATTGGAATAATTATTTATTTTAGGGGAAGGAAATAAAGGCAGGAAATCTGCATAAAGGAAGTGAAGCTAAATGACAAGAAAGGATCAGAGGGGCTGGGGAGGTTGCTCAGAGGTTAAAGGCACTTGCTTGCAAAGCCTCCTAGTTCAAGTTCAATTCCCCAGTACCCATGTAAAGCAAGATGCAAAAACTTACACAAGGGCTGGAGAGAGGGCTTAGCAGTTAAGGTTCTTGCCTACAAAGCCAAAGTACCCAGGTTCGATTGCCCAGGACCCACATAAGCCAGATGCACAAGATGGTACATGTGTCTGGAGTTTGTTTGCAGCAGCTGGAAGCCCTGGTGTGCCCATTCTCTTTATGTGTGTCTCTCTCTGCCTCTTTCTTTCTCTCTCTCTCTCTCTCAATAAATAAATAAAAATAAAAATAAAAATATTTAAAAAACTGGCACAAGGGTCTGACATTCATTTGCAATGCCAAATGGTGCACCCATATACACACATGCAAAAAATTAAATAAATAAGTAAATAAATAAATTAAATGTTGTTTTTAAAGAGAGAGACCTGAGGTGGAACCAGGTGATAATGCAAACCAAGTGTGTACACACATGCTCTAAAAAAACTGCTGTTTTGTGTACTAATAACTTTCTCGGGGTTGAGGAAGACATGAACAGAACCATTTCTGATGGATGTTAAAAATGGCAAGACCTTTATGAAGAACATAAGTCCATACCTGCCCAAAGTCTTAAAATGCTCCTACTTTTGACATACTTTGCCTCTAGCGATTTTTTAAGTTAAAAATGTATGTAATAATTTTGTTGCAAGAAACTCAAGCAGAGCTTGTCATAGTGACACATGAGAGACAACTCCAGCTTTCAATATAATGCAGGATTCACACATCAACTATGTTATATCCAGGTAACACATTACAACTGTTTAAAATCATTTTGTAGGAAAACAACTGATTTTATAGAAATAAATTATCCACAGTATGTAAAATAAAAATCAGATAGCTACAAAAAGACATGACTGACCTGAGTCTTTGGGCTCCCTCCCTTTCCCAAACAACCATCAATATCATGACCAAAACAAACACCCATGGGAGGGAATCACTGGAGGTTTGAAGTGAGTGGCAACTCTTCACAACAGCCATCGTAGCCTCTGCATGGGAGGAAGAGAGGAAGCAGAGACCAGCCCAGAAGCTCTTCAGTAGTTCCGGTGGGATTTGAAAACATTCACATTAGGATCATATCAATGGCGACGGAGAGAAGAGATCTGATGCAGGTTAGGCTTTGAAGAGAAACCTGACAAGAGCTGCTGAGAAATTGAAGGTGGGGAGGAGAACCATGAAAGATGACAGCTGATCTTTTATCTTCACAACTGGACGGTGCCCCTGACTGACACGGGGGAAGATGGGGACGAGAGGATAATATAAAACCTTCGGATTTGAATTATTTATCAGGTTATGTTTAATATGCCCATTAGACATCTGAGTGGAGAGAGCAATGAGGAAGCTGGTTACATGGCTGAAACACACATATTTGGGTGCTAAATTTAGTATACATGGCTTTAAAAAAATCAGTGTTGATATCACCTTGGCCGAGTCACACACTTTCTGGGTCCTTATCTATGAAACAGCCATATGAATATTAAATCAAATAATACATCTAAAAGACTTGGCATAGGGCTGGAGAGGTGGCTTAGCAGTTAAGCTCTTGCCTATGAAGCCTAAGGATCCCGGTTTGAGGATCCACGTAAGCCAGAGGCACAAGGTGGTGCATGCTTCTGGAGTTCATTTGTAGTGGCTGGAGGCCCTGGTGTGCCCATTCTCTCTCTCTCTCTTTCAAATTAATTAATTAATTAATTAAATTTAAAAAAACTTGGCATAGGATATGTCACATAATAAATGCTTCATAAAGGCCACCATGACTACAGAGTAGTGACCACAATGAGGCTGACAGTGGAAAGATTTTTTTATGAATTTTTATGTCACTGTAAATACAGTAAGAAGCCACTGGAGTCTTGTATGCAAGCAGTGACATGATTGGGAATTTCTAATGGCATTGGCAGGTCATTCAAGTATTAGCGTTTAACTTTGATATTCTTTTCAGGCTCTAGATAAGTATGTTATCTAAGCGAGCAGCGGATGTGTGTTCTACGAGAACGTGTTCCGAAATGATGACAAATGGAAGCCTCACTGTCTGAAAGGCATTGGGTAGCGTTGACAGTTCTGAAACCACAGTATTCTCAGGAGTTCTCTGCCAGCTCTTGCAGACTGCTGTTCTCTTTTGAGCGCTGACTCTGTTCTTGAATAGTAAGCAATTGGAGCCTTGGGAACAGCTGGCATTTTGTAGCTAAGCAGAGTTCCAGAGCCACAAAGTGAAGCATCAGTACTTTATATTTACCACAATGCATTAACACAGATGCTGAAGTCAGACATCCGCCAACAACCCAGCAAATATCTTCCTTCTGAGGCCTGTAGTAGCTTACCTGCACTGAGTAGTGACTCAGCATTTCAGAAAAGGTCTCCTTTCAGGGGAGAGGAACTACCTAACTAGTTAGAATCTAGTTTCTACACAAAACCCAGAGTTGATTTAGTTTTTGCATTAGCTGTACTGTGAGTCATTAACAGTCACTTTAAATGAGGTAAATAACTTTCCACATCCCGGGTGCAGTAGCTGGACTGGGGGGATGGTTGCTGGTGAGTCTGACTGCACATCTTTATATACTTATGGACTTAATGTGACAGGTGAGGATGGGCTCTGTGATTCTTCATCTTTACTAAGCCCATGGGAGGACTAATTATGGCTCAAGTATCACATCCAAAAGACTAAAGAAAAGTTGCCCGGAAGCACTGAAAGTATCAGCAGCAAAGAGTTGGGAATGGCCTTTGATGGGTTTTTGAACTATCATTGTATGATGGTAAACTATCTTGCTGGTGCTATGGTTCTGCGGGTCCAGATTAGAGTAATGCTGGCTACTTCTAGGCCCCATGTTGTGGTGTCGGTCCCTGGATCATACTCATGCAGTGACAGACCTAGCCCAGAGGTCTAAGGCATCTTCACTTGCATACCAGATGTCTTGGTTCATGTCAGAAAGCTCAATTCAGTGGTGGGGCTCCGTTACTACTCTATGAAGTCTGTGGGTTCCATGGAATCTCTCAAGCAGGACAGTTGGACTTATTGTAAGGCATCCTAGGGCTTTGGGAGACCAGCCACCTCTCAGTGGCCAGGCACACAATGGGCACAGTTCCATTTCTGCTTTACTCCATCAGTGCAAGCGGTCATAGGCCAGCAACACACACCAGCGGATTTAGACTCCACCTTTTGATGAGAGAGTGTTAAAGAATGTAAGCCACGCTGTGAAAGACTAGTCTTTGGGTTTTTACAGTACCCACATAGCACTGATGGGTGACATTATGTTCTTGACAGCATAGATGCTAGAGACGGACTGCTGAGTTCCAAGTAGAAGCCTTATGATTTTAACTGTGAGAGTTTATAAACCTCTTAAAATTCAATTTTATTGAGATATACTTTGTATACATCGAAGCGTACTCATGTTAGGGTTAATTTCCGTGCATTTTTATATAGTTCTATGTCTATATAAATATTATCACAGTAAAAATAAAGAGTGCTTCCATCTCTGAAACTATGCAATCTTTCCTTACATCTCTTTTTTACAATTAGTTTTATCCAACCTCCAGCCTAGACAAGCACTGTTCTGTTAGTATATAGGGCGGATCTGTCTCTTCAAGAGATTTGCACAAATGAAGGCATGCAGTTCACACGCATGTCTCACTTTTCTCACTTACTGTGTTTTTTTGCGTCATCCATCTTGATTCAGCATTCTTTTACTGTTCATAACTATTCCATTGTACAGTTGGGCCAAAATTTGTTTATACATTTTCTAGTTGATACACTTTTTGGGTTGTTTCCAGTTTGAACTATTGTGAATAAAACTGCTAGGAATGGTGTTATAATAAGTACCCATTTTCCTTTAAAGAAACTGAGAAAATAGTTTCATAGTGATTTCTATCAGATTATATCTCACACCAACAGTATTTGGTAATGCCATTTGCTGAACAGCCATTTGCACTTAACATCATCATTTTCATTTTAATAATTCAATGCATATGTAAAGTACCTCACTTTATTGTAACTTACATTCCCTGGTGGCCAGTGAAATTGAGTACTTACATATTTTGTAAAGTGTCTTTTCAAATATTAAAAAATATTTTCATTTATTTATTTGCAAGCACAGAGAGAAAGAGAGAGACACAGAAAGAATGGGCACACCAGGGCTTCCTGTCACTGCACACTAACTCTAGATGCATGCCCCACCTTGGCTTTACATGGGTACTGGGGAATCGAACTTAGGTTGTTAGCTTTTGCAGGCAAGCACCTTAATCATTAAACCATCTCTCCAGTCCTGTTCAAATATTTTATGTGACTGTTTTTTCATCAGAAAAGGAATAATATTAACTCTATTTATCTCAGAGTTTTGCTGTGTACCCAACCGCCTAACACAGTTTAAGTGGCAAACATACAAAGATATCTTAGCTCCTTATGGAAACTCCATTAAGGATAGGTAAAAAAATTAAAACATGAGGGAAAAAAAGGCAACAAATTGTTTACAGATAGATGGGAAAGAAGAAGGAGGCAGGGATGATCCTGGCAGAAGGGGTCGTCACCGAGAAACACACCCATTTCCTGGGCCAACTTTGAGAAAGCTGAGTGATCCCAGGGCCATGGAAGGTGAGGATGAAGTCTGAGTCTGGAAACAGGGCAGCTGGAGAAGCAGTTAGTCCTTCAACCTCTGCTTTGACCAGTTACAAACTGGGTGACCACAGAGGACGGACAATTCTGTACAAGGGGAAATGGAAACAGAACTGTGTCCCATGGAAGGCAAGGGAAATAGTGAAAGTCAGAATGCCCAGCACACATGTGCACACACACACACACACACACACACACACACACACACACACACACACACACACAGACATACTGACATGGCCTGGATATAAACCAAGTTGGAATCTGAAGAATTTTACTCCACAGAAAGGTCTAAGATTCTGGCCATGAATTTCCCTAATAAAAGTGCCACAGGCCCTATTACCCTGTCATGATGTGAATTGCCAGCTCAGTTTTGAGTGCTTTACTCCTGAATATGAACAGTCAAGGACCATAGACATTGGAAGAACATTTTCAATATGAAGGACAGAAAAAAAAAAAAACCCAATACATGAAAGGAAAAATTGCAGATAAAACAAGGCAGGCAGGGAGAAGTATAAAATGAAAAACATTATAACTACCTTCCCAGAGAGGGAAGAAAGATATTGTTTCAACTAGGACGAATAGGATACTGTTAAGAATAGAAAGTCAGAGAAAAAGAAAGAGTTCTTGGATCTAAAATGAGTGACGTAGAGCTCTATTCTCCTCCATGACAGCTAGAAATTAATAGGTAATGTCAAAACTTAGAATCAATAGGTGACAGAAAATATCCAAATATTCAGCTATGGGAAAATCAGACAGTTCTAAGATGAAAGCCCTTGGACTTCAGAACTGGAAGTTACAGTGGGGGTGGGAGTACATAATATCTTGTTACAGGATGACGTGAAAACTTTTCCTTCTTTCTTTCTTTCTTTCTTTCTTTCTTTCTTTCTTTCTTTCTTTCTCTTCTTCCCTTCCCTTCTTCCCATCCTTCCTTCTCCTTTTGACAAAGTCTTGTCATGTAGTCCAAGCTATCTAGAAGTTGTGGTTCTCCTGCCTCACCCCACCACCAAGTGCTGGGATTACAGGCATGTAATGTTTATGTTCTGAGCATTTTTGTCATTGTGGTAAAATATATCTGATTTAAAATTTACCAATAGTTACATTTAATACATTCACAATGTAATGCAAATATTACCAATATCATATTTTGGAATATTTTTATTGGCTGGGTTGTAGCGTGTAGCTCAGTGATAGAGCTCTTGACCACTATGCACAAGGCTTTGGGTTCTATCCCCAATACTGGAAATAAAAAGGAACCAGGCTATTTTTATTAACATAAAAAGTGTATGTCTCTGTGTGTTTGTGTGCATGTACGTGTGTGCATTTGTGTATGTATCAACTGAACAGTCGCTCAAGATTCTTCATCCTGTTCACTCTTAGCCTTTGGCAACCACTCGTGGCTTCTTTTCTGTCACTTTGAATTTGTTGACTCTGGATGCTTCATAGAAATGGAATCACAACATATGTGAGCTTTGGTAACTGCCTTCCTCCCCTTTAGCAAAATATTTTCAAGACTTGTCCATTCTGTAAAATACTTCAGAACTTCATTCTTTTTATGACTAAATGATATTCCACTGGATGGATGTTCCACTTGTTTATTCATTCATCTGTAGGAGGAAATATGAGTTGTTTCCATATTTTGACTAAGAGAAATAGTGCTGCTATAAACATTTTGTGTATAAGTTTTTGTTTTGATATTGTTCTGTTTCTTTTGTCCATGTACCCAGGAATAGAATTTCTAGGTCATATAGTAATTCAACATTTCACTTCAAGTGTACCCACTGCGTTGTTTTCCATAGCACCTGCACTAGTTTATATCCCACCCACCCCCTTCAAAGGACAAGGACTCTGATATCTTGACATTGGCCTCCACATTTCTTGCCTTTTATTTTTCTTCCATGCTGGGGATCAAACTTGGGGCCTGGCATATGGTAGGTACATGGTCTACCACAGTTTTGCTCATTTGTCTTCAGTGGAACTAAACACTTATGGACAGTTAAATCAAACTAAAACGTATGTGTACATATGTACATAGATATGTTTGTAAAAGTATAACAAAACTATTAAAATAAAACCATAGGTGCTATTAGCATAGGCATAAGGATGAGAGAAAACAGGAAAAGGGCACTCTTAGCACCTTAACAGGTATATTTATATCCTATTCTTACTGTAACAAATTATCTCAAGTTTAGAGGTTTAAATAAAATTTATTCTCCTATAGTTCTAGAGATTTCAAGGCTAAAATGAGTCACATTGAGTTAAATTAAGATGCTACCAAGGCTGTATTCTCTCCTTGCTTTTTCTGGCTTCTAGAGATTACCAACATTCATTGCCTGTGGTGCCTTCTTCTAGACTCCAATGATGTTATTTTAAAAAATTGTTTTTTTAAATGTTTAATTTTTTATTTGAGAGAGATGGAGAGAAAGACACACACACACACACACACACACACAGAGAGAGAGAGAGAGAGAGGGCATTTTTAGTCCTCTCTGACCTGTGTTTCCATCCTTACTCATCCACTGGTCTCCCTTTTATAAGAACACCCAGGCTACATTGGGTTTGCCAACATATCTCTCAGCCAAGAGAACCATTCAGGATGCTGTTCCCCCTTCACATTGTTCACATCAACATAACTGCAAAATTCCTTTGCTTTGTTGAGTAGCAGTTCAATATCCAGGATTGCACGTGGACATCTTTGGAAGCTGTTACTCCAGGGAAACCACTGCAGACTTGGGCCCTTCCAGTGGAGAAGGATCTGAAGGGCTTTGTCAATTAGAGAGTAGGGAAGTGACTTACAGAAGGGCTGCTTTTTCACTCCAGGTGATCGTGGAAACTGGTGCTCACTGTTCATTTTGGGAGCAAAATAAGAGAACAGTGATTCCCCGTGTTACTCAACTTCTATCTACCACGTGGCATTTATGCCCTTAGAAGACTGTAGGCAAATTCAGTGTAAATTTCAGCTGTGGCATTTCTTTGAAATCTCATTTTTTCTCTCAGAAATTCATGTGAATTATATATTATATTTAATAATGGATGTGGGTTTGCTTAAATGCATAAATAACATTTTAAATGTCTTGCCTGCGGGATCAACACATTGGTGTTCTTTGTTCTGTAATCTTGTACAGCCCCTGTCACATCTCAGTTTATCTCTGTTGAGAAACACCCTTAAATAAGAGAAAGCACATTGTAAATTATAATGGGAAATGAAAATCCATGTTATTAGATTCAAATATCAAGTGCTGAGCACATCACATTGTTCCTAGCTCTACACACTGGACTTGCAAGGGAAAAGCATCTTTCAAAAAAGTCAGGCTGGGTGTGGTGGCGCACACCTTTAATTCCAGCACTCGGGAGGCAGAGGTAGGAGGATCGCCATGAGTTTGAGGCCACCCTGAGACTACATAGTGAATTCCAGGTCAGCCTGGGCCAGAGTGAGACCCTACCTCGGAAAAAAAAAAAAAAAAAAAGTCAGGCAAAGAAGGACTCAGTGAAAACAGCTGATTCCTGAAATTTACCTGCATTTGATGCAGTGTGATCTGTTCTTCAAATTGGTGAAGTACATTTTCCTGTCTGACTGACTGTGAGGAAGGGAGGAGGGCTACTATCAATGAGATGAAAGTGAAGAAGAAAGCAAGCTACCTGGGAGATACCAGGTTTTCTACTACCTAGGCTGCCCAGACAACTCTCAGTGTTCTTTGAAGTTTTCTCAGTCCTTAGTTAAAACAAATGCAGCCTCAAAAAAAGTGTCTTTTCTCATTCAGATCAACAGCTCAGTGAGAAATTTAGAATTTTTCTTTATTTTCTTTATTTTTGGAGTGCCAGGGACTGAACCTGAGGCATAAAGCCATGCTAGGAAAGTACTCTACCAGTGAGCTTCACTCACAGCTGACTTCACAATGGCACTGTGGAAAGAAACTCTGGACTCCCTGAAGCCAAAATGATCATGGAATGCTTGCTGGAGATCCTTCTAGACACGTGTGTTGTTTCTAGACCTGTGTTGTTTCCTTTAATCAGTTCATAAAGTGGTCTTACAGCCATTCACCATGTCATCCAGGAAAGCAAGTGAAAAGGAGCAACTCTCATATGAGGCCCCCGAATGACATCCATAATTAATATCATGGGGTAATAGCTTATCCCCATGCAAGTTCTTTTGCTCTCACCTATTTCTGTTAGGCATCGTGATCATGACTTTAAAAAATAATATATTTTTTTCCTGCTTCAGCAACTGTACAGCAGTCTGCAAATATTTCCCAGAGGAGAATGTCACATAGTGTACAAAAATGCTGCACACGGGCTGGAGAAATGGCTTAGCAGGTAAGGCGCTTGCCTGCAAAGCCAAAAGATCCCGGTTCAGTTCTCCAGGACCCATGTAAGCCAGATGCACAAGGGGCACATGCATCTGGAGTTGAGTGGCTAGAGGCCCTGGTGTGCCCATTCACTCTCCATCTGCATCTCTTCTCTCTCTCTCTCTCTCTCTCTGCTTGCAAATAAATAAATAAAAATTTTTTTAAATGCTGTACACATGCCAGAATTATACCCTTTATTAAGAAAGTTGCCATCTAATTTTGGCAAACAGACAAGCTAGATAATATTCAAAATTGTGTAGTCTTTAGTGTGTGAATGGCTGAAAAGATGGAGCTCAATAAATATTTGTTACTGGAAGAAAGAATGAAGAAGGAGGACTGAGAATCTGTAACACAGGACCCATGGACAAAGCCTTGTAGATTCATGCAATTACATAGATACAGGGCTGGAGACTCAGGTCTCCTATAGAAGCAGACTGCTTAGGAAAGTAAAAATAATGCTGAACTTTAAAATTAATGTCTATGAAGAATAACTGTCTTTTTTATAACATGAAAAATGTTAACTTTAAAAACTACTTTTATTTATTTGTTTGTAAGGAGAAAGGGGAGAGGAGAGAGGAGAGAGAAAGAGAGAAAGTGAATGGGCATGCACACTAGGACCTCTAGCAGCTGCAGATTCCTGATGCATGTGCCACTTTGTGCATCTGGCTTTATGTGGGTACTGGGGAATTGACCTGGGTCATTAGGCTTTGCAGGCAAATGCCTTAACCACTAAGCCATCTCTCCAGTTCCCATTATATATTTTTGTCTACAGCCATGTAAAAAAATTATCTTACCTTCTGTATCAGTTACTTTCTCATTGCTGTGAACAAAATACCTAACCATGGCAGAGAAAACATGCCAAGAGCAGAAAGCAGGTATCACATTGTCACATTAGCAAGGAGTACAGAGAGAGAGAGGATGGGGGGGAGAGAGAAACAGAAAGCAAATGGCTCAAGGACATTCTTTAGTGACACACTTCTTCCAGCAAAGCTCTATATCCTAAAGGTTCCAGAGCCTTCCCAAATAGTGCTACTTGACCAAATGCTCAAGCACATGAGTCTATGGGAAGAGGGTATTACATTCAAACTCCTACACTTTCTACTCTTGAATAGATTATCATTTACTTTTGCTTTTTTGGTAAAATGAACAAGTTGTATAATGTAGTACCTTCCAATCTTATTCAAAGTCTGGATTGTGTGTTCGTGTGTGTGTTGGGGGCATGCACACATGTATATATATGCATATGGAGGTCATGGGACAACCTTGAGTGTTATTTCTTTTAGGTGCTACCCATTTTTTTTTTTTTTTTTTTTTTTGAGACAAGGCATCACACTGGCCTGGAGCTTATCAAGCGGGCTAAACTGGTTGGCCAATGAACCCTAGAGACATGCCTGCTTCCCCATAAGTGCGTGACAAGGAAGTACTGCCACGCCTGCCTCTTACATGGTTCTGGGAATCCTTCCTGCTCACGAGACATGGTTCCTACTGCTTGCAAGACAAGAACTTTACAAAACAAGACATCTCTCCAGCCCTGTAGAGTGTGTGTGTGTGTGTGTGTGTGTGTGTGTGTGTGTGTGTCCTTGTTATGCAACCCAGCACATCCTTGAATTCAGTATGTAACCTAGACTGCCATCAAACTCATAATCCTGTTCTCTAAGTGCTGGGATTACAGATGTATATCACCATGCCTGGCCACAAACTCTGCTCTCAAACAATATTTAATAACTTGACCAGAACCTTTTTTTTACCTTTTGGCCCTGAAATGACTCTGCAACTTAAGAGTCTTTCTTATCTTGCCCATATTCTATGTGGGCTTTGGAGTGGTCTGAGCTTGATTCATTAGAAATATTTCTCACAAACTGATTAACTCCTTTGAGCTTTGACCTAAGCTTCTACTAGTCATACATCAAATTGTTTCTGGGATATGGCACTTTGGACATATTTGGAAGGACAAGTTGAAAAACATTTAGCAGACTCACATGACAGGGCCAGTTGAACAAAAGAACTTTGTACATGTGACTTCACACAATGGGAAATCATGAACTTTTCCTCACTGTACATGTGGCATGGTGCCAAGATAAACTTAAGCTACTCTTTGGCATGGTACTAGAAATTTTTTTTGGAGCTTTTATTTTATAATATAAATTAACATGGAAAATAACTTTTTTCAGGGATTAATACTAAATTGGTTCCTATAATCTTATTCAAGAACATTACCCTATTATAGGCTAGAAATCTTATTCATTATTAACTTTTTGTTTATGAATATGTTGCCACATATGGGAATGTATTTAAAGGATAATCTGCTAAGAATGAAACAATGTGAGAATGGATATAAATTCATTGTTCATTTAAGTCAAAGATGCTCTTCCAGAGAACAAACCTTTCCATTTAAAATTAAATTATATTTCATTGACTATTAATTAAATAATGTAGAGGACAAAAGTATTTCTTAAGTTCTCTTTGTTTCCTTTATACTGTGTTGTGTTTTATGGAGAATAAAAACTATAGGATCACTATAGATCCAACTTTCAAAGAGACTAACTATAGTCTTGGAGACAGAAGTAGAATAATAGAATTAAGAGAGAAGAAAATTAACTTTAGTGTGCATCAGCATTTTACATGCTTAATTTCTTATCTTCTCAATAATCTTGCAAGGAAGATTATCCTTTCCAACTTCTAAGTAGGGAAAAGTGACCCAGGGAGATGAAGTCATGGAAGTCATGCTCCTGAGGTCCCTAAACAAGTTGCCAATGCAGGCTTCTTATTTGGGTATTTTTAACTTGAGAGAACCAAGGGTTTTAAGTAGGTACAACCATCTCTTATTTCTGGTGCACCAACCACTTTGTTTCCTAGAATAAGCCACTTAATTACTCAACCTATTATATTGTTAATTCATAAAATGAGTTTTCTTTTCTGGAATAACATGCATGGTGTCATCTTTAAGCTAACTCATGAAACACTGAAGCAGGATGTCTAGATGGGGTCACCAGCATTCCCACTGAGGACCAAGGATCCTGGAGCACCCTATGGGGGTTCATTGCTCAGGGTGCATAAGCCTTGTGGGAAAGTAGGATTCCCATGGGCACAGTCTGTGAGGAACATGACAGAAGAGAAGCACGAGCCAGAGATGAGTGCTGTTTGCCAGAATGGCAGTTTAGAGTGGCGGGAATGCTAAAGACCTGTGGTGCAATAAAGGAAGGGGGTTGGCTGGGTCAGGCCTTGAACACTAGGTATTTCTGCTTTGCTCGGAAGGTTCAGAGAACCATTTCAAGGCACCAAATACTATTTTCTGCTGAAGATCTTGAGCCTGAAAAATGACCTGGCTGAGGTACTCAGACCTTGTCTCAGGAAAGATAAGCTCGTGGGTTCAGAAACGTCAATGATTTGATAGTGACTTGTTACAAGTAATAGATACTCACAAATTTTTGGCAAATGGATGATTAATATCTGAGACACGTAAAGATCCACTCAGGTGTATACCAGGATTAATAGATTTAACCTGAGCTAGCCAATATTATCAAACTCTCTGAGGCAAACTCTCAGAGCCATACATGCAAGACAGGAACCTGGTGAAGGTGCCGTGTGCATAGTGAAGGTCTTTCCTCTATGAAATGGCTGGTCTTCTGGGGGCGGGGTGCTCAGCCTGTTGCTAGCCTGATGACAGTTCAGCAGAAGGAGGTGAAGGTGGACATAATAGGTCAATAGAGCACCACGTCAGTTCATGCACTCACAGGAGTCATTGCTGGCCCAGCACAAAGAGAATGAGAAGTCACTGTAGGACATACTGCAACAGAATACCTGAGAAGGAAACCTGCAGACCCTCAAGGCAAAGCAACTGCTGTTTATCAATGAGCTCGTGTGTAAGTAGATATTAATTACACACAGCAACATTTTCTACATTTTATTTTAGTTCTTATGTTTCTGAGGCTTTCGGTTTGGGGGAGGTCTTTATACTCAAGGTTATGCTTTTGTCTGGTGAACCAATATTATCTTTCAACTTCTTGATTGTAATCATGCTCTCTTGAGCCTAGTTTACTGGTTGGAGTATTTCCCCTCCATTGCTTCTCCTTTTTAGCTTGCTGAGGCACTTTCTCCTTAACTATATCACTTTTTCAGGAGAAACACGCATATCTTTTCTTGGGGCAGGGGTTCATTCGCTTTTTCTATGTCTTTCCCAGTGGCCTATGAACTTCATGAAGGCCTGACCATGCAAGACATGTTTATCCTTGAACCTCTAGAATGTCCGGCACATTTTTCAAGTAGTAACTACTCAATACATATTTTTGAGTTGATGAGCAAGTCAGCAAGTGACAATGATCTCTTGAAGACAGCAGATGCTAAGATTTTAGAAACTTGATTCATCTGGGCTCGCCCATGCCTGCCACTCTCTGGGCCACACAGGTCTGCCCTTCTGCTTTCCAACTATGCCGTCAAGTTTTCTGTCTGTAATCCGTGGAAGAATGTTTGTCAACTGGGAATGAACCAACTGTTCAAGATAAATAGGAAGAATACTCACGTACCTAAGAACATCAGGAAATTGATAAAGTGAACAGCTGACTTACTGTTCACTTGGAATTTTAACCAGATATGGACGTTGTGTGTGTAAAGCATGAATCAGTCTTAGGGGCATTTCATAGTGAGACACAGGCGTTCATTACCCACACTCACCCTGCTTCTGTCACTTTATTCCACTTGCTTTTAAAGTTCAATAGTCTATTAATTGATTATTCTTTTTTCCTTTTATTTTCTTCCTCACTATTTTTTTAATTTGAGACACACACACACACACAGAGAGAGAGAGAGAGAGAGAACTCACTAATTTTTTTAAAAAGTATTTATTTATCTATTTATTTGAGAGAGAGAAAGAAGCAGATTGAGAAAGGGGAGAAATGGGCACGCCAGGGCCTCCAGCAAATGAACTCCAGATGTATGTGCGCCCTTGTGCATCTGGCTTACATGGGTCCTAGAGAACTGAACTGGGATCCTTTGGCTTTGCAGGCAAATGCCTTAACTGCTAAGCCATCTCTCCAGCCCGCTCACTAATTTTTTAAAGGTAGGGTCTCACTCTAACCCAGGCTGACCTGGAACTCACTCTGTAGTCCCAGGCTTCCTTGAACTCACTGTGATTTCTCTATCTCTGCTTCTTTCGTGCTGGGATTAAAGTCATGTGCCACCACTCCCAGCTCTTTTTCTTTCTAACTAATGTTTGACTATATTTGGCTAAGTAGTCACTCTATTTTCTAAACACGTTATGCATATTAACACAGTTAATTTTCCCTAATTATTCATGAGGTAGTTACTTTGACCATTCTTACTTCAAAATTAAGAAACTTCTGGCATATAGAGAAATTAAGCATGCAGCAAGTGCCTTCGGACTCTAGCATTGCACCAAGAATTACTAGGCAATGCTGCCTTACCACCCATAAGACAATAAGTCACTTTCATGAACAAGAGCTATCTTTGGATGGTCAATAAGGAAGTATCACCAGAATAACTTGGCATGTCAAAAGACACTAAAATTTTTATTGTTATAACTGTCCAAGAGAAAAGTTGCATAGAACTACATTCCCACAGGATAATATTAGTTTTATCAAAATTCTGCTTAGACTGTTAACTTCCATCACTCTGCATGGCTGATATACTCATGGTTTTATGCATTACATCCTATTTTATGCAACTGTTTAACATATGCCTATGGCATTTGCTGTAAGTAATTAAAATGAATGCTAAATTTATTATTTTAAAATGTTGGTATTTGAACATACATAATGTTTTATTACAAATTAATTTCTTTTGACATTCATTTATATCTTGCTAGGCCCAGCTTTGAGTGATTTACTTCTGCTCATAGGGTAGAGGGATATATATATGTATATATATATATATAAATATATATATATATTCCAAGCTTAATAGAAACTATAAATGTTTTATTGCATAATAGAGAAACATAATGTCCACTAATACAATGGCTTTCTCAATGGATTGCTAACTAATCCTTGCTGAAGAACATAGACCATATCTCTCCTCATGGAGGCTCACCTTCTAGTGGAAAGAGATATGAACAAAACACAAGAATTTCTGAAACATAGTTATGTCAGCACCTTACATCCTTTCCCTACTGTTGTGAAAGCTTATTTGGGCATCCATTGTTTGTGTGCGCACGCATACCTATTCTGGTTCTATTTTGTTCTCTGGTTTTGTCTGGTTTCTACTCTTACTTTAGCTTTAGTGTAAAAAGTGACATCTCATATAGAAGTCTCCCAACTCATTGTTCCAAGAAGCTACTTAACTATCATTAGTCGATATTGCTCAATATAAATTGGAGAATCGGTTTGTTAGGATATATAAAAACTACCTACTGGGTTTTGGTTGTAATTGTATTGTATGTATAGATCAGTTTGAGAAGAAAGAACATTTTAGTAATACCCCTTCTCATATATAATAATGGTAAATTTCTCTGCTCATAAAGCTTCTTTAATATCTTTTAAATCTATAATACTTCTTCATAAAGTACCTAGTTATTTGGTGTGTGTGTGTGTGTGTGTGTGTGTGTGTGTGTGTGTGTGAGAGAGAGAGAGAGAGAGAGAGAGAGATGGTCATGTGGTACTGCAGGCACTTGCTTGTGGTGGGGTGGGCTCCTTGGAGGTGGCTGGAACAGAACATCAGGTGTCCTGCTCCATTGCTCTTCCACATGTTCTTATTTGAGCCAGAGTTACTTACTGATCCCAGCCAGAGCTTGCAGTATTTTATAAGCCTGAGTGATTCTTGGGTCTCTACTCCCCTTTGAAACTGGGGTCACCATGCCCAGCTGTTTATGTGTGTCTAGGGTTCAAACTCAAGTTGTATCTTTTGAGCATATTTTATTAGGGCTTTTCTTTATTATATGGCTTCTTTAAAAGCCCTTTTTATTGCCAACTTCCCTAAATATAGACAATAAACTGATGATTATCCATGAACATACTGCTTGATCTTCTCACACACTCAAGAAGCAGCATTGTTGCTATTCCATGTAGAATATTCTAGAGTAGGGAAAGTTACCAGGCTCATGTTTATCAAGAACAGATTTTCTTCCTCAGCTCTATGATCTTAGCTGAGTAATGAATGCCTCTGGGCCTCAGTTTCTTATCTGAAAATACTAACAATGCTTCATCTTACATGTAAAACTGACATAAGAATTGTATAAAATAAATATGTATTTAGTGCAGTGGAAAATGAGATGAGCTTACAAAATTATCCTAGCTGCCATCATTAATGAGAAAATAACAAAAATAAATTTAAAGAAAAAAACTAATATATTTTAAATTGGTACATAACTTAACAGACAACTGAATGAAGAAAAGTTCAAAAGAATGACTACCACAACCAAAGTAGAAAGTAGAAAGTATCAGTTTGGCTATATCATATCAGCCCTTCAAGAACAAAAGATCACATGATTATTACATTTTAGAAGATACTGATGAAAGTATCACAACCATTTCAATTGAGAAAAAAATACTTTTATGACATATGTGTAGACAATTATTTAACACATTGATAAATTAATTGTAATGACAGCCCATGTCATTATTCATTAGGAAAATACCCAAAAAAGGTGTTTTATTAACATCAGGAACAAAACAAGGCTTTACACTGCATTACCTATATTGTTATAAATTTTCCTTAGAGCAGAAAACAGAAATTGAAAGTGTGGTTCCTGGAAAAAGGGAACAAAGTTAGCATTATTTTCAAATATGATCATATGTTGAGAAGAACTCTAGAGTATCAGCTTGAAAATAATTAGAAGAGAATTCAGGAAGATGAATGAATACAAGTTCAAATGGATTTCAACTCTACCAGCCACAGTCAGAAAGTAGAAAGGGGAAAACTCTTTCACACAGTAACAGAAATATAAAACACCTAGAAATATAAGCTTAATAAGAAATGTGTCAGACCGGTGTGGAAAAATACCACCGAAGCATATGAAGAAACATAAAATAAAGCTTTCATATATGAAAAGACAGATGATGTGCCTGTGTGGATGATTATAAACACCTCAGTTTTACCCACATTAGTTTAGTTTTAATGCAACACAGCAAACTCTCAATGTGATGTTTTTCTTTTGGGAATTTTTGCTGGAAGAATAAATATATGGGAAAAGCAACTGAAAATTTAAAGAGAAGGTAATGAGAAGGGGTGAATTTGGAAAAGATAGAAAATATTTTGCAAATTTTATACCAAAGAGCAATATGGGGACAAGTATGGATCGAGGAAAGAGATTATTCCTGAAAAAGAAAATAGCCTATTATATGTAATGGCTTGAAATACTATAAAGGTGACAACACCAAACAAAGGAAGGGATGGATTACTCAATAAACAGAATATGGACAATGTCCAGCTAGATCCTTACCTTATCCCATCTGTCGTGCACCATAATCACCTCTAGTTGTGTCCAAAGAACACAATTCACAGCAAATGAAATGGCAATTCCATAGTAAGGAAGTGAAAAAGAATATATGCCAAAAACATTAAGATGATAAATTGGAAAATTCTTTGCCATCTGATGTCAGGAAAAGAGTTCTATTTGTTTTTAGATATTTTATGAACGTAAGAGAAAGGCTCACAATGTAATAGAAGAGATGGGTGAATAGGTATGGAGAAGTTTATGAAGGGTTTACAAATGGTCAACAAAGATGGGGAAAGTTGTCTCCTCCCACAAGTCTAAACATCACTCTGGCCTCACCCCAGAGGGAGAGAGGGCTAAGTGGTCACCATTGTGTAATTCTAGGAGAGGGAGTATTTCAGCCTTCTATCAGCCTGGAGTGAGAAGCATTTGACAATCCATTTGAGGAGCCTAAAACCCTTTGCTAGAATTCTATGTTTAGAAATGAAAAACATTGATATAAAGAAGTTGTTTACATTTATAATATCAAAAACTGAAAAGAGGGCTGGAGAGATGGCTCAGCAGTTAAGGTGCTTGCCTGTAAAACCTAATCACGGAGTTTGAGTTTGAGTCCCATATAAAGCCAGATGCACAAAGTGGCACATTCATCTGGAATTTGTTTGCAGTGGCTTGAGTCCCTAACCCATTCTCTCTCTCTTTCTCTCTCTTCTTCTTGCAAATGAACGAAGGAAAAAAATTTTTAAAACTGAAAAGAAATGAAGTAACAAGTTACACTGGGGTAGTTTCAAAGCTGATATGTTGACAGTTCAGAAGAATTCTAATTCTGAAGACTTTTAGTGACATGACAAATATTCAGAATATATCTATACGTAAAAATGTAGGCTTCAAACCTATATCCTAGAGAAATTATCTGTGGGATTTAGGGTAGGGTATTCCTAATGGGATTCTTAAATGTGATGCTTTCTAAATAAGATGCATTTTTTTCATGACTAAAAAATAGTGTTGTGGTTCATTGTGTATTCCAAATGTTTACGTGAGCCATATCAGATTCAAATAATCAATCAAAACTTGAAAGCCAGTAGGGATTGTATTGCTGTTTCAGAAGGTTTTGTTTGTTCTGAGTTATGCTCCTTTGTCTCTCCAAACTTATCCAGTGTTTACCAAGGAAACTCATCATGTGTGCGGCACATTTTACTTATTACTTACATATTTCTTTTCTTTTAGATAAAAGAATATAATAAGTTTGACTTTTATTTTTACAAGTTGTTCAAAGATTTTTAGATTTCACTTTGCTAAAAATGAAAAAGATGTTAGCACAGAATATTTTTTGTTGTTGTTGCCTAGGTAGCAGGAGTGCCCACCACTCTGTCAGATTTCTAAATAAACCTATGCTCAAATTAAAGTGCTATTTTCAAATGTTTAAAATATGAAGCAGACATTTAGAGAGCTAGAGAGGAGACTGGGCAGTGGCTGGGAATGAAGAGGAAATCCTGTTGAAATTCACAAGCACAGCTCATATTACAGCAAACACCCTCCCATCCTCTTTGTGATGTCTATAAAATGTTCTGTTAAATTTTAATTTTTATAACTTCCTACTGCATATAAAGTTTTAGGAAAACAGATAAAACAATCACCAGTGTTATTAGCTATTCTTCTTGTTGCTGTGACAAAGTACTAACTAAAGCCATTTAAGGGAAGAGTTTATTTTGGCACACAACTGGAAAGGATAGCCTCTCCTGGCGAGGAAGGCATGGTGGTGGGAGCATGAGGCAAAGTAGCCACTTACATCTGGAGTCACAAAGTAAAGAGAGATGAATGTTGGTGCTCAGCTTGCTTTCACTTATTTTTCTTTTTATTTGGTCTGGGACCACCCCACACCAAAGCCCATGAGATGGTGCCCCCCATCTTCAGGGTGGGTCTTTCCTTCTCAGTTGTACTTCTCTGAACTGCCCTCACAGATATGCCCAAAGGCAAACATCTCCTCAATTATGTTAAATCCGGTCAAGTTGATAATGCAGACACAAGCACTCCTGCTGGAAACCAAACAAAGCACTTTTAAATTCAAACATTCCGTCTGTGTCCATGAAAGGTTCATGTCCACTGCAGAATGCAAAATATATTCAGTCCAACTTCAAAAGTGCCTATACTGTTAACAGTCCCAACACTGTTCAAAAGTCCAAAGTCTCTTCTGAAACTCAGGACTGTAAGTCCCTAGGACATAAACTGAAAAATGACAGAATATATACCTCCAATCCAAAAGGAAGGATTAGGAAGATAGTTGGGAAAGACTGGACCAAAGAAGACCAAAACCCAGGAGGGCAAACATCAAACTCTGCAGTTCCATATCTTGTGGTTGCATCATTTGAGCTCCGATGGGCCTGGACAACCCTGCCCCTACAATTCTGTGAATTCTGGCACATACAAGCCTTTTTCTTGCACTGGTCCCACTCTATGCCTGCAGCTTTCCTTGGAAGATGTCCCATGGTCCTGGCATCTTTAATATTCTAGAGTCTCCTTTGCAACTTAGGCTTCACTTTCACAGCTTTACACAATGGCCGCTAAGGATGTCCTTGAAGGAAATCCAATTTTTCCACATACTGTGTGGTTTCATTGACTTGCTGGACCCTTGGTACTAATAATGGTTTTTCTCTCTCCCTCTCCCTTTCCCTCTCCCTCTCTCCTCTCTCTCTCTCTCTCTCTGTGTGTGTGTGTGTGTGTTTCAAGTTCTTGGCATCTTACTCAAAGAACTGAAGAAAGTACACATGAGAAATTAAGCTGAAACAAAACTTTACCAAGAGCTAAGCAATAATTAAAGTTTGAATGCACTGCCAAACAGGCAGTGGGCCCCTTGAGTGAAGAGTATTCAAGGGCACCAGAAAGTGATCTAGGGCTTCTAGAGGATCAATCACAAAATTCAGCAGTGACAGTGAGTGCCCACAGAAAATGGATTGCCTTTGAATTATGAGGGAAAATGGCTCCAATCTAAAATATTGTGATCATCCAAATGATCAATGCACAATAAAACATATTCAGATATATCAGTACATTGAGAAACTACCTGCCATCAACCCTTGCTATCCTCAACAGATTGACAGCATAAATTAAGAAGAAGCAGTGATGGACAAACAAGCTTAAGGGTATCCAACAGGGGAAATGTTCAAAAAATATATGAGGAAGAGGAAGGAAAAGAGGTGATTTGTCTCTCTCCACCAGAAATCCAATAACTAATTTAATGTGTAATTATCAGTGAAGAACTATGCTAAGAGATGACAGTAACATTTTCCATTTCCACTGTTTATGATTTTGTCAATGGAAACTGTCCAGTAATCTTCAAACATCCAACTGGGTGTCAATAGTGAGGGGATGAGTGAAGGATGAAGACATAACAGAGGGATACAGCAGAGTGTTGGGAATTATATCAAATATGGGTTGCTCAAAGCCTAGCAGAAATGAAAAAACTTCCTAAAAAAAAAAAAAAAAGAACAATACCTGCAAAACTCTTTTAGCATTGTAGGGCATAGGGAGGAAAAGAATTCTGTCTTTTCCCTACTAGCTCACTGTGCTGCTGTGGAATGTGGACAAGAAAAGACAGGCTTATGCTTATATTTGCTTGCAGTGTAAATGTTATAATACTGTGAAAACTAATTTGTTAATAGCTCATTCACGTAACATCTTTGTGTGCCTACTATGTATCAGACACTATTGAACTGGTTGAACTATATACATAAAAACAATTCCTTTTCAGTAAACATAGCAGTCATCTTAGGGATTCTTAGGGATATAGAAAGAATCAGATAAGGGCACATAGTCAGGTGATAATTATATCCCATGAAGTATTTTAGGTGCTTGGATAGAAATCTGTTTTGGGTCCATACAGAACACCACAAAAGAGTGGTCCATTTTGTTTGTGGGAGGTTAAGCTCAGGCACTACCTGAGAGAAGTAATGATGTGCTGCATTCACAAGGAGTTCATGGAGCCTAGGGTAGTAATTCTAATAAAGAATAAGACTTAGAAAAGACTGCCTGTAAGTAACATCAAGGTTTTTAAAACTTGGTGAATCAGCTTTGAAAATATTCCATACATGCCATCCCCCACTTAATCTCCACTATTTTAATAACTCAGCGAGTGAAGTTTCTTCATCAGTAGATCACAGTTGGTAATACTTCATTAGAGGTTACAGTGAGAAAATAAAAATAAAATGTCTATAGTTATTAGCACATTATAAATACCTATTTAGATTACTAGATGATGATCAAAATTTGTGTTTAATTAGTTGAAAAGAGGCAGAAAAATCCAGAGTGAATTGAAGACTTTATGCACTGGCCTTTCAAGAGAACCACAAGAGGCAGAGAGCTGGAACTGGCATGTGCCTTAAAGACCAGTCCACTCTTGTTTTTCTAAAGAGGATAGGGAGGCATGTAGAAGAAAATTCTCCAGAAAGGTTTGCATGAAAGTTCAGAACATTATTCTCAAAGGTCTGAAAAGAGAATTTAGTGTCTTGAAGCAAGAGACACTGATATATTGGAGAGCCTTCCATGTTTTCTAACTTATTTAGATGATGTATCAGCAAAGGCCTGCTTATGAAGATTGCAGACATAGGGAACGTTAGGAGTCTTTTTCCTTTTCCTGAAATCAGTTATTAGCCCAGGAAGTTATCACACAGTTTGCTCTAGGAGCAGAACTCAGAATAATCCAAAGTTACATCTTCAGGCATAAACACTGTCTGGGTCAAGGTGATGTTTTCCTCCTTTTCAGCATTTCATAACAATATCAGCTGGCTATGTCCCACAACTGGGGAGAGGGTTGAAGGAAATGTTAGTCAAGAATCATAACTTACAAAAAGGAAACCACTAAAAGTCCTACTATCACTTTTTTCCTTTGCTACATGTGACAAAAAGGGGGAAGAAATGAACTTTTGTCAACATTAACACAGAGCCACAAAAAGGGTCCATGTAGCTCGTTGGCCTAACTCAGATCTCTTCATTTCAGTCCTGTAGTCAAAGGCAGGAGGCATTTGCAAGAACGTCTCTCACACACATCCTGTGTTCTGTTACAGAGGAATTCTGCCTCTCCTACCCAAGCATTCTTTCTCCAGTGTGCTAGAAAGTACATGACTTTACATTCATTGAACTCTAGTTTCCTCACATCCTAATATAGGGTATTGATGTTTTTTATTATTAGGGGTTTGCTGAGATAATTTAAGTATGTAGTATAAATAGTACAGGCTATCTACATGCATATACCCACATGTATCAGTAACACCAACACTCAGCCTTCTTGAGTCTCCTTTCCTACTTCCTCCCTCCCTTTTTCCCTCTGTCCATACCCTTCTTTTCCCTCTTGGCTTCCTCTCACCTCTACACGACCCACACTACTATTCTCATACTCCCCATCCCACAGTGAGCATGGCTCACATTGCTCACAGACATGACTCTCTTTGGGATATGTCTTTGACTTTGCAAAGTAGAGAGAAGCATCCAGATAGAGGTTTGGATCAAGATCTTTCCCTCTCTAAGATTCTAGAAGTCTTTTCTTGCAGAAACAGACCATCCAGTGTATACGGTATGATGATTTCTGGGAGAGTTTGGTTATAATTTTGTTTTGCTTTGAGGCTTGAACTTTTAACTCGTTCCATTTCCTTAAGAGTTTTACAAAGCTGAGGAAAACATATTTTCGATGTGATCTTTCACACTGTTCCAAACGTAAGAAACTGAAGATGATTTATGTTTGTTCATTTTCTAAAGAGAAGATAGACGTTCTGTGTACTCTTTTTACCTACAGAAGATTTGGGATTGAAACAATGCTTCAAAGAGATATATGTCTTGAAAAATACCAAGAACTTTGTTATAAGTGGCTAGTATTTGTCATTAGATTTTCCATTGTTTTAAATTCTTATTGAATGACATTTAGTATTTCATTATTCTTTTTATCTTAGAATTTGGATTTTTTTTTTTTTTTTTGTGGTTTTCTGAGGTAGGGTCTCTGGCCCAGGCTGACCTGGAATTCACTATGTAGTCTCAGGGTGACCTCGAACTCTCGGTGATCCTCCTACCTCTGCCTCCTGAGTTCTGGGATTAAAGGCGTGCACCACCATGCCCAGCTAGAATTTGGATTCTTAAACATTCCCCAAAAAGACAAAATAGGAGGATGTCTCAGTAATGTTTTGAAATAAAAACTGGAAAACTACTAAGATTAGTGGTATATTTCTTTACTTAGCTACCCATTTCAGGGAAAGAAATAAAGTTTCAAATTCATCTTAAGAGCAAAAGAAATATCAAGACCTGGGGACCAAATAAGAACAAGAGACAGGAATCAAAAAGAAGGAACAGGATCAAGCATGAATGAAAACAAATCCTCTTTTACCTTCTGCCATCAACAAGTGAGCTTTGCTACAGGAGATGCCTAAACTCACAGTAAATATTATTTCCCTTCTCATGCTAGGCAATTGTCCAACTTAATGTCAGAGTGAAAGCTTAGATGTGGGATCAGGCTTAGGTCATTGCTCCTTGAAGGCCACACCCAAGCAGATTAAGGGAGAGGTGACAAGCACAAAGTGTGGGATCACTAAGAGGAAAAAATGGGGCAGCAGCGGCTAACTAAGGTTAAGAGCTTTTACTTCAGCACATTCTCCCTGGGAGACCTTTGTGTTCCTCATTTCCCCAACCCCTGGACCCACTCACAGTTTTACCCAAGCATTAGAAAAACCTCAAAACTGGGCTGGAGAGATGGCTTAGCAGTTAAAGCACTTGTCTGGGAACCCTAAGAACCCTGGATCCATTCTCCAGGTCCTATGTTAGCCAGATGCACATGGTGGCGCATGCATCTGGAGTTCATTGCAGTGGCTGGAGGCCTTGGCGCGCCCATTCTCACTCTCTCTCTCTCCCTCTCTCTAATAAATAAATAAATAAATAAATAAATAAATAAATAAAAATAAAATCTTTTAAAAACTCTCAAAACTATCTGTACAGATGAACAAATAAAATGTGACATATACATGTAGTGGAATATTATTCAGCCTTAAGAAAAAGGACATTCTGACACATGCCTGTAACATGGATGACTGCTGAATATAGGATGCTTAGTAAAATAAGTCACAAAAAGACAAGTACACATTACATTTATATGAGGTATTTAGGATAGTTGACAGTTGAATTCAGGAAAGCAGAAATGGAAGTGCCACGAGCTAAGGTGATGGAGGGGGGATGTAGACCTAATGGGAAATTTTCTGTTTGTTTTGTTTTTGCTTTTGAGACCAGGTATAATTATTTAGTCCAGGATAGCTTACCACTCAGTGTGTAACCCAGGCTGGCCTTGAACTTGTGAAGTTCTTGCATCTGCCTCCTGAATGTCAAGATTATTTAGTGTCTAATGTGTATAGAGTTTCAGTTTCCAAGGTTAAAAAAAAAAAAGAGTTTGCTGACTAGATAGTGGTGACAATTGCACACACACTCCCCCCCCCACAAACCCCATAAATGTTTGTATGCTATCAAACTAAACAATTTCAATTGGTTAAGGCAATACATTTCATTTATGTACATTTTAACCATTATTAAAGAAATGAAAACAAAATATCCCGAAAGGCAATTTATTATTGCCTGCAATAAAGACAGCAGCAATGAAAAAAGTTTCCTTATGGAAAATAAGCTCCCTCTAGATAAACTATGACCCAGGGAGTAGAGAAGAGTAACATCTGCAGTAAAAGGTTCTTGCTTGAGGCTGGAGAGATGGCTCAGCAGATAAGAGCACTTGGTCATGCAAGCATGAGAACTTGTGTGCCACCTCCAACCCCCACATAAAAAAGCTGTGCATGGCCATGCATGCCTATAACCGCAGTCCGGTGAGAGGTGGACAAAGAGAATTGCTGGAGCTTCCTGGTCAGGGAGCTTCATATGAAAGAGGGATGGGGAGATTATCTCCTCTGACCTTTGCATATGTGTGCATAGGATGCATACATCTGCACACATGTGTACAAATACTGTGCACACACACACACTTTTTAAAAAGGGTTCTTGCTTTGTCTTGTATTATGTGAATGGCTTCTTGTTCATCAAAATCTCTGTGGAGGGCTACAGAGATGGTTTAGCAGTGAAGGCACTTGCCTGCAAAGTCTAAGGACCTACGTTGACTCTTCAGTTCCCACATAAACCAGATGCACCAGGTGACATAAGCACACAAGGTTGCACATGCACACAAGGTGTCACATGTGTCTGGAGTTTGACCAAAGTGGCTTGAGGCCCTGGTGCACCAATGCTTTCTCTCTCTCTCTCATAAAACAGTTCTGAGGCTGGAGAGATGGCTTAGCAGTACAGGCACTTCCATGCAAAGCCTAATGACCTGGGTTCAATTCCCTAGTACCCATGTGAAGACAAATACACAAAGTGGTGCATGCATCTGGAGTTCGTTTGCAGTGGCTAGAGGCCCTGGTGCACATAATCTATCTGTCTGTCTCTCTTCCCTCTATCTCTATCTGCTTGAAAATTAATAAACAAAAAAATATTTTTAAAAAAAGCTCCATGGGGAAAATATTAACAAGAAACCAATGCTCAGGCTGTGGAGAGGGGACAGTGACTAAAAGTGCTTGCTATGCAAGCCTGATGACCAGAATGTATGTTCTCCTATAAGCCACATCAGGCAGAACTCAAAAATTACCTGTGCCAATATGACTATTGCAGTAGGAGTTGGGGTCAGAAAGATCCCAAAACTTATGAACCAGCTAATTTTTCATTCACTGCACAGTGGCAAACAAGAGAAACTGTTTCAAATGTGCATGTGTGTATGTGTGCACTCATGCACGTGTGTGCGCACACACACAGAGGGAATAGGCTCAAAGGTTAGCTCACTTATTCACACCAACCACATGAGAATGCCACATAAGGAACTTGGTGCCAAAGTTGCATGTAACAAAGCCCACAGTCTCTTCCACACTTTACTTTATTTAAAGGATGGCTTTCATTGAGTTTGAAATACTGACAATCAAAACTCCATATATAAGAATCTTTAAGGTACTGCACACATTGCTCAGCTATGCAAGGAGAAGGGAGACAAATCATCCTATGGTGGAGTGAGAACATTCCTATTCATTCCTGAGGATCATTTTGAATTTCCTCTCTGCTTTGACTCTGAATTTGAAAACTCAACAGCATGTGACATGCCTGTTTTAAACTTGTACTTCTGAAGATTGCCAAAGATGAAACAAGACCAAAGCTCTTCCTTACATGCTCATAGTAACTTAGGATTCAACATTAGCTTTAAGAAAAGATGGCATTGCTCAAAACTGAGTAACATACCAATGGGATAAAGATTTCACTTTACCTTAACCATAGTGACTATATTCTGATTGTATAATTAGATGAGTAAACTGTCCTGGAATAGAGATAGTATGGTCACTAGAACCCTAAGAAAAGGGTTTGGTCTGTCATTAGCTGCCTTCTAATTGACACTTGCTTAGCATCTCCAAGTCTCAGTTTCCTAACACAGAAAATGGGAATAATAATGTTTTATATGAAAGGTTGTTGAGGAACTGAATTGTATTTAATAAGGCAGACTTTCTTAAAGTGCTTGCCATAATTGTTTTTAATAGAAATGGCTGACAATTTGTTATTTAAAATCTCATTTTCCAAGTAGCTGGTTTTGTGTATATTTGAATAAGGTAGGCAAATCCAGTCCTAACTGGTTCCTAGATAAAGCTGATATAAAATTACCTATAATTTGAGGACTTCTGGTCAAAAGATGGCATCTGCCTAACCATGCTTCACCTTGTGGGCAAGGAAAGGTAAGATCTTTGGGGGACTTAGGGGTTTGGAGATCCTAGCAGACCTCCAGTGGGAGGGCGCAGAGGAGCAGAGTAGGGAATCTGCTGATTCCTACGCTCTTGGGTAGCCCACTAGTCCCCCAAACCCCTCAAGTAGCAGTCCCAGCCACCATCCCAGCCGCCATCTCATCCGCAGTCCCAGTCTCAGTCCCAGCCACTGTCCCAGGGGCCTTTCTAGCTGCAGTCTCAGCCTCCATCCCAGCTGCCCTCTCCTGCACTACCACAGGCTAAGCAGTCCCAGGGAAGCAGGCTAGCATTTCCCCTCCATCCCCAGGCTTTCCTGCCATCTGATCCCCATCCCAGCTGCATCTGCTGTGCAGGCAACTTGGACCCAGGCCAGCACACTAGCATTTCCCTCTCCGTCCCTGGGATTTCATGCTGCCTGACCACCACCCCAGCTGTGACCAGGTCCTACTGCACATCCTGCAGGTAACTCAGACCCAGGCCAGCAGGGTACCATTCCCTCCTCCCTCCCTCCATTTTCCTCCCCCTTCCCCCACCTTACACTGCTGCCTATACCCCCTCCCCCCTTGTGTCACCTGACCTACAGCAATCCCACCTCCATGCCCCACTGTGTCACTGAACCCAGCAGTCCCATCCACTGCCTGCTACATGGTCCCAACGGATCCAGACCATACTATCCCATCCCCTCAGCCCTCAGCATCATAGGACCACACAATCCCATCCTCCCCACCTCTGCCACCCCACCACCCCAGTCTGCAGTATCCCATTCCCCTCTACCCCCTATCCCCTTGGGCCACTTAACCACTCAGACCCATACCCCAACCACTGACCAACAAACCCCTTCATCAGGTCCTCGGGCCCCCACCAGAGCCTCACATGCACTTTCTGTCTGAGTAGACAGGCCCCATTACCATCAGAAGCCTAATTGAGGTAAACATAAAAGGCAATAATCACTGAAGGCACTTCAAGGGTAAACTACAACTTCCCCCTAAATTAAATAAAATTCCTACACTGTGATAGGCAGACCACAGTGCAAAAGGAATAACGTGAAAAATAAATTACAAGTAAATCCAACAAGATCACCCAGTCCCACAATGGATGTCTCTAACCAAAACATAGAAGAGGCAACAGGATCAGAACCCCCAAATTAAGACACAAGCTAGGCAACCCTGACCAAGAAAATAGCAGAACTTACAGAAAATCAACAAAGGGCCAATAATTGTATGAATGCTGTCCTTGCTAGATTAGACCTAATAGAAAAGAACCAGGATGGATTCCAAAGATAGTTAAACAATCTGAAAGAGAGAGAAAAAACAGAGGACCTCACAAATCAGCTGGCTAAGCTCAATGAAGACATGGTAAATGCAAGGTTGAATTCCAAGAAGCATTAAGAAAATCAGAAAATGACGTGAAAAGGGAACTCGACAGAGGGATGGATACTATACATAAAAAGGTAGTAGAAAATACAAACAAAATTAAACAAGCCCAAAACTCTATAGAAGCTCTCAAGAATAGAGTCAGCCATGTGAAGGATAGAAACTCAAAACTGGAAGACAAAACAGAAGAAACAATATGTGAGTCCAAAAGTTTGAAGAAGTTCAAAAATTTTTGTGAACAGAACATGAAGGAACTATGAGATACCATTAAATATCCCAACATTTGAATCATGGGGATACCAGAAGGGGAAGAAATTCAGACCAAAGGCATGGAGAAGTTATATGATAAAATTATAGAAGAAAACTTTCCCCTCTCTCAAAAGAAAGTCCCATCAAGTTACAAGAAGTGAGCAGAACTCCAAACAGACTGGACAAAAGGAGAAATTCTCTAAGACATATTATCATTAAGACTGTAAACATTGATAATAAAGAGAAAATCCTAAAAGCATCTAGGGAGAAACAGCACATTACATATACAGGTAACCCCATCAGAATTACTTCAGACTTCTCAATGGAAACCCTGAAAGCCAGAAGAGCCTGGAATGGAGCATTGCAAAGTCTAAGAACTTAAAGCTTCCAACTGAAACTACTTTACCCAGAGAAAGTATCCCTTATAATAGATGGTGAAAGAAAAACATTCCATGATAAAAGTCAGCTTTATAATTGTATGAACACAAAGCCAAATCTACAGAATACTTCAGGGAATTCTCCACACAGAAGAGTCAAATAGCAAACCTAAAGTGCCTACAAGAAACAGATCACAATAAACAAAATCAGAGAAGGCGCAAAAACTATAAGATCCAAGAAAACAACAAACCACTTATACCACCACAGTATGGCAGGGATAAAATCAAACTTCACTGTTATTACCATAAACATTAATGGCCTTAGTTCACCCCTCAAGAGACATAAGCTAACTGGGTAGATCAGAAAATTAGACCCCTCAATATGCTGTCTTCAAGAAACCCATCTCACCACTAAAGACAGACACCTGCTCAGAGTGAAAGGGTAGAAAATGATATTACAAGCAAAAGGAAATAAGAAACAAGCAGGTGTTGCTTTACTAATATCAGATAAAATAGACTTCAAACAAGAACTAAACAAAAAAAAGACAAATAAGGCCACTTCTTACTTATCAAGGGTATGATCCAACAAGAGGATATCACAATCATTAATCTATATGAACCAAACACAGGTGTACCACAATTCATAAAACAAAACCCACTTGACAACAAAACAGAAATAACCACCAACACATCATAGTTGGGGACTTCAATACTTCACTATCAGCAATAGATAGATCATCCAAACAGAAAATTAACAGGGAAGTAAGAAAGCTCAACAACACCATAGATCAATTAGACCTAACGGACATCTACAGAACATTCTACCCAAAATCTACAGATTACACATTCCTCTCAACAGCCCATGGAACTGTCTTTAAAATAGATCATATACTGGGCCATAAAGGCTGCCTCCATATTTTTAGGAAAATCGACATAATTTCCTGCATGATATCAGACCACAATCCTGTAATACTAGATATTAACAACAAAAGATGTGCTAGGAATCCCACCAGCTCCTGGAAACTGAACAGCACACTTGTAAACAATAAATGGGTAGTGGATGAAATAAAAAAAAATGAAATTGCAAAATTTTTAGAATTGAATGACAATGAGAACATATCTTACCAAAACTTATGGGACACAATGATGGGGAAAATTCATATCACTAAATGCCTTCATAACAAAGAGAGATCCCAAATCAATAATCTAACCATTAACCTAAAGGCATTGGAAAAACAAGAAGAATCCAATGCCAAAAGCTCCAGATGGAGAGAAATAATTAAGATCAGAGCAGAAATTAATGAATTGGAAACTAAGAAGAAAATTAAGAAAATTGATGAAAAAAAGAGCTGGTTCTTTGAAAAAAAAAAAAAACAAGATTGATAAACCCCTGGCCAATTTTATCAAGAAAAAAAAAGAGAGAGAGATGCTTCAAATTAACAAAATTAGAAATGAAAAAGGAGAGATCACAACAGACATAAATGAAATTGGGAGAATCATCAGGACTTATTTCAAAAACCTCTACCCCACAAAACTGGATAATATAGAGGAAATGGATGAATTCCTGGATACATACCATCTCCCAAAGCTAAACTCAGAGCAGATTAACCTCCTAAACAAACTTATCACACCCATCAAAATTGAAAAGGTAATCAAATATTTCCCCAAAAAGAAGAGTCCAGGACCAGCTGAATTCTATCAAACCTTCATGGAAGAACTCAAACCAATTTTTCTCAAATTGTGCCATATAATCAGAGAACAGGGAAAGCTCCCCAACTCCTTTTATGAAGCTAGTATCATCACCCTACTACCAAAACCAAGCAGAGATGCCACAAGAAAACTATAGGCCTATTTCCCTGATGAACTTAGATGCAAAGATTCTGAATAAAATCCTTGCAAACCAAATTCAACAACACATCAAAAGCATTATCCACCTTGATCAAGTAGGTTTTATCCCAGGAACAAAGGGTTGGTTCAACATATGGAAATCTGTCCATGTAATACACCACATAAATAAGCTTAAACACAAAAACCACATGATCATTTCAATAGATACAGAAAAGGCCTTTGACAAAATATGACATCACTTCATGATCAAAACATTGGAGAGAATAGGCATGGATGTTTTATATCTCAACATAATAAAGGCTATATATAAAGCTCCTAAAGCCCAAATAATACTTAATGGGGAGAGACTGAAGGAATTCCCACTGAGATCAGGAACAAGACAGGGGTATCCACTCTCTCCTCCGCTCTTCAACATAGTACTGGAAGTCCTAGCTCAAACAATAAGACAGGAAAAAGAAATAAAAGGGATAAAATTGGAAAGGAAGAAGTTAAGTTAGCCCTATTTGCAGACGACATGATTCTATACATAAATGACCCGAGAACCTCCAGCTCAAAACTCTTAAAGGTGACTAATTCTTTCAGTGAAGTAGCAGGATACAAAATCAAAACACAAAAATCAGTAGCCTTTCTTTATTCGAAAGACAAAGATACAGAGAAAGAAATTGGAGACATTGTCCCATTTTCAACAGCAACAGAAAAATAAACAACTTGGAATAACATTAATCAAGGATGTGAAAGACTTATAATGAAAACATAAAATCACTCAAGAAATAAATTGAGGAGGAATTGAAAAAAATGGAAAGACTTCCCATGCTCCTGGATAGGCAGAATTAACATTGTGAAAATGGCAATCTTACCAGAAGTAATATACAGATTTAATGCAATACCAATAAAAATCCCAACTTCTTTCTTCACAGAGATAGAAAAAATGATCTCAAAATTCATATGGAATGGCAGAAGGCCTCAGATATCCAAGCATATCCTTAGCAAAAGAAACACCTCTGGAGGCATCACCCTACCTGATCTAAAGCTATACTACAAAGCCATAGTAATAAAAACAACATGGTACTGGCATAAAAAAAAAAAAAAAAAAAAGGAATATAGACCAATGGAACAGAATTGAGGTCCCAGACTTTGGGTCAAGTAACTACAGCTACTTGATATTTGACAAAGGCCCTAACAATGTAGAATGGAAAAAAGACGGCATCTTCAACAAATGGTGCTGGACAAACTGGACAACCATATGTAGGAAAATGAAACTCAATCCACACATCTTACCATGTACAAAAATCAACTCCAAATGGATTAAAGACCTCCATAGAAGATCAGAAACACTGCTACTACTGGAAGAAAAAAAAAAAAAAAGGAGGAACTTTCCATGATACAGGAGTGGGAAAAGACTTCCTGAACAAAACCCCAGTAGTTCAGGAAATTAAACAAACACTCAAGCATTGGGATTTACGAAGCTGAAAATAAGCAGTGTCAACAGATTACACACAGAATAGGAGAAAAATTTTGCCAGCTATACAACTGACAGAGGCCTGCCTAATTTCTAGAATCTACAAAGAACTCAAAAACCTAAACAAAAAGTCAAACAACCCACTCACAAAATGGGGCAGAGAATTGTACAAGGGTTTCTCAGAGGAATAAATACAAATGGCAAACACACACTTAAGAAAATGTTCAATATCCCTAATCATCAGGGAAATGCAAATTAAAACAACTATGAGATTCCACCTTACCCCCCAGTAAGGCTAGCTAACATTAAAAAATCTAATGAAAACAAATGCTCGTGAGGTTGTGGAGAAATAGGAACCCTCTTTCACTGTAGGTGGGAATGTAACCACTATGGAAAGCAATATGGAAACTCCTGAAAAGGATGACTATAGAGTTACCAACAGAACCGGTTATTCCTTTACTGGGCATTTACCCTAAAAGCTCCAAGCCTCAGTTCAGAGAGACCTGCTCAACCATGTTCATAGCTGCTCAATTCATAATAGCTAAGAGCTGGAATAAACCCAGGTGTCCATCATTAGATGAATGGATAATCAAGATGTGGTGTATTTACACTATGGAATTCTACACAGTAGTAAGGAAAAATGACACAATGAAATTTGAAGAAAAATGGTCAAATTTGGAACAGATCATTTGCAGTGAATTCACCCAATCACAGAAAGATTATCATCATATGGTCTCAGTCATCTGTGGCTCCTAACCTGAATCTGCCTGACATGCTGACATAACTAATAAGCATCTTGAGGACTGGACAATAGGGAGGGTGGAATGGGAGGGGAAGGGAGAGAAAGGGTAGGGAGAGATACAAAATGGGACCCAAATGGAAATGGTACCATAAAATTCTATGTCCTGAAAGACAGACTAAAATGTTGAACCTTCATCAGGTCCTTAGAGGGAACACCTTATTCACAGGGCCCTGGAGAGGGTATGATGAAGACTAACCTTAATATTCTCCTGTTTTTCTTTCTCCCTCTCTCTCCCTCTTCTCTCTCTTTCTCCTTTATATGACCTATCGTTTTCTTCCTTCTTTTCCCTTGACATTGGCCTATAACTCCCAGTACCAGCATGTGGTTAACATCCACAATGAGCTGTTGATCAGAGAGACATATAAGGTTTCCCAAAAGAAGACAGATTTCTGTAAGAGTATTTGATGACCCACCAAAGGTTAATGGTAAGACCCTATTGCCGAAGGCACCATATGCTATTGATACGTAACATGGAGTGACTTGGCTGGAATTTGGAAGACAGTCCCCAGGCAGTTAGCTTGTCTAGTGCCAGAAAGTGCTATATGAGCTACTAGGGGAAAATGACCAAAATCTGTCCAAGCAACTCGTGGTCTAAGCTATTCAGCAGCAAACAACCTGATGTGATGCTCACACAAAGGCAAAAACAGCACACAGCCATGGTGGGTAACCAACTGCTCTTGATTTGGCTAACAGATCTGCTCAGTGGAATGGAGCTCATAGCTGAAACTGGGAAACAAGTTACAACCATATCCAAAAAATGAGCCCGCTCTCCAATATCAAGCTCCCACCAATCGTGGGCTTTAAGAGGGCCTACACCTATGAAATTCTCTCTAAAATAATAAAGGTTATCCCATTTATCCAGTGCTGAATTCTCTCTCTATTGGAGAATTTTCTTCTCTTTTTCAGATGGACTCTGAACCTGAGGAGAGGATCACCCTATCACACCTCACCAGGGCCCCAGCGGACACCATAGAGTAACAGGGGAAATGGGCAAGAGTGCAGCTTTCCTGGTGAACCTGACACCAGCACAAGGGTGAAGGAGATAGACACTACTAAAGCAGATATCCAGAGACACAGAGGCTCCTAAGACCTCATCACTGAAGTAGACCTAAAATGAACTCAACATGGCTCAGGGAAATTTGCGGAAGAGGGGGCAGAAAGATTGTTAGAGCTATAAGTTGGATCATTATGCAGAGAGACATTGCCTCTTCCCCATAACTGATGGCTACCCCCACAATGCATGACCCACATTCTCCAACAAGGAGGGTCCCTTTGGAGGGGGGAGGACAGGGAGGAGGATATCAATGGCACTAACATGAAGTATTCACATTATGTGCATAACTAATAATTTTTTTTAATTACACATAATTTAATGTAACATATAATTAAACCTTTCTATACTTCGAGGCAAAGGAGTATCTAGAAAAATACTGACATAAGATACAGACTCAATGATAAAAATAAGATAGTGTCTTACTATTGTCTCACACTTTAGGCTAATTTAAAATTCTCTTGGTCTAAAACCTTAAGGATAACTGATGGCTGTTAACTAATCATATTTGTAATGAAATGCTTTATAGAAAAAATATTTTATTTACTAGAATTCCACATGTATAGTAAGTGAAACCATTTGCTTAACTGGAGCTAGTGAGAAAATGGGCAGATTTAGAGCACATCTGTTAGAAGTGAGATTAATTATTAAAGAATATAAAGCCACCATTTTAAAAGCTACAATTATTGGCTTCACTGAAGTGTAAACCTGAGCAACTGCCCTTCCTTCATCATCTCCTGTCTTGTTTTCTTTTCAGTAAATGAGGTTGGTTAGAATACAAACTTCCTAATCCCTGATCAGAAAGAATATTATATATATGAATATTCTATGTGGTTAGGGTGAACCAGAGAATGGAGAAGTTTATGCTTTTCTTTAACTGTGTGTGTGTTTGTAAAATGTTCTATATGTGCACCCTCCAATTGACACATGAGCTTTGAGATAGGCAGAGCCATAGTTTCCTCCCCATGCCATCAGGCCAGCATCCAGATTGCTAATTACCCATGCTTCCTCATGAATAGTAATCATAGCTGGGTAGGAAACTGATGCCAAACCTGTAGAAATATGACAAAACAGATAGTTGGTTTCAATGCATAGTTACTCCCATGCTTATAGCCACAGAACTCATTAGCTATTTGCTTGTGATGTATTTACCATTATTGCCTTTGTAGAAGAAAACACTAGTGCCAAAGAGGATTGAAAGTGTCAGGAAAGCCAGCTTGACAGTAGTTCTGAAAAAGAGAAAGCACTCATGTCTCAGGCTTTGCATCAGGGTCAAGTGCAAGAATTGAGAGGAGGTGGTGCTGTGACATGCCCATGAATGTTTGGACACACTGGACCTCTTGGTCAGAAAGCATGGTAACATTCTTAATATTACCTATCTTTCCCTTTGTCAATGAATATGTGGCATTGATGCAAATGACAGAAGGTAAAGACTGGTGTGACAAGTTAGTCCATGGATTAAAGTAGAATTTTGCTGAATTTATTTATTGATATTAATACTTAAGGGCAACAGAAAAGTTGGTATAATATTGCTGGCTATTTTTTTCAAAGTGTCTTTATCACTTTCAACTTTGACATTCATACTTCCCAAGAGTCATGGAGAGGGAAGAAAGCAAGAAATCAATGCTATGGGTATTTCTCGCATGCATTTAATTTTTATATGCCAAAATGTTTTTGATAAAATTAGGCTTGTTTTTCTTTCACTCCTCAACCTGCTTCAAGTTGATGGTAGAACTATTCAATATCTGAGCTGAATGCAACGTTTTAATTAATTTTATCATCTAAGACATTTGGAGTGGGCCAATTAGTAAACCACCACTGATGATTTGGTATGCGGTAAAAAGTCACTAATAAGCTCTGTTTACTCTTACCCTTCCCTTTGGCTTACCTGGCCACTGACTTGCACCTCTGTTCCATTCCTAGACCCAAGAGCTACACATTAGCCTCACCTCCGTGGTCGCACTCATTTCCTTGTTCAGTTTATTTTCGACTTAAACAGACTTCAGTGATTCCCCTTCCAAACTTCTGAATTTGTTTTCCACTAGATTCCACATGATGGAATTTAATGTCACCAGCTTTTTTGTTAATGCTAACTGCTCATTCTTTATTATAGTTTGATATTGTTATTCAATTACTGTAAATAAATGCTAATTAACAAAATGTCAATTGACTCTCAAAGCATCTACAGATGGCTTTTACTTTTCAGAAAACAGTTTTATCTTTATCAGCAACAGATGAAGAATCACCACATCCCTGACAAGGAGGCAATCCATTATGGCTCCAATATACACATTTTATTTTATTTATTTATTTTAAATTTTTCAACATATGCATTTTAAATTAGGATTCAGCAATGTCTACTGAAAGTTATTTTTTTATTTAATAATGCTCTAATGGAATTATGATATATGTCTGTAAATGGATAGATTCTTTTAAAAAGGGCTAAAAGATATTTCTAAAGGAATTGCAAACATGGAAAGGATTTTAATTACTGTATAAACATATGTACAGAATTATCTCATATTTTTCTCATATTAATGTATTTGTACAAAATTATAGGCTCAAAAAGGAAATAATCAAGAAATTATTGGAGCCAAATAGTTGTTTGTAGAGTAAGTAAGGAAACCCCACTTCTGAATAGCAGAAACACAAACATTTATATTAGAAAAACTTACATGTTGGCAGAGATAAACCTGAAGCCTGAAAAACTAGATTAAATCAACACAACTTCCCAGACATTAAATTAGGCTATCTCTTGGGAAGCATGGGACAGCCATTCTCTTCCTAGGCAATCTGGCATACTCAAAAGTATGAATGAGGTGTCACCCTAACATTTATGTAACATACAAAGAAGAGTCTCATGTATCTGATAAAGATTACATAGCCAATTTTTTCTTGCATTTGACAAATAAAGACATGCTCCAAGTGAGATTAAGACAAAGAGCCACAATTAGTCTCACAATTGTAAAATTTGTGTAAACCAAAATTTTAAAAGAGGAAAAAAAAAAGACACATTACCTTTGTAAAAAGCCTCAGCGAGACTGACAGCTACTTTCAAAAGAGAAAGAAAAGCCAGAAGGCAATGCAATGACAGCTTTACAGTGCCAAATGGGGAGGGGATAAGGGAAGCCAACTTGCCAGCCTGACGTGTTTATCCAGTGAAGATATCCTTCAAATGGAAAAGTGAAATATGCATCTTTCTAGACAAGCTAAACCAGAATGCATCATCAGGGGCCTGCACTAAAAGACGTGCTACAGGGAACTCTTCAGACAGCAAGGGAGTGATCCCAGAAATTCAAGACAGACTGCTGAGCCATACAAAAGAGAAGTAAGAAAATCTAATGTTTAACTACTGTCTTGTGAAGCTTAAAATACATGCAGAAACAAATTAATGAAAACTCTAAGCACACCCATGAGGGGCAGTGTAACTGTAGTGCTCTATAATCTCGTATATGAAGCAAGATAAAATAAAATAAAATATCCTAATAAATTATCCAAGCCCATCCTCTGGCCTCCTGTGAAGCTCTCTGGACAGACTTCAGCCAAAGGGAAGTGACTTGCACACAGGTTAGAACCAACTGAAAACAAAGGTAAGAACTGAATGGCACTAGGCAGATCAAGTAAATGTTGTGAATGTGATCGTAAGACTGCAGTCCTGGTATGACAAATGTACCAATGGCCTGGTTGCCCAATAGAGAGTTTGTAAGGAGGGTTAGAAAGTAACTGCAAAGTTGGATTGAAAGTTATCAGTTAATAGAGGGAAGAAATAATGATACATTTTTCTCTCACTGTTAGCAATATAAACATGTATTACCACAAAGTTTGCCATGCATCGAAATGCCTGTGGGACTTGAGTGCTAACTATGGGTTATTGAACGCTTCTCAGATTCCAACTCGGGTGCTCTCAGCCACCCTCAGTTCTTCATGCTTGTGCAGGAAGTACACTTAACCACTGCGCTCTCTCTCCAGGCTGAGACTTATGTGGGTTTTAAACCTTGGCTGCTCTCATGAACACTCCATTGAATTGAAAGTTCAATTTTGCTGAGATTGGCAAACATCACAGAGCAAAAGTTGGCTTGGTGTTTAATAATTTCCATCCGTGTAGTGTGTTAAGTCCTGTCTGTCTTGATAGCTCTTGGAGGCTTTGACTACAGCTTTTGGTATATTGTCCAGCATTTCAGTAGGATAATTAGGCTAGATAAGTTGTTTGCTGTTCCCCAAAACTGAACAGACAAGATAGTAGTTTACAGTATGCTGATATAATCTCACTGAATCAAAGGTTTAAGATAATATGTGAAGTAATACAAACTGATAATTTTAATAATAATTGTTAAAAAAACAGGAGAAATTAACAATTTGTGCTGACTACCATCCCACATGGGATGGTACCATCACCATAAAATAGTGAGAATCTTGAATACTTGATCACTATTTAGCCAGAGAAGATAATTCATTAGGGGTTTATCAAAGGGCAGGGGTTGACACACTCTGAGTTTAATTTATTTGAGAGAGAGAGAGAGGCAGGTAGAGAGAGAAAAGAATGGGTGTGTCAGGGCCTCCAGCCAGTGCAAATGGCTCCAGATGCATGAGCCACCTTGTGCATCTGGTTTATGTGGGCCATGGGGAATCGAATCTGGGTCCTTTGGCATTGCAGGTAAGTGCCTTAACCACTAAGCCATCTCTCCAGCAGCATGGTATGTTCTTATTCCTTTATATATTGTGTATGAGTGCTTCAGCAGTAGAAGTACAGAGCTGAATAACTGTCACAGAGCCTGGATGGCCACAAACCCTACAACATCTACTCTTTGGCCCCTTACAGGGAAAGTTGCTTTTTCTAAAGTATTATTATGCCTCAGAGATATTACCTAGGGGGATGGGAAGGAGGATCAACCCAAACTAAATATATATATATGTATATATATATGTATATATGTATATATGTATATATATATTATATGTGTATATATATGTATATATGTATATATATATATATATGTGTATATAATGTATATATGTATATATATGTATATATGTATAATATATATACACACACACACACACACACACACTATTAAAAATGACCGGGCTAGGAGAGATGGCTCAGTGGATAAAGCACTTGTTGCTCAAACAAGAGGACCTAGATTTGGATTCTCAGCTCCCATGTAAAATGCCAGGCAAGGTGAAGTACACCTGTAATCCCAGCACTGGAGAGGTAGAGGCAGGGAGTCCTTGGAGCTCACTGGCTAGCTAGTGTAGACAAATCTATGAGCTCTAGGTAAAACAAGAGACCCTATTTCAAAGAATAGAGGAAGATGCCTGATGTCAACTTTTGGCCTCCACAGGGGTTCACAATGCTCCGCTACACATACGTACACACATACATATGCCAAAAAAATAACAAGACAAAAGTATAATTATTTCCTACTTCATTTTCATGCAGTTTTAAATCTTGAAAACTTCAACTCTGTATGACAGATTGCCTGCAAAGCCTAAGGACCCAGGTTCAATCCTCCAGAATCCACATGGTGGCACATGTGTCTGGAGTTGGTTTGCAGTGGTTAGAGGTCATGGTGTGCCCATTCTCTCCCTCCCCCGTCTCTCTCATAAATAAATAAATAAAATTAAAATACTATTTACAAAATCAAAAAATACTAAATATTACTGAAAACACTAAAATACAAAATAAGAATACCTCCAAGTAGCAATGTGGTAATTGCTCTAAAACAACTTAGAAAGATGTTCCTTTTTCCTGCACAGGTATTAGCTCCCTTAGTTCCCCTGCCCTTTGGAGTGTATCTTTCTCTTCATTTAGGATGTCAAACTCTTATTGTTTCACTAGCTTTACTTGGAGCAAAATAGCGTAGAAAAGGCTTAGAGGAAGTGGAAATTCACATCCAGTATGCAAAGACCAGTCCAGGCACTGGTCATCGATGGTAGGGGGACTTCAGTAGATTTGCTGGGTCAGAGTTGTATGACAGTAGGACATTCATGCTCTTTCTTGCTTTAGTTTCTCCATGAGACTGGAGTCAAATTATACTGAAAGTTTCTGAGGTCACTCCCTGCTTATCAGAAATAATGATACAGGGGCTGGAGAGATGGCTTAGTGGTCAGGACATTTACCAGCAAAGCCAAAGGACCCAGGTTCAATTCCCCAGGACCCACATAAGCCAGATACACAAAGGGCACATGCATCTGGAGTTTGTTTGCATTGGCTGGAGGCCCTGGCATGCCCATTCTCTCTGTCTCCTATCTCTCTCTCTGCTTGCAAATAAATAAATAAAATTTATATAAATGTATATATAACAAATAATGATACAGACCTTGGTCAGAAAATCAAGGGCAAAGAAAACTGAAAAAGGAAGTTACATTCAAAGGCCCAGACTGGGCTGCTTCACTTCTAGAGCCCCAGCTGTAACCAATGAGCTCTAGCTTCAGCGGATGAAGTCAGAGTCACTACTTTGCTAGAGACCTGTGCGCAAGGCTTTCTATACTGGCCAATGAGGATGCCACTCAATCTGCTAGTGGGAAGTCTGCTGGGGTTTCTATGCAGAACTCTGACTTAACAGGGAATACCACTATGCCAGGAAAGCCTGTGTCAAGATGATCAGGTTGAGAGCTGGAAAGATGGCCTAGTGGTTAAGGTGCTTGCCTGCAAAGCCCAAGGACCCAGGTTCTATTCCCCAGGACACACGTAGGCCAGATGCACAAAGTGGTACATGTGTCTAAAGAGCCCAAACCAAAGTGACGCCATGACAGGCTTTAAAAACGTTAATAGGCCTAATACTGACACAGCACTTTGCAGTTACTGGAAAGACCACACAATCCCAAAATAACCCCCTAACGGGCCAATTAGACAAAACCAAGCAGATGTTATACATTTCTGTGGCTTTGTAGCTATAGATAAGTTTGCTTAACGGTCCTCAGCTGCTGCATTACCAATCAGCTTATAACATGTATACTCTTGCTAAATGTCATCCAATCATGTTAGAATTTCCCTTCTCTTTGAACCCAATAAAAGCTTCTCCCAAACGCAACTCGAGGCTCTCGGACAGACACACTGTGTTGATGAAGTCTGGAGCCTGAGCTTAAGCCCAAAAAAAAGCTCTTTGCAGTTGCATACATGTCTGACTCTCTACATGGTCTTTGGGGACCCCAGGACCTTGGCACAGCAGTGTCAGGAGTTCGTTTGCAGCAGTTGGAGGCCCTGGTGCACCCCCTCTCTCTCTCTCTCTCTCTCTCTCTCTCTGCCTCTTTCTCTCTCTCTCTCATAAATAAAAATTAAAATTAAAAATAAAGATGATCAGGTTGAAATATGTTTTAAAGTACTAGTCTCATTTTGAACACCTTTGTGCCACTAGGTAAAAAACAAGGAGCAAAAACAATTTTCTGTAACCCGGAGCCCTATCAGACAGATGCCTTCCAAGAGGGGTGAGTGTAACCTAGGCCCTGGGTCCAGGAGTGAGGAATAAAGAAATAATGACATCACTTCTTCATAGAGTCAGCTGTCTTACACACACGCTGCTTTGCTTATTAATCCATCTGAAATTTCCCCCGGGACTTTTGAGCTGGCTCTTCGCCTGCTGATGAATCTGTAACTCTCTGATAATTAACTGTAATGGTTTCTAGACAGACCCTCTTCTCAATCACTCCTGGTCCTGGCCTGCCAAAAGCCATCTGCACCTGGGTGGCTGGGTAACAGCGTCCCCATTTTATTCCTTTTTTTTTTTTTTTTTTTTTTTTTTAATGTGGAATGCAGTGTTCTCTACGTTTGCCAGGGAGCCAAGACCGCTCTAAATTCCCTTCTGTGATGTGGGGGTGATAGGGGAAGGAAGGGAGAGTATGTGGGAAAAGTTAAGGGATCCCCTTCTCTGAGCCCAGGAGACAAAAAGCCTCTCTATTCCGGGCCACCTGGGCTCACCAAGCTCCCTAGGAGAAGCCTTGAGGATTGACCAGGCAGTCAGCAGATCAAGGAGCGTCAGAGAAAAGAGTTCCTATGTGGCCAGTTCCTGGTGCCCCTGGTGGGAGAGGCGGGAGGCCGCTGGTAATTTTCCGGGCACTCAGCATGCACCACGGTGCCCTCACACAAGCACAATGGCAGTGTGGCCAGGGTGCCAGATGGGCTGTATTCCAAGCAAAGGCGGAGCAGGGAGATGGGAGTGTGGGTGCCTTGCTGCTGGTCCTCTGTCTTTTCATACTGGATTTACCTTTCATAAGTCCCCAAAGGGAGGTGGCATCCCAGCTGGGTCCTCTGCAAGCTGTGGACTTGCCGATTTGCACCTTCCCTGTGCATATTTTTATGTGGGCTGGGAAAACAGATGGCTCCTTCGAAGTTGCTGGAAACCCAGCTGGTTATTGCTGCACTAGGATGACCTGAGCTCGGGGATCCGAGTTTTTCCCTGCCAGCGCTTTAGGCAAATTGGGAAACATGTTTGTCTTTGAATGTGAGCTGAGGTGGATGAGGTCCAAAATGCCGCATCACCACCGTGTCCTGTGGGCTGTGGGAATGCAAGAAAGGTAACATTAAGTACAGTACATTACACACATCACCCCGCCTTCTTTCTTTTGAATTAGGCAGGTTAAAAATTAATTGAAAGACAATGGCCACTTTCTTTTTATTCGAGTTCTTCAACTTATACTGTTCCTCATTCTAGGTAATGCTAAAAGAGATCTAATCAAATAAATTCACAAGTTATACTAAACTAAAATGTGTGTGCACCCGTGTGCACATGTGGAGGCCAGAGGACAACCTTCAGTGTCATTTCTCTGGCACCATTCACCTTTCTTGGACTTGGAACTCACCATGTATGCTAAATTGGGCCAGTGAACTCTGGAGCATCCTCCTCAACTCATTCCCGGTGTACTGCTATTTCAGGATCACACGATCACACTAGGTGTTTTTTTCTTCTGCTTTACATTTATTTATTTATTTATTTATTTATTTATTTATTTATTTATTTATGTATTTATTTATCTGAGAGACACACACACACAGAGAATGGATGTGCCAAGTCTTCTAGCCACTGCAAACAAACTCCAGATGCATGTGCCACCATGTGCAGCTGGCTTACATGGGATCTGGAGAATCGAACCTGGGTCCTTAGATTTCGCAGGCAAGCGTCTTAACTGCTAAGCCATCTCTTCAGCCCCCCCCCCCCGTTTTTAAACATGGACACTGGGTAGTGAACTGAGGTCCTCATGCTTGTAAGCTATTTCTTCAGTGTCCCAAGACATCTTTTACCGAGCACCTGTTTTATTGCACAAATTATTCTAGGTATTGTAAATCTGAAAATGAATAACACGTGGTCTCTATGGCCAGAAAGCTCAGAATCTAGCTGGAAGAGGTAAACACGATATATCTGGGGATGGGGGCAGAGTGCTGTAATAAAGGTAGGTACCTAGTGGACAGAATTAAGGAGGAGAGTTTCTTTTCCTTGGGAACAGCAAGACCCACACCTGGCATGGTGAGACCTGGGTGAAATTAAGGCTTCATCTGGGCCATGAGGTTCAAAGACAGGCCAACTGAGGGCACTATACCATGAAATATGGAGCCACCATCTGTGGCTCTGTCGTGAGAGTCCTCTCATCTCCTCCTTCCTGACTCCGTCTATCCAGGCGCCACTTGAAACAGGCACAAGGTGCCAGTTGAATCTAGTACTTATCAACACAAGCGGGTTGGCTCCTCTGAGACCTGTTGGGAAGAAACTGCAAATGCCTGAGGAAGGGCCTTGTGTCTCGTCCCAAGGAAGGGGGAGCTCAAGGCTACCACCATGACACATCCATACTCTTGGGCTGGGACACAGACAGCAAGTGGATCAAATTCTGTTGAAATTCTTGCTGGCACCAAGCTACATCCATGTGCTGTCATCATGTATCAATGACAGCCATGTACTATCATCGCTCCCTACTGAAACAGGCACAAGGTGCTTGCTTAGTACTTATCACAAAGTTGGTGAGTACTCAGCTCACGTGAGCTGGCAGCCTTATCACAGACAGCAAGGGGATCCTTTCTTGCTGCCAAGGATAGCAAAATAATTGAATAGAAATAATTCCAGGGGAGCTTGTCTCCTCTTCCCCACTGAACCGGGAGGTTGCTTTGCTTTGGTGTATTTTTATTTCATTTTCAACACTCGTCTTATTCGTTACCTGCTTTTCCTTGTACTCTTGAGCTGTTTGGGCCCATAGGTCCAGTATAGCTCTGGTTACAAGTGTCTTCATTTGGCCTGGCTGGTCCAAGTTCTCAAATTTAGCTTGCTGATCCCACAAGTGTGAACTTCTTGGCTCCGCATCTGGGCCTCTCTGCTTCCAGTTAGGCAGGAAACCAGGCTGGGCAAGCCTCCAGGGTTTCAGATTGGCCTTCTGTTCAGATAAGCTTTTAAGGATGTTTCTACTGGGGAACAGTGACAGCTCAAGTTCTTTGTTGGGTTTTAACTTGTGCCTTTGTGACATACCAACAGATTTAGAACTGACATTATAATTGGAGTGAAAATGCCCACATGTGACTTGAATTAAACAGACCTCCACTGATCAGAGACACAGGGCCAATTAATCTCAGAGTGTTAAGCGGAAATTCTCTGAGAGGCACTAAACAACCTACTCTATGTGAGCTAAGTCAAAGAAGGGAGGGCTTTGGCCTATGTGCTTATTTTTAGCCAAGTTCAGTTTCGAGTTGGAATACAGAATGGTTTCTATAATATTTTACAGAAGTATTTTGGTAGGAAGAATGGGAAGATGGGATTTATTCATCTTTTTACTTATTTGTGCTAGGATAGATCCTAGAGGCTTGAGCATACAAAGCAAGCACCCTATTGCTGACCTATAGTCCCATGGTTTTAGAATCATTTGTCCCCAAGTTCAAATCTCCAGTCCCTCCCTTGTTAGGTGACTTCCCTAATCCTCATATTCTTGACTGAAATTTATAATAATACCTTTCTCACAGGATTACTATGAGGATAAATTAGATAAATATAGGCCAGATGACTAGAACATAATATATGCTTAATAAATACTATTATTTCTAAATCCCCAAGGAAAGGAGGTTGCCACTGTATAAATTTAATTTACAAGTTCATATTAAAAAATCTTAAGAAAAATAATGAAAGTTAACACCAATCAAAAGTTTCCTATGTGCCAGACTTCTAAGAATTTACATTCAATTCACTGAATTCTCACAACCCTCTTCATTATCTCTATTCTACAGATGAAGACCCTCAGCCCCTGAGAGATTAAGTAAACATTGGAAATGGGGATTGGATCTATACCTACATTACTGGTCTTTTTCATGGGACAGTTTGCTTGGGAACACATTCTTTCAGACATTCTCATTATTCTTTTTTTAAAATTATTATTATTTTGAGAGAGACAGAGAGAGACAGACAGAGAAGGACAGAGAGAGAGAGGGAGAGGGAGAGAGAATGGGTGCTCCAGCAGCCTGTCAGCTGCTGTGAATGAATTCCAGATGCATGTGCCCCCCCCCTTGTGGGCAAGCGTGGCATTGCACTCTTGCATCACTTTTGCATTTGGCTAAAATGTGGGACCTGGAGATCAGGCATTCTTAGGCTTGGCAGGCAGGCGCCTTAACCGCTAAGCCATCTCTCCAGCCCCATTCTCATTATTCTTTCTAAAGCTTTCATATTGGTTACTCAGGCTTAAGAATTTACTCCTGTTTTCCTAGAAGTGAGATAGAAGGAGGAAGATCTTCACAGCACTGCTGAAAACATCATAATGTTTTCCAGATCAATTGGGAAGAATGGATATAGCCCTGGAGAAAGAATTCATATTTCTTTTTATAATCAATTCATGTGTGTGTGTGTGTGTGTGTGTGTGTGTGTGTGTGTGTAATATTATATACATATATGTCACAGTACAACAAACCAACCTTCAAAAATCAAATGCATATGAACTAACCATAAAACTCTCTCATCCCATTTTGCTTGCCTCTGTTTGAAGCAAGACTTACGGACATGGCGACCTCTTTGTGTTCAGCGTCACTTAAATGTGTTAGTTGAAGCACCCGTGAGAGTTTGCTCAGCATGCGAACTTTGAGCACCTACACTAAAGTGTAGCACTGAAGGATTCAGTGACAAAAGGAAGAATTGTGTGTGAGTTTTGAATTTGAGGGACTCCAAGAAGAGAGATTACCAGCTAGGAAGTTGGAATTTAGCATTTGAGTTTTTTTCTCCACCCAGTACCATCACAACCCCAGACCCTTGGAGCCACTCTCCTGGCCTGTCTCTCACCCGGTCCTTCACCTCTCCATCTTGCTTTATTTAAGTTTATCAGCTTTGTCTTCATTCATCAGTTTTCTGAAATAGGGTTCTCAAAATTCAATTCATGAAGGCTGATTGGTGAGAACAGTTCTTAAAGTTGAAAGCACACATGCTGTCATTTTGAGATGCAGTCTTGCTATGGAGCCCAAACTGGTCACGAACTGATTACCCTGTGTGTACCTCCCAAATGCTGAGATTTCAGGTGCTACCATGTCTGGCTTTGCCCTTGGAATTGTTCTGGAAGATCATTTGTAAATGATCATAATCATTTCAAGTATGGACTTTGGTGACTGATGGTACTGAAAATAAAGTCTAGCCTACCCATTTGTGCATTTGTGTGCACGTGTGTCCACCTTGTTTGAGACAGGGTCTCTCATTGGTGTGGAGCTTGCCAAATAGGCTAGATTAGCTGGCCAGTGAGCCCAAAGATCTACCTGTCTCTGCCTCCCCAGCGCTAAGATTATAAGATATGCCTGGCTGTTTTAGTCGGGTTCTGGGGACCAAACTCAGGTTATGATGCTTCCAAAGTAAACACTTTATTGACTGAGGTATCTCCTTAACTCTTTTTCTCCTTTCTTTTCTTTTCTTTTCTTTTCTTTTCTTTTCTTTTCTTTTCTCCTCTCTCTCTTTCTCTCTCTGTCTCTCTCTAGCCCTGACTGGCCTGGAACTTCCTATGTAGACCAGGCTAGCCTCAGACTTTCAGTGTTCCTCGTGCCTCTGCTTATGAGTGCTAGAATTACAGGCATAATGTAATGAATGTAGCAGTATGTGCTTATTTTCTCTAGATCATTAAAACGTGCTCACCTGAGCCACAAACAAAGGCATCTGTGCCCAGGTGGCAACTAGAATATCTCATCAACACAGTGAGCCAGTAGTCATGCTTAAAATTAGACACGAACCTGTGTATTTGCTTATTCTATCCTGCACTTCCAAATCCCATGCATTTTGGATCTCTCAGCATTATTTATTACTGGATTGTGCCTTTGTCCTCATCCCCGAGAGCCTGCACACAGCCCTCTCTCTATCACAATCCTGCAGCTTCTATCGGGCCTTCAATCCATGAGTCCTACCCACAAGCTATGAGCCCAAATAAACTTCTAATGGTTTTCCTATTATTAAAAATTATTCTCGTCTCACCAGGTTTAGATAAGGCATTCAAATGCATGACAACATTTCCTTTACCCCTCTAGTCTTTCTGGGGACAGACACCTAAGAAGTACCTGCTTAATAAATACTCTCTGCCTGCTGGGTCTGCTGGAAATGACTGTAATCAAATGAGCTTCTGGAGCTGCTACAGAAGAGCTGCAGAGCTATTATTGCTGAAATATCCTAGCTGCTACCTGGGCACGGATGCCTTTGTTTGTGGCTCAGATGAGCACATTTTAATGATCTAGAGAAAATGAGCACATGCTGCTACTTTCAGTTAATATGAATCCTGAATAAATAAATGCAAATGGAGTTGTAAGTGACAATGGCTTCCTTCTGATGTTGCCCCCCGTCTGTTTTTACATTAGTGGGCACTAGCGCTAACAGCCAAAAGAACTGTGCATGCTGGAAGCAGAGGTTGCCTTTCACCTCTAAGCACTTCTACCCAGCAAGGTGCAAGTGAGCCCCAGTCAAGGCTCTGGGATTTCCAACCTCCTCCCTGCAATGAAAGTACGTCCTGTACTAGCCAGGAAACACCCGAAGAGAACTGCATGATCAAAAACATGCCATTTGCTTCTATGACAACGCTACAAACATGCAAACATACATTTTAGCAAATTCCCACACATTAGAGAGCAGACTTCTGGTTATGAGGCTTCATGGTTTTCAGTTTTATTTGACATCTTTCTTTCAAGTCTAGCATCGCAAGCAAAGAAAACTGGTTGCTTTAAACCAAGCGTTTACTTCTCCAACTTCGCAAAGGGAAAAAATACTGCAAAATTCAGCAAGAATATGCTATTGGGTTTTTCTCAAAAACTTTTAAAGCTTCTTTTCATTTATATAAAAACAGTGCAAAGCCATGAGAGACACACAATCTGATCACAGTGATCATTTCTCATCTTCCATACTTCCTGCTTCTTCTTCCCTTTTCCCCTACATGGGCTCTAACCAAATGGCCAAATCCATTTGATTTTGCTTCGTAAGGCATTACTCCACCACAGCCTTCCCCATATTGCCAATACCCTGCAAGATCCTGCCTTTTGTTTTTGAAGCCCTGCATCCTCTATCGGGTCATGGTCTCAGCTCACAATGCAGAAGGAAAGCAGGGAAAGAAAAGATGAGTTCAGGATGGTGTGGGGAGGGTAGAAGTTCTGGGAGAGATGGATTTGGGATGAACCTTAAGGAGTGGTAGGATATTTGGGATACAGTGTAGGGAAGGGCATGGTCTCTGGAATGCATAACTGAAAGCCACACAACTGGTATGCCAAGTGAGTAGAGTGGAGGGGATATACAACTGACAGGAAGTGGAAAAGCCAGCTAACTTCAAGTGGCCAATCGGTGTGGGTGGATGAAGCAAGGAGGGTCGCAAATAAACTTGGGCTAAGTAGTTTGGAAGAAGTATGAGAAATTTTAGGAAACAGACATAAACAAAAGGGCATTTCAGGAAAAAAAAAAAAACATTAATAGGGAGCCATTTCATATTCCTGGGTAAGTACAAGGATGGTGAACAAAGAGCAGTTGGGAGTGAAACCTTTCAGGGAGGTAAGGAGTTTGGATGAGGAAGAAGGGTAAAGACGGGGTTCTAAGCAAGCACCCATGATTGGCATTGGGTGCTTTGCAATCTTTGTCTCAACTCAATGCACCGGGATTGAAAAATTGATTGGACATGACAGGTAACAAACAGGAAGCAAGCAAGGAGGTCCCCACTACAGCACAGAGGAAAGATGAGGGGTAGCCCAGCCCGGCAAACGAAGGTGTGGAGAGCTGAGAATGACAGAAGACCTTCCACAGGAAGGGAGAGTAGGGCAGCGAAGAAGAAGCCAGCAATCCAGCCTGGAGACTTGTGTAAGAAAGACTGACTTTTAAAAATCTCGAGATATAAAAAAATGGTCTTAGAATATAATATTTTTGGACAATGGCCAGACCATTACATATTGAGTTCATATATTGATCAAAAGCTTAGTAAATATCTACAACCTGCTTAGTGCTGTGAATAAGCACAATGTTCATCTGCAAACACTTCAAATGCAGTGACAGATGTGGTCTCAGGGAGGAACTGTAGGCAATATGAGGACACCAGGGTCCTGAAGACAGTGAACAAGCGGGGAGCTGGAAATGAAGCCTTTTGGGTTTCAGGGAGAGGCAGAAAATCCAAAGAAGATGAGTAAGGTGAAGAGCAGTGTTCTAAGTGAGTGTCAATGATTGGCATTGTAAAATTTGCAATCTGTGTGCCAGCTCAATGCTTTGATAAATTCCACTCCCACCCCATCCATCACCCACAGAACAACTACAGAGGAATGCTAAACCACAACCCAGAGTTAAATGGAATCACATAGACCAATTCTAAAACTGCCATAAATAGTGGAAGAGATTTTCACTGTTCACTATTCATCTCTTTTCTAATTGATCTTGAAATATTTACTGATACATAGACAGACAAGGTGAAACTGTCCTGCTGTGTGAATACAAATTGAGGACGTTTTTAGTCTGAAAGATGAAGCAGGAACAGGTAAAGTGAGGATAGAAATGAAATCCTATCATCTGAACTCAGCCAGTAGCCCTGTGAATCTGTGAATATCAAATACTGACTCAATGCTACCATCACTTTAAATTCAGAATAAATTACACACTGATGCCCTCTAAAAATCTAGAGAGCTAAAATTTTCAGGGGTAAGATCAAGGATGGCCTTATTAGTTATCAAAAAACAGAATGAGGGCTGGAGAGATGACTTAGCAGTTAAGGTGCTTGCCTGTGAAGCCTAAGGACCCATGTTCGACTCTCCAGATCCTATGTAAACCAGACACACAAAGGTGAGGCAAGCACAAGGTCACACATACCCACTAGATGGCGCAAGCATCTGGAGTTCGATTGATGTGGCTGAGGCCCTGGTCTCTCTCTCTTTCTCTAAAAATAATAAAATAAAACAGAACGAGTTCCTACAAAGTAACATGGGCTATGACAAAATCATGATGGCTGGGAGAAACTGCAGGAGGATATCAAATTAGTTGGTGGATTAGGGAGGTAGGTGGGTATACAGAGTGCTTGCCTAACATACAAGAAGTCCTGAGCTCAATCCTTAGCACTGAATAAGTTAAGTGGTGCACACCTATAATCCCAGCTCTCTGGAGGTAGAGACAGGAAGATCAGAAGTTCAAGGTTATTCTTGACTACACAGAGAGTTTGAGACCAGACTTGTGAGAACTTGTCTCACAAAGGAAAAAAGGCTGGAGAGATGGCTCCGTATATATAGTGCTTGCTGTACAAATGTGACCACCTGAGTTCAGCTTCCCAGAACCCACATGCAGTCAGATGCAATCGTGCCCATCTGTAATCCCAGTTCTCCTACTGTAAATGGGAGGTGGAGAATCCCCAGAAGCTTGTGGGCCAGCTAACCTGCTGTACATAGTAGTGAACAACAAGAGACCTTGTCTCAAATAAGGTAGAAGGTGAGGATCAACACCCAGCGTAGTCCTCTGCCTAACGTGTGTGCCCACACTCACATACACACATCGAAAGAAAAGGAATTAAAATTATTTGTTGTGGAGCCTTGTCATTAGTGCCCAAAGTCACAGACTACTGGTGTCTTTTGAGAGCAGATAACTGATCATTCCCATCACTCCTGACCCCAGGAAACACGGTGGTCTCAGGTCTTAGGAAACTGTGGACAGGAAAATGGGAAGTAGCTCCAGGGGATAGAGAGTCTGCTGCTAATTTCCAATGACAAGAGAACCAAAATATATGTTTAGGGCTAGAGGTGTAGCTTAGTGATAGACCCCTTGCCTAGCACATGTAAGACTCTAGGTCCAATCCCCAGAACCACATATACACAAAATATGACAATAATTTTGATAACACCTTAAAGACTTTCTATGTTTATTTTTCTTTCTTTTATATTACTTTATTTATTGTGTGTGTAATGTATGGTGTAGCACCCCATATGATTGCATGTGGAGGGGAAGGAGGGGTGCTTGTCTACGTTGGCCAGCTGGAGTGGAATGTCAGGTGTCCCACTCCATTGCTCTTAGGTCTTGTTTTGAACCAGAATCTCTGATTCCGGAGCTTGAAGAGCTCCATTGATTCTCAGGCCTCTGCTCCCTTGCAGGACTGAGAGCTACAGGCACATATGACTATGCTCAGCTATTTATCTGGGCTCTGGAGATTGAACTCTGGTAGCCTCAGGCTTCCTTGGACCCTCAGGCTTGTACATTTAACCGCTGGCTGAGCCAACGCTCCAGCCCTACACATTTATTTCTCTGATTTTGCTCCTTCTGTCTGATTAGGACAAGCCTTTCTTTGGCCCTACACTTGCTTCAGCAAAGCATCGGCACTCAACCTCTCTGCTCAGGCTCTGTATCACACAAGGAAGACAGAGCTTAGTAACAGGCATAGAACCGAAATGAATGAGGAGCCATTTTTCACTTCTATGCTATAAGACACCATAAGACCTGGGAGGAACTGTATGCTTGGGCCAGTGTCCTCATTTGAAAGAACAGAGCTCCTTGGAGTCAAAATGACTAAAGTCACACAGCTAGCAGTCAGTGCCAGCCTGTGTCCTTTAACTGTCTTGACCAGGTATTATTTTCCAGCCTTTCCATCATCCTGACAGCTTCCCTCTAAAGCCTTTCCAGATGGCCCTGCCCTTCTCAACTGTGGCTCCTGGAATCAGACACCTGACCCAGCAGGCTCTAGCTAACCAGAGTAAAAAGGGAAGATTGCTTTAGCATTTCCTCTCCTCTAACTGTGTGTCCCAGGACCTTGCTCCCTTGTGTCAGCATTTTATTTCTGACCATAACCCTCTGCTGAATACAATTTCCCACCTCCCATGGCTGTCTGGTGTTCATCCCCATGGGCAATGATGCCTTGGTAAAACCCAGGGTGTTTAAAACATCTTTCTTTTTGTAAACCCAAAGCAATTTCCCAAGGGTGGCATCTTCCTTACCATATCCATAAGGCAGAGTAGGCAGGCAGATTCCAATCCATGCACAGACAAACTGAGTCCCAAAGTTCAAGTGAAGTTACATTTGATTGGATCTTTTAAGAAAATAGTTGAAAAATACTGTGGAAGTGGAGATCTGACTTTCTCTCTAGTCAGCTCTGAACTAATTAGTCCGTTATTAGTCAGTGGGCTAATTACTTCCTGGCCCCATCTGTCACCCCACACTGCCAGCAGTGCCCCCATAGTCAATGTTCACCTGCTTGCAACTCCATGGTAGGTATGACACAAAGCGAATCAAAGGGGCTCAGGCACATCTGCAAGCCTGCCTTGCCTGTGGTGATAAAGGAGACAGGACAGGAGAATTCTACCCCCCTCAAAAAAAAAAAAAAAAAAAAAAAAAGCTCTGGGGTGAGCTAGCCTGGCAAACACACTGGAGAATAATGAGAGAGCCTGCCTCAAACAAGGTGGAAGGCATAGACACACCTGGTTTATCCTCTGACCTCCACACGTGCACTGTAGCACACACACACTCCCTTTCTCTTCTCCTCTCTCTCTCTCTCTCTCTACACACACACACACACACACACACACACACTCAACCCCTGCTCTCGCAGGAGTTCATGATGCAGTAATGTTCACATCATCAGGATCCATTTCTTTTCTCAACCATTTCAAACTGTATTCCAATAAATGGGATTTAAATTTCTCTGGGGTAAGGATAAACTTTTACCAATTCCCCTCCCACTGAGCATTTGCCTGTTATTTTCTGGTAGAGTGCATATCCTGTCATCTTTTGCTCCCGGTTGGTTCTCTTGTTCTACCTGTTCTCTGCTCATCCTATTCTGTTTTATATGAGGTGCGTTACTTCCCCATCACTGAAACATTTCTTCCTAGAGAGAAGAGGTCAGCTGATAAGACTCAGGAAGCTGGGAGAGCTTTAAGACTCATTAAGGTCGTCCCCAAGGTTTGATAAGCAGCAATTTCTGGAGCTCCTGGTAATTGGTTCAGGGAGTGAGTTAGACTGGCTCAGTCAACCTTTTTTTTTTCCGGGGGTGGGTCTGTTGTTGATACCTGATCTGTGGTGAATAGATATTTGTTCATATCTTCCCAGGAAAAGTCACACAGCCTTGTGGAATGGAACAATGGTCCACAGAATTGTCCCTTTGCGCATCTCTGTCCCCCCAGTGTGGACCGTGACTGCTTACCTGGGGTATCCCAGAAACACAGCAGAAGCACTTTCTCTGCAGACCTGGGACTTCCCTTGGGAAGTTTGTTCTTTTATCTTGCAGCATTTACATATTTGGTGGTGGACCCTGCCAAAAAGCTGTGGTGGTTTGAATGTAAAATGTCCCCTAAAGCTACCAGTGTTTGTTGTTAAGCCTCTTACTTGGTCCTGAGTTGGTGGAGCCTTTATGAGGTGGAATCTTGCTGGGGGAAGTGTGTTGCTGGGGTGGGCCTTGGGCTGGTTAGTCCAGCCCCCTGGGTGTTGGCTCATGCTGCTCCTGTGCTGCTGATGTGTGAAGATGTGCGCTGGCTGTCTGCTGTGCCATGCTTCTCCACCATGACCACGATGCATCCCCTCAAAACCATAAGCCTGAAGTAGACCCTTTCCTCCCATAAGCTGCTTCTGGTTGGGTGTTTTGCAGTGAGAAGATAACTGCTACTGTGTAATGTTGAAAGCTGACATGTGTCCCCACTGTCTTGGGCTAAAAAGCCATAGCGTGTGGTATCAAGCCAATGTGATCCCACCATGGAACAGGGGGTAAGTAGGTAGTAAGTAATCCCAAAGACTGAATGATTTGGGCTGACAAATTGCCCTGGAAGTTGGACATGTTCTATCAGTGCTTATTCACCCACAATGTCCATGACATTGTTGGCATCTCCCTAACAATGCTTGGAGGAGGGCCTGTGCCTGCTGCTTCTGTTCCTCTTGACTCACAAAGTCAGAAAGCAGACTTATTAAGACATGGCATTTACACACTATACTCTCCTTGAGACAGTGCCTAAGTGAGGTTCTGGGAACACAAAATATTTATATAATTCCTGGGGTGAGGCTACTGAGGGAAGCAACAGAGGTGAAATCCCAGCATGAGGCTTGGATTCTCTAGCTTTCTGTTTCCTTCCCTGCCAGGAGGGATAATAAATGAAGCCAGTGGCTGTCCCTCAGAGAAAGGGATGGCCATCATTGTCAGACAAAGACATGGCCCAGAGCTCAGTACTGCCATATATTCAGACATGGGAAGATTCTGTCATGAAAGTAACCTTATAATAGCCAACACTCGTGAAGCAGCTGTTGAGTCTGGCCCATCCTGTCACTTGTCTCCTTTTACACAGCCCTTATATGCTCGTCTTTGTTGGCCTGAGTCCCAGATGTGGAGGGTACATACACTTTCCCAGTTTTCACAGTTTAGCAAATTGTGAGGTTGGGAATTCTAACCTAGGGTAGGCCAGGTGTGCACAGGCCTCCTTGGTTCCATTTCGTGACTCTGATTCTCTCTGAAAGCTGGCAAGGGAGTCCTGGAAGGAGCCCATCTAAGGAGTCACTGCAGTAGATGAATGGAAAAGTGGGCAAGAGTTCACATGGGGAGAACTCAGTGAAATGAATGTTTTATTCAGCAGAGAAACCAGTGCCAATACAGTGATACCTTACTGATTAAAGCTCTTAAGAAAATTTCTTCAGGAATCTGAGATACCACAGATGTATACATGCATGCACACCCCCACCCACCCCCACACACATAAAGCAAAATTTGCTGAGTTAAAGGTACAGCCATACAGTCAGCCTTCTGTTACCTTCTGTTTTCTGAATTTTCAGCAGTTCGCTGTGTGTTCCAGCACAAGAATTCAATGGTCTCAAATTTCAAAACTAAAGTTAACAGTAAGATCCAGAGAGGATATTTCAAATGAGCAAAGACAATCTTAGCTTTTATAGTTTTCCTGGAAATCACCTCAAGAGGAAAACAAAACCACATATCTTTCTTCTCAAGCCATTTGAAGTACTTGTTGAGAGAGTAAACTAGACAATGTAAGTGGTAGACATGAGAAAGGGTTTTGCTACCTGCAAAAAGCTATTGCCCCATCCTCCACCCAAGAGCTGACCACAACCGCTTGGTTTGACCATAGCTCGTGGAGTCTATACAGTCATCTCTATAATGTTGTTGTACACACTTAATATCTGTCTCTCCCTCTTTAGACTGTATGCTCTCTAAGGGATGATAAACTCAGACCTCCAATACAGAATGGTGTTTACAAACATAGTAGGACTTCAGCAGTTATTTTCTAGGTTAGTTGATGTGTTTGTTATTTTTGTTGTTCCCCATCTGAGTCAGAGAGGACACGTTGCTTCTCCCTATACTGAAAAACGCATTTTAGTCATTGTTTCTAATGTGACCTAGAGTAGCGCTATCAGGCTGGTCATGAAATGACCCCAGGGATGGAAGTCACACAATGCTTGGTATAAGCTCAATTCCTGACTTTGCCACTTACTTTGAAGTGACTTGATTTTTTCCTGCCTCTCAGCTTCTCGTTTATAAAATGGGAATTACAGGAACCTTAGAACACAATTGCTTTAAATGCAAGAATATTGGGAAAGTGGAGAATTAGTCTGAACACCCCAGCCAGTGAGTCTTTAGCAACCCACCTCACCATTTCACTCAGAGCATGTCATAAATTCCTTGCATTGGCCTGCAAGGCCCTATAGGATCTGATTCCTCATTACATTTCCTGGCTTTCTTCTGCTCAGCCATTCTGGTCACCTTGCTGTCTGCCACTCAGAGCATCTTCTTGTCATAGCACTGATCTCTCTTCCCCAAGATCTCTCCTAGCCCCCTTCTTTAGATGCTCCAGTTATCACATTTGCCATGATTCAACCCAAAGTTGCAACCTAAACCCCGCACGTAGAGCCTGGATCTGCCTGACTCTTCATAGCACTTTCCCCCTTCTAAACCTTCCTGTAAACCCCTTTTGATGTGTACTATCTAGAGTTGCAGTGTCACTTTCCTTCTCTATGGAGCCTTATGGATTTCAAGTGTTGAGAACAGTGCCTGTGATACAGGAAGGCAAGGTGTGAGCAGTTGTTGAATGAACAGAGCTATAATAGAGATAGCATCGGGCCTGACTCAGAGGACGCCTCAGGAATGAGTGATGTCACTCCACCATTGTGCTCTTCCATCTGAGTCACTGGGACTCTAGCTTAGCTGGGGACCCCAAGAAGAATGACATATGAACATGTCTAGAAGAGGGTTGACATATATTAGGTATTTGGGAATTGTTATTTCCATTTCTTTGCTTTGGTGGCTTTATACGATTTTTTTTTAAGTAGAAGACCCTTGGAATCCAGCTATAAAGCAAAATAGCGACACAGTCCACATGTGTCATGCAGTGACATTTATAGAACACTGTGAAATGGTTGAATCATTATTATTAGTATGAGCCAAGTATTAAAATGGAATAGCTGTGACTTCACATCCCCTTGATGACAATTCCCTGTCTTAAGCAAACTTTCCACTGCATTTTTATTTGACAATTCAGTAAAATAGGAGGAAGAGGAGGACACAACACACAAAAGCACACACGCTTGATTTCTTCCTATCTGGGTTGGCATTCATACTAGGGGAAATATACACACAGGGAAAGAAAATTTTATTCCCAAGTTAAAAGTACGCTTCTTCTAGACTATTTGGAAAGCACTATAAGCATAAAAAGATGCCAGGAGATATAAACGTAGACATTTCTGTGCTGGTGGCTGGAAATACCAGGCTGTAGATGTTTTCAAGCCAGCAGACATGTTCCCATTCTGCTTCACTTTCTTCTTTTCTTTCCTCTGTCGGGCTAAGGGAGCTATTTTGAACATTAGGCTTGCCATGGTTCACAAATTCTACCTGTTGATCACTCTCAGCAAACCCAGCAGCAACAGCCAATCTTTCTGCCTCCCTGAGACATGGAGAATGTGGCTGAGACTTGGGGCAGGAACACCCAGGGGTGTGAGTTCTCATTGGCAGTTAAACTCAGCCTTCTCCTAACCTGGAAATGCACCCTACTGCCCTTCTTCCTTTAAATCCCCAAATCAACATGGCTGTCTCAGCCTTACATTTCCATATAGCTTGTTTCTTATCATTTGTTTTCCCAAATCAAGCAATCTTTGAATGCTCATGGACTAGCTCCAGAAACTGCTGATGGAATCGTCTCTCTTCTGTCAGCATTGTACTGTCCCATTTTTCTGTAAAGTGCTGTTACCAAAAGACATGCTTATTGTGTCACATTACAAAGTCAAATGGCTCTCTTATAAACTCTATACTTCTTTAGTGGGAAATCAGGTCCAGATGCTAACTCTTTTATGGTGCCAAAACTTACATATTCTGCATAAAACATGGATTATCTTAACTGCCTAGCCACCAACCTCTCCCTCTACTTAGGGGTAGTCAGGGTTTGCATAATCACTATGACAGCCAAGAATCCATCACCACTGGTGGCTTTCTGCAGGTACGGATAGCACAGGAGTCTACCTGAGTTTCATTAAGTAAAACCAAGGTTCAAATGGTAAACAAGTAGAAACATTGGTCCCAAAGGTCAGAGGAAAAGCTGATGTTAGGACCTGAGAGCCAGGAGTTGGGCTGCAAAGAGCAATGGTAACCCAAGAAAAAGAGGTGTGACCCAGAGGGGTAACTATCTCAGAATCCAGACAGTCCAGGTGAGAGAGTGCATGGCTCAGGCTGCCTTAAAGAAGCAGATACAGGGCAGAGGCAAGGGCAGCGCCCTGTGAGCAGTGTTTTCACTGAGAATGGAAAGTTCTTTTTTTAAAAAAAAATAAAATAAATGCGTTGAATATCACACACAAAATCCAACTGAAAATGGATCAAAAACTTAAGACTAGACTGTAAAACGCGTAGGGGAAAACTTCATGACATTGGCCTTGGCAATGATTTTCTAGATGGGATGTCAAAAGTGCAAGCATCTAAAGCAAAACTGACAAGTGGGATATCATCAGACTAAAAGGCCTTTGCACCTTTGAGTTTTCAAAGCTTAGCAAAAGAAGCAATGGAATAAAAAGGCTGCTCAGAGATTGAGAGAAACTATTTGAAAGCTATATATCTAATTAGAGGTTTATAGCTGAACAATATAAGAACTCATACAACTCAATGATAAACATATTTCTAAGCCAATTAAAACTGGGGTTTGGGGGCTGGAGAGATAGCTTAGAGGTTAAGGCCCTTGCCTGTGAAGCCTAAGCACCCAGATTCAATTCCCCAGAACCCACGTAAAGCCAGATGCACATGGTAGCACATGTGTCTGGTGTTCATTTGCAGTGGCTACAGTCCCCAGCATACCCATTCTCGCTCTTTCTCTCTCTCTTGCTCTCTCTCTCCCACCCTCCTCTCACATAAATAAATAAATAAATAAATAAATAAATAAATAAATAAATAAATAAATAAATAAATATTTTTTAAAAGGTGGAGATGGACTTGAATGGATGAAGACATGAAAGGGTGCTCACAGCCTCACCAGTCAGCAACAAAACACCAATCCAGATGCCAATCCAGTGTCCCTTCACCCTGTCAGGATGGCTCCTGGGAAGAACCAGCAGGAAAGAAGTATTGGTAAGGATGTAGACCAATGGAAAACCTGTACACTGTACATTGTTATAATTTAAAAAAAAACAGTACAGGGGTTCACCACAAAATCAGAACAATATGTGATCCAGCAATTCCTTCCAGGTATTTATTCAACAAATTGAAATTGGGGGCTCTGAGGAGATGGATTGGTTGGTGAAGTGCTTACTGTACGGGCCTGAGGATCTGAGTTCAGATCCTAAGCATGCACATGAATGATGGGTTTAGTGATGCACACACTGGGAAGGAGGAAATGGGATCCCAGGGGCTCACAGACTACCTCGTCTGGCCAAATTGGCGAACTCCAGTTTCCGTGGTAGCCACAGACTCAAAAAATAAAGTGGAGAGTGATTGAGGGAGATACACAATATTTACCTCTACCCTCCACACACAAAGACACATACTTAAACTACGCACACTCACATGCACACACACACACTCCACCTATGCATGACCTCCCCACCCCACAAAAAAAAAAAAGAAATTGATATCTCAAAGACATTATCTGTACTACTACGGTTCTTGCCACATTATTCTCAATTAAAAAATATAAAGAACTCTAAATACAAATATTTTTGCCTCACTCCTGTTTTCCTTTTTAAGAAAAAGCAGTCATAGGTTCACAGTAAACTTGTTTTCAGAGTAGTGTTAGGCTTATAGCAAGATTGAATAGAAAGTGTTGAGAGACATCCACACAGCCTTGTTCCCACACAGGCACAGCTGCCACTACTGTCAAAATCTCCCACCAGAATGATACATTTGTCACAAATGATGAGTCTTCATCATCCACCCAAAGCCTGTGGTTCATTCTTGGTGCTGTGCCCTCTATACATTTTGACAAATATAGACATACTGTGTCCATCATTATAACATTTCAGTAAGTAGTTTGAGGGCTGAAGTTCTTCTATGCTCATCATTTCTTTGTTTCTTCAGCCCCTAGCAACCATTGAACTTTTTACTGTCTCTACAGTTTAAAATTTTTCTAACATATCCTACAGTTAGAATTATACATTATGGGGCTGGAGAGATGGCTTGGAGGTTAAGGCCTGCAAAACCTAATGACCCATGCTCTACTCTCCAGATCTCACATTAGCCAGATGCACAAGGTAAGGCAGATGCAAAGTCACACATGCCCACTAGGTGGCACAAGTGTCTGGAGTTCAGTTGCAGTGGGTGAGGCCCTGGCATGCCAATTCTCTGTCTCTCCTCTCTCTCTGTCTCTCTCTCTCTCTTACTCCCTCTAAAAAGTAAAATAAAATAAGTAATAAGAAAGAATTACACAATATGTAGTCATTTAGGCAAGTGCTCTACCACTGAGTTATATCCCCTGCATGCAAGGGTCCTCCATACCTTCTTTTATGGTTGAATAGCTATCTTTTTTTCCCCTGAAGTTTCCAGAGTTTACTTATCCATTCATGTATCAACAGTCATTTTGATTGTTGCCAGGTTTGGGAAGTTACTAATAAAACTGTTATAAACAAAACACCTGAGTGTAGGTTTTTGTGTAGACATATGTTTTCAACTCATTGGGGTGATTACTAAAGTGGCCCAATTATTGGGTCATGTGCTAAAAGTATGCTTAAATTTGTAAGAAATTACCAAACTATCTCCCAGAGTGGCCATGGCATTGGGCATCCCACCAGCAGTGAATGAACATCCCTGTTGATCTACACCCTTACCAACATTTGGTGGTGTTCATGTTTTGAATCTGTATATTCTAATATGAATGCAGTGGTGTCTCATTATTATTTTAATTGCCTAATTACCTAAGACATTGAACATCCTTTTATATATTTATTTGCCACCTGATTATTCTCTTTGGTGAATGATCTTTACCCACTTTTAAAATTGGGGTTTTATTATTGAATTTTAAGAGTTGGATAGTTAGCATAGTAGTCCCTTGTCACTCATATCTTTTGCTAATACTTTCTCCAAGTCTATCTTTTTCTTTTTTAAAAAATATTTATTTGAGACAGAGAAAAAGAGAGAGACTGAGAGAAAGAGAGAAAATGGCTTGCCAGGGCCTCCAGCCACTGCAAATGAACTTCAGATGCATGTGCCACCTTGTGCATCCTGCTTATATGGGTCCTAGGGAATTGAACCTGGGTCCTTTGGCCTTGCAAGAAAGCACCTCAACTGCTAAGCCATCCCTCCAGCCCCCTTCTTTGAATATTCTTTTCTTTTTATCTAAGTGGTAACACTTGATACACTTTTTTCCCCCCTGAATCTCACTCTTTCACTTATTATTATCTGTTGGAGATATTTGCATATAGTTTTCATGCAAGCCCATTAGCCACTAAGCAATCTCTCCAGCCCTGTGTATGGTCTTCTGAAGAGGCATTCATGCTTCTTTCAGGTGCACACTATACCATTTTGTAGCTTGACTTATGTAACTAGTCCTTTCTCAAAAGGCACTAACTTGTATGTGGTCTTTGCTGGGACAGACTGCTCAACCCATAACCTAGGCATGCAGCATTTGGTCTGTGTGTAGGTGTGTGTGTAGGACAGTGGGCCTTTTGCCACAGTGCTAGGCCATGGGAAGAGTTCTCCTTTACTACATGCCTAATACTGTATGGATTGCTGTGGTCACACGGTCCTCTGCTATTCAGAGACAGCCTGGAGACCCAAAGGGAAGCAGCACTTCAGGCTCTGCACTGAGGACACACTAGCTCTCTCACAGGTCTCATCTTCCCTTTCTTCAGCCTAAACACTACTTCTCAGGGAAGACTTCCTGGTCTTTATCCAGTGATATGGCTTCTCTCTGATATTCAATAGCTTTCTAACCCTTGATTTGCAACAACCCAAACACCTGATTGTTCATGTGATTTGTGTCCCATTGCTCCTCAATTCTGGTGAGCATGTCTATCTCATGTTGTTCATTTCTTTGCATCTCTAACATCTAGCCAGGAGTGTCATGATAGTAACCAGTAGGTGTTCATAGAATGATGGATGAATTTCAAAATCAAGGGTCAACTGTCTTCTTATCTTTCAGATCACTTCTCTTGTTCAAAAACTGCTAAAACTTTCTCATATTAAGTTAGGGTTAAAAATAAAAGCAAGCCCATCTATATTAAGTGGTATGACACTTTAACTTTGTCACCTGGCATCACACATGAATTCTCTTGTGAGACTTCCATAGTCACTTAGATGGGTCACCAACTAGATTTAGATGCTGGCCAATCTTGCTTTTCAAATGCGCTTCACATGCCGGTCCCTTTGCCACATCACAGTTTAAACGTTCAAATAACTACGTTGTATTTCAGGGCAGTGACTGCTAATCTCTTTTCTTCTGAAAGGTAAAAGGAGGTGGATATCGACCTTACCACACTATGGGCAGGTGGAAGAGTGGACTAAGAGCAGAAAATAGAATTTTGTTCTCAAATAACAATTCCTTAGAGAGGTAGGGCAGTCACATCTTCTAACTCTCTGATTAATATTTGAATGCAAAATGGTAACTGTTCATGACAAGCAATCCCTGGAGAATCATGTGCAATGCATAAAGGAATTTCTTACAACAAAAAAAATGACATTTGTGGTTTAAAAAGTTCATGTTTCTGAATATTGGGCAAAGCACATTATAAGAGATGCTGCCTAATCTCCCATGTATATTCTCTGTACAAACATTTATGTGGAAGTGAGGCCAATGACATCATCTTTTTCCCAACTTTTTGCTTTCATATAAATAAAATGGACTCATGAGTTACTGGATAACAGGTCAATGGTTTGGCTTTATTACTTCTTCAGGGCCATGAGGAGAGGCTTCAATAGGGAGAATTGACTATGAGGGGCAAGCATGTGTGTGCTAACACATGGCCTCTTCTCCCACAGAAGCCCTGGATGGCATGTGATGAGAGAAAAGAAGACATTTGTTATGTTTTGCCTCCCAAGCAGCATTTGTATTTCAAAGATGAAAAAAATGCTTATTTCCAGCAATCAACAGGGTCAGGAAACTTCAAATAAAATAAAAGATTTGATATTGATTCACAGTATGCCTCCTTCTAGGAAAATCATTCAGAATATATAAGACTTCCTTGATAGCCATTCCTTCTCCATCCTAGATCTATAGAACATGTTTCCTAGGGCAGCACATAAGACTTTTATTATCTATCAGTGTATGTAGCTTAACCTACCAATCACTAGCTATTGAGTGTTCACTATATGCCAGACACAGGCAGAGGCAGTGTAAAGATGTCACAGGGAGCACAGGTTCCAAAGGCAGGGGAATGTGTGCTTCCTGTTAACTATGGGAGCATGGACCATTCATGAATCTCTATGACATTTATTGTATTTACCTTGGTATCAGGCCCTTTCCATGAATACAATGTATACAATGAAACAATGAATGCAGAGTCACACTTGGCTGTGCACATAGTTATCACACAAAATATCAATAATGGCTGCTATTATTGTTATGATAGAGATGGCACAGCCCCTGTGCATAACAGCTTAGAATCTGCCAGAAAAACAAGCATTGTATAAGTACCAGGATAACTTAAAGTACAAGGCCCTGCATGACTCTTGAGACTGTTTGAATGAGGCCATGACATCTCTTCACATGAAATCTTTATGGAGTAGCAGGTGGCATGAAAGCAGTGTTTCATGTAATATCTCTATTTTGTTTTGTTTCTTAATTATTTTAAAAATTGGCCACTTGGAAAGTTGAGGAGGTGTATTTAACCTCCTCCCTTTTCTTCTTGATGTATTTAGGATACTTGTTTTTCTAGTTAATTTCAACTCATTTTGGTGTATTTTGAGCCTACTAGCTCAGTACACTAGGTAAAATGTGCTATTAGATGTATTGAGCATTATATAAATAAGTGAAATATTAGGAATCATCTACTTATATAGTAAGTACCTCAGATAAACCCATTGTAAGTTTAAAATACCATAAATGAAAAATGCATTTTAATCTTCATACCCAGCCATCCTAACATCACAATTTAGGAACACTGCACACAGGAGGATGACTACAGTTTCTCCTGATGATCACATGGCTGATGGTCAGCTGCTGCTGGGTGCCACAATCAAGCATGACAAAAGACTATGTCAAGAGAAAAAGATCAAAATTCAAAATATAGTTTCTACTGGGTGAGTATTGTTTTCACATCGTGGTAAAACACAAAAATCTAAAATCATAAGTATTCAGAGCCTGACTGTAAGAGATGGAAGGAGAGAGCCCATTCACATAGCTTCTGAGAACAAGGCTGTCAAGTCTAGTCCTATGGGATACAAAAGATGGGAGAGATCAGGAAGTGTCTGAAATGCACTGGGGACAAGGTCTGTGAAAGATAAAGGGGGAGAGAGGACCAGGGCAGGAAGAGAAAGGCTTTGGATTAGTGTGCTGATCTCAAAGCTTTAGAAGGGTAGAAGAAGAAAGGATTGAAAAGGAAGGAGGATGTCTCCCCAGCCTCCAGGACTCCACTATACACTGGATCACGTTAGATACTGAGATGGCTTCCAAAGTATTTCACCTGAAGACTCCAGTTGACTGTACTCCTTCAAGCAGGTTCTGTGGGAAGGGAAAGCTGAGTGGTTGCCCACAGTGGTCATGGAAGATCCACAATGAGATGAGCTCTCAGGTTTGCAGAGTGGCTGCTGAAATTAGACATTGAATTGAAGGACTGAAAGTTTCAAGTTGAGAAACCTCTCAGAACACAGAACAATTAAGTTAGAGACAGATAATGGAAGATATGTGAAATTTCTGAATGAGACATCAAAAGAACAATCCAAGAAAGCCATTATCTTATTAATGAAAGTCTCAGAAAAGGAGAAAAACGACGAGCAGAGAAATTGCTTTATAAATAGAAATTTCTAAAACTGTCAACTCGTTAGAGTGTTCAGTACAATGGATAAAAGAGACATACACCTGAATATAGTCTCATAAAATTATAAAACAGTAAAGAGAAAAGATCCCCGAAACTTTCAGAGATATGAAACAGTTCATGTACAAATGAATAAAAATTACATTGTCATCAGACCTCTGAAGAGTAGCAGGAGGTGTTAGTAGGAGGTGTTAGAAAACAAAAGATGCAATGCTCTTACTAGACTTTGGAGAAAAGTATCTTCACCCTGGAATTGTGTATTGGCCAATAGCAGGAGAAGATGAAAGCATGGATGCACATAAGAAATTTGCAGGCTGGAAGGATGGCTTAGTGATAAGGTGTCCGCCTGCGAAGCCAAAGGACCCAGGTTTCATTCCCCAGGTCCCATGTTAGCCAGATGCACAATGAGGCACACACATCCTGAGCTCATTTGCAGTGGCTGGAGGCCCTGGCACAGCCATTCTCTCTCTCCCTCTTTCTCTGTCAAATAAATAAATAAGATAAAAATAAAAATATTTTTAAAAGAAATTAATTTGCAAGCAACTTAGTTCCTGGAAGATGTACTCCAGCATAATTGAGGTAAGGGCACAAAAAGGAAGGTATTAAAGTCAACACACAGTGAATTTAATCAAGTAAACCAGTGATAGGAACATTCAGGAAGACATTTCCTAAAGATATAAGGGCTTTAGTCCACACTATCTCAAGAGGCCAGGGAGGACTGAATAAATGTTTGAAACTAATAACTGAGGATGCAATAAAAGCCTGAAACAGCCCTCTTTTTTTAAAGAAGAAAGGAGGGGGAAATTCTGGAATAAACAAAAACTCTTTAAGAGGGCTGGAGAGATAGCTTAGTGGTTAAGTGCTTGCCTATGAAGCCTAAGGACCCACTTAAACCAGATGTTCAAGACTCAATTCCCCAGGACCCACATAAACCAGATGCACAAGGTGGTGCATGCATCTGGAGTTCATTTGCAGTGGCTGGAGGCCCTAGTGTGCCCATTCTCTCCCTCTCTCTCTCCCTCCCTCTCTCTCTCTCTCTCTCTCCCTCTTTCTCTCTCTGTCTGTCACTCTCAAATAAATAAATCAAAATAAACAAAAAAATTTTAAACTCTTTAAGAAAAGTATGGTGCAATATGAAGCAACCCAAAATGTGATGTTAATTTGAGCAAATGACAGTGGCAAAAAGGAAAAATCTAGTAGGCTTTAATACTGGAGGATACTTTCTTTGAATTGGCTTAAGATCCTGGAATTATTATGGAAAATGAAAAGTAATCTAATATACTAATTGGTCAAGCAGTAAATTTTATTTATGTTATTTACTAACTTAACCTATTCATTTTCAAACTTCAGAATCAGAGATCGTTAGTGACATTTCTGAAGAATGCAAAAGTTAATAAGTATTTGACAATGTACAATAATATGGAACTGACAGTAGATGGAATGTGAAGTATTGGGGAGACCCATAATGGAAGGGTTAGGCCACTTTCCAAATTGGAATAATACAACAAGAAGTTGATTTGAATGTAATTTTAATCACATTATTTAATGTTACAAAAGTGTCTAATGAAAATATCAAAAATAGTGTTGATAACATATGTTAGGAATAGGTTGGGAGAGAAGTTAATGTAAGATAAATTTTCATTCCTCATGAGTTAACTGATCATAACTACAATGAGAAATCAGGATATAGAGTTATATTAGCTACACTTGTAGATATAACTAGCCAGAAAACTCAAATACATAAACAATTAAAAGAGATGAGAATATAACAAGGACTGACTAAGGAATACCAGCTTGAGGAATTCTCTTGGATCATTTTATTGTTACCAAATAGAAGGCCTGTTTAGAGAAAAATCATAATTAAAAACTACAGAAAACCTTCAAATATTATATTTAAAGGAAGTAGTGAATACAATTTTAAATATTTTTAGTGAATCGGGATTGCAATTTTATAGAATGCACATCCTCAAAGAGTAGGTTGTAAACTCTTTCATGTTGTAGGATTTCTTTCCAGCTTCTTCTCTCTCTCTCTCTGTCTGCCATAATGGCCAAAACATTGCTACACATCTTAAAGAGACACAAATATAGTGTTCACCATTTCTAATTGCCTGTCATAATTAAATTATTATTTCATGGTTAAAATAAAACCGTGCAGGCATTGGCATATTGTGAGCATTAACTTTGTGGTGACACAGCAATTAGAGGCAAATTCCAGAGCCATGGATCTGGATACAGTCCAAGTCTCAAGTTGGGTCCTTCCCCTGGCCCTCTTCTAAACATTCCAGAGCCTACCACAAAAAATCTATGCTTAAAAAAAATCTCTCTAGGGCTAGAGAGATGACTTAGCAGTTAAGGCGCTTGCTTGCAAAGCCTAAGGACCCATGTTCAACTCTGCAGGTCTCACGTAAGCCAGATACACAAAGGTGAGGCAAGCGTAAGGTCACACATGCCTACCAGGCAGCACAAGCATCTGCAGTTCAACTGCAGTGGCTGAGGCCCCCTGATGTGCCATTTCTCTCTCTCTCTCTCAACCTGTCTTTCTCTCTCTAAAAAAGTTTTTTTTTTTTTTAAAAAAATAATTTCTCTATCCAAGTGACTAAATAGCTGCCTTTGCTAATATCACCATTAGAGTGTGGAAGGACAGACCCTCCATTTCTTGGGAGAAGCCACCTTGCTCTCAGGTCTTAGGAAGTTGTATCTAAAGAAATATAAGTCCTAGGCTTCCCTCTGGGGCACCTGTGCTAATGCATATCCAACTATCACAACAACAAACTTTCTGCAAGACTTCACTTTGACAAGTTTGAAAAAGCCAGAAAGGAAATCTTTTGCCACACCTTATAAGTTTCTTTTATTTTGCATGTGTATATGTATGCATGCTCATATGCATGTGGCACACACACATAAATGTACATATACACATACACATGCATGTGTGTGGAGGTTATAGGTCACCATCAGATGTCTTTCTTAACTGCTGTCCTCTTTATTTTGAGACAAGGTTTCTCAGGGAATCCAGAGCTCACTGATTCTGCTAGAATAGCTAGCCATCAACTCCCAAGGTTTCTCCTGTTGGCCTCCCTAGCATTACTAGGGTGCTAGGTAAGTGCTCTAACACTAAGTTACTACATTCCCAGACCCAAAGTTTTGACTTTTAAAATAATTAGGCAAGAAACAAAATGGCAAATTAGAAATACAACATGTTGTTTTCCTAGCACTTTTATGCTCATTTGGAATGTATGCATACTTTAAAAATGGAAGTTTATTTGCGATTTCAAATAATCATCATTTTAACATACGACATATGTGATAGAGTGACACATAACATCCAATGAACAGGTGCAGGAACTGAGACTTTCTGTTAAGAGATTGAAAAAAATGTGCATTTGACTGGATTTTATGTGAGTGAACTGGACTAGGCTGAGGTCAAATACTTAATAATATGAAAAGAGTTAAACAGTATCTATTCTTTCAGTGCCTACATTTAAAAATCTTTAGTTTATTTCATCCTCTTACAGAAAGCAACTAAAGCAGATTCATAGAGAAAATATAAAGATGTGAAAATAAGACAATTAAGTATTAACCTATAGACTAGTAAATAAATTTAATTTAGAAATAATTTACACACAGTAAGATGTGTAATCTTAGTGCCATGAATTTTGATGAATACACCTTCCAATAAATGCACAGAACACGTCCATCATTCCAAAACTCTCTTGAGTCTTTTTAGTTACTCTCATCCCACCTCAGCCCTAGGGAAATGCTAAAGTGTTTACTGACTGCTCATTTGATGTGATTTCTCACACATCACCCAAGTGGTCTGATTGTGATGAATCACTGTATGGCTCTGTGTGTGTGTGTGTGTGTGTGTGTGTGTGTGTGTGTGTGTGTGTACATTATGTTTGCCATGATGCATGTGCAGAGGCCAGATGACAGTTTTGGAATGTCAGTCCTCACTCCCTCAAAGCCACAGGAAAGAACCAATCTAACTGTCCCATGAGCTTCAGGCTCTCCTGACTCTGCCTCCCATTACCTTAGGCACCTTTGGATTACAGACATGAACACCATTACATGGGTGCTGGGGATCAAACTCTGGTCTGCAATCTTCTTCATAGCAAGCATCTTTGATCACTGAGCAGTCTCCCCAGTCCCACCATGAGATTTTCTTTAAGCTTGGACTTTACTATGCTTCTTGGATTAACTAATAATGTTAATTGTTAAATATGGAGCAATTTGGACCATTGATTTATAATTATTCTTTCTTTACCTTTATTACTTTCTTATGGGGATTTCAAATACATTTTTTTTTCATTTTTGATAATTTCTCTTCATCTTTCAAGTTTACTAATAATTTATTCCACTCTAATGTGAATCCTTTCTAGTGATCTTTTTAGTCATTTTACATTTTAGTTCTTATTTTTATCCAGTTCTCCTCCTCTCCCCATCCTCCTCATTTTTATTTCTGTTGAGATTCCTTATCAAATACTTCACTAGAACCACTTTTTAAATTTTAATTTGGACTGTATAAATAACAGGTTTTGTTTCTTAGAATATCTGCCCCCTTCCCCCTCCCCTGCTTTTTGAGGTAGTATCTCACTCTAGCTCAGGCTGACCTAGAATTCACTGTAGTTGCAAGCTGGCCTTGAACTCATAGTAATCCCCTAACCTCTGCCTGGGATTAATGGTGTGTATCACCATGCCACAGCTCCGGACATATTCATACATATATTTCATTGTACTTTGCTCAAATTCACTCTTATTCCTTTTGGTGGTACCCTTTCTCTACCCAAATATTCCTCCTTCTGCTATCATGTCTCATATATGACAAAACCACATTTAAACACGTTTAGATTTAGATTCTATATATTAAAAAATAATATTTTTGTCATTGCTTCCCACTACCCTCTCTTGTTCACCCATTCTAACTTCTTTTGACTTCTTCCTCCTCTTCCTACTTCTGTGATATATAAATGAAGATTCTATATATGAGAGAAAATATGGGATGTGTGTCTTTGAGTCTAGTTCATTTCACTTAACATAATGATCTTTACTTTTATTTATTTTCCTATGAATAACATAACTTATTTCTTCTTTGTGGCTAAATACAGTTCTATTGTGCACAGCAGACTTTATCCATTCATCTGTTGATGAGCATCTGTGCTGGCTTGTTATGTTGGTTATTGTGAATAAATAACAATGACTATGGATGTGCATACAAGTATCTCTGTGGTATGCTGACACAGATTCCATAGAATCTATAGGCAGGACTGGAATAGCTAGATAATATAGCAGTTCTAGTTTTAGCTTCTTGAGAAAGTAAGCCTCAGCACTGATCTCTAATAGTGGCTATGCTAGTTTACATTTCAACCTCTAATGTGTTAAGATTCTTCCCCCTCCCTGCCCAGTATTGTTGTTGTTATTTTTAATTATAGCCTTTTGACTAGAGTAGGATGAAATTTCAATGTAATTTTGATAGCATTTTGTTCATCTTTCTTTCTTTCCTCTTCCTTCTCCTCCTTCTTCTTTTCTTTTCTTTTTTTTGAGGCAAGGTCTTACTTTAGCCTAGACTGACCTGGAACTCATTCTGTAGCCCAGACTGGTCTTAAATTCACAGTGATCCTCCTACCTCAGCCTCCCAAGTACTGGGATTAAAAGTATGTACTACTATGTCCAGCTACTTTTTCATACTTCTATTAGCCATTTGTATTTTCTTTTGAGAATTATCTTTTCAATTCATTTTCCTATATATTGATTGTATAAATTTTAGTTTCATTTTCTAAAGTCCTTATAGATTCTAGCTATCAGATGTTTGTTGAGTGGACAGTTGAAGTTTTTTTTTTCCCATTCGATATTTTTGTCTTTTCACTCTTCTGTTTGTTACTGATTTTGTAGATTTTGGTTTTGGTTTTATGCAAGCCCATTCTTGAGTCCTTGTAATTATTTCCTAAGGTACTGAAAACTTTTCCAGAAAGTCCTTGCCTATGTCTGAATCTTGAAGTATATTCCTTATATTTTCCTCGAGCAGTTTCAGAATTTCATGTCTGACATTCAGGTCTTTGATTGATTTTTAAATTGATTTTTTTGTGTGTGGGTTAAAAGATGGGAATACAGTTTCATTGTTTTGCATGTATATATCCAGTTTTCCTAGCACCCTTTGTTAAAGAGGCTGTATTTTCTCCAGTGTTTTTGATATATTCGTCAAAAATGAAATTGCTGCAGCTGTGTAAGCTTATTTATGGGTCCTTGTTCCTATCTTATTAGTATAGATTTCTGTTTTATGCCAGTACTATCCTATTTTTGTTGCAGTGTCTCTGACGTATAATTTGAGATCAGGTATTGTGATATCTCCAGCATTGTTCTTTCTGCTTTAGGATTGCATTGGCTCTGTAAAGCCTGACATTGGAATTTTGATGGAGACTTGTTGGATCTATAGATTGCTTTCAGTAATATAGCCATTTTAATAATATTTATACCAACCTATGAGCAAAGGAGGTCTTTCTGTTTTCTAGTATTCCTCACATTCTTCAATATTTAAAACCTTTCATTGTAGAGATATTTCACTTTCTTGGTTAGCTTTATTTCTACTATCTTATTTTTTTGACAACTATTTGAATGGGGTGTTTTCCCTGATTCTTTTTAAAAAATATATTTTATTTATTTATTTATTTATTTATTTGAGAGAGAGAAAGAGGCAGAGAGAGAGAATGGCATGTCAGGGCCTCCAGCCACTGCTAACGAACTCCAGACACATACACCTCCTTATGCATCTGGCTTTATGTGTGTCCTGGAGAATCGAACCAGGATCCTTTGGCTTTACAGGCAAACGTCTTAACCACTAAGCCATCTCTCCAGCCCCCTTCCCTGATACTTTTGTTAGCAAGTTCATTATTGTGTATAAGAAAGATAATGTTTTTTCTGTACTGATCTTGTACTCTGTTAATTTGTTGAATGTTTATCAGATCTAAGAGTTTCCTGGTAGAGTTTGTAGTATAATTTTTTTTGGGGGGGGAGGTTTGAGATAGGCTTTCACTCTAGCCCCAGCTGATCTGGAATTCACTTTGAAGTCTCAGTGTGGCCTTGAACTCAAGGTGATCCTCCTACCTCTGCCTCCCAAGTGCTGAGATTAAAGGCGCGTACCACCACACCTGGCTGTAGTATCTTTAAGTATAGGACCTTGACATCTTCAAGTAGGGATGTTCTGACTTCTTTTCCTATTTGTATTTCTTTTCTTTTTTCTTTTGTCCTACAGCTCTAGCTATGACTTCAATGCAGACAATGTCCTGGGAGATTGTGTCCATTGAAAACTAAACTATATGTTTGGGATAAAACAAGACTTAGAGGATTGGGGATGTTGAAGTAGATTTAGACTCTGACCTACACAACCACTCGTAAGTATATTCCCAAAGGCTGGGCATGGGAGACCAGATATCACTAAGTTTTAAGAAACACATTGGTGAAGGCTGCTCTGTAATGTATCTGGAAACAGCAGTCTAGTGGCTTCTCCCTGTGACTTAAGGACAGGCAACCGTAGGATGAGAAATGAATCTTTGTGGGTTTCATGATAACAGGACTCTGGAATGTTGGAAGGCAGATAACAGTATTTAGCCATCAGAGACGTAGTAGATATGGCTGCCATAAAAATCACCAGGTTGAGTGTGGGTCACCTGATGGTTCTAGATCCCAGCAATGACCTGAAGACAAGGTCACTAGGCTAAAATACGTGAACAGTTATCAGGTTTCAATTTGATTGTTCAACTGAAAACTTGAAAAGAGGTCTTACTTGAATCAAGTTTGCTTTCATCATTTCACAGATCGGAATCAATTCACCGATCCCAGATCACTGAATGAACAAGAGTCTGGGGATCTTCTGCTGAAGTACACACTGTGAATATGTTTCAAAGCATTCACGAATGTGTACCAGAACAACGATGCAATCCTTTTCAGGGAGAAGTGATTATTTGACTCTATTTCTGAACACTCATTCCTGAGGACCCAGAAGACCACTCCCATCCATTGGTCACAGTGGGGCCCATGAGGATAAAATAGAAAATGAGTCTCAAATTCATTCTGTCTCATTTATAACTTCAGACACACCACTGCTCGGGCCCTGAGTATAGAGTTAGGATGTATTTGACTAAGGAGCTGGAATCCGTGATGCTGAGGTCCAGGGATGCTTAGAGGTTATGCTCTTTGGCAGTTGCCCACTTATGAGTTCAGAGGCTGCGTGCTATATATGCCTGGCAGTGGAGCATTGTCTAGTCATGTGACTGCTTCCCAGTTTCCTTTACCTCCTGCCTTCTCCACAGGATTTATTTCCACTGAAGACTAGTACAAATTGTGTCTGAAACAAAACCAAATAGATAGAAGAGAAATTGAGGAGGGATAAGAGACATTTGTCTTTCTCTGGATACGGTGCTTTATGGTGGCATGTGACAAAAGTCAGGCTCATTAAGCTCCTCCCCTTCTTCAGGGCGGTTTAGTGAGAAACAAGAGATAGGAAGATTCTCAGTGTGGGGGGAACTGAGCTGGAACAAGGACTCCCCAGGCAAAGGCTTTTCTCCATTTGTGTTTTTGCTGAGGCTAGAGATCTAGTGACTCTCACACCTTGTAAGTCAAGGGGACCATGAGTGTACCACCTTGACCATGTAGTGAAATTCACTGTCATACCTGGAAATGAGCTTGTCAAAATTGTCCTTGCAGAAAGTGCCAGTTGTAGCATCAGAATTAGGAGAGTGGATGTCGCTGTTAGAGTTATAGGAGACAACCTGGTCCTCAGGATGCCAGGTGAGAAACTGACCTAAAGGAGTATAGGGCAGAAATGTACCATGTACCAAGAAAATGGGGTGGAGTTGAAAGACAGCATGAATGCTTTTGACAGTCTAACTGAGGAAAATAAAACTCACTATGGACAAGAATTTCCTCTCTGGTCACAAAAGGAAATATAAGAGAGGAAAGAGAGGAGGCCTTTGGAATCATATTTGCTGTCAGTGTGGAGAAAGTCAGTTAAAAGGCTTGCTTCTGCATTTTACAGAATCTCAAGTTTTGAGGAAGGTAGAAAGATCAGGAGAGGGAAGAAGGGCTGCGATCTCCCGGTATTTCACCCTGACTCTATGACAAGCCACACATGCACAGACACAAACATACATGTGCGCACACATATTATACAACACACATGCATGCGTGCCCACACACACACCCTTTCATCAAGGAGCTTCTGCCCTATTCACCTCTCTCACGTTACTGGAGGATGCCGCAAGTGAGCCATCCATACTGGTTTGGTTTGCTCTTCATTCTGTAAGCTTCCCACTTTGGGGCTTTTCTTAAACACACAGTCTCCCTTTGCTCCGTGGTGAAGTACTAAATGGCTGCCTCACCCCATCCTTAGGAACAGACTCGAGAGAAGATATCCTTTGCTCCCAGCAACCTGACAGACTCCTTTCCTTCCTCATAAAGGAAATTGGCTTCCCTCACTCTGGCTCCTTCTGTGTTGGAGATTGGTTTGGAGCAGCCCTGATGAGCTTTAATGCTCTACTCAGTGCAGCTCACATCTGAGACTGGAGACAACACTGCCTTAGACCTGATTTACTAGAATGTGGGTTTCCCAGGAATGGGCTGTAGTTTTCCTCCTCCTCCTCCTCCTCCTTCTTCTTCTTCATTTCATGACAACGGTCCATGAGGTCAGTACCAAGATTTTCACTACCAGTCTTTGCAGAGCATGTAGTCATTGTCCAGCACTGCAGGAGAAATCAAGTCAACTTGAGAAACAAAAGAATCATGTTTTTCCCTCTGTAGTCCTTAGACAAAGGCATTGAAACTCCTGTATTTCTATCCTGGGGAAAGGAAGCAAACAGCTGGCTCCACAGCTGATGACAAAGCCCTTTGCAGGGGCAGTTGCCAGAGGACCCAGACATGGGAAGCAGCTGTTCCTCATCCTCTGGGAAATAATTCACCTGACAGCAGGTGTGGGGGGGAGCAAGTGATCCTGCTTTTCAAGGGGCGGAGAGTTCAGCATGTAAATTCAACTGATTCCTAGTCTCCATTTATCAAGTCATCACATGGCCTAGACTAAAAATACACAACCCACAAAAACATGGGGCTTAATCTTGAACAACATAGTCCCTAAAAGCCTTATAGTTTACAAAAATATTACTTCAACTTGGTGGAAAGAGAAAAAAAAAAACTATTATTTTCCAGAGCTGTTTGAGCGATGTTGGTTATAATCATTTGAGATTGCCCTGAGCACCATTTTCCTGCATTCAGGAGCCAATTAGCTCTCTAGAGCACATTCTATGTTCAGGGAGCCACTGATCTATGGTTGGAACAGAACTAGAACTTTCCTCCTGGTTTTCCTCCTATTGTACTTTCTCCCAAACAAACGTGCTAATTCAGAATATTTCTTCACAATACCTCTGGATAGCACAATACTTAGAGCCCCTGCCTCAGGATGGTGTGAGCCTTTTTTCACAGATTCTTCAATGGAGGAACTTTATTTAGAGAATGAATTTGAAGTAACCATCTGAATGCAATTGGGGAGCTGTCAACCTCACTCTGCCACTGTGGTCCATCAGTGAGGTGATTAAATAAATTAAAGCCTGTATGTGTCCAGTAATGTCATGGTCTGTGGGCACCAGAATTTATAAGTCTCAGTTTTAATATCTGAAATCATGTTAATGATATTTGAAGGTGGGACCTTTGGGAGGTTGTTGGATCATGACTGCTTTGTGGTCATGAATGGATTAATGATGGACTTATGGGTTAACAGGTTATAATAGTGATTGCTTGTGATAAAAGCGAGCTCATCCTATCACGTGATGCCCTTGTTATGCTCTGATGCTGAACACATGCTGAAGCCCTGCTCTAGAACTTGCCCATCTTTCAGATCTGTTAGCCTAGTAAACAACCTTTCTTCCCCCCCACTCCTCCCTCTCCCTTGTCTTCCTTCTCCTTATTCTTCCCACAATGTCTCATTCATTCTATGCAAACATTCTACCACTAAGCTACAATACCAGCCTGCAAATGTCTATTCTTTATAAATTATTTGTTCTTAGGAAAAGAAAATTAGCTAAGATGAGCATTCACCTGTTTCACATGGTTGTGACTTGTTACCCCATTTAGAAATATTCTAGGTGCTCAGAAGAACCCATTTTTTTTCTTTCTTTCTTCCTTTCTTTCTTTCTTTCTTTCTTTCTTTCTTTCTTTCCTCCTCCTCCTCCTCCTCCTCCTCCTCCTCCTCCTCCTCCTTCTTCTTCTTCTTCTTCTTCTTCTTCTTCTTCTTTTTCTTCTTTTTTTTTTTTTTTCGAGGTAGGGCTTCACTCTAGCCCAGGCTGACCTGGAATTCAGTATGTAGTCTCAGGGTGGCCTCAAATTCAGTATGTCGTCTCAGGGTGGCGTTGAACTCATGGCAATGCTCCTACCTCTGCCTCCCCAGTGCTGAGATTAAAGGCATGCGCCACCACACCCAGCTTCTTTTTTAAAAATATTTATTTATTTGTTTATTTATTTAAGAGAAAGAAAGAGGCAGAGAGAGAAAAAGAGAAAGGGAGAGAATGGGTGTGCCTGAGCCTCCAGCCATTGCAAAGAACTCCAGATGCATGCACCCCCTTGTTCATCTGACTTATGTGGGTCCTGGAGAATTGAACTGGGATCCTTTGGCTTTGTAGACAAATGCTTTAACCACTAAGCCATCTCTCCAGCCCAGAACCAATTTTTCTAGCCATGGAGACCCTGATAAATGTCATTCATTCTATATCTTTTGATCTATCTATCATTTATCTATGGAGATACTGTATCTATTTGCACATATTTCTATAGAGAGACAAATACAGAGACAAAAAGAAGGAAGAAGAAAGAAGAAAAAGAAGAAAAGAGAAAAAGGAAAACTGGACATGGTGGCACATGTCTTTAATCCTAGCACTCAGGACACTGAAGGAGGAGGATCACCATGATACTGAGGCCAGTCTGGGGCTACAGAGTGAGTTCCATGTCAGCCTGGGTGAGACTCTACCTTGGAAAAAAAGAAAAAGAAAGAGAGAAGGAAACATATGGCTTTTACTGTATATCATTCTACACTGCTCAAATGTTCTAGAATTATAATCATGAATTGCTCTATATGTGATCTGGAAGCCAGAGAAGGGCAAACCTTACTTTGACTAAGAAGGAACTACTCTTTACAATGTCCTGTTATTTAAGACATTTTGGAGTTGGTTATTTATAGCACTCTGTTGTCTGAGGAAGAATTTCTTCTGGGCAAAAATTCCCTGGAAGACTCCCCTCTTTAATGTTTACTCGTTCCTCTACAATTTTTTCTGTGTCTCACTAGAAAATTCTCTGCAGTGAAAGAAATTCTTTCCCTGAACTTGTATTTAACCAAGCTGGAGTTTGTAGTTTGATTATATTGTAATTTGCACACACACATGAGGTGGGAGTCAGGGACACATGTACTTTGAAGCCCTCACTGTTCGTGGTTTTTGGACTTGTATCTGCATTGTAGTTATTTGAAAATATGGTGGGATGTGCCTAGAAAGGTGCAAAAGCATCATATAATCTACATTAACTTTCAGACAAGCATATTGGTACTTTGTTTATTTATTTAGAAAGTCCTGGTGAAGTGTTAGGAAGACCATGGATCATTCAATGCTATACCCTTTGAGACCAGGCTGACATCAATATGATGAAAGAAAATCTTTCCTAGTCTACATTGATTAGGGAATGAATCCCTTCTTTTCTCATTAAAAATGATGAAACAAAGCCAGGCATGGTGGCACATGACTTTAATCCCAGCACTTGGGAGGCAGAGGTAGGAGGATTGCCCTGAGTTCGAGGCCACCCTGAGTCTACATAGTGAATTCCAGGTCAGCCTGAACTAGAGCGAGGCTCTGCCTCAGAAAACCAATAAACCAATAAATAAATAAATAAATAAATAATAAAAGATGAACCAAGTTATAGTTCTGCAGGTACATGGTACCTCTTCATGCTAATAGTTAGATATAATATGGACACATTCTACTGTGTAATTTAATAGGCAAGACGTATTTTAAGACTGTCATCTAAGAACATGTCCAAATAAATTCTACTTGGAGATTAATCTGGGTCCAGTTGGATATTTGAAAACATAGTTAGCTGATCCTGCCCATCTTTTGAGCAAGAGTCACATAGTTAAATAGCATGCAGGTTGTAATCTGTCTGACTCTGCAGAATCACGGTCCTCTGCTTTGTGACCAGGATGTTGACTTTATGGATCACATCACCTTGGCTTCCTTACCTTCTGGCTTAGGCAGGCCTGGTCAATGATCAGAATTGAGAGAAGGTCAAAGGGCAAAAGGAGAGAGAAGCAAGGGCTCTTGTTCCCCTGCTTTTGTCCCTCCTAAAACATAGTTGGGCACTGGTTAGGTACCTTGCCTTGAGGCCACATCCCTCAAGTGTTTCTGAGAACTGCTTTTCTAATCTCTGTCTCTTGCTACTATTGTTGTCTTTATGGTGGTACCTTTTATCCTTTGCATTTCTTCTATTCTGTCCACATATTTTTAATCATCTCTTTATTATATGTTCTCTGATCATACCTTGTGTGTGTGTGTGTGTGTGTGTCCATTATTTTTTCACAAGATGCACGTGAATAAAAATAATGCTACTAGAAATGTCCTGAGTAAACAGACTTGTAAAATGATATATGAGATTGCATTGTGTGGTCAGCAGAATAAAGCTTTCCAAAGATGTTTGTGTATTAATCCCATAACCTAAGTATGTTATGTTACATGATAATGAAAATTATTTGTTGAATTAAGGCCACTAGTCAGCTGACTTAAAGATAGATTATCCTGGGTAATAAGGGATGTTCTAGAAATAAAAAGATCCTTAGACATGGAAGAGGAGGTAGAATAGCATCAGTGATGTGTTAGGAGAAAGTCTACTAACTTTTAGGGTGATAGGGTGTGTGGGCCAGAAAATGAAGGCAGCTTCTAGAAATAATAATAAAAAAAAAAGTCAAGAAAATGTGTTGTCTCCCAGAATCTCCAAAAAGAATGTAATCTTGGGCTGGGTAGATGGTTTAGTGATTAAAGGAGCTTGCTTGAAAAGGCTGCTGGGCAAGATTAGTTTTCCCTGGACCCCATAAAGCCAGATGCACCAACACCAAGTGATGCATGGGTCTAGAGATTTTTTTGCAGTGGGTGGAGGCCCTAGTGAATCAATTCTATCTCTCCTCTTTGTCCCTTGAAAATAAATAAAACATTTTAAAACAGAATATAATCTTAATTTCTTCAAAGTGAAACCTATATCACACTTTAACCCTGTAGGACCATAAATTGGAGTTGTTTTAAGTTAGTAGATTTATGATGGTTTGTAGCAGCAGCACTGGGAAACTGACACAGGCTTCTAACAAATTAATGACTACCTAGGACCTTCTTTTTTAAAGTTCTCTTTTCTATTTTCTTTTTTAATATTTTATTTATTTATTTGCATGCAGAGAGAGAGAAAATAGGCACACCAGGGCCTCTAACTATCACAAATGAATTCCAAATGCACATGCCACTTTGCACATCTGACTTTACATGTGTACTGGGGAATTGAACCCAGGTCATTAAGCTTTGCAGGCAAGTGCCTTAACCATTGAGTCACCTCTCCAGCCCCATAGGGACCTTCTTAATGCAGGAAAGTAGGATGCAGGTAATCTATGGAGTGTTAAAAATTATTACTAGTAACAGAAATTGGGATGCAGTACAGTGGAGGGCAAGGCAATGAAAGGACAATTTGCTATAGGCCCTCGTTTCTATGGTGACAATGATCATTATAAAGATTCTGGTGTGCGCTGGCTGTTTTTGTCAATTCTAAATGATATGTAAAGATAAAAGGAAAAATTCAAAGCTGTGAAGGTCTAGCTAGGGAACAAGGAGAAAATTAGGAAACCCAAGTAAAAGCTCTAAAAACACTGTGTACTGTCTTCAGGACATGTTGGATAGAAGGAAGATCAATTTGGGTCTGAGAACTGTGACTTTTCATTTCTGGTTTGCTGGGGAGCAAAGGAAAGAGTAGATGGTTCAGACATGAAATGGAAACAAGGGCAGACACAGGCAAGACTAGGAACTATGACTCCCAAATTGTCATAAAAAAATTCTTATAGTTGAGAAACCTAATCCAGCACAGGGCTTGGGAGCAAGGATGGATGAGAGATGAGGAAATCTATGCTTAACAACTTGTCTCTGATGACCAGCCTCAGATATATATATGTATGGCACCATGTAGCTATATTTTGTTATTTTTTTCCTATATAAAAGGTCCTTGCTGGGTTGGCTGTGACTTAATGGAAGAGCTTCTGCCAATCACGTCCAAATTCAAGGCTGTGGATTCCACCTCCAGCTCATGCATGTGCACATGCATGCATGAAGACAATGGTATTATGCACATTTATAGGTTTAGATGGATGTATGATTAAAATGGTAGCTGGGGGCTAGAGAGATGGCTTAGCAATTAAGGCACCTGCCTGTGAAGCCTAAGAATGCCCATTCCAATCTCCAGGTCCCACGTTTAGCCAGATGCAAAAAATGACCCAAGCGTGCAATGTCACACATGCGTACAAGGGGGAGCATGCGTCTGGAGTTCCGTTCACAGTGGCTGAGAGGCCCTGGCATGCCCATTCTCAATCTCTCTCTCTCTCTCTCTCTCTCTCTCTTGCTCAAATTAAAAAAAAAAAAAAAAAAAGGTAGCTGGTAGGACTTCATGGGTCCTCACTGCTGGTGACACATTTTTCACTTGCACAAAAAGATGCTAAGGTGATGTGACTTCAGATGGAATATACACCTTTCTCTGCAGACCTTCTTGCCTCTGGCTTCTGGTTGGCTTCCTCCGCTGCCAGACAGTGGCAAGAGACAAGGGTAAGTGAGAAAGACAGTGAAGAGCTTTCTGTATTTTCCTAGGTTTCTTTTTTCTCCTTGTCGGGTTCCTTTTGGCTGTCTGCCAACACCACTGTGGTAGAACATATCTAATGATGGTATCCTTTGTCATTCAGGCCTTATTTGCCGCTTTCTGGTCTTTCTATCCCAGGGGTCCTTCATCTACCCTATGTTAAAGTTTCTCCTATAAAATTGACCCTTACTGTCCTAGATAGTCCCTCCATTAAGCTCTCTTTAACACCTTCATTTCTCATTAAAATGCTGATTGTTGTTATTATACTTATCATAGAAACTAACACTTACTGGGAATTTTTAAATGCCAACTACTTACATAAATTAGTTGATTTTGTCATCACTATAAATGGTGTGTTGTTACATTTTGAAGATCAGAACATCAAAATTGTGAAATTGGCTTACCTAGCTAGTGAGTACCTGAAGCAGGGTTGGATTCCCATCTGAGAGTTCAAGGAAGGCAGCTTGAGGAAACACAGACGTTGATGACTTGTGAAGGCAGCTCAGTGACATAAGCCAAGATGCTTAGTCCTTCTGCATGTGGGTTTCTTTACTTCTAAGATGGGAACTGCATGCCCCTGTCAGTCAGAATTCTTTGCAAGCAACACAAATAAGACACCTCAATGAAAACTCCAGCAATGCAGAGAAATCTCAAGATGTGGGCAGTAGCAATTAATAAATAAATTCTTTTTCCATATTTTCAGTGCCAACAGATCTCCCTTTATAGCTGATTTTTCAAGACTGAAATTTCTAGAAAGAGTGCCACCTGACTCATGACATTGACCATACCTTTCACCAGGTAGGACAGGGCACTCAGGAAATATTCACTGGTGGGGAGGTTAGCTTCCTGGAAAATATCAATGGGATTTTACTGAAAGGTGGGTCTGGTGTATTATAAAGAATACCCATGCATGCAAGCATACACACACACACACACACACACACACACACACACACAGTACAAAACTTGCTTTTGAGTTTGTTGCAAAAAGTAAAAAACAAGGCTAGAGAGATGGCCCAGTGGTTAAGGCACTTTCTTGCCATGCCCAACAACCTGGGTTTGACTCCACAGTACCCACGTAAAAAGATAGATGCACAATGTGGTCCATGCATCTGGAGTTCATTTGCAGTGGCTAGAGGCACTGGTGCACCCTTTCTTTCTCGTTCTCTCTCTCTCTCTCTCTCTCTGTTTTCCTTAGAAATAAATAAATAAAATATTTAAAAAGTAAAGAACAGAATCTAGGCAAAGTAGTTAGCATGGAGTTCAAGGTTTTCTCTTCCCTCCTACCAGAGCCCTGAGAGAATAGGATTGGATTGCAATGTGAGGAATAGTGTGGAAGGAATTCATGCTGCACTAGTTGATCTATCCCTGTCCCTGACAATCTCTAAGAGTGTCTGTTCAATGCTCAGCTCTTGTTCTGACCAGCGAAAGCTGCCAACCTTCACCCAAGAGTGCCCATGTGTAGATTTCTCCCTAATTGTCTATTGAGCTGTTCCAAGGGTTCCATTTCTTCATTATTCAATATTTTATTTTGTCCCATATCTAATATTGAAAATTTTCAAACATGTAAAAACTTGAAATATTAGATAGTCAACATGTCACATGAGTTATGCCATAAATATATTAGTGTATTTGCTTTACTATATATCCATCTACCCACTTGTGCATTTAAAACTCTCTTTAACAAAATTGTTTCTCAATATAAAGGTTTTTTGTTTTGAGGTTTTTATGTTTGTTTTCCAAAACTCTGAAATCTGTGTACCAACATCAACAGACAGTGGCTGACAGAAATAGTGGAAACTCATAGGAGCTGGGAAAGTTCCTCTTAGTTGATGTTTGAATGTTTTTAAGGCACTTTTTTTTCACAAAAAGTAACAATCTGTTCTTTCCGATGGCTTTCTTGACTCCTATTATTTCTAACTATATCTCTAAGATAGATTTTTCAGAAAACTGCTTTGAAATTGTGGGGAAGAGTTTTTAGGAAAAATTAGCTGCCTGAATTGACCCCAAACCAGAGTGTCTTGACGGAGCATGTCCTAGATAATAATGATGACAGGTTTTGAATAATATCCAAAATTTGTTCCACAATGACCAAAGAGATTTCCACATCTCATTACCAAATCTTTGAGAAGTACAAGATTCTAAGAAGGAAATTTCCACTCATGAGAATCAGGTAAGAATCTTGGTTTCCAAGGGGAATTAGAATACCAAGATAATTTACACACTCAAAGTTGCATTAGATTCCTCTGTGAGTAGGTTTCACTGAGGTGCATGCCCCTAAACTCAAAATCCATGCCCTTGGGTTTCCACTGCTGAAGAAACGTTGTGAGCCAATGGTGACCAAATTTTATGTGTTAAGAGAGGGGCTACAAATGGAAGAAAAATACTGTAGATATTTTTGAAGTGTGCATACAAGTCAGCTTGCATCCAGTTCTAAGAAATGAAGCATGTCTGTGTTCTGACATGAAACGTCATTACCTACACTTCATCTTGAAGGATGAATGGGTGTGAAAATATGTTTTGGGACAGTACCATAAAGAAATGGAGTTAGCAGTTTTTTTTTTATTTGTTTCTCAAGGTAGGGCAGGGTCTCCCTCTAGCCCAGGCTGACCTAGAATTCACTCTGTAGTCTCAGGGTGGCCTTGAACTCATTGCAATCTTTCTACCTTGGCCTCCCAAATGCTGGGATTAAAGATGTGTGCCACCATGTCCAACTGTGGACTTTTTCCTATCATTACCCTTTAAGACATCTCTGCACTACCCATTTCCAAAGTGTGTTCCAAATTATTGTTTAGATGTTCAGCATTGCCCAGTATTTCATGTTAGACACATCAGCAGATGATCACATCCATAGCTCAAGCCAGTAGCTTAAGCCAATTAGCACAGCTGCTGCATAGCTCACGCCACAGAATCAGAGATGGTTGTGTGACCTGTGTTGAAATGCCTGGAAAGAAAATCCCCTCTCCTGAATGCTACACTGTATGGACATGAAACCTGGAATTGCTGTAGCCATGTTCTCATCATGAGGAAAGACAGCCTAACGGTGAAGCGCAGCCATTGAAGACAGGAAAATCAGGTCGTGGACTCCATGGATCCCCTGGGTCAGCCTTTGTTCAAGTAAAACCAACTCCCAGACTTAAACTTGATCCCACTGACGCCAATGATAGCACTGGTACAAATGGGTAATGATACTGGTGTAGTGATATCGGTGTAGAACAGAAACACTGGGCAATGATGAACATCTGGATGCTAATTTGGAACACTACTTGGAAAGGGTAGGGTAGAGATGTCTTGAAAGGTAATTATAGAAACAGTCCATGGCTAGGCAGGGTGGCACACATCTTTAATCTTAGCACTGAGTAAGGCAAGGTAAGAGGATTGCAGTAAGTTCAAGGCCATCCTGAGACTATAGAGTGAATTTTAAGTCACCTGGGATCAAGGTAGACCCTATCTCAAAAAAAAAAAAAAAAAAATCAGCCGGGTGTGGTGGCGCTCGCCTTTAATCCCAGCACTCGGAAGGCAGAGGTAGGAGGATCACTGTGAGTTCGAGGCCACCCTGACACAACATAGTGAATTCCTGGTCAGCCTGGACTAGAGCGAGACTCTACCTCAAAAAAAAAAAAAAAAATCAGCAAACAGTCCAAATGTGTTTGGTATTCATCCCATTTCATTATGTCCTATATATTGCTAGCATAGCAATAGGGAAGATTTTACTCCTGTGTTAGAAAATATTTCCTTCAATAGTGTCTGGAACATAGGAGATGCTCAGTTAAAATATAGAATGGGAATTTCATTTCACTCAAAACATATCACTGTTTTTAAAAACAAAACAAAACAAAACACCAAGATGGGACACAAATGTAAGATAGTACAGTTTGTGCTAACAGAATGGGAGTTGGGGAGAAAGGGAGATGGTTCAGTGAATAAAGCATTTGTGGTGCAAGGGTGAGGAACAGAGCTCAGCTTCTCAGCATCCACATAAATGTCAGGTGGTTGCAGAGGCCTAGACCTCCAGCCCTCGGGAGATGAAGACAGGGAATCCCCAGGGCAAGCTGGCTAGCTGGACTAGTCAGATCAGCAAGCTCTAGGCTCAAGGAAGAGGTCCTTCCTCAGTAAATAAAGAGGAGAGCAATTGATGAAGACAGACACACACTGATGTTTAACTCCATGCCAAGTATACATACCATATACACATACATACACAGAAAATAATACAAAAGACTAGAGAGATGGCTTAGCAGTTGAGGCATTTACCTGCAAAGCCAAAGGATCCCAGTTCAATAGCAGATGCATGCATGCAGTGGCACAAGGCCCTGGCGCATCCATTCTCTCTGTCCCCCCATACCATATAAATAACATACATAAAAAAACACAGAAAATAATGCAACAAAAAAAGACTGAGATAAGTCTTCAATGGTATTTTTTCATTCTCTCTGATCTGACACAGAGTGCCTGAGGGTGAAGAGTGGCCAGTAAACAGATCTCTCACATTGTTGCATTTACCTGCAAGTATCCTTCTCTTCCAAAGGATCTACAAGGGAAAGAGCCCCAGAACTATTCAATGTTTCCTTACCTGAGAAACCACTGTGGCTCCAGAAGTCTACTGCTGCTAGCTGTCTTCCCTTTCCCAAGTGAGAATAATAAAGCCTTGCTGAGGTGTTTGTAAAATCCTCAAACAAAATTATTTCAGAAATATTCAAACCCTAATTGATTAAAGATAAAAGAACTATGCCCTATAAAGAAATAAAAACTGTATTGTCCTTCACTTCCCCCTTTAGGATGCATGTACAAGGCTGGTGTGTTAGATGTTGACACCACTTTGATAACCAGTGGCTGTAAGGGAAGAGGCCTAAGCCAACAGTGCATCTCATTCATCAAAACTGCTCAACATGTGTGCTGCTGGAGCACAGAGAGGCAGTGCCTACAATGCACCTTAGAAAGAACAGCTCACTCCAGGGGAAGAGCTGGTGGGAAGAAAGGGAGTGGCTTACTCCTTGTCTTCTGCACTGTGGTGAGAAGCAGGCCTGGGTGTGGACAGCAGAGATGTCAGAGGTGAACTGTACAGAAAATAGTAAATACATGCTGAGTTTGATCCAAGAAAACATTGCCAGCGGTCAAGACTATGTTGGAAGTGATTCAACAGCAGTCCGGTACCCCATGCACAAAGTGCATAGAGGTAAGTGAGAGGAAGATTATACATAGAAAGATGGCATGTTGTGTCAGGCATTGCTAAACATGGGCTGGGACTGTGAGGAAGCTGGCCTGGGCTGTTGGACATGGCCGGGGACCTTGGGCTCTGGGGGTTGCAGCTGGCCTTATCGTCAGAAACCTGTTCTGGTGCTGGAGCTGGCCCTCCCTTCTCATGAGGTCATACTGTGCCCCCCATCTTCACCCAGAGGAAACTGGACTGATGAGCCGTCCCCCCTATCCCAGAGCACCTGAGCATTGCATAGCCTAAGGTTCTGCCTGCTCCCCCTCCCGTAGTTCCTGGCCTTGTGGCCAGCTGCCCAAGAGACCCTTATATGAGGGTAGTAAATAGTCTCCCTGCAGCTGCAGCCATCCAGTATGTAGCTGAAGTCACGTAGCTTTTCCCATCACTTCTGTTATCACCCTTGCAACTTCTCCCTCATGACTTCTTCCTTCCAACACCAGTCAATTAGATAGCAACCTATAAACCTATGTATCCAATCACCTTATGATCTGTATGTGCCATCTCAACCTTTTTCAAGTGTTTATGAACCCACTCCCCTTTGAATAAATGAGCGCTATCCATCAGACTGTCTCCCAGGTGGTTCATTGCCCGCTGCACTCACCCGCTCCAAAACCCTGCTTCCCCTCAGTTCCTCCTGTCCTGGGATATCGGTGGCCAATGACCCCAGGAGTAGTAAGGACCCTCAATGTTGTGCCTGTTATCGACACCAAGGACTGCAGGAATCACGGTCAGTCCTGGTGTTATAGGACCTTAGAGGGCTGCTGAGGATTAGGTGATTGGAAAGAGAGAAAGGTAGCTGGCTTCAGCTGGGCTTTGCATCTTAATGGCTGGGTGGGTGAGAATGTGTAAAAGAAGTCAGGGATTGAAAGAGAAGACACAGGAGGTGGCCACTTGGTGAATCTGGGACATACATAGACTTCCTGTGTGTTCACAAATTGTTCCCCTATCTTTTCCTGCTAAGAAATGCTCCATGTAGATGAAGGTGGTCTGTATGAATACAAAGGAGGCACTGGTGTTCAGGCGGACTTCTAGAATTCCAGAAGCAGAAGGATTCTGTTGATTTGCTGTCTATTACTTTTGTGTGTAGACTTGCTATCTCAATGCAGAAGGTGGTTTTATGGAAAGGCGTTTAGGCTGTCATCACGAGATGACCAAAATGCATCAGCAGTCCTCCACAGGAACTAAAGGGCAGCAGAATGCTCATCTTCTGAGATCTGAGCTCACTCCAAGCCCAGTACACAATATTTCCAACAGGATTTTCTGTATGTCTTCTTAGGAGAAGGTTTCAGGGTGTAATTTCATCATTAAGCACCAGGACAAAGTCATCCATGCGTCATCTCTATCTTCATCTGCCATCTTCCCAACACAGGCCTCAAAATTACCCTGTGGACAAGAGGAAATGGATAAGAATAATGGGAAATGATGACTGCATCTTCTCTTTCTGTTGAAAATCCCAGAAGATCTTTCCTGGAATTGCAACATGGTTTCCCTCTCTTTCGTGAACAACACTGCTTTAGGACTGCAGCAGCTGATGGCATCTGGACCGCCCGGTCCCATTCAAGATGAGATCAGTATCAACTCAGATGCCTTTTACAGTAATCTTAACCTGACTTGCAGTGTCTGGAACTTAAGTCATGACTTTATTCTTTTTATTTTCCCTCACCTACAAGCCAATGCTTACAGCCTTCTTTCTCGGACAAGGACACCACCTACCCAGTGACTTTCACCAAAACCCAGACTCCTATTATGGTCCTCCCACTTCTCTAATTTCCATCCCCTTAGCATTTCTCAACTCTGTCCTCTCCCCCTCCCCCAGCCCCACTGCTACTTCCACAAATTAATTAAACCGTTACCATTGCCCAACGGAGACAGATTAATAACTTGCTTTGTTTTCCTTCCACGGGGTCCTCCACAATGCATCAGGAATTGTCCTACAAAACCATGGTTCTGTTACTTTACTCCTTGTTATGTAAGTTGGATTGGTAAATTGCCACATGCTGTTATTGCTTTTTGAGACTGACTCTGGGAACAGGATACACCTTCATCCTACCTCAGACCCAAGCATGTTCACAGCCCGAGTTGAAAGCACTGCACCCTTGAGAACAGCTAGGTTAAGCGTTTCCTAGGCTGTGTGGTGTGTCCCTCCTCCCCACCGACTCTTAAGACTTGGGCAGAGGTCACTGTTGTTTCTCCCATGATATGAAAGTGCCTGTGGTGGGAACTGCTCATTGGAAGCCTCTCTTGAGAGGAGGCCATTCCTATCAATGAACTGGGTTTCTCCTCCCGTTAGCCACCATTGTCTGGGATCAGTTCCTGTTCAGATATGCTCTTGGCAATTGTTGAGATCAGAAGAGCAGGGGCCCACCCAGCTTGGACTGGTTTGGGGGTACATACACAGTGAGACAAACTCTGTTCTGTAAGTGAACTTTCAGGGAGAATGTCCTGTCTACCATCTTATGTCTATGCATAATGGGTACTCAGATGATTAAAACCAAATGCATCATGGGAGGGGACATACACAACAAAGAAAATGTTATAGAGCACAGATGATACCTCTAGCAACCGGTCCATCCTCCCCTATAAAACTCTAGAAAGAGAAGCCCCAGACCACTTCCCAGAACCCTTGAGTACTTTCCACTCAAGTGGCCCGCTGCCCCTCTCTCACTGTCACCTTGCTCTTATTAAATGTTCTTGCTGTTGCATGCCTTTCTTCAATTCTTTGAGTGAGACACCAAGAACCTGAAAACATCCAGACAGAGACCACTGGTAACATCTTATAAGGAACGTGATTGTAGTTTCTACCAATGGTGATAAAGGTAGTGATAACAGGAAGAGCCCGAGTTTGAAGTTAGAGACACCTGGGTTCATACTCCGCATCACCCACTCTCTGGATGACCTTCAACAAGTCTCCTAAACTCTCAAAGCCTTAATACTCTCATCTGTAAAGGAGTTGTCAACATAACAGACACATAATGTGTCAGACATGTTCTCAGTGTCACGTTAATCTTCACGTAAAAACAGTGAGGCCTTGTCTATTATCACTCTCATTTTACAGACAAGAAAACTAATGTCAAAGCCTGGTATGGTAGCATGTGCCTGCAATTGTACTTGGGAAGTGGAAGCAGGAGAATCAGGAATTCAGGGTCCTCCTCAGCTACATAGTGAGTTCAAGGCCAGCCTGTGCTACATAAGAGCCTGTCTTTTTTTAAAAATAAATAATTAATTTTTTTATTGACAACTTCCTTAATTGTAGACAATACCCCATGCTACTTCCCTCCCTCCACTTTCCCCTTTGAAACTCCACTTTCCATCATATCCCCTCCCCTCTCAATCAGTCTCTCTTTTCATTTTGATGTCATCATCTTTTCCTCCTATTATGATGGTTTTGTGTAGGTAGTGTCAGGCACTGCGAGGTCATGGATATCCAGGCCATTTTGTGTCTGTAGGGCACATTGTAAGGAGTCCTACCCTTCCTTTGGCTCTTAAGAAAGAGGCTCTCTTAAAAAAAAAAAAAAGGAGGAGGGCTGGAGAGATGGTTTAGCGGTTAAGGCGCCTGCCTGCTAAGCCAAAGAACCCAGTTCCAATCTCCAGGTCCCATGTTTAGCCAGATGCAAAGTGATGCAAGGGCGCAATGTCGCATTTGACCACAAGGGGGCACACACATCTGGATTTCATTCACAGCAGCTGAGAGACTGCTGGCGTGCCCATCTCTATCTGTCTCCCTCTCCCTCTCTCTCTGTCTCTCTCTGTCTCTCTCTCCAAAAATAAATAAAGTAAAAAAAATTGTTTTTAAAAAGGAGGAGAAGGAGAAATAAAAGAAGAGCAATCTCAGAGCAGTTTAAAAAAATCCTGCCCAAGCTCATCCAGCTAGACATTCTTGGGACCAGGATGTAGATACAGGCAGCATGGCTTGAGGGTCCAACTTCATACCCACGTGCTCTCCTGCCTCATTCCATGCATGATGTCCTACTGTGCTCAGGCTACCATACAAGATTCCACAAGATGTTGGAGGGCTTAAATAACAGGCACTCATGTTCTTACTGATCTGGGAAGTGGAAGTCTAAGGTCAGGGTGCTGGCATGGTGGGACTATGGTGAGAGTTCAGTTCATGGCTTTGCAGATGGCTGCCTTCTTGCTGTGTTTACATGGCAGAGAGCTGGAGTAATCATCCCGATATGTCTTCTCATTAGAGCACTAATCTCATCCCAAGGATCCTGCCCTCGTGATCACATCTAAGTTGGATCTCTGAATGTCTTCCCATGGGAAGAAGGCTTCCGTATAGGAATTGGGGGAGAGGATTTAGGACATCACAGCTCAGTCCACAGCACACACTTACTTATACTCACGGCCAATGAGCTGATGGATGCTAGGGATGCGGCCTGAAGAAAGCTGCCAAACTGGCAGCTACTCTGGCAGTCTCCAAGGGAATTCAGAGAGAGCTTGCTTTCAGTAGCTCGAGTTAAAATTAGATTTACCATCAAAATGACCTGGCTGGTGGGGACTATTATTTTTGGCAAGAGTCTCTGCTTCAAATAGCAGGACGTTTTCCTGCCATCCTCAATGGTCAACTTGGTGAATGGTATTTGGTTTTGTCATGTTTACTCTGTGTTTGGGTCTCTAAGGAAGAGGTGATGTAACCAGATTAAAAAGAGGGGACATGAAAGTTGAGCCATGGAAAAAGAGGCTTCCTGAGCAAGCATCAGAAAGAGCACATGCCACCCCTTCACCCTACTTGATGATCTTCCCAGCACCCATCACCACCGACACAATATATTCACTTACGTGCTGCTAGTCTTCCCACAAAGGACAGAACTCTCTCTGCCTGGCTCTGTGCCCTGTACTCTCCTCCCAAAACAACTTCCTTTACAGAGTGGGTCCTCAGTCAGCTCTGAGTGAACAATGACCAGTGTATTTCACATTATGTTTCTAGAAAATTCAGGATAATGCTTCATGTGGTATTATTCATCCCTACTAAAAAAACCTGACAAATAAATAAAATATTTAAAAATATGTATTTAAAGGGGCTGGAGAGAGGGCTTAGTGATCAAGGCATTTGCTTTCAAAGCCACAGGATCTTGGTTCAATTCCCCAGGAACCACATAAGCCAGATGTACAAGGTGGTGCATGTGTCTGGAGTTCATTTGCAGGGGCTGGAGGCCCTGGTGCTCCCATTCTCTTTCTGTGTCTGCCTCTCTCTCTCTCTCAAATAAATAAAAATAAATAAATAAAATATTTTTTAAAAGCCTGAAGACACAATCTGAAAATATAATCAAGAGATAGCAGCCCTCAGTCAATGTGGAACATGACTATAGTCCTTCAAGTCTGAAAATGAGGCCTGTTTGTGATGTGGTGGGACATAACGACTCTCATAGCACATGTGTGAGGCCAGACCTGAATGAAGCAACAGGAATGGCATCAGTATTAGCATCTTGGATAAGATGCAATGTTCAAAATTCCTTTCAGAATTGAGGACCAGAAAAAAAAATTATCCCTCAGAAATAACAAAAGACAAGTAGCTTTACAGTATGGTTTTCCCCTGGGGTTCTTTGGAAGCCAAAGTTAATGCTCAGACAAGGCAGCGATATTTCCCCAGGCTGTGGTATTAGAGTACTGATTTCTCTGTGTGCATGTTTGTCCTTTCCTCCATCTTTCCTTGCAGTATTGAAGACTGAACCCAGTGCCTTACACAGGCTAGGAAAGTGCTTTACCACTAAGCTATGTTCCCAGACAACTATGTGACTTTTGAGCACCTATTTATATTTTAATAAATTCATTTTCTTATTTTTCATTTCCATCCTCTTCAAATTTAGAATGTGGAGTATAAACTGAGAACTTATACAGCTGAGTAAAATTGGTGGCAGGAAAGGGTCCCTCCTAATTCCCTGCCTGCCATGTATTTTTGTCCTGAGACCCTCCCCCATCTTGTTCCTTGCTCTGGACTGGATTTTAATCTACACATTCACCTCCTCCCACATCTGTTGCTATGTCACATGTGCCAGCCACATGCCAAGCAAATCTGGTCCTATGTTCTATTTAGTCTCCTTTGGACTGCCCACTGGCCAGTACAGAGCATCTCACTGGGACATATAGATGGCCCAGCTTCGTTCCAAGTCATGTCCTCCTCCAAGTGCATGCCACCTGGAGACCAATTTCCAGAGTTCCTCAGCCTTCCCAGAGTCCCAGAGTTCTGTGACTGTTTTCATTTTTGTCCTCTTGTCCATTTTGAGAACTATCCTTCTGACAGGTTCAGTTTAATGAGTATAAGTCCATTTATAAAATGCACCGACGGCTGGAGAGGTGACTCAGTGGGTAAAGTGCTTCCTGCTCAAGCAGGAGACCTGAGTTCAGATCTTCATACTCCAGGTAAAGCGCCAGAAGCTGAGACAGGCTTGTGTAATTCCAGCACAACCGCTGCAAGATGGGAGGCAGAGACAGGACAACTTCCTGGTAGCTCATGGACGAAGATAGCTCTGTGAATCCAGAAGTGAATGAGAGACTCTGAACACGGTGAGAGGAGAGGATGAGCATGCCTAAAAGTTTCCTCTGACCTTCACATATACACACCATGGCGCGCGTGCGTGCCTGTACTCACATGCACATGGACATATGTGCACATGTGTGCACATACACACACACACCCCTTCAAAAAAATTCTTCAATGCCTACAACATGCCTGGCCCTATATCCCAGGGTACAGCTGCTGAGCTGAGCTCCCTTGTGTTTGCCTGACTCCACAGAGTGCTGCTTGAGACCCTGCCTTGGAATCCCATCCATTCCTCCATTCTTTTGCTCTAGTCAACACTACTGGGCAGGGACTTGCTTGGATTGTGGCTTATTTCCTCCCATTGACTCTGAGTCATGGAAAGCAGGAGCTATCATTCATTCATCTCTGTATCTTCAGGTCCAAGGTCAGGCACAGTGAGTGCTGGAACATACATACGTTTTTAATTGAATAAACTAAGGACATTATGGGCTAAAACAGAAACTGGAGCAAGGCCTCTCACAGAGTATGTGGCACTGAGTGCTTGTTCAATGGAAGAGAAGATGAGGTGAAGAGACAGCTAGTTACGGGTAAGGAGAAAGGAAACATTGTATGGGAAGCGTGAGTGATTCTGCACATGATTCCACCTTTGACAGTGTGTATTCAGTTTGGCCCAATAAAGTGTGTGTGTGTGTGTGTGTGTGTGTGTGTGTGTGTGTGGTGTGTGGTATATGGATATGTGTGTGCAGGTGCGTGTGCTCCATGGGGAAGCCAGAGGAGAGATTTGGCTGTCTTCCTCTGTTACTCATCCACATGTTTTATGGAAAAGCCATTTCTCACTGAACCCTGAGCTGACCTTTTAAGTCACATTGGCTGACTAGCAAATCTTAGTGATTTTCCAGTCACCACAGCCCCACAGGACTGCAGTTACAAGCATTTACGGCCACGTTCAACTGTTTCAGTGGGTTCTGGGGAATTGAACTCTGGGTAAATCAGGCCCTCTTGGGCCCTGATGCTTACATGGCTAGATATTTTACACCTCATCCACCCAATAAATATTTCCTGAATATTCACTTTAGATAGGGAAGCTGAACCTGTGGTGGAGAGATGAACAATAAGGTGTGCATATTGACTCTTTGGGAAGTTCTAGTGTGCTAAAAGTGTGGACTCTGGGGCCAGATAAGTGTAGGCTTATCCCTGTGTCAGCTTTTCCACTCACCAGATGCAAGACTTTGGGTCTCATCTAATCTTTCTGAGCTTTAGTTTTCTATATGAGGAGGAAAAAAAAATCCCAAATTTACAATTGCCTATGATTCTGAAAGGAGATGATTCATCTAAATATAAAATGCCTAGCAAGCATGCTATACAAGGCAGGAATCATGGTCAAATAAGACCTCAAATCTATTCTTTAGATTTATCTTCAGAGCACAATAATTTTATTACTATATTAATTTCTCAAATCAGTACAAAATGGTTAAAAATTAACCAACTATGTTAGTTGAGCCCTGTACAGCTATCAATATTTGGATGTTTTGACTTCAACGTTTCATTTAGCATAGAAGCCTCTATGATCTAGTCCCTGCCGGCCTCGTAGATCGTATCTCCTTCCACATCCTCTCGGGACAGTGGCATTTGCACCTTTGCTTTGTGTTTATGTCTGCGTGGCTGACTTATCCTGTACTGACCTCCAACAAAGGGAGCTTCAGATGGGGATGGAACAAACTGGAGGAAGAAGAAAGGACTGATTCCTTTTGGCTTCTGGTCTACCTCCTCCTCTTGAGAGGAATTGTTTGAGCCATGCTCTTCACCATCCTGCATCACAGCTGAATCCAGCCTGCACTTTCCCCAAGTCTGGCCAAGGCAGCCTGATTACATCACCCAAAGCGATACCAGCAAAGGGCAGCTGTTCCCTACAATTTTCTTTTTACACTTTCAGTTATGAGTTAACTATATTCAATTAATGGCTTTTCATACAAAATTTATTCCATTAAAATGGTGGTGGTTTATATCTCTAGACTGAAACCTGCATGATTCAGCTGGTGAGCCAAAGGGGAAAGCCTTTAGGGTTGGTGTCAAATTCAGATTTCTTCCCATAAAACACCAATGAGGGGGCTGGAACAATGGTTCAATGCTTAAAGGCACTTACTTGCCAAGACTGATGGTCAGGGTTCCATTTCCCAGTATGCACATAAAGCCAGATGCATCTGGAATTTGTTTTCAGTGGCAAGAGGCTCTGGTATGCCCATATTCCCTCACTCTTACTCTCTTTATTATCTACCAAAGAAATAAAAATATTTTTAAAAAGACACCAGTAACCTCAAAACAAAATCCTCAATGAACAGAAGCATCACACAGAAACCTACTCCCTCCACAATTTGCAATGTTTTGGCAAGAATTTTCATTCAGGATACCCTCGCTGTCTGAGTCTTGAATTTGATATCTTTTCTATACAGAAATCCTGGTTTAAATTCCTTGGTCACATTCTACCTGGCTTAGATCAAGCTCCCTGGGTCCAGTCCTACTCTGGGCAAAGTAATACTTCCTTTTCATCCCAGTCCTATTGTGAGTTGGCCCCTGGTACTGAGCAGCTCTTCCTTTTCTCTACTGTCTGTCATTTGTGTGTTTTCTGCTCTTTTCTCCCCTGAATGAGAGCAGGATCACATCTCTGAATCCCTCACAGTTCAGTAAGTGGTACACAGATGAAGTGAATGGTACATGCACTAAGGGGCAAAGCACATAACTGGGCAACGGGAAGCCCTTTCTCTGAGTTGCACCATTTCCAGAGCACTTGATAAATGGTGCTGAGACAGATCAGCTCCCGGATAGTGCAGTCCCAGTTCCTCATGGGTGCCCCTAGTTTGCTACCGCTGTTTGCCTCTATGAGGCAGGCAAACATGAGGAAACAGTTTAGAAACCTGATACACTGCTTAGCTTGGGCAACAAGCATACCATTTCCTTACAATACACTTGAGCAACCCACTGGCAACTGGCATCCCCACTCACACTGAGCTGAACATACACTCTACTCCTATACTACAATAGCAGTATCCATTTATGCCCCCAAATGTCCTCTGTGATATAGACAGTCACAAGCCATTCAGAAGCAACTTCCTTAAATTTCCTTTCTCCACTCTCATCTCCTTCCTCTCGGGCCTCTTGTTCAATTATACTGGTACCCACATGTGTGTTCAGCTTTCTTCAGCAGGGACCGAAAGGCACCTCCCATTGCAGCAAGACTGGATCTGAGCTGTTCCTCTGGCAATTAATCGCATGTGCCTTATGACAAATCCATCATTGTCTTGAACTGTTTTGTAAATATTGTATTGATTTTGGCTTTTTTTTTTTCAGGCCCAAATGTCTTCGGGAGGGAAAAAGTCTTACCAGGTCCCCCAGAGGGAGAGTGAGGAGAGAGTCCCATCTTGAGTTGCAGGATACTGACTTCAGGGATGTGAAACAGGGTCTGGTGAGGAAGGGGTTTAGAGGCTCCTGGAGGTCAACAGCATGGGCAGTGAGCCCTAAGGAAGGAGATGTGGTTCTGCTCTGGATGTGAAGGAGCAGGATCCACAGGGAGAACCTGGAGCAAGGCTGTGGAAGGTCCCCTCACCTCTGTTGGGAAGAAAAATAAAGGCTGAGTTATTTTATAGAAGTACAGAGAAGTAGAAAATGAACTTTCTCATCATTGATCCTCCTAAGACATGATTCCTCTTGCCTTTTCATTCGCAGGCTGTGCGTTCCCTAGGGGAGGGGAAGACATGTGGTCTGTTCTCACACCCTCCACAAGGTTTAGTTGAGTAGTAAACACACTCCATTAGTATGGTTCTGCTGGGGGGATAGACTGACAGGGCATAATGATAGGAGCGGGGCAGCAAACCCATGTAATGATAGTAATCACAGATAATCATGGTCCCTGCTCGAGTTCCTAATGGCTCTACATGGCTTAAGTTTAGCTCGAGACTGTACAGGTATACCAGACAAAGCTGAGTACACAGTCGAGTACTGTAATTACCATCATTCCTATTTGTGGAGCAGGCTCTTCTAAACCCTACTCATTACCCCACTGGATTCGGCCCCAGAGAAATGTGTATTGCTACTTATTTAAATAAGGACTCAGAGGCTCAGAAAAAAATTAAGGAACTTACCTAAGGCTATGGAGCCAGTAAGAGGAGAGGAGGTGGCATAGTGGATTGGGAAAGAGGAATGGCACGGCCCCTCACTCAGCATCATTTCCAGGTGGGCGTGTTGGTCCCAAACACTTGGTGCTCCCGTCTTGACTCTCCACATGGGAAAGCCTTCAGACTTTCCCAGGTGTCTGTTTAGAGAGGACCTCTATTGTGTCTTCCCAGAAGGGACCTAAGGAGTCCATCTCTGCCCTGAAATGGGTCTCTGTAAAGGCCTGTGGACCCGCCAATGTGTTTCCATGCTCCACAACCTGTGCCACCTCCAGGGCTGTAGAAAAGAGGGTGAGAATGTCAACTCAGGCTCAGGAATCATGGTGAGGGACTTGGCATTAGCAGCTCCTGTGAGAACACAGGAAGTTGGGAGTCAAGAGGGTACGCCGGGTTGGCAAGAATGTCTTAATGGTTTTATTGTAGGCATCTGAGCCCAGTCCACATCTGTTAAACTACCCTGTGTCTTCCTGGATGGCTGCTTCCACAGAGTAACCCTGTCTCAGAAAAGCTAATATGCTTCTTCAAATTAGCATATGACATGGTGTTTCACAGCTACCATGACAGCACTGGGGGCTGTCCCTCTGGAGGGTGAATGACAGATGACAAGAGAGCCTTTTATCTTTCATCTGTCACCCGACTGTGACATTCCCCAGTGGACTATCCAGCAGCAACGGGTCTCTCCCTCTTCCGAGATATGTGACATGTGTCAGGAAAGCGAGGGGCTCCGTCTTCCTTTCAAAGCCTGCTTTCTAGGAGTACCCAGGCATGGGTGCCAGGTGGTTCACCTTGATTGCTAGGTGTGCACAGGGGAGGCAGGTGACCCAACGCTGACCCCAGAGTGCAGACTTCCCAGCATAATTAAGGTCTGTGCTGCTAGGATTGGCTGCACTTTCCAGGTTACCCTAAGTTCTCAAACCTCCCAAGACTGCTTCTCCTCCAGTTGTGAAATAACACTTCTGGAGTTTGTTAATAGACCTGAGAGAAGTTAATAGAATTAACTGTGATACACTGAGAAAGTATTAATTGGAGCTTACAATGTAATGGTTTGTGCATAATATAACAGCACTCTAGGAAGATGAGCTGGGCTTACTCTTTTACATGATATCTATTAAAGCTGGACCAATTCTAAGATATTATGGGACTGTGATGCAAAGAGACCAATTATTTTCTCTTTCTATTAGTTCATATGAGTGTCTAAGGGGACACTACCAATTTGCATGGGACACATACTATGCCTGTCAGTACTTCTTCCACACTGGAAACCACAAGGATGGAATAGACATGGCACACACTTTAAAGAGCATACAGTTCACTTAAGGGGGATGATAAGAGGTGGAGAATCTTAGTATAGGGTGACCCACACTGGGAGGCAAGTCCAGGATGCTGGAAATTAAGTACAGCTGGAGGAAGTTCTTACCCTGGGTGGGAATTACAGTGAGCATATTTCACATTGGCTGCTTGACAGTCAGAACTTTAGGGAGAAGAGGTTTATTTTGGCCCACAATTTCAGAGGGTACAGTCCATCATGAGGAGAAGGCCTGGTGGTGGAACTCTCAGTGGTGGCTTCTCACAGGGCATTGATCAGGAAGCAGAGAGCTCAGGCAGAAGGGAGCCATTGCTAGAGCCCCCAAGACCCACATCCCCCAGCCATGCCTCCTATCCCAAAGTCTCCATAACCTCCCAAAGCAACACAATGAACTGTGGACCGTGTGTTCAAACATGTGTCTAGAACAGTTTATATTCAAGCTATGACAAAATAAATGATTGTAATAAAGAATTCGAGATACAAACTCATATAATGTAGTGGGGTAGTTTGAATGCATGTTCCCCACAGACTCAGGTGTTTTTTTAATTATTGACAATTTCCATAATTATAGACAACAAAGCATGATAATCCCCCCCACACACACTTTGCCCTTCACAACTCCACTCTACATTATATCCCCTCTCCCTCATCAGTCTCTCTTTTATTTATTTTTTAAATATTTTATTTTTATTTATTTACTTGAGATTTTATATATATATATATATATATATATATATATATATATATATATATATATGTATATGCAGGTAGAGAAAGGAATAGAATGGGCATGCGAGGGTCTCCGGCCACTGCAAACAAACTCCAGGTGCATGCACCCCCTTGTGCATCTGGCTTACATGGGTCCTGGGGAATCAAACCTGGGTCCTTTGGTTTGTAGGCAAGTGCCTTAACCACTAACATAGCTCTCCAGCTCTCTTTTATTTTGATGCCATCCTCTTTCCCTCCCATTATACTGGCCTTGTGTTGGTAGTGTCAGGCTGCGAGATTATGCATATCCAGGCCAGTCTGTGTCTGGAAGAGTGCATTGTAAGGAGTCCTATCCTTCTTTTGGCTCTTGCATTCTTTCTGTCACCTCTTCTGCAATGGACCCTGAGCCTTGCAATATACGGTAGAGATGTTTCAGTGCTGAGCACTCCTCTGTCACTTCTTCTCAGCACTATGGTCTTTTGAGTTATGGCAAAGATCACTGCCATATGAAAAGAGAAGCTTCTTTAACAAAAAGTGAGAGTAGCATTAATATATGAGTATGAACATTAAGGACAGTGCTTACCAGGCAGTTTGGTGAGCATGATATATGCATTTAGCCAGACACTAGCAGTGGTACACCCCTAGGGCTCATGCCTTCTTCCATCATAGGTTTTCAGTATCAGGCATGTATTCCCTCCCATGGAGCAGGCCTCCAATCCAATTAGAGAGTGGTTGGTTCCCTCCATAACAGATATGCCACTATTGTACCCATTGGCTCATTTGGCCTAGCTGGCAAAACGCAAGGTTTGCAGTGTCCACTGTTGTTTATCTCTACTGATGACTTCTCTCTCTCCCATGGAATTGCACGCAGTGTAGCTTTTTACAGCTTTCTGTCAGCTGGTCTACATGAAGGAGGTTTTCAGCTCAGCTCCAGTAAGATTTCTCAGTGACCTTGCAGCCCAAACATGTGAAGTCTTCAGCAATAGGGTTTTACCATCTATTCATGGTGGGAAACCAAGAGCCTCAGCAATGGCCTGTAATGTTTTGGGGGCATCAGGGACCTTCCTGGCCAACAGCTCTCTGGAAGGTATTCCATTCCTGGCACTGAAAATCTTCTAGTAACAATCTATGGCTTCTGGATGTGCCACTGTCCAAAACAGTAGGTTTCCATATGACTTTTTCCTACCCTCTTAGGCCTTTCCACCTAAGTAAATTAAAATCTAAGTGAGGTCAGAGAAAGAGATTCAGGTGTTTTATTAAAACTTGTAACTTGGATCTCCAGCCACCTGGCTGGAGGAGGTGTCACTGGAGACAGATCCTGGAGTCCAGTCTAAGGTGTCACTGGGGGTGGAATTGAATTCCAACCCAAAGGTGTAGAGAGCAGTTTGAGCACTGGTGGGTCCCTACTGCTTGCTGCTGGTTTTGTTTTTGCTGCTTTTGGTGTTTGCTGGTTGTGTGGTTGTTTCTTTGCTTGGATATATGGAAGCACTTTCTTCCACCACTGAGAGAACTTTTCCCTGGATCTGTAAACTTGAAATAAACCCCTTGCTCCCATAAATTATGTCTGGTTTGGATGTTCACCCCAGCAATGTGAAATTGACTACAGCATGTAGATATGAGAGAAACACCTTCAGAACAGAGAGTTTGAACAATCTATGTAAAAAGAGAAGTTGGACGGGTGTGGGACTGTGGACTTGAGGCTCTGAAGTTGGGATACAGGTCACAGGATGGAGAGGCAGAGGCTGGAAACAGGAGGATGCACCGAGAGCTTTTGTGAGACAGACTCTTGGTGAGAGTTCCCCCCTTCCAGGATACTCAACAGTTGAGTGCCAGTCTTCCGCATGAATTGGGGTTTCTTTCCAAGCTTTGAATGACCCCAAGGAGCAGGGCTGCACTTTGTAGCATGGAGAGATCCCGAATTAGGCAGACCTGCTTAGTCACCCTAACGCTGCGGTTCTCACACAGTGAGGAATTTTGCCACGTCCCCCTCCCTCAGGATAATTGACAGTGTCTCGAAAAGACACGTTTGGTTTCCTGGAAGAACAACCAAGATGAAAGAGGTGTGGCGGGTACCTGGAGAGTAGCGTGCAGGCCAGGGATGCTGCCCCACACAGCAGAGAACGATCTGATCCCACGTGGCGCTAGTGACAAGGTTGACACATGCTAGCCTAACGTAGTCTTTTGGCTCAAAACCCCACCCCCTAGTCAGTGCGCATCACTGTTTGAGCAAGGCCCCATTTCCGTCATCGTGAAGGCTGTGTGCTACGGCAGGTTCGTGAGATGGTCACTAAGGGATAGGGTGTGCCAGGGTTGCTTTAGAAATTTTGGAGACGGTAAAACAAACACACAAAAATGTTTTGCTTTGTTTTTAAAGAAGAAAGCATGACCATGAAGAAAAAGCCAAGAAGTTCCTCCTGGTTCATGCTGTAAGAGCAAAGGGGCCCTTCAGAGTTGATTGCAGGATGCAGTCATCACCACCAGAGGGCACCTGGGGCAACAGAGCAGGAGGAGGGACCGTTTCTGCCCTCCCAGGTGCCAGTTCACGTATTAGAAGTCAGGAGTTCAAGCGGAATGAAAAACATGAAAGAAGGCCCCCCGTCGTTGCTGGCTTCAGGACAAGGCAGGTTTCCCATAGCTGAGAGAAGAAGCAAGGAAAGAACTAGGAGGGTGGGAAGCCTGAAGCATGAGGGGCTGCAGTGAACACCAGGGTTGGGGTAGAATAGCCTGACCCACTGGCAGGTACCGCACTCCCACAGAGCAGAGACAACGCATTTCTGGTGTGCTTTCCCAAAGGAACTGAGAGCTGGCTGTGTTTGCCTCCTGCTCTGTGTCTCCTCTGTGCTTCTCAAAGGTGCAGTGGCCAGTATCGTAGTATCTACTTATGTGCTACAGCCACAGGACAACTGAGAGGACCGGCCTGCAGGATGTGCAGTAATCTGAATGCACCTGCAAGAGCTGGTGAGGAAAACTGAAACCTACTGGAAGCAAGCAATTCTGTGTGCAAGTTCCTGTCATCAAATGCACTGATGGCCTTGCAAAATCCCAAGAGTTTGGGCTCATAAACCTCCTTAAAAGTTACCCTGCACATGCTTTCTGTCTATAAAACCAAAGCAGTGAAGGAGAGTTGAGAAGCCCGCATAGAGCTCCAGGAAAGACTTGGAAGTATTCTGGACCAACAAAGGTTGACTTCTCACCAGAATGGAGAAGCAGAGGCCCGGCATAGTGGCGCCGGCCTTTAATCCCAGAATTCAGGAGGCAAAAGTAGGAGGATCGTCGTGAGTTCAAGGCCACCTCAAGACTACATGGTGAATTCTAGGTCAGCCTGGACTATAGCTAACCCCTACCTTGAAAAATAAAACCAACAACAACAAGAAAAGAAGCAGCGCCACCTTCCAACATTCATTTTTATCGTCCCTGATGACATTATTCATTCACCAAGTTTGTTTTGGGGTGTCTTGCAGAAAATTGAGCTCTAACGTTTTGGAAGTCTCAACTTATTTATGGTGTGTATCTAGATAGACAGACAGTGAAAAGGTTTAGAGCCCAGGAACACGGACCAGAGATGAAAGAACTCTGAAGTGCTTATGGAATAACATGCTGGCTGAGTCCAGAAACCCGATTAAAACTGCAACACACAATTTACACCACAGATTTGGAATAATGTGGTTTATTTGCTACCTTATAAAACACCTTTGTTTGATATCTACCAAACTTAGGGATAAATAATTGTCCTATATCAAAGGAGAAAGGAACTACATGTTAAGTACTGAAAACTGTCCTGAGTGATTTATAATCTTTGTAACAGCTGTTTAGAGTTGTTAGGCTGTTTTACAGAAGTAAGTCTCGTGCTATCATTGTAATAGCGGAATAAATTTTTATGAAGTGCCGCTCTATCAGGAGCTGAGCTAGGGCTGGAGAGATGGCTTAGCAGTAAAGGTCTTGCCTGCAAAGCCTAAGAACCAGTGTTTGACTCTCCAGATCCCACATAAGCCAGCTGCTCAAGGTGACGCAAGTGCACAAGGTCACACATGTGCCCAAGGTGGTGCATGCATTTGGAGTTTGATTACAGTGGCTGGAGGCCGTGATGTGCCAATTCTCTCCTTCTCTCTTTGTCTCCTGCTCTTTCTCTCTCACATTTAAAAAAAAAAAAAAAAAAGAAAAGAAAAAAAGCAAATAAGCTAGGTTCTCTGGAAAAATAGATAATGGAAGTCTCTTACCATCTCCAGAATACATACTTTCACAATTACTGGAAAGAAGTGGGAAGTGGGATTTTTTTTTTCTTTTTTGGTTTTTCAGGGTAGGATCTCCTTCTAGCTCAGGCTGACCTGGAATTAACTCTGTATTCTCAGGGTGGCCTTGAACTCACGGCGATCATCTTACCTGTGCCTCTGAGTGCTGGTATTAAAGGCGTGCACCATCACACCTGGCTTGGGAAGTGGGATTTACTTAAAGGAGCTGGGAACAATTTCATAGTGGTGTGATACCAGCTAATTTTGCAGGAACAGGGATTTTTCCATCTTTCTGTCCACCCAGTGCCCTAATTTTGTAGTGTTGCAAAGTGACAGCTCCAATTTCCATGGAAAGTCCATACAAGCTAATTAGGGTACAGCTTATAAATTGAAAGTAGGTAGAACTTGATATTCTCTGCTGTATGCCAGCGACTTCCTGCTGTTCTGCAGCCCACAGAGAAACTTTTGAAGATCCTCAGGATGGGACAAGACTGTTAAATTAGCTCAGCAGCAAACTGCCTCCATTCTCTTAATGCAGCAACTGTCTTCACATGGAATACCACCTGGGGCAGCTGTCTTCCACTGCTCTCAACTGTAGCCACTTTGAGACAGAGCTTACCCTACCCTTTTTAGCTCTCAGAACAGCCTCTGAACAGCTCTGTCCAAGCATTTTCACTGGAACCGTTTCTACATCAGTCAGGGAAGAGATGCTAACACCACTGGGGAAACCACACAGGCCTGTGATGGCAGGACCTCTGCCATGATGCCTCCAGTTATCAATGTTCCAGCTCAAATATCAGTTGAACTTAAATAGGAAGTCAGGGCTATATATGAGAGGCATAATCGGGTCCGAGTGCTCTGTGGTGGCAATTGCTGCCAAGGCTTCCCATTGTGTTGTTAAACAGAGTAGTCATTGCCACAGCTCATCTCTAAGGACATCAAAAATATGCTCTGGGCCCGAGAGATGGCTCAGCTTAGTGGATAAGGTGCTTGCTTGAAAAGTCTAACAACCTGAGTTTGATTCTCCAGTACCCACATAAAGCCAGATGCACAAAGAGGTGTATGTATGTGGAGTTCATTTACAACAGCTGGAGGCCCTGGCATGCCCATTGTCTCTGTCTTTTTCTCTTCTATCTCTCTGCTTGCAAATAAATAAAATAAATTCAAAACTATGCAGTCGTTCCATTGGATTACTTACTCTGCATAAAATGAGTTCATACTATGTGCACTACATCCTTTTAAGGCCTTTAAATCAAGTGTTGTCAGCCGTGAGACGTCAGTGTGTGGGCAAGAGCTATGTGGGTAACTTGGCTTGGGGATGTTGGCTCTACAAAATAAAGAAAAACCTTGCCAGCTCTGTGCCATTTTGCCTGGAGACATTACAGAATATTAATGTGGCAGGTTCATAATAGGCAATACAGTTCATTTTAATTAGGATCCCACCAACCTCGAATTAAGTTAGAAAAGATCTATTGGGTCATGTGGCCTATCACCTTCCACATCCCCTTTTCAATGTAAGATTGTTCCCTGGGGCCGATTCACAAATGCATGGCTCCGGCTAAATTTAAATGACTGCAGCCAGGAGGTTTGCATCATTCCTCTTGGGAAACTATTACACAGTCTAATGGATTTCACCATGATTTCTTTTCCCCAGTGATTCAGCCCAAATTTCTCTTTGCTTGAATCCGCCTCATTTTAGACCCTCAGATTCAGCAAAGTCACAAAATATCAATGAGAATGGTGGAGCTCCTCCACAAAGAAGGTGAACATTGGCCTTAGTGCTCCTGCCGCTGCGCATGGTGACTGAGAAGGGCCCCTCACCTTCCTTCGTCGGAGCACGGTTCCTTTTCTGGTGAAGGAAAGGCTTCCCAGGTTGGAGGCAGTCATGTATTGCCACGGTAGTGGTGTGCTGGGCATGATTCATGCCAGCCCACCTTATCTGACCCCCTCGTAAACATTTGCCAGGGCCTGAGATAATTTCGGTATCTGCAGAACCGAAGAAGTGATTGGGGCTTTAGGGCATGGAGCCTAATAATTACTTTTCTTTGCACCATCCACACATTGCATGTCCTTGGATGACCCCCGAAGAAACCTAGAACTTCCAAGTAGGTGAGCAAGGTGGTCTGGATCCTCCAGCGTCACTGGTCCCCCCCACCCCCGCATGCATGGCCACATGCAGAAGGAGAAGCAGGTGCGCCAGAAGGAAATGAAGCAGAGAGAAAGGCTGCGTAGAAAACACGCTCCATGTTCAACATCTCCTATTTACCACGGAGCCCCAAGCATGGCGGGACTGCGACTCATTAGGACTTCTTAATTAAAGAGGAAGGCCTCCTGGTGGCTTTATTTCCTTAGCTTGTTTCTGATGATGATTATTACCACAATATAAAGAAGACAGTAACGTCCTCCTCCGAGGGAGGGTCGTACTTCGGAGCAGCAACTGTGCTAGACACTCGTGATTCAGAGCACAGCCTCGGTGACCTGAGGCTCCCGCCAGGCCCACAGGCAGTGGTCCATACACACAGCTGCCCTGGGTTCCTTACTGCCCTCCATGGCAGCTCAGGCACAGTGAGATGGGTGTGAGGAAAATGGCTTTCCAAGTGTGACTGAATGATGGAAAGAAAAGACATGGCTTCCACATGACCAAGCCTCTGTTTCCAAGGCCAAACCATCCATTGATTTGTTTTATTGATTTAGTTTTTATTTTTATTTATTTATTAGAGATATAGAGAAAGAGGGAGGGAGAGGAGAGAGAGAATGGGTGTGCCAGGGCCTCTAACCACTGCAAACAACCTCCAGACACATGTGCCACACGTGGGACCTGGAGAATCGAACCTGGGTCCTTAGGCTTCACAGGCAAGCGCCTTAACCGCTAAGCCATCTCTCCAGCCCTGATTTATTTTTTAATCTTTTACAGAGTGTCCAAGCACTATGCTAGACCCTAGGGAGAGTGGTCTCTGGCTGTTGGAAGGAGGAAGGTCACTCACATATCAGCACAGTACCATTAACCACAAGGCTCCCACTTCCTTTACTTTGGAAGTAAGGGCCAGTGTAAAATCTTCCAGGCTTCATGTAGCACACACTTGTCATCTCAGCCCTGTGGAGCTTGAGGCTGGAGAATCATCACATTCAAGGTTCACTGGAGCTACACTGAGACTTTGTCTCCCTTGTCTCAACAATTACAAACAATTAAATCTTTGAAAACGAATAACAAATGCTGTAAAGATGTGCAAAGTGAAAGAAAATAACATAATGAACACTTATCTACCCCCATCTAAAATTACACTCAACACATTTGCTTTCACTTCTTAACATTTTTGGCATTTTTACTCCAGATATTTAAAAATAATGAATACTACTAAGACAATTGAAGAATTCTTAGGCAGCCTTTCTCGAAGGTACCCTTAGCAGAAGCTGTCATCCTAAATTTCATATTTCTCATTCATGTTTTCACTACCTTATGTAAGTGTAGTATGTGAGAGTCTATAAATAAATAGAACTGTTTTAAATACTGGTACATTTTATGTGATGGTATTTTATCTATTTTGTGCAATTTGCTTTGTTATTTAATATTATGGCTTCCTGAGATTTATATATTAATTCATGGTGTCTTAGTTCATTTTTATTTCTGCATAAAATTAGTTTTTAATATTTTATTTATTTAATTTAGGAGACTGAGACTATGAGCATGCCAGATCCTCTTGCCTCTACAAACTCCAGACACATGTGCCACATTATGTATCTGGTTCTATATTTGTAGTGGGGAATTAACCCTGGGCCAACAGGCTTTGTGAGCAAGTGCCTTTAACCATTGAGCCATCTCCCCAGCCCTAATTTCTTTTTTTTTAAATATATATTTTTATTTATATTGTTCTGATTTTACATTCATAGTATTGGTTCCATTGTCCTCCTCCCTCTTTCAAAGGGACCCTCATCAATGGGGAATGTGGGTCATGCATTGTGAGGTTAGTCAAGAGTTCTGGGGGATAGGCCCCAGTCTCTGTGCATAATGCCCCAACTTATGACCCTAACAGTCTTTCCAACCCCTCTTCCGCAAGTTTCCCTGAGCCACATTGGGGTCATTTTAGTTCTGCTTCAGTGATGAGGTTTTGGGAGCCTCTGTGTCACTGGATATCTGGCTTAGTTGGAGTTGGATATTCTCTGTGTTTATCTCCTTCAGCCTTTGTCTGGTGTCGTAATCGCCATGCACGCTGTATTCTTGCCCTTCCCCTGAAATACTCTATGGTTTCAGCTGGGGCCCTGGTGAGGTGTGGTTACCAGCCCTAATTTCTGCATTAAACACTCTTATATAATCATGGCATGGCTACTTGTCTACTGTTGCTGGTAATTTAGGTCTTTTTGTTTTTATTCTGTCACTAAGGGTGTTGCAGTCTATGCTTCTAGAGATCCTCTGTAGATGAGACAGTGTCACCAGATTATATGCCCAGATATGAAATCTCCCGTTTACTATTATAACTAGATTTGTAGTAGGATGAAAGAATTTCTGCTTGTCTCCACCCTGCTTATAATTGGGCAGCTTGATGGATGAATAATTGTATCTTATTGTGGTTTTAAATTGTAGTTTGTTTGGTATTGGGAACCTTCAGTGTCTTTTTACTTGTTTATTGACAACTATTGACTATTTTATATTGTTCTTTTTTTTCTTATTGAGTTGGCATTCTTTTACAATTCTGGATCCTTGGCCTTCATCAATTATTGTGTTTCTTACGCTAAATAAAAGGTACTATAAACAAAGATTAAAGGTAGGCCTAGGGTAGGATAAAATGTATGTGTAGGATACATGTGCATGTGTATGAAAGTGCACATGTGCCATTGCCTGCATGCGGAGGTCAGAGGACAACCTCGAGTGTTGGTCCTCGCCTTCCACTTATCTGAGTCCATTGCTCATGACTCAACAAGCTAGCTGACCCATGAGCTTCTCCGTGATTCTTCTATCTCTGCTCATAGGCATAGGGGAGATGCTAGAGCCATGCACCTGGCTTTAGGTGTGTTCTGGGATCTGAACTCAAATATACATGCTTGCACAGCAAGTGCTCTGTTGCAGTCAGATTCATGTTGCTGGCACAAAGCACACAACCAAATGCAGCTGATGGGAGAAAGGGGTTTATTTTGGCTTACAGATTCGAGGAGAAGCTCCATGATGGCAGGGGAAAAGATGGCATGAACAGAGGCTGGACATCACCTCCTGGCCAACATCAGGTTGTCAACAGCAGCAAGAGAGTGTTCCAAACACTGTCAAGGGGAAGCTGGCTACAACACCCATAAGCCCACTCCCAACACTACACTGCCTCCAGGAGGCTTCAATTCTCAAATTGCCACTAGCTGGGGATCCAGCATTCAGAACACATGAGTTTATGGGGGTTACCTGAATCAAACCACCACATGCTCTATCCACTGAGCCATTCCTCAGCTCCTATAGTACTTTTTATTGAAACTGTTTATTGAGTCATTGTAGTCCAGTCTGTCAGAATTTTCTTGATAATTTTGTGTGTGGATGAACACGATCCAAACAATCCACCTTCAGCCCTTAAGTCAAAGATATTCCCTCCCATATTTTTTCTAAAAGTACAGCTTTGCCTGCAAAAGAGGTGTTTGTTTTTAATGTACTTAGACTTCATTTTGTGTGTTTGGAACCTCTTATGCCCCATGTAATCAACTGCCCATCTTTTTCTTAATCTATAATACCAAAATTTCAAAAATGCATGCTTTATTTTACTCCCTGTTCTATTTCTACAGCAGTGCCATCTGCTTTAATTTCTCCTAATCTTATGAGTAATCTCACGTGGTCACTTTATTGAATGAAATGATGCCCCCAAACATGGTCAAGCATACTCCCTGGATGTGCCTGTCAAGGTGTTTCTAGAAGGGATTAACATTTGACTCAGCAGACTGAGTAAAGAGGATCACTTTCACTTGCGGTGGGCATCGCCCAATCTGGTGGAGGATGGAGGGGGGCATGTGCCCTGTGGAGTGGGAGCACTCATCTCCTGCTGCCTTAGATCTTGCTACTCCTGGTTCTCAGGCCTTTGGGGTTGGACTGGAATGACAATGATATCACCATTTTTCCTAAGCCTCCCATTTGTTGATGGAAGATTATGGGACTTCTTAGCCTCTGAAATTTCATGATCCAAGCCCTCCTGCTATCTCCAACCCTCCCTATCTCTGTATGCCCTTCTGGTCTGTTGCTGTGGAGAAGCACGACTAAAAGAAACACTGTTGTCTTGTGAGACAACTCTACCCTGTTCCTTTTCAAAACTGCATTTTGGACTGGGAAGATCACTCAGTCAGTAAAGGGCTTGCCTCGCAAGCTTGGGGACCTATGTGCAATTCCCAGAACCCACATTAAAAAAAAATCAAGGATTAAGAGTCACGCTTGTAATCCCAGTGCTAGGAAAGTGGGCACAAGCAGATTCTGGGGCTTGCTAGCTGGTTAATCTAGCCTATTTGACAAGCTCCAGGCCAATAAGAGACTCTATCTCAAAAATAGGTGAACAGTAACTAAAGAATAACCCCCAAGGTCGACCTCTGGCCTCTACATGCATGAACACAAATATGTACGCACACCCTCATGCACATGTGCAACATATGCACACAACCGCCTTATATCACACATATAGCTGTTTTGTTGTTTGCTCTTCATATATAATTTGAAAATATTTTTATTTATTTGAGAGAGAGATAAAGAGTATGGGCATGACAGAGCTTCCTGGCACTGCAGACAAAACTCCAGATGTGCATACTACTTTGTGTATCTGACTTTACATGGGTATTGAAGAATCAAACCCAAGCCTTCAAGCTTTTCAAGCCCGTCTTTAACTGCTGAGGCATCTCTCCAGCCCCATATACAATTTTCAGTTTGTCTGCTTTCAGAAGGGATAGACTAGTCCCGGAACCCATCTATTTAACCTTCTGTATTTTTGCTCTGGCTGCCACTGCTGCTTCTGCTCCGAGGCTCTAACAAAATGCAGGCACACAGTAGGTGTTTGCTGCACATATTGACTCCCTTAAACCCCATAACTTCCTGCACTTATTCTATTCCTTTGTTGTAATTGAAGTGGGGACTGGTGAGATCAAATAATTTGGCCAAGATCCCAGGGTTATTAGAAGGCACAGTGCGCATGGGCTTAAGCCCATTTTCATGTGTGATTGTAGGCTCAGAAGTGGAATCTCTGACTCCAAAGAATTACCACCAGGTTCCAGAATATGTATAATCATAGGCCTTGGGCTCACCTGGGCCTACAGGAGCTTCAGAACTATTTCACACTTACTGACATGGCAAGCAACTTAAAATTATCATCTTCCTCATTTTACCAAAGATGTACAGGGTACGTGATTGCTCTAACATTCCCTATGAAGTCCGCTTGCAAAAGAAAACTTAAACAGCCGACCTTCTCTATGCAAATATTTCCCTGTGCTCTTGTTCTTGTTTGGGGCCACCAGCTGTTGTCCCTATACCTTTCTGGGTCAAGCAACTGGGATGTTTCATCCAGAGGCACAGGGGGCTCCTGGTTGCGTGGAGCGTTTCCTTCTCCCTCTGTGGGCGTGACACTGGACAAGTGAAAACCCACTCTGAAGGCGGGTGGCTTCTGCAGCGTGCATTTCTGTGACACTCAGTGACATGTCCATTCATCTTGAAACCTAGTGGCAGTATGAGAGTGTGCAGCTCACCCCGACAGATCTCTTCTACCTATATCCCTGCCTGCCAAGCGACAGGACATATGCACTTGCTAGGAAATCTGTGAGAAAAGCTGCAACTGCTGGCAATCACAAGGCTAAGTCTGCAGGAGCAGATTCCCTGAAAAGTAATTAAAATGAAAACATTGGTTAAGAGCCGTCGAGGAGGGAGCCGCAGAGAAAAGCATGTTTTAAAGAGATGTGCCTCTCCTCCAGCTGGTGGTTAGAAGACAGACCCTGTCATTAGCAGCTTTTGATAGATTTCTTATCTTGGCCACCAATGTGTTCAGGGACTTTGAGTGCTACAGAGTCACTGGAGTGTCTCTGTTTCCTTGTCTATAAGGGGAGGGGCAGAGGGCCTTTCACTGAAAAAAGGAAACATGTGGGTCTGAAAGAAAGAATGCAACCCTGGAAGAGATATGGGGGACACCTCACTGTTCTGCAGGCCATGGGTGAGGAAGTGAGGGGTGGCGGAGGTAGAGCCACAAAAGAGCTTGACTCTGATCTCCCCCAAAGGTAGCTTCTGTACCTCAGAGGTGGATCATTGTTCTCTCTGCTATTGTACCTACAAAGCAGTTTTAGTAAATCATAACTTACCACGTGTCAGTCCTTCCTCTCTAAGGTAGGATGAGCAATAAACAGTTTAAAGCAAGAGAACAGAAAGGCTCAGGGAACAGTGCTAAATGTCAACACCTAAGGCAATGAGAGGTAGGTGGGGTTGGATGTGACTTTCTGAACTCAGCTCCTCTCATAACTGTGGTGGCTGGAGAAAGACAGCAGGTCAGCCCAGGCATCAAAGGACTTGAAATGCTGGCTCAAGTCCTGAGAAGGAGCCTGGCCCAGCCTTGGAATGAGACAATATCCTGCTGACTCGGATGTCAGGGAGGTAATTATTACACAAGTGTGTGCACCCGTGCCTTGTTCTCAACCTGCCTGAGCATCTTCCCTAAGCAGCATGGCTCCCCATGTCTGACCTTCTTCAAGCAGGATGGGACAGGATGGGATATACACAGGCGATCCTCCCCTTAAAGGCATTTCTCCCATGTAGTCAAGATTACACACACACACAGATGCGCACGCATAAAACCGATGCTACTGCTCAGGACACAGTTCCTTCTAAGGGGCACAAATTAAGTAAATCTGAGCGTGAGGAGGAAGAGACTATGAGTGCTGAAAAAGGATCCACAGTTAGAAATGAGGGACAACAGACCAAAGACGGATAATAAGAATTCAGAGTTCACAAGGAATAGAGGTAAGGATAGAAATTAAAATGGAGGCTTCCAGGGTGCAGGGGATAAAGAGAGTGGTTCATTCAGCTAGGACACAGGGAGTCATCAACAAACTTTGAGGAAGAAGTCACCCAGTTACAGTGTTGGTTCTGAGGGATGAGGTTGCAAGAAGCCCGTTGCTATCATGGAACAGGGTAAATATACAGAACCTAAAGAAAGTAGATTTGGGGGCTGGAGAGATGGCTGAGAGGTTAAGGTGCTTGCCCACAAAGCCCAGATTCGACAATAGGAACCAAGGGCGAGGTATGAGCACTGGAGGGTACGTGGTTGGTAGGCAGAGGGAAACATGCTAAATTAAGTGTTCTAAGGGACCCTACTTTGTTATACTCCACATCTGAGGAAAATTTACCGTATGTCTTGGTCATTAGGAAAGAGTAACTCAGCCGAGCATGGTGGTGCATGCCTTTAATCCCAGCACTCGGGAGGCAGAGGTAGGAGGATTGCCATGAGTTCGAGGCCACCCTGAGACTCCATAGTGAATTTCAGGTCAGCCTGAGCTAAAGTGAGACCCTACCTCAAAAACAAAAACAAAAACAAAAACACAAAAAGAAAGAGTAACTCAAGGTAAGCTGTGGAAAGAGCAACACAAGATAAGTTCCTTGTGGGTTTGAGAAGGTGGAAAACAACCAGTGGTTTGGGAACACAGGTGAGAACTTTCAGTTGAAAGGTTCACTGAGACGAGAGTAACACCTGGTCCCATGGCTTCCAATGCAAGCAGCTCTTGCAAGCTGTCACCTGCTCCTGGCGGGACCTCCATGCCATAGTGGTTTCTGAGCTGCTCAGATTTTGATCCAGGAAACTGTCTTTTCTCAGACCAAATAAGTGTGATCCTAGCACTTGGGATAATGGAGGCAGGAACATCAAGAGTTCAATGCCAACCTTGCCTCAGAGAAAGTGCGAGGCTACCTTGATGTAAAAGAGGCCATATCTCACAAACAAAAATAAGGGAGGGGAATGAATGAGAACAAAGTATAATCACATTTTGAAAACGCTATCATGAAACCCATTACTTTGTATGCTAACCTAAAAAACTAATTTAAAAGTGGTGAAAAAACCCTTGAGTTCTAAAAACATAAAATAAAAAATAGACAAAATTGAACACATTGACACAAAACAAACCAACAACATTATAGTAACTAAGGGCAAGGCTTTCTGGAGAAGCGTATGCTTTGAGTGCTTACAGCCTTGTGCTTCATTCTCATCGTCAGTCAAGCAAGCAACAAACAAAACTCCGCACGAATAAAATTTAAGTCAATAGAACGATGTGTACTGTATGCTGGGGCCGCATCATAAGCCTACTTCCACAACAGAAGAGTGACATCAGCACGGATGGAAGAGATGAACATTATTGAAGATGTGTGGTATTATCAAAGCAGGACCATTCCTCACAGCTGAACAATTGACATGGCGTTCCCAAACCTCAAAGAGTTGCCAAGTGGGTGTGCAGCAGCAGAATCAGAACTGGGGACCCAGCATGTCCTACAAGGGGGAAGTGCCAGCCAGCACCAGGTGCTCAGTGTAGGCACTCGTCCTTCGGAGAGCTCCACTGCTCCTGGGAAATGAGCTGGGGATGCCGTCAAAAGAGGCAAAAATGTCCTGAAGATCCAAAAGGATGGCCTAGAGTTATAATGCCATATACCATCCAAAATTACTGAATGATACCTAACTATACACATCACAATTGTTGGAGTTTAAACCACGAATCTTTTTCAAATCATTATGATCCATGTATAAATTCAACCTTGATGAGCTTCGGTGAGAACAACTACGAGACCTACCACCAGGTTGGGGGGCGGGGGTTAAAGGATGACCAAGTAAATGAGAAGTTGAAAGGGGCTGGTGAGTACTGACATGATGAACAAGGCTGTTAATTAGAAGCAATGCTGGGGCTAAAGGACATGGAAGGTCAATAGCAAAGTAGATATTGAGGTTAATTGGGTTTTGACTACTTCCGAGAAACCAGGAAAGCCAAAATTCATTGTACCTGACAGTGTTAGACTAGAAACCTGTGTTCACAGGCCTATGACTGACTGGTCCTTTTTTTATGTCAGAGAGCAGATAGGTTGTGGGTAGTTTGGAGGGAGATGGTGAACTGACTTTTTCTCAGTTCATTCCACAAATAGCTGCCAAATTCCTTCTTGTTCCCTGCCTCAGTCTACCCACCTGCCAAACAGGTATAGCAATGCCTGCTCTACCTCTCAATGGAGAAAATGAGAGAGATGTCTCAGTATTTTTAAAGTGGCTAGAGATTATGATCACTTAATACTGACAAGTCATTTTCAATGTTATCTAATCTTCACTTTATAGTGTGTAAAATCCTATCAGGTTCTAGACACTATTTACAACCAATCTTGTAAAATGCCCCACTTACCATTACAAGATGAAATTAACAGATGATACAATTTCAACAATAGCTCTGTATAATGTAAGGATGATATTTCAAAATTGTGTGGCATGGCTATTAGTGTGGGTTGAGGAATTCAACTCAGTTATTTTGTTATTCCTTCCATAATCTTTCCAGAACCCTTAAAGTTTTTTTTTTTAATAATAAAGGCAGTTCAAATTAATATTTAGGCATTGTCTTGGACTCCTCAGAAAATAGGACTGCTTTTTCCTAACAGTCGTCTCTTTCTTACCAAGGCTCATGTTGCTGCACGGGTCAGCTCTCCTGTAGAAAGAAATAACCCCAACTCTCAGTGGCTTCCAGCAACGTGTGCTGTTCTCTCAATTGATGAGGGAGGTGGGCTGGCTGCAGTCTGCTATAGCCTGTGGCTCGGCTCTAAGTCCCATGCCGGCTGCTGGTTGGCTCCATGCAGTTTTTTCTTTCTGGGACACAGGCAGAAGGGTCATAGGGTGTGCAATTTCCCACAGCAAAATGAAAGCCCCAGAGAGCTGGTGAGAACTCTTGAAGTCCGATAACTGCGTGAATGATCTGTACGTTCACACAACAAAGGTCAGAGACACATAGTTCTCTTCCAGGGAAAGGGAGGTGTATGGTTGCAAATGGAGCTGCAATCTACCATAACTGATCTCGGAGTCACCATGTGCTACAGGCCATTCCACTAACAGACTTTACTTGGCACCTAGAGAAACATGGTGGTCATCTTTCCTGACACCAACGATCACAAATTCAACTGTGATTGGGAAATAGTAAAATCCATAGCAAAGAGAAAGGCCAGCCCGCCTCTACTAGGTCTCTGCTGTAAGCAAGTGAAAGCCAAGCCTCCGATTTCTCAAGACAAGTCACAAAATCAAATATTGATGTAAAACTCTTCATATTTAATACTTTGGCTACTATTTTTCATTAAATAATGCCCGCAAGTCCTTGGGCTAAGCACAACATGTAAACTGGAAGTCCGGACCACATTTGAAAGTTTTCATCCCCTGCTTTCAGGACATAGTGATAGCAGGCACACCCTGGCTCAGGAAGAATTTTTTTCTTGTGGGTTTCATTGACTCGGAGGTGGGCAGTACTCACCAGGTTAGAGTCAATGAGACCCCTGGAACTGTCTCAGGACTCAGGTGTAGCTCTTACACATGATCTTGGGCTTTCTTACCCCTGGGCTGGGTTATCTGAGCCGTGCCATCTCCCAAGAGAAACCGTTTGGGCAGACTGACTTAAAATGAGAGCTCAGATGGCAGAAGAAGAAGGGGTAATAGGTTGAGAGATTGCCCTCATTTGCCTCTTTAAATTTTCATAGGAGGGTGATTTGTTAACAAGGGGGAGAGTGGGTGGGTCCCAAGGCTGGGAGGCATCAATAATTCAGTAGAAGCCGTCAAGCTGCAAATAGCACCACGGTGCCCAGCTGAGTCCTGCCTATGGCACAGGCCACTCTGCAGGCTCTCCCACACAGGGTCAGGCTTCCATTGCCCAGCCCACTTCAGTCCTGCCTGTCCTCCACTCCCAATTCCCAATGGAACCAGAAACGAATGGAAGCTGTGGTGGATACAGTCACAATGTCAAGCTGGGTGGGTCCACGCCATGTTCCCTTGGGAAGATGATGGGGAAGAGGCAGGACATCCTCCCTGGTAGGACCTCCTCTGATGATGCTGCCTCCTGTCACAGGAACCTTCAAGCCCAGGATTGAATACAGGATTATGCCCACCCCACCCATTCCTCCACCCCCTTTGCCAGCTCTAGTTTCTTTCCTTCTTCAAAAGGATGGGGTGGCTAGCCTTTCTGAATAATGGTATCCCCTGGGACAGAAGGACTTAGGGGTGACAGTGACTCTGACCACACTTAATGTCCCTGAATCCTCTTCCAGACTAGGCCTTGGTTTGTGACTTCCATGTGTATATTTGTGTTGCCCAGCCTGAGCAACAATCCCACCAGGACCCTTTAACCCAGAATCTCCTGCCCTCTTCCAGGTCTCAAAGTGCTTTCCTTCCATAACAGGACATGCCCAGTGGCCTGGAGCAAGTAGGAAGACAGAGTATTGTGGGTCGATATAAAAGGATCTTCATGGCGTAATGTTATGTGAAAAGGAAGAGGCTGAAGTATGATCTAATTTGGTAAAAATTGAAAAGACATTCACAAGCAATACAGATCTCTATAAATAAATCTCTAAAAAGGACCCAAAGCTGCATGCTGGTCTTTTAACAATGACCATCCCCGATAGTCATCAGAGAGCGGGGCTGAGGCTGAGGCTGAGTGGAGATGGGGGCTTTGTGTTGAAAGTACTTAAGAGTATACTTCTATTGTCTGGATTTCTTACAATGACAAAGTATATAAGAGCTATTTGTGTTATTTAAAGGAGCCGAGAATTTATTTTTAAATTCCATTTATCTGTGCACAAATTTTAAAAGAAGCTGGTTTAAAAGCTGAAATCATACAAATTTTTAAGGAAGGTCCTTTGTAGTAACTGGCACACCAAGATCCTGTAACAAAAGAATATTTTCACAGTAAAAAAAAAAAAAAATCCATAAGAAACCAAATTAGTGAACAGAAGGAGCTTATTAAGCGTGAAATTGGAGCACAGGATGTCAGATATCCTTGAGGGATGCTCTATCATAGCTAAGGGTTTCATTCCCAGGAATTAGCCAATTGACCCAAACACTTGGGCCCCTAGGCACACCTCTCTTACTGACTCTGCCCTGAAGAGCCATGTGGGAATCCCTTACTCACTCTTACTCTCACTGTCATTTGATGAGCCTCCAACCAGATCCACTTTCCTCTTTGTACACAGCACTGCTCCATAGCCACTCTGTTTTGACAGATTCGATCAGACCATCTACCACCTCCTCTAATGTTTGTGATTGACTGAGACTAGAGGGCTAACCTCAGAGGCATTTTCTGCTAACAGCGTTCCTTCATTCTTATGGTCTTTGTGAAAAACAGGAATACTCAGTTTCTGATATCTCACAGGACCATGGGGAGAGTAACATAGTGAAACATTTATACACTCAGTAAATATTTTCTGAGAGCTTTTCTCCAGCCCCCTGCTTGGTTCTGAGGACACAAATAAATGGGTATGACAGTCGTTCATGGGACACATTAATTTCTAGGCAAGACCTATCATTAACAGTTCCAGTATAGTACCATGAGTGCAAACCTAAGGTGTTACATGACAGCCTACAAGAGAGGGGATTAAGAGAGATTGGGGGGGGGGTGGTGGGGATGGCTTAGCAGTTAAGGCATTTGCCTGAAAAGCCAAAGGACCCAGGTTCAGTTCCCGAGGACCCACATTAGCCAGATGCACAAGGGGGCGAACGCATCTGGAGTTCCTTTGCAGTGGCTGAAGGCCCTGGTGTGCCCATTCTCTCTCTCTCTCTCTCTCTCTCTCTCTTTCTCCTTCTTTCTCTGTCAAATAAATAAATGAAAATAATTTTTTTAAAAAAAGAGAGATTTGGGGACTTGACTGAGTCTTGGAGAAAGAAGGTAACAGGACATGGTACAGACCAGTTGTGATGGTTTATTTTGTTCAGCAATGTAGCCATCTGTAAAGGCTTGTGTAGATTAGGTTAACCTCTGTGCTTATCTGTGAGGGATCACCCTGATTAGGTTAATTAAAGTGAGAAGACCAATCTTAACTGTGGGAGGCACCAGTTCACAGGCTGGGTGCATTAACCGCTCTCTGCCTCCTCACCGCGCTGAATGGGACCCTCTGCCTCAAGCTCCCGCTCCTCTTCCCCTTCCCTCCTGCCCTTGGTGACTTGTAACCTGGAACTATCAGCAGAAATGAACCCTTCCTCCCTCAAACTGATTCCTATCAAGTATTTAATCACAGCAATGAGAAGCTGACTAATAAAAAGGCATTCCAGACCAAAGAAACAGCATATAGAAAAGCTAATTTGAAAAGAGCCCTCAACATTGCCCAGCCCTCCCCTCAATGACTGACTGCTGCTCTCACAATTCATAACCCATGACTCTATGGGGAATACCAGAAATCCCACCTAGAAGAGCCCTCAGCAGAATGGGGACAAAAATGATGGTACCAGCACGTGATGTGTCCTTACAAACTTTCTACTTAATTAAAATAAAAAAGTAACCATGTTTAGAGCTGCTCTTATAGCTAAGAACTGGAATCAACCCAGGATTCCATCATTGGATAGATAGATAACAAAGTTGTGGTACATTTACACAATGGAATTCTACTCAGCAGTAAGAAAAAATGATACAATTAAATTTGTAGAAAAATGGAAAGACTTGAAACAGATCATACTCAGTGAATTCACACAATCACAGTAAGACAAATGTCACATGGTCTCACTTATCTGCAGTTCCTAACCTGGACCAGCTTGAGTTGCTGTCATACTTGGTAGCAACTCAAGGCCATACAATGGGGATGAAAGGGTTTGGGGGAGAGGAGAGGGAGGGTGGGGAAAAACAAACACAAAACTAAAACCAAAATGAACTGGTACTGTAGAAATTCTTATTCTTGGAGATAGATAAAAGATCAATAGGAGGAAGGGGGGAGCACCTGAAAAGAAGGAACTTGGAGAGGGTGGGATGAAGCCTAAGCTTAAAAAAAAACTGTTTTTTTTTTTTTTTTTTTTTGTCTCTGGCCTATAACTCCCAGAACCAGAAATCAGTTGCTACCCACAATGAGTTATTAATCAGAGAGACCTGTGAGGTCCCCAAAACGAGGCAGGTTTCTGTCAAAGCACTTGATTACCTGCCTGAGGCAAAAGCTAAGACCCTATTGCTGAGGACACTATATGCTGCTGACACAGAGCATGGAGAGATCTAGCTGGAATCCAGAAGAAAGCCAGTCCCCAGACAGTTAGTGCTGGAAAGCACTACATGAGCTACTGGGGGAAAGTGGCCAATAATGGTCTGAGCAACCAGCATTCTAAGCTACTCAGAAGCAAACACTCTGAAAGGATGTACAAGCCAGCGCAATAGTGGCACATAGCCTAGGAGGGTAACCAATACTTTTCTGATTGGCTAAGAGATCCATTCAGTGTAAAGGAATTCATATCTGGAATTGGGAACCAGATCAGAATCCTATGGAGACAAAGATTATGTTCTTCAGTGCCAAGTTCTCACTAGCCTTTGGCTAAAAGAGGGGCTGCATACATCAAATTTTTCATAAATTAATAATGTTTATCCCATTTAAACTATGCTGACTTCACTCTCCATTGGAGAATCTGTTCTGTTCTTTTGTTTTTCTTGAGAAGGTAGTGAGACCCAAGGAGATAAACTACCCTTGCACTTTGTGCAACCCACAGCGGAAAACACAGAGGAACTGGGGAGACGAGCATGAGTGCTGCTTCCGTGCTGACCCAGATAATCAGCACCAGGGTGTAGGAGACAGACCCTGAGGATACTCAACACTTAACAAAGCAGAGATCCAGAGGCTCCTAAGAGCTCATCACTGAAGTAGACTTAAAACTCACCTAATATAGCATAGGGCATTTTGCAGAAGAGAGTAGAAAGATTGTAAGAGCCATAGGTTGAGACAACATACCCAGAGGCATTCCCTCCCCACCCCAAAAAATTGACTGCTGCTTCCACAACGCATAACCCACAACCCCATGGGGAATACCTGCAACCCCACTGAGGAGGGTCCCTAGCAGAATGGGGGCAGGGATGAGGGAAGAGAGGGTATCAACACATGTAGCTATACAAAATATGTTGTTATTGATAGTAATAATAAAGAAATTTAAAGAACAGATCTTCCATTCTGGCTAAGTGGGTAGGTGGGATTATTGAATGACATTGGCTGTGGATTTTGTGACTTGGACGAAGGTTGAAATAATGTTAAGTGCAGAATCTGATGCCCAATTCCACTTCACTAGTACTAAAAAATATTTAAACTCTTACTCTGTCATAGGTAGAATGAACTGTGTACTGGCCACATATGGAAGCATTGTTCTAAAAGTATGAAAGCAACATAAATGGATTCAGAAATATCTGACTTCATCTGTTAAGTTCCATTGCCTGGAGAAGCTAATGTCAATTCATCATGTAATGCTCAGTTTTTTTCAATAAATTATGAACCTGGAAAACAAAGAAATTTAAAGACTATATGTGTAAATATTTTACATATATATCACATATGTCATGTAACACATTTCTCATTACAATGTAAAAAGGTTCAACTTTCTCTCCATTTTCCTTAACATTTATTGTTATCAATCTTTGAAAAGTTATAGCTATTATGCAAGCATGGTGTGATACTGCAATATGGTTCTAATGGGCATGGCCTTAATATCTACTGATGCTTATTTTCATGGGTGCATTTGTCATTTCCATATCTGCTTTGAAAATATGTCTGCTTGATGCTTTGGTGATTGCAATTTGGTTTACTCCTGTTATTGTGTTGAAGAACTTCTTTATAATATCTAAGTTTAAACCCTTTCTCACATGTATGATTAACAAGCATTTTTTACATTGGGCTTATTTTCTTTATGCACTTATCAACATGTCCATTATTAAACATGTTTATGAAGTTTAAAAAGTAATAAGATAGGGCTGAAGAGATGGCTTAGCAGTTAAGGCGCCTACCAGCCAAGCCCAAGAACCCCTGTTTGATCTCCAGGTCCCAGTTTAGCTAGATGCATGTGACACAAGGGTGCAATACCACACTTTCCCACAAGGGGGTGGACATGTCTGGAATTAGTTCACAGTGGCTGAGAGGCTGCTGGCGTGCCCATTCTCCCTCTCTGCCTCTTCCTTTCTCTTTTCTCTCTCTCTCTCTCTCTGTCAAATAATAGTAATAAAGTAATAAATAAATAAAAAGAGTCCTCAAAAAAGAGAGACCTAAGCTCCTTGACATTGTACTTAAAAGCTTAAAACTTAGCATTTATGATCCCTACTTTCAATCTGAGTGGGTCAAATGGACCAAGGAGACATAATGCAAAGCCAGTTTTTTAAGCACCAGTTCTTAAGAGACCTGTGTATTTCACTTCCTGTCTGTTGAAGACTTAATATTGACCTGAGAGGGAGCACCTTGAGGTTCATAAGACGGAAAATGCAGAGGACGAGCCCCTCTTCCTTCCAAAGGCCCTGGATGAACTTCTGACCCTCACCAGCCAAGTGGCTGAAATGAAAATGGATCATCAGTCCTGACATTCCAGGGAGCAATGACAAGCTACCTCTGCTTGAGCCCCATCTGAATGACAAATGATGAACAGAATAAATGGTGGTACTGTTTTAAGTCACTAAATTTTGCCTCAAGAAACATTAGTCAATAGATACCGGAAATATGGAGGAAAGAAAGAGGAGAGACTTCAAACATGACTCCTGGACCTCCAGTTTTCTCAATATGAAGGAGATTCTTTTTGAGAAACAAGATGTGTAGGTGAAGCTGGTTCGGTAAATGGAGGGCGAGGAAACATGAAAGGGTAGTAATGAGTTCGACTGGAGACCTATTGAATTTGTGGAGCAATGAGATTTCCTAATGCAGATAAGATCGCTATTGTATTAGACAGGTGGAACTGAAGTTGCAGGGAGGGGACAAGAAGAGGGGGAGAGAGAGAGGGAGGGAAGGAAGGAAATCCTTGCAAATGATTATTCATGGAGAGGGAATGGATGACCATGGATAAAATCATCTGTGGATGATCCACACATCTATGTGGATCTATAGAGAGGACATCTATGGGGAGTCCACACAACGAGAAGAGAGCTGAGGGGAGTAATCTGGTCAAAGGCATAAAGAAAAGTTGATAAAAAACTAAAATGAAATGGGAACAGTGGGTGAGAACTGTTTTGTTTTCTATTTGCTATATATATATATATATATATATATATATATATATATATATATATTTTTTTTTTTTTTTCCTCTTGGTTAACATTTCTAAACACAAAGAACAGGCTGTACAGAAAAACCCATGTTCAATGCCTGACCCTAAACCTTGGTAAGAGGAAGGTTCCTGGCAGGCAAACCCTGCTTCCCTGAGCCCTGTGTTGCATTTCCAGGAGGAAAAATAAGTGCAGGCTGTAGCCAGGGTGTTCCAACCAGCCAGCCACAGAAAGCTTTTGCAACCATTGCTTTTATGCATACCAGGATCTCAGGTTGCTGGCCACCAACTGTATTTTTCCATCAAAGGACAACAAACCAAGAAGCGACTGGGTGTTCTGCAGCTAGACGTAAGGAAAGAGGCTTTCCTGTCACGCTGTGTCTTCTCTGTGCTGCACACCTAGACAGATAGGGAGCAGTGCCTTCCTGAGCAGTGGAGCAGTCACTGAGGAAAAGCCCATGAATATTTCATGGGCACCAGCAGCAGTTAATAAATCATGAGGTCCTGCCAACAAGCAGGTTGCTCCTTCCGCCGTGGACAGGAGCTGCTCAGCTCTGGTCAAGTGCAGCCACCCCTTCTGGTGTGTCCAATATATTCTGAGTGCTGCCAGGAAGCTTGTCTGTCATTCCTGTGGGCCTTGAAATCTCAATTCAGTGTGTACAGAGGAGTGGGGAGTCTTCCAGCTATTAGCTGCAGTCAACTAGATGAGGCTATGAACGAGGGACATTGAGAGGAAGTTAACTGTAGGTCTGGAGTTTGGCTTCTGGTTCTCATTCTGCAGATGGCCCTCTGTGTAGCCCAAGGCAATGAGCTTAACTTCTCCCAGTAACTGGTTCTGATGGATGGATTGGTTTTTCTTGAAGTTTCCTGTTTTTAAAAAATATATTGTTTGTTTGTTTGTTTGTTTGTTTGTTTGTTTGTTAGAGAGAAAGAGGCAGAGAGAATGGGCACACCAGGGCCTCCAGCCACTGCAAACAAACTCCAGATGCATGTGCCACCTTGTGCATCTGGCTTACGTGGGTCCTGAATAATTGAACTGGTATCCTTTGGCTTTGCTGGCAAGTGCCTTAACCGCTAAGCTATCTCTCCATCTCGAAGTTTCCCATTTTAAAATTCAGTGAATCAATGGGTTTCTTGGAGTGACAGCCGGTGACTCATGATGTCAAGTGATCAGGTTCATAAACAGTTACTGATACTGTTTTTGTGTTGTGTTTTATTCTTACGAAGAATTGAAAACCCCTTTTCATGTGTAGGGATGAAAATGCACTTAACGTATTCAGAAAGACAACATGAGGAGAAAATAAAATAAGTAATCATCGTCTTGCTCCATTGTCAGCTTTGGAGACGAGTATAGAAATAAAGACAGTATTCTACCAGATTTAATTTTTTATTTTTTATTTTTTTGGTTTTTTGAGGAAGGGTCTCCCTCTAGCCCAGGCTGACCTGGAATTCACTCTGTAGTCTCAGGGTGGCCTTGAATTCATGGCTATCCTCCTACCTCTGCCTCCCAAGTGCTGGGATTAAAGACGTGTACCACCATGCCTGGCCAGATTTAATATCTTCAGTACATTTAAGCATCTGTTTCTGATTTAAAACCTAGCTATGTTCAAAAGTAACTCCAACTGGTTATGCGTGTGAGGTAAATAGCAATAATTAGCCGCATAAATAGAATTTTTAACATTGTTAAAATTGCCAGTTAAAAATGCAATAATACTATTGTTCTATTAAACAACAATAAAAAGGACACTTTGCCCTAAGCTCTAGATAGAGTATTTTCTATGAATCATTCTATTTATTCTTCAATACTAACAAAAAACCTTAGGAGAGTACGTGCTGATAAAAATTGGGCTGAGAAAGATGAATTTCCTTTCTCAATCACAGAATTACTAAGTGGCCAGTATGAAATTTGACTCCTAAACTTTGATTCCAACCACACAATTTACTACTGCTAACTAACAGCTGACACATTGTGCTTACGATGAATTAGAAGATCTTCTCAGCAGCTCACCCATCTGGGTTATGTCTACCGTCTCATCATGTCTGAAACAACTCTAGAACTCTGAAAAGTTTATCACACGGATTTGCTTATAGAAATACAAATGAATTGGTTTTTGGCTAAAGATGGGTATATTTTGCATCTACTTGTAAGTTTATTTCTGAAGTTCTTGTTCTCCATTTATATATGGTTGTTGGAATTCTTCTTTAAATCTTTGTGTGTGCGTGTGTGTTGGGGTGGGGTGGGGGTGGGGAAGGGCTGCACAGACCCCATGGTTCACACTTGGAGGTCAGAGGACAACTTTGGGTGTCAGACCTCACCTTCCACCTTGTCTGAGGCAGAGTCTCTGGTTGTTTGCCACTGTGTATGCCAAGCTGGCCCACAAGCTTCCTGGAATTCTCCTATTTCTGCCTCCCTGGTGCTGGGATTACAGACCTCCACTAACACATCTGACTTTACATGGGTTCTGGGGATCGACTCTCAGCTCACTTGGCAAGTGCTTTCACCTAGCAAGCCATCTCTCTGGCGTCAGGAGCTGGAATTATTTAAACCGGTTGCAATGTCTTCCTGATTATTTCATTTATTAATGACCTAAATGCAATGTTTGGCATATGTCCACTTTTTATTTGTATGGCAGTCATGGTCATGATTTTAAATGAAAAAGAATTAAGCTCTGGGGCTGAAGAGATGCCTTAGCACTTAAAGCACTTGCCTGTGAAGTCTAAGGACCAGGTTTGATTCCCCAGTATCCACATAAAGCCAGCTGCACAAGATGGCACATGCGTCTAGAGTTCGTTTCCAGTGGCTACAGACACTGGCGCTCTCTCTGTCTCTCTTCTCTCTGTCTCTCTCTCTCTCTCTGCCTCTTTCTTTCTCAAATAAATAAAAATAAAAATTATTTAAAAATATAAAAATTATAAAATTATTTTTAAAATTATAAAAATTATAAATATAAAATTATATATCTCTTTGACAATTCTTCACAGAGAGATGAGAGGGAGAGGAGGTGCAGAGAGGAAGACGGAAACAGCAAATAAGAAGCCAGCTCATCTTCTGCCTTCTGAGGCCTCTTGCTCATCAGCTGACTTCTCCCAGTATCTAACCCCCTTTGCCCTCTGGAGGTCTGTCCAGTGATGGCTCTGTACCCTCTCTGTCTGTCGCAGCCGCCATCAAGCACCACCAGCACTGATTTCTGCTCAGCAGGGTCTTTCTGTGATCTTGCAAAGTGCTCATCTCTCCAAAAGCACCAGGGGTAAGGACAGTAGAGACCGAAGGACAAAACCAAGTCACTTTCTAGAAGCATCCTTTTTCTTTTCTGAAACTGCCTTTCAGATTTCAGCACAATGGAACCCCTGCATGGTGAGCATGGAAGTGTAGATGACCTCAGTATGAGCCTACAGGGGTGCTGTGAGAAAATGAAAAAGGGATTCTTTCAAGTCTTATGATACTTAAATAACCATCTTACCATGATTGTGAAAAATGCTGAGGCAATTTTCTTTCCTGCATTCCAAGATCAGTATAAACCTTTCTGGGGTTTTGTTTTGTTATAAAGAAATAGGTTTTTTTTTTTTTTTTTTGGAGTGAATCAGAGAGATAGAGAGACAGAGAGACAGAGAATGGGTGCACCAGCAGCCTCTCAGCCCCTGTGAACAAACTCCAGATGCGTGAGCCCCCTTGTGGACAAGTGCGGCATTGCACCCTTGCATCACTGCACGTGGCTAAATGTGGGACCTGGAGAATCGAACGGGTGTTCTTAGGCTTAGCAGGCAGGTGCCTTAACTGCTAAGCCCTCTCTACAGCCCATATAACAAAATAGTTTTAAAGAAACATTTTGCTGACCGTGGTGGCCCACACCTTTAATCCCAGCACTCAGAAGGCAGAGGCAGGAGGATCACCATGAGTTCAAGGCCAACCTGAGACTACATAGTGAATTCCAGGTTAGCCTGGGCTAAAGCGTGACCCTACCTCAATAAAACAAACAAACATTTCATAAGCATGTATATAAAATATTGCCAGTAAGTGTTTTAATAGCAAAAATTTAAGAAATGCTCTGTTACTGAAAACTAGGCACCTGTCCAGGTAGCACAGAAAGTTTGAGTAGAGAAATTCTGATAAAAGATAGAGGACTTTTTAACAACACAAAATCTAAACATCCTTCTCTTCTCCAGGCTTGGGATCCTTCCAGTGATTAGGAAGCCAGAGAGAATGGGCTCATTGAGAGGAAAGCTGTGGCAATCAGGTCTCTAAAATGGGAGAAATAGCTGCTGGAGACACCATTCTCAATGTTGGGGCTTTAAATAAGTGTAATCAGAAAGTTTAAATCCTGAGGCCTGGGGAAATGGCTTAGCAGTTAAGGAGTTTGCCTGAGAAGCCAAAGGATCCCAGTTCGATTCCCCAGGACCCATGTAAGCCAGATGCACAAGGGGCACACATGTCTGGAGTTTGTTTGCAGTGGCTGGAGGCCCTGGCGTGCCCATTCTCTTTCTCTCTATCTACCTCTTCGTCTCTCTCTCAAATAAATAGATAAATAAACTTTAAATCCTAAAATTAAAAAAAAAAATGCCATTCTGATGGGAATCAGCTTGGGAAACCAAAGAGAATATACAGAAGGAACTGAGTGTCACATGCTAGTGCTGGGGATTGAATGTGAATGAACCCCGTTGGCTCATGTGTTTGAACATGGGATCTCCAGATAGTAGTGCTATTTGGGGAGGTTATGGAACCTTTAGAAGGTGGACCCATGATGGAGGAAGTGGGTCACTGGGGCTCCATTTTCTCTCTCTCTCTCTCTTCCTGACTGGATATAATTCAACCAGTTGGCTTCCAGCTCCTGCCACCATGCCTTCTGGGCCACAATGGACTCGACCACCTGGAACTGTAAGCCAAAATAAAGCCTTCACTCCATAATCTGCTGCTTCTTAGGTATTTCATCATGGCAATGAGAAAGTAACCAAGAAAGCTGGTGATCAGTAAGAACCTAGATTTTGTCCTTTATTGTGACCATGTTCCTTTCCTGCCCCCCCTTATCACTCTCTCTCTTTTCTTCCTTTCTTCCCCCCTTTCTCCCTCAGTTTGCTGCCAGGAATTCAGCCTTCTTCTTCTTCTTGGAAATACATTTTAGTTCTCTTATCCAGCCTCTGTCTCCTGACTAAGTCCCCAACTCAACTGAGCAATTCTACTTGGGTATCTTACAAAGAAAAGTATTAATATTCTCACCTTATCTCCCATCCTATGCCCCCAAGATAAGCTTGTCACTTTTATTATTTGTTTTAAAAAAATAGCACTAATATATTTTAAAATGACACTAATGTAAACTGGAAATAAGAGTCCTTTTCAAATACTTACTGATAGCATACTTAACCCATTAATAAAACCTCAAGTCTCCTTCTGCTATGAGTGGATGTTGATTTTAATATACCTGCTATGGTAGCTTATTTTCAAAAAATTTAACATACAAATTAATGAATTTTGGTATGGTATTTTCATATATGTGTACTTTACCCTTCCCCCATACACACATACCCTTCCTCCAGGCCCCCTCCCCTTTTCCCTATTTTCCTTCCTTCTCCTAGAGAATTACTTATTTCACTGCCCTCAGCCCAACCCCATTCATGGAGATCTCTGTTTTCATTTTCATGATCTCCTTTCTAGTTTCATGAGTTACACAATACATATAAGAATATGCCCCCTCCACATATAACATATATGTAATTTTAAATCTATATTATACGTATGAAAGAATTTATGTTGTATTTATATTTTTGTATCAGTTACTTTTTCATTGATGAACAAAATACTAAAAAGCCACACAAAATAATATTGGCCACATTCCCCCGCTCCTTTTATTTTATATTATTTTATGTATTTTTGCTTTTTAGTTTGAGACAGTGTCTCACTAAAGTTGTCCAGGCAAGCCTTGAACTTATTCTGTAGCTCAGGCAGTTCCTTAGTTTGTGATTCCCCTGCCTCTACCTCCTGAGTAGCTGGGAACACAGGCCTGTGCCACATGCTCCGCCATCTTGCTCGTCTTAGAGCAGCCCTCTGAGCTGCTGACTGAAATGTAAAATTACCCTCCTCTGCCACCACTCAAGACAAAGTAAAAGAAGAGTCATCCTGAGGCATAGGCTGAGCCCAAGACCATTTGGGCTCAAACTATAGAACCAAGCAGCATGTGGTCTTTGGTGGAAGACAGAAAAGGCAAACTCTGCTCTGGCTGTAAACTGCCTTCCCACCACGGGTGGGCATCAGACAGAGAAGCGTGGCCCGGGTTTGCTGGAAGGAAGACAATACAGAGAAGGATAGATGCCCCACAAGACGTTTAGACAACTAAACACAAGGTCAAAGAGTCACTGTACTGTCTGCAACAAAGCTCGGGTGTCACACACTGTGGCTCACCATCATGGGGCAGGCATTTCTGAGAGGCAGTTGGATAAAGCATGAGCTCTTAGAGCTTAATCCCAGCTGAGAAGGCTGGCACTGAGGCACACAGGGTGAACGGGGTACAGCTCAGTCGAGGCCACCAAATGGCCAGCACCTGGAAGCAGAGCATTGTTTTAAATAAACCTATCCAGGCCCAGACTGTCTTAAGAAAAAGAGGCAATTTGGAGTGAAAGATATAGGTAGGAATCACAACCAAACTATAAAAGAGAACCCAACATGACTGTAAAAATAAGCACTCCACTCATTCTTCCTTTTACACGGGGTCCCAGGATGATGCACCAGGCCTTGATGGTCTCTGTCCAACAGCTTCTTCACACTTCCCTGTGGGATTTTTGTTCCCAACATTGTGGGAATGGCTGGGCACAAATGCTCATACCTGAAGGGATATTAAAAGTCAAAGATGAGGGCTGGAGAGATGGCTTAGCGGTTAAACGCTTGCCTGTGGAGCCTAAGGACCCCGGTTCAAGGCTTGATTCTCCAGGACCCACGTAAGCCAGATGCACAAGGGGGTGCGTGCATCTGGAGTTCGTTTGCGGTGGCTGGAGGCCCTGGCGCACCCATTCTCTTTCTCTCTCTACCTGCCTATTTCTGTATCTCTCTCTCTCTCAAATAAATAAATAAATAAATAATAAATAAAATATTTTTTAAAAAAAAGTCAAAGATGATTCCTCACAGAGGAAGCTCAACTCTTGGTCCAAGTCACCGAGTCATTGCAACCTGCATCCTCTCCTCTCCCTCATCACTACCCCTGTCCTGTTAACACCACCACCCTAATTCCAAGGATGATCACATGGCCAGCCAGTCATTCTAGAGCAGAACAACTTTGTCTTGCTAATTCATCTGTCTTAACACTCCTCCCCTCAGACACCTCTCTGCATGCTCTGGGCAGCCCAGGAGTCTCTATATAATAATTGGATTGGCTTGAAAGCAGCATTGGAGCAATTCTGGAACTTTGGTTGGTTGGCATCAGTATAACTCAGGTGGATAGATATTATTATAGTCCACATTCCTACTCTGCCCTCCATCCACACACACACACACACACACACACACACACACACACAGAGAGAGAGAGAGAGAGAGAGAGAGAGAGAGAGAGAGAGAGAGATTATGCTTCAGAAACCCTAGGATAGGGAGTCTGGATTTTGTTGTTGTTGTTTTCTTTTCTTTTCTTGTTTTATTTTTCAAGGTAGAGTCTCACTCACTCTAGTGTGTATATGTATGTGTGGTGTGTGTGCATGTGTGTATGTGTGTTTGCATGTGAATACCTGTGTGTGTATGTGTGTGTACATGAAGGCCAGAGGTTGGCTTCCATTGTCTTTTTTTTTTTTATAAATATATATATTTTATTTATATTATTCTGATTTTACATTCATAGTATCGGTTCCATTGTCCTCCTCCCCGTCCTCCCACTTTCAAAGGGACCCTCATCAATGGGGAATGTGGGTTATGCATTGTGAGTTTACAAGAGAGCCAATGCATATAAAATTTCCTCCAAAACATATATGGTGATCCCTTCTATATAGTACTAACTTCTCTCTCCGTTGGAGAATTTGCTTATCTTTTTTCAGGTGGACAACGAACCTGAAGGGAGGATCAGCTAACCACACCTCACCAGCTGAAACCATAGAACAACGCAGGGGAAGGGCAAGAATACAGCGTTCAAGACGATCACAACAACAGAAAAAGGCTGAAGGAGATAAACACAGAGAACATCCAACTCCAACTAAGCCAGATATCCAGAGACACAGAGGCTCCCAAAACCTCATCACTGAAGCAGAACTAAAATGACCCCAAAGTGGCTCAGGGAAACTCGTGGAAGAGGGGCGGAAAGATTGTTAGAGTCACAAGTTGGGGCATTATGCACAGAGACTGGGGCCTATCCACCAGAACCATTGTCTTTCTTAATCGCTTTCTTTATTGAGGCAGAGTCACCTGAGCCCAGGGCTTGTTGGTTCTGCTGGTCTAGATAGGCAGCTTGCCCCTGAACCTCACCCCCAGGATCCCATGTCTCTATCTCCTGCGTTCTGGAATAATAAGCAGCTGCGACACCCACCTTACCTGGTATTTAGTGGATGATGGGGATCTGAACTCTTGTCCTCATGCTTGTGCTACAAGTGCTTACCCACTGCATCATCTCCCCAGCCCTGGAATCTGCATTTTAACACAGTGATTCTGATAGATGGGTCTATGGTCTATACCTTGGGAAACATTATGTTAGAGAAATTCCATTTACTTTCAGAATCCCAAAATGGAGCAAGTGTGATCTGGGAGCACCTCCCCCCATCCCTTTCTAAAAACCCTATTCTGGGAAGATTAAAAGAGGGAAAGGCTTTGGTACTTAAAAGAACTCAAAAGCCAAAAGTAAAATAATATATATATATATATATATATATATATATATATATATATATATAATATACATGTATAAAATGTCAAAATGGAAAAATAAACAAAATTAAAAAAATAAATAAATAAAACCAAAACTCCTACCAGGATAGGAAATAGCCCAGATTCTGAAAAGCAATGGGCCACACAGCAGTGGAGGAATATCCCATATTGAAGAAGAGAAACAAGACAGGGTGCATTTAAATCAAATGCAGAATGCTGGAGGAGATTTCTCAGTGGTTAAAGGTGCTTGCCTGCAAAGCCTGATAGGCCAGGTTCAGTTTCCCAGGAACCACTTAAAGCCAAATGCATAAAATTGTGCATGCATCTGAAATCCATTGAGTGGTAAGAGGCTTGGCGTTCCCATACTCTCATTTCTCTCTTTATCTTTCTCTCTCTCTCCCACGTGCAAATAAATAAATAAAATATTTAAATCAAATGTGGGCAAAACGACCTCTATACCATTATATAAATCCTCTAGTAACAGACAGTATGAATCACTCACTGATGTGTTGAGTGTCTACTGTGTGTTATGCACCTTGGGCATGTTACTTTATCCTTGACCCGCCCCCCACTTCAGATTTCCACTGTGAGGACTGTGAAGACGTGTGAAGATAAAAGACTGCAGATTTCTCCAAGTCTTCACAAAAAAAAAAAAAAAAAAAAAAAAAAAAACCCAAGCCTGGCACTTGCAGTTACATAAGGCACCAGTGACAGTAAATTACATCAAAGGATGCAAAGTAAGTCTGTGGATTGTTTAAAAATAGCATTCCGTCTTCAAAACAGCAAGGCTTAGAAAAACCTGTCTGCCTGCTAAAAACCTCTCACCCTTCCCTTTGCTTGGACATATTGAAGGTGTTTGCTTGTAGAAGAAGCAATTAGTTGGAGGGATAAGAACAGAAACACTTTTTGGCTATTTTTAAATGTTTGAAATAGGGTCCAGACTGGTCGGGAACTCAAGATCTTCTTGTCCCACTCTGTCCTGGCAGAAACGTCTTCCTATGTGTGATGATTCCCTTCTCATGTGTGACTAAATGGCCGTGTGTAGAACAGATGATCAAGAAGATTCCATTACAACTTCCCCTTGCGAGGGAAATTTTTGAAACATTAAAAATACAGCCGAGAAGGTGGTTTATATCCCATCAATTATGACGAGTCAGCTTCTATGATGTAGGTGAAAGTTGCATTGAAACTGTACACCTGCTTGCAAGTAGAATTTTAACAAGCAACTTGGCTTGTACGTAGTATATGATGACTTATAAAATAAATTAATCTTTTTTCTTTCATAAAGAACACAAGACCACAATCAGTGCCAAGTCTGTTCCCCAGAACTGCTTGGCAGTGTTCCCAGATATTCCAACAGCTTTACAGCAGAAGCTCTTGAACCTATTTCCTAGGTGGAGTTTTCCTTTTTTTTTTTCCTCCCAGCCTTTCAGATTGCAATACATGTATGTCCCACCTCTCCTGGTATCATGCTAGGATCATTGGACGATAGCACTTTCAACTCTCTCTTGAAGTCTCGTGTTCCTAAACCTGAGGTCATTTGACAACTGTGTTATTCTCTTCAAGGGTGTTTGGCTTATTATTCATTTGACAAGCTCTCATGAATTCAGGTCCAACTTAGAAGAAGATGTCCCCCTAACTGTCATGTTCTCAGCATGTTAATATATCTATCCAACAAAATAAAGGTTTCAAGGCAAGTCAAATATAGGAAATACTGCAAACCTTCTACAGTCTCCACCTAGAGATAGATGCATGTTAGCTGAGAAGAAAGCTTACAAAAACCAAACAGGAAAGATGCTCATTTCACAACTGCTTTAACTAAAAATTTCACTTTCTTTCTCTATGTGTACAAACATGTGTGCATTTTTCTTCTTTTTTCCATAAGGATCATGAAACGTAATCATATCACAGTAATAATAATGACTTATAGTTATTTATATTACTTTAGTGTTTATCTGAAAATCTATCATGCTCAACTAATAGAGTTTAATATTAATATCTTTACTCTTCTGGACTTAGGGGATGGAGAGATAACTTAGCAGCTAAAGCACTTGCCTGCAAAGCCTAAGGACCCAGGTTTGATTCCCCAGAACCCACTTAAGCCAGATGCACATTGTGGCACATGCAGCTGGTGTTTGTTTGCAGTGGCTGGAGGCCCTGGTGCTCCCATTCTCTCTCTCTCTCTCATAAATATAGAAAAACAAAAAACAAGTTTTCTTTTTTTTTTTTTTTTAAAAAAAGAACCTTAAAGTAATGGCATACTGGTCACCATCTACTCTAATTTATACTTTAAACTCTTGATATTTAGCCTCAAAAATTAGTTATTCAATTTATCATTACACACAGCCAACATTCCTGCTTTCCAGTTTCTCGGGTGACAAGTTCTGTTCCTTACCTGACAGAGAAGTACCCTCAACTATACGTTCCTTTGTATAATGTATTGGGAGTAAATCTACCTGGGATTGTGTCTGAAAATGTCTATTGTTTAAAGTTTGTATTGCTAAATATGAATTTAGTTTGAAATGTGTTTTCTTTCAGTTCTTTGAAAGTTTATTTTCTATTCTTCCAACTTCCTTCGTGGTTGCTGGAGTGTCAGCCATATCATTATATGTGGCTCTTGGGTTTGGAATTTTTGTTTCTTTGTTACTTGTTTTTTCTGTTTCACTCCTTGTATTAACTTCTTCATGTCTCGATTGTTCTGAATTTGATACTCTGTTGTCTATTTTCACTTCTTTATTTGATGCTTAGCACTTTTGGGAAATGTCCTTAATCTGCAATTTGTTATTCTTAATATTTATTAGTCTTTTTTAGAAAACAGTCATTATGTCTTATAAAGTGGTATTTCCTTCATTCTTATTATTTCTTCTTAGAACTAAGATTATGTATATGTTGAATCTACTTATCCTGACCTCCCTAGTAGATAAACATCGAATTCACAGTAGCTTAAAAAAACAGAACTAAATCTCACCAAGGAAGTGAAAGACCTCTATAATGCAAACTGTAAGACATTGAAGAAAGAAACTGAAGAAGACACGAGAATATGGGACAGTCTATGCTCATGATCCGATAGAATTGACACAGTGAAAGTGGCTCTCTACAGATTGCAAAAGCAGCCTACAGATTGAACACAACCCTTATCAAAATTCCAGTGACATTCTTCACAGAACTAGAAATTTCATACAGTCTTACAAAAGTAAGACTAAGCAAAAAGAAGAACAAGACTGAAGGAATCATAATATCTGACCTCAAATTGTACTATAGAGCCATAGTGACAAAGACAGCATGGTACTGACACAAAACAAACATGTAGACTGATGGAATAGAGGACTGCCAAATAAACCCATACACCTACAGCCAACCAATTTTTGAGTAAAAAGTAAAAAGATACATTGGACAAAACACAGCTTCTTTGACAGTGGTGCAGGAAAAGGCTAGATAGCCACATGCAGAAAAATAAAATTAGACCCATAGCTCTCACCCTGCTCAAAAACAATGGAAAATGAATCAAAGACTTTACTCTGAAACCTGAAACAATGAAATGACTAGGCAGGAAAACAAAGGAAAAGCATTTCAAGATATGGGCATAGGCAAGAACCCCAAGAACTCACAAACTGGAATACATGTAAATAAAATGGATTTTACAACAAGAGAAACTAATAGCAGACTGAAGAGGCAGGCTAGAATAGGAGAAGAACCTTTGCCAGCTGTATCTTAAACAGATGGTCACTCTCTAGACTACATAAAGAATTTCAAAAGTTAAATATCACAAAACAAATCTTCCAACCAATAAATGAGCCAATGAACAAACAATCCTCAAAAGAAGAAGTAAAAATAGCAAATAAATATTTGAAAAAGTGATCTACATCTTTAGCCGATCAGAGAAATGCAGATTAGTAACACTTTAAGTGGTTGCAAAGGTGGCTCAGTGGGTAAGAGTGCTTGCTACACAAGCACAAAGTCCTAAGTTCATTCCCCACCACCCACATAAAAAATATATCAGGGGGCTGGAGAGACGGCTTAGTGGTTAAAGGCGCCTGCCTCCTAAGCCTAAGAACCCGGTTCCAATCTCCAGGTCCCACGTTTAGCCAGATGCAAAGTGACGCAAGGGTGCAATGCCACACTTGCCCACAAGGGGGCGCATGCATCTGGATTTCATTCACAGCAGCTGAGAGACTGCTGGCATGCCCATCTCTATCTGTCTCCCTCTCCCTCTCTGTCTGTCTCTCTCTGTGTCTCTCTTCAAAAATAAATAAAAATTAAATATATATATCAGGGCATGGGCATACCTGCTGATAACCTCAGGGCTGAGGGTGTGGGAATAGAGGATTACTGAAGCTCATTGATCAGCCAGTCTAACTTAAAAATAACAAGTTCTAGGGCTGGAGAGATGGCTTAGCAGTTAAGGTGCCTGCCTGTGAGGCCCAAGAACCCCGGTTTGATTAGACAGACACAAAAGTGACACAAGCGCACAATGTCACACATGCACCACCAGGGGGCGCATGTGTCTGGAGTTTCTTCACAGTGGCTGAGAGGCCACTGGCATGCCTATTCTCTCTCTCTGTCTCTGTCCCTGTCTCTCTCTCTTTGTCTCTCTCAAATTAAAAAAATGACAAGTTCTAAATTCAGTGAGACCCTGTCTCAAGGAAATAAGGTTCTCAAGGAAATAAGGTCAAAGAGTGACAGAAGAGAATGTCCTCCTCTGGCTTCTGCTTGTGTGGTGAGTATGTTTCTGCATTTATATGCACACACACACACACACACACACACACACACACACACACACACACACAGACATCACATGCTATACACACCAAAAGAAAAAGAAAACTACTTTAAGATTCTAGCCCACCCCATCCAGAATATTTATCATCAAGAAACTAATTGATAACCAATGTTGGCAAGTGTGTTGGGAAAAAGGAATCCTTATTCAATCATGGTGGGATTGTAGGCTTATTTGGAAATACATAGGAAGAATCTCAAGTACCCAAGAATAGAATTACTGTATGACACATATGTATCACTCCTGGGTACATTCCCAAAGACTCTGAGTCCTGTTGCAAAGATACTTGCACATCTATGTTTACTGCTGTAGTATCCACCATAGCTAGGAAATGGAATCAATCTAGATGTTCATCAATCGGAATGGATAATGAAAATATGGTGCATATATACAATGGAATTTTATTCAGCTGTAAAGAAAAGGGAGATCATGACTCTTGTAGTAAAATGAATGGTATTGAAAATTATTATTTTAATTTTATTTATTTATTTATTTATTTATTTTTGGAGCGAGACACAGAGAGAGAGGGAGAAGGAGGCAGATAGAGAATGGGCGCGTCAGCAGTCTCTCAGCTGCTGTGAACAAAATCCAGATTGCGTGGGCCCCTTGTGGGCAAGTGAAGCATTGCGCCCTTGTGTCACTTTGCATCTGGCTAAACGTGGGACCTGGAGATTGGAACTGGGTTCTCAGGCTTAGCAGGCAGGCACCTTAACGACTAAGCCATCTCTCCAGCCTGAAAATTATTATTTTAAACAAAGTTTCTCAGACATAGAAGACAAATGCTACATGTTTCTCACATCTGTAGGTCCTAGATTTTAATTTTTATGCGCGCGCACACACACACACACACACACACGCACACACACATATTCAGAAAGGAGATCATGAAAATGAAAAAAGAGGTCTTAAGGGAAAGTTGGGTTATAAGAGAGGAGGAGACCAGTGGGAAGGAGGGAGTTGGGTGAAGCAAGTAGAAGAAAGAGAATCAACAAGAATAAAGTATGCATGAGGATCCCATGGTGAAACCTTTTATACTAATCTTAAAAGAAAACTAATAAAGAGAGTTTAAATAAAAACCCCACATTTCTGAATTGAGTTATGATTCCCTAAAAGGTAGCATAAATTCATAGCACTCTCTCATCTATTAATCATCTGTTCATCTGTCTACTCAAAAGGCTCAGAAGCCATAAGCATGCAATATCACTGAGCAAATCTGCTCTCAGCTTGCAGTTTTGAAATGCTACTTCCTATTTCAAGAAGCCAGTATTTCTTGAGGAAATGACTGTTCCTAGATAAGAGGTCAGAAATGACCAAGATGAATCTGGAGCAGCTTAACATTCCACATATCAAAGAAACTACTGCAGATCATGAGGGTTGTGCCTAGAAGACGTGGTAGCCACTTTTCAGGTCTGTTCTGTTCTGTTTGTTTCCACTTCCAGCTATCAAAGAGAATAATTCGAGTTTCAACACAGGTTAGTATTGTTAATGATCTAGAATAGAATGATAAATACCAAGCCATCATCTTGAAAATAAGCTAAATAAGGAAAGACTCATCAACCACTTACCCTGCTTTCACATAAGAACTATGTCACTAGAAAACAAAACGGTTTAGGAGGTGAATATTTTAATAAAATTTTCTCAGTTGTTGTGGTTCTAATGAAAAATGTCCCCCCTAGGCTCATGTGTTTTAACACTCAGTCTTCACAGATAGTGGTGCTGTTAAGAAAGGTTGTGGAACCTTAGAAGGTGGAGCCTTGCTGGAAGAAGGGCACCAAAGGTCAGCCTTAAAGTTTTGTATTCTGGCCCCGTTTCCTGTTCTCACTCTCCTTCATGACAGGACTGTAATGTGACCAGCATCTCCCCATTCCTGCCTCCATCCCCTTGAAATGTTAACTCAGATAAATTCATTCCTTCCTTAATTTGACTGTGGTCAGGTATGTGTTTACAGCAACAAGAATGTAACTCTTTCACAAGCCAGTAAAGTAATGAATTAGAATACCATCATTTTGATAACCATAAATAGGCCCTGAGCAGGCATTATATGCCCATTGATGAAAATAGCATGCCATCATTTTAATATAAACCTTGAATTTGGCCAGGCTCCTGGGCCTAGCTTTCAAGCTGCATGAAATAGGTCATGATGAACTTCACTATGGGAAGACAATCAGCAAAGTCTCTACTAATAAGTTCTAAAGAGGAAACATCTCGTCTGTGTGTGTTTGTTTTGTCTATTTCAGTCATGACGTTCTGAGATGCTTCTATGTTTTGTGTGTGTGTGTGTGTGTGTGTGTGTGTGTGTGTGTGTGTAGTTGATTCCTGCTTATCACTGAGTAGTATTCCATTGTAAAAATATATTATTGTTCATATATTCATTTTTAATGGAAGCCAAATTATTTCCAGGTTTTGATTTAACTGAGTTCAATTATATATTTTAGTATTTCAAAGCTATAATTAGCGAAGAGTGAAATAATGAAGAAGTTGTACCACGTGGAAACCAATACTAAAATGGCTGAAGAATATGTGTTGACATAAATGTGGAAAGACAGGAAGTGTTATATATTCAATAAGTACATTGTTGTTTTTTTATACATGTACTTATTGATGTAAACTGAATTATTTGTAAGTTTTTTTTTATCATGCCTAAAATTAGCATGGAAAATTTTGCACAAACTTTTGTATGCAATATGTTTTTGATTCTCTTAGGTAATTAAATAGAAATAGCTTTACTGGTTTCTATACTCTATGTACTTAATTTTCCAAAGAACTATCAAATTGTTTCCCAAAGTAGTTGTATCATTTGACTTTCCCACCAGCAGTCTAACAATCCCTGTTATTTCACATTTCTGCCAGTTGGTATTTTTAGCCATTGTTGTTTTGATTTGAATTTCCCTAGCTATTACTGATTCATTGATGACAAGTTTTTCCATGTACTTGTTGAATATTCTTAGATGTTTTATGTGTGTGAAATTCCTTTTCAAATAATTCCTCATCTTAAAATTATTTTCTACCAGGCATGGTGGCACATGCCTTTAATCCTAGCATCTGGAAGGCAGAGATAGGAGGATCACCGTGAGTATGAGGCCACCCTAAGACTACATAGTGAATTCCAGACCAGCCTGGACTAGAGCAAGACCCTACCTCAAAAAACCAAAAAAAAAAAAAAAAAAAAAAAAACCCAAAAAATGGCTTTCTTCCACTGAATTAATGGAATTTAAAAAAATAAAGAAATATGTTTTGTCAGATATATGTAATGTTAGTATTTCTTCTTGTTTATGTCTTGACTTTACATTTTCCTAGTGATGTCTTTGAGAGTAAATATGTTTGACTTTCATAAAGTCTGCTTTTTTTCTCTTTTATGGCTTAAGCCTAATGTTTGAATAATGAAATCTTTGACTATCTGAAGCTACAAGGATCTCCTGTACTCCAGTCTAAAAACATTTCTTTTTTAAAAAATACTTGGGGTTCTTTGGAATGTATCTTCTTTTCTGAACAGTATGACTGGAGTTTTATTATTTATTATCTTAAAGCATTGTTCAGAGAGTCTTTCCCTAGACATAAGTCTTGGAGTATTCTCTTCATACTTTGTCCTGTAGTTGTCTCACAGTTTCCAGTTTTCTATAGGCATTCTGAATAGCTTTGGTCACTGATTTTCTTGAATGTTCTACTTGAGGTCAGTGTTTGAAATTTACCAAGTTTTTTTTAATAGCCCAACAAATTGCTATTTTAATGATTGCTCCAAGTGCACTCTATTGTCTGTGTATTCTATTAGGGAAAATGTCCAGTAGGTATTATAATGCCAATTATAAGTGACAATTAGGCCAAGTCGATTTGCAAGTGTACTTAGGACTTTTCCAGCCTCATTAATACTCTTCCAATTACTGACAGGCAAATGTGGAACTCTTCAATTTGTCTGTTTTTCTTTGAGCATCTTTGATTTGAAAGTTTGGGGGGCTTGTTTTTGGAGGCATATGCACATAGGATTGTTAAATCTTCCTGAGAAATTCACTCCTTGATTATTAGAAAATGTTCTCTTTTATCTTTAGTAACTTTAACCTCCTTGGATTGGTTTTTCACATGACATAACTTTTTTGCAGTATTTTACTTTTTGTTAATTACAGCTTTGTAGTATCAACACATGTAATCAATTCATTTAAAGGATAAGACTGGAGAGATGGCTTAGCGGTTAAGGTGCCTTTCTGCCAAGCCTAAGAATGCCATTTCAATTCTCCAGGTCCCACGTTTAGCCAGATGCAAAAAGTGATGCAAAGGCACAATGCCGCACTTGCCCATAAGGAGGCGCACACATCTAGAGTTTGTTGACAGTGACTGAGAGGCCACTGGAGTGCCCATTCTCTCTCTCTCTCTCTCTCTCTCTCTCTCTCTCTCTTCCTCTCTCTCTCTCTCTGTTTCTCTCTATTTCCCTCTCTTGCTCAAAAAATAAAATAAAGTCTAAATTCAGTCAATTTTAGTTTACTCACACTTGTGTAACCAACAAAACTAATTTGAGATCATTTTTGTCACCTCTGGAAGAAACCTCATATCATTCCATAGTCACACCCCTTTCCCCCCACCCACAGCCCTAGGGAAACAAACTGGTTCCTCTCTTTCTCTGATTTTCTTATTCTGGACATTTTATAAAAATGAAACAAACTATATAACCATTTGAGTTTGAATCCTTCAGGATGTTTTTGTGCATGAACCTGTGCAAATGCATGTTCATGTGGGAAAGTACACATTCACATATGTATATATGCATGTGCATGTGAAAACCAGAAGATAACATTGTGTGCCATTCCTCAGGCAATGACCACCTTTTTTGGGGTACAGTCACTCACTAGCCTGGATGTCACTAAATGCGCTCCTTTTGTCAGCATGTGTTTTTCAAGGTTTATTCGTGATCTTGCATACATCAGTAGGCTAGATTAGATGTTTTATTTATAAGTTCATTGGGTTGAATATTTGCATTGAATCTGTCTCCCTTCAGTTAGGATTACAAGAATACACCACCATGCACTTTTTATTTATTTATTTTTTAAAATTGTTTTTGAAGAAAAGTCATTCTGCTGGAGTGACAGAGAGGTTTTGACAGAGAGGAGAGACAGACCTGGAATTTGGTGCTGTCCTCAAGGGCCTCTATCATTGCAATCAAATGCCAGATGCTTGTGCCACCAAGTGGGCATATGTGACCTTGCACTTGCCTCACCTTTGTGCATCTGTCTTATGTGGGATCTGGAGAGTAGAACATGGGTTTTTAGACCTTGCAGGCAAGTGCCTTAACAACTAGGCCATCTCTCCAGCCCACCATGCGCTCCTTTTGTCAGCATGTGTTTTTCAAGGTTTATTCGTGATCTTGCATACATCAGTATTTTCTTCTTTTGTATTGCTTGCCAATACCACATTATGTTGATTTATCATGTTTTATTTATATGTTCATTGGTTGTTGAATATTTGCATTGAATCTGCTTCTGACTTACAAATTATGTTATGAACGATCATGTTGAAGCTTTTTATGTCTGCTTTCATATCTATTGGATATATATTAAGGAGAATATATCCTTATTAGTCATATAATTACTCCAGTACTATTCTTAATTTGAAGAACTGCTAGTCATTCTGCTGGATGTGACATATCGCATCATGGTTTTGATCCATATTTCTTTTCTTTTTTCTTTTTTTTTTTTGGAGGGAGGGAGGTTTTGAGGTAAGGTCTCACTCTGGCCCAGGCTAACCTGGAATTAACTACGTATTCTCAGGCTGTCCTCAAAGTCACAGTGATCCTCCTACCTCTGCCTCCCAAGTGCTGGGATTAAAGGTGTATGCCACCACACACAGCTTTGTATTTCTTTTTTTTAAAAAAATATTTCTTTATTTGTTCATTCATTTGAGAGAGAGTGAGAAAGAAAGAGGAAAACAGAGAGAGAGAGAGAGAGAGAGAGAGAGAATGGGAACACCAGGACCTCCAGCCACTGCAGGTGAACTCCAAACGCATGCACTGTCTTGTGCATCTGGCATAATGTGGGTACTGGGGAATCAAACCTGGGTCCTTAAACTTCACTGATTTGTACTTCTTCAATGACTAATGATGTAGAGCATGTTTTCACATCCTTATTGGATATATATTGCCTGTTGCTCATTTTTAAATATGGTTATTTGACTGTTTTTAAAGATTTTATTTTCATTTTTATTTACTTATTAGAAACAGAGAGAAGGAGAGATAGAGAGAGAGAGTATGGGCACACCAGGGCTCTAGCCATTGCAAATGAACTCCAGATGCATGTGCCACCATGTGCATCTGGCTTACGGGGGACCTGGAGAATCAAACCTGGGTCCTTAGGCTTCACAGGCATACTCCTTAACTGCTAAGCCATCTCTCCAGCCTTGGTTATTTGACTTTTCAATATTAAACTATGAGTTCTTTTTATACTCTAGATACAAGTACTATTAGTTATATGATTTGCAAGTATTATATAATGCTATAATTTACTTTCTCTTATTGTTATTTGAAAAAAGTTTAATTTTGGTTATGTTAAATTTATGTGTTTTTTACTTTTGTTATAACTTCCTATCATATGCTTTTTAACATATTTGTGTCTGCATATGTAAAATGGTTTTCTCCTAGGTAGCACATTGTTGGGCCGTGCTTCTGTGGAAAGAGACGCAACACCCCTCAAAACTGTCACCCTGAAGGTACAGAAGCAGAATTATTTATTCATCAACCCCCGCCTCTCATGGAGAGGCCTGCTTTAGAAGCCTTGGCTCCCAGGCATTGTTGGCTTGCCCTTCCCTTAGCATGCAAGGGAGCATAGCTAGATTTAGACCCAGTTAGACAATTCCCTGGAGCAGGAAGCCTGGAGGGGTGTGTGTGTGTGTGTGTGTGTGTGTGTGTGTGTGTGTGTGTGTGTGCCACTAGCAGGTGACCTCTAGGGTAAGTGGAGGGGATATGGGTGGGGTATTCACAGAATCCTTCTTTCCTTGGAAACAGGAACTCACTGAAGTCATTGTGTTTACTCTAATCAAGCCGACTGACGTTAATGTCAAAACAGGAGAATAATAATAATATAAGTCAGATACAACACAGGCTCGAGCAGTTGTGGAATGGGCAAAGGTTACAAAACAGCCTATGAGCAAACCAAACTTTTGGCTTTTTCAGCAAATTCCATCTTGTATCTATCTATAGTTGGTCTCCACAGCAGTTAGACTGAGAGCTATTGTATTCATATTAGAAGTGTATGTGTCATGTGATACGTTTTTAAAAATTTTTTGTTTACTTTTATTTATTTATTTGAGAGTGACAGACAGAGAGAGAGAGGCAGAGAGAGAGAGGGGGAGAATGGACGCAGTAGGGCCTCCAGCCACTGCAAACGAACTCCAGATGCATGCGCCCCCTTGCGCATCTGGCTTATGTAGGTTCTGGGGAATCGAGCCTCGAATTGGGGTCCTTAGGCTTCACAGGCAAGCACTTAACCACTAAGCCATCTCTCCAGCCCATGTGATGTGTTGTTCAAAGATGATAGTTCCTGCCAGAGAACAGTCATGATTATTGTGATTCCATTTCTTCAGGTTTTTCAGAGAGAGAGATGCAGGGGACAAAGGTTGTTAGACATGCCATAGAAAGTTACATGACCTCAATCATTAAATCAATGTCTGAAAGGATCCTGTCCAAATCAAACAAATATGACCATCCTTTTATCATTAATTTTAACCCATGATAATGCTTCCAGAAATGGTTCTTAGGATAAGTTAACATGAAGATGGGGGCATAGACCCCATGGAGAATAATCACATGGATATTTTTCCTGTTATCACATTTGAAGGTTAAAGGTCTTTGAGAGGAGGAAAGCCTTTATTTCTGCAGGAGAAATGTCTTAATAACAAGTGATCCTGTCATACGAAACAGACTGATTTAATTTCATGTGGTATTTTTTTTTTTTTTCCTTTTTGGTTTTTCGAGGTAGGGTCTCACTCTTGCTCAGGCTGACCTGGAATTCACTCTGTAGTCTCAGGGTGGCCTCAAACTCATGGCGATCCTCCTACCTCTGCCTCCCGAGTGCTGGGATTAAAGGCGTGCACCACCACACCCACCTTTGGTTATTTTTTTTTAACCACATTACCCATTGTTTGAGATGTTGGGATCTTATAATGAACAAAATGACCAAAGTCCATGCTTTTATGTGCCTTGGAGTTAACAGGGAGATACCAGTAATAAACCACATAAGAAACTTATGGTAGTCAAGCGGTGGTCATCATTGCTAAAACAAGATTTAAAAGAACAGATCAGGAATGTGGAAATGATTGGTTGTTATGGCTTCTCTCATCAGGTGACTTTAGAGCACAGTCTAAAGAGATGTTGTCCATCATTCATCCACCTGGAAAAGAACTTTCCTGATGGAGAGGTAGCAATGTGCAGACTCTGAGGTAAATGATGATTGACAAGTTCAAAACTGACAGAGTCAAAAAGCAAATAAGTAAGAGCAGGTGGTGATGATGGTGGTGGTGGTGTGTGTGTTTTGTGTGTGTGTGTGTAAGAGAGAGAAAAAGAGAGGAAAGAGAGAGAATGGAGTCATAGGGGCAACATTAGAGTGTACCAAGCTTATAAATGCTTGAGACAACTTTGTTAGTGACACTATGGCATTTGAAGCCATTGGAGGACTTTGAAATTTATTGCAAAAGATCACTCTACATGCAGTAGTGTCGCTCCACAATGTTGGAGGAATAAAGCAATTGGAATGTTGTCTCAACAACCTAGACAAGATCATGAAAACTTGGACCAGATCAGAGATATAGCTGTGAAAATTGAAGGCACTGAATTGGGATATACGTTTCTAGTAGAGCCATAGCATTTCTTCCTAAGACTGCAGGACAGAGGGGGAGTTGAGGATGAATCCAGGACTCTTGATATAGTAGCTGGAAGGATGAAGGTACTATTTACTGACATGGTAAGACTGTGAGAGAGGCATATTTGGTGGGAGAAATCACATCTTTGGTTTTGGTCATAGTAAGTTCAAGAATGAGTGTTTTAGATTGAGCTGTGTCTGTGAGCTTGTGCTCTCCCAAAATTTACATGTTGAAAGCTAATCACCCACACAATGTTATTGTGAGGTGAAGCCTGTGCAGGCAGGGAGTTGGTCTTTCTTCAATTGTTCTAACAAACCAAGCTCCCAGCAATGAGCACCACTCAACTCGCATCTAGATAACAGCAGTGCATGAGGGCTCCACCCTCATCAATGGGATTGGTGCCCATACAAAAGATGCCTAGGAAATTATTTCATCCTTCCCCCATGAGAAGACACAGAAGTATCACCTGGGTGGACTAAGTCCTCACCACATACTAATTCTTTTGGTCCCTTGCTCTTGAACTTGCCTGATCCTATAATTATTATCAATAAATTTCTGTTATTTATAAATTGCCCAGGCTATTTTTTATAGCAATATAGACAAAGTAAGATATACATTTAAGCATCTAAATGCATGTGTCTGGACTTTTAGTACCACGTTCTAACTAAGAAATTAAGGGATGATATTTAAAGCTGTGTCACTAGGCAGAATCACCAAGACAGGTGGATGTAGCTAGCAGGTCTGTCTTCCCTAGTAGCCTCCAAAGCAGAAAGAAACTCAAGAGAGAACACAGTACAGCAGAGGCCATGGGAAAAAGGTGTTTTGAAGGAGGAAGGCAGAGAGTGAACAGTTGTGTTCAATGCTGCTTCTAGAATGGGCAAGAGGAAGATGGAGAACTGAACAGTGGATTTAGCAACAACATCCTTGAATGTTAGTGATCTGGACAAGTAATGAATAAGTGGCTGACATGTCCTGCGTTCCTGAAAGTGGGTTTGTTTATAAATATGAAGAAGTGAAAGCTGAAATTTGGTAAAAAGGAAGAATATCAATGATTTATGAGGAAGGAACTTCGAAGGAAATTTAAGCACTTCAATAACTACTTCCAAGACCCTTACTTCTGTTGGCTTAATTCTGACCAGTGCCAAATGAGAGGCTGGTTTCTCTTCTGAATAATGAAAATATTAACTGAATGACTATGCTTTGAATTCAGTGAATGAAGTACCTAGAATACATCTGGAACATAGTGAATTCTTAGTAAATGCTTGTGTTTTAAGTATTTGTATTACTGTCATATTTAATATTCTTGTCTTCTTTTTACATTAGACATGTTACGATTCTATGTGATCATCCTCTTGCTAAGAAGCAGCCCCTCCTGGTGTTGAGTTCTAGTGTCATACCACCTGACTATGGTAGAGCTTCTCCCTGTCATATTACTCATGGCTTCCTTGATGTTTTCTCCACTGATGGCCAATTCTACATCAGAGTAAAGTAGGCAAGAAAAGGGGTTGGAAATATATTTTCCTAGTGTGAGTAGTACTTTATTGATAACCATGGATTGGGTAGGTGGACCAAACTATAATCTTCGGGGGGTTAAAAATATTTTGTTTATTTATTTACAAGTATAAGGAGACAGACACACACAGAGAAAAACAGGCACACCAGGTCCACCAGCTGCTGCAAATGAACTCCAGATGCATGCACCGTTTTGTGCATCTGGCTTTACACAGGTACTGGGGAATTGAACCTGGGTCAATAGGGTTTGCAGGCAAGTGCCTTAATCACTGAGCCATATCTCCAGCCCACTCTTAGGTTTTTAATTGTAAGTCTGCTGGGCATGAAGTAGAACATTCTGATAGAAAACTGGCATCTAAGTGTGCTGTGGCTTTGAACATAGCTGCTCTCCACAGCCTTTATTCTTTGCCTGCTTGTTTGAAGTGTTTACACGGCTTTCTCTAGCTAAAATTGCTGGCTGATTTTGTTTCATCTGGGTTTTATATTCCGCCACAATGATTAATCCACTTGATCTTTGCCAAAGTCAGCTAGCATCTAAGTATGTATAGCTTGTAATTTCCACATCCATTGAAGTAAGTCATCCTAGGGAGTTTGTATTTGATAACTGTCCAACCCTTGACTGTGGTGCACCTGCAACCTTCAGTAGAACATCAAAATGATGAAAAAAATTTAGATTTTTGTTGACTCTGATCCCTGTCAAATACCATCATAATTTTAAGGGATTTTAATCACCAGACACCCTGACCCTTTAAGCCATCATCATCTAAGCCTAATACCCCCCCCATACATACCAGTTTGAGGCCCCTGCTCACTTTCTTTCTATAGATTTGCTTACTTTGGATACTTTATTATGAATGGAATCATAAAACTCTTGGTCATTTGTAACTGGCTTCCTTCAGTGAACACATATGCAGTTCTTCCATATTGTGCCCTACATCAATCCTTCACTTCCTTTTATTTATTTATTTTTTAAATAAAGAGCATACTTTGAATGAATACATCATGTGTTGGTATCAACTTTTCCCTCCTCCCTGCCCCCATTCTTCAGGGAGTCCTCCTCCATGGGGTTGGTGGTATTCCCTGTGGGGTTGTGGGTTATGCCTTGTGAGAGCAGCAGTCAGTTATGGGGGACATGACATCCCAACCTATGGCTCTTACAACCTTTCTGCCCCTCTTCCACAAAATTCCCTGAGCCATGGTGGATATGTGGTAAGTCTACTTCAGTGATGAGCTCTTAGGAGCCTCTGGATCTCTGCTTTAGTAAGTGTTGAGTATCCTCAGGGTCTGTAGGAGACAGACTGTGGCACTGATTATCAGGCTCACTATGGAAGCAGCCCTCTTGCTTGTCTCCCCACTTCCTCTGTGGTTTCACCTGGTCCCTGACTGAGATGTGAGGGGTGGTTTATCTCCTCAAGTCTCGTTACCTTCTGAAAAAGAAAAAGCAGAGTCTCCAACCGAGAGTGAAGTTAGCATAGGTTAAATTGGATTAGCATTATTAATTTAGGTAGAGTTTGATGGATATAGCCCCTCTTTTAGCCAAAGACTAGTGGAAGCTTGATACACCATGTTAACTTGTGTCTTTTGATGGATGAGTTAAGACCATTAATGTTTTTTTTTTTTTTTTTTTTTGAAAGAGAGAAAAAGTCAGAGAGAGAAAAAGGCAGAGAGAGAATGGGTATGCCAGGGCCTGTCAGTAGTTGTGGTCATTGCGATCTTCTTCTTGCAGACTCTTGAGATTGGTTGTTTGACTCTTCCATTTGGAGCATTCCCTGAAGTATTCTCTGTATATTTGGCTTTGTGTTCATCTAATCATAGAGATGGCTTTCATCGTGGAAAGTTTTCCTTTCTCCATCTATTATGAGGGATACTTTTGGGCTAGATGCAGTAGTTTGGGTTGGAAGCCATAGTTCAATTTCTGTTGTTTTCTCTATGATTTCACTGGAGGCTTCCATTGTGGGACTAGGTATCCTTGGTGGAGATTTCTCAGTTTTCTGACTTTCATTGGCTTTGTTGCATTGTGGTCTACTCATCTTGGGATAAAAGTCATATTTTAGTGAGGAGAAAGCAAGTACTTGTCTTTTTAGGATCTTCGTGAGTGTTCTGTTTTAAATGTGAACCACTGGATTGGAGTGGGATGGGGTTATAACCACAGATGCACAGGTTGTGGAGATGCAAGTACATCAAAGGTCTCAGGGGAAACTGGGAGCGCTGGCCTACTCACTCCACTTGCACGTACTCTTAAGTACAGGGGAACCTGGGGTTAAGTAACCAGGAGCCTGGGAGCCTGGGAGCAGAGGCAAGAGTTTTTTTTTTGTTTGTTTGTTTTTCTGGCTCAGGGGAACAGGGAGTTGGGAACCAAGCGGCTGATCAATCAGAGAGCAGAAGCAAAATGGCTGCTTCTGCAGCTAAGCTTCCCCAGGCAGCAGTAGGGGTACCAGGACCAGGGAACTGTGAGGTGGGGAACAAACAGGGAGCTCTAGGCCAGTCACTCTGGGTTTGCACCCTCGGGAGCATGGGATCTGAGAGTTGGGGACCTGGGGGGGGTCATTCAATCAGGAAAGTAGATCAAGGGGCCTGCTTTGGCAGCATGCATGCAGGGTCCAGGCAGCCCCAAGCTAGCATCAGGGGTTCCAGGGGACTGGGAGGTGGGGAATGAACCAGGAGCTCTGGCCTACTCCTTCACTTCCTTTATTGTCAATTGCATTCCATTATATGGATCAACCACTTTTTTTTTTTTTTTTTTGAGAGAGAGAGACAGAGAATGGGTGCACCAGCAGCCTCTCAGCCGCTGTGAATGAACTCCAGACACGTGCACCCTCTTGTGGGCAAGTGCAGCATTATGTCACTTGTGTCTGGCTAAACGTGGGACCTGGAGAATTCAATAGGCATGCTTAGGCTTAGCAGGAGGGCGCCTTAATGGCTAAGCCATCTCTCCAGCTCTGGATCAACCACTTTTTACTTATTCATTCATCAATGAGTGGACATTTGCATTGCTCCTACCTTTGGGTGCCATGAACATTGGTGTACAGGTTTTTGTGTGGGTGTTTGTTTTGGTTTATCTTGGGTATATATCTAGAAATGGTATTTCTGGATAATACATACACTCACCGGCTCTGGCTGTTACCTATTTTTATTGTTTTAGGCATACCAGTGGGAGTGAAGTTATATCTCACTGTGGCTTTGATTTGTACTTCTCTGCTGACTAATGATATGTAGCTTGTAATGTTCTTATTGATTGCTTGTATGTCTTCTTTGGGAAAAAAAATCTATTCAGACTTTTTGCTCATTTTTAAATTATAGTTTGTACTTTTTTATTATTATCAAGATGTGAAAGTCCTTTTTTATATCTCTGTTTTACATGTGCATGTGTGTACTGTGTTGTATGTGCAGATGCTTTGTCCCATGCGTGCATATACAGAGGTCAGAAGAGAGCACCAGGTGTCTGTTTTCTTTTTCTTTAATTTTTTTCTGATTTATTTTTATTTATTTATTTATTAGAGAGAGAGAGAGTGAGAATGGGCTCGCCAGGGCCTCTAGCCACTGCAAACTAATTCCAGATGGCATGTGCCACCATGTGCATCTGGCTTACATTGCACCTGGAGAATCAAACCTGGGTCCTTAGGCTTCTCAGACAAATGCCTTAACCACTAAGCCATCTCTCCAGCCCCACCCCCCAGTGACCCCCAGGTGTCTCTTTTCCATGCTCATGTTTCCTGAGATGATCCTCCCAGTGATTCTGGAGTTAGCTATTTTTCAAGAGCACCAGCAATTCTCTGCTGTCTGATCCCCATAAGGACTGGGATTACAGACTTGTTTGGGCGTACCCCCAGCTTGTGTGGGTACTGTGGAATCAAACTCAAGTGCTCCCCACACTCCAGGCCATCATGCTTACAAAGGAAGTACTCTTAACTTCTGATCCATTTTTTCCAGCCCCCTCTTTTTATAGTCTTGATGCAAATACTTTGTTAAATATGACTTGCAAATATTTTTCCTCTTCTGTGGTTATCATCTCATTTACTCATGATAGCTTTTTAAGCTGCTATAACGAAATTCTATTCCTTATCAAAAAGGAAATGGTATGTGGCCCATTAACAACAACACAGTGTCATTTCTTCAGTATGGAGACTGGAAGTTCAAGGATATGGTGCCCACAGATTTCCTGTCTTGCAAGGCTTCCTTCCAAGTGGCTTTCTTTTTACCATGGCCTCACATGCACTAAAAACGTAAGTTCTGTGAAGGCAGGGACATTTTTCCCTGTTGTATGTTCTAATTATTCATAGCACTTTCAACAGTACCTATCTAAAAAATAACCAACCAATATTTTATTTGACTGGAATGGAATTTGTAATATAATAAATGGTATTATTTTAAATAAAATATTATGAATTCTGGCTATTTCTAAACAGTCAAAATGCAAAAGAATCAAGTATATTTTATAAGAAAATATGAATTTTGACAATGTAAAATTAACTATCTGATTAACTCAAGTTATGATATGTGGTGGCCACAAGGACAGGGAGAACAGTAGGCTGTTAAATTCCCTGCTGTCTGTGGGAGAAGGCAAGAGACACTGTCCAAAATTAACAAAATAAGAAATGGGAGGATGATGATGCTATTTAAAACTATAAGAGTTTCTCACAGAACAATAAAAAAATCAAATTTCATCTGACAGTTACTATTAAGGGGTGAATATAAATGAGGCAAAAGCACCATCTTTCAAGAGGACACAGCACAAATACTTTGGGGTGAATACATAAATGTTAAAGAGATAATAACATAGGGATTTGCTTCAGAAAGTTTCACAACAGTAGAAAGACTGTAATCTGTTATCTCTGGGGAATACTATGTTTTTGTTTTTGTTTTTGTTTTTGTTTTTGTTTTTGTTTTTGTTTTTGTTTTTGTTTTTGTTTTTGTTTTTGTTTTGGAAAAAGTCAGTGTGAGAGAGAATGGGCACACCAGCAGCCTCTCAGCTGCTGTGAATGAACTCCAGGCGCGTGCGCCCCCTTGTGGGCAAGTGTGGCTTTGCGCCCTTGAGTCACCTTGGGTCTGGCTAACTGTGGGACCTGGAGAATCAAACAGGCATTCTTAGGCTTAGCAGGCAGCTGCCTTAACCGCTAAGCCATCTCTCCAGCCCTGCTATGCTTTATTTTTAAAAATTCTAACACCAACTGAAAATGTTCTTTCATGTGTACGTGTAGTATGCATGGCGAGATATGTGTGTGGTATATGCACATGTGTATACAGATGCATGCAATCATGTGTGAAGGCTCGAAGAGAATGCTGGGTGTCTTCCTCTGTCACTCATCTGCATATTTCTTTGCAACAGACTCATTCTCTAAACCCCGAGCTGCGGTTTTCCTAAGCCCCAGTGATTCTCTGATGGTCTCAGCTCCCTGCAGGACTGGAGTTACAGATAGCATGGCTATTCTTAGTTGTTTGTGTGTGTGCCAGAAAATCGAGCTCACACAGTCTCAGACCCTCATGCTTACAGGGTCTTAACCATTTATTGCCCCCCAACTGCATTTTTATTGCCATGTGTCCATATTTAAAAATAGTGTTTGTAGAAAAAGAAGAAAATTTTAGGACAGAAAAAAAAAAAAGCAATAAAAGCAATCCAACGGTTTGCAATTACATACTGCCTTCCGGCAAGGACCAGCAAACATTTTACAAACATGATCTGATGGTGAGTGTCAGAATCTACATTTGACAGATGGAGAGATCTAGCAAAGATGGAAGCCACTTGCCCATTCTCAATGCATCTGTGCCCAAGCCAGTCAGACAACCCCAGCTTCCTGCATTCTACAGCCAAAGACAGATTTGGATCCATTTCTCCTTAGAAAAACCACTACATGTTGGCATGATGATAGTCAAGGAAGAAATCCAAACTAATAAATGGCACATTCTGTGTTTAGGGCTTGGAAAGTGCTTGTATTTTTCCACCCAGTGATCTGGTGCCAAAATGCATATAGCCTGTCAAGAGAAAGACCAGCACTTCTCTGAAGTACCTGATGGGAATATACAACATCTTGAGCAGCTATGCCTACAAAAAAATAGTAATAATAATAATAACAATCACTGTAACAAACACAATTGTTAGGCCTCGTAATCCAAGATACTGTGTCTCACTGTATGTGTAAATATTGTGATTTTGTGACCACTTTAGAAGCTATGGTTAATTAGCTTGATAAATAATTCTGAGTGTTCTGCCATATGTCTCTTTATTAAATCAGGCTACTAGCACAGGTGGAAAGGAGGAAAAACATATTTAACTGATCTGGCATCATTTTATCTATTTATCCCTTTTTTTTTCAAGGCAGTGTCTTGTTCTAGCCCAGCCTGACCTGGAATTCACTATGCAGTCTCAGGCTAGCCTTGAACACACATCCTCCTACTTCAGCCTCCCATGTGCTAGGATTAAAGACATGTACTAGCAAGCCTGGCAGAAAGAGACAGAGTGGGCATGCCAGGGCTTCTAGCTGCTGCAAATGGACTCCAGACACATGTGCCACTTTGTGCATCTGGCTCTACATGGGTACTGGGCATCAAACTCAAGTCATTAGGCTTTTCAGACAAGCACCTTAACCACTTAGCCATCTCTCCAGTCCTTATTTCTCTTATTTTATTTATTTATTTATTTATTTATTTATTTATTTATTTATTTATTGGAGAGAGACACAGAGAGTGACAGAGAGAGGGGAGAGGAAGACAGACAGAGATGGGCGTGCCAGCAGCCTCTCAGCTGCTGCAAACGAAATCCAGATGCATGTACCCCCTTGTGGTCAAGTGTAGCATTGTACCCTTGCGTCACTTTGCATCTGGCTAAATGTGGGACCTGGAGACTGGAACCAGTGTTCTAAGCCATCTCTCCAGCCCATTTCTCTTATTTTTAACTGATAACTAACAGTTCCTTGGCTGGGCTATTGTAGAAATTAAACCTTCTTCCCAAGTTGCTCCTGGCAGTTTTGTCCATTAGCAGTTCATTGCCTCCCTGATTCAAGTTCACCCTGCAGGATGGGTTTGGCAAAAAGGATAGAGCCCCACTAAGCCTTTCTCCTATCAGAGTGTGTGTTACGCTGAGATTTCTCCATAGAGGGAGCAGGAGGGACAATGCACCAATGAAGTTCTCCTGCTTCTGATGACTATACCCTAAGTAAGTAGAGGGGATGTGGGACCATCCAGTGGTGCTCTGACCCAGAAGCCATGGTTTATTGACCACCTCTCTGTAGCCTTTTGGACAAGAACAGGGCCTGCTCTGGTCTCCTATATTCAGTGGTATTCCTACTCACTCTGCAAGCTCATGTGCCAAACTGCTGGCTTAGGTCTCCTTTGTCCCACCCCTTTCCCTGAGGTGGCTTCTTGTTTTCCCAGTGACTTTAGAGCAGCTAAGGCCTAGGCAACACAGCAAACCTCTCTGCCATCCAGTGGCTGTACACCAGCCTAAGAAAAGGGATGTCTCCTTTGTGTTGGTATCTCCTTGGGTACTCACAAGATTACTATATAGTCATTTTATTTTACAATTTTCTGTTGTTACTGTTATAGTTATATACAATATAATAATAATTTTCCTGTTATTATAACTTAAGAAATACTTTTACCATACCTTCCGTTTATGTTAATATGTGGTTTTTGTCCCCTGTTGTCCTGATAAACAAGTGAAAAGAGGCAGAGTGATAGAAATAAACCAAGACAGACCTGAACAAACTGGAATATGTGCTCACCTGCTCTAGAAATGGGAAGGAGGGTCCTGGGTGCGCTGGAATCTCTGGCTCTAATTTATTTTTGTAAGGGGGCATCTCTTGCACTTCAGTTGTGAAACAAACCTGTTCCCTTAAATCAAGTTTTCTCTTTGCTTTGCTTTTGTTACTTTAAACTGAGAGTCATAAGCAATAAAGAGACAATTTTGCATTGTCTTAAATATGGTCCTGGAGAGGGAATAGGAAATAAGAAAGAATGATTCTAGAAGCAAAAGAAAGAGAAGGAGCTGGGCGTGGTGGCGCACAGTAATCCCAGCACTTGGGAGGCAGAAGTAGCAGGATCACTGTGAGTTTGAGGCCACCCTGAGGCGACATAGTGAATTCCAGGTCAGCCTGAGCTAGACTGAGACCCTACCTTGAAAAAAAAAAAAAGAAGAAAAGAAAAGAAAGAGAAGGGAGAATATGGTGAGGATGAATATGAAGGTGAATTTCAGCTCTCTCCTCTCCCTCTCCTCCTATCCCTTCCTCTTCTCTCCCTCTCTCTTTTTCTCTCCCCGTGTGTTTGCATATATGTAAATGTGCATGGGCATGCACATGCCACAGAATATGTGTGGAGGTGAGACGACAACTTTCCTTCTTTGAGGCAGCATCTCTCTTGTTATGTTACCACTGGGTAGGTCAGTCTAGCTGGCTTACAAGCTACAAGATGCTGTGAACTCTGCTTCCCGCTAGAGTAGATGCATTGGGGTTTCAGATGCATAAGCCACTTTGCATCCAGCTTTACATGAGCACTGGGGATCGAACTCAGTCAGAAGGTTTGCAGAGCAAGCACCTTTAACTGCTGTGCCATCTCCCCAGCCCCAAATTCCAGTTCTTTAAGAATCATGTTTGGGTTTGACTTGGTGGTAGAGCTTCAAGTTCCACGACTGTCCCCCTTCACCTGTAGCAGGTAAGGAACTCATGCAAAACATGCTGAGTGGGGCACAGTGACTCTGAACACAGGAGCGTGGCTGAGGTCCCAGCAAAGCCAGACCTCTGCTTACCTCGTTCAAGTGGGAGGAGAGCTGAGTATGCAGAACTGACCTAAGTTCACTGACCAGTGTGCCAGTAAGGACGTAGGCAACCTCATGATTGGACAACATGGGAACAGAGAGGGAGCAGTTTGGATGTAGGAAGCCCCCTGGATGGTTTGACTTTGTCTAGGAAATCTCTTCCCATTAGTCATACACAGCCTAGGAAATACCAGTTTCACTGATCAGCTTTTTCCTTTTTTTCTCTGAGAGGCAGAGAGCACGGGGACAAGAGAGACAACATTTTCCTTTACTCCTCATTCAAGACAAGACAAATGATAATTTGCTCCTGCCTATGCCCAGATAGGACTTTAAGGAACAAAAGGGTTATCAGCGTTCCTCCCTCCCGGAAGTTACTTTGTCCTTGCCTGTGCAGGAGGCTTTGTCTTTAACATCTTACAGAGTTTTCGATGAAGTATAACTATCATTGTATCTTTAAAAAAAAAAAAAAAAAACCCTCCTCAGTTCAAAAGAACCATATAAAGCCTCTCATGCTTTTGCTATGAGTGGTCTGAATCTCCATGAGTCTCTCCACCTGCTTTCATCTACAATGACAAGGGTAAAGAAAACACCGTCCTGTCTTTTAGAAAGTGAGATCCTCCAGATTGTCCTTCTCTTGGCTCTGCCATTGGACAACAGAAATGAAACTTCAACCGATTTAGAATGAGTGGTGAAGTGAAGGTGGGGCTGTGACCAATCAGAGGCCACCGCTAATGGCAGAGACGCTGTCTGTCCACACTGACGAGCCTGTGTGCACTGGTGAGGTTGACGCCAGTTCTCGATCTGTGGGTCCCTGAGTCAGATCGTAGAAAGGATTATAGGAGAGTCCCTGGTTGTTCACACTTCAGTCAAATCTTCCCATGAAATTGACTACATCCAAAGAAACTTTAAAATTTGTTAAACAGTTCAGTTTTTTTTATTGACAACTTCTATACTTACAGACAATAAACCATGATATTTCCCTCCCTTCCCCCATTCCCCTTCAGAACTCCACTCTCCATCATAACCCCTCCCTCTCTCCATTAGTCTCTCTTTTTAATTTTTTTAATTTTTATTTATGTGAGAGTGACAGACAGAGAGATAAAGAGGCAGAGAGAGAGAGAGAGAAAATGAGCTCATCAGGGCCTTTAGCCACTGCAAACAAATTCCAGATGCATGTGCCACCTTGTGCATCTGGCTTATGTGGGTCCTGGGGAATCGACCCTCGAACCAGGATCCTTAGGCTTGACAGGCAAGTGCTTAACCACTAAGCCATCTCTCTAGGCCCTAGTCTCTCTTTTAATTTGATGTTGTCATCTTAAGATGATTTCTTCTGACTCCTGCTCCTCCCGTAGCCTGAACTATCTCAGGACATAGCAACATAGCTTTTCAGGCTACTTGGGACAAACACTTTAAGAGTCACTAAGTTCCTTTTATTCCAACATTCAACATTTGCTTTGTAGACAGATATTAGCCACTCCATCTCCTCAGATGGTCTAGAATTGATCACTTTCCTGACCCAGCCACCATCCCTTTAGCAATCACCTCCTCCCGAGTCTCCTGTCCTTGTGTGGTCTGTTCTCAACATGACAGCTGAGCAGTTCCACCAAATAGAAGCCTGGACATATGACTTCTCTCCCAGAACTGCTCCACTGGCTTCTTGTGTCCTGCAAAACTGAGGGATTTATGTTGTCTCTCAAGGCCCTATACCAGCTAAATACTGAACTTGGTTTCTCCATAGGGTCAGGCCTCTTCCTGTGTCAAGGCTTTTTCATAAGCTGTTCCCTCTTTGAGAGAGAGAGAGAGAGAAAGAGAGAGAGGTGAGTGGAATCTGGTGAGCTATCCCTCTTGTGATGATGGCATGTTCTCTGGCAAGAAGATGAGTGTCCTTGCGGACCCCATCATCTATGACCTGCATAACTCTGTGATCGCTCAGCCTAGTCAACTTCCAGTCATTCTTGGGTCTCATTACCAGTTGTTTTCTCAGGAAATCCTTCCCTGAATCCATGCTCAAGTTCTCTGATACTTCATGCTGCTGCTGCTGCTGCTGCTCCTCCTCCTCCTCCTTCTTCTTTTTGCGAGAGAGAAAGAAAGAGAGAGAGAGAGAGACAGATAGAGAATGGGTGCACCAGCGGCCTCTCAGCTGCTGTGAACAAATTCCAGACGTGTGCACCCCCTTGTGGGCAAGTGCAGTATTGCGCCCTTGCATCACTATGTCTGGCTAAATGTGGGACCTGGAGAATCGAATATGCATTCTTGGGCTTGGCAGACAGGCGCCTTAACTGCTAAGCCATATCTCCAGCCCTCTTTTTTTTTTTTTTTTAAGATACACAGTGCAGTTTATAATTGTATGCTTTTGTAAGTACTTGGTTAACTTCCACATTTCCCTACAATCTGTAAACTCCATTAAGACCTGTAACTGTTCAGCACAGCATGTGTCTCAGTCTGGCATCAGGTTCAGATTTTGTGGTGTCAAATGGGAAACAAAACAAAAAAAAAAGGTTTTTGCATGATGTGTGTCAAGTCTTCCTGGAAAGACAGACTGTGCTCAGAGGCTATCTTTACTCCCTTCTAAGTCACAAGGTCTCTAAACCACTCCTTCCAGGACCCTCAAGCAGCCCATCAGCAGAGCCAGTATTTACATTCTCGGGAGCCGTCTTGAAGGGTGGTGCTTCTTGTCATCCCTGCCCTGCAGTGACTCACGCCATCAGGAATTGCTGCAGACAGCGGCAATCAGCAGGAACGGCTGCAGCGGGAACGGCAGAACCAGCACTGATGAACTCTAAATTCTAGCGGATTAGAGTTTTGTGGCTGTGAACAAATTAGCTTAGTGGATTAAAACAAAGCTCACTTATGACCTTAGGGTTTCAGGGGACCACAGGTGTGAACACAAGTTAGCTGAGTCTTCTGATGGGTTCCAGATCTCCCTAGCTGCAAGCAAGGCCTTGGTGATGGGGCAGGTCTCATTTGAAACCTGGTGTCCTTTTCCAACCATCCTCTGTGGTTTGCGAAATGCAATTCCTGTGGTGGAGAACGAGTTCCCCATGTTCTCCTTAACGGCCACCTGAGCCTTACACCCAGCTCCCAATGTCAGTGTGGCACTCCTTCCCATGGGTTCCCATAGGTGTGGGCCACGTGAGTATCTGCTGTTCATACCAGCAGGAGTCTCCTTTCTCATTCCTCTTCCCACACCAAGCAGGTCTAGCTCCCTGCTCTTCAAGGCTCACTTCAGTGGGTGGGGGCTCATGAGAATAATCTTCCTTTCACCAGAGAACACCTCACCCAGGAGTCACAGCTCAGTACATTCCCAGATGCCACTCACATTCAAGGACAGTGCACAGTACCTGGAAAGTAGGATTAGAGGACTGAGGGCCATTTGAGATTCCTGTATACAACGATACCCATTCATAACAGGAATAAACAATTGAGTGCTTTTCATTGTCAGCCCTGGTCAGTATTTTACAGCATTTAATCGTTAGAAGAATCTGCAGGATGAAATGTATTACTTTCCAGGTTGTATAGAAGAATCCGACTTAGAGGCCAGATGACTTTGCCCTATTTCAGGTAATCAGTAAGAAATACACCCCAAATTTTGAACTCTAGTCTTTCTGACTCCAGAATCAATTCTCACCCACTTCATCTCCTCAAAGCTGTCCTCCTGGAACCAGCAGAGTGATGATTATCACCTTATTATGGATGTAAACACTGACTTGGGGAGATTAAGTAACATGTTCAAGACCACCCAGTAAGTAAGTGATAGAGGAACCTCTAATCTACTCTTCTCTTTTTCTGTCAAATGCTGTTGGCATACTATATAATGGAGAGGCATGCCTAAATTGCTGGTCATTTACAAGAAACCTTGGTAATGAATCTTTCTCCAGACACAGGGAAGACAGCAGGTCTCCGAATGCCAGGGCTTGCTTGAATGATATAACTTACATATCGTTTACCCCTAGTGAGTGAAAAGTGGAAATGTTTTATTCCCTTTCTAAGAAAAGGTATCTAAGCTGTCCCTCGAAAGTTTCACAATACTTAGTACCAGGAAAAGGTACAAACCCCTGGGAAGGTAGATTTGTGGCTATTAACTACCCACTCCTATGCATTTGCACCTTTAAATGGAAAGAGTTCTGGTGTCAAAACAAGTGCCTATTCAGGGGTGAGGATTAGACCCACACCATTCTTCATACTTCTTGCCAATAAACAAACTGCTCTGGCACAAACCTGTGAACAAATCCAGTGTAAGTGTCCATCACACTGCCCTGCCATATGCTTTAGCACCCAGAGATTCCCCTGCCACTAGTGTCCATCTGCTTTCTGCTGGTTCTTCTCAATGCCTATGAATGCCAATAACACAGACAGCCACTAGAAAGGCATAGTTGTCTCCAAGATCTGACGTCCTACCCCTCCCCCCATTCTACAACTAGGCTTCAGAAAGGGATAGTCATCAACAAATTTTATTTTATTGGAAAATTATAATTTCATTTTCATGCTGTGACATTACCTTCTCATTATTGGGACAAATACGAGAGATGGTAAGTGGCTAGCTTATGGAAGGAAAGGGTTTATTTCAGGCTTACAGTTTTTTTTTTTTATATTTTTATTATTTATTTATTTGAGAGAGAGAATGGGCACACCAGGGCCTCCAGCCACTGCAAACAAATTCCAAACTCATGTGTCCCCTTGTGCATCTGGCTTATGTGGGTTCTGGGGAATGGAACCTGGGTCCTTTGGCTTTGCAGGCAAATGCCTTAACCTCTAAACCATCTCTCCAGCCCAGGCTTACAGTTTTGAAGGGAAGTTTTATCATGTTGAGGAAAACATGATAGCAACCAGGGTCATATCTTGTCACACCAACAGGGAGTAAGGGTAAAGTGAGCTAGTTAACACTAGTATGTGGGGCTGGATTATAAACTCCTTATGCCTACCACCAGTGACACGCCGCCTTCAGCAAGGCTCCACCTCCCAAAGTCTCTTATTTTCAAAGTTTCTACCAGCTGGGGATTAAGTATGAGGCTTAATCACAAATATATGAGGCTATGGGGGACAGTTCACATTCAAACCAGCAGCACACATGCCCTGCAAAGTCATGATTTGGGTTGTAACCACATTCCTCTGCTAAGGCCACAGCTCCTTTTGGGTAGCTCCTAGTACATAGCTCAGCCTGACCCAGTCACCAGGAAGACCATTTTCTCAGACAGTAAGGGGCTCTGGGTGGTTCATTTAGTCCTGCCCAAAATAAGCAAATAGTTCCTCCCTAAAAAGTCCTTAAACTAGGAACCCCGCTGATAACCACTCCAACTCCTTCATGTAATTACTCACTTAGCAAAGAGCTTGAAAGTGGTTAGAAGTGTTGTATATTGTTGATGAGGAATTGGACATTTGTGTATGACCCACCCCACACAGGTAACTGAAAACAAGATTATCATGTGCCTTATCTGGAGGGTCAAGTTTAGGAACTCTAACAAAGTATCCACAGGAAATATCTGTCTCTTGATAAACAACCATATGAATCCACATGTCCTAGGATGGAATCTAACTAACAAGATTTGAATCAAATCCATCATGACTTTGCATTTTACTTCTGGATTATAGAGAATTTAGAGAACTACATTACAAGGAAGCAATTAGCTAAAGCCAGACAAAGGGATGTTTGATTAGCCAACTCTAATAAGCACAATGTCCTTTCTGCTTCAGGACTGAAAACATATCCATGCAATGTACAGGCCTGAACATCTTTCCAACAAGTCATACTAGGAACAAAGAACGTTTGGGGGATAATTTAGATTCCATATAGACTGCTTGTTTGCTAAGGTACATTGGTCTATATTGATATGGGAAGTTTCAAAAAGATAAATCACATGTTGTGAAATAACAAACTGTTGTTACATATAAAAATTCTGATGGCTGAGGAGATGGCTAGCAGATAAAGTGCAAGAACCCAAGATCATATCCTCAGCACCCACATAAATGCCGAGTGAAAGTGGCAATCCACCTATAATCACAGTGTCAGAAAGAATCCTTGGGACAAACTGGCTAGTTAGACCACCGAATTGTTGAGCTCTGGATTCAAGTGAGAGATCCTGTCTCAGCAAATAAGGAGAAGAGTCCTTGAATCATCTGGCCTGCACACACACACAAATGTGCCCACGCATTTGTGAACATGTCTGTACATGCACACACCACACACACATACATGTAAAAAGTTTATGCATTAGGAAATTACCAGTGATAATCTCCAGGGGGTGAAAACTGTGTATTTATTTCCTATGTCCGTGTACTGTTTGCAATTATACAAGGTGTTCATTTTAGTAAAGAGGAAAGGAACACCTTCTCTGTGGAAGGTGATCAGTGTCACAAGTGTCATGGAGACTGGCCAGAGAATGGCACATGAAGAACCAGAGGTTTGGGAAACAGGTTTGAAAAGCATCAAGAGGTCACAGGAAAGATGTGGAAGAAACTGAGGAGCTATGAGAGACTCTAGGATGCAGGAAAGCCAGAAGATGGTGTTCTAGAAGAAGGGAAAATCATCAGGCATATGAAGCCTACAGAGGGGTGGGCAGGATGAATAGCAGGAAGCCCCAGGTTAGGACAGGGAGAACCTTCAGGAACCAGAAGCTGCTCTTGTAAGAAGCAGGTGATGCATGAAGGGAAACCCAGAGGCAGTATGCAGATGGAGAGAAGCGCTGGTGCCTTTCCATTTACAAGGCGGGTATCAAGCTGGTTGTTCTCTGTGTTAAGTGAAAGGCCCTGGACTGCTGCTCCGTTAGCTGGTATGCAGAGTCATGTCCCCTGGGGGGGGGGGGAGACATAATAAGAAGGCCAAGAAGAGTGACTTGGAAATGGAGGAAGTAAGCACTTTGTAGAGGAATTGAGAAGGCCACTAGGAATGGAGACATTGAGAGCCTATGTGGAGAAGGCTCACTTATGGCCCAGGACCCAGGAATTCACAGAGGAGAGGAACAAGGTGGGCAGCGAAGGAGGCCGGATGAGCCTTGTGGAGGCCTGAGGTGGGTGTCCTCCAAGTCAGAGGGGTGGGGCCAGCTCCAAAACATGCAAATCAGATCCTCTGAGGAAGGCCCCAGAGTGGCAGGGTGATTAGCAGTTATAAACATGCTTTGAAAGCATATTTTCCAAGAAACTGAAGGGTGGGTATGAGGAGTTGGGGGCGGATTAGGACTGAGCCAAGATCATGTGGCCCACGTTATTAGAGGAGGAGAAAGCCAGCGTGATGGGATTTGAAGGGTGTCCAGAGGCTGGTTGCAGAGGAGTATCATCACCCAAGGGCCTTTCATGATGAGTGAGTGGACCGTGGAAGCTTTGGAGTCAGCAGGAGTCAGCAGCCCACTTCTTAAGCTTCCGTGTGACTTGCTTCCGTGACAGTCACCAAATGTCCAAACTAAGAAAGAAACTTTTCTCAGTACAGACCTTTAATTTGGTCAGAAAACCTATTTAGCAAAAGGCTCGAATATTTTCTGGGGCTATCCCTACAATGAGAAAATTAGAGAACGTCTTCCTAAAACATTAAGCCTGAGAGAAGAATTAAATGGTACAACGCTGGCTACCATCATTTCTTCCTATACTCCCTTCTCTTCGCTGATCCATAGAACGCCAACATCTTCTGGCTTTTTCCGACACATGGAGTCCTGCCTCGGTGCCAATGACTATCCAGAAAACTGTCCTTGGGGGTCAGTAGTTTTCAAATGTGCACACAGCACTAGAACTGGGGCTGTAAGGAGACCACAGTCCAATTCTGGGTGGTTCAGAAGCAGCTCGGAGAGTGCTAAAGCAAAGACCAGCACCTCCTGCTCTCATACTGGCTGAGCCGGGCCACTCAGGATGAACATATTTACCATAGTTCTAGATTTCCCAACTTATTCTTCAAGTAATGCTTTGCAAAAGAAGAGTAATACTCCCCATTTCTCTCACATCTTGGAAAAAAATGGAGGGTTTGTTGTTGTTGTCTTTTTTTTTTTTTTAACAAATATCTACCCTTTGTTTCAGTCAAGAGATGAGAGTGGAAGGCAACAGCAATGGAGGGACTGCTAGAAGGTGTTTGGCCATTAATTACAATTCACTGGGTATGGGAAGAAACAGGAACCCAGACAGGAGCTCCAGAGCTAAAGCAAACAGGAAGGTTTTAATGAGAAAGACCATGAGAGGAAATGACTCAGTGCCTTGGAAAGAGGTGCTGTCCATGAGGGAGGGGAGCCAGCCCAAAGGACAAATCTGGGAATAGCTGGACTTTCTCTTTGATCCCCGGACACTGGAGCCAACAACATAGCTAGGGGAGTTGGGGAGAGGAGCGGCGGAGACTGAAGAGAGAGTGGCAGATGTGAGCACAGGATGGAGAAACATCTTGACTCTCAGTATGGGAGGAAAAATTGAAATCTCCCAGAGCATGTGGCCAAGTGTCCTGGAGAAAGTGTTAGAAGGTTCTGGGATGATGTCTGCAGTAAGGGACGCACCGGTGCCAGGAACAGAGACCTTTCTCTCAAGACAAAACAAAAACACTAAAGGCCAAATCAAAACTAAAAGCCCACCAGATTAAAGAACCAAGGCTCTGTAATTAATATGGTCATGTTGTAGAGTTGGTATGCACAGCAGTAAGGAAATGTATTTTCTGGTTTAAAAATTATGGCATGGCATTTGACAATTTTTTTTTGTTTCTTTATGTCCATGAAATCATGAAATGATAAAAATGAAATCATATTCTCAGTCATGAATAGAACAGAATAAATTTATTAAAACCTATAACACTGCATGGCCCTAAAAGTGGAAAATTTGGGGTGGACGGACACTGTTTTGAGGTGAATTATGTCTGAGGGGCTGAGGAACAAAACTTTACTAATCATCAGCTCATTAGCTTCTCATGAACGGGTGGGTTGGGGAGAAGAAGGAAGGACAGAGAAGCTCCTGTCTGGCGAGTGAAGGGGCACAGGGAGAAGCCAGAGCCCCTCCATTAGATTCAAGTGAAAACCAGGTGGAAGCTGGGACCAGAGAATTGTTGGCGAGCCCTCAATCTTGGATTTCCACACCATGATGCAGGCGAATCGCGGATGAACTTGACCAAGAGTAAGCTCACCAGATCACTGTGAGCTGATGACCTTTGGACATCTAGTCACCTAGTCTAATGCCTGCCATGGATGGGGCATGCCTCAAAGTTACTTCCTTTCTTCCTTCCATCCCATTTCAGGTGATGTTTAGAAAGATGTCCCAGCTTTTTAAAAAAGAAAAAAATTATTTATTTATTTATTCATTTATTTATTTCAGAGAGATAGAGAAAGGCAGATACAAAGAGACAGAATGGGCACGCCAGGGCCTCCAGCCATTGCTAACAAACTCCAGATGTATGTGTCACCTTGTGCATCTGGCTTATGTGGGTCCTGAGGAATTGAAACATGGTCCTTTGGCTTTGCAGGCAAATGCCTTAACAGCTAAACCACTTCTTTAGCCCACAACCTTTTTTTTTTTTGCATGCACAGATGTGTGTGAGAGGGTACATGCACGTGTGTACGTGTGTGTGGGGGGGTGGGTGTGTGTCAGAGATCAATGCTGGGTATTGTGTTCTATCATTCTCCACTGTATTCATTTTTAGTGTTTTTATTTATTTGGAAGAGACAGAGAAAGAGAGAATAGTTATGCCAGAGCCGTCTGCCTCTGTAAACAAACTCTAGACACCTGTGTCACTTCGTGCATCTGCTTTACATGGATACTGGCAAATTGTACCTATGAGTTCAGGTTTTACAAAGAAGTGCCTTTAACCAATGAGCCTTCTTTCCAGTCCTCCACTTTATTTTGAGACAGGGTCTTTCACTGAACCAAGAGCTCACTGATTCAAGTAGATTAGCTACCAAGCCCTGGGGATTCTCCTGTCTCTGCCTCTCCAGAACTGTGATTATGGACACATGCCCAACAGTTTTAAAAAGCATTTTATTGATAATTTTATATACATATATAATCCCCTCTTAGTCGCTTCTCTTGCCCCCTCCCTCTTCCACTGAATCCCATCTTCTTTACAACTAGTCCCTATTTTACTTTGATCTCTTCCCCAACTCCTGCCCCATTCATGATGGACCATTGATGGGGCCAATATTGTGCAGGTCTTCCCCAGGTAACAACAGATGCCATGAGGTCCTGGATGGAATAGCCACCTCGTGGATAAGTCAACATTTCAAAGCACTCCTCCCCCATGGCCCCTACATTCTTTCCGTCCAATGTTCTGCCGTGTTGCCTGAGCCTTAGGCAGTGTGACAGATGTCTCATTTAACACTGAGCGCTCGACAGTCACTTATTCTCAGCACTTTGATGAGTTTTGTGTCTTCCCAGTACTGACCACCATCTACAGAAAGAGTGTCTCTCACCAAAGGGCATAAAACATACATATTTAGAGGGCAATTTGATGGGCACAATATATCCATTTAGCCAAACAACAACAGTAGATTTCCTCTTAGGGCCCATGATCATCCCAGCAGGAGGCTTTTGACTAGGTTTCCAGTGCCAACGGAGAAGGCCTCAAATCCACTCAGAGAGTAGTTGATGACCTCCGTAACAGTCAGGCTACTATTCCACCTATGGACACATCTTATCTGGCTGGCCAGTTTTGGGACTCGCAGGGTCTGCTGTTGCTTAAGACTATTGATGACTTTTCTATCCCAGTAGGCTTCAGAGCCTTTCCAGCACTATGACAGCTACCCAGCAGGGAAAAGGCTTGCAGCTCAGGTCACCCTTGATTTCTCAGTGCCATCCCATCAAAGCATGTGGTGTTTCTAGCAATAGGGTCTTACAATATACTTCCGGTTGGCAACCAAAAACATTGGCAATAGCCAGTATTGCTTAGGAGCCTCAGGGGCCTCCATAACCAGCAATTCACTGGGAAGTATCCCATTCCCTGCGTGTGTGTGTGTGTGTGTGTGTGTGTGTGTGTGTGTGTATGCAGGGATCTAAATTCAGGTCCTCATGCTCACACAGCAAGCACTTCACTTTCTGAGCATTATCCCTAGCCCCTGTCCTCTCTTTTGAAATAAGCTCGGTCACTCAACACTTGCGGGGATTGAGTAGCATGGGTGCCTTTCTTGTCTCACCCAGAATGAGGACAGATCACGACCAAGCCTGGCTGCTGGTTGGTGCTGCTGCACACGGGTACGCCTTTCACTGTCAGGGCAGAAATCTGTAAATGCTCTGATCAGGAAGGCATTCTACTGTTGAACCCACGGAAGGCAAAAGTCTGGAAAATCTTGGATGAACAAAAGTCAAAGGCACTATGGCGGGGGGTGGTGGGAATAAAGGCTACACAAATAAACGGTTGGCGATCCAGTGTACTTAGTTTAACTTGAGGAATGACCTAGGCAGAAAGAATGTGGGAACCTCTATTACATTAGAGCAAATCCCTAGAAATGTCCCTGCCCTCTTAATAAATTCAGTGGGAGGCTCTTTCCCTTCAGGAATTCAAAAGTCATTTTATAAATGACTTCCCACAAGGGCTGGTGGTGAGGGGTGCTCCTATCATTTCCACCTAAATCCAACCTTTATTCTGCTGCTTCTGGGCACTCTGGCTTTTCTCCTACAGGTCTCTGTCTTTCATGTTTCATCATTTACACTCCATTCTTCCGTGCCTCTGAACTTGGCATGTGACTCCATGGATTTGTTGCTGTCTAATCACATGCATTTGGAGCATTTCCTACCTGGTCTTGCAGTGGGACTGGGCGGTGGGGGGGGGAGGTTAGCCAAAGGTCCCCATTCAGTTATAAGGCTAGCTAGTGACCCATGTCATGCAAATAACATTTCTTTCCTCAAAGTCTCTTTTCTCATTCCCACTTAGACTTGAAAAATGTTCCCGAACTGGGCCACAGGGAGGAGTCAAGTCAGTTCAAATAGATATGCATTTGGACATCTACCATATGCCAGGCATGGTGGAAGATTTCGAGGTGGGTTCACCTTAGTTTCTGCTCTCCTGGGCCTTGCTTAAAATAGGGGAGATTAGGCTCTGAACAAAGGTTGTCTGGTACAGTGGAAATGGCTCTCTGTTCTTGTGCTCATTACAGAATATATCTATTGAGCACCTACCATGTACCACACACCTTTCAATCCTCAGGGATATAGCCAGGAGCAAGAACTGGGGAGAGAGGGCTCTGAAGTCAGACAGAACTGATTCCAAATCCCGCCTCACACATGTTGTTGGGCAAGTCTACTACTAACCTCTCCGAACCCCAGGCGTATTTTTAGAATGCAAATCAAAACAGCCATATTAATATTAGTACTTTGCAGAGTTCTAGGGAAGTCAAGAAATAGCTTGATGGGCACGCAACAAATGCCACTGACTGATTGTTCTGGGACACGTGGTCAAACATACAGCAGGCTGGATATGCAAATACCCAGGTGTTGCAGTTAGCTTCTCATTGCTGGGGCAAAACACCCACCTGACCAAAAGTAGCATGTGGAAGGAAAAGGTTTATTTTGTTTTACAGTTATGAGGGGAAGTTTCATCATGGCATGGCAAAACAGGGACTGGGCATCACATCTTCCTATGGCAGCTGGGAGGGAGCAGCTAGAGTGAGCAGGCTTTGAACATGTAGTGGGGCTGGGCTTATAACCCTCAATGCCTGCTCCCAGTAACACACCTCTTCCAGTGAGGCTCCACCTCTCAGAAAGTAGAGGCTCCACCATCTGAGTATTGAGAATGAAACTTAATCACAAACACATGAGGCTATGGGGGACATTTCACATTCAAAGGACCATCCCAGGTAAAGAAAAATGAATTATAGTCTATCATGCATCACCATGCTAATGAGTAAAGCAGAAGGAGAAATATAGCTGTATGCAGAGCATCAGCATTCAGGGCACTGAAAGTGATGTTCATCAAGAGTTTAGGAGTTTTCTAAAAGAATGGTTTAATTTGTCATCTCAAAGTTAGAATTTGATGATTATCTCATATACACATATGCATGTATATATGTACAGACATATATACTATATATGTCATATATATAATGTATAGATAAGAAATATTCTCACAAATTCATGTATTCTAAATTACTTGAACATCTAATTTATACTCCAGGGGTCATATGAGTCTGGTCTCCTTGTTTGCTTTGTGATCACATTAATGCTAAGTAAAGGTACTTTATTTTATCTGGCTAATGGAAATTAAAATGGATTTAACATATAAATGTGTTTACATCTGCTGCAAGCCAGAAATAATCAGGGTACATTTTATATAAAGCAAGCTTTAGAAGTGATCAGAATAGAGGAAAGCTGAGAGGGGGACAGGATGTTTGTGCCAGGGACGTGGTGATTTGGATGATCTGATTGCAAATGACATCGGGCTAGGACAGTTCGTGCCATCCTGCGTGAACAGAGATTTCATGTAACAAAATAATAACAGGTCACATTCCACTCATGTTAACTTTACTGATTTAGGACTCTGACATTTAAGTCATGAATTTGTTCACTTTATATAATAGGCTCTAAGATAGAATAAGTTAATACTTGGGTTTGTATTATACAAATAAAAATACATTAATAAAAACACTTGAAGTTGAACCTAAGGGTCCCCCCAAAACTTTAAAAAGAAAGGGCATGTTCTAATGTAAGGAGGAGGTTTCTCAGAAGTCTCCAAGTATGGTGGGAAGAAGGCCTGGCTGGAAGCAAGACATTTCTGGAGGAAGACCTGTGGCCAGGGGCTCCAGGGAACATTGCAGAAGTGATGCTGCGCTAGAAAGGCCTGGAGAGATGCCAAGGAGCATGTATTACTGAGAACACACCTTCTTTCCCTACCTTTCCCTGACTCTGAGACCTTGCTTCCTACTGCCTGTGCTAAGCAGTGGAATACAGTTGTGAGCAGAATGTAGACGCAGTGCCCCAAAGAGCTGATAAGGGAATGGCCTATTGTATTTAAATTCTCAGACTTCACTTCCTGCCCTTGACCACAGACCCAAGTCTTTAGAATCATGCACCATGTTCCTACCCCACTTTTGCAAATAAACAAACTTGTTTAGATTTATTTAAGGAGGAGTCATGCTCTATGTATACCTGGGGAATTGTCCCCATCTTCTGTCTCAGAACCAGTCCAATTATAGGCCAGGTGCTATGTGAAGCAAGGACTTTGGAACTAGGGAGCCAGAGTCACTTAGGTCGGTTTTTTAGAAGCAGAAGCTGGTGCAGAGTGGTTGTGGACTCGTGATTTATTGATATTTCTTATTTGGGAAAAGCCCAGAAGGAAGGAAGAAAGGAAGGGAAAGAGGGAAGGGAGGGAACGAAGGGAAGGGAAGAATGGAGGAAGGGAGGGAAGAGAGGAAGGAGAGGAAGGAAAAAGTGAAAGGTTAATGATTCTCCCTGAATAGCAGAGGGAACTAGAGAGTTACTGACTGTCCCTAAGAGTAGAAGGCCTTAGAGAAACATCAGAGGCAGCCATTCCCAGACTAACTTGACTACTCCCATGACTGACGTACTTCCCGTAACTCAGAAGGTCTTGAAAGGACAGAAACCATCTGGGGTGTCCTCCCATAGACAAGTCTTGCTGAAAAAAACCTACTCTGAGCAAAGACCAAATAGCTACAAGTGTCTTATCTACTTCCCCTGGACCTGCACCTGGTCCAGTCTGTTTTTCTTATGGAAGCCTAGCTCAGGGCTTCAGCCTCCATCCAGTGAGAAGGCTGTAGCCCCTCGTTGGGCTTCAATAAACAGTCTCTGTCTGTTGATATCAACCCCGGTGTTTGTCTTTGCTTTTCTCCTTCACTTTCCTTACAAAAGGAAGAGAGGAGGGGAAGAGGGAGAAGGAAGGAAGAAAGGAAGGAGGGAAAAGGAAGTAAGGGAAGGAAGAAAAGGAGATGAATGGATGGAGCAAGGTATAGTCTCAGAAAAAGTCCAGACCTGATCCACCAAGGACGCTGCAGTATAAAGGATGATACTGCAGTGCACCCCTTCCCTTTCTCTCTCCCTCCCCCCCCAAAAAATAAGGGAGAAAACACAGGCAAGCCACGCTGCCCAGAGCTCAAGAGGATTGAGTTGGATACCAAATAAATCTACAGCACAGAAATTCAAAAGCAAGATTCTCCTTCACAGTTAGCAAGAGTATTACATAAGGTCAAAGCACTGGGAGCAGGTACTGTCCCCTCCCTTCTGACACTACAAGCAGAAGTTCTGGGCCAACCAGCCAAATCTGAAGATCTACCTGATTCACCCTTGCCCTAGTCAAGACCATGAATCCATCACTGAAATTCACCCTGTTTTCATCGTGCTCCTCTCTAGCCTCACACCTCACCACCCCTCCACCCACCCACATGGAGGAATCCAACTTCCATCTGACCTCCTGCTCACCCAGCAGCCTGTTGTCCTGGTGTAACTTATAGAGTCCCAGTCTGGAGGCTCACCCGGAAGAAAGCAAACAAACGTAATGGCAAAAAAGAAGGAAAGGGTTTTAATCCAAATGACCATTTTGTGAAGGTGGAAATTCAACATTTCGGCTCATCTTAGAGTTACTAACATGAACTTTAGGTGTAAGCAAAGAACTGCGGTGGGGTGAGAGGGGATGCAGCCTTAAGCAGCCGTGATCACTGTGGTCTGGTTGACCATGATCTTTATTTCAGTCCTGCAAGGTGGCCCAGAGAAGTCCTTAATGCTGTGTGGAACAATTAACTTCCCGCGAGACCAATGCCCGTGCTCAAGGGTGACCTTATCCTTGGGTGAGCTCTCTGTGAGACACCACTGGTCCCTAGAAGTCATGGCAACTGTAAGTTTCAGCTAACGACAGGAAAAGTTCAGGCTCTTTGGGGGGGGGGGGGATCTGGAAGAGGTCATTGGAAATGCTGACAGTAAATGTCTCAGTGACTCTCCCATTTCTGTCTGTGGCTTTGAGGACGAATAAGTTAGGAATCACTGGTTTTCAGACACACCCCTTGAGTGATGAACGTGGGTACATGCAGAATGAAGCAGAAGTCGGATTCACAGTTTTCAGGCACTGGAGACAGATGTACCATGAAGGCAGTGACGCCAGATTTCTCCATTCCTTGTGGCCCAAGTGAGTTCAGTGCTTTCGTCAAAATCAGCTTCTAAGTCCTTGAATGCCACAAAAGAATATAGTTGTTTCCTGTCTAGAATTCAGCCTTCCTCATACCCTCCCCCCGCCCGGGACAGAGAAGTGCTTTCTAACCTATATTCCATTAACCTCCAGTTTTCCCACGTCAAGAAATGGATGTGACTATATTCCAAACAATGCACCCTTTGCCCTAACCCCTGGACTGTGACTATCCACTCACATGACAGATATGAAGATGTGACTAAGGTTAAAGGCCTTAAGAAGAGGAAATGATCCTGCCTTGCCCAAAGGGACCCAGTCTAATCATGTGAGTCCTTAAAAAAACTGAGAAGCTTCCCTGGCTGAGGTCAGGGACAGATGAGATGGGAGAAGAAAGAGGAGAGATTCAAAATTCGAAAGGGGCCGGGCGTGGTGGCTCACGCCTTTAATCCCAGCACTCGGGAGGCAGAGGTAGGAGGATTGCCGAGAGTTCGAGGCCATCCTGAGACTACAGAGTGAATTCCAGGTCAGCCTGGACCAGAGTCAGATCCTACCTTGCAAAACCAAAAAAAAAATTCGAAAGGGGCTAAACTCACCACGGCTGTTTCATGACAGAATGAGGAGCCATCAGCTGAGGAGTATGGCAGCCTCTCCAAGCTAGGGTTTGCTCTCTACTGTCAGCCACAGGGAATGAAGACGTCTCACCAAGAGTGACCTCCCCTGAGCCAGAGGAAGGGACCCAGCTCTGCTGAAATCTGCTGTTTGCTAGCTGGGTGACACTGCGTCAGTCCTTTGACCTACAGAACTAGGGTAACACATTTGTGTTAGTTCACTGTCACATGTGTGGTCATTTTTGCAGTAGTAGTGGGAAATTAACACAGAGACTCCTATCAAACCAGTTTGGGAAAAGATGCTATAGATTATAAACCACATCAATCACTTTGTTATAAGAGTTACAGTAAAAAAAAAAAAAAAAAACAGAAGCCAATGACAGAGCATTGACTGAATGAAGAACAGATCACTCATGTGAAGGAAGAAGCTGGTGCAGGCTGATTCATGATTCTGTGTCTGACTGCATCACAGGCTGTGTGCAAATAGAGGCTGCTGCAGACTCACCGCATCCAACTCTGTTGCCATAGAGACTCTGTGGAGAGAAAGATGCCCTGACACAGACCAGATAGGCTGTTTTCAGTGGTGGGAAGGTACCCTGAGGGTGGCCAGATGCTTCTACATTCATGTCAGAGATGCTTTCTGAAATCTGTAGTCAGTCAGCTCTACCCCAGATGGAAGCATGGCCGTTAGCACTTAGAGAACGTGGCATCCATATTAATGATGGCCATGTTTTAAGGAGGATGCTTTCTTCCTCATTAAGATGTGAAGAAATAAATGCTAATAACAATAAAGTTTTGAAATGAGTATTTTCCCAAATCCAGTATTGACTATTGTCTACTTCTCACACCTCATATCCTACCCTTCTCTAATGCAATCCTTCATGACAGACACGTTGGGATTCTTGTCATTTTGTGGACATGCTAAATTTATCCCAGCGCCCTTCCTCCACATATTTGCAGGCGTGACACCTCCCTCCATTCATTCAGGCCTCTGCCAGTGTTTCCACTTTATATAGGTCTTCTCTGAGCAATTTATCTCAAGTAGATGCCAAAGCCCAATATTGTCAGCTTCCTGATTGAACTATTTAAAAATATTTTTGTTTATTTGTGAGACAGAGAAAGAGAAAGAGTGAGGGAGAGAATGGGTGTACAAGGACCTCTTGTCACTAAAATGAAATCCAGGCACATTGCACTTTGTCCATCTGGCTTTGCATGGGTACTGGGGAATTGAACCTGGCCTATCAGACTTCGCAAGTAAGTGCCTTTAACCAAGAGCCATCTCCCCAGCCTGACTGGACTTTTCTATTATTTATTTATTTATTTATTTATTTATTTATTTATTTATTTATGAGAAAGAGTCAGAGGGAGAGAGAAATAATGGGCACGCCAAGGCCTTCAGCTACTGCAAACGAACTCCAGATACGTGTGCCCCCTGGTGCCCAACATTGCATGCTTTGCATCACTGTGAGTCTGGCTTACATGGGACCTGAAAAATTGAACATGCGTTCTTAGGCTTCACAGGCAAGCGCCTTAAGCACTAAGCCATCTTTCCAGCCCATGGACTTTTCTATTTCTCTATGGACCCTCACTGTACCTCCACCAGACTATAACCTGCACAGAGGCCAAGAACTAGCCTCCTGCTCACTGCTATATCCCTTCCTTCCAGCATATGATAAGTATCAGGGATATGTGTTTTATTTTTATTTTTTATTTATTTATTAGCAACAGACAGAGAGATACAGATGCAGAGAGACTCCAGCCACTGCAAATGAACTCCAGATGCATGTGCCACCTTGTGCATATGGCCTACATGGGTCCTGGGGAATCAAGCCTCAAACCGGGGTCCTTAGGCTTCATAGGCACGTGTTTAACCACTAAGCCATCTCTCCAGCCCAGGAATATGTGTTTTAAATAGGGGAGCTAGATTGCTTTTCAAGCCCTCTGGCACTCAAACACTGACCACCTCCACCTCAATGTCTTCCAAATTTAAGTTCTTTCCCTAGTCCAGAGTAATTGGTATGGCAGACTTTCTTTTGAAATGAAAAAATTGTTCACCAAAATAAGCACCCATGCCACATGTTCTTGCAAATTGATCTTGGTATGACAGCCTTTGCTAAGCATTTTTGTGTTAACTCCTCTCACACCCACACTAACTTGGAATAATGGTGGGATATTTCTGTGACACTGCAACTTTAAGGTTAGGTCATAAAAGGCAATACACTCATTGCCTCATTCTTTTGGATCTCTCTTTGGAGACATACCTCCATGCTGTGGGGAAGCCCAGCATGTAGGAGAAGCCATCCATAGGTGTCCTGACAGGCAGCTAGCACCAAACTTCCACAGATGTGAGGCCATCTCTGAGGTGGTTCTAGCCCCATCTATTGTTCCAGCTGTAGCTGCAGAAGATGCCCCAGTAAAAATCACTATCAAATCAATCATTCCTTCAATCCATGAGAGATGATAAAACAATTGCTGTCATCTCAAACCACAGTATAGGGATATAGAATTGAAATGGCGGTGTTGGCTGTTAAAAGGCCTGACTTTAGTTTTTAGCGTGTGCCACTCTCATTCTTCAGTCTCAAGGTGCCCTGAGGACTCAGGTTCCAACCCTCCAAGTCAGTGCAAGCCTGCAGCCATCTCTTCTCATTTTTGCCCTAGGGGGAATTAATTTTAAAAAATTGGTCATCAAGAGTTGCTCTAATAAATATGTTCATCGTACCTCGAGACTATCCTATGACCACAAGTTAACCTAAGATTTACTCAGATTCAGCCACTGTTAGGATTTAAAAGCCCCACAGGATGGCTAGACTAGGAGCCTTGCTCCATCTTCAGTCTTCTCTACTCAACTCCAAGACCATTCCCTTCCAAGCAGCCCTTTCCCATCCATACATCAGGATTCTGTCCCCTTCCATCAAACGCACCATCTACTGTTCCAGTGACTTCTTAGCAGACTGCTCAGCTGTTCTCACCAATGAGTTCTTATCCAGGCCTGTGACCACAAACCCCTTGATCTCACTGTACTGTTACTGCTGGCACCAATCAGGGAGGGCTACTTGGGGGAGCTAGCATTTGCAATGGGGCTGATATGAAGCCTATGATCAGAGCTTCTAAAATACACTTAAACAATGAGTCTGTAAAGTAAGCTGTAGATCAAAACACATGCAAACACAGTATCTGTAGCTGGGAGGAAACAGGGAAACCTGATAGATAATAAGCACAGATTTGACTGGTACAAAACAGATGGGTAAGTTCAGGGGAGCTGACCCGAGTTTGAAATCTGAATCTTTCAGTTATAAGCAGCAAGCACTCGAACAAGTCCCTGGTGCTCCTTAAGACTCAGTTTTCTTGTCTGTGAAATGGAGCTACCAATACAATCTCCTTCATGGGGATGTAGGATGGAAGAAATGATATAATGTGTGTATTGCAGTCAGCTTCACATTACTGGTAGAAAACACCTGACCATGGGCTGGAGAGATGACTTAGTGGTTAAGGCACATTCCTGTGAAGCCTAAGGACCCCAGTTCAATTCTCCAGGTCCCATGTAAGCCAGATGCACAAGGGGGTGCAGGCATCTGGAATTCATTTGCAGTGGCTAGAGGCCCTGGTGTGCCCATTCTCATGCTCCCTCCCTCTCTTTCCCTCTCTCTGTCTCTAATAAATAAATAAAAATATAATCTTAAAAAAAGAAAGAAAGAAAACACCTGACCAAGAGCAGCTTGTGGGTTGGGGGAAAGGTTTATTTTGGCATACACACTCAAGGGAAAGCTCCATGATGGTAGGGGAAAATGATGGCATGAGCAGAGGGTGGACATCACCTTCTAGCCAACATCAGATGGACAACAGCAACAGGAGAGTGTGTCAAACATGAGAGAGGAAGCTGGCTATAACACCCATAAGCCTGTCCCCAACAATAAACTGCCTCCAGGAGGATTCAATTCCCAAATTGCCATCAGCTGGGGACCTAAGCATTCAGAACACATAAGTTTATGGGGGGATACTTGAATCAAGCCTCCGCATTGTGTAACTGGAAATGGGCACAGGGAAGTCCTCAGGAAGCAAGAGCCCTTGCTTTTTACTGAGATGAGCCACAAAGGATGCACTGGAGGTTGGTTAGGGCTGCAAGACTGTGTACTGATTTCAGAGATAGAGCTGGGACCTCTGCCATGGACAAGACCATCACTTTGCTTCCAGGGTGCCCTTCTCCCTCTCACAATGACCACCTCCACCTCCCATGCAGCTTGCCATCCTTGGGTAACTTTTGAGTCACTAAAACTATATGATCCTGGGACTAACGCCCTAGGAAAACCCTTCTCCTATCCCCTCCCACATCTCATTTGAAGATGACTGCAGGGCCAACTTGTAACCCAATATAAATCCCAGAAAATTCACTTAATGCCTTTGATTTCCCATGAACAAGTGATGGAGTGTTCTCGTTTTCACAAACTGGCATGTACTAAAATAGGCAGTTGGAAATATTCCCAGCAGATGGTGCTAAATATAGACATGGTGACAGATTGGCCCCATAGACCGGCTCCTCTCCTGCTTCTCTTCTAGCTACTTCTCCTTTCCAGAAGAGTATGGCAACAGTCCCAGCGGCCCATTGCACAGGGAGGAGGGATGTCTGAGGGTGACCAGCTCCATGCTGATAGGTCTCCAACCTCCGAGTGACAGGATGCATGAGGAAAGGATGCACGGATGAAAGCCTAATGAACTGGATTCTACTTTAATGCCCTTTGAGAAAGATCGGGTATTCTCCCAAGAGGTCATGAACAAAATTCTGCTGAATGGAAATGGAGAGATGGTTTAGGGGTTAAGGCCAGTTAAGGCGCCTGACTGCCAAGCCTAAGAACTCCCTTTCGATTCTCCAGGTCCCACGTTTAGCCAGATGCAAGTGAGCCAAGCACACAATGCCGTGCTTGCCCACAAGGGGGCGCATGCATCTGATGATCGTTCACAGAGGCTGAGAGGTGGCTGGTGTGCCCATTCTCTCTCTCTCTGCCTCTTCTTCTCTCTATGTTTTTCTCTGTCTCTGTTCTCTCAAAAAAAAAAAAAAACTCTGCTGAATGGAAATGGAGGCAGGATGTACAATGTTTTTTGCAGGATTTGAGCCCTGCATTTTTCCCTTCTTACTGTGTGAACTTGGCTGAGTTGCTTTACCATTTGGCACCTTAGTTTTTTTTTTTGTTTGTTTGTTTTTCATCTGAAGCATAGGAATGATAAGAATAGTACCTACTTCATGATAAGGTGAAATAGTATAATGTAAGCAAAGGCTGTACACAGTCTCTGGTACAAAATACCACTTGCATAGACGTTAACTATTTTATATTCTTGACCAGAAAGGAGACAGAGATACCTAAAATGACTGAAGGCTATGCAGCTACAGGAATATGTTAGATAAGGATAAAATTCATATTTAAAATATAGTCAAGTTGGGGCTGGGGAGATAGCTCAGCAGATAAAACATTGGCTACTCAAACCTGAATACCCAAACTGAATTCCTCAGCATAGAAAGCCCGATGCTGTGGTGGGCTTCTGTAATCCCAGCATGCTGATGGCAATACTGCTGAGGTGGAGACAGGAGGATTTCCTGGAAGCTCATGGCAAGTCCATAAAAGAACAACAGAGATCCAGAGAGAAGAACCCTGTCTCAAAATGACTTGTAAAAGCAGAGGACCAGCCTGAAAGCTGTCCTCTACCCTCCACATATGCATGTGGCACAAGTATACCAGTATTCACACACACACACACAACACTCACTCACATACATATATGCGCGCGCACACACACACACACACACACACATACAATTTTTGGTCAAGTTGCAAATTTGTTATTTCTCTATATACTGAGATATTTGAAATGAGTAACACCAGAACCCCAAAGGCACCCTGGAGGGTTTTGGAGTGTAAGAGGTAGCTTCTGTAGATGGGAGACAGTCCAGCAGAAGGGGGTAGCACAATTTTTAATGTTTTTTACTTGATTAAGTATTTTTGTATTTCTGAGCAGTGAGCCCAGCACTTGTGCTTGACAGACAAGCAGTTTACCACTGTGTCATCTCCCTGACCCTTTAGAAATTTATTTGTTTTTGGCAGCCTCACCAAATTTCCAAGATTGGCCTCAAGTTTGCAAACCTGCCTCAGCCCCCAGAGTAGCCTGGATTACAGGAGAATGCCTCCATACCCCAGTCCTATCACGATCTTACACAGGATGGTGAATGTGTTCCTTCACAAGGAGCACGGACAGGGGACTTTGAACATGGTAAAAATCCAACTTCCTCACGGCAAAACATTTTTTAAAAACCTGCAGGATTTCCTCTTAAACTTTTATAAGGGAGCCGGTCAGTCTGTGGCAAGTGCCCTGAGGGGCGCAGTGTGGCCCCGTGTTTTGCCTCTGTCTCTGTTCCATGTCACACTCCTCTGTGACCGTGCTTTCGATTTCCTTCATCCCATTTTGTTCTATCCAAATTTTGGAGTTAGAATTTGTAAGGATTTATTTTATGCTCTGTGGAGCGCTAGGACCATGTTGGCTTGTAAATTGTTCTTGGAATCCTGGAACACTCCTGTGCTTAAGCCAGCCCCATGGAGTCAGAGAAATCTTTTCCACACATGTTCCCTAATGGGGGATTGCAGTCAGGGTGACATGGTCAGGAGTCTCATGGTCACAGCCCATGCTCCCCTGTGTCCTCTGATCCTTTGTTAAGCATGGACTGGCTGCTCTCATACACCTACCCCAACTTTTCAGAAGCTTAGCATGGCAAACATTTCTCATTTGAGCCAAGTCCATCAATACTGAGACAGAGGTGAGTGGACTGGGCTCTCTCTGCTCCATACAGTTATCTAAGGACTCAGGCTGCCAGAGGTTTCCATGAATGTCCAGTGACATTACCATACAGAGTAGATAAGCAGGTACATGGAGGAACATAGCAGTAAGACTTTATAGGTTAAGTCTAATGTGACACGTATCACTTCAATTCACTTTCCTTCTTTGTTTGTTTGTTTGTTTGTTTGTTTCTTTCTTTCTTTCTTTCTTTTTTTTTTTTTTTTTTTTTCAAGGTAGGCTGTCATTAGCCCAGGCTGACCTGGAGTTCACTATGTAGTTTCAGAATGGCCTCAAACTCTCAGCCATCCCCCTACCTCTTCCATTCACATTCTATTGGCTAGTTCTTAGTCATATTTTAAGCAAATTAGGCCAGGTTGGGTAGTTTCTCTGTATGTCTGGGTAGGAGAGGGAACGTAGGTATTCTGGTGCTCACATAGTCCCTTTCAACACTCCTCCTGAAGTGTAATCTAGGAAACAAAGATGTATTCTGAAAAATTACAGGATGTTTTTCAATTTTTTTAATACTGTTTTCACTTGGTTTTTGAATTGACTTACTAATTGTTGCCTTTCATTTATATATCTTCCTATTAAGTCTTAAAATCAAACATGTTCCAATGGGAATGGGGCTGATCTGTCCCTCATAACCCAAGGTTTCTTGACATGGTATGGGGATCAAGTGTCTCCTTTTAAGAGGAAACACACTGTTTTAAAAAGAATGTTTTTCTCAATACCAGTTTTAGAAATGTGCATTTTGCATTATGCCTGGAGTTTGAGTAGGAAATTCCTCCATGTGTTGAATTTGTTTTATCACAGTCAGTAAAAAAAAAAATCAAAATAAAAATCAGAATAAAAATTAAAAACTCAGTAGAGCTACTGTGAAAAGGGAGGAATGCTTTATTTATGAAAGAACTGGTTCTTTTTAATGACATGAAATAGCTCCCCAGAGTCTTAAGTAGGAAATATCAGACATTTTCCACACTTCTATTACAGTAAGTTATGTGTGCTGATATAATAATATTTGTATGTTTACAGTATTCTTTTACCTTTATGACCATTTTAAGAACATTAAAAACTTCTACAATATTAGTGCATATAAATCATATTGACAGGTCATTAAAACCCTAATGAAAACTCTATTGTGGTCGAATATTGCAATAACATTGTTAAGTATATGGTCTCTAGCTATGGTAAGAACAAATATTAAAAAGTTTAATATACACTCTATCCTGTGTATATTTTTTAATACTGTGTGTTTCTGATACCCATTGCACTTTGTTAATTTAATTTTTTCACTAAATGTTTTTACCTATACTATTATATCTAAAGTTTGGCTATACCTCAGAATCACATGTAAAGATTATTTTATAATATATATTCCTTGCATCTACTGACTATAAAGAGTAGGATTAGGAAATGGTTTAATCATGAACTGTCTCCCAGAGGGTCATGTGTTAAAATCCTCAGCCAGTGGTGCCATTTTAGGAGGTTCTGGAAATTTCTGGGAGTGTGGCTAAACTGGGGGAAGTAGTTCTCCAGGGTTGAGTATTTTGGGGAATGTTGCTCCTGGCCTTTTCCTGTCACACTCTCTTTTTCCTGTCCCTCAGAGGTGAAGAGGCTCACTGCCACTGTTCTCACCATCCTGATGTTCTATAAGCACATGGATTCAAGTAACCACGAACTCTTGGAAACCATGAGCTAAAATAAATAATTTCTCCCTGTAAGTTGTTCTCCTGGGTATTTTGCTCACAGTTATAAAAGGTAACAAATACAGTATGTTTAGCAAGTTTCCCATGTGTATTGGATACACACTAGTAACATGATTTACTGTCTTCATAGTCCCAGTGTGTGACATGAACTCAGCACATCATTATGCACAAGAGATGAATAAGTGAATAAATGAACCAAAAAAATATGTAGTAGTCTTACCGATGAATCAGTTGCTGAGACTAAAGAACTAAAAGTAGAAATTCATTTCACATTGTTTATTGTCATGTGTCACTAACCTTCAATGTTGGAATTACTACTAGGCTACCCAAAAGCCATTTTTTAAAAATGGGTCATTGGTAGCATATGTCAAACTTGCAGGGGAAGAGAGGATTGGAGTGCTGTTAACACAAAGTCTCTATGATACTTGTGGTCTAGTTACATCCGGACTAAGAACTACCTAGTGTTAAAAATGCTGTCAGCACCATTCAACTAATGATCATTTAGTATTAGGTGACAGATGTTTTACCAGAAGTTATTCTTCTCACAAGCAAGGACAATGGATAGAAGTTTTCAAACTGATACAAATCTTCAGACAGGTGCCATGTACCTTCTTGGTTATATCCTCCCTGCTCCTGTTTTCCTTCTATTTTTTTTGGTTTCTGATTCAGTGCACTTTCAGGCTTATCATTCTCTTTTCAACCATTACTGTTCATCAAAGTTTTCCCCAGGGCCCTCTTGAGAATGTGACCCAACTTCTTAGCTTCAATTATCATGTATTTTTACACAGTGCCCAATTTGCTGTCCCAACCTCTTTCCTGAGCTCTACTCAGCTATGCAGGCCATCAGAGAAAAGTTCAAAAAACATGAGTTTCACTTTCCTGAGTAAAAGAAGAATATCAGTCATTCTTTGAGTTGATTGAGCACACAGATTATTATATAAATTATCCTCACATGCTAGATGCATGTAAAGTATCTTGAAGCCATATGCCAACCGCTTAGCACATTCAGAATTTTCCTTAAGATGTTGTATAAAAGAGCCCTTCAAAGCAGAGTCAACATTACATGTATTTGAGTAGATAATGACAATCATGCTGGAATGGAATGCTATTTGGCACAGAACCTGAACACACAATCTTGGGCCAGCTACCAATCGCAGCCTCTCAGGCTCAAGGGGGAAAGTCCCCATGCATCCATCTGTTACTCTGAAATGTTACCCCTCTTCACTCTCTTTACTTGAGAACCTCTACTGAGGTGCACAGGACCACCCCATTCCAGGGGAACTCCTTTACTTGAAGAAGGCAGGCAAACAGCAGTGTCCTATGTCCTCAACACCCACACCCTGTTCTGGTCTTTTCCCATTGATGACTAGAACATGCCAGAGAGATAAAACCCAAGGACAACCATGAGTGGGAAGGGGGAATTTCTTCCTATGGCCAAAGACAGGAGGCATGCTGAATACCCCCTGCTCTTTGTCCCACATCCATCTCAATATTATCCGGTACTAGCCCACTGCAGATTTCCTCCGTATGGTGAAGGTAAGGAATATTAGATGTGCTCAAGAGACCGGAGGGTGCCATGTGTAGGGTGATGTATTTATTCATTCAACACATATTTTGAGTTACTAATTTGTGATCAGGCGTAGTTCTAGGTGCTAGTCATACACCAGTGATGAAAAGTCTTTATTTTCTAGTATAGCAATAAAATAAATACCAGGCCAAATGAGAGGTCCCTATGGAGAAAAATAAAGCAGACATGGTGGATAGGAACCATCAGGACATTAAAATGCCTAAGTAAGGCATAAAAGTGCTCAAAATGACAGTTGAGGATGTCAGTATCACATTCTCAATAAGTGGTTGAATAACTATGTGGAGACTCAGCAATGACGCATAAACCTCAACAGTATTTAATGATATTTGCTAACATGGTGTCCAGTGAGAGCAGAAGAGACATTCTTGCCAAGCACACACAGAACATGCTCCAGACTTGACATATGCTAGGCCATAAACAAGGTCAATAAACTTGAAAGGTTTGAGATCATAGGAAGTATGTTCCCTAAGCTCAATGCACTTCAATTAGAAATCAACAACAGAAGGATGTCTGAGGAATCATCAAATGCTTGGAAATTAAACCAAATATTTCTAAGTAACCCATTTGTCAAATAAAACAGAAGGACTTTTTTTTTGAGAGAGACAGAGAGAGAGGGAGAGGAAGACAAATAGAGATGGGCGTGCCAGCAGCCTCTTGGCTGCTGCGAACGAAATCCATATGTGTGCGACCCCTTGTGGTCAAGTGTGGCATTGCGCCCTTGCATCACTGTATCTGGCTAAATGTAGGACCTGGAGATTGGAACCGCTGGAGATTGGAACTAGTGTTCTTAGGCTTAGGAGCAGGCGCCTTAACCACTAAGCCATCTCTCCAACCCCAGAAGGACATTTTAAAAATATTTTAAAGTGAGCAAACAAAAATAAAAACTCACTTAATATCATAACTCATTGCTATAATTCCCTCCAGTCCTTGGGGAATAGGAGACAGGAGCATTGTGAACTAGAGGCCAGCCTTGGCTACTTAGCAAAACCTTGTGAATACAAGAAAGGAAGGAAAGAAGGAATGAAGGAATAGAGGGAGGGAGGGAGGGAGGGAGAAAGGGGAGAAAGGAGGGAAGGAAGGTGATATGGAGGGAGGAGAAAGAAAGGAGAAAAGAAGAGAAGCAAAGAGAAAAGGGAGAAAGAAAGGAAAAGATAAAAGAAAGCTCAATATATCAAATTTACTGAATGTACCTATAGTGGTGAGGGGAGGGGGTATATTTATTTTGTTATAAATGCCTAGATTGGAACAGAAGGAAGATAGTAAATCAATCCCTAAACATTTGCCATAAAAACCAAACTGAAGGAATTAACAAACTTCAAAACAAGCAGGAGAAAGAATTCAGTAGAAAATAAAGAAACAGAAAGGAGAAAAACAATAGAGAAAATTAATGAAACCAAAGTTGGCTCCATGAAAGTTTAATAAACTTGACAAATCTGGGGCTGGGGAGATGGCCCAACAGTTAAAGGCACTTTATTGGAAGCCTGTGAACTTGAGTTCAATCTTCCTCAGTGCCCATGTAAAGCTAGATGCAAAGTAGCACACACATCTGGAATCCCAACATGACTATAGCAATGAGAGAGGGAGCCAGGAGGATCTGCAAGCTGGCAAGCAGCAAAGGAGAGCCTGTCTCAAAAGAAGGGAAGAAGAGAAGAAACCCGTGATGTTGCCTTCTGGCCTCCACACATGTGTCATGTCATGTGTTTGTCCCCCCACACAAACATCATATACATACACTCATATACCTACAACACATCAATAAATTATAAAATAGTGCTGGAGAAAGGGTTTAGTGGTTAAAACACTTGTGTATGAAGCCAAAGGACCCAGGTTCAATTCCCCAGAATGCACATGGCACATGCATCTGGAGTTTGTTTGCAGAGGCTGAAGGCCCTGGCAGACCAAGTCTCTCTCTCTCTCTCATAAATAAATGAAAATAAAATATTTTTTTAAATTCTAAAAATAGAGGGTTGGAGAGATGGCTCAGCAGTTAAGATGCTCTCCTGCAAAACCTAACAACCTGCCTTATATTCTCAAATACCCATGTAAAGTCAGATGCATAAAGTGGTACATGTGTCTGGAGTTTGTTTGCAGTGGCTAGAGACCCTGGTGTGCCCATGCTCACTCACTCACTCTTGCTCTCTCTCTCTCCCTCTCTCTCTCTTTCCTTGCAAATAAATAAATAAAAATATTAAGCATAACTAAATTATAAAAATAGAAAAAAATAAATCTTCAGCTCGACTGACCAAAATATAACACAAGAAGTTACAAATTAGCAAAATCAGAGGAGAGGTATTAAAGAACAACAAATAAAGAGCATCAGCAACTTTGTTAAATAAATATGTAATGAACAAATTTCTATAAAGACAGATTTGCTTAAGCTGACTCAAAACTAGAAAAACTGAATAGACCTAAACTAAAGAAATTAAATCTGTAATTTAAAATCTTCCCACTGGTTGGAGAGATGGCTCAGCATTTAAGGTGCTTGCCTGCAAAACCTAACAACTAGAGTTTGATTCCCCAGTGCCCATGTAAAGCCAGATGCACAAAGTGGTGCATGCATCTGTAGTTCATTTGCAGTGGCTGCAGGCCCTCCTATTATCTCTTTCTCTGTCTCTCTCTGCTTGCAAATAAATAAAAATATTTTTTATTTTTTTTTTATTTTTCACTTGTTAGTTTTTCAAGGTAGGGTCTCACTCTAGCTCAGCCTGACCTGGAATTCACTATGTAGTCTCAGGGTGACCTTGAATACATGGCGATCCTCCTACCTCTGCCTCCCAAGTGCTGGGATTAAAGGCATGCACCACCATGCCCAGCTGTAAAAATATTTTTAAACAAATTTTCCCACAAAGAAAATGTCCAGCCCAAATGACTCCTATAGTGAACTCTAACAAGTATTTAGAAAAGAAACATTTCAAATTCATTCATTTATGTATTTTAATGTGTTGGTGTATTAGTGTATGCGTGTGTGAGTGTGGACATGAGTGGTCCATGACACATGTGGGGGTCAGAGGACACCATTCTGGTTGGTTCTTTCCTTCTACCTTGTTCTGAGGCAGGGTCACTGCTCAATTCATCAGCTTCTAGGAAATACTGTTTTTGTATCCCTTCTTACTGTAAGCACACTGGGAGTGCAGAAGCTCACCACAGTTTCTGGTTTCAATGGGGTCTAGGGATCTAAACTCAGGTACACAGAATCATGCGGCAAGCACTTTATCCACTGAGCTATCTTCCCAACCCCCACGTCCAATTCTTTATAAACACTTTCAGAAAAGAGTAGAAGAAAACAGTATTGCCCTGACGCAAAAATCTATTTCAAGAGAAGAAAGCTAGATTCATCTTTCATAAATATAGACTTTAACAATCCTTTAAAATTTAAGATGAATCCAGAAACATATGGAATTCTGTACCATCACCATGTAGAATTTAATCAATGAATCCAAAGTTTTAAGTTTAAACATCAATTAGTAGGGCTGGAGAGAAGGCTAACCAGTTAAGGCACTTGCCTGCAAAGCCAAAGGACACAGGTTTGATTCCCTAGGACCCATGTAAGCCAGATGCACAAGGTAGCACATGCATCTGGAGTTCATTTACAGTGGCTGAAGGTCCTGGCATGCCCATTTTCTCTCTCACACACACTTTCTCTGTCTCTCAAATAAATAAAATACATTTTAAAATTATTTAATTAATACAATAACCATATTAATAGAATAAAGGACAAAATTCGCAATCTTCTCAGTTGACTCAGAAACAATACTTAACAAAATCTAACATGAACTCATAAGAATGATTAGCAAACTAGGAACACGGGAAACTTTTTAATAGGATAAAAATATCTACAAGTCACCTATGGCTAGCATCATACTTTTTTTAAAAGTCTTTTATTTATCTATTTATTTATTTGAGAAAAGAAGAGAGAGAGAGAGAGAAAGAGAGAGAGAATGGGCCTCCAGCCACTACAAATGAACTCCAGATGCATGCGTCCCCTTGTGTAGCTGGCTTACATGGGTCCTGGGGAATCAAACTTGGGTCCTTTGGCTTTTCAGGCAAGCACCTTAACTGCTAATCTCTCCAGCCCAATATCATACATTTTTAAATGTGAGTGTGTGAATAGGTGCATAGGTAGGCATGTTACGTGCATGTATGTGCATATGGAGAGAGTTCAACCTCTGGTGTCATCTTCAGGAATGTCATTAATTTTCTTTTATTTTGAGAGTCAGAGTCTCTCACTGACCTGGAGCTCACCAGTTAGGGTAGTTTGTCTAGCCAGGAAGCCTTCGTGACCTCCCTGATTTGTTATTACAGGTATGTGTCACCATGCCATGGATACTAAAATAAGAATTCAGGTCCTCCTGCTTGTCAAGAATGCACTTTATTGACTGAGCTATTTTCCCGGCCCCAGACGTCACTCTTAATGATGCGCCATTGAATGTATTTCCTGTTGATGTTGCAAAGAGCTTAAAACAGCTGAAACAATCCTGAAAAAGAACACTGCCCACTTTCAACTTGATAGGCTCATGGATCAGTGGAACCAAATGGAGAGCTCAGAATAAAGTCTCATATTAACCATCAATTTATTTTTGACAAACGTGCTAAGACAATTCCATGGAGGAAGAGCAAAGCCTTTCCAGAAAAAAAAAATAAAACAGCCAAAAAAAAAAAAGGAGAAAAAGTTTCAAAACATTTGATAAAGGGTTCACATTCAAAATATATAGGCAACATGAACAACTCAATATGATGGGCATATTTGTGTAGTATATGTGGTATATGCATGTTGGTGTGCAGATGCATGTGCCCTATGCACACACCCAAGGAGGCCAGAGGAAGATATTACAGTCCTTCTCTATCACTCTCTATTGCTTATTTCCCTGAGACAGAATCCCTCAACGAACTGGAAGCTCCCTGTGTTTGTGTTAGACTGGCTGACCAGGGGCTCCAATGATTCTCCTGTTTCCGCCTCCTTCAGGCCTGGAGTCACAGGCATGCATTGGCAATCCCTGGCTTTTTACATGAGTGTTAAGGAGCCAACTCGGGTCCTCATCTTTGTACAGCAAGCGCTCTTACTAACTGTGGTATCTTCCTAGGCCCTAAACAATGAATTTTAAATGGGCCAAAAGATGTAAATCATCAAAGAAAATACTGGAGAAGCTAATAAACAAATGAAGGGCGCTTTCATCCTTGCTTTAAAGAGATGCAACTGAAAGCAAGATTGAGATACAACCAGAGGCTCATTAGAATGACTTACCACAAAAGACAGTTAATAATCAATGCTGGGGAAATTAGGACATTCAAAAGTGTGGAAATGGAATAGGACAGAACCACTTTGAAAACTATATGGTAATTTTTATAAAATTAAACATAAACTCACCAAATAATCCAGCAATTGCATACCTAGATATCCATATAAGAGAAATACAAGCATGTGCCCACACGAAGACTTACACAGTAAGCAAGGTAGGATTAGTCATAAATCTCCCCAAACCAGAAATTACACAAATGACCATCTACTAATAAAAAAAAGTGGCATATCAATGCAATGGACAAACATTCAAAGATGCAAAGGAGCAACGAGAGAGAGAGAGAGATGCTACAACAGAAACAAATGTGACAACCATCCTATTAGTGAAAGAAGTCATACCCAGACACTACATATTGTATGATCCAGGTAGTTACTGGGTAACAGTCTATCCAAGGGGAGCTCATAATCAAAGAACTTACAGGGGCCCTGCATGATTTGTCACCCATTAAGAGTCTCTAAATCATGACTCTTAATCCTTCCTCTCTCCCACCCAACCACATTCTTCTTCTCCTTAGGGTTCCAGCAGGCATGTCCCACCTGAGAACATTTGCACTGACCATCTCTCCTTGGAATGCTTTTCCCCCAATGCTCACATGTTAATCCTCTCTCACCTCAGGCCTGTCTTCAAAATCCACCACTACTTTAGGCTGGAGGGATTGCTCAGTGGTTAAGGCACTTGCCTGCAAAGCCTAACAACCTGGTTTTCATTCCCCAGTACCCATGTAAAGCCATATGCACAATGTGATACATATGTCTGGAGTTCATTTGCAGTGGCAGGAAGCCCTGGTGTGCCTATTCTTTCTGTCTGTTTCTTCTCTCGTTCTCTTTCTCTCTCTCTCTCTCTCTCTCTGAGTGTGCTTACAAATAAGTATATATATTTTGCTGGGCGTGGTGGTGCACATGTTTAATCCCAACACTTGGGAGGCAGAGGTAGGAGGATCACTGTGAGTTGAAGGCCACCCTGAAACTCCATAGTGAATTCCAAGTCAGCCTGGGCTAGAGTGAGACCCTACCTTATAAAACCAATATAAATAAATAAATAAACAAACAAACAAACAAATGTTAAAAATCCGCCATCTTAGTGAGATTTTCTCCGGTTATCCTGTTTAAAATTATACCTCCCAATTTCCTTTCCTGCTTTCTGTCCTCCATCTGACTTACCAATACCTAATACTAAGCTTTTTCCTTTGCATCTTTTTACTGTATATCTTTAGGAAATCAATATATCTAATGCTTGTCTTTATATCATTTGCAATCCAAGAATAAAATCTACAATAAAACAATATATCTTTCTATTCTTAATCCTTCAGAATGAAAGTTGCACTAGGGCTGTGGCTCAGGTCCAGGGCTTGCCTCACATGCATCAGGCCCTGGGTTTCATCATGAACAGTAGGGCAAAGGATAGACTCTAAATTCCATAAGGCCAGGGATTCCTGTTTACTTTACAGCTATTCACCTGAATCAGAGACAGTGTCTGGCATCAGTAACTGTGGAATGAGCAGATGACAACCAGGGGACTGGATCAGCCGTGTATGAAGCTCAAACCAGGTCGCTCCTCCAGGGCACAGAGAACAGCCAGAGTTCCTTAGTCCCGAGGCTCTTCTGGGAGTCAGGAAGCTCCTACTTGTTCCCACCATACCCACCTTGCTTTCTCACCTCCTTAGCATATGTCACACATCTTAGCCAGTGGGTTTCAGCTGAAATCTGGGTGATATTTTTTTCCCTAACCTTCTCCACCTTCTTTTGAAGTTCAGTCTTAAGATAGATTGGTCAAAAATACCTCCTGGGACTCACATCACTCTCTCCGTTGCTGTTATACTGATTGTCATAATGTTCATGCTGACTTTTGAATTATGCAATGTTCTTTTGAATATCTGGTTGGTAGAGTACCTCTGACCTGCCACATTCTCTTAAGAGCCTCCCAACCCGATCTTGACAGCCAAGCAGCCAGAAGGGACAGTGTTGGAACGCCTGTGCTTCAGTGGGGAGTGTTTCCCAGCTCCCCTGGCTTCACTGGCTCAATGTGCTACACCTCTATCCTCACTAATATACTGGGTTTTTTTGTTTGTTTGTTTTTGTTTTTATATTTGTAATTTTATTCACAGTATCAAGGTACTCAGGTTACTTCCTAAAAAAGCAACTCTGAATTTACATTAACATGCTTAAGAAAAGACATTTACACCTTGGCCAGTGCATGTTCATTTTAATTTATTTATCTGAAAATAACAGTGATTAGCATTTCTGAGGACTTACATTGTTTAATATCTTTTCCTATATTTATAATTAAATATTTTATCATTGAAATATCTGTATCTTTTGAAATAGGATCTAGTTTTTTTTATTAGTTATGTATATAGTGTATACACAGTCATGATGGTACCATCATTAGCCTTCTCCCTGTCCTCCCCCCTTGGGTAATGTGGGTCTTACCTTATGGGGGTAGCCATCAGTTATGAGAGAGAGACAATGACTCTGTGTATAATGACCCAACTTATGGCTCTAACAATCTTTCAGCTCCCTCTTCTGCGAATTTCCCTGAGCCATGTTGGGTTCATTTTAGGGTCTATTTCAGTGATGAGGTTTGGTGAGTCTCTGTGTCTCTGGATATCTGATTTGGTAGGAGTTGAGTGTTCTCTGTGTCTATCTCCTTAGCCCTTGTGCTGGTACCAGGTTCTCCAAGAAAGCAGCACTCTTGCTCATTTCCCCTATAACTCTATGGCTTCAGCTGGTGCCCTGGTGAGGCACGATGGGCTGATTCTCTCCTCAGGTTCTGCGTCCACCTGAAAAAGAGAAGCAGATTCTCCAACAGAGAGTGAGGTCAGTGCAAGATACATGGATAACCATTATTATTTTAGAAAGAATTTAATAGGTGTAGGCCCACTTGTATCCCACTATTGGTGGGAGCTTGATATTGGAGAGTGGGCTCATTTTTGGATATGGTTCTGACTTGTTTCCTGGTTCCAGGTATGGGTTCTGTTCCACTGAGCTGATCTGTTAGCCAAATCAAGAGCAGTTTGTAACCCACCATGGCTGTGTGCCACTATTGCACTTGTGTGAGCATCACGTCAGGTTGTTTGCTGCTAAGTAGCTTAGATCACGAGTTGCTTGGACAGATGTTGGTCATTTTCCCCTAGTCACTCATGTAGCACCTTCTGGCATTAGACAAGCTAACTGTCTGGGGGCTGACTCTCTTCCGGATTCCAGCCAGGTCTCTCCATGTTCTGTCCCAACAGCATATGGTGTCTTCAGCAGTAGGGTCTTACCAATAACCTTTGGTGGGTCAAGTATTCTGACAGAAATCTGTCTTTTGGGAAACCTTTTAGGTCTCACTGATCAACAGCTCATTGTGGATGTTAACCACATGCTGGTATTGGGAATTACAGGTCAGTGCCAAGGGAAAAAAAGGAAGAAAATATATAGGTAATATGAAAGAGAAAGAGAAAAGAGAGAGAAGAGGAAGTGAGAAAGAGAAACAGGAAAAGATTGAGGCTAGTCTTCATCATACCCTCTCCAGGCTCCTGTGATTCAGGTGTTCTCTCTAAGCACCTGATACAGGTTCAACCTTTTAGAGTGTCTTTCAGGATATAGGACTTTATGGTACCATTTCCATTTGGGTCCAGTTTTTTGTGCACCCCCCCCTACACCCTAGCCCTGCCCTCCCGCCACCATCCCTATTGTCCAGTCCTCAAGATGTTTATTAGGTGTGTCAGCATCTTGGGCAAGGACAGATTAGAAGCCACAGATGAGGGAGACCATGTGATGCTTATCTTTTTGTGATTGGGTGGGCTCGCTGAGAATGGTCTGTTCCAAGTTTGACCATTTTTCTTCAAATTGCTTTGTGTCATTTTCCTTACTGCTGTGTAGAATTCCATTGTGTAGATATACCACATCTTAGTTATCCATTCATCTAATGATGGATATCTGGGTTGATTCTAGTTCTTAGCTATTATGAATTAAGCAGCTATAAACATGGTTGAGCAAATATCTCTGAACTGAGGCTTGGAGCTTTTAGGGTAAAAGCCTAGTAAGGGAATAACTGGTTCTGTTGGAACCTCTGTAGTCATCCTTTTCAGGAGTCTCCATATTGCTTTCCATAGTGGTTGTACCATTTTACATTCCTACCAACAGTGAATGAGGGTTCCTATTTCTCCACAGCCTCACCAGCATTTGTTTTCATTAGATTTTTTAATGTTAGCTAACCTTACTGAGGTAAGGTGGAATCTCATAGATGTTTTAATTTGCATTTCCCTTATGATTAACGATGTTGAACATTTTCTTAAGTGAGTGTTTGCCATTTGTATTTCTTCCTATGAGAACTCCCTGTGAAGTTCTCTACCCCATTTTGTGAGTGGGTTGTTTGACTTTTTATTGTTTAGGTTTGTGAGTTCTTTGAAGATTTTATAAAGACCTTTACAATGAAAACATAAAAACACTCAAGAAAGAAATTGAGGAGACCTTGAGAAAATGGAAAGACCTCCCATGCTCCTGGATAGGCAGAATTAACATTGTGAAAATGGCAATCTTACCAAAAGCAATATACAGATTTAATGCAATACCAATAAAAATCCCAATATCTTTCTTCACAGAGGTAGAAAAAATGATCTCAAAATTCATATGGAATGGCAGAAAGCCTCGGATATCCAAGCATATCCTTAGCAAAAGAAACACCTCTGGAGACATCACCATACCTGATCTTAAGCTATACTATAAAGCCATAGTAATAAAAACAACATGGCACTGGCATAAAAACAGGATTATAGACCAATGGAACAGAATCGAGGACCCAGACTTTGGGTCAGGTAACTACATCTACTTGATATTTGACAAGGGCCCAAACAATGTAGACTGGAAAAAAGACCGCATCTTCAACAAATAGTGCTGGACAAACTGGATAACCATATGCAGGAAAATGAAACTCGATCCACACATTTTGCCCAAAAATTTTGCACAAAAATCAAGCCCAAATGGATCAAAGACTTCAATATATGACCGGAAATGCTGCTACTACTGGAAGAAAAAGTAGGAGGAACTTTCCATGACATATGAGTGGGAAAAGACTTCCTGAACAAAACCCCAGTAGCTCAGGAAATTAAACAATCACTCAACCATTGGGATCTCATGAAGCTGAAAAGCTTTTACAACGACAAACATACAATAAGGAGAGCCAATAGATTACCCACAGAATGGGAGAAAATTTTGATGGATACACATCGGACACATGCCTAATTTCTAAAATCCCAGTATACTGTTTTCAGCTGTGCCCAAGGTGCCAGGCCATTTTAAGGCCCTGGTTTATAGCCATGGCCTGCTAGGGACCAACTACAGTATCATTCTTTTTGTCTTTCCCATGGTTCCCTGTCTGTGTAAAAAGCTTTCAAAATTTGTGTTCTATTAAATTATTTTTCTCAAAAGGCAAGCAAAAGAGAAAAAGAACAGTCCTAATATTCAATTTCTACATTTTGGTTCCATCAACAACATCTAGATATTTTTGTGTTCATTTAGTGCATGTATTTCTCCCTCCCCCCACCACTTCCTTGTTTGTTTGTCTGTATTTAGTTTCCAATCATAAGTCCTGGACCTGAACTTTGTGTTCCATTTACTAGTGATTTATTATTATCTCTGCAGAAGACATCATGTCTCCTGAGCTTATTCATCATTCTCTGTCTTTCTTCCGCTCTCTGTCTGTCCCTGTCTCTCAGCATCATTTCAAACATGCAAAGGCCCAGCACCAGCATCCTGGTCCCAGCAGTATTTATACTTGGAAGAAGAAATAAGGAAAGGTTTCAAGAATGCAATGTTCAGACACAATTGGTCTTGATACCATGCGTTCATTTCTTTTTCATGCATCTAGAAGGGTTTTACTAAATTTCTAATGTGGGGATGTCACTGGGAAAAGGCTTCAACAAATGACAAGATATAGAACACAGACTTTACCTTCAAGGAGTCTTCAGGCAAATAATTGAGGTGAAGGAGGTTGCTGGGCCTGGGATAGTAGGTGAAAATGCAAAACTGAGAAATGATGGAGCTTGAGGGTGAGCAAACTCGTGTTCAGCTGGTCTAGTCAGAGGAGGAATCATGAGCGAGGCCTACAGGATGAGTGAAGCTCTGAAAAACCAAGGAAGGGAAATAGAGGGAAGAGCTTAAACTGGGTATGAGGATTTCACTGCCAGGGCTTCTTCCTCTACCAGAAGCATCCAAAATGTAGAGTAGCAACCTTATCCAGAGCTTCTCTGGAATGCTCTTTCTACTTCTCTTTGTAAGGCTAGTTCCTTCTAACTTCAACTTTAAGGTCTTATGTTCACATGTCACCTTCTCAAAAAAGGCTTTCACATTTATAATAGGACCTATGCCTACCAGAGTTCTCCCCTCTCCCAGCCCCCTCTTCTAGATCTTAAACATCAGCTGTTGATAACTTTGTAACTTGTCTGTCTCTAACAGTATAATCTGTCTGCTTAGTTCCTGAGAAACAGCAAGAGTCCAATTAATATTTGTTGATTAGATAAATGAATACTTACATTAAGAATGAATGACCAGAGGCAGAGGACACCCAGCTCAAGGCAAGCCTAGGCTGCACGGAGAGGCCTAGACCAATCAACAAGTAAACAAGGACAAATAGATGGATAGGAACAGTGACTTTTATGAGCCCTAAGCACTTTTGCTTTCATGAGTCACTTCTTTCATTAAAAATCTAAAATTTAGGGGCTGGAGAGATGGCTTAGCGATTAAACACTTGTTTGTGAAGCCTAAGGACCCTGGTTCAAGGCTTGATTCTCCAGGACCCATGTAAGCCAGTTGCACCAGGGGGCGCATGCATCTGGAGTTTGTTTGCAGTGGCTGGAGGTCCTGGTGTGCCCATTCTCTCTCGCACTCTACCTGCCTATTTCTGTATCTCTCTCTCTCTCAAATAAATAAATACAAAATAAAATATTTTTTTAAAAAAATCTAAAATTTAGCCAGGCATGGTGGCTCATGCTTTTAGTCCCAATAGCAAGGAGGCAGAGGTAGGAAGATGCTGTGAGTTCGAGGTCACCTGAGACTACATAGTGAATTCCAGGTTAGCCTGGACTAAAGCGAGACCCTACCTCAAAAAAACAAACAAACAAAAAGAAATTTATGTTGTGTCACTGTTTTAACTAAATGCAAGTCAGATTATATCTTTTTTTTTTTTTTTGATTTTTAAAAGAAATTAAAGCATGGTGGGCCAGTATAAGCTCTGTAGAACTAGGCACTATAACTAATGGATAAGTTGGCTCTGTGAATAGCAGAAAGTTAGTAAAGAAATAACAAAAAGTGAAGCTAAGCAGAAAGCATGGGAAAGCACTGCAAAATGTCCTGCAAATTAGACTTTGAGTCTAATAAAATTGAACTTGAGTTGGCAGGCCATAAAAGTCAGGAGAGCTTTTGAGCTAATGAATGATATGGTTTCAATATGCCAGAACCACTCTAGAAAGAAACATTGCAGGATCACAGATTAGAAAAGCATTAGTCAAGAAGGTTCTAAAATGTGGTCTAGATACCACAAAGAGGAAAGGGACTTAAACTGTAATGGAGGTTTGGAAAAAGAAACGTAGATCTGAGTGAATTTGTGAATGTCTTTCACAGTTAACTGTCTAGGGAGAACAACATGATTTTGTACCTGGACTCAGGAGGAAGGTCACAGAAATAGTGTTATGAGGGCAGGGCAGGATTTGGTGGGTTGGGATTTGTTTTGAGAAGGGGAACTGACAGAATCATCAAATGGAACATTTTAGTCACCAGACCCTTAGAAATGGAAGTCTACAATTCTGGACCTCCAGAATTTATCAACAATATTCAGCCAACATCAAGAGTTGTTAAAATCATAGTATATAAATAAATAAATCCTAAGAAACATTTCTACCCAACCATTCAAGAATGGTCTCCTTTGGGGGATGGCTGATTTGTCTTATTAACTCTCCCCAGTTAAGAAGTTCCCAAGTCTCCTGCCTTTCTATTCTTCTAGCCAGGAAAAGGAGAGAGAGACATGCACAATTCCTGCTCCCCTCCCCATGAATTAGCCAGTTCCCCGGCATATCAGTAGCCAGGTGATTCGCAGCAAAACGCAGCCCCACCATGGAAGATGTCTGATCTTAACACTTTGAAGCAACCTCACTTTAGAGCACTTATTACATGTCTCATATTTTTAAGTGTGAGAACTTTGCCTCGTCAACATAGTCCACAGTGCAAAATAATAGGTGCTCACATTTCTATCAGACTTCAGGGTTCATTGTCAAAGAACTTTTGCACTTATTATCTAGCATGACTTGGGATGGGTCTTAGACAAAATAGCCTTACAGAAAAAAAAAATAACCTTGAAGAAGTTTATGAGACTAAGCTATATCTTTCTGACAGATTTTAGGCTAGCATGCTCTAACCCTGGCCCTGGGCTTGCCCTACCACATCACCCTGCCTCTGGCCATTGGATCATCCAGGTAGACAAGAGATTAGGAACACTGGCCTTGGAAGCACACTTTGAGTCCGAGTCATTCACTCTCCAACCTTGGGGCCTTGGGGAAGCCACAGGAGTGAGATATGGGTAGAACATGGGCACCATTCATGACACACAGTGAACATCCCTGGGTTGTTACTTGCTTATTACGATGCTGCTGTCATTTTCCACAGGCTGAAAGTCACGATGGCTAAGATTCTGGAATATTATCTTATGACCTGCCTATAGTTTGAGGAAGAGGATAAAATAGTTATATATTCCATTCTTGCCTCATTTTTATCTTTTCTTAGATAAAACAGAGAAATCCTTTAGAACTTATGCTCCAATTATCAGAATATTAGACTAAATTATCACTATATATGTTGGACACAAGAACATAATTTCCCCCCAAGAAAACCAAATTTAATCTCTACTCTTGTTGCAAATCAAAGGAGTCCAGTTACTCTGGTTCCATGAGCTTCTCCGCCAACATTCACAGCACACTTGAAGAGAAAAACTACTGCCTCCGTTAAGCGGGCGTGGGCAAGCTGTGGTCAGGGAAGGAAAGGAAACCCTGTGGACTTCCCTGATTGCTGCTTGACTTGACCAGTGAGTCCCTGACCAATTTCTCTACAACATCTAAAAAATCAGAATGAATATATTAAATAAATAAATAAAGATATCTGCAACCCGGGAACCATTTGCAGCAGGTGGTATAATCACAACTTTCAGTTAATTACAGTCGCAGAGATTTTATGAACAATAATTCACTTTATTGCCACTACCTAACACATTTTTTACTCCAGGTACAACACTTACTGGGAACTTACTAGGCCCTTGGGGGAGTCTACAAAATGAAGGAGAACAAGCTGCCTGTCCAGCCAGGGGCCATGGGGATTACAGGCACAGAACAAACTTCTGGCAGAGGCAATGTCCCAAGGGGAAAAAATGTGTTAGCACAGTAATGAGCTTCTGTGTCCTAATGAGCAGGGTCCTCTTCCTGCCTGCACACCGTTCTCCACCCAATGCCCTGGAAGTGGCTGGAAGCCTGGGAAATTCTCAGTCCAGGCACACCAGATGAAGCATGACACCATAGACTAGAGTCACAGTGGCCGTGATTAGCAGAGAAGTTACCCACGAGGGGAGTATAACTTCAGAAAACAGAGCATGAGAGAACAAAACTATTTTAAAAAGTATTCTCGGGCTGGAGAGATGGCTTAGAGGTTAAGGCACTTGCTTGCAAAGCCTAAGGACCCATGTTTAACTCTCCAGATCCCACATAAGCCAGACGTACAAAATCACACATGCCCACTAGGTGGCACAAGCATCTGGAGTTCTATTTCAGTGGCTGAGGTGCTAGCAGGCCAATCCTCTCTCTCTCTCTCACTCGCTCTCTCTCTAAAAAAAGTATTTTCAGCACCAGTTGTTTTTAAGGAAAAGTAAATACAGAACTAGGAAGCATATGGCATATGAAGACATAAAGGGCCAGAGATACCATGATGGAATACTATACAGTTATTATAAATGACAAGTTTATCAGATGCAATGTGGAAACATTCACATACAACATTACTGTCACAACAATCTTAATTTCTATGTCTGCATTAAAATGTCAAAGTACTAAAAAACATCTCCCAACCTGAGAGATTTAGAATCTTACCAGATTTATCTTCTCTCACCTTAAACAGACTACATTTCTCGAACAAGGTCGTTGTCTCAGTCTGGCAACTTCTCTTTCATACTTTCCCCACTAGCTACACACTTCCCAGCCTCCTCATTAACAGAATCGCAGGAGTTGTCTGAGACTCACAGTTGGCCTGCTCTCATTCGACAACACAATCCCTCTTCTTTGCTGGGCTCCTGCCACACAGTGCTTTTGGGTCTTTGAGTTCGCTGAGGATTGGAGATCTTCTGTGCACTTCTGTTGTCTCAGCCAGCAGCCTGACAAGTTTCGTATTCCTGTGTCTCTCCGGGGTCCTCATTCCCAGCAGCTGCTCTTAACAGGTACAGCACATAGCACACTTGGTAATGGCAGATGTCTTTGCAGGCCCTCCACTCCTACACTGATGCTAAGCTTCACGAAGTAGGTGATGGTTGGTTTCATTGGTCAACTTGATTGGGCCGCATGGTGCCCAGATGTTGAATCCAACATTTTTCTGAGTGGTTCTGTGGAGATATGTTTGGAGGAGAGGAACTTTCAAAGATGAACATGCACTGTGGTAGGTTGAGGAAAGAAGTTCACCTTCCCTAAAGGGCTAGGCCTCCCATGAGCAGCTGAAGGTCTGAACCGAACAAAAAGTATGATATTCCTCACGTAGGAGAATTTATCTTGCCTGACTGGCTTTGAGCCAGCATGTTAGCTTTGTACCATCTCAAAATAAACCTGGTTCTTTCTGGGCCTGGAGTGTGCTGGCCTTTTTTTTTTTTTAAGAGTACTTTTTAATTGATAATTTTCATACATGTTCATAATCTATTTTGATCATAATCCCCTCCCTTTGTTCCTTTCCCATTCCCTTTCCACTGAATCCCACCTTCTTTCCAACTAGTCCCTCTTCTATTTCTTCTTTAATGTCTTTTTAAAATATTTTTATTTATTTATTTTCAAGCAGAGAGAGAGAGAGAGGCAGATAGAGAGAAAATGGGCATGCCAGGGCCTCCAACCACTGCCAATAAGCTCCAAATGTATGTACCACTGGGAACCTGGCTTTTTATATGTACTGGAGAGTAGATCCTGGGTCCTTAGACTTTACATGCAAGTGCCTTGATGACTGAGCCATCTCTCCAGCCCTTGATGTCTTTTTATTTCCTTCAGCCATGACAGAATGTTGATGTTCCAATATTGTGCATGTCTTGTGCAGGTAACAACAGCCACTGTGAGATCGTGAATGCAATGCTGCTCTTCATGTCCAGAAGGCAATGTTCCAAAGCACCCACATCCCATTCTCTAGCCTTTGCATTCTTCCTGCCCCCACTTTTGCAATATTCCCCAGGCCTTAGGAGCAGAAATAAAGATGCCTCGTTTAGCACTGAGCACTCAATAGTCACTTGTTCTCAGCACATGGATGACTTTGAGTCTCCCCAGTAGTCACTACCATCTGCAAAAGAAGCTTCTCAAAGGTGACAGCAGCACTGATATATGTGCACAAACATGAACATTTAGAGGACATTTCAATGGGCACAACATATCCATTTTAGCCAGACAGTAATATCTTCCTCCTAGGGCCCATGACCTTCCCAGTCACAGGCGTTTCACTAGGTTTTTAGTACAAGGCATAAATGTCCTGTCATGGAATGGGCCTCAGATCTAATCAGACAGCAGTTGGTTATCCCCAGAACAGTCAGGCCACTATTGCCCCTGTGGGACCATCTTGCCAGCTGGTTAGCAGAACCCACTGCTACAGGTAAGACTGTTAATGAGTTTTCTCTCCGAGTAGGCTGCATGACATTTTTAGCACCGTGACAGGTAGCTTTGCTGGCATTTTGATGGTTTCCACATCATCAGTTCTCTTGGGTTTCTTTTCAAATTGCTGACTCTATGCCAATCTTGGGATTTGCCCACCTTCATAATCACATGAGCCAATTACTTTCATGAAATTTCTTTCTATAGATGAATACATCCTTTAGTTTCTGTTTCTCTAGAGCAGCCTGACTAATAAAAGAAATGATATATCTGGGCTGTTTGTAATCCAACGCCTCCCTAGCACCAACATAGTGCCTGGCTCAGGCAGATTGTCTAATAAAAGTTTATTGAATGTAGTTATGTATGGATGGGTGGATAGATAGATGGATGAACATGGTGAACTGACTATAACTTAATAATATGTTTGGGACACATCTTTTGAAAGGGTTTTCAAATACAGAAAGTGATATTTTTATCCTTAGACCTCTATGAGGTAGACATTATTCCAGCTTCACATTGGTGGAAAGGGAGGTTTGGAAAATTGATGTTCCTATGCTCCCACAGTGAGCCAAGGGGCAGAGCAGAGTCTGGAACGCAGTGACACAGCGAGATTCAAATCAAGGACTTGGACCCTTTGCCTCTCAGGCTATGTGCCACTGTGTCCACTGTAAGGTGCATGCACCAGTGCGCACCAAAGGACTGAGAGGTATAGTAAATCTCTCAGCTGTCCATGGCCTTGGTCCATCTGTCACATGCAATCCACAGTTGTTACTGCCTCCTTTTCAGTGCTAGCCTGGTGATCAAGTAGTAGACATATAAAACATTTGAAATAATTGCATCGGGGACTCCATGGTCACCAAAACTACATGCAACCTGACAGAACAACTAGATCATGAGTTGTGTAACCCAAAGGCTGGACAGATAGGTCAGATGACACAGAAGTCAAGGAAAGACAGGGTGCAAACCACACTGACTGTTATTCCTTAAAAGCCATTATGTCTTTACCATATTGCTTTGTCCTATATAGATCTTATGGAAAACACAAGATCAAAGAGCAGGCGTGATGGAGGAAGGAATACTATGAAATAGCCAAGGCCAAGTGAAAGCCCGACTTGGAGGTGGATTATCTTTCCCTGTGCTACCCATGTAGCAGGTGCTCTTCATCATTCCAACTTCCATGGCCTGTTGAAGCCTTTGTCTTCTTTTCAGCCCTGTGAGCAGCTTCTTCCCTGTGTCTGTTGGGAGAACCACAGTCTCATTTTTCTCTCCTTGAAGCATCATTACACTGTGCTACTTACCACCGCTTAATGAGGTGGGTTTCCTAGGCCAGCAGGGCAGGGGCCGCTTATCTCTTTCCCTACAGTAGCTGGAGGTCCCTGAGCTGCCTCCAGGCAAATGGTAGGTGAGTGTTGATGGTGACTATGTGGTCCCGATGCTGCAATTTGTACTGACAATGAATAATAACAGTAGTAGTAGTAATAGTAGTTTGAAAAATCAGGAGTTGAATGCTCATTGCTTCTCTTGTGGTTTTCGTATTGTTGCCAAGTTTTACATTGTGATTTTATATTGCTAAAACAGTAGCATAGCCAATTACTTGAGGGCATTCTGTAAGAAGATTAAAACAAATCCAATGATGACAATATCTATCATTTCCTTACACCTTGTCTGTGTCACATTTTTCATCAGTCATAATAACTCACTGTTCTAGCATGGTTAGGGGTCCACCATCTTAGCTAGAAGTCCTCTCCTATTCTTTATTCTAACTTTTCACCTTGTTTTCATTTTTTGGATTGTTATTGTTTTGTGGTCTGTTGTTGTTTGATTTGAAGACTTTTTTTTAGTTCAGTGCAATCCAGTGTTTTAGTTGGTGCTATTATTTCTGGAGCTAGTGACATGAAAGTCCCTGACTGTGCCTTTATCTTAAAGAACTATCCATGTATTTTCCTCTGCATCTTACATTAAGGTCTTTGATCCATTTGGGGTTGATGTTTGTACAAAATTACAAATAGGAATCTAGTGTCATTGTTCTATTTGTGAATATCTAGTTATCCCATCGCTATCTGTTATCCAGTGTAATTGTTGGCATCTTTTTCAAGGAGTCAGATGGCTGTGGTTGTGTGGATTTTTTATTTCTAGGTCCTCTATTCTAGTCCATTGGTCTACATGCCGATTTTGTGTCATTGTCAGGTTTTCTCGCACCACGGCTCTGTAGTATCATTTTCAGTTGGGAATTCGGATACCTCCAACATTGCTCTCTCTGCTCAGGATTGTTTTGGCTATTAGGGGATTCTTGTCTTTCCATATGAATTTTAGGAATTTTTTCTAGTTCTTTGAAGAATGCCATTGCCATTTTTTAAACTTTTTATTTTATTTTATTTTATTTATTTTTATGTATATTACTCTAGTTTTACATTCATAGTGGTGACTCCATTATCCTCCTCCCTGTCCTCCGTGATTGCACAAAATCTGTAGTTTGCCATTTTTTGGCATATAGCCATTTTCACAGTATTAATTCTTATGATCCATGAGGGCAGAAGGCATATTCACCTTCCAATGTCTTATTTATTACTTCGTGTTGCATGATTTTCATCTAGATGTCTTTTCCTTTCTTGGTTGGGCTTATCCCAAGTTTGTGAGTCTCTCTCTTTCTTTCTATCATTTCTCTTTCCAAGGTTATTGTAATAGGATTGCTTTTCTAATTTCTATCTCAGTTATGTTCATTATTTGTGTAAAGAAGAGCTATTGATTTTGTTATCTTGATTTTTGCATCATACTTCTTTGCTTCATTTGCCTTATCACACATTTAGGAATTCCATTACCATATAGAATATGTGCATGAAAATGAACATCCTTGTCTTGTTCCTGATTTTAGAGAAGAGCTGTAAGATTTTCCCATTCAGTATAATACTGTCTATAGACTTGCTATATATAGGCTTTGCTGTGTTGAAGTGTGATCCCTCTATCCCTAGTTTCTTCAGAGTGTTATCATGAAAGGATGCTTTTTATGTATCCATTGAGATGACCATGAAATTTTTAATCTTGATTCTAGTTATGTGCTATACTTTGCTTATCAACGTGCATATGTTGAACCATCTTTACATCCTTAAATTCAACCATCTTGGCCAGTGAGGCCAATATGTTACTGTGTTATTGAATTCCACTTGCTAGCATTGTGCTAAGGAATTTTGTATTTATGTTCACAAAGGAAGTCCGCTGAGAGCTTTTCTTGTCTTTTCCTTTCTTCCTTTTTTCTTTTTGTGTGCTTCCTTTCAGTTTTGTTACCAGTATCATACTGGCTTCACAGAATGGATTTGATAGTATTTGTCCCTTTCTATGTTCTGGAATAGTTGAGGAGCACTGGCATTACTTCTTCTTTAAGGGGCTGCTCCAGTTCAGCAGTGCATTCATCCAGGCTAGGAGTGCTCTTTGATGGGAGACTTTTCACACAGCTTCCACCACCTTGCTCATTACTGGTCTGTTTGGGTGCTTTATAGCCTCTTCATTCAACATTACTAGGTAATATATTTCTAGAAATTTATCTATTTTTTTCTAGACCTTCTAATTTTACTTTAATGCAAAATTTCAAAATAATGTCCTAATGTTTCTCTGCATTTCTGTGTTGTAACATCTCATTTTCTGTATTAAATTTTATTGACTTGAGTCTTCTCTATCTCTCTTTATTTGGCTTGGCAAAGGGTTTGTCAGTGTTATCTATAGTGAGGGTTATGATGAGAGGGTACATGTTTCTATGCTGGCAGAAGGGGCTACAGCCCATGGTTGTATCTTTTGGCGCTCAAGCTGAGCCTTAGGGAAACATGGCCTGATTGACTATGGTTTCAGTTTCAGCTCCTCCCATCACCCCCTCCTGTACCTGGCATCTTCTCTGCCATCTTCCACCCTTCCCAGTCACACATCCACATCTTTACACAGGCCTGGTCCTATTCTATCTTAATCACTTAATCTTATGAATGCTCACTTATACATTGAAACCTATTATAAATTTCATTTTCTATGAAGCTTTCCAAACCACCACATGAATGAGAAGTTTCTCTCTCTCTCTCTCTCTCTCTCTCTCTCTGTGTGTGTGTTTGTGTGTGTGTGTATGTGTGTGTGTGTGTGTGCATGCGTGCTCACATGTGTTTCTGCAGATAGCTGCTCCAAGTCTAGCATAATATGGGTGATATTTCCCTAATCCTCTAGATGTATTATCCTGACCCCAGTAAGACTGCAATTTCTCCAGGCAAATCCCTCCTTCTTCAGCATCATAGCCCAGTGTATGAAGTATAGTAGGCCCCTAAATTATTTTGGAAAAAAAAGGAATGGCTGGTGAAAAGATGAATATGTGAGTGAATAAATGCCTGGATGTTTTGAAAGTGCCTAAGCTGCCTGCATTCCATAGGGAGGCTGCCCTGTGTTGGAACTTTAAAATGGAATAAAAGACACTGGTAGTGTCTCACTTGTCAAAAAGAAAATGTTATATTTTGTCTTTACAGTCTTATTTCCTTCTTCTGACTTCTCTTTTCCATGAAGAATACATTGTTTCTTTCAGGCTGCCACAACCTTTCCTTTTTGGATGGCAAAATCTCTGGGATCAAATACTTAGTTCGTTTCCGAATGTCATGAGATGCTCCTTTTTTTTTTCTGATGTTACAGAATGTTCAATAGTCCCTCCTGAATTTGATATTAGGATTCCAAGCAAAGATATTTTGCACAACATTTAAAATCTTTTCTTTAAATGCTAATATACCAAGTGTTTTATGAACCAATCTGAGGTAACTGCATTGATCTTGATTCCCTAGACATTTAAAAACACAACCAAGTCAAGGGGAAAGCTGGTGAGATAATTGTACAGGGATTTCCTTCCCGATGCTTTGGGTTTGACCCTGTTGCACCTGCCCAGTCTGTCATTTCTTATGGTTCTGCAGGGGAAAAAGAAAAAGGGTTTCCTGATAGACTTCAGCAAGCTAACAATAGTTACCTGACACAACTAGCTAATACACTTCCTGGAATCCAAATAGGTTTTCTTGATCTTCCAGGATATTATTAGTGAGCATTTTTTTTTTATTGTTGCAATACTGGAGATTAAACCCATGATTTTAGCATGGTAGGCAAACACTATAGCACTGCAATCAAGCCAGCCTCAAGTAAGCAGATCCCTCTGCTCCCTCATAGCTGCTCCTCCAAATGACTTTGCAAACATATCAGAGAAAGGGTTGAGTATGTTCAACAAAAGTAAACAGCCTTTCTCTCTCTCCTTGCTTGTCCCAAGTCAGGTGCTAGAGGCTAAGAAAGCGGAAGTGGGTTGAAACATACCTATGATCACTATTCTTTAGAATTAGTGAATGAACTTTATTCTCTCTCCCTCATGTGTGTCTCTGTGTGTGTGTGATATCATCAGGGTTTTGATAGCTATAAAAATCACCACTTATGGTGGTCTGAATGAGAATGATGCCCCCCCATAGCCTCAGGGATTTCTGATTAAGTTTAGGCTTCCTGCTTAAGTCTCCAGAACTCTGCCGGAGGAGGTGTGACTGGGGCGGATCTTGTAGTTTATCCCTGAGATATGTTCAGAGCAAGTTTTAGCTCTGGCTGTTCGTGCTTTCTGATGTTGGTTTTCCTCTCACTGCTGTGATCTATGGAAATAAGCCAGCTTCTTCCTCCATGATGGAACTTCCTCTGGCATCTATAAGCCTGAGATGAATACTTCCCTCCCATAAGCTGCTTCTGGTCAGGTGTTTGTCCCAGCAACAAGAAGGCAACTGCTATACCACTAAGCAAGGGATCCTTTTAAAACTAACTAAATATAGACTCATCAGAAGCTCTGCACCATGCAGATTTAACTTTTTTGGCACAACCCTTCCAAGGTTGGGAAATCTTTGCTGACTTTTAATTACTTAAAAAAAAAAAACTGATCTAGGGCTAAGGAGATTGTTCACTCAGTAAAGTGCTTGCCTTGTAAATAATACAAGGCATTTGATCCCCAGAACTCATGTAAAAAAAAATCTCAGCACTGGAGAAGTAGAGATAGAGACAGAATTCCCAGGATTCACTGAACAGTCAGTTTAAACTATTGGGTGAGTTCCAGTCCAGAGAGAGTCCCTATATCTATATCTATATCTATCTATATCTATCTATATCTATCTATATCTATATATAGTGAATGGTGCCCAAGGAATTATTCCTGAGGTAGTGCTTTGACCTCTACATGAAAGCATATGCATGAAGTTGTTTTAAGTGATCTTAATGTGAGGGAAAGACTACCAGGAAAAGGTGTTATGTAAGTATTCTGCCTGTTCCTCAAAAACTGGAAGCTAAAGTGACACAGTACCCTACCACAAATTCTATACTCGGAGCAATCTTTCTCCATCTTGGGAAAAGTTAAGAAAGAGAAAAGAACCCAATTTCCAATCCAAGATAATATGATCAGACTTACGAGAGAATATGTGAGCCAGGCGTGGTGATGCACATTTTTAATCCCAGCACTTGGGAGGCAGAGGTAAGAGGATTGCCCTGAGTTTGAGGCTACCCTGAAACTACATAGTGAATTCCAGGTCAGCCTGGGCTAGAGTGAGACCCTACCTCAAAGAAACAAAAAGAGAGAGAAAGAGAACATGTGGATTATAAATCTGCTTTGTAGGGCTGGAGAGATGGCTTAGAAGTTAAGGCACTTGCCTTCAAAGACTAACGACCCAGGTTCAATATCAAGTACCCACGTAAGCCAGATGCAGAAGGTGGCACATGTGTCTGGAGTTCATTTGCAGTGGCTAGAGGTCCTGGTGCTCCCATTCTCCCATCCCCCCTCCCCCTTTCTCTATCATAAATAAATAAATAATCTGCTTTATGCCGCTTTCCTAAAAAGAACAGGGGCTGTGAAAGCATTGGTGGAGTGACTATTGGTCTGGGGCACATAGAAAGGAAGGTAAGATAGATGTAATTCATGCTTTCCAACAGCTGCAGTGTGGTCAGAAGACAAGACAGCCTCTCAATTAATGGAAGCGGACACAGGATGAGACAGTATCCACAAGGATCAAGTGAACGGGAAGGCCAAACATCCTGAATTCCCGGATTCCAGGATACAGAGAGATCCTCATGGACAGGAGAAACTATAAATCTTTCTGTCCAGCATTGAGGGATGAAGAGGAAAAGGAGGAAGAGGAGCAGGAAAGAGGAAGAAAAAGCATTTTTAACTTCCCTTTAAGGACAAGTACTATGTTTCTTCTATGAGGGACCTAGAGTAAACCAATTCAGAGACAGAGAAAGTAGAATGGTGCCCAGAGATGGGAGGACGATGAGGACCGATCCGCCAGTGAGTACTGAATTTCAGTTTGGAAAGATGGAATTATTCTGATATGGATTGGTGATGGTTGCACAGCAATATGAACATACTCACTGTCACTGAAACTCACACCTACAATGGTTTAAAATGTGAATTTTCTGCTTAAGGTAGACAGCTGCGGTCAGTCGCCGGAAGAGGATGAGGGCTCTTTCCTTTTATCAGCCCATGTTAGCTGCATGTGTGCCTCATTTCTAAAAGGCATGCCGTGATCATGGCTCACTCCCTGACAGCCTTACTCTGTTGTCTTTCATAAAACCATTCTCATTTTAGAAGCCAATTACTCACTTTCCCAGCTTTATTCAATGTAGAACATACACATGGTATTCTCAAAGGAAACTCTTCTGGGGGGCATATCATTAGAAAACATTTCTCCACAACTCCCCCCCCCCTTAGATGGCCTCGAGCAGATTCTTCCTGCTTTAGTTCACCGCTTCATCATGATGATCCAGAAGTATTAGCAGATTCCTGCTGGGCTATTTCCTACCTGGCTGATGGCTCAAATGAACGCATTGAAATGTTTTTTAAGACAGGAGTTGTGCCCCAATTTGTGAAGCTTCTAGGAGTTTCTGAATTGACAATAGTGACTCCTGCACTGAGAGCCATAGGGAATATTGTCACTGAAACAGATGAACAGACTCAGATTGTGATAGATGCAAGGGCGCTTGCCATCTTTCCTAGCCTGCTGACTGGTCCCCAAACTAACATTCAGAAAGAAGCTACATGGACAATGTCAAACATCACAGCTGGCCATCAGGCCCAGATGCAGCAAGTTGTGAAGGAAGCAAGATGGAAGGAAGCAAGTAAAATAGCCAAGTGGAGACAGGAGTGGGAAATCCACAGAACAGAGAAAGAGGACCTTGAGAATCTATAAAAAGAGAGTCCCACAGTCTATACCACTATTATCTCTTCTCAATTCAGCTCTATAGAATTCATGAACCCTCAGTTATACTCTGCTTTTCTTATTCCCAAGTTTAAGTGACCCTCAACATACTGGTACATGGCCATGTCAGGTCGGTGGGAATCTATGTTGATCGTTGAAATAAAGATTCTGGTTCTTTTATCGAAAGATTTTTTTAAGCATGATAAGCATCCTTTTGAAGGTAGGGTCTCAGGCTAGCCCCAGGCTGTCCTGGAATTCACTATATAGTCTCAGGGTGGCCTCAAACTCACAGTAATTCTCCTACCTCTGCCTCCCAAGTGCTGGGATTAAAGGTGGGTACCACCATGCCCAGCCAGGATATCACCATTTTGATGTTGGCTTAAGTGCTTTTATTAGTTAGTAGCATGCTAGGAATCTCCAGAGCTGGTGATAGGCACAGCTCAGGAAAGAAAAGCAACACCATCTGCCTTGTAAGATGCTGGCAGTCCTGACAGAGAGGCTCAGGCTTGCGGCAAGCTGTGTTACTTTTTAGCAGTATTCAAGAGGCTTAGGCTTCCATAGGTATTTGTCTCCTTGCAAGGGGCTTCTTGGCCTAAAGCAACTGGAATTAGACCACTTAGTATCTTAGCATGTTCACACACTAGATTTTTGTTTGTTTTGTTTTGTGTTTGAAAGGGAAACTCAAGGGCTGGAGAGATGGCTCAGCGGTTAAGGCGCCTGCCTGCTAAGCCTAAGAACGCCTGTCCATCTCCAGGTCCCACGTTTAACCAGATGCAAAGGGATGCAAGGGCGTAATACCACACTTGCCCACAAGGTGGCGCACACACCTGGAGTTCATTCACAGAGGCTGAGAAGCTGCTGGCGGGCCCATTCTCTAGCTCGCTCTCGCTCCCTCTCTCTCTGACTCTCTCTGAAAAACAACAAAAAAAAGGGAAACTCAAGTTCTCTGATCATGTCAAATCAGTTTCAAATGAATCATATTTTACATCAGAAAGATGTTTTTCTTATTAAAATTCTACTTTGGGACTAAGCAGATGGCTCAGCAGTTAAAAGCAGCCAGCCCTAGTTCAATTCTCCAGTATCCACATAAAGCCAAATGTACAAAGTGGTACATGTGTCTAGAGATTGTTGGCAATAGCAAGAGGCCTTGGTTCATCAATGTTCATTCTCTCTCTCTCTCTCATTGAAAATAAATAAATTTTTTTTAAAAAATTCACTTTGGAGAATTGACTCTCAAAAAGCTTGGAGGTTGGAGTCTGATGGCCTTCTAGCAACATGAGCAGGGGGAAAGAACATGGAACCAGATTCTTTTAAGGGACTACTGAAAAACCATTCAGAGCTGTGAATGAGTTCATACAATTATCCTCATGAAACTGAAGCCCATGTGAAATATGGCCAATCCCACCCATCAGGAAGTAGTGAGGCTTCATACAAGGCTCTACTTCCATGTAGGGCTAAACATGGAATTAGAAACTCAGCACATGTCATCTGATTCTGATCAAGGGCAGTTTTCTCATTATTCTGTCAGCATTTAAAGAATGTGATATTATTCCCATGGTAGCACACAAGCTCTCCATGAGTTATGGAGTCCCCCATGGAGGCCTGTTTGGTGAACATGAATTTCCATGGAAAATATGACACAAAGCACTACCTTCTGGGTCTCAAATGAATCAGATTCTATATCAGAAAGATTTTTCTCACTAAAATTCAGCTTTGGGAAAGTGGCTCTCAAGGGTTTATGGGTCTTCTGATGGCCTACTAGGGCCACATGACCTGTTTTGTTTTATTCAAGTTATTGAAGGGATGCACCTCACATTAGGAGTCAGAACTGATTTGAAATTGGAAGCAAGTTCCTTCCTCACTGCATGCTATTAGACAAACTAATTTATCTGAACACTCACCCTATTGAGTTGGTATGAGGTAGTATATTAAGTATCTGTGATAGGGCTGGAGGCAGTTAAGGCACTTGCCTGCAAAGCCAAAGGACCCAGGTTCGATTCCCCAGGGCCCACATAAGCCAGGTGCACAGGGTGGTGCATGTGCCTGGAGTTCATTTGCAATAGCTAGAGGCCCTCGTATGCCTATTCCCTCTCTCTCTCCATTCTTCTCCCCCCTCCCTCTTTCTCTCTGTCAAATAAATAAATAAAGCACGGGCCATGGGTGTGTTTGATTATCTGGAGGTTTGCGTGCTCTGAAGGTTTGAATGGGGACCTTCCTTCTTTATTTTCTCTGGCTTCATCCTAGTTCAGAAGAGAGTAAGAATCACAAGGCTGTGGCCAATCATTTCTTTCTCCATACCTAAGGCTTGGCATATATTTTACCACATTATAAAAAATAACAATTACAACAGAACTCTGCTTACATGTTCATTTCTGCTTGATTTTCCACATCTTGCACATTCCAAGTTCTCTAATAATAGCACTCAACCAGGCCGTACTTCCCAGTGGTCAGTGAGTCTCACCTTTTCCTCTTCTGCTCTTGTCCTCCCAGCCAATACTAGCCACACCTCACCCTGCTTAACTTCAGGGTTCAAATGAGATTAGGCATGATCCAGACATGATCAGGATGGTATTTCTACATACTTTCCCCTTCTTCTACTCTACTGCCCTAGCCATCTTCCAAGGAGTGTCTAAGTGCCCCTTCCTCATGCAAAACTACAATCTTGGGGGCTGGAGAGATGGCTTAGCTGTCAAGGTGTTTGCCTGCAAAGCCAAAGGATCCTGGTTCGATTCTCCAAGACCCACGTAAGCCAGATACACAAGGGGGCACATGTGTCTGGAGTTCGTTTGCAGTGGCTGGAGACCTTGGTGCATCCGTTCTCTCTCTCTCTCTCAAATAAATAAATAAAATATATTTTTTAAAAACTACAACCTTACTATTCCTGTTGGTTTTCCCCTTCCAGTCCTCTATGATCCACGTTCTACCACCAAGGCTACAACCTTCTGTTGCATTGTTTCTTACTTCTGCGTGCATGGCGGACTTCTTTCTCTAAATTGACAGAAATCCCCACTAGAATGAGAACGCAACTAACTTCCTGTGACCTGCTGACCCAACAGATGTGCTCCCCGCTGATACTGTACCCATGAATTCCTTACTTCCCATGTTGTCGTGATATCATAATGCCTGGTTTAATTGGTTTTTTTTTTTTTTTTTTTTGTTCCTTTATGGCAGTAGATTCCAGGAAGACAAGGCTACCTCTCTCTTGCTCGTCCACATGCAGAGCTTGACGTAGCACATGGTGGTGAGTAGATAACACACATCGTAGCATTGAAACATACAGTGGGTGAGTAAACAGTCCGTGTGTTTGATGATGTGGATTTGAGATTCTCACCCCTTCATGATGGAGGACAACACCATGGGTAACACAGCCTCCTGCAGGCAACACCACCCTATTCTGTGACATGAGGGTCATGCAAGCAGTGGCAGGAACGAATGTGAGAAATTTCAACTAAGCCTCATGGAGTCTCCGGGGACCATTAGACAACACTGATTTAAACAGGCTTAAAAAAATAGATGAACTTCTTCAACTGGTTTCAATTAAACCAATATGAACCCTTTCTACTTATCAGAAGTCAGCGCATATTTTCCTTCTTTCTGCACCATTGATAGCTCAGACCAATGAGCCCAGAGGTTTCCATTTTCCCAAACCGATTTTTTGCACCACCTCTAATGTATTCATTTTGATTCAAAAATGAAGGCAAAAAGAATTGGGATTGCATAACCAGCCTCTTCTGCCTTCCTCTGCCATCTGTCTCTGGGAGATCTTTAGCCCAGAAGTCCATGGTGAGGGGTGCGGGTATTCTGAGGAATATAAACATTGCAGAACCAGAATCTCAGAGTTCTGGTGAGAGAACCGTGTAAGCATTCTCTTCCTGATGTGCCTGTGGGCATAGGTAACAGGGCACCTGCAAATAATGGAACCAAACATTTGTCATGGCTGACTTGGCCTTGAACTAAAATTTATCAAGAATTGTACACTTGGCCTTACATTTCCTAAAACCACACAGCCTGGCCTGCTTCCTGAGTACGCTTCCTCGACTGCACAGACGGAGGAACTAATTCAATCATTGTATTTTATTAGTGGCCCTCTGTACACAGGCCTAGCCTCGGGCACCTGAGCCTCTAAGGCGTTCCCTTAGTGCACCCTCTGCTGCAAACATTTGCCTGATGGATGAGTTGTTGGCATAAATATCTTAAGTTCTTTAGAGCAAAGACACAAATCATTATGACTTATGTACAGAAACAGGATCAGACCATTTCAGTGGACGTGGTTAGCTTTCCTTCTGATACTCTCAATTTCTCATCAGAAGCTAAAGTAGATCTGCAGCTGTAGGTAGCAGAGTTTCCAGAATCCTCTGTCCTAGAAAGGCATGTTTTATTAGGATCAAGAGTAGGAAGAGCTGTTCTTAATGAATTTCCCTGTGTTAGGAGCCATACCAAAGCCCTTCCCATGAGTTAACTCTGTAACTACCAGGGCCGTGACAAAATACCATAGACTAAATGACTTAACCAAAATTTATTTCCTCACAATTCTGGGTCAGGCATAGGAAACATCAAGCTTGGGAAAATTCAGTGTCTGATGAATTTCTTTTCCTGGCTTATGCATAGCTGCTGTTTTGTTAGGTCCTCCTATGATTTTTCTTCTGTGAAACCTTGGAGGTAGGACAGAGGGGAGGGAAAGAGATGTTCTTTTTCTTCTAAAGATGAAGGATCTACTCTTATGACCTCATGTGAACTTATTTCCTTGGATTTCCTGATTTCAAATCCAGTGGCATTGCAGGTCAGTGCTTCAATGCAGACATCTGAAAGGTACACAGTTCATCCATCATAATCTCACTGAGTCTGTAGTACACCTTGGGAACCAGGGATCTCTACATTTTGTTAATTATTTCAAAGATTTAGGTAACTTGCCCAAAGTCTCATCACCAGTAAGTTGACACTGGTGTTGCTTTTCTTTTGTGTGTAGATATTTGTGTATGTGGTATGCATGCATGTGTGTGCGCAGGTACACATGCATACGTGTGCATGTGGAGGTCGGAGGACAACATCAGAGGTCTTCCTCAATAATTCTCCACCATATTCTTTTTTTTTTTTAAGCCAGGCATGGTGGCTCGTACCTTTCTTTCTCTCTTTCTTTTTTTTTCTTTCTTTCCTTCTTTCTTTCTTTCACAGAGAAAGAGGGAGAGAGAGAATGGGCATCAGGGCTTCCAGGCACTGTGAACAAACTCCAAATGCATGTACCCCCTTGTGCATCTGGCTAACGTGGGTCCTGAGGAGTTGAACCTGGGTCCTTTGGCTTTGCAGGCCAATATCTTAACCACTAAGCCATCCCTCCAGCCCTCCATCCATATTCTCTTTTTTCGTTTTAAATTTTTTACTTATTTAATTAATTTATTTATTTGAGAGCAGAGAGAGAAAGAGGCAGAGAGAGATTGAGAGAGAGAGAGAGATAATGGGCACACCAGGGCCTCCAGCCACTGCAAACGAACTCCAGATGCATGAGCCCTCTTGTGCATCTGTCTTACGTGGGTACTGGGGAATCAAGCCTTGAAACAGGATCTTAGGCTTCACAGGCAAGCGCTTAACTGCTAAGCCATCTCTCCAGCCCTTTTTTTTTTTTTTTTTTTTTTGGGTGGGGGTTGAGGTAGAGTCTCACTCTGGTCCAGGCTGACCTGGAATTAGCTATGTAGTCTCAGGGTGGCTTCAAACTCATGGCAATCCTCCTACCTCCACCTCCCAAGTGCTGGGATTAAAGGCATGTGCCACTACTCCCAGATTCCACCATACTCTTTAAGACAGGATGTGGGGCTGGAGAGATGGTTTAGTGGTTAAGGCGCTTGCCTGTGAAACCTAATGACCAGGTTCGAGTCCCCAAAACCCATGTAAGCCAGATGCACATGGTGGCACATGCATCTGGAGTTAGTTTGCAGTGGCTGGAGGCCCTGGCATGTCCATTCTCTCCATCTGCCTCTTTCCTTCTCTCTCTCTCAAATAAATAAAATTTAAAATTTTTAATATTTTTTAAATTTATTATTATTATTTTAATTTGAGAGGGGGGGATAGATAGAGAATGGGCGGACCAGTGGCCTCTCGGCTGCTGTGAACGAGCTCCAGACACGTGCGTCCCCTTGTGCATATGTGCAACATTGTGCACTTGCATCACTTTTGCGCCTGGCTAAACGTGGGACCTGGAGATTCTAATGGGCGTTCTTAGGCTTCGCAGGCAGGCACCTTAACCACTAAGCCATCTCTCCAGCCCTCATTTATTTTTTATTTATTAGAGACAGAGAGAAAGAGTGAGAGGATGGGTGTGCCAGGGCCTCTAGCCACTTCAAAAGAACAGAACCTGGGGTCCTTAGGCGTCACAGGCAAGCTCCTTAATAGCTAAGCCATCTCTCTGGCACCAAAATTTTTTTAATGTATTAAAAAAAAAAAAAAAAAACAGGATGTGGAGGCTTGAATGTGTAAGCCTCATAGTAAATTCCCATGTGGGAGCCTTTACAAGGTGGAGCTGTGTTGGAGGAGGTGTGGCACTAGGGATATGCCTTGAAATGTTACAGCCCAGCTCTACTCTGCACTGAGCTCACTCGCTCACTCCCTTTCCCTCCGATGATGTGGAGATGTGCCGCCTAGCTGTCTGCCCCTGCCGTGTTTTCCCTGTCATAATGAGATTTCCCCTCCAAACTGTCAGCTGAAATAAACTCTTTCCTTTCATGCGCTGCTTCTGATTGAGTATTGCTGGGGCACAGCAACAAGGATTTAACTGCTTCTCTCACTGAGCCTAGAACTCAGCAATTTGGCAGGTCTAGCTAGACAGCAGGCACTAGAAATTCTCCTGCCCCCTCCTCCCCAGCACTGGGATGACAGGTACAGAGCACCATGCGTGCCATTCACATGTATGTTGGAGATCCAAACTCAGGTCCTCAGTCTTGCACAGCAAGCACTTTACCCACCGAGCTGTCTCCCCAGTGCAGTGCTTTTCCTGGTGATAGAAGGCATATGGACAGCTTGCTATAATTAACGTAGGGTTGGTCACAGGAAAGTCAGGAGGGCACTGGTCGGTGAAAATTACAGCAGGGCACTGAACCTACAGCCATGTTGCCTAATTAAACAAGTAACAGGTCACTGTGCTGAGGTCTGGGGAGAAGAGGACAAGACTTAGTCACAAACTCCAAGCACTCATCATCTTGGCCGTAACAAAGGAAGTTTTTCTTCCCAGGCCCTGACCTGGCCACAAGTGACACACAGGAAGATGGCTCCTCTGAGAGACACTGTTGGCTCCTTATTTGGTGTCACTCCCCAGAAGCAACCTCCAATATGGCCTTCTTTACCTCAGCTCACCCAGGGTCTTCACTGATGGCGACCGCTTCTTAACATCCTTTCCTTTCTTGGTCAGTCTTCCATTAAATTGTCTTTGACCCAAGCTCCATCATCCCCTTGAACACATCTCTCCGTTAGGGTAGGAAATGGTCACCAGTTCCCTCTCCTGGATAACAGGCTGGCATTTTACTGGTGACCTCTGGAGATCTGAGGCATCTCAGCCTGTGATAAAATTCTGATAGCAGGCAAATTTGTCCGTGGACATGAAACCTCTGGTGAACAGGACAGCCTTATCCTGGGTGTTTTGTTTTGTTTTGTTTTGTTTTGTTTTGTTTTGTTTTGTTTTGTTTTGTTTTATAAATAAGGGTGTTCCTGCTGCCACACAGAACTGTGCTAAAGAGTGGAACACAAATCTCAGTGCGTCACTTATGTCCCTTAAGCCTTCTATTTCAGAACATGAAAGGACACACTGCTTCTGGGTTTCTGCCAATGGCATCCCCAGGAGTAGCCTTTAACCACAGTCTCCTCAGAGATGGGGTATAAATACCTCGGCTCCCTCATCCCTTGGGCGGGATTATCCTGGTGCATGTGTTTTTGAACTATAACCCCAAGTTTTTGCTATGGATTTCATTCACTCACTATAAAAGCTTGCATAATAGCACACCCATTATTGGCTGCCACCTCTCTCTGAATCACTCTTGCGCTGTCAAATAGGTGTTTCTTGCACTTCCCTAAACAACTACTTGCATCGAAGTATTTTCTTGGGGTCTGCTTCTAGAAGGATCCAGGGTGCAGTGGGCAGAGGGGTGGGGCTGCAGTGTGCAGGCCTGGCTCCATCATCATGACATGCACTTAATTATCAGCCAGCCTGGGCAGCCTTACCAGCACCCACCACCCACCTTCTTCGTGGTCCTGAAAGAGGGCATGGAGCTCACCCAGAGCTGGTCTGCCTGTAGAGATTTCTGGAAAGGGTAGTCCTGGCTAACCATGCTTGCTTAACTGAAGACTCTGACCTACCTGGGTGGAATCTTAATTTAATTTGGGTCTTGTAGGTCCTTTCAAGGCTCTTCATCTAACCAATTTCAACACAGGACATTGGATACCAGAAATACCTTTATTTGTATCCTTGAAATAACACATAGGAGGTATTTGTTTATTTAACTTCTGTGCGCCTTACTTTCATCATATGTAAAATGGGATAATATTTGCTGTGCCCAAAAGATTGCACCAAGGATGATCATAATTGTAAGAGTCAAAGGGTTTACATGAAGTTAATGTAGTCCAACAACCTCTGCAGGGCTATACCCATCTCTCATTCAAACCTTTGGAATCCAGGTTAGTTGTGGGATTCAACTTCCTATTTAATAAAGATAACAGAGCATGTGCAATTTATATCACAGAATCTAGGGCCATGCCCCAGACTCTAACAGTCTCCTAGACTTCTAGTTGGTAAAATATTTCAGGGTTGAAAATAGAAAATGTATACCAAGGAGGTGAAGCCTACAAAAGAAGTTTTAGTTTTCAGTTTCAGATGAAGAACTGTGGCTCAGATAAGTTAAAATGACTTCTTTAAGCACAGTGGGATTTGATCCCCAAATACTAACTAGAGGGTGTGCTCTGATCATTGCATGTCAATACCATCAGCAATGCCATCCTTCTCACTAGAATGAATGATGGCACTGAGGACCTTTGCTCCAATTTATAAGTGAAGTGACAGCTGATTTTGATTCATATTATCAATAAATTTCCAGTGTGTTTCTCCCAGAAATTAAATTAAAGATACAGTCACAAATTGTCACACAATACCTACCTTCAGAAAAATGATAGCTACTACTTCTTAAATAAACTTCCTGTGTTCATCTTGTTATCCTACCTGACCCCTAAGGGGTAGGTTTTATTAGTGTCACCCCTTGTAAAGATGAAAACAAGCACTATACTCAAGGTCACCCATAAATAAGTGGCAGAGCTGAAGATCCAGACTATAACCCTTCCACAACAGCCCCCTGCCTCCGAGGGCAGTGTGTGCAGCTAGCCACCACTGTGTGGCTCACCCCAAAGTCCAGAGCACTGAGGATGGCCTCAAGCTGTGGAAGGCCTATTGACCTCAGAAAGCCTCACGCTGATTGGCTCCACCTTGGACAGCTCTGTAACTCCATCCATCATCTTTCGGCTGCCCACTCTTAGCACTCTGAGAAAAGAACAGTAACTAGGTTCAAGGGCTGATGCAACAGAATTGATTCAAATGAAGCTCATCTTATTCTTAACCTGTCTATGGTGTTGTACCTTTCTATATTTAGATAAAAGCTTTGCACAGCCAAAGAGGCAATAAAAGCAGGCAAAAAAAAAAAAAAAAAAAAAAAAAAAAAAAAGATGTGAGGCTCATGCCAGGAAACAATCAAACACTACAGTGTTCATGCTTTGCCTAAAGAATGACTATTTAAAAAAACAAGACATGCTGGGCATGGTGATGCACATCTTTAATCCCAGCACTTGGGAGGCAGAGGTAGGAGGATCGCTATGAGTTCAAGGCTGGTCTGAGACTATATCATGAATTTCAGGTCAGCCTGGGCTAGAATGAGACCCTCTGGGGAAAAAAAAAGACACAAGAAAAATGAGCCACTCAGAAAACTCAGTGGTCTGGGGCATCTCATAGTTGTAGGTAGTTGAAGAGGCTAAGGATAACAGGACCCTCCTCTCTTTACAGAAATAAGGCCTTATTGGTGGGACCCACAGAACAACCTCTAAAGTCAGGACACAGCAGGGCTAGCTGACCTGAGACATCATGCCAATGCCCAACGTATCAACTCCTATCCCAGAGACCAAGTTCGAACATCAGCATATGAGTGTGAGACAGCTGCAATTCATTCACTCAGTAGTGTGAGAGCAATGTAAGCAGCCAGGGTCCCAACTCCCCAGTCCTCTGGCTAGCTCTAATCTAGACACCTTCAGAGCACTGTCATTTCTTCTCTTGCATGTGTGGTGTGGTGTGTGTATGCATGTTCTCATGTGTGTGGAGGCCAGGTGTTAACGTTGGGTGTCTTCCTCGATCATTGCCATAGTACGTGACAGAGGCAGTGTCTCTCCCTTGAATCCAGAGCAGTTCAGCCAGTATAGTTAGCCAGCTTGCCCTGGGGGATCCCCTGTCTGGCTCCTGAGCATTGGGATTAAAGGGATCCCTCCATATTCACCTGGCAGCTATGTGGATACTGGGATTTTGAACTCTAGTCTTCATGTTTGTGGCAAGCACTTTATCCACTGAGTGTTCTCCCTGGCCCCTTTAATTCTTTTGTATGCATTTGTGTGCAGGCTCACATGTGTACAGGCGCATGAGTGTGTGGGCAAACATGAACATGTGTGCAGAGGCCAGTGTTTCATTGTTTTGGAGCTCACAAAATAGACTGACTGGCCTGCAAACCCCAGGGACTGATCCTCCTGCCTCTGCCTCCTCAGCACTGGGGTTGATTACAGGCATGTGACACCGTGCTTGACATTTTAACATGAGTTCTGGGGAATGAACTCAGCTCCTCATGCTTGGGAGGCCCACACTTTCCCAACTGAGCTACCTCTCTAGCCCCAGCATTGCAATTTCCGCATTATTTACAGTGATGTGTTTTTCCGTTAGCTGTCATCCACAACAATCATTTGCACACATATGTTACCTTTTCTACTAAGGTATAAATCTGTGAAGGGCAGAGATCAGTGCCTAGTTATTTCATAACCTTTATAGAAGCTAGACTCGTATCTATTAGATTGAGACGTGTCAATGGACCGAAGCTACTCAAAGCCTGTGGCAGGTGCATTTTCTACAAATTGAGGTCAATCCTGTGAAGCATCAGACTTCTGGATTTAATCTAGTCCCTTTCATTTCTGTGTTCCTTGCCTGAGCACATGTCAGTCTTGTTATACCTTGCTAAACCCGGTCAGTAACAATCAACCTCTTCGCTAGATAAAAGCTTGTCAGACACTTGTCTTACCCTTGACTTTATCACCAGCAATAGACTTACCCAAAGCTCTGCAACCTCACCCATTGCTTCCACGGGTCTCCATCTTCCCAGGCTTCATATCAGTGTCTAAGCCACCCACCCCCCAACTGCTAAGCCAATTCAACACATTTTAGGTTTCTTTGGACATTAACCTGCACTTCAAAGTGCCAATTTCTAAATTTACTAGGGTAATTAACACTAGCTGCTTTAATAAATAAACCCTAGAATTTCAAGTCCTAATCCAAAATAAGTTTGTTTCATATTTATAAAGTAACCCGGTGTGGGTGTTTCTGAGTGACAGACAGCTGTCTTCCAGGTGCTACTTTAGGGAGCCCGAGGGTCCGTAAATCTTGTAGTTCCCTGTATCCTAGAATTTCCTTGTCTTCTGCTTCCAGGCAACAGAAGGTGAAGAGACCCTAGACAAGGCATGTCCTCTTCAAAATTCTTTTCCTCAGGAGTACACACAGCCCTCACATTTCAGGTGTCCATCCACATCATTTGTCAATACTAGATGCTGGGAAAGCTGGTAGCTGTTTCCGTCATGAAAGTGTAATAATTATAGCTGAATATACTATACACCTTCAGTTTGAAAACTGTACATTAATTATTTAGTGTATATATGACTATCCTGAAATAAAAATACATAATCATGTATATAAATCTCTGAGCCTTGAGGACTATAGATATCATATAAAACTATACTATATATATATAAATTATAGAACTTGGAGAGAATAAAGAGTTTGTCCTAAGACATACACAATAAGTAACAGGTCAATATATAAACCTACATTTGTGTCACATTTGTATTTAAATTGTTTGCTTTCTTTTTTACACAATGGAGCAAGAGATATGTGTATTTTGATACTGTAAGTGGGGAGGATTGGGTATGACTTAAGCTAGCTGTATTTTTTTCTTACTTTTTTCATGTGTATGTGTGTGGTGTATGTATGAACACATATATATGCTTGTTCATATGTGTGTGGGCATTCATCGGTGTGAGCATGCGTGTGTGGAGGCCAGACATTGATGGCAATTATCTTCCTCAGTTGTTCTCCATCTCATTTACTGAGTCAAGGTCTCTCACTTAAAACCCAGAGCTCACAGAATCAGCTAATCTAGCTAGCCAGCTTGCCCCCAGGGAGTCCCTGTCGCTGACTCCCAAGCACTGGACTATAGCCGGGTCATCATGTCCATTCAGTATTTATGTGGGTTCTGGGGATCTGAACTCTGGTCCTCACATTTGCACAACAAACACTTGATAAACTGGGCCATCTCCCCATCCCTCACCCTGGATTTTGAAAACGATCTGACCAGCTAGAGAGGTATTGAAGTGGGGTTGAAGAAATATGTGCAAAGGGACTAAGACCTGAACAGTCATGGTATGTCTATGAAAAAGACTGATCTTAATGATTATGATATTCAGATGATATTAGCCCAACACAAAGGTATAAGTATTATTTAAATCACGTCCTAAACCTCAGCTATTCTTCTCCAAATATGACTGAGGGAGCAACATAGCTCTAGAATAGTAAACAATGGGAAGCAAAGCAAGTGCCTCATTCTCATTGACGCTGGGCCGTGCTATGGTTTAAATAGGGTTTGCACCCTTGGGAACATACATGGAAATCTGATTCCACTGCTAAGATGTTGGGAAGTGGGGCCTTTGGGAGGTAATTAGGTCAATAAGAGGGCTTAACGCCTTTCTCTCGTGATTGGGTTGATTCTCAAGATAGTGAGTGATCATCTTTGTGAGATTGAATGTCATAGTGAAAACATTGCTTGCCTCTAGTATTTTGTCTCTTCCACCTGCCTCCTTCCCTTTCTTCCATGGAAGACTCACCAGAAGCTGAAGAGATGCTGGCACTAGTGGCTGGGCATGGTGGCACACACGTTTAATTCCAGTATTTGGGAGGCAGAGGTAGGAGGATCACGGCGAGTTCCAGGCCAGCCTGGGTTAGAGTGAGAACCTACCTCAAAAGAGCAACAACAAAAAGAGATGCTGCCACCTTCTTGACTTCCCAGGCTCCAAAACTGTGAGTCAAATGTAACTTCTTTTATTTTTTAATATATTTTATTTTCATTTATTTGATGGAGAGAGAGAGAATGGGCGCCCCAGGGCCTCCAGCCATTGCAAACGAACTCCAGACACATGAGCCCCCTTGTGAATCTGGTTAATGTGGAATAGAACCTGTGTCCTTTGGCTTTGCAGGCAAACACCTTAACCACTAAGCCATCCCTCCAGCCCTCAACTTCTTTTATTTTTAAGTTACTCAGTCTCGAGTAGCAATAGATGGAGTAAGACAGGCCCTGGCTTGCTGCCCAGAACACTTGTAAATAGGCAGAAGCAAGCCCAGAGATTCTGAGCAGGAACATATTTCCTATCACCCACCCAAATCCAGCTTTAATAGTACAAAATTGGGGGCTGGGGAGATGGCTCAGTGGGCAAGGTACTTGCTATGTAAACATGAGGACCTGAGTTCAGATCCCCAGAATCCATGTCAAAGTCTGGAGTGGCCACATGTGCCTATAATCCTAGCACAGAGGAGGCAGAGACAATAGATATCCCTAGGGCTTGCTGACCAGCCATTCTGTCCAAATTGGTGAGCTCCAGGTTCAGTGTAAGACCCTGTCTCAAAATATAGGGTGGAAAGTGACTGATGAAGATACCTAATGTCAATTTCTGATTTATTCTAAATAACCAGCTAGCTTCTGAGAAGAGTTACTTCCAAAAGATGGCAGTTGTTTGTGAACACTAAAATTTTGGTCTGAATCTGTCAGGGGAAGGTGTCATTTTCTGTATGGTCTGTTGTGTTAGGATGCAGAGAAAGTCTCAGTACCTCATTTAGCTCTGCCCACCTTCCAGCAATGAGAGGAATCAATGCAGAGGGCCTAACACATTATATTTTCTCAAGAATGAAAACAAACAGGCAAACAAAAGGCAAACCACACAGACATTGGTGGTCATAAGCAGGAAACATTCTGGTTCCTCTTCAGATTGGATAAATCTCTCACTGTTTACAAATAAGAAACATAAGGAGAAACACACAAATGCTACATGGTATACTGACATAAATAAAACATGCAGATTCATGTAAAACCCCTCTCCCTTTGTCCTTCCTCTTTCTTCTCTTCTGGTCAGTAATTCTGAATGAAGCCAGCAGTCACATAATGAGGAGACTCAAACAGCTCATGGCAGAGCCCACACGGCAAGAAGGCAAGGCCTCCGTCAACAGCCACTTGAGTGAGCCATCTCCAAAGCAGATCCTCTGACTCCAGCAAAACCATCCGATAATAACAGCCTTAGCTAATGTTTTCACTGCAGCCCCAGGAGAGACCTTAAATCAGAACCACAAGGTAAGCTGCTCCAAAGTCTCCAAGCTACAGAGACAGTAAGATAAAACACATTTTAAGCAGTTGAATTTGGGATCATGTACCATAATCTACCATCCATGCCCTTCATATTATGTCTGCTTTCATCTGATGACAGAAAAAGAGAGAAGAGGGGTGGCTAAGTGCTTTGATATCAAGACTTGCTGGAAAACCATCCCTTCTATCAAGCTTTTTCTAACAAGTCCAGTTACCACAGGTCTATAGAATTATTTTATTTAGAAGTTTTAACTCAGTGCATTAACGAAAATATACATTTCCTGGTTTTAAATTAACTTTTTGAAAATGTTTTAATCTGAATATCAAAGTAGTCAGTACATACTATACAGGTGGTACCTGAAGAGAAAGGCCATTCCTGACCAATCTAACTAAAGCTGCATTTCTGTCATACTCCACTTTCTGCATGGCAGTTATTACAACTTGACATTGTTTTGTGTGTATTCATTTTTAAAATTTCCTTTTAGAGATATTTATGGAATGCATGCTATGTGTCACACTAGTCTAAGCTGAAGGCACAAAGGGAAACAAAGCAAAGTCTCCACATCCCCTACTGGAATAGAGAAGACCAGTCACTAGTTATTATTTCATCCTTTTCCACTTACTTATTCTTCAAGACGTGGCTCTGGCCTCAGCAGCAGAAGGTCCTACCCCATGCCTAGTTCCATGACATGGACACTCCACTTGCTCTTTGAGAAACCAGTTCTCAATGTGCTTTTGTGTGAGGCTGAGCTAGATGAGCTTTTTTTGTTTTCCAAAAATAAGTTGCCCCAAACCCGGGTGTGGTAGCACACCCCTTTAATCCCAGAACTACGGAGGCAGAGGTAGGAGGATCACTGTGAATTTGAGGCCACCCTGATACTCCATAGTGAATTCCAGGTCATCCTGGGCTATAGCGAGGCCCTACCTTGAAGAGAAAGAAAGAAAGAAAGAAAGAAAGAAAGAAAGAAAGAAAGAAAGAAAGAAAGAAAGAAAGAAAGAAAGAGAGAGAGAGAGAGAGGGAAGGAAGGAAGGAAGGAAGGAAGGAAAGAAAGAAAGAAAGAAAGAAAGAAAGAAAGAAAGAAAGAAAGAGAAAGAAAGATGCCCCAGAAGAATGCAGTTGAAATGCCTCTAACTCTATGTAAGTTTCCATTTGTATAGTAGGTGATTGTCTTATTCTTGTTAAAGTTTATATGAATTTCAAAGGCTCCCCACTATGGGACAGAACTGTTTTGTCATCACCAGCAGCAACAGCAGCAAAGGGAGGCTTGAGAAAACCATCAGTGGGCAAAATTGGTCTCTGGAGTCCTTTTACCTCCTCCTTCAGCACCTTTGCCATCATCTAAAACACATGCTAAAATCTAATTGCCAGTGTGGTAGTATTAAGATGTGGGACCTTTAAGAGGTAATTCAATTCATGAGTAGAACTGATGCCATTATGAAAGGACATTTGGTCACGTCTTGGTCTCCTTTGTCTTTCTGCCATCAACATGGAATGATATAGCAAGAATGACATTGGCTTCTCCACCTTGGACTTCCCCTGCTCTGGAACTGTGTAAGCAATAATTATTAATTACTGGGCTGGAGAGATGGCTTAGCAGTTAAGGCACTTGCCTGTGAAGCCTAAGGACCCATGTTCAACTCTCCAGATCCCACATAAGCCAGATGCACAAGGTGAGGCAAGTGCAGGGTCACACATGCCCATTAGGTGGCGCAAGAGTCTGGTGTTCTATTACAGTGGCTGGCATGCCAATTCTCTCTCACTCTCTTTCTCTCTCTCTCTCTCTCTCTCTCAAATAATAATAAATAAAAAATAAAAATAATTATTAATTACCTACTTTCAGGGTAATTCTGTTATAGCAATACAAGATAGATAAAGGCAATGTCTTCCTTACCCTACTACACATCTAAGAGATTCCTTAGAGACCAGGCTCTCAGCCAATTGTGCATTCTTTCCTAAGGTGGCAACTCATATTTGAACAGGAAGCACTTGGAGTTTGTAAGTAGAGGGAACACTGATAGCTTATTATATGTCAGGCTTATACCCAACAACCATTTCATTTGTGAATAAAACACCACTCTGGAAGGACACATTTTGTCCTTTATTTTACAGGTGATAAACTGAGGCTCAGGGAGATTATATACTGTCCTAATGTCACCCTAAATGGTCTGAAGCCAAAACTCTTGTCTTTCAAGTCTTCTCAGCCTCAAAGCTTCAAAGGAGCATGATTCCCTTGGTGAATTAACAAGGCTATGTGGAAGGCTTCAAAACAAAATCAGGACTATAGGTGAAAAGAAAGTGACGAGACTAATTGTGAGAGACGGAGTTTGTGTCACAAGATCATTCAACCAGAGGCCTAACAAAATTTACAGCTAGAAGGGATCTCAAATAGTCTGCACTGACTCCTGCATTTTGTAAAAGTGGAATATCAAGGTCAAAGTATATTGATGATATTCATTTAAATCCAGAGGACTGAAAGCCTACAAGGCATAGCTATGTGATTATATTTACAAGAACCTGCCTCTCCAGCAGGTCTTACTTGGGATGGAGAAGGGTTGATCAGTTTTTCTACCCATTTTTCAAACCTCCCACATCCTTATCTATGGTCATCAACAGAAGTGCCAATACCATAATTTCATAATTATATGGGAAAAATCACCACTCCTAAGCAGTTTCCAAATTTAGCAATATTCATTTCTACCCACTCCAAATTGTTGGATTAATACAAGGTTCAACACAGGAAAAGATGTATAGTCAAATAAGCTTATCAGGCAGATATATTTTGTATATTTAGTATTGTAATTTCTAAGGAATAGGATAAAAACATGATAGATCTCATAACATAAGAATGTTTACAAGAGAAGATTGTATGGGATAGAGTTGATATCATGGCTCAAGGGATATGACACTGCACTTTTATGCAAAGTAGAATGGAGAAAGTCAGCCAGTTCTTGTCCTGCCCTTGGAATAGCCAGAATGGAACTGGGTGAGGAGTAGTCAATTTGTGAACATTTGAACACAATATAATGACATTTATTGGTTAGGATAGTCTGTTAGGTAAGTTAAATGTAGACACGGAAAATAGTTCCTATAAGTATAAATATGCATAACTTTGGTAATTAACACTTTCTGTTTGCAAACATAACGGAATAATATTTTGACACATTAACTGACATGTTTTCCCTTCTCGGTGATTCTTGTTACCTGTGAACCTTTTCCATGAAGCCTTTCTTGGCACACTGCCTCCGGGACTGGATGATGTTACAGAACACAAGAGGGTTGGCTTTTGGTTTTTAAAATCTGAAATGTCAGCAACAACAATGTGTTTGAGTGGCCAAAGTGGCCAAAGTCAATTTTTCTACCCCATAAGAGAAAACTACATGAAGAAGGAAAAAAAACTAGAAAGGGAAGAAGGAGCAAAAACAGACCCTGGCATGGTTCATGGAGCAAACGCCTTGTTCTGTCCCTCCACTCTGACCCTGTCTGATTGAGACTATAGACAAGGCAAGGGAAATAGAGGAAATGTGAAAGGGATCTGTGACCAACACTGGCCAAGGCCCACACACTTCCAGGTGCACACAGTGCCTCAAGGGACACTGGCCCTGACCTCTAGCAGGATCTTTCCCCATCCAATTGTGGAGCAGAGACCATCCAGTGAACAAAGTGGCTCTAGATGGAGAGCAGCCAAGATTCTCTGGAAGTTCTCCACAAGCCCTAGAGTTCAGGGATGGAACTAAGCATTCCCCAGGGGCTCCAGAGAAATGGCTGAGACTTGGATCTGAACCACTTGTGGTTTAGGCCACTCAAAGATGAGGCTCCATGCAGCTGCTCCCAATGTGGCTAATTAAAATCCCTAAGAAGTGATGTCTGTCCCTAACTTTCTCTCTCTTCTTCCCTCCAGAGACCCCTAAGCCTCTACAAATACTACAGGTTCACAACCCACATAGATGGTTATCCATTTTAGAACAGAAGCAGCCAGATTACTTGGGAACTCATCCCCGCACTCATGTATAACCAGCCTCCTTCAAAGTCTCTCAGGGATCCACTCAACCCCCTGTACTGTAGGCACAAAGTATTTCACTTTTCATTCTTAGGAAGAAAACTGCAGAGCAACATAGTGTGTGCATGGTGTATCAGGAGAGAGAAAATCACATCTCCAGTGCCACTGGATCCAAAACTGAAAGGGACTTGAGGAAAGGTTGTCTTCCTAACTCACCTCTCCTTCCTGGGTGCCTAGGCCAGCCTTTTGCTCCACTGTTACAGAGTTTAGTGATTTTTCTGCTTCTTGTAATATCCTCCCATCACAACTCCCATTTCCACAACAAACTATTTGGAAAACCTATCTCCTTGCTATTTCCCCTCTCGCCCTGCCTCATCTCATCATGTCTCCTCTCCTCCCTTTCCTTCTTCTCCTCCCCTCCCCTCTTCTCCTCTCCATTAACTAGAAGTCCTCTTCTATGCCTTCTAGTCCAGGAACACAGTAGGATTGCATCTCCCTGGCATCAGATTGACCACAGCCAACCATCTAACTTGCTTTGACCACTGAAATGTGGGCAGGAACGGAATTTGTTGCTACTGATGGAGCATTAAACTGCACTTTGTGACACTGTAGTACTTTCTTTCTGTAATTGGACCCAACACATTCCAGACAGTAGAGGCTCTCAATCAGTGTACAATAGGAGCACATGCACAAGGTGCAAATTGTAATGTGAGGAAAAGCAGACATTTGTTACACTAATCCACTAGTTGTTGGTGCATCATAATCTAACCCATCCTGATGAATGACCTGGGCTACTGTTGGGACTCAGCTTCTCACCACTTCTCATCAGAGCTCTTAATAATACACACGCACGCACACACACACGCGCACACACACACACACAAATTTACAAATGATTGAGCTGTAAAAAGATAAGTATAGCCAGGCATGGTGGTGCACGCCTTTAATCCCAGCACTCAGGAGGCAAAGGTAGGAGGATTGCTGTGAGTTTGAGCCCACTCTGAGACTGCATAGTTGATTCTAGGTCAGCCTGGACTAGAGCGAGACACTACCTCAAAAAAAGAAAACAAAACAAATAAAAAGGTAAGTACAGCCGGGCATGGTGGCACACACCTTTAATCCCTGCACTTGGGAGGCAGAGGTAGGAGGATCACTGTGAGTTTGAAGCCACTCTGAGACTGCATGGTTAATTCCAGGTCAGCCTGGGCCAGAGTGAGACCCTATCTCAACCGGCACACACCCCCCCCCCCGCAAAAAAGGTAAGTATATATAGTAAGAATGAATATTCAGAAATTTTTATAGCAAACTGATCAAATGTTAAATCTAATAATGAAGTATATGGACCTTGTTTCCACACAAGTTAGTGTGCCTTGCCCATGGGGGTGCTATAAAATGTTTGTCACATGAAACTGAATCATAACCTCAAGATTAAACAATGTAGAATGGCAGTAGGATCTAAGCAATAGCAATCAGATACGGGGGTATCTAGGGCATAGGACCCTTCCTTGTTGAGTTGAAATCACTTCTCTGTTCTGAGTATACTCTGTGTGACAATACAAAATTGAGCTCCAAGCTGGGTGTGGTGGCACACACCTTTAATCCCAGCACTCGGGAGGCAGAGGTAGGAGGATCGCCGAGAGTTCGAGGCCACCCTGAGACTACATAGTTAATTCCAGGTCAGCCTGGACCAGAGTGAGACCCTACCTTGCAAAAAAAAAAAAAAAAAAAAAAAAATTAAGCTCCAACAAGTAGAAAAACTTTCTGAGCTCTTCTTCATTTGCAATTAAATTTGTTTAGGGTTGTCTACAGAAGAGCACAGGCATGAATGTATTTACTCTCTGAAATAAGACTGTAAACACAGTGACGTGAATGTGGTTTTCAGAATGGTCCGTAAGCAGCTTGACACTGACACATTTGTTCAGGAGGATAAGAGGATAATGTAACTTATCCTTCAATTACTCTCCATCTCCCTCCAGGATGAACTAACTTTGACAAAGTCTTTTTGACACACATTGTATTTCTCTGTCCCACTTAAGAGAGAGGCAACAACAGTTCTGAAAAACACAGTAAATCCAGGGTTGAGACATCTGGTGGTAACCTTCAGTACCATCATCCTCACTTGCTACAACAGAACTAGTACTTACCCACGTGGTGTGCGCATCTCTCCATCTTCAGAGAGAAAAGTAAAAAATAACAAATAACATCAGCTTGATTGTGAGACTCCAAGGGTAGAGAAGCATTCAGTGAATAGTGTGGAACACGCTTATAATTTAGCATTTACAGATAATACTGCCTTACAATACTCTCAATTTACCCTATACGTGCACTTTCTGCTTCCTAGCCAGAAAATTTCTCAGCACACTTTTTGTTTCTGTTCCAATGTGAGTCCTTTGGGATAAGTAAAACATATGATGATTGTTTGAAAACTGTTTATCCGAAACTGTTGAACCCCATCACCCTTAAGGAAACGGCATCAACTTAATAAGCTGCATAAACCTTACACACTGTATGAGTCGTCTTCGGCTCAGTGATAACATGCTTCTTTGACTGGCTGAGTTTCAGGGTAGGGGGCACATCTCATCAGTCTTTGCGTCCTTACAGTATCTAAGCACACACAAGGACTGCTGAATAGACAGTGTTACATCTCCTTGCCCCAAATGCATATGTTGAGGCCCTCTACCCAATGTGACTAGAACTGGAAGGTATTAGGAGTAAAGTGAGGTTGTAACGTTAAGTCCCTAATCTAATAGGGTTGTGCCTTTATAAGAAGAGGGGGAGACCTCACAGAGTTTTCTCTCCATGTGACACAGGAGAAAAGCCATGAGATAACAGAGCTAGAAAGTGCAAAGTGGACTCCCACAAGCCAGAAAAACAACCTTGACCCAAATCAGCTGGCACCTTTATCTAGAACCTCCTGACCCTAGAACTGTGAGAAAATAAATTTCTATTCTTTAAGCAATCTGACTTTCAGTAATAATGGCTGCCTGTGCTAATAAAGATACCAGCTACTAACTGATGAATTGATAAACAAATGACCTTTAATAAAGTATGTAATATTACCTGCACTCGCTCAAACCAAAAAACCAAATTTTTCTTTCATTAATTTTATCAGTCAACTCACTGCTGGGACAAAATAAATATGTGACAAAAATGAGTTTACAGGAGGAAGGATTTGTTTCAGCTTAGTTCCATGCTCCGCTATGGTCACCATGGCATGGAAGACAAAGAGGCAGGAGTTAAAGCAAAGGTGCTCACATTCAGTCCACAGGGAGGAAGCAGAGTGATCACTGCTGGTGCTCAGCCAGCTCACTCCTTTTTAAAATATTTTCATTTATTTATTTGAGAGAGGAAGAGGCAGAGAGGAAGGCACACCAGGGCCTCCAGCTGCTGCAAATGAACTCCAGACGCATGCGCCACCTTATACATCTGGCTTACATGGGTCCTGGGGAATCAAACCTGGGTCCTTTGGCTTTGCAGGCAAGAGATGCAGGCAAGGCATTTCTCCAGCCCCTATCTCCTTTTTATACAGCCTAGGACCTCAGCCCATGGAATGGTGCTGCCCACAGTTAAGGTGGGTCTTCCTGCCTTAATTAACCTATTCAACATAATCCCTCACAGACATGCACAGAGGCTAACCTAATCTACATAATCTTTCACTGGTGATTCTAGGTCCCATTTGCTGAGAATTAATTCTAAGCCCTCACATTACTTTGGAGGGAAAATTTCCAGAATTAGCTAAACATTATAACAGCACAATATAGTGAAGCATTAAAATAGCCCCCACAGACACATGCTGTTTCCATCCTTTGTCTTTAGTGAGCACAAGCAGTTCTCATCCACAGATCGTCAGGAGAACCACACTGCTGGGAGGGAGGAGGCAAGAGACAGAAGAGCCATTGGCCTGAAAGAAGGGGAAACTGTATGCTTAGTGGCCCAGAGGACAGATAGCACTTTATTCTATAAACAGTCAAGGTAAAACATGGCTGGTGAAGGAACAAAGCTTCTGAACAGAAGGGCTCTAAACTTTGGCAGGAGTCACTGTGCAGCCGCAGGGAAGAGGCCTGCTGCCGGGGCTGCAGTGGAAAAAGTGACCACGGACAGGAAGCCGGCGCAGAAAGGCTCCCAGAGACAGGCAGCACCGCAGAGTTCTGATGAAGTCATTTGGTTCCAGGCGAATAAAACCGTAAGGCTGTTTCAGCCAAAAAAAAAAATTAGATTGCATGAACTCTATACTCTTCTAATGGACTAATAGCAGAATTCCAAAGTGCCTGTGCCTCCATGTTCTTTACTGAAGACCTGTGGTGATTAGAGACATTCTTCTACAGAGGCCCAGGTAGGAGGAGCAAAGTGTTAATCTGGAGCCAAGGTACCCAGATGACAGCAAGTTGTGTTGCCCTAGGTCTCCCTGACAGAGGGCATACTGAGTTGAGGACTCCAGAAAAGAATGAAAGAATGGCAAGAAACACCAGAGAGAAATACCACACGCCCTTTCCCTTCCTTGCTGGAGAAGACACCCCTTCTGCAAAAAAAAAAAAAAAAAAAAAAAAAAAAAAGCTTAAATGGAATACAGCAGCAACTTGGGTCATTTGCCACAGGTATTTAGCCAGCATAGAGAGCGTTTCAGAGCTGAGGCCTTTTGAGATGTAATTGATCCTGAAATTCATTGATTAAATCAGGGTTTTGCAAGCAAAAATGAAAGGCATAACTGCCTATGGATCTGAATAAAACGACAGCCTAGAGGAAAAAAGAAAAAGAAAACCCACCCACTCCCTACCCCCAAAAGGCCTTTCCTTTTAAATATAGGTCTGTATTTTGAGCAAATCCTTAATCAAGTCACACATTTAATTCAAGTACAGTATAATCTTAGAGGCCTGACAAAAAAAGGGGGTGTGAGCACATAAGACTTATTTATATTTTTATTTATGCTACTTCATCCCACAGATTGAAATAAATTTTCAAGAGCATTTCTCAAGATAATCTCAGGCTAATTTCAGAGGCCTATAGTTTGAAATTGTGCTTATCTAACAGCGCCCTCTGGTGTCCATGTGGATTATTTTACTTTGCTTTGAGGCAAAAGGTAAGCCACTATGTAGTCAGACAAATGTATAATTAGCATGAATTCTCTTGCCAAATATTTACTGGGAGTGGACAGTGTGCCAGTTACTATGGAAAGTGGTGGGTCACAGATATATTTTAGAGACATGGTTTCCTGCTCTGTCCTTAAGGAGCTCATGGTCTACCAAGAGAAATGAATGCTTAAACTCAGTAACAAAATTAATCAAACAACCCACATTACCTAGTTTTTCACTGAAATGAGACAGACACAGCTGGGTCACCTCTCTTCTCAAGCTGTGTTGAACCATAATTCATGTTAACAGGTATCTGGCTGACTTAGGACAGAACAACTTTAGCCAAGTCCACTGGGAACATTTCTGGGATACAGCAACTGAGTCCTGGCTTTCCAGACCTGAAACAGCTTTTCAGTCAAGCCCAAAACACTTGTGGCCTTGTAGTTGCCTGTGGGCCACTGAGCACCAAATCTGACTCACTACTCTGATATTTTTGGACTTTACAGTTCTATCTTAAAATGTAGACTTTCTCTAGCACGGTGATGTAAGAAGGCCTCAAATGCAGTCTTGATTCCCCAGAAGATCAAGGGACCCTAAGAATTCATCCTACATTGCCTTAGGAGCTTGGTTTCTGAACTTGAGCTAGAGTCACAGAAGCACATGGTCTGAACAGATACAACTCCCAGTACAGGGAAGAAAAGGCAATCTGAAGTTGTGATCACTGTCCCGTCAAGAATAAAAGTGGAATTCAAATACCAAAAAAAAAAAAAAAAAAAAAAAGGAACCCGGAACAACTACAAACCAGGAATAATGTTCTTAGGACAATACTCTTTGGGAATATTTCCAACTTTGTCATTTTCCATTTTTGTTTAAATACAAAATCATCAAAAGAAAGAAGCTTAGAACACCTCCAAACCAGGAATAATGCTCTTATAATAATGCTCTTTCCGAATCTTTTTGATTTTGTCATTTTTCCATCCTTGTTACTGTTACTTTCTGATCAGCTATGAGTCTAGTGTGGGTGGGATTTGTGACTTGCTTCTAAAAGGACATGCAAAGGTGATAGAAGGCACATGACTACATATGCAAGATGATAAGGTCTATCCTGCTGAGTCTGTCTTCCTTGTTGGTTTGGAGAGTAACAGTCGTGCTGGGAAGGCCCATGTAGCAAAGAGCAGAGCCCAGCCTCCCACCATACCTTGAGGAACTGAGACGGTCACAAGGGATAGAGGGCAGCTATGAAGAAGCAGACCCTCTCCGGTCAAGCCTTAGATGAGCAGTAGCCCTGGCCACCTCACCTGTTGCCGACTAACCCACGCCCAGTTCACTTACCCATTAAAAACTGTGAGATCATAAATGTATGCTGGTTTTTGTGTGTTGTATATATGTTCATGTGTGTTAAGTGTGGACACGTGTGTGTGCCACAGTGTGTATGAAAAAGTCAGAGGCCAGGGCTGGAGAGATGGCTTAGAGGTTAAGCGCTTGCCTAGGAAGCTTAAGGACTCATGTTCAACTCTCCAGGTCCCACGTAAGCCAGATGCAAGCACTCAAGGTCACACATGCACCCCGGAGTTGAACTGCAGTGGCTGGAAGTCCTGGCACATCAATTCTCTCTCTCTCTTGCATTAAAAAAAAAAAAAAAAAGCCAGGCATGGTAGTGCACACCTTTAATTCCAGCATTCAAGAGGAGGATTCACTGTGAGTTTGAGGCCAGCCTAACACTATACAGTGAATTCTAGGTCAGCCTGGACCCTACCTCAAAAAAAAAAAAAAAAAAAAAAAAAAAAAAAAAGGAAAAAGAAAAAGCTAAAGGCCAACCTCAGTCCTCAGTCTTTGCCTTCCACATTGGTGAGGCAGGATCTTTCATTGTTCACCACTGAAGTTGCCAGGCTCCCTGACCCACAAATTCTGGGGATTCTCTTATCTCTGCCTCCCATTTCATGACTGGCATTCTGGAATTGCAAATGCTCGCTTGTGCTATGCACACAATTTTATGTGGGTTCTGGGGATCTGAACTCAGGTACTCATGGCTGGGTGGCAAGCATTTTATCCACTGAGCCATCTCCCCATCCCATGTGTACTGTTTTAAGTTCAAATGTTATTATTGGGCAATAATAGATGACTACCACATGTTTTGCGGTACTTTTTATTTTAAAACATTTATTATAAAAGTAACACAAATAACATCTGAAAGACTGAGCAAGAACTAAGTTACCATTTACTGCCCTGCCATTCTACTATAACCACAGTAACTTAATTTAGTTCTTATTATATTTTGGTGTGCTGTTCTGTCATGACCACATTCATAGACTTTTGTGTTTTGCAATTTTGTTTATTATAATATTTTCTCATATTTTTCTAATATTCATTACGAATGTTTGTTGGTAAGTACATCAATATGTTTCTTGACTACCTAGACCTGGGAATGGTAAAGTATGTCCCCACATTTGTGAATAAAGCTTTAATGGAACACAGCCATACACATTTGTTTACATGTCTACAGCTGTCCTGCTACAAACAGCAGTACTAGGAAATTATGACAGTGGCAAAGTACGGCCTTAAAAGTCTAAAAGACTTACTGTCCAGCCTTTAAAAAAAAGTATGCTGACTCTTTTAGTAGTTCACAAATTAGGATATTAAAAGTAATGCCATGTGGAAAATATTTTTGCATGTAATTTTTGTACTTTGGACAACTTAACTGGGAAATATAAACAAAAGTAGAATAAATGAGTCTGGTGAATAGTCATCTTAAGGCTGATACAGCACTCTCTTATACCACTCTAGCTATGACATCATAAGGATGGTAGTGATAAGAATAGGAAAAAAAAAGACCAGTACTCTTGTAGGGAACATTCTTTTAGTCCCTATTAGCAAATCCAATCATATATATTTACATTTTTCATGAGCTTATTTTTAGTTTTGATTTCAAGTCAACGAAAGAGAAAAGTAACTATAAGCACAATAGACAAGCAGTCCAAGTTCAACCAGGAATTTAAACACAGGCAGAAGCAAACTTAGCTGTCACAGGCTATATGAAGTGTGGCTCCAAGCTGGTCATAGTATGCAAAAGGCACTGGGAGAGCCGAATAAACAAAAGAAGTGGTTGTTTCAACGATGAGCTCATGGTGGCAGCTGAGTGTGGAGCAGCAAGGGCAGCGCACAGGGTCCACTCCTCTCAACACATTCTTGCCGTAAACCTCAATGTAGCTGTGATTACACTGTCTCTGATAAGAAAGTCACAGAGCAACTACTCTACATTTCCAAACAATACAAGCTTCTCTATGTGGGAAGGTTTTATTCAACAAGAAAACTTACAAAAGGGGATCGGTTCAGTGGACCCTGACTATCTCTGAGATAACACATGAAGCAGGTCGCTGAGTCTCCAGTTCAATCTTTCATAAATAAAACAAGCATTGACAAATATAGACGTCATCTTCTAAGAGAAATGGTCTGAAAAATAAAGAAAAAAGGATCAGTATGGACCTTGTCCTCGATGAAGAATATATTTAAAAGTAAAACGAGAAAGCTGTTTAATGAAATTATCCAAATTATGCCAACAAATATATTAATAAATCATATATAAAGCATTTATTAAACTGTTCTTGTCAAAATTCAACCAAGTTATTACTTTTTAAATAGGTGTCCTTTTGATTAAAACCATTACTAGCCTTCACATTCCACCTCACTCACTTAATAATTAAATACATGATGCTTTCACAAAATGCTCTGGAAGTTTGAAATTCTTCATGGAGTGGGGGGAATCATACTGCTTTTGTAAAAATAACTAGCAAAATGTTCTTTGTACATAAACCTAGCCAGTTTTCAGAGGTATAAAAATCAACCTTTTTTTTTTTTTCTTAAATTCTTCTTATGGCTTTACCATACTTAAAACCCTGTTTTCGGGCTGGAAAGATGGCTTAGAGGTTAAGATGCATGCCTGAGAAGCCTAAGGACCCCAGTTTGATTCTCCAGGTCCCACGTAAGCCAGATGCACATGGTGGCACATGTGTCTGGAGTTGGATTGCACTGGCTAGAAGCCCTGGCGTGCCCATTCTCACTCACTCTCTCTCTCTCCCTCTCTCTGTCTCTAATAAATAAATAAATAAAATTAAAAAAAAAAAAAAAAAACCTGCTTTCACTGCTCTCAGTCATTTACCTCAACACTGACCTGAGGGTCTGGCAGCATGAATCCATCAGTCAGCTTGTAATAGACTATGGTAGAATCCGACTCCACTATGGCCAAAGTGAAAGACATCGGCGACTCTGAATCACCCTGCAGTTTTCGAGATGCCTTCAAGATTTCCCTTATCCTGAACATGAGGACACAATACATTTAGGAATCACAGTCACTCCCTGGCAAGACCAAATACTATAAAACCTTGACGAAGGGTGGGAAATGATATTCATGATGTTAAGGTTGACATTAAATTCATAGTGTCTGAAGGCTCAAATATAAACATCTAAAGGTGTGTTCTCACATAGAAAACCCTGCAAAGAGCTATCTATTATTTATCGACTCTAAATCCTGTTCAAAACCATTCACCTGTCTCTCTGGATCAACTATGTCTAGGAATCTACCTAACAGATTATTGTTCTGTGCATCTAAATTTGCTTAGGGTTAAGGTGTTAATTTTCTAATTTTTCATTTTGGTATCTTATGGTAGAATAAATTGGTATTTAGTTCTATTGTCTTTAAAAAATAAACTATAGGGCTAGGTGTGGAGGTGCATGCCTATAATCCCAGCTATGTGGAAGCAGAGGATCATCAAAGTTAAAGGCCAGCCCAGTGTACATTGTGTCTTGGGCCAGCCAAGGCTAATGAGACTGGGTAAATAATAGGCTATGAGAAATATTCCCCCGTGTTTTCTATGGGTCTACATCCGCTACCTTTAAATGGCTATACAGTACCCACCTATCACTCAGGTACCCAATCATTGCCCCACTGTGATAAGGTTTTTTTCAGTTTCTTACTTTGAGGTGGGACAGGGGAGTGAAACTAATAAAGGTAACCTGCAATAGGTATTTTTTTGTATGCAGGTGTTTCTGGTTGGTCTCTTCAGGAATCAGAATGATTAGACCTAAGTAAAGGCAGTTCTAACCATTAGAAAAGCTAAGAGGAAAATAGAGAAATAAGTCTTTTTATTTTGGTAATGTTAGGATTTCAGTTTCCTTGCTGGGGAATATAATCTACTAAATCTAGGTCTTCAAAGCAATAATAGCTTTTTTAACCACAAAACAAAATCATTATTAGCTACTCAAGATGGTTGATTATCAAAAACTCAGTGAAGTGTAACCCCCCCAAAAAGCTTCATTAAACAAGCAAATAAAATGGCTGGTGTTGTTCTTAAGCCAATCAATTCTCCAGAAATTAGAATGAGACTTGTTAGCATATTAAATTCTAGTACCAAATTCATAAATACCCTATGATTCCAGCTGCACATATGCTAAACACACTTGATATTATACAAAGACCCGTGGCTAACTCTTTATAGTGATGTGGTTGGACTGGTGCCTGTCATTTAGCTCTTCACCTTCTTTGTGTCACATGTCTGCTTTGTTCCTCTGATCACCCTCTTCAATGTTATTTTGCATTGAATAGTATACCATTTTAATTTGTACTATCGCTTTTGAGTTCTTAGTGGTAGCTGTAGAGGTTACTACTGCAACTTAATTATTACAATTTACCTCTGATTAATAGCAACCTAATTCCAATGAAATATAAAAAATGCTCCAATAAAGCTTTGCTTCTGTTTCTCTTTTGTGCTATTATTAGATATGTTTATGTAATTAAAGAAAATATTACAATGTTATAACTGTTACTTTATCTACTCTTAAAGTCTTCTTAGAAAGTCAACAGGAAAAAATAACATATTCCAGTCTTCTATATTAACATGCTTAAGATTTCTGTTATTTTTCATTTTTTCACATTATACTATGGCATCATTTCCTTACTCCAAAATAGCTGCATTCCCTCCCTTATACTTTGCGGTAAAATTCTCACATATATTGCTTCTTAATATACTAAAAACCTAGCTAGTTGATTTTTGACAAAAGTTCAAAGGCAATTTAATGGAGAAAATATTTTCAACAAATAATGCTGTGAGATGAAGATAATATGTCTCTATGTCTACACATGGGATTACTATAGGGCTCACTGAAGTGACACTTATGAAGTCTCTGAACACAAGTATTGTTACATAATAACCATGTTTCCTTACTCACTGGAACACAGTTTACATCCACAATTGCCTCTTTTGGTTACTGCTAAAAACAAATACTAACCTAAACATACAAAGGTATACTGAACTATGAGCAGAAATACAGGAAATGTTCATTTTCTGAAGTCCACATCCTGATCCAAGAACTTGACTTAACCCTTAACAGTGTCTATCTACGTTGAAGTGCATGCGAGTGAGCGAGGTTCCTTTGTGCAGTTCATGTTAGAGAGATTCAGATGCAGCAACCACAGCTACCAGTGGGGAATGTCATTAGTTTGCGCTGATGAGAAGTGGCATCCTGATAAAACATAGCATATTTTCATTATTTCAAAGTTAATGTTTTAATGTAACTAAACATTTTCCTTCTTCAAAAGTGGCAAACCAAGCCAGGAGTGGTGGCATATGCCTTTAATCCCAGCACTTGGGAAGCAGAGGTAGGAGGATCGCTGTGAGTTCAAAGCCAGCCTGGGACTATAGAGTGAGTTCTAGGTCAGCCTGGGCTAGAGTAAGACCCTACCTGGAAAAGAAAAGGGGGGGGGGACCCAATTTCTAAACAATATCTAAATTAATAGTCATAGAAAATGACTGATTTTGGTAGGCTGTCCAGTTTTAGTCAATTCTTTTTTCTGCAAAGATAGAAAGATGAAATAATACTATGGATCAACTAAAATTAATTTATCTAAGTCTTCCATTGTCAGTATTATCATAGTTATTTCCCAGTATGAAACATGTATACAATTTAATAAATGCACACAAAACCACTGCAATGCCACAACTTAAAATTAATTCTCTAGATATCCTTAACAGGCAGCCTTCAATAAGACTGGGGCACAAACAAAACAGAAAAAAAAAAAACCTGCCAAGATATCTTTTACACATTTTCTATTCCTCAAGATAATAGTTTGTAAATCAAAGGTAGGGTGTGTGTGTGCGCGCACGCATGTGCATGTGTGTTTTCTCCTAAGGTATACTGGATGAGACTTCTATAGCCCATACTAAAATGTAACATAGGGGACTACAGAGATGGCTTAGTGGTTAAGCGCTTGCCTGTGAAGCCTAAGGTTTAAGGCTCGATTCCCCAGTATCCACGTAAGCCAGATACACAAGGTGGTGCATGCATCTGGAGTTCGTTTGCAGTGGCTGGAGGCCCTGGTATGCCCATTCTCTCTCTCTCTCTCTCTCTCTCTCTCTCTCTCTCTCTGTCTCTCTCAAATAAATAAATAAATAAATAAATAAATAAATAAATAAATAAAAATAAACAAGACTGTTTAAAATGTAATGTAGAAATTTCCATCTCGTTCCCTGGTCTTTTATTCTTAGTTGTTACTTGTTTTCAGAATTCTAAAGAGGGAAACATTTGCAGACTTACTGAAAACACCTAAGTGGCAAACTCTAGGTTTGAAAATCAACTTGAAGTTTTAAAGGAGGTTTTGTTTTAGAGCTGAGGAGAATCACTGTCAAAAGTGAAATGGAAGTTCCCATCTCTGAGCTCTTGTTTACCCTAGTTGGCAGTGTGTGAGGAAAATTACCAAGGAATCTTGACGAAAATGAACAGTTTACCTGCCTGTGGTACTTAAAGCACATTTGGGCATCTTATAGTTTCTTTATCAGACTCTTTGCTACTCTACTCTCAACATATGTTTGGACAGCCATCATCTTTCCTTATTCAAGGTAGTTGTTTTCTTTATAGGATACAGTACAAGCTCACAAAAATGTTTGCCTTTAAGTCAACAGTCTATACTTTCTCAATCTATTAATGATAAACTCGGCATGGTGGGCAGACCTTCAATCCAAGCATTCGGGAGGCTGAGGTAGGAGGATTACCATGAGTTCAAGGCCAGTCTGGGATACAGAATGAGTTCGAGGTTAGCCTGGACTACAGTGAGACCCTGACTCAAAAGATCAGTCTATTAATAATAACATTAATAACAACAAAAGATCCTGAAGTTTATTTAAAACAATTCACACATGACTGTAAAAATGCCAGGAACTATGAAGAATCACAGAATATTAGTCTTAATTGATTTTCAATAAATTTGAAGTCTTAATTTAGAAACCACAGTCACCTACATGGGAAAAAGTCCTATATAATAATAAGAATTTCAATCTTTTCCCTCAGTTAAATCTTAATGAAAAAATATATTAATAATATCTAAATATATTATTAATAATAGCTATTAACAGTAATAAAATTTGATGCTGATAGAATTTTTCCTTCTCATAATTTTCATAAATGGCCTTTTATATACCAAAAAGGGGTGATTTTATAGCTTAATATAACCAACTTGACAATAAGCCTGAAACAGTTAATACTGTTTGGCTAATGTCTTTAGGCCAAGTTATTTAAGTCTTTTCCATGAATTTTAGCATGGTTTTTCTGTAATGAACCTAAAACTGAGACTCAGTTATCCTTAGAGATTTTCAGTAAGGAAAAGAAATTAAAGAAATATGACTTTTGAAGACCAGGGAAATAGCTAGGTGGGTAAGAGTGCCTGTTGCACACACATGAGATCCTGAGTTCAAACCCCAGTATCCAAACAGAAAGCAAGGCATGGTAACACATTCCTGTTAATCCAGTGCTAAGCAGGGGGTGGAATCAGGAGAATTGTTAGGATTCTCTGGTCAAACAACCTAAGGGAAAAACAGGGAGCCCCAGGTTCAATAACTCTGTCATGGTGAAATAAGTCAGAAAAGGAATAGAGGAGGTTATTCAATGTCTTCTCTAGGCTGTGTATGTGTGCACATGGGGTATGTGTCTCCACACACACACCACATAAACTATACATACACACATGTTGAAAAGAAGATACTACTTTTAACTGAAAAAATGTTGAAACACGGCTGGAGAGATGGCTTAGCGGTTAAGGTGTTTGCCTGTGAAGCCTAAGGACCCATGTTCAATTCCCTAGTTCCCACGTAAGCCAGATTCATAAGGTGGTGCATGTGTCTGGAGTTTGTTTGTAGTGGCTAGAGGTCCTGGTGCACCCATTCTCTCATTCTATCTGCCTCTCTCTCTCTCAAATAAATGAATGAATGAATGAATGAATAAATAAATAAAAATAATATTGTTTAAAATGTCAAAACATAGTGCACCATGAGTTAAAATATGTATTAATTTTAATCTATCTTCCTCAAAGTGGTACTGACTCCATGACGATATAATAGAATAACATCTTATATCACAGCTTTGAAACACAATGCAAACTTCATTCAGAACCAGAGGCACAAAGAAGCCATATCCACACATAGGTCCACTCCTCAATAAAAGGTTCAGGGAGACCAGATTCCCTCCTTGGGAACCATGCCAATGCCTTCCTAGTGAAAAAATATATACAGGCAACTGAAATCTCAGGGGGATTGACTGAACAATCAAATGCCTGTGTGGCTTTACCTAGTAAGAAGTCATTTCTCTAAAATAAATTGTGAGCTTTTTCTCGAGATTAAGAAAAAAAAGTGCTGTGTCAGTTGAAACAAGTTGCCAGAATGGGAGGTTTCGTTAGCTAGCAACAGATTCCCAAGGGAGGTAGCCCAAGGACATGTATCCTACTGAGCAGGGAAGTCAAATAACAGAAGTCAATTTACCTTTGACAGACTTCAGGCCCCAAATAAAAGTGGTCTTTATAATAAATGCCATAGCCTCAGATATTTTCAATAATAGGATCATAATAGTTTAACAAAATATGTAGTGTTAAGTATTAAACATCAGCTGTCTGGACACATGCATGCCTATAATCTCAGCACTCAGGAGACTAAGGAAGAAAGAACACTGGAGTTTGAAGCCAGCCTGAGCTCTACACTGAGTTCTGGGCCAACCTGGGCTACAGAGTGAGAAACCCTGACATAAACAAACAGTATTGAATCTTATAACTAAGACTATTTTAAAGGAGAAATGTGGTTCTAGTAACCTTTTATTCCACCATTAATATAGTCTTTTCCTAAGAAATCACACATACATGAACACACACACAAAATTAATACTTGATAGTATACTACGTTGCTAATAAAGTTTGCTAAATTAGGTAGGTTAAATATATTTTTTATTTATTTCCAAGGAGAAAGGAGGGAGGGAGTGTGCCAGGGCCTCTAGATGCTGGAAATGAACACCAGATGCATGTGCCACTTTGTGCATCTGGCTTTATGTAGGTACTAGGGAATCGAACTCACGTTTTTAGGTTTTCAGGCAAATGCCTTAAGTGCTGAGTCATCTCTTCAGCTATTATGGGCTCAACTAGACACAGACTCAACACATTGATAAGCATGTGTACCAGCAACAACTGAACTTTAAAAGTAAAAACCTATCACTCATGTTAGCATAAAAAATGAAATGATGAGATATAACCCTAAGAGATGTTTATATTGTACATGAAGAAAACTGTAAGATCTTGTTTGAATAAACAATAGTAGATCTGAATGAATGGAGAAGTAGTCCATGTTCCTGCATCAGAAGGCTCAATTCTTCCCTACATGAGCTATGGATTGTAACAAACATATTATAAAGTTTATACATAACGGTAAAAGTCTCAGTATAGTCAAGACAATAACAAAAGAGGACAGAAAAATAGGACTGACATTATCTGTATCTGTCTTATATGTCAGCTACTATGAACATATGATCTGTACCGCATGGATCTGCCTTATATGTCAGCTACTGTGAACGTATGATCTGTGCTGCATGGATCTGCCTTATATGTCAGCTACTATGAATGTATGATCTGTACCACATGGATCTGCCTTATATGTCAGCTACTGTGAATGTATCATCTGTACCGCATGGATCTGCCTTATATGTCAGCTGCTATGAACGTATGATCTACTACATGGATATGTCTTATATTTCAACTATTATGAACATATGATCTGTACTGCATAGATCTGTCTTATATGTCAGCTACTGTGAATGTATGATCTGTATTGCATGGATCTGCCTTATATGTCAACTACTGTGAACGTATGATCTGTACCACATGGATCTGCCTTATATGTCAGCTACTATGAACATATGATCTGTACCACATGGATCTGTCTTACATGTCAACTACTATGAACATATGATCTGTATTGCATGGATCTGTCTTATATGTCAGCTACTATGAATGTATGATCTGTACTGCATGAATCTGTCTTATATGTCAGCTGCTATGAAGGTATGATCTACTACATGTATCTGTCTTATATTTCAACTATTGTGAACATATGATCTGTACTGCATAGATCTGTCTTATATGTCAGCTACGGTGAACGTATGATCTGTACCACATGGATCTGCCTTATATGTCAGCTACTGTGAACATATGATCTGTACCACATGGATCTGCCTTATATGTCAGCTACTGTGAATGTATGATCTGTACTGCATGGATCTGTCTTACATGTCAGCTGCTATGAATGTATGATCTACTACATGGATCTGCCTTATATGTCAGCTACTGTGAACGTATGATCTGTACCGCATGGATCTGCCTTATATGTCAGCTACTGTGAACGTATGATCTGTACCACATGGATCTGCCTTATATGTCAGCTACTGTGAATGTATGATCTGTACCACATGGATCTGCCTTATATGTCAACTACTGTGAACGTATGATCTGTACTGCATAGATCTGTCTTATATGTCAGCTACTGTGAACGTATGATCTGCACCGCATGGATCTGTCTTATATGTCAGCTACTGTGAACATATGATCTGTACTGCATGGATCTGCCTTATATGTCAGCTACTGTGAGCATATGATCTGCACCGCATGGATCTGCCTTATATGTCAGCTACTATGAATGTATGCTCTGTACCGCATGGATCTGCCTTATATGTCAGCTACTATGAATGTATGATCTGTACTGCATGGATCTGCCTTATATGTCAGCTACTATGAACATATGATCTGTATCACATGGATCTGCCTTATATGTCAGCCACTGTGAACATATGATCTGTACTGCATGGATCTGCCTTATATGTCAGCTACTATGAACATATGATCTACTACATGGATCTGTCTTATATTTCAACTATTATGAACATATGATCTGTACTGCATAGATCTGTCTTATATGTCAGCTACTGTGAACGTATGATCTGTACCACATGGATCTGCCTTATATGTCAGCTACTGTGAACATATGATCTGTACTGCATGGATCTGCCTTATATGTCAGCTACTATGAACGTATGATCTACTACATGGATCTGTCTTATATTTCAACTATTATGAACATATGATCTGTACTGCATAGATAGATATGTCTTATATGTCAGCTATGTGAAGCTACTATGAACATATGATCTGTACCACATGGATCTGCCTTATATGTCAGCTACTATGAACATATGATCTGTATCACATGGATCTGTCTTACATGTCAACTACTACAAACATATGATCTGTATTGCATGGATCTGTCTTATATGTCAGCACTGTGAATGTATGATCTGTACTGCATGGATCTGTCTTACATGTCAACTATTATGAACATATGATCTGTATTGCATGGATCTGTCTTATATGTCAGCACTGTGAACGTATGATCTGTACTGCATGGATCTGCCTTATATGTCAGCTACTATGAACATATGATCTGTGCCACATGGATCTGTCTTACATGTCAACTACTATGAACATATGATCTGTATTGCATGGATCTGTCTTATATGTCAGCACTGTGAACGTATGATCTGTACTGCATGGATCTGTCTTACATGTCAACTATTATGAACATATGATCTGTATTGCATGGATCTATCTTATATGTCAACTACTGTGAACGTATAATCTGTACTGCATGGATCTGTCTTATATGTCAGCTACTGTGAATGTATGATCTGTACTGCATGGATCTGCCTTATATGTCAGCTACTGTGAATGAATGTATGATCTGTCAGCTACTATGAACACATGGATCATGGATCTGCCTTATATGTCAGCTACTATGAACATATGATCTGTATCACATGGATCTGCCTTATATGTCAGCTACTATGAACATATGATCTGAACTGCATGGATCTGCCTTATATGTCAGCTACTATGAACATATGATCTGTACCACATGGATCTGCCTTATATATCAGCTACTGTGAACATATGATCTGTACTGCATGGATCTGTCTTACATGTCAGCTGCTATGAACGTATGATCTACTACATGGATCTGTCTTATATTTCAACTATTGTGAACATATGATCTGTACTGCATAGATCTGTCTTATATGCCAGCCTTTTATGTTTTAAATATGAAGGTCTTACCTCCTTACTAAGAAAATAAATATTTTCTATTTTTTTAAGGATTTGTTAAACTAGGACCAAAGCACTCACTCACCTGTTATGGGTGAGGGAAGCAGAAATAGGTGTAGGCACCACAGTCTGTAACCCTTCCCCTTCTATCTCTGTGCCAACTAGGCAGATGAGCTGTAGTTCTGGTATTCCCACACAGTTTACCTCATGCCAACTTTTACCTGAAAGATCATCAATGAGCAGACAATAATGTTTATCAAAACAAAAGATAAATGACCAAAATTCTTAACTTGCACCCAATACTCAGCTGAGCAAGCATCATTCCTGATACTTCTTCCTCTCTTTACTTTTCTAATCTTTTCCACTTTACAGCTCCTCCCATGTAAATGAATGAAGAATAGAGACTTAATAGACAAAATTAATAGAAAATGCAAGAATGACTGATTACATGTCAGCAACGCTATATCCCAACCCAATTCCCAAAACTCCCACCATAGCCCCAATGACAAAACAACATAAACAAGTAACTTACTCTCCATGAGATCCAGGTAAACCAAGAATGCTATATAAACTTGGGTGGCATCTCCTATATCTAATTCCATCATTTCTAAATACTGAAAATCAAAATTTAATTGTCAAATGAAGAAGGAAGAATCTCAATGTTTTCTTTCAATCAACAAGTATTCACTAAATGCATGCATACGAATATGTAACATATATATATATATATATATATATATGGCTATCTTCCAGATTTAAGGGAAGTTAAAAGGCAATATAAGATCTGGTCTTTTGCTAAATGATCTACAGTTGTTAAACACATGCATACAATATCTATAGGAGACTGGTTTCAAGAATCCACCCTATAGATAACAACATACAAGGATGCTCAAGTCCCTTATATAAAATGCAGTAGTATTTGCATATAATCTATGTAATCTTCCCGTGTACTCTGAATATCTCTAGATTACTTGTAGCTCAACACAATGCAAGTGCTACATAACAACTGCTATATTGTACTGTCAGGAATTACTACAAGAAAAAGATCAGTATGCAGTCAATGTTGGCACAATGTTTTTCAAATATTTTCAATTCACAGTTGCTTTAATCTAAGGATGCAAATCCCGCAGATATGGAGAACTAGCTATATTTCAAATTGTGAGACCAATGACAATGGTTAAAAACGCATGAGTGGGAGCATGACACAGTTGAATCAGGCAGGTTGGTTGGTGAAAATTTTGTGACAGATAGAATGCAAGTTAAGCCCTGTAGAATGCAATGATTTGAGTACATGGAAAAGCAAGTATCAATGAAGATAATCACACAAAGGTGGTAATAAGTTACATATACTGAAGAGCCTATCAAGAAATCTATTTGCCAGGGGTAGATAAAAATTAAATAAGATTTTCAGTGGGTCGTGTCAGTGGGTGCTTCTTTCAGATTTATTAGTTGTCAGGGTTCTACCTTGCAGACAAAGCTCTAGGCTGACCAGATTATCAGTGAGTAGGTGGGTAAGTGAAGTCAATACTCAAGTAAGAAGTCATCAAACCTTGCCCTGGTGACAGATCCAGAGTCACCCTTTCCCACTGGCTTCATGGTAAGAGTTGAGCCACAGAAGTGGGATGTTGAGTTGTCTGCCTCAAATCTCTAAATGGGTTTGAAAAATGACACTAAGACAATTTTGAGTCAGGCTGTAAGGTCTTTTTGGCCAAGCTGAAAGTGTGAATTCATCCATGAGAGTATGGAAAATTGCTGAGCCAGAGAAAAAAGTAGGGTAGTAAAAGTAGTAACTGAGAAAAATAAGCTGATAACATTTTATTAGAATTACTGATATTACTTTACTAAGCAATTTTCAAACTGAGAAATAAAAAGGCATAATTGGAAAAATGCCCATCCTTTTTCTTTTTCAAAAGGTCAATTTAATCCCTGAAAAGGAAAAGTTGAAGGGAAGATTTAACTAATTTCAAAGAAGAAAAAACTTTAAGTATGAAAATTGTCTAAAGGCAACATCTGTTAATGTTAAATACTTATATAGTATTTTCTGCATGTTAAATGCCTTATAAAAGTTATCTTATGAAGCTATAATTACCCTCCAAATTTAGATGATGAAAATCAAGCACAGAAATTGAGATACAATGAGAACCAACAAACCAAACCACAAATCTGGTAAATAACACAGCTAAGGTTCAAACTCCTGAAATCTGAAATGGAGTTCATATTCCTAGGCCCAGTGTTGTTCTCCATTTCCATGCTATTGTTTCTTTCTGGAGAAGATGAAAGGGCCATAGCAACAAGGCAAAATCAAGCCAGAGAAAGTGAATAAAGAGCTGGAGAGATGGGTTAATGGTGAAGGCACTTGCCTGCAAAGCCAAAGGATCCAGGTTCGATTCCCCAGGACCCACACAGGCCAGATGCACAAGGTGGCACACCTGTCTGGAGTTCATTTGCACTGGCTGGAGGCCCTGGCACGCCCATTCTCTTTCTCTCTATCTTCCTCTCTCAGACATTTTTTTAAAAAAGAAAATGAAGTTCAGTTTTGTTTTATTCAGGTTTTTATATTCAAATAGTTGCAATTTTACTTAACGTTAAGTCCAGTCTCAGAGAACTAGTATTTGTGTTCCCACTTATAAAAGCATGGCTTTCCCAAGCAGAGGCAAGTAAGGTGGTTCCCTTATCTCCTTTGCTGCAAATACAGAAAATACACATAAAACGTGAATAGCTCGCCTTGCACAAGACCTTATTCCAACTTTCCCCCCCGCAAAAAAAAAAAAATCTGGAAAAAAAAAAACATGGAATTGCATCTGTGCAGAATCAAGGTGTACATTTGGGCCCAAAGGTAAGTGTAAATGTGACCTTGCCCAAACATTTATCACCGTGGGCTTCTAGATCTTACCTGAAGCCCACCAACTGTCTTGTCTGATTACTGTCAGGATGAAATAAATTCATTACAGAAAGGAGAGGCTTCTGGTCTAAGGATGGCTTTGGAACAGGGAAAGGAAAGGGGTCGGCCGTAAGCGAACTCCTTTGAACAAACCGAACCGAGCCTGCGGACCGCCGCGGGCCGTGCACTGCGGCTCCAGGGCGAGAGGTGGGCGCGCAGCCCGGAGTTCCGCCCGGGATCTCGCCCCTCCTGACCTTAGGGTGGGTGCCCATCCACGCGTCCTCCGGAGCCCACGCGTGAGCATGGCCACCACCGCGAGCACCGCCCAGGTCTGCGCCGCTACAGCCGGGGCTGGGCTCGGAGTCGCCGCGCTCCTCCATGCTGCCCGCGCTGCGCGGCCGGCCGTGGTGCATCCGCGGCCCGAGCCCGGCCAGAAGCGAAGGTGAGCGCGCCTGAGTTCCGCTTCCCCGGCGTGCCGCCTCCGCTCCCTCCCGCGAGCCGGGTTCCACCTGCGGGAACGCTCTCTAGTTTCGCTCTGTTTGAAATCATAGTGTGAAGAAGGTTCACGAGCACCTAGGACCCTAAGCCCTTTAGCCCTCCTTAAGTCAGGGTTTTCTCTTGAAAAATGGGTGATATTTAAACAGTTCTTGGCCTTCAGCACCGGCTCAGTGCTGGAGTCCTTGAAGCCTGAAAAGGCCTCGTGCAATACCGTGTCGTGGAAGCTTAAAGTCGAACCACAATTTTAGAGCAGACTCGCGTACAAGATTACTGGAAAGGCAAGATACAAACCAGCAGAAGCACATGATCTAGATGTCAAGGCTGAGCTTCAGACTAGCAAAAAGGACATAGTGTGTTTTTGTTGTTGTTATTGTTGTTGTTTGTTTGTTTGTTTGTTTGTTTGTTTGTTTGTTTTGGATTTGCTGTGAGTGAAATAGGGAGCCACTGGAAGCTCTTAATGTATTTTAATAGACTCACTCCTATGGGTGAGAACAGACTGGTGGGGGGCAAAGGTGGAAGCAGGGAAGTGAGCTATTGCATTCACTAGGGCAAAGCAATGGCTTTCAAAATTCAAAGTTCCAAGCATAAATGAAAATAGAACTTCTAGTCCAAACAATATAGACTTAAGAACTGTCTATTGAAACTGACTTAAGGATTTAAATGTGACTTTATCATGGTGAAGTAAAACGAGACATTGTTTATGATTGGATGAAAATCTCAAGAGCTAAATTTAAAAAGAAAAACAAAAAGAGTCTCAACAAAACAAAAGAATGAAAGTCTAAAAGCCTTTAATTCCAGGACTCAGAAGGCAAAGAGGTAGGAGGATTGCTGTGAGCTTCTACATAGTGAATTCCAGGTCAGCCTGGACTAGAGTAAGACCTTACCTCAAAAAAGCAAAAAATAAAATAAAATAAAAGCTTAAAAATCCAAATAAACATTCTTGTAACTGAAAACTGTAAGTTCAGAAATAAAAATCTTCACTGGGTGATTCTTTTATATTTATTTATTTATTTATTTATTTATTTATTTATTTATTTATTTTAGAGAGAGAAAAGAGGCAGAGAGAGAGAGACAGAGCGAGAGAGAATGAGTGCACCAGGGCCTCCAGCCACTGCAAACAAATTCTAGACACATGTGCCCCCTTGTGCATCTGGCTTACATGGGTCCTGGAGAATCGAACCGGCATCATTTGGCTTTGCAGGCCTTAACCACTAAGCCATCTCTCCAGCCTTCATGGGGTGATTTTTTTTTTTTTTTTTTTTTTGGTTTTGCAAGGTAGGGTTTCACTCTGGTCCAGGCTGACCTGGAATTAACTATGTAGTCTCAGGGTGGCCTCGAACGCTCAGCAATCCTCCTACCTCTGCCTCCCAAGTGCTGGGATTAAAGGCGTGCGCCACCACGCCTGGCCATGGGGTGATTTTTAACAGCCAAACAAAATCATAAGGGAAGATGTGAACTTGGGGGTAGGACAATCATTCGAGGTGAGCAACACACAGAAAACTTATTTTTAAAAAATTTTTATATTTATTTATTTGACAGAGAAAGAGCGAGAAAGAGAATGGGCGCTCCGGGCCTCCAGCCACTGCAAAAGAACTCTAGACACATGCATCCCCTTGTGCATCTGGCTGACATGGGTCCTGGGGAATTGAACCTGGGTCCTTTGGCTTTGCAGGCAAATGCCTAAACTGCTAAGCCATCCCTCCAGCCCAGAAAACTTATTTTTAAAAATGAAATAATTTGCCAGGCATGTCAGTGCATGTCTGTAATCCCAGAATTTAGTAGGAGTCTGAGGTAGGATGGTTGGTTTAAGGCTAGCCTGGGCTGTATAATGAGACCCTGTCTCAACAAACAAGCAAAAGTAAATGAAACCTTGGAGATTTGCTACATGATATTAAATAATCCAACAGTAATGCAAAATGGAATAACAGAAAAAGATACATTGAAGAAATAAGAGCCAAAATGTGCACAATTTTAACGACACAGAAATTCACCAATACAAAATGATAAATGAGCAACAATTAAAAGATAGACAAAAAAGGAGGCTGGGGAATGGCTTAGCAGTTAAGATGTTTGCCTGTGAAGCCTAAGGACCCCAGTTTGATTCCCCAGGACCCATGTAAGCCAGATGCACAAGGGAGCGCATGCGTCCAGAGTTCGTTTACAGTGGCTGGAGGCCCTAATGTGCCCATTCTCTCTTTCTCTCTGCCTTTTCCTCTCTTCCTCAAATAAATAAATAAACAAATATTAAAATATTTTTAAAAATAGACAAAAAGGAGTCCTGCTGTTTCTGTGGAAAGTAAAAAGAGAGAGAGAGAAACTTTGAATGTATCAAGAGGAACAAAAAACACACAAGGAAACCCCCCAGATGAAGACTCATAAATTATCCTAGAATAGGTTATATTTGAATAAAGGCATTTACTTTGCCTCCATAAAGCAGCTACTACTAAACCCCAAAGAAGCAGCAAGTACTGAAATTAGTAGGTTCTCTGAAGCACCAAACACTGACACTAATTCAGGTGATTGGAGGTGAATAAATCTTTGACTCCTAAAGATGTAAATGAGTTGAAGCATTAATAGCATTTTGTTGCTAATCTGGGTAGAAGGGAAATTATAAATCAGGAAAGAGATCTAAAGAGATCAGATCCTGTGTGAACAAGGCTGAAGCATCTTCTGGGGAAGGTTTCATAGTTTATATTTAAGGGAGGGTAGAGAGACTTAAAAGGTTGAAAAATGACCAGAAATTTAAAGAGTGACAGCCAAATGATATTCTTTGGCAAATTTATTAAATACTATTGTGAAAAATATTCAAATAGATTTCATATATATATATATATATATATATATATATATATATATATATACACACACATACATACACATGCATACATACAGTGTTTTTGGTTTTAACGAAACCATCTAAGAGTTGAAGAACAAAAGTGGAATGTCTCTTTGCTGCCAGATCAAGAAAGGTAAACTTTTAAACAGGTTTTGCTTGTTAGGAATGACGAAGAAAGAACGAGCACAAAGGAGTCAGGACACTTAGATAATCTAGTATTAAATGGCTCTTGTGGCAATTCTAGAGTTGAAATCTACCAGAGAACAAAGTACAGTTTCAGTTTCTAATACAGTGAAGGAATTTTCCTTTTGTATATGTTTCAATAGTCCCTACATTAGAGAATTGAAGTGGTTAGGGGGAAAAACAATCGAGATAAGTAACAACAAATCAAATTCCCTCCTGAGTGTATTGCATTTAACCAAATCTGGGTAATCTGATGCTGACTGTACTGATTTCCCTGCTCTATACCCTGAGCCAGACCATTTTATTCCTAAAAAAAATTTCTATAGCATCTAGACAGAGATGCCTTAATTCCGATAGAGTCTGAAGAGGAAAAGCAAACACTAAATTACGAAGCACACCTTTACTGTGTCAACAGGAGATTTAAAAAAAAAGAAAGAGCTTTTGCCAACATTGTGTAGGGCAATGACCTCAAACTTAAAAGTGTCTAGATTAGGGCTGGGAAGATAGCTTAGTTGGAAAAGTGTTTGGCTATCATGTATGAAGATTTAAGTTTGATCCCCAATACCCATGTAAAAATGTTAGGTGTGGTGGCCTGGGCCTATAATCCCTACTCTAGAGAGGTAGAGACAGGCTTGGGTCACACTGGCCAGCCAGTCTAGCCTGTTTAATGAGCTCTAGGCCAATGGTGGATATATCTTGGTCTGTTTTGTATAAACTGTGTAATTTTCCATTCTCTGTGTTTCATGAACAAGTGAAATAAACTCTGCCAGTAAAATACTTAAAAAGCTACCATATTTTACTGCTCAGATGCAGGAGCATATGTGAGGTATCCCCATAATGTTGAAAAAATATGTGGACTAATCCAGATGTAAGTATTTGATTTTTTCCATAAATTTAAGAATGTAATCTAAAGGCACCATTTTAAAAAAATGGCACTATAGGATTAAGCTTCATCCAACCCTCTCCAGGGCCCTTCTTCTCAGGTGCTTCCCCCATGCTCCTTTTGAGGTTTCAATCCTTTAGCGATATAGGTTTCTATGGTACCAATTCATTTTGGGTTTAGTTTTGTGTTACCCTCTTCCCCTCCCCCAAAATCCTTCCATCCCTATTAACTGGACCTCAGGATGCCTATCAGGTGTGTCAACAATTTGAGTTCATTCATGTTAGGAACCACAGATGAGTGAGACCATGTGGCAATTGTCTTTTCGCGATTGTGTGAGTTTGCTGAGTATGATCTGTTCAAATCCATCCATTTTTCTACAAATTACATTTTGTCATTTTTTTCTTATTGCTGAGTAGAATTCTATTGTGCAAATGTACCACAACTGCATTATCCAGTCATCCAATAATGGGCACCAGTTCTTAGCTATTATGAACTGAGCAGTTGTAAACATGGTTGAGCAAATATCTCTGTAGTGAAGCACGGAAGATTTAAGGTAAATGCCCACTAAGGGAATAGCTGGGTCTGTTGGCAGCTCTATATTCATCCTTTTCAGGAATCTCCATATTGATTTCCATAGTGGTTATACAAGCTTACAATCCCACCAACAACAAATGAGGGGTCCCCTTTCTCCACATCCTCAGCAACATCTATTGTCATTTGATTTTTTGATGTTTGCCATCCTTACTGGAGTAAGGTGGAATTTCATAGTTGTTTTAATTTGCATTTCCCTGATGGTTAGGGATGTTAAACATTTTCTTAAGTGTGTGTTAACCATTTGTATTTCTTCCTCTGAGAACCCTCTATTCAGTTCTCTGCCCCAATTTAGGAATGGATTGTTTGATTTTTTTTTTGAGAGAGAGAGACACAGAGAGCGACAGAGAGAAAGAGAGAAAGGGAGAGGAAGATAGATAGAGATGGGCACAGCAGCAGAGTCTCAGCTGCTGTGAACGAAATCCAGATGCGTGCACCCCCTTGTGGTCAAGTGCAGCATTGCACCCTTGCGTCGCTTTGCATCTGGCTAAACGTGGGACCTGGAGATTGGAACAACTGGAGATTGGAACCGGCGTTCTTAGGCTTAGTAGGCAGGCACCTTAACCACTAAGCCATCTTTCCAGCTCTGATTTTTTTTTGTTTAGCTTTTTGAGTTCTTTCTAGATTCTAGGTATTAGGTCAGTGGTATATCTGGCAAAAATTTTCTCCCATTCAGTGGGTAGTCTATTGGTTCTGATTATGGTTTGTTTGTCTGCCAAACCTTTTTAGCTTCATGAGCTGGAAAGCAGTACATGAGTAACTAGGGGAAAGTGGCCAACAATGATCTGAGCAACCAGGGGTCTAAGCTACTCAGAAGCAAACATTCTGACAAAATGTACACACAAGTGCAATAGTGGCACATGGCCTTGGTGGGTAACCAATAGCTTTCTGATTTGCTAGGAGATCTGCTCAGTGGAAAGGAACCCACACCTGGAAGTGGGAACCAGGTCAGAATCCTATGGAGACAAAGATTATGCTCTCCAATATCAACTTCCCACAAGTCTTTGGCTAAAAGAGGAGCTACATCCATCAAATTCTCCCTAAATTAACAAGGCTTATCCCATTTTACCTGTACTGACTTCACTCTCCATTGGAGAATCTGTTTTTCTTTTTCAGAAGGAAGTGAGATGGGAGGAGATAAACTACTCCTTGCACTTCAGCCAAGCCCCAGCTGAAACCACAGAGGAATGGGGTGACAAGCAAGAATGCAGTTTCCATGGTGAGCCTGACAATCAATGCCAGGGTAAAGGAGACAGACACTGAGAATACTCAACAACTACCACAGCAGACATTCAGAGGCTCCTAAGAGCTCATCTGTTGAAACACACTCAACATGGCTCAGGGAATTCTGCAGAAGAGGGGGCGGAAAGATTGTAAGAGCCACAAATAGGGCCATCATGCCCAGAGGCATTTCCTTCCCCCAACAACTGACTGCTGCTCCCACAACCCCAAGAGGAATACCCACATCCCCACTGAGGAGGACCCCCAGCAGGGCAGGGATGAGGTGTAGGATGGTACCAACTCATGATGTATCCATACTAAATATGTCCGTAATCAATTAAATTTTAAAAATTGGGACTATGTTTAATTTCTGAGGGCTATTTATGTTTAGAAGTTAACAATAACAAAAATAAGGAGCCTAGGATAAAGAAAGAACAAGATAAGCCGGACATGGTGGCACACGCCTTTAATCCCAGCACTCGGGAGGCAGAGGTAGGAGGATCGCCGTGAGTTTGAGGCCACCCTGAGTCTACATAGTGAATTCCAGGTCAGCCTGGGCTAGAATGAAACCCTACCTCAAAAAAAAAAAAAAAAACATGTTTATGAATAACATTACTAAAAGTAATTTGAGAAGTTCTAACTCAATGGGTACATAAAGTGTACATCTGGAAAGATTCAATGTTATAAAGATGGAAATTTCTCAAGTTGAGCAATAGAGTCTACCAATTCCAGTCAAAATCCAAATAAAGACTTTCCTAATATTTGATAAACTGATTCTGAAATGTAGGCATAAAGGATCCAAAATAACCAAGACTTTATGAATAAATACAGACAACTTCTTATGAGGTCTGCAATTAAGAGCATATGGTAGGGGCTGAAGAGATGGTTTAGCAGTTAAGGCATTTGCCTGCAAAGCCAAAGGATCCTGGTTTGACTCTCCAGGACTCATGTAAGCCAGATGCACAATGGAGTGCATGCATCTAGAGTTCATTTGCAGTGGCTGGAGACCCTGGCGTGCCCATTCTCTCTCACTCTCTCTTTCTCTAAACTAAATAAATAAAATATATTTTAAAAAAGAGTATATGGTAGGGCTGGCAAGGTAGTACAGTTGGTAGACTGCTCACCTAGCACGCAGGAGGCCCTGGGTTCTATCCCCTGCACCACATGAAACAGTCATGGTGGCACATGCTTTTAACCCCAGCACTTGAAAGGTGGGGCTTCTCAAGGTTGAGGCTGGAGAAATGACTCAGCAGTTAAAGCATTTGCATACAAAGCCTTATGACCCAGGTTTGATTCCCCAGTACCCACATAAAGCCAAATGCACAAAGTGGCACATGTATCTGAAGTTCATTTGCAATGGCTAGAGAACCTAGTACACTCATTCATATCCTCCCTCTCTCTCTCTCTCTCCTTGAAAATAAATAAATAAACTGAAAAAATAATAATCTCAGGCTGGAGAGATGACTTAGTGGTAGAGGCGCTTGCCTATGAAGCCCAAGGACCCAGGTTTGATTCACCAGTACCCATATAAGCCATTTGCACAAGGTGACGCTTTCATTTGCAGTGACTAAAAGGCCCTGGCAACCCATTCTTTCTCTCTCTCTCTCTCTCTCTCTAGCTATGCCTCTTTCTCTCTCTCACTCTCTCAAATAAAAAGTTAATTAAAATAATCTCAAGGTCATTCTCAGGTGCATAGCAAGTTTGCCTACATAAGGCTTGCCTACATAAGACCTTGTCTCAAAACAAAATAGGTAAGTACATAAAATGTTATATTAAAATTACACCAGAATGTTAATAGTAAGTATAGTGGGATAGAGGATTATGAGTGGCTTATCCTTTTATTGTTTTACTTTCAACATTTTTAATCTCTATTAAGGTCTTTTTCAATAGAGCATTGCATTTTAGAGACTATGTTTTCAGCTATCTATCAGTTAAAAAACACTTGAATTGCTTCTTTGTACTGTTATCAATAATCCTGCTGTGAATATAGGTATGTAGTTCTCTTTTTGAGAATTTTCTTACAGTTCTTTTGGTTATATACTCAGAAGGAGAACTATTACATCATATTGTAATTCTGGTTTTAATTTCTAGAGGAACTGTCATACTATTTTCCACAGCAGCTATACCTTTTAACATTTCTACCACCAGTACATAAGGGTTTCAGTTTTTGTACAGCCTTGCCAATGTTTGTTATTTCCTATTTCTTCATGGTAGCCATCCGAATGGGTATGAGGTATTGACTACTGTAGTTTTCATATGCATTTCCCTAATAATAATATTGAGAAGCCTTTCATATGTTGATGGACTTTAAAATATCTTCTTCAGAGAAATACCTACCCAAGTTCTTTATGTACTTTTAAGAAATAAGCACACATAAAATATTAAGTCATATAGTTTCCCATATTTCTACTTCCCAACCTACTATTAGCCATGTTCTACTCATTGCAATTTCTCAAATAAGCTGCTATTTCATTTCTTGCTTGTGCAGTTCCATTTACTTGGAATTCAAACTTCTATCTCCCCTTCTGCCCTCTGCCCATTCCCTAATATATGCAATGCAGTTTTCACAAGCAGAAAAGAAAGCAAGTTGAGAGAGTTTGTGTGTAGTTGTTTACAACTCAGTGACTATTCTTCTCCCTCATTTTCTTTTCCTTTCTAGAACTCAGAGCCTTTATCCACATGTTAGAAAGTCATAAGACTGCTTTGTCATCAGAGTCCCATGCTCCAAACGAGGATCCCATTAAGGCAGCCTCCTTCATCAAAGTTTCCTGTGTTGTATGTCAGGTTAGGTGCTGAATCCGAGAAATCTGATTTAATCAATTCCCAGATGTAGTGATGACAGAAATATTGTTTGCTCAAGCATTTTTTTATGTTACCAGTTTAATTTACACTGTAGATTTACACTGTAGGAAATTTCTTTCCGTTTACCTTGTTGCCTTTCTCTAAGTTCTGTCTCTTTCCCAATTTCCCTGGGAATCTTTCTAACCACCCCTTGGATATCACTGTTCCTTAAATAAATCTCCCAGTTCCTAATTTAACCTTCTTGGAGTCCATTTCTTCAGTTCTTTGATAAATGGACAAGAATTTAAAAGTTGGGGTTCACAGGCCAGGGAAAAGAACCCCTGTAACCCCAAATACTGTAATACATCCATTGCTCTTTATAGCATGCCATGGGTCCTGCAAAGATATTTATTTCCTCCTCTTCTTGGCTTCCAGAGCTGCAAAAACCTTGACAAGTCTCTTACAAGAAGCCCTCTGCCCATCTTAGAGGCCCTGATTTACTGAGGATGAGACTTAGAAAGGTTTAGTTATCCCAAAAGGAAGCTTCTTGTGCTGGAACAATATGGTGAGGGGACACGGGAGCAAGTGTTCAGTTCCAGGTTCATGTGGGACTATTTGAACAGTCTAGTGGTAGTCGAGTCGCCTTGGAAAGATCATAAGTAGTGAATATTTTAATAATTGGGTTTTATTTTTAATTAGTTTTAAATAACTACCTTAAAACATTTATCCTGTGGGCAGGAAGGAGGGATTGCAACCATTTTCTAACCAACTTATAGAACAAATCTGTGGGTAAAATGGGGATTCAACTTTTCCCAAGCTTTTCTCCACCCCTTCCCACTCCCTTCCCTGACTCCCATATTTAAAATAATTTTCTACTGTTCTAGACCATGTCATAATTTTAATACTAAATTAGCGCTCTAAATTGACTAAAAGTTGTAAATAGGTGGCTTTACAGGTTATACAGCTAGTTAAACCTTGATTTCATGCATAAACAAGACCAATACTTTCAGAACTTTGGAGTCAATTTCATTATAATATCACTAGAGGTCATGTAGGGGACAAGCACCAGTAGAATTTCATGTTCTTTATTCATTGAAAAAAATGAGCACAGAGAAGTTTTGCCTTAGGATAACAGAAGGAAAACAAGATAATAATGTGGTTTCTTAGCTTTAACCTCACTTGTTTTTCAGTGAGGTGAAAAATTGAACAAATGATGAATATTAAACCAAGTATTGCTAAGGCAGGGGATCTTAGTCTTGGAAGCAGAGTGGACATAGGCCAAGGAGGGAAAGAAAAAAGACAGAAGACAAAAGGAGTCCTCTCTGTGAAACCCTTTTAACAGTCCCTAGAAATAGCCTTGCCCTCTCTCTCCCTCTCCTGTAGCTCGCACATGCTTCCCACTCGGCCTCCTCCACAAGCCTGTGTACCTGAGAGAAGATCCAGGTCCTGATGGAGGGGAAGGAAGCCAATGTGCCCTGTTCGATATGCAAGTAAGAATAGCAACGGAAAGTTAGGACAGGAAAACCACTTGGAGGATGAAAGCACCCTGGACCTGAAGAGTAATACATGGTGACAGGGTGAATTGGGAAAGGACAAGCAGAATGGGAGGAAGTCCGGGACAGAGTTTGTAGAATGGTGAGAACCAAAAGAGAGTTAGTTCACTGAATTTGCCAATATTGAACTCACCTTTGGAGTTTGCTAGAACATTCTCAGTGGAAAGGACCAGTTGAAGCTATATGGTATTGTGGTAGGAGAAGGGAGATAAATAAGCAAAGAAGGCATAAGTGGACCCCTCTTTCAAGGAGCTTGGCCAAGACAGAGGATCCCTCGAAGTGGACAAAGGGGTTTGGAAATGTTGTATTTTGGTTTGTTGATTTGTTTGTTTGTTTGTTTGTTTTTAGGCAGGGTCTCATGCAATTCAGCTGGTTTCCAATTCCTGATCCTCCTGATCCTCCTGACTCTACAGCCCAAGTTCTGGGGTTACACAGGCCAGTGTCAGCACACCCTGCTAGGAGACAAAGATTATTTTGTTGTTATTTTGCTTTGATTTGATTTGTTAAGGATAAGAGAGGACTAATTAGTGATTTCAAGTGAGAGAGGGAGTTTCTAGACAGGAACCAGCTGAAGATGTGGTGGAGAGTGGAGAGAAGCGCTGGGCAGAGCCTTGGTCTAGAAAGGGAACATGCTGAATAGGCATGTGAGGAGGGACAGAAGGTGCTGATAGATGGGAGATGATGTGCCAAGGGGACTCAATGATGAAGGGCATGGTCTTCAGGAGTGAGGGGGTCAATAGAGAGTGTGGGGACTCAAAGAGTGGAGAAGGGATAATGCTGTATAAAAAGACCTTGGAGGCCGAGCATGGTGGCGCACGCCTTTAATCCCAGCACTCGCACTTGGGAGGCAAAGGTAGGAGGATTGCCTGTGAGTTCGAGGCCATCCTGAGACTACATAATGAATTCCAGGTCAGCCTGGGCCAGAGTGAGACCCTACCTCAAAAAAAAAAAAAAAAGACCTTGGGTCAGAGCTGAGGGCTGGTTGGACTGTTGGTCAAGAATGTGCAGTGTCCGCAGTTCACTGTGCACTCACAGATCAAAGGCAAGTGTTTTCCAAAGAAGGAACATCACACTTCATTAAGCACTTCCCTGCCACCCTCAAGAATAAATACCATCGCAACATGTGCTTGTGTTCCTGGACACCCGTTCTTCTCCCTTGTCTCTCTTCTCTCCAACATGCATGGGTTCGCCCTCCATTACTTTTTATAAAGTAAACCTACAGGAATCTTCTTTTCCACACTCTTCCTCACTCACGAGCTTCTGAAGAGTGTTCCCATCAGGACTTTCTTTCTTTATTTATTTTTTATTTTTTATTTTCAGGGCTCGGATCTGATCTAACAATTCTGCAAGTCTTCAAATTTAGTGTTCCGGGAGGGTATTCTGACAAGAAAGGCATTTCAGAGGTTTGGTGTGTCAGGAAATGCAAACACGTTGCCTTTGTGGAAGCTGAAAGCCTATTTATGGCAGTCAGTCCTGAATGGTTGGGGTGACTTCCCATTTTAGATCTCTCCTCATCTGTCAATAGGTGCCTTATGAAAAACTGGATACATCCCGTCATTATGAAAGACTCAGACAGAGTATGCTGTTTGCAAAAGCAGAATAAATTTTCTGGGGGTTGTACCTTCACACACACACACACACACACACACACACACACACACACACACACACGCCCATTGGCAGACACGGCCACACCTCACAGCTCTGGAGGAAGCCACAGACCGCTGCAGTACAAGCTGAGCTTGGACTGGAGGAACTTTCCGCGGGACACCACACAAACAGCCCCGCCGCCACGACCGGTCTCGAGCCTGGGCGGCAAGCGAGCCAGCGAGCGAGCTCCAGCAGCGGCAGGTCGTCTGTGCGCCCGGAGCATCAGGACCGGGAAGGCGCGGCGGAGGTGTTCCCCTGCGCGGCGGGTGTGCGCTCGCCGCCCGTGCGGCCCGGGAAGCCCCCCCCCCCAGCCCAGCCCAGCCTGGACCTCGCCGCCCCCCCCCCCCCCCCCCCCAGCCAGCCCCGGAACATGGCCGCGCGCCCCGCCGCCCCGCTCGCCTGCGCGCGGCGGCTGCTGCTGCTGCTGCTGTCCTCCGCCGCGCTCGGCAGCGCGCGCTTCACCGCCGAGCCCGAGGAGCACGAGGACCTCGAGGAGCCGCGGCCGTTCCCCGAGTCGCCCGTGCAGAGACCCACGGTGCTCGTGGCCGTGCTCGCCCGCAACGCCGCGCACACGCTGCCGCGCTTCCTCGGCTGCCTGGAGCGCCTGGACTACCCCAAGAGTAGGATGGCCATCTGGTGAGCAGGGCGCGCGCCGGGGACCGGGGACCGGGGCCGGGGAGCACCGAGGACTCCTGGGAGCCTGGCGCGCACACCTCCTGCACCCGTGCAGGGCTGCCCGGCTCTGTGCCCTCCCTCCGGGTGTCTGCCCGAGCTGCTGTGCATGGGTGACTGCTGTGACTGGGTGACCTGGTCCCTCCATCCTTCTGCCCACCCCGCCTCTCCACCACGGACTCTCAAACGCTCCCCCTTCAACTCCCGGTGTTTCCTCGGTAGACCTGGCTCTGGAGGGAGGGGACTGTCTGTCGCGGTCTGTGCAGATGCGACGGGTGGAACACAACTTGCTGGCCAAACAGTCTGGAGGGCAGGCAATTTACTGCCTTGACTTCCCGGTGCTGCTGGAGGCTGATAAAATAATCCCCACCCCCACTCCCGGTTCCCCTCTGGGTTACCTGGACCCAGGAATGGAAAACCAGGCTGCTCTCCGGCGACTTGCCAATAAGGCCACTACTATAGGCCTGTCTCCTTGGGGCGCTCCAGGTCGTCCCCGCCCGCCTTCTGGGACACAGCTCCTCCTGATGCAGATGCGAATGGGCCCAGGCGTCCCCGGCTGCGTGTTGTGAAAGGGCTCTCGTCTTGATTCTTTGGTTTGTCGTGGGTTATGGCAGGGATCAGTGGGCATAGCTAGCTCCCCGATTCCCTCTATGGCCCTCAGTCCAGTCTCACCCCCTTAACCCCAGGCATCAGAGAAGTTGGCCTGGCAAGCTCTGATTAGATTGGAGGGGGGACTTCAGAGAAGGAGGTGACCCCTAGCCAGGGAAGTCGGGCTGTCAGGGACTCAGACGGGAGGATTCTGATCCCTGAAGCTGGAAGCGAGCAGCTTTATATTAAGGGGAGCTGTCCCCAAACAAGTCCTATCTTAACCCAGCCGCAGACAGAGAGGAGAGGAGGAAGGCAACAGCGGAGCTGGCAGCCTAAGTGAACCTGGGAGGATGGGAGCCGAGGTGCGAAAGCAAACAAGTGGTATAGTACAGCACTGTGCCACACACTGCCTCACTATACAGCCTGCCATACGTGACTGCTCCCACGGAGAAGAGCCGATTGTGCGGAGAGTGGGAACGAACGTCTGTGCGGCCAGGTCTTTACCCAGACAGGGCGATTTTTTAACCATTTCCATGCCAAAAAATATTCAAGGTTTCTGCCCACCTTTTTTTCTTTTGCAAAAGACACGTTTTGCATATGGTCTTGGTTTTCTGCACTATTTCATTTTTTTTTTTCAAAGCTTCACAGTATTTACCCTAAGAAGCAAGTGAGTGGGGAGACAAGTACCAGACGTTCCGTCTTTGAACACACAGCTAACTTCTAGGTGGGCTACTGTGGTCCTAATTTTACACAGAGAGAATCTGAGGCTTAGGTCCGCTCAGTCACGCATGTAAGGTCCCAGGGCTAACACGTGGGGAGAGTTGGTAGAAGCAACTTAAGACCGTAAGGCTTATTTTGGCGCACAGTTGGGGGTATGGTCTACCTTGGTCAGGAAGTCACAGTGGCAGGTGTTGTGGGATGGCTGTTCACATCTGCCTGCAGTCACCAAGCAGAGTGATCACTTCCAGTACTCAGCTAGCTTTCTCCTTTTTACTTGGTCCAAGAATCCAGCCCATTAAAAGACATTGCCCACATTCAGAGTGGGTCTTCCTTCTTCAGATAAACCTTTCTGGAAACACCTTGAACATACCCAGAGCTGTGTTTCCATGGTGCTTCTAAATCCAGTCAAGCTGACAGTGAAGGGAAACCATCTCAAAGGGTAAAGTTGAAATTTGACCCCAAGTTTGTCCCTACAGACGGCCCCCCCCAAAAAGGTAGGACGGGGGCTGGAGAGATGGCTCAGGAATCAAGTCACTTGCCTGCAAAGCCTAAGGACCCAGGTTCTATTCCCCAGTACTCATGTAAGCCAGATGAACAAGGTGGCACATGCATGTGGAGTTCATTTGCAGTGGCTAGAGGCCCTGGTGCAGCCATTCTCTCTCTATCCGCCTGTATCTCTCTCTCTCTCTTATAAATAAAATAAAATAAAGGTAGGACTGATAAAAACATGACAGAAACAAAATCTATACAAACATATAATTACAAATTAGGATACTTGAGTTGTTGGTCAATAACTTTGCTAGTGATTTGGACAGGGTTGCCTAAAATCAATAGAGATCAGTTTCTCATCAGTAAAACGGGAGGTTAGAATACATGACTGAAAAAAAAATCTTCCCAGTTGGGGAATGCTATAGATTTTGTGGCATAAGTAGATTCAACCAGCAGTGACTATATATCCTATCTTCTTTGGATGTCCCAGAGTATATGAACATTGATGATCTCTTTAAATAAGTGGCTTGAGCCAAACATGGTAGCTCACACCTACAATCCCAGATCTTGGTAGGCTAAGGTATGAAGATCACCATAAATTTCAAACCATCCTGGATTACAGAGAGAGTTTTAGGTTGCCTGGGCCAGAGTGAAATCCTACTTCAAAAATCCCAAAAGAAATTAAAATAAAATGTAAATAACTGGGTGGCATTTCCATTATGATAGACCTTTGGGGTCTGTTTTCCCTTATCTTCACCTGTGGTCCATGTCAGTATACTTCATTTTATGGCCAGTGTTAGAAGGTTGAGGATATGGGTGTGGGCAACCTCTGCTTTAGTCACTGAAGACTTGGGCTTGAGACTCTTGGTTCAGCCTTAGAAGTCCTGCATAATTTATTAGGTAACAACAACAACAAAAATGGCAGATTTTAAGTAGTCCCTTCTAGCTCTTAAAACTCTTTCAACTGTACCTGAAAAAAAAAAGTTGAGTAAACATGATTCCTTTCATCAGGCAGTGTAATGTGTTATGAATGGCATTTAAATTTTAGGTTGAGGGGCTGGAGAGATGGCTTAGTGGTTAAGGCGCTTGCCTGTTAAGCCTAAGGACCCATGTTCTACTCTCCAGATCCCACATAAGCCAGATGCACAAAAGGTGAGGCAAGCACAAGGTCGCACATGCCCACTAGGTGGCGCAATCATTTGGAGTTCAATTGCAGTGGCTGGGGCCAGACACGCCAATTCTCTCTTGATAGCTGTCTGTCTCTCTCTCTCTCTCTCACTTGTTCTCTCTCTAAAAAATAAAATAAATAAAAATAAATTTTAGGGTGAGAACCCAAGCATTTCTAAATCAGATTGATGTGTTTCTTTGGCCATGGACGCCTTTTAGAGAACTTGATAGCAAGTTTGAATTGAATTTTAAAGGATAAGTAGGAATTCCAAGAGGAAAGAGGAGGGTTCCAGAAGGAGAAAACAACCAAACAAAAATTCAGCAAGTATTCAGGGCTTTGACTTCCACTCAGAGGAACAAAAGCAGGTGGCATATACAATGGCTGCTAATCTCCAAACTCACATTATACCACAGGTTCTCTCTCTCTCTCTCTCTCTCTCTCTCTCCTCCCTCTTTTTCTGGAAATGCTAGCTTTCAGACAGGCATTAGATGAATAATTGGTTGGGAAATTATGTGATATAATCTTCCAAGGAGACACAGTGTCTGCATTAGGGATGTCACAGCTGTAAGGGGCTTCTACCAACTGCTTACTTCCAGTCTCTTAAACCCAAGACTATTCAACATTCTAGACTGGTCACTCTGCAAAGCTAGAACATGTCAATGTCAAAAATGGCCGTGAGCTACTGAGAACTTTATAAACAGAGTGTTGTGGAGTCCTGGGTATGGGATGCCAACTCTCATTGACTCCTGTCCCAGTAACTCATTCAGTGCAGACCCATTCTTTCTCCTTCATCCACTTACCTTTGCCAGAGGCTGGAGGAATGTCTGATAAGGCTTCTCTCCTCGATCATTGATGGTCAAGACTTGCCCTAGCTCAGGGTTGCTGAGAGGCCCAGCCCATGGAGCATGTTCAGACTTCCCTGGGATATGGTTTGCTTACTGAAAGTTATAGAGCAGATCAGCACTGCACATATAAGTGAGACAAGTACAAACTGAAAAGAACACTTCTTTTGCTGGGGAATAATTGCAGCTATCTTAGTTAGCATTAACATTTTGGGGGTGAGGTTTGAATACAGAAAAAAATATTTTGGAGACGTTTCATACCAGCAGAAAAGGAAAACCTCTTCTTTTAATATTTCATTCATTTACTTATTTGACAGAGAGAGGGGAGAGAGAGAGAGAGAGAGAGAGAGAGAGAGAGAGAATGAGAATGGGCATGCCAGGGCCTCTAGCCACTGCAAATGAACTCCCGACACATGCACCACCTTGTCCATCTGGCTTATGTAGGTCCTGGGAAATTGAACCTGAGTCCTTAAGGTCCTTAAGTAAGCGTCTTAACCATTCAGCCATCTCTCCAGCCCAGGAAAACTTTTTCTATTCACCTGTCTGATCTCAACATTCACCAAATTCTTTGTCTTTCTTCAAATATCACAATCCTATGACAAGAAGCAAGGGAGGAGTTCTTTGTGCGTTGTTGAACGTGAACCACTGTGCTGAGATGACAAGGACTGGGAGGCATGGAACACAGAGTGGCTTCTCTCTAATTCAGTGGAGCTGTGAGCAAGTGCCCTTAGCAACAGAGGGAAGGCTGGTTTCCTCCCTCTTTCCAAAGCTGTGATTTAGGCGAGCAAGGCCGTGTACCATGATAGTAAAAAATGGAACAGAGTTCATTTGGCCTGAAAGAAGAAACACTTTGCCCAAAAGAAACATAAAGTTTGTCATTTGGAGAGCCTACATTGTTTGTGGGAAGACAGTAGCTCCTGTGTAATTACAGGATGATTTGGACATTTCATTTGGTAGAGTTGTGCAAAGTATTATGCTAAATTGGGAACCATCTTCTGTACTTTTAAGTCAAGCCATGACATTTTGTTGCCGTAAGCTGTAATGACCTTATGATGAGTACACGTGTTCTAGGGTGCTAATCCAGACCTTATGCCCCCATTTTATTAATGTATTATTTGGGGATAAACTCGTTGATCTCCACATAGTACTGAGCATGCAGCAAAAAGTGCTCAAAACTACTTTTAATGGGCTGGAGAGATTTCCCAGTGGCTGAGGCACTTGCCTACAAAGCCTATCAACTCCAGTTTGATTCCCCAGTACCCACGTAAGCCAGATACACAAAGTGGAGCATATATCTGGAGTTCATTTGCAGCAGCTGGCAGCCCTGGCATGCCCATTCTCTGTGTTTGTCTCTCTTCATTCTTTCTTTGCTTGCATGATGCCATGCGTTGTTGTCATGGTCTTGTCTGTCATCCCTATGCATAGGAGTCCCAGCTGTGGCTGAAAAGGTAGATGGTCCTTTAGTCTCCTTCTTGTTATCAGTTATGTCTCCCCATCTTTCTCCTTTCCTTTATTTTTCTCAACCTGGTAGTTTAGAATGGTGTTAAAGGGATTTAAACTCAGAATCAGGCAGACAGAGGCTTATATCTTCTGGTATCGTAGGCACATCTGAGCTATCACTTCAACAAGTTATTGTACCACTTATATGAGATAATGTATGTATAATGCCTATTACATAAACAGGGCTAAATAAATGAGAGTTTCCTATCAAACCATCCTTTTAGAGTCATCTCTTGCTTTCTCCTTCAAAATGAAGTTTTTTAAAAAAGAGAACTGAAGTTCATTGATATGTACAAATAGTACATATTTACAAAAATAAAATTTTAAGAGAAGTTCAAAAAGAACTTTACTATCTTCCAATGAAAAGCTGTCAACATAATGAGATTTGACATCTGTGGACACAATATTCTCAGTGCTTTGTATGGTAACAGATTTATTCTGTTCTGACAGCAATGCTAGGCGGGAAGGCCCATTAGATATCCCACTTTCTCATGCTACACAGGAGGAAACTGAGGCACAATGAGTGTAAATAACTTGCTCGAGACACAAGGCTTAGTGGAGGAAGAAAGTGAGCTGAGTGACTGATGTCACATTCATAGTGCACATGGTCAGTTTAAGATCAAGAAAAGATCAATTAGTTCTAGTTGTTGCTTCTGTCATTTGACTTAGTGATATGGGGCAGTTAGGGGTTTACAAATAGAGTTCTTGGGCTGGAGAGATGGCTTAGCAGTTAAGGCATTTGCATGGAAAGCCAAAGGACCCTGGTTCAATTCCCCAGTACCCACATAACCAGATGCACAAGGTAGTGCATGCGTCTGGAGTTCATTTACAGTGGCTGAAGGCCCTGGTGCACCCATTCTCTCCTTCTCTGTCTGCCTCTCTCTCAAATAAATAAAATAATATAAAACTTTAAAAAGAAAGATGGCTCAGCAGTTAAGAGCACTTACTGAGGAAGCATAAGGGCCTGAGACTACCTAAGTTTGATTCCCCAGTATCCACATAAATAGCTAGACATGGCCACAAATGTAAAACCAGTCCTACCAGGGGTGATGGAGAGAGACCTGAGGCTTGCTATCCTGGGCTAGAGTGAAACCCTACCTTGAAAAACCAAAAAAAACAAAACAAAACAAAAAACAATAGAGTCCTTGAGCCCCAAACCCTTAGTTCATGTCTACTTTTAACCAAAGAAGTGGATAAAACAAGTCTGAGAAGGATAATTATTAAATTGTTATAATTATTTATTTAGGAAAGTCCAAAACCAAGGGAAGCTTGGGAAGATAAGAGCACCAATGTTTCTTTCAAATGAGAACTGTCACTTCTGCTTGAAGCACACCAGGACCTCAATGGTCCCCTTTTACTGTCTTTGTCATTTTATCACTTAGTGCAGGCACTTTTAGTGCTGAACTTTGCTATTTTAGATTCCTTGGGAATAGAATGAGATTAAATGTGGAGGTTGTACATACATGCACATCACTTGCTGTGGTCACTACTACATAGAAACCCCCAAAATTCTTCAAATATTTATTATTAGTGGCAATGGAACAGAACTTTGCATAGGCATATTAGCTACATTTGAGAACCATATTAGGAAAACAATCATTTTTTTTTGAGCTTCTTAAATGGTTGTTCATCTATATGCTTGTCCCATAAACTCAATTGAATTTACAATGATTAAATAAAACTAGTAATTCTGCCCTTGACCTCTGCTTTCAAAATATGATTGGATTTCAGAATTATATATTTCCTTGTGGTAAAAACTGAGGTGGTTAACACATGTCACCAAGCCCATTGTTTCCACAATGACATACCGGCTGCAGAATTAGTGCTTTAAGTTGCCCTTGCTGTGTTGTGTTGAGTTGCATGGATGTGACCAAAGCACAGGACAGGCGAAGAATTCCCTCAGGAAATCACCCAGGCAATACTGTTGCCATAATGGCTTTCTGTGTGGCTGATTTCAAGTAACTATAGCAGATGAGCTCCTGGTTGATGGAGCATGCTGGTTATCTTCAACACAGGTTGGTTTTACAGATGTCTTCATGTTTGTTATCCAAGTGATACTACGACTAAATTTCTGCGTGACTCTTAGTACTTAAACCTATGCTCAGCTGTCTCTGGTGGCTATAGGATGGACAATGAAAGCTCTGTAACCAGGAATGCTGCTGGTGGTGCAAAGATCCTTTCCCAACGCTTAAATGTGCACATAGGTTGTTTCACTGTGTGGCTCTGTCTCCAACTGTATAGCACAGTACAGTAGGACTATTATTTGAGGCTTTCATGGGCTGGAGAGATGGCTTAGCGGTAAGGATCTTGCCTGTGAAGCCTTAAGGACCCAGATTCAACTCCCTACAACCCATGTAAGCCAGAGGGCCCTGGTGTGCCCATTCTCTCTCTCTCTCCCTCTCCTAAATAAATAAATAAATAAAGGCTTTCTTGGGCACAATAGTATACAATTAAGAAGGTTATTACTACATATTTTTCACAATACATAACAATATAGAGTAAAATCTGAAAGAAAACTGTCAGCCCAAAAAATGCCTGTTACACTATCCCCCAATTACCATGTTAGGAAGAAATTTCACTACATGTGTCTGAATCATCACTATTATTCATCAGGTTCTATAAAATGTGGGTTTTGTAACTGTTTTGACATTTTCACGATCAGAGCAGTAGCTTGTTCCTTTATTTACACTTATATTGTAAACATATAAAAACGTCAATTTAAAAATCATTTGCACTCCATGGGACCTTTATAGATTTGTTTAATAGTGATTTAAGAACTTTCTCACTTGACTGTTTCTTTCTTAAGTTGAAAAGCAATCAACTTCCATAATAACATCCAACCAGGGATGGAGAGATGGCTTAGTACTTAAGGTGCTTCCCTGCAAAACCAAAGGACCCAGGTTTGATTCCTCAGGACCCACACAAGCCGATGCACAAGGTGGCACATGCATCTGGAGTTCATTTGCAGTGGCTAACAGCCCTGAGTGCCCAATATCCCTCTCTCTGTCTCTTTCTCTGTCATCAATAAATTAAAAAATTTTTAAATGCTTTTAAAAAAAGTCCAACCAGCATGGGTGGGCATGTGACAAAAAGCAAATCTCCCTTCTATATCAGCTGCCAAAGAGGGTAATGTGAATGCCCAACTTTCAGTCCATGTGCAGATATCATTTTTTTTTTAATTTTTGGAGAGAGACACAGAGAGAGACAGACAGAGAGAGAGGGAGAGGAAGAAAGATAGAGATGGGCGTGCCAGCAGTCTCTCAGCTGCTGCAAACAAAATTCAGATGCATGCGCCCCCTTGTGGGCAAGTGCAGCATTGCGCCCTTGCGTCACTTTGCATCTGGCTAAATGTGGGACCTGGAGATTGGAACCAGCGTTCTTAGGCTTAGGAGGCAGGCGCCTTAACCGCTAAGCCATCTCTCCAGCCCGGCAGATATCATTTTTATCTTGACTCATATGTGGACACTGTATATATAGTGTTCTATAAACATAATGTTTAAAAAAAATCCATCTCTTGCACAAGGCTCTTTAAACCCTGACAGGACACCTACTTACCCCCAGGTAGCCCAGTCACAGGAGCTTTATCTAAGACCTCTTGCAGGTATTTACGCTGCACACCTCTCTGATAACGCCCACCCTGATTCCTCGTCCTTGTCTCTTTGGCCTCCAGGAACGTGGTGCTAATCATCATTTTAAGATTATTTTTGGTAATTGTGCATAAATTATAGTATGCACCCCCACAGTACATATAACATACATGTAAAACCTCATAGCTTTTCACAAGTGAACATGCCTATGGAACCAGCACCTCTCCCTGCCACTTCTACATTCCTACACAGCAACTTGTTTGTGAATAGTACTGTCCCCTGTACCTTATCCAAGCGCCCGGGACCCATCAGGCCTACACTGTGTGAGTTTGTCATTAGTCCTTGCTGTTCTCTTTAACTTGATATACCTGCTTACTGGTGGCACTTGGGTGGTGACCCTTGCTCCCTCCTCAGGCTGAGACCCAGATAATCATTACTTCCATCCAGCAAGCTTGGCAAGTGGCCAACAAGTGACCTACTTGGTAAATAGAACAGGATCCTATTGCTTTTCTCTCTGCTTTCCATTCCTCAAGTAATAAAGTTGTGTGTTAATGTGCACAGAGGTAAAAATACAAAGACCCTGATCTAAGTAATAACTGACAAGCTGTGTAGAATATCCACAGCATGACTATAATTAATTAAGTGAACTTGCATCATTCACATCCGTGAAAACACTGCATTGTGGTTGGCGGCACTAGCCAAGACTCTTGCATGAATTAAACTTTAGATTTGGCAAGAGGGCATTTCTTTTTCTCTTCAGGAGCATCATGTGTGTAGAGATACTTCTGGACTTGGGATTCTTTGAGGGCTGAATTCAAGGCTTTGTAACAAGTTCATGTCATTGAATCTATAATTGTTATTATTTTAGTTTGTCAAATTCAACGAGCTGATGGTTATCCACTGCTTCATTGGAATTTTGTTGTTCTGCAAACATAGTGCAAAATAGCCCTCTCCCTTTTGTGTTTCCCAATTAATGTTTGAAGACTCCTGAGGAGACCTGAATTTCACAATCATGAATAGCATAATAAGTGGCCTGGGGCTCCATTATCCCAAAATGGTGTGTGTGTGGGGGGTGCGGGTATTGAGTCTGGGAGCAGGTTTCTGCAGAAGCATTTTCAAGAGTATCTGGGTTTATTGATATGTTGGCTGTGTTGTGACAGCTCTTATCCTTCTAGGTACAATTACGTTGATGTCTGCTAAGGGGTGTGCACAGGCTGGAGAGAAGAGGTGTCTTAAATTGTGATTTCCCCCTTTTGCTTGGCCAACCCCTGCAAACAGAAAAGTAGACCAAAGCACATATGTTTTAGGCAATAGGGCTTTTAGTACAGCACAGAACTCACTCCTGTCTTCCTCCTTTTGGAGATGAACTGTATACATTTTGGAGAAAGGGAGGGCAGCAGGCAGTGGTGACCTTTTTTTCTCACAGGTAACAGATGTGACTCCAAGACGTAGAAAGATCTGATTGTTGTTCTCCCTGAAAGCTGTAGCAAATGAAAAATTGCTGCTTTTCAGGATCTTGGGGAAAGACAGAATGTTCTAGACACTTAACAGTGGGACCAAAATTCCTGGGATATCTGTGAAAAAAAATGTGTTTGTGGACATTTGAGGCCCTGGCATTCCCAACATGAAGTCCCTTGCTGGACTAATAGAAGGCTTTTTAGTTTCTTGGTTTCCCGCCAGCCTCGTAACCCTGGCCAACTGCACACACCACAGTGATTATGGTTTAGACCCGCCAAGATAGTGGAAAGTTGCTGCCAAGTAGAATCGGGGTTTTTTTTTCAAGTCATCACCGCACTGCAGAACAGCTAGCTTGTGTGTAGCCTCTGCACCGCTGCCTTCCCTTCACTAGAGCAGCTGGGTGGAGCGTGCTCAGGCGGGCAGACCAGGTCTTATGGAGCACATGGGTTTTATGGATTTGGCATGGCAGGCTTGAAACAGCTACTATACTAATATGTTTTCAAAATTACCACTTTCCTCACTACCCTTTCTCAATTCCATTAGACTTAAATTTTTAATAGGAATGCTGATTTTCATTCTAAAACTTTTTAAAGATTATCCTTAATCTCTGGATTTTCTAAACCAGTGGATTAACACTGCTGTACACTGAGGAAGACAAGACTGAACCAATCCCAAAGTTAGTAGTACAAAAGAAAGAATAAAACCTAGAGAAAAAAACTAAATGGAAACTAAAAAAATGCAAATGACCAGTAAAATAAAAGGTAGTTTTACAAAAATATAAAGAAAACAGACATACCTTTAGCTAGATAGTAAAAAGAAAGAAAAGTCATTAATAAAATCAGAGATGAATGCAACGGGAGACATTATGCCACAGAAATAAAAAACACCATTACAGATCATTATGAAGAAAAATATGTCAACAAATTCAATAATGTAGAACAAATACGCAAATCCTAGATATATAAACTTTACTATCTGAGTCATGAAGAAATAGAAAACCTAAGCAGATCAATAACAAATAATGAGATTGAAGCCATAGTAAAAATAAAAGCCTTCTGTAGTAGGAAAGCCTAAGACCAGATGGTTTCACTGCTAAATTCTAGCAAATGGTTTTTTTAAATTATTTATTTGTTTCCAAGGAAAGAGAGAGAGAGAATGTGCATACCAGGGCCTTTAGCTTCTGCAAAAGAACTCCAGATGCATGTGCCACTTTGTGCATCTGGCTTTACATGGGTACTGGGAAATCAAACCCAGGTCATTAGCCTTTCCAGGCAAGTGCCTTAGCAGCTGAGCAATCTCTCCAGCCCAAAAGGTTCTTTGGATTTTTTTTAAATTATTTTTTAATTTTTAAAAATATTTTATTTATTTTTGAGAGAGAGAGATAAAGAAATAGACAGGTAGAGAGAGAGAGAGAGAGAGAGAGAGAGGGGATGGGTATGCCAGGGCCTCCAGCCACTCCAAATGAACTCCAAATGCATGTGCCCCCTTGCGCATTTGTTTACTGTGGGTCCTGGGGAGTGGAACCACGATCCTTTGGCTTTGCAGGCAAGCGCCTTAACCACTAAGCCATCTCTCCAGCCCCTTTCTTGATTTTTTTTGAGGTAGTGGCTCACTGTAGTGCACACACGTCTGGAGTTTGATTGCAGTGGTTGGAGGCCCTGGAGCATGCTAATTCTCTCTCTCTCATAAAAAAGGTTAGTCTGTTGGGCGTGCCTCAAAAGAGAGAGAGAGAGCTGGGAAGATGGTTTAATGAATAAAGGTTCAGATTTCTAGCACCCACATAAAAGCAGGAAGTCCACAGGTACACGCATCTGTAACTCCAGTGCACGTTTAGCAATGGGAAGCAGTCAGGAAACTCTCGAAGCTCACAGGCCAGCTAGTCTGACCTTCACAGCGACAAGACAATAAGAGATGCTACATCTCAAACAAGGTGGAAGGAGACAACTAACATCCCAAAGTTGTCCTCGGACCTCTGTATGCACACTATGGCACATTGTGCCCAAACACACAGACACACATTATATACACATATCATATACACACACATTTTTTCTAAAAAAGACTGAAGGTAACAAGTACTGGTGTAGGTATGGAGCAAAAGAAAAAAATATGTACACACTGTTGGTGAAAATGTAAATTAGTACAATCATTATGGAAAACTGTGTAGATGGTCCTCAAAAAATTGAAAATAGAACTATGTCCATCAGTTAATGTATTGGCTAAAGATACTCAAAAGGGGGCTGGAGAGATTGCCTAGCAGTTAAGGCACTTGCCTGCGAAGCCTAAGAACCCAGATTTGACTCCCCAGTACCCACATAAGCCAGATGTACAAGATGGCACATGTATCTGGAGTTCATTTGCAGTGTCTGGAGGCCCTGGCATGCCCATTCTCCTCTCTCTCTCTCTCTCAAATAAATAAATTAAATATTTTAAATAAAAATATTTTAAAAATACTCATCTCATTTGTGAATATGAGGGAAGACTATTGAATTGGACTCTCTTTAGTAACAGGCAAATCCCCTGTAATTACAAAGTCCTTAAACCAGGTGTCCTCAGTAGTTATAAATGTCAAATAACACTTCTTGGAAACCTATACTGTTCTGTTCTGCAGTACAAAGGGTTGTCCTGAGTTTGTCACAAAACTGCATCATAAGAAATTAATATAGCAGCATTGTTACCATTCCAAGTACAGCAGCCTCCTGTGGGGGCCATCAAGACACAGCTGCTAATCTTATACTATTTCACACCCTGTCTTCTCAGGTTCCCTTAGCTGTCAAAAATCCCACAGTAGGGCTGGAGAGATGGCTTATCGGTTAAGGCGCCTGCCTCCTAAGCCTAAGAATGCCGGTTTCAATCTCCAGCAGTTCCAATCTCCAGGTCCCACATTTAGCCAGATGCAAAGTGACGCAAGGGTGCAATGCTGCACTTGACCACAAGGGGGCACATGCAGCTGGATTTCGTTCACAGCAGCTGAGAGGCTGCTGGTGTGCCCATCTCTTATCTGTCTTCCTCTCCCTCTCTCTGTGTCTCTCTGTGTCTCTCTGTGTCTCTCTCAAAAAAAAAAAAATCCCACAGTAAAGATTCTCAAGTGTATGCATTTATTTTTATTTTTAATCCCTTTTTCCTTTTCTAGAATGTGAACCTCACTGTACAGTCTGTGTCACCAAGAAGGCAGTAATCATTGGTGTGTAGGGAGGTTAAGTTGAGCTTAATAACAATGGGTTAGCCTCAGCACAGCTGCCTGTCTCTGAAGGTGACATCTGTTCCCCCCACCCCCAGTGGACAAAGAACATCCTTTTTGTTACTTGTGTTGTCTTGTCACTGGGCTGGGAAGCACTGCTGTGCCGTGTCACTTTGAACAAGTTGCTTAGTCCCTGTGGATCTCAGTTCCCTCTCCTATGTCATAGAGAGGTGCTCTAGAATTGGGGGCTTCAAAGGGGGCTGCTTATAAGAGTCATTTGATGAGGTCTTGTGATGAGACCCTGCCAGGGCCCCATCCTGGGCCAATTAAGTCTGTCTCTTTGGTAGAGCCAGGGCAACTGACGTGTGTTTTAAACTTCTCAGGGGACCTCTGTGAAATTCAGGCTTGAAAACCTCTGGGTCTCTCTAGGGTTCCTTCCCAACCTGACATTATCCCCCCACACCCTGCTTCGTGAAGGTGACCCTACCCAAGAGCTTTCGTACATTGTAACTACAGAACAAATGCTTCCTGGACTCTCAGCCTAAGTTTAGCTCTTCTGGGAATGGCCATAAGGTTTGAGCTTTTCTAGAAAACTCAGGGTATTTCATTTGTTCTGCTCACAAAAACTATTCCTTGGCTGTTGTCTCCTTGGGACAGACTGTGCGCCATGATGACTGACCTGCTGAGGTATGTGGCGACATGACAAATGGCCTTACAGAGCATCATCTTAGAACTGCTTACAGAGGGCTCTGTGCACCAGAAAGCTTCAGCTCAGAACTTCCTTCCCTGGGCACAGATGGCTGCTCCTTGGTCAAGGACACTGCACCCAGCAAGCTCTAAGCACATCCAGCCAGGCTCTGGCCAGGGAAGGGTCTCTTCCCACAGTATGTGTCTTGGTGTGTTGCCCAGCTTCCCTTTTGGGCTTTCTGTTTCATTCAGAGGCAGGGCCTCTAATCATGCATGGGTATTGAATTTCTGATGTTACTTTTAATGGCTTTGGAGTTTAGCGTCTTTTGTTTCTGGATTTGCATAAACAGTGCTGTCTTTGTTCTGTGGTCTTGACACAGCTTCAAAGCACTGACTGTGCAGGCGGCAGAGACACACTGAATCCTCCTTTTGTGGGCATCAGATTGCAGCCATGCCAGCAGGTGACTGAAGGTTACAACTCCACTTCTGGGCCAGTGTTTGTCTCTCCAAGCAGACTAGATTGGATGCCACCAAGTCCTCTTTGATGATGGTTCTGCATCTTAACAGGTTTTCCTAAGGCTGGTGCAAATGCGGGTGAACCACAAAGGAACTTCTGGGGCTAGTCTGCAGAGGGAAGCATCGTAACTTATTTATGCATGCTGAGCTTCCTCTCTGCCCTGGGAGAGGCAGATTACCAAGGGTTCATCTGGGAGACGTGGAAGTCCATGGACCATTGGCCAAACTGTGCTGCCGATGTGTTATTTTGAAGAGCAGACACTTATTTCCCCATGTCTGCCGTTTGATCTAGAGGGCAGCCTGCTAACAGGTCATTTGGTCCAGTCATAAGGCACACCTTGATCTGAGTCTCTTCTCTGTGCTGCGTAGTGGTTGTGCAATTAAATAGTGAAGCCAACTTTTTCTTTTGTCAGCTCAGAAATAAGGGAAGTATATAGCAGCTTTCCACATAGGACCTCCAAGCACACTGTTTGTGTCTGGTTTCCTTATTTTTTTTTTTTTTTTACTATTTTATTTATTCTTTATTTGAGAGAGAGAGAGAGAGAGAGAGGCAGATAGAGAGAATGGGCACCCCAGGGCCTCTAGCCACTGCAAACGAACTCCAGGCGCATGCGCCCCTTGTGCATCTGGCTTATGTGGGTCCTGGGAATAGAACTGGGGTCCTTAGGCTTTGCTGGCAAATGCCTTAACCACTAAGCCATTTCCCCAGCCCATCTGGTTTCTTTTCTTCTCTCTGTCTCTCTCTCTCTTTCTCTTTCTATTTTTTTTCTAGACCAAGCCTCACTCTAGCCCAGGCTGACTTGGAATATATCATAGCCTCAAATTCATGGCAATCTTCTTACCTCAGCCTCATAAGTGCTGGAATTAAAGGTATGAGCCACTACATCTGGCCCTGATTTCTTTTTAAATAAATCATTATTTATTTAGTTTTTCATTCATTCATTCATTCATTCATTCATTTGGGTGTGGGGGGCACACACATCATGGAGTGCTTGTGGAGGTCAGAGAACAACCTCGAGGTATCTGTGTTCTTCTGGTACCTTCTCTGAAACAGAGTCTCTTGCCATTGCAAATGAACACCAGTCTCACTGTTCCATGAGCTTTGGATTCTCCTGGCTCCACTTCCCGTTTTCATAGGCACATTGGGTTCATAGATGAGCACCATTTTACGTCCGGCTTTACATTCAACTGTATGTCCAGCTTTCTGTGGGTGCCGGGGCATTGAACCTATGTTTGCAGGCTTTGCAATCAAGCACCTTTAACTGCTGTGCCATCTTCCCATCCCTCACACTGATTTCTTAAGTGCTTGCTCTTTTGCATTGCCTGCCTTGCATTTGCCATATGTTCGGGTTGTCCTGAATTCTTCACCTTGCCTTGGCAGATCTTTAAAGACTCTCCTAGCCACATCTATCTATATATTTGTAGTTCTAATCCTGAAAACTGAAATACCTCACTATCTTGTCATGTTTCTTTAGATGGCAGGTTGAGCTTTCCCGTTTATTTGCATGTACGTTTAAATTCTTCAGTAGTTTTCAGTTCCCTGCATCTCAAACTCTTGCTGACAAGGCTGACAATTTATATCTGCAGAAAATTTCAAAAAGGCTCTCTAGCCTCTACCACAAATGGAAATGTATCCATCTCTTTCATGACCAGTAGCAACAAAAGTAAAGTCTCTGAAAGTTCCAGATCTGGAAACTGGGTACACCATTGCTGTCAACACTACGGATAAAATATTTGCTTCATGAATTCACACATTGCAGGTGTTTGGTTAAACTTAACATTTTTATGTATACAAGTCTTCCCTAGAATACACCCCCCCTTCTATGGAAAAAAGCAAAAATTGGGGTTTGACATTTAGGATTTTCATGGGAAACAATGTATGTTTGTTCTCTACAAAATCAGCTAGCCATACTCCAGGCCAGAGCATCCTGCACAGTGTACTGTGTGAGACAAGTGACTCACTCACACACTTGTAGGGTTAGAAAAACCTGGCAGTTGGAAGTCAAGTCTCCCCAGGCTAATGGGTAATTATACCAAAGTGATAGCTACTCTGTAGGGGAAGGCTTCTCTCTACAGTGATGCCATTAAATATATTATAGAGATGCAAAAAAATGGTCTGAGCTGAGTGTGGTGGTGCACACCTTTAGTCCCGACATTTGGGAGGTTGAGATAGGAGGATCATCATGAGTTTAAGACTACAGAATGACTACAGAGTGAATTCCAGATCAGTGTGGACTACAGTGAGACCCTACCTTGGAAAAAGAAAGAAAGAAAGAAAGAAAGAAAGAAAGAAAGAAAGAAAGAAAGAAAGAAAGAAAGAAAGGGGTCTTCATGGGAGTGTCTTCAGAGGCCAGAAGTATGTACACTATCTAAGGCCCTTGTGACAAAGCTGGACAGGGTCATGTCCTTTCTTGCAGATGCTGGAGGGCAAGAGAGAAGAAAAGTCAGAAGAGAGCTCCTAAGCTCCTGATTTTAATATTTTTAAACTATCATTTACTTATTTATTTGAGAGAGAAAGAAAGAAGGAGAGAGGGAGAGAGAATGGGCATGCCAGGACCTCTAGCCACTGCAAATGAACTCCAGACATATGTGCCACTTTGTGCATCCAGCTTTATGTGGGTCCTGGGAAATCAAACCTGGGTCCTTTGGCTTTGTTGGCAAGCACCTTAACTGCTAAGGCTTCTCTCCAGCCCAAACTACTGATTTCAGATTTACATGCTACAGAAACATAAAATCAAGACCAAAAAAAAAAAGTACTTTTTCAATGGATGTTCCTATTGATAACCCCTTGAATTATATTCCTGGGGTTCAGTCTCCCCAAATCAAGCTTTTCCATGTCTGAGCTGTAACCAATAAATTGAAAAAGCAAATCCTTCCACTGGGTCAGCCAGACACAGCCTGAGAAAGCCCTGTTCCCTGGCTGCCTCCTTCAGCCCTCCCTGGTCTTGGCTGCTTGACACTCTCCAGCTGTAAGCTGTCTGACTTCAGGCCCTAAAAATCCAGTGCCAGATGGTTGAAGTTTCTGAAAGAAGATTCTAAGAGGATCCTTGGTAACACTGGGGCCTAGCCAGATTCATATACAAGGCTCTAATGAGTGTTTACTCTGATGTCATAGCAAATGGGGTTTAATGGAATGGGGAGGGAACCATTTTTTGCCCTGACATTGGATAGATTTTGAAGCTTTCCTCTCTTTTCATGTAAGAGTCTCCAGGATTTATTGCTGTTTTCCTGGTTTTAGATAATGAACTGCCCTGGTATTTTGTAGCTTTGTGCTTAGAGAAGTCATTTCCCTGAGAGGAGTGTTTTGTCACTGTGATGTCAAAGGACCAGAGGGTGAATAAGCCATAAGTCTGAATCTTCAGAATCGTTTCTTTAGTGAATTTTTGAAGTTTTATATTAATTAAATGTCCTACCTTTACTGACATCATAGATTTAGTTCCATAGTCCGTTCCAGTTCTTTCTTTTTGTTTTCAAAGAGCCATTATCTTAAGTTGGCCATGATTGTTTTATGGATTGATATATTGATTTATCATGTAACAAGTTACAATGGTTATGGTAGAAATCCCTGTCTTCTCTGAAATAATTGAGAAAATCCATTCCTCCTTTTACCTTGGTAAAAAATGCTTTTAAGGGCTGGAGAGGTGGCTTAGTGGTTAAGACACTTAGCTGCAAAACCAAAGCACCCCAAGTTCAAGTCCCCAGGACCCACGTAAGCCTGATGCACAAGGTGGCACACATGTCTAGAGTTTTTTTGCAGTGGCTGTATGCCCTGGTATGTCCCTTCTCTCTCCCCCTCCCTCTATCTGCCTCTTTCTCTCTCTCTTTCAAACAAATAAGTAATTTTTTAAAAATACTTATGACTAAAAAAAAAATCCAGGCAGTCAATTCTTATTTTCAGCAACTTACAATATTTGCCTTCCTGGCCCTTTGGTCCTTGGAAAGATAAAGGTTACAGATGGCTGCAGCCTGTAGCTAATTTCCCACTGTGTGGGAAAACCACACACTATCGCTTCCAGATCACTGAAAAACCAACTGTTAACAAGTGAGATCATTTTTGGTAGAAGAATTGCATATGTCATTGTCTCAAGAGACATAGGCTGCAGATTCTGTCTGGGGAATTGCCTCCAAACACTTGTTCAAACTCCTCTCAGCTTGGTCTGAACCGGACAATAACCCCACTTTGACGTTTCAAAGACCTTGATCAGTGCAGAAATGTCTCCATCTAAGTAAACAGTAAGACAAAACCAGTAACCTGTTGTCGAGAAAAGAAGGGACAATAGTAGGCAGTTTAAGAGTCTTTTTGTTTGTGTTGTCACTAAGAAGTCATTCATATGTTTTCAGACTCCTTGGAAAAGTTGAAACCAGGGCTGAACAGATGGCTTAGCAGTTAAGGCATTTGCCTGCAAAGCCAAAGGACCCTGGTTCGATTCTCCAGGACCCATGTAAGCCAGATGTACAAGAGGGCACATGCATCTGAGTTTATTTGCAGTGGCTGGAGGTCCTGGCATGCCCATTCTCTCTCTTTCTCTCTCTTTGCCTCTTTCACTCTCTCAACTAAGTAAATAAATAAATAGTAAATAAAAAAGAAAAGTCGAAACCAAAATTCTTTAGATGGTGAAGTATTGCATAGGAAGATGATGTTGCATGGATATTTTCTTGCCATCTTTCAAAGGTCTGATTTCAAAAGTATCAAATAATGAATAGGAAAGCATAGAAATTGACCTCCAAACTTACCTCTGTGATCCTTGGGCCCTGCTGTTCACTCCTGTAGTCTCACCCATGAGACTTAATCTCATGACTTCACTGAGACCATGGAAGTGAAGGCATGTGACTTCTGAGACCAGATGACTAATGATGAAGAAAGGGCTCACCTCCTGATTACTCGCCCTAGGGAATGCAGGCTCCCCTGACATGAAGTCATTCAAGCAGTCCCAAGGAGAGGGCCTCATGGAGAGGACCAAGACTTGCAGCCAACAGCCACCATCCATGTGTGGCCATGTGAGGGAGCCCTAAGAGGCAGATCTTCCAGCCCAGTCAACATTCAGAAGACCACGGCCCAGCTGATGGACTTTTGGAGAAGGTGATATTGGAGCCAGGGTCTCGCTGACGAGGTAGAGCAGACAGTCGGGGAAAGCGTTCTTTGAAGCAAGCCTAGGAAGTTGTTGTTTCTAAAGCTATTGTAGACCTAGGTCAGCTTTGGTTCAGGGTGGCACTCCTTTCTTTGAGCTTCTTGGGATGAAATGTGATCAGTTTTACCACTCAACAATAGTACAGAATGTTTTTATTTCGATTCTTACTAATCCATTTACGTATACATTTTCATCCATCAATTAGAGGAGATAAATACTATTTGTGCTACTTGCGTTTACATGTTATGTCAACAAGCTTTCCTCTTTAACGTCCTCTACAATGGGATCATCTGAAAGGACTTGATTCACTGTGTTTCAGGTGAACTAACTGCTATTTACCTATACTTCTATTTTTCTTTAGCCATGTAGCAAAAGCACAGAGCAATGTTTTAGACCTTTTTTTAACCTCTTTCCATAGAAAAAATTGGATATGGCCCACTTTTTTATTTTTTATGAGACAGGCAGAGAGAGAGAGAGAGAGAATTGGTATGCCAGGGCCTCCAGCCACTACAATGAAACTCCAGACACTTGCATCATTTTGTGTGCATGTGCTACCTTGCACACTTGCATCACCTCGTGCATCTGGCTTACTTGGGACCTGGAGAGTCGAACATGGGTCCTTAGGCTTCACAGGCAAGTGCCTTAACCACTAAGCCATCTCTTCAGCCTGACATAGACCAATTTTGATGACGCTGGTCCTACAGTGGATATCACAGCATATTTCTTCATATTTAAAAAATTTTTTGAAGCTGAAGAGATGGCACAGCAGTTAATTGTGCTTCCTGCACAAGCATGATGGCCTAAGGAGACCTGAGACCTCCTCCATTTGGATCCTCAAAACCCATGTTAAACAGCTGGGCATAGCCACACCTGTAACCCCAGTCATGTAGGAGAGTAAAGACCCAAGAATCACCAGTGCTTGCAAGGAAATGGCAAGCTCCAGGATCAGTAAGAGAGGTGGAGTGGGACACCAGACCTTCATCTCAGGCCACCACAGGCAAACACATCCCACTGCAGGCAAGCTCCTGGGGTACTCACACACATGCATACACTGCACATGCACATACACACATGCAAAACAATGATCTTTCAGAGGTTGGGGAGCTGGCTCAGAGGGTAACAGTTCTAGCCCCTGAATGGTCTTTTTACTCATAAAGGGATGTGCTATATCAACTAAGGGACCAGGGACTCAACAGTGGTCCAGGTCCAAATGTTTCTATGGGAATCCAATAAAGAGCCAGGCATGGCTGCAAATGTCTATAGCCAGCACTGAGGAGGGTGAAGACAGTAGGGCCCCTGGCCAGCCAGCTAATTGGAAAATAGTCAAACTGAAAAATAGTGAGCTCCAGGTAATGTGAGAGATTCTGTCTCTGGTAAATAAGGCAGAAGAGCAATAGAGGAAGATAGCTGAAGTCTTCTTCCGGCCTCCACCCGTGACATGTGTGCAAGAGCAGGCCTATAGGCACATACACATTCATATAGTGCACATACATTCATCACACATACTACACACACAAATTAAAAAAAAAACTCTCAAATTGGCTGTGAGCCACCGAGAGCAATTTGTTTGGGGTTTGCATCAGTTTGTGCCTATGTTCTGAGTTTCAACTACGGAGTATTGAAGTCTCGAAACACCTTCAGTTTCAATGGTTTGAGTTTTTGCTTTCATCTCCAAAAACTGGATCAAAATCAGAAAACATTTTTAAAAATGTCAGTTTAAAAGATCTGTTGGCTGAATATTTAGTTTCCCAGTTCATTGAGTAATATAGTAGAGAACTTTGTCAGACCCAAGTATAGCCAATAGGTACTGATTGCTGAGTTCAAAATAAAACCTTATAAATCAATAGTCAAGTTATGTTTCCTGCATAAACCCATTAGCCCTGTCCTGGGGAAAAGACTCAATGAGTAATTATTTCAGGCCAGTGAGCTCATAGCTGTTACTTGGCAAAACCCAGCTTTGGTTTCTTCATGAAAAAATATGATAACTGCTAGGACTTTTTCCGTTTCTTACCTGAGTCTACAGCACTGCTTTAGACCCCATAAAGTTGAGATTCTTTAAGTCAGCGGCATTTCCTCTGCCTCCTATATAGTGCAACCAAGAAAGAAATTGATATTGAGAAGCCAAAAATCAGAGTAGGGAACAGTGATTCATTTATTTTGGAGAGAGGCTCAGTTACAGGGACTGTGAGAAGGATCTCAGCTGCTCAAATGCTAGTGTTCAAAATCAGGATGTTTCTATAGAAAGGTAATCTCTAATAAAATCATGATTATGATCTGATTTGCTATAAGCAGAGGCTGGTTCCATAATGACCCTAACATTTGGCATTCTTTCTGCTTGCTACTGGCTGGAAAAAAAAAAAAAAAAAGAAAGAAAGAAAGAAAGAAAGAAAGAATTCTTCTTGCTCAATTTATTCTGATCCCTGTTGTCTGGAGACTCTTGTAGCATACTAATTTATGACTTTCAGGGATTGCATATTCATTACTGTTGTGGCCTCTGTGTTGAATTTTGTTCCAAAATACCTCATGCTTTTTTAGTTAGGTATTTTGTGTAGCATTTCAGTTTCTATCTTATTCAATATTTCTATTTTCCAGGTACAGTAAAGAACATGTGTAACCTAAAAAATGGTTTGTAGTATTCCTTGATTTTTATTAGCAAAGAAAAAGTTTCCTATGAATGAAATAATTGTCCGGATTTGTTTTCTTTGCTTCTGGGGATGTTTTGAAGCCTTGATTTTTGGAAGTGGAATTCTTCATACAATGCCTAGGAAAGGAAATATAATACCAGTTAGAATAATTTTTTAAAGATTTATTTTTATTTATTTATTAGAGGGAGAGAGAGGGAGATAGAGAGTGTGAATGGGTGCACCAGGGCCTCTAGCCACTGCAAACGAACTCCAGATGCATGCACCACCATGTGCATCTGGCTTATGTGGGACCTAGAGAATTGAACCCATGCATGCACCTTAACCGCTAAGTCATCTCTCCAGCCCTAGAATAAAGCCCAGGGCTTCATGCATGCTAAACAAGCACTCTACTCACTGAGCTACATCAGCTGCCTCCAGTTAGAATAATTAATACTAGAAAATAAAACCTTCCCTCTCTCTGCAGTAACTCTGTGGTACCACAAGTCACCTGTCTCCCAGTTCAAATGTAATGAGATGGGAAGAGGGACTGTTCCTTCTGCATGAGCAAGTTTCCTAGTATAACTTTGAAAAGTTTATTGTTGACAATAATAATGTAGGATGCAATAATTTACGGTGATGCTATTTTCAGAGAACCAGTTTTAATTAATGTAAGATAACTGTGTCCGCCTAGTATATTTGTTCAAAATGTATGAATTTGTTTTTCAGAGTTTTCTAGAACCACAAGTTAGGGTTGAACAGGTACCTGACTCAGGGCCAGAGCTGACTAATATGGAGCAAATGAAGATTGAGCTTTAGTCATGTGGTGGGCACCTCACAGGGTATTCAAACATGTGTTTATAAAACCTGCAAAAGGAAATATTTAATCACAGTTCTGTAAGACTGCTTAGTCAACTTGCCACACATCACACTTCTCTTACGTGGCACTGGAACGGTGATGGCAATTCTGTGATCTGGTTAAGAGAAGCTGAGTTGGGGACACATGCAGTTGGATACTGGTGGAATAATGTGGTTCGCTGTTCCTTCTGCATAGACTTTCTCAGTCTTATGATCCATTTGACACAGAGATGAAGGTCCCAAGGTCTATATGTGTGTCTGGCATCATAAGCAAGTCAGGTGTAAGGGAAGAATGGTGATTGAAACTTGTCTCTAGAAAATACTGCCATCAAACATGATAAACCTATTAAATTTTTTTTTCATTTATTTACAAGCAGAAAGAGAAAGAAAAGAGACAGATAGAAAGAGAGAAAGAATGGGTGTGCCAGGGCCCTAGCTGCTGCAAACGAACTCTAGACACATGCACCACATTGTCCATCTGGCTTTCTGTAGGTACTGGGGAATCAAAACAGGGTCATTACGCTCTGCAGGCAAGCTCCTTAACTGCTGAGCCATCTCTCCAGCCCCAGACATAAAAAAGTCTAAGTGAATGATATAGTTCCTATTAATGCCTGCTCAAAACAAAACTTCTACCAGAAACATGCTTAATAATACAGTGAATAGAACTAAATATAATCATCAACAGCCCAGACATTTTTTTTTTCCCTATGGGAGTCACACGACATACAAGTTATCAGAACTGCTATATTTGAAGGGAATAAGGCCAGGGCAGCTTGGGAGCAATGAGTCCATCCATCTGTGGCCATGTTGTTGGTGTTTTACCTGCTCGGGGCAGATCTCGGACATTGTGGCTTGACAATTGCACTTCAAATAGCACAAGGTGATCACCAATATGGCGAAAGTCTTGTTTCTAAATTGTTAATAAAAAATAAATTTCAACACACTTTGGGAAAAGACTAGATTATTACATGTCTATTCCTTTTTATAAAAGATATTGCAAATGTTGGTAAAAAGTTGAGAATATATAAACAAAAATATAAGAAAGTAAATTTATAGAAGTGTATCAGGCAGTTCATTTGTAAAATATTCTGTGTTTGAGATCCTTGTGATATTTCTCAGCTTTTAAAATTTTGTTTGGGTATTTTTCCCAGATGAAAGAAATATTCACCTTACATGTTTTTATATAAAATAGTCATTTTTTATATTTAATCTTACATTTGGAATTTGTGTACTTTATCTTAAAATAGGATTCATCACTTAATATAAGAGGCACAAATGCTCTTATTCAAAACTGTTTTTATTTCCAATTGCTTCACCCCCTGACTGTTTTTACCATTAAACTTCATTGTTAGAACTTTCTGAATTAATGACTGTTAGCCTGATTTAACACTGAAATTTACTATTGAAAAAAAAATAAAAGCATCCCTAAATTTGTAGATATAAATAGTACTTAAATACTCACACTCATTTCCAAAAATAAAATGTGTCACAAACATTCCAGGTGGCTGTTTTTGCCATTCTGAATAGGACAATTCATAGCACATGAAATCTCTTCCCAGGCTGACAATATAATTCCTTCCTGAACTTTCGGTGTAATTCAGTGAATGACAACAAGTTTAGTGACTGATTATTTATAAGCACAGTGGAAAATCCTAAATCATTTTTACACTGAGATAAATTTAATAATTAAGGGTCATTTAGTGCATTAAAATCATTCTGACACATTTTATTAACTGTGCATGGCCTCAGAGGCCACCATATGTCTATAAATAAAGCCACTGTAGCAGACAGCTTCAGATTCGCTGAGATGAACTTCCAGACCAGGCACAGTTATGGAGGAAGGGATATTATTTATTGAAGCTTACAAATCCAGGGGAAGTTCCATAATAACAGAAGCAGCGGCTTGCCCTTCACAGGACCAGGCAAGAGAGAGAAAAGCAACCAGCCACACAGCACACAGAGCAAAACTACAGCCAAAAGCCCAGCACACTTCGGGAACTCCTGCTAGGCACACTTTGCATATCTTTACAATGGAATCTCAAACCCATCAGCCACACCTTAAGACCGGCCCCCAGTGACATTGCCTCTAGCAAGGTGATTGCAGATGCACACTATAACTAACAAAACATTGAATATATTGGGGGACATATATTCAAACTACCACAGCCACCCATGGCAATTTGAGGCGTGGAGTAAGAATTCATTTTTTCAGCTTCAGTTTGACGCTTTAAGTTCTTCAGCATAGTCACTGAAACTAATAGTGACTGTCAATGAATTATCATAAGTGAGAGTTTCTAATATGTTTGATGACCACACATAGGCATCACATCCACAGCAGAGTTAGGATCTCATTACATTTACAGTGATAACTTTAGGCTCTAATTTATTGGTTTCTCTGCACTCTTCAAGAGGTGTTTGAGAAACTTGGTGGCTTGTCACCTGCAGCTAAAGCATTGCTTCTTCACATAGGACCCAAGGTGACTTCTGCATCTTCTCCCCTGACTTTCAGTACAATGAGATCATAGCTGAGGGCCAGAGACCACCTCTGGGGACCTCAGGACCAAGAATGCAAGGGTACCTGTGCAGGAAGGGTGGCAAAGCAAGTTAGAGCTCGGCTACAATGGCCATAGCAAATAGCAGCGGGATTACATGTGCATTTCCTTTCACCGATATAGGATTCCTTCTGTAACGAAGTCAGCCCTCCTCTTTCCTGCCACCATCATTTCCTGTCTCCAGTGGATTGTTCTGCTGCTCGTTTTATTCTGTACCAACCCACCCAATACCACGCTGTAAGCTATATAATCTTGTCCACACCACAGGCTTTTGAGTGTGAAATCCATCTGTTCTGACATGACTCTTTAAGATACAGAGATTCTTCTAGATTCTCCTACCTCACCCTCCCTCACTGGTACTTCCAGGTTCAGTTGTGCATAACTGCCTTCAAGAGTATGGCAACTCTCTCCAGCATCTGGACATTTGCTGGGTCCTATTGCCCCTTTCCACCATTGACCTACTTTTCAAGGTCTGTAACAGACCCTATCTTCTTCTGGTAGCTTCACGTAGGCACTGATTCTGGGCACCTCCCGTAGCCTTCTTCTAAAAGTCTACCTTTCTGTGTTGGCCTGCTTAAGCTTGGCTTCAAAAGACTAAGACCTGTCTCCTCACTGTGTTCCTGGTTTGTAGATACCTGGTAGGAAACTCAATAAATATCTGGGAAGAGGTAAATAATTATCTTAATAAGCTGTCAACAATCCTACTTTATCTCTGTGTATTTTATGATAAAAATACCCCCCCCCGCAACTAATCATTTCCTCCCAATTCCTCAATGGCCTATCTGGTGACAAAGTTATAAACAAAGGTCTTATGTGATTTCTTCAAAAACAAGAAAACTGGAGTTCTCTTCCGTGGAATGCTTTATCTTACTCTGCTTATTTGATGATGGGAATGGTGTGCATTTCAAAGGATAAATTTTATATTTATTAGAATTTCCACATCCGTACTGAAAACATACGGTTTATTTATCATGGTACTAAGTTCGGTTAAAAACAAACTAACTGATTGTTTCAAAGAGCCATTACATTCATCATGAAAATTGGATTCAATCTTTTTTCTTTCTTGAGGAAAGGAATTTGGGAATATGAGCCATCGTAGTATTTTCCTTTTGTTTAAAAGAAAATATTTTACTCTCTTACAATCCTAGGTGCTCTAAGACTCCACACACATTGGATTAAGAGTTAGTGACTATCAAAATCACTGATAGATTTATTTATTTTGTGTCTGCATTAGTGATGTACCATTATACAATGTTTCAAATGCTTGTGACGATTTTGGTAAAAAATACTTATACAAATGATGGATTTTAAAATCCAGTCACCCTGGCTATCCTAACCAAGGAGCTAGCAGAAACATTGTAGGCTGTGGACCCATTGTAGGCTGAGGGCATAGTGTAGTCTGTCTATGGATACATTGTAGGCTGTGGTCACATTATAGACTGTGGACACACTGTAGGTTATGGACACATCGCAGGTTCTGGGCACATTGTGGGCTGTGGTCACACAGCAGGTATGATTCAGGAGAGATCATGGGCTCTTTCCTCTTTCTTTGGTTTGTTATTTTGTTTTCTTTTGTAGGAGGACTCTGGAAAATGCATCCTTATCAGACATGAGAAAGGACAAAAAAAGATCACTCATTCTCTGCCCTTTTCTTTCCCCTCTTTTCCTGTGTTCCCCTTGAAGATTACAGAATGATGAATGATAACATAGCATTCTACAGTGTAAGCCAATAGAAATGCAGAAAATTTATAAGACTTGAATTCCTTTTCTATCCAAGCTGATTGAATCATTTTATTTTTTTTTAGTAGTTTTATTTTATTTATTTATTTGAGAGAAAGAGGTAGAGAGAGAGAGAGAGAATGGGCACTCCAGGCCTCCAGCCACTGCAAATGAACTTCAGATGCATGCACCCCCTTGTGTATCTGGCTTATGTGGGTTCTGGGGAATCAAACTGAGGTCCTTTGGCTTTGCAGGCAAGTGCCTTAACCAGTAAGCCAACTCTGCAGCCCCTGATTGGGTCATTTGAACAACTGGTCTCTATAATACCTGGGAATTGATTAACCAATGGACCAGACAGGTGCCCCTTGCTCCTCAGATAAAGCTTCTACACATAGTCAGAGGAAAAGAGCCCACAGAGCTGAGAGGACTGCATGCTGATCCTAATAGGAGGAGTACAGTAAGAACAAAGGGGACTGGGGAGTGCAACCCTTTGCATTGATGAGCATGTGCTCAATGTACAATTGAATGGGAAATTTGCTTTGCAGATTACTGCCTAGTGCCTTGAAGAAGAGTTGGTACTAGACACAGAGGTTGTCTGGGTTTCTTGTGTAGCAGGCAGCAGCAGATAGAATGGGAAAAGATTTTCAGGAGACAGCTTTGCAGGTAACAGGTTGTTGGATTGATGTGGAAGTGAGTTGGAAAGAGACAGAAAGCTGTGAATAAGTTCTTTCTCAGGTAGGTCCTCAGAACTGTGTTGGAGAATTTGTGTCAAAACAAAAGCTTTCCTGGCTCAGATTCCAGCGTTCATTAAACAGGCTTCCCCAGATACACTGGGTGCCTTTGCATATGACATTCACGGAGAACTGATAACCAGGCTGGTTTGTATGTTTGACTCAAGGAAGAGACAGGACACGAAGGAGAGAAGATATGTGGGTTTTGTTTAGTTCTTTCTTTAAAAATATGTAACTGTCCATGGATCTCCACTGGCTCTTTTAGTAGATTGCTGCCACTGGTAATTACATGCAACGGAATAGCCTCCTCCCAGCTTGATGTCCCTCACTTAGCCGCAGCATGGCGCCACTGAGAAAATTAAAACCAGACCATCCTTTCTACTGACCTGTTGTTTTTTTCTCTCTGTGGTTGCAGAGCACCACAGGCTCATGCTTTAGTGGCTGCCATCCCCATCTTAGATCTTAGCTATTGATCATTTCTCCCAGGTCCTTAAATTTTGACAGGAGCTCCCATCGGTACTGCCATGAGAGACAGCCAGTACCTATGGAGCAAAGGCTAACCAAGTTCCCAGGAGCCTTCAAGTTCTTTCCTACAAGACCTGGTCCAAAGCAAGGCATTTGAAAACTCTCAGCTGGAATTCTTGGTCGCACTAGGATTTTCCTGTTTCTTTCCAATAGCCACCCTTCCTTATAGCCACAGTTTACGGAACTTCTCTTGTGCTCAGACCTGTTTGCTTTATCTTTCAAGACAAGGGAGTGGGAGAGTAGAAAGAGGGCAGATGGTAAACATCTTTGTTTCTGAAAACCATGGTCTTTGCCCCCTAAATCATCACCTTGTCTTGGGAGTTCAGTTACACCCAATGGTGGCTTTTCAGGCCTTGGAGTGGTCTGGAAACATTTGGTGATTGCACAGCAGAGAATGTCCATGACCGTCACCTCCCTTGGTGAGGAGACACAGGAGCCAAGTACCCTTAGAGAGATCGTAAACTGAGTGCCTGTAGCCATACTCAGATGGCACATATTATTGAAATACATTTTGTCTGAATGGGCTTCTTATTTGAAATCAATAATATTTAAGGATTTGCCTAAAGACAAAACTCCCTGGACAGTGCCTTCTCTTTAAAATTGGGAAGTTTTGGCACCAGCAGACCTGAACGTCCATATGGCAGAGTAGTAGCCAAACCTGGCATCTGAGTACATTCTCCCCAGCATCACTCTTTCACATCACTGGCTGGTCCCTGTAGATGTTTAGACACAGAACCTGGGCCCAAAAGCCAGGCCATGTGGAACCCTCCCAACATCCAGTGCTAGACACCCAAGGACCCTTCTGCCAGTGACTTGATGGCAGCTGGCACTGCAATGGCACCTACAGGGATAGAAAATGGACGTTATCTGTGAAACTAGGCTTGTTCTCTGGAGTGTGTGCTTTCGTGTGGCTCTGACCCTCACAGGGGCAGTCTGTGCTTCAGCTCCATGGAGACTGAACATGAACAAGAGGAGAATGACTATAAATTATGTCCAAGAAGCAGGGAGTGAAATCACACTTTTTAATAAGTGTATGTATATGTGTGAATATGTGGGGGGGTGTACATGTGTGTGTAGGTGCGCACATGTGTGTGTGTGTGCGTGTGTGCGCGTGTGCACGTGTGCATGTGCATGTGGAGGTCAGAGGACAAACTTGGGTACTGAATGCTACCCATCTATTTTTGTTTTTGAAACACAGTCTCTCAAGTAGCCTAGAGCTCATCAATTGAACTAGACTGGCTGGCCCAGGTATTCTCCTTTTTACCTCCCTGGCACAGGGATTACAGGCGCACACTACCACACCCAGCATGTGCACCATGGGCACTGGGGTCAAACTTAGGTCCTCATGTTTGAGAGGTAATCACTTTACCAACTGAACTATTTCTCCAATCTGTTTTTTAAAATAATAATCAACATTGGACTTGGTGGCGCACGTGAGTTCAAGGCCAGCCTGAGACTTACATAGTGAATTCCAGGACATCCTGGGCTTGAGCAAGACCCTACCTTAAAAAAAACAAAAAAACTAATAGTAATAATAATCACAATTTCAGAATTCCAGCCCAAATCTCTGCCTCTTCCCATCTCACAACTTAGTTCTGAGTATTCAATGACTTAAGAAAAGCAGTGCAGTTTTCGTAGATAGATGAATACAAACTTCAAGATAGTCTACTTACACACTCTGAAAGAAGAACAGTAAATGTTATTTGGAGGGTGGGAGGAGGATTTCTAAGGGCAGAGGGTAAAACAATTAGACATAGCTTCATGAGTTGTCATTTGCAAGCCAGGCTTCAACACTTGCTAGAATAATTGACCAAAGGTTAATGCATGTTGCTTATTAAGAGACCAAGAGAAGAATCATACATCTGCTCATTTGCTAACACCTCACCTGTTTCAAAAGGGATTTATTTGAGGGAATTATGTTGATTACAAAAATGTCAATCTCTTATTCAAATGCTGTTTCAGGAATGCTGAAACAGAAGGAAATCTTTGTTCTTCTTAATTTATATTTCATAAATCACATTTAGTGCTGACAGTTCCCTGTTTGATCTTCATTTGGGTTCATTTCTGAAGACCTGGAGTTTAATATGTTAGGACTCCTAGCACTAGAATTTGCAAGTTTATTGGGCTATATTTTTCAGCCATTTGATTTTAATTCTCAGTTAAAGAGTCAGGTTTTCTTTAACTTTAACCTTAATAAATATAAGATTTTAATCTATTTTTAGTAATTTAAAATATTTTTAATCTTTGTGTGTGTGTGTATGTGTTTGTATGTCTGAATGTGGATGCACATATGTCAAGGCACATATGTGGAGGTCAGAGGCAACCCCTGGTGTTAAAGCAGGGTGTCTTCTTGTTTGCCCCTGTGTACACCTGGCTGGCTGCCCCACCAGCTCCCAGAGATTCTTCTCTCTCTACTTTGCATCTGGCCATAAATGCACCAAGACTACAGATAGGTGCTACTGTGTCTGACTTTACATGGGATCACCAATGTGATCCAAGCTCACATTGTCATGACTGCATAGCAAATGCTTTTACCCACCGAGCCAGTTCTCCAGCCTTTACATTATCTACTTTATATATTTTATTTTAAACTCAAACATTACAGAAAAACTGTGAGAATAATATAAGTCTGTCATATATCAATATTTTGCTTTATTTGTTCTACTGGTGTGTGTGTGTGTGTGTGTGTGTGTGTGTGTGTGTGTTGTGTACATAGTTTTGCCTTAGCTACTTTAGATAGTTTGCATGTGTTGTGCCCATTTTCCCAAATATTTTAGTTTATTTTTCCTGGAAACAAGAATATTTTCTTATCTATCTGCAGCACAATTTTATCAGGAAATTTAGCACAGATACAATATGTTGATCAACAATCTAGTTTCATTTCAGGAATTATTCTTTCTTTAATTTTTTCCCTTGTTGGCATGCAGTCATATGTTAGATTACATACAGACAATTTCTTTCAAGTGTATCACACACTTTGACCATATTTTTCCCATTTCTTCCCTTTAGTCCCACTGCCCTTCCCTCTCCCAAGAGTCTCCACCCATTCCCGTCGTCTCCCTTCTACTTTCATGCCATATTATACATTATACACACACACACACACACACACACACACACACACAATTTCATGTATCTGTAAAGCATTCAAAGACCTATAAATGAAAGAAAACATGTGATATTTATCTTTCTATGTCTAATTTATTTTATAATGATGTATAGGATATATAATATAAATCTCCATTTGCATCTACTTTCTAGAAAGTGGCATAATTTCATTATTTATAGCTGAATAAAACCCCATTGCATGCTGGGTGTGGTGGTGCATGTCTTTAATCCCAGTCATTGGGAGGCAGAGGTAGGAGGATCACTGTGAGTTTGAGGTCAGCCTGAGACTACATAGTGAATTTCAGGTCAGCCTAGACTAGAGTGAAACCCTACCTCAAAAAAAATTGCATATCTATACCACATTTTCTTCATTGGCTTTTGTGAATAGTGCCTCAATAAACATGGATGTGCAAGTATCTCTGTGGTGTGTGGCCTTACAGACCTTTGGATATATATCCAAAAGTAGTATCACTGGATCATATTCTATTATTTTAATGTTTCTGAGGAACTTCCATTCTTACTTCCATAGTGGCTGGACCAACAATTGCTGGACATTCTCCTAGCAATGTATATATGTTCCATTTTCTTCACACCCTCACCAGCATTTGTTGGTAGAGCCATTCTAAGGGGTGATAGGAAATTTTAAGGCATTACTCTGATTTCTAAGGATGTGAACATTTTTCATACGTTTAATGACCACCCATACTTCATCTTTTGAGAACTTTCTGTTTATTTAATTTGCCCATTTATTGATTGGATTGGGGTTTTTTGAGGAGGGTGTTGGTTTTTTGAGTTCTTTCTATATCAGATGTAGAGCCAGCAACGATTTTCTCCCATTCTGTAGGCTGTCTCTTCAATATGTTGTTTCTTTTGCTGTGCAGGTTTTCTAAAAATATTTATTTATTTATTTATTTGTTTATTTATTTATTTATTTATTTGCAAGGAGAGAAGGAGAGAGAATTAGAATGGGTGTGCCATGGCCTCTTGCCACTGACAATGAACTCCAGACATGTGCCACTTTGTGCATATGGCTTTACATGTGTACTGGAAAATCAAACCCAGGCCATCAGACTTTACCAGCAAGCACCTTTAACTGCTGAGCCATCTCTCCGTCGCCCAGAAGCTGTTTTTGTTTGTTTGTTTTTCAAGGTAGGGTCTCACTCTGGCCCAGGCTGACCTGGAATTTATTCTATATTCTCAGGCTGGCCTGGAACTCACAGCGATCCTCCTACCTCTGCCTCCCTAGTGCTGGGATTAAAGGCGTGCGCCACCACACCCAGCCCAGAAGCTTTTTAATTTTATGAAATCCCATTTGTAAATTCTTAGTAATACTTCCTGGGTTATTAGGTCCTTTTTAGAAAGTCCTTGAATATGACTATACTTTGAAGGGTTTCCCCCATATTATTCTCCAACACTTTTGGAGTTTTAATTCTTAGAACTCATGAACACCTTCAGCAAAGCAGTGGAATAAAAAGTCCTCCATCATATAACGATCTTCACAGAAATAAAAATAGTCATAAAATTCACATGAAACCACAAAAGATTCCAGATTGCTGAAGCAATCCTGAACAGTTGGGGCTAGGAGGATGGCTCGATGGTTAAAAGTGCTTTCTTTCAGCTGGGCGTGGTGGCGCACACCTTTAATCCCAGCACTCGGGAGGCAGAGGTAGGAGGATTGCAGTGAGTTTGAGGCCACCCTGAGAGTACATAGTTAATTCCAGGTCAGCCTGGACCAGACTGAAACCCTACCTCGGAAAAAAAAAAAAAAAAAGTGCTTTCTTTCAAAGTTTGCCTGCCTCAGTATCCATGTAGAGGCAGATGCACAAAATGGCACATGCATGTGGAGTTTGTCAGTGGTGGTAAGAGGTCCTGGTACACCCATTCTCTCTCTCTCTCCCCTTGCAAATAAATTCATAAAAAATATTTTTAAAAAGTTAAAAAAGAACACTTAGGTATTCTAACACTTAGATATCGTGGCACCTGTTTTCCAGTCATAGCTCAGAAACATAGTAACAAAACCAGCAAGATACTGACTCAAAAACAGATACAGGGATCAAAGAAATAGAGATGGCTCAACATTAAACTGGCACAGCTACAATGTGACTTTTGACAAATTATTAAATAGTAATTCAAACTAAAGGAGACTAATGAGACAAAATGAAAATGTAATAATCTAGGACTGTGTCCTGTTTTTTAAAAAGTCACAACAGGTCTTACACTGATTTTTTAAAATCAATTTTGAGTCAGTTTTGTACATACATTTATTTAATCTCAACCTTTTGCTATTTCCTATCAATGCCTTTACAAGATGTAACACTGTGTGGTTTCTCTGGTGTTTCTCATGCTTAACTTTCCTGTTTCCACTGGCCCTGGGGCACTGTAAGCCATGTGTCTTTGGTATCACATCCAAAGGTGAAGGCTAATGTCTGTGTTCCCCTTAGTTTTTCTCCAGGCTAGTCTTGAACTCATAGCAATCCTCTCCCACCTCAGCCTCCCAAGTGCTGGAACTAAGGGCCTGTGCTACCACACCTGTCTTGTTATCAGAGCTTTTTAAGGGAGATAATTTTGGTAGATGAAAGACTGAAGAACAGTAAGGCGAGACTCTTTACAAAATATTTTGAGGGGGCTAGAAGGATGGGTTAGCAGTTACAGCATTTGCTTGCAAAGCCAAAGGACCCAGGTTCAATTCCCCAGGACCCAAATCAGATGCACAAGGGGGTGCATGCATCTGGAGTTTGTTTGCAGTGGCTGGATGCCCTGGTGCGCTCATTCTCTCTCCCTCTTTCTCTGTTAAATAAATAAATAAATAAATTAAATAATTAAATAAATAAAATATATTTTAAAAACATTTTTAAAAATATTTTGAGAAACTTGGGTTTAGCTCAAGGAGCCTGGTAGTGTGGTCTGTAGAAATCCATTACCAATGAAGCTGTCTCTTGGTTTTCAGTAACCACGGTAGTGCACTTTTCTTCAGGAGGGCATAATGTAAAATCAAATAGGAGCCAAATGATTTGTCACAAGTATTAAATATCATTTAAAATTGCTTCAGTTTCTATTTTAAGACATATTTCATCAAGTCTAAAATATGCTGTAATGTTGTGCATTACAGAGAAAGAAAAGCTGAAGTTTACATTATTACATAATTCCTTTTTATAACTTGAAATATTTATTTTATGCTTATCAAAGGCTCTCTTAAAGTTATTGTGACTTAACTGTTTATCTCTTATGGAAACATAAAAAGAAAGTACACAAGAAGTGAATGGACTGAGACATGCCTAAAACATCACAGAAGAGTCCAACTTTTCAGCATCACTCTTTTCCCATGGAGTCCCCAGGGTCTAAGTTTCACATATGACATCATTCTCTGCTATAAGAGGTTGGGTTGTAGTGTTGCTGAACAGCGTACTCCACTTGGACTTCACAGTTCTCTTCTGATACCCAGGCTGCATTTTAAATTTTTTTATTTTTTTATGAGAAAGAGAGAGAGAGAATTGGTGCACCAAGGCCTCCAGCCACTACAGTCAAACTCCAGACACATGTGCCATCTTGTGTTCATATGAGACCTTGTTGGCTTGTGTCACCTGGTGTTTCTGGCTTACATGGGACCTCAAGAGTTGAACATGGTACTTAGGCTTTGCAGGCAAGTACCTTAACCACTAATCCACCTCTCTGGCCCCAGACTGCATTTTTTTTTAATTACTTATTTATTTACAAGCAGAGAAGAGACAGAGCATGCCAGGGCCTCTAGCCACTGCAAACATATTCCAGGTGCATGTGCCACTTTATGCATCTGGCTTTACATGGGTACTGGGGAATCAAACCTGGGTCGTTAGGCTTTGCAGGCAAGCACTTTAACCACTGAGCCATCTCTTCAGCTCCCAGAATGCATATTTTAATGGTACCTCTGTCTTGATTCCTTCCTCAAGTTTTCCCTAGGTGCCTCTTAAGTGAAATGTTTTGAAAGTCATTGGTTCTCACAAGAGCAGAATGAGTAACCATGTTCACTCACCACAGATAACTGAATCATAACTGCTGCCGAGTCCTGCGTGATTCATGCATGAAAGCCGAGTTGTTGACATGCAGAGAGAAACAGGACCTTGGGGTTAGTGAAGTGCAGCTTGTATATGTTGTGTTAAGAAAGTAACTAGCAAAAATAAAACAATGTTATGTTGGGTTGGAGAATCACGAATGAGTATTCCCAGTACTTTTAATTGTTAATCTCATGGAAGGTAGTTTATTAATAAGTAGACTTAGTTGTGTTAAGTTTTTTGCCCTTCTAATCTCATATTTTGGTCTTCCATTATAAGAAAATAAGCAGAGCCAGGCGTGGTGGCGCACGCCTTTAATCCCAGCACGCGGGAGGCAGAGGTAGGAGGATCGCCGAGAGTTCGAGGCCACCCTGAGAATACATAGTTAATTCCAGGTCAGCCTGGACTAGAGTGAAACCCTACCTCGAAAAACCAGAAAAAAAAAAAAAAAGAAAGAAAGAAAGAAAGAAAATAAGCAGAGATGTAGTTAAAGTTTTATGAACAACATATGCATCACAGAGTGATTTACAAAAGCGAAAAATTGGAAACAGGTACAATGCTCAACATATGGAAGTGGAATACAATGATGTGTCCAAAGAATGTTTAATAATACGAACCAAGGTCCCTTAGAACATAGCATGCACCCAGTTTTTGGCACATATTGGAAGAGAGAGAGAAAACAGCAGGATGAGGAACAAAACTGGTTCCAAGATGGTTGCTTTCCCATACCTCCCCTCAAGCAGCGCAACAAGACCTTTGCCTTTACTGTGCACCGAAATCCCCTCTCCAGTTTCTCTAACAGCAACCACAGATGAACATTTGCCAGTCGGTCTTTCTTCCTTTCTCGTAGGGACCTGTTTGTTCATTTATGCAGCAACTTACCATTTCTACCTCAAACACATTGCAGTGGGAAACTGTGTGTGGGCTGTGGCTTTTCTATGTCATGCTGGGGATTCAGGCGTGATTGGCCTTGGCTAATGAACATGGGAGACAGACCTGCTGGTAGAGAGGTTCCAGGATTCACACCATCCCTGAGAAGGTGTTAAAGTCATACCAGGTCCATCAACACTCAGGGACTGGATTTTCATGGGCTTGCCTGAGGACCTGTTAGAGCAGCAGTTGATAACCACAGTCTAGGTGGACTATGCAGGGTGCAAAGAAAGAGAGAGGCTATTCCATGAACAAAGTTCCAGGTAGCAAGGGCATAGGGTAGGAATTCTGAGTATAACCAGGTGGCTTTTTCCCCCGATCTATAGCCAATCCAAGCCCCATAAGGCTATCTGGGACTTACAGATCATGTCTGTGACACACTGGAGCCTGTGGAGTCCTAGTGGCCAGGAAGGTCCTCACTGCTGGTCATCCTGCCACCAGCAAAGAGGCATTATGGCTGGGGCTGAGGCTGGGGCAGCCACTAGACATCTGGGAAGGATAAAGATGACCAGCTTGCATAAGGTGACAGGTGTGTGAAGGTTACCTCTGAGGTTAGAGGTTCTGCATGATAGGGTATAAATAAGATAAAGCCATGCGGTTTAGGGAATTCACATTTATCAGTGGGTCTTTGCCTGTAGCCTCAGGAAACCTGCGGACATTTGGACTTCTTTGCTAATCATTCATCTAACAATGTTTATTGATCCCTCTCTGTGCCATACTATTCGTCCCTGCCCCAGGTTCAAGAAGTCTGACACAGGGACTTCTGAGCACCCACTAGAATGCTGTACCATGGCTGAGGCGTGAAAGGGAATTCAGGTAGCCGTGAGGTCATTTGTAGCCTGGAGTCCAACCCAGGTTTCTTTTTGCTACCTGGGGCAGCCATCCCCTGACAATAGGCAAATCAACCCCATTTGACCTCAACCCTATAAATTCTAGATGCACAGACTATGGGAAGGTCTTGAGAGGAGCCCAGGATGTTCATGAGGCAGCACTGGCCTGGCTGCCATGCCAAACTACCAGCTGCCTAGTAATGTTTGCTTTATAAAGCTGTGAAATGTGAAAATCATAGCCTTCAAAATAGGCTGAGGAGATTAAACTAAGAGCATGAAACAGCATAGAAAGGGGAGGAGGATTAAGCTTTGTCATTTGAAAACTTTATATGGAAGAAACTTACAAAGAAATGAAATTTTCAGCTGGGCATGGTGGCACACACCTTTAATCCCAGCACTTGGGAGGCAGAGGTAGGAGGATCACCGTGAGTTTGAGGCCACCTGAAACTACATAGTGAATTCCAGGTCAGCCTGGGCTAGAGTGCGACCCTACCTCGAAAAACAAAAACAAGAAAGAAAGAAAGAAAGAAAGAAAGAAAGAAAGAAAGAAAGAAGAAAGAAAGAAAGAAAGAAAGAGGGAGGGAGGGAGGGAGGGAGGGAGGGAAGAAGGAAGGAAGGAAGAAAGAAAGAGAAAGAAAGAAAGAAAGAAAGAAAGAAAGAAAGAAAGAAAGAAAGAAAGAAAGAAAAAGAAAGAAGGGAAAGAAAGAAAAGGAAGAAAGAAAAGAAAGAAAGAAAAAAGAAAAAGAAAGAAAGAAAGAAAGAAAGAAAGAAAGAAACATAGGGTCCAAACATAGGGTCCAAACTCTTACACTAGATGTTCCCAATTATAGCTGAGAGTTTGACCTTCTGACTCAATGTATAATGGCTTTGAGATTCAAAGGTAAGAAGCATGAAACGGGGCATTCAGTGGAGTATTTTAAACAACAAAATATTTCCTTGTGATTTTAGCTAAATTTCCTAGCAATAGAGGTTGAAGTTCGTAATAGTTCAATAATTATATAAATTGAATTGGCCTGTAAGGAAAGTGCCGGGGGAGTGAAGAGAAACTGAATGTGACTATGCATATATGAAAATGAGAAGTAAGGACACACTACTAATTTCTAGGAATAAGAAATTATGATACTTTACAAGAACAAATTCATAAGTTGGAAAGTAGAGTTGAAAAATTATCCTAAACAGTTCATCAAGCCAACAAGAAAATATAAGACAAATTTGTGCATATAAAGGAAAAGATGAGGGCTGGAGAGATGTCTTAGTGGTTAAGGCGCATGCCTGCAAAGCCTAAGAACCCTGGTTTGATTCTCCAGGTCCCACATAAGCCAGATGCACATGGTGGTGCATGCGTCTGGAGTTCATTTGCAGTGGCTAGAGGCCCTGGCGTGCCCATTCTTACTCTTTCTCTCTCTCTTTCTCTAATAAATAAATAAATAAAAATAAAATCTTTTAAAAAAGAAAAAGATGACAAAGTTTAATATGTGCTTGTTGGAATTCCCGAAGTAGATTTTACAAAGAGCAAAAGGGGGCAATATTTGGTTACACTATGGCTGATAATTTTCCAAAACGGTCTTCAAGTTCAGTGTCTCCATCAAAACTACAAGAAATAAAAAGAAATCCAGAACTTGATACCTCATAGTTAAACTGGAAGAAAGATATACAAGTAGGAAACATTTTCAACAGCAGGAAGTATACATTACTAAAAAATACTACCCAACCAGAATAGCACATCTGAGTGACTTCCCAAGAGTAGAAATCCATTGGAATAGTGTCTTTTAAGTGCTGAAACACCACCATCCTAAAATCCCACCCCTAATGAACCTTCTTTGCAGCAAGGGGAGTGAACTGGAAACATTTTCAAACAAAAATAGGAACAATTTGTTTTAAAATTTTTTTAATATTTTCTTTTTATTCATTTGAGAGAGAGAGAAAGAGGCAGATAGAGAAAGAATGGGCACACCAGGGCCTCTAGCCACTGCAAATGAACTCCAGATACATGTGCCACCTTTTGCATCTGGCTTATGTGGGTCCTAGGAAATCGAACCTGGGTCCTTTGGCTTTGCAGGCAAGCAACTTAAGTGCTGAGCCATCTCTCCAGCAAGAAAAGGAACAATTTATTCCAAGTAGATCCTGTCTTAATTTGTCTTGTGCTCCTAAAACAGAATGACCCTACAGTTACAAGGGGCTTGCATCCTGATGAAACATATTGTGAAGCAGGAAAAGGATTCAATACACCTGGCCTACTGAACATCGCTGTGTTCAGCAACACCGGGGCCCGTGACTCCCACTCATTTCTCTTCATGCGCTATGGTCCCTGCTGCTGCCCAGCACCTGGACAAGCGCATCTTGCCACATATTGCTAGCCCAGAAAAAGATCAAATTTAAAAGTGTGATTGCTACTGAATGCATACTGCTTTTGCACCATCGTTAAGTAGGTTTTTTTAGTCATTAAGTCAAACCATCATTTGTAGGGGACCTTCTGTATGTGAGTCTGAATAATTTTTAGTAAACAGAAGTTTATGTCTCACAGTTTTAGAGGCTAAGAAGTACAAGGTTAAGGGTAAGCTGCTGTCACCTGATAAAGGTCTTCTTGCCACATCATCTCATGGCAGAAGAGTAAGTGGAAGGGAGAAATGAGCACAGGCCAGTGAGGAAAAGGCCAAATGTGCCTTCTCATAGGGATCCTGCTGCAATGGCAATGAATCCAGCCATGAGGGTGGGGCCCTGATGGCCCCAACATCCTCTACTCTCCCCTACTTTCCAGCTCCTCTATATGGTGGGAGGGCAAGTTTAGAGTAGGGTGAACTTGAGATGCTGTCAGCCGTCACACTTACTAAGGAAACATCTATGGGCATACTCTTCAGGAAAAAAGAAAATACATCAGAAAAAGCATCCAGAATGCAGAAAGCAATAGTGAACAAGGAAAGGTAGGTCTTATTTCATCTTTATAGTTTTCTTTTTTTTTTTCTGCTTTGTCTCATCAGTCCTGATGCTGGACTGGATTGAACACTTAGCACCTAATTATTGTGTACACTTTAAATCACTTATCACTAAACAATCATCCCAACTTCTGTGGCTGCTATATATTGCCAACGTCCACTTTCTGCCTTCCCTTCTTCCTATAGATTTCCTTCTGTTACTTAAGAGGGTCACGGGGCCAAGCGAAAACCCAAATCCCCTCTTCCTCTCTGCCATGGGTTTCGTGATCATCGTTTCGAGGCTGCTGTATTCAGAGCAGAGAAGCTATAGCATTTGTAATTTTTCTCTCATGCATATGGCACTATATTAGACATTGAACGTCAAAATAGAACAGGACTGGAGAGATGGCTTCAAAGTTAAGGAACTTGCCTGCAAAGCCTAAGGGCCCAGGTTCAATTCCCCAGTACTCATGTAAAGCCAGATGCACAAGGTGGCACATGCATCCAGAGTTCGTTTGCAGTGGCTAGAGGCCCTGGTGTGCCCATTCTCTCCCTCTGTCTCTTTCTCTCTCAAGTAAATTAATTAAATAATTTAAAACAATTTTTAAAAGTAATGACAGAGCTGAAAAAATACTATAAGATTAAAAATAAGACAGATGATATTTGCTTAAACCAGATAACTCAGATTAAAAATATAAAAAGAACTGGGCATGGTGGCTCATGCCTTTAATCCCAGCACTTGGGAGGCAGAGGTAGGAGGATCGCCATGAGTTTGAGGCCACCTTGAGACTCCATAGTTAATTCCAGGTCAGCCTGGGCTAGAGTGAAACACTACCTTTAAAAACCAAAAATAAAAAATAAATAAATAAATAAATAAAAGAACGACTTCAGTATATTTGGCAAATTTCAAAAATAGACATATTATAGTTGGGATTGAAGATTATAAATAAAAGGAAGTAAATTGTTAGGAGAAAATAGATAGTAAAACTGTTTCACTTCTTGCTTATGTTAATGTGTATGATATGCATGCATGTTTGTGCGTGTGTGAGCACACATATTGTGGAGACCAGAGGTCACTATTTGATGTTTTCCTGAGTGAACTCCATCTTGTTTTTTGAAACAGGGTCTCCCACAGCACCTGGAGCTTCACCAATCCAGTGAGATTAGCTAACCAGCAGGCCCCAGGGATCCTCCTTGTCTCTGCCTCACTAGCACTGAGGTTCACAGGTGCACACTGTCAGTCCTGGCTTTTACATGAATGCAAGGGTTCTGAACTCAGGTACTCATGCTTGTGTGACAAGTGCTTTACTAACTAAGCCATCTCCTCAGCATTGCACTTTTTATTCTTATTGTTTATTTTATTTTATTTTATTTTATTTTATTTTATTTTATTTATTTGAGAGAGAGAAAAAGAGGCAGACAGAGAGAGAATGGACACGCCAGGGCCTTCAGCCACTACAAACAAATTCCAGAAGCATGTGCCACCATGTGCACCTGGCTTATTGGGTCCTGGGGAATTGAACCTGAGTCCTTTGGCTTTGCAGGCTAGAGTATCACCACTAAGCCATTCCTCCAGTCACAGCACTGTATTTTTTAAAGAAAAATGTAAAGTTCATAAAGGAGCTTTTTATCACAGGGAAAGATTATAAATCAGTCTAACCCATGGAGGCACAATTAAAAGAGAATAAATGAAGGGGAAGAGGAGCACTTGTGTAGGAGGCGTAACTTCTGACGTTCTAAACAGCATGGCACAATAGTTATGATTGATACACATTAATAGTACACTTTAAAATAACTAGTAGAGAGGTTTGGATATTTTCACCACAAAAAACTATAAATGTTTGAGATGGTGAATATCCAGTTACCCTGTTCCAATCACTACACACTGTATACATGTGCTGAAATGGAACATTTGGTCCATAAATATGTAAAATTGCTATGTCAGTGAAAAATAGCTTGAAAAGTTTATTTAATTTTTTGGAGTGTATGTGTGTATGTGTATGGGCAGGCCAGGGTCTCTGACTGCTGCAAATATACCCTTCAGACTTTGAGTGGATGAAGAATTAAACGTGGACTGCTGAGCTGTCTCCTCAGCCCCTTAAAAAATAAACTTTTTAAGAGTACAGATGAAGACAATTCATGTATACATATTAAGGTAATTGGAAGATTTTGAGTAACTCAGGTATTGAAAAGTATTGAAGAAAACTCAGCAGGTTTCCTTAGAAAAACAAATAGTCAAACAAAAAAAAAAAAAAAGAAAGAAAAGAGGAAAATACACACACACTTGGTCTGGAAGCAGAGCTGCCAGGAAGTAGTACAAGAAGCCCTTGAGCTCTTTCTGGCTGAGGTACCTCTTGGCTTCACTTTCAAAATGTCTGGCTGGAGAAACTCCATAAAGATGACTGGGATTCGCCTATTCCTCCTCTGCCCCCAGCTAGATAAGTGGATACTTCTTTTACTGAGTTGAACAGATTTACTGTATTCTACTAGCTGAGGCCTTAGGTACTATTTTGTTCATCTTTGTTCAGACATGATTATTATATGGAATTATTCATTGAATACATATCATTTTGCAAATTAATTAGATATTTAAAAATCCTTTGGTTAGAAGATTTATTTTCCATTGTTATCAGCGCCAAATGCCTTTTATTAGATTATACTACATATTTTTCTTATTGATGATCTACTTAAGTTTTTCATTTCTTGTGAAATTTTATGCCTGAAAGGCATGACAACTAGTGGAACCAAATGACATGTAGCCATAATCCCAGCAGCTCTCAAGAGACAAAGGCAGAAGGATCATGAGTCCAAAGCGAGCCCGGGGCTATGACTCAAAAAGAAAATCTACTGATGTTCATGTTTTAGTTTTTCTCCATCTTGCTTCTCTGTAGTATGTTTAGGTAGGAACCTAAAGCTTACAGTTAGGGTGTGATCAAGCCAGGGTTCAACAGCTGGAAGATTCAGCCCCCAAAGAGAATCGGTCTGCAGAGAGTGTAGTCGGATACACATGACTTTATTTTCTCTTGCTATGAAAATCTAATGGGCTGGGGAGACAGCTCAGTCAATAGAGTGCCTGCCTAGCATGCAGGAGGCCCTGGGTTTGATCCCCAGCACTGTGTAAAACCAGGTGTGATGGTACTTGCCTGTAGTCCCAGCTCTCAGGAGGTAGAGGAAGAAAGATCAGAAGTTCAAGGTCATAATCAGCTGCACATCAAGGCCATCCTGAGCTACATGAAAAAAATAATTACATAGGGGGGCTGTAGAGATGGCTTAATGGTTAAGGCCCTTGCCTGAAAAGCCGAAGGACCCAGGTTCAATTCCCCAGGACCCACATAAGCCAGATGCACAAGGGGGCACATATATCTGGAGTTCATTTGCAATGGCTGGAAGCCCTGGCACACCCATTCTCTCTTTCTCTCTCTTTCTCTGCCTATTTCTCTCTCTCTCTAATAAATAAATATTTTTTTAAAAATTTAATTACATAAAAAGCTCAATATGGTGGCTCACACCTATCATCCCTGCACTTGGGACACTGAGGTAGGAGTGTTACCATGAATTTGAGGTGAGCTTGGGCTACAGAATGAGTTCCAAGTTAGCCTCAGCCTTGCAAGAGTGAGACCCTGCCTCAATTAAAAGAGAGAGAGAGAGAGAGAGAAATATGGCTACATGTAAGACACTTAGTATTTTATGCCAGGTATTGGGTTATTACTGCCCCTGAGACTTCACTTCAAGCAAATGTCTACATCAATTGCTTTTCACAGTTCGCCCTTAATTTGTAGATAGGCTGAGTCTATCACTGACAGGTTAAAGTATCCTTTATCCAGAATGTTGGGATCTAAGTTCTTCAGATTTATGTGTATTTTAGATTTTAGAATATTTAAATAAATTTTACCAGTTGAGTATCTTAATGCTACAACATCCAGAATGTCCCAAACCTTTTCATAGAGTTTCAGATTTGGGGGACTTTTGTATTTTCAGTTAGAGGTTCTCAATCTGTACTATTCTTGAGACTGGTTCTTCATCCATGACACAGGAGGACACTTACTTCCTAGGCGTTGTAAATCTTCACTGGAAGTTCTCGTGACTCGTCTTGCCAGATCAGTGCCTTCAACGCTACGTTGCTGCAAAGGGCTTCTGTCAGGTGTCAGTGCAAGCAGCCTACCTTAATGATGAAAATGCAGGTCCCTATCTCTTGGACTCTTGGCTGAAAAAACTTGGGCCAGTGAGTTTGGATCTGGCTCTGGTAATGTCCAGTTCCTCCTCTCAACATTAGCATATGGGAACAAAATAAAATTTTCATCATATCTTAGGGTGAAGTCACTAACACAGGTGATTGAAAACTTAGCTGGGAAGTTCCAGGGTAGTGGACTTTGAATACCGCTGGGTCCCTCCTCATGGCATCTCAAAAGCAGTCCTCAGACATGGCGTGCCCAGGGCTAGGGAAGGGAAGGGAGGAGAGCTCAACTCCTCAGGCTTGCTTGGTCCTGGGACCTGAATGGGAAGCCGCTGTCTTCTCCCTGCATTGGCTGATCTGGACTCTGTTTATCATGATGATTGCCAACTCTTCTTTCTGGATTTCTAATTTGGCTCAGAGGACACGCCCTAATGAAAGCCAGGAAGAATGATTCACCTGTTGCTATATTTACCACCACCCAGAATCACATCTGCTTAGACTCTGCTTTGGCTCCACAGCCCTTGGGTGCTGCCTTCAAAGCAAGTCCCCCACTTCCTCCTGGACAGGTTATTGGACTCCTCCAGAGCCATTCAGCAGCTCCACACCAACCAACAACCGACATAGGACCTGCTTATAAGTCAGACTTTCCTGATATGGACGATGAGGCAGAAAGGAAGTGTCCTCAGAGAAATTGTACCATATTTACCTGATGTACTTTCTTATTCACATTTTGTGTATTTAGAGAGAAAAGGCTGAGGACAGCCTTCAGTAATTGACTGAGCAACACTTCACTCAGTACTGACAGAAACTGTCCTGCACTTCAGGCTACAGTGATGGATACTTCACATGTCCCTGTTTTGTGGAGTGTATAGGTCAGAAGAGGAGAAATAAATCATCCGATCCCATAGAAATGAATTGTAACGCCACTAAGTACTAGGAAAAAAGTACTTGGAACATTTAATGAAGAACATTTAATCAGGGGAGTTGTTCCACTTAGGGAAATCAGAACATTGGAGGTTTAGAATGCGGAATCCTGGTCCTATCGTCCAAAGTCGCCACATGATCTAGAACTAGAGCCGGGTGTGGAGGCACGCCTTTAATCCCAGCACTCGGGAGGCAGAGGTAGGAGGATCACCGTGAGTTTGAGGCCACCTGAGATGACATAATGAATTCCAGGCTTGGACTAGATGAGACCTTACATCGAAAAACCAAAAATAAATAAATAAATAAATGAAAGAGAAAGAAAGAAGGAAAGAAAGAAAGAAAGAAAGAAAGAAAGAAAGAAAGAAAGAAAGAAAGAAATCTGGATGGAACTGGTTTTCAAAAGCTCCTGTCTTACTCATCCTTATGCTAAACCCAATTTTTCATGCAAAGCAAGTGCAAAAGCTAGACATAGTCTCAATACTCAAGAGGCTGAAGCAAGAGGATTGTGAGTTTGAGCCCATCCTGGACTATGAAGCAAGGCCCTATCTCAAACAAAACAATCAAAAAACAAAAACAAACAATAACAACAAGAGGCAAAGACTCTTAAGCTTACCTTGTGAGAGGACAGAAGACCAAGTTAGTGAAAAAAAAAGGAAAACATTAAAAGAGCAATCACTCAGCAATTAGTAAGGGCTACTGGCTCTTCAAGATATTCAAAAGTATGAGTCCTCAGTTGAATCCATTTATTATCAAGGCAATGAGGATGGCCAGTGACCCATGGAACACTACAATAGCCTAAATTCCCTGTGGCTGTTACAATTTTAGTGACATACCTAACATGCTGAAGACAAAGTTGAAACTTAATTTGTACATTGTTTAAAAAATATTTCCTTCTTGGGCTGGAGAGATAGCTTAGCAGTTAAGGCATTTGCCTGCAAAGCAAAAGGATCCCAGTTCAGTTCTCCAAGACCCACATAAGTCAGATGCACAAGGGGGTACATGCATCTGGAGTTCATTTGCAGTGGCCAGAGGCCCTGGTGCGCGCTCTCTCTCTCTCTCTCTCTCTCTCCGCCTCTTCTTCTCAAATAAATAAGTAAATAAATTTTTAAAAAATTTAAAAATATTTCCTTCTGCCTTAAACTTCACTTAAGTACAATTTCAAAATAAGGCAGGGAGTAGTGGTTAAAGGGATTTCCATCTAAGATCAGCTGTTTTATAAAAGTCCTGCTCTAAGTCTGACCACCTCTGAGACTTCTGACCTCTGTGCACCCGATGTTCCTCATTTCTATGGTGTGGATAGTAAGAACACTGCACTTCCAAGGCTCAGGGTCCATTGTGGAAGAGGTGAAGGAAAGACTGTACGAGCCAAAAGAAGGGTAGGACTACTTACAATGCTATTTTCCAGACACAAAATTGCTTTCATATCCATGACCTTACAGTGCCTGACACTACCTACATAAGACCTTCATAATACGAGGGGGAAATGATGGCATCAGAATAGAAGAGGGACTAATTGGAAATAAGCAAGGATACAAGGGCAGGAGGATTTGGAGGGGGGGGAGTATCATGGTTTATTGTCTATACTTATGGGAGTTTTTAAGAAACAAAAGAAGACTACTGCATCCAAGAGCTGATGGGAGCATGACATGATGCCTTACAAGAGCTCTAGACAGGTGTCCAATAGACAACGAGTCTTTAGCTGGGGTGTGCTCTTGTTGCTTCCTCTGCAGCAGGAAAGTGAGTTCTACAGACAGTAAGAGACTGCTGTGAACAGTGGATTTGTGCACAAGCACTCCCTGTAGCTTGTTATACGGCCACACAGACCCTCAAAGTGCTGGAAGCACACAGTGTTCCTTTCCTCTGACAGGACTTTTCCATACTAGAGATGGGGGAAAAATAACCATTCAAATGTTTGCCCTAGCATGACTATGAATAAAAAAGTTGAGACGTCTCAAAAAATATTTCTTAGGACTCTTTAGTTTGCAGGTGGGGGTATGAGGATAGACTTTGAGTGCACATCTATCGCTGATTGAAGGGGGTCCCTCCGTGGAAGGAAACTGCAAACAGGGTGACAGGGGGAAACCCAGACTTAAAACTTCTCGAAGCAGGTAAATTCCAGAAAAATTCTCCTCTCCCTCCTGAGCTGGCTGGGCATGTTGTCATTGGAATGATGACAACAGGTATTGGGCAACAGTGATGGACGGGACTGCAGCCTTTTGTCAGCTGTAGCCAAGCTGTCATTCTGTGACTCTGGCAGAACAGCCTTGAATTCAGTCTGTGAGTTAGACACTTTCTCTCTTTGTTCATATTTTCAGCCTTCCTTTTTCAATAGGGAAACCAACACTGCTGTAGGAATGAGTTGGGTGGCTTGAAAAATAACCAAAATGCTTTATACAGGGCTGGCACTATTCTGTTATAGGTTTGCTGTTTGTTCTGACTAAGTGTTGAACCTTTGTGAGTATGGCCACCACATTTTTATTTTGTCATTAATTTGACTTTTTTGTCCACTTACTTATCCAGCAAACACATGCTAAGCATTTGCAATGCAACAGGCACAGTTTTTGAATGAAAACTTTGGTCACATAATTTGGGAGAGAAAAATGAAGTTATGAAGAAAATGGGTCAGAATGGGTGAAAGCACACCTTTCTCTAAACTACTAAACCTGGAAATTAAAATGGTATTCAGTATATACAAAGGATTGATTCTAAAAGCCTTGAAAACACTAAAACCCACGGGTAAACTCAAGCCCATATAAATGGCACAGTATTTGCATACATAACCCACATATATCCACACATATCTGTAAATCATTTCAAGATTGCTTATAATACAATGAAAATGCTATGATATTGTGTCGATAACGTGACAAGAAGGAAAATTTATGCAATAAATGCAGATGCAATTTAAAAAATTATTTCAATCTGCAGTTAGTTGAGTTCAAAGATGGAGAAACTCTAGACATGGAGGGCAACTGCACTGGAGTAAAGTGAGCCAGCATTTCAAGGTTTTCTTTTAGGACTTCAAAGAATAAATTCATGCTGAAGATAATATGACCTGGGACAGAATACCATCTCAAAGATTTACTGAAGAATGTGGAGCACACACTGCCACGATTTCTGGTACCTATCCCATCACTGGCAGGTGTGTCATCCCAGACTTCTGCAACTACCCCTTGACTAATAAGTCCTGGCTCAGCAGTTTTATGGGTAGTTTCACAAGTACAATGTACAATCTCATACCTCTCTGCCACCATGCATGTTCCTCCACTTTCTAAAGTGTTCTTTCTACCTTTCCCTCCTCCTAAACATCTGCTCATTCTCCGAGTTTCAGTTCAGGCTTTTTTTTTTTTTTTTTAATCAGGAAGCCCCCCTTCATCCTTCCCACTCCTTTCCAGAATTCCCTCCTCTCTAGTATTGCTTCCAGAATTATAAATTACTTATCTATACACCTTTTCAGAAATATTAAACCGTGAGAAACTGCTTGAGCCTGACCTTCGATGGCACTGACCCTGGAAGTAGGGGCCATAACCCCTGCACAGTGGCAATGCATAGGTGACATCTGTTAATTGAGTACTGTATGGGGTTTTTGTAAGTTCTTTCTAGGTTAAGGGTTTATAAAGCAAGGAGCCACTCAGAATGTATTTGCTGAGCATATCCTGTGAGCATATCTAGAACTCTAGTACGTGCTAAGGACAGAGCAGCAAGCAGAAAAGACAAATAGCCCCCCAGACGTGGAGCTTACAGTCTGGTCTCTAAGCTGGATGGCCATAGACAGAGCTAAAATTCGACTAGGAAGAAGAGGAGAACTGTTTCTGAAATAATAAACAATCTTAATTTTATAACTGTCTTAAATTTTTTATTTATTTATTTGCAAGAAGAGAGGCAGGCAGAATGGGTGCACCAGAGTGTCCAGCCACTGCAATCAAACTCCAGATGCATGCATTACATGTGCATCTGGGTCTATGTGGGTGCTGGGGAATTGAACCCTGGTCATTAGGCTTTATAGGCAAGTGTCTTAACCACTAAGCCATATCTCTACCCTCTTTTATTTTTTGTGAGTTTGAACTGATATATGTATGTATGTATGTATGTATGTATGTATATATATATATATGTATATATGTGTGTGTGTATATATACATATACATGTGTATACATATATATATATATATATATATAATATAAATGTATGTATATGTTATTCATAGGATATATAATATAATATAAACAGATATGTTATTCAAGGACTACAATCCATGTTTATTGCTGCTGTGTTTCAATAGGTAAGAACTGGAATGCCAGTTCTAGGGTCTAATAAAAATGTGGTACATCTACACAATGGAATTCTATTCAGCAGTACAGAAAAATTAAATTATGAAATTTTCAGGGAAACGGATGGACCCAGAAAGAATCATATTAAATGAAGTGACTCAAACTCAAAAAGATCAAAACCATGTGTTCTCTCTGATATGTGAGTCTCAGCTTGTTCTATACATAAATATGTACTATGGGGGGGCAAATATGAATTAAACCTATAAAGATAGAACTATAACTAAACGTGAATATAGGAATAGAAAAATGGCTCAGTAATTAAAGGGGCTGCCTTGCAAAGCCTGACAGCCAGGGTTCAATTGCCCAATACTCATGTGGAGCCAGATGCATGGAGTGGCTCATTCATCTGGAGTTCTGTTTGCAGTGGTAGGAGGCCCTGGCATACCTCTCTCTCTCTCTCTCTCTCTCTCTCTCCCTCCCTCTCTCTCTCTCTCCCTCCCTCCCTCCCTCCCTCCCTCCCTCCTTCCCTCTCTCTCTCTCTCCCTCCCTCCCTCTCTCTCACTGTCTCTCTGTCTCTCCTTGCAAATAAATAATAAATAAAATATTTTAAGTGAATATAAAGAAATGAGCTGGAAGACTATGGAAGGAAAAATAAAAAGATAGATGTAATATGATGGGAGAGGGGAAATGGAGAGGGGGAGAGGAGGGATAAAGATGGGCATGGGAATCAACTAAAACAAATTATATTCGAAAATACCAGAATGAATAAATGATACCTAATCTTGGCATGCCAGCCAATAATGTTTTGAAAAAAGGACATTAAAAAACAATGGTAATTTAGAGTAGTTCTGACTTCTTCACTTTAACTTATTGTTTCAGATATTGGTGCAAATGCCTTAAAGCCTGTTTAACAAGCACCTTATTTCTTATATTGTGTTAGTATGAGAATGTGTGTGTGCATACATGTGTGTGTACTCACATATATGTATGATAGGGACAGTCAGAACTTTCAGAGAACTTTCAAGATAAACGCCTAAGCTAGATAAATATAGCAGACCCCATTTTGTGCATTAAAACACAAGGTCCAGAGAGTTCAAATGAACTCGTTAAGATTATAGAGCTGGTTGGTAGAAGAGCCACTTCCCCTGACTTCAGTCTTCTTATTTCATTAAGGACGTCATTTGTTAAATAACAGAGTCAAATAATTCAGGAGCTGTGGGCAACTAGAAACCTTCTATCATTTTTAATTGCAGTTGTTTCCAGAAAGGAATGAATTAAAGCAAACCTTTCTTCCCAGCTTCTTCCTCCTGCTCCTCAATTCCAGGGCCAGTTGTCACCTTTACATTGTCACCACCAGTCTCCCAGAGCAGGCCCTGGCAGGGAGGCCCTCCTGTTGGATTGCTTTATTCAGCCAGCCCAGTCTTGGGCTGTGGCTTTCTCTGTGGTCACCCTGGCTCCAGCTCACCATGACCTCATGTTTCATAGGCTCCATGTTTTGCCATAGCATTGCCCCTCTAGGCCCTAGGACTGACTGGGAATGTCAGTGGCATTTACCCAGCCTCACCATTAGGCAATGCTGGCTTCCCCTCAAGGCTTAATCATCATGTCTCATTCCAGCTTCTCCACCCAGCTCCTCCTCAGAGACCTGACACTGTTTGCAAATTTACAAATTGTCCTCCACATCCTGAGTTCCTGCATCTGCTCATGCCATGTGCAAAATTGATACTCATGACACAAAGGAAGGGTCCTTTGCAGCATTAAATCAAAAACTGGGAATTTCAAAAGTTAAGAAAAATAGGGCTGGAGAGATGGCTTTAGCGGTTAAACGCTTGCCTATGGAGCCTAAGGACCCCGGTTCGAGGCTCGATTCTCCAGAACCCACGTAAGCCAGATGCACAAGGGGGTGCATGCATCTGGAGTTCGTTTGCAGTGGCTGGCCCTGGATTCTCCATTCTCTCTCTCTCTCTCTCTCTCTCTCTCTCTCTCTCTACCTGCCTATTTCTGTATCTCTCTCTCTCAAATAAATAAATAATTAATAAAATTTTTTTAAAAAAACAGTAAACTCTGCAGTGTCACATTTAAAAAAAAGTTAAGAAAAATAGATATCAAGAATGAATTATAAGTGAAAAGGGAAAAAAAACGCCTTGGGAGAGAGTCTTTAAGCCTCAGACTTCTCACATGTAAAATGAGAATAATCACTGTCATTACTATAAAGATCAGAATTATGTGCATAAAATATGCAGCACAGTGGGCTGGAGAGATGGCTTAGTGGTTAAGGCATTTGCCTGCAAAGCCATAGGACCTCTGTTCGATTCCCCAGGACCCACATAAGCCAGATATACAAGGTGGCACATACATCTGGAGTTTGTTTGCAGTGTCTGGAGACCCTGGTGCACCCATTCATTCTCTCTCTCTCTCTCTCTCTCTCTCTCTTTCTCGCTCTCTCTTCCTGTGCCTTGTTCTCTCTCTCAAATAAATAAATAAAAATAAAATATTTTTAAAAATAAAATATGCAGCATAGTGCCTGAAATGCAGTAGACTCTCCATAAGTAGAAAAAAAATCAATCAATAAATTTTCTTCTTTTTTGTAATATCTAAATTTGAGGCAGCAGTACTCAAACGAAATGAAAATACATCCACATAAAACCTTGTACATGAATGTTCATAGCATTATCTACAGTTATTGAAAAAAAATGAAAACATGATGAATGGATAAACAGAACGTGATAAATCCACACAATGGAACTTTATTTGACCATGAAAAGAGAGAGCTCAGGGAACATTGCAGAAGAGGGGGAAGAAAGAATATAAGAGCTACAGGGTGGGAAGGTGTACTCTGAGGCATTGTCACCCAACCCGGAGACTGACTGGTGCATTCGTGACCCCACAGGGATTACCAGTAACCCCGTGGAGGAGGAAAGAGCACAGAAGAATATAACCCAATGGGAATGTGACCAATTTGCAATGTGTTCATATGATAAAGTTCTCAACAAAAAAGAATTACTGGTACTTAGTACAACTTGGCTGAATCTTGGAGCATTATGCAGCAGGCCAGAGTTGTACGGTTTCATTTACATAAAATGTCCTGAACAGACAACATAGAGATAGGAGTATGACTGTGGTTATGAAGGTCTGAAGAGAGGAGAGAAGGGGAAGTGATTGCCAGTAGGTACAAGGTTTCTTTTTGAGTTGATGAACGTATTTTGGAATGAGAAACTACTGAACTGTAGACTTCAAAAGTGGGAACTAATTATGCCCAGATAAAGCTCTTACTTAAAATTTGTGCAACAGGGTGCTGGAATAAAGTATCCATCTGTAAAGCACTTGCCATGCAAGCATGAGGACGCGAGTTCATATCCTCAGCACGCATGTCAAAGGCAGGCACAATAGCATGTGCTGGGAAGGGAGAACCAGGAGGACCCTAGGCTGCTAGTCTAGCTGAATCGGTGAGTTCCAGGTTCAGTAATCAAGGAAGACACTTGATATCGACCTCTGTCCTCTGCATGCTTGCACAAACACACACCTGTACATACACATGCTCCCACACACATAAGATCATGCCTACACGCGTACACTACACACATACATGTGCAAAAATATCAAAATAGAATTGTATGACAGTAATTATATCTTAGCTGCTAATCAGAGAGAGAAGGTGTATGTGGTGTTCATGGTGGGGGTGGTGCACACTCGTCCATGATTCTCTCATTATTTTATTTATTTATTTTATTTTTTTTATTTATTTATTTATTAGAGAAAGAACGATGGAGGAAGAGACAGACAGACAGACTGAGCACACCAGGGCCTCTAGGCACTACAAATGAACTCAGATGCATGTGCCACGATGTGCCTCTGGCTAATGTGGGACCTGGAGAACTGAACCTGGGTCCTTATGTTTCGCAGGCAAGCGCCTTAACTGCTAAGCCATCTCTCCAGCCCTTTCATTATTTTTTTTTAGGTGAACTGACAAAATTATTTGGACTTTGCTCTCCCTGTGTGCATCTTACTGTTTTCACTGAAGATGTTGTCTGTGTTTATAATAACAAAGAAGCTAAGTTTTTGCTATCCTCCCAGCCATACTTGAAATATTTAATTACTAAACTATGTGTCCTGAGCAATGGAGATGGATGGGCCTTGGCTACTCAGAGCTGAAATAATGTGTTCTTTGTGTCCATGGTATCCAGAGATGCCCTGCCAGGCTTGAATGCTTCCATTGCATTTCAGCCTAGAAGTTCTTATAAGGTATTAACAGACATTTATCTCTAAAACCTTCATAGCTGGCTTCTTGTCAAACAGCTGGGAAGTCTAGTGTTTCTGGGCACAGTCCCTCATGGTCACAATCAGATGGGGCCTGCAAGTACCTCTTATAGCAAACAGTCCTCCTCTCACAGACAGCTCAGACAGGGCCTGTTTCACTCCTATCTGTGTTCAGCCTTTATATGTCTTTGGATCACATGGGAAACATGCCACCAGAGATCATTAAACCATACTTTGTTGGGTGTGGTGGTACATGCCTTTAATCCCTACATTTGATAGGCAGAGGTAGGACGATTGCTGTGAGTTCGAGGCCACCTTGAGACTACATATACTACACTGAATTCCAGGTTAGCTTGGGCTAGATTGAGAGCAACCTCGAAAAAAACTTTTGCTTCTTTTTATTTTTTTATTTTGTCCTGTAAATTCTGGTGGATCCTGGGATAGTCACTGTTCTCATGGTAATGGAGAAGGAAACTGAATCAGGGACCATAAGAGTGGGAAAGTTCTGGAGCTTTAACTGTACAAACAGGGCACCTAAGCTAGAAGAAAGTGTTGGGAGCAAGGAGAGGTTTGAGGCTCAGGGACATGAGGTGGGTGGATCCCATTGTGGCTTCTCTAGGACCAGTGCTTCTGATCTTCACCAGGGAGAAACAGGGCATGTACAAAACAGAGGACTTAACAGTATTCAAAAGTCCAAAACAGAGAAGAAAAAAGGGAAATGATGAGTGGGTGAAAATGGGTGGGGATAAGAATAATAAAAAGCAAAGGAAAAAATTTAAAAAACAGGAAAAATATGCACTTAGACAAATGAGGAACAGATATGTCTTGTCACATGTCCTTGATATTTTCAGAGAATTCTAGGGTTTTGACTCAAAGGGAAATTGTATGAAGTAACCTACATAAACCTTATAGGGAACTGATGAATCTTCCCATTTTTCTTGTTTTGTTTTCTTCCGGGACACTTCATTCTGAAAGGATTGTGTTGGCCATTGTTGATTAATGTCCTTGACAAAGTGCAGAGCTCCTTCCAAGCTGACAGTTGTCTCCTGAGCAGCCACTCTTGGACCAGTTGATGGGGAAGCTGGGCTGGAGCTCTGAAACCTGAAGGAAAAGTTCAAAGTAGAGGAAATAGAAAGAATGTCTAACTTAGTTAATCATATGGCTCAAAGTCGGATAGTGCATAAAATAAAGGCCAAGAGGTTCTTAAAGAGAAAACTATAGCTCACAATCAAAAGTATGAAGAAATGTTCATGTGTGATATATTTAATTGAGCACATCTCTAGTTTATCACAATGATCTTGGACTTACAGATTCACAAGCAACTGGTTTAAGTTTTTGGTAACAAAATTCCTGTAATAGGAGTGAGATGCATTAGCTGGTTGCATACATTCCCAGAACCAAATATTTATTGTTTTAATTTTTTAAATTTATTTACAAGCAGAGAGAGAAAGAGAAGAGAGGCAGAGAGAGAAAGAGAGAGAATGGGCATGCCAGGGCTTCTAGCCACTGCAAATGAACTCCAGATGCATGTACCCCTTGTGCATCTAGCTTATGTGGGTCCTGGAGAATCGAACCAGGATCCTTTGGCTTCACAGGCAAATGTCTTAACCACTAAGCCATTCCTCCAGCCCAAATATTTATTTTTATATCACACTTGTGCAGACTTCATATCTGTCATTTGGGTGGGGGGATGAATGGAGGGTACTGCAGAGGGACATACTGTTGTTGAGAGAGTACAGACAAACATTTTGTCAGTGAGGAAGGGTTCATGAGTAAGTTTTTTCTCATTTTCTAGTGTATTAGGAAGAGTCACAACTAATTGATTTGGTAGGATCTAGGAAAAGGCTTTTGTTGGGAGAACTCCCCAGGCCACTGGTCCATATTTGAATAACTTAATGGTATCTCATTTCCAACCATCAGATGGGTTCTAGATCTTTAGAATGTTACCCAGAAACCAGGGAGCAAGAACCCATGGGCACATTTTGCCAAATGGCTGAGCATGTCCCTCCCCTTGGCAGATCTGAGGGAGGTTGGGAGGCTCTTTCTGAGATCAAAAGGGAAGTGGTGAGACTTGATGACATAACCTTTCTTCAAAATGAATTTCATTAGCTGTTTTCAAAAGAGGAATTTTGTTTTCAGGTGGAGCTCTTTATTTTCTGCACCAATGGGGCTTCTTTGCTGAATGAAAACAAGAGGCACTTCAGAGAGTACTTCAGTGCTTGAAGTCTTAAGTTGGAAAATTCACTTTTTTTTGCCAACTTGCCTGTCATGATGGGAATTGTCCAGGCAGTGACTAACTTTGTTGTTCATCTCATCTCCTTTTCCTTAAATTTCTGGGGAACATATTTTGGAGATTCTCGGGCAACAAAGAATAATTGTTTAGTGACGACAACGTTTTGCCTCACCAGTTGTAGTCCTGTTGCTCTGGATGGCCAAACTTTCTGTGGCCAAGAGTATTATCTCCCCAATTGCGAGGAATCCAGTTTGTCACCACAATATGATTCCCATGGCCCTGCACTTACCAATATTAGTTTAGCCCTAGCAACCAAAGCAGGACTTGTGGTTAAAAGGAGTGAGACAGTTCTAATTGTTTCAAGTTGATTATGAGTTTAAGAGCCAAGACTTAGGAATGAAAACTGAATTTGTGATACAAGGGAAAATGTCAGTGGTTTTTATAAACATTACCAGGTAAATCTCAAAAGTCTCCGGCCCAAGCCATCAGTAAAGTTGTAACAAACTACAGACATATACTGGTCCATGTGTTCTACCTACCAAGGACAATGCACCTGTTAACCCAGGAACATCACAGCTAAGATGATCCCTATATATGCTATTGACCACAGTTTCAGTATGTGTTTGTTTTCATTCTAATTGGATTTTTTTAAGCCAAAGCTTACTTGCACAGCCAAAGATAGTAAAGGAAACAGGACCTCAAGGTAGGATCAGAGAGGAAGCAAATGGTGAGCACTGGGGTAGGCTTACACATCCCTCTGGGTCCATGGAGATGTCACACCTCCTAGTATAGGATGGAAGGACTTAATTCTACCAATTTCCTGTTTATTTTTAATATTTATTTGTTTATTTGCAAGGAGAGAGAGAGGTAGAGACAAGAAAAGCAGACAGAATGGGCACCACAAACAAACTCAAGATGTTTGCGCTGCTTTGTGCATCTGCCTTTATGTGCATACTGGGGAATTGAACCCAAGTTGTTAGGTTTTACAGGCAAGTGCCTTAGCCTCTGAGCCATCTCTCCAACCCCCTCCTTTTCTATGATGACATCCTTTTAGGTCCTCAGGTCCTCCATAATTTCCTTCGTGTTATATAGATTCAGTCTTAACTGTAGAATCTAAAAATCTAAGAGCATTTTGATCTTTTTCCTTTTAGTTTACACCCTTTAGATATTTTCTTAATGGCTTGCCTTGTTATTAAAATTAACATTTCAATTCATAATAATCTAGTTCAGATGGATACCAGCTTAGTTGTAATAGTATACAAAACTGTGGCCCTATATAGATCCATCTCTCCTTTTTATGCTGCTATTGTCACTACCTCTTTATGCATCATGTTCATTCAAATATGCTTGTAATTATTGTTTTCTGAAATTATCTTTTAAATAATGTGCACTAACGACTTATACAACTAAAATACTTTAACAATGAAGAAAGCAATCAGAGACTAAGGGACAGAGAGGAGGACTGACCATGAGCCCTGAAGCCAGCTATGACATCCCTAAAAGTGGAAGGGGAAGAACTCTGAGTGGCAACAGGGTTCCAGTAATCTTTAGGGGTAAAGAGAAATCATTACCCTAATCTGACCTTCAAAAAAATTAACTACAGCTCCAAAGTGAGATCTCTTTGCCCCCTCCATCACAAGACAGGGAGATAAAGGGGTTGAGGAAGAATGAGAAAAAGTTGTATATCCACTCTGCTTGGGGGAATTGAGGCAAAGACACACCTTCTCAGGAGCCTTGTCTGTAAGCCAGCTCATGTGTCTTAGTCTATTTGTCTAACAAAACATCTTAGACTGTATAATTTGCAAGCAATAGAAACTGAGTTCTTATAGTTTTGGAATCTCTGAAGTATAAGAGAAAGTTGCTAACAGATCCAGCGTCTGTTTATGGCTCCCTCTCTGCCCCACAAATGGTACTTTCTTACTACATCCTCACATAGCAAAAGGAGCCCGTTGGCAGTGTTCTCCCTCACCTTCCTTTACAAGGTCAGGTGAATCATCCCCTAAAGGATCCACATGTTATACTATCACATTAGCAATTAAGTTACATCATGAAAAATTTGGGGACACTTTTTTTTGAGGCAAGCCCAACAGAGTGGCCTTTTCTTTTTATGTGAGAGAGTGAGACAGAGAGAGAAGAGAGAGAGAGAGAATTGGTGCACCAGAGCCTCCAGTCATTGTAATCGAACTGTAGATGCATGCCCCACCCTGTGTGCATGTGTGTCCTTGAGCACTTGCATCACTGTGTGTCTGGCTTACGTGGGACCTAGAGAGCCAAACATGAGTCCTTAGGCTTTGTAGGCAAGCACCTTGTCCACTAAGCCATCTCTCCACCTCAGGGACATTTTGATCACATCATGTTTGTGTTTTCACCAACAATGTTTGGTTAGTGACTACAGATCATTTCCAGATCATGTCTCCAGATATCCAGATATCTATCACATCATGAGTTTTCCTTTTTTTTTTTTCCTTTTGCAGACGTGAGTGTTGAATCTAAGGCCTTGCGCATAGTAGGCAAGCTTTCTACCACTAAGCTATATCCCAGCCTGCATCATGAATTTTCTTCACAGAATCTGATAGCGATGTCTGTTACCTTTCAGGGTGCTTTTTCTGGTCTAAGAGCTGGATGACAGACATGAGAAAGGACTCACTTTCTGCCTGGACTGGTTGAAGCATTTAAATTGAGGGTGGGTCCAGAGTACCTCAGCTTCTCCTAAAGGGGTTCTCCTATCTGCAGTGCTTGGCTCCCTACCGCAAAAGAAAAAAATCCATCACAGTCAGAAGTCTTTACGTCTGGTCACCTGTGGAGTCTTGTAGAAGGACAGGGACCTCACTGGTGCATCATTCTGCAGGACACTGAAAATAGAACCTTTAACGCAAGCCTCGTGTTTCCTCCAGGGAGCCTCCATCTGGACCTTTGGTACTAGTCTCCCTCCTCAGTCCCATGAATAGCCTTGTGCCTGCATGCTTTTGTTATTATGTATTCAAACAGAAACACATTTTTGTCAGAGGAATTAAAAGGCAGCAGTTGGAAGTCTCTGCCTGGATTTCTGTGTACTTGCCTACTGCCAAGAAAAAGGGGGGTCTCAGTGGAGGATGCAAGACTTGCTCCTTGGGCTGCCCTGGCCCAGGACTGCTCTGTTGCTCTGGGACTCAGTGTAGGAGAGACTGGCCCTGCACATCAAAGACTAGGGGGAAAGAAGAAACTCTCTCAGCTGCAGCTGGCAGGTCTTCATTTCCATGGAAGCCTGAGAACAAAGAAGCATATCAAGTTGGTGCAGTAAATGCGTAGGGACTTTTCTAACTGAATAAAGAAGGTATTTTACAGCAGTTCTTCTAGTTTTAATTAAACACTTGTATCTCTGCACAGTCCAAGAGGTGAATTCCTGAGTATGCTCATCAGTCATGGATACTTGAGCAGGTCTGAGGATTATTTAATCCCCACGATGTTTAAAATACATTCCCTGTAGTCACACCAACTTTTTCAAATGGTTAGGAAATGCTTGCATATTCAAGGATGGCAAAAAGAATGGGAGTCCTGTATGATGAAGAACCAAGAACCAAGGAAAATAAGCAAAATCTCCTATGCTTCTCACAAATAATTTTAAAATAATGTGCAGTTCTAATATCTTTTGTCTCACATTGCGGTTGAGATTTTTTTTTTTTTTTGGTTTGGCTTACTTTTACTCATAATGTTATGAGTAAATAACAATATACCATAGAGCTAATTCTGTTTGAGGATTCACTCTGTAAGTGCTACATTCCATGGGCAGCAGCGCTCTTCTTCGTAGCTACCCAGCACACTGGACAGTGTTAGCTTGTGGCCCAGTATCTGCATGGATGTGACTCTCACTGACATGCTGCAGTCCCAGCACGAGCTCCTCCACACTGTGCTTTGGGATCCTTTCATACCTCCTCGAGGTGCTCGGTGTACATTCGGCTTTGTCCTAATGTACTCACTTGGTATCTTGCTACACTCAGCTGTACACACCATCTCTCCCTCCACAGGTCACCAAATGTTTCGGGGATGGGTTTCCTTCCCTTCTAGACCCTGTGCAGAGAGGAAGTAGTTTTAATCCAACTTCAAGCTGACACTTGAAATTAAACCATGGCTGTCCATTGCTGTTTACCTCTTAGCTTCTGAATAATGCTTTTATTGAGGCAAGTTCTTTTTTTTTTTTTTTTTTTTTTTTAGAGATATACCATCATTTATTTATCAATTTCTTTTTCTCTTTTTTAAAATATACATTTTTAATATTATTTTTATTTTGTATTAATTATAATGGGTTAAGTCTCTTTTATCCCCTTGTCCAAGCTTCTGTTACCTTAGAGGTCCTCCTCAGTGGGGTTATGGTATTCACTGTGGGGTCAGTCCCTGTGTGATAGCTGGAGACAATATTGAGGCAAGTTTTCATTCAAATATCTGTTTTACAAGATAAGATTTCCAAGTATCAGTCACCCACTTCTATCCCGCATTGTTTTCTACACTTTATAACTTAAGTTATAGTTTCAAGCAATTTTATGTTTACAAACAATTAATTCCCAATTGAAATGGAGTTCAACTATGTTTTGTCTAACATTTTTTTGTCTTGAACATTCCTAAGCATTCTCACTCTGAAATATTTAGATTATTTTTTGGAGCAAAAGCTCAAGTAAAAAGAAAGAAAAATTCATTTTAGACTGTACACTGGGGTTTCAGAATCCCACGTGCTGACATTGCCATGTATGGAAGAAGTACCCATGGTTCATATCTCTGCATTTGCTCTTATAAAGGCCAGGTTCCCGAGGGGGCCATTGCTGCTGAATTGACTTAGTTGCCACTAAGACCCAAGCACTTTCTTCTTTTTATGGTGTCAGACAATTCTCTTTCCTTTACTCTTTCTTTTCTGATTTTTTCCCTTCCTCCTTCCCCCTCTTCTTTCCTCTCTCCTTCCTTCCTTTCTTTCTTTTCTTTTTAGTTTTATTTAATGCTGAACTTGTACACAACTTGTCACAACTTTTATGTATAGCATAAAGTTGGATTTTACTTTGTAATAGAACCTGAAATATTTTGTTTTTAAGTAGCCCACTTATATGGTAGAACAGAAACAAGTGTTGTCTACATTTTTTAAGGTTTTTGAATATATTCTATTTTGTAGGTGACAAGAAAGTTAATCCAAAGTAGACAAGTAGCAGATCCCATAGATTTTTGAGGTTTTTAAAAATATTTTTATTTATTTATTTGCAGTGAGAGAAGGGGAGGGAGAGAAAGGAAAGAGAGGGAATGGGGACACCAGGGCTTCTTGCCACTGCAAACATACTTCAGGTGCATTGCCACTTTGTACATCTGGCTTACATGGGTACTGGGAAATTGAACCCAGGCCATCAGGCCTTGCAAGCAAACATCGTAACCACTGAGCCATCTCTCCAGCCTCAGATTTGGAGGTTTTATGTTGGAAAATATTATTGTGTCTTCTCCTCATACATGTAATTAAAGCAGCACTGACTAGATATTGTATTGTGACTTGAAATTTGACTAGAAATGAAAATAAAGCTGAGTTTTTTCCCACATCAAGGATAATTATTAGTGAAGGAAAAGTAGAGTGTATATCCTAGATAAAAGATTTATTAAAAATTGGTTCATTTTATGCTTATACTGTTAAGCATGTTCATGCGTTTATTGATATATCAATCATGGGTGGGTTCTACAATTGACCTAGCCCTGTTTAAGAGTGCAATGATACAAATATGACAACAAGCAGTAACTCTCACTTTAGAAATTCATTATCTTCTGTGAAGGATGGAATTATTTCGTACAATCGCCCGCCTGGAACTGGCCACTTCTCTTTGGGTTAGTCTGGGGTTATTTGGATCTCCCCCTTTCTTTGGATGACATAAATATATTGGGATTTTTTTCTCATGCAGGGCAGCTACTGATCACAATGTGGATAATACAACCCAAATACTCAGGGAGTGGTTGAAAAATGTCCAGAGACTCTACCATTATGTGGAGTGGAGGCCTATGGATGAACCCGAGTGAGTAACAAGAGTATGTTTTGTCAACTCATCTTCCTGTGCTGTCCGGTTTCCCAACCATCTGGGCTCCCAGTCTTGGGGGCACATGTCCTTTGCATTGTCCTTCCTCTCTGGGTCTGAGTTACAAACACCTGCCAATCCTCCTCCAACCAGTCTTTACGGCTCCCTCTTCCTCTTTACTCCCACGGCTTTGAGCCAGGTTCCAATGTTTAATAACTCACAAATAAATTACCATGCTGATATGTGATATAAAATACTGATATTATTTATTGATATTTTGAGTTCAGCCACTTTATTTTTGAGGGATGACAGTGAAAAACTTGCATATCATCTATACCTTGCTTTTAAAAGCTATCATATCTTGAAATTTATTACATAGTAATAATCAAGGAGCTTCTTCACTTTTTAACTGCATAATATTCATTGTATGGTTATAGTGTAATTATTTAGTCATACATTAGTAATGACCATTTAGGTTATTTCAATCTTAACCATATCAATTATTTAGCCACAGCTACCTGCAATCATCATGTATATTAGTGCAGGCTCTCTAAAGAAAGGAAACCAACAGAAAAAGTATATAAGTATATATATATGGTGACTTTGTAGATTGGCTTACACAATTAGAGGTTAGATAATCTGACAATGGCTATCTACATGTGGGAGAGTCAGAGAACCCAGTAGCTTCTCAATCCAAGAAGTTGGAAGCCTGAGAACAATAGCAGCCAAAAAAAAAAAATCATGATACAGCCCCAGTCAAGGCCCAAAGGCTTAGAGGAACCCTGGAGAATTGCTGGTTTGAGTCTCCACTGAAAGACTGGAAGAGCTGGAGTCTGAAGTCCACACTCACAGCAGCAACCATAAATGCATAGCTCCAGGAAAGCAGAGCTTGCCCACACTGTCTGGCTTCCCCCTCCTATTTTTGTTCCAGCTGGGCCCCTAATCTATTAGATAGCATTGTTCACATTCAGGGTGGGTCTTCCCACCTTTCATCTCTGGAAATGCCTGCACAGTCACATGTGCAAGTATACTTTACTAATCTCCTTGGCATCTCTCAACTGAGTCAAGCTGACAATCAAGATTAACCATCACAATGCCATATTGTCAGACCAATCTACCTAAATAAACTGAAGTAATTTCACGTCATTGTTCCACAGACTTCTGTAGATCTCATATGCATACAGAGCAAAGTTCAGATACCTAAGACAGACATCTAAGAGTCTATAAGCTTAACATCCACATTCTCTCATCTTCCCCAGAGATCTGCTATATCCAGAATATTCCTGTTTTTTTCCAACCCAACTCCTAAATACTTGCTGATGCAGATGTTGAAAGTGCCTTCCACTCTTTGTAAGCCAGCTCTTATCCCAATTCACACATAACTACAGAAAGTGGCTCCGAATCATTCTAGTTACAATGACCTAATTTTTGTTCAATGACTGGGTTACTTATTTTCTATGTTATCAAGCTTTATTAATTAACTACAACCTGTAAATTTTTCCTAAATAAATTGTAGATTTTGGGCAAGGGCTAGAATAGATTAAAACTTTATACTTTCACTTAATGGAAGAAATGTTTGTTGGATAAACAGATGACTGAATAAGAGAAAGCATGAATGTGTTTAAAATTTACTGCTAGAAATAATCACAAAGCTATCATAATTCTACCTTCAGGAGTTATAGAAGTAGAATGAATGAGTAGCCCAAATTTCTATCCAAGATAAGGCATTTATCGATTAAACCAAATTTGCATAATAATAAACATAAATGTCATTCAGTACTAAATTTATCCTCCTAGTTTTTATCTATTCTATATGTATAATATATTCATGCATGTGTATATATAATATTTAAATTCCAAAGATATTAAGCCAAATTGAACAGTGAGGTGAACACATTATAAAAGATATTTATATAGCCGAGCATGACAGCACACACCTTTAATCTCAGCACTCAGGAGGTTGAGGTAGGAGGATCATTGTGAGTTTGAGGCCATTCTGCTCTACAGAGTAAATTCTAGGTCAGCTTTGGCTAGATTAATACCCTGCCTTTAAAAACAAAAGAAGAGGAGGAGTGAAGGAAAAGGAGGAGGAAGACTTTTAAACAGTTCTTTGGAGTTTCTTTGCACTGGAATTAGGTCTAATTTTTAAAAAATTGTACAGGAAGACTTTATATACCTACCTTGCATCCTAGTAATGTTCTTTGCAGCCAGATTTTGACAACATATATTATACACCAAGGTCAGTATGGAAAAAAGTATTTCAGAAGGCATTATTTTTTGGCAATATATTTAAAAAACAGGAATTCCACTGATTTCCATTGGAGCAATAATTGAAAAAGACATTCCAGAGAATTCCTGTGCTGTACTTAGTTTAAGTAACTTGATTTTTGTAGTATCTTTGTTCTAGGGATTTTTTTTTCACTCAGTCAAACATACTGCCAGCACTCCAAGAACTTGACGTGGAGGCCAGTTGGGAACTATTGTGAGTTCATCCAAGTCCATACCAGTTGAGAGCGTTCAGGAGTCTGGGTCATGCATCGACCCACTTACCTTTTGGCCATTTAAGTCTGGCTGGCTTGTGGATATTAACAGGGCTCCTCAGGTTATTATATGCTTGCCCCATGACCATTGCTCACCTGAGACAGGTTAGTGTGTCAAGCTCTGTGGATCATTGCTGAGATCTCATCAAGTAAACTGGGAAACTCACACTTTTACACCGTGCTTTCGAATCTGTCCAGTGGTAAGATAAGTTAAGGATCTAAGAACAGAGCTTTGGTGCTAAATTGTCAGATTTGAATCCTGTCTGTGCCCTTACTAACAGTAACATTAACAGCTCTACACCAATATTCTCATCTGTGAAATGGAGAGAATAGTAAGCCTTACTACAAAAGACACGTTTTAAATTTTTTTCTATTTTATTCATTATTCATCTGAGAGACAGACAGACAGAAGGAGGCTGACAGAGAGAACGAGTATGAGCATGCCTGGGCTTCCTGCAATTGCAAACTAACACCAGATACATGTGCCACTTAATGCATCTGGCTTGTGTGGGTACTGGAGAATCAAACCAGGCTCATCAGGCTTTGCAGACAAATGCCTTAACCTCTGATCCATCTCTTCAGCACCAAAAGACATATTTTAGACCCAACTGAAGAAAACCAGAAACAGTGGTCTTCTATGTAGTCCCCAGTACAAAGGCCGAGGCATGAGGATAGCTTGAGCCTAGGAGTTCAGGGCCACATGTGGCAACATAATAAGATCCATTTTAAGAAAGAAGAAGGAAGGAGGAGATGAAGATGAATAAAAAAAGATTAAGAAAGGGGAGGAGAAAAGGAAGATGAAGAGGAGAAGGAAGAAAGGAAGAAGAAAATGAAAGCCTTCACATAAAGACTCGTGTTCAATGAGCAGCAAGTTTTTTAGCTTCTAATTGCTCCAATTTCTTTGCCTGTAATTTGGAGATAATGATAACATTACTAGCAATACTAGCCTCTGGTTGCTAGGGTTAGTAGAGGACTAAGTGAGTCTATGCATATAAGCATTCAGGACAGAGCCTGGGACATGGAGGCACTCCGTAATGATAAGCTATACTTCTTATTTTAGGGCTTATCCCGATGAAATTGGACCAAAGCACTGGCCAAGCTCCCGGTTTGCCCATGTCATGAAACTGCGACAGGCAGCCCTTCGAACTGCGAGGGAAAAATGGTCTGACTACATCCTGGTAAAGACAAATGCTTCACTTCTTGACAACTGTTTTTGAAACTGTATCCAAATCAGTTGTCCAAGAACTGGGACCAAGGGAACAGTCAAAATGAGATTCCAGTCAGGCACCACCTCTCCCCACCAAGGCTTCAAGGGAAACCTGGGTAATGTGTATTGCAATGCCCGGACCTCATCTCATACCCTCTCTGTTCACACTCTTTCCTTGAGAGCAACGAGGCTCTGGAACTGCCTGCTCTTTCATGTAACAGGCATAAGAAACTGAATCTTGTTAGTTCATAAGGAATGCTGCAGGCCAATCAAATGATTTAATAACCTTGTGGAAGAATTTTTAGGACATAAGAACATAATTGTATAAAAAGAGATTCAAGTGAACACATCTGAAACTCTGTTTCCCTTTGACTTCCAAGCGATTCAGAAAATGGGTTTTCCTACTTGGCTTCCTGGCTGCCCTCTGGGCTCCGGTGCAGCCCTTCTCTCCATGAAGAGGGTGCATCACTTTCCTGAGAGCTGGGACAGTGGTTCAGATGATTGGGAGACCTTGCGTCCTCACCCTCAACGAGCCCTCTCAGTGGAAAGGAGGGCAGCTGCAGTCGCTCTTCCCAGACACAAGGTTTTTTCCCCCAAGGTCTTTGGGAAAACACTTGCCAGTAAGGCACTAGATATGGTACCAACAAAGCCAAGTCAATATCGTTTTATCACAGTTATGAGCATCTACCTTCACTAGACTCTGTTTCCTGAGGGGAATGGACATTGTAACCCATGGCCCTTCCCAGTCCCTCAACCATTCCAAAGATCAACTTGCTAATTTTTTAGGCATTTATTTATTTATTTATTTACAAGCCAAAAACAAAAAAACAAAGAGAGAGAGAAAGGGAGAGAAAATTGGCATGCCAGGGCCTCCTGCCACTGCAAACAAACTCCAGACCATACAAGCCACTTTGTGCTTCTGGCTTTACATGGGTACAAGGGAATTGAACCTAGGCTTGCCAGGCTTTGCAAGCAAGTACCTTTGACTGCTGAGCCACATCTCCAGCCCTCAACCTAATAATTTTTATACACACCTTAAGCACATATAATTTCGTAGAGATTTTCAAATTGTACTGACACTATTTAATATTGCATATGGCTACTTAAATGTTATTGAAATACACAATCCAAATGGCAGAGTTTTAGTATGCAAAGTGTCACGGGATGGATGCTTCTGATTTTTTTTTTAACTTCTGATAAAATACACATAATGTAAAAATCTGTCTCTTGACCATTGTTACATGAATTCAGTGTTGGCATTTAGTTTTATTGGTTAAATCTGTTGTGACATTGTCTGAATGCATCAGTGCTGACATGGGATTCTCTGCCAAGAAACTTATGCTACTTGGTTAGCATGAGTTGATATAACACATTTCAGCAAAACTTCTGCTTGTGATGTTCAAATAGCATTGTTGTATCTGTTCTGGGCTATTTTGGAATCTCTCTAGGAAATCCAAAATGGCCTACTCGATATTGGGGATGGGTGCTCATCAATATTTTTGAGTGAATTTGTAAGGGTTTAGGAGCCATTAACGTTATACTTAAGTGACTAACCAACGTGTAGGTTGTGTCCTAGTTGAATGTGTGTGTGACAGTAACAGCTCATAGCTTGGTGGCTCTCACAGAGCTGAGTGTGGGAAGTAAGACCAAATGTACTTGAATGAAAACCAGTCAGCTCCGTGGCTTTCATTCACTAAGAGAGTGCAGGTACCTCATGGTTCTGCACTTCATGATCTGGTAGATGTGTGGAATTATTGAATCTTCTACGGAAAAGTACCCTTTTCCATGACACTGTCCTCTTCTTTTCCTAGTTCATAGATGTCGACAATTTCCTAACTAATCCACAGACCCTCAACCTAATGATTGCAGAAAACAAAACCATTGTGGCCCCCATGCTGGAATCCCGAGGGCTGTACTCTAACTTTTGGTGTGGAATCACGCCTCAGGTAAGTCCTTTACTTAATGACTTGAGGCTTTGATATTTCACAAGGCTGCACCAATCAACAGTAGCTGTATAGACTTTTTCCCCTTTCCTCTTGAGATATACATGTCATTGTGTTACTATAGCAAGCCGTTTCAGGAACAGAAGTGCATCCAGATCAGATGCCACAAACCAAGGGGCTCCTCTGTATTAATTATCAAGAAAATATTCTAGAGAGCTTAGCCTGAAAAGCTTCGAATTAACCAATAAAACATAACGGGATCTGTACTCCCCTTTGTCCCAACTCAGAGATTTTTAAAAAATATATTTTTTAATTTATTTAAGAGAGAGAAAGAAGCAAATAGAGAGAGAGAGAGAGAAATGGGGGTGTCAGGGCCTCCAACCGCAAAGACCAGACACATGTGCCACCTTGTGCATCTGACTTTATATGGGTACTGGGGAGTTGATCCTGGGTCCTTTGGCTTTGCAAGCAAGTGCCTTAACCACTAAGCAATCTCTCCAGCCCCAATGCAGAGATTTTTTTTAAATTATTTTTTGCCAATACAAGACTAACTAAGGACACAGTAAAAAAACTTAAACATGCAAAAAAGTAAAACAGTTTAAAAAATTCATCTAACTATTGAAAAATACCATATATAAATTCTTGCATGTTTTTAATAACCATATTATCATTAAGGGATATCTACAGTTTACTAAACTTCCTCTTACCTTTGAACATTCAAGTTGTTTGCAACAGCTTTTAATCATTATAATGACTGTCCTGATTAATGAAAAAAAATTTTAAATAATTTTTATTTTATTTTATTTATTTGAGAGAGAGAGACAAAGAGGCAGATAGGCAGAAACAGAGAATGGGCACGCCAGGGCCTCTGGCCACTGCAAACAAGCTCTGGACATATGTGCCACCTTGTGCATCTGGCTTACATAAGTACTGGTGAATCAAACCTAGGTCCTTATGCTTCACAGGCAGCCATCTCTCCAACCTGATTAATGAAAATTTTTATGTATTTAAATATTATTTCTTTAGAACTTAGAAGTGGAATCACTGAATTCAAAAAGAGTTTTGATGGTCTTTGACATCTGTTGACAAATTTATTTCTAGAGAGTTCTGAGGATTTAAACTGACATAGAAGCTGTTCTTCCAAAATTTGAGCTAAAAACAAAATGCGAAATTCTATTACTTGTTTTTTCCATAGTTAAATCTTCAAAGTCTAGAGGACTGTTATAGTAAGTCCCTATGGGTATTTTGTTTTGTTTTAATTTGATGCATCTGTGTATATGTTTGTGCACATATGTGTTTGTGTGAAGGGCTGCCAAGTGTGTGTGTGCATGTATGTGGAGGCCAGAGGACAACCTCATTGTCATTTCTTGAGATCCCTGCCCACCTTTTTTAAGACAGGATCTCTCATTGGCCAGGCGGTTGCCAGTTAGGCTAGATTGGCTTATCAACACGCCCTAAGAATCCTCCCGTGTCTGCATCCTTACAGCTGGAATTACAGGCACATGCCACTAGGCTTGGAATTTTTATGTGGGTTCTAACTCATGTCCTCATTCTTGCCAAGCAAACACTTTATCAACTGAACTATCTCCACAGCCCCTGAATATATTTTTATTTTAAATTCATAATGAAATAGGCAAACTAAATTGAACAATAAGACAAAGATGTAGTAAGGGGACAAAACTGTGCCCTTGTGGCCAGAGGGATAAATTTTATCATTTTTTAAAAAATATGTGGTTTGAGTCGGGCGTGGTGGCGCACGCCTTTAATCCCAGCACTTGGGAGGCAGAGGTAGGAGGATCGCTGTGAGTTCAAGGCCACCCTGAGACTACACAGTGAATTCCAGGTCAGCCTGAGCTAAAGTGAGACCCTACCTGGTTTGGTTAAATGATGACAGTGGTGTGATAAATACTTAATAACTGGATTTTGGCAATAAGGATCCTAATTGGTAGCATGTGTTAATATTTTTATCATGTAAACAGTATGCCATGCAGTACTGCCACTTGTGATATAGTTATTAAAATATGCATAGTGAGCCAGGTTGTAGTGGCATATGCCAATGCTCCCGGCACTCAGAAGGCTGAAGCAGGAGGTTCCAGAGTTCAAAGCAAGCCTAGACTACATAATAAGACCATGTTCCCTCAATGGGAAATAAAAGCAAATCTTCTATTTGAAGTATTACTAGAATGGTAATGATTTTTATTTTATTTATTTTTTAGTAGCATACAAAGAAGTAGGTTTTATTACAGCATTTTTCAAGCAAAATTTGTTTTGGTTTCTCATCCCCCCTCTCTTCCCTTTCTCTCTCCCCACCTTGTGGCCTCCTCTCACCATAACTTCCATTCCACTTTCATGTCACATGTATTTCTCATTTTTACAGATTTTAAGGTAACATCATAAAATGGTTTTTTTTAAAATCCTGAAAATTTAACAATCAGTGGCCCCAACATACCATTAGACTAGGCATTCCTCTTTTCTTGTAGTTATATCCCCTAGTTCCAATAAAATTTTTGAATTATTTTTATTCTCCATATGTCTTAAAGGAAGGCAACAAGTTTATAGTCATAAACTCCATTCAATGTCTTGGGAGAAGACATCATATTAAGTTAGCTAAAATCTCATTAATAATCTGCAATGTGCCACATGGCCAAGCTGCCTGAAACTTATTTTTAACAAGCTACACTTTGCCACCAGTAACAAGGGTGGGAAGAGGTTTTCCTAATGACCACACCACCAAGTTTCTGTTCATTCATTATTAAAAGCAAGTAGGAGAAATGAGCTCACTTATTTTGCACAGTAAAACTCAGTTCTGTGCAACTTGGGCCAATTATAATCTCCCTCATCTATTTTTGGCTTTCTTCCACCCAAGTCTTCTACTTGGACAGGAATGGAAATGGCCAATGACTTCATAAATTCAAGTTTGCCCTAGTTTTCCAGTGCCTTTAAACACATCCAAAACAAAATGACCTTGGTGGTGTCTGTCTAAAGAATAGGAATGATCACCAATAAAATGCACTTTTTGTGCAAGAGACCCAGCCTTTGTGTCTACCTCTATATGGAGGCATGTTAATTGCCTTTCTCATTTCCTTTCTTTTGTTACTTCCCATTGTCCCTCCCAGGATATACACTGATTCATCATTGTCCTAAGTTTTCCAAGTTTTTCAACCTGAAAATACCGCTCCTTATCCTAAGAATCTAGACCTTTATATTGACATGAGTACATAGGAAGCCCTTTGAAGAAAAAAAGCCCCAGAGCTTTGGCATGGGCTAATATTAAACAGCTAGTAGATAGTTAAGATAACTCCAAGACCCACAGCGTCCAAGTCTCTTTCTGGTCCTTCAACCTTATCAAGGTGAATGTTAAGGTAGAACATTTCTATATACTAAAGGGTATGTCACGGAAGCAGAAAAGGCTGTCATGCTTAATCTGTGATGCGGACATCACCATAGTGTACCAGGAGCTGGGATGGAGTTTGTACTCAGGAGGCCTGACACCAGAACACGTGCTCTCACTGCCTTGCTCTCCCACCTCTTAATACCCATCTTTGTGTTTAATCCTAACAATATATACTTTTTGTGAAATAGCTTAAGAGAAACCGAACCAAAATTGTTTCTGATGTCAGTACCCTTTAAGCATTGTTTCAAATACAGATGGCATTTCTTGAGCTCATTGGAAATTCTTAGGCCAGAGTTAAGAAGAGGAAAGAGGGCTGGAGAGATGGCTTAGCAGTTAAGACTCTTACCAGTGGAGCCAAAGGACCAAGGTTCAGTTCCCCAGTTCCCACATCAAGCCAGATGCACAAGGTGGCACATGTGTCTGGAGTTTGTTTGCAGTAGCTAGATAGGAGGCCCTGGAGCACCCATTCTCTTTATTTGCCTCTGCATCTCTCTCTCTCTCTCTCCTCCCCCTCTCCCTCTCAGATGGATAAATAGATGGAATAAAATATTTTTTGAAAAAAGAAGAGGAAAGAACTTTGGAGACTGGTGATGGCTAGGAGGAAATCCATCCATCTGACAACTGGGAGGTGATGCCTTCAGATGAGAGAATATAGCTCAACTATTTAATCTTTTCCAGGGATTCTATAAGCGGACACCAGACTACCTTCAGATTAGAGAATGGAAGAGGATGGGCTGCTTTCCCGTCCCCATGGTCCACTCCACCTTCCTGATTGACCTCAGGAAGGAGGCCTCTGACAAGCTGACTTTCTACCCTCCACACCAGGACTACACCTGGACCTTTGATGACATCATTGTCTTTGCCTTCTCCAGCAGGCAAGCAGGTATCATTTGGGCTTGGCTGTAGTCCTCCATGGAACCGTTGCCAATGACCTGAGTCTTGTGCATCATATTTGAAAACACTCCTATTTCAGCCTTGTCAAGTAGTGTTAGAAGCAGTGAATCACAGTGAAACACTGATGGTGTTGCTGCCCATGAGCACCAATGACCAAGAACTAGCACTGACTCCATGCAGGTCTCCATTCCCACTTGGGAAGCAGCTGCATTGACAAGGATACAGTGATGATCTTGGGAATCATGAACATCTCATTGGCTCTCTATGCTTCTAATGGCATTGGTGTTAGTTATCAAAGTCCCTTTATTGAGCAAGAAACCATGAGTCTGGGGAGATAGCTCAGCGGTTAGAGGCATTTGTCTGCAAAACCTGCTAGCCCTGGATTCAATATCCACATAAAGCCAAAGTGGAACATGCATCTGGAATTCTTTGCAGTGGCAAGAGGCCCTTGTGTGCCCATTTTCTCTCAGTCTCTCTCTCTCTCTCTCTCTCTCTCTCTCTCTCTCTGTGTGTGTGTGTGTGTGTGTGTGTGTGTGTGCTTGCAAATAAATAATTAAAAAAAAAAAAGAAAGTAGAGCAGAACAACACTGACCAAGTGTTTCACCTGAGAAGCAATCTGAACTGCTATAGCAGCTCTGCCTCACACTTCGGCCTCCTGTTATGCTGCGTTTCCACCCTCCATGAAGCACTGCCCTTAATTGTTCAGCACTTTGTCCCTATCAGAGTATAGTCCAGAGGTTGAGCACAGAACTTCTATGCATGTCCCCTTGGCCAGATCTTAGCAAGAGGACAATGCCTAACTGTGCGGGAGGCTATCATTGTTCCATGAAGTCATAAGCCCCAGCTCTCCTACTCTGGAAGATACTAGAGGCAACGAGCAGTCTCTGCCCTCCATTCCTACAGAAGCAAAGCAAAGCCAAACTTAAGTATTTGGTGAATGATCAAAAAAAAAGATGTTTACCCTGAAATCTGTAGACTTCTTGAGACAGACAAATCAATAGGATGGGAAGATATTTTTCTTATGTCACCCTCACATGCCATCAGGAAGGAATAATTCATAAAAACAGTTCAACAGGAAGATACCTGATTGTACTAAAGCAAAGCTTCCTTAGGTAATTCAGACCTTTCTGAGACGATCAATGTGCCAGAAATGTGTCACTCAGCCTCTAGCAAAATGGGTTTAGAAAACAAGAAGATGGTGAAATAAACACACTGTGTCCACCTAAATGAGGGTGACAAGGATTTTGCAGACCCCAGGCAGTAGAGATTGCTGGCAGGAGAATGTCCATATATATCCGAGCCACTACTCACACATCAGGCCATAGATGGCATACTCATCAGCCATGCCTTTGAAAGGAAGGGGAATATTTCATAGAAATGTGTAAGGCTGGTTTTCTCATTTGCTAGGTAAAATTAGACTGCTTTGCCAGATTTCTACTTTTTTCAGGCCATGTGTCAGAATAAAACAATCCTCAAGGTGGCCTGGAAGATTCTATGAAAGTTCTTGTGTCCATGAGAATAGAAGCTGCTGCTTTCAGCTTATGTGTGACTGCCTCTGACTTCTCCAGGACCAGAAACAGAGGCAGGGGCATCCTGTTCCTGCAAGTTATGCCAATTCCTGTCCTTCAAAGCTTAAAACAAGGATGTTCCAAAAAAGTGAGCTCTTAATAATTACAGTTATAGCCATTGCCTAACAAAGGTCCCCTTTATAGCCACTGCACAAGGCATTACTGTGTTTAAATCAATACCTGGATATTTGGGCTTAAAGAGTGATGATGCAGGCTGGATTGGAAGTTTTCATCTCTGCCCTTTCCTTGGTCTGTTTATCAGAACTTAATTTATTGGTCTGACTTCCCAATGGGAAGGTATGAGCACCCAAATATGTTTGGGGAGTCATCTGGGAAAAGAATTAGAAAAGAAAAGGAAAAGTTAATCTACCAGACTCTGCCTCTGTGCCCAGCGTTGTGTTAGAGACTGTTAGTTGGGAGGTTCAAATCTATTTAGACACAAAAATGTACCTAAAATTTCTGACTGCCATGAATGCTAGTTGTGTAATCGCTTAGAGCACCATTGTTGAAGTGTGTAAAAACCCTATGCAGGCTCATCAAACCACAAACTTTGATCCTACATCTCCTAGTCTAGTCATTGCCGCATGTTGGTGATGAGTAAGAGAGGCCCTCCAAGGGTTTTGGTGAGCTGGGCTTGGCTGGCCTCTAGTCCAAGTAGAGAGCACAAGGTCATAGCATAATCTTTATGGCTACAAAGAGGCAAGGATCAAGAATTTACTTCCCATGTAGTCAGTAATCTGGGCTCTGGATTATCATGGCCACACATGATATCCTCAGTGCCAGCCAGACATCTTTCCACATGCCTACTGTAAGCCAAACGAGACAAATGGCATGCTTTAGCAGGCAGCTCAGCCTCCAGGACATGACTGGTGGAGATCCAAAGTACCTCACTGTGTAGACATGACAGTCCCCAGGGATTGATGGCCCTGAGACTGAGCTGCTGAATATCAGAGAACATGTCACTGGCCCTCAGAGACAAAGACTTGGCAATAATGACTCGCTGTGTGGCCATGTACAAATTACAGCCTCTTTTTTCATCTCCAAAGATAGAGATCATTTTATCAATCTTCATTATTAAGGTGTTATGTGAGTAAAAGGAAATGTATGGTATGTTTATAAAGAAATCAAAGTCTTCCCATTGTGATATCATCCATCTCTTTTTGTTGTTGTGTTTTTCAAGGTGGGGTTTCATTCTAGCCTAGACTGACATGGCATTCACTTTGTAGTCTCAGGGTGGCCTTGAACTCACAGTGATCCTTCTACCTCTGCCTCTTGAGTGCTGGGATTAAAGGCATGCACCACCACACCTAGCTCCATCTCTATTTTTAAGAGACTCATAGAAATGTTCACTGTAAGGCCCAGATTCCTTCATAGATTTTGTTTAATTACCAACACATTTTCTCCTTAATTTTTTAAATATATGTATTTTTTATTTATATTATTCTGATTTTACATTCATAGTATTGGTTCCATTGTCCTCCCTGTCCTCCCACTTTCAAAGGGACCCTCATCAATGGGGAATGTGGGTCATGCATTGTGAGGTTAGTCAAGAGTTCTGGGGGGTAGGCCCCAGTCTCTGTGCATAATGTCCCAACTTGTGACTCTAACAATCTTTCGCCCCCTCTTCATGAGTTTCCCTGAGCCACATTGGGGTCATTTTAGTTCTGCTTCAGTGATGAGGTTTTGGGAGCCTCTGTGTCTCTGGATATCTGGCTTAGTTGGAGTTGGATGTTCTCTGTGTTTATCTCCTTCAGCCTTTTTCTGGTGTCGTGATCGCCATGAACGCTGAACTCTTGCCCTTCCCCTGCGTTGTTCTATGGTTTCAGCTGGGGCCCTGGTGAGGTGTGGTTAGCTGATCCTCCCTTCAGTTTCGTTGTCCACCTGAAAAAAGATAAGCAAATTCTCCAATGGAGAGAGAAGTTAGTACTAGAAAGAAGGGATGACCATCTATATTTTGGAGGGATCCTTAATTTTTTTATTGATTAGTTTTTAACATAAGTTGTAATCTGCCCTTCCCCATCCCCATTTCCCTGCAGGGCCTCCTCAGTATGGTTATTGATGTTGACTGTAGGATAATTAGGGCCTCTGACTCGGGGGCGAGCAGTGTCTCTCAGGGTGTTTTTAATCTTACTTGTGGCTCTTACAGTCTACCTGCTTCCTCCACAATAGTCCCTGAGCCTGAAAGAGTGTGTTATCAATCCACTTCTCTGTAGTCTCTGTATTTCTGTTATGTTTCAGTTCACCAGAGTGAGTGTTGCTATTTTTCTGGATATGGATGTCAGGTTTGCGTTGGGTACAATATTCCTGTCACTGCTTCCTCAGCAATTTCTTCTGGACTGCAGTAGATGTGGTAGAGGTGGCATGTCCCTTTGTGAGCATTCAGCTGTCTTTTCTCGTGGTGATGGATCTTGGATCTCCCCTGTATTCTCTGCCATATGTAAAATAAAACAGATTCTCCAACCAAGGTTGAGAGCTGTTTTGATTAAAGGGGCTATGCCTTGGAGCTTAAGAAACATTTTTTTTTAATTTATTTATTTGAGAAAGAGAGAGAGAGAAAGGGGCAGATAGAAAAGAGAGAACGAGCACACAAGGGCCTCCAGCTACTGCAAATGAACTCTAGACGGCCTTGTACATCTGGCATTATGAGGGTGCTGGGGAATTGAACTTGGGGACTTAGGCTTTGCAGGCAAGTGCCTTGACCACTAAGCCATCTCTCCAGCCTGTGAGACACATTCTGATGTAGCTACCCACTCTATTTGAACAGGGAACACTGGGTGCGCCTCTCTGGGGATTGTGATTTTCCTGATCATGGGGTGCTGACTTGGTTCTCAGTATCAGTTATGATTTCTCTCCCTCTGAGCAGGCCTCATGTCCAGTCAGAGAGCAGTTGGTTACCCAGTACAGAGGCTGTGTGCCACTACTGCCCAAGTATGTACTTCTTGTCTAGCTGGTGGATTGCATGGCTTGCAGGGTCTCCTGCATATTCATGCTGTTGGTGACCTTTGTCGCCCAGTAGCTCCCACCGCACCTTCCAGCACCATGAGGATATGCCAGGTGAGGACTGGCTTTCCTCTCAATTCCCACGTTGTTGTTTGGCATTCTGGGATAGCAGCCCGTGGTGTCTTCAGCAATAAGGTCTTTGAGCTCTCTTGGGTAACCAAGCGCATGGAAAAGGCCTGCAGTGTCTTGGGGGAATCTTACAGATCACCCGGCCAACTGCTCGCTGTGGGGCTTAGCCCAGATCTGGCTCAGGGATCCACAAGACAGAGCCCATGGTTTTAAGGGTTAAGGTTTCTCCACCGTCTACTAAGTATTTCAGTCTGATCTGTCCACCACCCTTAACTGGGGGTTCTATCTCATACACTGGTTTCCAGGAGGAAGGTTCCTATTGTGCTGTTTTAGTCTTTGGTTTTGTGTATCCCCCCACCCCATCATCCCACCCCAATATTCTTTCACTCTACTGGTTTGTCTGTTATCCCCTTTCCTCCCCTCCCTCCTTGGTTTTTTTTTTTTTTTTTTTTTTTTTTTTTTTTTTTAGCTTCCCGAGATCCCACTGGTTGATTGACTATTCAATTTCCTGAACTACTGGGGTCCTACTCAGGAAATCTTTCCCTACATCTATATCATAGAGCGTTCCCTTCATCGACTTTCATTTTCAAGTCCTGGCTTGACGTTTTGTTGTTCCTTGGAATTCATGCATGTATCTGATCATTTCCTCAGTAAGCTTAATCCACCGGGTGTTAAGGTCATCCATTTGTTGACTCACCTTCAGATTCTCTACCTGGCTACTTAGATGTCTCTGATCTTGTTCAATTATGCTGAGACGAGACATGAGACCTGTGTGCTGTTGCTGATAAGTCTCTTGCATTTCACTCATGCAATTGTTGATTCTTTGTTGATTTTCCTCCAACCTGTTCAAGGCCTCATTAATTTTGTGTGTTATGTTTAACATGTCTTCATTACAGGGTTCTATGTCTGCGTATCTCTTTGTTTTCACTGGAGGTTTCCATTTGGGGTCTAGGCATTCTTGGCGGGGATCTGTTGACTTGATGTCTTGCATTGTTTCTTTTGCATTGGGGTTTTCCCATCACTAGAAGGACCTCTTGTGTTCACAGTGTGGTCCTTGTTCCTCTGGTGACCCCCAGGGTTGTATCAACTGGTCAGCTTTGGTTAAGCTGGGAGTGTGGGAAGGCTGTCTACCCACTTGCTTGGGCTGGGTGACCTGGGTCTAAGCAAAGTTGTCCTCGTGTGTGGTATAGCCCTACCCTGCTTGGCTTGCTTGCAGAGCTCTTTTCTCCCTGTGTTATTTGCTGCCTGAGAACTTTGGAGTATAGTTCACACTGGGATCCTGGGGGGCACAGGGCTACTGCCCCAGGCCTAACAGGCAGGTTACTCTAAACTGAAGCGTTGTTTACTCTCTGTTACCAGCAGTCAGAGGCCCACAGGGGAGTAAGCTCACCTGAAGATGACATCCCTGTCTGGCCCCACAGCTGGCCCTTGCTGTGCAGCCCCAAGAGCCCCTAAGACTGAGGCCACAGGCTTGATGGAGTGGCTGTTCCAGCCTAGTGGGCTGTCTCCATGCTTGGAGGAATTGTTGCGTCATCCGGACACCTGCCAGAAACAAGGCCTGAAGTCAGCCACCCCCTTACCTGCCCAGTGTGACTCTGGACACAGCCCGACATCAGGCCCTCCCTCTCCTGCCTGGCAAGGCTTGAACACAGACCTGCATGCAAGCATTCCCTCACCTACCCAGTGTAACTCTGGACACAGCCCGAAAGCAGACAGTCCCTCAGCTGCCCAGCGCAGCCCCGAACACACGGTCAGGAAGTCCCCTGTCCACCAGGGACAAGGCCTGCAGTCAGGCGCAAGCTCAAAGCCCTGCCCGCAGTCAGGCACACCTCTCCAGCCCAGTGCAGCCTGCAATCGGGCAGTCCCTCTCCAATCCAAGGCAGCTCCAAACATGCAACCAGGCACCACTTCAGTCGTTCACATGGCCTGCAGTCTTGATTTTTTAAATCAACTAATTTGTCAGGGGAGAGAAAGAAAGAATGGGCATTCCAGGTCCTCCAGCCACTGCAAATGAACAAATTCCAGATGCATGCGCAGCTCTGTGCATCTGGCTTACATGGGTACTGGGAAATTGAACTTGGGACATTAGGCTTTGCCGGCAAGAGTCTTAAAATTTTTTATGACATCACCCATGCATATAGTTGAAAGATGGCAGCCACCTAAAATTTTTTTAAATAAAAGTTTTGTTTTATTTGGGAGAGAAAGAGGCAGACACAGAGAGAATGTGTTTGGGTACACCTCCTGCCACTGCAAAGGAACTCCAGACATTTGTGCCACTTTGTGCATCTGGCTTGACTTGGGTACTAGGGAATCAAACCCAGGTCATTAGGCTTTGTAAGCCCCCTACAATTTATTTTTATTTTTATTTTTATTTTTTTAACAAGTATGCAGATGCCATTTATTTGGTCCATAAGTACAGTATATTTTTATTTGAGTCTTACAAAACATCAAATATAAATAACCTGAAACTGTAACAAAAACACAAAAATTGGTTTCTTACAGACATCCCAGGCAGTACAAACTGAAATGAGTAAATTAACATTGTTTTACATTAATATACATAGTGCCAGTTGACATTTAAAAACAAGTCTCAATGCATAGCACTTCTTTGAATCTGTTCAGTTAAGAGTATGAAAATGGTTAGATCTAGGCTAAAAATAACTCTTCTTCTAGCCAAAAATAAAATAACCAGGTACCAACTTTTTACTAAAGCACAATATTTTAAACTCTCAAATGATACCTAAGGTATTTACATTGAAAGGCAACATGCACAGTGTTGTTTCAACGCATCACTGGTTTGTGCACACAATTTATTTTTAAATGAAATCATTATTTTCCTCACTCTGGCAACAACTGTTTATTACTCCTTTTACATTATCAGAAGCACAGTACTTATACCTTTGTTTCTAAATAATATACCTACATTGGTACTTCTTTATTTTTCAAAACATTCTTAAATTTTGTTTTATTATTCAGTGTGTGTGCATGTTCATGTGTGAATATGGGCACCCACATGCCATTGTGTGCATGTGTAGGTCATTGGACCTACATTGGTCCTCAGTTTCCACCTTCGTTGAGGCAGGGTCGCTCACTGTTGTCCATCACAGCTTTCACAAGCTTCCAGGAAATTCTCCTGTCTCCACCTCCTTTCTCCCCATAGATGCACTGAGATTATGGAAGCCTGCAACAGCTCCCAGCTTTTCACATAGTGTCAGAGTATCTGAACTCAGGTACTTAGAGTTGCATAACATGAGCTTTATCCACTGAGTCATCCCCCACTGAACTTCTTTATTTTTGGGCTTTACTTCAGGCATTTTTTAAAATCAACTCTCCACTATTGATGATGATGAATTTTATGTGTCCCCTTTGTCTTTTGTGTGCAAACCTAAGTTTATGACTTTGCCTCTCAGTGTCATTTAAGAGGATATTTTAGCCACATGAACCTAACTCTAAGATCAGCCATTTGTACACTATGGCAATTTTCCTTTATCAAACTTAATAATTCTGTTTTGTTTTGAGTAATATAATTGAAAAATAATCACTGATGTTCTTAAACTCTGCTTATAGTATTCAGACTCATCAGATGTTCTCCAGTACCTGTTTGTGAAGACATCTGTGCCAGAATCTTCTGATAACCTCTAACCTGAGAGCTATCACAGCCACCCCCCAAGACATAGTTCACATCTATCATACACGACTCACGTTTCTGTCTTGCATCTTTTATGTACATGGTGGTCCTCCTCCTCCTTCCTCTCCTCTCCATCCTCTTCTTTTTCTGCCTTCTCATTTTCCTTCTGCATCTTCCAGTAACTTTCTGCAAAAGTGTGATGGGAAGTAAATAGTTGGTGGCCTTGCATGTCTTAAAATTCCTTTTTTGTACCCCCTTTGGGTGGAAACTTTCTAACATTAAACGGTGAAACTATTTGCCCAATTAAGGTAGAGAGACAATCTAAACATTAAATCTTTTCCTTCCACTTCCTGCGTTCAACTGGGACTTCCTAAGAAGGTGCACTTTGGTTCCCAGTTCCCCTGAAGCAAACAGCACGGCTTGTGAGGTCACTTGGAGAAGGCAGGTTAGGTGACAATGCCTGATGGAGTTGACCAGATTCAGTGGAGGTGGAGGATAAAGGCCCTTTTCTTCCCCTGTTCTTCTCAGTTAATGCCATGAGACAGCTTCACCTGGCTCAGCAGGTGATGCAGCTGACTGGTGTAATTTTCATCTGTGCAAACTAAAGAAGTCTCTATGAAGATAATTTTCTTAGGAAAATACCAATGATTATAGCAATCAACAAATCAGAGGTTTAGATGCATGGACCAGAGTTTGGCAGACTCGTCATTTTAACTAAGAAAGAATTTAATTAGCCAGGACTTCCATCATGTGAAAACATCTTGATTCCTTCATTCCTAGCTGCCTGGCTAAACAAGGATGCTTTATAATTCTCCCAGTTCACCGGTGGTGAGCTGTGCAGACTACAATTGAATATGAGAGGACTGTGACATATTGCTGGCATCGGCACAGTACAGGTTCTTAATAAAATTTGAAATGAAGGTTTCCTTTTGTCCTGTTATGAACCTGTTTTGGAGGTTTCGTGTCTGTTGGTTGACTCCAAATCTATGCCAGCTAAGGGAAAAAGTAAAACCAGGGAGAATCATGAAGTTCAATTTTCCTTTCTGTTTTATTTTTTCATTTATTCTTCATGCACTTGGGTTTAATAATCTCTCAGCCTTACAGGACCTTCCTGTTTGCCTTCATACCAAATATGGATTTCATTCCCCATCTTCTCATTACTTCCTGTAGGTGGATTACAGCACTCCATTCTGCTCTCTGGAAAGGGAATTCTTTGCTTCTCTTTTGATCCTTTCATTTCAGGCCATGAGTGTGCTTTTCCTTCAGAAAGAAAAATCAATTTCCTCTGGGCTGAAGAATGGCCTAAGATTTTTATGAGCCCCCAATGCTGTATTCTACTTTTTAATAAAAGAACATTTTTGAGGTCTATAGAAAGTACGTGAAAGAACCACTTGTACAATTTCACTGTTGAACTGACTCGGTGTCAGCCTCAGTCCAGGCTCCCTGTCCTGGGCTGTGAGAAAGAAGTGTGCTGTCTTGTTGGTTGACTCTGTTCCTCTCTTGTATCTTCAGGCATCCAGATGTACCTCTGCAACAGAGAGCACTATGGCTACCTGCCCATCCCTTTGAAGCCCCATCAGACACTGCAGGAAGACATCGAGAACCTCATCCACGTGCAGATAGAAGCAATGAGTAAGTGATGGGAGCCAGGCCAGTAGCATCTTTTATAATTTTAGTGGCCACACCAGTCATATTTCTCCCCCTGTAGGGCTGGCATCTCATGGCCATCATTCTGCTTTGGCTAAGCATAACTATTCATCTGTTCATGCATTCTTAAATTTTTCCTAAGTGAGATACAAACATGACAAGATCTTTGTCCTTGAAGAGCTTCCTGTACTGATAAAGAGGTGGGAACCCAAGTTAATTATTTACACCCAATGCAATCAGTACCATAATAATTAATGTTTTTTGAAATGAATTCAAGACCTAACTTTTATGATTTCTAATTATATTAATTTTGTGCAAGTAAGCCTCCTTAGCTGAGATCATAAAAACTTCTAGAGTTCTATGGCAGATTTGTGTGAACATGTATGTAAGTATGTATGTGTGTATGTGTGTGCAAGTACAATAATAGTGACTTAACAATAGATTATGATTTCACAGAAACCATGCTGATCACTTGTTGTACATTGTATCAAAACTTCATGATGTGGGTCTCTTATTCGCAGTAGTAAAGATAAAGAGATTAAGGTAAAGAGACTATAGCACTTTAAATCATTCTACTGATGAAGGGTTAGATGTGAATAAGATTGCTATTCTAAATCTTCTGTCCCTAAGCATAATCTTTTCATTTCCCTGCTTTGGCAGCTTTTCAGCATCAGTATGTTTAAATATCAGTAGCTAAATTTATTGGGTGGCCAAAGGAGAAAAGTAAATGATATACCTAGCCCAGGGGAGGATTTGGGCAATGGTTTCCCAGAGAGAAGATTTTCTGTTACCACTAGAGCATAGGATGTGACAGTGGAGGCAGGTGGGAGGCACCCTGGGAAACGAGCCTGAAAAGTGGGCAGAAGCCCACAGAATTTGAGCACAACGATGTCAGGTTGAAATTTGGATTTAAGGAGGTCACTTTAGTACCAGTGAATAAATGAACAGAGAATGAGCCAGCGGAGAATCCTGGTCTAGACCACAGCTGAACACAGTGTTTTGGATATTACATGGTAAACTGGGCAAAATAGAGTGAGTATTTGTGCTGGAGCAGTGGCCAAGGGAATAGAGAGAAGAAAGGGGTGAGAAAAATCCATAAACAGATGTGAGAAGCTGCGGCCAAAACTTGGCTGTGGGTGGATGAGCAAAAAAAGTGCTATAGAAAAAGTCTCAAGTTCTGACTTCAATGTCCGGATGGTTTTAGGAATTTTAAATTAAAATAGAAATTCAGAATTTTTTTAAAGGAGCTTGAAAGAATACATTTATTTTTACACCCACTGAGTGGTCTGTGAGTATCCATTTCCTAATCTCTCCACCAGATCCTAAATCCCTTTTGGACCATGTTAGTCCCAGGACCCAGCACAGTGCTCATCACCTAGTAAACATCCAGTGCATTTCGATAGAAGATTGAGTGGGCAAATGAATGAATGAATGAACGGTAGAATTAAGGTTGATTCCCTGTGACAGCAGGTTTGGCACGAGTCCTTAAAAACCCCTTTTGTGAATGTGTTCAATGTGAACTTTTCTTTCTGTTTTCCTATCTTCTAAGTCCTGTAGAACGTTTGGTATCTTTTATCTTATATCCCAAGCACCTAGCAGAGTTCATCATACATTGGTATATGGTTGATCCCAAACAAATATCTTTTCAATGCACGAGTAAATGAATGAAAACTTCATTGTCAAGAGCACAGAACCTGCATCCAGATCAGCTTAAACCTGGGCTCGGTCATTTATGAAGAAAGATGCTTTAGCTCACTTGCAAAGATAACCACACCAACTTGGCAGGGTTGAGAGGAACAAACACAATATCTGTATGTATGTGCATGTAGATTAGCCTCATAAGGTAATGAAGTGTGACTGTTATTTTGTCTGTATCTAACACATGGTGAAAATGCTGTCACTTCTCATTCCTGTTTCATGGCTGCCAGCCTTGCCTCACAAGTTGTCAGCTGTGAGAGAGGCCAGCCAGAACCTTGTGTTCTCTTCTTTCACCTTTTGTAGCCAAGTAGAATTCACTTGAGAAGAACCTGTAAATTATAGCTTTCATCATTAGTCTCCTTTTACACACGAAAACTCTAGTGGTAGCAATTTGTCGATGGAATCCTATTTAATTCTTGTGTTTGCTTTCTCCAGTTACAGTTTGTTAAAAAGTTTACATTCTGGACTGGAGAGGTGGCTTAGCAGTTAATGCGCTTGCCTGCAAAGCCAAAGGACCCAGGTTTGATTCCCCAGAACCCATGTAAGACAGATGCACAAGGTGGTGCATGTGTCTGGAGTTCGTTTGCAGTGGCTGGATGCCCTGGTGTGCCCATTCTCTCTCTCTCTCAGTTCCTCTCTCTGCCATTTTCTCTCTCTCTCTCTCTCTCAAATAAAAAAAAAAGTTCTCATTCTGAATTTGCCAACACAGGACATAATTGCAATAATAAGGCAAAAAAATAAAACAAAACTTTGAGGGTTATCATGCAGAAATATGGAATGAAGGCAAGTGTAGGATGATTGATTAAGTATAGGGTGATTAAGTGTAGGATGATGAAATGTCCTCCTCTGAGGAAAGATAGACTAGATGTTGAAAACTCTTTTCATGGTATCTGGGTCCCAACAAGAGAGAAAAGAAGGCTGCTAACTATATTATTAGACTACACTGATCAGAACATGCACTTCTTAAATGAACGAACATGGAGTCAGTCCCTGCCTGTTATATGTGAGTCACTCCATGAAGGCACTGGGAAGTCAAAACTTTGACAATCAATGCTTACTTAACAGAAGTTAACAGTTTAATTAAGGAAACAGGACTAATTAAAAAAAAAAAAAAACCAACAATATAGTGTGTTGTGAATGGAGCAGATACAAGGCCAATGTGGTCCAAGGGAATAGTGAGGCCCGGTGCTTCTTAAGTTGGGCTTGGGTAGAAGTGTAAAGTTTAACCAAGACAAATTAAATGGTCAGGACACTCCAGGAAGGCAGAGGAGAGAGACTGAGAAGAATGTCTACCCTAGGAGGCAGTGGGCTTAAAACAGCGGAAGGAAAGAAAGTGCTTGAAGTAGAGTAGCTTCATTGTTGTGGTCCTCAAACGTTCAGCTAAAGCACAATGTGCATCCTAAGCAGCTTATGAAGGTTTTAGGAGAGGTGGTCAGGCTGTAAGTATTTACTCTACACATACTATATGGCATAGCTGCTCATGATGTTGAGTACGCAACAGGAAAGAAGTCAAGCAGAACCATTACCATCAAGAACTTATCCTCTAGAGAGACAGTGCATCAAGGAAGCAGCTAAATGAAACTCTGGGAAGAAGAGTTCCAAATAAAAAGAACAGCACATATGAAGATTATTAGAAAGTAAGAAGCCTGGGGGGTGTTCCAGGGACAAAGTCAGATGTGGTTGGAAATGAAGATTTAAGTAGAGGGAGATGAAGTCATGGGTGAGTGCAGAACATACTGGCTATGGCAAGGAATTTGGACTTCATTCTGAGGGTAATGTCAACCCATGGGGTGCCATGATGTGATTTATTCATTTAGAAAGATCACTTAAACTGCAGTGCGGCTGTTAGAGTGAATACATCTCTCCTGGTGAGAGATGTTAGTGGTTGAGATTTGAGCTGTAGCAGAGAGGTGATGAGAAACAGATTGAGGATGTATTTTGGTGGCACAGCCCAGAGTATGTACAGAAGCTTGGATGCAGTCCATGAGGGAAAAAAAAAAAAAAGGAATTAAGAATGAGTCCAGAATTTTGGACTGTGCAACTTACAGAAATGGAAAAGGCTTCATAGGAAAAGATTTGGGGAAGGAAGTTTCGATCATCTATGCTTAAGAGATTTATAGAGAGGCCAGGAAATAATTGGATATATGAACCTACACTTTGCGAAGGAGATTCCATGTAGGGAGAGACATTTGAGAATCATGGACACAGAAATGATATTTGAAGCCAGGGAACAATGTGACCTCGTGAAGTAAAAGGAAGGGAGGACTGATCCCTGAGGTAAGCAAACAGCCAGAAATCTGGACGGAAACTTGAGACATGTTTCAAGAAAGAGCCAACTACTGTTGAAAAGTCAAGTAAAATGAGGATAAAGAGTTGATCTTTGTTTATGTAAGATCGAGCTCTGTGCCTGGTGTGATGGTGCGTGTTGTAATCTAACGTTTAGGAGGCTGATGTCAGAGGATTGCAAATTCCAGGCTAACTTGGCCTACAGAGTGATAGTCTGCTAAAGAAAAGAAAAGAAGACAAAACAAAAAAAGCAAAGAATAGAAAGATAGCACTCTGACATGACCTTGATAAGAGCCACTTTGGGGCAGTGGTAGGAACATAAGGCAAATGCAGTGGGTTGAGGAGAAGACAAGAGTGAGATGACAAAGGGGATTCTTGATAGAGTGTGTGTGAAACAGAGAAAGGAATAGCCCTGCTGGGGGGAGGTGATTCATTTCTGATTTGTGTTTGTTTATAATTTGGTTTCTTTGTTTGCTTAAGATGGGACATTACAGCATTGTTCTCATGCCGATGAGAAGGCTTCAAGATATAGGGAGAGCCAAATGCTACAGGAGAGAATTGTAAAGGTGACATCTTTGAGAAACGAGAGTTGCTGCAGGCCAGATCAATAATGCAGAGGTTATGATCTATAGAAGCAGAGGTCCGTCAGCCCCTCAGCAGGTGGGAAGGCAGAAAGCACAGGCACACATGCCACTGGGTTTGTGGGCTTGAGATGGAAGGAAAAGGTAGACTGATTTGACTCTGCTCTTCTTGGTAAGTGTGCACTCCTGGCATGGACTAGGAAGAGCTGTTGAAGAGTTCAGGAATGTCAAAGGCATCAAATACTTCTCTGAAGACTGGAAAAATAAATTCACTATGGAAGATATATTGTTTGATTATGTCAGTTGCCAATTTGAGCATCCTTATTTGTCGCTTTGAAGTGACTAAGGTGGCATAGTAATGAGGAGTTTTTCCTGAAGTAGTCTTCTTGATTTAACTAGGTTCAACTAGGGTCTTATCCATGAAAGATCTATGAAAGAGAAGTAGGAGTTTATAAGGAGTAAAACGCTGCACAATAATTTGTAGACCTGAGTTTCAGAGATCAGTGGGAAAGAATCTGAGACGTGTGTAAATTGGTCCCAACAATAACTAACACTTGTTGAAAGCCCAGTGCCCTCCACTATATATGTAATAACTCTTTTAGTACAGCAGGAGTTATATGGAGAGTATAGGAATGCTCTTCCTGTGGGAAAAGATGGACAGGAGGCTATTAGATCCTGTCTAATTAAAAGATGTGAATGGGTTATAAGGAACAAGGGACTGGACTTGCAAATGACAGCATGAAGCAATAGTAAGCCTCAGGTGTCTGCTGTCAGTTCAAGGCAAAGGATCATCACGCAAGGATTACTAAGATTTTAGAATCTAAATTCATAAGGCTGAAAACTGAGTTCCAGCTCTGTCAATGACTTACTTTTGACCGTGGGCAAATTCATAGACATTTGGTCTTGGTATATATATCTCTATACAAACAAACAGATGCCACCACAACAAAAAGTGAAAATAAAATGACATGATGGCTATGAAAGTACTTAAATTATAACATACTTAAGTGCTGGTAAGATAAAAAATAAATAAATAAATAAATAAATAAATAAATAAACAGATCTATTCCCAAGAAGATTATTTTGACAACTGTGCATTTATAATAAGCTACAATAGGCAAGTCTGAACAGCCCAGGTATACAGTGAGTAATGGTCCCAGCTAGGGAAGTTACTGTAGCACTGAAGTGTATGATGAACTTGAAAGAAGTGTGAGGAGCTGACCCAAGTACAATCTTTCCAGATAATTATCTTTTTTTTTAGTTTATTTTTTTAATTAACAATTTCCATAATTGTAGACAATAACCTATGGTAATTCCCTCTCTGTCCCCACTTTCCCTTTTGAAACTCCTCTCTCCATCATATTCCCTCCCCCTCTCAATCAGGCTTTCTTTTATTTTGATGTCACCATCTTTTCCTCCTATTATGATGGTCTTCTGTAGGTAGTAACGGGCACTGTGAGGTCAGGGATATCCAGGGCATTTTGTGTCTGGAGGAGCACATTGTAAGGAGTCTTACCATTTCTTTGGCTCTTACATTCTTTCTTCCACCTCTTTCACAATGGACCCTGAGCCTTGGAATATGTGACAGAGATATTTCAGGGCTGAGCACTCCTCTGTCACTTCTCTCAGCACCATGGTGCCTTCTGAGTCATCTCAAGGTCACGGCCATCTGAAAAGAGAAGCTTCTCAACCAAAAGTGAGAGTAGCATTAATATATGGGTATGAACATTAAAAGAAGTGCTTACCAGGCAGTTTGGTGAACATAGTATATACATTTAGCCAGACACCAGCAGACATTACAACCCTAGGGCTCATTACTACCCCTGTTGTAGGTTTTCAATAGCAGGCATGTATTCTCTCCCATGGAGCGAGCCTCCAGGCCAATTAGAGAGTGGTTGGTTTTTCCCATAACAGACATGCCACTATTGTGCCCATTGGCTCATTTGGTCTGGCTGGCCAAATTTAAGGCTTACAGTGTCCATTGTTGAGTACCTCCACTGGTGCTTTCTCTCTCCCATTGAACTGCATGCAGCATAGCTTTTTCCAGCTGTCTGACAGCTGGTCCACATGGAGGAGGCTTTCAGCTCAACTCCAGCAGGATTTCTCAGTGACCTTGCAGCCCATGTATGTGGAGTCTTCAGCAATAGGGTCTTACCATCTATTCCTGGTGGGAAATCAAGAGCCTGGACAATGGCCTGTAATGTTTTGGGGGTATCAGTGACCTCCCTGGCCAACAATTCACTGGAAGGTATCCCATCCCTGGCACTGAAAATTTTCTAGTAACAATCTATGGCTTCTGAGTGTTCCATTGTTCATAAAAGTAGGTTTCCATATGACTTACTTATATCCTCTTACATTTTGATTAGCCCTCCCTCCACCTTTCCTTTAAGCAGTCTCTTCTCCTGACCTCACTTAGGCCTTTTCACCCCCATTAATCTGTTCTTCTACTTACATATATATAATACCATCCTATTAAGTCCCTTCTCCCTCCCTTTCTATTCCCTTTATATCCCCCATCTACTTGCTGGCTTCTGCTATTGAGTTTTATTCCTTCTCACATATAAGTCCAATCATTTGTACCTAGGATCCACATATGAAAGAGAGCATGTGACGTTTGGCTTTTGGGGCCTGGGTTACCTCACTAAGTATATATAATCCTTTCCAGATCCATAAATTTTCTTGCAAATTTCATTTTCTTTACCACTGAGTAGAACTTCATTATCTACTCATCAGCTGAGGGACATCTAGGCTGGTTCCATTTCCTAGCTATTGTGAATAGAGTGGCAATAAACATGGTTGAGTAAGTATCTCTAAGGTAGTGAGACAATTCCTTAGAATATATGCTTAGGAGTGCTAAAGCTGGGTCATATGGTAAATCTATTTCTAGCTGTCTCAGGAACCTCCACACTGATTTCCACAATAGCTGGACCAGATTACATTCCCACCAACAGTGTAGAAGGGTTCCTCTTTGTCTGCACCCTCACCAGCATTTATGGTCATTTGTTTGAATGATGATAGCCAATCTGACAGGAGTGAGATGGAATCTCAGAGTAGTTTTAATCTGCATTTTCCTGATGGCTAGCAATGTAGAACATTAATTTATTATTTATTGATTGATTGATTGATTGATTTTTTTTTTGAGGTAGGGTCTCACTCTAGCTCAGGATGACCTGGAATTCACTGTGTAATCTCAGGGTGGCCTCAAACTCACCAGGATCCTCTTACCTCTGCCTCCTGAGTGCTGGGATTAAAGGCGTGTGCCATCACACCCAGCTTTAGAACATTTTTTTAGATATTTATATGCCATCTATATTTCTTCTTTTGAGAACTCTCTATTTAGTTCCATAGCCTATTTTTTAATTGGCTTGTTTGATTTCTTATTATTTAGTTTTTTTAGTTCTTTGTATATTTTGGATATTAATCCTCTTTCAGATGTATATTGGCAAAGATTTTTCTCCCATTCTGTAGGTTACCTCTTTGCTCTATTCACAGTGCCCTTTGCTATACAAAAGCTTTGTAATTTTATGAGGTCCCAGTGGTTGATCTATGGTTTTATTTCCTGAGCAATTGGAGTTATATTCAGAAAGTCTTTGCCAAGACCAAAATGTTGAAGGGTTTCCCCTACTTTTTCCTCTAGCAGTTTCAGAGTTTCAGGTGTGATATTAACGTCTTTGATCCATCTGGACTTAATTCTTGTGCCTGCAGAGAGATAAGGCTCTATTTTCATCCTTCTACAGATACATATCCAGTTTTCCCAGCACCATTTGCTGAAGAGGTTGTCTTTTCTCCCATGAGTATTTTTGGCATTTTGGCATTTTTGTTGAAGATCGGGTGGCTTAGCTACCCAAACTTACACCTGGGTCCTCTATTTTGTTCTATTGATCTACATGTCTGTTTTTGTGCCAGTACCATGCTGTTTTTGTTACTATGGCTCTGTAATATAGGTTAAAATCAGGTATGGTGATACCACCAGCCTTATTTTTGTTGCTCAAAATTGTTTTAGATATTCAAAGTTTTTTGTACTTCCAAATTAATTTTTGGATTGTTTTTTTCTATTTCCATGAAGAATATCATTGGAATTTTGATGGTGATTGCATTAAATGTGTAGATTGCTTTTGGTAAGATTTCCATTTTCACAATATTAATTCTTCCAACCCAAGAACAAGGGATGTCTTTCCATTTTCTAGTGTCTTCTGCATTTTACTGCTTGAATATTTTAAAGTTTTCATTGTAGGGATCCTTCACTTCCTTGGTTAGGTTTATTCCAAGGTACTTTATTTATTTATTTTTTTGATACATTTGTGAATGGGAGTGATTCTCTGATTTCATCCTCTGTGTGTTTGTTGTAAGCATAGAGGAAGGCTACTGATTTCTGTGTGTTTATTTTGTATCCTGCTACATGGCTATAAGTGTTTATCAGCTCTAACAGTTTGCTGGAAAAGTCTTTAGGGTCCTTTAAGTATAGAATCATATCATCTGCAAATAATGATAATTTAATCTTTTCCTTTCCAATTTGTATTCCTTTTATGTGTGTCTCTTGCCTTATTACTATGGCTAAGACTTCCAGTACTATATTAAATAAAAATGGGGACAGTGGATACCCTTGTCTTGTTCCTGATTTTAGAGGAAAAGCTTCAAATTTTTCTTCATTTTGTATTATGTTTGCTGTAGGTTTGTCATAAATAGCCTTTATTATGTTGAGATATGGTCCTTCTATTCCCAGTCTCTGTAGAACTTTTATCATGAAGAAATGTTGGATTTTTGTCAAATGCCTTTTCTGCATCTATTGAGATGATCATGTGATTTTTGTCCTTCTGCTCATTTATATACTGTATTACATTTATTGATTTGTGTATGTTGCACCATCCCTCCATCTCTGGGATAAAGCCTAGTTGGTCAAGGTGAATGATCTTTCTGATTTATTTTTGTATTCTGTTCGCCAAAATCTTGTTGAGAATTTTTGAATCTATATTCATGAGGGAGATTGGTCTGTAATTTTTTTTTTTTATTTTTTTTTTTATTGTTCTATGTTTGTCTGGTTTTGGTATCAGGGTGATGCTGGCTTCATAGAAGGAGTTTGGTAGGGTTCTTTCCTTTTCTATTTTATGGAAAAGTTTGAGAAGCATTGGTGTTAGTTCTTCCATGAAGGTCTGGTAAAATTCACCAGTGAATCCATCTGGGCATGGTCTTATTTAGTCAGGAGATTTTTTTTATTATTTTTGGAGAGAGACACAGAGAGAGACAGACAGAGAGGGAGAGGGAGACAGATGGGAGCGCCAGCAGTCTCTCAACTGCTGTGAACGAAATCCAGATGTGTGCGCCCCCTTGTGGGCAAGTGCGGCATTGCACCCTTGTGTCACTTTGCATCTGGCTAAACGTGGGACCTGGAGATTGGAACGGAGTTCTTAGGCTTAGCAGGCAGGCACCTTAACCGCTAAGCCATTTCTCCAGCCCAGGAGATTTTTTTTTTAACTGCTTGGATCTCCATACTTGTTATAGGTCTATTTAATCTCATCTTGATTTAATTTTGGCAGATCATATAAATCAAGGAAATTGTCCATTTCTTTCAGATTTTCAAACTTAGTGGAGTATATGTTCTTATAGTATGTCCCTATGATTTTTTAAATTTCTCTGGTATCTGTTGTAATGGTGCCTTTTTCATCTCTGATTTTTTAATTTATGTCTTTTCTTCTTTCTTTTGGTCAGATTTGGTAAGGGTTTATCAAACTTGTTTATCTTTACAATGAGCCAACTCTTTGTTTTGTTGATTCTTTGGATTGGTTTTTTTATTGTTGTCGTTGTTGTTTGTTTGTTTGGTTGGTTGGTTAGTTGGCTTCTATTTCATTAATTTCTGCCCTAATCTTTATTATTTCTTCCCATCTACTGATTTTTGGTTTACCTTGTTCTTCTTTTTCCAAATCCTTAAGGTGAAACATTAATTTGTTTACTTGTGACCTTTCTAATTTCTTAATATAGGCACTTAAAGCTAGAAATTTCCCCTTTAGGACTGCCTTCATCATGTCCCAAAGGTTTTGTTATATTATGTTCTCAATATAATTTGATTCTATGAATTTTTTTATTTCCTTCTTGATTTCTTCATTGACCCATTCATCATTTAGTAGTGTATTGTTTAGTTTCTATGATTTTGTGTATGCTCTATAGCTTTTCTTGCTATTAATTTATAGTTTGATTCCATTGTGATCAGATGGAGTGCAAGGAATTATTTCAGTTTTCCTGTATTTGTTAAAATTTGCTTTGTGTCCTAATATATGGTCTATTTTAGAGAATGTTCCATGTGCTGCTGAAAAGAATGTGTATTCTTCAGCATTTGGATGAAATGCCTGTTAGGTCCATTTGTTCTATGACCTCATTTAATCCAGATGAATCTCTGTATATATTTTTGCCAGGATGACCTGTAAATTGATGAGAGTGGGGTATTGAAGCCACCAACTACAACTGTGTTTGGTGTTATCTGTGACCTTAGCATTTGTTTGATGAAATTGGAAGCCCCCATGTTAGGTGGATATATGTTTAGGATTATAATGTCCTCCTGTTGGAGTGTTCCGTTAATCAATATAAAGTGACCTTCCTTATCTTTCCTAACTAATGTTGTTCTGAAGTCTACCCTGTCAGATATTAAGATAGCAACCCTTGCTTGTTGTCTAGGCCCATTTGCTTGAAACACCATTTTCCAAACTTTCATCCTAAGATTGTGTCCATCCTTTGTAGGAAGATGAGTTTCGTTGGGGCAACAAAATTCAAGGATCCTGCTTTTTAACCCAGTCTACAAACCTGTGTCTTTTTTGGTTGGGACATTGAGGCCATTGACATTAAGAGCTATTATTGAAAGGTGTATATTTATTTTTGCCATGTTTCTTGTTTTGTAGTTCTTGCGGTTTTACCTTTGCTCTCTTGTATGGTTTTTTTTTTCAAGGTTCCTTATATGTATGCTTTTCTTTCTCTTCAGCATGGCGGATCCTTTTCTAGTATTTTCTGTAGAGCTGGTTTTGTCTTCAAATATTCCTTTAGCTTGCTTTTGTTGTGGAATGTCCTTATTTCCCTGTCTATTTGAATGGAGAGCTTTGCAGAATTAAGTAACTTTGGTTGATAGTTGTTTTCTTTCAGAACTTAGAATATATCACTTCAAGCCCTTCTGGCTTTTAAAGTTTGTGTTGAGTAATCTGTTGTTATACTGATCGGCTTGCTTTTGTATATGACTTGATTTTTCTCTCTAACTGCTTTCAATTTATTTTCTTCGGTCTGTGTGTTTGGTAGTTTAATTATAATATGGCAAGGAGAGGTTCTTTCCAGGTTTTGCCTGTTTGCTGTTCTAGAGGCTTCCTGAATCTTCATTGACATCTTTTTCCCAATTTGGGGACATTTTCTACTATGATTTTGTTGAAAATGCCTACTATGCCTTTGGAGTGAAATTCTTCTCCTTCTACTATACCCTGAATTCTTTTGTTTGATCTTTTCATAGTGCTCCAAATATCTTGAAATTATCATTTATACCTTCCTATTAGTTTATCTTTCTCTTTGTTGGACTGTATTAGACCTGCCACCTGGTCTTCTAGTTTAAATATTCTATTCTCTCCTTCATCCATTCTACTGGTGAGATTTTCTAGAGTTTTTTATTTGAATTGATCTGTTTTTCATTGGTAGCATTTCTGACTGGTTTTTCTTTATTATTTCTATTTCTTTATTCATATCTTGTATTGACCTCTTTATTTCATTAAATTGGTTTCCTATGTCTTCTGTGATTCTGTTGATTTCTTTGAGCATATTTATAATGATTTTTTTTGCAATCTTTCTCAGGCATTTCCTCTAATCAGTCTCACTGGAGATCATTTCTGATGGATTTATAATTTTTGGTGGATTTATATTGTCTTGACTTTTTTGTGTTTCTTGTTTTATAATGTAGACATTTTTGCATCTTGGATTAACTTAATGCTTGAGCTTTCTAATCATTTGCAGTATTATTAGATGTATCAATCAATCTGACATTATATAACTTCAGGGTAGGAGCTTAAGGTGCTGGTGTGGCTCTTAAAACTCTCAGAGTAACCCCAAAGTGGCCCTAGGTGTTGGGTTTGCCTGCTATGAGAGTATTCTAGTAGGCAGGGTGGAACAACATACAGGCAGATTCTAAGATTTAACTGAACAATATACACATTCAGTGAAAACCAGCAGAGTATTTATGCAAGAGTAGATATTATGACACAAAGATCCTCTAAAAAAATCAAAGTCCCTAAGAATGTGTGTTGCCCCACACCCTTAATCCTGTCAACTGGGAGGCTGAGATTTCTGGTCTCTAGAGGGTTCCAAGGTCAGCCTGTGACCAAGTGATACTCTGCCCCAATGAACAACAGAAAATGAGACAAAGGCACTATAAATAAGGAAGCAACAAATGACAAGCCCAAAATATAGCTTATTTAAGAATGGCAAATCCATCCATCCATCAGATTTAACACATAATTTACCCTGACATGGAAGGTGCAATTAGCACTTCCAATGCAAGCCTATATACCGGGCTTTTTTGGTGGGTACTGACCTGGTATAGTCCCAGTTACCTCTTGGGATGGCTTTAGTTTCAGTTCTGCTGCATGCCCACTTGGGTCCCTCTTTGCTGTGCTGTGGGCTCAGGTAGGCTGGCTAGGTCAGTGGGTTGCTGGTCTGATAGCCTATGCCGGGGGCTGTGTAGGTGAGCTCCCTTCCCCAGGTCTCTGGTGCTTGCTGGTGCTGGTGCTTGTGCTGGTGGTGGGGAAAGGGGAAGCTGTGGATGATGGCTGAAGTTCTCCCACTGGACCTTGCTATCTTCCTCATAAGCTGCTCTGCTGGTCTCTGCCATCCTCCCCTTCACATTTCTTGAGTTTGTGAGGAGACTGGTGTGAGTGGAAAATCCCTTCACCTGGCTTTTCCTGTGGCTCAGGCTGAGCCTGGTGACCCCGGCCAGCAGGGGGGGACCTGGTGCTGCTGCTGCTGGAGCCACTTCTGCCTGCTTCTGTGGGCTCTAGATACTCTGGATCTCTCAACTTCTCTGCTATGGTTGATAATTTCTTATACACCTTCACTTTTTAGTAGAAGAGTATATTTTGCTGTTTTTTTTTTTCTTTTTCTCACCTAGGCTGCTTTGGTATAGTTCCTATGTCACCATCTTAACCAAAAGTCTCAGATACTTTTCCAAACATGACTAGTCTAAGTGAATTACTGTGAACCCAACCTACTTGCCAAATTGCCAAACAACAATGGGTGCCAAAGACTAGCTTTGAAGTCACATACATTAGTATCCAAGAGTCATACCAGTGTGCTCTATGCCTCTGTGACCTTGGACATCTTACTAAAGCCTTTGTTCCCTTGTCTGTGAAAACAAAAAGCTACTCTTGTTGCCTTATACATGTGAACATTGAGTAAATGTGATTAGAAATGTCAAGAAGGTAGCTCAGAATCCAGCGAGTGATAAATCTCTATAATAACAGCTATACTCATTAATCTGAGATTTCAGAACTCTGCAGAAGCCAATGAAGCCAGTATACCAAGTGGGGTACATGGAGGGATTATTTACAGGAGGGAGTTGAATGACAGATTGCATGAATAATAAATGATGGAATCAGGAATGACCACAACAAAGCCTAGGGTTTACTGATCATCAAATCCAATGTCAACAAATAGGCATCTTTCTCCTTTCTCCCTATCATAAACTCATCACATCATGACTCATTTTCCTCCAGGGCTTAATGTCACCTTTAGTGTCAAAACCCAGGTAGGCTTAACAGTAACCTTGAGGAGTCTACCACTGTGGTTATTTAATATGTCCTATGAATGCAATGACAGTTTAATGGAAGCAAAGTGATGAAATGTAGCTACATGAGTGTCAAATGGTGACCAACAGTCTAGAAAGGGTGACTGGACATATAACTCCCAAATGCAAGGTAAGTCAGACAGCATGTTGAATAGGAAGGAGTTGTACATTAAGTTTGTTTCTCTTAAAAATATACCCCTGATCATGATGGACCCTGCATGTTGGTTTTAAAAGACACCAAAAAGGAGTTGTAGTACAGAAAGGGTCAAAATATTGTGGTGCTGTTGGATAAGAGAATATATGTGCTGTGTGGATGTGATTATAAGAGTTGCATTTGAAGTAATAAAACCAATTCTTGTGTTTGCCTTAGGGACTCTGCCCCACAATCTTCTACTATATTTCCTATCATTTGACTGTAAGTGAAAGGGGCTGTGGTTTCTCTGTTATATCACAATGAAGGGTTAGCTCACAGATCACACCCTCTGGCCAGTCTTTTGGTCAGAGTTGGAGAAGTTATGCTGGGATATGAAACAGCACTGAGTCTCATTAACTAAATACAGCAGTGGCTTATTTTCTGCCACTCAAATGTGCAGACCTGCTGTCTTTCCTGGGCAGATGTTCTCCATGTGCTGGTGGAACATTCTAGACTGCTTCAGACTTGCAGCTTCTTCATATCAACACATACTGCTTTGGTCACAGTGGTGGGCCTGAGACAGGGTTGGAGACTTAAGCACCAGTAATTTATTTATTTTTATTACATATGGACATATTTAGTATGTCCACAACACATGTTGTTACCATCTTTTCCCTCCTCCCTGCCCCTTTTCTGAAGAGGCCTTCCTTTTGGGGAATGCAGGTCAACCCCTTGGGGATTGTGGGTCATGCATTATGTGGACACTAGTCAGTTATGGGGAGAGGCAATATCTCTGTACAAAATGTCCCAACTTGTGGCTCTAACAATCTTTCTGCCCCCTCTTCCACAAAATTCCCTGAGCCATGCTGGGAGCATTTTAAGTCTCTTTCAGCGATGGGCACTCAGGAGCCTCTGGATCTCTGCTTTGGTAGATGTTGCATGTCCTTAGTGTCTATCTCCTTCACCCTTGTGCTTATGTCTAATTCACTAAGAAGCAGTAGTAATTTAAATATTCTCTAGAAGGTCACACAGTCATAACTCCCTTCAAATGCAAGAGCATGGATTTCTCTCGTGTGCTGGAGCCAGGGATAATGGATACCGGTGACGTAGTTATGAGGTTACTATCCCTTAAACAACTCAATGACCAGATCTTGCTTGAGATTTTCTTCATACTTTACCTTCGTGTTGTTTGATTTGGTTTTATTGTTTGCATATGTTTGTGTTATACACGTCTATGTGTATGCATGTTCATGTATGTGTGCCCAAATGTGTTAGGTGGGTGTGTATACATATGTGCACATGTGCATGTGGAGGCTAGAGGTCAACAGCAGGTGTCTTCCTCAACCTCTTTCCACCTCAGTTTTTGAGACATGGAACCTGGAGCTCACCAGTTTGGCTAGACTAGCTGGCCAGAAAGCCTTAGGGATCCTCCTAGCTCCGCCTCCCCCTCCCCAGTGCAGCAGTTACTGGCTGAGCTGTCTCCCTAACTCCATGTTAGCCCTTTGAATTTGTATAAGATCAGCAAATCCTGAAGGCCTTCTCAGGTTCTATAACCCACTAATAAAGTATATAATATATGAGGAAAGCTTTTGTAGAGGCTTAAATAAATTTTTAAAATGTATTACTTGATATGCAAATGTCCTTCCCACCTGTAATCTTCCATTATTATCTCTGCACCAAGTTCTGAAATGTGAGCCAGCACTTAGAGATGAGCTGGTATTAAAACAAGTTAACTTAAGGGAGCAAGTATTAGCATATACCTATGGACTGGAATTCATGAAGCAAGTGCCCTGGCCATCAGGGTCCAGGGGTCACCTCTCAGTCTGGAGACTGCAGAGCAGGCGCCCCCTGACCTGCATGTCCAGGGTGGGTTCCAGCCCTCATGATCCAGTGTGCTGGGAGAATTCTGCTCATGACCCTTTCTCTAACAAAGTGGCCTGTGTTTCTTGTGTCTTCCAGTTGACCGACCTCCAATGGAACCATCCCAGTTTGTGTCAGTTGTCCCTAAATATCCAGACAAGATGGGATTTGATGAGGTAGGAAAGTGTCTGTGTGTGTGCGTGTCCACATGTACACATGCTTGTGTGTTTATACTGTGTTTATACTGAGCATGTGTCTGCAAGACAGCAAGACAGCTTTGGCATCCCGAAAGGCCCTGAGGTCTCAGGAAAACTACTCAGTAAGGTCTTATTGTCACTTGGTTTCCTGATCTTCTGAAAGGAAGTCATGGAAAATTGAGTTATCAATTGAGACAGAAGAAAGTTGATTATTTAGTAATGAAAGCGAGGTACCTCCTTAGCACAGTAGGCAGCATGTCAGTCTCACAGTAATGAAAGTGAATTTGCCATAATACCAAACTTTTGAGGGGAAGGTCAAGGGAGTATGTATTTTATGTTTTAGAGGACATTAACTTTATTCTGCCTGGGCTGAGTGAGTGGGAACCATTCTAGAACACTCCTCACTTTGCTTTCTTTCCACATGGGAGAACCTGTAAGGGAGAGTTGCAAAGACAAAAGAAGAAAAACATTATACTCTCCAAATCACAAGTCAACAGCTAGGCACGGCCACACACACATTTCAACCCTAGTCCCACAAAGAAAAGAAAGAGACCAGGGAATTCTAGGGTTGAGTAAAAATATTAAGCTCAGGTAATAGAAGAGATGCCTTCAAAGAAGAACAGGTAGAAGAGCTGTGGATCAGGATACCAGATCAGGATCTGGCCACCACAGTAATCACAGGGAGTGCTGTAAAGGAACACAGATGTGCATATTCCAAAACCCCACACATGCACGCACACATGAATGCATGCACACATGCATGCACGCACACATGCATGCACATACCACCAACCCCCCACACACACACTACCCATACATGCAAGTAAGCAAAAATAAACCTGCTTTCATGCAAGAGCTTCACGTCAGTTTTCTGAGGGCAATATTTACTAGGCAATTTTAATTAAACAAAAATGAATTAGGGGGGCTGGAGAGATGGCTTAGCGGTTAAGGTGTTTGCCTGCAAAGCCTAAGGATCCCGGTTCGATTCTCCAGGTCCCACATAAGCCAGATGCACAAGGGGGCACATGCATCTGGAGTTTGTTTCCAGTGGCTAGAGGCCCTGGCGCACCCATTCTCACTCTCCCTGTCTCTCTCTTTCCCTCTCTCTGTCATAAATAAATAAATAAATAAATAAATAAATAAATAAATAAATAAGTAAAAACAAAATTTTTAAAAAATGAATTAGGGTTGGAGTATTGCATGGTGGCAGAGCATGTTATTAGCAGCCCTGTGTTGAGTTTACAGAAGACAGGGGAGAGAGGGAGGGGAAGAGAGAAATAGGCAGAAGTATAGAGGTGCTTTTCTTGGTACTATGTAAAGCAGGTGATTGGTTTGTGATTTCATGTCACGGAGGCCTTCATAGGGCCACTGATTAGTACTAAGGAAGAGCTTTGTGGTCTGAAGCCCTGACCTGCTTCAAGAGACCCCAGACAGAGACAGAATTCGTCCATGGGTTCTCGGAATGTTACAGGCCAAGCTTTGTGCTTTGAGACTGTTGTTCCCGCTGAACGGAAGGAAATGTATTGTCACAGCAGATCATATACATCTGTATCTCTGTAACATCTGCAGCTGATGGGACTGGGGATTGGGATTCTTTTATAAAACTGATTTGGAACAAGACTTCAGGAATGGGATTGAATATCTCATGAATATCAAATGGAAAACACTAGCTATTATGCTATTTCCACAGAGAACAAAACACGGAGAGACAAATGTGAGGGTAATGAAGTGGAAATAGGCTCAATCGCAGTAGTTTTCAGCTGACCATTACTCCAGCAGGGCTAGTCTGCCCCACGCTGCATGGCTCTGCACGGCTCTGCTTGGCTCTGCACAGCCGTCCTTCCCAGCAGCTCTCACGGCTCTCAGTTCTCTAGGTGAAAGGACTCAAGTGTCATTACGTAGCTTCCTTTTTCCTTCTGGAAACATATTTCCATGAGGATTAAACCATAGCAAGTGAAATGGGGGGAAAAGGCGGGGGTTGGGAGGATCTTCCAGCTCTGGTCTTCTTTGGACGGGACTTGGTGTAAGGCCTGGGTGACTACTTCTCAGTCCCTCTGGCAATGCCAGCTCTCGGAAGTGACGTGCTCAGTGGCTATGCTTTCCAAAGGCCAGGATAATCATCTCTCTGTCTGGAACAGACATGGGATGTGGAAAAGGGATTGTCAGAGGCCTTTTCAGTCCTCCCAGGACTGTGACCTCGTTACTGGTGTCTGGGCTGCATTTGGCTGTGCCACTCTTTTTTTCTCTGTTTACTGTTCACTGAGTCTGAGCAAGCCGGCTGTGTTTTTCCTTCGTAGCTACTGATTTTATTGACTTGTCCTGGCAGGGCCCAGGACTGGACACTTATTTACTGAAAGCCTCCCAGATTGAAGGCCCCTGGCTTGAAGGGACTTTCTGGATGCGTCTTGGTTTATTTTTTAGCTTGTTTTGTTTGGTCTTGTTTCTGTTCTCTTCAAGTGACCCCAGGTGGCATCAAGCTTGTATATGAGGAAATCCCTTTTCCTTCCTAACGCTGTGAAACAAGGTTGGAACATGGGCAATAGTATTCTAAACATAGCATTGAAATGTAAAGGAATGCAACCCATTAAGCTATAAAGTCCCTAGTAATAAGTCAGAGTCAGCATAGAAATCATGTTTTCTAAAAACATAATTACCTAGTTAAACAAGCAAAGGAAGTAATAAATTCATGCTTATGGACGACTCTACTTTGCCTGAATCTGATGGAGAAGCTTTAAAGTCCATGTCTTGCTCCCCCTATGAGTTTTTTTTGTCCACAGATTTATATATGAATAGAAATTAGAATATTTTGCAAAGGAAGAATGAGTTTAATTAGTGTAATTTTTGATCCTAGTAAAACATGTATTTAAGATTATATTCAGGATGACCATTGAGCCAAAGCTTAATGCATTACAATCTAAACTTCAGGCCGATTAGAAGATACAGTTTATTTTTTATTCTGGTAAGAGCATAATGCCACCTTTATCATAAATCACATTTATAAAAGTTTTCTTATGTACTGGATTTGAGGGATCAATTTGTTCACCGCCCCCACCCATTTGCAGGCAAAAGGACGAGAGCCATGAATAGAAAGTGTCTTCCTCAAAGTCATCCAGATACTCAGAATGAAGTGAATGCCCTCTGACCTATCCTTGTAGATTTCTCCTTCACAATCTGTGATCTGACATTATCATTTACCAATGACAGCTAATCTCCGTCAATCTTAGAAGACTACTTTCACATTCAAATTCAGTTTACTACTCCTTATAGCAAAAGGTCCCTATGAAAATGTCAGCTTACTTGTTATAACATTCATGAGACTTTAATGGCCTTATGATGTTTATATATTTGGTAAAGCCATCAAGCATGTATAAACCAAGGTTAAGGGATTTCAGGTAGCCCAAGCCCTTGTGGAAAAAGTCTAAATGTGTGCTTTTCCTTACTGCACAGACCCTCATTGGCATTTTCTACAGCAACACAGCCTCTCTTATTTCTCCTCCACTATCGAAGGTAACTCCAAGGGCAGGGCAGGGACCCTTTACTTCGGTTATGTTTCTTTTCTCTAGGGAGTTGAAGAGTTCTGGAAAAGAAGCTACAATGACCTAGATCCTGACATTTATTCGGGAAACTTCGGAAATAAAAGCATTATATTTAGACTTCCTCTATTTTTTATTCCTCCAATGATGTTCATCTTGTGGATGTAAACTATAGTCACACTAATCTGTGGTACTCATTGGGTAGGACCACGATTGCCCTAATTCACAAAGAGGAAACTAAGGCACAGGAACTGGTCCAAGGCAGACAGCACTGGAGACTCAGGTCTCAATTTGGCCAATGGCACATAGCTTCCTCCCTCTTCAGAGCTGGATGCTTCTAGTTTCATGCACCTTTGGCCCCAGAAGTGGTTGTTTTTGGACCTTTATTTTCTCAAGAGCAGGTGATCATGCTTATCAATCAATGTCAGAGAAATAAACAGAGGGTTAGGTCACTACAGATAGTCAGATTTAGAGGGTAGTTTAGTGATGTATCTTTTGTCCTCCGAAGCCCAGTATGGAATATAACAAATCTCTAACAGTTTCCCTCTCCTTCCCATTTCTTATCCTACAGAAATCTCTGATCCTGACACTGGCTAAACTTGTCAAACAGCCTAAAATAACACTGGAGTCACCTGTGTTCTTTTCCCTTTTGCTTCCTGTGTTAGATTTTCATGATTAACCTCAAACGCAGGAAGGACAGGCGGGACCGGATGCTGCGCACACTCTATGAACAGGAGATCGAGGTCAAGATCGTGGAGGCTGTGGATGGGAAGTGAGTGGGGTGCCTGTCCTCCCGCAGGTGTGGTTGGAGCAGGGTGGTGCCTTCTCCAACAGAGAGGGAGCCCTGGGGACATACCAAGGCTCTTGGCCATAGAGGACAAATGCATAGAGATGCCAATATTATCATTGGTGTAAGTCTTGCCCTGTAGAGAAGACCTGGGACCTGTCCCCATTCTTAGGTCCTCACACTACACTGGATGTGATTGTCACAGCTCTGGACATTCTTATGAGAGTTGTGATAAAGCTCAGCTTTCTGTGGCAGAGCAAAAGGAATGTCTTTAAAGCTGTTTCAATCTGAAGAAAATAAACAGAAAAGCAGATAACCATCTACATGTCTTGTTATATGAGATACATTCATTTCTCCAGGTCAGTCACAGTGGCCATCCACACACACACACACACACACACACACACACACACACACGCACATGCACATGCAGGCACACACACTACAGACACACATGCAGAAAAGTCAGTTAGCCAAAAACATAGGAGATACTTCTGGACTCTCAAGTCTTTTCCATTACTCTATAGCTCTGCTCTGATGCCAGTACCACAATGGTTTGATGTCTGTAGCTTTACTTTATTTATTTATTTATTTATTTATTTATTTATTTATTTATTTATTTATTTTCGAGGTAGGGTTTCACTCTAGTCCAGGCTGACCTGGAATTCACTATGTAGTCTCAGGGTGGCCTTGAACTCATGGCGATCCTCCTATCTCTGCCTTCCGAGTGCTGGGATTAAAGGTGTGCACCACCACGCCCAGCCCCTGATGTCTGTAGCTTTAATGCAAGGACATATGAGTCCTTCAACTTTGTTATTCTTCCTCAAGATTATTTTAGCTAATCTGGTTTAGCTGAACCCAGATTAGCTAAAACAATTGGTTTATTTATAAGCCAATTTTTGGATTTTCTTGTGAATTTATACCCTACCCCATCCTCCCCCCACACGCATGCATACATGGACACATATACACATGCACCTACACACAAAACAGCTTGGATTCTGACAGGAATTACACAAATCTATAGATGAGCTGGGGCAAATATTTTCCTCAAGTCTTCTACTTCAAAATTGTGCTATTTCCTCCCCTCCCTTACTTAGATATTCTTTATTGACTGTGTTGCTTTTAGTTTGTGTGCTGCATTTTTGTTCAATTTATTCTGAAGTATTTTTGATTCTATCATAACAGAATTATCTCCTTAATTTTACTTTTGTAGTATGCATTGCTGGGTGTATAGAAACACAACTGACCCATATGTCCTGCAGCCTTGCTGAGCTTATCCATGAGAGAGAACATTCCTTTCATTTTTCTGTAAGCAAGACCTCATGTGCAAACAGATTGTGCTACTTCCCCCTTTCCAATCTGGTAGCATTTGTTTCTTTTTCTTGCCTTACTGCCCTGGCTACTGTCTTCAGTAAATGTTCAATAGAAATGGTGAGAGCAGACATTTTATCTTATTTTTAAATATATTTTATTTATTTATTTGAGAGGGAAAGAGGCAGAAAGAGAGGGGGGAAGGGAGAGAGTGGGCACATCAGGGCCTCCAGCCACTGCAAACGAACTCCAGATGCATCCTTGTGCATCTGGCTTACATGGGTCCTGGAGAATTGAACAGGGATCCTTTGCCTTTGCAGGTAAACGTCTAAACTGCTAAGCCATCTCTCCAGCCCCCATTTTATTTTTTGATTTTATCTTGATGGTTCTCAAGCTAAGTCAAATATTGGCTTGAGGTTTTCACAGGTAGCTTTTACAGAGTTGAAGAAATGCCCTTTATTTCCTATTTTCTTAATGTTTTACATGAATGATGTTGTATTTTGCCAGATGCTTTCTTGTTTGTGTGATCATTGAGATGATCATGTAACTTTCGTCTGTAAATATGGTCCATTGCTTTCATAGACTTGCATGTTAAACCAAACTTGCAACCTTATAGTAAAGTTCACTCAGTTGTGCTCGATAATCCCTTATTTATGTTGCTAGATTCTATTTGCCAGGATTTTCTTAAAGATTTTTACATCTATATTAATGAGGGAAATCAGCTATAGTTTTCTGATAATATCGCTGGCTTTGTATTAGAATAACACTGATTTCATAGAATCAGTTGGGATGTGTCTGTTCTTTTCTTCTGTTTGGAAGTGGTTGTTAAGAATTTGTCTTAATTCTCTGTATATTTGGTAGTATTTTTTAGTGAAGCCATCTGATGCTGGGCTTTTCTTTGTGGAAAATGACTAATTACTTACACAGTCTTTACTTGCTTTAAGCTTTCTTATTTTTTAGTCAATTTTCGGAGTATATGTCTTTGTAGTCCATTTTATCTAGGTTATCTAGTTTTGGCAACCCATTGTCCACTGAACAATCCTTTTCACATCAGTTAGGTGAGTAGGATGCCTTTTATGTCATTGTTTTGGGGTCTACTCTTTTTGTAGTCATTAGTCTAAGTAAAGGATTGCCAAGTTTGTTGACCTTGTCAAACAACCAGATTTTTATTTTTGTTTCTATTTGGTGTAGTTTTCTATTCTCTAGTTTATTTGTTCCATTATAGTCTAAATTATCTCCTTTTTCCTGCTTACTTTGAACTTAATTTGATTTTCTTTTGCTAGATATTAAGGATAATTGAGTAGGTAATTTATTTGACATGAAATTTCAAAATATAAACATAGATAACACTATACCTCAAAGTAGTATATTAAATGTATCTCATAAGGTTTTTTTTATTCTTATTCATTTCAAAATATTGTCTAATGTCCATTTAGATTTCTTCTTTAACCCAAAAGTTACTTAGGAGTATATCAATTCCATAGATTTGGGGATTTCTTAAATTTCATTTTCTATTGATCTATAATTTCATTTCATTGTGGTTGGAGAACATTGTGTGAGTTTAGTAGTTTTTTAAATTTTTTATTTTTTTTATTTGAGAGCAACAGACAGAGAGAGAAAGAGAGAGAGAGAGAGAGAGAGAATGGGCGCGCCAGGGTCTCTAGCCACTGTAAATGAACTCCAGATGCATGCACCCCCTAGTACATCTGGTTTACATGGGTACTGGGGAATGGAGCCTCGAACTGGGGTCCTTAGGCTCCATAGGCAAGCACTTAACCACTAAGCCATCTCTCCAGCCCTGAATTTGGTAGTTTTAAGTGAACTGAGGCTTGATTTATGGTGTGCATGATGTTTATAGTCTAGCATATGGTCTTTCTTAGAGAATGTTCCGAGTGTACTTGGAAGAATGCATATTTTGCTGTTGTTGGAGTGCTCTACAATGTCTGTTAGGTCTAGTTGGATTATAGTGCAATTAAGTCTATAGTGCCTTTTCTTCTTGATATCCTGCCTAGCTACTTACCTACAGTTCAAAATAGAATATTAAAGTCGCCCAGTATTGCTGTAGGATTGACGGTTTCTCCTTTCAATTCTACTACTTCTTGCAATATATTTTGAGGGCTCTGTTGCTAAGCACATATATATTTATAATTGTTACATCTTCCTAATTTTATCACATTTTCTTGTCTCTGATATGTGTTTTGTCTTAGTGGCTTATTTTTCTGATATTAATATAGCTCTTTCAGCTCTCTTCTTTTTTATCATCTTCCTTACTCACTCTTTAATGTTTTTTATGTTAACATACAAAATGATGGGTTTCATTATGGCATTTCTTCCTCGGTTCTCTTAAGATTATCATTTGCATAGTGGATCATTTCACTTCCATTTATTTATGTTTGTAATTAAAATTTCTCTTGTAAATATCATATAATTGTTTCATCCATTTGCCTTCACTACCCCCCCACCCTGGTCCTCAATGTTAGCCAGAGATGAGAGACTGGGGACTTTTCAGGTCATTTCTGGTCTTCTGATAATCTAAAAGGTTCTGAATATGTGATTATTTCCCTATATATTCCCTATGAATGTCTTAATCTTCCATTTTTCTTTTTAAGATTTTTTTTTTTTTTGTCAGCCTTAACTAGTAATGTAGCCTGGATAGTATCATGTCAAACATGATTTTTTTTTTTTTTTTTTTAACAAAAACCCTCCAGATAGGGCTGTTCACAAAGAATAACCCTGGGGTCAGGTCAAATAAGGACAAACTCAAATGGAATTTCTGAGGGACTGTTGGAGAGCTGAACAGAGCTATTTCCCAAGGACAGGTCTTCAAGGAGTCCCCGTCACCCCATCACTTCCAGTAGCTGCTAGACAGCTGGTTTTCACAGCTGCCATGGTGTCGTAAGGTGGCTGGTTTTCAAGGCTTTGCAAGGCTGAGGAGAAAGGGTTAAGAGCAGATGTAAAGTCCACGAAACTCGCCGCACTTACAGAGATTCTGCTGTTCTTCTTGAATCAATACTTCTTGGGTTATTGCAGTCTTTGGAGAGTGCCTCACTTTTACAGGGGAACAGATTCTTAGAGGTCCTTGCTTTCTGGAAATGCTTCTCTCTTTGGGTTTTTTTTTTTTTAACCTTGTTTTAATTTTCAGTCCAGATGAAAGATGCACACATGCACACAGCTTCCCTGCCTCTTCTTTCCTGCCCTCAACCCTTCCAGAAGTTTTTGTTCCTATTTGTTTCATTAGGAGAGCACTTCAAAATTGCTTGGAAAACATTATACTTAGCACTATGCTGAACACTATAAGGGGTGCACAAAAATAAAACAAAGCCATCTTGTTTTCCTAAAGCCTCTGATGCTACTGTGGTGCAGTAACCCTGAAGAAATCATAAAGAGCTGGGGATGTAGCTCAGTGGTAAAGTGCTTATTTAGCATGTACAAGGCTCTGGATTCAATTCCCAGTGCTAAAAAAAAAAAAGACTATGGCAAGAATAATGGGAAATTGAGAAGTATTTCTCTGTGTGTAGAGGCTCTGAGGAAATTATGCAATCAGCCTCTCTCTTTCTTTCTCTTTGCCTTAGTAATTTTCAGACATGTTCTCTGTTGCACAGGGCACTCAACACAAGCCAGCTGAAAGCCTTGAATATTGAAATGCTGCCAGGTTATCGGGATCCCTACTCTTCCAGGCCTTTGACCAGGGGTGAAATTGGCTGCTTCCTTAGTCACTTCTCTGTCTGGAAAGAGGTAAATAATATGTTGTAGTCAGCTTCATGTTGCTGGGATGAACATCCAAACCAGGCACAATTTAGAGGAGGGAGGGATTTATTTCAAGCTTATAGATCCAGGGAAAGTTCCATCAAATGATGGGAGAAGCTGGCTTCCATTCATAAATCCAAGCAGACACCCCCAAACAGCCAGCAGCACAAGCAAACACAGCCAGAACTCAAAACCTCTCTGCATACCTATAGGCTGGAATTCAAATCTGCCCCCAGTGACACGCCTCCTGTAGCAGGAGTCTGCCTGCTAGGGGCCAATGCTGCAAACTCAATTTTAATAAAACATCTGAGTCTATGAGGACATTCAAACTACCACATAAAGCTTTACGGAGAAGAACAGTTTTGTAAGGAGGGGAAAGAAGAGTGAGACGTTGCAAGTGATTTAGGATGGGATGGAAAGTGAACCTGTGACTATTCTGGAAGTAGGCGAGTATGCTTTTGCTCTGTGTCTCCCGTTAGCCAGAGTCAGTAACAAGGACACTAGGAGTGTCACCTAGGTGCCACTTGGGATGATGACAGGGGAAATATCCGTGTGGTAGGAGCCATTTTCTTCTTAATTCATTTTCATTGTTAACAAGAATTCCATGTATATGTCTGTCATTCTATCATTTATCAAGTGAACTCAAACAAGAATCACACAGAAGTCACGTGAGGTAGGTTAGCAAGGAGGCCTCTTTTCACCTACCAGAACATTCTTAAGTAACTTTTCCAGGTAAGAAGAGGCAGAACCAGAATGTGCCCCTGTATCTTACAGATAAAGACACTGATGGAGGTGATATGAGAGCACAGGGTTCATGAAGATTAGCCACCACAAGAAAGGGGGTGAGAGCAGGAAAGGAGAGGAAAAAAAGACTCTTTGAATTCCTTAGTTTCTTCTTCTTTCTTCTTTCCTTAAACTTGAAGTGAAATATTATAGAAATATATAGACATAAATACATCATAGATATGGCACAATGATGTTTCATAAACTGAACAAGACACTCGTGTTAGTCACCACCAGGTTCAAGAAAAAGCTGGCCAGCTGGGCGTGGTGACACACACCTTTAATCCCAGCAATTGGAAGGCAGAAGTAGGAGGATTGCCAAGAGTTCAAGGCCACCCTGAGACTACATAGTGAATTCCAGGTCAGCCTGGGCTAGAGTGAGACCTTAAAGAAAGAAAGAAAGAAAGAAAGAAAGAAAGAAAGAAAGAAAGAAAGAAAGAAAGAGAGAGAGAGAGAGAGAGAGAGAAAGAAAGAAAGAAAGAAAGAAAGAAAGAAAGAAAGAAAGAAAGAAAGAAAGAAAGAAGGAAAGGAAGAAAGAAGAGAGAGAAAGAAATGAAGAAAGAAAGAAAGAAAGAAAGAAAGGAAAGAAAGAAAGAAAAGAAAGAAAGAAAGGAAAGAAAGAAGGAGAAGAAAGAGTGGCCAGCATGTCAGAGGAGCCTTGACTGCATATCTTCTGCTCACCATTGCCCAAGGATAATCCCCATCCTGGCTTCTAACAGCATGGAATCACTTCCCCTGTCTCTGCACTTCATTTTTATATGAGTGGAAACATGTGATATATATCTTTCAGTATGCACTGGGGAGATAAACCATAACACTGCTTCACCTATAACACTGATTTCATTGTAGAACATACATTCTCACTGCTGTGAAGGTGCCACAGTGGGGCACATTCAGTGAGCATTTGTCTAGATTCCAGAAAGAGCTTTTACAAATTATGCTCCTGTGCTCTTGACTTTCCCAGCACTCGCTTACCTAACAAAAAGTGGAAATAGAGGGCTGGAGAGATGGCTTAGTAGTCAAAGTGTTTGCCTGCAAAGCCAAAGGATCCCAGTTCAATTCTCCAGGTCCCACATCAGCCAGATGTGCAAGGGAGCACATGCATCTGGAGTTCATTTGCAGTGGCTGGATGCCCTGGCGTACCCATCTTCTCTCTCTATCTGCCTCTTTCTCTCTCTCAAATAAATAAACAAATAAAATATATTTTTAAAAAAATGGAAATAGAACTCTTCATAGGTTGTCTTTCCACTAATGACCCTGACAGGTGATCGACCGAGAACTGGAGAAGACTCTTGTTATTGAGGACGATGTGCGCTTTGAGCATCAGTTTAAGAAGAAGCTGATGAAGCTGATGGATGACATTGACCAGGCTCAGCTCGACTGGGAACTAATGTGAGTCACAGGACAATACCACTGAAAAGCAATCAGTCCTTCCCCAGGTGCACGATGCCCCACTGGCCCGGCTTGTAGGGGACACAAGTCAAGCATCCTTTGGTTAACCCGTTTTTACATCACAGATTTTTTTTTCCAGAGACAAGCAGGGAGAGGTTAGGTACTCTTCAAGGTGAGAAACCACAAAACATTCTTCATGAGACTGGAGTCTGTCAGTAGATGAAGGGCCTTCATACAGACCAGAGATGCCTTCAAGGACCACTTTGGAACACAGTGGAAATCCCACCTCTGAATCGAAGAGGTCCATGGGTAGGGTGTGAATAGGGTCAGAGTCTAACCTGTACTTGAACCTCAGCTCCCAAGACAACAGGTTTGCTTCTGCACTCTGATAGGGTGGGAAGTAAGAGGGTCAGCTGAGAGCGCCTCCATTGGGAGATGAGGCTATCTAAGGAGAATGCAGGCTGCTGGGCAGCTGGCAGGGCTGAGGCTTGCTAAGGAGGGAGTGCTGGCTCAGAGCTGACATTTACTTCACTCTCCGTGTCCTTGCCTCTAAAATTCAGCACTCTGTCTTCTTCCCTCCTTCCCCTCTCTCCTTTTCTCTTTCCCTCCTCACACCCTCTTTTTGACTCCCTCTCTCCCTCCTCACCGTAGCCCTCTGTCTCTTTAAAACAAAACACTATTTCTCCCCAATGAAATAGAAAGTTCCCAAGCTCCCCAGCTGTGTGTCAAAGGCAATCTTGTGAAATCAGAACTGCTCCTTTGGAACAGCTGCTATAGCCCAACTTTTCCCACCCTCTCATCCTCAGAGGAAAACTTCATTAAGGACCCAGGTGGGATACTCAGTCTCTCAAAACAAAAGCCGTTCTGAGCTCAAAAGACACCCAGGAATGGGCCAAGTAACTCATGACAGATCTTCCCTGTCAGATGTGAGTCATATGATGAGTCTGGTACTCTGCACCTCTGCACTGTTCTGCCTTCCAGGCATGCCCTGCACATTAGCCTTTCGGCCTCTGCAGCTCCTAGCCTGTGGTATAACCTCACATACTTGGAGCCTAGAAGCTATTTTATGCCCACACAGCACATATAAAGGCAATTTCACTTATGCTCATAATCACAGATGACTCCACCCAATCAACCTAAAAGATTGTAGAATCTGTAGGCATCCCTGTCCCCATGTAGTTTGGTTGGTGCATCCTTGGGAGAAAGTACCAATAGAGCGAGGAAAGGTGGCTGCCTTCCTGAGGAGAGGAGGTGGAAGAGTGTTTTCAGTCTCATACGTCGACTAAGCCCAAGTCGTCTAGAATTAAAATATCTCGCCTAGTATCAATGAACTATAGCTGATCTAACATTTATCTCTCACTTTCAAAATGAAGAAGTATGACTTAAACCCAACACATGAAAGCTAATAACCTCTTTATGATCACAACCCAATTATTTCCAGAAAAGAGAAAGAACTAGAAACAACATAACAAGCCACTGGAATCATCTAGGGCATGCTCATAAATAAAAATGGCATGTGAGTTCTATATGTTGTTTTAAATATTCTTTTTTGTTTGTTTGTTTTTCAACGTAGGGTCTCACTCTCTAGCCCAGGCTGACCTGGAATTCACTATGTAGTCTCAGGGTGGCCTCCAACTCACAGCGCTCCTCCTACCTCTGCCTCCTGAGTGCTGGGATTAAAGGTGTCATCATGCCCGGCTTTGGTTTTAAGTGTTCTAAGTAACCATATTAGAGGGGTAAAAAATGAATTAGGTGAATTTAGTTTAATATAGATTTCTTTCAACCCAATATAGCCAAATATTATTATATTAGCATGTAATTAATATTTAAAAACAGTGAGATAAGTTGCATTTTTTGAACTGTCTTCAAAGTCCTATGTGTAATTATACTTAGAACACATTTCAATCCAGAAGAAGAATTTTCTACAAACTTGTTTCATACAAAGAAATGTATTTTGGGGCTGGAGAGATAGTTTAGCAGTTAAAGCGCTTGCCTACAAAGCCAAAGATTCAACTCTCCAGGACCCACATAAGCCAGATGCACAAGGTTGCGCATGTGTCTGGAGTTCATTTGCAGTGGATGGATGCCTGGTGCACCCATTCTCTCTCTCTCTTCCTCTCTCTCCCTCTCTCCCCCTCTCTGCCTCTTTCTCTCTCAAATAAATAATTTTTAAAATTTTTAAAAATAAATGTAATGTTCATAGCTAAAACTTTAAAATTTAAATTATTGAGAGTTCTCTGGTTCCTCAGTCCCTGCATCCACACGTCAAGCACTCACTCAGTTTCTCTTCCATTGGGATGGACACTAGAGAAATTCAGACCCTTTAGTCAGAAGCAGTGGCTGAGCAGGTATGTGCTTGCTGACCTCAGAAGAACTGAAAGTCGGATGTGTCCTTGTTCTGCATGTCTGGGTGCCTTCCTCAGAGTAAGGAGCCCGAGAGAGGAGAGATAAAGCCTTTCAGAGTTCTTTATGTCCCTCAGAAGGAACATTTAACTCTCTATGTCTTCACTTTCTGCCTTGAAGACAGACCACTAGACAAGAATAGTTGGAGTTAGCCAGGCGTGTGATGCACGCCTTTAATCCCAGCACTTGGGAGGCAGAGGTAGGAAGATCTCCATGAGTTCACGGCCACCCTGAGACTACATAGTTAATTCCAGGTCAGCCTAGGCCAGAGTGAGACCCTCCCTCAAAAAACCAAAAATAATAATAACAATAATTGGAGTAAGATAAATGGAGCCAGCAGCAGGTGGAAGTCATGGTTGGTGGTGAGACGTGCTTTGTGATATGACACATTGAGCATAAGACACACTAGGTCCAAGCTTTAAAGATGTCTTTTCAAACCAAACCTGTGCTCTGTCCTTATGACATCACTGTTCTAACATTTAAGTTTTCTCCCCCACCCATTTCCTTATTAGCTACATTGGTAGGAAGAGGATGCAAGTAAAAGAGCCCGAGAAAGCAGTGCCTAATGTAGTAAATCTGGTTGAAGCTGACTATTCCTACTGGACCCTGGGCTACGTCATCTCTTTGGAAGGAGCACAGAAGCTGGTTGGCGCCGATCCCTTTGGAAAGATGCTGCCAGTAGACGAGTTTCTGCCAATCATGTACAACAAGCATCCCGTGTGAGTCTCCCACCACTGTCATCTGTCCCTGGGGCACAGCTTGCTCATAAATTCAGCTTCCTGGGTAGAACTCTGTAGTTCATAGTTGCACTGCTCTTCTAAATGATCTTTCCATAAGCACAACCAGGAGAGGTTGTGTATTCCCTTGAATAGGCAGGGAGGATGAGACAGAGATGGTAATTGTCTAGCCCAGTGCTCCTCTTCAATACCCAATGTGCAGGATCATGGTCTACTTGTCTTTGGTCGGAGTACTGTCACTTCACACACCTTAAATGAAGGTCATTTTCTGAAGTCCCAGATTTTCAGTTCATTCTGCTCCAGCTCGTGGGTGGGTGCAGCACCAGATGGCATGTGGTATCCACTGTGATATATCATGATACTTCCAGTCTGGAAGATGGGGGAGAAGTTCAAGAGATGTGGAGGAGCTCCTGAGCCAGATATTCATGGAAGAAGGTAGTACAGTACTCAGAGTTCCCAAAGCCAAGGAGCTCACTCTGATCTTACCACAAGGTGTAGTAATTGTTGGGTTTCCTATCCATCTCTCTAGTGAGCTATGAACCCTTGTAGGTCAGAACAAACTTACATCTCTGGGTCCTTAGACCCTAATTCAAATACTGCACATGATATCTAGAAAATGTATCCTAAACTTATGAGTGGATCACAGACTGGGTTCTGCTCTGGACTCCTTCTCTCGCATGCTAAGTCACGTCCAGCTCTGGTCTTCATTTTAGCTGTTGCGATTTCTCATGCTACGTCTTGTACATACACATTATCTATCCCCTGTCATCTGTAAAAGGGAGCTTCGTCCCCTCTTTCATGCTACATGCTTTACCTCTGGATCCTGGGAGAAACATGAAAGTCAAGCTATTAGTCCCTGAAACTGAAAGGGAAATCATTAGTTAACAAAGACTTATTTCTCATGGACAAAGGAACTATACAGATGTCACCCCATGTGACCATCACAGGAGCCAAGATGTCCCACTCCTTGACCATTGCAGAAGGCTAAGATGGTGAGAAAGGAGTGGGATGCAATGCCCAGCTAGCATGACTCTAACCCTTCACTGTGTTACTTACCCTGCCACTGTCATATATATATTGTCATTTATTAATCCAGGAACAAGGCATTGTTTTTGAAGTGATCATGTTTATTTATCATTATGGTCCAACAGAATTCAGGGATTTTTTTTAATTATTTTTTTTAATTCAGGGTTTTTTATTTTTATTTTTTTATTTTTTTTTTTTAATTATTTTTTTAAATTCAGGGTTTTTTAAATTAATTTGTTTATTTATTTGAGAGTAACAGACAGAGAGAGAAAGAGGCAGATAGAGAGAGAGAGAATGAGTGCACCAGGGGTCCAGCCACTGCAAACAAACTCCAGATGCCTGCACTACCTTGTGCATCTGGCTTATGTGGGTCCTGGGGAATCAAGCCTCGAACCGGGGTCCTTAGGCATCACAGGCAAGCGCTTAACCGCTAAGCCATCTCTCTAGGCCCCAGAATTGAGTTTTTACTTTTTTTAGAGTCAGACCAGAAATTCATCCATGAAACCATTCTATCCAAATGCAACAGGTTTATCCTGACCTTTTCGCTTATTAGTTTGTGTAGGTCCTCTAAAAGCTTTAAGTAAGCCTTCACTGTATGTGTGTAACCGAAGGCTTTTCATAAAGGATGCAACTTTTAAAACAGAGCTAACATGAAAGGCCTTTCACCTTTCTTCCTGCTCCCTGAGCCTGTGCCCCTCAGGAGCCTGTGCCCCTCATGAGCCTGTGCCCCTCTTGTTTTCAGAGCCGAGTACAAGGAGCATTATGCATCCAGGGACTTGAAAGCTTTCTCTGCCGAGCCCTTGCTCATCTACCCCACGCACTACACAGGTCAGCCTGGGTATCTGAGTGACACAGAGACCTCCACCATCTGGGACAATGAGACAGTGGCCACGGACTGGGACAGGACACATTCCTGGAAGTCCCGGAAGCAAGGGCACATTCACAGCAATGCCAAGAACACAGAAGCACTGCCGCCACCAACTTCCCTGGACACGGTGCCTTCGAGGGATGAGCTCTGAAGGGTCCCTGGGAGAAAGACTCGCGATGGTTCACCACTGTTTGGTTTTTCTAAAGGGCTACTCGTCTGTTTGTTTGCTCCTGTTCTTTTTACGTGTCACAATCATCTAACCAAAGTGATTTGGTATGATTGATCAAGATTAATATATTTTCAGCAATGGAGGGGACTAGGGAAATTAGACCCAAATTTCCTAGGATGGCTGAAATGTTGGCTTTATGGGAATGGCTAAGTGAAACTTCAGTTCGGACACCCAGTTGTGCTCACATGCAACATGGCTCGGGCTTATCTGAGAGCTGCATCACTAATCTGTCACGTCAGTAAATGGAGAGTCAAAGCAGACAAGTCCCTGGACCTCATTTATTGACCTGGGTGGTCCATTATGTGTGACAGATGTGACCTTGAAAACTCCCAGCCAATTAGTCTCCACTTTGTTGATCTAGTTGGCCTATTTTATATGATCTTTTTGAAAACTTGTCTGTGTAACAGGTGTTTGGGGGTGAGGAAAATGAGCTGTGATTTGGGCTTTTGATTTAAAGTAATTCTGCCATGAGCTTATTGCACTCTGTTGTTCCTAGCCTCATCTGATAGGGGTGAATAACTAGCTCTGGCAGAGGCATGGCCTTTGACCATCGTGGCAACCAGTTTGCCATGTGGATATAATTTGGTAGATATTTAAGGGAAAAGAATTCAATCTTTGGCCTTTTTAATTGTGGCTACTTGAGTCCAGGATATACTATTTATAAAGAAAAATGTAATATATACATAAGGGCCTGTACTAGGGCTCATATACTGCTCCATCACCTTCCACCCTCCACTTCACCCCTTGGCTTGGGAATGAACTGCAGGTGTGAGTTTTATGAGTCATGGTTAAGAGATGAAGGACATTTTCAGGCCAGCAACTGTCCTAGCCTGAGATTATTCATTCAATTTTGAATTATTTATTTTACAAAATACGGGGGAAACATTGTAGCATGAGGCCGAGAAACAGATGTTGCAAGCCTTCATTGCTCGCTGGGGAACACCCGTGTAGAGCCATGAGTTCAACAATCAAAGTCTCTTGGCTTTGTCAGGCTGGCTTTTGTAGGGAGGCCTGTTGTTGAGACAGTCTAGCTATCTGGGAACAAACTATTCTCCACGCAAGGTTGGAGATTTTGGTCAGAAACAATGAAATGGACAACAGATTGAGGCCAATAGCCTAGAGCTTTCAGAGACAAAGTCCTAGGCGGACACCCTTTCTCAAAAGATGTCCCCTGAAATTCCTTTCTGCTTTCTTCACGGAGTGATTTTATGTCACATGCTGATCTGGATCATGTGACAGTACCCAAGTTACAGTGTGGCATCTGAGGATGTCTCGCGATGGTTCATCTCAGCCGTCCTCCCTTCCTGATTATGGCTGACAGTCATCTCCACTGACTGGTCAAGCAGAGACCCAGAAAAGGAGTCACCTCCAACTCCAGCTTTACAGCTGGAGATAGCTGTCAGCGCCTAAGTCTTTAGAACAATGGACAGGCCCCCTGAGAGCTAACAAAAAAATCCTTAGAGGATTCCTAAGGTGTCCTTGTGTATTTGATATTTTCTTTGTGATTTGATGAGTGTGTGCAAGTGTGCCTGGCCTTAATGATTTTTTTAATGGGGTGGGAGGTAGCTGGGTGTTGGGTGGAGATAGATTGAATTGACTTTTGTGTTGTTTTGTGTAACAGAGAACTTCCCCCCACTCTCCCTGTCAGCTGGTCTGATGGATTTAAGAATTTTCATTCTTAAAAGGCATTTAAATTTAAATTTTAAATTTAAATTCTAGAGTTTTAGATTAGTACTGTTCTACTGTGAATAAAGTTTTCTGGTTCTGTTAGCCCAGGCTATGATTCTTCCTGCTCAGGTCTGAATCTTAAGCAGTGTTCCTTTCCTGTCAACATTATAAACCGCAGATCTAGGAGTTTTTTAAGTCATGCCTGCAGCTGAGGTGATAGCTCAGAGGGTAACAGCATTTGCTACACCAGCAAGAAGACCTGGTTTTGACCTCTTGCTGCTATGTAAAAAGCCAGGCATGGCCAAGCATACTTATAATCCCAGCACTAAATTGGGGGTAGAGACAGAAAGAGCCCTGGAACCCCTGGTCAATCATTCTAACTGAAAAACAGAGCTCTGGGTTCAGCGGGAGACTCTGTCTCAGGAAAATAAGGTGGGAGTGATAGAGTGGTACACCTGACATCCTCCACTGGGCTCCAAATGTGTGTCCATGGAGCACATGCATCTGCACACACACTCTCTCTCTCTCTCTCTCTCTCTCTCTCTCTCTCTCACACACACACACACACACACACACACACACACACAGAGAAAGCGAGAGAGAGATAAAGGAGTCATCTCTTTAGCTTTCCAGAGGTGCGTTGACTTCATTGTTTACACCCACTCTCTTCTAGTCTTAGGGAACTATAGAAATGGTCCCTGAAAATATAGTACTGCCCTCCAATCTTAGTGGAAAACCAAGACCTTTGTGGTGCCAGGTAACGGCTTAGAGCAGAGCCTTTGCCTGGACTTGGCACTTGCCCTCTGTTCCTCTGGGGATCCTAGGTGAGATCTCCTGAAAGACAAGCCGGACATGGCTGTGCTGCTGGTGGTGTGTATGCTGAGCACCTACAGTTTATGGAGGACCCACCACATGGGCCCGGCTTTGGATTCCCTTGGGTCTGTGCAGGAAGCTGGAGAAGAGGAGGAGCTGACACGTCCACAACCCTATTCCGTCTCATCGTGCTATTTCAGGGAAGTGACAAACTGCCATCTGGAGCTCTTTGTGAAAAATTTTAAAACTTTTCTCTCAATTGTGATTGTTCCTGGGTTCTTCAAGCCTTTGTCAGTAGCCACCACCACAGGGACTTCTGATCTGCACTAGACCAAGAGTGCTGGGGCCAGAGAGGGCCACCTGTGCTGGGAGATGCCCAGAACTAATGGGGGAGGGTGGCTGCTGCCCTGCCTGTGCAGTGGGAGCTGCGGGGATGACTGGGCACAGGTGTTCAAGCTGAAATAGATCCTGGGGTACAGAAATGCACAAGCCCCCCATTGAGAGAATAAAGGGGAGATTCATCTTGCACTGTTGTGCTAAACACATCAGTCTATCCAATTACTCAAAATTTTGGGGATGCTACAATTGTCTTTCTGAGAATGAAGGAGATGAGAGGAGAAGAGAGGAGTGAAGAGGGGAGGGGAACGGAGAGGAAGGAATAGGACAAGAGGAGAAGGTGGGAAGAGGAGGAAGAGGAAGAGGGAAGGAAAGAAACATCCACAAGACCAACCTCAATGACTAGGATTTCACATCAACTTCCCCCAGATCTCCAGCTCCATGTGTAAGCACTGCCTTGCTTCAAGCCTTGAGCTGGGCACTGAAAGGCTGAGCTCCCCATTGCTGTGAGATCAATGGTCAATGCAAGAGCCATGCTAGTGGGTAGCTACATGCCAGGGTAGTTGTATTTCAGAGACTGGAATAAGTGGGCCCTGGGGTCTCAGACAACCTGGTTCTGCTGAGGTCTCTGGGGTTGCTGTGCTGGGGAGGTGAGGTTTGTGCTAATTCTGGAGAAGTGAGAAGATGGACGGGTGTAGTGGGTGGGGATGCTTTCCAAGCACAATGAAGTCAGAAATATGAAAAGAGGGGCTGGAGAGATGGCTTAGCAGTTAAGCGCTTGCTTGTGAAGCCTAAGGACCCTGGTTCGAGGCTCGATTCCCTAGGACCCATGTAAGCCAGATGCACAAGGAGGCGCATGCATCTAGAGTCATTTGCAGTGGCTGGAGGCCCTGGTGCACCCATTCTCTCTCTCTTTCTTTCTCTGTCTGTCACTCTCAAATAAATAAATTAAATAATTAAATTAACAAGAAATATGAAAAGACCCATTTGGGGGTGATGGCAGAGACTCAGTAAGATGGAGTTGAGGATGTGTGAGACTGAAGACAGGAAAAAGTAGGTAATAATAACTGAGTTGCCTGCCTGCCTTCTCTGAGCTGTCTGATCCTAAATACACAGGTTTATGTTTCTGGGGAAAATCTAGGGTTACTTTATTGGCAGATAATGTAGAGGTTTCCAGGGATGAGGGGGCGAGTTGGTGCCCGAAACAAGGACTAGTCCCACTCAGGTCCAAGACTAAACATGTTATCATCTTACATTTACTGTTGTAACAAGTCCCTTCATGCAGTGAGTGAAGGCGACTGCCCAGGAGGCTTTCTATACCGTGCTTTGGAGACATCCTTTCCAACTCAGTGGAGAGGAGAAGAAAGATCTAGAAGTGATGTCCATGATTGATGAGAAATTAACTCACTAAGGAGTTAAAAAATGACAACAAAAGTAAAATGAGGTGGGTATTTGAGAAGAAAACAGAATGCAGCTGGCCAGGTGTTGAGATAACCAAGAGCAGGCAGGCAGCCTTGGAGTCATCAGTGTGGCCACACTGCATCTTCTGGAGATGTTTACTTCGGAGAAAACCTGCTGTCTCCAGAGACATTCTGATTAGGAGGGCAGAGGGAGGAATTTGGGAGGATGGGCAGGCCTGAGCCTCCGATGAGGTCTTCTCAGTGCAGGACAAGGAGAACGATGCTCCCCGGCCAGCCTGCTCAGAGAAGGGCAGGCTCTGTACATTGTGCTGCCAAAGGTTGCATGGGAAGTGGCACCTGCCCATAAGTAGGGCAGAAAGATGAATTCAGGTGAGTATTCAGGAAGAAATGATTCATAAAAGTATTAGACATTGAGAAAGAGCCCAAGCAAGACTCCACTAAGATTTGTTATTGGAGCCACGCCTTTAACACCAGCACTTGGAAGGCAGAGATAGGAGGACTACCGTAAGTTCAAGGCCACCCTGAGATGACACAGTCAATTCCAGGTCAGCCTGGGCTAGAGTGAGACTCCACCTCAAAAAAAAATATATAACAAAACAAAACAAACAAAAAAGACTTGTTGCTGGGCAAGAGGCTGGCTTCCTTTCTCCCCTGTGAATTTATTCTCTTTTTTCTTTCTCTGTTTTTCTTTCTCTCTGTCTTTTCTTTCTTTCTTTCTTTCTTTCTTTCTTTCTTTCTTCTTTCTTTATCTCCTCTCCCCCACCTTTTCTCTGTTCTGTGTTTGCTTCCTCCCACTGTAGACACTTATAATTAAGATCACCTTTGCTCAGGATTTTTCCAGATACACCAGCTATGTCACCCCCCCAGCTCAAAACTATCCTCCCACCTGCTCCAAAAAGGAGAAGAATGAAAAGTTATCTGGCTTTTTTTTTTTTTTTCCTGAGGTAGGGTCTCACTTTAGCTCAGGCTGACCTGGAAATGGCATTTTAATAAAAATTCCTCTAAGTACTTCTAGGGCTTGTGGAGTACTTGTTTTGAAGCCCCCAGAGAACTTCAAGAGAGCTCCACAGGGATGCTTCCAATCTAGGGACCAGATGCTCACTTCCAGGCACAGAGCACAGCCTTTCCTCTCTGTCCTGCAGGGCAGCTTAGGAAGGAGTGACAACAGTACTAAAAGCTTGCTGTGGCAGGAGCTGAGTGGTCCAGGTGGGTGGTGATATCTGAAGGGATAGAACTGCTTTTCTAATCCACCAACCTGGTTTCTGAAGATGCAGGATAGTATCATTGCGTGGGCCAGACACAGGAGCAGACACCACAGAGCTGAGGGAAGGGGCTGTGCATGGGAGCCCTTGGAGCACTGGGCCTGGGAGAGGGGCAGCCTGCAGATTCCTGCCTTCCAGAGGGAGTTTGAAAGAGAAGTGTAAGGACAAGGGAAGGAGAGAGTACTGCAGGCCATGGTTGGGACACAGATGCTGCAAGATTGAAAGGGGAAGGAACCCAAGTGAATCACAGGTAGGAGGGAAGCTTAACCTGAGATGTGCCAGCCTAATCCTTCTAAACCCCAGACAGCAGGAGAAACACAAGTGGTTAAGCTCAATAGCTTGCAACAGCCACGACCCTTCTAAGATGTACTTATTCACAATTGGTTTCCAGGAAAAGTGGGAATAACTTCTAAGAAGTATCAGTCTCAGAATTAAATCCTTCTAATGTCCTTAACATACATAGTAAGTGCCAGCGAGCATTCTTTGGATCTGAGTTGAAGGGAGGCTTCTATGTTGTCGACTTTTCACGTGATGACACCAGGTGACACTGGCCTTGTGTCTGTGGAATTTTCTTTCCCAGGAGATCTTCTGGAAAGGTTCTGAAACCAACTCTGAATTTTCTTTATCATGACAAAGGCCTGCATAGCCGTCTGTGTCTCTCCTGCAGAGATAGAGCTCATAGGATTTTTCTCTAATTTTCAAAGCACATCGAGTCCTCTCCTTAGCGGGACCAAATAGACGTTTGCCAAATGTGTTTTATGTAATCGCTTCGCTTCCAACTATTCCCAGCATTTAGGCTATGTAAGGTCAAAGCTTCAGTCTGTTTCGTTCGTGGTTTATTTTATTTTATTTATTTTATTTTATTTTATATTTTGGTTTTTCTTTCTTTCTCTTTTGCTTGCTTGCTTGCGTCTTTGCTTTCTGTCTCTCTTCCTTTCTTTCTTTCTTTTGTTATTTTGGTTTTGCGATGTAGGGTCTCACTCGATCTGAGGCTGAACAGGAATTCACCATGGAGTCTCAGGGTGGCCTCAAACTCTCTGCCATCCTCCTACCTCTGCCTCGCAAGGGCTGGGATTCAAGACGTGTGCCACCACACCTGGCTATATTTTGGTTTTTCATGGTAGGGTCTCACTCTAGCCCAGGCTGAACTGGAAAACACGATGTTATCTCAGGCTGGCTTTGAACTCATACCTCCTCCTACTTTTGCCTCCCAAGTGCTAGGATTAAAGGCGTGCACCACCACACCTGGCCTAAAATTAACTTTTTTAAAATTATATTTTGCAAGAGGTGGGAGATGAGAGACAGGGCAAGAATGGCATACCAGGACCTCCAGGTGCTGCAAATGGACTCAGATGCATGTGTCACTTTGTTTATCTGGTTTTATGTAGGTACTGGGGAAGCCAACCCAGGTCTTTAGTGTCTCTGTGAGCAAGTGTCTTAACAGCTGAGCCATCTCTCCAGCCCCCTGAAACACTTCTTCAAAAATGATATCTTAGCTGGGCGTGGTGGCGCACACCTTTAATCCCAGCACTCGGGAGGCAGAGGTAAGAGGATCACGGTGAGTTCAAGGCCACACTGAGACTACATAGTTAATTCCAGGTCAGCCTGGACCAGAGTAAAACCCTGGAAAAAAAAAAAAAAAAAAGATATCTTAATTGGTTTACCAATAGTAGGCTTATTCACATATCCTTGGTTTTGATTCATCCTCCCACCATCCCATCCCTCCCTCATCTCCCACCCCTATTTAAACCCTGCCCTACTGTGATTCCTACACCACATTCAGGTCCCATGTGTTCCAGTGTCCTCTCACAGTAGCTGCCATTGCCTCATTCTAGCGTCTTGTTCTCTATAGGCACTCTGACTTTCAGCTGCTCATCTAGAAAGTTGAAGCTCGGGTCTGCAAGTCAAGTGAGCATGCAGCTGTGGCGTTCTGTGATGGGAACTCTGGGATGAGGACCAGAAGCCTTGTCCACCTGAGCACCTGTCTCTGGAAGGCCAAACCAGGCTGGCTGCTGCGGGGAAGTTGCCTGTCAACCAGGTAAGGGCTCCTTGATCCTGTCTGTCATGAAGCCGGTGCTGGACAGTGAAGCTGCCTTGGACCTGCTTCTGTATCCAAGTTCAGTGACTCTCTCTTCTAGTGTGACTTGTACTCCAAAGGTTAAAGAATGTGCTGTGACTCAGAAGGCCCAGCATTGATTTCAATCTTGCTAATTTTTTCATTTTCAGAAAAAATATTATTTCATTGTCTTTTGAAATCTTGGGATTTTTTCCTCTGTTAAAATTGAACATATCTGTGGTGGTTTGATTCAGGTATCCCCCATAAACTTAGGTGTTCTGAATGCTAGTCTCCTCAGCTGATGGTAATTGGAAATTAAAGCCTCCTGGAGGTAGAGTATTGGGGGCGGGCTTATGGGTATTATAGCCAGCTTCCCCTTGCCAGTATTTGGCACACTCTCCTGTTGCTAGCGTCCATGTTATGTTGGCCAGGTGGTGATGTCTACTCTGCTCATGCCATCATTTTCCCTGCCATCATGGAACTTTCTGCTCGAGCCTATAAGCCACAGTAAACCTCTTTTTTTCCCACAAGCTGTTCTTGGTCAGGTGATTTCTATCAGCAGTGTGAGCTTGACTGCAACAGTAAAGTGGTACTGAGGAACGGGATTTCTGCTGGACACCTGACTGTGTGGTTTTGGCCTTTTGGAGCTGATTTTCAAGAGGAATGTGGAAGGGTTTGAAACCTCGGCCTAAGAGATGCCTTGCAGTGCTGTAAGTACAGCTTGATGGACTATTCTGCTCAGAGTTGAAAGGCCTGAATGCAGTAAGAACTATGGACTGTGAGGTTTGGCTTATGAGGGAGAGAAGGAGCTTTACTTGGACTTGGCTAGCAGTTGGTATGAGATGCTTGAAGTTATGCCCGTGTCCTGAGAAGTTGTGCAGGGTTGCTTTGCGTAGAAATGAACTGATGTGAGCAGAGGGATGTGACACAGAAAAAATGAAATCTTGGGACTAAACTGCTGCCCGTTCACTGCAAATTTTTTGAGACATTATAACTTTTGAGATTGAGCCAGCTGAACTGCCCTTGCCCTTTTGAAGGGGCCTGAATGCTGAAGGAGTGCCCTGTTCTACGAAGTCTGCTTTATTCCCCCCTGGATTAACAAATTGTCACTCTAGCTCATATTATGGTGTATAAGAAATGTAGGAAAGAGAGGGTCATTGAGTTTACAATGTGATATTGTAATTTAGAAATGGCCATGGGTAGTGTGAAGCAGGTTTGCTGGATGCCTGCATGGAGATCCCATGGGGCCATGAGGATGGACCTTCGGTTGTAGTGGAGACCCAGTGGAGATGCCGGGACCATGAGATGGCTGCCAAGGAGGGCTGCTGGTCCCAGATGAAGTTTTCCAGGCCCGTGAGTAGCCTGGCTGGAGGGGCGGAATTGGAACTCCAGAGGCTTGTTGCTGGTTAGAATTATCGCTCTTGGAGATTTGTCATTGACTAGAGTTGTTGGACTTGGAGCTACAGAGTTTGATGTTTGCCCTGGTTGTTTTAAATCTTGTATTGGTTGAATATTTCTGTGCTTTGCCCAATGCATCCTTTTCAGTGGGAATGTTTGTTCTGTGTCATTTGGGGTTTTGGAAGGACTTTTTTGGGTATTGTGGGTCAGTTAAAAGACCTTGGATTATGGGGAATGTATGAAAATCATTAGGATTGATAAAAACTATGGGGTCTTTGAAAGCTGCATGAATGCAATGCATTTTACATCATGTATGGTTATCAGTTTATGGGGGCCAGGGGTGGGATGTGGTAGTTTGATTCAGGTGTCCCCCATCAACTTAAGTACCCTGAATGCTAGTCTCTCCAGCTGATGGCAATTGAAAATTAAAGCCTCCTGGAGGTAGAATATTGTTGGGGGGAGGGCTTATGGGTATTAGAGCCAGCTTCCCCTTGCCATGTGTGACACACTCTTTTGTTGCTATGGTCCACCGTAGGTTGGCCAGGGGTGATGTCTACACTCTGCTCATGCCATCATGGAGCTTTCCCCTTGAGCCTGTAAGCCAAAGTAAACCTTTTTTTTCCTCAAGCTGCTCTTGGCCAGGTGATTTCTACCAGCAGTGTGAACCTGACTGCAACGTCATCCCATTACAAAACATTTTATTCACTTGTTAGATAGGGAGAGAGAGAGGAAGAGGCAGACAGAACAGGCACACCAGGGCCTTCAGCCACTGCAAAGGAATTTCAGGCACATGCTCCACCTTGTGAATCTGGCTCATGTGGGTCCTAGGGAAACAAACGTGGGTCCTTAGGCTTTGCAGGCAAGTGCCTTAACTGCTAAGCCATCTCTCTAGCCCTAGCATCCCATTTTTATTGGCTATTTTATTTCCTTTATTTTTCTCTCAGGATTGCTTGAACTTTCTGAGGTCATTAGTACTTCCAAATTTTAAGAGTTATTTTTTTGTGTGTGTGTGTGTGTGTGTGTGTGTGTGTGTGTGTGTGTGACAAATGGTGGTCGGGTCTTGGTGGGGATTGCATTGACTCTGTAGATTGTTTGTTTTTGTTTGTTTTTTTGTTTGTTTTTTGCCTTTTTTTTTTTTTGAGGTAGGGTCTCACTCTAGCTCAGGCTGACCTGGAATTCATTTGGTAGTCTCTGGGTGGCCTCAAACTCACAGCGATCCTCCTACCTCTGCCTCCTGAGTGCTGGGATTAAAGGTGTGCACCACCACACCCGGTTTGTAGATTGCTTTTGGTCAGAGCTGGTTTCACAACATGGATGCTTCCAGTCCATGGGCATGGGAGGGGAGGTCTGTTACTAGTGTTCTCTGGAACTTTCCAGGTTCTTGGCCTCTTACTCAACGAACTGAAGGACAGTGCACACAGGGAGTTTAGCAGCAAGAAACTTCATGAGGAGCAAAGTGATGATGAAGGATCAGCACACTGCCCAAGGGCAACAGGCACTGGAGTGGAGAGTGCTCACAGGCCCAGGGACATGGTCGGGGCCATTGCTCTGCAGTAGCCTTAGGTGGGGATGGGTCATTTGCCTGGCATATAGTTTGGTGCTCTGATTTCAGTTACAGACAGTTTTCCTTTTCTCTACAGTGCACAGGACTTCACCTGATGCATTTATTTTATCATATTCATACCTATTCATACCCTATTAGGCATACAATAATAAATAGTGCTTTCTTCCTGAAAGGTCACTTAAAGGACACAATAATATGCATGTACCCTAAAGCCCTTCAGGCTGGGTGGCCCCTACTGTTCTGATTCCTAAGCTATCTTAGGATGTATTTGAATGGGTGCTTAATGCAAACAATGGCTCCAAGGGGAGGAGAAAATGGTTGTTATGTGGCTCCAGGTGTACATGTAAGTGTAGCTCAGTGCACGTGGGGTTCCAGGTTGCTAGGTGCCTTGTATAAGAGAAGGGTGTGCTTGCAGCTCAGGTCAAGCAATGTCCAGGGTGCCTGAACTACTGGCTATGCCTGCCTGCCTGCCTGCCTGCCTCTGATCCTTATGTACTCTAATGCCTTCTTCAGTTTCTTTCTCAAGTGTTTTTAAAATGTCACTTCCATGTTTAGGGTTTTTGTTGTTGTTTTTCGAGGCAGGGTCTCAATCTAGGACAGGCTGACCTGGAATTCACTGTGTAGTCTCAGGGTGGCCTCAAATTCAACAGCGATCCTCTTACCTCTGCCTCCCAAGTGCTGGGATTAAAGGCACGCATGACACACCCAGAGCCAGGGTTAGGTTTATTCTCAAGTTGTGTGTGTGTGTGTCCATTCATCTTTCTGTCTACCTCATCTATTTGTGGCAATTGTGAATGGGATTGTTTCCCTGGTTTCATCCTCAGCATGTTTGCTATTGGCTTTACATGGGTACTGGGGTATCAAACTAGCACCAGCAGGCTTTGCAAGCAAACACCTTTCACCTCTGAGCCATCTCCACAGCCCATATTGGATATTGGTATATAGGAAGGGTACTTAGTTTTTTTTTTTTTTTGGTTTTTCGAGGTAGGGTTTCACTCTGGTCCAGGCTGACCTGGAATTAACTATGTAGTCTCAGGGTGGCCTTGAACTCTCAGCGATCCTCCTACCTCTGCCTCCCGAGTGCTCCGTGCGCCACCATGCCCGGCTCGGTACATATTTTTCTATAATGCCCATGAGCCGGTACTTAGTATTTTTTGTTCTAAATTTAAAAAATAATTCATGGGGGTTGGGGATTTAGTTCAGTGGATGACCGCTTGCCTAGCAAGCTGCAAGAGAGCCTTCGTTCGGTTCTCAGCACAAAAAACAAATAATAATAATAATAATTCATGTATTTATTTGGGGAGAGAGAATGAATGAATGAACATGAGCAAGCCAGGACCTCCAAGTCATCAGGCATTACAAGCAAGCATCTTTGACCACGGAGAAATCTCCAGCCCTTTTAAAAACTTTTCATTGAGGCTGCAGCAATGGCTTAGCAGTTAAGACACTTGCCTGTGAAGCCTAAGGACCCAGGTTCGATTCCCCAGGACCCACGTAAGCCAATGCACAAGGTGGCACATGTGCCTAGAGTTCATTTGCAGTGGCTGAGGCCATGGTGTGCCCATTCTTTCTCTCTCTCTCTCTCCCCTCTTCCTGTTTCTCTCAAATAACTGCATAAAAATTTTAAATAACTTTATTGACAGTTTCCATAAATGAAGACAATATACCATGATCATAACCTCCCTTCCCCACCACGATCCTCCTCCATTGAATCTCTTCCTTCTAACTAGTTTCTCTTCAATGTTGATGTCTTCATGTTTTTCCCTCCTATCATGCAGGCCTGTGGAGGTAACGTTAGCCACCTTAAAAATCATGAATATCCTAGACACTTTGTGATTTATTTTTTAGCTTAATTTTATTTATTGGCAATGTGTATAATGTATTTTGACCATAATCATCTCCCATTACCTTCTTTTCTTCGTCCCACTGAACTCTTCCTCCTTCCCACTGAGTTTAACTCCTTCCAGGGATTGAGAAAACAATCTGAGAAGCACATTTAAAACAGAGGTCCAAAGCACAGGGAGTCATTATCTGGTGAGTCTCATTATAGGGGAGGTTTTATTTTTTTTTGGTGAACGTGCTGACGAGGGAAGTGTGTAGGGGGGAGGTTTTGACACAGAAAATAGTTTGTTCAAAGGCAAGAAGAACAGTGGTCTGTTCCAGGAATCAACATTTTAGTATAGCTGAATAGAAACCAGAGTTTAAGATCAACAGTAGCAGGAGACCAAAGGGAAAAGAAGGCAGGGGACTTTTTGCCACCGATTTCAGTGATCATAGACCTTGAGAAGCACAGGAGTTGGGCTCATGTCAGACAGATATTTGAACTCTGAATTTCTTCTCCATGGCCATAGGTATATAATTGAATGTCTTTACACCTGTGTTCTAGTCAGAAGAGGAAGAATGGGTACCTTGGACTTTTTTTTTTTGGTCTGTATCGCTGTTTTGGACATTGGCGTATGGGGCTTATCTGTGTTTGAGGCACTGGTACAGAACCCAGAGCTTCTTGTATGCTTGGCAACTGCTCTACGTTGAGCTATGTTTCCTCAGACTCCCAAGTGTTGAGGTGATTGAGCTATCCCCAGTTCTCTCCATCAGACTCTCTGCTTTTTACCATTTACTATTCACATCATGGACCTCCTTATTATAGCCTGACTTTCTTTGCCACATGTCTATAAGACAACAAGTGTGTTGGCCCTCTTGGGTCAGGTGCGTCTGGAGGTGCACATGGTGGGTCTGGCAGCTGTACTTTCCTCTGCAGTTACACGTTGGCACTGTGGGTCTGTGTCCATCTTGCAAGCATAGTTAATGGGAAGTGTTCTGGGAGGTCGATCATTGGTTATGTGCTGTTTCATTGGAGTTATGCTCTTTCAAGGCTGAAGGCCAAAAGCACATGGAAAACTCACTAAAAGAAAGTTACTATGAGGACTTGCTTCAAAACAGTCAGCTCTCATTCCCAAGGTTCTTTGTGTCCTGCTCCACTGTGGCTGTGAGTGAGTTTGTTTTTACACTGACATGTTTATAGTCTAAGTTTCAGGCAGATCAGCATCATAACAACTTTGACTGTCCTGCTCCACTGTGGCTGTGAGTGAGTTTGTTTTTACACTGACATGTTTATAGTCTAAGTTTCAGCTCTGCAGATCAGCATCATAACAAGCGTCAGGGTGATGACTGCAGAGTTCATACTCACTAGTAGGACTGATGTGGGAACTGAACAGACAGTAACAGCATTCTAGTCATCCACTGACCAGGGATATCTGAAATCCATGATTTTGTGTTCTCTGTTCGTTCATTGCCACTAGAAGGAAATTTTGACACTTTACAGTTACCTACAGAAATGGCTTTCAAAAGATAATTTCACAAATGACCAAAACATCCAGTTTCATTTTTGAATGTCTGACACTGAAATAAGAAAAGGAAAACTTTTTTTTTTTCTCCGTGGACCTGTACTAGGGCAGCCCCCTGAAACAGCATTATGTGATCATCTTAAGTGCTCAGGTGATGAGGAGATCTGTTCCTTTGTTACCTGAGGCTAGGGTAATACTACAGAGACGTGGAGAACCCGGTCAAGCCACCTTGTGCCTCTGGCAGTCTGTTCCTTTGGGTCCTGGGGAATTGGTCCCAAGGTCCTTTGGCTTTGCAGGCAAACGCCTTAACTACTAAGCCATCTCTCCAGACCTGGCTTGTGCTTTTATATTTACTCTGCTTCTAGTCTCAAGATAGACCAATGACAGCCAGGCATGGTGGTGCACCCCTTTAATCCCAGCATTCGGGAGGCAGTGTTATGAAGACTGATGGGAGTTTGAGGCCACCCTTGAGACTACATAGTGAATTCAAGGTCAGCCTAGACTAGAGTGAGACCCTATCTCCAAAAAAAAAGAAAGATAGAAAAATCACAGAAATTCCCATTTCCAGAGAGAATCTTTATAGATCAGCATGGTCCATCTCACATGACAAACCACTTGTCCCATTTTATTATTTATATATTTTACTTTATGTGACATGAAAGCCATGGTCCATCATATGCATGAGACAAACCACTTGTCCCATTTTATTATTTATATCTTTATTTTACTTTGTGTTTTGAGAGACAGGCAGATCAGAGAGAGAGAGAGAGAGAGAGAGAGAGGTGTGTGAGTGTACAGGCTGCCCTCCAGCCACTGCAATGGATGGCATCTGGCTTTAGGTACAGGTGTATCAAACCTGGGTCCATTGGCATTGCAGGCAAGTGTCTTAACTGCTAAGCCATCTCTCCAGCCCCAACTCATCCTATTTTAGATATTCCTGTGGGGGTCCACCCCTTTGCCATCCTGCCACAGGAGGGTTTCATGGGACACTTTGACCCATGTGGCCTCTACCAGGATATGGACTGACTTTCCTACTCTTTGTTTTTTTTTTAGGTAGGGTCTCCCTCTACTCCAGGCTGACCTGGAATTCACTATGTAGTCTCAGCGTGGCCTTGAACTCACTACAGATCCTCCTACCTCTACCTCCTGAGTGCTGGGATTAAAGTCATGTGCCACATACTTGCCTTTAATTTTTATTTGAGAGAGAGAGAGAGAAAGGATAGGAGCTGCCAGGCATTGGGAGTCTGCTCCTAAATGCTGCTCTCATGTGGTAGGCTTAGAGAGGCCCCTCTGGTCAGGAAAGGAGAGTTGGGCAGAGCAGACCTGCTGATCTGCCTGTCCTTTCCCTAGCACAGCTGTAACAAAGTACCACCATCCTCGTCTCTTCGAATAGAAATGTGCTGCTGGGCGTGGTGGTGCACACCTCTAATCCCAGCACTTGGGAGGCAGAGGCAGGAGGAGCGCCATGAGTTCAAGGCCATCCTGAATTCTGGGTCAGCCTGGGGCTACAGTGAGACCATACAAAAAAACCAAAAATAAATAAATAAATAAATAGATAGATAATGAACAAACAAAAAATAAAAAATAAAATATAGAAATGTGCTCTCTCCTAGCCATGAGGTCCAAGATGTCGGCAGTCCCTTGCATTGTCTCGATTAAGAAGGGAGGGCTGTGCTCCAGGCCATGTTCACACTGCTGTGTTTTCTCAGCCTATGCCAGCAGAGCCCCAGTGTCCATGGGTCATCTCCCCAGTGTGTTTCTGTGCCTGCATCTTCCTCTTCACTTATTAGGCTGCAGGCCATGTGAGTTTTCTTCTGTAACTTTCACAACTTCCACATATAAGTTTTTTAAAAAATTATTACATTTATTTAAGAGAGAACATAGCAGAGACAGAGAGAGAGAGAGAGAGAGAGAGATGGGAGCATGCAAGAGAAAGCATGCTCATGCCAGGACCTTCAGCCACTGAAAACTAACTGCAGAATCATGTGCCATCCTATGCATCTGGCTTACATGGTTCCTGGGCAATCGAACCGGGATCCTTTGGCTTTGAGGCAAGCACCCCAGCTCATGTATAAGTTTTGATTTGGGTTTCTATGTGGCTAGTTTTTTTTTTTTTAAGTTTATTTTTTTTATTTGAGAGAGAGAGAAAGAGAAAACGGGCACACCAGGGCCCCCAGCCACTGCAAACGAACTCCAGACACATGTGCCCCTTGTGCATCTGCTTATGTGGTCTTGTGAAATTGAACCTGGGTCCTTTGGCTTTACAGGCAAGAGCCTTCACCACTAAGCCATCCCTCCAGATCTTTTCTTTTGTTTTTCTGAGGGGTGTCACTGTAGTTCAGGCTGACCTGAAATTCACTCTGTAGTCTCAGGATGGCCTTGAACTTACAGTGATCCTCCTACCTCTGCCTCCCAAGTGCTGGGATTCAAGCCGTGTGCCACCACACCCAGCTTATTTAGTATTTCTTTATTGGATTTCAGTAAAAAAATTGTTTTATTTATTTATTTAATTATTTGAGACAGAAAGAGGGAGAGAGCAAGAATGGGCATGCCAGGGCCTCTAGCCACTGCAAACGAATGCTAGACATATGTGCCACCTTGCACATCTGACTTACTTGGGTCCTGGGGAATCCAACTTGGGTCCTTGGGTTTTGCAGGCAAGTGCCTTAACCACTAAGCCATTTCTCCAGCAAGGAATATATATATATATATAATTTTTTGAGGTAGGGTTTCACTCTAGCTCAGGTTGTCCTGGAATTCACTCTGTAGTCTCAGGGTGGCCTTGAACTCACCATTATCCTCCTACCCCTGCCTCCCCTGAGTGCTGGGATTAAAGGCTTTCACCACCATGCACGGATTAAGATTTTTATTATTAAATTATTATATTTATTGAGGAAAGTACACAACCAAGGAAAGGCACCCACGTGGCTGGAGAGTCCACCATGGAGGGTCTGGCAAAAAAAACTGCAGAAAGAGAAAGAAGAGAAAGTTCAAGGAGTTCCTGTCATGTGAGTGCCCAGTGCCTCTCCAGCTCCTCTGTACACTCCACAAATGCCACCCACTTACTGTGGTGTCTATAGATTAGAAGGGATAAAAATGACCTTGTAGGAGATGCTGAGGAAATGTAACCCTTGTGGATGGGTGTGTGGCAGGTGTAGGCGTTCTGAGGTTTAGGCTCTGCCCCACCCTGGGTGGCCAAAGGACTGGTTTCTGGCTGTGGAGGGGTTGTGCTTCACACAGGTGTTTCCCACTGCTGATCCGGGCTGCACACACAAGCTTATGAGAGGAGCACAGGTGTGTGGCGGGGCGAGGTGAGCCAGGTGGCTTAACTCAGGCATGCAGGGATTCGGAGCCCCACCCTGGTGCTAGAGAGTGTAGAAAGCAGGTTCTGGGCCTGGCCAGGGCCAAGACACACAGACCTCATCTTCATGCTGCCTCAGCCGGTGAGTTTTACCTTCTCTCTTTAGAGTGAGTTCTGAGAATGTGGACATGCGTAGACAAGCAAAGGAAGCAGCTCCTGGTTTATTATGACTTACTCTCAAAAGTGAAGGCACATCCCATGCAGGAAACAATGTTTCAGTCAGTCAGAGCATAGTACGTGTGCGCTCAAGGTCAAGGCTTATGACAAAGGACCGAGAAGGCTCCATCTGTACATCTATGCCACCGAGTTTAAGGAAAACCCTGGGGGCTTTTATTTTTATTTATTTGAGGGAGGGGGCAATGGGAACACCAGGGCTTCCAGCCACTGCAAACAAACTCTACATGCGTATGCCTTGGTCCTGGGGAATCAAACCAGGCTCCTTTGCCTTTGCAGGCAAGCGCCTTAACCACTAAGCCATCTCTCCAGCCAAACCCTGGGGCCTTTTTTTAAAATATATTTTTATTTATTTGAGAGAGAGAGATTGGGTGCCCCAAGGCCTCCAGCCACTGCAGATGAACTACAGATGCTTGCGCCCCCTTGTGCATCTGATTGGGGGCATTTAAAAAATGATTTTAAGGCCTGGTGTGGTGTCACATGCCTTTAATCCCAGCACTTGGGAGGCAGAGTTTGGAGGATCGTGGTGAGTTAATGGCCACCCTGAAAATACAGAGTGAATTCCAAGTCAGCCTGAGCTAGAGTGAAACCCTACATCGAAAAAAAAAAAAAAAAAAAAAAAAAAAAAAAAAAAAGATTTTACAATGTCAAATGGTGCTGAGTGGAGGAAATTGTCTTGCACTCATGGATATTAGGAAGCAGGAATCCTTGGGCTGCTTAAGAGTTTTCTCAAAGGTCTGCTTGGGTTCTGATATTGTCACCATGCCCTGGTTAGGACGAATGCCTAATTGACTTCTTCCCTGATCTATGCCAGGATCATAAACTAAATTTCCTTGTCTTAGCAACACATGAGATGGCTAATGCCAAAATGTGACTTATATTGAAAATGCCACCGGCAATGGGAACACATCTCAGTGTCCCCACCTTTGCTCTCTGAAGGCCTTCCACTCAGGTCCATCCGGGATTCTTAATACAGTTGAATGGCATTAGTGAGTCTGTGTTAGGAGAATGGAAAGATGATTGAGGAGAGTCAGGTGTAGGCCTCAGGAGAATGCCCCCAAATTCTTCAGCAGCAGTTGCATCAGTGACTGGGGGGCTTTGGAGTTACTTGTTTGAAGGAGGTGAGCTACTCATTTCCTTATATAAAGATTTTATGGTCCGGGTGTTGTGGCTCACGCCTTTAATCCCAGCACTCGGGAGGCAGAGGTAGGAGGATCGCCATGAGTTCCATACCACCCTGAGACTCCACAGTGAATTCCAGGTCAGCCTAAGCTACAGTGAGACCCTACCACTAATGTAAACCATAGGGCTCCCGCCCAATATTTTATGTATTTATATATTTGTGTATGTATTTATTTATGGGAGAGAGAGAATGGGTGCACCAGGGCCTTTAGCCATCGCAAACGAATTCCAGATGCATTTACCACCATGTGCATCTGGCTTATGTGGGGCCTGGAAAATTGAACCATGGTCCTTAGGCTTGGCAGGCATGTGCCTTAACCACTAAGCCATCTCTCCAGGCCCCAATAACTTTTTTTAAAAATTAAAGTAAGTTTGCTATGCATAGACCACAAAGACATTCAAGAATGAGGTATGGCTGGTTGTGGTGGCACACACCTTTAATCCCAGCCCTCAGGAGGCAGAGGTGGGAGGATCACTGTGAGTTCGAGGTCACCCTGTGCTAGAGGGAGACCCTACCAGGAAAAAAGACACAATGTGGTAGGGAGGGCTGTTTTCCTCTAGATATAACCTGATGCCAGCAGAGCATACCTTCTCCTAGTAGGCCTGTCAAAGTAATCGCGCAGAGGGCTGGAGGGATAGCTTAGTGGTTCAGGCGCTTGCCTGCAATCCAAAGGACCCAGGTTCAATTCCCCAGGACCACATTAGCCAGATGCACAGGGGGAAGCATGCATCTGGAGTTGGTGTGCAGTGTCTAGAGGCTCTGGCACACCTATTCTCTCTCTCCCTCTTTCTCTGCTGAATAAATAAATAGATTTTAAAAATAAAAAAAAAAAACTAATCGAAGCCAGGTGTAGTGGTGCAAGCCTTTAACCCCAGCACTCAGGAGGCAGAGGTAGGAGGATCACTGAGTTTGAGGCCTCCCTGAGACTACATACTGAGTTCCAGGTCGCTTTGAACTAGAGTGAAACCCTATCTCAAAAACGAAAAAAAAAAAGTAATGGAGCAGAGCCATGCAGTGATAAATAAACAGGTCTATGGAATTGGCAATGGAGCTATTATTGACACCACTGGTAAAGGAGGGGGGAGGGTCACGAGCCACTTCCCTGGAATTGTAGCCATTACTCCTTCCTGCCTCCCTGGGCTGCTACGTAGAGGGTGTGGTCCATTTTTCCTACCTGATGGGGGAGACCTTGCAGTAATGCAGCTGTTCTGGGGTCACCCACACACTCCTGTAAATCACACCCCACTTGTACTCTGTAAGTCAACCAGTTAAATTGATTGGTTCACCTGGTTGGAATTTGGTGAGCAGTGACAGTGCTAAGATATGGCTTCATCCTGTCACTCTCAGCAGGGTTAGTAGTTCCACTCATATTCTAGGGGCCTCAACTCAGGATAAAACCCAGGATTAGTGGCTTCCTCCCAGTGACTGTGTGTAATTGAAAGGTAAACACAAGACTGAGGATTCACAGTGTTGATATGTGTGTGCATATTGTCAATGTTGTGTGTGTGCCCATCTGAGTATGGCGATAGAATGAGGAAGCTGTTTATATCTGATGAGTGCTTTTGCACCTATGAATTTGTGGCATCCCCAGATTCTTGTCTTAGGAATTTAAAGAAGTGAAATTCTGGGCCTGGAGAGATGGCTTGGTGGTTAAGCGCCTGCCTGTGAAGCCTAAGGACTCTGGTTCGAGGCTCGATTCCCCAGGACCCACGTAAGCCAGATGCACAAAGTGGCATATGCATCTGGAGTTCGTTTGCAGTGGCTGGAGTCCCTGCTGCACCCATTCTCTCTATCTGCCTCTCTCTCTCTCTTCCTCTCTCTGTCCCTCTCAAATAAATAAAAATTTTAAAAAAAAAAAAAAAGAAGTGAAGTTCAAAGGTCATAAGGTAAGGGTTTGATAGAGAGACTAGCCCTTTGATTGTGAGAAGGAACATCTAGAAAGTATGGAGAGATCCTGCCATATGGAAGGTTTAGGGGTAAAGCCTGTCCTGTGGCCCAAATTGGGGTCACTGATGGATTTGGAATGGGGATGAGTTAACCTTCCATGATGCCAAGTTTTGGGGCTGAATATACACAATTCCACTACCAAATATAAGCCTTCGTGGAATTGCAATTCTAGGAAAGGGGTACAGGGAGGGACTGGACTGAGTTTGTTTATGATCTGGAGAGCTCCTTTAGGCAAGAGCTAAGGAAAAGACTTCTTTGGTCTGTATTAACATGGGGACTGCTAACACATGTTTGAGGACATTACTGCTTTTTACTTTTGGGGGCTCAGTCATCCTAGACTGCCTCAGTAGTCCTAAAAGTTTTTTTTAATCTTACATAAACATGAATTTGCTTAATTTTCCAACTGGTGTTAGAAGGGGCAAAGGCATGTTTGAATATTGTTCTCCCTCCATGTCTCTTCCCATCCCTTAATTATTCTTTTTTTGTTGTTGGTTGGTTGTTTGGTTTTGAGTTAGGGTCTTATTGTAGCTCAGGCTGACCTGGCACTCACTCTGTAGTACCAGGATGGTCTCAAACTCACTGCCATCCTACTACCTCTGCCCTCCCTATTGCTGAGATTAAAGGCGTGTGCCACCATATCCTGGCCCCTTTAGTTACTTTTTTTTTTTGGAGAAAGAGAATGGGCGTGACAGCCAGGTATGGTGGCACACGCCTTTAATCCCAGCACTTGGGAGGCAGAGGTAGGAGGATCGCCATGAGTTGAGGCCACCCTGAGATGACATAGTGAATTCCAGGTCAGCCTGATCTAGAATGAGACCCTACCTTGAAAAAACAAAAAAAAGGGTGCGCCGGTAGCCTCTCAGCCACTGTGAACAAACTCCTGATGCGTGCACCCCCTTGTGGACAAGTGTGGTATTGCGCCCTTGCATCACTTTACGTCTGGCTAAACATGGGATCTGGAGAATTGAACAGGTGTTCTTAGGCTTAGCAGGCAGACGCCTTAACCACCAAGCCATCTCTCCAGCCCCCCATCGGTTATTCTTAAAGGGAATCTAATGGGAATTAGCTTGCCATAGCAGGAAGAATGAATGTTAGGGACCCACCCTGATCAACTACATGTTGCTGTCTGCTTGCAATGAAAGCCGTGTGTTTGCAGCACCTCCCTCCCTCCGGCTGTGTAGAGCATCAGAGCTTTCCCTGAGGGACTTGATCATGTAAGCCTTGATATCTCCCCAGACACCTTCTCAAGCCACTCACTTTCCTGGTGTGAGCTGCATTTTCTTTCTTTTTTTTTCTTTCTTTTTTTTTTTATTTATTTATTATTTGACAGAGAAAAAGGGTGGGGAGAGAGGTTGAGAATGAGCATGCAGGACATCCAGCTGCTGCAAACAAATTACAGATGCATGTGCCCCCTTGTGCATCTGGCTTACATGGGAAACTGTTTTCAAATTTGAACCACTCACATCTTTGCTGTATCATACCCTGGCCATTTGATAATGTTTGGTTTTTTGAGGTAAAGACTCACCGTCTCCCAGGCTGACCTGGAATTCACTATGTAGTCGCAGGGTGGTCTCAAACTCTTAGCAATCCTCCTACCTCTGCCTCCCAAGTGCTGGGATTAAAGGTGTGCACCACCATGCCCGCCTTTGATAATGTTTTTTAATTGTCAGTAACAGCTTTTGGCAGGTACCCTGAGTTTTCAGACATAATGGTTTATATTTATGTGTGTGTATGATTTTTTAGGTAGGGTCTCACTCTCTACCCCGGGCTGACCTGGAATTCACTATAGTCTCAGGCTGGCCTCATACTCACAATGAACTTCCTACCTCTGTGTCCCAAGTGCTAGGATTAAGGGCGTGCACCACCACGCCCAACAATATATTTTTTTGCCAGCACTACAAGTAAGGAGAAAAGAATTAAAACTTAATGAATGCAAGGTTAACTTGGCATCTAACCAATGTAAATGATGATTTAGTAAAGTAGAGATTTACTTTATTTCAGTGTAATTAGAGGTATTTTATTTTTTTTTTTTTTTTTTTTTTTTTTTTTTTTTTTTTTTTTTCATTTTTCGAGGTCGGGTTTCCAGGCTGACTTGGAATTCACTATGTGGTCTCAGGGTGGCCTCAAACTCACAGCGATCCTACCTCTGCCTCCCAAGTGCTGGGATTAAAGGCGTGCACCACACCACACCACGCCCATCTATTTTTTTTTCTATTATTATTTGAGGCAGGATTTTACTGTGTGGCCTAGGCTGGCTTTGAACACATGACAATCCTCTTCTGTCAGCTCATCCTCCTGCATGCTGGAATTATAGGTGTTCACAACCATGTCTGGCCAGTGGTGTGAATTTAGACTATTAGTTAACTCTCTTTAACTTTATCTATTTAGCTCTCTGATTATCTAGGATAGGTTGTAGATGTTTTTATTGATCGTGATGAAAGGTTTCAGCACAGTGGAAGCCCTTGGGAGTCCAGGGCTCTGGATTGGGAGCTTGAGCTCACAGCCATCAGCATGAGCTGCTTCTCAGCGATTGTGTGTGTATTCTAGTGCATCTTCATTCACCTTGGCAAATTCTCACTTCTTTGAGATGTGGTTTTTCTGTCCCCTAGGGCACTTGAACTTGGCCCTGCTCAGGGGATAATCCATATGTTCCCTATTCTGCATCCTGTTAGACATGATGATCTGGTTAATGTGAAACCCTCTGTATATCCTGAAGCTTTTCAAATGCATTCCACATACCTGTGTGCTGTATAGATTGGTGATGGCATGATATCAAAGCCATGAACATTGACTGGAAAGTTCTGCCTGCAAGGGCCCTTGGGGATACCCATAGCTGCATGCTTTTACAGCCATCACACCAGGCCCCACGAGTGATGGGACTTGGTAGTCCCAATTGACTGTAGATTGAACTGCAGTTGTTGGTGAGAACCATTGTTAACGTGGAATCATTCTCAACATACATTTATTCCATGTTAATATTCCAGCGTTATCTTCAAAGTAGTCTCATTATTTTTATTAATCTCATTATATTTTTATAGTGATTATATGATTAGAACATAGCCTGCCTTACTATTTACTTGCTAAAATCTTATTTCATCAACTTGTTTGTTTTATTTTGGGCCACTGTTAGTCAGCTTTGAGTACTGGAACAAGGTCACTAAGATGATCAACTTCAGAAGAGGAAGCCTTGATTTTTGGCTCATGGTAAGAGATTTCAGACCTGTTGCTTTTGGGTCCCTGGTAAGGCAGATGGTGGGAGAGCCTAGTAGAAGTAGCTGCTCACCTCATATAATCCTGGAATCCAGAGAGCGGAGGAGAGGCCAGGTCCCAGGATCCCCTTCGAGAACATTGCCTTCCGCATGCACCCCTTGTGTGTGTGGCTTACATGGGTCCTGGAGAATTGAACTTGAGTCCTTTGGCTTTGCAGGCAAGTGCCTTAACTGCTAAGCCACATCTCCAGCCCTCCCTTTCTTTCTTTTTTGAGAGAGATACACAGAGAAGAGGAGGAAGACAGAATGGGTGTGCCAGCAGGCTGTCAGCTGCTGTGAACGAACTCCAGATGCGTGTGGCTCTTGTGGGCAACTGCACCATTATGCCCTTGTGTCACTTTGCATCTGGCTAAACATGGGACCTGGAGATTGGAACTGGCATTCTTAGGCTTAGGAGGCATGTGCCTTAACTGCTAAGCCATCTCTCCAGCCCCCTCTCTTGTTTAGAAAGAAGCAGAAACTCACTTTGTTGGCCAGGTTGGCCTCAAACTTGTGATCTTGATGTAGCTGGGATTATAGGTGTACACAACTGCACCTGGATGAAGAAATCCCCATGAAAGAACCCAGTGCAGTACTGGAGAGTCAGCCTGGGAATCGAACATGATCATCATCCACTGACACAGGATGTAGTCAGTGCTTGAGGACAAGTTTAGGTTCTGGGATGAAAGGTGTGTGCCACCATGCCTGGCAATATCAGCCATATTTTTAAAATTTCTGAGAACTCGTGATTTAAACATTGAAGAGAGGTACAAAGATGTAGGTCTACTCTCACCCTCTGTGCCTGTACATCACATTCTTCCCTATTGTCCCCTAGAGATAAGCTTTTGTGTCAGGTTAGGACTCTTCCTGAGTGAGTGTGATAGTATAAACATTGAAAAATTAACCCTTTTAAAAACCATTTTTATTTTATTTGCAAGCAGAGGGTTAGAGAGAGAATTGGCATGGCAGGGCCTCCAGGTGCTGCAAACAATACTCCAGATGCATGTGCTTTTTTATGCTTCTGGCTTCATGTGGATACTGGGGGAATGGAACCTTGGTTATTAGACTTTGTAGGCAAGAATGTTAGCTGTTGAGCCATCTCATCAGCCCAATTGACCCCCTTTTTAAGACTCTTTATTGACAACTTCCACAATTACAGGCAATAAACCATGATAATCCCCTCCCCTCCCCCACTTTCCCCCTCACAAATCCATTCTCCACCATATCCCCCTCACTCTCTCCATTAGTCTTTAATTTTGATGTCATCTTTTCCTCCTATTATGAAGGTCTTGTGAAGGTCCTGCCGGACACTGTTAGGTCATGGATATTGTGGCCAATTTCTCTCTGAACTATTGCATTGTAAGCAGACCTCCCCTTCCTTTGGCTCATACATTATTTCTGCCACTTTTTCCTCAGTGGACCCTGAACCTTGGAAGACATGGTGGAGCTATTTCAGTGCTGAATATTCCTCTGTCAGCGCCATGGTGCCTGTTGGGTCACCACCATCTGAAAAGGGAGGCTTCTCTAGCCCAAAGTGAAAGTAGCATTAACATATGGGTATGAACGTTCAATAAAGTGCTTACAGAGCATTTTGTTGAGCATAATATATGCATTTAGCCAAGCAAGAGCAGGCATTACACTCCTCCACCATAGGCTTTTGATTAGGTTTTCGGTAGCAGGCATGCATTCCCTCCTGTGGAGTGGTCCTCTAGTCAAATTAGAGAGCAATTGGTTTTCCCCATAACAGACATGCCACTATTGCACCTGTGTGGTCATTTGGCCTGGCTGTCCAAACTTGAGGCTTGCAGTACCCATTGTTTTCACCACTGATAACTTCTGTTTCCCATAGGGCTGCATGCAGTGGAGCTTTTCCCACCTTTCTGTCAGCTGTTCTACAGGGAGGAGGTTTTCAGCTCAGCTCCAGCTTGAGTTCTCAGTGATCTTTCAGCCCAAGCATGTGGAGTTTCCAGAAACAGGGTCTTACCATCTATTTCTAATGGGAAATCAATAGCATTGACAATGACCTGTAATGTTTTGGGGGCATCAGGGACCTCACTATCCAACAACTCACTGGAAGGTATCTGACCCCTGGTACTGAAATCTTTCTAGTAACAGTCTGTGGCTTCTGGGTGTGCTGTTATCCAAAAGAATAGGCTTCTGTATTGCTTATTCACCACATCTTGAATTTTGATTAACCCTCCCCCCACCCTTCCCATGACCTTACTTAGGCCCTTGTACCCCCACTAATCTGTTCATTTCATTACATAAGTACAGTACTATCCCCTTCACTCCTCCCCTCTCCTCCCTCTCTGATAGCCCTTTTGTACCTTACTGGCCTCTGCTACTAATTTTTACCTCAACCCACATAAAAGTCCAAACATTTCTAGCTAGGATCCACATATGTGAGAGAACATGCAGCACTTGGCCTTCTTTCCTGGGTTACCTCACTAAGTTTAATCTTTTCCAGATTCATCCATTTCCCTGCAAATTTCATAATTTCATTTTTCTATACTGACTCAAATTCCACGGTATAAATATACCACATCTTCATTACCCATTCATTACTTGAGGGACATCTATGCTTGTTCGATTTCCAAGCCATTGTGAATAGAGCAGCAATAAACATGGTTGAGCAAGTTTCTCTAAGGGAGTGAGAAGAGTCCTCAGGATATATAGCTAGGAGTGATATATCTGGGTCATATGTTAAATCTATTTTTGGTTTTTCAAGGTAGGGTCTCTTTCTAGCCCAGGCTGACCTGTTAATGCCTGTGTAGTCTCAGTGTGGTCTCGAACTCATGAAGATCCTCCTACCTCTGCCTTCCTAGTGCTGGGATTAAAGGCATGTGTCATCATTCCTGGCCCTCTTTGGCTTTTTGAGGCAGGGTATCACTGTAGCCCAGGCTGACCTGGAATTCACTGTGTAGTCTAAGGGTACCTCTAACTTCTGTTGATTCTCCTCCTGCCTCCCAAGTGCTGTGATTAAAGGTGTGTACCAACACACATGGCTTAGTTCTTTTTTTAAAGTGATTTTCTTATTAATTTGCAAGTGGGGGGGGGAAGAAGAGAGACAGAGAATGGACTTTCCAGTGCCTCCAGCCACTACAAAAGAACACATTACTCCTTCCTGCCCCCTCCTGTGCTGCTAGTGATTTGGGGATAAGGTAGGAAGTGAAAGGTTGAGTAGATGCTGTGACACAGTCTTCATATCATTTCTTATGGGGTAGACTTTGCAGTAATGCAGCTGTTTTGGGGTCACCCACACTCCTGTAAATGACACCCCACTTGTGCTCTGTAAGTCAACCCAGTAAATTCATTGGTTCACCTAGTTGGACTTAAGTAGAATTGTGAGCAGTGACAGCACTAAGATTGCTTTTTCACCAATAAATTTTGGGCATCCCCAGATTCTTGTCTTATGAATTTAAAGAAGTGAAGTTCACAGATCATAGATTCAATTGAGAAGAAACGTGGAGAAAGTATAGAGAGCTCCTGCCACATGGAAGGTGTTAGGGGGTAAAGCCTGCTCTATGACCCAAATTGGGGTCAGTTATGGATTCAGAATGGGGCCCGGGCTAACTTGTTGTGATGCCAAGTTTTGGGACTGAGTAGGCACGATACCACTATCAGATTTAAACCTTCCAGGAATCTCAGTTCTAGGAAAGAGGTCCAGGGAGTGACTCAGGTTTTGTATGTAAAAACAGATGTAGAGAACTCCTTTAGGCAAGAGATAAGGAGAAGACTTCCTTGGTGTGCAATAACATGGGGACTGCTAGGCCAGGCTTGAGGACATTCCTGCTTTTTACTTTTGGGGGCAAAGTCATCCTAAACTCCCTCAGTAGTCCAAAAATGTTTCTTTTTCTTTTGACACAAAAACATAACTGAGATGAATTTCCCTAATTTTCCAACCAGTATTAGAAGGGGCCCCATGTGGATTTTCTGTTCTCTAGGGTACTTGAACCTGGCCCTGCCCTATTCTGCATCATGTTGAACATGATGATATGGTCAATGTGAAACTCTGTGTATCCTGGAGCTTTTCAAAATCATTCCACATACCTGTGTGTGGAATAGATTGGTGACAGCATGGTATTAAAGCCATGAACATCGACTGAAAAGTTCTGTCTGCAAGGTCCCTTGGGGCAACCCATATGAGCAATAGCTGCACGTTTTACAGCAATCACACACCAGGCCCCTTGTGTGATGGGACTTGGTAGTCCTAATTGACTGTAGATTGAACTGCAGTTGTTGGTGAGGACCATTGTTAACATGGAATCATTCTCAACATACATAATAATAAAAATTTCCAGCTTTATCTTCAAAGTAGTCTCATCATTTTTATTAATCTCATATCTTTAGTGATGATATGATTAGAACACAGCCAGCATTACTATTTACTTTCTAAGATTTCTCCCTTTATCTCATCAACTTGTTTTAGCTTTGGCCACTGTTACTCAGTACTGGAACAAAGTCACTAAGATGATCAACTTCAGAAGAGGAAGCCTTGATTTTTGGCTCATGGTAAGAGATTTCAGCCCTGTTCCTTTTTGGTCCCTGGTAAGGCAGATGGTGGGAGAGCCTAGTAGAAGTAGCTGCTCACCTCATACAATCCTGGAATCCAGAGACAGGAGGAGAGGCCAGGTCCCAGGATCCCCTTCAAGAACATTGCCTTCCTCCCCTAAACTTCCTTCCCTTGAGTTCTTGGGAGCAACTGAACCATTATGTCCTCCTGTGTCACTTTGCACTGCAGATGCATGCACCCCTGGTGTGTGTGGAACTGGCATTCTTGAGGCTTTGCAGGAGGCATGTGCCTTAACTGCTAAGCCATCTCTCCAGCCCCCTCTCTTGTTTAGAAAGAAGCAGAAACTCACTTTGTTGGCCAGGTTGGCCTCAAACTTGTGATCTTGATGTAGCTGGGATTATAGGTGTACACAACTGCACCTGGATGAAGAAATCCCCATGAAAGGACCCAGTGCAGTACTGGAGAGTCAGCCTTGGAATTGAACATGATCATCATCCACTGACACAGGATGTAGTCAGTAATTGAGGACAAGTTTAGGTTCTGGGATGAAAGGCGTGTGCCACCATGCCTGGCAATATCAGCCATATTTTTAAAATTTCTGAGAACTCATGTGATTTAAACATTGAAGAGAGGCACAAAGATGTAGGTCTACTCTCACCCTCTGTGCCTATACATCCCATTCTTCCCTATTGTCCCCTAGAGATAAGCTTTTGTGTCAGGTTAGGACTCTTCCTGAGTGAGTGTGATAGTATAAACATTGAAAAATTGACCCTTTTAGAAACCATTTTTATTTTATTTGCAAGCAGAGGGTTAGAGACAGAGAATTGGCATGGCAGGGCCTCCAGGTGCTGCAAACAAATTCCAGATGCATGTGCTTTTTATGCTTCTGGCTTCATGTGGATACTGGGAATGGAACCTTGGTTATTAGACTTTGCAGGCAAAAGTGTTATCTGTTGAGCCATCTCATCAGCCCAATTGACCCCTTTTTAAGACTCTTTATTGACAACTTCCACAATTACAGGCAATAAAACCATGATAATCCCCTCCCCCCCACTTTCCCCCTCACAAATCCATTCTCCACCATATCCCCTCACTCTCTCCATTAGTCTTTAATTTTGATGTCATCTTTTCCTCCTATTATGAAGGTCTTGTGAAGGTCCTGCCGGACACTGTTAGGTCATGGATATTGTGGCCAATTTCTCTCTGAACTATTGCATTGTAAGCAGTCCTCCCCTTCCTTTGGCTCATACATTATTTCTGCCACTTTTTCCTCAGTGGACCCTGAACCTTGGAAGACATGGTGGAGCTATTTCAGTGCTGAATATTCCTCTGTCAGCGCCATGGTGCCTGTTGGGGTCAGTGGTCACCACCATCTGAAAAGGGAGGCTTCTCTAGCCCAAAGTGAAAGTAGCATTAATATATGGGTATGAACGTTCAATAAAGTGCTTACAGAGCATTTTGTTGAGCATAATATATGCATTTAGCCAGGCAAGAGCAGGCATTACACTCCTCCACCATAGGCTTTTGATTAGGTTTTCAGTAGCAGGCATGCATTCCCTCCTGTGGAGTGGTCCTCTAGTCAAATTAGAGAGCAATTGGTTTTCCCCATAACAGACATGCCACTATTGCACCTGTGTGGTCATTTGTCCTGGCTGTCCAAACTTGAGGCTTGCAGTGCCCACTGTTTTCACCACTGCATGCAGTGGAGCTTTTCCCACCTTTCTGTCAGCTGTTCTACAGGGAGGAGGTTTTCAGCTCAGCTCCAGCTTGAGTTCTCAGTGATCTTTCAGCCCAAGCATGTGGCGTTTTCAGCAACAGAGTCTTACCATCTATTTCTAATGGGAAATCAATAGCATTGACAATGGCCTGTAATGTTTTGGGGGCCTCAGGGACCTCACTATCCAACAACTCACTGGAAGGTATCCGACCCCTGGTACTGAAATCTTTCTAGTAACAGTCTGTGGCTTCTGGGTGTGCTGTTATCCAAAAGAACAGGCTTCCGTATTGCTTATTCACCACATCTTGAATTTTGATTAACACTTCCCATGACCTTACTTAGGCCCTTGTACCCCCACAAATCTGTTCTTCTCATTACATATGTACAGTACCATCCCCTTCACTCCTCCCCTCTCCTCCCTCTCTGATAGCCCTTTTGTACCTTACTGGCCTCTGCTACTAATTTTTACCTCAACCCACATAAAAGTCCAAACATTTCTAGCTAGGATCCACATATGTGAGAGAACATGCAGCACTTGGCCTTCTTTCCTGGGTTACCTCACTAAGTGTAATCTTTTCCAGATTCATCCATTTCCCTGCAAATTTCATAATTTCATTTTTCTATACTGACTCAAATTCCATGGTATAAATATACCACATCTTCATTACCCATTCATTACTTGAGGGACATCTATGCTTGTTCGATTTCCAAGCCATTGCGAATAGGGCAGCAATAAACATGGTTGAGCAAGTTTCTCTAAGGGAGTGAGAAGAGTCCTCAGGATATATAGCTAGGAGTGATATATCTGGGTCATATGTTAAATCTATTTTTGGTTTTTCAAGGTAGGGTCTCTTTCTAGCCCAGGCTGACCTGTTATTGCCTGTGTAGTCTCAGTGTGGCCTCAAACTCATGGTGATCCTCCTACCTCTGCCTTCCTAGTGCTGGGATTAAAGGCTTGTGCCATCAATACTGGCCCTCTTTGGCTTTTTGAGGCAGGGTATCACTGTAGCCCAGGCTGACCTGGAATTCACTATGTAGTCTAAGGGTACCTCTAACTTCTGTTGATTCTCCTCCTGCCTCCCAAGTGCTGTGATTAAAGGTGTGTACCAACATACATGGCTTAATTCTTTCTTTAAAGTAATTTTCTTATTAATTTGCAAGCAGGGGTGGGGGGAGAAAGAAGAGAGACAGAGACTGGGCTTGCCAGTGCCTCCAGCCACTACAAAAGAACTCATTACTCCTTCCTGCCCCCTCCTGTGCTGCTAGTGATTTTGGGATAAGGTAGGAAGTGAAAGGTTAAGTAGATGCTGTGGTAGTTTTCATATTATTTCTTATGGAGTAGACTTTGCAGTAATGCAGCTGTTTTGGGATCACCCACACTCCTGTAAATGACAGCCCACTTGTGCTCTGTAAGTCAACCCAGTAAATTCATTGGTTCACCTAGTTGGACTTAAGTAGAATTGTGAGCAGTGACAGCACTAAGATTGCTTTTTCACCAATAAATTTTGGGCATCCCCAGATTCTTGTCTTATGAATTTAAAGAAGTGAAGTTCACAGATCATAGATTCAATTGAGAAGAAACGTGGAGAAAGTATAGAGAGCTCCTGCCACATGGAAGGTGTTAGGGGATAAAGCCTGCTCTATGACCCAAATTGGGTTCAGTTATGGATTCAGAATGGGGCCCGAGCTAACTTGTCATGATGCCAAGTTTTGGGACTGAGTAGGCACAATACCACTATCAGATTTAAACCTTCCAGGAATCTCAGTTCTAGGAAAGAGGTCCAGGGAGTGACTCAGGTTCTGTATGTAAAAACAGATGTAGAGAACTCCTTTAGGCAAGAGATAAGGAGAAGATTTCCTTAGTGTGCAATAACATGGGGACTGCTAGGCCAGGCTTGAGGACATTCCTGCTTTTTACTTTTGGGGGCACAGTCATCCTAAACTCCCTCAGCAGTCCAAAGATGTTTCTTTTTCTTTTGACACAAAAACATAACTGAGATGAATTTCCCTAATTTTCCAACCAGTATTAGAAGGGGCCCCATGTGGATTTTCTGTTCTCTAGGGTACTTGAACCTGGCCCTGCCCTATTCTGCATCATGTTGAACATGATGATATGGTCAATGTGAAACTCTGTGTATCCTGGAGCTTTTCAAAAGCATTCCACATACCTGTGTGTGGAATAGATTGGTGACAGCATGGTATTAAAGCCATGAACATCGACTGAAAAGTTCTGTCTGCAAGGTCCCTTGGGGCAACCCATATGAGCAATAGCTGCACGTTTTACAGCAATCACACACCAGGCCCCTTGTGTGATGGGACTTGGTAGTCCTAATTGACTGTAGATTGAACTGCAGTTGTTGGTGAGGACCATTGTTAACATGGAATCATTCTCAACATACATAATAATAAAAATTTCCAGCTTTATCTTCAAAGTAGTCTCATTATTTTTATTAATCTCATATCTTTAGTGATGATATGATTAGAACACAGCCAGCATTACTATTTACTTTCTAAAATCTCTCCCTTTATCTCATCATCTTGTTTGTTTTAGTTTTGGCCACTGTTACTCAGTACTGGAACAAAGTCACTAAGATGATCAACTTCAGAAGAGGAAGCCTTGATTTTGGCTCATGGTAAGAGATTTCAGCCCTGTTCCTTTTGGGTCCCTGGTAAGGCAGATGGTGGGAGAGCCTAGTAGAAGTAGCTGCTCACCTCATACAATCCTGGAATCCAGAGACAGGAGGAGAGACCAGGTCCCAGGATCCCCTTCAAGAACATTGCCTTCCTCCCCTAAACTTCCTTCCCTTGAGTTCCACCTCTTCAATGCCCTTCTACTTCCCACTCATGTCACTGACTGTGGGATTAAGACTTCAATGTTAGGGGAACATCCATGATACAAACTATAGTCGTTACCCTTTCACAGCAACCACCTTCTTCCATTATTAGTTACTGAAATAACCCCATTAAAAAATATTCATGTGCTCAGTCCAAGAGAACAAATCAAGGCAAACAGGTTTCCCTCTTCTGAACTTTTGCATGTTCAGTCTTCTCAGGAGTTGGACCTGGTTTTGGGAATGGAGAGATGGCTCAGCAGTTAAGATGCTTGGCCTGCAAAGCCTAATGATCCAGGTTTGATACCCCAGTACTCATGTAAAGCCCAATGCACAAAGTGGTGTATGCATCTGTAGTTTGTTTCAGCAGCTCTCTCCATGCAAATAAATAAATTTTAAATAAGAAAAAAAATCAGACCTGGTCTTGTCCTATGAGACCTTCAAGTGTAGGTTCTTGTTTATGGCTTTAATCCCTGAGGAAAATAGTATTTGCTATCTTAAAGATTTTCCCTTGTTGTCTTTTTTATTTTTATTTTTTAGTATTTTATTTACTTATTTATTTGACAGAGAAAGAGGGAAAGGGTGCCAGGGCCTCCAGCCACTGCAAACTACTCCAGACATTTGCGCCCCATTGTGCATCTGGCTAGCATGGGTCCTGGGAATTGAACCTGGGTACTTTGGCTTTGCAGACAAATGCCTTAACTGCTAAGCCATCCCTCCAACCCTTGTTATTGTTTTTATTAATTATGAACTTCACTATATAAACAAATTTTGTGTTGGTCCTATTCCTCTCATGGTATCCCCTATTCCCCATCCACATTCCACTGAGGATCCTCCTCAGTGGCGTTGGTGGTTCTCACCATGGGCTTATGAATGCATCTTAATGTCTTTTGGGGAAGGTTTCTTCCTTTTTTTTTTTTTTTTTTCTTTTATTTATTTACTTTACTTTAGTCCAGGGTGGCCTTGAACTCAGAGATCCTCCTAATAGTGCCTCCTGAGTGCTGGGATTAAAAGCATTTGCCACCATGCCTGGCCCATTTTTTTTAACGAAGAGGGAGCCGGGGGGACTGGCTTCATGAATAAGCACCTTTAATCACTGATCCATTGCTCCAATCCTTTAAGTTTTTGCTCTAATTCTTTTTCCTTTAAATATTTTGTGTTTGACTATTAGGAGGGGAGACTTGTTTCTAATGGGTTCATTTTATGAGTGGCACTGCTTTGGCATATACAAGCCTATACCCTCTTTTGTAGTATCTGGATAATATTGTATGTAATGTATGCAGCCATTCCTCCACTGACACATTGCCTTTTGTTCTGTCCCTGTGATCAGTGCTGTTTGACTATGATACCATGCTTGGCATTATGTGCAGCAGCTTTCCTAAAGAGATTTAGATTCTGACCGAGCCAGATGACTTGTTTAATGTAGTCAGCTGTCACTATTCTGTGTCTTGGTTGGAATGGGAGGGAATCAGGTCTTTGTGAATTCAATTGGCAAAAGAAAAATCCTATTTGCTGTTTTAATTTATGCTTCTGATGTCAAGTTAAATAAATTCTTGTCAATGTGGAAAGCTTTCCTAATTTCTCCTTTGCCCTTTTCACTGTTTCAGCGTTCAATGTTTTACCATGTAGGAACTGAAGCCTTCTTATCACAGGTATGCCTTTCCTCCCAGCACTGGGGAGGCTGAGGTAGGATCACTTCGTTTGAGGGCAGCCTGAGACTACATAGTAAATTCCAGGTTGGCCTGGACTAGAGAGAGATCCTACCTGGAAAAAAAAAAAAAAAAAAAAAAAAAAGACTCTGAGCCATGCATGAGGGATCATGCCATGCTAGTATCCAAGAGGCTAAGATAAGGCTCTCCATGAGCTTGAAGCTGGCCTGAGCTACAGGAGGAGTCAGCCTGGGCTAGAATAAGGCCCTGTCTTTAAAAAAATCCATTTGAAGCCAGGCGTGGTGGTGCACGCCTTTAATCCCAGCACTTGGGAGGCAGAGGTAGGAGGATTGCTGTGAGTTTGAGGCCACCCTGAGACTACATAGTTAATTCCAGGACAGCCTGGGCCAGAATGAGACCCTACCTCGAAAAATAAAACAAAACCAAAATCCATTTGAACTGAACATGTATATGTTTTATTGTTGCTGTTTAGTAAACAGTAGAATGATGAACAATGATATATTTGGTATCGAACATGATCTCAACATGATTTTAGGATGCATAAAAGGTTTTATGTAGGCCCAGGCTAGTCTTGAACTAAGTATATAGCTAAGGGTGGCCTTGAACTCCTGAGCCTCCTACCTCTGCCTCCTAAATGCTGATGTAATGGGGTGGGGGAGTTCAGAAGTCCCTGAACTCCAAACCCGAGTTTGTTTTTTTTTTTTTTTTTTTTTTTTTTTTTGTTTTTCGAGATAGGATCACACTCTACCCAGGCTGACCTGGAATTCACCATGTATTCTCAGGGGGGCCTCGAACTTATGGTGATCCTCCTACCTCTACCTCCCAAGTGCTTGCTGGGATTAAAGGCATGTGCCACCATGCCCAGCTGTTTCTTTTCTTCTTCTTTTTTTTTTTTTTTTGGGCGAAGAGAGAATGTATGCGTCAGGGCCTCCAGTTACTGCTATCTTGTGCATCTGGCTTACATAGGTCCTGGAGAATCAAACCTGGGTGCTTTGGCTTTGCAGGCAAGTGCCTTAACCACTAAGCTATCTCTTCAGCTCCTGGCTGTTTTTTTAAATGGAACTCAGTAAAAAAAAAAAGTTTAATTATGCACCATGGTAACTATAGACCATGATAATGCCATCCACTCCCCACTTTCCCCTCTACAAATCTACTCACCATATCCCGTCTCTTTCTCCATGAGTCATCCTTGTTTTTATGTCATCACCTTTTCCTCCTATTATGAGGGTCTTGTGAAGATAGTGCTAGGCACTACAAGGTCATGAACATCTAGGCTAATTTCTGTCTGAACGATTGCATTGTAAACATGCCTACCCTTCCTTTGGCTCTTACATTCTTTCTGCCACCTCTTCTGCAATAGACCCTGACCCTTGGAAGATGTGATAGAGACATTTCAGTGCTGAGCACTCCTCAGTCCCTTCTCAGCACTATGATGCCTTTTAGGTCATCCCACAGGTCACTGTGAAAAGAGACACTTCTCTAACCAAAAGTGAGAGTGGCACTAATATATGGGTACAAACATTAAGGGGAGAGCTTACAGTGCAGTTTGGTGAGCATAATATATGCATTTAGCCAGACAAGAACATCCAGCACCTGTGTTTTTGTTTTTGTTGTTGTTGTTGGTGGTGGTGGTGGTGGTGGTTTTTTCAAGGTAGGGTCTCACTCTAGCTCAGGCTGACCTCAGGGTAGCCTCGAACTCATGGAGCTCCTCCTATCTCTGCCTCCCAAGTGCTGGTATTAAAGGTGTGCACCACCACACCCGGCTCCCAGCACCTGTTTTTAACTAAAGACTGAGAAGGATGATTTATTCACCATTACAATTCTGTTAGGAATAAATGAGGGAGAGGGAGAATCCATGAACTGAGGAAGGGAAAATGGATATACCCATGTGTCCCAAGACTCCATGTGCTGAGCATGAAAAAGGGATATAGAGTGCTGGGGGGGTGGCTTAGCTGTTAAGCATTTGCCTGTGAAGCCTAAGGACCTGGGTTTGAGACTCAATTCCCCAGGACCCACATAAGCCAGATGCGTAAAGTGGTGCATGCATCTGGAGTTCGTTTGCAGTGGCTGGAGGCCCTGGTGCACCCATTCTCTATCTGGCTTCTCTCTCTCTGCCTCTCTCTTTCTCTCTCTCTCTCCCTGCCTCTCTCTCTGTCTCTCTCTCTCTCTGTTTCTCTAAATAAGTACATAAGTAAATAAAAAGGGAATTTAAAGAGTAAAGAGAAGAAAATACAGAGAACTGACATGTGGGAGTAGGGGAATCTTACCAGGACCTGGAAGCTCAGGAGAGATGAACAGCCAGGAAAAAAGATAAGTAGGTAGGCCAGAGCGAGGGCTGATTGGTCTGGGCTAGAGGCTGGCTCAGGAAGAGGCTGGCCATGCTTAACCAACCACAATGCCAAAATCAGGTTTAAATTCTCTGGAAAGGGGAACAGGTTGTTTGTGGAAAAATAGGTCTAGGGAACTCCTTCAATCAGGAGATAAGGAGAGGAGAGAGCCTTCTCCGATCTCTAGAAAAGTGGAGATTGAAGCCGGGCATGGTAGTGCACACCTTTAATCCCAGTTAATTCCAGGTCAGCCTGGACCAGAGTGAGACCCTACCTTGAAACCGCGCCCCACCCCCCCAAAAAAGTGGAGATTGAAAGGGCAGATTTAAGGACATTTCTGCTTTTTTACTTTCAGGGCCGAATCACCCTAAACTAACCTAACCTAAAAGCTACCTGACTCCTTCTCACTGGGATCACAGGCATGTGTTACTACATCCAGTACTTGGGTACCCATGGATTTTTTTTTTTTTTTGTTTGTTTGTTTTCTTTCTTTCTTTCTTTCTTTCTTTCTTTTTTTGGTTTTTCGAGGTAGGGTCTCACTCTAGTTCGGGCTGACCTGGAGTTCACTCTGTATTCTCAGGGTGGCCTTGAACTGGATGATCCTCCTACCTCTGCCTCCTGAGTGCTGGGAATAAAGGCGTGTGCTACCACACCCGGCTCAACCCATTTTTTTTTTTTTTGTATCACAGAGGGATTGAGGTGGTCCTGGAGCTGAAAGGCTATTATTTGTTTTCTCTCCCCACGCCCTCTCTCTCTTTGAGGTAGGATCTCACTCTAGCCCAGGCTGACATGGAACTCACTCTGTAGTTCCAGGCTGTCCTTGAACTCACAGCTATCCTCCTACCTCTGCCTACTGAGTGTTGGGATTAAAGGTGTGAGCCACCATGCCTAGCTTAAGTTTTTATTACTAAATTATTATATTTATTGAAGAAACTATGCAACCAAGGAAAGGCACCCACGTGGCTGGAGAGCCCACCATGGAGGTCCTGGAAAAAAAACTGCAGAAAGAGAAGAGAGAAGAGAAAGTTCAAGGAGTCCCTGTCATGTGAGTGCCCAGTGCCACTGGGTTTAAGGAAAAGCCCTGGGGGCTTTTATTTTATTTTATTTTTTTGGTTTTGCAAGGTAGGGTCTCACTCTGGTCCAGGCTGACCTGGAATTAACTATGTAGTCTCAGGGTGGCCTCGAACTCTCGGCAATCCTCCTACCTCTGCCTCCCAAGTGCTGGGATTAAAGGTGTGCGCCACCACGCCCTGCTTTATTTTTATTTGAGGGAGGGAAAGAGGCAGAATGAGAGAGAAAATGGGCAAACTGGGACTTCCAGCCACTGCTAACAAACTAGATGCATGCACATTGGTCCTGGGGAATTGAACCAGGCTCCTTTGCCTTTGCAGGCAAGTGCCTTAACCACTAAGCCATCTCTCCAGCCAACCCTGGGGGCTTTTTTAAAAATATATTTTTGTTTATTTATTTGAGAGGGGGAGAGGGAGAGATTGGATGCCCCAGAGCCTCCAGCCACTGTAGATGAACTCCAGATGCATGCACCCCCTTGTGCATCTGACTGGGGGCTTTTTAAAAATGATTTTTTTGGAGAGAGAGACAGAGACAGGGAGACAGAGAATGGTCACGCCAGCAGTCTCTCAGCTACTGTGAATGAAATCCAGATGCATGCACCCCCTTGTGGGCAAGTGCAGCATTGCACCCTTGCGTCACTTTGCATCAGGCTAAACGTGGGACCTGGAGATTGGAATCAGGTTATTAGGCTTAGCAGGCAGGCGCCTTAATGGCTAAGCCATCTCTCCAGCCCTTAAAAATTATTTTAAGTCCTGGCATGGTGGCACACATGTTTAATCCCAGCACTCGGGAGGCAGAGGTGGAAGGATTGCCTTGAGTTCAAGGAAACCTGAGAATACAGAGTGAATTCCAGATCAGCCTGAGCTAGATTGAAACCCTACCTCGAAAAACCAATATATATATGTATATATTTTAAAACGTCAAATGGTGCTGAGTGGAGGAAACTGTTTTGCACTCACGGATATTAGGAAGCAGAAATCCTTGGGCTGCTTAACAGTTTTCTCAAAGTTCTGCTTGGGTTCTGATGTTGTCACCATGCCCAGGTTAGGGTAAATGCCTAATTGATCCCTTCCCTGATCTATGCCAGGACCATAAACTGAATTGCCTTGTCTTAGCCAACATATCAAATGGCTAATGCTAAAATGTGACTTATATTGAAAATGTCACCAGCAGTGGGAACACATCTCGGTGTCCCCAGCTTTGCTCTCTGAAGGCCTTCCACTCAGGTGCAGCCGGGATTCTTAATACAGCTGAATGGAATTAGTGAGTCTGCATTAGAATGGAAAGATGATTGATGAGAGTCAGGTGTGGGCCCCAAATTCTTCAGCAGCAGTTGTGTCAGTGACTGGGGGACTTTTGGAGTTACTTGTTTGAAGGAGGTGAGCTACTCATTTCCTTATATAAAGATTTTATGGTCTGGGCATTGTGGCTCATGCCTTTAATCTCAGCACTGGGGAGGCAGAAGTAGGAGGATCGCTGTGAGTTCCAAGCCATCTTGAAACTCCACAGTGAATTCCAGGTCAGCATAAGCTACAGTGAGACCCTACCTTGGAAAACTTTAAAAAAAAAAAAAAGATTTTATAATAGAACCATAGGGTTCCAGCCCAATATTATATTTAATGATTTGTTTATGTATTTATTTATGGGAGAGAGAAAGAATGGGCGCACCAGGGCTTCTAGCCACCGCAAACGAACTCCAGATGCATTCGCCACCATGTGCATCAGGCTTATGTGGGGCCTGGAGAATTGAACCAGGGTCCTTAGGCTTTGCAGGCATGCACCTTAACCGATAAGCCATCTCTCCAGCCCCTAATAACTTTTTTAAAAAAATTAAAGTAAGTTTGCTATACATAGATCAAAGATGGTCAAGAATGAGGTAGGGCTGGGCATGGTGGCACATGCCTTTAATCCCAGCCCTCAGGAGGCAGAGGTGGGAGGATCACTGTGAGTTCAAGGTCAGCCTGAGTCTACATAGTGTATAGGGAATTCCAGGTGACCCTGGGCTAGAGGGAGACCCTACCAAAAAAAAAAAAAAAACAATGTGGTAGGGAGGGCGTTTTCCTCCAGATAAAACCTGATGCCAGTAGAGCATGCCTTCTCCTAGTAGGCCTGTCAAAGTAATTGAGCAGCTTTGCAGGCAAGTGCCTTAACATCTAAGCCATCTCTCCAGCCCTAGACTGTTATGTTTTAAAAGATGACATAGCAGAGTTTCTCCCCTCTGGTAGGCGAACCCTCCACTGAACCCATTGGATGGGGTCAAAGTGCCTGAGATATATTGAGTTTAACTTCTGAAAGATCCAAGTCTTCTCCTTCCGACATTTTATCTGTGCCTTAAATGGCCAAGTTCAGTAATGTCTCCAGAACCAAGACAGAGGTGGCAAGAGTGACAGTGAGGACAAATGAGCTGGACTGCTGGAGCCTGCCATCAGAATCGAACAGTACGTGAGTGGGGAGTGAGGATTCAGAAAAAAGATGAGAGAGAAAGGATAGACGTGGGAGGGCTGTCAGTGAATACTGAGGCCCCAACTTTAGTTTAGCTTTTTTTATACTTCTCAGAACACAAGAATGCAAGCCAAACAATCATAACATTTTTCACAGGATTTCTTGAGAAAGCCACGTCCTCCAACATGAGTCAAAGAACAGTCAAATTTGGCCTCAAGGTCAGAAGATACTCCCTTCTCAGTCTCCAGGGCCTCACCAGGTCTCTAATCTTATGCTTGGCAAGACATCCTGCTTCTCATTAGCCCACTGTAAAAATGTACACAGGCCATGAACAAAGGGGTTTTCAGGCAAATGGCTCCTGACATATCCCCTTTTAAAAATTATTTTTAAGAAACCATCCCCTTCTAGGCTAGGGTGCACAAAAACTGTGCCTGTCTTAGGTTGTTGACACTTTTTACCCATCTTGGACTACCAGCCTCTGCAGGGGGATAAATCATCATTCATGGTGTCAGTTTGAGCCTAGAGATCTTACCCATCTTTGACTACCAGCCTCTGCAGGGGAGAACATCCCAAAGGGTCTGAGTAGATGTACCTCAGCTTTAATGGTGAGGATGACATGTCTAATTATTGGTGGGAGTAAGCAGACACCATGTACGATACAGATACCCAAAGCTGTGATACTTCCTATCCAGGAAGTAAATGAAGACCATGAAGGCCATGAAGGGAGGGAAGCTCTTAATTTTTCCAAGATATCATTTGCTGTCTTAGGTGCATCAAAATCAAGCTCCGTGTTTTTAGCATTAGAATTTCTTGATGCAATTGAATCAACTCTAGCGATGTATTTGCATTATGCCATATGCCTTGTAAATGCATTTTACTTTTTCCCAATGATGTTGACTGTTATATTACATTTTTTTGTTTTTCAGGTAGGGTAACACAAATGACCATTGAAAATCTGGGTGACATTCTAAATGTGCTCTAATTTTCAACTCTTGTATCTCTTTGAAACAAAATGAATTCTAATGTGCCATCATATAAAGCATCTGTTTTCTGTTCTAATTTACTATCTATGTCTTCTTGAGTTCCCAAAACAGGAGAGACAGTTTTTGATAGCAGATTGACAAAACATGCAGTCTGCACTTCCTGTGCTAAAGCAACAGTAGTAGTGGCAGTAGCCAGAAGCGTAATAAAAGCTAAAATTCACCAGGCCTGGTGGCGCACGCCTTTAATTCCAGCACTCTGGAGGGAGAGGTAGGAGGATCACCATGAGTTTGAGGCCACCCTGAGAGACTACAGCAGCGAAATCCAGGTCAGCCTGAACTAGAGTTGAGACCACACCTAATCCCAGCAAAAAAAAAAAAAAAAAAAAGCTAAAATTCCTGCAATAATTAATCCTATCATCCTTTTTGGTGTACTTAATGCAGTTCCATTTCTGAAGTAGAGTTGAAGCCTCAATCAGCATAAAAAGGTTGCATGATATTAACAGGAATCATAGCAAATGATGGTTGTTTAACTATCAGTCAAATTTCAGAGGCTATTTTGGTAGCACAATTAGTAAGAGTACACTTTTTCCATGTCACATTAAATATCCCCTCATTCCAAGTAACATTCAACTGTCCCACCACTACTGCATAAGGTGGAGAGGATGAGCCAATACCTCTCCCTTTGGGAGGGATGAGTTACTGTTTGCCTTAGCAGAGGAGGCTCTCACCCATTGCCACATTGCTTCAAATATAAGCTTCCAAATGTAAGTTTGTTGATGAGTCCACATCATCAATAGCAGAGGCATCTTTGTGTTCAAGCCTCACGAACTGGACCAACCTCTCTGGCAGCCACCTGGCATTGTCAGCATCCTGAGAAAAACACAAACATGCCCTCGCCCATCAATGGGGTCCTTCCATTTAACCTGTCCATAGGTATATAATATTCTGGGATGCCATAACCTATCTGCTGAAGAGTGACCAAATGCATCCATATTTAAAAAATTTTTGAAAAGAGTACATGATTTAAAGCATTCTGTGGTGACCAAGGATATAACTCCCTTTTTTTTTTTTTGTAATTGATTCTTTAAAGCACCATGGGAACGTTCAACAATTCCATGCCCCTGTCAGTTGTAAGGTATACCTGTTTTATGAACAATTGATAATTGGGCACAAAAGTGCTGAAAAGATTGACTAGTGTAACCTGTACCGATATCTGGTTTTATAATCGATGGTACATGCTACAGCAAAATGTTTAATGCAATGTGCTGGAACATGCTTAGTAGCTTCTCCGTCTGTGCCATCAAAAATCTTAAGTATCAATGGATACATGCACATATCTTAATTTTCCAAATTCAGGAATATGAGTTAACCCTATATTGTGGGATTGAGTGATATTCAGGACAGGAACTACAGTGTTGCACAATTTGTCTAGTAGCCTCTCTGGCGATTTGAAATTGTTTTCTTAAGCTTTGGCTATTTTGATGCAAATTATGAGATCTTTGTGCTAATTCTAATTGAGATGATCTGTGATCTGTGTAACCTTATCTGCCATATCATTACCCAGTGCTAAAGGACCTGGAAGTCCTGAATGAGCTCATATATGACCTACAAAACAAGGATGAGAGTGAGCATACATGCAGCTTTGTATTTGACTAAACAATTCTTGAACTTGAGTCTTGGCAGTTTCAGTATAAGGCATGGTTTCAAGCACTTGTAGAGCTCTAGCAATATAATGACTGTCAGTATACAAATGAAAAGGAATAGAAGCTAAAACTTGAAATATAGTAGCTACAGCTCTAAGTTCTACTATTTGAGCTGATGCAGGAGGAGTCCAAAATGAATAAGATTGCCCCAGAAACACAGAAGCTGCTTCACCATTAGAGGCTCCATCAGTAAATACTACTTTATAGTAAATGGCATCTTCAAAAATTTGCTAAATTCTTGCTAATTATATCTTTAGGAAATGAATATAAACCAGGATAATTTGCAAAAAAGGTTCAGGAGTCCAGATTTTGAAATAGCCAGTCACCTTGCTGCATTTGTAAATGGAACCCCTAGGATAGCTGCTTCCTTCCCAAAATATTGTCTAGAGAGCCATTTGAGTTAAACAAGCTGCGGCTTCATAATAAGGTGCTAATACTCTAGCAGGAGCCACAGGCAAAAGATAATAAAGGTTCTTTTTGCCACAAGACTGAGGTTGGAGGATGGCAATTTTGAATCATGATTTTGGGTCTGAAGTCACCTTTTAAAAGATCAAAAATCTCCCAATAGCTTCTGGGAAATCAAAGTTTGCAACCCATCTTTTCTAGTTTGTATTTTTTGTGGGAGGATAGTTTTTGGATACAATTTATGGCCTAAGAATAAGGGGGCTCAGTTTGTGCCTTTCCCAGGGCTACAAATAAACCTTGTTCCTTCAGAGATGTTGTAAATGAGCATAAGCTGCTAATAGTAATCCCTCCTGTTTATGTGCCAAGAGGATCGCATCCATATAATGAATTATATACACTTGAGAAAAGCCTGTCTAGTTTTTGTTACAGCCTGAGCTACAACTTTTTAGCACAAAGTGGGGCTGTGAGCCATACCCTGAGGCAAGACTGCTTTGGAGGTGGTGGGCCTCCTCTGAACAGTTTTTGTTCACCTAAGGCTGTGTAAAAGCCGTAAAAGGTGGAAAGCCCCCTCTTGATGATATTTTGCGTCTTCCTCCTCTAACTCCTTCACATCTACTGGTTCCAAGGGCTCAAAATCATCATCTTTACACAGTTGTTTGAGCCCATGTTCCGGCTCTGCAGACAGAGTGGAAGGTTGAGTTTCACTTCCTTCCTCAGCGCCAAAAAACGGCAATTTTGCTTTATTGACTGATTTTTCTGACTGAACTTTTATCCCTTTCATGTCTAGGATCTAAACTATCCCTAACTAGAGTCCATAAACTAAAAATACCTGTCTGGGACCTTACTCAGTCCATGGGCATCATAATCATCTTGAAGTTTGGTCCCTACTCTTTGCCAGGTTTTTAAATCTATTGTCCCTAAGAAATTACACAGCTGTTGCTGTCTTTCTTTTGCACCTCGAGAACAAAGCATATTCTTAAGCATATGTACAAAAAAGCAGTCGACTGTTACCTTGTCCAGCTTTTCTGTTGAGAAGTTATTCACCGCTCCTCTTTACTTTCCATGGATATCAAATGCTAAGCTGTGTCCTTCATTTCTTTCCCCAGTTTTCAGATCCACTGTTCGGGCACCACTTGCCAGAGCCCACTGGCAGAATCGAACAGTACCTGAGTGGGGAGTGAGGATTAAAAAAAAAACACGAGAGAGAAAAGAGAAACTGAGGAGGGCTGTCAGTGAATACTGAGGCCCTGACTATTTAGTTTAGCTTTTATACTTCTTCTCAGAGCACAAGAATGCAAGCAGAACAATCATAACATTTTCACAGGATTTCTTGAGAAAGCCACGTCCTCCAACATGAATCAAAGAACAGTCAAATTTGGCCTCAAGGTCAGAAGATACTCCCTTCTCAGTCCCCAGAGCCTCAGCAGGTCTCTAATCTTATGCTTGGCAAGACATCCTGCTTCTCATTAGCCCACTGTAAAAATGTACACAGGCCATGAACAAACGGGCGTTCAGGCAAATGGCTCCTGACATATCCCCCCCTTTTAAATTATTTTCTAAGAAACCATACCCTTCTAGGCTAGGGTGCAGAAAAACTGTGCCTGTCTTAGGTTGTTCTCTACACTTTTTAGGCCTTACCCATCATTGGCACATAAATGTCATCATTCATGCCCTGTCTTAGGTTGACCTAACTTGAATCTTACCCATCTTTGACTACCAGCCTCTGCAGGGGAGAACATCCTCTTTATGGTAGGGTCTGGAGCCGGACATTATGTACCTCAGCTTTAATGTCCCAAAGTGAGTAGATGACATGTCTAATTATTGGTGGGAGTAAGCAGACACCATGTACGATACAGATACCCAAAGCTGCGATACTTCCTATCCAGGAAGTAAATGAAGACCATGATGGCCATGAAGGTTAGGGAAGCTCTTAATTTTGCCAAGATATCATTTGCTGTCTTAGGTGCATCAAAATCAAGCTCCGTGTTTTTTAGCATTAGAATTTCTTGATGCAATTGAATCAACTCTAGCGATAGATTTGCATTATGCCATATTCCTTGTAAATGCATTTTTACTTTTTCCCAATGATGTTGACTGTTACAGTTTTTGTATAACACAACCATGCCCAGCGAGGACTGTTATGTTTTTTGTCGTAACACAAGTCCATTGAAAATCTGCATGACATTCTAAATGTGCTCTAATTTTCAACTCTTGTATCTCTTACCCCCCAAAATATGTAACCACATCATATAAAGCATCTGTTTTCTGTTCTAATTTACTATCTGAAAATCTTCTTGACATTCCTAAATGTGAGAGACAGTTTTTGATAGCAGATTGACAAAACATGCAGTCTGCACTTCCTGTGCTAAAGCAACAGTAGCAGTGGCAGTAGTTCTAATTTAATAAAAGCTAAAATTCACCAGGCCTGGTGGCGCGTGCAGTTAATTCCAGCACTCTGGGGAGGGAGAGGTAGGAGGATCACCATGAGTTAAAGGCCACCCTGAGAGACTACATAGCGAAATCCAGGTCAGCCTGAACTAGAGTTGAGACCCGACCTAAAAAAAAAAAAAAAAAAAAAAAAAAAAAAAAGCTAAAATTCCTGCAATAATTAATCCTATCCACTTAATGCATGTTCCATTTCTGTAAGTATTTTCAAGCCTCAATCAGCATACCAAGGTTTCATGACATTAACAGGAATCATAGCAAATGATGGTTGTTTAACTATCACAAGTCAAATTTCAGAGGCTATTTTGGTAGCACAATTAGTAAGAGTACACTTTTTCCATGTCACAGTAAACATCCCCTCATTCCAAGTAACATTCAACTGTCCCACCACTACTGCATAAGGGGGAGGATGAGCCAACTGTTTGCCTTTGGGAGGGAGAGTTACTGGCTCTCACCTCACCCATTGCCACAGCGAGCTTCCAAATGTAAGTTTGTTGATGAGTCCACATCATCAATAGCAGAGGCATGGTTATGTTCAATCCTCGCAAACTGGACCAACCTCTCTGGCAGCCACCTGGCATTGTCAGCATCCTGAGGAAAAACACAAACATGCCCTCACCCATCAATGGGGTCCTTCCATTTAACCTGACCATAGGTATCTAATATTCTGGGATGCCATAACCTATCTGCTGAAGAGTGACCAAATGCATCTACATTTAAAAATTTTAAAATTGAAAAGAGTACATGATTTAAAGCATTCTGTGGTGACCAAGGATATAACTCCCCCTTTTTTATTTTTTTGTAATTGATTCTTTAAAGCTCTATGGGCACGTTCAACAATTCCTTGCCCCTGTCAGTTGTAAGGTATACCTGTTTTATGAACAATTGATAATTGGGCACAAAAGAGCTGAACAGATTGACCAGTGTAACCTGTACCGATATCTGGTTTTATAATCAATGGTACCTGCTACAGCAAAACATTTAATGCAATGTGCTGTAACATGCTTAGTAGCTTCTCCAGTCTGTGCCATAGCCATCAAAAATCCTGAGTAAGTATCAATGGATACATGCACATATCTTAATTTTCCAAATTCAGGAATATGAGTTATATCCATCTGCCACAAATGATTTGGTTTCAATCCTCTGGAGCTTACCCCATATTGTGGGATTGAGTGATATTCAGGACAGGTACTACACTGTTGCACAGTTTGTCTAGCAGCCTCTCTGGTGATTTGAAATTGTTTTCGTAAGCTTTGGCTATTTTGATGATGCAAATTATGAGATCTTTGTGCTAATTCTAATTGAGATGATCTGTGATCTGTGTAACCTTATCTGCCATATCATTACCCAGTGCTAAAGGACTTGGAAGTCCTGAATGAGCTCGTATATGACCTACAAAACAAGGATGAGAGTGAGCATGCATGCAGCTTTGTATTTGACTAAACAATTCTTGAACTTGAGTCTTGGCAGTTTCAGTATAAGGCATGGTTTCAAGCACTTGTAGAGCTCTAGCAATATAATGACTGTCAGTATACAAATGAAAAAGGAATTGAAGCTAAAACTTGAAATATAGTAGCTACAGCTCTAAGTTCTACTATTTGAGCTGATGCAGGAGGAGTCCAAAATGACTAAGATTGCTCCTGAAACACAGAAGCTGCTTTACCATTAGAGGATCCCTCAGTAAATAATACTTGGGCACCTTCAATAGGTTCTTGCTTTACAGTTTGTGGAAAAATAAAAGCGTGAGAATTTGCAAATTGTAATAATTTATCTTTAGGATGATGATTATAATGATTATAATACCAGGATAATGTGCAAAAGCTCTAGCCTTAGGAGTCCAGATTTTGAAATAGCCAGTCACCTTGCTGCTTTGTAAATGGAACCCCTAGGATAGCTGGTTCCTTCCCAAAATATTTTCTAGATTCTAATCAAGCCATTTGAATTAAACAAGCTACAGCTTCATAATAAGGGGCTAATACTCTAGCAGGAGACACAGGCAAATGTGGCCACAATAAAGGTCCTTTTGCCACAAGACTGAGGTTGGAGTATGTCTAGTAGCCAGAATCTATGCAGCCCATCCCTGAGAGGAATCTACATATTGGATTCATTGATTTTCGACTGCATGCTCCACTAAAGATAATGCTTCTCTGGCTTCTACAGTCAATTTTGTCCCTGATTTTGGGTCTGAATCACCTTTTGAAAGATCAAAAAGAGGTTTTAACTCACCCGTAGCAATCTTCAAATGCAGTCTAAGCCAATTAATATCTCCCAATAGCTTCTGGAAATCAAAGTTTGCAACCCATCTTTTCTAGTTTGTATTTTTTGTGGGAGGATAGGTTTTGGATACAATTTATGGCCTAAATAAGAATAAGGAGGCTCAGTTTGTACCTTTTCCAGGGCTACAACTAAACCTTGTTCCTTCAGAGATGTTGTAAATGAGCATAAGCTGCTAATAGTAATCCCTGCCAAGAGGATCGCATCCATAGAATGAATTATAGACACTTGAGAAAAGCCTGTCTAGTTTTTGTTACAGCCTGAGCTACAAATTTTTAACACAAGGTGGGGCTGTTAGCCATACCCTGAGGCAAGACTGCTTTGGAGGTGGTGGACCTCCTCTGAACATTTTTGTTCACCCTCAGGCTTTGTAAAAGCAGTAAAAGGTGGAAAGTCCTCCTCTTGATGATATTTTGCATCTTCCTCCTCTAACTCCTTCACATCTACTGGATCCAAGGGCTCAAAATGATCATCTTTACACAGTTGTTTGAGCCCATGTTCTGGCTCTGCAGATGGAGTGGAAGGTTTAGTTTCACTTCCTTCCTCAGCGCCAAAAAACGGCAATTTTGCTTTATTGACTGATTTTTCTGACTGAACTTTTATCCCTTTCATGTCTAGGATCTAAACTATCCCTAACTAGAGTCCATAAACTAAAAATACCTGTCGGGACCTTACTCAGTCCATGGGTATCATAATCATCTTGAAGTTTGGTCCCTACTCTTTGCCAGGTCTTTAAATCTATTGTCCCATCTTCTGGAAACCAAGGACATACCTTCTCCTCAAAATCTAAGAAATTACACAGCTGTTGCTGTCTTACTTTTGCACCTCAAGCACAAAGCATATTCTTAAGCATATGTACAAAAAGCAGTCAACTGTTACCTTGTCCAGTTTTTCTGTCGAGAAGTTATTCACCACTCCTCATTACTTTCCGTTGATCTCAAATGCTAAGTGGTGTCCTTCATTTCTTTCCCCAGTTTTTAGATCCACTGTTTGGGCACCACTTGCCCCGGAGCCCACTGGCAGAATCGAACAGTACCTGAGTGGGGAGTGATGGTTAAGAAAAAAGACAAGAGAGAAAAGATAAACTCAGGAGGGCTGTCAGTGAATACCGAGGCCCCGACTTTAGTTTAGCTTTTTTATACTTCTTCTCAGAGCACAAGAATGCAAGCAGAACAATCATAACATTTTCACAGGATTTCTTGAGAAAGCCATGTCCTCCAACATGAATCAAAGAACAGTCAAATTTGGCCTCAAGGTCAGAAGATATTCCCTTCTCAGTCCCCAGAGCCTCAGCAGGACTCTAATCTTATGCTTGGCAAGACATCCTGCTTCTCATTAGCTCACTGTAAAAATGTACACAGGCCATGAACAAACGGGTGTTCAGGCAAATGGCTCCTGACACTGGACAAATCACTTGGAGGAAGAGCACTGGTAGGGGAGGAAGCTACTCTGGATTTGTATAAGTGCTGAAATGAGCAGCCGTGGGTCCACACTGGGGGAATGGTTTTGCAAGTATGGGTCCCCTTCTGGTGGCAGCACAGGGTGTCTGGCAAGCTATGACTTCTTTAACTCAGGGTGGCAGCTGGTATTTATTGGGGGCAAGGCCAAGGTCTTTAAGGGTGATATTTATTGGGCTCACTTGCTCTCCTCCTTAAGGGTCATAGCAGTACTCAGCTGCATGGGCTTAACTTTCTGGTCACATATGTCCTCCTAGGGTGACTGACAGTTTAAAATGAGATATGTGACTGTGATCTCATTACAGCTTTTTACTCATAAATATTCCCTAATGTCATGAGGGGTTTACCTCATTACTTACATTGCCATCACAGTGCTGATGTTTGGGTCTGTGGGGTTTTTAAAATGATTTTAAAACATCACATGGTGCTGGATGGAGGAAATTGTCTCACACTGATGGATATTAGGAAGCAGGAATTCTTGGGCTACTTAAGAGTTTTCTAAAAGGTCTGCGTGGCTTGTGATACTGTTACCATGCCCAGGTTAGGGTCAATAACCTAATTTACCTCTTCCCAGATCTATTCCAGGAACATAAACTAAATTACATGGGACATGGAGAATCAAACCAGGGTCCTTAGGCTTTGCAGGCATGCTCCTTAACTGCTAAGCCATCTCTCAAGCCCTTTTAGAGTATTTTTAGGATTTTATTTTATTTATTTGAGTTAGACCATGGGCATACCAGGACTTCTAGCTACTGCAAAAACCTGATGGAGCTGAGTTGCAAGACTCCTCCATGTGGACCAGCTGACAGAAAGTTGGAAAAAGCTACCCTGCATGCAGTTCAAGGGGAGAGAGAAAACACCAGTGAAGGTACTCAACAGTGAACACTGCAAGCTTTAAATTTGGTCAGCTAGGCCAAATGAGCCAATGGGTGCAATAGTGGCATGTCTCTTATGGGGGGTGGGACAAACCACTCTCTAATTGGACTGGAGGCCCACTCCATGGGAGGAAATACATCCCTGATACTGAAAACCTATGACAAAGATAGTCATGAGCCCTAGGGGTGTAATGTCTGCTGGTGTTAAACTAAATGTATATACAATGCTCACCAAAATGCCCAGTAGGCTCTTCTCTTAATGTCCCCACCCATAAATTAATGCTACTCTCACTTGTGGTTAGAGAAGCTTCTCTTTTCAGATGGTGGCGACCTTGGGATGACTCAGAAGGCACCATGGTGCTAAGAAGTGACAGAGGAGTGCTCAGCCCTGAAACATCTCAAACCCACCTTCTAGGCTAAGGGCCCATTGTGCAAGAGGGGTTGGAAAGAATATAAGAGCCAAAGGAAGAGTAGGACTCCTTACAACGTGCTCCTCCAGACACAAAATGGCCTGGATATCCATGACCTTTCGGTTCCTGATCCTCTCTATACAAGACCATCATAATAGGAGGAAAAGATCATGACATCAAACTGATAAGAGACTGACTGAGAGGGGGAGGGGATAAGATGGAGAGTGAAGTACCATGGGATACTGTCTACAATTAAAGAAGTTGTCAATAAAATTAAAAATAATATTTTAGCTGGAGAGATGGCTTAGTGGTGAAGGCTTTTGCCTGCAAAGCCAAAGGATCCCAGTTTGATTCTGCAGGACCCACGTAAGCCAGATGCACAAGGGGGGGCACATACATCTGGAGTTCATTTGCAGTGGCTGGAGGCCCTGGCACACCATTCTCTCTCTCCCTCTTTCTCTCAAATAAAATATATATTTTATATAAAGCCTTTTAAAAGAGGAAGAAAAATCTCCCAGACAGGTCTGATGGTAGAAACCTGTCATCTTGGCAGAAGGATTGCAAGCTTCAGGCCTACCTGGAGTAGAGTGAGTTTAATGCGACTGTTTTCAACTAAAACAGATGGGTGTGGTGGAACATGCCTTTAATCAGAGTACCCAGGAGGCTGAGTTGGAGGCCACCCTGAGACTACATAGTGAATTCCAGGTCAGCCTGGGGTAGAGTGAGACCCTACCTCAAAAACAACAAAAAAAGAGTAGGAAAGTCAGTCCATGTCCCAGTAGAGGCCACATGAGTCAAAGTGTCCCATGAAACCCTCCTCTGGCAGGTTGGCAAAGGGTTGGACCCCCACAGGATTATCTACAATGGGATGAGTTGGGGCTGGAGGGATGGCTTAGCAGTTAAGACACTTGCCTGCAAAGCCGAAGGGCCCAGGTTTGATACCCCTGTACCCACATAAAGCCAGATGCGATCCTTTGCAGTGGGTGGAGGCCCTAGCAAACACATTCTCTCTCTCTCTCTGCCAGTCTCACACAAATATGTAAAATATATAAATAATAAAATGGGACAAGTGGTTTGTTATGCATATAATGGACCATGGCTCTCATGTTGATAAAAATTCTCTCTGGAAAGAGGAATTGTGAGGATGTGATGTGAGTGCTTTATTTTTTGGAGATAGGGTCTCACTCTAGTCCAGGCTGGCCTCGAACTCCTATTAGTCTTCATACCAATATCTCCCGAGTGCTGGGAGTAAAGGTGTGCACCACCATGCCTGGCTGTCTTTGGTCTATCTTGAGACTACAAGCAGAGTAAATATAAAAGCACAAGCCAGGTCTGAGAGAGGGCTTAGCAGTTAAGGTGTTTGCCTGCAAAGCCAAAGGACCTTGGTTCAATTCCCCAGGACCCAAGTAAGCCAGATGCACAAGGTGGCACATGCATCTGGAGTTCGTTTCCAGTGGCTGGAAGTCCTGGCATGCCCATTCTCTCCCTCTCTCTCTCTCTCTGCAATACATAATTTTTAAAAAAAGCACAAGCTCTCATGAAATTTGCAGAAATCATGGGGAGAACTTTGAAATTACAAGAGTTATAAAATTATTATTCATGTTTTCTGCATTTTTGATTGCCAGATGTCAATTCTTCAATAAATTTTCACATACAGTTCTTTCTCTCAAAAGGTTAATCATGAGGCTCAACAGTCTTAATCATGGCAACTACAAACTAATACTCAGGGCTGGAGAGATGGCTTAGCATTTAATATGGTTGCCTGTGAAGCTCAAGGACCCAGATTCAACTCCCCAGAACCCACAAAAGTGAGACACACAAGGAGATGCATGTGCATAAGGTCACACATGTGCACAATGTGGCACATGATCTGGAGTTTGATTACAGTGGCTAGAGGCCCTGGCATGCCAATTCTCTCCCTCCCTCTCTCTTTCATGAAATAAATACGCATTTCTCTGGGTGATGAAATCAGGTTCAAAATAGCATGTTACCCATAATGTGTGCATTATGAAAGTTTCTTTACATTCTCCTTACCTAGTTTGTTTGCCTTAAATGACTAAGCCACAAACCTAAGACAGTAAGCCCTGTAAAATACAAGCATAGTTCGCTGTAATGAAGATGCAAAATGCTAACCTGGAAAACAAGAGCCAGATGTTTGGCTACTAACTAGCCACAATATGAGATCAATCACTTCACCTCTTTAGACTCTCTAGTCCCAATATGTCAATGGACAAGATGGATTAAATTACCTTCCATTTATTTGCTTTTCCAAAAGTCTATACTTCAGTAATCCACTTTTTTTACAAGAAGTTTGAAAGCGCATTTTCTCTTTTTTTCTGACAAAAGTAGAATCTGCAGTGACCTACTTTGCTCACTAGATGGAGCTATTGGCACAGCTATTTCAGGTTTCTTAAGGAATGACAGGGTTCTCCAAGCCTCTGTAGTATAGTCATTACCCTACCATCAGGTAACAAAGGAACATACCTCATCACCAGAGCACTTAAGGTGATCACATGATGACATTTCAAGGGGCTGCCCTAGTATAGGTCCACTGAGAAAACCAAAAGTAGTTTTCTTATGTCAGTATCAGACAATCAAAAATGAAACTGGATGTTTTGGTCATTTGTGAAATTATCTTTTGAAAGCCATTTCTGTAAGTAACTGTAAAGTGTCAAAATTTCCTTCTAGTGGCAATGAACGAACAGAGAGCACAAAACCATGGATTTTGGACATCTCTGGTCAGTGGACGACTAGATAGCTGAAACTGTCTGTTCAGTTCCGACATCAGACCTACTAGTGAATATGAACTCTGCAGTCATCACCCTGATGCTTATTATGATGCCGATGTCCAAAGCTGAAACTTAGACTATAAACATGTCAGCGTGAAAACAAACTCACTCCCAGCCACAGTGGAGCAGGGCACAAAGAACCTTGGGGAATGTGAGCTGACTGTTTTCAAGCAAGTCTTCATAGTAACTTTCTTTTAGTGAGTTTTCCATGTGGTTTTGGCCTTCAGCCTTGAAAGAACATAACTCCAATGAAACAGCACAAAACCAATGATTGAGCTCCCAGAAGACTTCCCATTAACTATCCTTGCAAGATGGACACAGACCCACAGTGCCAATGAGTAACTGCAGAGGAAAGTACAGCTGCCAGACCCACCATGTGCACCTCCACGTGCACCTGACCCAAGAGGGTCAACACACTTGTTGTCTTATAGGCATGTGGCAAAGGAAGTCAGGCTATAATAAGGAGGTCTGGAAAAGGAAAGCTATTCCATGATGTGAATATTAAATGGTAAAAAGCAGAGAGTCTGATGGAGAGAACTGGGGGTATAGCTCAACGAAGAGCACTTGCCAAGCACACGAGAGGCTCTGGGTTCTGTCCCAGTGCCTCAAACACAGAGAAGTGCCCAATACACCAATGTCCAAAACAGCGGATACAGACCGCGAGTAAAAATTAAGTCCAAGGTACCCATTCTTCGTCCTCTGACTAGAACACAGGTGTAAAGACATTCAATTATACACCTATGGCCATGGAGAAGAAATTCAGAGTTCAAATATCTGTCTGACATGATCCCAACTGCTATGCTGTTCAAGGCCTATGATCACTGAAATCAGTGGCAAAAGAAGTCCCTGCCGCCTTTTCCATTTGGTCTCTTGCTACAGTTGATCTTAAACTCTGGCTTCTATTCAGCTATACTAAAATGTTGATTCCTGGAATAGTCCACTACTGTTCTTGCCTTTGAACAAACTACTTTCTGTGTCAAAACCTCCCCCTAACACTTCCCTCGTCAGCACATTCACCAGGATAATGACTCCCTGTGCTTTGGACCTCTGTTTGAAATGTACTTCTCAGATTGTTTTCTCGATACCTGGAAGGAATTAAACCTCTTCATTGTCCCATGGAGTGATGGCTGTCATCTGGAAGAGTCCATCCTGATCCTGCACACTCTGACTCCCATGAAACTGGAATATCTTTCCACAATCTGGCAGGTGCTGGACACAGGTATTCTACTAATAAATAAAAATCAGTGTCATGGAGCATTTCATCAGTACTGACATTTGCTCAGCCCAGAAACTGAACCAAAGTTGGGAGATGAATGCTCGCCAACGTCCACTGAAGTCTCAACTTGCAGCTGCTTATGTGTCAGGGTGGAGGGTAGAGTGGGAGGGGACTATGACTGGAATAGTGGAAGGAGGGTAGTCAAAAGTTTGAGTAAAAGATGCCAGTTGTGGAGATGGAAATGGACTCAGAACTGATCCAGACTCGGTGAAAGAACAGATAGATGTAAGGCTTAACTAGGGATCAGCTAAGGTGGACCCCAAGCTTTTAAAAAGAAAGTGAATACAAGGTGGTACATCTGGTTGAGAGGAAAGAAAACTAAACCGTGTGAGGCAATAACAGGGATTTAATATGAAATATATTATGTTTGATTTCCTTGTGAAAGGAGGAAGAAAAATAAAAGACATGCATATATAAAGAATTAAAAGACTTTAACACAAATAACTCGACTTATGAAAAGGTCCATTTACTGGTCATATTACACAAATGAGAGAAGTTCAGGTATAAAAACAAAAATTACTTGCTGGAGATCACACAGCTCTGGCAAAGCAAATTCTCAAGTGTGGGCAGTGCCGTCACACAGCCTATCATTTATCATTTGACTGCAGCACTTCTTTGGGACCCCAGACAGGTTTAGGTAGTCTGATAGTTGGTTAAGTTATAAGGGTCATGCTGCTGTCTGAATGTCTCAAATGTTGGGGCTGTACTGGAGGGCTGTGGAGCCTTCAGGAGAAGGGATGAAAGGTCAGTCATTAGAGGACAGGCTTAGGTCTTACAGCTCAGCTTCACTTCCTGTCCCCTCTCTGCTTGCTGACGGATGGGATGGGATGTGAGCAGGTGCTTCACAATTCTGCCAATGTGTTTCTGCACTATGCCAGACTACCCTCTTGGAACTATACACCAGAATGAACCCATCTTCCCAGACCACAGAATGAAGAAATTCTTTCCAAGTGACACATCTGACAGGGTATTAATGTCTAGGATATGTAATGATCTCCAAAATCTACACATCAAGAAGACAAATTACCCAATTAAAAATGGGCTATGAAAAGAAATAAAAGGGACTAATATTTTAAAACATAGTGGCTGCTGGGGAAGGGGGAGACATTTTATTCAATGTTGCAGACAGTGGAAGGTTGCATGAACTCTAGAAAATAAACACCACCATGCTTGTGTAAGCAACCCTCATTAAACTGTGTAACTCAAACATTCACACACATGGTCTCACACAGTCGCAAAGACATCCACATAGAAGAAGGACTACTAGGTGGGAAGGAGGAAGAGTTCAGTGTGACAAAGAAAAGAAGGTAATGGGAGATGATTATGGTCAAAATACGTTAGACACATGTACAAAAAGTTGCCAATAAATAAAATTAAGCTAAAAAATTATCACACAAAGTGTCTAGGATATTCATGATTTTTAAGGTGGTTAACATTATCTCCACAAGGCCTGCATAATAGGAGGGAAAAACATGAAGACATCAACATTGAAGAGAAACTAGTTAGAAAGAAGAGATTCAATGGAGGAGGATCGTGGTGGGGAAAGGGAGAGGTTATGATCATGGTACATTGTCTTCATTTATAGAAATTGTCAATAAAGGTACTTAAATTTTTTATTCAGTTATTTAAGAGAAAGAGGGAAAGAGATAAAGAATGGGCACGCCAGGGCCTCAGCCACTGCAAACAAACTCCAGACACATGTGCCACCTTGTGCACTTGGCCTACCTGGGTCCTGGGGAATCGAACCTGGGTCCTTGGGCTTCACAGGCAAGCATCTTAATTGCTAAGCCATTGCTGCCACCTCAATGAAAAGTTTTTAAAAGGGCTGGTCAAAGATGCTTGCTTGTAATGCCTGATGACTTGGAGGTCCTGGCTTGCTCATGTACATTCATTTGTTCTTTCTCTCCCCCCAAATAAACACATGAATTATTTTTTAAGTTTACAACAAAAAAAATATTAAGTACCCTTCCTATACACCAATATCCAATATGGGCTGTGCAGATGGCTCAGAGGTGAAAGGTGTTTGCTTGCAAAGCCTGCTGGCGCTAGTTGGATTCCCCAGTACCCATGTAAAGCAATAGCAAACATAATGAGGATGAAACCAGGGAAACAATCCCATTCACAATTGCCACAGATAGATAGATGAGGTAGACAGAGAGATGAATCCCAGCACTCAGGAGGCAGAGGTAGGAGGATCGCTGTGAGTTTGAGGCCACCCTGAGACTATCAAGTGAATTCCTGGTCAGCCAGAGCTAGAGTGAGACCCTACCTCAAAAAAAAAGCAATCTACAAGTCAATGCAATCCCCACCAAGACCCGACCACCATTTGTCACACACACACACACACACACACACACACACACACACACACACACCCCTCTTGAAATTAATTTGGAAGCACGAATGACCTCAGATAGTTCAAGCAATCCTGAGAGAAAAAAAGGAAATAAGATAGCCAATAAAAATGGAATAATAGGGCTGGAGAGATGGCTTGGCAGTTAAGGCACTTGCCTGCAATGCTCAAGGACACACGTTTGATTCCCTAGGACACACATAAGCCAGATTCACAAGGTGGAGCATGTGCCTGAAACTCCTTTGCAGTGGCTGAAGGCCATGGTGTTCCTGTTCTATCTGCCTTTTCCTCTCTCTCTCCCTATCAAACAAGTGAATAAAATATTTTTAATGGGATGATGTTGCAGTCAGGTTCACACTATTGGTAGAAATCACCTGACCAACAGCAGCTTGTGGGGAAAAAAAGAGGTTTACTTTGGCTTACAGGCTCAAGGGGAAAGCTCCATGATGGCAGGGAAAAGGATGGCATGAGCAGTGGGTGGACATCACCCCCGGCCGACATACGATGGACCATAGCAACAGGAGAGTGTGTCAAACATGGCAAGGGGAAGTTGGCTCTAACTTCCATAAGCCCTCCCCCAACAATACTCTACCTCCAGGAGGCTTTAATTTTCAATTGCCATCAGCTGGGGAGACTAGCATTAACAACACTTAAGTTTATGGGGGACACATGAATCAAACCACCACATTCCACCCCTGGCCCCCATAAACTGATAACCACACATGATGTAAATTGCAATGCATTCATGCAACTTTCAAAGTCCCCATAGTTTTTATCAATCCTAATGATGTTCATACATCCCCATAATCCAAGGTCTTTTAACTGAGCCATAATACCAAAAAAAGTCCTCCCTAAACCCATAATGACACAGAATAAACATTCCCACTGCAAAGGATGGCATCGGGCAAAGCAAAGAAATATTCAACCATTACAAGATTTAAAACAACCAGGGCAAATATCAAACTCTGTAGCTCCAAGTCCAACAACTCTAATCAATGACAAATCTCCAAGAGCAATAATTCTAACCAGCAAGTCTCAAGTCTCTGGCTAGTGCCTGGAAATTCATCTGGGGCTGGCAGCCCCTCCTTGTCAGCTCATGGCGGCATCTCACAGTCCTACAAAAATCCATCCTCATCCAGGGATCTCCATGCAGGCATCCAGCAAACCTGCTCACACTGCCCATGGCATTTTTTTCTGTGTCATTTTTCTCTGTGTCACATCCCTACATTTCTTATACACCCAGCTCTGTTAATCCACATCAGTTCATTTCAGTATTCAGGCCCCTTCAAAAACAACCCTGTTGCACAACTCAATCTCAGGACACGGGTAGCAGTTTAGGCCCAAAGGCATAACAGCAAGCATCTACACAAAACACCAACTGCTCAGCCGGGCATAACAGCAAGTCCAACCAAAGCTCCTTCTCTCCCTAATAAGCCAAACCTCACACTCCATAGTTCTTACTGCATTCAGGCCTTTCAACTCTGAGCAGAATAGTCCATCAAGCTGTACTTACAGCACTGCAAGGTGTCTCTTAGGCCAAGGTTTCAAATCCTCTTGAAAATCAACTCCAAAAGGCCAAAACCACACAGTCAGGTGTCTAGCAGCAATTCCACTCCTTGGTACCATTTCACTGTTGCAGTCAGTTTCGCACTTCTGGTAGAAATCACCCAACCAAGAGCAGCTTGTGGGGAAAAAAAAGGGGGTTTGCTTTGGCTTATAGGCTTGAGGGGAAAGTTCCATGATGGCAGGGAAAATGATGGCATGAGCAGAGGGTAGACATCACCCCCTGGCCAACATAACATGCACCATAGCAACAGGAGAGTGTGCCAAACACTGTCAAGTCTGCCCCCAACAATACTCTACCTCCAGGAGGCTTCAATTTCCAATTGTCATCAGCTGGGGAGACTAGCATTCAGAACACTTAAGTTTATGGGGGACACCTGAATCATACCACCACAGATGATATGTTCAACTTAACAGGAAAAAAAAAAATCCCACGATTTCAAGAGACAATGAAATAATTTTTTTTCTGAAATTGAGAAAAAATAGCAAGGTTAAAAACAGTGCTGGGTTTTCCTAATCAGAGCACATTCTTTGACTTTTGGAGTACAAGTCACACTAGAAGAGAGAGTCGATGAACTTGGACACAAAAGCATGTTCAAGGAAGCTTCACTGTCCAGCACTGACTTCATGACAGACAGGATCAAGCAGCCCTTACCTGGGTGACAGGCACTCCCCTGCAGCAGCCAGCCTGGGGTGAACTTCCAGAGACACAGGACAAGGACATTTGGTGGAGCAACCCTGGCTGAGTCCCACTCCCCCCAGCCAATGGCTGATGATGGCTGCACGTCCAGTGGCATTTGACCAGGAGGAAACACCTGACCATGCCAGAGCCTCTCCCAGCCGTGCAGTGGAGCAAGAAGAGTGTAGAACAAAAAAACAAAACAAAACAAAATGCATGACAAGGACTGAAGATCAACCAGAGGCTTCTACAAGGAACTGTAATGGGGTGCTAGGGGTGCAGGAAAGTCCTTGAACCCCAAACCCCATGTTCGTTCCTAATTTAAATCAAAGACTTAAAAGAAGCCTGAGAAGGGTAATGATTAAATTATTACATTTGCTGAGGGAAGTGCAGCGCCAAGGAAAAGCACTCACATGGCTAGAGATCCCACATGGAGTGCCTGGAAAAACCACAGGAAAGAAAGTTCAAGGAGCTCCTGCCATGTGGGGAGCTGGAGGGGATAAAGAACCCATGTGGAGAGTAAGGCCTAGGGGGCCCAGCTGAGGGAAAAACTTACCCACAGCTGGAAGTTCCCAAGTGGTCAGAGAACCTACCCTCTCATTGTAAAGGTATTCATAATTTTAGGGTGGTGGGCTGTCTTTGGGCTCAGGTGAACCAGGCACACAGCTGGTTGGTTAGGGCTAGGGGCTTTCTCAGGAAAAGGCTAGCCCTGGCACCAAGTTCCAGGGGATGAACTTGACCAACCACAATGCTTAGATCTCATCAAGACCTCTCTCCCAGAAGGGGTCCTGGTTGCTTGTGGAGAAACAGATCTAGGGAAGTAGGCAAGAGATAAGAAGTCAGATCATCCTGGATTTCTGGCAAGTGCAGACTTTCTTGTGCTTTCTGTTTTGTTTTGTTTTTACCTTCAGGGGTCCAGTCACCCTAACTGTATCCCCCTCTCAGAATGACAGGGACCTTGGAATGAGAGCCTCGGCTGTCTCCTGATGCCCAGCTTCAGACACCCCATCACATAAAGCTCAGCAGTGGCTTCCATGGATCAACATCCAGAGAAGAGAACCCCATCCAGTGAAAACTTTAGGATTTGCATTCCCAGGTGATCTTGTGGAAAGGCTTTGAAACCAATTCTGAGTGCTCTTTATCATGACAAAGTTCTGCATAATATTTTTGTCTCCTGAAGAGATTCCTCTATTTGTCAACCTTTTCACTAAATCTTATGGTTAAAGTTGACTCATTAATATTTAATTCTCTCCTAAGGTTGTTATATCTAAAACCCTGTCTCAAAAAAAAATCTAAACAAAGTTATATTGTGATTTAAGATGTAATTCCTCAGCAATCAATCTTAACACTTTAGATTTAACTTACATCATTACTAAGCAAGTTTACCAAAATTATAGTTGATTAAGGTTTGAGACGTTATAGATTGTGTCATGAAATTTTATGTATGTTTTGTGTATATTTTAATGTATGATTTAGAGTAAATTGAAGATATTTCTTTTTGGCTCAACAGTTAAAAAGGTGCTTATTTGCAAAGCCATATGCATATCATGGAGCCTGCATTTGAAGATTACAGTGGCAAATGGCCCTGGCATGCCCATTCCCTCTCCTTCCATGAGACGTGTCTCCTTTTTTCATTAGATCACGGCAGTTTAATCCATTTCCTCTATTCTTTGGATATGTTACATATAACTGAATTAGTTTCAGAAAATGAATTATAGTTTGGATGGCCATCTTATTTAACTTTTAAAATTGCTAAATCTACTCATTAAAAAAATATATATATATATATATATTATAAATCGTAAAAGTTTTCATGTCAAGCTGGGCATGGTGGTGCACAGCTTTAATCCCAGCACTTGGGAGGCAGAGAAGGAGGGTCGCGGAGAGTTCAAGGCCATCCTGAGACTACATAGTTAATTCCAGGTCAGCCTGGACCAGAGTGAGACCCTACCTCGAAAAAACCAAAAAAAAAAAGTTTTCATGTCTTCATATTTAAGCCAAAAATGTTACTACATAATATAGATTTCTTGTTTATTTTAAATTCTGTTAGCAGATCTTTTGTTCATAGTTTACTCTCTGTAGCCTCATGTGCCTTAAATATGTGAACTCTAATTTTTGTTCATATCAAACTTTTCCAGATATCAGAATATTGTGATTTGGTTTATACATAGTACATGATGTTTTGGCTATCAATAAGCATACATCACCATGCCTGACTAAAACTCTGTCATTTTGTGATGGTTCTTGTCTTGTTCATGCTAATTTTGCTGGGTGATTATCACTGAGGTTATAATCTCAGTCTGGTGAAAAGTAATTTATTGTAATCTTGTTCTTAGGAAACCTGAGAAAGCTCCCCATGTCTAAGAGAAATCCACTGTATACAAACAATGTTAATATAGTTTGCCTAAGCTTCATATAACATTTATAACTATTTTAGTTAAGCCTTAAAATCATTGAATGGTTAAAAGGTACTTATTTTTAAAATGACTGTCATTGTCTCTAATGTATGTAAAAATCAGACTTGCTTAACTCAACATTAACCTAGTTGTATTTTAATCTTAAGCCATGCATAATCAGTCTGAGACAATGTTTCCTTTAATTGTGTCACTTCTAATATCTTAAGTTCATTGCTTATGAAAATATTGATACTTAAGACAAGTTTTGCTGCCCTAGAAAAATAATCTTAAATTGCTGTTCTGCTTCCAGTTTGGGACATTGTTATACAGACTAACCAAAGTTATTTTCAAACACAGATGCGAAGTTTTTATACTGTCTTGTCTTTTCCCTGGCATACAATTTCTAGATTAAAGTTATTGATAAAATAATTGATTAAATATTGTTTTCATGGCTACTAAAGTGCTCTGCCTATACTTATAACTGACAGGTACTTAAAAAATAAAATATGTATTCTTTCTATGTCCCAGATATAGCTTACCTGTCACCTGACAATTAAACTTAAATAAGAATCAAAATGATTTTAAACTATTGTGTCATTCTCTAGGTGTTCTTTCTTGCTTTTCTCCTACACTGTCCTGACAGCTCATACTGTCACCTGACAACTACACTTAAATATAAATCAAAATGATTTTAAACTATTGTATCACAGTGTCTAACCAGATCTGCTTTGCTAACCAGATATGTTTTACACCTTTTAACTAATCTGTTTTTCTACTCAGATATGTACAGTCTCTCTGAATGATTAATAACCATATGTAGAAGCCAAAATCAATTTGAAACATTGGAGTTAAAAAGATAACCAATATTTTGGTTCCTGCTCCCAGGTCAGAAGGCCACAGGAGATGATGGGACAATGCTAACTTCTAGCTTCTGGTAAGTTGCCTATCTTCTTGATCAGAGAGGATATGGAAACCCAGAGATAAACTCCAAGTCAGTGTATCTGCAACAGGAGAGTCACATCTGAGGAAAATCAGTCCTCCAGGCATCCCAAAAGAGGGAGGACCACTTGGTCAGCACAGCCTTGGCTTATCCTAACAGATGACTGCTGAGAGTCACAGAAGTCCTCACAGGTCCCTAAAAGTCTCTCCCACAGTGCCATTATTGACCTTCAAAATACACAGTTAGTTCTGGCAGCCTACATGGTCTTAGTCATCCAATAAGAAAAATATAACTACAATAGACTAATAGACCCCCCTATCCTATACTGACTTACAATTCTAAACTCTAACATTAACTTATACCTTCTGCCTCTGCCTGTCCCTGATTAACTTCACCTACCCTGATCCCAGCTCCTCCCACTTGCCTTAGGCAAAATCAGAGCTATTCCTTGGCCCCCTCCTTCCTTAGTCCTTACCCTACCTCATCCAGGGATAAGTACACCACCACCCCAACGGGCACTCTCAAATTTAAACTCTCCCATGTTCCTACTCTTCCTTTGATCCCTAAATGCTCCTCTCAAATACACTGATGCCCCTCAGCCTGCTCTCTCTTGCCCTAACTCCTCTATCCCTCACCTCTGAGTGCTCATCCTCTCCTTACCCCTTTGTGTTTTGATGTCATAACAAGCTCCTTAATTCTTCCTTGTGTCCTGTCATGGGGTGTGCAAAGCCCATCTCCCTCACCTTCTCTATAGCAGATGTTGCCAGCGACTGTCCAGAAGCCAGATCAATACAGGGATGGTATGAAAGAACTCTCTGCTTTGTTCAAGACCAAATCATAACGGCCTGCTACACTGGCACTGACGGGGGTTCTCACTGTCAATCTCACCACCTCTAACCACCATGGACCTGCCTCCTCATCACCCACCCTGAAGGGAGACCCATTGACTGCATTACCCAGCCTCTCTCCTAAGAACTCATCGCCCCTAAGGTCAGCATGAAAAAAATTAATGTTCTTCTCTTATATTAACAAAAGGCTGGAATTTTAGGTCTGACAGGTCCCAATACAGAATCACCAAGGACAGCAACATGGACACAGAGACATAAGGAAGTGGATTATCCACATTCCTCAAGAAACCACCCAGGCCTTTTGCCTGCAATGCCCCCAGGTCATGGTTTCATGCCCCCTTTATTTTGTAAATCACCTGGTCACTGTTCTGGTGTCACACCTTGGATATCTCAGATGTCTTCTCAGCTCTTCCTTCCCCCAACTGAAAGCCCTATAAAGCCCACTACCTGAGGAACTCAGGTGGCCTCTTGTAAGCCAGCCCTGGCAGCTCATGATTTTCCCAAATAAAAGCTTTCATCTTTGCCTCAGGAAAAAAAAAAAAATGTCAATATACGCATATGGGTTTAAGCTGCTGGAAGGAAGGAAGGAAGGAAGGAAGGAAGGAAGGAAGGAAGGAAGGAAGGAAGGAAGGGAAGGAAAAAAAAAGACTGAGAACTGCTGGAGCAAACTTCCTGTAGAAGGAAATTTAAAGGCTAATTATGGCTTCTCTGTTGGTGGTAAGTTTCCAGGCCAGCCTTTGGGCTCCATCGCCTGATGCAGCAATACACTGGTGAGCCAGTATCTTAGGCTGGGGCCTTGTTTCAGGCAGACTGCACAAAATGCTCAGCTTCACAATCACCCTGGACTCCATAGTTCACCTCCTCTCCTGTCTCCTTCCTGATCTCTTCCTCCACAAGTCTAGCTAGGGAGGGCCGGCAGATGTAGCTGAGCAGTTAAAGGCACTTACTTGCAAAGCCTGACGGCCCAGGTTTGATTTCCCAGTAGTCAGGTAAAGTCAGATGCAGGGTGGAGCATGCATCTGGAATTCATTTGCAGTGGCTTGTGTGCTCTCTCTCTCTCCAAATAAATAAAAACAAACCAGTTGTGGTGCACGCCTTTCATCCCAGCACATGGGAGGCAGAGGTTGGAGGATTGACGTGAGTTCAAGGTCAGCCTGAAACTACATAGTGAATTCCAGGTCAGCTTGGGCTACACTGAGGTCCAGTCAGAAAATGGAATAAAAGGAAAGGAAAGGAAAGAAAGAAAGAAAGAAAGAAAGAAAGAAAGAAAGAAAGAAAGAAAGAAAGAAACAGCCATGTACCCATTCTACAGATGCCATACTAGAGAAACTTCTGACTCCCTCCCCTGGGGCAGAACCAACAGAGGAAGAGGTAGGACTTGGACTGGAGTGACAGAAGGGTAACTCTGGAGGCACAAAAAGAGCTGGCCAACATTTTGAGAGACCTAAAGCCACATCCCAAGCACTCACTTCACTGAACCCTTAGCCTTCACAAGGCTCCTGTGCCTAGTGCTGAACTGCAGGATACTGTCCTCAAGGAACCTGCAGTCTGGAGAGGAGACAGGTAAGTTCTAGACACTTGCAGCATAGTGGACAGGTATGGAAAGGTAAGCAGGGAAATTTGTGCCAGGCGTGGTGGAGCATGCCTTTAATCCCAGCACTCGCGAGGCAGAGGTAGGAGGATCGTCGTGAGTTTAAAGCTACCCTGAGACTACATAGTGAATTCCAGATCAGCCTGGGCTAGAGTGAGATCCTACCTGGAAAAATCAAAAGAGAGAGAGAGAGAATTTCCCCCCAGGCTGGGGAAATGAGCCAGCAAAGGCCCCAGAAGAGATGACACTTTAACTGTCTTTAAAATCAAATGGGGGGGAGGGCTGGAGAGATGGCTTAGTGGTCAAGGCACTTGCCTGCAAAGCCAAAGGACCCAGGTTCAATTCCCCAGGACCCACATAAGCCAGAAGCACAAGGGGGCACATGCATCTAGAGTTCATTTTCAGTGGCTGCAGGCCCTGGTCCATTCTCTCTTTCTCTCTCTCTCTCTCTCAAATAAATAAAAATAAAATAAAATGGGTGTTTTCTGGCAGAGAATGAGGGAGGAGGAGGAATAAGAGAGGGCAAGTTCCTGCCATTAGTTCACCACCTGGGAGGGGGGTGCAAAGAGTAAAATGTACATACTGACTGACACTTTCAACAAAAGGCTAAGGAGGTATGGAAGATGGCTTAGCAGTTAAGGCACTTGCCTGCAAAGCCAAAGGACACAGGTTCAATTCCACAGGTCCCACAGAAGCCAGGGGCACAAGGTGGTGCATGAAGTCTGGAGTTTGTTTGCAGTGGCTGGAGGCCCTGGTGCACCCATTCTCATTTCTCTCTCTCTCTCTCTCTCTTAGATAGATAGATAGATAAATAAATAAATAATGCCTAAGGAGATAGGACAATTAAATATAAGTGGCATAATGGATATAGGATCCTCGAACAGAAAAAGGACATTGGGAAAATGTAAAATAAATTATAAACTTCATTAAATGAACTAAATTGGATTAACTAAACCAAAATGCATCATAACATATGTATTCTTTTTTTTCCCCAGGGAGGGTCTTGCTGTAGCTCAGGCTGACCTGGAATTCACTATGTAGTCTCAGGGTGGCCTTGAACTGACCACAATTCTCCTACCTCTGCCTTGCAAGTGCTGGGATGAAAGGCATGTGCCACCACGCCCAGCAAGCCTTATGTATTCTTAGATGGCCTTGAATTTACTATATAGCTGAAGATAACCTTGAACTTCTGATCCTTCTGCTGTTGCCACCCAAGTACTGCAATTATAGGAGTATACCACCTGATCCAGTCTAAAACTGTATAGTGAGTTGTGGGTCAGCCTGGGCTAGAATGAGACCCTACCTGGAATGAAATAATAATAATAAAATTAAATTAAATTAAAAATCCTTTTAGGCACAACCTCTGTTGGGACTGGAGGTATGGAGTGAGGGTGGGCTGACTAAGAGAGATGGAAAGGCTAGAAAAGGCCTAGAATGCCAGACAAGGGAGTTTATTCTGTATTAATTTGTTGTTGTTGTTGTTTTTTACTGACAACTTCCATAATCATAGACTATTAACAATGGTAATTGCCCCCCCAACTTTCCCCTTCACAACTCCACTCCTCTCTCCCTGTCAGTCAATTTTTATTTGTTTGCTTGCTGTTTTTGTCTAATGACTCCACGCGGGCCTCAAACTCTCTAAGTAGCTAAGGATGGCCTTGATCTCCTGATCCTCCTGTCTCTACCTCCCAAGAACTGACCTTACAGGTGTGACTTCTCCCTCAACCACAGTAACAGTGATCAGAGAGCATTTGGAAAAAGCACCACTGGGGTTCAAGATGCTCCATTCAGGCAGTCTAAGGGGGAAAAACAGGAATCTGACAAGAAACAGGAGGAGCCAGACGTGCATGGTGGCACACACCTTTCATCCCAGCACTCGAGAGGCAGAGGTAGGAGGGTCACCGTGAGTTCGAGGTCACTCTGAGACTACATAGTGCATTCCAGGTCAGACTGGGCTAGAGTGAGATCCTACCACAAAAAAAAAAAAAAAAAGAAAAGAAAAACAAAAAGAAAAAGACAAAGAAAGTGCTCGCTTTGGCAGCACATATACTAAAATTGGAACTATACAGACAAGATTAGCATTGCCCCTGCGCAAGGATGACACGCAAATTCATGAAGCGTTCCAAATTTTTTAACTCCTGACTACCCCCACAATGCGTGACCCACATTCCCCATTAATGATGGTCCCTTTGGAAGAGGGAGGACAGGGAGGAGGATAATGGAGTCACCATTATGAATGTAAAATCAGAATAATATAAATAAAAAAATAAATTATAAAAAAAGAAAAAGAAGAAGAAAGAGAGGGAAGAATGTTGGAGAGATAGTTTAGTGGTTAAGGTCCTTGCCTGCGAAACCTAAGGACCCATGTTTGACTCTCCAGATCCCACTGAAGTTGACACATGCTCAAGGTCACACATGCACACAAGGTGGTGCACACATCTGGTGTTTGATTACAGCAAGTGGAGGCCTGGACACAACAATTCTCTCTCACGCTCGCTCGCTCTCATTAAAAAAAAAGGTCAGCCTGTCGGGCTTGGCTCTAAAGAAAGGCAGGAAGGGAGGGAGGGAAAAGAGAAAAGAGCACAACTTTGGGGAAAAAATGATGGGGCTGGAGGGATGTCTTAGCAGTTAAGGCACTTGCCTGGAAAGCCAAAGGACCCAGGTTCACTTCCCCAGTGCCCTCATAAGCCAGATGCACAAGGTGGTGCATGTGTCTGGAGTTCATTTGCAGTGGCTGAAGGCCCTGTCATGCCCATTTTGTTTCTCTCTGCTTCCCTTGCTCCCCCTTAAATAAATAAAATAAATTAATTCAAAAATCTTTTTCAGGGCTGGAGAAGATGTCTTATCAGTTAAGGCCTTTGCCTGCAAAGCCAAAGGAGCCAGGTTCATTTCCCCAGTACCCACATCAGCCAAATGCACAAGGGGTCACACACATCTGGAGTTCACTTGCAGTGGCTGGAGGCCCTGGCACACCCATATTCTCTCTTTATTTCTCTCTCTCTCTCTCTGAAATAATTAATATTTCTCAAAGAAAACATCATGGAACAAAATTGGGGAGGCAGAACTGAGCATTCACATGGCCCAATGGATGAGGGCATGTGAGTGCTTCCATTTAGAGGTGAGGCAAATGTGGGGTATTCCCAAAGGGCAGGAGAAAGAGCTCCTTGGACTTGACCTCCTATCCTCCTGGGCCTGGTTACAGCCTCCTCGCCATTAACACATAGTTGACAGACTTCACAGAGGAAAGTGAGAACTACAGGCATCCAGAGAGGGTGAAGGTGTGCAGCTGTCACCTGGCAACTGGGATGTGGGGCAGTGGTGGTGAAGGGTTAAAAGCCTTCTCTGAAAACTAGAGGGAAAGAGTTAGGCTGGGCATGGTGGTGCACGCCTTTAATCCCAGCACTTGGGAGGAAGAGGTAGGAGGGTCACCATGAGTTTGAGGCCACCCTGAGACTATATAGTTAATTCCAGGTCAGCCTGGGCCAGAGTGAGACCCTACCTTGAAACACCAAAAAACAAAAAAACAAACAATAAAAAATCCAAAAACTCAACAAGAGTTAATAATGATCCCTAAGACCAGCAGGCAATAAAGAAGCCTCAGAAACATGTGGCCTTGACAGGCCTGTCAGCTCCCCAGTAATAAACTTCCCTTAGCTCAGAAAACCTTGAATGAACAGAAACCATCTTATGGGATACCCTCCCTAGACAATTTTGCTTAAAAAAAGGCGGGGAGGAGGCTGGAAAATGGCTTAATGGTTAAGGAGCCTTCCTGTGAAGCCTAAGAACACTTGTTCAAATCTCTAGGTCCCACATTTAGCCAGACAGACAAGTGATGCAAGCATACAATGTGGCACATGTGCACAAGGGGGTGCATGCATCTGGAGTTCGTTCACAGCAGCTGAAAAGGCCTGGTATACCCATTCTCTCTCTGCCTCTTCCTCCCTCCCTCTCTCTCTCTCTCTCTCAAATAAAAAATAAATAAATAAATAAAAAGCTTATTCTGAGTAAAGACACAAATAACTATAGTTCCTTATCATCTACTTCCTTTGGACCTGTAGCTGGTCCGGTCTGTTTTCCTTTTTCTTTTTTAAAAATATTTATTTATTTATTTATTTATTTATTTATTTATTTATTTATTTAGAGAGAGATACAGAAATAGGCAGAGAGAGAGAGAGAGAGAGAAAGAATGGGTGCCGGGGCCTCCAGCCACTGCAAATGAACTCCAGATGCATGCACCCCCTTGTGCATCTGGCTTACGTGGGTCCTGGAGAATAGAGCCTCAAAGCAGGGTCCTTAGGTTTCACAGGCAAGTGTTTAACCACTAAGCCATCTCTCCAGCCCTGGTCTGTTTTTCTTACAATCCTCCTTATAAGCTTGCACCGTGGCCTGGCTCAGTGCTTCAGCCTTCATCCTGCCAGAATGCTGCTGCCCCTCACTGTACCTGTCAATAAACTGTCTGTAGAGATCAAGTCTGGGTGTTCTCTTTCTCTTTTCTCTTACTTTCCTTACATGTGGTGGCTGCACAAGGAAGAGGTTTTATTTTATTTTATTTTTAATTTATATTTATTTACTTATTAGAGACAGAGAAAGGGAGAGAGAGGGAGAAAAAGAGAGAGGGAGAGAAAGAGGGAGGGAGGGAGGGAATGGGTGTGCCAGGGCCTCCAGCCACTGCAAATGAATTCCAGATGCATATGCCACCATGTGCATCTGGCTTACATGGGTCCTGGAGAGTTGAACCAGGATCCTTTGGCTTTGCAGACAAATGCCTTAACTGCCATATCTCCAGCCTGGAAGGGGTTTTATAAACCTTCAGTTGAATGGCCTCTGCTTCTCCCATCCCTTCCCTTAGCAACGCATCAGGTGAAAACCAAGAAAGCTAAAGCATTGCTAGCCTCTGGGCTGGGCTGCTGTGTTCATTTCTAAATAGATATGTTTATTTATTTGACAGATAAAGAGGCAGAGATGGGGCGGGGGTGGGGAGAATGGGCCCACCAGGGATTTCAGCCACTGCAAATGAACTCCAGACACATGCACCACGTTGAGCATCTGGTTTATGTGGGTCCTGGGGAATTGAACCATGGTCTTTTGGCTTTGCAGGTAAGTGCCTTAACCACTAAGCCAGTGCTTCAGCCCTGCTAGCTCCATTTCCCATTGAGATGGAGATAAAGGAGTCACATCTAACTTCTCTGCTGGTCCCTCAACCTTGTTAAACCCATGGCCCACAATCCCAAAACCACTAAGATCAGTGACAACAATAGAACAGTCATAAGCCAAAGTTGACTGCCTGTCACTGTGCAACTGCTCAGTGGTGGAGCATGTTATAGACACCATGTTGGGACACTTCACATATACATACTATATATACATAATTTTAATTTTAATTTTATTTATTTGCAAGCAGTGACACAGATAGAAAAAAGACAGAAAGTGGGCATGCTAGGGCCTCTGGCCACTGTAAATGAACTCTAGATGCATGTGCCACTTTGTGCATCTAGCTTATGAGGGTCCTAGGGAATTGAATCTGAGTCCTTTGGCTTTACAGGCAAGTGCCTTAACTGACCCCCTTATTTTTTTAATTTAATTTATTGATTTGCAAGCAGAAAGGGAGAGATAGAGAAGAGTCTTTTTTTAAAAAAATATGTATTTATTTGAGAGAGAAAGCAGCAAATAGGGAGAATGAGCACACCAGGGCCAACTCCAGACACATGCACCACCTTGTGCATCTGGCTTACATGGGTACTGGTGAACTAAATCTGAATCCTTAGGCTTTACAGGCAAGTGCCTTACCACTAAGCCTTATCTCCAGGCTGAGACAGGTGATTTTCTTAAAAATTTATTTATTTATTTATTTGTTTGTTTGTTTGTTTGTTTGTTTGAAAGAAAGAGGCAGAGAGAGAGAATATGGGCATGCCAGGGCATCCAGCCACTGCAAATGAATTCCAGATGAATGTGCCCCCTTGTGCATTTTCCTTTCATTGGTCCTGGAGGAGCAAAGAGGGATCTTTTTGCTTTGCAGGCAAATGCCTTAACTGCTAAGCCATCACTCCATCCCCAACAGTTCTTTTAAATTTTTTGTTTATTTATTAGAACAGACAGAGAGAGAAAGAGGCAGAGGGGAGTGAGGGGAGAGAATGGGCACACCAGGGCCTCCAGCCACTGCAAATGAACTCCAGATGCATGCACCACCTTGTGCATCTGGCTTACATGGGTACTGGGGAATCAAGCCTCAAACCGGGGTCCTTAGGCTTCATAGGCAAGTGCTTAACTGCTAAGAATCTCTCCAGCCCAGTTCTTTTTATTGTTATTATTTTAGAGAGAGACAGAGGCTTAGAGAGACACACAGAGAGAATTGGTGCAGCAGGGCCTCAGCCACTGAAATTAAATTACAGATGCTTGAACCACCTAGTGGGCATGTGCAACCTTGCGCTTGCCTCACCTTTGTGTGTCTGGCTTATGTGGGATCTGGAGGGGCGAACATGGGTCCTTAGGCTTCACAGGCAAGTGCCTCAACTGCTAAACAATCTCTCCAGCTCAAGATCTCAAATTTTTAGCATGACCCTGAGTCTCACTTTCATGTGAGGTCCCTGCAATATCACAGGGTGGTGGTAAGAAGGCCAGTCTGTTGGGCTAGCCTCAAAAAAAAACTTTTCTCAGGCTAGAGAGATGACTTAGCAGTTAATGCACTGCCTTCAAAGCCAAAGGACCCAGGTTCGATTCCCCAGGACCTACATAAGGCAGAGGCACAAGGGGGATCATGCATCTGGAATTCATTTGCAGTGGCTGGAGGCCATGGTGTGCCCATTCTCTCTCTCTCTCTCTCTCTATGCCTCTTTATCTGTCCAATAGGTAAATAAAATTTTTTTAAAAGGGGGTTCTGGAGAGATGGCTTAGTGGTTAAGGCTTTTGCCTGCAAAGCCAAAGGTTCCCAGTTTGATTCTCCAGGACACATGTAAGCCAGATGAACAAGGGGGCACATGCATCTGGAGTTCTTTTGAAGTGGCTGGATGCCTTGGTGTGCCCATATTCTCTCTCTCAATATATATATAATCACTAAAATCAGTGACAACAATAGAAAAGTCATAAGCCAAACTTGACTATATATCACTCACTAAGCATCTGCTCAGTGGTGGAAAAGTTATAGATACCAATGTGGACAGTTCTTTTATATGTGCAACTGCTCAGTGGTGGAGCATGTTATATATATATATATATATATTATTTTATATATATATATATATATATATAATTTATTTGCAAGCAGTGACAGAGATAGAAAAAAGACAGAGAGAGAGAATGGGCATGCCAGGGCCTCTAGCCACTGTAAATGAACTGTAGATGCATGTGTCACTTTGTGCATCTAGCTTATGAGGGTCCTAGGGAATCAAATCTGAGTCCTTTGGCTTTGTAGGCAAGTGCCTTATCTACCCCCCTTATTTGTTATTTTAATTTATTTATTTGCAAGCAGAAAGTGAGAGATAGAGAAGAGTCTTTTTTAAAACATATGTATTTATTTGAGGGAGAAAGAGTATTTTTTAAGGGAGAAAAGTCAAATAGAGAGGGAGAATGAGCACACAAGGGCCAACTCCAGACACATGCACCACCTTGTGCATCTGGCTTACATGAGTACTGGGGAATTGAATCTGAATACTTAGGTTTCACAGGTAAGTGCTTTAACACTAAGCCCTACCTCCAGGCTGACAGTTTTTAAAATTAATTTATTAAGGGAGAGAGAAAGCAGCAGACAGAGAGAGAGAGAGAGAGAGAGAGAGAAAATGGGCATGCCAGGGCACCCAGCCATTGCAAATGAATTCCAGATGCATGCTCCCCCTTATGCATCTGGCTTACATGGGTGCTGGAGAATCAAACCGGGATCCTTTTGCTTTGCAGGCAAACACCTTAACTGCTAAGCCATCACTCTATCCCCAACAAGAAGTTCTTTCTTGTTTTTGGTTTTCTGAGGTAGGGTCTCGCTCTAGCCCAGGCTGACCTGGAATTCACTATGTAGTCTCAGGGTGGCTTTGAACTCATGGCCATCCTCCTACCTCTGCCTCCCGAGTGCTAGGATTAAAGGCGTGTGCTACCATGCCCAGCCAGTTACTTTTATTATTATTATTTTAGAGAGAGCTAGAGACTTAGAGAGACACACAGAGAGAATTGGAGCTCCAGGGCCTCAGCCACTGTAATTCAATTAGAGAGACAAACGAACTCCAGATACATGCACCACCTTGTGCATCTGGCTTATGTGGGTACTGAGAAATAGAACCTGGGTCCTTAGGCTTCACAGGTAAGCACCGTAACTGCTAAGCTATCTCTCCAGCCCATAAATAATTTTTTTAATATTTTATTATTATTTATTTATTTATTTGAGAGAGAGATACAGAAATAGGCAGGTAGAGAGAGAGAGAGAGAGAGAGAGAGAGAGAGAATGGGTGCGCCAGGGCCTCCAGCCACTGCAAACAAACTCCAGATGCTTGCACCCCCTTGTGCATCTGGCTTACGTGGGTCCTGGAGAATCGAGCCTTGAACCGGGATCCTTAGGCTCCACAGGCAAGCGTTTAACCACTAAGCCATCTCTCCAGCCCCATAAATAATATTTTTTAAAGAAAATTGTATCCTTGCTGCGGAGACGGCACTTAGAGTGCAAGTGTGAGCCAGATCCCCAGAACCCACATAAAGTCAGACCAGCAGCACGAGGGCCTGTAGTCCCATTTCCCCTGTACTGAGGTCTGCACTGAGATGAGAGGCAGCAAGAAGAATTCCTGGTAGCATAAGTTTTTTTTTTTTTTTTTTTTTTTTTGTTTTTTTGGTGTTTCCAGGTAGGGTCCCACTCTAGCTCAGGCTGACTGAAATTCACTATGTAGTCTCAGGGTGGCCTCGAACTCATGGTGATCCTCCTACCTCTACTGCCCAAGTACTGGATTTAAAGGTGTGCACCACCATGCCCAGTTTCTCAAGAAGTTTTTTGTTTGTTTGTTTTTGTTTTTGTTTTTCAAGGTAGGGTCTTACTGTAACCCAGGCTGACCTGGAATTCACCGTGTGGTCTCAGGCTGGCCTTGAACTCTCTGCGATCCTCCTACCTCTGCCTCCCAAGTGCTGGAATGAAAGGCATGCACCACCACACACAGTTTCTCAAGGATTTTTGACCTAAAGAAAAGGCGACAGCCTGGCATGGTGGCATACACCTTTAATCCCACCACCTGGGAGGCTGAGGTAGGAGGATCACCATGAGTTCGAGGTCACACTGAGACTACATAGTGAACTCCAGGTCAGCCTGAGCTCGAGTGAGACCCTATTTACAAAAAGGGGGGAGGGCTGGAGGGATGGCTTAGCAGATAAGGCATTTGCCTGCAAAGCCAAATGATCTTTGTTCAACTCTCCAGGACCCTCATAAGCCAGATGCACAAGGGGTCGCATGTGTCTGGAGTTCGTTTGCAGTAGTTGGAGGCCCTGGCACACCAGTCTCTCTCTCTGTGTGTGTGTCTGTGTCTCTCTTTCTTCCTTTTTCTCTTCAAATAAATAAATAAAAATAGAAATTTTTTAGAAAAAAAGAAAAGTAAGCAATTAAGGTGGTAGTTGAAGGTGAAAGGGAATTGAGTTAGGGTTTTTTTCTGTCTTTCATTTTTAACATGGGAAATGTAACAGCTTGTTTGCTGTACTATTAGAACAATCCCATAGGGCTCAACAAACAGAATAACCAAAACAGAAACAAAGACACTGGACACATAATGGAGAGAGAATTCCTGGGACCGTATCCTTGAGCTACAGAGAGGGGATGAAGTGACATGCTGAGTCCTTGCCAGAAACACTCAGACCATGCGTCCATGGCAACAGTGGGGAAAAAGAGAGGCTTGGGACCAGTTGGGGCTTAGGGTTACATGTGCTAGGAGAAGTTCTCTGGGATACAATTTTGGGGGTGGGGAGAGATGTCCACACACTGTGGCACACTCATGGAGGTCAGACATCAGCCACAGGTGTTGGTCCTCATGTTCAGCCTGCATATGTCAGGCTAGCTGACCGTTATGCCACCAGGAGCCAGGCGTGGTGGCACATGCCTTTAATCCCAGCACTCGGGAGGCAGAGGTAGGAGGATCACTGAGAGTTCAAGGCCAGCCTTTATCTCCCAGAGCTCTTATTTGTAGTGAGCCACAACACAGATTTCAGATCTCCTTGAACTCTCATCCCTTGGTAAGGACTCATTTTCAGTAAACAAAGCCTTCACTGTTGTTGAGAATCATAATTTTAAGATCATCCATATGACCACGCACCTAGGCATTCTCTTCACATTTTAGCTCTGGCAGATGGAAATTTTAATTTAAGAAGAATCTTCCAGGGATGGAGAGATGGCTTAGCACTTAAGGTACATGCCTGTGAAGCCTAAGGACCCTGGATAGGTTCTCCACGTCCCACATGAGCTAGATGCACAAGGTGGCGCATGCATCTGGAGTTTGTTTGCAGTGGCAGAAGACCCTGGCACCCTCATTCTCATTTTCTCTCTCCCTCTCTCTCAAATAAATAAATTAATTAATTAATTAATAAAATAAATCTTGGGGCAATCTACAGAATGGGAGAAAATCTTTGCCAGCTATCCATCTGACAGAGGGTTAATATCTAGGATATACAAAGAACTCAAAAAATTAAATAATAGGAAATCAAACAACCCAATGGAAAAATGGGCTATGGAACTAAATAGAGAATTCTCAGAAGAAGAAATATAGATGGTATAAAATCATCTAAAAAAAAGTTCTACATCCCTAGCCATCAGAGAAATTCAGATTAAAACTACATTGAGATTCCATATCACTCCTGGCAGATTGGCTACCATCGTGAAAACAAATGACTATAAATGCTGGCGAGGATGCAGAAAAAAGAGGAACACTTCTACACTGTTGGTGGGAATGTGATCTGGTCCAGCCTTTGTAGAAATCAGCGTGGAGGTTCCTGAGACAGCTAAATATATAGATCTACCATATGACCCAGCTATACCACTCTTAGGCATATATCCTAAGGACTTGTCTCACTACCTTAGAGATACTTGTTTATCCATGTTTATTGCCACTCTATTCACAAGAGCTAGGAAATGGAACCAGCCTCGATGTCCCTCAACTGATGAGTGGATAATGAAGATGTGGCATATTTACACAATGGAATTCTACTCAGCGGTAAAGAAAAATGAAGTTATGAAATTTGCTGGAAAATGGATCTGGAAAAGATTATACTTAGTGAAATAACCCAGGCCCAGAAAGCCAAACGTCACATGTTCTCTCTCATATGTGGATTCTAGCTACAAATGATTGGACTTCTATGTGAGTAAAAATACAACTCATCTAAAAGGAATAGAAAGGGAGGGAGGGTGTACTTAATGGGATGGGATTGTATATACGTAAATATAAGAACAGACTGATGGGGTGAAAAGGCCTAAGTGAGGTCAGGGAAGGAAAGGTGGAGGGAGGCCTAATCATAAACTAAGAGGATATAAATAAGTCATAGGGAAACCTACTTTTCTGGACAATGGAACATTCAGAAGCCATAAATTGTTACTAGAAAATTTTCAGTGCCAAGGAGAGGATACCTTCCAGTGGGTTGTTGGTGACAGATACCCCCAAAACATTATAGGCCATTGCCGAGGCCCTTGGATTCCCACCAGGAATAGATGGTGAGACCCTATTGCTGAAGACTCCACATACCTGGTGGCAAGGTCATTGAGAAATCCTGCTGGGACTGAGCTGAAAGCCTCCTCCAGGTGGACCAGCTGACAGAAAGTTAGAAAAAGCTACGCTGCATGCAGTTCAATGGCAGAGAGAAAACACCAGTGAAGGTACTCAACAGTGAACACTGCAAGCTTTAAATTTGGCCAGCAAGGCCAAATGAGCCAACGAGTGCAATAGGGGCATGTCTCTTATGGGGGGGGGGGACAAACTGCTCTCTAATTGGACTGGAGGCCCATTCCATGGGAGGGAATACATCCTTGATACTGAAAACCTATGACACAGATAGTCATGAGCCCTAGGGGTGTAATGTCTGCTGGTGTTATGCTAAATGTATATACTATGCTCACCAAACTGCCCAGTAAGCTCTTCTCTTAATGTCCACACCCATATATTAATGCTACTCTCACTTGTGGTTAGAGAAGCTTCTTTTTTCAGATGGTGGCAACTTGGGATGACTCAGAAGGCACCATGGTGCTGAGAAGAAGTGACAGAGGAGTGCTCAGCCCTGGAACATCTCAAACCCACCTTCTAGGCTCAGGGCCCATTGTGCAAGAGGGGTTGGAAAGAATGTAAGAGCCAAAGGAAGAGTAGGACTCCTTACAACGTGCTCCTCCAGACACAAAATGGCCTGCATATCCATGACTTCACAGTTCCTGACACTACCTACACAAGACCATCATAAAAGGAGGAAAAGATGATGACATCAAACTGAAAAGAGAGACTGACTGAGAGGGGAAGGGGATATGATGGAGAGTGAAGTTTCAAAGGGGAAAGTGGGGGAAGGGAGGGAAGTACCATGGGATACTGTCTACAATTAAAGAAGTTGTCAATAAAAATAAATAAATTAAAAATAATAATAAAATTAAACTAAAAAATCTTGGGCTGGAGAGGTGGCTTAGCAGTTAAAACATTTGCCTGAAAGCCAAAGAATCCCAGTTTGATTCTGCAGGACCCACGTAAGCCAGATGCACAAGGGGGCGCATGCATCTGGAGTTCATTTGCAGTGGCTGGAGGCCCTAGCACACCATATCTCTCTCTCTCTTCTCTCTTTCTCTCTCTCTCTCCCTCTTTCAAATAAATAAATAAATAAAATATATTTTTAAATATAAAACCTTTAAAAAAAGAAGAAGAGGAAGAAAAATCTTCCAGACAGATCTGGTGGTAAAAGCCTGTCATCTTGGCAGAAGGATTGCAAGCTTCAGGCTTGCCTGGAGTACAGAGTGAATTTAATGCCAATTTAATGAGACTGTTTTAAATTAAAACACCTGGGCATGGTGGCACATGCCTTTAATCACAGCACCCAGGAGGCAGAGGTAGGAGGATCACCATGAGTTGGAGGACACCCTGAGACTACATAGTGATTCCAGGCCAGCCTGGGGTAGAGTGAGATCCTACCTCAAAAACAAAACAAAAAAGAGTAGGAAAGTCAGTCTATGTCCCGGTAGAGACCACATGAGTCAAAGTGTCCCATGAAATCCTCCTCTGGCAGGTTGGCAAAGGGGTGGACCCCACAGGAATGTCTAAAATGGGAAGAGTTGGGGCTGGAGGGATGGCTTAGCAGTTAAGACACTTTCCTGAAAATCCAAAGGACCCAGGTTTGATACCCTTGTACCCACATAAAGCCAGATGCCATCCTTTGCAGTGGCTAGAGGCCCTAGCAAACACGTTCTCGTTTTCTCTCTCTCTCTCTCTCTCTCTCTCTCTCAATCTGCCTGTCACTAACACAAATAAGTAAAATACATAAATAATAAAATGGGACAAGTGGTTTGTCATGCATATGATGGACCATGGCTTTCATGTCTAAAGATTCTCTCTGGAAAGGGGAATTGTAAGGATGTGATGGGAGTGAATTCTATTTTTTGGAGATAGGGTCTCACTCTAGTCCAGGCTGACCTGGAATTCACTATATAGTCTCAGGATAGCCTCGAACTCCTATCAGTCTTCATACCACTGATTCCCGAGTGCTGGGATTAAAGGCGTGCACCACCATGCTTGGCTGTCTTTGGTCTATCTTAGAGACTACAAGCAGAGTAAATATAAAAGCACAAGCCAGGTCTGGAGAGATGGCTTAGCAGTTAAGGCATTTGCCTGCAAAGCCAAAGGATCTTGGTTCCATTCCCCAGCACCCAAGTAAGCCAGATGCACAAGATAGTGCATGCTTCTGGAGTTTGTTTCCAGTGGCTGGAGGTCCTGGCATGCCCATTCTCTTCCTCGCTCTCTCTCTACCTCTTTCTCTCTCACTCTCTGAAATAAAATAATTTTTAAAAAAAAACATAAAAGCACAAGCTCTCGTGAAATTTGCAGAAATCATGGGGAGAACTTTGAAATTACAAGACTTATGAAATGAAAAATGTTTTCCAAGCCCATTATTATTTATGTTTTATGCATTTTTGACTGCCAGATGTCAATTCTTCATTCAATATAATAAAGTACATTTTAAATAAATTTTCACATACAGTTCTTTCTCTCTTAAAAATTTAATCATGAGGCTCAACAGTCTTAATGCAATCATGGCAACTACAAACTAATACTCAGGGCTGGAGAGATGGCTTAGCATTTAATATGGTTGCCTGAGAAGCTCAAGGACCCAGATTCAACTCCCCAGAACCCACATAAGCGAGACACACAAAGAGATGGATGCACAATGTGGCACATGCATCTGGAGTTTGATTACAGTGGTTAGAGGCCCTGGCATCCAATTCTCTTTGTTCCTCCCTCCGTCCCTTTTTCATAATATAAATACGCATTTCTCTGGGTGATGAAATCAGGTTCAAAATAGCATATTACCCATAATGTGTGCATTATGAGTTTCTTTACATTCTCCTTACCTAGTGTGTTTGCCTTAAATGACAAAGCCACAAACCTAAGACAGCAAGCCCTGTAAAATACAAGCATAGTTCGCTGTAATGAAGATACAAAATGCTAACCTGGAAAACAAGAGCCAGATGTTTTGCTACTAACTAGCCACAATATGAGATCAATCACTTCACCTTTTAGACTCTCTAGTCCCAAAATGTGAATGGACAAGAAGGATTAAATTACCTTCCATTTAATCCCTTTTCCAAAAGTCTATGCTTCAGTAATCCACTTTTTTACAGGAAGTTTGAAAGCGCATTTTCTCTTTTTTTCTGTGACAAAAGTAGACTCTGAAGTGACCTACTTCGCTCACTAGATGGTGCTATTGGCACAGCTATTTCAGGTTTCTTAAGACATGACCGGGTTCTCCAAGCCTCTGTAGTTATACTCATTACCCTACCCTCAGGTAACAAAGGAGCATACCTCATCACAGGAGCACTTAAGGTGAACACATGATGCTGTTTCAAGGGCTGCTATAGTATAATCTACTGAGAAAAACAAAAGTAGTTTTGCTTTTCTTATTTTAGTATCAGACACTCAAAAGTGAAACTGGATGTTTTGGTCATTTGTGAAATTGTCTTTTGAAAGCCATTTCTGTAGGTAACTGTAAAGTGTCAAAATTTCCTTCTAGTGGCAATGAATGAACAGAGACCAACAAAACCCATGGATTTCAGCCATCTCTGGTCAGTGGATGACTAGAATGCTGATACTGTCTGTTCTGTTCCCACGTCAGTCCTACTAGTGAATATGAACTCTGCAGTCATCACCCTGATGCTTATTATGATGCCTATCTCCAAAGCTGAAACTTAGACTATAAACATGTCAGTGTGAAAAACAAACTCACTCACAGCCACAGTGGAGCAGGGCACAAAGAACCTTGGGGGATGTGAGCTGAGTGTTTTGAAGCAAGTCTTCATAGTAACTTTCTTTTAGTGAGTTTTCCATGTGCTTTTGGCCTTCAGCCTTGAAAGAGCATAACTCCAATGAAACAGCACACAACCAATGATCGAGCTCCCAGAACACTTCCCATTAACTATGCTTGCAAGATGGACACAGACCCACAGTGCCAATGAGTAACTGCAGAGGAAAGTACAGCTGCCAGACCCACCACGTGCACCTCCACACGCACCTGACCCAAGAGGGTCAACACACTTGTTGTCTTATAGGCATGTGGCAAAGACAGTCAGGCTATAATAAGGAGGTCTGGAAAAGGAAAGCTATTCCATGATGTGAATATTAAGTGGTAAAAAGCAGAGAGTCTGATGGAGAGGGTATAGCTCAACGTAGAGCACTTGCCAAGCACACGAGAGGCTCTGGGTTCTGTCCCAGTGCCTCAAACACAGAGAAGTGCCCAATACACCAATGTCCAAAACAGCGGATACAGACCACGAGTAAAAATTAAGTCCAGGGTACCCATTCTTCGTCTTCTGACTAGAACACAGGTGTAAATACATTCAATTATATGCCTATGGCCATGGAGAAGAAATTCAGAGTTCAAATATCTGTCTGACATGAGCCCAACTGCTATGCTGTTCAAGGCCTATGATCACTGAAATCGGTGGCAAAAGAAGTCCCTGCCATCTTTTCCATTTGGTCTCTTGCTACAGTTGATCTTAAACTCTGGCTTCTATTCAGCTATACTAAAATGTTGATTCCTGGAATAGACCACTGTTGTTTTTGCCTTTGAACAAACTATTTTCTGTGTCAAAACCTCCCCCTAACACTTCCCTCGTCAGCACGTTCACCAGGATAATGACTCCCTGTGCTTTGGACCTCTGTTTTAAATGTACTTCTCAGATTGTTTTCTCGATCCCTGGAAGGAGTTAAACCTCTTCACTGTCCCATGGACAGATAGCTGTCACCTGGAAGAGTCCATCCTGATCCTGCACACTCTGACTCCCATGAAACTGGAATATCTTTCCACAATCTGGCAGGTGCTGGACACACAGGAAACAGGTATTCAACTAATAAATAAAAATCAGTGTCATGGAGCATTTCATCAGTACTGACGTTTGCTCAGCCCAGAAACTGAACCAAAGTTGGGAGATGAATGCTCGCCAAGGTTCACTGAAGTCTCAACTTGAGCTGCTTATGTGTTGGGATGGAGGGGGAGGGGACAATGACTGGCGTAATGGAAGGAAGGAGGGTAGTCAGAAGTTTGGGTAAAAGATGCCAGTGGTGGAGATGGAAATGGACTCAGAACTAGTCCAGACTGGGTGAAAGAACAGATGTAAGGCTTAACTAGGGACCAGCTAAGGTGGACCCCAAGCTTTTAAAAAGAAAGTGAATACAAGGTGGTACATCTGGTTGAGGGGAAAAAAAAACTAAATCATGTGAGGACATAACAGGGATTTAATATGAAATATATTACATTTGATGTCATTGTGAAAGGAGGAAGAAAAATAAAAGACATGCAAATATAAAGAATTAAAAGACTTGAACACAGAGAACTCGACTTATGAAAAAGGTCCATTTACTGGTCATATCACACAAATGAGAGAAGTTGAGGTACAAAAACAAAAATAACTTGCTGGAGATCACACAGCTCTGGCAAAGCAGATTCTCAAGCGTGGGCAGTGCCGTCACACAGCCTATCATTTATCATTTGACTGCAGCACTTCTTTGGGACCCAGACAGGCTTAGGTAGTCTGATAGTTGGTTAAGTTATAAGGGTCATGCTGCTGTCTGAATGTCTCAAATGTTGGGGCTGTACTGGAGGGCTGTGGAGCCTTTGGGAGAAGAGACGAGAGGTCAGTCATTAGAGGACAGGCTTGAGGTCTTACAGCTCAGCTTCACTTCCTGTCCCCTCTCTGCTTGCTGATGGGATGTGATGTGATGTGAGCAGGTGCTTCACAATTCTGCCAATGTGTTTCTGCACTATGCCAGACTACCCTCTTGGAACTATACACCAGAATGAACCCATCTTCCCAGACCACAGAATGAAGAAATTCTTTCCAAGTGACACATTGGACAGGGTATTAATGTCTAGGATATGTAATGATCTCCAAAATCTACACATCAAGAAGACAAATTACCCAATTAAAAATGGGCTATGAAAAGAAATAAAAGGGACTAATATTTTAAAACATAGTGGCTGCTGGGGAAGGGGGAGACATTTTAGTCAATGGTGCAGACAGTGGAAAGTTGCATGAACTCTAGAAAATAAACACCACCATGCTTGTGTAAGCAATCTTAATTAAACTGTAACTCAAACATTCACACACAGTCACACACAGTCGCAAAGACATCCACATAGAAGAGGGACTAGTAGGTGGGAAGGAGCAAGAGTTCAATGGGACAAAGAAAAGGTAATGGTAGATAATTATGGTCAAAATATGTTAGACACATGTACAAAAGTTGCCAATAAATAAAATTAAGCTAAAAAAATTATCACACAAAGTGTCTAGGATATTCGTGATTTTTAAAGTGGCTAACATTACCTCCACAAGGCCTGAATGATATGAGGGAAAAACATGAAGGCATCAACATTGAAGAGAAACTAGTTAGAAAGAAGAGATTCAATGGAGATCATGGTGGGGGAAGGGAGGGTGGTGGGAGAGGGTTATGATCATGGTATATTGTCTTCATTTATGGAAATTGTCAATAAAGGTACTAAATTTTTAAATTTTTTATTTATTTTTGGAGAGAGACACAGAGAGAGATAGATGGAGAGGGAGAAGGAGACAGAGATGGGTGTGCCAGCAGTCTCTCAGCTGCTGTGAACGAAATCCAGATGCATGCGCCCCCTTGTGGGCAAGGCAGCATTGCGCCCTTGCGTCACTTTGCATCTGGCTAAACGTGGGACCTGGAGATTGGAACCAGCATTCTTAGGCTTAGCAGGCAGGTGCCTTAACCGCTAAGCCATGTCTCCAGTCCAGGTACTTAAATTTTTTATGCAGTTATTTAAGAGAAGTAGAAAGAGGGAGAGGGAGAGAAAGAATGGGCACGCCAGGGCCTCAGCCACTGCAAACAAACTCCAGACACATGTGCCACCTTGTGCATTTGGCTTTTGTGGGTCCTGGGGAATTGAACCTGGGTCCTTAGGCTTCAAAGGCAAGCGGATTGATTGTTAAGCCATTGCTGCAGCCTTAGTGAAAAGTTTTTAAAAGGGCTGGAGATTTCTCAGTGGTCAAAGATGCTTGCTTGTAATGCCTGATGACTTGGAGGTCCTGGCTTGCTCATGTTCATTCATTCGTTCTCTCTCTCCCCCCAAATAAATACATGAACTATTTTTTAAGTTAGAACAACAAAAAAAAAAAACTATGTACCCTTCCTATATACCAATATCCAATATGGGCTGTGGAGAGGCCCAGAGGTGAAAGGTGTTTGCTTGCAAAGCTTGCTGGCACTAGTTGGATTCCCCAGTACCCATGTAAAGCCAATAGCAAACATGCTGAGGATGAAACCAGGGAAACAATCCCATTCACAATTGCCACAAATAGATAGATGAGGTAGACAGAAAGATGAATGGATGGCACACGGGAGGCAGACACAGGAGAATAAGCCTGAGTTTGAGGCCACCCTGAGACTACCATGCCTTTAATCCCAGGCCTGAGCTAGAGAGAGGATCCTACAAAAAAAAAAAAAAACCCTGAGACTACAGAGCAAAGTCCAGGTCAATCCTGACCAAGAGTGAGACCCATTTGTCACAAAAACACACAACAAAACCCTAAACATGGAAGTGAAATTTTTAAAACACTTGAGAAAGAAACTGAAGAAGACATTAGAATATATAAGGATGAGAGGCAGGCAGGCAGGCAGGCAGGCAGGCATAGTGAGTAGTTCAGGCACCCTGGACATAGGGCTTGGCCTGAGCTGGCTTGGCAGTTCTTATACAACTTGCCTGCAACCTGGAACCCCACCTGCACTGACACACAGCTTGATTACACCTGGGACCCATAACAGAACCAGATTCTCAAGGTGGAGCCATGTGTTGAAAATAAGCACCCATTCAAATATAGGCCTAAGATAGCTTAGGCCTGTTCTGGGGCCACCCAGCCTGAAGGGCTTTAGGGTACTGCATATTGTTGTGTGAATAAAATATTTTTAAAGGGATGATGTTGTATGAATAGGTATGAATATGATAAAAATAAATCACCTGACCAGTCAGCAGATTGTGGGGAAAAAAGGAAAACTAACTGTAACTGAAACCAGAGGGGAAACTATGATGGCAGGGAAAATGACCCATCCTCACCTAAGACTACTGACCAGAGCAATGGCCCTGACCATGTCCCTGGGCCTGTGAGCACACTCCACTCCAGTGCCTGTTACCCCAGGTGCAGTGCTTTAACCCTTCATCATCACTTTGGGGAGATGAAGTTTCTTTTTTTTAAACTATTTTATGCACATTTATTTTTTGAGTAAGAGGCCAAGAACCTGGAAAGTTCCAGAGAATACCAGTAACAGACATCCCCTCCCATGCCCATGGATTGAAGCATCAATGTTGTGAAACCGGCTCTGACCAAAAGCAATCTACAAACTGGGTGTCTGGTGAACACCTTTCAATCCCATCCTCGGGAGGCAGAGGCAGGAGGATCACACTGAGTTTGAGGCCAGCCCCAGAGACTAGCAAGTTCCGGTCAGCTTGAGTTAGCGGGAGACACATCAAAAAAAACCACACACAGTCAATGCAATCCCCACCAAGACCCGATCACCATTTGTCACACAAATAGAAAAAAAAAATCTTAAAATTAGCCATGTGTGGTGGTGCACGCCTTTAATCCCAGCACTTGGGAGGCAGAGGTAAGAGGATCACCATGAGTTCAAGGCCACCCTGAGACTACATAGTTAATTCCAGGTCAGCCTGGGCCAGAGTGAGACATCAAAAAAAAACAAAAAAATCTTAAAATTAATTTGAAGCACAAATGACCTCAGATAGGTCAATTTTCCTGAGAGAAAAAAATAAAGGAAATAAAATAGCCAATAAAAATATGATGATAGGGCTGGAGAGATGGCTTGGCAGTTAAGGCACTTGCCTGCAATGCTTAAGGACCCACGTTTGATTCCCTAGGACTCACATAAGCCAGATTCACAAGGTGGAGCATGTGCCTGAAAATCCTTGAGAGTGGCTGAAGGCCCTGGTGTGTCTGTTCTGTCTATCTTCCTCTTCCTCTCTCTCTCCCTATCAAACAAGTGAATAAAATATTTTTTAATGGGATGATGTTGCAGTCAGGTTCACACTGTTGGTAGAAATCACCTGACCAACAGCAGCTTGTGGGGAAAAAAGGTTTACTTTGGCTTACAGGCTCGAGGGAAAGCTCCATGATGGCAGGGAAAAGGATGGCATGAGCAGTGGGTGGACATCACCCACGGCTGACATACGATGGACCATAGCAACAGGAGAGTGTTTCAAACATTGCAAGGGGAAGCTGGTTCTAATTCCCATAACCCCACCCCCAACAATATTCTAACTCCAGGAGGCTTTAATTTTAATTGCCATCAGCTGGGGAGACTAGCATTCAGAACACTTAAGTTTATGGGGGACACCTGAATCAAACCACCACATTCTGCCCCTGGCCCCCATAAACTGATAACCATACATGATGTAAAATGCAATGTATTCATGCAACTTTCAAAGTCCCCATTGTTTTTATCAATCCTAATGATGTTCATACATCCCCATAATCCAAGGTCTTTTAACTGAGCCATAATACCAAAAAAAAAAGTCCTCCCTAAACCCATAATGACACAGAATAAACATTCCCACTGCAAAGGATGGCATTGGGCAAAGCAAAGAAATATTCAACCAATACAAGATTTAAAACCACCAGGGCAAACATCAAACTCTGTAGCTCCAAGTCCAACAACTCCAGTCAATGACAAATCTCCAAGAGCGATAATTCTAACCAGCAAAAAGTCTCTGGAGTTCCAATTCTGCCCCTCCAGCTAGGCTACTCACGGTCCTGGAAAACTTCATCTGGGGCTGGCAGCCCTCCTTGTCAGCCATATCATGTTCCCGGCATCTCCACTGGGTCTCCACTACAACCCAAGATCCATCCTCATGGCCCCATGGGATCTCCATAGAAGCATCCAGCAAACCTGCTTCACACTGCCCATGGTCACTTCTAAATTACAAGATCACATTGCAAACTCAATGACCCTCTCTTTCCTACATTCTTATACACCATAATACCAGCTAGAGTGACAATTTGTTATTCCAGGGGGGAATAAAGCAGACTTTGAAGAACAGGACACTCCTTCAGCATTCAGGCACCTTCAAATCCTGTTGCCCCAGTGCAGGTCAGCTGGCTCAAACATGATGTTCATACATCCCCATAATCCAAGGTCTTTTAACTGATGTTCAATTTAAAACCAAAAATATCCTCCCTAAACCCATAATGACAACAGAATAAACATTCCCACTGAAAAGGACAAAAATTAGCAAAGCAAAGAAATATTCAACCAATACAAGATTTAAAACAACCAGGGCAAACATCAAACTCTCACAGCTCCAAGTCCAACAACTCCAGTCAATGACAAATCTCCAAGAGTGATAATTCTAACCAGCAAGCAAGTCTCTGGAGTTCAAAAATTCTGCCCCTCCAGCAAGGCTACACACGGGCCTGAAAACTTCATCCAGGGGCTGGCAGCCCTCCTTGTCAGCCATCAAGTCCTTGCATCTCCACTGGGTCTCCACTACAACCCAAGATCCATCCTCAAAGAAAAAAAAGGGATCTCCATAGAGACATCCAGCAAACCTGCTTCACACTGCCCATGGTCACTTCACAAATTACAAGAGTGCATTGAAAAACTCACAGACCCTCTCTTTCCTGCATTTCTTATACACCATAATACCAGCTAGAGTGACAATTTGTTATTCCATGGGAATAAAGCAGACTTTGAAGAACAGGACACTCCTTCAGCATTCAGGGCACCTTCAAAAGAGTCTACATTCTTCCTGTTGCCCCAGTGCAGATCAGTTGGCTCAATCTCAAAATTTATAATGTCTCAAAAATTTGCAGGTGGTGGGCAGCAGTTTAGGCCCAAAGATTTCATTTTTTCTGTGTCACATCCATCTGGTCAGGGCATCAGTTCATTTTCAGCAAAGCAACCCTGCACAACTTCTCAAGACATGGGCATAACAGACCAGTCCACACCAACTGCTAGCCAAGTCAAGTAAAGCTCCTTCTCTCCTCATAAGCCAAACCTCACAGTCCATAGTTCTTACTGCATTCAGGCCTTTCAACTCTGAGCAGAATAGTCCATCAAGCTGTACTTACAGCACTGCAAGGTGTCTCTTAGGCCAAGGTTTCAAATCCTCTTGAAAATCAACTTTAAAAGGCCAAAACCACACAGTCAGGAAAAAGACAGAAAATTCCATCCTTGGTACCATTTCACTGTTGCAGTCAGGTTCGCACTGCTAGTAGAAATCACCCAACCAAGAGCAGCTTGTGGGGAAAAAGGAGGTTTGCTTTGGCTTATAGGCTCGAATGGAAAGTTCCATGATGGCAGGGAAAATGATGGCATGAGTAGAGAGTAGACATCACCCCCTGGTCAACATAACATGGACCATAGCAACAGCAGAGTGTGCTAAACACTGGCAAGGGGAAGCTGGCTAGAAAGCCAGCCCTCAACAATACTCTACCTCTGGGAGGCTTTAATTTCCAATTGCCTTCAGCTGGGGAGACTAGCATTCAGAACACCTAAGTTTATGGGGGACACCTGAATCAAACTACCACAGATGATATGTTCAATTTAACAGGAAAAATATCCCACAATTTCAAAAGACAATGAAATAATGTTTTTTCTGAAAATGACAAAAATTAGCGAGGTTGAAAACAGTGCTGGGCTTTCTGAGTCACAGCACATTCTTTGATTTTCGAAGTACAAGTCACACTAGAAGAGAGAGTAGATGAACTTGGATACAGAAGCAGGTCCAAGGCAGCTTCACTGTCCAGCACTGACTTCATGACAGATGGGATCAAGCAGCACTTACCTGGGTGACAGGCACTCCCCTGCAGCAGCCAGCCTGGGGTGACCTTCCAGAGACACAGGACAAGGACATTTGGTGGAGCAACCCTGGCTGAGTCCCACTCCCCCCAGCCAATGGCTGATGGCTGCGCATCCAGAGGCATTTGACCAGGAGGAAACACCTGACCATGCCATAGCAACTCCCAGCCATGCAGGGGAGCAAGAAGAGTGCAGGACAAAAACAAAACAAAACAAAGTGCATGACAAGGACTGAAGATCAACCAGAGGCTTCTACAAGGAACTGTAATGAGGTACTAGGGGTACAGGAATGTCCTTGAGCCCCAAACCCCACGGGGTCAAAGACAGGAAAGTCCATTTTGAGCCAAAGAAAACCCCATGATTGTGGTAGTTTCCTAATTTTAATCAAAGACTTGCAAAAAAAAGACTGAGAAGGTGTTAAGAGATTTAAATATGCAAATTACATTTGCTGGCTGAGGGCAGTGGCTTTTGCTCAGCCTGGTCCTGTGAAGGAAAATGTTCATTCTTACCATGGATCTCAAAGACTTCATCCCTTCCTAAATTATTATAACTGTGCCTGGTCTGGAAGTTCATCTCATGGCTAGAGATCCCACGTGGAGTGCCTGGAAAAACCACAGAAAGAAAGTTCAAGGAGCTCCTGCCATGTGGGGAGCTGGAGGGGATAAAGAACCCATGTGGAGAGTAAGGGCTAGGGGGCCCAGCTGAGGGAAAAACTTACCCACAGCTGGAAGTTCCCAAGTGGTCAGAGAGCCTGCCCTCCCCTTGTAAAGGTATTTATAACCTTAGCGTGGTGGGCTGTCTTCTGGCTCAGGTGAACCAGGGACACAGCTGGTTGGTTAGGGCTAGGGGCTTTCTCAGGAAGAGGCTAGCCCTGGCACCAAGTTCCAGGGGATGAACTTGACCAACCACAATGCTTAAATCTTATGAAGACCTCTCTCCCAGGAGGGGTCCTGGTTGCTTGTGGAGAAACAGGTCTAGGGAACTAGGCAAGAGATAAGAAGTCAGATCATCCTGGATTTCTGGCAAGTGCAGACTTTCTTGTGCTTTTTTTTTTTTTTTTTACCTTCAGGGGTCCAGTCACCCTAACTGTATCCCCCTCTCAGAATGACAGGGACCTTGGAATGAGAGCCTTGTCTGTCTCCTGATGCCCAGCTTCACACACCCTACCACATAAATCTCAGCAGTGGCTGCCATGGATCAAAATCTAGAGAAGACGACCCCGTCCAGTGGAAAATGGGTAGGATAAGCTCAAGGGGCCTGCAAGGACCTGGGCATGGGAAGCCTAAGCTAGTCTGTCCCAGCCAGGACAGTCAGTCGCCCTCCCCCAGCACTGCAGGGGAGCTAGCACAGTGTCAGCACCAGCACACTAAGACAGGTGCTCAGGTGGACAAGGCTTCTGCGTCCTCATCCCAGAGTTCACATCACAGAATGCCACAGCTGCACACTCTCTTTGACTTGCAGATCTGAGCTTCAAATTTCTAGGTGAGCAGCTGAAAGTCAGAGTGTCTATAGAGAACAAGACGCTAGGATGAGGCAGTGGCAGCTACTGTGAGAGGACGCTGGAACACATGGGAGCACATGGGAGCAATCACAGGAGTGCAGGGTTTAAGCAGGGGGTGGGGATGAGGGAGGATGGGATGGTGGGAGGATGAATCAAAACCAAGGATATGTGAATAAGCCATATGGAAACCTACTATTGGTAAACCAATTAAGATATAATTTTTGAAGAAGTGTTTCAGGGGGCTGGAGAGATGGTCCAGCTGTTAAGACACTTGCCTGCAAAGACACGAAAGACCTGGGTTTGATTCCCCAGAATCCACATAAATCCAGATAAACAAAGTAGTGTGTTCATCTGGAGTCCATTTGCAGCAGCTGGAGGTCCTGGTATGCCATTCTTGCCCTGTCTCTCTTCTCCCACTGCTTGCAAAAAAAGAAAGTTTTAAAAATTGATTTTAGGCTGGGTGTGATGGTTCACACCTTTAATCCCAACACTTGGAAGGCAAAAGTAAGAGTATTGCCTTGAGTTCAATGTCACCCTGAGCCTACATAGTGAATTCCAGGTCAGCCTGAGCTAGAGTGAGACCCTACCTTGAAAAACAAAAAAAAACAAAAAAAAAAAAAATTTAGGGCTGGAGACGGCATAGCAGTTAAAACGTTTGCCTGCAAAGCCAAAGAACCCAGGTTGGACTCCCCAGGACCCACGTAAGACAGATGCACAAGGGGGCGCACACATCTGGAGTTCGTTTGCAGTGCCTGGAGGCCCTGGTTCACCCACCCTTTCTCTCTCTCTCTGTCCCTGCCTATTTCTGTATCTTTCTATCTCTCTCTCAAATAAATAATTTTTTAATTGTTATTTATTTATTTGCAAGCAGAGAGAGAGAGAGAAGAGAAGCAGACAGAGAGAGAATGGGCACACCAGGGCCTCTAGCCACTGCAATTAACTCTAGATTTATGTGCCCCTTGTGCATCTGGTTTACCTGGGTTCTGGAGAATTGAACCAGGATCCTTTGGCTTTGCAGGCAAATGCCTTAACCACTATACCATCTCTCCAGCCCCCAAATAAATGAAAATAAAATATTTTTTAAAAATTAATTTTTAAGCCAGGCATGGTGGCCCACACCTTTAATCCCAGCACTCAGGAGGCAGAGGTGGGAGGATCGCCATGAGTTCGAGGCCACCCTGAGACTACATAGTTAATACCAGGTCAGCCTGGGCCAGAGTGAGACACTACCTCAAAAAACAACAACAACAACAAAAAAAAAAAAAAACACAAAAAAATTAACTTTTTTAAAAATTACTTAAATAAATAACTAAACGTGTTTCAGCAAGCTGGAGAGATGGCTCAGTAGTTAAAAGTGTTTCCCAGCAAATCCTTGTAGTCCAGGTTCCATTGTCCAACACCCAGGTAAAGCTAGATGCACAAGGTAGACATGTTTGTAGTGACAGGAGGTGCTGGTGTGCCTGGTCTCCAACCCTTTTCTTTTCTTTTCTTTCTTAAAGATTTTATTTTTATTTATTTATTAGATACAGAGAGAGAGAATGGCCATGCCAGGGCCTCTAACCACTGCCGATGAACTCCAGATGCATGCACAACCACGTGCATCTGGCTTACATGGGGCTTGGAGATTTGAACTGGGGTCCTTAGGCATTGCAGGCATGTGCCTTAACTGCTAAGCCATCTCTCCAGCCCCCCACCCCCTTTTCTTAATGTGCTTGCAAATAAATAATATTTTAATAATACAATGAGACACCACCATCACCTCTGGCCTCCACACACACGTGCACCCCACACATTTGTGCCCACATACACAAACATGCATACACACATGAAAGTATACCACATTTACACACACACACAAAGCTTCCTACATCAACAGGGTCAAAGAGAGGAGTGAAACAAAAGCCCTCCTTTCCAGAAGCACATTTAAAATGGGGCTGAGGCTTGACAGACCCATATGGTGAAAAATTTCAATGTACCAACTTCATGTCTCTAACCTAAATATTTATATATGCAAAAACCACTTTAATAAAAGACTATGGTTGTTAAAAAGGTACTATACTAATTACAACACTATAGTCGTACACACTGTCAAAGGCATGACACAGCCTCACGTGGAGAAGAGAGTCATGATTGATAATCTCGCCTGTCAACTGCACAGGACTTAGAATGACTGAAGAAAGCACTCACTGCATGAGTGAGTGAGGAATTTGCTAAAGAAAATGAAATGAGGTGGGAGGGAGGGAGGACCCAGCCTACCTATGGGAGGTACATTCCAATGGGGGGGGAGTCCTCACACTGTATAACATGGAGAATGGGTGAGATGGGCTCTAGCATGCATCTCTGATTCCTGGCTGCAGATGCAACACAAAGGCCTCAAGCTCCTGCCACCAAGCCTTCCTGGCCATCATGGATGGCACCCTCAAACTGTTAGCCAAAATGAACCCTCCTTCCCTTCCTTCCTACTTGCTTTCATCACGTATTCTATCACAATAACAAAAGAAATAATGGATTGTCAAATTTTGTGGGTCACTGAAAATTGCATCAACAGTACTATGGTTTTGATGAGGTCTGTGTAGTCCCTAAGAATCCATTGTGACTAAAGCCTTTGCCTCAAGGTGGGAAGTGGCAGAGCCTGAATACGGGGCCTAATAAGAGATTTTTGGGCCCTTTCAAGACTCTGTGAGAGCCTGCCTGTCTTCTCTTTCTTTCTGTTTTGGGTCTGGATATTATTGATCTGCTTTTATACATGATCCTATGGCACCATTTTCTACCCTAACCCATGTTGAATCCATGCAGGCAAAATGCCTTTAAATCTCTAAAACTGGGAGCTGCTTCTTATTGTAAGTGAGCATTTTGTAATGTAAAGTGAAGCTGACTGGGTTAACACAGTGCACCTGTCCCTTATTCCCCATTCCAAACCTGAGGGCCGTACACATTTGTCTTCTCTAGATGAGGGACAGTGTATTTTCAACTACAAATCACATTACCTTTGTGGCAAGCTGTAGTCCAACTTTGTCAGTCTTCTGCTCCAGTCTTCTACTGTATGCTCTGTCAAACATATATACTAAGAAAGAAAAGGATAAGGTGGTTTAGTTCATGGCAAAAAGAATAACAAAATATGTTTAAAAGTAATTGCATGGAGAATGTAGGATAAAATTTCTATCTTTTTGTTGTTTGTTTTTTGATGTAGGGTCTTTTTCTAGGCCATGCTGATGTGGAATTCACTATGTAGTCCCAGGCTGGCCTTGAACTCATGGCGATCCTCCTACCTCTGCCTTCTGAGTGCTGGGATTAAAGGCGTGCACCATGACACCCAGCTAAAATTTCCAATTTTAAAATATTTTTATTTATTGAAGAGCATGAAGGGGAGAGGAGAAGAAAAGAGAGGATAGGTGCACTAGGGAATCTTACCATTGCAAACAAACTCCAAACACATGTGCCACTGTGTGCATCTGGCTTTACAAGGGTGCTGGGGAATCACACCCAGGCCTGCAGGTTTTGCAAACAAATGCCTTTAACTGCCAAGCCAACTCCCAAGCTCCAGAATAAAAATTATACACTCGATAACTCATATTTACAGAACACCATGATATAAAATATAAAAAATAGGAGGCTGGAGACATTTCTTAGTAGTTGAGGTGCTTGCCCATGAAGCCTAAGGACCCTGGTTCAATTCCCTAGAACCCATGTAAGCCAGATGCACAAGGCAGTGGATGCATTTCCATTTGTTTGCAGTGGCTAGAGGTCCTGATGTGCCCATTCTCAGTTTTATTCTATCTGCCTCTGTGTTTGTTTCTGTCTGTCTGCCTCTCTCTCTCTCTCTCTCTCTGTCTAGTAAATATTTTCTAAAATAGGTTCTATCTTTTCATTATAGTTTAATACTTTGGAAAAAATGAAAAAAAATAGAAAAGTCCTCCAAACAAATTCTGGAAAGTCTGTAGTACTGTTAGCTTACTTCTTTCTTCCCAATTACAATCTCCACTACTGAACAGAGTATTTCCTAAGACAGCTCACTAGTTCAGCTGTTTACAAGGCCAAGAAACATTCAGATCCTGCAGTTTGAACTGAAAATTGAAAACAATACAGGTAAACTATAGTCAATGACAGGACTAGACAATTTATTTCAGTAAGAAAATTAACCACAGAGCAGAACGTTCATTCTTTGATAAGTTTTCTTAATTTCCTTTGCCTTTCCTAAGTATTGATTAGTTGGAAAAATAAAATTTTCTTCTGACTTCAAAAAAAAAAACAAGAAATATCATATATTTAATTTTCCTAATTGCTTGTATTTATAAGAATGCTCCCCAGTTAAATTATAATTTTCAATAAATACTAAATCAATAGGCAACACTTTTGAGTAAAGTGCAATTAATCAACCAAGCCATTTTTCAAAGGTAGCAACATGTTTGTGATGGCTAGAAATAATGCAATGAATCAAACCTCCGACATGAGAGGGTTAGATAGGACTTCCTTCCTTCTCAGTTACATGTTTTTCAGTGAAGAGCTACATCACATAGAGCCTTTGCCTTCACTCTCATTAGGAACTCTACATGTGCCCTGTGGAGGGTACTAGTACTCTGCTCAAACACTGGCTTAGAAAGAAGATGACAGAGAACCCATGCAAAATGAAGCTGGGAACAGAACCAAACCCTAGATCTGCAAGGAAGACAAGATGAACCAGTACTAAAATCAGTAGCTCATACTAACTTCAGATGCAGTACTGTGCCACATGCCTTAACTCAGTGGTTCTCAACCCAGTGTGATTTTTGTTCCTTGGGGATATTCATAACTGTCTATCTTTTTATTTTTATTTTTGAGATAGAATCACAGCATTTCCCCAGTGGTCTCACACTCATGGGCTTCAGTGCTCCCCCTGCCTTAGACTCTCAAGGACCCAAGAATACAGCGGTGTGCCATCCACAGCCTCTGGGAGGCAGTTTTGAATGTCATTGCTGTGGGGACACAGAGCCGCTGGAATCTAGTGGGCAGAGACCTGACATGCCACAAAACATCTGAACTCCCTGCAGCAAGCTATAATGCACACCAAATAGCAATAGCTCCGAGTCAATTGTCCCTTCCTGTGTCATTCAACCATCCCAGCAAATGAATGACTGACAGAAGAATGTAAGGAACACCACTCCATAATGACTTTAATACCAACCTTCCCTTCTGGTCTCCAAACACAATGAGGGGGACTCTGCAGAGGGAAAGTCACTGTGCCAACAAAATCACTGCAGGACCTCAGCTCAGGGGAAAGGGATTCACTGAAGACAATCTATTTCATTTGCAGGTTAATTATTAAACTGAAAAATTACAGGGACAAGGCAAGATTCACCAAGTATTTTAAGAATACTACAGCTGCAAGGTTCCTGTGTTATAGCCAAGCCTTCTGATTCCATTGCAAACAAAAAGCATCTATGCATTAATGGGAAAATTACAGAAATTCCTTTGACAGCCCAGCAAGTTAGTGATATTTCCAATACATACATGGTTCTATAACCTGAGTGCTATATTTCCTTCTTCAATTTGAGAACCTTTGTTTCACAATAAATGAAGCCATTTAAATACCAACACTGTAAATGACCCCCTCAATCTCCAAAACAATTTTTCTCATAGAATTTGCACAACAGACTTGAACAGAACCCAGATGGTACATAGATGGGTGCTCCAACACATCATTAAACAAGTATCAGGCTGCTCCTTAATAACCAAACCTCCCAGGCCAGGAGGAAATATGTGAGGAATGATATAAAATAAAATAATCACAGTTAGCTGGGTGTGGTGGCACACACCTTTAATCCCAGTACTCGGGAGGCAGAATTAGGAGGATCACAGTGAGTTTGAGGCCACCATGAGACTACATAGTGAATTCCAGGTCAGCCTGGGCTAGAGTGAGAACCTACCTTGAAAAACCAAAAAAAAAAAAAAAAAAAAAAATGGGGAAAATGCACTAAAATAAAGGACCCATATTTCATGACAAAATGTGTAAGCATTTCTAATACATGTTGCTTTTCAATGATGACATAATATCTTCACCACAGACCATTACAAATACAAATTATTTTACACTTACCTCCTGTAACTTGGACTGTATCCACTGGCCCACAATTGCCAAACTATCTTGTGGACAAATGGCCCATATCATTGTGAGAAAAATCATACCAAGGAAATCCAGCAAATGAGCCAAGCTGGCCTTTTCTGCCTGAAAATAATAAAGATAGTGAAAATTATATTTAACAAACTAAGACACTGCAAATGTATATTTTCTAGTTATTGTGCAAATCACACTAAATAATCACATGTGTTTAACTGGCCTTCACCAACCTAGATCCAAAGTGCTGTCTTTAGAGGACGTGTCTTGCACAGGCTCTTGTCCTTCTCTTTGCTTGTATACCTACAAGTCTCATGTGCCTTTAACTCACATTTTCTGAGCATCTTTCAATCAAAGGAGAATGATGGGTCCCTTAACCTACAGTTTTGTTTATCTGCTCAGCACAAAAACTACAAAATGGCCACAACTACCCCCATGGATAGATAATGAATCTGAAATGAAGATTTTAAAAAGTTCCCAGGCCAGGTGTGGTGGGACACACCTTTAATCCCAGCACTTGGGAGGCTGAGGCAGGATGATCACTGTGAGTTCAGGGCTAGCCTGAGACTGATTCCAGGTCAGTCTGGGATAGAGCAAGACCCTACCTAGAAAACAACAACAACAACAATAACAACAAAAAACCTTCGGAAATTCACATAGCTAATAGTACACGAACAAAACTCAAGCCCAGGCTACTTCAGTTGCTAATGAAGACACTCTGTCTTTTTAAACAAGTAATGTGTTTATCATCAGACCATCTTTCCAAAGAAAGATGAAGCATGTTATAACAGATGAACCCGTTAAAACAAGAACAATTCAAAAAATGATTAAGTTTATTTTAAATGAGTCTTTTGAGGTGCCTCTTTAGTGCAGCAGGCAGCACATCAGTCACAGAAATAATTCTCCAATCTTTATGACCTAACACATGAAAGCATAACTCAGTTATGAAAGTTTCTAGCTATATATGTTTTGTACTTCTCACCAAAGAACTGGATCCTATGAATTTTCAAATTTAATTAGAGGAGTAACGAAAACAAGGTTTTATATAAAATATTTGTTTCACATAGTAATGTTAATTTAAGTTCAATGCTCTGAAGGTTCACTATTTGCCATTAAAGCTCACTGGGGAAGATCAATGTAAGGTTGATAATGACCATACGCCAGCCATTACCAGGGGTGCAAAATGGCTGAAGACTGGGCTGGAGAGATGGTTTAGCGGTTAAGGTGCTGAGATTAAAGGCATGCGCCACCACACCCGGTTTATTATTTGCATTTTTGACTTAACATTTTGCAATTTACCTTCTTGTTTTCAGTGAAAGAAAATCTACTTCTGACTAATTATGTGGGAAAAAGGTACTTATATGTTTAACGAACAGCAATTAAAAATGAGTAAAACGAGTAAAACACACTGGGTGTGGTGGTGCACACCTTTAATTCCAGCACTCAGGAGGCAGAGGTAGGAGGATCACCGTGAGTTTGAGGCCATCCTGAGACTACATAGTTAATTCCAGGTCAGCCTGGACCAGAGTGAGACTCTACCTCAAAAAACCAAAAAAATAAAAAAAAAGAGAGAGAGTAAAACAGGGCTGGGGAGATGGCTCAGCAGTTAAGGTGCTCACCTGCAAAGCCTAACAAGCCAAATTCAATTTCCCAGTACTCACGTAAAGCCAGATGCACAAGGTGGCACGTGCACCTGGAGTTTATTTGCAGAGGACCATTCTGTCTCTCTCTCCCTCCCTCCCTCTCTCCCCCTCTCTCAAATAAAATATTTTTAAATGAGTACAACAAACACATGCTGAATGAATTTTCTGACTACATTGCAAATATGTTAATAATAATTGCAGGAAGGAAGCAGGGTGTGGTGGCGCATGTCTTTAATCCCAGCACTTGGGAGGCAGAGGTAGGAGGATCGCCACGAGTTCGAGGCCACCCTATGACTACATAGTGAATTCCAGGTCAGCCTGAGCTAGAGTGAGAGCCTACCTAGAAAAACCAAAAAGAAAAAGAAAGAAGAAAAGAAAAGAAAAATAATTACGGGAAGGGTAAAATTTGAAATATTTAGAGCTTGGGAATAATTGCTTTTTAGCAAAAGAAGCAGGTGATACAAACAGTATTTAGGAGAAACACTCATTACTGAGTATCATATAGTAAAAACGCTAGTCTCAAAATGAGCTAAGGCTCCCGGTCCTGATGGCGACCGTGGAAGCCCGCCTCAGCTGGTGTGGAGGCAAAGGCAAGGCCTTTAGGGATCTTCAGCAGGCTTTGGGGTACACGGGGATCTGGGAGGGCACTGAGAAAGGACAACTCTCATTCCCTTGCTCCAGGGGGACCTCCACCCTCCACATGTCCACTCCCAGGGGAGCACTCGCCACCGCAGCCCCACCCCACCCTATCCCCCGCTGGTGCCCTGCCCACAGGGTGCCCGCCCAGCCCGTCCCTCACCCTCCACCTGGTTGGGAACCGTCCACCTGGACCCCCGCCCTCGCCGCCCCTGCCTGCCCCATCTACAGGGGTCCCCGTGCACACTCCCCATGCCGCCACCCCGCCCCCACCCTCCGCTCAGCATGTAGCCATGCCCACCAGAAAACCCGCTTCATCCTGCTTCCCGGCCCTCCGCCTCCACAGGTGGCCACGTCTGGGAAACGGCTTCACCCCACCCCCTCTCCTCCACCTCAGAGGAAAGCCCCGCCCCGTGCATCAGAGGCCCCACCCCTGGCTCCACGTGGCCCTGCCCCTTCCAGCCAGGCTCCACAGGTGGCCAAGCCAACTGCTTCACCCACCTCCCCGTTCTCCACCTCAGAGGACAGCCCTGCCCAGCATCATTCACACCTAAACTAAGTTGATAATGTTTAAGATCACATGTACTGAATAGAGTACTTCATTGATAATATCACATAAGGATGTGTTTAACTCTCATATCAAGCAGGCATTTGAATTGGTACATTAAACCTATATCTAAGCCGGGTGTGGTGGCACGCACCTTTAATCCCAGCACTCGGGAGGCAGAGGTAGGAGGAGCACCATGAGTTCGAGGCCACCATGAGAGTACATAGTGAATTCCAGGTCAGCCTGAGCCAGAGTGAAAACCGACCTCAAAAAAAAAAATAAAATAAAAACAACCTATATCTATATATGTGTGTGTGCATATATACAGATATACATGTACATATAATTTTTTAACACTTTCAGGTCTTGTTTCTTAATTTTTTATTTTATTTTATTTTTTTGGTTTTTCGAGGTACAGTCTCACTCTAGCCCAGGCTGACCTGGAATTCACTGTATTCTCAGGGTGGCCTCGAACTCATGGCGATTCTCCTACCTCTGCCTCCTGAATGCTGGGATTAAATGTGTGTGCCATCATGCCCGGCTTTTGTTTCTTAATTTTTTAACACTTTCTTAATGATACAAATGGTAGAATATACATCAATTTAATATGAGGTCCTGTCTCCCTCTTCCCAAAATATTTTCTCAACTTGTCTCTTACTAGGCTAAAACCTATGAAACAATTTAAATCTTTATAGGTGCAGTGCTGAAAGACTGGTCTTAACTAAGAAAAATTTTACACTAAGAACTCATTGTTGTTTCTGTTTTTAATCCCCTCCCATGGATAAGGTCAAAGGTTCATTTGTATTAAAAAAGTAATTAAAAAAAAAAAAGCCAGTGTGGTGGCACATGCCTTTAATCGCAGCACTTAGGAGGCAGAGGTAGGAGGATCGCCATGAGTTCGAGGCCACCCTGAGGCTTCATAGTGAATTCCAGGTCAGCCTGGACTAGAGTGAGACCTTACCTTGAAAATCCAAAAATAAAATAAAATAAAATAAAATAAAATAAAATAAAATAAAATAAAATAAAATAAAATAAAATAAAATAAAATAAAATAAAATAAAATAAAATAAAATAAAATAAAATAAAATAAAATAAAATAAAATAAAATAAAATAAAATAAAATAAAAATAAAATAAAATAAAATAAAATAAAATAAAATAAAATAAAATAAAATAAAATAAAATAAAATAAAATAAAATAAAATAAAATAAAATAAAATAAAAATAAAATAAAATAAAATAAAATAAAATAAAATAAAATAAAATAAAATAAAATAAAATAAAATAAAAAATAAAATAAAATAAAATAAAATAAAATAAAATAAAAAAAATAAAATAAAATAAAATAAAATAAAATAAAATAAAATAAAATAAAATAAAATAAAATAAAATAAAATAAAATAAAATAAAATAAAATAAAATAAAATAAAATAAAATAAAATAAAATAAAATAAAATAAAATAAAATAAAATAAAATAAAAAAATAAAATAAAATAAAATAAAAAAATAAAATAGTACCAGATGTGATAGCTCATGCCTTTAATCTCATCACTCAGAGGCTGAGGTAGGAGATCGTTTTACATTCAAGGCCAGCCTGCACTACATAATGAGTTCCAGGCCAGCCTGGGGGAAGCTACCTAAGAGAAAAGCCGGGTGTGGTGCCATCCCTCCAGTTAATCCCAGCACTCGGGAGGCAGAGGTAGGAGGATCGCCAAGGGTTGAGGCTACCCTGAGACTACATAGTTAATTCCAGGTCAGCCTGGACCAGAGTGAGAACCTGGAGGTTTGCCTGGCCCAAAACCAAAAAAAAAAAAAAGAAGAAGAAGAAGAAGAAGAAGAAGAAGAAGAAGAAGAACCTAAGACAAGAGGATCACAAGGTGAAGGTCAACTTTGGCTACATAGCAAGGGAAGAAAGAAGAGAAGAGAGGGAAGGGAAGGAAAGGAAGGAAAGGAAAGGAAAGGAAAGGAAAGGAAAGGAAAGGAAAGGAAAGGAAAGGAAAGGAAAGGCAGCAGGCAGGCAGGTAGGGAATGGAAGGGATGAAGGAAAGAAGGGAGGGAGAAAGGGAATGAAAGAAGAAGAAAGGAAGGAAGAAAGAACAGAAGAAGAGAAGTGAAAGAAAAAGGGAGAAAAGGAGAAAGAGAGAGAGAGAAAGGCAGGGAGGAAAGTAGGACAGGAGAGAGGTGGTGAGGAGGGAAGGGAACACTACAAACTGCCAAAAGATTTTTAGGACCAAATACTATCTTATTATACCTTGCTTTCAAAATTTAAATATTCTCACTACAGAGTTATTTATTCATTCAATTAACACACATTGGGCATTACTTTGCATGCTGTGCTAGTCCTTAATTTAAAAAAAAAAAAAAAAAAAAAAACAGGGCTGGAGAGATGGCTTCATGGTTAAGGTTCTTGCCTGCAAAGCCAGGTTTGATTCCCCAGGACCCACATAAGCCAGATGCACAAGGGAGCACTTGTGTATGGAGTTCATTTGCTGAAGGCCCTGGCGTGCCCATTCTCTCCATCTCTCTCTCTCTTACTCTCTTTCTCTCTCTCTCAAAATAAATAAATAAATAAATAAAACTGTTAAAAAGCAATAAACAAAACAGAGAAGGTTCTTGGCTCCATTGTGCTCACCCTAGTGAAAGGTCAGGAGGAAGACCATTGTCCCTTCACCTCCTGTACGTGCTAGCAGGAGAACAGAAGGTCAAGGCAAGAAACAAGCACGAGCCCTGCCTGACCCACCCCAGGACTGCCCGCACGCACTTGGACAATCCAGGGCACAGGCCAGCGGTGTCCCCTCATCACACTCGGCACTCCCTCCATCTGAGCGTCCAAGATGTTTCCCAGGAAAGTGACAGTGGAGGTGTGCACATGGGCAGACAGCACTAGTTAGCGGGTGCACAGTGGGAACACCTTTTCCTTTTCCCAGGAAAGTGACAGTGGGGTGTGCACATGGACAGATAGCACTAGTTAGTAGATGCACAGTGGGAACACACCTTTCCAGGTCTGAGGCTAGTTTTCAACTCACTTTTCTTGTCAAGACTAAAGTTCAAAGCAATGCATCCTCCATATTTAAGAAACTCCCTCTCTGTGCATTACGTGAAGCAATCTCATGAAAACCCACTCTTGTCATGACTTACGAGGTCGTACTCCAGCTCTGACAGAAGTCTGCAATGCTCTTTCCCCACGAGCAGCAGTTTACTCCTTCCTGTGACAGGACTCACTTCCAGGTAAATGAAATAAAACATTACAAACAGGAGTCCAAAACCACTGAGAGCCAGGAACAACTTCCACAGAGTATTCCTCACACTCTCTTTAAACAGTTGCTTCTTGTTAGGAGGAAGGGCCTGCCATCACTTCCTTATGCCTCTGGAGCAAAGAGAAAATTCAAAGTTCAGATAACCCTATCATCACCTATCACCAAAACTCAAATGCATGTGCTAGAGTTGTCAGTTACCAAACACTTGCATCTCCCTCCATAAATATACATGTGTGCTTTATAAACTTCTTAGCTAAAGAATAGAAAAGTAATTAACCACGTGGAACCAGAGTTAAAATTCTTTTGTAAAAATGTTTTCTTCCTTCTTTCCTTCTTCCCGCCCTCCTTCCCTTCCTGTTCTTTGAGAGAAAGAGTAAGAGAGAAGACAGAGAGAGAGAGAGAGAGAGAGAGAGAGGGAGAATGGGCACACCAGGGCCTCTGCCACTGCAAAGGAACTCCAGGTACATACACCACTTTTTGCATACAGCTTTACATGGGTACTGGTGATAGGAGACAGAAATTGGCTATGTAGTCAGGTTAACAGGTCCCCAAAAGTAATGGTGTTTTATTCCTTGACTAAAAGCAGGAAATGTCACTAAGCTTGCAGAAACCCAGATGTTGCACCCTCCAGGAAAGATCTCTAGGTTAAGCTTGCTCTCTTGCTAGAGGACAGAAACTCTGACCCTCACCTAAGATGACTGGCCCAGCTGTAAAAGCTGGTCTTTGTTCATAGCAACCTGCCGACCTGGTACCACTTCTTCACGTAACCATTCCCCATACAAAAGCCCAGACCTGAGTCTCAAGGTGGGCGTCTCAAACCTCCTCTTGCCTCTCTGGGCAAGAGCTCTGCCCTCTCCCTCATGGGGCTTCTCAAAGCTCTCTCACCTCCCTAGGCTTAAGCCCCCTTCTCTTCATCCTCCTAAAGCTTTAAACTGTAATCCAGTCTTTCTGAACCTTGTCCTCTGGCCGGTGGATTTCATTCTTCAAGTTCACAGGAAAAGGAGCTGGGAACACCCCCAAATTACCAGTACACTGGTGTCCAAGGAACCCAAAATTCATGTATCACTAAGGAATCGAACCCAGGCCTACAGGCTTTCCAAGTAAGTGCCTTTACTGCTGAGCCATCTCTCCAGGCCCAGGGTTAAAAATCCTAATGCTCTTTGGGGTTTTTATCTATTTTAGGTAGAAAAGCTAAGGTGAAGAGTCATTTCACCACAAATACCACTAACTAATTAACATCAACTGTTACCATATGAAAGCACTCTTATGACGACTTAGTAAGTATGACTTGCCCAAATGAACACCCTGGGGTTACAGAACATCTTCCCCACCATTCTTCCCGCACTCCTCAGACATCACACAACCTGGCAGTGCTCCAGCAGAGCCAGGCGGAAGGGCAGCAACTCTGCCTTGACTCAGGAAGTGGACGGCGCTGCTCAGAAACAGAAATGCCACTGTCCTTTCCAGAGATGAGAAAGGAAAGGTACTGGGATGAGAAGCACTGAAAATCAGGAAGTGGGCTTTCCTAGTACCACTGAGAGGGTCCAATTTCTGCAGGCAACAGTTCTCTCAACTGCTTATCACAGCTCATAATCTTTTTATTAGTGTGTTAAATATTGGGACAAAACCTTTGCCTTATAAATTCACTTGTAAGATCTTAAGAAAAAATGCAACATGTATCATTCTGTTGATAAGACCTTAATTTAGAAAGCAATCGCTTATAGTTGTCATAACTGTCTTAAGTTGCTGCTGTCATTGGGAAGTCCCCAGCCTGTGGTACTATTAGGAGGTGGTGGAACCTCCTCTAGAAGCAAGTTAGGTCATCGGGAAAGTGCCCTTGGACAGGATATTGTAATGTACATATACCGCACACACACACACACACACACAAACACACACACATGCGCAAATTAAAAGAAAATTCCCAGAGTCAGTAAGAGCCTCTTCCAGAAAGGGTGGAAGAGGGATAGAGCAGGACGCCCAACATTCCCCTGCGGCCCTGCTGGTCAGTGACCCCCTCCCTCCCGTCCCCACAGATGACTGCGTGGGGCAATGCATAGACACACACACCACATACCCCATACACAAGAAAAACTATACAAGTAACTTTAAGTAAACAACTTATAAAGATTAGCACTCAGAAAGCTGGGCATTCATGTACACAAAGACACACATACAAATAAATATAAAAAGAACTCAGACAGCTATTATCCCTAGAAATCTGGATGAGTTTGTTGCTTGACCTGGGAGGCAAGGTAGTTATCTATTTTCTGACTACCAACATGAAATCATAAAGGATCAATATGTTCCAGAGCAAGGGTTAGCCCCCAAAGGTGTGCCTGCTCCAGCTTCTGAACTGGTTTTGGCCCTGTTGTAGAAATTGTATGGAAAAATCACTCTAACACCAGTAATGAATAAAAGTAGAGGAGTTTATCACCCAGGAGCCAAAAAGTTTGAGGTACCTTTAAAAAAAGAATTACTTATATTTATTTATTTATTGGAGACAGACAGAGAGAGAGAGAGAGAGAGAATAGGCACACCAGGGTCCCCAACCACTGCAAAGGAACTCCAGACTCATGCTCCACCTTGTGCATCTGGATTATGTGGGACCTGGAGAATCAAACCTGGCTTATTAGAATTCACAGGCAAGTGCCTTAACCACTAAGCCATTTCTCCAGCCCTGAGGTAGCTTTTTAATTTTTTTTATTATTTATTTATTTATTTTAAATTTTTTATTGACAACTTCTATACTTACATACAAAAAAATGCATGTTTCCCTCCCCTGCCCCCATACCCCTTTAGAACTCCATTCCCCATCATATCTCTTCCCTCTCTCCATTATTCTCTTTTAATTTGATGTCATCATCTTTTTCTCCTATTATGAGGGTCTTGCGAAGGTATTGCTAGGCACTGCAAGGTCATGGATACCAAGGCCAATTTCTGTCTGGACAGTTGCATTGTAAGGAGTCGTACCCTTCCTTTGGCTCTTCCATTCTATCCGCCCTTTCTTCCGCGATGGTCCCTGAGCCTTCGAGGGTGTGACAGAGGTGTTTCAGTGCAGGGCACTTGAGGTAGCTTTTTAAAGAAATTGTGGCCCCAACTGAAGATTTTATTTTTATTTTATAGTTTTTATAGTCAAGGGGAGGGGCAAGTGAACTAGCAAGATAGGACAATTTGCATATCAATCATGTTTATAGTCAGGACACCCTAACAATGAACTCCATTTTGCTTTGTTTTAGCCTAAACTGTTTTTTTTTTTTTTTATTTTTAAGTTTTTCGAGGTAAGGTCTCACTCCAGCCCAGACTGGCATGAAATTCTCTAGGTAGTCTCAGGGTGCCTCGAACTCACAACAATTCTCCTATCTCTGCCTCCCGAGTGCTGGGATTAAAGGTGTGCACCACCATGACCAGCACAAAAAAACAATTTTTTTAGAAACACTTGGATTTTATTTATTTTGTTAGTTTTGAGGCAAGCCCAACAGACTGCTCTTTATTTATATTATTTTATTTGATTTATTTACTTTTTTTGTTTTATTTATTTTTGGAGAGAGACACAGAGAGAGACAGAGAGGGAGAGGGAAACAGAAATGGGCGCGCCAGCAGTCTCTCAGCTGCTGTGAACGAAATCCAGATGTGTGCACCCCCTTGTGGTTAAGTGTGGCATTGCGCCCTAGCGTCACTGGCTAAACGTGGAACCTGGAGATTGGAACCGGCTACTTAGGCTTAGCAGGCAGGTGCCTTAACCGCTAAGCCATCTCTCCAGCCCTATTTATTTACTTTTATTGACAACTTCCTTAATTGTAGACACTATCCCATGGTACTTCCCTCCCTCCCTCCACTTTCCCTTTCCAAACTCCACTCTCCATTGTATCACCTCCCCCACTCAATCAGTCTCTCAGGTTTAATTTTGATGTCATCATCTTTTCCTCCTTTTTTTGAGATAGGGTCTCACTCTAGGCCAGGCTGACCTGGAATTCACTATATAGTCTCAGGGTGGCCTCAAATTCACAGTGATCCTCCTATCTCTGCCTCCCAAATGCTAGGATTAAAGGTGTGCACCACCACACCTGGCTTTTCCTCCTATTATGATGGTCTTGTGTAGGTATTTCCAGGCACTGTGAGGTCATGGATATCCAGCCCATTATGCTAATCTCACTTTTGGTTAAAGAAGCTTCTCTTTTCAGATGGTGGTGACCTTGGGATGACTCAGAAGGCTCCATGGAGCTGAGAAGAAGACACAGAGGAAAAGATCTCTAACACACCTTCCAAGGCTCAGAGTCCATTGCAGAAGAGGTAACAGAAAGAATGTAAGAGTCAAAGGAAGGGTAGGACTCCTTACAATATTGTTTAAATGAGTAGGATACACTCCCTAAAATGAGCCCAGATGTGGGAACATGCAGCTACAATGCAATGGTGTTAGGGCAGCATGGGAACACAATACAGACCTGCTCCATCTGTCATGTCTGTTGGGAACCCCAGTGAAAATATGAACAGGGAGGCATGAAATAAAATTGCTTTACAGAGCTAAAACTATAAGTCCAGGAGTCACCAGCAAGAAGGAAAACACCTGAACTTTTGGAAATGGGACAGAATTCCCTCAAAGAGTCCAGTAAGGATTTCAGGATGGGGGAGGACAGCAGTTGGAAGACAGGACCCTGAAGAATCGAATAAAAATTTTTCTAGAAGAAGGCCAGATGTAGTACTGTGTGCCTATAATACAGGAGGCTGAGACAGGAAGACTGCTGCGAGTTCAACCAAAAATAAGCCTCTAAGCAAAAGAATGAAAGAAGAAGAATTTAAATGAGGACGAAGATGCCCAAAGGAAGTAGAAGTGGAATTGGAGAGAGTGGTTATCGCTTTATCATTAATACCAATTTATCAACATTTGAGTTTGTATTTACTTTAAAGATAATAGTAGTTTCTGGGCATGGAGATAAACTCCTCTGATTCTAGAACTTAGGAGGGAGAGGCAGGAGAATGGCCGCAAGTTCAAGACCAACCTGAGCTTCATAGGAAGTTCCTATTTCAAAAAAAAAAAAATAGATGACAGTAATTGAAATTAATATTTAAGAATGTCTAAAGTTGTTATCTGACACGTCAGAAAGTCTGTTTCTACTCATCCTAGATAGAGAGGGTTACAATAAGAAATGATTCCACTCAAGCCTAGTTTGGCAAGCCAGTGAGTTTACTAGGGTCACTTGTAAGAGGGGGAGTGACTGTGGCAGCTGCATTATGGAAGGCCTCAGCAGTGCATGTGATGACTTGAGAACATCGTTTCTCTACAGTGTACTCTTTGCTAAGCTTCCACCTCCTGTAGATTTCAGCATGGCCAGACACTGTGGAGCTGGGGCAGGATGACATGGAGCTGGTTGGGTAGGAGAGAAGAAATGGCCTTTGTCACACATGAAGAACTGATGACCACCCCCGCCTCACTAGAGAATAAGAATAAGCCTAGTCTTGCGCTGGAGAGATGGCTTAGTGGTTAAGGTGCTTGCCTGCGAAACCTACCAGGTTCAATTTTCCAGGTCCCACATAAGCCAGATGCACAAGTGGAACATGCGTCTGGAGTTTGTTTGCAGTGGACAGAGGCCCTGGCATGCCCATTATCACTGTCTCTTTCTCTTCCTCTCTTTGTCTCTAATAAATAAATAAAAAGAAATCTTTAAAAAATACCCAAAAAAGTGCTGGAGATATGGCTTAGTGGTTAAGCGCTTGCCTGTGAAGCCTAAGGACCCCGGTTCGAGGCTCAATTCTCCAGGACCCACTAAGCCAGATGCACAAGTGAGCACATGCATCTGGAATTCGTTTGCAGTGGCTGGAGGCCTGGAGTGCCCATTCTCTTTGTCTCTCTACCTGCCTATTTCTGTATCTCTCTGTCTCTCTCAAATACATAAAAAATAAAATACTTTAAAAAAATACTGAAACCGAAAGAATAAGACTAATCTTGTGATGGCCTCCTGGGGCTTATTCACTGCTGCTCTGGTTTTGAGTTGGAGAGCAAGTGATACGTGGAGGATTGAGTTGGAGACCATGCAATACCTGAAGGACAGTGTTTCACAGCAGGATGTTTAGGGGAATTTTTTTTTCGAGGAAGGGTCTCACTCTAGGCCAGGCTGACCTGGAATTCACTATGTCATCTCAGAGTGGCCTCAAACTCATGGTGATCCTCCTACCTCTGCCTCCTGAGTGCTAGGATTAAAGGCCTGTGCCACCACACCTGGCTTCACAGCAGGATTTTAAATACAGGCACTTCCAGCAGCTTGAGAACAAGGCTAAGTAGAATGCAAGATTATTTCAGAAGAATGGACAGAGTTGTCAGAATTTATAATCATGTTGCTATTTTCTGGCTACTGTGGTGCGCGCCTGTCATCCCAGCACTTGGGAGACTGAGGCAGGAGAATCAAAACTTGAGGACAGCCTGGGCTTCACAGTGAGACTCTGTTGGGAGAAGGGGGGATTGGTACTTTCCTGTTTTATGAGGACTGTCAACATAAATGATGAAATCAGGCCTCAGCTAGCCACAGCAAAAAAGGGGAGATTTACAAAGTGAGCCAGCAGCTTAAGCACTGATTTCAGCATTTGCATTGTCATGTAAAAATATCTCAGGAGCCAGACATGGTGGCACAGGCCTTTATTCCCAGCACTCGGGAGGCAGAAGTGGGAGGAGTGCTGTGAATTCAAATCCACCCTGAGATAGGACCCAATGATCCTAAAGGGGTAGTTGATTCATGTTAGCGAAATGCACTGCTGAGGTAAAATAAGGCACTAAAAATTTACTAAGAAACCATTCTGTCCATCTGTTTTGTTTTTATTCGATGGTACCATATCTATATGGGCCTCTAAAACTCAACTTTGATTTTTTGTGATTATATTTGTTTTGTTCTGTTTTATTTTGTTTGTTTGAAGCAGGGTCTCACTCTAGCCAGCATGATCTGGAACTCAACTCTGTAGCTTCACACTGCCCTCAAACTCACAGAAATTGTCCTACCTTAGGTACAAGACTGCCTGCTTTGTAACACACACACACACACACACACACACACACACACACACACACACACATACACACACACACACACACATATAGATTTTTTTATGTTTTTTTTTTTTTTTTTTTTCTGAGGGAGGGTCTCGCTCCAGCTCAGATTGTCCTGGAATTCACTATGTAGTCTCAGGCTGGCCTCAAACTTTCATCTATCCTCATACCTCTGCCTCTCAAATGCTGGGATTAAAGACGTGTGCCACCACACCTGGCAGCTTTGTAACAATTTTTAAAGGTTAGAAACAGTCATTTGTAAGGGGAGTTTGGAAAATAAAAGCAGTCTCTTCAAAGATATATATCTAGGAAAACTTAAAAACTTAGTAACCACATGTGTTTCTATTTGTTTTTTAATACTAGTTCATACAACATGAGATATTTCCAGCTCTCTTGCTCTACCAATTTCTTAGGCTTAGTTATAATTTTGATTATAATATCCTCACCAAATCTTTCTAGAGTTACTGAGTAAATAGTTACCTTCTTTATGACTTAGGTGTGCATATGCATGAGTGTAAAATAGTGCCACTCGAGGTAGAGTGCAGTGATACATGCCTGCAGTCCCAATACGTGGTAAGGCTACCAGGCCACACTGTGCTGCAGAGCAAGCCAGGCCACCCTGGGGTGTACATAGGGCCTTGTCCCTCCCCCCAAACACACACACAATAATGACACCTGAGGCCAATCACCTGTTTAAAGTATTTCCCTCAGAATCTCATCTCACCTTAAAATATTTAAAAAAATAAATTTTAAAAAATGGTCAATAAATAAGGCCGGGCGTGGTGGCGCACGCCTTTAATCCCAGCACTTGGGAGGCAGAGGTAGGAGGATCACTGAGAGTTCGAGGCCACCCTGAGACTACATAGTGAATTCCAGGTCAGCTAGAGTGAGACCCTACCTCGAAAAACCAAAAAAAAAAAAAAAAAAAAAAAAAAAAAAGGTCAGAATTTTAGCCCAAGTCCCTATTTTGCTACAAGAGGGAGGAGTGGAAATGATATTCAGCTGAGCACATTGTTGTTGTGAATAACACCGAAGTGTCCCTAGATGGAAGGAAAGAAACCGCGATTCTGGAGAGGTAATAACTATTGATTCTGTATAGCAAATACACTCTGTACTGGCAAGCAAACTGAGCAAGTCTTTAAGCAAACATCAGCAAGAGTGTAGAGTGAATATTTTTGCCATTGAAAGGTTGATGATATGAAATCCCTAGGCAGTTCACTGGCTTAGTAGGCCTTGTTAGTGGTTTTTATTGGCACCATGTTTGCAATAAGAATCTCTACTTTAGCAGCTGGGCATAGTGGCTCATGCCTTCAATCCCAGCACTTGAGAGGCAGAGGTACGAAGAGGTTTGTGGTGAGTTCGAGACCACCCTGAGACTACATAGTGAATTCCAGGTCAGCCTGGCCTGGAGTGAGACCCTACCTTGAAAAAAACAAACAAACAAAAAGTCTCTAGTTTAGGAGTGAGGAATAGCACAGCGTGAAAGTGTCTGTCTAGCATGCATGAAGCCCTGAGTTCCATCCCCAGCACTGCAAAATGAAAAGAAGAAAGAAAACCCTCTGGCTTTACATTTCAATAGTTTTCATATGGCTAAACCTTCTGCTTTTGTTTTATTTTTCCTCATGTCTTCAAGTGTTCCTGTTACCAATCTCTTTCATCGTTTAGTGGCATTCTCTGTACTAGAAGATTGCAGCTTAAGTATTAATGCTAAATGTTAAAGTCAGATTGGTTTTTCATTTTGTTTGTGAGGAGAGAGGGGGGGAAAGAAAGAATATGGGCATGTCAGGATCTTTTGCCACTGCAAGTGAACTACAAATGCATGGGCCACATTGTGTATCTGCTTTTATGTGGGTATGGGGGGAATTGAACCCAGGTCAACATGCTTTGCAAGCAAGTGCCTTTAACCACTGAACCATCTCCGTAGCCCCATGATTGTCTTTTACAGAGTGCATTCTATGTTGTGTAATTTTGATTTTTGTGGTACTAGTGATACAACCCAGCAAGGCAGAGCTTTGCCCCTAAGGTGCACACCCCAGATCCTTATAATATAAATTATAAATGCTTTGGTTTCTAAGCTTTACATATCAATAAAAAATGCAGTTTGGTTTTTAAAAATATTCAATAAGCATTTTTAAAATAAAAGCGAGTTGGAGATATGTTACAAGTCTTCCAGCCTAAGCCCTATTCTACAGTACCCACATAAAGCCAGACACAAAGGAGTGGCGTGCATCTGTGATCCCAACTCACCTGCTGCACTGGGAGGCAAAGCCAGGGGAATCCAGAAACTCAGGATCAGCTAAGCTGGTGCACATGAAGCAACAACAGGGAAGAAACTACCTCCAGCAAAAGTGGAAGGAGACACAAACACCCCAAGGTTGTCCTCAGACCTCCACATGTGCACTATGATACACGCACCCACACACCCATTATATACATCCATGCATAAATACAGACACACAAACAGTAATAAAAGTAAAATAACACATCTTGAATTTCTAAGATTGCAATGTAGAGTTCTGTCATTATATATTCCAAATCTGGAGGATTCTAAGCTTGAAGAGACCATTGTGTCTGGCATTATTCTACTTAGTCAATTACAACATTTATACAAGAACTTGTGCTTTATATCCATTTGTTAAGTAGAAATTCCCTAGGAATTTAAACAGAAAGTTTATCATTATATCTAAACAACAAAATTATTTTCTCAAATAGCTAGTTTTTTTGTTCTTTCTTTCTTTTTTTAACCCAAGGCAGGTCTCTCTCTAGCCCAGGCTGACCTGGAACTCACTCTGTAGTCCCACAATGGCCTCAAACTCACAATTATCCTCCTACCTTTTCCTCACTAGTGCTGGAACTAAAGGTATGCACCACGATGGCCAGGTAGTTTGTTTTCTATCTAAAGGAATTTTGAGGTTAAAGTCTAGAATCTTGACTGAGTAGTATAATACTCTGTAGCTTTCTATTTAAATAGGAACTACTATGGATTTACTGAAGTAGCATCACTGTTTTCTTTATTTTCTTTCTTTATTTATTTGAGAGAGAAAGAGGCAGAGAAAGTGTGAAAGAATGAGAATTGGCATGCCAGGGCCTCCAGCCACTGCAAATGAACTCCAGATGCATACAACATCTTATGCATCTGGTTTACATGGGTCCTGGGGAATCAAACATAGGTCCTTTGGCTTTGCAGGCAAGTGACTTAACCACTAAACCATCCCTTCAGTCCTCACTTTTTGAGATATTTTTTCATTTAGTTATTTGAGAGAGAGAAAGAATCAGAGAATGAGTGAGAATTAATATCATTATTTTAACAAAATATTCAAGGGTTCAAGGTTCTGCTAGTTGTAAACACACTATTTGATGACTATCTAGTGGGGTCTGGCAGAATGTAAAAGAATGTCATGGTGGTAGGGTTTTGCCATAGATCACAGTTGAGTTATGAACTTGAGGCTCTATCCATTAGCACAGATTCCAAACTCTGCAAGGTAGGCAGTTAACTCCTTAGATGACAAATCAAGATGTGGAAGCAGAGAGGAATGACAGCCTCCCTTAGTTTAAATCCAGCCCTGCTGCTCTCTGTGAAATAAACAATCCCTACCTCCTAAAATTGCTATGAGAACAAATTAACTCCTATCTGCATTCTTATTACACTAACCTGACCTATGGCAAGAACTACATAAGTATATTTTGCTCAAATAAAAGAACTTTAGTACTGAAAGTGAGAACTGGAGATTCAAACTGAGCTTTGCTAAGTGTAGCCTCCCCCACAAGACCAAGGAAGGACCACTTCATATCCTTTATGCATGACATTTGCACTGGATTTTTATCCAAGAAATCTAGTCCTTCAAATATGAACTTTATTCCTAAGCATCTCGGAGTATACATACTTTGAGTTATAAACTACATGTGTGGCACATGATTCAACATCAAGCCCAAGAATTAGGAATATACAATGACTGGGAAGTATTACTCCATATGCACTGGGCAAATAAATATACTGTGTAGTATTGATCAGTACATTTTGAATATTAAGTGTCTGACATATTCAGTATGGAAAAGCCATACTGGTAGAAAATAAAACATACACTTTAATTCATGAGGTAGATAACCTACCCAGATATCTGTGTGTCATTACCATCCGAATCATACTGAAAATTTGTGGCAAACTGATGGTTTAAGATATGATCACTACATTGAAATTCAATCTGACTTGTACATAATTTCCTACTTATTATCATATGTGAAGTCAATAATAGATTTTTAAAAATTAATTACCATTCTTATTTCATTTTAGATTTTATGTTTACAATAAAAAGAAATGTCTTGTCAACACACCTTGTGTGGATAACTCCTATAAGTGGGCTGGTGGTGAATTTCTGTCTACAGTGTGTGCCTTCTGAAGTTTGAGAATATAATGTATGGCTACCAAGTCAGCCTGTTTACGAACTCCAATGAAAATCTCTTACCTGGATATCTCAAGCTAGAAACAATGGTTATAATCTGGACACCAGTCCCTAACACAGAGATGTCTTGGGATAAGGAGTGTAATTAGTGAGATGACATGGGATGTGAGAAAAAGAAGCAAATGTGTGGTTCTTGCAGGAAGCAACAGCATTATGCTTCACATCCTGGAGGTGCACTGGGGGCCAGTAGCATCCTACTGGTTCTTCCTGAAGAATTGGACACAGAGGCCATTAAGTAACAAGGTTCCCCCAAGGAATAATTGTTTCTAGTATATGTAACATGCAGCCTGTTGGCCTCAATAGCATTGATTTAAGATTGCCCTGGAATTCAATAAAGACAGGTCAGACTGACACATTAATATCACAGGTACACAATGAGATATTTAATGTTTCAAAATATTGATGTTCCAAAAGACATGAATTTTATTTTATTTTATTTTATTTTATTTTATTTTATTTTATTTTATTTTATTTATTTTATTTTTGGAGAGAGACACAGAGAGAGAGAGAGAGAGAGAGAGGGAGGGAGGGAGAGGAAGAGGAAGACAGAGATGGGCGTGCCAGCAGTGTCTCAGCTGCTGAGAACGAAATCCAGATGTGTGTGCCCCCTTGTGGGCAAGTGCGGTATTGCGGCCTTGCGTCACTTTGCATCTGGCTAAACATGGGACCTGGAGATTGGAACCGCTGGAGATTGGAACCAGTATTCTTAGGCTTAGGAGGCAGGCGCCTTAACCCCTAAGCCATCTCTCCAGCCCAAGACATGAATTTTTAAGAGTAAGTTTGTAATGGAGTCCAATTAAATGCAGAAATAATGTAACTCTAATTGCTTAATTTTGTAACTATCTTTTCATTGTAAAAATTAGTTCTTCATACTCAGGGAAATAACTACTGATTCTATATGTTTTTTTTGGAGAGAGACAGAGAGAGAGAGGGAGAGAGAGAATGGGAGTGGCTGCAGCCTCTCAGCCCCTGTGAACGAACTCCAAATGCATGCAGCCCCTTGTGGGCAAGTGTGGCATTGCGTCCTTGTGTCACTTTGCATCTGTCTAAATGTGGGACCTGGAGATTGGACCCTGAGTTCTTAGGCTTAGTGGGCAGGCGCCTTAACCGCTAAGTCATCTCTCCAGCCCTAGTGATTCTATTTTTTGAAGAAAAAGTGTTAATTCTTGAAATAAAATACCCTGATAAAAAATGTTTAAAAAAAATACCAGAAACATTCTTCACAGAGATTGAAAAAAATATCTCAAAATTCATATGGAATGGCAGAAGGCCTCAGATATCCAAACATATTCTCAGGAAAAAGAAAACATGTCTAGTGGTGTCTCCATACCCAATCTAAAGCTATATTACAAAGTCATAGTGACAAAAACAACATGGTACTGGAATAAAAACAAAAACATACACCAATGGATCAGAATTGAAGACCCAGGATGTAGGACAAGTAATTACAGCTGCTTGATCTTTGACAAAGATGCCAATAATGTGGATTGGAGAAAAGACAGCATCTTCAACAAATGGTGCTGGACAAATTGGATGACGATATGTACAAAAAAATGAAACTAAACCCACTCATTTCATCATATACAAAAATCAACTCCAAATGAATTAAAGGCCTCAGTATAAGACCTGAAACTCTTCAACTAAAAAAATAGGAGGCACTCTCCACAATATAGGACTGGCAAAAGGCTTCCAGAACAAAACCCCAGTAACCCAGTAAGATAAACAAGCACTCAGTCAAGTGTGGTGGCACACGCCTTTAGTCCCAGCACCTGGGAGGCAGAGGTAGGAGGATCACTGTGAGTTCAAGGCCACCATGAAACGATAGAGTGAATTCCAGGTCTGCCTGAGCTAGAGTGAGCCCTTACCTCAAAAAAACCATAAAAAGAAAAACAGCACTCAACTAATGGGATCTCATGAAGCTGAAAAGTTTTTGCACAGACAGATAACATACCACAAGCACAGCCAATAGATTACCCACTGAATGGGGGAAAACCTTTACTATTTAAAGCACTGACAGAAGCCTAATATCTAGAATCTACAAAAAAAAAAAAAAAAAAAAAAAAAAAAACCTCTAAAAAACTGATCAAAAAATCCACTCCAAAAGTAAGACAGAAAACTGAATAGGGAGTACTCAGAGGAATAATTACAAATGGCTAAGACACAATTAAGAAAATGTTCAACATCCTTAACTATTAGGGAAATGCAAATTAAAACAAATATGAAAGCTGGGCATGGTGGCTCACGCCTTTAATCCCAGCACTTTGGAGGCAGATGTAGGAGGATCATTGAGAGTTGAAGGCCAGCCTAGAACTACAGAGTGCATTTCAGGTTAGCCTGGGCTAGAGGGAGACCCTACCTCAAAAAACAAATTATATATATTTGCACCTCACCCCAGTAAGGATAGCAGACATTAAAAAAATTAAATGGAGCCGGGCGTGGTGGTGCATGCCTTTAATCCCAGCACTTGGGAGGCAGAGGTAGGAGGATTGCTATGAGTTCGAGGTCACCCTGAGACTACATAATCAATTCCAGGTCAGCCTGGGCCAGAGTGAGACCCTACCTCAAAAAAAACAAAAAAAAAAAAAATTAAATGAAGCCAGAAATGGTGGTGCATGCCTTTAATCCCAGCACTTGGGAGGTGGAAGTAGGAGGATTACTGTGAATTCATGGCCACCCTGAGACTACATAGTGAATTCCAGGTCAACCAGGACAAGAGTGAAACCCTACCTTGAAAAACTAAAAAAAAAAGAAAAGAAAAAGAAAAAAGAAAACAAATGTTACAAATGTTGTCAAGGATGTGGAGAAATAGGAACACTCATTCACTGTTGGTGGAATGTAAACTGGTACAACCAGTATGGAAAGCAATATGGAGACTCCTGAAAAGGATGACTATAGAGTTACCAACAGACCCTGATCTTCCCTTACTGGATATTTACCCTAAAAGCTCCACATTCAGAGATATTCGCTCAGCCTTGTGTATAGCTGCTCAATACATAATAGCTAAAAACTAGAATCAACCCAGGTGCCCATCATTGGATGAATGGAAAACCAAGATGTAGTATATGTACATGATGGAATTCTCCTCAGAAGTAAGAAAAAATGACATATTGACATTTGTAGAAAAATGGTCGAACGTGGAACAGATCATTCTAAGTGAGCTCACACAATCACAGAAAGATAATCATCACATGGCCTCACTCCTCTGCCGTTTCTAACCTGGAACAGCCTGAGTTGCTGACATACCTGAATAGCATCTCGAAGCTTGGACAGTAGGGAAGGTAGGGCTTGGGGGAAGGGAAAGGGTACACAGAACTGAACCCAAATTGAACTGGTACCATACAATCCTATATCCTGGAAGTCAGATTAAAGGTGGAACCCTCAAGAGGACCTTAGGGGGAGCACCTGAATCAAAGGCCCTGGAGAGGGTGAGATGAAACCTAACCTTAAATTTCTCCTGTTTCTCTTCTCTGTCTTTTTTCCTTTTCTCTTTTCCCCTGGTGCTGGTCTGTAATTCCCTGTATCAGAACACGGTTTACATCCACAATGAACTGTTGATCAGAGAGACCTGCTAGCTCTCCCAAAGCAAACAAGACAGACTTCTGACAGAGAACTTGATTACCCACCAGAGGTTAATGTTAAGACCCTACTGCTGAAGACATCATATGCTATCAGCACAGACCATGGAGACATCTGGTTGGAATCTGGAAGTGATCCACTTCCCAGATAACTATCCCATCTATTGCTGTAAGGTGAACACATGAGCTACTGGGGAAAAGTGGCCAACATCCGTCTGAGCAACTAAAAGTCTAAGTGACTCAGTAGCCAACAACCTGACATGATGCTCACACAAGTGCAATAATCACACACAGCTATGGTGGGTGACCAACCGCTATTGGATTGGCTAACACATCCACTCAATGGAAAGAAAACCATATCTGGAACTGGGAAACAAATCAGAATCATATCCTGATAACAATTTTGCTTCCCAATATCAAGTTCCCACTAATGTTGGCATATAAGTGGGTCTACAACCTTTAAATTCTTTCTAAATTAATAGTTGTTATCTAATTTAACTGATGCTGACTTCACTCTTATGGAAATTCTGCTTCTCTTTTTCAGATGGGAGCAGAATCTGAGGAGATAAACGATCCAGCACACTTCACCACAGAGGAATTGGGGAAATAAACAAGAGTGCTGCTTTATTGGTGAGCCTGATACCAGCACAAGGGTGAAGGAGATAGACACAGAGGACACTCAACACCTACCAAACCAGGGATCCAGAGGCTCCTCAGAAACCTTCACTGAAATAGACTTAAAACCCACCCAACATGGCTCAGGAAATTTTGCGGAAGAGGGGAAAGAAAGATTGTTAAAGCCACAAGTTGGGACATTTTGTATAGAGACATTGCCTCTCCCCCATAACTGATTGCTGCCCCGTAAAGCATGACCCACAATCCCCAGAGACTGACCTGCATTGCCAATGAGGAAGGCCTCTTCAGAAAAGGGGCAGGGAAGTGGGAAAGGATGGTACAGTCATGTGTTGTTTACATACTAATTATGTCCGTATCTAATAAAAATATCTTTTTAAAAAGACTGATAATGGTAAAATGGAGACATGTTTTATATGAAGTAATCTACACACACGCTGGTCTTGATTTGTCCTGTGTTAACTTTTTTTTTTAGAATGAATATATCAGAATTGTATTATTATTTCATAAATTCTCCTTTTACTTAACATGCTGATATGTCCAGCTATCCCCACGGGTGTTTGTTTTCTTTTTGGTGTTCAAGTTTAAGGAAGAAAAAATTTCTTTAGTTTCATATATGTTTTTTAATTAAAGATCTTTAAAGATGAAAATGGTAAAATGGAGTTTGACATGTTTTATATGAAGTAATCTGCAATCACCTTGCTACACAACACACTGGTCTGTGGTTTGTCCATTGTAAAGATTCCCTCTGGCCACGCATCTGCCTCCTGCTGCTTCCTCCATTCCACAAGGTTCTTTTCTGATCATGAGGACCTCAGTGAAGACATACCGGCTCAAACCCCCCAGAGGAGTTACCTTCTGCTAAATCCACCATCCCTGTTATTTGTCAGGGGTCAGGCAGATCCGAAGTATCCACTATGACTTTAATAAAAATTGTATCATCTTTAATATACGTACCATTTTCTAGAACTGTCTGGGCCACAAAGACTGGGCAGCCAGAGGCAATATTCATCTCTGCGGTGGGTTTCTTAAAGCTGCTGCTGTTGGCGTCAGGCTTGAATGCATCTCCCAGATGTTGTCGAGAAGAGCCCTGATCCATCAACATGAGCGTCACCTTTTGCTTAAATGGCCATGGCAGCAAGGCATCATACTCTCCACGCATAATGACAAAAAACAGCGACAAGTGTGTCCCCATTCCCATCCCATCACCGTTCAGGTAGACCCTGGCGCACATCTTACAGCCAAAATAGCCAGTGTAGAAAGGCTGGATATAGACAGACAGGGTCTTCCCCATGACGGCCTCCTACTTCCGGCACTTAAAATCGCGGATCTTCCATATCAGCACACCGTTGTAGCTGGCAGTCTGGAGAACCTGGAACCACAGGTCCACGTCCACCAGGCGGATGTCATGAACACTCAGCATCTGGTCATGCCAGCTCAGCTGGGACTCCAGCAAGCCTGTGTTGCGAACTGCCTGCCATGCGCTTTTGTCCACACTCTCCAGCTCGGTGACGTGGTTCTGGAGGGACTCCATGCTGCTCTTCATGCTGTCCGCCTCCTCCCAGTTCTGCCGGAAGGGGCGGATCTCCTTGTCCAGCTCTTTCAGTTTCTCTGCTTGGCTATCTATCACTCGCGGCAAATGAAGAATTTTGGATTCATTATTTCGAAGCATTTCCTTTTGTCTCTCAATTTCAATTTCAAAGCTACATATCTGATTATGCAAACTTTGTATGCTCTTGTTTTTTCATGAAAGAATAAACAGAATAGTTACAAAGTAAAAGTATATAGATAAAAATGTAAAGAATGTAAGCAAGAAATGCCCAAACTAAAGTAATGCCATGACAGGCTCTAAGGATATTCACAGGCCTGAGTTTCTATTTCCGGGCTGAGCTGACATAGCATTTTTGCAGTTTCTGGAAAACCCCCCAAACTGCCCAGTACCCAAAATAATCCTTGAAATGAACCAGTCAGAAGAAACCAAGCAAATGTTATACATACTTGTGGTCCTCAAGTTATAGATAAGTTGGCTCAAAATGCCATAGTAACCACATAACCAATGAGCATACTACATGTACATTATTTTTAATTGTTAACCAGTCATGTTATAAATTCTCCTCTCCTTTGTTTGAATCCAATAAAAGCTGCCCTGATTCTACCCTCGGGGCCTCCAGTCCTCTACCCCTGCATGGCGTATGACTGGGGGCCCCAGCATGCTGGAATAAAAGTCCTCTTGCTGTTTGCATCAAGACCGTTTCTCGGAGTGATTTGGGGTGTCTCCTTTCCTGAGACAGAGCCCGGGGAGTCCTCACTTCCTGGGTCTTACAGCTTGGTTCCCTGACCGGGAAACCGCGACTACCTATCACACTCAAGAACCGACTTGGAGGTAAGGGGATCCCCCTAAGATGTGTGAATGTGTGTGCCGGCCGGCATCTTTGTTCTGAGTGACTGTTGTCTGTTCTGTAACGCACGCTTCTGGTTTGCAGCTGTCCTCTCAGGCCATAAGGAACGGAGGGCTGTGATCAGCAGAGGTGCTAAGAGGATCACAGGCTGCCACCCTGGGGGACGACCCAGGAGATGAGGAGAGTCAGGGACCCCTGGTAGTCCGATTCACGGACAGGTCGCAAGTGTTTGGATCTGTTAGTCTCAGTTCTGTGCGTCTTTGTCTTGGGTGTTTTTGTCTACATTTTTGTCATGGGACAGACAGTGACAACTCCCCTTAGTTTGACTCTTGACCATTGGACTGAAGTAAAATCTAGGGCTCGCAGTTTGTCAGTTGAGGTTAAAAAAGGAAAAACCCGGGAAACGCAAGACGATGAAATGAAGGGCCAGGCAACAGAGGGAAGGAGGCCAGTCTCCTCTCCTCTGCCACCCGCGGCTCTCCGGGCACGAAAGCTACGACAGCCGGGCCAGCGCACTCGGGTGGAAGGTGGTCCTGAGACGCACGCAAAGAGCAGTCTCCTCCCACCCGGGCCACGTGAACCCGCAGCCCTGAGGGTGTCCCCACACGAGCGTGAGGCCATGGGCGAACACGCACCGCCATCCCCATGCGTGGCGACTCCCACCAGCTCTCGGGCCCCGCCAGCACCGTCCCTGCCTGACGTGGGCCCCGTCCCCCCCTCTGGGAACCAAATCTGCAGTGCTTTCTCGCACCTTCCTCCAACTCCCCCCCCCCCACGGCTCTGAGCCTTGGTATGCCCCAGGGGAAACAGATATCTTAGGAAATTAAATAAAATACCTCCGGGGAGAGAGGAGGAGATAAGCCCGACCCGCAGGTCCTGAAGCTACGCGGGGGGCACGGGGAAAGGCGCAGGGCGCCCGGGCTGCAGGAAACAAGTAAGGCGGAAACTTAGGGACCCGGCGCGGACGCACTGGGTTTAAGTTGGGGGATGGGGGAGAGCCCAGGAAACAAGCCCCTGAACTCACCAGCTTCATTTCTTAGCCAAAGGAGTCCTGCAGGGAAAACGGATTAATTTGGGTAGGGGGGATTCTTAATTCTTATTCTAAATCCGTGTCCAAAAGTCCCATCTCTTCTTCGACCTTCCCCAGGCCTGCGATCTCCTGGCCAGGTTCTGGGAAGCCAGCAAGCCGGCAAACAAAAGGAGCCGAGTCCCAGGCTGGCCTGGAAAGGGAGGGCACATTGGGGGAGGGGCGCGGGGAAACAAGACAAAGGGGCTTTTTACCGAAAGGCTAGAGGTCTGATTTCAGGGTGCATCCCGAGCTAGCCCAACTTCTCCTGGTCCAGTCTACTCCCCTCTGGCTTGGGAAAGGCAAAGTCCTTTTCCAGTGGGCAGGGAGAAGAATGGAAAAAGAAGCAGTTCAGGGATAGTTTCCATCCCTCCTTGGAAGGGGCCCCTATGTCTCAATGTACCCCCACCCCCACCCCCCACACACTGTTAGTTCCTGCGCTCGACCATTAACTTGTTAATTCATTAAGTAAAGTCTGGATGTTGATGACTGTACTTGCCTGGGTTTTACTGTTGGGGATGTGACATTGATAAGATAAAGCACTTGGTTTAAAGGATTTTAAACCTAGTGTATTAGAATGAACCTAAAAAAAAAAAAACTTTTGGGGGGAAAATTGGAAAATGGTTGGCTACAGGCTTGTGGAAAAATTTTCTGACCCAGGACATTTACTTAGAAAACCAAGAGTCCATTTTTCCCAGGAAGTTTGTGTCCACCAAGATTGGATTCCAGCACTGCAATGCAAGGCTAGGAACCCCCACTTCCTCATCTGTGGGTGATCATGATGAGGGCACTCTAGGATGTGGGGGTCACAGGTGTCTGCTCCTGGTTCCTAGACCAGGTTCAGTTCCAAGTTACAAGCTGGCCTCTGGAGTGGTCCTCTCTCCTCCTCGTTACAGAGTTGAATGTTTGGACAATCAGCCAGACAGATCCAAAGGTGCTCCCCAGTCCCTGGCACCATCCTTTGCAGGAAGGTTAATTTGCCAGTCCCATTCCAACCCTTACATTCTGCTTGGATGAAAAATGATAAAAAAAAGTTGGAAAAAGAAAAAAAAAATGTATATGTTGGCAGGCCTAGAGCGTAAAGAGAGACCTGTAAGGGGTGGAAAAACACAGGAGGGGGTTCACATGCTAGAAGAGAAAGGCAGGTGTTTGTCCTGTGTCAGGGGAAAAGAATCTGGAATAGAAAGGGGAGGACGATTAGAACAGGAACTGAGTTTGAGGGGTTTGAGAGACAAATGGGGACCAGAGAAAGGTCTTGTGATTTGGATAAAATGTCAAGTGTTTAGGCAGAAGGTGTGTGCAATAGTGAAAGGGCAATAGAAATAAATAAAATAGAGGGTGTCGATGTAAAAAATGTGGTTAAAGAGGGGAGCAGAAGGAAAATAAATTTAAAAAGTTTGGGGCACCCTGGCAGGAGACAGATGGATGGAGCAGGTTGGAGAGTTGGGCTGGAAAGAAGGTGAAGATGATGTCCTTGGAGTGGCAGGTGAGATGTAGGGACAAAAGGAGGGGGAAATCTTCTGGTTGATTACCTAGGACATCTCTACACAGGTTGCATGTTTCTTTGAGGGGAAAAATTATGTTCTGCCTGGGAGTCAGAGAGGGGCCACTCCGGAGCAGACAGATGGGATCATGACGCTACCGCTGCGCACCTTTGGGCCCCCTGTACCGGGTGGTCAATTGCAGCCCCTCCAGTATTGGCCCTTCTCCTCTGCAGATCTTTACAATTAAAAAACTAACCACCCCCCTTTTTCAGAGGATCCCCAATGCCTCACGGGGTTGATGGAGTCCCTTATGTTCTCTCATCAGCCTACCTGGGATGATTGCCAACAGCTACTGCAGACGCTCTTCACAACTGAGGAGCGGGAGAGAATTTTATTAGAAGCTAGAAAAAATGTTCCTGGGGCCAACGGGCGACCTACACAGTTGCAGAATGAGATATGGGATTCCCTCTGACTCGCCCTAGTTGGGACTACAATATGGCTGAAGGTAGGGAGAACTTAAGAATCTATCACCAGGCTCTGGTGGCAGGTCTCCGAGGGGCCTCCAGATGGCCCACCAATTTGGCCAAGGTAAGAGAGATGATGCAGGACCAAGTGAGCCTCCCTCCGTTTTTTTTTTTAAAAAGACTTATGGAAGCCTTCAGGCGGTTCACTCCTTTTGATCCTACTTCGGAAGCCCAGAAGGCCTCAATGGCCCTGGCTTTCATAGGGCAGTCAGCTCCAGATATCAGAAAAAAAAAAAAAACTTCAGAGATTGAAAGGATTACAGGAGGCTGAGTTACATGATTTGGTAAAAGAGGCAGAGAAAGTGTATTACAAAAGGGAAAAGACGTACATGAATTGGTGAAAGAGGCAGAGAAAGTGTATTATAAAAGGGAGACAGAGGAAAAAAAGGAACAGAAAAAGAAAAAAGAAAGAGAAAAAAGTGAGGAAAGACCTGATAAAAGGCAGGAAAAAAAGTTAACTAAAATCTTGGCTGCAGTAGTTGAAGGGAAAAACAGTAGAGAAAGAGAGAGAGATTTTAAGAAACCCAGGACAGGCCCTAGGCAGATAGGGAACCTGGGCAACAGGACCCTACTCGACAAGGATCAATGTGCTTATTGTAAAAAGAAAAGGGACATTAGGCAGGGGACTGCCCCAAGAAGCACAGGGAATTTTGACCCAATCCATGGGGCCATGGAAAAGACCTGTTGCTTACCTGTCCAAGAAGCTTGACCCTGTAGCCAGTGGATGGCCTGTCTGTCTGAAGGCTATTGCAGCTGTGGCTGTACTAGTCAAGGACGCTGACAAATTGACTTTGGGACAAAACATAACTATAATAGCCCCCCATGCTGTGGTAGTTTGAATATATGTCCCCCAATATATTCAGTGTTTTATTAGTTATAGTTTGCATCTGCAATCACCTTGCTAGAGGCAATGTCACTGGGGGCTGGTCTTAAGGTGTGGGTTTGAGATTCCATTGTAAAGATATGCAAATGTGCCTAGCAGGAGTTCCTGAAGTGTGCTGTGTGACCTTTTGACAGTAGTTTTGCTCTGTGTGCTGTGGTGGCTGGTTGGTTTCTCTCTCTCTCTGCTTGGCCCTGTGGAGAGCAGGCCGCTTCTCTTGCCATTATGCAACTTCCCCTGGATCTGTAAGCTTCAATAAATAATATCCCTTCCTCCATAACTGTGCCCGGTCTGGAAGTTCATCTCAGCGAACCTGAAGCTGTCTGCTACACATGCACTGGAGAGTATTATCCGGCAGCCTCCAGACCGATGGATGACCAATGCCCGCATGACCCACTATCAAAGCCTGCTTCTCACAGAGAGAGTCATGTTCGCTCCACCAGCCACCCTCAACCCCGCCACTCTTCTACCTGAAGATTCTGATGAACCAGTGACTCATGATTGTCACTGACTATTGGTTGAGGAGACCAGGGTCCATAAGGACCTTACAGACAGCCCGCTGACCGGAAAAGTGCTGACCTGGTTCACTGATGGGAGCAACTACATAATAAAAGGTAAGAAGATGGCTGGGGCGGCGATAATGGACGGGACTCGCACGGTCTGGGCCAGTAGCCTGCCAGAAGGGACCTACTACACCTCAGATGGGAAGGAGATCCTACCCCACAAAAAAGGATCAGAGTATGTCTGACAGATACATCGTCTAACCCACCTGGGAGCTAAACATCTTCAGAGACTGGTTAGAACATCCCCTTGCCATGTTCTCAAACTGCCGGGGGTAACTGACTCAGTGGTCAAACATTGTGTACCCTGCCAGCTGGTTAATGCACATCCTTCAAGAATGCCTCCTGGAAAGAGACTGAAAGGAAGCCACCCAGGCGCTCACTGGGAAATAGACTTTACTGAGGTAAAACCAACCAAATATGGTAATAAATACTTATTAGTTTTTATAGACACCTTTTCAGGATGGGTAGAGGCTTATCCTACCAAGAAGGAGACCTCAACCGTGGTGGCTAAGAAAATACTGAAAGAAATCTCCCCAAGATTTAGAATACCAAAGGTAATAGGGTCTGACAATGGTCCAGCTTTTGTTGCCCAGGTAAATCAGGGACTAACCAAGACATTGGGGATTGATTGGAAATTACATTGTGCATACAGACCCCAAAGCTCAGGACAGGTAGAAAGAATAAATAGAACCATTAAAGAGACCCTCACCAAATTGACCACAGAGACTGGCGTTAATGATTGGATAGCTCTCCTACCCTTTGTGCTTTTCCGGGTTAGGAACACCCCTGGACAGTTTGGGCTAACCCCCTATGAATTGCTCTACGGGGGGCCCCCTCCACTGGTAGAAATTGCCTCTGTACATAGTGCTGATGTGCTGCTTTCCCAGCCTTTGTTCTCTAGGCTCAAGGCACTTGAGTGGGTGAGGCAACAAGCGTGGAAGCAGATACGGGAGGCCTATTCTGAAGAAGGGGACTTACAAGTCCCACATCGCTTCCAAGTTGGAGATTCAGTCTATGTCAGGTGCCACCGTGTGGAAAGCCTTAAAACCCAGTGGAAGGGCCCATACATTGTGCTGCTGACTACGCCGACCTCCTTAAAGGTTAAAGGGATCCCCACGTGGATAAAAATCTATCAGCAACTTAGAGGAATCTCTGACTTCTTTATCTGAGGTGGTCCTACAGAACCGGAGGGGATTAGATCTATTGTTTCTGAAGGAAGGTGGGTTATGTGCAGCCTTAAGGGAAAAATGTTGTTTTTATGTAGATCACTCGGGAGCTATTAGAGGCTCCATGAGCAAGCTCAGAGAAAGGCTAGAGAAACGGCGAAGGGAAAGGGAGAGTAGCCAGGGATGATTTGAAGGATGGTTCAGCAGGTCCCGTTGGATGACCACCCTACTTTCTGCTCTGATGGGACCCTTAGTGATTTTACTCCTGTTGCTTACAGTTGGGCCCTGCATAATCAACAGATTTATTGCTTTTGTTAGAAGACGGGTGAGTGCAGTCCACCTTATGGTGCTCAGACAATAGTATAGGGGTCTTCCGGACAGGGAGGGAACTAACTTCGAGTCCTCCCAGTTCTAGGATTAGAACTATTAACAAGAGCAGAAGTGGGGAATGAAAGAATAAACAGAATAGTTACAAAGTAAAAGTATATAGATAAAAATGTAAAGAATGTAAGCAAGAAATGCCCAAACTAAAGTAACGCCATGACAGGCTCTAAGGATATTCACAGGCCTGAGTTTCTATTTCCGGGCTGAGCTGACACAGCATTTTTGCAGTTACTGGAAAAACCCCAAACTGCCCAGTACCCAAAATAATCCTTGAAATGAGCCAGTCAGAAGAAACTAAGCAAATGTTATACATACTTGTGGTCCTCAAGTTATAGATAAGTTGGCTCAAAATGCCATAGTAACCACATAACCAATGAGCATACTACATGTACATTATTTTTAATTGTTAACCAATCATGTTATAAATTCTCCTCTCCTTTGTTTGAATCCAATCAAGACCAAAAGCTGCCCTGATTGATAGATGAGATAGAGATAGATAGATAGATAGATAGATAGATAGATAGATAGATAGATAGATAGATAGATGATAGATGATAAAAAGGAATGGATGAGAATGAACAAATGGTGAGTCTTCTGCCACTGCAAACGAACTCCAGTCTCACGTTTAAGTACTGTTATGGATGCCATGTGTGTGTGTGTGTTCTTCTTCCCATTCTTTTTTTAAAGTATTTTAAATGTATTTTTATTTTTAGTTATTTATTTGAGAGAGAGAATGGGCACACCCGGCCTTCAGCCACTGCAAACAAACTCCAGATGCATGTGCCCCTTTATGCATCTGGCTTACGTATTTCACTGGGTGAGGGAAGGGCGTTTGGTGTACATGCCAGCCTTCTACTGTCTCCTACGTACCATTGGTTCTGCAGGTGGAGTTGCCCGGTCAGAAACCGCTAAGAAAAAAAAAAGTTTAATTTTACACAGATGACTTGTAGGATTTTCATGTGGGAGAACAATGCTAGGCTCTCCTGCCACTGCAAAGGGAACTAACTCAGGACACAAGTGCCACGTCATGTACCTGCTTTTACATGGTTAGTGGGGAACTGAACCCCACCTTTAAGTAACCACGGGATCAACCACCTCTATCTCCCCAGCCCATTCTTTCTCCTCCTCCTCCTCCTTCCTTTAACTGCTGCTGTGATTCTTCTAGTTGCCTTGCAGGTTTTTCTAAGTAAAATAAAACCGACATTTCTTTTTTTTTTCTTTTTTTTTCAGTTATTTTTGGAGAAAGACACAGAGAGAGACAGAGAGAGAGGGAGAAAGATAGAGAATGGGCATGCCAGCAGTCTCTCAGCTGCTGTGAACGAAATCCAGATGCGTGCATCCCCTTGTGGTCAAGTGTGGCATTGCGCCCTTGCGTCACTTTGCATCTGGCTAAACATGGGACCTGGAGATTGGAACCGGGTTCTTAGGCTTAGCAGGCAGGCGCCTTAACCACTAAGCCATCTCTCCAGCCCAAAACCGACATTTCTTAAAAGCGGAGCTTGCTTTGTGATGGACATGGTATGTTTCTTCTGTCTCTCCTATGATTTTTAGGTGAACACTCTTTTTTTTGAGTTTTTAAAATATTTTTATTTATGTATTTATTTGCAAACAGAAAGAGGCAGACAGAGACAGAGACAGAAAGAGAATGGTAATTCTTAAAGTACAATGAATCAAATTTTCTTTAATTACATTTAATATACATAACATTATGTTATGCATAAGTACACTCATTATTAAATAACAAGCAGGGTTAAGCTGGAACACAACTAAACGTATAATAAAAATAGAGGGGGAAATCACAGAATGATAGACTCCAGAGATAGAAGAACTTGTTACTTTACATTTTTCATCAGTTAAAATATGTTATAACATTAAGCCCAACAAGTTGATGTGTTCACACACACACACACACACACACACACACACATCCACACCCATGATAGGACTATTTAATTTACTGCATGCTTGTATAACCTTATTGTGTAAGGCTGTTTTCATCTCCTTAGCCTTGTAAGATATAAAACACAATGTTCCTCTGTGTGTCAGCACCACCAAGAGCTGGGAAGAGCACCTGCCTGGACAGACTCTTCACTAACACTAATATGCAGATGATATGAACAAACAAAGGCAGGCTGGGTTCATCCCACATCACCTTTCCAGGCAGAACAAAGAGCTCGCTTTATGTTCTGCAGCAGAGTGAAGATGATGTGATTCTCATTGGGGAATATGAATGAAGCAAAATTATGCTCTTTTTTATTAAATGTTACCTGCATGAATACATGAATATAGTTGTCTAGGGGAAACAGTCTTGTAGTCAAATTAGATTATGTCTTAAAAACAAATATATCTTAGCTAAACAGTATAATCATTGCTAATGGTTGCTTGCAATACACATTCAAACAACTTTAAAACACCCACGGAGGGGCTGGGATGTGACCTGGTGATTCAGGACCAGGGCTTGGTCGTTAGCACTGCAAAAGCCTAAGAGTCCATACAAAGTGTTATAAGCTTAACTTTTGATTTGTGGCTAAATAGGTAGCTAGTTTGTCATATCAGATCTTTTCCTTACTTGTCATTCTTTCTACCTATAGCTAACTTTTTCTTCTTTCCAGTTTTATATCATGAGTTTACATTGAAAACTATTAAGTATGTAATACTTTGCTAGATGCTCCACAGAGAAAAATAGGAAATAGTTTCTTTCAGCAAGAAACACTGATGCTGTAGGGATTGAAAGATTATTCAGTCTTAACACACAAGTATCTTAAGATAGTGGTCTAGGGTGTCTGTTAAAAAAAAAAAGAAAAAGAAAAAAGAAAACCTGCCCCCCAAAGCTGGAATCTTCTTCATCTTTTTTAAAAAATGTTCTAGCCAGGCAAAGTGGCACTCACCTTTAATCCCAGCACTAGGGAGGCAGAGGTAGGAGGGCTGTTGTGAGTTCGAGGCCACCCTGGGACTACATAGTTAATTCCAGGTCAGCCTGGGACAGAGTGAGACTCTACCTCAAAAAAAAAGTTCCTTGATTTATTTGTGTATGGGTATATGTGAAGATTTCTTGTTTCTGTGAACAAACATGAGGCTTTCCATGGGTGGCTGGTGAATTGTACCTGGGCCAACAGGCTTGGAAAGCAAGCACCTTTAATTGCTGAGCCATCTCCCCAACTCCTTCTTCCAATCTTTTTTAAAAAATATTTTTATTTATTTGAGAGAGAGAGATACAGAAATAGGCAGGTAGACAGCCAGGTGTGGTGGCGCACGCCTTTAATACCAGCACTCAGGAGGCAAAGGGAGGAGGATAGCCATGAATTCGAGGCCAGCCTGAGACTCCATAGTGAATTCCAGGTCAGCCTGGGCTAGAGTGAGACCCTACCTTGAAAAACAAAAACAAACAAAAAAAAATAGGCAGGTAGAGAGAGAGAGAGAATGGGCCCCCTAAGGCCTCCAGCCATTGAAAATGAACACCAGATGTGTGCACCCCCTTGTGCATCTCGCTTATGTGGGTCCTGGGGAGTGGAACCAGAATCCTTTGGCTTGCAGGCAAACACCTTAACTGCTAAGCCGTCTCTTCAGCCCTCCTTCTTCCAGTCTTGAAGGTGATTTTACCTGCTTCTAAGCAGTATTCATGAGTACTAGGCAAAGTACAACTTCAGAGAGCCAAGGTATTCCAAATGTGGCAAAGTAACTGAATACCATTTCAACAGACTTTGTGCTCCAAATGCAGTGCAAGAGGATTGGAATAGGCTGCCTAGCCTCAATGTAGGGACAGGGTTGGCTCATACATTTAGTGCTCCTATGTTTCTGAATGCATTGCCTAAACGATTGGCTCCTGTCTTACCCATCTTGGAGCCTTGAGGACACCAACACTGTCTTCCTACCTGTAGACCAGAGTTAGTGGATTGGATTAATAGACACCATAAATTCCACCCTATTAATCCACAGAGCAAATAAGATGAAATAAAAAATTATTTCAGGGCTAGAGAAAGTACCCAGTGGTTAAGGCACTTGCCTACCAAGCCTAAAGACCTGTTTGACTCTGCAGAATCCACGTAAAGCCAGTTATACAAAGTGGTGCATGCATCTGGGATTTGGTTGCAGCTGCTAGAGGCCCTGGCACACCCATTCTCTCTCTCTCCCTGCTGGGCGTGATGGCACACACCTTTAATCCCAACACTCACTAGGGAGGCAGAGGTAGGAGGATTTCTGGGAATGTGAGGCCAGCCTAAGACTACATAGTGAATTCCAAGTCAGCCTGGGCTAGAGTGAGACCCTACCTTGAAAAGCCAAAATAATAATAATAATAATGATAATAATAATAATTATTATTATTATTATTATTTCAGCACAGAGCAAGTAATTAAAAAAAACCTCAGTTCTAAGCTTCCCTCTGGGGATTAAGAGTTATTCTATGTGTCCAGTGCCCCAACAGTTCTGGAACTGTCCATGGAACCAGCTTCTATCTCAGAAAGCTTGGAGCTCTGCTGGATCTCATGAATTTTAACCACAGGGGATGAATGGTAGGGAGGGGACAACTTTCTCCTCAGTCTTCTTCATGCACATGCACAGAGCATATGTACACACACACACACACACACACACACACACACACACACACACGGGAATATACCTCATACATCATATCACACATATTACTATCCACGTGCACATGCCAAAGAATCCACTTTTCAAAGGACTATCAAAGTGCTGAAGAGATTGCTTGGTGGTTAAAGGTGCTGCTTGCAAAGCCTGATAGCCTGGGTTCAATTCCTCAATCCCCACAAGAAGTCAGATGCACAAAGTGGTGCATGCATATGGAGTTCCTTTCTAGTGATACCCATCCTCCCCCCACCCCGCCTCTCAAATAAATATGTTTAAAAAACACAATAGGGCTGGGGCTGGAGAGATGGTTTATCAGTTAAGAAACTTGCCTGCAAAGCCAAAAGGATCCCAGTTCAATTCTCCAGGACCCACGTAAGCTAGATGCACAAGAGGGGTGCCTATGTCTGGAGTTTGTTTGCAGTGGCTGGATGCCCTGGTGCACCAATTCTCTCTCTGCCTCTCTCTTTCTCTCTCCCAAATAAATAAATATATATATATTTACAAACACATATACAATATATACATATATATTATGTATATAATATATGTATATATTATACAATATGTTATTTATATATATATATATAAACTTAAATAGGGCAGGAGAAATTGCTTATCAGTTAAGGTGCTTACCTACAAAGCCTAAGGACCCAGGTTTGATTCCCCAGTACCCACATAAGCCAGATGCACATGGTGGTTCATGTGTCTGGAGTTTGTTTCCAATGGTTGGAGGCCCTGACTTGCCCATTCTCTCTCTCTCTCTCATAAATAAATATAAAATCATAAATAGTTATCCAGGCATGGTGGCACATGCCTTTAATCTCAGCACTCAGCACTCTTCTACTGCCAACTTCTGTGAGACCATTTTCGTACCTTCCACTTGTGGATGTGATCCTAAGATGCTCTACTTTCTGTCCTGGGATTATTTCATTGAGTATAATCATCTCTGGCTTCATCCATGATGAAATGAGGGAATGGGAATGTGTCGTGCCAGTGACATTTTGTACACATACATACCATGGTTCCTTTATCCATAAATCTGTTTTGGAAATTTATGTTGATTGGATATTCTGGCTACTTCAGACATGGTAGTAAAATTGCTTTTTCTTTTCTTTTCTTTTCTCTTGTGAAGCAGGATCTTACTACATAGCCAGGTTAGCATTATTATCCTCCTGCCTCAGACTTCAGAGCGCTGAGAAAGCAGTCACATGCCATCATGCCTGGTTCTGTGCTATATATTGATTTAATTTCACTTCCTCTGGACATATACTTCGTAGTGGGATGGCTGTGTGAACCCGTTTTAGTAGAGAAATCCTCACACTGTTTTCCATAATGTCTGCACTAATTTACATTCTGACAAACAATAGCAGACCCCTCCTTTTAAGAGGGAGGACACAGGAGGGCCTTCCATACAGAAACCATTAGTTAACACTGAGAATATACCTGATTCCCCAAATCAAAGTGTCATTGCATTAAAATATAGTCAATCTGGTCTCCAATGTTTTACAAATTACCCCATCTCTTTCTCAAATCCCCCTCCAAAAGATAAAATCAACCATGACCAGTACATGTTTATCCATTTATTCTTGTCACCAATATGTACTGAGCACCCCTCTGTGCCATGCGCATGCTGTACCTTCTAGGAGGGGACACACACACACACACACACACACACACACACACACACACACACACAGCAAAGTCATTGTTTTGGAGACGATGCTTAGATGCTTGTGAGGGGAGCAGATTATAAGCAACTGCACACCATCTTCCCAGATGGCAGAAAAAAAAAGCTATGGCACAAGGGTGGACAATGCTATTTCTGTAGGGGAAAAAAAAAAATCTCTGGGGTTTTGTTGTTGTTGTTGTTGCTGCTGTTTTGTCATGAGTCTAACCTAATCCTTTTTGTAAAAATACCAAAGACAGTCAATGCAACTCTCCCAATTCACTTCAACTAAATTTATAACAGGGGTTGTTGAATCTCCCAGTTTCTCCAGCTGTGTAGAAACCAATGAAGCCTGGAGTGTTTAGCTGTAGCATTCAGAGCCAGCCCTGTTTTGTAACTTGTTCAATCCCTCTCTCAAAGCCACGTTGGAGAAGCAAACAGAAAGATCAGATTAGCAATTACAGCCTTGGAGATTCGCCAACCACCGTCCAGCATACTCATAACCCCAATTTGACCCAGACTTTTTATTTCTCCAGTTCTCTCAAAAGACTAAGGGAGCTTTAATACAGATACAGAAGAGAGGCAAGTCAACAGCTTTTAAGTCTTTGTTTCTATTGCATTGTCTTATATGCTTACAATAGACTGCTGATTTATTGACTTACTTATATTTGTACAAACATCCCATGACACACTTCACTTTCCTAATATGAGAATTTAATATGTGGAAACATGACTCAACAGCGTCTTCCCCCGAGAATTCATAGGAAAAATATTTCATCCTGAGAGTTCTATTGCTTCTATCTCTACTCGTAAACTGCATCTTTTGCCTTATTCTTTCCTTTGTATCTCTTATGTGGATTACCCAGTGCGCAGGTAAAGCCAAATGCACCAAGTAGGACAGGCATCTGGAGTTCATTTGCAGTGGACAAAGGCCCTTGGGTGCCTATTCTCATTCTTTCTCTCTCTCTCTCCATTTCCCAATAAATTTTAAAAAATTAAAACACCAAAGATTTCTGATGATGTCAGAAACACAAATAGCAATTGAGTAGTTTGGGTATACATTTATAATTAAAGAAGCAATACACTTCTGTTAGATGTGATTTTCCACCCGTTGTTCTTAGACGCCACTGTTCTATCCGTGAACAGCCAAGGAACCAATGAAAGGGTTAATAATTTCTTGAGTTAGAGGCATTTAAAAGCTTAAGGGAAAAAATGACATATTATATTACACTAATATTATGTCACTTACAATACATTTCCCAGCACTTAAATAATAGGGCTGATAAACATAAGTGCTGCCTTTATTATGAGTTTGGAATTATGCTTTCTATTCATGCCTTTGAATTTCCTTTATGTTCATTACTTGATAATTTTGCAGTTCAGATATAATAGAACTACAAAATGAATTCTATGTGAAGCAGGTTCATTAAACTACTTCCAAGCATACTTAGATGTCAAAAGTCTCGGTTTCAGGGAACAGGGAGATGACCCGGCAGTTAAAGGTGTTTGCTTGTAAAACCTGCCAGGCTAAGTTCAAGTCCCCAACACCCACATAAAACCAGAAGATCACGTGTTTACAGTAGCAAGAGAACTGGCATGCCTACACACAGACACACACACACACACACACACACACACACACACACACACGCCCCACCTGCACATAAATAAATAAAGCCTGGTTTCTAGTGTCCCCAACTCCAAGATAGATACAGAGTATAAACTCCATGGAAAGATATTTCAAGGCAGCTCCCAGGTCGCCATTAAACCAAATCTGCTTTTACTTGTACAACAGTTAAGCTTTCTCAGACTCGTGGTTGATTTCCTAAGAAAACTTTTTAAACACCGAATGTCAATACATTCCTATCTACAGAGCAGGAAATCTCAAGTTTCATTCCTTTCTTACAAATGCCACAACAGTTTTTGCTGCAAGGAGCTGGGTGTTGAGATGCAGCGCATTGTGGCTCACAACGTTCCATGCACACAAACAGTGAAGACAGCGCACTGGTCACCTCACTCGTTGATTTTGCAAAGACTTCACTTTCTCACTCTGAATCAAGTTACAATGTCAGTCAAGTGGGCAGAGCCGCAGTTGAGCCTCAATGAGAAATCCTCAGTGTGCGGTTTCATGTACCATAGCTTATGTGATAGCTCCACCTAGTGGAGACTGAGCTGGTAACACAGGAAAGCATCAAACGCTCACCCCGACTGGAGGAACATGTTTCTTGTAGTAAAAACTTTTCAGGATATTTAGGGCACTTCTTATACTCTCAGAAAAAAAAAAGTATCCCAGAAGATATTCTCCAGAAAAGATATGTGCAAAGAACTGATTTGGTGCTCAGCTCACCAACTCAGGAAGTTCTATGTCATCTGACATGGTCACTTTGCTAGGAAAATGTCACCATGTCATTGTTAAATCTTTTTTGTTGTGCGGTTGGGTGCTTGTTTTGTTTTGTTTTCTTTCTTGGAAAGGGCTTTCTCTATGTAGCCCTGGCTGTCCTGGAACTCACTATCTAGGCCAGGCTGGCCTCGAACTTGCTGTGATCTTCCTGCTTCTGCCTTGCAAATGAAGGTTTACAGGTGTCCATTATTGTCTTGAGAAATTCCTACTGTCCAAACTATGCCATTGAGTATTGCAATGTGATAAAAGGGAAGATTATGGGACCCTGGAATGAATGTGCAAACAGAAGAAGAGAAGATATAGGGAGATCTGTTTATAGTGACTGCTCCCCAACCCAGTCCGTCATCACTGCTTTACTAATGGCTCATGGCTGGGATAAGGGAGGCTAGGGAATCTCAGGCCTACTTGTCCCACTACAACTCTTCTAACTAGGATGTTTCCCCATTTCACAATTGAGAAAAGATTTACACAGACTTCAGACGACTCCAGCCGTACATTCAAGGAAGAGCGATAATAACACAACGGGCACGATGATCACCGAGACTGTTAGTTTTCATAAAATCAGTAAGTATCAGCTAATTCAATTAGAAAAGAGGGGAAAATAAAGAATAAAAAATCTGAATGGGGGAGGTAAAATGATCACTTCTTATAGATTATATTATTGTATGCCTAGAGAATGAAAATGATAAAAAAAATGATTAAGGGCTGGAAAGATGGCTTAGTGGTTAAGGTGTTTGCCTGCAAAGCCAAAGGACCCCAGTTCGATTCTCCAGGACCCATGTAAGCCAGATGCAGAAGGGGGCACATGCATCTGGAGTTCATTTTCAGTGACTGGAGGCCCTGGCACACCCATTCTCTCTCTCTCTCTCTGCCTCTTTCTCTCTCTAAATAAATAAATAAATAATATATTTTTTTAAAAAATTAAAAACAATGTGATAATTCTGGGTTGTAGAAATGGCTTAACAGTTAAGGCATTTGCCTGCAAAGCCAAAGGATCCAGGATCAATTCTCCAGGACCCACGGAAGCCAGATGCACAAGTTGGTACATGTGTCTGGAGTTCATTTGCAGTGGCTGGAAGCCCTGACCCACTCTCTCTTTCTCTCTGTGTCTCTTTCCCTCCCTGCCTCCCTCCCTCTAAAATAAATAATAAAAGAATGTTTTATGTAGCTCTACATTATCCTGATAATGTCTCAATAGCTTTATCTACTGTCCAAAATTAACCTAAGTACTTAACAATATTTCCTCATAAAATGGCTCAAAAGTAAGCAGGATGTGGTGTTGCACACCTTTAATCCCAGCACTCAGGAGGCAGAGGTAGGAGGAGTGCCATGAGTTCAAGGCCACCCTGAGAATACATAGTAAATTCCAGGTCAGCCTGAGCTGCAGTGAAACCTTACCTCAACCCCCCCCCCAAAAAAAGGCTCAAAAGTAGTCATTTTCTATTCAACTCAACGGCTCTGTCTTCCCTCAGCTAGAGCTACCAGCATCTCTTATATTATGAGAGGTTCGTCTGATCTCAGTTGATGAACATTCACTCTTCAGGTGGTAGTAATAAGGTTAACTGCTATATATGTGCATGCGTAGATATATGTATATGTGGTGGAATATAATTCAGACATTAAGTGAAAGCTCAGTCATTTGTAGTTACATGGAAAGAACTGGAGGATATTGTGTGGATTGGAAAAAAAGAGTCAGATATGCCATTTGTGGTGGTGGCACATGCCTTTAAACATCCAGGAGGCAGTGGTAGGAGGATTGCCATGAGTTCAAGACCAGCTTGGTTCTGCAGAGTGTGTTCCCATTCACCCTGGGCTACAGTGAGCCCCTACCTCAAAGAAAAAAGTCAGATACTTAAAAGTAAATAGCACATGCTCTAACTTACATGTGGAAGTTAATAAAGTTGCTCCCAAAGAATAAAGGATAGAAAGGTAATTACCGGAGCCCGGGAAGTGTGGGGAGAAAGCAAATGGAGGAAGCATGGCTAGTGGTGATAGGGGTGCCATTGGATAGGAAGAGTGATTTCTAATGTTCTACAGCATGAAAGGACAAGGTTGATAGTAATCTTTCCAAAGAGACACTAGAGAGGATTGTGGGTGGCCGACTCTGAGGTGGTAGGCCAGTTACTCTGATCTGATTGATTGTTAAAGATTGATTCATGTGGGCTGGAGAGATGGCTTAGCGGTTAAGGCATTTGACTGCAAAGCCAAAGGATCCCAGTTTGACTCTCCAGGACCCACGTAAGCCAGATACACAAGTGGGCGCATGTGTCTGGAGTTTGTTTGCAGTGAACAAAGGCCCTGGTGTGCCCATTCTCTCTCTCACTCCCTCTTTCTCTCTCTCTCAAATAAATATATGAATAAAATATAATTTAAAAATATATTTTAAAAAAGATTGATCCATGCATGGGAATGCCACACTGTACACCACAAATACAAACAATTACTATTGTCAGTTAAAAAGGAAATAAAAAAAAAAACATAACAGCTACCATAATGTCTACTACTTGAACAAGCACACTTAACAATCTGCATTCGTTGTCTCTCTGTCTCCTGAGACCCTACTGATCTGTAATTTACTATGTAGCCTCAGGCTGGCCTGGAACTCACAGCTATCCTCCCACTTCTACCTCTGAGTGGTTAGATTTAAGTGTGAGCCACCTTACCTGGCTGTTTTGTTTTGTTTTGTTTTTCAAGGTAGGGTCTCACTCTAGCCTAGGCTCACCTGGAATTCACTATGTAGTCTCAGAGCGGCCTTGAACTCATGGTGATCCTCCTACGCTAGCCTTTCAAGAGCTGGGCTGTACTTCTTCTTTAATATGTATTTTTTTTTTATTTGAGAGAGAGACACATAGAGAATGGGTGTGCCAACAGCCTCTCAGCCACTGTGAACAAACTCTGGATGCATGTGCCCCCTTGTGCCCGTGTGCAACATTGCGTGCTCGTGTCACTTTTGTGTCTGGCTAAATGTGGGACCTGGAGATTTGAACAAGCATTCTTAGGCTTTGCAGGCAGGCATCTTAACAGCTAAGCCATCTCTCCAGCTGTTGTTATTTTAAGAGAGAGAGAGAGAGAAGTGGCACACTAGGGCCTCCGCCACTGCAATCGAACTCCAGATGCTTGCAACAGCTAGTGGGCATGTGCAACCTTGCACTTGCCTCACCTTTGTGTGACTGACTTATGTGGGATTGGAAGCGGCAAACACAGATCCTTAGGCATCACAGGAAAGCACCTTAACTGCTAAGCCATTTCTTCACCCTGCGCTTTTTAAAATATATATATTTTTTATTTATATTATTCTGATTTTACATTCATAGTATTGGTTCCATTGTCCTCTTCCCTGTCCTCCCACTTTCTTTCTTTTTCTTTTTCTTTTTTTTTTTTTTTTTTTGGTTTTTCGAGGTAGGGTCTCACTCTGGCCCAGGCTGACCTGGAATTAACTATGTAGTCTCAGGGTGGCCTTGAACTCAGGGCAATCCTCCTACCTCTGCCTCCCGAGTGCTGGGATTAAAGGCGTGCACCACCATGCCCGGCTGTCCTCCCACTTTCAAAGGGACCCTCATCAATGGGGAATGTGGGTTGTGCATTGTGAGGTTAATCAAGAGTTCTGGGGGGTAGGCCCCAGTCTCTGTGCATAATGCCCCAACTTGTGACTCTAACAATCTTTCTGCCCCCTCTTCCACGAGTTTATCTGAGCCACATTGGGGTCATTTTAGTTCTGCTTCAGTGGTGAGGTTTTGGGAGCCTCTGTGTCTCTGGATATCTGGCTTAGTTGGAGTTGGATGTTCTCTGTGTTTATCTTCTTCAGCCTTTTGCTGGTGTCATGATCGACATGAACGCTGAACTCTTGCCCTTCCCCTGCGTTGTTCTATGGTTTCAGCTGGGGCCCTGGTGAGGTGTGGTTAGCTGATCCTCCCTTCAGGTTCATTGTCCACCTGAAAAAAGATTAGCAAATTCTCCAACAGAGAGAGAAGTTAGTACTAGATAGAAAGAATGACCATATATGTTTTGGAGGGAATTTTATATGCGTTGGCTCTCTTCTAGCCCACATTTGGTGGTATCTTGCTCTTGGAGACTGAGCTCGTTTTTTGTACCTGGTTTTGACTTATTTCCCAGTTCCAGCAATGAGTTCCATACCACTGAGTGGATCTTTTAGCCAAATCAAGAGCAGTTGGTTACCCACCATGGCTGCTTGCTGCTACTGCACTTGTATGAGCATTACGTCAAGTTGTTTCCTGCTGGGTATCTTAGACTGCAAGTTGTTTGGACCAATGTCGGACATTTTCCCCCAGTTGCTCATGTAGCACCCTCTGGTACTAGACTAGCTAACTGTCTGGGGACTGACCTTCTTACAGGTTCTGGCCAGGTCTCTCTGTGTTTGGTCTCACACACGTATGCTGTCTTCGACAGTAGGGTCTTACCATTAACTTTTGGTGGGTCACCAAGAACTCTGACAGAAGTCTGTCTTTTTTTTGGGTTGGGGGGAACCTTGTAGGTGTCTCGGATCAAAAGCTCATTGTGGAGTTTAACCCGTGCTGGCACTGGGAGTTTTAAGCCTGCACCTAGAAAGGTGAGGGAAGAAAAAGATAGATAATATTATAGAGGAAGTGAGTATAGAGAGGAGAGGTATAAAGAGAGAGGGAGAGGGAGGGAGGGAGGGAGGGAGAGAGAGAGAGAGAGAAGCAGGACAAGATTAGGGTTAGCCTTCATGATGCTCTCTCCAGATTCCTGTGGTTTGGGTGCTCCCTCTGCGGGCCTGCTGAAGGATCAATGTTTTAGCCTGTTGTTCAGAGTAACAGGTTTTATAGTATCTTTTCCTTTTGGGTCCCAATTGTATCCCCGCCCCTTGTCCTTCCCCCCACCCTCTCATTCCCTCCCACCCTTACCTTCCCCCCATCCCACCCCCCCTCTTGTCTGGTCCTCAGAGTGGTTATTAGGTTTGGCTTCATGTCACGTAGATTTCAGGTTAGGAGTGACAGATAAACAAGACCATGTGACGATTATCTTTTTGTTCTTGGGTGAGCTCACTGAGGATGATCTGTTCCATGTTTGACCATTTTTTTTCAAATTTCCTTATTTCATTTTTCCTTACTGCTACATAGAATTCTATAGTGTAGATATACCACATCTTTGTTATCCATTCATTTAGTGATGGACACCTGGGTTGATTCCAGCTTTGTGCTATTATGAATTGAGCAGCTATAAACATGGTTGAGCAAATGTCTCTGGTCTGAGGTTTGGAGCCTTTAGGGTAAATGCCCAACAAGGAAATAACTGGATCCATTGGTAGGTCTATGGTCATTCTTTTCAGGAGTCTCCATATAGCTGTCCATAATGGTTGAACCATTTTACATTCCCACCAGCACTGAAAACTTGTTCCTATTTCTCCACAACCTCGCCAGCATTTGTTTTCATTGTTTTTTTTTTTTAATGTTAGCCATCCTCACTGGGGTAAGGTGGAATCTCATTGTTGTTTTAATTTGCATTTCCCTGATGATTAGGGATGTTGAACATTTTCTTAAATGTGCGTTTGCTATTTGTATTTCTTCCTCTGAGAACTGCCTGTGCAGTTCTCTGCCCCGCTTTGTGAGTGGGTTGCTTGGTGGTTTATTGTTTAGGTTTTGGAGTTCTTTGTAGATTCTAGAAATCAGGCCTCTGTCAGATGTTTAGCTGGTGAAAATATTCTCCCATTCTGTGGGTAATCTGCTGGTTTTGGTTATAGTATGTTTGTCAGTGAAAAAGCTGTTCAGCTTCATGAGATCCCAATGGTTGAATGATTGTTTAATTTCCTGAGCTGCTGCGGTTTTGTTCAAGAAATCTTTTCCCACTCCTATGTTGCGGAAAGTTCCTCCTATTTTTTCTTCCGGTAGATGCAGTGTTTCTGGTTTTATATTAAGGTCTTTGATCCATTTGGACTTAATTTTTGTGCATGGAGAGATGTGTAGGTTGAGTTTCATTTTCCTACATATGGTTGTCCAGTTTGTCCAGCACCATTTGTTGAAGATGCTGTCTTTTTTACATTGTGCATTGGTAGGGCCTTTGTCAAATATCAAGTAGCTGTAGTTATTTGACCCAAAGTCTGGGTCTTCAATTCTGTTCCATTGGTCTATCTTCCTGTTTTTATGCCAGTGCCATGTTGTTTTTATTACAACGGCTTTGTAGTATAGCTTTAGATCAGGTATGGTGATGCCTCCAGAGGTATTTCTTTTGCTGAGGATGAGCTTGGATATCCGAGGCCTTCTGCCTTTCCATATAAATTTTGAGATAGTTTTTTCTATCTCATTGAAGAAGGAAGTTGGGATTTTTATTGGCATTGAACTGAATTTATAGAGTGCTTTTGGTAAGATTGCCATTTTCACAATGTTAATTCTACCAATCCAGGATCATGGGAGGTCTTTCCATTTTTGTAGGACCTCCTCAATTTCTTTTTTGAGAGTTTTTATGTTTTCATTGTATAGATCTTTCACTTCCTTAGTCAATATCATTCCAAGGTATTTTATTTTCTTTGTTGCAATTGAAAATGGGACAATGTTAGTTATTTCTTTTTCTGTCTCTTTGTCCTTTGCATACAGAAAGGCTATTGATTTCTGTGCATTGATTTTATATCCTGCTACTTTGCTGAAGGCGCTAATCACCTTTAAGGGTTTTGAGATGGAAGTTCTCGGGTCACTTATGTATAGAATCATGTCATCTGCAAATAGGGCTAACTTAACTTCTTCCTTTCCAATTTGTATCCCTTTGATTTCTTTCTCCTGTCTTATTGCTTGAGCTAATACTTCTAGCACTATGTTGAAGAGCAGAGGTGAGAGTGGACACCCCTGTCTTGTTCCTGACCTCAATGGGAATTCTTTCAGTCTCTCCCCATTTAGAATTACTTGAGCTTTATGTGCTTTACATATAGCCTTTATTATGTTGAGATATGGACTGTCTATGCCTATTCTCTCCAGTGTTTTGATCATGAAGTGATGTTGTATTTTGTCAAAGGCCTTCTCTGCATCTATTGAAATGATCATGTGGTTTTTGTGTTTTAGCTTGTTTATGTGGTGTATTACATTGATAGATTTCTGTATGTTGAACCATCCCTGCGTTCCAGGGATGAAGCCTACTTGATCAAGGTGGATAATGCTTTTGATGTACTGTTGAATTCGGTTTGCAAGAATTTTGTTCAGTATCTTTGCGTCTATGTTCATCAGAGAAATGGGCCTATAATTAATGTATAAAGCATCTGTTTTCAGTAGACACAAATAGAATAAGTAATAAGGAAATGCATTCATCAACTTCAAAAGTATGATTGAAATTGGAGAATTTTTAGTATTTATTAAATATGCTTTAAAAACACAAATGCAAGTAGTTGCTTTCTCCCTGAAATTTTTTTCATCCTGCTCTTCAATCTGTGAAGAAATAGTCCAGAATTAGAGAAACCAAAGCTATGCTGACCAAGGTGATATATGTTTGTAATGCTAGCACTATGGAGGATGAGGCAGGGAGACTGCCTACAGTTCAGCAAGGCCAGTCTGAACTACATAGCAAGTATCACACCAGTCAAAGAAAGAAAGCAAGACCTTGTCTCAAAACAGATAAACTAAAACAACCAAAGCATGTAGAAAGATAGTGGTTTTCTCTAAGTTTTTCTCTGATACAACTTATTCATATTTTTATCTACAAGACTAACTTCTTGATACAGCTTGGACAGGTTTTATGAAATACTGATTCTATCTTAAATGTCTGAAACAAGTATTGGGCCGATATGTATGACCAGCCATATCACATTTAGTGCTGTCTTCTAGGTTTTAGGGATTTTTGTTTGTTTGCTTGCTTTTTTGCATGTGTTTTTGAATCAGGCCTCACAGAAATTTGGAGTACATAAGGAAAAATACATGTTCTGCTACTTAATTCATACCATTATTCAGGAGTAGATAAGACCAGGTATAGATGGCTGATGTCTTTTGCTTCTTTTCCTCCTACCTCTTTAAGCTGTTGGAATTTAAGCATTTTATTTTTTATTAAAACCCAATTCAGAGAGTGGTTAGAAAACAAAGCAAAAGAAAGAAAGAAAGAAAGAAAGAAAGAAAGAAAGAAAGATCTCAATCTCTATTCACTTTCTCCCTCTACATCATTATCTTAACTCTTCTGTTAAAAGTTGCTTTAAGATAACTAAGAAGAGGGCCAGGCGTGGTGGCACACACCTTTAAACCCAGCACTCGGGAGGCAGAGGTAGGAGGACTGCCATGAGTTCGAGGCCACCCTGAGAATGCATAGTGATTTCCAGGTCAGCCTGTGCTAGAGTGAGACCCTACCTCGGAAAAAGAAAGATAAGTAAGAAGAGCTGGAGATGACTCAGTGGTTAGAGGCCCTTGCTTGCAAAGCCTGTTGGCCTAAGTTTTGTTCCCCAATACCCAGGTAAAGCCAAATGCACATAGTGACACATATATCTAAAGTTTATTTGTAGAGCAAGAGGCCCTGGCATGCCCATGCATGCACTCTTTCTCTTTCTCTCTACTCACAAATAATTTTTAAAATATTCCAAAATGACAACAAAGAAGGTTTAGAATAAAATAATGTAAAATAATGAAGTTCTAGAAATAATTCTGAATTTCATTTATCATTATTTTCCATTGGACATTACTAGGACAAAACCTGGTTTCAGACCTATATTTGTTTTAGAGTTGTCAAGTAATGCATAGTAATATGACCTTTAAACCGAACCATAAGGAAAAAATTAGTTTTAAGCTTTCACATTTTTTAATGATGGGCTTATATAATGGGATTGTGATTTATTACTTCTCAAAAACAATTATCATGTTTCATTGTACAGTTTTCTGTCAGTCTACGAATTTTTTGAGCACCTGCTGTGAGCAAGGCCTCTCCAAAAAATATGACATATACACAACATACTCAAGATATTACACTTATTTCCTGTACATTGCATTGTCAGATACAGCACAGAATCCTGGCTTGAAATCTGTGCAATTCATTTCCTTTATCTCGCGTAACAAAAGGACACAGCTTTTAATATGACAAGTATTGAATAAAGCGCCACCAGTGGCTTGTGGTGGGAACACTTGTACTTTGAACTGTACAGTATGTACTAGCTCCTCTTTGGTAAGTGCCTTAATTTTAAGGAAAAGATACACTGTAGGCTCAGCAAGGAGTACTTCCTTCCTCATTAATATTTTTTATCCATGTTATTCTATCTACTGCAGAGAATATATATGCACAGAAATGAGTGATCCTGAGAACACTCTTCTTAAGCATGCACTGACATCTCTATATTTTTGTTCATGGAAATAACGGACCAATTTATCATCCTCAGTAAATGTAGAAAGCAAGACAAAAATCATCAGCCTTGGTCCATGACTCCTGAGAGAAAGGTGCACAGGCTGTTTTCAAAAGATATGTGTGATAAGCACTATGCTTTAAAAATGTACTGTCTTCTTTTTGTTCATGGCGTGGGAGGGAGTAGAGATTTAGTAGTGGGAGGACACCCACTGGTTGTCTCCAGTGAGTGGTGTGTGGTTGTGAGGAGAACTTGGGTGTAAGTTTCATGCAGTCAGACCTTCCAATGAAGAGATGAAGGCCTCATTGGCACCATTTGGATTCCCACTTGTAACTATTCTGCAGGAAAAAAATTAATAAAATACACCTTCCTTTTGAGTCAGTGTCTTACTCTAGTGTGGGGTGTTCTGGAACTCACTCTGTAGCCTATGATGACCTCAAACTCATGAAGATCCTCCTGCCTCAGTGTTTCAAGTGCTGGGATTCAAGGCATGCACCAGAAAATCTGCCTCCTTATTTTTATTGCTTTAATCTTTGTTCTTCAAGATTAAAAGCTAGGACACCTCTCAAGCGTGACTTGGAAAATTTATGTTTTATAATAAAATCTTACCTGGGAGAATATATTTTTTTTTTTTTTTTTTTTTTGGTTTGTCTAGGTAGGGTCTCACTCTGGTCCAGGCTGACCTGGAATTCACTCTGTAGTCTCAGGGTGGCCTCGAACTCATAAAGATCCTCCTACCTCTGCCTCCACAGTGCTGGGAATAAAGGCATGTGCCACTTCGCCTGGCTGAGAATATGACTCATTACTTTAATTTTTTAATTTTTTTTAATATTTTTGGAGAGGGACACAGACAGAGACACACAGAGAAAGAGGGAGAGGGAGACAGAGAATGGGCGTGCCAGCAGTCTCTCAGCTGCTGTGAACGAAATCTAGATGCGTGCGCCCCCTTGTGGGAAAGTGCAGCATTACGCCCTTGCGTCACTTTGCATCTGGCTAAACATGGGACCTGGAGATTGGGACCAGGTTCTTAGGCTTAGCAGGCAGGCGCCTTAACCCCTAAGCCATCTCTCCAGCTTAGGGAAGCAGGTTAATAGCTTGGTTTTTGACTGGAGATGGCTTAGGGGTTAAGGTGCTTGCCTACAAAGCCAAAGGCTCTGACACCCCCATTCTCTCTCTGTCTCTGTCTGACTCATTCTAACTCTCCTATAAATAAGAAAAATAATAAAATGAAATAATAATAATATTAATAAAATAAAATATATTCATGGTGGTGCTCATGTCTTTCATCCCAGCAGCACTGGGAGGGAGGAAGAGAGTGAGGAGGGTCGTGGCTGTGAGTTCGAGGCCACCCTGAGATGACAGAGTGAATTCCAGCTCAGCCTGGGCTAGAGCCAGACCCTACTTCGAAAACGAAAAAAAACCCACAAAAACTAAAGAAATAAATTTACCATCTACCATAAGTACAGTGTCATGTAGCCAGAAGCAGGAGGAGGTGTTTAGAGCATGACATATACATATATATATATATATATATATATATATATATATATATATATAGCTATATAATATGTATAATCTATATTTATTTTAGATATTATAAATTATACATAATATATATATGTAAATATATTTAAATTCATATATAAACATGTGAGTTCATAAATAAATATATATGTAAATTTGTACATATATACATAAATATATATGATAAATATTTACATATGTAATATGTATGATATATTATTACATGTATTATAGATTATTATACATTACATATACTACATATATATACATACATATATATATAATGTATAATATGTATTTCTTTTATATATTATATATTATACATAATATATACACATATAAATATATATTCAAATTTATATATAAGCTTATATGTAAATATGTGAGTTCACATATGAATATACATGTAAATTTATACAAATATTATATATATATGATATATATTTACATATATAATATGTATAATGTATTATAGATTATTATACATTATATATACTACATAATATATATAATTATATGTAAATATATAAATTTATATATATCATAATAGGATTAGGGTTGAGGCCATATGTAAATTTATATCCATAAATACATATGTATGTATATAATTTGGGGGGTTGCGAGGTAGGGACTGGCTCTAGCCCAAGCTGACACAGAATTCACTGTGGTGTTTTAGGCTGGCCTTGAATGCACGGCCACAACCCTTCTAAGATGTACTTATTCACAATTGGTTTCTAAGGAAAAGTGGGAATAACTTCTAAGAAGTATCAGTCTCAGAATTAAATCCTTCTAATGTCCTTAACATACATAGTAAGTGCCAGCGAGCATTCTTCGGATCTGAGTTGAAGGGAGGCTTCTATGTTGTCGACTTTTCACGTGATGACACCAGGTGACACTGGCCTTGTGTCTAGAATTTTCCTTCCCAGGACATCTTCTGGAAAGGTTCTGAAACCAACTCTGAATTTTCTTTATCATGACAAAGGCCTGCATAGCCGTCTGTGTCTCTCCTGCAGAGATAGAGCTCATAGGGTTTTTCTCTAATTTTCAAAGCATATTGAGCATATTGAGTCCTCTCCTTAGCGGGACCCAATAGACGTTTGCCAAATGTGTTTTATGTAATCGCTTCACTTCCAACTATTCCCAGCATGTAGGCTATGTAAGGTCAAAGCTTCAGTCCATTTCGATCGTAGTTTTATTTTATTTATTTTATTTTATTTTATTTTATTTTATATTTTGGTTTTTCTTTCTTTCTCTCTTGCTTGCATCTTTGCTTTCTGTCTTTCTTCCTTCCTTCCTTTCTTTCTTTTGTTATTTTGGTTTTGCAATGTAGGGTCTCACTCGATCTGAGGCTGAACAGGAATTCACCATGGAGTCTCAGGGTGGCCTCGAACTCTCTGCCATCCTCTTACCTCTGCCTCCCAAGTGTTGGGATTCAAGACGTGCACCACCACGCCCAGTTATATTTTGGTTTTTCACGGTAGGGTCTCACTCTAGCCCAGGCTGAACTGGAACACACGATGTTATCTCAGGCTGGCTTTGAACTCATACTTAATGCATGTACATCTGCCTTGTCAGGGCTGGGGATAAAGGTGCATTAAACCACGTCAAGCTCAAGGGATTTAGTATATTCATCCCTCCTGATGGTGGAAAATCACAGATAATCCAGAGATTGGGCTGGAGAGATGGCTTAGTGGTTAAGGCGCCTGCCTGCTAAGCCTAAGAACCCGGTTCCAATCTCCAGGTCCCACGTTTAGCCAGATGCAAAGTGACGCAAGGGCGCAATGCCGCACTTGACCGCAAGGGGGCGCACACATCTGGATTTCTTTCACAGCACTGAGAGACTGCTGGCGCGCCCATCTCTATCTGTCTCCCTCTCCCTCTTTGTCTGTCTCAATGTGTGTCTCTCTCTCCAAACATAAAAAAATAAATAAAATAATTTTAAAAATCCCGAGATCGCATCGTAGGTCAAATTTCACATGTAGTTTTCAATACTTGTAATTGAACCAAGATGCCCTGGAAAGGAACATGTGATTGCGAGAGACTTGTCCCCAATGTTAATGAGATCCTGTCCTGGCATGTAAAGGTGCAATTCTACTGAGAAACCTTTGAAAGTGTTTCCAGACAGTGGAATCACTGTCTGAAATGATATTTTCCATAGAAGTGTAAAGTGTAACTATGCGCTTGCTCTTTCTCTTCAACGTCAGATTTGGAGTTTTAATTCTTTTGTGCATCACTTCAGGCCACAACAAATTCTCACTGTGTTAATAGGGGTCCTGGTGTTGTGTACTGACCATGTTTTCATTCCTGACTGCAAGTGTGACTGAATGAACAAATGGCATATTGGTGATTTTTCCATACTTTGCCCTTGTGGTCCACCACCACACCTGCACCCACTGTGTTGTCAGGCAGGTTCTCAAGCGCCTCCTTGTGGGGACACCGTGCCTCAGGGTACACTTGCCAAGTCTGAGGTTCTCGATTCCTTCTGCCCACTCTTCAGTTCATAAGGCTTATTAGGCAAAAGGAATTTCTGTAGACGCGTATGGGTTTAAGATACCCCTATTTTTTTTTCCTTTGGGGACTTAGGACAGACACTCCACCATGTCTGCTGGGTTACCAGAAGGGCAAGCCTCAGGCAGAAAGGGTGCTCCAAACTCCTACCGAATGTCTCAAATCCTCTGTCAGTTCTGAAGGTCCCAGACAGATGTGAGCAGATGACTCAGGTGCTTGTCAGGAGCCCCATTTTTCTACCACGCAGGCCTTCTCCTGGCCCACCCAGCTCCAGATTCTCTAACCTCGGGTGACTGCGGATGCATTTACCCGATGTTAGAGAATTTGCTCATTCTGAAAAAGCAGTCAAAATGACCACCTGAGAATGGACTGCTGAGCCAGGGGACAGGTGGTGCGCGGAACGGTCTTTTCGGAAATGGAGTGATATCTTAGATTTCATTCCATCACTCGTAGTTACGAGCCTACTGGAAGGGGGATGTCTGAAAAATGAACGAACAGGTCACAGAGAGTGTGTTTTCCTAGGAAGAGCCCAGCGCAACCAAGGAGATCGTGGATGGCTGATGGGCAAGGACCTCGAGGAGTTAGAAGCCAGCTGTTAGAGAGCAAAACCCTGCTTCAAATACTAAGGTAGAGAGATTTAAAAATCTTCCCGGGGCTTTGAGTCCAATTACTTGCACCACTGACTCGCCTGTCATTGTTGTTGATGATAAGAGGGACTCGGCTTTTCTGAAGTGCGCTCTGTTGTCGGTGCAGGACCCTTGAAGGAGAGGCAGGACTCTGTGACGTGTGAGGAGCAGGCCAGTAGGAACCTGATTCCTAAGCTGAAGCCCAATCGCATTGTCATTCTCGCTTCTTTAGTTGATTATTTTTATGACTCTTTTACTCTTTTCATTTCAGAGGAGCCCGTTGTAAGTGCCCACCATACATTGGTACCATCATGCCCGTCTTCACCCGGGACAGGCGATGGAGGACGCGTCGCTGTGGGACGGTGAGCATTCCCCATGTTGCTCTGGTTCCTAACTTTTGACAGCAGCAGTCCACCAGTGGTGGGATTCAGTGCCTGTCCGTGTTGCCCCACACCCTCTGGTTTCTGCACACTCTCTTCTGCACAATCTCCTGAGCATTGGTGTCTCTGTTTGATTTTTTGGTGGTGCGTGTTTGCTTTTTAGTTATAGACCCACTCAGTGAGTGTGTAAACAGCACGTGTGGGTTCCATGCTCACCCTCGTCCCCACCCCTCCCCCCAAGGGACCCTGCTCCCTGGTGATGCCAGTTACATCCCCATGGGTATTGTGGGTCGTGCATTTGGGGTAGCAGTCAATTATCGGGGCGAGGCCATGTCTCTGTCCTGCTTGTGGCTCTCACAGTCTTTCAGCCCACACTTGCATGAATCTCTATGAGCCGGCCCGGTTGAGTGTTATGGCTACTTTGCTGATGAGGTCTGGGAGCCTCTGTGTCTCTGGATCTCTGTGTCTCTGGACTCCGTGGGAGTTGAGTGTTCTCTGTGCCTATCTCCTTCACCTTTGTGCTGATTGGAGTCTATTCTAATACTCAGAGGTTAGCAGCCTCTAGAACTCTGCTCCGTCGTACATTTTGTTTTTCCTCCCCATCACACCAGTGTAGGTTTCCAAAGTCTGGCCACAACCAGCCATGTGGCTCTTCTCCTCAAGATCTCTGTGCAGTGTCTGGGGTCCTGTTTCAGCTGGCAAGCTCTACTTCTCTTTTGATAGGGGTTCAGGTATCTTTTCATGAATTTTGTCGAATTTGTCCTTGGATCTCATTGCCTCTGTGCAAGGAAAAAAAAAAAAAAGAAAGAAAAACAAAACATGCAATCAGCCGCAGTCTGCATTGGCGAATCGGTTTGTATGCCACAGAAGGCAGTGGGATTTGATAGGAGAGCCACTGTTGTGGTTTCTGTACCATCCGGCCCCCTTTTCCCTCACCTGGAAAGCTTCTGAAACCAACTCTGAATTTTCTTGATCGTGACAAAGGCCTACATAACAGTCTGGGTCTCTCCTGCAGAGATAGAGCTCATAGAGGTTTTCTCTAATTTTCAAAGAATATTGAGTCCATTGCTTAGCGGGACCTAATAGACATTGGCCAAATGTGTTTCTGAATCACTTGTTGATTCTATTGATTGATTGATTGATTGACTGATTGATTTCTGAGAGACAGAAGAAGACAGAGAGGGAGAGAGAATGGATGTGCCAAGGCCCTCAGCCAATACAAATGAACTCCAGATGCATGTGCCACCATGTGCATCTGGCTAAGGTGGGACCTGGGGAATCGAACCTGGCTCTTTAGGCTTCGCAAGCAAATGCCTTCACCACTAAGCCATCTCTCCAGACCTTCTATATTTTATTTATTTATGTTTTGGTTTTTAGAGGTAGGGTCTCACTCTAGCTCAGGCTGACCTGGAAGTCACTATCTAGTCTCAGGGAGGCCTCGAACTCACAGCGATCCTTGTACCTCTCCCTCCCGAGTGCTGGGATTACAGGCATGTGCCACCACGCTCATCTTATTTTTTTTCTTTATTTATTTGAGAGCAACAGACAGAGAGAGAGAAAGAGAGAGAGAGGCAGGTACAGAATGGGCGTGCCAGGCCCTCCAGCCACAGCACACAAACTCCAGACCAGTGCGCCTCCTTTTGCATCTGGCTTGACGTGGGTCCTGGGGCACTGAGCCTCAAACTGTGGTCCATGGGCTTCGCAGGCCAGCGCTGAACCACTGAGCCATCTTGTCTCCAGGCCTGTTCACCCTGTTTACATCACAGAGTTTCCAGGAACATGATCACAGGAACCCATTCTAGCTAAACTTTAGTCAAGTTGTAAGCCCAAAACGTGTGTGTGTGTGTGTGTGTGTGTGTGTGTGTGTGTGTGTGAGAGAGAGAGAGAGAGAGAGAGAGAGAATGAATACACAAGATGGGGCCATGCATCTAGAGTTCGTCTGCAGCAGCTAGAGTCCCAGGAGCCCCCATTCTCTCTGTCTCTGTCTCTGACTCCTTCTATCTCCCCTATAAATAATAAAAATAATAAAATGAAATAATAATAATAATATTAATAAAATAAAATATATTTATGGTGGTGCTCACGCCTTTCATCCCAGCAGCACTGGGAGGGAGGCAGAGAGTGAGGAGGGTCGTGGCTGTGAGTTCGAGGCCACCCTGAGACGACAGAGTGAATTCCAGCTCAGCCTGGGCTAGAGCCAGTCCCTACCTCGAAAACAAAACAAAACAAAAAAAACCCCAAAACCAAAGAAATAAATGTAACATCTACTGTAAGTACAGTGTCATGTAGCCAAAAGCAGGAGGAGGTGTTTAGTACATGATCTATACATATATATATATATATATACATATATATATAATGTATATGTATTTCTTTTATATATTATATATTATACATAATATATACACATATAAATATATATTTAAATTTATATATAAGCTTATATGTAAATATGTGAGTTCATATATGAATATACATGTAAATTTATACAAATATTATACATATAAATATATGATATATATTTACATATATATGTATAATATATTATTACATGTATTATAGAGTATTATACATTATATATACTACATAATATATACATATACCAATATATAATTATATGTAAATATATAAATTTATATATATCATAATAGGATTAGGGTTGAGGCCATATGTAAATTTATATCCATAAATACATATGTATGTATATAATTTGGGGGGGTGCGAGGAAGGGACTGGCTCTAGCCCAGGCTGACACAGAATTCACTGTGGCGTCTCAGGCTGGCCTTGAACGCAGGAATGGCGGGACTTCGGAGGACATCAACCTTTAGCATGCATGTGAACAGGGAGCTGCTTCCTTCAGGAAAGATCCTGAGGAGGAAGGACCCAGGGGTGAGGCTTCTGTTGCTAGAAATCCTCCCTTCCTCCCTGACTGCAAAGGGCCCTGAGGCAGACACCCAAGCTCAGGGCTCAGGCAGCCTCCATTCAAAGCCAGTGCTCACTGCAAAGGCTGCAGGCTGGCCAGGGAGGCTGTGCAGGGCCCACATGTCTTTGCTTGGGCTGTAGCCATCAAACAAGCTGTGTGCTCCAACTGAATGAGTCAGTCTTTCCCCACACAGCAGCAAGCTTAGATATTCCCAGGGTGCTGTTCCACATGCCGCCAAGGTTCCAATTCTAAGAATTTCCCATCTCACATCTGGACCTCTGGCAGCTGCCCTACCAGGGAAGTTGGGGGCTTGAGGACATGCCTTCCCTAGGCCAGAAGGAAAAATGGCAGCTAGCCAACAGTGTGCGCCCAAGTGAAAGGTGTTTTGTCTGGATATACTCTTATTTAACACTACTGAAGGATTCTTGGTCCTTGCTTTTCAAATAAGGTAATGGGGAGATAACATAACTTGCCTAAGGTGGTAAGTAGCCAGGGAGTCTGGTTTAAGTTACTGAGATTTCAAAGCTTCTAGCAGATGATCTATCTTCTTTCCATCTCTCTCTCTTTCTCTTCCACACACACATACGGGCTGATATATATAGGAGCTTCTAGTTCCAACCCCTGTGTATGTATTTCCCACCTATGAAATATATATTTATTTTTCGGTAAATTGTCAAAATATTGATCACAGTGTACATTCTCGACATTTTGCATGAGGCTTGGCTGTTAGCTATCATGTAAGTGACGGTCAGAAATAGATGTCTTGAGGGAAGCTGGCAGTGTTATTTAGAAAGTTTCTCCCCTGGGCTGGAGAGATGGCTTAGCAATTAAGGCACTTGCCTACAAAGCCTAAGGACCCAGGCTCAATTTCTCAGTACCCATGTAAGACAGGTGCACAAGGTGGTGCATGCATCTGGAGTTCATTTGCGCTGGCTAGAGGCCCTGGTGCACCCATTCTTTATCTGCCTCTTTCTCTCTCTCTCTCAAAATAAATAAATAAAGTTTCTCCCACTTCAAAACTGGCATCTTGATTTATTTTGGGGGGAGAGTCCCAGGAGCAATTCAGAAAGTTGAAATCATTTGTTCTTTTCCTCTCTTCTTGTTTAATATGTGCTTACATACCATTTTATCCTTGTGTAAGAAATTGGACCTGTAGCACAGTGTGTTGTTTGGTAATAAATGATGGCGGGAATTAGATGGTTGCTTCTAGAACACTGTGTTAAAGTGCTTGGATACTCACTGGGGTACAGAGGCTGAGCAAGAGGGTCTGGGACTGGCTCACACAGGGAGAGGTCAGCCTGGATTACATAGTGAGACTCTGTCTCAACAAAACTAAACAGAGAGAGGGAGGACCCAGAAAGGGAGAGGAAGAAAGAAAATTTTCAAAGTGCTAGTTAATTACTTCCGCACAGGTTTCTGGGTAGACAGGTTGAGGAACCTCACCTAAAAAGGGTTTCCAAATTCTGAGTCTAAAATAATTAGACTGCTTCTCATTGTATTTTTCTGCCTCTTAGAAAAATTTAAATTATCCTCTCTGGTATTTTCTCCCCCAGTAAGCATCTCCTGTCTTCAGCTCCTCCTTCTCTGAACACAACCTTGTCTCAAGTCCTCAATGCCATCTCTTCAGGACCCTGTTTCTCATGACTGTGGAACATCCACAAACCCATTTTGTAGGAAGAAGACATTGCCACGGTGTGGGCGAGACAGCCTGCTCATCACCTGTCCCCCGGGTGGTCTACATATCCTGTCTCTTCTGCTCAGAGCAGCCAGCATGGATTACATAGGGATAGGGCCATACTCTGTGGTTGAAGTGACATGTCTGACTTTGGCCTAAGGTAGTTTGAACAGTTCTGAGTGCAGACCCTATTGCCATCACTGTGACTGCATGATGGAAGGTGGCTGAGTTCTTGATTCACCACTCAAGGCAAGCTACTGGGGAGACTTGCCTAGCTTCCACTGCACTGTCACACAAATGGAAAAAGAAAGGTTTTATTCAAGTTACCAATACTTCTTGGTTTTTATTTTTATTTTTTAGAGAGAGAGAGACAGAGAGAAACAGAGAGAGAGAGAGGAAAAGGTAGAGAGAGAGAGAATGGGAGTGCCAGGGCCATTTCAGCCACTGTGAAGGAACTCCAGGTGTGTTCGCCCCTAGTGGGCAAGCATGGCATTGCATGCTATGTCACTTGCGTCTGGCTAATCGTGGGACCTGGAGATCCAACGGGCATTCTTAGGCTTGGCAGGCAGGTGCCTTAACTGCTAAGCCATCTCTCCAGCCCTTTTTTTTTTTTTTTTAAATCTAGTCTAGTTAATACACACCTAGAGAGACATTTCATTTCAAGAGATCTTCCAAGGGAAACAGCAATGCAAAAGACAATGTAACCAACTTCTTATCCTAAAATTGTAGGTATCTGTGGGAAATGATATTTAGTGTCAGCAAACATCTCCACACCACAATGCACAGAAGCAATACTGCCTGCCTCCTGGTGGTGGGGCTCTGCAAGAAGAATTTGAAAACACTTCACAGAAGGAAATTTAAAGACATTATTATTTCAGGCAAGAAGTGTCCAAACTCAGTTTCTAGAGAGAATTTATTTTCTGGAATAGCCTTGAAAAATTGCTCACTCAGTGCCAAAGATAAAAATCTTTTCCTTACAACTGGGGAGGATACTCAGTGGTTAAAGGCACTTGCTTGCAAAGCCTGCAGGCCCTAGGTTGATTCCCCAATACCTACATAAATGCATAATGTGGTACATGTGTCATGTGTCTGGAGTCTGCAGTGGCTGGAGGCCCTGGCATGCCCATTCTCGTTCTCTCCCCTCTGTACTCACACACATACATGCACACACACAATTTAAAAAAAATCTTGTCCCTACCCAATATTATCAATTTCCTATTAACATACACCTATTTCAGGGCTAGGGAGATGGCTCAGTGGTTAAAGGCACTTGCTTGCTAGCCTGAGTTCAAGCTGAGTTCAGTTCCCCAACACCCAAGTAAAGACAGACATAAAGTTAGATGCAAATGTATATGCTTGCAAAGGTCGAGCCAGGGGAATCTGGAAGGTGTGGACTAGCTACACCTGGAATATGCAGTAGCAAAACAATGAGAGGACAAAACACCCAGAGGTTGTCCTCAGACCTACACACACATGGCATATTTATGCCCATACACACAGAGAAATAAAAACAAAAACACCTATATGTCTTTCTTTAGAATTCCATTTGAGCCCCCCAAAATAAATATAAATTAATTTATAAATCACTAGGAAATAATTCTGAGAAACTCTGAAAAATGATGTTGCTTTGTCTGTTGAATGAGACTGGACAGAGACTGAGGAGCATCAAGAAGACCTTCCGCTATCCATAGAGGCTTTCCCTGCTTCTGGAGCAGCACAGATAAGCTCATGACTGTCCAGATGGGCTGTCACTGCATAGGCAAAGGCTCGGGAGGAAGGGCAGGACTCCCACGGATCCTCACTACAAGCTCAGCTGTATAAGCAGCAGCCCTACTTCATGGCTGCTGAGAGCCTGGCAAAGCGGGTCCTCTGACTGAGTTTTCTAGAGCCACCACTTCTCCCTCAGCTGTAACCCTCACATACTGGGATAGTCCTCTGCTACTCATGCTCCCTCTACTTGCTCTCTCTGGCCCAGAGTGCACTCCAAATGCTGGCAAACCTGGAACCCAGAACCCACCTGATTAACACTCCGCATACAAGCCCATTGGGTATGGCAGCACATGCCAACCAAGTCCCAAACCAGTTTATTATTTTAACCAAAAGGTAAACGGATGCTGGAGATGCAGGAAGACAAGCATGCAAGTACTGAAAGCAATGCCCAGCCGTCTGCCAGGGAGCAACTCTAAGACAATTAAAGAGGCATTAAATAAATGAGGCCATGTTTCATCTACTTAGAATTTCCATTGTCTTTTTAAAAAGGTAAACATATATATATATTTTACATTGCAGCATATAAATCTAGGCTCGACATGTACAGTATAAATACATGGGGTGAGTACATGAGCAAAACAGATGCGTCTTGGCAACCATACCCTAAACCAGGGCAATCATTACACATTTTGAACATTGGCACCAACAAAGTTAGGCAGAGGATACCTTTACTTTGATCTGTGACCCTGGCTGTCTCTCCTCCAAGCAGACACACAAATCACACAAGAACTCAAGAACAGAAGAAAGTGCTGTTGAAACCTACCCAGTCTACACAATGTACAATCCAGTCTCCTAGAAAGACCCAGGAAATTTGATTTCTTCCTGACTCCTTCTTTGGTCCATTGCCACAAATCTCTAAACTTTTTTTTGTGTGTTTCTTGCTGAAATCATATGGCTATCTATATAAAATAAATCCCACACAACCTCTGGGAGCTGCAATATAAGGTTAGATTTTTTTTTTTTAGAAAAAGCTCCACATTACAATCTGTACTTCATATTCTCAGTTCATTCTTTTTATTTTTGGAATAAAAACTGGTATTTTGGGAAATTTTTTTCTTAAAAAAAAAAGACAGCAATCTGAAAGTGCTTTTTACACATGTCAACTTCTCACATATGGCTTTTTAATTCAAACCCCAGCATAGCTCAGATTTGGAATGGGAGTGTGATGGTGTTACTAGAGACAAAAATGTCACTTAACAGTGACAGTGGGAGAGCACGTGAGGGGATCTGAAGAGAGTGCTACTGATTCCATCTGGAAGGAGGTACCTCTTTGAGAAAGGACTGAGATAATATATGAAGTCCTGTTTCCCTGTGACTAGGCACAGAAATGCTGCAGAAGTTAGGAAAATAGACAGTGCTGCCTGCAGGGAACACGTTTCTGAGGGGTTAGTAACAGGGAATTACTGTTCAGAAACCTTTCACAGGCTCAAAATGACCGATGTAGTCAACCACAGGAGAAATGTCTACACCTGAGGAATAAATTGCACATAATAAGAGATACTAGGATCCAGATGGCAAGACTCCAAGACACACAGTTTTACATGCAAAAGGCAATCAGAGAGGCAAGGAAGTGGTGGCATTCCAAGAGTGATCTGAGTGCAAACAAGTCACCACTCTCTTGCGCTTTCTCTTCTGGCTGGTAAGTGACCAAAGACCATGGCTACTTGTGCAATGATTATATGTTCTTTAGGAGAGAACATAGAAGTACAACAAGGTTTTCAAGGAACTGAAACAGACTTGTGTTGGCTCAAGGCATTGTAAGGGCAACCAGCAGAGCACAGGGGCCTCTGAAGTTCCTCCAGACCCACTGGGGAGCAGAAAGTGGCAGATGCAGGCAGACAGCAGGGACCACAGACGCATCCAAACCCTCTCCATGGGGGTCTTTCATATAGCCTGTGGCCCTTCCAGCTTCTGCAGTTGTTTTATCTGGTGGCACATGATTGAGAAGGCAATTGCCCCTTCTGTTTTACAAATAAAGCTTGAGCTTCTTATAATGCTGGCACGAAGGACACTGCATTCATAGGTCTGATTCTACTGGAAGGCGTGAGACTAGGCTCTCCATTCTGTCTGTCTCCCTGTAATAAGTGACCCCAACATCCCAGGTCATTGTGAGAATCTGTTTTTCCATGTCCAGAATATTCCATAAAGTCCCTCTTACACACACACACACACACATATATGCACACATATACTAAACATGTGTGCATATATACCTCTAAATGTGGATCATTTTGTATTTCAGTCTCACATAGGTCAGAGAATCAGCGGATCATTCATCCTTTTCAAGTCAGTTCATTTCCACTTTCCCCACATAGTGCTTTGTACACGATAAGTACTTGATAAATATCTGTTGGCATCTCCAGTGATCTTCAAACACTGGATGGTAGTTGCCATGACCAAAGCCTTTTCTTAACCCCTCTCTGCCTTTGGCAGGAGTCACTGGTCCCCTTCAGAGGGTGATCTTGCTGTGTCTGTTACTCCAACAGCCCCGCTTAGCTGTCCTGGGCAACGTCAAGCTGGTCCGACTACGCAGTTTCACCTGCTCTTCCATTGAGTTCTTTTTACGTAAAATGAAGTCAAAGTTCACTTGGCTGTTCATGGCATAAAAGACATTTGCTGAGTCTGGGATCACCAGTTCTGGAAAAGACAAAGAAAGAGAAGCCAGTCAGCTTGTGTGCAGCAGCCCAGCACTCTTTGCAGATGTCAATCCTGCCAAAATGCAAGACTGCAATGAGGCCTTTGTTCTTGGAATGTGACCAGACAATGCAGGCACCTCCTCTAAACTGGTCCTAATACTTTGTCAATCCCAATTTAAAAAAAAAAAAAAAACCGTAAGTGCAGGCTGGAGAGATGGCTCAGAGGTTAAAGGTACAGATTCACAAAGTAGCATATGTGTCAAGAGCCCATGCACATACATACATATATACATACATACATACATACATACATACATACATACATACATACATAAATATACAAGAAGCCATTTTGTAGGCTTGGAATTTTAACTCTAACTGCATTTAAAATTTTTAACTGACAAAGTTTTGTCCTGTAACCTAAGCCTTAGCTGAATGATTCAGAAATCTTCCAAGAGTTAGCTGAAGAGGTATTTCTTCAGAATGTAACTTTTAATGTCTAGGAAAAGACACTATTCTAATTTTAGCCATTTCCTCTGAGCCCAAGGCAGAACCCTGGTGATCTGTTGGCCCAAGGTAGTGTGAATAGCTCTCCCCTTCCCAGACCCCCACCTTGCACAACTCTTCTTTTGCTTCATGGGGAGGCAGTGCCTCTTGTTGGTGAACAGAGCCCTTCATTAAGATGGAGCAGTCAGTGTGCATCTCAGTCAACAAGCAACGTGTGCGGTTCCCTCTGCTTTGGGAGAAGTCTATTCTGACTCGGTCAGCCTCTACGGATGTGACAGAATTCACCAGCCTGCCTCCTCTCAAAACCAACTCTAATTCAAATACATGTAAGGATGGTTATCCGCCCAGTGACCCTCATAAAAGGAGTTTCCTTAAAGAACAGGTTCCTGGTTATAGAGATGCATTCACAGACCACCAGCTGCCTGCCTCCTTATGGTGAGGTCAGAAACTCGCAAGGACAGGCACAGTGGCTCACACCTTTAATCCCAGTTCTCAGGAGGCTGAGGTAGGAGTTTGAAGCCAGCCAAGGCTACACAGAGTGAACCCTAGGTCATCCTGGCCTAGAATGAGACACTGCCTCAAAAAGTAAACTTTTAGGGCTGCAGAGATGGCTTAGTGGTTAAGGCATTTGCCTGCAAAACCAAAGGATCCCAGTCCGACTCTTCAGGACCCACCTAAGCCAGATGCATAAGGGGGCGCATGCATCTGGAGTTCGTTTCCAGTGGCTGGAGGCCCTGATGTGCTCATTCTCTCTCTTTCTCTCTTAAATAAATGAAATGAAATAAATAAATAAACTTTTAAAAGGGGGAGCTGGCTCAGTAGTTAAAGATGCTTGTTTGCAAAGCCTGCCAGCATGGGTTCAAGTCCCCAGCACCCATGTAAAGCTGGATGAAAATGACAAATGTATCTATGATCCCAAATGACAATGAGAGGTGGAGTCAGGAGAATCCCAAACTCTCTGGCCAGCTAGCTTAACTCACAGTGACAAGAGACCCTGTCTCAAAGAAGGCAGAGCACAGACACCTCGAGGTGTCCTTTGATCTGCACCGCCACACACATACCCATACACATGAATACAACTTTTTGAAAAATCTTAAAAGGATAAATTCCTAAAGAGAGTTTTGGCTACTCAAGATGGATCATAAATACAAGCAAAATCTGTCATAAACAGCATAGATGGCTAGCGCTCAAGTCACATGCTGCTGAGAGCACTTTATCCCACGCAGGAGGGTGTGGTCATCTGCAAGGACCCAATAGGCTCCACCCACTTCCCCGCCACACAGACTTACTAAAAGTGAGCTCCTTGACAAGCACACAATCCAGGGGCAGAAGGGATTCTTAGCGACAGTTCAAGCAAACAAGAGCTGGGCTGGGAGGACAGCTTGAGACGCTTAAACCTACGAGTGAGGTGATGGTGTGGGTGTTCACACTAGCATGATTAAAAACGCCACTAGGTACCAATAAACACACACACACTCCCCTTTCCTGCTGTCAGCAACTGGGGAGCACTCTGTCCATGCTGCTAGCACCTGCAGTGAGGAGGAGCATGCACCCACCTTTGTCCTCTGAGATGACCTGCACCAGCTCATACTCCTCGGCCGGGTCTGAGTCCAGGTTGTGCTTCAGCATGGCTCTCTGGATCACAGCCGGCGTTTTATCTTGGCTTGTCAACTGCAAAGACAAAGGATGCATTTGTCCAGTATGTAGCTTCAGGGTTCCTGGGAGCCTCGTGGCCCTCTTATCGCCATCTTGTGGTGTGCGTGCATCTCTGGGAAGAATGGACCAGTGGCCTAAGCTCAGAATAAAGAATGGGACCCCTGAGTTCTGGTTCTAGCTCCATTCCTAGAAGCCACAAGATGACATACAAGTCATTACAGTGCCCTTCCCTATTGAAACAGGGAGACGCTGCACTGCCTATCACCCCCATCAACTTGTTAGGTTTCCAATAAAAGAAAATATGTAAGGAGATGTAAATAGTGTAAAGCAGTATTAGTTCTGGCTTAACGTGACAGTTATGTGTTCAGCTGCTACTATGGCAATGGCTACAACCAGTAGGAAAGAAATGGCTACAGTTCTGCTTTATTGACCATTGAAAAAAGCACAAGTGGGCTGCAGAGATGACTTAGTGGTTAAGGCACTTGCCTGCAAAACTAAAGGACCCAGGTTCAACTCCCCATGATCCACGTAAGTCAGATGCACAAGGTGGTGCCGAATCTGGAGTCTGTTTCCAGAGGCTGGAGGCCCTGGTGCACCCATTCTCTCTCTCTCTCTCTCTCTCTCTCTCTCTCCATCTTTCAAATAAATAAATAAAAATAAAATATTTTTTTAAAAGCACAAGTGAAACTTCTCTCTCTGTTGGAGAAATTGCTTATCTTTTTCAGATGAACGACGAACCTGAAGGAAGGTTCAGCCTATCGCACTTCACCAGGGCCCCAGCTGAAAACAAAGAGTAATGTGGGGAAAGGGCAAGAGAACAGCGTTCTTGGTGAACATGACACCAGAAAAGGGCCGAAGGAGATAAACACAGAGAACATCCAACTCCTACTAAGCCAGATATCCAGAGACACAGAGGCTTCCCAAACCTCACCACTGAAGTAGAACTAAAATGACCCCAATGTGGCTCAGGGAAATTCACGGAAGAGGGGGCGGAAAGATTGTTAGAGCCAAAAGTTGGGTCATTATGCATCGAGATTTGGTCCATAATTTTGACTACCCCCACAGTGTAAGACTCACATTCCCCATTGATAAGGGTCCCTTTGGAGGGGGGAGGGTAGGGAGGAGGATAATGGAGTCATCAATATGAATGTAAAATTAGAACAATATAAACAAAATAATAAATTATTTTAAAAAAGCACAAGTGACCATCAGATCCAACAATTCAAGATATTAATCAAGAGAATTAAGACATGTCCACAGAAGGACATACATGATGTTCATGGCAGATTTATTTATCATGTCCCGAACCTAGAATCAACCTCAATTTTCATCAACAGAACAGTATAGAACACTAGAGAACACTTCTGAGCCACAAAGAACAGGCAAGTGCAATGATGTGGATAAACTCAGACACATCATGTTGCGCAAAGGAACCAGATATAAAAGAGTACATCCCACCAGAGTCTATTGTTTCCAAAACAGAAGCCTCAAGGTTAAGGGGGACTGACTGGAAATGTTCTTTATCTGGATTTGGAGTGATGGTTAGACAGGTGCACATGGTTTTTAAAACTCAGGTAAATACTTAAGATCTGTAATTGTACATAAATTAGGCGTCAATAAAAATTAGCTGCAAAGTGTCTTAAAGGCACAAATAAAGATCTGCTCATGTGATTTTCTTGTCATTTTGGGCATCAGCCAACTACAGGCAGGGGCTCAGGGTGCCTTGAAAAGATGACTGCCTAGGTACCATACCTCGTATGCTTCCTTTAGACGTGAAGGAAGTGAAGCAGACCCAGACTGTTCTCACTTAGAAGAGCTGTTCTTACCATGAGGTGACAGCATTGTAGAGAGCACACATGCACACGCACAAGCACACACACACAGAGGCCCTGTCACTGTGTGTCTGAGGGTGGCAGTGCCTAGCTGCCTCCTTATGATTAGAGCAGCAGCTGGTGTTTATGCTTCAATAAGCAGCATGCACTACAATGGGGTCCTTGTTAGCAATAAAATTCTTGTTCATTTGTCTACGTCCGACACATCTGGCACATCCATTTGCAAGGACAGATTAGGCGGTGCACACAAAATTCAAAAGGAGAAAAATATAATTTTGATTGTCTAGAGGAAATTACCACCAAATGGGTCAAAGTGGACTAGCAGCAAAACACTAAGGAGAAAGAGCACTGTGGGATGAAGGTCAGGCTCTGGTGAGGTTTAAGTTTAAAAACCGAGGTCTCCAATTCAGGGAGAAAACCAGGTTATACAATGAGGACAGTGGCTGGGGGCTTTCCTTTGACTGCTTTGTGCCATAAAAGCTACTGAGGAGAACTAATGATCACAGTGAGTGCTAACACGTTAGCCGTGCATCATCCTGTGTGGGAACACTGAACTAGCACTGCCCAACAGACATGTAATATGTGCCACGTGTCTGGCTTTAAATGTCTAGCTGCCATGTTGAAGAAGCCTTTAGAAAGCAAAATTTTAATAATATTTTTATTTAACCTAATACTTCCAAATTATTGTCACCATAGAATCATTACAAAAAAAATTGTCAATGAAATATTTTCTTTACGTACTAAATCTGGTTCATATTTGATACTCACCTCAACTTGAACTATCCCATGTCAAAGGGTGGCTAGGCACATATTATGCTAAATGAGGCAGCCATGAATGATAGCTGGTATCACCTCCACATACCTTCGCATGACCACAAATACGCACTCCATATTTAAGGGTTAGATCATTGCTTCTCCTACATTTCGGGAAGAAGCTGGCTTACAGGACAAGAGCAAGTCTGCAGTGCAAGTCCTTCTAGGCTACCAGTTCTCAATGGATAATCTAGGGTCCCCCGAGTCCCTAAGATTTTTGGATATTGATCCATGAGATCATTATCATTTCATAAAATGTTGTCTTTTCCCTTGTGTTGACATTGGCATTGTCACTGCAAAGGATTGGTGCATGAAACTGCTGTCACCACCAAGGCAGGGATACCCAACTACAGTAGAGCCACTATGCTCTCTAAGACCCTGTGCTCATAGGAAAACAAAACAGGAAGGAAAGCCAGATTCACTTAAGAAGTCAGGCTGGGGGGATGGCTCGGCAGTGAAAGATGCTTGTTTGCAAAGCCTGTCATCCCAGGTTCAATTCCCCAGTACCCATGTAAAGCCAGATGCACAAAGTGGTGCTTGCATCTCAAGATCCTGGCATACCCATATTCTCTTTCTCAAATGAATAAATATTTTTTAAAAATAGTGTCTTTGATCAGGCAATAAAAATTACTAATATTATAAATCTTTACCCATAAAGCAGTATATCTACAACTATTTGAAAAATGTTGAAGTTCTCCCTTTTCCAACTCCACACTTGAGCGTAACTGAATTTTCAATTCTGTGCTTACCACCACAACAAGAGGATGACTGGTGAAAATATAAAACCATGCCACTCTTCTAAACTCCAAAGTTTTTGGAAAAAAAATCCACTTAGTATGTTTATGTGTGCATATGTACACATGTGGATCCAGGTCAGCCTGGACCAGCGTGAGACCCTACCTTGAAAACCCCCCCACCCCCAAAAAAGGGTTTGAGGCCTGTGACTCTAAGCCACCTAGAATGCTTTCCATCCTGTAGACAAGTCCACTGAATTTCACAAAGGAAATTCTAGTGTGGTACAGTTTCTCTTTTAGGCCTCACACTAGGAATGAGACCACCAGCATAGCCTGCTATCTCTTCAAAATGTTCCTGTGAGGCAGATGGCAGAGTCTGTGAAGGCTGGAAGTCCCACCCAGTGCAACAGAAAGGGCTGTGGGAAGGGGTGTCAGAGGGGGGTTCTCTCAAAGCTGGCCCCTATGGCAAGGACGGAGGACTCTAGGAGATGATCTATTCACGACCCACCCAACACTCGGACTGCATGCTTGATCTAAGATGCTTCCTAGGCAGAAGAGGCTTGTAAACATTTCACCACTCACTGTTTTCCCCCACCAGAGAGGGGCACATACCCACATGTGTGTGGGCAAGGTCCACAGCATAACTGTTTGTTGTATAAATCTGTACCACGATATAATTATATAGGTGGAACACTTCTCTCTGATTGGCATATGTAAGAGAAGCCATGTGAATGGACCCAATGCTAACACTGATGACCTGGGCTGCCATGGGGTCCTCCTAACTCTCCAGTGCTCCGTTATTAGCCATTCCCTGCTGCCATGCATTTCCTCAAACTTGTTTAGTACATTTTGAATATTTTCTGATCTCTTTTTTATTATAAGTTCCTCAAAGATATAAATATCCCCTTGAACCTGATGCAATGACCAATATACAACAAATACTCAGTAACTACTTTGTTATTCAATGAATGTTACAACAAAGGTTTTCTCTGGGATATTAAAAGACAGAGCCTCCCTACCGATCATGGCCATACCTGGGCCTCAGCTTGGAGACCTTCTCTGTGCCCTCAGAGAGGCAAAATGATCAAAATGAAGAGAGACATGGAATTCACGGGAAGATGATGCTGCAGAGAAGAATCTGATTTTCAAAGTATGATCAGTTATATAAACTAAGGAGTTCATATGCATCCATAGTTATCACTATGAGAGTCCCTGTATGCATTCTCTTTAGGAAAATGTAGGGTTTTTTTTTTGTTGTTGTTGTTGTTTTGAGAGAGAGAGAGAGAGAATGGGTGTGCCAGGTGCCAGGTCCTCCAGCCACTGCAAAGGAACTCCAGACACATGTGCCTCTTGTGCATATGGCTTATGTGGGTCATAGGGAATGGAACCTGCATTCTCTGGCTTTGCAGGCAAGTGCCTTAACTGCTTAAGCCACCTCTCCAGCCTGGCAAATGTAGTTTTTTAAGAGAAGTACAAAACATTCTGTTTCATTTATATTACACAGAGTTCCTCACTGTCCCAAACTATATTTCCAGCCTGATCATTCACTTTAGGAACTAGGTTTGGGCCAAATGACTGAAGGAGAAAAAAAAAAACCCGTCAGCAGGAAACACTATCAAGAATGCATGTCACCTCCATGATAAATCACACAGGAAGATGTCAAAGAAGGAGTGAAACAGTGGCACCTCCCTGGACTACATTATCTAGTTACCCAAAGGGGACACTGAAAAGAGGATGTTGACCTGGTAAGTGTTAACAATTCTCAAGATGCCAAAAAATACATCCTACATATACCTATACTGATAGGTAAATGTGCCATTAACCCGCACGCAGGGAGATGCTGATATCTGTGCACGTTCATTTCATGGGGCTCTAGAGACAAGTAGAGTGCAGTGCGTGTCCAGGGGCCTCGGATGAAGGGACGGCCACCCGGGGAGCCGGTGCCCTACCATGATGCTCTTGTACATGTTGCCGTTGCTGTCTTCTATACTGATGCGGATGATGCACGTGTCGTCGCTCTGCTGGTTGTAAACTGGAGGCAGGACCGTGGAGGTAATGGACGTCACAGAGACCGAGCGCTTGTGGATCTTAGGGTTGTTGTTGCAGGATGGAGGCGAGGAGAGGGGGTTGAGTAAGGACGACATCCCTGAGGAATTTGTGTCCATGGAATGGATTGAGGAACATGAGGAAGAGGACTCGGAGAGCTGGAAGAAGACATCCCAGAAAAAAATACATATGTAACAATTATATAACTGTATACATAAAACAATTAGAACCCGGGTCAAGTGTGCTTTGTAATTTCAAAGCAGAAGTAGATATGAAGACTAATCAACCTCCACAACAGCCCACAGGTATCTTGTCCTTAGTGCAAATACACACACATACACACACGCACGCACGCACGCAGAGCTGCTGATGCCCGTCAGTGATACAGTGGGACCATATCAGTCTGAATCCATGTGCGATGAAATGGTCCTGTCATTTCCCTAGTTTTTACTTGTGCATATAAAATTAACCAGCAGGTGGCACCAGAGACCAGCCACCTAGAGGCCATGTGGGTTTGGGAAAGAAGTCAGCTCATAGGGCTATGGGGATGTTGCAGGAAGTGGGACTTTAAAACCAGTTTATTGGGGTTTACTGCTTTGAGTCACAGGCTCATTCTATTTTGACTCTATAATCATATTTTGCAGTAAGAGAGGAATGTCTGGATATTGAGAAGCTTCTAAGAACTGCGGCTGATGTAGCTCTGCATGAGATGTTAGTACTGGAAAGGCCTTGAAGACATTGGCCCCTTTCCTTTCTCAGGGTGAGAAGCAAGAGATCGGGAAGAACACTGAGGCCCCAGGTTCACACATTCAGTTAGCACCCCAGTTCCCCACTACACTAGTGTAGTCACAGAACCCGAGGCACAGCCTAGATTAGCATGCTCCGGATTAACTAAAATGACATTGCCTTGACAAGCTTAGCAATGTGAAGCTGGTAACGAACGTGTATCTTTCTCACTTAGGTCCCACAGCTGTCTTGTGCAGGGAGGGGGGAAGAGCATTATAACACTAAAGAGAATAGGATTCAGAGAAATCAAGAGACTTGCCAATACACAGCCTCTGAGCTACTCTGCCACTTTCTATGTTGCTGATAGAAAAACTACATAGACCTTCATGTTGTAGTGACGACACGTGAGAAATGTCAAGCTCCGTTGAATGTGCTTCCTAATCAAGTATATATTTATGATATGTGCAGAAGCAATTACCAGAGACAGGGATGCTTCAAAACAAGAAGTATTCCACACTTCCCGCCTCCCGCCCAAAAAAACCCACTAATGGAATCATTTTAAAAGATCAATTACTATTGTAGAAAATCATTTGTAACTTTGGAATGAGGTTAGCTGAAATCATGTTAATCCTGTAAAATATTGCAGAAGTCATTACAATTATTCATTTCTTGAATACTTGTCTGCCCTTCCATGGAAACACAGCGAGAAGATAATCTGGTTTCTAAATACAATGGACTGAACTTTATCTCTAGTTTTCTGGGGACTCCTTCCTATGGCATAACTACGCATTAGATTCCACGACATGTTTATTCAATTCCAGCCGGCAAGCTGAAAAGACAGTTCTGATGAGGAGGTTTCTATGGTAGTTTTACTATAATGTGGTTTTGGAATTTTCCTTACGCTTCCTGAGGACTTACTGACAGTTACAGTAGGTAGTTGTAACAGCATAACTTTGATTAAAAGTATATTAGCCAGGGCTGTAAGGATGGCTCAATGGATAAAGTACCTGCTGAGTAATTCTGAGTACCTGAGTTCAGATCCCCAGATCCCATGTAGAAGCTGAAAGTTGTGGCATGCATGCACATGCACACATGCACACATGCGCATGTGTGCGCGCGCACACACACACACACACACACACACACTCTTAATTAATTTAAAAAAGAAAAAGAAAGTATATTGCCCAATAAGGGCCATTTTCTAATTATTGGACCAAATTTTTCCCTTTTTAAAAAAATATTTTATTTTAGGGAGAGAGAGAGAGAGAGAGAGAGAGAGGGAGAGAGAAAGAGGCAGATATATATAGAGAGAATGGGCTCACCAGGACCTTCAGCTACTGTAAACAAACTCGAACTCCAGATGCATGTGCCACCTTGTGCATCTGGCTTATGTGGGTCCTGGGGAATCGAACCTAGGTCCTTTGGCTTTGCAGGCAAATGCCTTAACCACTAAGCCATATCTCTGGCCCTTTTCCCTTTTTTCATTTTCCTTCTATTTTCTATGACTCTTAACAACACTTGTAATTAAGGTAAAACCTTAAGGAAGCTTATGTTATAGTAGTTCTAAAGAGAGTAACTGATGACCCCCATGTTCCTACTAAGAATTTAGAGTATGATTCTGTCTCCTTTAAAGATTTGTGTAAAGATCCCTCAGGCTGGAGAGATGGCATAAATAAACAAACAAACAAACAACTAAATAAATACATATCTTTGAAAGACATGGGCAATACATCCATGGTCACTTTCCTACAACATCCATCAGGAAATTATGAGGCACAGAAGCATTAGAAACTGTCAAAAACTGAATGGGACTTCACTCTAGATTTGGAAGTCGATCCATGGAGAGTGCTAGATTTCTGGTTTAAGAAACATGGGTTTTGGCATGATGGTAGATTGTTAGGTACTCACAGATATCCTCCTTCAGCATCTGGACTGTGAAGGCTTACAGTCCTTAGATTTGCAGCAAAAAGGTGAGACTCTTAACAGGGCAGCACTGAGTCATCTCAAATGAGTCCTAAGTGGCTTTCCTCTCCTGGACTGGCTACTTTGTGACCAAGTTACTTGAAGGTACCCAAACGGCCATTATGACTGATAGCATCATGTATAGCCTCCTGCAAGCCCCCTACACAGCAGCATATATTAAAGAGACTGTCACCCAGAGTTGATTTCATTGGGGTAAACACAAACTGAAAAGGCCAGAAGTCACAACAAACCAAATTCAGTGGCAGACAATCTCTCTAAAATGCCGTAAGTTCTGATCATAGACTTCTTTAAAAGAAGCTCCTTGACTGTTAGATTGAAAATGATATGCCTAGAAGATTAAGGTTGGTATTTTATCTTATTTTATTATTTATGCAGCCACGGGGAAAGAGCCTCACAATTCTTATCACTTATTATTTACTCCAGATGTGGCAGACTGTATCATCATTATCAACTCCTCATTCTACCTCCCCTTTGCCCTGTTACTTATTTACTCCAAAAGAATGGCAGCTAAGTAAAGCAGACAGGACCACAAGTGTGGTGCAGAAGCCAGCTCCTTGGATGCCTTGTCCCTGAGCTGCAAAGTGCTTTGCTAGGCAATATTATTATGGCAAATTTTGGATCAGGCAAAGTATGGGACCAAGAAGGTGACATCTCTCCAGTTCTGACTTTTTGGCTCCTTCTTAAGCAATCCTGGTTCTCTTGAATAAAATAAACTTATTTTATAGTCCACAATCCTCCATGTGGGCATGAAAGATTTCAAAGGCCAAATGAATCATCAATCTTCTTACTAACTTTGCACCCATTTCTAGGAGGAAAAGGTTCGCAGAATGAGCTCTCCTTCTAAAACACTGCTTTAAAACTCTTGTAGCATGATCAACTTGAAAACAGACATTCTTGTGGGATAAACACCCTACTGGGAGCCTTCCATGGGAGCAGAAATTATGAAAAGGGTTCAGTATATACCTTCTTTTGAGGCTCGTCAGGTGTGTCCGTGGGCGTGGTGGGGCCCTCCTCCACCTCTGAGTGGTTGGACTCACAGGACGACACACTGACTGAGTCCATGCTTTCACCAGAGCTCCCGCTGGCCGTGGACTTGGGCTGCTCTTTGGTGGGAGTGCTTCCGGTGATGATGTCAGACCCCAGAAACAATCTGTAGAAAACAGAATGTCAATCATCCAGGCTGTTACAAACCTGGAATCCATGATTAAGCAAATATTTTATCAGTTGATTAAGGAAGCCCTTGATGTTTTTTTAAAAAATATTTGATTTGGGGGCTAGGGAGATAGCTTAGCAGTTAAGGCACTTGCCTGTGAAGCCTAAGGACCCATGTTCAATCTCTCTCCAGATCCCACATAAGCCAGATGCACCGAGGTGAGGCAAGTGCAAGGTCACATATGCCCACTAGGTAGCACAGCGTCTGGAAGTTGACTGCACTGGCGGAGGCCCTGGCACACCAATTCTCTCTCCCTCTCTCTTTGTAATTAATAAATAGATAAATAATATGTTTAACTGTATCCATTTATTTATTTTGAGAGAGAGCAGGAGGGGGGAGAGAACGGGCCTGCTAGGGCCACTAGCCACTGCAAATGACCAGGTACATGTGCCACCATATGCATCTGGCTTACATGGGTTCTGGGAAATCAAACCTAGGTCCTTATGTTTCACAGGGAAGCGCCTTAACTGCTAAAGCCATTTCTCCAGCTGTCTTGAGGTTTTCTTAATCTTGTATGCCCTGTTGTTAACATTTTAGGAAGATGCTTGCTATAAGGTTTCTAATAAGTAGTAATGTTTTGTCCCTATAGGTTTCTTCCAGCTTTAATCAATACTCAGGTTGTTTAACTGATTCATCAGGGTCTTTCTAGATCAATAGTCTTCCATCTATGAACTGTCTATGGAACCCTTTGACAGGATCACAACACAATCTCCATCACTTCCTATCACAAAATGAACTTAATGAAGCTGAAAAAAGTGTTCAGTCTTTGGACAAAAACCAAAGAGGAAGACTTCTGCTTCTAGACATTTGGTGAACTATAATAACCCAAACTCAGTAAAACAACTGGGTAAGAAATACTAAAAAGTCATTTCAGCAGAGCTTGCAAGAGAGTAAGGGAAATTCCCTACAGGCCTTGACTAAAAAAGGAACTTAAATCCAAAAGCATGTGAGGTACTTCTTCACTACTCTGGCTGGGGAATGAGGTATGAATATTGGTGATATTTTAAAATAAAATTATTCACACATATTAACTGTATATACTAATGGGGCTCAGAAGTAATATTGCTGTCCATGCATATAGTGTGTACAGAGCTGAGAAATGGGATCTTCTGTCTATAAAAGGCCAGGAACAAGAATTAAAGTTCCTTTGAGAAAGCCAAGGCCCTCATGGGGCCGTGCCTTTACTAGAGATGGGCTAGAGAATGTCTTTTCTGTGGCACAGGCAAACAACAGCAAGACCTCTCTGTCTTGGCCTAAACCTGGATAGCAGAAAAAAATTTCTACCTTGAAAGTGTGTGATCTTGGCTTATGCCTCACTCTGATGTGCTCACTCAATGTGGCCTAGAAATGAAGAATTCTCAGGTAACATCACTGAGAGAACTGGACAGAAGGAAAGAAGGGAAGAAGGGAGGGAGGAAAAAAATCTGTTTGTCTGGAAGGATATAACTTTAACCCAAGCGGCAGAGAATTCCCTGATAAGGTTGAGCTGACAAAGCAAAAGTACAAAAATATACACAAGGAAATACTCCACTCAAAGTTCATCAACAGTCATAACAAACAGCAAGTGGAGACTCCTGAGAATCTCCGATATGAGAACTGTCAAAAAGAAACAGGTAATATATATCCAACAACTATATATATATATCTTAAAATAAGTATGTTAAAAATACTAAAGACATAAGAAAAAGAAAAAAAGGAGAATTCAGTATAAGATATTCTGACAAAAGAAGATAATTTTAAATAAATCAACTCTAAATGAAAAATATATTGATTGAAATTAAAAACTCAATAGAAGTGACTATTTAAGAAAAGAATCATGAACTAGGTTCATTAAAAATTATGGCTAGGGCCGGGTATGGTGGCACACACCTTTAATCCCAACTTGGGAGGCAGAGGTAGGAGGATCACTGTGAGTTCGAGGCCACCCTGTGACTACATAGTGAATTCCAGGTCAGCCTGAGCTAGAGTGAGACCCTACCTCGAAAAACCAAAAAGAAAAAAAAAAAAAATTTATGGCTAGGCCTGAAGAAAAATCCTCAGAAATAAGCATCAAGAAGTAAAGACATGAAAATTGTTAAAAAGATATGGAGAAAATAATAAAAAAAGCCCTGTACATGTATAAGAGAAGTTACATAAATCACCAAGAGACTGGAAGAGGGACAACATAGGAAGATATGGTGGCTGAGAGGTTTCCAGAACTGAAGAACCACAAAAAATAAAAAACAAAAATAAGTTCTCTTCTAGGAAGCATGATACCCTTATCTTGTAAACAGCAAAAAAGTCCCACAACAAACATTGGGTTGGGATTTGCTAAGTGAGCATGGGGCCTAAGCTACTTGGCCATGGAAAAGGCATTCTGAGAACTATTCTTGTTTTGTCCCTGGCCAATGCATATTATGTCGCCCAAAATATCAAACTGGAGCATAAACCTGGGAGAAAGAGAAGATGGGAACTAATCACCTGCCCTCATCAGACCCACTTGGCGAATGCCTTCAAGAGCTGAAAGTCTGAGAGATCAACTCTGTGGTGCAGACTAGGTTCTGTTCTGACTCTTCTGTAAACCAGTACAGTCAGCACTCGTGATCTAGTTAGACTAACACGTCAATTCCTGCCTGCCTGCCTTCTTATCTCCCTTCCTTCAGTTCTCTCCCTCCCCTGCTTTAACTCTCATAGCATCCTCCCTCTTTCCTTCTTCCTTCAAAATGTAATTTCCCAAGAGGTAGTATGATAAAGAGGTCATAAACTTGGCCTTGAACCAGATCTTAAGTAGGAATCTAGATCATTCTATTATTATTACTAGCATATTATTTGCTCTGTCTAGTTCACTTTCCTGGTCTATAAAATGGATATAATAAGAACTTTTTGTAGATCATGTTACAGATTGTGTCAATATATGCGCTGTTCTCAGAACAGTTCTGGATCAATTTGGTCATTTTATTATTTTATTTTTTATTTGAGAGAGAGAGAGAAAGAAAAAGAGAGAGAATGGGCACACACCGGGGCCTTTAGCCACTACAAACCAACTCCAGATGCATGTACCCCCCCTTGTGTATTTGGCATTTGTGGGACCTGGAGAATCGAACCTGGGTCCTTAGGCTTTGCAGGCAAATGCCTTAACTGCTAAGCCATCTCTCCAGCCCAATTTGGTCATTTTATATGGACTTACTAATCATCTACTGTAGCTGAGGCCTTATTCTAGGTCTGAGGATAGAGCAACAAATACAAAGCAGACTTATCTTCATAGGGTTTTCATTCTAAACTGACACATACAGTATATATGGAGCAGGTAGGTGAGGTGGTTGAAAGGTTATACTGTCAAATGGACTTGAGGGAGCCTTGTGGACAAGACAACATTTCCACAAACACCTGAAAGAAGTGACAGTGGGGTTATAAGCAGAATAAAGACAAATAAAAAGGACTGTGTCTCGTGTGTTCAGGGAGGGCTCAGTGGTGGAAGCACAAAGAGCAGAGTGATCAGACAGGGGAAGCTGAAGCTGACACTACTGGGCCTTCAGGGCCCCGTCACCATTTTAAGGGATCTGGATTTTATCCAAAGGGAGACAGGTTTTGTGAAGTTGGCCACAGAGTCTCTCATCCGCCTGGTGCTCAATGTGTGTGCACCATGTAGAAGGTTCCTGCTCTCAGAATGCTGATGTTCCTTTGCAGGAAGCAGCCAATCTGAATGAGAATAATCAAGACTGATAGCAGTTAAAACTTTTTTTTCTAGCATCTGACGGACTACCCGTGATAACAAGTGTCCTAGGCCACAGGAACAGCTGGTGACAAAGCCCTGGGCAGGGAAAGGCGTAGTGTGTTTGAAGGATGGTTAGAAGGCTGATGTGGTGGGTTTATAAGAAGGGCAAGGATGGGTACCGATCACATAAGGCCAGGTAAAACAGATTTTGAAATTTAGGTTTCATTTCAAAATAAAATCATTGAAAGTTTTCGCTTCAAAGTAAAACGATTGGGGCAAGAAAGCATCATGATCTATTTTTCCACAGATAATCCAGCTATTGGTAGAGAAATGGATTGCTGGGACTAGAGGACAGCCGGGAGACTGCTGAGTTGTTGCTGGAGCCGTCCAGGCAGGAAGTGACAATGGTTCAGACCAGAGGAAGGAGGGCAGAAGAATGAATGCATTTGATAATTGTTATGAGCTCATGACAGAAAGTAAACTACTTAAGTGAGTGTTCACTGCTGAATACATTTCCTCTCCCCACTCTGGTGGGACCTTCCTAGAACCCCAGCACCCTTGGGTGGCACTCACAGGCTAAGCCTCTTCACCATGCTCTTCCGTGGCTTGGGGGAGGTGGTACTGGCATCAGCAGCTGCTTCAATCTCACACGAGAGGGTATAGCTGCAAAGGATAAGGGAGGTCTGAGGTCAGTGGCTGAGCATAGAACAGATTTCAACTCATCTTATATACCGGTTTTGTTTTAGAGGACTTTCATTATTCTAGAAGATACAGACTGTGGCTTTCTCACATGAATGCCAGAGGATGCTTGCCGAATGGCCACACTGTACATTCCCATTACACTGCCTCTGCTCCTCCCCCTGCCCTTTTCTCTGGGAGATGGAGGCTGTTGGGACCCGTATGCCCCACATACAAGGATGTGTGCACACTGGTGGTGTCAGAAGCTGACTCCCTTCTGCTCACTGATCATTCTCATTGCACTGCTAAGCCAGGGAAAGAATCTGCCTCCCTTCAGTAGGCCCTCCCTGAAACACTCATTTCTCCTCTATTTCACTTGTGTGTTAGTGTGTGTGCGTGTGTGTATAATTTCATCTAAGGGAAAGAAAAGAAGAAATTTTTTTGTAAAATAATCTTTAGTGAAGAAATACAGGCAATTATATCACTTATAGCTATATATAAGTTATTTTTAATCACTAAAATAGCCTTAATTAAAAATATGACGGACTGGATAGATGGCTCAGTGGTTAAGGCACTTGCCTGTGAAGCCTAACAACCTTGGGTCAATTCCCCAGTACCCACATAAAGCCAGATACACAAAGTGGTGCATATATTTGGAGTTCACTTGCAGTGTCTGAAGGCCCTAGCATGCCTATTCACTCTGTCCTTCTCTCTTCTCTTTATCTCTCGCTGCTTACCAATAAATAAAACAATATTTTTTTAAAAAATATGGCACAACCCAACTAACAGGCACAAACACTAGGGGAATTTATGTGGGCCTTGAAGTGGCTTTTATTGAAGCCTGCAGCTGGAACTCTCACAAATCCTGGGTTCAGGGATAGGTGGGTCACAGTGTCCAGCATGATAAACCATGTCATAGCTTAGGTGGTAGAGAGTCCACACAACATCACTAAGTAGTTATCTTCTTTAAACCTCCATTCCTCATTGCCAAGTACTTATTTTACTGTCAATTTCACCCTTCGTTATAATAAATCTTCAAAGGAAATCCCTGGTCTATAGCAAGGATCAGCAAACCTCTGTAAAAGATCATAGCTGGCACATTCAGTTGTGGGTCATATGGTCTGTGTTGCAGCTACTCAAGTCTGCTTTTAAAGCATGAAAGCAGCCACAGATAAGATGTAAATGAATGGGCTATGTTCCAATAAAACTTTATTTATGGCTCCTGAAATTTGAATTTCAAATAACTATTCCATGCCAGCCATATTCTTCTTCTTTCGTCCCCCCCCCAACCACTGAAAATATGAAAACAGGAAGTGAGCCACATGTGGCCTACAGACTAATCTGCCAACCAGATTATAGGAAAGGTCTGAACTCTGCTAGGCCAACATTCAGGGCACTAGAATTAACATGCCTTTCTGTGTCAATTGGCCACCGTTTTGAAACCTGTGCCGTATGTCCCACTCACGCCAGAGTTACAACTGTTCCTCAAATGCCAAGCCTGTCAAGCAACCAGGTTTTTGCCCATGTTCTCCTCCTGCTTGGTCTAGAATGTTCTTCTCCAGTTCTTGTGTTAAATAAATGATCTAGTGAGGTCCTGGATGCAGCATGCCTCTCCTGGCAGGCCTACCTCTCCTCCTCTGTCAGGAGCTGCTGTCTCCGGAACCACTGGATGAACTTCTGGTCTGGGGTCATGCAATAGCTATTGCAAGCAGACTGTAAGAGCTTGATCTGGGCAATAACTTCAAATTCCTAAAGCAAGCAAAAACCCAAAAATACACTGAATTGTAAGACCAACCAAATACAAATGTTTTCAACATGGAAATATAAGACCATATGGATAATATATGGAGAAAATCACTGAAGAGGACTCTGAAACACTGCCACTTTACAAATCAAATAGCTAAATGAAAAATCTTGACATTTAACTCTGGAGGACTAGTTGGAAATAAGAGGAGGATTAGTGGAAGGAGGCAAGGGGAGGGGACAAATGAAAGCAAAGCAAAATACATTATATACATGTATGAAAACTGTCAATAAAAACATTTTAAAAAATCTAATTCTGGGAGATGGGTGTAGATCAGTGGTAAAGTGTTTGTCATGTTCAATACTCAACTTAATAAACACACATATATCTCGAAATCCCTTAAGTCCTTGTATGCTTCAATTTTCAATTGTTTTTTTCTCTTTTGAATAAACCATGAATAGAACAAACCACCAAAATAAGCCAACTATTTCCTAATTCAATTCACAATAGCTCCCTTACCTCTCCAACTTCTTTTTTTGTGGTAAAAAATGTTTCGGTAAAGTTTGATAAAAAATTGTAAAAAAATAAATTCTACTTCTTCTATTTCTTTTAAATATACAGAAAACAAATTCTTTAAGTCAAGAAGCTCCCAAACTCCTTATTCCAAAATTCTTCAACCCCCAATAAATAAGCTCTGGTGGGGCAGAATATCTAAACAGCCCCGGGCCTCATAAAGTGGACTGTTTAGAGTCTCTAAATCCTTGGGTTTTTACTACTCTACTAAATCATCTAACTAAGTCTTGTAAAGCTCACTAGAGATGCAAGTATATAATTATGTCCAAAATTATTTATACCTCTCCCCAACCTTCTTTTTATTTTGTTAGAAATAAAGAGAAGCTTTAGCTTTAGGATTTATATTCAAACTTTCCAAATGTTTAACATCTTAGTCTTAAAAGGAAAGATTTTAGCATCCAGTGTGTGTGTGTTGTTTTTTTTTCTGAAGTCACAGGAGAAGCATGGGTTACTCTGGAAGCATAACGGGGGTTTGTTTTGTTTAATATATCATTACAGTACATGACTGAAGAAATCTGTCATGAATATCTGGCAGAATCTCTGGGTCTCCGCTTTCTATGCGGTGGCCTCACCCCTAGTTGAGTACTGTCAATGAAATTTACCGCCAGGCCATAGAAGGTGCACTCCCATCTGTCCATGTTATCTTGTTACCATGGAGCTCAGCCTGGATAGCTCCTCCTGCTAGTTTCTCTGACCCCACAAATGGGGGCTGGATCTAGCCTCTCCAATGTGCTTCTTCAATTCCTTTCGCTTTGGCTCACAAGCTTGTAGTAGGCTGTCTACAGCTATCTGTCTCCCTCCTGGATTGTGAGCGCTATGAAGGCAGGAAGCTCTGGTTTTCCCTCTGCAGTGGTCTGCAAACTCTCTGTGCTAGAAATACAGTGAGTGTTTGTAGAATCAAAGAATGAACAAATGACTAAAGGACAATGGGAAACTATAATGTGAAGTTATTTTATTTTCCTTCCAAACACTTAAGTGAGCTGGGCATGGTAGCGCATACCTTTAATCCTAGCACTTGGGAGACAGAGGTAAGAGGTTTACTGTGAGTTCGAGGCCAGCCTAGGACTACAGAGTGAATTCCGGGTCTGCCTGGGCTAGAGTGAGACCCTACCTTGAGAAAGCAAAAAAAAAAAAAAAAAAGAAAAATCAATTTTGTGTCCATTTGTAAAAGCATACTTCAAAACTGTTCTATCCACAGATTCAAACTGATGCTGGAAACAGCTTCCTTTGCTGAGAGGAAAAGGACAATTACCTCCATCTATTAGGGAAGACTGCCTTTTCCTTTCCCAAACAGACCTACAACAGTTAACCACTTTTACTAGTAGCATTTACTTCTAGGAAACCTCTTCTCCTTAATGGGTGAGCTTATTATTTATTTGTTTGCTTATTTGTTTATTTGAGAGAGACAGAAAGAGGTACACAGAGAGAGAATGGGTATGCCAGGGCCTTCAGGTAAAGCAAACAAACTCCAGACATATGCGCCACCTTGTGCATCTGGCTTACATGAGTCCTAGGGAATCTAACCTGGGTCCTTTGGCTTTGCGGGCAAGCCCCTTAACCCCTAAGCCAGTTCTTCAGCCCATTTTTGAAAAACTTTTTTAAAAATATTTTTAATTTAATTTTATTTATTTGAGAGTGACAGAGAGAAAGAGAGAGAAAGAGACAGAGAGAGAGAATGGGTGCATCAGGGCCTCCAGCCACTGCAAACGAACTCCAAATGCATGCACCACCTTGTGCATCTGGCTTACATGGGTACTGGGGAATTGAGCCTTGAACCAGTATTCTTAGGCTTCATAGGCAAGTGCTTAACTGCTAAGCCATCTCTCCAGCCCCTGAAAAACGTTTTAGGTCATTTTTTTAACTCACAAAAATTGTATATACTCAAGGTATATACAACATGTTTTGAAATATGTGCACACTGTGGAATGACTAAATGAATCTAATTAATATATGAATAACTTCACACACTTATATGTATGGAGAACACTTAAAATCTACTCTCAGTAATTTTCAACTAGATAAAACATTGCTATTAACTGTAGGGTGAACCTGAGGAGGGAGTAGAGGAATTAATTACTCTTGGCTTTCTTCTTTCTTTTTCTCCTCCTTTCTGTCTGCCTTTCTTTCAGTATAGGGGCTTGAACTCAAGGTGTCACACTTACTAGGCAAATGCTCCACCACTGAGCTACACCTTCAGCTTTGCCTTTAATTTCTAATGGGCTTTGCAGCAGGAAAAAATTCGAACCTGACAATAACCAGAAAACTCTGACCCAGTTCCTTAACCTCTTCCATCCTGGCTTCCTCACCCTTGAACTGAGAATGAGAAACCTAACCTCACAGGGTTAGCTTCTGGGAACAACTATATAGGAACCTGCCAAATACAATGGGATATAATAAATGTTTACATGTTCATTCTTTTTTCCCTGCCTATACAAAAACAAAAACAAGCCAGGCGTGGTGGCATACGCCTTTAATCCCAGCACTGGGGAGGCAGAGATAGGAGGATCACTGTGACTTCGAGGCTACCTGAGAGACTATACAGTGAATTCCAGGTCAGCCCAGACTAGCAAGATCCTACCTTGAAAAAACAAACAAACAAAAAATGTAAAAACAAGAACAACAACAAAAAGCACATTGTTTCTACTTCTTTCAGTTTTTCATGCTCAGATGAAATAAAATGGAAAACTGTAGCCAAGACTTCAACTTACCCTTCTCCTTTTCTCAAAGTTTATCAGTCCACCCTGAAAGAAATTGAAAAAACATCAACAACCAAGCCAGACACAGCCCTATACTGCTCTAGATCATACTAAAGAAGATCAGAGGGATGATAAAGTCATAATTATTAATGATTCTAGAATTATGGGCACTATGGAGAAATAAATTATCTTTTGCTTTGAGCAAAAATGTATTATTATTATTATTTATAATAAGACAGGATAGGCAACCATCTTATCTTAAGATGCCTGAAACCAACTGAAATAGTAAAGAATAAGATGATAAAGAAAACTGAGCGTGGTGGTGCACGCCTTTAATCCCAGCACTTGGGAGGCAGAGGTAGGAGAATTGCTGTGAGTTCAAGGCCACCCTGAGACTACATAGTGAATTCCAGGTCAGCCTGAGCTAAAGTGAGACCCTACCTCGGAAAACCAAAAAAAATAAATAAATAAAATAAAGAATTACAAGTCAGAATCCAAATACATTTGCAAAGCCAATAAGGACAAAACCTTGAATAAATAGTCCATTACATTTTTTCCTTAACCAAAATCAACAAAAACAGATGGTCATGACTCATTCTGGAAGACAAATTGTCAGTGGTCTCTCAAAAGGGAAGTTACTTCTCCATAGCATCAAGAAAAGCTAAGTTTCACTTCTTCATCTGTAGAGTCCCTGTTCCCAGAATCCTCAATCTTTATTCATTCCCTGAAACTCCTCAGCACTGATGGGTGCCTCCTGAGATAAGCTGAGAAAGAGAATGTGAAGAGACACAGAGTTCAGGAAGTGCAAACTGAATGAATGTGTCTGCAACATTGACATCAAGCTTGGAGTATGCAAAACAATTCTCTTTCTACCTACAGTACAGTGAAAGCAGCCTGGCTGCATATGGAAACCACCAATTCACAAGTCTACCAGCTGGGTCTTAGGGTGCTTTTGCATTGCTGAGGCATGAACCCAGGGCCTTCAGCATATGAGGCAAGTCAACAAGCCATCTCCAAAGCTCTTTTCAAATACCAAGTCTCTTTTCATTTAGTATTTTGTTACTGTTATTAACAAGTTGATTTTGAGCAAGTTTCACCTCTTTTCCCATTCTAAAAGGAAGACAGTAAATATATACTTCAAAAGGCCCCTAAGTCACATCCCTTTATAGAAAACTGACACATGATCTTAAAAAAAATTACATTTATTTATTTGAGAGAGAGTGAGAGAATAGTGAAAGGTTAATAAATTTCCCTGAAAACTAGAAGAAACTAAAGAGTTAATAACTACCCCTAAGACTAGAAGGTCATAAAAAAGCGGCAGAAGCATTCAGCCCTGAGAAGCCCAATAACTCCCCTGATTGATAAACTTCCCCCTTAACTCAGAAAGCCATGAAGGAACAGAAACCATCTGGGGTATCCTCCCTAGACAGTTTTGCTGAAAAAGCTTTTTCTGAGCAAGGACACAACTATAGTTCCTTATCTACTTCCCTTGGACCTGCACCTGGTCCAGTCTGTTTTTCTTAGGATCCTCCTTATAAGTTTGAACCCCAGCCTGGCTCAATGCTTCAGCCATCGTCCCGCGGAAAGGCTGCTGCCCCTCACTGTTCCTCTCAATAAACAGTCTGTCTGTAGAGATCAAGTCCAGTGTTGTCTTTTGCTTTTCTCTTACACTTTCCTTACAATGGGCAATGCCAGGGCCTCTTGCCACTATAAGCAAACCCTAGACACATATACCACATTGGCATCTGGCTTTACATGGTTACTGGGGAATTAAACTCAGGCTATCAGGCTTTGTAAGCAGGCATCATCAACCACTGAGCCATCCTCCTAGCCCCACACATGATCTTCTTTCACTGCACTTCTGTTCAATTCACTGCTCTGTCTGTCCATGGCTGTCTACTTTCAGTGACCACTGAGCCACTTTTGAAAGTTTTGTTGGTGTTACTCTTAGAATTCTTCCAACCACCTAGCCAAATACCATCTGTATAATGGGTTCTTAATAGAAGTTAATTTATTTTTTCCTGTATCCAAAGAGAAGAGTGAAGGCCCAGGTTCACCACCCACAGAGGACCCACCTCGATGTAGTCCTGAAGAGCAGTGTCCAGCATGGTGAGGTCAGTTAGGAAGGTGCCCAGGTAGGGAACAGTTCCCTGCATTACACCCTGAGGAGAAATCACAGCAACCTTGTTGTTACTGTCACTGACAAGTAAGGTTTTAGTAATCTCATACTTGAAAATGAACCCATCCAAGGGCCAGTTTTGGAGCTATTAGTGTTACCTCCAAGACTGAATTGTTTACAAAACCCTATACAAATAGGACAGGAGCTCTATGATCTAATGTCAAACTTTCAGTCATGAAAAGCAAGCCTCAAGCCAGGTGACACACATTCAAGTGTGTTCACAGTGGGATTCATACTGGTTTAGGTTCAGGTTAGTGAGTTGTCCATTCTCTTCCGGTGTGTGGATGTTTCCAGCACTTTGGAATGTTCTGGATAGCAAGGACCTCATAACTGGCAAGAGTGGAATAAGCAGGGCACAATAGAGGAGGCATCTGGGACATCAAGATGGTAGAGTTCCACTATTACTGATTAGATTTCAAAGAACAGAAGAAAGCAAAGAGTAACTTTAAAAAGGAAGACCCAACAAACTCTAGTCAATTGACGAAGGCCAACATCATCAGTGGCACATCTATGTGACACCAGATGTCACATCAATACTGTTGAACTTCCTGAAAAGATGTGACAAGAATAGTTTCACCTCCACAAAATTCTTTCCAAACAGGTAGAACCTCAGTCTAATCTCTAGAAAAGCAAAAACAGAACCAGACTGTGGGGCATTCGATAGTGTCCCTGGACAAGGCTCCTGGCAGCTGTCAAGGTCGCATAACATGGGAAAACTGACAAGCTGTCACAGACCAGAAATGACTGGGAAGAATTGACAACTAAGTGGACGAATGAAAAACTGATGAAGTCCAAATGGGTGGTGGCTGATAGTATCATGCCAGTGTCAGTTTCTTAGTACTGACAGGTGTACCATGGTTAGAGAAGACATTCATAACAGGGGACACAGGTAAAGCTTTTCACAAATTTTGTGGTTTTCAGTGTTCTGAGTTACTAGTCCATCAATATACAACTGCAGGTCTATGTTCTTTGTACCAAACCTCTCTTGAAACCATCTCTGTTCTCCAAAAGACTGCCAGGCCTAGTCATTCTGCATGGAAAAGAATCAGGGAGTCCCATGACACCTTTTCCTCCATGTGAAGGTGTTCATGGAAATGCTGGCAGAGACATGAGGTCTGAACCAGGGTAAGGCCGGGCTGCTTGGTGCAGGATAGCTGCTTTCTTGGCCAGTTCACACCACGTAGGACTTTATCCCTCAGAAACTCACTGTCAGCTATAGTTTGTCCTTCCCCACTGTCATACAAGGTCTCATCCTGAACTAAAAAAAAAAAAAAATCTCCACCCTCGCTCTTTGGTAACAGCTATTTTTAACTTGTCTTTGAACAACCAAAAAATGTAGAAACACTGTGAGTTTTATAAGCTTCATGTTACAGAAGAGTTCTAATATTCAAAAATATTTCTAATTTATCTCCAGCTTTTCTAAGAGGGAGAGAGATCTCTTAAGGCTAATAGTTGGGAGTTTAAAAGATACAGCTAAACATGATAATTATCTGCCTGCCTTCAGAAGATGAGCTGAGTCTCTGGGATTAGTAAGGAGTGCTGGCTGAGAACTAGAAGGCTGGGACAAAGGAAATGCTGTTTGAGCTCAAGGACCAAATCTTCCTAGCAGGAGACAATGGCTTTCTTTGGTCACTGTATGCCAGAAGTTGAGGTATGGAAGGAACCCAGGAGGCTTCTAGGCCAAGGTGGCAGTAGCATGCAGGTGCAGAAGTGTGTAGAGACATACCTGCTGCAGACTTTCCCATATCATCATCATCAGAATGAATGGATAATAAACAAACAAACAAACAAACAAACAAACAAAAGCTTCAGAAAACATCATTTGCAATTCTTCATGGTCCTTCCTTACTAGGTCAAATGAGATTAACATTTTTCCTAAAGACCTCCCAAGCTGCTAAGAACAAATGAGGCGAAGAATGGGAGCGCCCTTTCCTAAGGGCGGGAGCCCTGCAGATGGAAGATGTTAGTGCCACGTGAGCCTACACAGGGCTGCTCTCCTGTGGAATCTGTGGAGGAGCAGGGGCTGGACATACCATATCCTTCTGAAGCTGGAGCCGCCTCTGAGTTCGCTTCTGGTTTTCTTTCACACTGCTGTCCAAGTTTGCAAATTTTGAGGTTCCTTCCTGTAAGACATAGTGCCCACAGAGGACAGAGATGGAGGAGATCATGATGGAGACAAAGAAATGGAGGTTTCTAGAACACAACCTCTGCAGGAGTCTCTGAGTGCCATGCAAATGAAGAGAGCACAGGAGGCTCTGGGCTGCCTCCTGCAAGTATCTGGGGGACTTGCCTCAAAGTAGCCTCTTTGCAAGAGGCCTGGTGGGCCTGAATTCTCTTACTCTTCTCCCCACCCTGTAGAAAGAGTGCCCGATTCAGCTGCAGAATCATTTTACTACAAGGCAGGCAATTCACGGAATGGGAGACATTCCTATATGCCCCAAATTTCACTCAAAGTAGTTTTATCTTCTGGAACTAAAGCTCTCTTCCCCTTACATCTTGTGATTTATTGGCCCTGGCCTTAAATGAACATGGCAGCATTCTGTGGAAGAGAAGGGACTAACTCTATGGTGCTTCTTAGCTAAATGAAACTTTTGTACGGGAAGTTTTCTGAGGAAGTCCAGTGTTTTGGAGTATCCCCAATTCATGAGCACTCAACTTTTACAGACTTCCCCCCTTTTGCCCTACTCAGTCCTTCTATGACAACTCCCAGGTCTGGAACTCTTACAAACCCATCTTTCCTCCTGGGGTCTGAGGACAGATGGCCACTCTTTTTCTCCGCTTGCTGACAGTAACAACGAGCTCCTCTACATAAGGACTAGCCGTGAGTTTGCTGACTGAACATAAAGTGCTTCAGCTTTGTGGTTTCGGGGTCTTGTTAAGTTCTCATTTTCCAGGAACTGCATGAATGGGAGGCAAATTTCACAATTCAGTAGGTTATAACCTCTATATTAGTTTTTGCTTCCTCAGTTTTCCTTCGGTTTATTACATTATCTTGGCATGTAACCTTACCGAAGGATTGCAAGAGGAGTCTTTCTCAGTAACACAGCCTTGCTGATGGTGGCAAGGCATAAATATATCATTAACCAATCTTAATTCTGTCCCAGAATGCTTCTGGGGACAAAATCCATTTCAGTTCTTTTTTATTACAGATAATAATAGGGAAATCTACCATTTAATGACATGCCACACAGTTTTTCCAGGGTCACATGGTAGAAACCCGATATGAGCCACTTCCTGCACTAATGGTAATGGTGGATGCTCCCCAATCCTTAGGACTTGGCTTGGAATGAGGAGTCAATTCTGTTTGACATGAACACAAGTGCACCCTCCTCCCAACCTCTTTCTAGTGTGTGAGTCCTTATGGCTCTTCAAGCTTTCAGTCATAGGCAGAGGAAAAGGTGTGTGAAAATTATTGCAGATATATCTAAAATTCTTAACAGGGACTTCTGAAAAGTTAAACCGTAACCCTAAGAATCATAGAACAAGAGAAGCAAAAGAGGTCTAAGTGCATGCTGAGGACCCCTCCTCACTAGCAGGAGAGAAGGCATGGCGCAAGAAGTGAAGAGGTTGATTGGATTCATGACTTGGCACTTTCAGGAGGATGAGGAGACTGCATCACTGGCTGAAGGCTAACACAAGGCTGACAAGTAAGCCAGGCACGATGCAGGCCTATAACCTCAGTATTTCACAGCAGCCGAGGCAGAAGCATGGTGAGATCAAGGCCAACCTCAGATACCCAGAGAATTTAAGGCCAGCTTTAACTACATAGTGGGACCCTGGTAAAGACAGAGAAAGAGAGAGAGACTGATTGGTTCCAGCTATTCCAAATGAGATATCAACTGAAAACCCATGGACTTGTCATATCCACCATTTTCTTCCCTTCCCCCCTGCCCTTGGCCTGTAGTCCCTGAGATGCCATCTCACAGAACCAAACCCTTGAATCTTCTCGAAACTTTTCACAGGATTCTGGCTGTGGTGGCATCATTCTGGGTCTCTCCCTCAGCCTCTATTGCTGCTCACACTGACTCTCTCGACTCCCCTCCTTCCCCAGTCATCTCGCTCCCAGTGCTGGACATTCCATCCGAATTCATGACTTTAGTTATCACCTATGTTTGGCAGAGTTACAAAGTTCTCCTTGTGCCTCCAGCCCCTCTCCTCTAACCCTCTCTAGTACAAGATTCTCCTATGAGTCTCACTTTCTCTTTATCTGCATCTTTAGCACAATCCCGCCTCCCCACGTATACTGTTCCTGGCCTCAGAGAGACTTGAAAGCTTTGTCTACTAGGTAGGTTAAGCTCTAGCTCAGAATCTACTGGAGATTAGTATTTGAACTTCTCTGTTCTCCCAGTTTTCTGCTTCAACTGATGTTACCATGTTTTGGAGCACCACTAACATTTATCTCCACCAGTGATGGATTTCTGGGATTTTCCAGGAGCTATTTATATGAATTCAACCAGGACAAATTCTCACCAAGAGTCCCAAGAAACAAGAAGATTTGGTGATATTCTGCTTTCCCATTGCTTTGAAGTCTATATACTCTAAATTTCAGAATTATCTAAGTTTCAAAAATCATAAGATTATACATAGTAAATATAGCAGCTTTCAAAAAAAAATAAAATCATTGTCCCAACAGTTAGAAGCAAAACCACAGATGTTTGCTAATTACTATGTTGTCTGGGGCATAGTATTAGAGAAGTGGCATATTACATTTACCCAGAAGTGGAGGGTAGGTCATTTTAAACTAAGGTTAACCAGCTATAAATCAGTATGAGTCTAGGAGTAACATATCAGGAACAGAGCCCAGTAGTTTTACTTAGTGGTTCTTTTGAGAACCTAAGTCCTTGATCTCATTATTTACAACTGTGCTGAGAATTTACACCCAGAATTACACATTTCACATGAATAATGATCAACAAAGATAATGGGAAAGGGACCTACATATACATATGGCCTACCCACAAGCATTCCACTATCATTCATGACACTGCACAGGCCACGTGAATTCATAGCCAAGTTTTTCATTTCATTAGTATTTGAGCCTTATATGCCATTTAACTTAGAGCACTGAGGTGAACGTCTCCATTTCAGAAAGGTTTATGGGATCTTTAATGTCTAGATAGAGCTTTCCTTCTAAGGTTTCAGCCAGAAGACTGTCACCAGGCCATGAGCTGCACAGTATCCAATTTATCTACCTTAGGGGAAGATGACTCAGGGCCGTTGGGATTTGAATGTGTGGCTCCAGTTAGTCTAGCTGAGTATTACAGACAGGGACACTACACTAGCTCCTTCCAGCCAGGTGGGTTTCCATTTAAAGTCCACAAATCCAGAGGGATGTGAAGCAAGGAGTAATACAATCTCAGTCACCATTGTTTGGTGTACAGTTAATCTAACAGTTCAAATCCAAAACCAGACATTGGCATAAACTGCCCTGCTTCTCCAAGAAGGATCAAGAGCAGGAAAACTTTTAAAGTAATATGAAGGATAAACCCATGAATTCATGCAAACAATAGGTTCTGAACACATACATGCTAGCCACTGCATTAGGCATTACTTACTGCCTTGTCCACGACTTTCCCCTGTGGCAGTTCATACTGTATTGCTTAATAATTGCCTCCTTTCTACCACTCTGTTGAGACTATAATCCCATCAACAACACTGTCTATCCAGTACCTAGTGCATAATGGGTATACAATCAAGACCTGATGAATTACTGAACTGTCTTCTCTATGACGGTATGCCTCATCTAAAGTGACCTCTACTCCCAAAGGCCCAGAAGAAATTGCTTTATGCTCAAGTAATAAAAACACAGGTTTTTAAGACTCACTAAGTTGGATTCACATTTTAGCCATATTACCTATCAGGTATATGCCTTAGGGCAGTTACTTCTCTTTTGGGGTCTTGGCCATCTACAAATACAAGATAAGGGTGATAAAATCTACTTTGTAGAGAGTCTATGAAGAGAGCATCTGCCCTGTTAGTTCCCCTCATGACTGGTAGTGGGGTTCCTTACCTTTATTTGATTACTTATTACTTAGCGTCTCTAGCCGTTAACTGTAGGTGAGCTCCTAGAGCAGGGCCTGTGTTGCCCTCTTCATATTTTTAAAGACAGGATCAATGCCTTGCAAGTATCAGACATTTCTGAAGACGAGTGAAGCACTACCTTTGCCTGGCATGCAATCCAGAAGTCACCACTCATTTGGTGCTCAATAAACACTGCACACTGGAAAAGATTGTGCAATTTGGTCCAAATAAAGGATGTAGATTTGCAGGATGGCCCCTGTCATTCTAGGAGATGTTTTGCTGAGAAGGAATATTCCAAGGCCTTTCATCTGCCCAACTGATAGCAATGTGTATCTTCATTCTTAAATAGATACATTTATGAACCCAAGTTTCACAATCTGGTTGTATAGTTGGAGTGCTAAGTAGAGTAGAAGGAGAAAGATTAACTTGACTTTGAATTTTCTCAGTGCAAAGTCTGTTAGATTATATATAAGAAATGAAAGCTTTGCTTCCTCAGGAGACTGAAGGAAGCCCCTGGGCTACTCTCCCCTTGAATAGACCCCAGAGCCATCAACAGAGCTTCCCCAAAGCCTTCCTCAAGGGCCTCACCTTCATCAGCAGTTCCCGGCTAGTCAGATGGTTATTATGGTCAGAGAAGATATCTGAAAGTTCTTCAAACATCAGCATTCTGTCCCTATGAAGAAATCAAGAAAATATCAACAAGGAACCCATGAACGCCTGACCCTGACTTCAGCCCAGCTGTCCTCAGTATAGATCTACAGCTATGGAAGATTGCTCTGATCTCCAGATTGTGGGTAAAATGAACAAAGATGGAGCTAAAGATTTTTTTTTCATGCAGGTAGCTTAGCTTAAACATGGCTATCTGGATGACAGGAATACTTTCTAACATGTTACTTCAATGATATTCAACTGGGCTATGTTCTCTTCAGTGAAAAAAGAAAATAGAGCTTTGATCCTAGGGCTAGAGAGATAGCTCAGTAGTTAAAGACATTTGCTTGCAAACACTGTGGTTTGATTCCCTAGTGTACGCATCAAGCCAGATGCACAATGTGGCACATGTATCTTGAATACATTAGCAGCAGCAAGAGGTTCTGGCACATCCATTCTCTCCCAGCTCCCTTGCTTTCTCTCAAATAAAATTTAAAAATCTATCCTAGCCACACAACCAGTGCCCAACAGAGATAGCATGTCCAGACAACTAAATTTAGAGGAAAAGATGCCATGGCCAAGAGGTTGCCTGAGATTTCACCAGGAAGTGCAGACAGCTGCAGAGCCAGAGGCAAACTGTCTGCATCACGGGCCAGTGTTCTTAGTCTCAAAGTCAGAGAGGCCTGGTGGAACCAGAGCCTTGTGAGTGGGTTCAAATCTCACATCTCCCATTTATTTCCTGAGTGATCTTGAACAAGTTGCTTAACTTTGCTGATCTTCTCTTTTTTTGATCTGTGCAATGTAAAGCTACTGCTCCCAGAGAGGATGGCTGTGCAGGTGAGCAGATGGCATGTGTAAGCACCTGGACTATCCTTGTCCCTCCCCAGTGCATCTCACCCCATGAGCCTCCTGCTTCTCTGTACATACCCTTCTAGGGCCACTGAACAGAGGATTCTGAGAGCAAATAACAATCGGGTGCCATCTCCCTATGCATGCAACATTTGCATTATCATCAAAAGCACTTACTTGCATTATGATGAGTATACCATTACTTGTATAACACAGTAAACTATCAAAATGATTTATATTTGGGGGAAATAATTAAGAACTTAAATATAGATGGACCAAAATAAAAAAAAAATGGGTAACATCTGTCTACTGCCAGCTAGAAATGTAAATGATTATAAGGACAGTGATAAGCAAACAAGTTCTCTGTCTACTGCCAGCTAGAAATGTAAATGATTATAAGGATAGTGATAAGCAAACAAGTTCTCTTGCCCCTGTCCATTGAATTTAGCAGTGAAGAACACAAGAGGCTGACACAAAAAGTTCTTCCCCAAGGAACTGTGACATTCTAAAGCATCCCTGTTCAAACATAAACCAACCAACCAAAAAATAAACCAGACATGCAGAACTGAATTCAACTTTGAGAACTTTCTGTTCACGTGATTTTGAAAAGTAGTCAAATAATGAGCTAGAAGAATAGAACTTCTCATATGGCAACCATAGAGACTAAGAAACACATGCACTTTTAAAAAGTTTTATTTTGGGGGCTGGAGAGATGGCTTATTGGTTAAGCGCTTGCCTGAGAAGCCTAAGGAGCCTGGTTCGAGGCTTAATTAATTCCCTAGTACCCATGTAAGCCAGATGCACAAGGTGGTGCATGCATCTGGAGTTCGTTTGCAGTGGCTGGAGGTCCTGGTGCATCCATTCTCTCTTTGCCTCTCTCTCTCTCTCTCTCTCTATCGCTCTTAAATAAATAAATAAATAAATAAATAAATAAATAAACTTTTAGTTTAAGCTTTAAACTTGTTATAAAAGGAATCTTGAGCTGGCTGGATGACTTTCTATAGTGTCCTGATGGTTAAGCCAAAGAAAGAAATGATCACCTTTCACTGAAATGAGACAAGGCTACATTTTAACATTTTCATGGCTGGGTAGGGATAGTAATGAAGGAGAGGGAAGGTGATGGAAAGGTGTGGAAGTGAAGATGCTGTAGACTTCTGATTTTCCCATTGAGCTTTGCCAAGAACTGTAATCTAATGATTTAATTTAAATATATGATATGTGCAGAGGAAAATTAATCTCTTTCACAAGAGTCACATGCATTATTGAAAATAATGAAGAGAAAAAATAATAAAGAACAAGGGGAAAGACTTTAGAAAAGAGTTGAAATCAAGAAAATTTCATTGGTCTGCCAGCTTTTGTCCTGATAGACAATGGCGTCACAAACAAGAGCCTGGCTTTGGAGTCCAAGTGGCTATGGTTTCTGTGGCCCCAAAAGATGAAGTTTTGGGCTGGAGAGATGGCTTAGGGGTAAAGGCGCCTGCCTCCTAAGCCTAAGAACACTGGTTCCAATCTCCAGCGGTTCCAATCTCCAGGTCCCACGTTTAGCCAGATGCAAAGTGACGCAAGGGCGCAATGCCACACTTGACCACAAGGGGATGCACACATCTGGATTTCGTTTGCAGCAGCTGAGACCCTGCTGGTGCGGCCATCTGTCTTCCTCCCCCCTCCCCGCCCTGTCTCTCTCTGTGTCTCTCTCCAAAAAAATAATAAAAAAATAAAAAATAAAAAGTTTTAAAAAGATGAAGTTTTAAGATTATTCACTTGAATTCTTTTTTTTATAAAACTCTTTTTAAGCATCAAGGAATTATCTAATAAATAATGTAAATTTTCCCAAGTGGAGTATCTCCTGAACAAGAGTGTTAGTTCATCAGAAAAGTTAGGTCCTAAGCTGGGTGTGGTGGCGCACACCTTTAATCCCAGCACTTGGGAGGCAGAGGTAAGAGGATCACTGTGAGTTCAAGGCTACTCTGGGAAACCCTACCTCGAGAAAACAAACAAACAAACAAACAAACAAACAAACAAACAAACAAACAAACAAAAAGGAAGAAAGCAATCTATCTAGCTAGCTTAAGTCCTCTGGCACCCATTTTCCAGCATAAATGTGTGAAACTCTAGTTTGCAGACATAGGTCTCTTGCAAGATTGAATATAGTGTCAGCTCCTTGGGGCTTCATCAGCTCTGGCTGAAGTCATGAAACCCAGTACCTAGATCTTCTATTCTAAGCCCAGAGCCAGGGCAGCTCTGGCTGTGGAGCGCTATGGTTTACCTCCTAACCCACACCAGCTACGTTACATGCAGGACACACTAGGCAGTTTCCACACTCTTCCTGATACAGCCAGGCATCCTGACTTGTTCAAACCTGGGAAGGCTTAGATGTAGCTACCCTAACTGATGTCCAAGATACAAGGTTATCGTCTAAATATAAACTGATGTGGGAGCAAACTGGCCCTCTGCAACATTCCCTCCTGTGCAGAAAGTTCTCTGATCCACTAACAAACAACACTGTCAATTACTCCACAGATTCTATCGAGAAATGTGGGGGGAAATAGTATTGAATGTGGCCAATTAATGATCTCAGGCAGATGCCTAGGGAGGACCTCTTAGCCTCATGAGGATAACTTTTGCTATGCTAAACAGAAGTGGACAAATACTCTCCTGAATGGCAAGAAATGCCCCAGGAGCTCATGTTATTCTTCACGGGGCTTTGGAACAAGGCAGAAGAACAACCGGAAGTCACAACAAGCTGCTGTAAGTTCCTTACTCACAGAACCTTATCCCTCAAAATCCAGGCACATCCTTCAAGTCATCCCCAGACCTAAGGACCATGGCTCTGGCACACTTTGAGAAGCAGTTTGGTATCTGCAGCAGCACTGCCTTCATTAACGATTATGTATGAAACGCACTCTGTGCAGGATCACAAAGAGGATGTCAAGTATGTATCCCTTGTCACATACTATGAGCTCTGAAGGTAAGGATGCCTGCTGCTGAGGCAACAACTGACCCCCCCCCCCACCAGAGGAAAGCAGAGCAGACACTTGGGAACTTACTTTGGGACTGCAGCCCAAGTCTTCTTCAACCGATAGATAGAATTAGACTGCAGTGCAGAAACGATGGCCCTCAAGGAGGAAAAATTCTTCAGGATCCTACATTCCTGTATGGGGAGTGATTAAGACATAAAAGGCATTTAAATATCAATATTACAGTGAGTTGGTGGTTTCCTGTGTTAGAGGTATCACAGCTGCTATGAATTCTTACCACTAAATAGGCAGCTGTATAAATACTGGACATCAAAAAGTGGCTCCTTCCTCCCACCCCAGTCACCAAAACACTTTATAGATTTTGGCACTGTGTGCTTGTTTTTCTCCCTTTAATATATTTTTGCGTTGTTGTTACAGTTTTATAGTTTCCAGCTTTCCCAGTAAAAACACAAATGGAGGTGAGTGTACAGGGCTATGCTAGAGAAAGCAACTTTCTTCAGCTCAAAGCACACACAGGTCCTAAAAGTACACATGAAGAACCATGGTATCCTTCAGCCCCTCCAAGTGAGCTGGGCAGCGGCCACTGCAAGTTCAGATGGTATCAGAGATCGCATGACCAACCCTTGTCCTGAGAGGTGTATATAACTTGGCAATAAAAATTCACCACAAGTTGAACTTTGGCTTTTGTGTTCTTAGCCAAGGGGGAATATTTTTATACACATTCATTTGGTTTCAAATTGGCTTGTCTCACAATCATAAACATTCGGAAACACCTTGGTACTTCAATGCTTCCAAAGTAACTTGGGCTTTTAAAATAAGATGCATTTGGGCAGTGTTTTAAAACAAAATAGAAGGAGAATGGGAAAAAATTCTGGATGCCATTTTCTAGGTTAAGGAGAGAGGCTCCCTGCTTCAATTTACTCGGTCATAAGGGGCCAGACCTATAAGACAAGCAGTAGGAACCCTGGAAGCAAAGCCCTGTGGAATAAACAGCAGGGTTGGGAAAACAAGAGGGTCCCATTCTAGGCTGGCCAAGGGAAGGTGGCTACATGGGGGTGGGTGAGTGTACTGTGCCTTCCTCAGTCACAGGAGCTACTTCTCATACTAGCACATGCGCGTGTAATTCAGGCACGGTCTCTAATTGAGTATGTCACGTGAGGGCATGTTTGGCCTAGTGCAGAACATCTGGGGCAAGAGGTTCACAGCAGTTGGGTATAAATATAAATTTCTTTGAGGATCATTTCACTATTAATGCTCATCTGGACAATGAAGGAAGAATAGCATTCTCCAATTTAGCATGCCAAAATCTAGCTGCTGAAAACCATGCCAAACAAGCACTCGTTTTCTTCAGAGTTAAGTGCCTATGTGTTTTATAAAAGTTACACCCATGCTTTAAAAATGCTTCTATTCCCCCCTCATTAAGAAGAAAGAAAAGAAGGAAGAAAAAAGGAAGGAAGGAAGGAAGGGGAAAAGGGAGGAAGAGAGAGAAGGAAAGAAAGGGAGGGAGGGAGGGGGAGGGAGGGAGGGAGGGAGAAGAATGGCCTGAAATGCTGCTAGAAGTCAAACTTATGAGAGCATGGTTCAACAAAGGTTCAAAACCCCAAAATCATGTTCTGAAAATCAGGAAACCTGCAATAAATCAAGGCACAGATATATCATGTAAGTAGTAATAAACATATGGAATGCATTATTCAGTAACAGACTTAAGCTAAGGGTTTAAAGGAGTATAAGAGACATCTAGTCTCTTTTCTAGAAAAGGAGACATCTTCCAAAAGATGGGATGTAAAAGCCAAGATGTTGCATTGAGGCCAAGAAAATACAGCCATATTAGGTCAGAAATATTTTTCTGCATGTAAAATTAATAACATTTTTCAAACATATTTTCAGTAGAAATTGACTGTGACGAATGAAGGAAGAATAAAATAAATATTGGCAGGAAACTATCTGTGAGTTTCATTATTTTATTAAGTTACCCTGTGTAATTTCAAGAGACATAACATAATCAGTATTAGGGGGAAAAAACTTACAGCACCAGGATAAGGCTCTTGGCCATTTTATACTTATTATAGAATGTAGAATACACTTTAGAGTATTCAAACTATATTTTCCCCATCATATAAATGTACAACTTATATTTAACTTGGACTAAAAGTCATAGTTTTCACCGTGCTGTGTGAGACACTGTGTTCTCTTGCTGTAGCCTTTTGAAGTAAGTCAATGATATGGGGCATATACACCATTTGTTTTTGAGACACTTTAGGCATTGTAAATACTGTGGCATTTATGGCAAAGAAAAAAAAAAGTTTTCCTACAATGCTAAGCTGAAAAAAAGACATCCCATGCCAATATCACAGTCCTTCAGAATGTTTTTGCAGTTATATGTATGGAAAATAAGCTCAGTTTAGAATAGAAGAAACTTAGTTTTTTTAGATACTAAAAAAATGTATGAAGTAATAGACCCTCTTAAAGACTCAAAACAAGAGAAATATTCTGGAACAATTTATGTCCTTGCTCTTTAATAAAAAAAAGAAAAAAACAATTTTATAGACAGGCATTGGCCCTATAGACAGGGGCTTAATGAAAAATATCCAATAGGACATAAAGCAAAATGTGTTTTGGCTTTAGTTAACAATATAGCCAAGAACATAAATTAATAGGACATTTAACTTTTCCCTAGTGGTCTAGTGGCTAGAATAAATAGGATATTTATATAGTATTTATTTTTCACAATCATTTTTTTTTTGCTGTTGTTGTCTATAAGAAAATGTTTCTTTAATCTTCAAATGCCAAAATCCTATTATTCAAATTGAGACCTCACTTCATTCATGCAGCCTTCCTTGATCACTCTACTCCAAAGTGACTTTTCTCTCCTCCATTTTCACAACCTTTATACTGCTAACTCCGCTACTGCCCAGGCTGAGGTAATTTCAGTAAGCCTGGCCAATGGGGCAAAATCAATTGTGTTTTATCCCTAAAGTATATAATATTGTAGCTCATGCACGTTAGGAGCTCACAAAACATAAGACATTGATGCTGATGAGGAGAAGTATTTTAAGAATGTAATTCTGAAAGTATACTTCCAGTCCCTTCTGACTTGCACTCTGAAGTTGTAAGGCTTCTGAAGGAAGGTACTGTGTGAATCAATCATGTGAATAATTCAGGCCTGAGCTGTCCTTGCTGGTGAAGGGGCATTTTCCCTGGAGCTCAAGTCACAGAGAGAAGTAGGAATTCTAATCCTAGTGAAACAAAATCTACCCTGTTCTGAGGAGGTGGGGAGACATCTTGGGCCTTTAGAAACAGGACTCAGGATCATGAGGACGCACCAGACATCCAAACCTGCAGTGTGTGTGACGTTTCCAAGTGCTGAGATAGTGCATGGCCAATTATTCTGGAGTGAAGCCTGGTTGATATGATATTCAGGCCATGGGTTTATACTGACTGGACATGGGTACAGACACCCTGTGGTGTTGAGATGCTTTACCTCAGGGAAACAGCAGCACTGCACTGCGGGGGCCATGAGTGGAAAGAAAGCAGGAAATGAGCTTTTTGTTTTGTTTTGTTTTCTTTGGTTTTGTTTTGAAGTTTCCAAGGTTAAGAAGACAACTTTTTTTTTCTTATTTTGGCGCAGCAATAACAAAAACCAATGGGCTTGTGTATGCAGTCTTTTGAACCTTATAACCAAGTTGCTAAACCATTTATGATGAGTGGCCTCCTGGACCTACCAAACCCAAGGAAGATTTTTAAAAGACAATTACATGAGCAATGTTAATCCACTTCTCAATGATTTTGGCTCTCTGCTGAGTTTTGAGCTCTTTGCCCCCCAGGATGGTGCTGATGACACACTGGGTGAGGGTATTAAACTGAGAAATGGTGGCGCGGATCGTAGGAGCCAAGTGTTTGTTTTCCTTCTTATCCCTTTGAGACCAAATGCATCCCAGGCAGTGGTGAGGCACAACTTTCTTGAATAGTTGCTGAAACAAAAGAAGAACTGACATGAAGACATTTCATATGGCACAGCATGTCATCTGCATCATCTGTAAATTGGCATTTGGTGAATGGAAAAATCATCTTATTCTGCTTGACTTGCTTCATATATCCATCTCAACAGACACAAGTAAATGATAATGCATTCATGTGGATCAAACAAGCCTACACGACCTTATAAATCAGCTTAACTGAGTAAAAGAAAAAGGATACAATAACCAAAATAAAATGAAAATAACCAAAACCACTTTGATTTATCTGACTTACATGTAAGACCAGTGTGATTTCAAGTAAGATCTGAGCTGCTGGTCAAAAAAGTGATGAAGGTTATTTTCACCTCAAAATCATGCTCATACAGTGTCCTGGACACTTATGACCATGAATTGTGTATCATGCAGATGGATGCTCTCTGGACACTTGAAAAATGGTCCACAGAAGGACAGCACATGTCATATGCATAGATGTCACTGTTCAAGTTAAATTAAGAAACAAGGAAAGGAGAGAGAGAGAGAGAGAGAGAGAAGAGAAGGGAGAGAAAAGGGAGAGGAGGAAGGAAGGAGAGAGAAGGAAGAAAGGAGCAAACAGAAGGAAAAAAATACATCAGTCAAAGAAAGAAAAGGGGGTTTAAAGCATGTTTTTTTTCAGGTGTTTTTCTTAAAATAACCTTACAATTTTTCATCTTTCTCTTATGCTAAAGTTGTGCAGCCTTAAAAAATTGATGAAAAAAATCAGCTTCTCATTTGTATAATTCAATATGAAATGTAGGAATTTGTTTGAGAAAGAAGAGCAGAATTTACTTCATCTACACTGCCTAGTTTATTTTGATACTTTATTTGCATGATTATTAGATGTAAACTCTTTGCCACTTTCCATGTCCTAGTGCTTCAGAGCTAAGTATGCACAGAAGAACTAAAGCTACTGTGATAATTTCTAATTCTTTAACTGGTATTTACCAGCTAATGTAAGTTATGAAATGTTATTGGCATAATTAATTTGTATAGCACACAAAAATAGACAAATTTCAAAAGTACAGGAAGCACACGTGGAAACAGGCTGCCAGACATAGTCACATGTGGATTCAATGAATTTACTTTATCCTAACTTGTGCTTTGACCCCTTTACAATCCTCCAAATAAACAGTTTGGCTCTTGAAATATTTATGAGTCTAAGGGGAGAGAAATACCCACAGAACAGGGTAGATTTTGTTTCACTAGGATTAGAATTCCTACTTCTCTCTGTGACTTGAGCTCCAGGGAAAATGCCCCTTCACCAGCAAGGACAGCTCAGGCCTGAATTATTCACATGATTGATTCACACAGTATCTTAACTCTGCCTCTACAGACACCGCCTCTCTCAAGGATTCAAAGGAACTTTGATCACATTACCCATAGCCCTCTCCAGGTCACCAGTACCGTCACTGCCTATGTTTTATGGGAAAGCATATTTAGACGTGATGAGAAAACATACTGCATCCATGTAGGTCAGCTGCTCTGCCACAAGATCTTCGGAGAAACATGTAAATTCCGCTGATCCTCCACTCTCCGGTTCCTCTTCCTCTTCCAGACTGAAGGAGATGGGGTTGGGAAGCCCATCTGTTCACATACAGAACAGTAATCAGTAACTGGGTGTCACTGTGTGTAGCTTTGTAGACGTGAACTATACTTCTTTCATTTAAGAAAAGGGCTAACCCTTCAGAAAACCCATAGGCAGAGAACACCAGAACAAAGTAGCTGAGCAAAATGGATCTCATCTCTGCTGTTCTCAGATATTTATTAAGCTCTGAGGTCTTGTGCTATCCTTAACTAACCAGTCTAAGGCCAGCTTAGGTAAGACTGGAGACACAAAGCTGGATGTGTACTCAGGGGTACCCATCATCTCAGGCTCCCCCACATTCTCTGATCACTTCCAGGACTAATCTAGCTAATTCTTACTTAAGATTATTAATTGTTGGCTACTCAGAACCAGAAGTCTAAAGGACCAAGCATATGCAAGCCAAGCTTTGAGGGTTAAGCATGGGCCTTTTGAGTTTCAAAAATGTAGATGAAGTCCTCAGAATTGTCAAAAATACTTAACATGCCTAAATGTTCAGAGCAGCTTTCAGCTTCCACCTAAAGCTAAGTATGCATGGGGCAGCAGAACAGATTTAAAGTAAATTCACTGGTGTCTTATTATAGCTAAGATCATCAGCTTACAAATTACACCAGTTATAACCCAAAGAAGTTAAAGAAAATCACTGCCCAGACTCCAAGCAAAACACTGACAAGCCCAGCACCTGCAATAGGACCTTCAGATTGGAATATCGGATGAAGTTTGATCTACATCCCCAGCCTCTCTCTGCTGGCACTCCATCCTCCTTACTCTCCTTCCTGGCAAACCTAACCTCTATATATCTTAGCATAAATGTAACTCAGTGTTACTACTCCCCCAGAATGTTTATAAGCTAAGTCTTTTTTTGCTTTTCTTTGTAAAATAAAGGACATTTTTAGACATCTTGGATCAACTTGGTATAGTTTTTTCTAAGTTTTCTACAGGAAAGAGGATGCTGAGAGTAAACCTTATACCACTTTCCCTGTCACAGTACCATATGGTACCTTTACTCTGGCTGCAGAGATGTGACTTAAGGACTGGCCCTGGATCTCACAGCTGAAGGTTCTGATGGGAATGGGGTTGGGTGATAACTGGAAAAGGTGAAAGGGTGTCATTGGAGTCTCATACATAAGCAAGTACAAGTTAAAGAGCTAAAACCCCATGATAGTAGGGATGTTAAACAGCCTGATTGAACAGAAGAAAAATTTAACACTTTTATTCATACAAGTCTGGGACTCTCTATTCAATGAAGAAATAAGAAATTTAGGGTCATAATCAAAGGTTCAAAAAAGGTCTTTCAGCCCTCTTGACAGCTGCAATATATCTTACTATAGGTAAAGCACTGCACAGGCTGGCCTACTTTGCCAAGAAGCGTCAGGCTAAGGTTTGACCTCAGCCATTCATTCAGCACTAGTACTGGTCCCAAACGCATGTGGACTATCACTGTGCATGAAGAATACGTGGTCCTTCCTTTGAAAACTAGTCTACACCTTCAGTTTAGCTTTTGACTCCTATCCAGGGGTAATTAAGTACTTGAAGCACAGTTTTCCTTTTGAAAAACATATGGGAAAGGTTATTATTCCCCGCCCCCGAACCCTATGAAGTAAAATACGGACACAGGAACCAAGTTCCTAAAACTCCTTTTCAGAAACGACCCTTGTACTTCATTAGCAGAGTTTGGGGTTTTCTTGATTAAAAATTTTCCAGACTTAGAGCTTCATTCTTGGGTACTGTCTAAAAACTTTTGTAAAGTTAGGCTACCTCCCTGTCCCTGCCTTGGCCTACCATATGAGCTCTGCCTTCCAGTCACTGTGCTGGAGACAACCAATGACTAGTCCCACTGGTTTCCCAATTAGGCTTGCAGCCAGGGGCAGCCCCAGTGCAGGGAGCTGGACTCAAATGCAGCATTTTCCACTCCTGCACAAAGCCAGGCAGGAGGCCCCCGAAGGGAGCTGAGGTCCAGCAGCTGGAGAAGCGCCCCTGGTATTCAAGCATTCCTGGTAGATGAAGTCATCTGAGATATAAAGCCTTTGGCAGTCACCATCTAATGATGCAACTGCATTCCCCTTCTCCAGTCCCCCATACAGGTTCTGTGTGTTCAACAGGTACTGTGTGGAATTTCAAGTTACTGCATTTTCTTTAGCCCGGGAGGAACATCCCTCCCTTATCTGTGTTAGGATCCACTTCCTTTCTGTCACTGCGGAATCAGGCATCACTTCAGGGAAATGCCTGTCAGAAGCTCCAAGTAGGTCAGTGACCACGGAAACTGTTACCCGGCACTCCATGAAGGGATAAATCATCACCATGGTAGATTATCCTGACCTCTTCACTAATTTCTTCAAAGCCTGATGGTCCTGTACTCCCTATTACCCACAGTGGAGATCTTGTTTCGTCCTTGGAAACAGGAGGTCAACCTCAAATAGGAAAAAACAGCCTCAGAAACTTCCTTTGATAAGGCCATTAGAAATGTTAAATGACGGTAATCTATGCTACCACGGGACACATTACAGTGACGCTTTGTAGGTTGAAGAAGAAACACCTTAAGGGTGTGTGTGTGTGTGTGTGTGTGTGTGTGTGTGTGCGCGCATGCACAAAAAGGAACTGGGTTTCAATTCTTGCCTGCTGTATAGGGGTAGTTGTTTGTGATGGATGGGCTCATGTTTGATAGAAAGACCTGCTAGACTGATGGTGATAGCACATTCAGGATTCAGGGGCCAGAAAGATGGATCAGTGGTTAAGAGCACTTGCTGCTGCTTCAGAATGAGAGCCTCTCTGGCTGGAGAAGACCTAGTTCAATTCCCCAGAACACACGTAAAAAGCTGAGTATTGACATGCACATTAGTAATTCCAGTCTGCAGGGAGCTGAGACCAGAGAATTGCCGGAGTTAGCTAAACGGCAGCAGCTCCTGGCTGAAGCAGAGATCCCATCTCAAGGAAATACGCAACTGTGTGACAAGAGAAGGACAGAATATTGTCCTCTGGCCTCTGCATGCACACTGGGCATGTGCATCTGCACACACACATGCATACACCACACACTACAACATACACATGAAAAAAAAGTAAAGTCAGGATTAGCTCATGTTGACAAGGGAAGGTAAAAAGAATCATTAAGTAAACCCTATTTGTGATAACAGAAGAAACCCTAGGTAATTAACTAGCTTCTCTGAGTCAGTTTCACAGTTTAACCTATAAAATGATGGAGCTAGAATAGGCTATCTTGAAAATCCCTCTCACTTCAAAGCTTTGACGTTAACACCTCAATAATTTTATACCCACACCAATTTTTTCCCAGCAGTGTGTTCTTTTGATGGTATCAGAATCCAATTCAGGCAATACAAGGAGAACCTCCTGGTAGAGAATCAAAATCAAGCTTTTCCAAATTAGTACTCACTGTCAGCATCTATTTCCTGCTTCTGAAACTGCTCAAGAAGGTTCTGGGCTCTTCTCTCTGGGTCGGAACCAGGCATCATCCGCTTGAGATAGTCCAGCAGCTTTTGTAGGCAAGGGAAGTGAGGGGGTTCCCGGAAGTCTTCTGCACACTGGTCCAACCAAGCCCTCAGGATAGAAGCGATAGCACTAAGAGAGACACACAGACGGTCAGTGTACTTAACTTCCTGTGAGAATCAAGATAAGCCTTGAACACTGGGCTGGTTCCAGTGTGCCCAGGCAAACCTGGCAGGGGATCAGCAGATAACCATCTACAAATTCTTAAAATATCAATTAGTGGGACTGGAGAGACGGCTTAGCAGTTAAGGCGTTTACAGGCAAAGCCAAAGGACCTTGGTTCTATTCTCCAGGACCCACGTAAGCCAGATGTACAAGGTGGCTAATGAGTCCGGAGTTCGTTGCAGTGGTTACAGGCCCTGATACATCTATTCTCTCTCTTTCTCTACGTCTCTCTCTCAAATGAATAAAAAATAAAATAAAATTTAAAAAATATCAATTAGTATAAAGCACTTAAAAATAAGCTAACTATACTTAACAATGTAGCTGAAGGGAAGGGGTACGGGAGATTGGTAAGATGTTTTTGATGGTGGTGTAGTGGTGTTTTAACTTGGGAAAAAACAAACAAACAAAACTCTGGGAAAACATCTAGGGCAGAAAAAGAATTTAGTGAGTCTCACAGCAGTTTCAAAGCAATCTGTATACAAAGGGATTATGTAGTTTCCAATTCTGAATTTGCTTGAATCAAAGACCACATAACATATCACTGTAATACTGTAAGAGACAACTGCCTGCCATTGGTTCAGAAATTCATCTGATGAAAGGAAGTGTTTTAGTTGATTAAAAATCCAATGCAAACATTTAATCTCACAAACATCACCAGGATTTCAGCATAAGTACCAAAAATGTTCTCATAAAATTATCATTTTGTTTCTCAAACTGTGATGAGGAAAACGTCTTAAATGGGAAAACAGTAGGATAAAGGAGTTGGGTTTTTGGAAGATGGGACGAACAGATTAGAGGAGGTAGGTCTTTAAAAGATGAAACAAACAGTAGGGTAGAGAAGTTAAATCTTTGAAAGATGGGAAGAAATTATGATAGAGAAGTTAGATCTTTGGAACATCCGAAGAAAGCAGGGGAGAGGAGTTGCAGCTTTGGAAGACAGGAAGAGCAGGGTAGACGAGTTAAGTTTTTTATGTTTTTATTTATTTGCATGCAGAGAGAGAGAAAGGAGATGAAGAGAGAGAATGGGTGCACTAGGACCTCTAGCCACTGCAAAAGAACTCCAGATGCATGCGCCACTTTGTGCATCTGGCTTTACATGGGTACTAAGGAACTGAACTCTGGTCATTGGGTTTTGCAGGCAATCACCTTAACCACTAGGCCATCTCTCCAGCCCAAGAGTTAGATTTTTGATGGCTTCTCAGGTCATAGGTCACATTCAGGGCCCACTTTGAATGAAACAGAATGCCACAGTGCCAGAGCACAGAGATAGAGTTATGCAGGTACAGAGCTCCCTCAAGACACATCACTAATAAAACAAAAATACTGCCTTTAAGTTACGGAGAGCCAGTCCCTCTAGGAAAGAGTCAGACCTATGTCAAAAAAGATAAACTATTTATCTAGGCTTCATATTCAGAGAAGGCTTCACAGGCAGTTCTGAGTTAGGCCCATGCCAGGCTGTGTCCTATACAGAGGAACAGATATCCTGCCTCCCTAACTATAGGCTGGGGATGTAGCTCAGTGGTACAGTATTTGCCTGGCATGCACAAGGCCTTGAGTCCAATTCACAGCACCTCAAGAAAAAAAAAATTAAGAAGATAGCAAATTGTAAAATTACACTTATTATCTAATTGCACTTCAAACAAATTGTTTATATAAATTAGGAAACAGATGGAAAGTTTCTATCCAAAAGGTAAAACTTCAGGCTGGACTGCCATAGGTATAGTCACTAATGTGGACTATAATGGATCTGAAATTGTAATAATTATGTACATTACAGTGAATGACATAATTTGCTGTTCTAAATCTTTAGTCCATATTAAATAAAATTAAAAACAAAAATTCCATTCCCTTTTAGAAAGCTGATAGAGAATAAACTGGGCTCTGGTATTAAAATTGAAAACATGAGTAAAAAGAAATCAATGGTTTTATTTTTGAGGGCCTTCACATTGTAAACATCATTTCTCCTTTCTTCACCAAAACCAAGTATCTTTTAAATAATGACTTATTTCTGGTTTTTTTTTTTTTTTTTTTCATTTTAAAATTTATAGGGCTGGAGAGCTGGCTCAGTGGTTAAGGTACTTACCTGCAAAGCCTAATGACCCAGGTTCAATTCCCTAGTACCCACATAAAGCCAGATGCACAAAGTGGCACAAACATCTGGAGTTTGTTTACAGTGGCTAGAGGTCCTGGAACACCCTTATTTCTGTCTGTATCACTTCTATCTCTCTCTTCTTGCAAATAAATGGAAAATAATTTAATTTAATTTACAAATTACATAAAGCTATCTTCATGTAAGTATATAATATGCTTTGAGCATATTCTTCATATACCCTACCTCCGTAACCTTCCTAGGCTTGCTGGCTAGCTCAGCTAGATGAATTAGTGAACTCCAGATTCAATGAGAGACCTAATCTCAAAAAAATGAGGTATAGGGGGCTGGAGAGGTGGCTCAGCAATTAAGATGCTTGCCTGCAAAGCCAAAGGACCCAGGTTCGATTCCCCAGGACCCACATTAGCCAGATGCACGAGGGGGCACATGCATCTGGAGTTCGTTTGCAGTGGCTGGAGGCCCTGGCATGCCCATTCTCTCTCTCCCTGCCTACTTCTGGATCTCTCTCTAAAATAAAATTAAGATATTTTTAATGAGGTATGCAGCCATTGAGGAAGACACTTAACATCAACTTCTGGACTCAACATGCATGCACACACGTGTGCCCATGCATATCAACATGCATACACACATACCCACCACACATTGATAACCTGTAACAGAAAGAAAAAAACTTCCATACAGAAATTCAAACTTACAAGCCAAGCACTGTGATTCATACCTACAATTCTACTCCTAGAGATGCCGAGGCAAGAGGACTGCATAGGTTCAAGGCTGGCCTGGGCTAGTAAGTGAGTGAGATACTATCTCGAAAATAAAAAAAAGAAACAAAGAAATGAAGGGAGGGAGGGAGGAAGGAATTAGGTAGGGAAATTTCAACTTACTGGTAAAAGTCAGTGATATTAATATGTCATTTACTCTTTAACTGATCATGAATGTTAATTTTAAAATTATAAAAGTGATCACTTATTGCAAAATTTGTAAATTTCGGAAGTTTATAAACTAAAAAAGCAAAATATCTACTCCTTCATTCTAATCTCATTACCTGGTATTAATTAGTTATATGTTCTTCTAGACGTTTGATGGTTCTACACACAGATTTAAACACATACAGTATATGAATATGAATGACCATTTTCTCACTTCTTAGTATGTACAGACCCCTCTCCACTCACTGTCTCTAGACCTATCTTACTGCTTCTCATGGCCCGTGTCTCACTGCATGGGCACATGTAACTTGTCTAAGGATTCTTCTACTGCAAATAGTTATCTAAGTTCTTTTGGGGATTCTCCTGATTATAAACAATTATAAGATGCACGCATTGGCATGCATCTGTGTACATGTGTGAGGAGTTCCATAGGACACAATTTTGGAAAGCTGCAGCCTTGTCAGGACTGGAGGAGGGCTGGGGTAACCATGGTCCAGATGGGACTTGTCCCCAGGTGCCCACTGTCCTCCTGAATCTACTGCTGCTTTTAACTTGCATTACTAATCTATTCATGTGACCCTTTGTGGCCATGACCTTCCTGCAGTTTAACCTAAGGAGGTTTTGAAAGTTTACTGCTGCATACCCAGACACTGAATTTGCCAGAAAAGAAAGCATTTTCATACAAAAGAGGAGGCAATAAGACACAGCGCAGAGGAAGGCACACAGAGCCAGGGCCAGCACAACCAAGCATGGGGCAAACCCCCGCCTTCCGCATCAGCGTGTTTCTCAGCACGGCCAGGAGGGAGGCTTTCTGGAAAGGCCTGGACCCTTGCCCGAGGCTCACAGTGGCTTTATGTTTGCCAGTCCTGGGAAGAAACTTTCTGTTCTTCATAGACCCAGCAGCAGATACAAATGTGAAAATGTTGAGATTCCAAAAAAGAAAGCAACCTCACAAAATCATGACAGTGAAACATAACTCACGGACAACAGCTTTTCAGTCTTGCCCTGCCAGGTTCCCTTCCTAATCAAACGTATACGCTAACCAGAACTGAGTGGAAGGATTAAAGCACCTTACCAGGAAGGGAAATCCTGGTTTGCTGTCACAAATGCACAGGGAAGGTGAGCCTATTCAACAGGAGAAGCCGCTGGGCTCTGTGCACAGGACAAGAAAGGGGGCTGGGAAAAGGAAAAGGCAATTCCTCACCAGCAGTGTAATCTGTCAGTCCAGACAGTTGGCTCACCTAACTGACCCCTAACTGACCCCTAACTGGAGAAAAAAAAAATGTCTACCTGCATCTATGCCATGCCGATCTGTCGTGATTTCAAAGGACATAGTGTCAACGGACCATTCTGAGATACTCCAAGAGAGACATAATTGATAACACTCTTATAATGGCTGGCCAAAGTCACAGAGGAATCAGTACTGTTGGAAATCAACTCAAAGAATTTGCCACCTATTGGGAGAAAGTGACAGAGGCACAAACCATGCCACATGTGTGGCTGCTGGCCTGCTAGAAGGTCATTGTCATGAACAAATACACACGTGCACACAACCTAAGGGGCACTCTAAGACAGATGAATCCGAAGCCATCAACTTGGGATCTTAACCACAAGGCGTGCATCTTTAAAGGTGTGTGAAGGCTGCAGGAGTGCTTTCTGACACGAGATGGAAGGATTAAGACAGTGCCCTAGTCTGCATTCAGCAAGGAGGAAAGTCCACCATGACCTCCTTCTCCAGTGCAGTCTGTGGGAGGCTTACAGAGCACATTTCCTCAAAGGGATGTGTGAAGCTGAGTGGATGTATTATGTAGGTGGCCAGGGGCAGCAGTTGGACCGGCTAGCCAAGGAGACAACCAGGACAGTATTCTCTACCTCAGGCATTCCTGGCATCAAACACTTTTCCAGCTTATTCCAACAGCCTATAGAGAAAGGAAGACATGCTGGAGGTAAGTATGTGAAGCCCGTTAATGTCACTTCTAAAGTTCTTCTTTCTAGAAATTAGACCCAGGGGAATCAATTAACTAGTTAAACTAGTATCATTGAGTGCCCTTGGTTTTCAAAATTTGCAAAAACTTATTGCTCATGTGATGAGGGTTGCAATGGGGGAGCCCATGGAAGAAGCACTGAACTTCAGAGGGAGCCTGGTCAGGGCTTCAGGAGGGCCTCCCTGAGAGCTGAGACCTTAACCGTAAGGAGGGAGGAGTGGGGGGCTAAAGACTGGAGCAATAACGTAAGCAAAGGTCCGAGACTGAGAGAGCAAGACCCTGAGGGCAGTTAGAGGTGATCTACTTCCCTAAGGAACTGTGGCGTGTGCTATGCCCCCTGCGTTCTCAGCAAGCACAAGTCATACCTAGCAACACCTGGTGAGAAGATAGTAGATGGTGCTCTTGACTGAAGGATACAGGGAAATAGTATGATACTTCCGGCCCCTCTGGGACCTTCAAGCATGTGGTGCACAGCAAGACAGCTGATGAGAGCATTACAGAGTAATCGTGCTCAAACCATTGTTTTTTTTTTTTTTTTTCGAGGCAGGGTCTCACTCTGGCCCAGGCTGACCTGGAATTAACTATGTAGTCTCAGGGTGGCCTTGAACTCATGGTGATCCTCCTACCTCTGCCTCCTGAGTGCTGGGATTTAAGGCATGCACCACCATGCCCGGCTCAAACCATTTGTTTTTTTTTTTTTTTGCTGTTGTTGTTGTTGTTTTGGTAAGTAAATGTATCAAGTCATCCTAAAATTCCACAGGTAATTAATTGGTAAGTTTAATAAAAACAGCAGCAAGGTACATCTCTCCTATAATGTGTAACTTCCAAAGTCAAGAAATAGAATTACCATGACCAAAAGAATAACATGGGCTGGAGAGATGGCTCAATGTTTGATCCTAGCGCCCACATAAAAAGCCAAAAAGGGACTGCATATGCCTGTAACCCCCAGCACTGATAAGAGGCAGAAACAGAAGGATGTCTGCAGCAGACAGCTCCAGTTCAATTAGAGAGCCCGATTCAGGGAAATGAGGTAGAAGAACAATAAAGGAGAATGTCGGACACTCTCCACTGGCCTCCGCATGCATGGGCATGGGGCATGGGCATGGGCGTCTACACACACATGCATACACCACACGCACAAGCATAATGCTGTTCACTTAGAGCTCTTTTCCTGCCCCAGAAATCCATCTGAGGTAGTAATTTATTACACTGAATCATCATTAGAAGATAGGACATGGAGACTTTTTTTTTTTAAGCAACAAATTGTTTTTCTATTCTAGAAAATTCTCCAAAAACTTGATGTTCTCCTCACGCAAATAATGAAGAAGGAAGATCTGGATTGGAGTGTGGGCCTTATAGGCAACGTGGCTCTGGCCTTTGCCAAGCTCTGACGGTGGGCTCTAATGCACTTTGTCCCTCAGGGAATGAAGGTTAAGTCAACCTTGACCCTGACTAAGCTGGACTCTCCACCTTGTTCTGCTAGTCCCAGAATGGTGTTCTAGCTTCATGGAAGACTGCCAGATATAAGCTGCCTCTGAGGCTTCTGGTGAGGTGGGCTTCCTGGTGAGAAAGAACTAACAAGAGTATAGAACTTTTCTCTTTTCCCCCTTAAGAAAGGATGGAAATATTACTATCTGGACTTGTCAAGGTCTTCTTGCCACATCTTTTGTACTTCCCAGTGTGACATGGTGGTATTAGTGGTAAGTATGTATTAGAATCCTGGGAGGGGAAGTGAAAGAGGGACTGAGACGAGGAAAAAAATGTCAACAGAGCCAGCATCAGATCTCAGCATCAGAAGGCAAGGACAGGCACGCCCCAGGAGTCAAAGGAGAAAAGGCACCAAGGCAAGAGCGGGGGGGGAACTGATACGAAGATACACAGAAATACTGAGAAAACAGCTGTGGAGCAAGCCAATAGTAGGATGAAATAAGCCTGAAACTTATTATCTTATTAAGGTTTCTTACACATCTGTCTTTCATTCCCACATTAAAAACTGGAGAAAGATCTTTATTTTTATCAGAGGGGAAGACACAGAGGCCACATAGCATAGAGACTGCCGCCTAGGCTAACTCCACGCTCTTTCGCTTACTCACTGTATGACCTTGGGTATGTTCCTTACACACTCAAGCTACTATTCTGTAAATAGGCACAGCAACACAGAGGGTCATTAGGAGACTCTTAAAAGTACATGCAGTGCGTATCACAGACACTGTTCCTACTGAGCAGTCAATAACTTGTAGCTATTCTTAGAAAAGAGCCTCGGCCACTCACCACAATGATCATTTAGGAACTTCAATAACTCACTCTCCAATTCCCCAGCCTGAGAAGGGACTTGACAGGTTATAAATAGGCTTTGATTTTAAAAATTGCTGAAGTCCTCTCTAGTTTTCACCTCAGAATGGGGGCTTCCGTTGGCAGTGTCCTATGCTACACAGCACCAAGGACAGGAAGCGAGTGCTCACTTGAGGGCCTGACTAATCTGATCTTCCTCCTTCTTTCCTCACATCCTCCAGGCCATCTCCTTCCCCAGGAAATAAATCTAACTTCCACATTTCCGAACAGCTGCTTGGGGGCTTTGCTCAGGGGGTGTTTGTTCTTCCACAGTAAAGCAACGCCCAGACACAACAGCATGAATTAAAGGAAGTTATGTCAAATTAAAAGACCTCAGGATGACATGAGTCTAAACTGTCAGTCACCACAGCGTCTCATTCTTCATGTACTGCTGCGGTCTTATTACTATGATGTGCTAATGTGGCACAGTCACAAGCATCAGAGATTCCAGTGCCCTTACCTAAACCACAGGCCTGAGAACCAAAGATCTAATTGAGAAACCCAGTAGGAGCTGACTTCCAAAAACCAGTCCTGTCACTGCATCAGCTGCCCGATCTGGGCCAAAGCACACAAGTTTTGTGAGAGTTCAACTAAAGGCCTAAGAAGTGAGGGCAGGTCAGCAGACAAGTGTAATACAACCAGCAGAGGAGCTTGCACTGAGCACACCACAAATGGCAGCAGTGGCAGTGCCTACGGTGTAAGGGCACTAACATCATTTTCCTTGTCCAAAGGCTGAGATGTGAAGCCGGTGACGTGTCTGGCTGTGATGTCTGGCTATCTTCCTTTAAGATGTATGAAATGTGGTCCTGTGACCGAATTTTCTTTTTGGATTACTGATTTAAATATTTAAATCATCAATGTTGATTTATTCTTCCTCTATGACTACAACATCAAGTTTTTAAAGTTTTTAAAAATATATTTTGTTTATTAATTTATTTATTTGCACACAGAGAGAGAGACAGAGAGGAGAGAGAGAGAATGGGCGCCTGTAGTCACTGCAAACAAACTTCAAATGCATGTGCCACTTTGTGCATCTGGCTTTATGTGGCTACTGGGGACTTGAACCCGGGTCATTAGGCTTTGCAGGCAAGTGCCTTAACCATTGAGCCATCTCTCCAGCCCTTAAGTTTTTTTTAAAAAAATTATTTGCAGCCGGGTGTGGTGGCACATGCCTTTAATCCCAGCACTCAGGAGGCAGAGGTAGGAGGATCACCATGAGTTCAAGGCCATCCTGAGACTACATAGTGATTTCCAGGTCAGCCTGAGCTAGAGTGAGACCCTACCTTGAAAAACCAAATATATATATATATATTTGCAAGCAGAGAGAGAGAGAGAGATGTGGGGTGGGGTGGGGGGATGGGGAGACCACTGCCTCCAGCTGCTGCATATAAACTCCAGATGCATGAGCCACTTTGTGCATCTGGCTTTAAAACATGGGTACTGGGGACTCGAAGCCCAGGTCATAAAACTTTGCAAGCAAGCACTTTAGCTGCTCAGCCATCTCTCCAGACCTACAACATCAATTTCCATTCTGGAGTTTCTAACCAATCCCTTAAATGCACATTTATAGTAACAGTTAATTATAGGGTTTTAAAATTTAATTTATTTGAGAGAGTTAGGCAGAAAGAGAGAGAATGTGTGCATGCAAGGGCCTCTAACTACTGCAAACGAACTCCAGACGCATGTGCTACCTTGTATAACCAGCTTATGTGGGTACTGGGGAATTGAACCTAAGTCCTTAGGCTTCTCAGGCAAATACCTTAACCACTGAGCAATCTCTTCAGCCCTTAATTATAGTTTTTAGTTTTCTTTATCCTGTATGGATATTTTTAAATATTTTATTTATTTATTTATTTGAGAGAGAGAGAGAGATGAAAAAACAGAAAGAGAGAATGGGTGCACTAGGGCCTCCAGCCACTGCAATCAAACACCAGACGCATGTGCCCCCTTGTGCATCTGGCTTATGTGGGTCCTGGGGAATCAAACCAGGGTCCTTAGGCTTTGCAGGCAAATGCCTTAACCACTAAGCCATGTCCTTAGCCCCTGAATGGATATTTTTAAAGACAATACTAGGCTCCATTTGTAGCATACTGCTCTTCCATTTCCTCTTTGTTGTACATAATTTATATATGGATAAATTTTATATTTATATATACATACATATATAGTGAAATCCCCTTCACATTATTCTTGTAAATTTAGAGGATTTTATTCTCAGTGTTTGTGTTTGTTGTTGCTGATGAATTTGTTCAGGGTTGTTTTCAAGATAGAATCTTGCTATCTATCCCAGACTAGTCTTGAATTTATAATCCTACTTCAGCCTTCAACATGCTGGGATTGTAGGTGTATATCACCATGCCTAAGTATGGAGTTTTACACCTCGTTTTTACTCTGTTCTTTATCCTTCCTCTTTGTTCCTATTTTCCTTATGATCACTCAATTTCAACTGCCATTTCAGAGTATTTGAATTTTCTAGAATAACTATTGAAAACTCTCTGGGAAAGCTTTTTAAATACTTTCCACTGTAAAGTTCCCCAGGCATTAATAATTACAGCCATTTTTCCTCAACTAATTTTCCTTTTCTTAAAGTGCGTTCAGTATTTTAGGTTAGTGCTATTTACACAATTCTTTACCAGCAACTGAAATCAAGTGTCACTAGTTTCTGGGAAAAGATTAAAAGAATGAATTGTAGAAACGAAACCTGAATAATGTTAACAATTTGAAGTATTGTGATTGGTAAGCGATTGAGGGCACAAAATTGGCATTCCAGAAGGGAAGTGATGATATTCAATCAAAGAAAGGGAAACAGAAGAGATTTCAACATGATAATAGTTATTAAAGGAAAAGAAAATAAAACATCATTTCCTGGGGAATTTTAAGTCTCTAAGTTGTATTAAAAGCGAGATCTCATGCATTTCAGAGAATGAAGACTCATGATGTAAAAGCGCTCTGTAAGATCACTGTCCCTTCTTTAAATTCGATTCATTTCTGAATTCATGGTTGCAATAAATTTGTCCTAGAAAAAGTTTCCTTTATCCAATCTGGTTCAAATTTCATTATTCTAAAAGGCAGCATTTTATCATATAAAAATGCCAGTAGCACGGATGGCAAGGACAAAGGTGAAATGAATGTGGGCAGGTATTTTCTTCTGCCATGGGAGGTGAGTTTCCTGATTCCTAAATAGTAGTCGCTTTGGGTTCTAGTTAAAAAAGAAAAGAAAACAAAACACAGCACAGTTTATTACACACATCAGCCTAGCCTAGCCCTAACATCAGAAGTTACTGTGTGGCAAAGGTCCCAACATCTGGAAGCAGAAGCCATGGAAACTGAATTCTCTGCAACTGAAGACCCTCTTGTTTAGCCAGGTGATGTTGGACATTTGATCACTCCACAGAGCCAGAACCCTGAACTGGCACTCCCCAGGCAGGAGCCACCCTGAGAGATCTGGTGATGTTTTTAAATGCACACAGAACACTAGCCAGTTGTGGCTCAAGATACCAAAAACCAATCTTTCATCTTGAATGCCTCATATGCATTTCCACCACATTTTCCTTCTTCAAAGTCCTCTGCTAGGTTGATTAGAACCATACTTAGAAACAGGAAAGACGGGTAACTTGGTAGTTAGGGACCTATATCAACTGTAAGGGTTCATCTATGATTTACAGCAAAACCTGAAAAAGCAAACAATATTAGGCATTTTCTGTTCATGGTTAAATCCAATAGTGATCCTCCCCTCACCCCACCACAACTTCCCCTATGTCCGCAAAACTGAAGGCAACCACCCTAAAGCAGGATGTTAGTTCTCAGAATGTCATCGGATTCCCGCCGCCTGCTGCCCACCTGAAATCACAAGGGAACAGATTCACGGTGAAAGAAAACACAGGCATTCCTGCCCTCCTGGCCTTACCCCAGCAGACAGTGTTTCAGGTCAGCTCTTTATTTAAGGCCACAGTAAGCAGCTGTGATGTCGTCATTTGACATTAAGCAAATCAAAGCCTGTTTCTTTTTTCCTTCCAGTTTTATCCAGATTGGTAACAGACTTTCCAAGAGAGAAAAGCAGACAGAGGTATCTCTCAAAAGTATAACATAATATTTGGACCATATCTCTCGTATGGGTGTCTGAAAATGAAATTTTATCTTTGATATCAATGAACTCGAAAGGACCTCAGAGATCATATGTCAAGTACTTACTGTCCAGATAAGGAATCAGAAATGGAGAGAGGTGAAGATTAAACCTCTCTGGTAAGGGACAGAGTGACAGAATGTGAGCTGGGACCTGAGTTTTGCAAGCTCTTTATCCAGGCGTTGCTTTCACTTCCAGTGAGGCTGGGCCTGGCTGGACCACCGTTTGATTCACGGAACATGAATAGATCAATTTCCAAATAAACGCACTTAGAGGTGTACAGTTTTCACCTGGAGACTAGTCAGCACTATGTCATAGGACTTCTTCCCAAGGCACTGGTGACATTTACTGTCACATGACTGGGTTAGGTGGGGGAGGGGCAAGCCTGGTCCTGTGCATTCTGGGAGGTTTCACATCATCCCTACCCTCTGCCCACTAGCTGCCTGCAGCACACGCCCCCGCCTCCCCACAACTAAAGAGTCTGCAAACATAGGCAAATGTCCTCCAGGGGACAAAGGTACCATGTGAAGAACCACTGCCATATAACCACATGTCCTACATCAGGAGGCCTTCATCACTGCTCCAAGTCAGGTGCCAGAGGTCTGGGTGATGAGGAATTTACAATGTTAAATATGGATGGGAGAAAGTATTTTCTGGTTTCCCTCTTTAGAGAAAAGAAGAAAAGAAAAGAAAAGCTGTGGCCTTATCTAGAAATGGAAATTTTCAGGATAACCATGGAATAAATGAAATAAAAGATGATGGTGATGTGAAATAAAAGTCTCTATGAAAGTAGAAGTAGAAGAACATAAAAAGCAAGAGAGAATAAAGGGAAATTGAAGGAAGAAAGAGGTCACAAGTGAGAAGGGATTTTAACATTCCAGAATCTGTAGGACAGAGAAACCTATTATAAATATAAAGTGGTGTGTTTTCATCAGGCACAGATCTTTAAAAAGGCAGCTCAGTTTGAGCAAAAGGGTCAAGAACTTTCTACCAAGTCACTGTGAGGCTTTGGGAAAGGACTATTGTCCCTAGATGCCGGACCCCTCAGGGGAGTGCTGTGAGAAGCTCTTTGTTAAGGCTCCATGTGCTTAAAACTCTAAAGCCCTTTAAAACAGCTTAGCCTGGAGTTTCACCCACGTTAGTGTTCTGGGTGTACAATGAATTTCAGTGGGACTTTAAAATAATGAACATGACTTTTCCTATCCAGGGTATAATCAATTTTCTTAACTACTACTTCCCAAAAACCTATTTAATTTGAAAACACCCCCCTGGGAAACAGAAAAGCACTGGGTATGTTTCAGACTCTCCGTTCTTCCTGGTATTCGGATGGGTAATTAAGTGGCAGCTCTGGATTTGACTGAGTTCCAGCACACGTGGATGACAGCGTGCTGATGACTGCTTCTAGGTCGAGGGCACACTTGACAAGCCAGTCACTCAATTCTTGGGGCATTCCTTCCAGATATGCTCAAAAACAACCATGACCAAAAATGCTTCCTCTTAGTGAGCTTTCATGGATAAACAAAACTCTTGTAGGCCCTAAAATGATTAGGACTCACTTAAGATCTTATAAAAATGCAGATTATAATAATCTATTAGGCCAGGGTACAGCTGGAGTCTCTTCATCTCTACTCAGTTTCCCAAAGATGCTGATGTTGTGGGCCCACGCTCACCCTGAGTAGGAAAGCTCCAAGTCTAATAATCCATTCCACCCACCTGTTGGATCGAACTGTTTCTCCTGTACAAACCGTTTATAGCTGAGTGCCCACAGCTTACAGGGCCAAGTCCAAGCCCTTGTTGTGAACAACTGAAGCCTTTTACAACAAAACCTTCATCTGGCTGCAGCTCCACAGACTCTCCTCATCCAACATACACATCACAATGCAGCCTCAAAGTCCATGTTTACCCATCTTCCCTGATCTGGCCCACATCTGCCTACATGGCTCAACCATCCTTTCAGAGACCTTCCTCTGAAAAAACAATGGGATGGTTTCCCCTACCATACCTTGCCCTTGGCTGTCAAATATCTATACTAGCAAGTCTTTTATATTTTTTTGTAATAATATTACAAAATAAAGAATTTTAAGTACATGAATATCCTACTTGGGATTTAAAGAGGACCTCTGTTTGCTGACATCCCTGCCTAGTGAAGAAAGGAGAGCCCCAAGATGAGTATTTAAGAGCAGAGTCTTTGGGTACCAAAGCACCCATCCCCTATCGTGGCCTCCATCCCAAACCATGGGTGTTTACTTAGTGTCTCCTCAGTCATTCTCCTTCATATAAACAACTGCTCATGACACACACACACACACTCTCTCTCTCTCTCTCTCTCTCTCTCTCTCTGTCTCTCCTTAGACCCGAGATCATAGTCTGTTCCAGTTCTAAATTTCCCTTTATAGCACAACTGCTATTCACTCCTCCCATTCCATCCCCTTCACCCATTCTTGGTCCACACTTCCATCCACCAAAACTGCTTATCCAGGGTCACCAAAGCCTACAGCAGGAAGTCATTTCCCAGACTCTGCCTGCTTGAGGTATGGGCAGCATTGGACGTGGTGGGTCACCCTCCTGGGCTGCTCCTTCATGAAGTCTCCTGGGACATAACCTCCTCCTCTTTCTCCTCCAAACCCCTCTGCAAGACCTCTGTTTATCTGATCCTTCGATAATCTCATCTTGCATCACAGCCCATCTCTGAGCTTTAAATATAAACTAAGGGTGGTCAAGTGTGTACCTCCATCCAGAATGGTCCCTGAAACCAAACTTACCCAATCCCTTCAAAATTAACCTATCTAAAACCAACTTACTAATACACACTCCCCACCAAACCTGCTCCCTGTTATTAGCCTTGTTTGTCCAGAAAGCAAGGGCTCTCTCTATTCTATCAGTTGTTCAAACCACAGCCCTTGGAGGCATCCTGGCCTCCACTTTTGCTCTTGCATAGGGCACCTGTTCAGCATATCCTGTTGACATCTTTGTGACCTCTGCAGCAGAGCACCTCCACTGTTGCTGCCTGAGTCCAGACTGTCATCACTGCTTGCCTGGGCCCTTGCAGAGGTCCTAACTGGATCCCTTGTGTCGATCCCACTGCCCGTCTATGTTCCACCCAGAGCTGCAGCAAGGTCACAACACTGTTCTCAAAACCTTCCAAATGCTCCTTACCTTCTTCAGAAGTGAATTTCAATATCTTTTCCAAGTCCTTCCCATTCTTACATAAGCTTCCCCTGGCACCTCTACCTTGTCTCATGCTGAGTGCATGTATACCACTCACTATGCTTCCCAGCTGCCTTTCCAACACTATTTCTGTCCCAGAGGCTCTTTATTCTCTCTGTCTGCACATCACAAGGCACAGCTAGCACCTCATATAGCTGTACTCCATTGTCACCAGATCAGAGAGTGTCTTCTGGCTCTCTATGTGTGAAACAAAGCTCTCCATTGGAACCTAGCCCCCACTCTTCTCTCCTTCTTCACTTTTTTATTCTATTTATTTATTTATTTGAGAAAGAGAAGCAGATAGAGAGAATGGGCATGCCAGGCCTCCAGCCACTGCTAACAAACTCCAGACACATGCGCATCTATGCTTTATGTGGGTATTGGGGAATCAAACTTGGGTCCTTTAGCCTTGCCAGTGAGTGCCCCAAAATCTAAGCCATTTCTAGAGCCCCTTCTTCACTTTTTTTGTGCATATTCTTTGTCTTCCTCAATAGTACAAGCCTCATAAGAACAAAACTTCTTATTGTTAACTAGTTTTATTCTTTTATTTCATATCCCTTAGAACAGTACCTGGCAGAGAGTAGATGCTCAATATATTAGAACTAAATAAGTAAGTGAATAATTTTAAAAGTCTACGTGAGCCGGGCATGGTGGCGCACGCCTTTAATCCCAGCACTTGGGAGGCAGAGGTAGGAGGATCACCAAGAGTTCAAGGCCACTCTGAGACTATATAGTGAATTCCAGGTCAGCCTGGGCTAGAATGAAACCCTACCCCATCCCCCCAAAAAAAAACGGAAAAAAAAAGTCTACATGTATAGGTATTTAAAACTCATGGCAACATTCTAAATGATTAAGAAATTCTGCTAAATTACATCATTTTTGTTTGTGACAGGATCTCAATGATGTAGCCCAGTCTGGCCTCAAAGTCACAATCCTCATCCTCAGCCTCACAAGTTCTGGGATTATAGGTGGGCCAATGCCAGTTAAGACACTGCCCTGGCTTGAGCTAGTGCTGCCAATAATGCTAAGAAGAGATGCATTTACTTTCTGATCACCGCCTTGGACTCTGATGAAGTTTGACTTCCGTCTTCTTCACAGTTTGGTCCTGTCAGGTTTCCATACCTTTAAAAATAAAAACAAGCAAAAAATATTCAGACCACTGCTCCATTCAATTTCACCACAAAATAACAGCTACACTTTGGGAGTTATTAGGGGAGTAATATTTATGAAATAGCATCAAAAGTGATGCAGTATTGTCAATAATACAGATTGGGGCACATTCTAAACAGAAAGGGTTTAAGTATCACATTACTTAAAACATTCTCTTCACCTTTAAAATTGATTTTTTTTTAGATGACACACATTTTAAAAAAATTTCAATAGGAGGATAAGATACTACATGCTATAAAGAAGGCAACTTCCTTCTGAACTATGTCTCACACCCTACCCTCTGCTCTCTCTCTATATATGAGGCAGTCATAGCTCTGTGGGCACACCTCCATACTCAGGCCATAAGTGGCACAAGAGGGAGTTTGGTCTCCTTAGGGGTAGCTCCTGTTGGAGGACCGTGGAAATAACACTGGACCCTCAGAGGAAGGCTGAGGTAGACAGAGCTGAAGACAGGGCCTGATGCCACAGGTACCTGGGGAGCAGCTATGACTACATCTACACCTAGCGAGGCCACAGCATCTGGGGAAGGGCAGCAGGGCAAGTGTTGGGCTTTTTGAAAAGGAGGAAGTGCTTAAATTTAAAAATTCTGTTTGTTGTAAGTTCAAACTTTACTAACTTGTTATCAATTGCTAAGTATACTATTAGCTTTTCTTCCAGTTGCATTTGTGAACAATCCCACCTTGTAGAAATATATCGTGTTTGGTTTGGTTGAGGGTGTATATTTAAGGGACTGGGATATGGCTAAGTGGTAGAGTGCTTGCCTAGCATGCTTGAAGCCCTGGGTTTAATCCCCAGTACGACAAGCAAAATAATAATAATGTACATTTAATAAATTCACATTCAATGCCTAAGGAAGAATCGTTCTATTAACTTATAATGTTTGGGTTTCTCCTTCCAACAAGAAAGAATTCAGATTCCTTGAAGTTTCAAAAGCTGGTTGTCTGCCTCAAGGTTTTGATAACAGATATTCTATAATTGGTAGTTTTACATTTTTAAAGAGTACAACTTTTGTCTTCTATAATGGGATTAAAAACCCCAGTACCCTTATGGTTCCTTTTAAAAGGATTTACAAATCCTTTTAAAAATAAAAGTCCACCATCTGGTTTGACTGGGTGTCAGTCCATCTGGTGTTCCCATCTTCACAGGTTCCAGGGTTGTGCCCTCAGGCCCTACCCCACCTCCACCCTGCTCCTTTCTCTGGCTCATCAGCCTTATGGATTTCTTGGCCTCAAAGAGGTATTTTCCACTGCTCTCGGCCCTGCCTTTCCTTCATCCTGTACTGCACCTGCCATTTGAGAGCTTCCAGGGCTACACTGCTCTTCCTGGGATAAGAATGCAACCACATGAAGACTTCCTCAATGCCAGTGAGGCAGGCAGGAATGGGAAGTGCAATTACTAGTTAAAAACAGAGGAAGATTTTTTGGCTCAATCCTTGGGCGTCATCATAGTGAACTGTGTCCTCATGTTCCCTCACAGTAGACTTTGTGGTTTGCTGACAGGACAGCATGGTGGGGGCAGTGAGGAGAAGGGCATTTGCTCGGCCATGTAACTTCCCTGTAACTCACAACACTGATCCATGGACTTCCCCTGCTGGCCTTCAGAGACCAAACACGGTACTTGTTCTTTGTTTTTGTTACATTCATTAGTGCACTAATAGTCTTTCTGGTCATTCTAGAAACTTCTTTGATCTTCTTTGATAGAAGCTATGAAGGGTAGAACTGAAAGAAGAAAACACTTTCGAGAAAAAGATACACATTTTCATGTTCCTGATATTTTTCTTTTTGAAAAACATTTTACAAAAACTTTCCAGATCCTCCTATTCTTTGCCTGTACCTTAGCTTCTCAGTCTCTCCTCTTCTTTTTCTGAACTTTTCAGAGCTGAGGTGGAAGTTTGATGACACCAGTACCTATTTCAGTTCCTCCCCCTAAATGCAATGCCCAGTGTGTGATCAGGTGCTATCAAGACAGACTCAGCTACTTGTACTGGTGAGCAAAGTCCTTGCTCGTTAATTAACCTGGCACTGTTGACAATGGCTTGGATCATATAAAGGTATCTGTAGGTTTACACTCACAACCACAGTAATGGTTTGAAAGTAATTAGGACACCTGTAAGAGACACCAATGATAAGGTATGGATTGGTAGAAGCTCATGGCTCAGATGCTCTAACCCTGTTCCACCCAACCCACCAGGAAATGGCCCTGCCTCTACCACACACTTGAATCCAAATCCCTCATCACTTTTGTTGTTTCTACCTTAGCTTAAACTACTACCATCTCTGGGTTAGGGTAAGGCAACAACTTAAGTAGTCTAGCCTCCTGGCTTCTGCCAAACCATCACCCTGATCTGTAAGTCAAGTCATGACACTACTCCATTCAAATCCCTCCCATTATTCTGATCTGAGAAAAGACCAGCTTCACCTTGTTCAAAAGACTCTTCATAAGCTGCCCACACACATCTATCTATATTTCCCACAATTCACCCTTGTCACTCCTTTCCAACCCCACTGTCACCCCTGCCACATACAAGGCATCTCCTTGCCTCCCGATCTGTTCTTGCTTCTGCCTCTCCCCTATCTATCCAATAATTGGCTTCTTCAGCCCCCTGGATTATTGCTCAAATAGCTGCCTTGTTAGCATGGCCTTCCTTGGCCATCCTATTTAACATGAAACCCTAACACTGTCCCCTTCAACACTTTTTATTTTATTTATTATTTTATTATTTGCAAGTAGAGAGAGAGATAGCAAGGAGACAGACAGAGGGAAAATGGGTGCACCAGGGCTTCTAGCCACTGCAAATGAACTCCAGATGCATGTGCCCCCCTTGTGCATCTAGCTTAGTTGGGTTCTGGGGAATCAAACCTGGGTCCTTTGACTTCACAGGCAAGCACCTTAACTGCTAAGCCATCTCACCATCCCAACACTTTTTTTTTTCTATAGCTTTTAAGATGTAATATACCCTGTAATAAATGAGCTATTGTGTTAGTTGTCCATGAGAACATAAATTCCATGACAGTGGCCTTGTTGTATCATTTGCTCACTACTCACTGGAGCTTGAAATGGGCCTGCTTTCAACTGGCTTACGTAGGAGATTGCTATTTGTTGTGAGCAAACTAATGCTGTAGTGGGGCACAGAGCGGACCTGATAACAGACCTCCCCATTCCTAGGTTCAGACTTACCTCCACAAAAGCACCATCTGGCTTTATGCTTACATGAGGGTGTTAACCTCTCTGTGCTCCACCCCCTGCCCGCCCAAGAGCTTGGGTGCATAAAAAGTTTTCTTAAGCTTTAATTATTCAAAAAAAATCTAAAACTGCATTAAAAAGGTTTTTATATTTTTTAAACTGGGATCTTGAAGGAATCAGCAGTAGAAAATGCAAAGTTATGTGTACAGTTATAAAGGAAACAAAGGAATATGATAACTTCTAGAACTTAGTGCACTGGGCAGGGATCATTATCTGCCCCTTCACGTTTTGTCAACGAGGAGAATTAATGTTTTATAGAAAAACAAAGAGGCTAGACTAGCTTGGGAATTAAGAACTCTTTAATGCTCATTTCAGAGTCAGTTTTACCAGATTAGAAATGTTCCCTGAACCTGTTTTTAGTTTCCCATCAAAACTCCGGCAAGTTCACTTCTACTCCAGGGCAGCATGAAAAGGCTGCGCGCACACACACATACTCTCTCTTTCTCTCTGTCTCTTGACTAAAGGCATTAGAAAAACTACAGACAAACCTGTCAACAATGTCATCCCCAATTTCTGTGAAGCCTTCCTAGGGGATCAAAGCCACAACTCTGAAGCTTGCCAATTAGCAAGTGCCCTTCTTTACATGGCAGCTAAGAAAACCTGAATCAAAGTACAAATTGTCAGATGGTGTTTGACATGGCTTTCTCTGTTATTACAAAACAAAAGGGAAGATTTACAAAGGCCTCATAAAATATAACCTGAAGCAATTATTTACTGTAGTCTAAAACTACTAGAAAAATAAAATTAAAAACATAATGTTTAACTGATTGCTAATGTTTAAAAATGGAAGGTTTCTTTGGAGTCCAGTTGGGCTGATGAAATGTACAATATGTGTGTCTCTGGGAGGAGGTCCTTGGGGGGAGTTCTGGAAGGGCCAGGGCATATGGATTCAAAGAGACCTAAGATAAACTGATCCACAGAGACAATCTCTCTGTTGAGGGGTTATCCTCTCCTTTGCTGCTTGACAGGGAAATCTTGATGGAAGCAGATGAGGATGGGGGTCATCCTGAAGCACTGTCTGAGCTTGACTTGATGTTGGCAAACGAAGCCCTCAGAATAGTTAATGAGCACTAAGAACTTGTTATACATCAGGTATTGTGCCAAGCCCTTGGCATGGATTGTTTCATTTGATTCTCACAAATATGGTAGTATTATGATTCCAATTTTACAGAAGAGAAAAATGAGGTCAAGAGAGCTTAACTGAGAAATCCTAGAAGAGGGCTGGAGAGATGGCTTAGTGGTTAAGCACTTGCCTGTGAAGCCTAAGGACAGTGGTTCAAGGCTCAATTCTCTAGCACCCATGTAAGCCAGATGCACAAGGTGGCACATTCATATGGAGTTCGTTTGCAGTGGCTAGAGGCCCTGGTGTGCCCATTCTCTCTCTCTCTGTCACTCTCAAATAAGTAAATGAATAAATAAACAAACAAATTAAAAAAAAAAAAGAAATCCTAGAAGATACAAGTAGTAAATAAAGGGGCTTTCAAGCTTGACAGGCCAGCACTAAAGCCCAGCACTGTCACTATCCTACCACACCATTGTTAAAGCTAGCTATCTTTTTCTTTCTTTCCTTCTTTCTTTCATTTTATGTGTCTCTCCACCTCCTTGTAACTCTTTTAGTTTAGGGACCCTATTAGTTCATTTACTTATTAATTCTTTTACACATTTAACCCTCTTTCAGTAAGGACTTCTGCTAAGGACTATGTCTAGGTACTTATTATTCCAGGCATTAAGAACAGAGCAGGAGGAGGGCTGGAGAGATGGCTTGGGGGTTAAAGTGCTTGCCTGAAAAGTCTAAGGACCCAGAGGTTTGATTTCCCAGTACCCATGTAAACCAGATTCACAAGTGGGCACATGTGCCTGGAGTTCATTTGCAGTGGCTGGAGGCCCTGGTTCACCCTTTCCCTCTCTCTCTGCCTAGCTTTGATAAGTAAGTAAGTAAGTAAGTAAGTAAGTAAGTAAGTAAGTAAATATTAAAAAAAAAAGAAAGAAAGAAAGAAAGAAAAAGAATAGAGCAGGAGCAGCTGTGGAAATAGCCCAGTTGGTAAAGTGCCTGCCTCCAAAGCATGAGGGCCTGAGCTTGATTCCCCAATATCCATGTATAACTGCTGGGCATAGTGGCAGACACCTATAATCCTAAACTGGGGAGGCAGAAGGATTCCTGTAACTCCCTGGCCAGCCAATTTAGTTAATTGGTGAGCTCCTAGCCAATGAGAAACCCTGTCTCAAAAATGCAGTAAATTCCCACCAAACTGCCCTGAAAGCACTACACTTAATGTTCATATTCACATATTAATGCTACTCTCACTTCTGGTTAGAGAAGCTTCTCTTTTCAGAAAGTGATGACCACTGGGATGACCCAAAAGGCAACATAGTGCTGAGAAGAAGGGACAGAGGAGTGTCCAGCACTGAAACATCTCTGTCACATCCTCCAAGACTCAGGGTCCATTGTGGAAGAGGGGGCGGAAAGAATGTAAGAGCCAATGGAAGGATATGATGCCTTACAATGCAGCTGTCCAGACAGAAATTGGCCTCAATATCCATGACCTTGCAGTGCCTAGCAATACCTTCACAAGACCCTCATAACAGGAGAAAAAGGCGATAACATCAAATTAAAAGAGAGACTAATGGAGAGAGGGAGGGGATATGATGGATAGTGGAGTTCTGAAGGGGAATGGAGAGAAGGGATGGAAACATCATGGTTTATTTATTGTCTGTATAGAAGTTGTCAATTAAAAAAATGCAGTAAGCCAGGTGTGGTGGTGCACGTCTTTAATCCCAGCACTTGGGAGGCAGAGGTAGGATGATTTTCACGAGTTCAAGGCCACCCTGAGACTACATAGTGAATTCCAGGTCAGCCTGAGCTACAGTTAGACCCTACCTCAAAAAACCAAACAAACAAACAAACAAACAAAAAAAAAAGCAGTAAAAAGTACAATAGAGAAAAATAAGTCAGGGGACAATATAGAAGGTCAGAGGTTGCTACTTCTCATGGGGGCATGTGACAAATAGGAAACGGTACAGAGGTGAGAGAGTGGGCCACACAGATCTCTAGGGGACGGGCTAATACACAGGCTTTGGAAGAGTGGTAGGATGTTTTTGGTTTTGGTTTGTTTTGTTTTGTTTTGTTTTCTGGTGCTGAGGACCGAACAGAGGGCCTTGCACTTGCTAGCAAACACTCATCCACTGGCTAACTTTCTATCCCCGTGGAAAGTGTTTTGAAGGGACATCAAGTAATGAGGACAGCATGTACAGGAGGTGAGGCCTGTGGGAAACAGGTCAGGATGGTCTGGGAGGTGGTGGAAAGGTGTGGGTTTATTCTTCTATTTCACTTTCTACTATAACCCCTGGGCCTGACACAGTAGAAACTCACTCAACACTCCAGTGAATTAATTTACCAGAGATTATGTGAAGCATTGAGGGCCAAGGTCAGTGGAAGGAAAAGCCTGCGAAGGGAAGAGAAAGGAGGGAAGATACTTACTGGGGACAGTGAAAGGAGAAAGGAGGAAGTGAAGGAAAGGGAGACCTCACAGTAAGCTGCTGACTCAAGGACCTCCGGGAGTCTGCTTCTGAGTACACCCTGGCTTCGGAACACTTTGGCGGTCTTCTTTAACTGACCCACAAGAACACAGGTCAGGTATGAGAAAAATGTCCAGATGCTGAGCTGAGTGCAACAGCCTGCAGATGTCTGGAACACGAGTGAGGCTGCACCCCACAGAGCAGTGATTTCTCCATGGCAGACACCTCTCCTCCCCCAGGTGTGACCAGGAACTCGACTGGGTCATGCCCACCTAGCCTACCTTGGAAAGTCTTTTTCCCACTATGAAGTTGGTCACTAAAAAGGAAGAAAACAGTCAAAGACAAGAAGGCAAAACCTCAGTTCCCACGAGTAAAGAAGAGGCCAGCGTGTCGGATCGCAGCAGAGAAGGCAGCACTGTGTTTCTTGCTCCTGGGTCTTGGTCTCTGAGCAGAGGTTCCCACGAATGGAGAAATCTAGAAAACACTCCTAAGAGTTCTCTACCCTCCCAGCCTTCCCAATGGAAAGCCCTCCACCAACCTTGCCCTTCAATTTGCCACATTATCGCCGAAAGTTAAAACAATATCAACAGCATAAAGTACCTGATGTTTCGGCTGTACTTGGCAGTTACAAAGCACTGTGAAATTTTCCTTGAGAGTATCACCTTTACAACCAGCCACCACTGCTACTATTCAGCCAAGAGAAAGAAAATGAAAAGGTGTCACTCACTGCGATTCCTTTCTCATCCAAATTTATAGTCATTTCTGTATCTGGATTCAGGTAACTTGCTAGGTTTTTTCTAGACTCATTCCAAATCCCTGTCATCCAGTTCTTCCCTCTGGCTTGTTTCTATACTCCTTGAGCTTGGCGGGCCAACAGTATTTCCTCCTCCAATTCTAGCTCCCTCCAAATCTGAATAGCCAGCTGCAAACTTTGTTAGTGTGTGACAATGGCTGTGCCTACCACAGAGGACAACAAAGGATACAAGGCAAAGATGGGGGAAGCCAGCACTCAGTGGACCTACACTTTGGGAAGGAATCTCACACATGATTAACAAGCGGTCCAAGCCCTGGCTCTTTTCCCCAAGCAGAAAGGTAGATTGTGGAATCCTTCAGGGCTCTTAGGAGGCCTGCTAAGTGAAAACACATGAAAACACATGCAGTGAATATGAGTTTGGTATCCAGTCATTTCCAAAAATACGTCTATGTCCTATGCTTCTGAAAACTCAACAAAATGTTAATTATTTAAATTGGTGTTAACAAGAAGAAGCAAAAGCAAAACAAGCAAACAAACAAAAAAAGTGCTTCCTAGGACTGGGGGCCTGATGCTATTCTCAAAAGCTAAATTCACAGCCAAAAAATAAACTAAAAAAATCAAATAAAAATCAATAAATTGATAAAATTAACCCAAATAGATAATCTCTTTTTCCTTTAAGTATTTAGAGGCATTTTTCTTCAGATGTCAAATTGACTTTAATGAATTATTAAATATACTACCATTTAATGAAGTTAACTTACTTTTCAGAACTATAATATATTTGTTCCAATTATAAGCTAAGAACATGGTTCTCCTCTTACACACAATGGCCACTATTTTGTCCCCTATAATATCTCCCAGGGACCCTGTCCAAAAGTCCCTGGATAAATTTATGGAAGTCCAAGAATTCCCTAAATTTATATGCAAAATTTTACGATTCTTTTTTTAAGAGGGTGTACTTTTACCTCTCTCAAACGGATTTGTGATCAACTTCTACCCAATGTCCAGAAAATGATCAAAACTCCTACTAGGCTATCAAAGTTAAACTTAAAATCTCCAGTTAGCACTGAGAATATATATACATTGCCTTTCAGGTTCCTGTCAGTTTGTATAGTTTCCAAGCATAAGCATGCTTTTTTAAAACCTGCTGAGCAATTCAGTATTCTTCTGGGGAAAAAAAAAAAAAAAAAAAAAAGAATAGCTACATGTCCTGCCTCCCTTTGCCAAGGAGTGAAGAAATTCTTTAAAAAGCTAAGCTTTGCCTCATTGAAACATGTTTATCTCTTAGTTCTTAGGAACAAAGAGCTGGCCTGGTAACAGTCAAGCCACAGCCTCTGACAACATCCCTTCGAGGCCTACAGCAAAGGAACCCTTGATGCCATTCTATACAGCCAGGGTTCTGCTGTCCCTGCATGTTCCCATCAAGAATTCCCATGGTACTGTCCCACTGCGCTACAAGTTGGATCCTCTTGTAAAAAAATAAATAAATAAAAAATAAATCAATGAGTTTCCAAAGACAATCAAACCAGCAGGGGAGAGAAGTCATTTCCTGTTGTGATTACCGACGGAGGTCATTCTGACTTGGTACCAGATCCAAGGTTTCTGGTGAACCCAAAACAACTGGCATAGCCAGGATGGGAAGGGGGAGAAATTCTTTTGGCTTAGGTATTTTCCTGCTTTGCTTTCCTTCTTTATCTTAACTCTCTCTAAAATAAACCTCATGAACTTACCTTTCTCTGAATTCTCGTTTTCAATTCTTTGCTAATGTGGATGAGAACTCAAGACTTGAGAGCTTGGGAGCTCTAATCTTACAGAGCACACTCCTGCATCAGTCAACAAGAAAACCCTGTGACAACCTCCCTTCTTTTCCTCTTTAACCCAGGACACTTAACTTTGCTGGGAGTCACCAATATCCAGACCTAGACATATAAATGCATCCACTATAAGTGAAGTCTTAAGAAATGGCTTTCATTCCAAACTCCCACCCGAGTCAGGACATGCAGGATGTCTGTATTTGAAGCTTAAAGAGAAACAAAGCAATGTTGAGCTTTCCTGAAAACTTTCCACTTAAATCATTGGGATGAGCATCCCAAAACCATGCAGTGGATACCAGACTCATGAGTAATTCTCTCTACTTATTTCCATTTTGCCCTGTGGGAGTTGGAGAGGGGAGTTACAAAAAATCATGGAGAATGGAGTGGCATTATTTTGAAAAACTTTCTTATAGAAATGATACAAGTTACGTATTTTTTAATATTTTATTTTTATTTATTTATTTGAGAGTGAGATACAGAAATAGGCAGGGAGAGAGAGAGAGAGAGGGAGAAGGGGCATGCCTGAGCCTCCAAACACTGAAAACAAACTCCAGATTCATTCACTTCCTTGTGTATCTGGCTTACGTGGATACTGGGGAATCTAGCCTTGAACCAGGGTCCTTAGGCTTCACAGGCAAGCACTTAAAGCACTAAGCCATCTCTCAAGTTACATATTTATATATAATGCTTAGAACTAACAAAAAGTTGGGAAAATTGTATCATGAGTGTAGCAGTGACAACATTACAGACCAGTGTCAGTGGTGTAAGGAATGGGCAATTGGAATAGTATGTTGTGAGCCCCTAGTATCTGCTTCCTACAGCTCCAGCACTAAATAAAAGCTCAATTATTTTTAAGTGACATTTAATAAAAAGTAATTTCAAACATACTGATATGGAAACGAGTTCTGTGGGATTAGAACTCCCACAGCAACAGCTCTCAAGTCTTGAGTTCTTATCTATGTTAACAAAGACTTGAAAACGCAGACTCAGAGAAGGGTAAATTACGAGATTTATATTAGGGAGAATTAAGATTAAGAGGGAAAGCAAAGCAGGGAAGTGCTCAAGCAAAAAGAAATTCTCCCCTTCCCAGCTAGGAGAGGAGACCAGGAAAGAAGGGGCTTACACATGTATTTCATTTACATGAATCAGGCATCCAAATAGAATAAGCCTCATCATTAGGCTCAGGAGAGTGGGGAGAGACTTGATTGGTTAGTGAACCCAAAAGGAACATTGACTCAGGAAGGAACAGCTCACTGGGGCTGCAAAACTGAGGAAGAAACAAGAAGCCGCTGATGCTGAGTTGTTGCCTTTAGCCATCTTGGAGGAAAATGAATCAGACACAAGTTCTAGTCATGCCAGGGCAAGTAAATTGGCATCCATGTTTCTGTGGGCCAGTCCCTAGCTAACTACCTATCAGGAAAAAAAAAAAAAGCTACCCCATGCTCCTGATCTGTATCAATACTGTACACATCTCAAATATGCCTACCCAGCTTCTCATGCTAAAAAAGAATTTGAACGTTGAATGGATTCACATCATTTGGTAAGTTGACTCCTGCCACCTCATAGTTCCCAAGGGGGTAAAAGCTGTTTACCAGAAATGTACATCCAGTTCTCATTGCCTAAACAGTGACGGCACATGTCAACAGACTCATTTGTCCAACCCATTAAATGTTGGCACAACTGGGTAATCTTCACTGCTGAGCTTACGGGCATGAGGGTAACATCAGTTTTAATTCTATGCAGCCATTGATATTATCAGCTCGATTAGCATTACTCTTTCCCACTACACATTGTGTTTAAAGAGAACAGGCATCATGGCCAGCTTAACCACTGTCCCTCTAAAATATTTCATATTAAGCAGCTGGTAAAGACATCTTGAGCCCATGAATGACAGCACTGATGATCACATGAATCGCCCCGGGTGTGTAAAGGAAGCAGCCGTGGGAAATGCAGGTTCCAAGGAAAAGCAATTGAGGAAGTGAGGAAGATGACTAAGAAGGGCTCCCAATCACCCTTTCTTTTTAACATGACATTTCCAAATCATGGGAGGTGCTATGACACATTTGTAAAGAGCTTCCAAGTCATGAGGGGGGTAGGGTTTTGTTCCTACTCTGCCTCTTACCAACTGAATGTTTCTGAGCCACAATTTTCTCATCTGTAAACATTGGGTTATAATAGGTAAACTAAGTGAGATAAAGTCTGTGCAAACACGTGGTAAGCAAACATGGGAAGAAGAAGTAAGTTCAAAGAGCTACTGAATTGTCCTCTTCTCTGTGACATAAACAAGATTATGGTCTTGAAGCACAGGTTTACAGATAGTCTCAACGTTAACCTCCCCAAGAGTCCTTTCCTGGGCGACTTCAACTCACAATGAGGGGAGTGACTCAGAGTACTTGGTGCTTTCCACACTGTGACCAGTGGGCCTTAAGAGGCTTGGCCAAGGCTTCTCACTACCTAGTAATCCCTCTCTCTGCAGCTGGCATTCTGCTGACTTAAGATATCACAAAAAGCAATAATGTTCAAGAAACAGAAGATCTACCTATTTGTACAGTTACTTCCTGGCTCTCAGCGGGGGGTCACTGGCTGAATCTGGCTTCTGCAGACTACACTTAGGTTGGGTATTTTTAGTGCTATTTAATCCCTTTAAGTAACTTCCTCTTAGGGTAAGCGAAGCCAATGTAGCCTTCAGTTAACTCTGAGACATGGCCAAAGTACAGCAAGCAGGAGTCCTTGTGAGGTGCTGATCACCCCACAAATGATAAAGTAAACACGTGGAATTAGCCATTCATAAATTCAAACCACTGTCTTCTTTGTCAATCACACAGACCCATATTCACAACACGGAGGAAAAAGAAAAACTATAAACAGATTAAAAAGAAATCCCTGAAAGCAAACAGTTCTAAACAAGAGAAGCTGCAACTGGAAGTCTTAGGGGAAATCAAAGCTTGACTTCAAATAAGCGGGTCTCTGGTGGGAAATAAACACTGCAGCATCTGTCCTCAATCTAGTCTTGTCTGGTTATTACAGGATTCACACATGCTGTGACCTCTCAGTGTTCGTCTCACAAGAGAGGCAATCTACTAGTCAGAAGCCAGAAGAAATTACTTAAAAATTATATCAAAGACTTCACAAACAAGTCTTAACAATCTACTGATGTGAAAACAACATTTCAAATGCTTATCTTTATAACAGACAAGTTTGTACAATAAATTGCTTCCTCCTCTTCATAGGCATTAAAAGTCCAACAACCAGTTTAGGAACATGGTGTTTCACAGTATATGCAGTTTACCAACTGATTGATAACATCAATCAAGACAGAAACCTGAACACATGATCTAAGTGTGTTAAGATAGAGAATAAAGAAGAAATACACGTGTTACGGTTGGTACTTACACCGACAAAGCTAAACTTGTGTGGACCAAGCAAAATAAATGGGATTGATTTCTCTGAACTCCTCTCCCAGAACATGTTAGAACTGAGTTTTACACCATCATATATGGCTACCTAGTTACCATATGAGTGTCAGCATATCTTCTGAAGTAAAATATTAAGTACTGAGGAGTCGACCAGGTACAATGGACTAGCATTTGCAATCTGAGAGGTCCTCTCAAGGAAAAATGCAAAATTAAAAACATAAAATCAGGGCTGGCGAGATGACTCAGCAATTAAGTGCACTTCCTGGGCAAGCATGAGGGGCCTGAGACCACCCACGTTTGAATCTCCAGGACCCATGTAAACAGCTGGGAGTGGTCATATACACATGTACCCCCAGTCTTGCAAAGCGGAGCAGAAGCCAGGGAATTGCTGGACTTGAGAAAAGCAGCAAGCTCCAACTCAGGTAAGAATAGGTAGATGAGCAATGGAGTAGGACTCCTTATGTCCTGTATCAGCCACCTCAGTGAGTGCCTGGTGCACTTGCATACAATACACACACACAAACAGCAATATATATATATATATATATGCAAGTGAGCCCTGGAGGATAAAGTACCAGCAGTTTCAGAGTATATCCCAATCTGAACTACCTCAGGGCAAAAACTACATCTTCTATGCCCAAGTTCAATCTTCACGATGTCTGGCAGGGTACTGGGTATTATGTGGGTATTCAGTACTAAATTCCACTCATTTCAGAAGCAAGCAAAAGATTTAACTATGAGATCAAACTCAAAGACAAGCTTTAGCCCATTCACACAGTATAAAATAAGTCCCAACTCTTCATTGTGTTATACCTTAAATGATAGTTTGCATTCAATGCAATGTGATTTCATGTTGGATGTATAATAGAATCCTTGTTATCCAGTTAATATTATAAAAATCCAAAAATGTCTATTCATAGAACAAAAAAAAAAAATCATCCGATCAAAGCTGGATATATACAAGCCAGACTAAGCATTCCACTTCCTGTGTGTATCCTCAAGTTGACATGAAAACCTGGAACTTACATGTACTCCTTCACCCATGGGCTATTATCGATGAAGCGGCCCCCTGAGGAAAACAGGGCACCAACTCCAAAGTAAACTTGTAGGAGTTTTTCATTTCCTCATATTGCCTGCCAACAGTTAGCATACTGCAACTTTTTATAAGTATGAAGTCCCAAAAAGAGGACATTGACATAATTTTCCCATTTCTACTGACAGGCAGGAACTACTATACATGTTAACTATGACAAAAATGACTCGCCAGTCTCACAAACTTACATTCCAGGCTGAATATTTTGTCAAGCACTGCTATATAGAAAACTACAGTAATTCCTATTCGTAGCCCAGGATATTAGAGCTAGATTAGTATATAATAAAGAATAGTGAGTGCTTCTGAATAGGAACATATGAATAAACATAGAGACAAATAATTACACTCCACATACACCTACAAAGAAACTGCTTCAATTGTTTAGATCGTCAATGTCTATCAAAGTTCTACAGATTAAAAGCTCAACTCTCAAGGTAGTGCTGGAGACAGTGGAACCTTCAAGGGGAAGAGCCTTGTGGGAGGTCTTTAGAATATGCTTGTGAAGGGTTACTGAGGCACTAAGCCTTCTTCCCTTTACTCTCTGGCCAGAAGTCAAGCAGATTTGTTCTACCATGTATTCCCACCATGGCATGTTGACTTTCGAAAAGCTTAAAATAACAGAGCCAAGTGATTATGGACTGTCCAAAACTTTGAGCTGAAAATAAAGCTTTTCATGCGTAAATGATGTCAGGCATTTGTCATAATGACATAATGACACCTACCTTGAGAAAAACGCTACTGTTGCTAATAACCTTATACTCAAATAGAAACTTGATTATTAAAAGCCTGTTTGAAGACTGACAGAGATAATTTATTATTTTCATTAAAAGGGTATTAATAAACAACTTTTTAAAAGGAACAAATTAGGAAAAATATGTTAGACATAAGCAAGCACCTTATTTCCTCAATATACAAATATACAAAGAATTAAAGTTAGAAGCTCAATAATTGGATAAAAATTGTTCAAAAATGGGTTGGAGGGATTGCTGAGTGGTTAAGGCACTTGCCTGAAAAGCCAAACGACCCAGGTTAGATTCCCCAGGATCCACGCAAGCCAGATGTACAAGGTGGTGGTGCATGCATCTGGAGTTTGTTTGCAGTGGCTGGAGGCCCTGGCACACCCATTCTCCTACCTGCCCCCACCCCCATCTCAAATAAAACAATATTTTAAAAATAGTCCAAAAGAAAAAGAGTGAACAATAATAAAATACAGTTCATAGGAAATAATATATGACTAGTCAATACACAGCTTTAAAAGATACTAATTCCTGCTCATAAATGTAAGAAGCAGAAATCCAAAAACAATTTTTCCATGTCATAGTAAAGATGATCTTATAAGAAGAGATGGAAACATATACAGTTGGGGGGTATGGTGTGAGGTAAGCAACACTGTGGACTGTAATGTGGTTGGTGCAACCTTCTAGAGGCCAACCTGGCAACCACTTCCAAATCTCTAAGTGCTGGTATATTTAACCCATCTGTTACTCTTCTATGAGATTGTCCTAAAGAGATCTCAAAAAGTACTCAGAAAATGTCATATAAAATGTTCTTTGCTATACTGCTTAAAAACAGGTGTGTGTGTGTGTGTGTGTGTTGCTGTAGCCCAGGCTGACCTAGAACTCACTCTGTAATCCAGGTTGGTCTCAAACTCACAGCAATTCTCCCACTTCAGCCTCCCAACCACTAAGATTAAAGTTGTGTGCCACCAGTCCCAGCTAAAAAAATTTTTTTAACCAATTTAAAAACTAGAAAGAGCTTATTTTGTCCCTCCATAAAATAATCAGTTCAATAGGTACTTTGAAGCCATTAAAAAAATATTACTGTGTCTACTTATATATGCTGATTTTGAAATAGTAACTCCCATTTCTTGAGCATTCAATATGCTAAGACTAGTCTCAGCTATATATATATATATATATATGTGTGTGTGTATATATATATATATATATACACATATACATACATACACACACTGACTTAATAGATAAAAATATCTTCAAGGGCTGGAGAGATGGCTTAGTAGTAAGGTGCTTGCCTGCAAAACCTGAGAGAGCTCATGTTTGAATCTCCAGGTCCCACATATCCAGACATACAGTGATGCAAGCACACAATGTATACATACATGTATGTGTGTATATATATGTTTATGTATATGTATCTCCAGAAAATTCTGGGACGAACACAAAAGGAACAGTTTACAGAGAATACTAAGGAGAAATAGGGCTAGAGAACCTGAGGAAAAAGAAACATTTTGCTATTTATCTTATAATTTTCTGAATTGTGTAAACTTTCCATCATATATATTAATTACTTCAACTTGTGAACTGTTAGCATGCATTATTTGCCTACATTATAGTGTGTTTAATTTTCTTTTTACTAGCACGTACAGTTTCAAATCTAGTGTTACCTGGGGGGAAAGTAGGAATAAGAAAACATTAATAAAGCCAGGCGTGGTGGCACATGCCTTTAATCCCAGCACTCGGGAGGCGGAGGTAGGAGGATCACCGAGAGTTCGAGGCCACCCTGAGACTACATAGTTAATTCCAGGTCAGCCTGGACCAGAGTGAGACCCTACCTTGCAAAAAAAAAAAAAAAAAAAAAAAAAAAGAAAAAGAAACATTAATATTTCTTTTTACATCTTTTGATAGTATAAGGATTTTTAACATTTTCAACATGATTGCAGGTTACTTTTAAAATAAAAGAATCCAGCTAACAAAAAACAATTATTCATCAGATCTAACAAAAGCACTGGTTCTCATTTCCTTCCTTAAGCAGGAAATCCCAGAATTTAAGGATTTGAAGGAGTACTCTTGATTCTAAAACTATTGTTTGGCTGACAGTGTTCTTTCTTCCAGGAGCAACTCAATGTAATGGTACCTTATAAAGTGACTAAAAGAAAAATAAAAGATTGTCCACTTGTAGTTACAATGTACACTGCTCAACTAACTCCACCCGTGTCTTAACATGATGGGAGTATAATATTTATATGCATCTCCATAAAACAGACAATGCACAGTGATTGCTAGCGGTAGTGTTGGCACTGTCACAGCCACTGCTGTTAGCTGCTTTCTCCATGTCTGTAATGGAGTATCACACTTCATACACATGCCTGGTGCTTACAACAAGATTCCAGGCTGGCTGATTATTTACTAGAATTATGTAGAAATTATCAAAATTAATTTCCATAAAATTAGAAATTAAGGGGCATGTAGAAACTCAAATCTATAAATAGTTGAACTATTTATGATACTTTATTAATATTTTAATAACAATATTGTATTAATTTTAATTATAACATTTATTATTAATATTTTAATAAGTTAATTGCTATTTTAATGTAACATCTATATTTTATTAATATAAATTGATATATTAACATGTTAACATAAATTGATAAATTAAATTGATATTAATTGAATAATTTAAATATTGCTATTAATATTTTAATAATGTGATATTTGTTAATATTTATTGTTATAATATATTTAATATAATAGTTGAATTTACGATAGCTACATTTAATTCAAAATTTTTGTGAGGTTTTGCTAGCTTTTCTTCCCTTTTGTTTTTGTTGTTTCCAATTTTTAATTTTTTTAATTTCTTATTTTGAGAGAGAAAAAGAGAGAAGCACAGAGAGAATGAATGAGTGTGCCAAGACCTTCAGCCACTCCGAACAAACTCAGACGTGCACTCCTTTGTGGTGTATGTGCAACATTGTGTGCTTGTGTCACTACATCTGGCTACGTGGGACCTGGAGATTCTAACATGAGTTCTTAGGCTTTGCAGGCAAGTGCCTTAACCGCTAACCCATCTCTTCAGCCCCCAATTTTGTTTTTGATACAAAGTCTCCTATGTAGCCCAGGCTGGTCTCAAATGTAAAACCCTCCCACCTTCAACACTTGGGTGCTGAGATTGCAAGCTTATACCACCACACCCAACTTTTATGAACTTTCTGAATGAGATTTCCTTGACCCAGGAGTAGACAATATTAAGTGACTCCTGAATAATTTTCATGCCACTTGTTCCAAAGGTTTCCCTTCTGGTTAATCCTTCCTCGTGCCTCCCTGCCAGCATCCCAAATGCGTGTGATTCAGAAGCCAAGGCCTTTCCCACCCTACCTGTCCAGCAGCAGCTCCAGCACTTCTTTAGTGGAGGCAAAGCCTCTGTACGTTGACAGGAAGATGCTGATATAGGTGAAGTCATTGTCTCCAAATGCTGTGAGTAGGTTCTCCACAAGCTTCTCCAGCGTGCCCGCTTTTATGGTCCTGATCTTACAGGTCTCATACTGACTGACAGTGTGTCCTGGAGGCAGCTGGTCCCCTTCAACCTGTATGATAAGGTAATGATAAGTTGATCAGAAGAAATGACTCCCTCATGGAACACTAAAAGTTCTGAGATAGTTAAGGTCCTCGTGAGTTCTCCATTCTTACTGAATTCTTCAGCAAGTCAAAAAAGACAATGTTATCTCTCTCCGGATGAATATGGTGTGGCATGGTGGTGTCCGTGGCGGGGAAGGATATGTGGATATGGGTTCCACTGCTTTCTAGAAGTACTCTATAGTGGTTATATTTGCTTCTAGTTACTCCCTATCAACAAGGAGGGTGCTGGAATATTTTATCTAAAATGTTTTCTATGATCCCAGGATTGAGCTTAACAAATGTTATCAATCATGCTCTTAGAATTATTCTGAGGTAAGTTTTCAAACTCATTTTTAAAGACAGCTCCCACAGTGGTGTTCCAGAACTGGAGAGCTGACTGTTAGAAATGTGCAGGATCTGTGTGAGCCAGATGACACCATGATCATAGCTTGAATAATCAGGCATGGTAGAAGTATGTTCTCCATGGAAATCTACAGACATCTGATCTGGCCATGATCTGCTTCAACATCAGCAACAACCAACAGAATTGGCTGAGAAATAGCTGCTCCAACAGCACTGGGTTCCTTTCCAAAGAGCAACAGAAAGGGTGGTGGCTGCATGGGCCCTGCCTTCAACAATTCTTACAAATATAAGAGGAAAGACTTAGTCATGAGAAGCTGATCTCACGTAAGAATAAAACTGAAAATTCTACTGACAGATAGAAGTGTATGTTGGTAAACTTTAACACATAAACATTGATAGTATTAGCCAATCAATGACATGTACACCATAGAAGCATGAGGACCTGAATTTGATCCCTAGTTTCACTTAAAAAAACAAAAGCCAGGGGCTGGAGAGATGGCTTAGCGGTTAAGGCGCCTGCCTGCTAAGCCTAAGAACCCAGTTCCAATCTCCAGGTCCCACGTTTAGCTGATGCAAAGTGACGCAAGGGCGCATTGCTGCACTTGACCACAAGGGGGCGCACGCATCTGGATTTCGTTCACATCAGCTGAGAGACTGCTGGCTCACCCATCTCTATCTGTCTCCCTCTCCCTCTCCCTCTCTCTCTCTCTCTGTGTCTCTCTCCAAAAAATAAAAATAAAAAATTTAAATTAAAAAAAAAAGCCAGGCATAATGTAGTGTGCTTGTAATCCCAGTGCTGGGGAGGCAGAGACAGGCCTGAGGCTTGCCAGCCAATCTAACTTACATGGCAAGCTCCAGGTAGGTAGATGAGAGATCCTGTCTCAAAAAAAAAAGGTGGATGGTGCCTGAATAACACTCATACACACATATGTAAACACACATCTGTGAACACACACATGAACACACATACACACACACATGAACATGCATACATATACACAAGAAAAAATGGAGTGTGAGTGTGGTTCCTGGGGTCCCTGTGGCCGCGGTTCCCTGGAGACGTCCAGGCAACTGTGGAGCAGGATCTTGAGTGGCCGTGAGGGCGACGGGAAGAAAGACCCGGGAGACTGTTGTTGGAGGACAGCTCGTTTATTTGCCAGGGGAGTGGGTTTATAAATGTTCATGTGGTGGCGGGAAGATGTACAGGATGTGGGTCACAGGGGAATTGGTTAGTACAGAGGTCCTGCTGATGCCTAATTAGCATGTAGGGACTTTGAGTGAGCAGGAAAGGGTCCCATGGTCTAAGTAGTGGTGGGAAAAGGCATAGGGAACCGGTCGTAGGGGGATTGGCTATGAGAAGGCTGCTGGCTGATACCTTATTAACATATAGTGACGTAAGCGGACAAAGGTCACAAGGCTCTGGGAAAAGCAAAACCTAAGTCTTATTAGGATGTCCAGGTGCCCTAGGCTGGGGGGAGGAAACAGCCTCACTCCTGCTGGTCTCGAGATTTGTCAGGGTCTAGGTGCAACCTCGGGAGAGGGAGCAGCCTCACTCCTGCTGGCCTCGAGATTCTCGGGGTTTAGGCTCACTGCAACCTCGGGGTCCAGGGTCTTAGTCATGCCTGACAGCTCAGGTCTGTCTAAATCTTCAGTAGCCCAGGGCCTTCAACTGTGCCCTACGTATGAGCACTTAGGGAAATAGCTCAGTGGGTAAAGTACTTGCCTCACAAGACGGAGGATATAAGTTACTGGTGTTTTAAGCATTTGTAATCCCCGTGCTGGTGTTACCAGAAGCAGACAGATTCCCTGAGACTGGCTGATAAACTAGTCTAGCCTAATTAGGCCAATGAATGACCCTGTCTCAAAAAGGTGGACGGCACGTGAGGAATGTGTTCAAGGCTGTCCTTTGGCTTCCACACACACACATGCATGCAAGTGCACCCACCTGCACAAACATACACATACAAACTGAGTATGAGGGAAGAAAACTAACTTGAAGAAAAGTAAGGGTGTGTTTAGCACTCTAGAGTAAACTGTGCCTAACAAATAAAATAGAGATGTAATTTTCAAAGTTTAATTTGTTTTTCAAAGACACTTCTCCACCAAGGGCTCTATAATAAATCTTTTTCCAAAGCAAATAATTATCCTAATTGATACAAACAACCACTAGGCAATGTGAACCACAAACTAAATGGCTTTATATTAGATTTCCTATATTGAAATATTCAGACATATAAAAACTACAGGAGGGTTGGAGAGATGGCTTAGTGGTTAGGCCTGCTAAGCCTAAGAACATCTTTTCGATTCTCCAGGACCCACATTTAGCCAGATGCAAAAAGTGATGCAAAGGCGCAATGCCACACTTGCCCACAAGGGGCACATTTGTCTGGAGTTCGTTCACAGCTGCTGAGAGGCCACTGGTGCGCCCATTCTCTCTCAGTACCCGCCCCTCTCTCTCTCTCTCTCAAAAAAAAAAAAAAAAAAAAACCACAGGAGACAAAAAGACATGAATCTCTAATGGTGGTAATTATGCTTACTGAATTATATATCTGCTTTTTCTTCACTATACTTGTCAGAAGTTAAATTACTGACAAGAAATTAACCAAGGGATTGATTTCAGAAAGATCCAAGTAGTGGTAACCACTTTTCAAGGGGTTAGAATAGCTTGATGTCTTCTGGTAAAACTGCTAACAGGAATTAATAATAAGGCTACAGCTTATGTGCTGGATGCCTTTGTTTTCTTATTTAATTTTTAAAAGCTTTCTAAGAAGAGAGACCTGCTTTCAGGAAAAATAGCCAATGTTTATTTGGGCCACTTAGGTCTGTTAACTTGGATCAAGTTCTAATAACTGTTCTTTCTCACTCTGTAAGAGCTTCAGAGCAAGCCTATTAGTATCTGTCTATTCCCCCAGAAGCACCAATTAAATTAAAGCAGAAACAGTAATTACATTTTTTAATTACTTGATACAGTATTGCTATAAGTGTGTGCTATGAAAACATTAGTTCCAAAAGGAGAAGGTCCTGTGATCAAGTCTGGAGACTACAGAGTTTAGTATAGGCAAATGCATTTCTTCGTTTTTATTTAAAATATTTTATTTATTTGAGAGAGAGAGGGAGAGAGGCAGATAGAGAAACAGAGAGAGAGAATGGGTGTGCTAGAGCCTCCAGCTTTTGCAAACGAACTCCAGGTGCATGTGCCACCTTGTGAATCTGGCTTACATGTGTGGGGAATTGAACCTTGGTCCTTAAGACTTGGCAGGCAAGCACCTTAATTTTTAAGCCATCTCTCCAGCCCTAAATGCATTTCTTCAATACGGAGTTTTTAAAATCTTTACATCATTAACATATGTCATTAAACTCCATATCTGATTCCATTTCCCTGTTTCTCAAAACTCTGGAATCAAATGTAATGTACTGGAGACCTGCTTCACATTTATCACATTTCACTGTGGGGGGGGGAATGAAGACATTATAAAATATAATGTCAATTATCCAGATTGTATGGGGCTTATACCTATAAGCACAGAACTGGAAAGGCTACAGCAGGAGTTAATTTTTTATCTTCAAACATCTATATTTCTTTAAAAGCTAAAATTAAGAATGTTTTGTAGATATTTTTACTTTGTACTTCAAAAGATCTGATAGAAATAATTATCTGCCTACATAACACTAACAGTTAAAAAATATCCAATGCCAAGTGTTTCAACAGCAAAGGGAATGGCTTCTCTGTTGTTGGGGATCATCAAACTAATTTTAAATTATTTCCTTGCCTGGTGTTAATGCCAGGATTCCCTTACTAAACAGGTTTGTGATTTGATGATTATTATTTTACTTTAAAGTGCAAACTCCACTTTAAAACTAAATCTTTCCCACTGAAAGGAAGGATGACTTAAGAGAACTAATATTTCACTGAGATTTGATGTGGCCAAAAATTCAAACACAGAGAAAAATGCTTGTCAAAGGACCTGATGAAGTGGGTCCCTCTTCCTGCCAGAAAGCAGATTTGGCAGGAAGCCAGGGTTCTCCCTTGGAAATGGAACTTGGCTTATTTACCCAGTCTCTTCCTTTCAGCTCTCTCCATGTGCATGCTTGATCTTCCTTTGGTCCCTTCCATGATTTTTGTCCCTCAGTGTTTGCATCCGCACCTTAGGGATCCCAGGTTGACATAACAGAGCGGCTAATAAAACATGTTTACTACTCAGATGTAAAAGGTGACTGAGTGCAAGGGTAACATAAGTGAGGAGGAGAAGTGCTTTGACCTGAACCCATCCTTACAATTACCAACACACATTCAGTCATCAGAGATTGCTTCAAGTAATTTTCTACAGAGCGGCTGAGCAACCTAACATGCACACCCAGTTTTGGTAAAGGTGAGTTCTGATTTACCAGCGTTCAGATGGGTTCCTTTTAATAAAACAAAAACTTATAATTATCTGCTTACTGCTAGAATTATTTTGAAATGAAATTGTCCAGAAGTGAAATATAAGACACAGCCTGCACCATATGGCCAGACTCAAGAAGCTAAAATGTTAAAGTTTCATTTTTGCATCAAAAGATTCAATAGATCTACAATCCTTTTAAGAAAATTTGAGACCGCTTTTTGTTTGTATTCTCTTAATAACTCTGAATTGAACTTTAAAAGGAAAGGGGTGGAAACCTTGGCAGACAGCATTTAATAACTCAGACTTAGAAAGCAAGACAAGGAGGCCTGAGCCTGCCCTGTGGGTTAGCACGCTAACAGGAAACAGCTCAATCTGGGTTTAATCAGAAACCGTGGCTTTACTGACAAGATCATGATACCAACGCCACAAAAATCTCTCATGGCTGGTTTTGTTTTTTGGGTTTTTTTTGGGGGGGTGAGGGGGTTGGTTAGTCCTTTGCCACCCGAATTCACTTTCTTCCAAGAAAACACGTCAAACACTAAAGGTATAAATATACAATTCTTCCAAGCGTCCTAGTTGTGTAACTTTATGATTACCAATTTTGGCCTAAGGAGGAGAAGAGTATGAGAGCCATGGAATATGCATATTTCAACTCTGTTTCCAGTCATGGGCAAACATATTCTTTCACTTTTTAAAACAAACTATTAACATCTTGGGTGTTTCTTATTTGGAGAATAAAAAAATCATTCAATCAAAATAATACACCAGTCATCTGATCCTTGAATAGGAAACGTGCTGAGTAAACCACCACAGTGGAAAGGAAACAAGTACAGAGACCTTCTGGCCATGTTCAGTCTGCAGGGCAGTGTTCCTAGGCATCTCGGCCTGACCAGCAAAGTCAAGCAAGTTCTATTCTAGTCATTAACTCCCCACAAAAACCTAAAATCCACATCTAAAATGCAGATTGCAAGAAGATACACATCACTATCCCCACATTCACCCTAAGACAAGAATTCATTCATTCTATTCCTTCAAAGGCCCTCCAACCCCTGTCCAACGGGAAGTCCCAGAAGTAGACTCACAAGAGGCTTGCTCAACTCTCCATATCACCAAATGCTCACACTAAATTCCCTTTCTGTGCAAGAAAGGAAACCCATTCTCTCGGAAGCCATGTATGCAGTGACCCACAGCAAAAACATGAAAAGGCCAGTTCATCTGAGAGTTGAGCTACTTACACTTTGGTCATTCAGTGAGGTAAGGCAAAGCCAGTGACACTGAGCTCAGCATGAGCTTCTGCATTGTTTGAGTGTCTGCATAGGGATGAATCCATACTTCTGCTAGGTTGGGTTGCTGGATTAATTCAAGGATGCTGAGTAAAATTTTAATTTAATATAAACAATAAATAATGGAAGAGCTGGGAGGAGTAATAAGTATGCCTCATGTGGCATTTGGTACCCAGCCATAGGAGTTTGAAATATAATTATGTGCCTCACATTTACATACACATATATGTGTACATGTATATACATTTTAATGGGGTAGAGTGTTAGAAGGAGATACATGTATTCAAATTGAACAGATGAGGAAAAGTAGCATTTCTGTCACTTCAAAGATCACCATTCTATGTGTTTGGAACATTTCAGCTCTTCTCTCATTATTCCGAAATGTATGGTGGGTTCAACACAGTTTATGTCTGCCCTATTGTGCTATCTAGTATTAGAAGTATTTCCCCTCAACTGTGTTTTTGAACCCACTATATAACTTCTCATTATCTTCCTTCTCTCTACTCTTTTCTTTACTTCCATGTGATCATGTTTTTAAACTTCCACAATTAAGTGAGAACATGTGCTATTTGCCTTTCTGTGCTTGACTTATTTTACTTAACATAATGTTCTCCAGTTCCATCCATGTTGCTGTAAATAACAGAATTTCATCCTTTTATGGCTGAATAACATTCTACTGCATTGTGCATTATATATATATATAAAGTTTTAAAAATCCATTTTCCGTAAGTAGCCATTTTTGTTGATTCTATAAATGTATTCATCTACTTATTCATCACACACTAAGCAGTACTGTACACCAGGAATTGTGCAAAACCCTAAACATATGCACCTCTGTCACCCAGGGTGTCTAAGCCACTAGAGGAAATTGCAGAGAAATCATGGGAACCATAGAAGCAGTAGACATCCCTGCAAGTAAAGAAAGGTTAATAAGAGGCAAATATAACAATCTTATTTAATCAAGACTTTATCTGACATGGAGCCTTCAGAAAGGAAGAGTTGGGGAAACTTGTTTATGCTTGTGCTTGGGATCGGTGAAGAATGGGCAGCCATGATGGGCAGCCATGTGGACATGGAACTGAACAGAAAGAATGATCTGAGTAACAAACAGAGGTAAAACCCAGCAAGGCCCATTCTTTTCAGCTTTTCTTTTTCTTTCTTTCTTTCTTTTTTTTTTTTTTCTTTTGGTTTTTCGAGGTAGGGTCTCACTCTGGCCCAGGCTGACCTGGAACTAACTATGTAGTCTCAGGGTGGCCTTGAACTCACTGCGATCCTCCTACCTCTGCCGCGCCAGCTCTTCTCGGCTTTTCTATGTAGCATTCTTCCTCTGGGCATAGAGCAAGACACCTTTCGGAATGGGGGGATTCTGATTTAAATCTCAGACCATGGAAATCAAAGAATTTACTTGTGGTCAAATCTTACATGGAAAGATGAGGAAAGTTTCCAGTAATATTTTGGGTTTTATGGCTTCCTTTAGGAGACAAGGGTTCTAGTCTTTAGGGATATAGGAGAAAGAGGAGCAGGAGAAGGGCAGAAAGGGCTTCCTTCTGAGCTCCTAGTTTCATTTCCATTCTCTCAGAATGCCAGGTTGCATTTTCTGAGCCCAAACAGAATTCACTGTGAGTAAAATGGTAGAAAGACAGGCCACATATCACAGAAACACCAAGAGGGATCCAGCATGTAGAAGGTGTCAGAGAAAGCTTCCTGAGCAGGCAGTGCCCACACATTGTGAGCTTACAAATGTTGGCAAAGGAACAGCAGGCAGAGAGCCTGACTTAAACAGTTATGGAGAAGAATGAAGCAGGAGGGGACATGCCAAGTTCTCTTGACAGCTTGGTTACGGAGACAGCAGGGACCTACCTGATCATGGAGAATATAGGTTATGTGCCAAGAGGCAGAGGCATCAGGTCCTTTAAGAAACAAGAAACCAATGCTAAAGGTTTAGGCATGGTCAGAAAAATCAGTGCTGAGGACAGACTGAATGTGGACAGCTTTAAAGTTAGGAAACCAGTAGGTGAATTGCTAATACTCCAGATGATGCGTCTGGAAGGGTCTTAACTGCTACAATGAATATGAGGATAGAAAAGAGGTTGGTTAGAGGAATGCAACTGGGAAATAATAAAACATAAAATTGTCAAGATTTGTTGACTAGTTGCAGAAGTCAACAATGAAGGAAAAGAAAGAATCAGGGATGTTTACCTGACATTTAGGGTGATGGTTGGACACAAAATGGTGTCCAGTCAAGTGACCCACCTGAAGTAAAATTGAAGAAAGTCAGATTTTCATGGGCATAGAAGTATTAAATTCTGCTTCAGAAATATACAACTTGAGCCAATCAGCTTTTAAGGATTCAAACAGTGCTATGGATTAACCTGGTCTTTAGGGACATGTCAATGGTATACCCAATGAGCAGTTAAAAATCTGAAAGCTGGGAAGAAGGATCTCATGGAAATATGTAAAATTTGGAGCAACTAGATGACATCTGCTTTTCCAAGCAGATCATATTACACAGGGGCAGAAGGAGTGACAGGCTTAGTATGGCAACTGAGCCAATACAAAAACAAAAAGGTTTCAAGAAGAAAGACTAGACAAGATGAGGTACCTGCATGTGCCAAATTCACATATCCTCTGTATCTGTGGGCAGGGAACCCCAAAAAGTCCTAGATGTCCTTACTGATATGTGTATGAGGAGATTTTATATATATATATATAAAATATATATATATATAAAATATACCAACATATGTACCCTCCATCTAATTATACAAACACACCAAGGTCTAGCCAGCATAAAAGCTGGAGCCAGCTTACATCACTTGCCAACTGTGCATATTCCTTCTCAATTCTATGTTTCATGGCATCATGTTAGTAATGTGTAGAAAATACTAGCAATCAGTGCTTTTACTTGGAGAGCCAACCAGCTCAGCATGCACTACTCAAGAGTCTGTCTGAGTGTGTCAATGGTGTGCTCAGCAGAGTTTTATAATAGCTGAGCACTTTTCTATGTGTGCCTACTCCAGACAAGAGACTTTTTGCTACCACTATGATCTTTGACCTTACAGAAGATGAACCACTATGCCTTGGGAAAATGGTAAACATGGTGTGCAAAAACAAGAGACCTGAGGTTTGCATGACAAATGAATGCACTCTAAAAACAAAAAATCACAAGAGTCTCAGGAATTGACCTTGGTTGAAATCACTTGTCAGAATGAAGCCAGCTACATGGCCAGCTTCTGTGCTGAGAACCCTTCATCCTCAGGAAGATGCTAAGAGAGTTGTAATAACAAACAATAGCCAGTGTTTTGTCACATAGAAAGCCCATGCCCCTGGCCATTCTGTCTAGGCAGGGTTTCCTAGATCACTCCCAGAGTCCAGGAATGCTCCCGGAGGAAACAGGAAGTTGTTTTTTCCATCTCCTGAAAAACAGTAGGATTCCTGGTGACTTAGTTCAAGATTAATTAATCATAGACTCTATCTTCCTGAACACAGACCATCATTTAGGGATACTAGTGATGATGAGTTCATTTTCACTCTCATTCATTCCCCCCTTTCTTCTCCCCTCTCATTTTCTGAGATGAGGTCTTGCTGTTGCTGACCTCAAACTCTGAGCACTCAAGTGATCCTCCTGCCTCAGTCACCCAGGTAGCTGGGACTACTAGTGGCATGCCCCACAGCACCAGATTTCTATTTCTATTTGTAAGGCCACTTTCATTTGGCATCTAAAGCAAAAATTTAAAAGTTTCCACATCTTGGTCATCTACATTTGAAAAAAATCACATGCTATTTTTAAGAAGTTCAAGGATTTAGAGTTTCATGGATGGAGAAGAGTTTGAACTAAGACAGTCAAGTCAGTATTTCCTGAAAACTATCACCTATTGTCCCATGCAGTTCATTATTTGGAATAAACTCCCATAATTCACAACTTCCTCCTATTTCTCTCAGTGAGAGATTTAAACACTTAAGGTCTACATGTGCTGAGGTCCCAGGTGAGCAGGTGCCCTGGCTGTCTGAAATCCCATCTGCCCTTGTGTAGCTCAGCCAATCTCTACTGCAAGGGTCAGCTGGGGCAGTGAGTTTCTGTATGACCTAATATTCTCTGTGAATGAACCCAGCTATGAATGGAAAAACCTTCACAGCCCAGAACTTTCCCACAGAGGTATGGATCCCAGGGACAACTTACTTAGGCTCTGTCTCCTTGTGAAGCTTATAAGTGCTCCTTCACAGATCCTAGACCTGGAGTGGCAATTGCCTGATGTTTCCAGACTTAAAATTAAAATCATTAGTTTGATTATTATTCTGTGTAACACATTAAAGAATCACTCTATCCGCTCCATTTTCTTACTGGATTGGTTCAATTTAAAGCAAAGTAAATACTTCCCACAATTACTATTGTCTATTATCAAAATATCTAAACATAAAATACAAGCTCCAGTATCAAAATGTCAATGAAATCTTCACTCCCTGGATTTCAGAATCCACGCAGTGATGTTGCCAGCTGGTGTCTTCCCCTTCAAAATGAAAATTGTATAGTTCATGTGGACTTCAAAATTCAAACAGTTCACACAAAGCTGTGGGACCCAGGGTCTCTGGAAAGTTCTCTATCCCCAGACACTGTGTTTGGCACAAGTATTATTCCTAGAAAATGGGCTTGCTAGAATTTAGTGACAGAAAAAACTGGGACCAAATACAGGACAATTTCATTTCTCTTGAGTGCATATCTCTCTGTAAGATACTATGGTGTTTTTTCCTATTAGGTGTTTCTCTTCATGAATGTAGAGGAAGAAAACAGCGGGCTAACATAAATTACTGAGCACTCATTATGCAGCCGATGCTTGATCCTCATAAGAATTGTTACCACTCACCTGGGGAGAGTGAGCTTAGAAGCAGTGAAGTGCCATGCCCAAAGTTACTAGGCCAACTAGTATAAACATCAAATGCCAAATTATAAAACCAGCTCTTAGTTCCTATGGTGGTGTGTTGCTAGTTAATGCAATACAGTATTGGGTACTCACTCTCCATATCTGAATAACCAAGACTATCAGAATCTGCACACCTCAATGGAATCTTATAAGAAAAAGACAAAATTAGATAATAAATACAAAGGCATTTTGCAAGACTACAAATGATTCAATACTCACAAATTAAGAAAAATAGTGTGTTATACTAATATCCTTCTATTTTCATTTTTTCCCTTTACCCTAACTACTTTCACCAAAAGTTAACTCTCATTACCACAGTTTTTCTCTCATATCTTCTTCTTAACTCCTGACACAGACTGAAATACTTATCACTATGAGTAAAAAATATTGTCTTGTTTTCCTTCTTTGGATGAAAATAAAAATCTCACTATTACATGTTCTTCTTTTTTGAAATTTTATTTATTTGATTTGTAAACAGAAAAAGAAAGAGAAATAAAGAAGAAAAAAGAAAGAAAGAAAAAGAAAGGAAGGGAGGGATGGATGGAGGGAGGGCATGCCAGGGCCTCTAACCACTGCAAAGGAACTTCAGCTGCATGTGCAACTTTGTGCATCTGGTTTACATAAGTACTAGGGAATCAAACCCAGGTTGTTGGTCTTTTCAAGCAAGAATCTTAACCTCTGAGCCATCTCTCCAACCCTATCACATGTTCTTAAGTGAGCAAACTAAGTATAAGGAGAATGTGTGAGATAAGTTATAATGAAAGGATGTAAAAGAAGTTGGGAGAAGAATGTCAGTGGCAAAGCTCCTGGATCTACTTAGTAGGAGCTTCTGGAGACCCATGTTCCATTCTGACTTCCATATTATACACTAATTTGCCTAGACGATAGACTTAAGTCTATTTTCTATTTTTATTTTAAAAAAGGGCAAATGAAAGCAGAATGATAATGTTATTGAAAATGGGATTGCAGACAAAGGACAGGTTGGTAAATTATGACATAAAAAATTTAAAAGAAGCCTGGCATGGTGGCACATGTCTTTAATCCCAGAACTTGAGAGGCAGGGGTAGGAGGACTGTTGTGAGTACAAGGTCAGTCTAAGACTACATAGTGAATTGTAGGTCAACCTGGGCTAGAGTGAACCATTACCTCGAAAAACAAAACAAAATTTAAAAGAAAAAGAAGTTAGAATATTGAAAGGACTGAGGCCTCACCAAAACATATATCCAATTTCTCTAAATAAACAGAAGTTGAAAATACAACCATTATGTTCACTAAATATTAATGGTCAAAAATATGCATGCAAAAAGACAAGTGTCAGTTGTAAAAGAAAATACTTATCCTCCTAATAACACACTTAATCAGTCGATGGCTCATGATTCACTCCTGGCGTCAAGTCAGTAAACGCAGCATGAAAAGAGCCTCCATCGGGCAAGGAACCCAAGGGAGATACTAGGGAAACCTATAAGGGAAATGGAAGATTCCCACTGTGTAGAAATCTGACAGTAGAGATTACAATGTGAATGTGAGCTTTTTTTTGCTTAATGACATGGAGAGAAAGTGATAGATAGAGCTTAATACTAATGCATAATGAACATTAAGTAAATGCACAGTGAACAAGCAAAGATCTCAGGAAGGGCATTATAGAACCAGTAAGGATAAGATCCCTTACAACTCTGAGAAAAAACTAGGCTGTTTCTAGTGCCAGCTCAAGCAATCTGTGGGGATTTGCTAGTGCTTTCTATGTATATCAGCAGTTGATTAGGGCAGCTCTTTGTAATCTTGCTATTCTTATTTGGTCCTAAATTCACGAGTATATTCATTTATTCAACAAATATTTGTTAAGTGCCCACTATATGGTTGCTGGAAGCCATAGATACAATAAAGAACCAAAGAGACAAGATGACAAAACATGATTCTGGTGAATGTACCTCCTTTATAATTAAAACAGATAAAAGCAAATTCACGAGCCCATCACCATACAATAGAGACAGTCTTCAAGCTACCTGGAGCCTGACAGTTTTGTACTGGTATACTAAAACTGCCTTAGAGATATAGGGCTGATTCCATCATTGAATGCATACAGACAGAAGGCAGGAGTAGGCAGAGAGCATTTCTTCCTAACCAACCCTATCACTATATGTAGCACCAGTAGATGGGACCATGGGCCAAGTGGATGTAAAATGCATTCCTGAGCTGTCATTTCTCTGTGCTGCCTTGTAGTACGTCCACTGACTAGTGGGTCCTAGTATTCATGTGAATAGCTCAAATCAGTGTTCCTTCTAAACAGAGGCACTACTCACCAAAAATAACCAAAAAATGTTCAAATAAGGTTTTAAAGTTTTAATTACAGTAATTTCAATTTCTACTTAAAATACTTTAACAGGGCTGGAGAGATGGCTTAGTGGTTAAAACACTTGCCTGCAAAGCCAAAGGACCCAGGTTCAATTCCCCAGAACCCACATAAATCAGATGCACATGGTGGAACATGCATCTGGAGTTGGTTTGCAGTGGCTGGAGGCTCTGGTGTGCCCGGTTTCTCTCTCTCTCTCTCTCTCTCTCTCTCTCTCCCTGTCTCATAAATAAATAAATTAATAAATTAATTAATTTTAAAAATACTTTAACACATGTTTAGAATGGTGTCATAAAGAAAGAGTACAAACTTGGGTATTTGCTTATCTCTTCCCTAGAATATAATGCTCTTTAAGAGAATCACCTGAGGTGCTGAGTGAAAACCCTGACTTCTGAGCCTGTACCACCAGGAGAATTTACAAGAGTCCAAGTATCTGTATCTACATCGCAGCCCCAGTAATCTGGACTGCACAAGATGTCTGGCTACCATCTGAGAAACGTGGTGGTCAGTGTGCAACAAGGACGAGAAAGAATAAAGCGAACTGAGCTTTCTCAGTGTCTCATTTGTAGACTAGGCATACTATTGCTTTTCTTCCTTGTCTCACCTTGACACTATGAGGATGAATTTTCAACATGTTGGACACAGACTGAAATGCTTGAGATTGGCCTGGAGAGACTGCTTAGCAGTTAAGGCATTTGCCTGTGAAGCCTAAGGAACCTAGTCCAATTCCCCAGTACCCATATAAAGCTAGATGAACAAGGTGGCACATGCATCTGGACTTCATTTGTAGTAGCTAGAGGCCCAGGTATGTCCATTCTCACTCTATCGTCTTTCTTTCTCTCCCTCTCTCATAAATAAATAATTTATTTTGAAGTTTAGAAAGGGCTGGAGAGATGGTGTACTGGTCAAGGCACTTACCTGCAAAGCCAAAGGACCCAGGTTTACCAGGACCCATGTAAGCCAGATGCTCAAGGTGGCACAAGTGTCTGGAGTTTGTTTGCAGCATCTGAAGGCCCTGGTGAGCCCATTCTCTCCCCTCCCTTCCTTTATATATATCTATCTTTCTCTCTTTCTCTGTCTCTTTCAAATAAATAAATAGATCACTTAAAAATAAAAAGTTTTAAAATGCTTGAGATTAAACAGCTGTATAATATATAAGATATTGCTAACACTCACGCAATGACCTGGGATACTTTCAAGAAAACCATGTGATCTTTCTTGAGTGCACTACAGTTCCAACAGGTTTTCCTACAGGAAGGGACAATATTAAGATCAGCACGCAGAGTTGGCCTCTGCCCTCCTTTCTCTTCCTGCTGGTCATCCATTTGGTGGAAATGTTTCAGAACCTACTTCCTATAGTAACTGTACAACTAGCACTAGGGACTCCTTCCTGGAACTCTCTGGCCTTTTGCTTACAAACATTTTCTCAAGCATAACAACGACAGGATATAGGTGATACCTGACTTATTGCCCAGTCTGCTGCCCCTTGCAGTATAGTCAGTAAATGTGGATTCTTCTAAAAGAATAAGAATAATTAATTAATAATCCTAACAGTTGAGAAAGTGGAAGCCCTGAGAGGCTGGATGGCCAATTTCAGATCACACATGTAAAAAAGTGGTGAATCAAGTATTCAAGTTCAAGTCTATAGTCTGGTCACTGATTCATGTTCACCTATAGCACTGTCTCTCTCATACCACTTAAAGCTTGCCTGAAAATCTACAGGCTCACCAGTTGTTCTTCATCTTTCATTCAAAATCTCTCTATTCCCTTCCACCTCCTCAGTCTCATTGCCTTTGTCTTGATTTAGACTCCATACCTTACTGGCAATGTATAATAAGCACTTCACTAACCTCACTGCCTCCAGCCTCACCACCTCAACCAGCGACAAAGAGTGAAAATGATGCTTCCAAAGTATGAATCCTGCTTTGGAACAAAGTCCAAGTGTCTATGAAAGCTACACCTGTCCTGTAACTCAGCAAGTCCATCTTCAACAAGAATGACAGTGTGTCTCACTGAAAGATGTAGACACAGAAGGTGCAGTTTTACTTAGCATAGCCACACCCCTTCCATATTCTGTTTCTGCTTGCAGGGATCATTCACTTGCTTGTGAAACCCGTACAAAGATAAAATTATTCATATGTGTAAGAATGTCCCTGCCATGCACAGTACTCAGAACTTTTGCACTATGAGGTGTCACAGCAACATGAATAAACACAAATTTTTCATAAAATTATTCTTCTTTCCATATAGGGAACTTTTGCCTTTTCACTTAAAGAAAGCCTTTTCCAGTGGCTCTTTAGCACGTCCATATTGCCAGCATCACTCTTTTGTGCTTTGGGGACATTTTAAAGAGAAATACAGGTTACTGAGCACCGGCACTGCGTTACTGTGACAGTCAAGCTCATGACCTAAGATGCTACCAAGTGACTAAATGGGAAGTGATATAATTTGAATTTTAAATGTCCTCCAAAGGCCGGGGTGATAAAGGCTTCATCCCAAACTCAAAGTACTGCTGGGAGATGAGGACTCTTGAGCAGGTGGGGCGTCGGGGAAGGAACTTAGATATTTGAGGTGTGTCATTGAAGAGGTTCTTGGGATTCTGGCCCTTTCCTTTCTCCCCACACCCTGACTCTCTGCTTCACAGCTGCCATAAGGTGAGCAGTCCTGCTCCACCACACATCCTCTCCATGTTACTCTGCCCCACCACAGGATCAAAAGCAATGGGCACATTGCCCCGTGAATGAAATCTACAGAACTGTGAACCAAATAAGCCTTCCTCCTTGTAAGTTGGTTGTCTTGGGTATTTCATCACACTAAGGGAAGGATGGAGTGGTATACCTCAAGATTTCATCATGCTAGTCCGAATGCCATGCAACTTAAATGAGATGTTTGTTTCTGGAATTTCCTGTTTAATATTTCTGGACCATGGGTAATTTGATCCATAGAAAACAAACAGGATGGGGGGGGACTACTGTATATACTATTCTCTGGGGAATTAAAACATATATATATATCTGAAGCTAATACCAATCTTTATATTACTAGATTTAGTCTAGGGGCTTAGTATGTAAAGTGTTTGGCATATAAGCCTGAGTACCTGAGTTTGTATTTCCAGATACCATGTTAAAGCTAGAAGCCAGATGGGAGTGGTGGCTCACACCTTTAATCCCAGCACCCTAGAGGCTGCAGTAGGAGTATCATTGTGAGTTCAAGGCCACCCTGAGACATAGTGAATTCCAGGTCAAGCTGGGCTAGAGTGAGACCCTACCTCGATAAGAAAAAAATGGCTAGAAGCCATAGGAAGCTTCTGTAATGCTAGCACACCAGTGGTTAAGGTGCTTGCCTGCAAAGCCTGACAGCCTGGGTTCATTCCCCAGGACCCACATAAAGCCAGATGCACAAAGTTGTACATGCATCTGGATTTCATTTGCAATGGCAAGCTCATTCTCTCTGCCTCTCTCCCTCCTTCTTCCCTTCCTTCTCTCTTTCTTTCCTTGCAAATAACTTAAAAAAATTTTAATTTTTTTTAAATTAAGAGATTTTTTTCTCTAGAATTCTTTTCCCATCAATCTTAAGATGCTGACTCAAACTATACAGAATGGTCTCTAGTTCTCTGAGACCCACATTGCTTATATTGTTCTATCAGCTGTAAATTCCATCAAGCTGACTGACTGACTTTAAAAGAGTCAGACTACATACTCGATTGACTTCTTATACAAGTGGGAGAACTAGAGAAATGAATACACAATCTAGTCTACCAGCTACATGATAGGATGGTAAATAAATACACTGCAAGAAATTACTCACGAGGCACTGGACTAACAAGCAGCTTTCAGTGAACGCTGTCATAGAAAATAAGTTGGGAATTTGTCTGAAGCCTTTTAAACTCCCCCTTGCCAGGTTCTAGGCCTTGGACACAAAGAACACTGTTTGAGGTCTCTAGACTTACAGTTCTTTTATTACTGACATAAACTAGTGTCCAAATATCTTCTAAAATGCTCGTCAGGGTCATTTCTGCCTTACAGCAAGCCTTGGCACTGAATTAGTCATTACACTTTTGTAAGTGAATGACTGGAACACCATGTCATCACAAACCACACTTTCATTCATTCATTTTTATTATTTTTAACTACTTATGCATAAAGACATATATGTGAATGTGTGTTTGGGTGTGTCAGGGTTTCTCGTCACTACAAATGAATGTCAGGCACTTCTGCCACTCTTTTTTTTTATTTAAAGATTTATTTTTATTTATTTATTAGCGACAGAGAGAAAGAGAGAGGGAGGGAGGGAGGATGGATGTGCCAGGACCTCTAGCCACTGCAAACAAACTCCATATGTATGTGCTACCACATGCATCTGGCTTACATGGGACCTGGAGAATCAACCCTGGATCCTTAGGCTTCACAGGCATGTGCCTTAACCGCTAAGCCATCTCTCCAGCCCTTGAGCCACTCTTTTTTACATATGGCTTATGAAAGTGGCCTAGGAATTGAACCCAGGTCAGCAGGCATTGAAAGCAAGCACCTTTAACTACTGAGCCTTCTTTCCAGCCCTCACTTATTGATTCAAATGTCTGTACTGAGTTTCTAACACACCTGGATACTATTATATGTTGCAAAAATAAATGACATCAACATGTTCCCTGTGTGCTTTGGGTGTGGCTTGCCCCAAGGCATCATATGTTGGGAGCCTGGTCCTCAGTGTACTGATATTAAGAGACAATGGGCCTTTAAGAGGCAGGGCTTAGTAGGAAGTCCTTTACTTACTGGGCTGTGCTGTCAGAGTGGTTATGGATAATGTTCTGTGGGACCTCCACAGTCCTCACAGAGTAGGAAGTTGCTATAAAAATGGCCAGTTTGGCCCACCTCCGGGTCCAGCTTCCTGTCTTTCCATGTGCTCTCTTCCTGCTGCACGTGCTCCCGCCATGTGATACCACCTGCTCCTGGTCCTCCCCAAAGCTGAGTTGATGCCAGTGCCTGCCCTTGAATCTAAACTTCTTTTCCTTTTATGTGAGTTTAGGTATCTCATATTTGTGTGGGCTCACTTGTGTGTGCACGTGGAGGCCAGTGGTCAATGCCAGGTGTCTTCCTCAGTTGCTCCCTAGCTTATCTTTGGGACAGGGTCTCTCTGAACCTGGAACTCACTGATTCAGCTAGACTAACTGGCCAGCAAGCCCCAGGGATTCTTTTATTTCAATGATTTTTAAAAAAATAATTATTTAGAGAAAGAGAGAGGGAGAGAGACTGGGCACACCTAAGTCTCTTACCACTATAAAACGAACTCCAGGCGCATGCACCATGTTGTGCACCTGACTTTAAATGGATACTGGGGAATCAAACCTAGGCCACAGGCTTTGCAGGCAAGCACCTTTAACCATTGAGCCATCACCCCAGCCCCAAGCCCCAGGGATTCTCTTGTCTCTGCTTCCCAAGCACTGGAATTACAAGTACAATGACCACACTTGGATCTTAAGTGGGTTTGGGGTCCAAATCCAGGTCCTTGTGCTTGCTTGACTAGCACATAACTGACTGAGCCACCTCCCCAGGTTTAAACTTCTTTTCTTGATAAAGTACCCAGCCTTAGATAATTCAACTACAGTAACAGAAAATGGACTGATATTACTTCCTACCCAATAAAGCCAACATTCAAATAGAGAAGACAAATGGCAAGCAGGTAATTTAGCAATTAGTTGTCTAATGACAATAGAGGTCACTGCTTCCCATAACATAAGACAAGGGGGTCAGGTTTTACCTTAGAATCAATGAGAAAGTCTCACTGTGGAAACAGGTATCAGAATAATGAATAGGTGTTAACCAGGCAAAGGAAGGAGAAGAGGGAGAAAGGGGAAAGACAGGGAGGAAGGGGGAAAAAAAGGACAGAACATTCCAAATATGACATTACACACGCATGCATTGAAGTAACTTCAAATGTTGGAAGGACAGAGAGAAGCTAATGTGACCCTAAGAGAGTGAGCCAGAGAGAGAGTGACAGTAGATGTGCTTAACCAGGAGAATCTAGATCTTTAAAAAAATTATTCCAATTTATTTATTTATTAAGCAAGAGAAAGTGGCAAAGAGAGAGAGAGAGAGAGAGAACATAGACATGCCAGGGCCTCCAGCTGCTGAAAACGAACTCTAGACACGTACACCATCTTGTGCATCTGGCTTACGTGAGTCCTGGGGAATCAAACCTTGGTCCTTTGGCTTTGCAGGCAAGTTGCCTTAACCACTAAGCCATCTCTCCAGCCAAAGAATCTAGATCTTTAACCTTGATCATCAATGGGTTTTAAGTAGATGAATAGATCATGACCAGACATGCGTGAAAATGTGGATATTTCATGATCAAGCAAGGATCCATGAAGAAAGGGAGGTCATCGGAAGACAAAGGAAGGGATGAAAGGAACAAAGCATCTCACCGTGTGGACCATGATCCTAGGTGTCAGAATCACCTCAGAAACTTGTTCCAAGCAGGCTCTGGGCCTCACCTCCAACCTACTGACTCCAAATCCCTGTAACTGGGGAATGTGTACTTGGGCGGAAGTTACTAGAACAGACACTGATGACTAAGAACCACAGTAACAACACTAGAGGAACTCCCAGATGATTAAAAGAAAACTATAATAGAAGTAAAGAAATCAGCTTTTACCAGGACATGCTACCTGCCCCTCTTCTAAAATCTTGGCATTGCCACTCTCCTCTAGAACATTCTTTCTTCCTCACCTTGAAGACTGACTGATAACAGTTTTATTCAGAGAAGAATGAAACTGCTGCAACTTGTTCCTACCTGGGGCCCATAAGAAGAAATGAACATATAAGTCAATCATGATCTCTGTACAAGCTGACCTCTGGCTAGAAAAATTCAGATCGGGAATAATTCTATATTTTTTTGTTTGTGTGGCCTTGTAAGTTAAAGCCCTTTCATCTCACCTGATTCTCATATGAATTAAACTTTACATATGAGGTCAGTGGGGCGCGAAGGGGCTAATTTGCCCACTCATATCCTACTACTTTACTGAGGCAAGAAGCCCTCAGACCCCAAAGCCACACTGAAGGTCCCAGCCCCCACATACTGCCCTCCCATTACCCTCAGTGCACAACTGGCAAATAATAAGCCCCTACTCCATGTCTGATGCTGTGACTGAAACACAACTGTGGGTCTTATGCTAAACAAAAGGTCAAAATTCCCCATCTGGCATTGGGAAGGCAAAGACCACATGCATTAGTCAGTTTTTCATTACTGTAAGAAAATATCAGAAGAAGACTAGCTCTGTGAAGTTCTGAAGATTCAAGGCATGGGGCCAACATCAGTTCAGCTCTAGTGAGGACATACCTGGTAAAATGGTGCCACGAGGGCCAGAATGTGTATGGGAGGAAAAGTCACATCTTCAGATAGGAAAAGACAGTGACTACCTCTTGGCTGGGCGTGGTGGCACACGCCTTTAATCCCAGCACTCAGGAGGCAGAGGTAGGAGGATCCCCATGAGTTCGAGGCCACCCTGAGAGTACATAGTGAATTCCAGGTCAGCCTGAACTAGAGACCCTACCTTGAAGAAAAAGAAAAAAAGACAGTGACTACCTCTTATAACAGCTCCCTCTCATTAGAGCTCAGGGGTCTCATGAGAGCTACCTTAATCTCTCCCAAGGGCAGCTTCTCCAATGACCTACAGATTCTGACGAGGCTCCATGTCTTAAAAATTCCATACCATTTCCCAACCACCATGTGATCAAAGCCATGGGGAACACTCTTTAACCATATCTAAACCATAGTCCCATTGTAAGCGAAGTAGAAACTATTTGAAGGCAAATATTTAGATTTCATATTAACATGACAGAGGTCATGGGACCTTGAGAAATTATAACTGTCTAAACCAAACAAAACATAAGCTGTCTTGTCAAAGAGGTGTAATGGTCATGTCGCCAGCAGTAATTGTATGTTTGGATTTTCAAATAGGCATTCTCCTCGCCCATTTAGGGGGGGAAATTAAGTTGCAACATTTCCCTTTCCAGGAATGTGATTTAACTTAACAGCTAAGCTAATAATCACAAGCTACTTACTTGGTGCAGACAAAGAAAGCACTGTCTCTGCAAGTGGACACAACGCTCCTAGATGCGAGGTGGATTTCCGTATCTGTTATGAGTAAGCAGTCCATTACGTAACCAATGGAGCTGCACGAATGCCTATTACATAAGTGCATAATGCTCTGTCATTCCAATCAAAGTGGGGAGACCTGCCCTTCCCATCCAGAAGCCTTCTTGGTGATTCCCCTAGCTTGTAAGGTTAAAAAGCTGAAATTATCTTGAACCAGAAAGCATGTGCACAGTTATTGTATCCAGTGTAAATTATGAAAGAGAAAGTGTAAGGGAAAAATGGTTTTTTTCCCAAGGTCTAGGAGCCAACTATGGGGGAGTGCAAAATGTACAGAAGCCAGTCTGGATCTACACAGCTGAAGAGCTGTGTGCTTAGCTGTGCTTTGACGAAAACGTGTGGCATTTTCAAATGCACTTATGTGATTTGAGAGGTACCTAAAAGTCATTTAGAAACACTTATTAATGCATTTTGTCAGAAAATAAAAAGACAGCAGAGACACAATCAGGCCATTGACAGCATACGACAAAGCAGTCAGTGCGGAAGCAAGCAAAATATGCTCTGCTCCTCTGTAGCCCCAACAGGGAACTAATTCCACATCTTTTGGATAAAGGTCTCTGAGGCTAGGAAGGAAGGAAGTATAGTTTGAACATGCCTTCAAGTAGATCTGAAAAGAAGCTTTTCAGGATGTGAATAAGATCAAGGAGAAATATCAAATTTTAAGAAAACAATAACATTTAAATCACATTCCAGTGAACTTTGCCGGGGTAATTTAATGTTCAATATAAGCAGTTTTTTTTTCCCCAAGGGGGAGACCCTTTAATCACCAATATTTAAGTTTCATTTCTTTTGAGGGAAATGTTCCTGACATGTTTTTTTTTCTACCTTCAAAATAGAATATCCTGAGTGTAATTGAGCCTTTCATTCATAGCTCAGCAGACCTCCAGCTGCTGCAAGAGACTGTGGTGTCCATCTTCCCCCAGAGATACTGCCATGGATCCAAAAACTGAATGATCCAATAAACATATACTTGCCTGGGCGTTTTTGGGGGGTGGGGCCTCATATTTAATCACCACCTCTTTCTTATATATATTCATTCAACAAATACTATGTCTTTCATCTGTCAGGAGACTTCTATTGACTAGAAATTCAGCAATAGGGTAGGGGAAGGAACAACCAAAACTCACGTCCTCCAACAGTGCAGTCTGGATTCCAGCACTGGGAACAGACAATTCATCAGCTGTGAACAAATAAATTAGTGGAGTAAATCAATGTGAGACAGTGGCATTAGAGAGGCAGGAGTTCCACTGTGGGGAAGAACTGCCGTTTAAGTGAGTGGTTAGAGAAAGTCTCACCAATGACATTTAACCATAGTCTTCCACTGGGATTGTCAGGTTTTGTTGCGAGGAGTGTGTCTGCCTCTAAAAGCCCTCACTCTCTTCAAACTCACTCCGGAACGGTGACAAAGCGCTTCATGATGACTACATATCAGTAGCCAGCTGTGTTATATAGTAAGAACTGACATGATGTGCCTTAAAGAAGGATAGTCTCCCGGCCTTCCTAGGAGATGAGTCGCTCAGATAACCTTTTCATTAGTGTTTAGTGTGAAGAAAAATTGAAACATTCAAAAGTCAGACAAATTTCTCATTTTGAGAGTGCATGAGATACTCGAGATCGTACAATTTTGGTTCCCCTGAAATCTGTGGAAATGAGCGCATGTGTTTCAGCTCTCCGCCTCCTTGCCACCCCCTTTCTGACAGCCGTGCTCACTGCTCTCTACCTTCTTGGCCCCTGAATGTGATGTTACCCTGGCTTGCCCCACAACCCTTTTCCAGGTTCCATTTTTTCTGTGCCCTCCATTCATTCGTGGTGTTTCAAGTATCAGTCACCCATGTGTACAGGGTGCTCAAACATACCTCACTAACCCTACATCTGCTCCACCCTGAAAACCACCCCAGCAAAACAGACCCAAAGTCCAAAAAGTCATGTCAGCTACCCTCCCACCAAGACCTCAAACAGGTTCTTCCCAGAATCTCTTTTTTGTTTCCTGCTGATGATACCCTATCCCCTAAGGTCAACTACACAATCCTAGAATTACCTTTGACTTCCCTCCTCTCCCTGCACAGCAGTCACCAACAGGTATTGACACAGCCTTCGAGATGCTTATCTACTCTGCTGATGGGAGCAAATAAAAACAAATATTACTCCAGTCACAAGGAAAAATTATTATTATAGGATTTATAGAAACCTTGGAAAGTGGTATTTCCATATAGGAATCAGATATGTATCCCAAACATTATACAAGGGATATTTTTTTAAAACCAGCCCATCCATACAAAGTTCCAATTTAATTAAAAAAAGAAATTAAACTTAAAAAAAAAAAAAAACAGCCTGAGCTTTCTCTAATAGCACAAACGCATCAGGAAAGTTCAGATAGATACTGCATATATTAAATGAAAACAACACTTAACACGGTCAAAGTGGCTGCTGGGATCTAGATGCTGGTTGTCCCCTAGAGGCTCTTGTGCTGGGATGCTGGCACTTAACCAACATGGTGATGGCAGATGGGACCTTCAAGAGATAGAATCCACTGAGAGGTCCTTAGGTCCACTGGAGGCACGCCCTCAGAAGAGATCATGGGACCCCCGGCTTGGACTGGTTTCCCATTTGAAGATGTAATCTCTCCCTCTCACATGTGCTCCCACACACTGCCATCTGCCATGAAGTGACATGGGGGATAGGAGGTGCCAGAACCTGTGCTATGGTGTTTGGATTTTCAGCCTCCATGTGTGAGCCAATGAAACTTCTATTTTTAAAGTTGGCCTGCCTCATATATTTCATTAAATTAACAAAAAGCAGGCCAAAAAAGATGCTATTAATATAGGTATAATTAGAGTAGCAAATATCCAGAACGTGGTAACATAGCATGTGCAGTCATGAAGATGAGCTGAGTGTTATGAGAAATGGCAATTTCAAGGAAAAGGCCTTGTTTCAGCTGTTCTAGGAGCAAGACTATGAAGGGTGTGGCTCCCTGCTCACAGGGGGTGATGAGAACTGGTAACGAAAGAACGCAGAACTGTTGCTGTCCTCCTCTATGCTTATGTCTCCCCGAATAAGGAACATGGCCTTCAAAGTGGAGAGGACAGGACCCACCTAGCAAAGAGAAAACCAGAGCCCAAGACAGAGGAGGTGATTATTGTAAAATAATAATAATTGAAAAAGCACGGTGTGCTGGTGCACACCTTTAATCCCAGCACTCAGGAAGCGGAGGTAGGAGGATTGCTGAGAGTTCAAGGCCACCCATTGACCGCATAGTGAATTCCAGGTCAGCCTGGGCTAAACTCACAGAAGCACAGTTTAACAAGAGCTGGGGCAAAAATAATAAATAAATAAATAAATAAATCAGGATGCTGGGAAGAGCTTTGCAGCCTATTTGGGAAGAGAAGTCATCATCAGTCTTAATCAACAGTGGACCCTGCAAACTTCATGGCTGGCCAGCCAGTCCAAATGTGCCAACTGGTGTAATGGTGGCAGGTCTGTTAAAGGGGAGATCAACTGCTCTCTGATTGGATTTGTGGCCCGATTCACAGGAGATAATTCATGCCTGGTACCAAAAACCTAACCAAAAGCCTATGGCTGGGGAGGTCATAAGCCCTGAGGGGAAAATTACTACTGTTGTGTGGCTAAATGGATATACTATGCCCACCAACCTACCCTCTAAATACTTATGTTTATGCCTGTATATTAATGCTACTCTCACTTGTGGTTAGAAATGTTTCTCTTTTCAGATGAAGGTCACTATTGGGGAGACTCAGAACTCACCAAAGTGCTGAGAAGTGACAGCACTAAATGAGACATCTCCATCACATCCTCTAAGACTCAGGGACCATTGCTGAAGAGGTGACAGAAAAAATGTAAGAGCCAAAGGAGGGGGAGAAGTGCTTTGCAATGCTATCTTCCAAACACAAAGTGGCCTTGATATCAATGACCTCACAATGGCTGACACTAAATACACAAGACCTGCATAATAGGAGGTAGAAAATGATGACATCAAAATAAGAGAGAGACGGGTTGGAAAAAAGAAAGGAATTCAGTGGAGGGGACATTCAGAAGGGAGAGTTGTGGGAGGGGATTATGATCATGGTATATTGCTATGTGTATGGAAACTGTCAATAAAAAATTATTTTAGGGGCTGGAGAGATGGCTTAGTGGTTAAAACATTTGCCTGCAAAGCCAAAGGACCTCGTTTCAATTCCCAGGACCCACATAAGTCAGATGCACAAGGTGGCACATGCATCTGGAGTTCGTTTACAGTGGCTGGAGGCCCTGGCATACACATTCTCTCTGTGTGTCTGTCTGCTTCTCTCTCTCAAAATTAAATAAATAAATAAATAAAAAATTTTTAAAAGTTATCTTAGAAAAGACTTGGGACAAGAAAATGAACCAATTGTACATAGGATTTAAGGTAGAATAGAAATGAAGAATTGCTATTCCTGTCAATTGTGCCAAAATCTCAGATTTGGTTTGTAAACATGATAGCTAGCGGTAAATATTTAATCATGAAAACAAAAACATATTAAACTCTTATTCTCGCCTTTTTTGACCCTGCACAGATAAAATGCTACCAATATGATGATGTTCATAGGTTTCACCAATCTTTCTCCTCAGATGTTATGGACATGAGAATAATTGTGGAGCTGGTGAGATTGGAGTCCAAATCAGGTAATCATACTGCTGAGGTGGAGTAATGTTAATGGGTGACCAGCACCAGGCAGGAGGTCTCTAGCAATTAACTCAGAACCATGAAACTGAAGTCAAATCTACAGTTGATGCTAAATTGGAATTTGAGAAGATTATGAAAACAACTGGAAAAATAGCTAAGACTAACAAAATTAAATTTAGTGAAAGTAAATATTTTCCACATTTAGATTTTTAAGTCAATTCTGTAAACACAGACTTACTAAGACAGCTTAAAAAGACTTAATTCACTTTAAAAAAACATGAAGAATTTATGTCAAATAAGTCTTAAATGTAACATATTTAAAAAGATACTGACCTCACATTCTATACAAAACATAGCTCTAGATAGAACATGCTTTGAGATAGAATTATATGAAACTGACCACTTTTAACCTATAAAAATGGCAATATCTTACGTTCGACCTAACAGAAGATTGTGTGTTATGTGTGCCATCAAACATACAAAGTGCTGTGAAGTGCAGGCAAGGGTCATGGACTCTCTTGAGGATTCATGGGAGAAGGAGATGAGCACTAGAATTCGAGTGCTGAGTGGGATTTGAATGGAAGGAGGCGTGGTGAAAGGAGGAAGACACTGTAGACATGAACAGCAACGAGAGACAAGACCCAAAGATGGGGCTGATGCCTACAGCCAGCTACCATGTAGAGTGTGCAAAGGTGACACACCAGAAAGACACTAGAACCCGTCTCTGGAGGTCTTTAAATCTACTATGATAAGAGACCTACAACAGTGTGATCCTCTTAGGAAGGTTTAAATATGGGGGAATAAGTGAGCACACACATGGATAATTTCTGATAAGTAGCCACGGTAAGGTCAACATAAGCATAGCTCCCAGACGCCAACTGAGTCTGTCCTTGGAGTTCTGGTACTTTCTAACTACACAGGAACTTGCAGATTATTTAATGTAACTCTTTAAAAATCCTGGGTGACAACCAATAGGACTGGAACTACTTGGGCAGGGGAGAAGCAAAGGCTGCCTGACCCACTCTTAGTGCCCACAGTGATCTAATTCACCGGGGCAAAATTTCCAAAGAAGACTTTGGTTCAGTAACTCCTAAATGCTGTGCATTAGGATTCTTTCCTGAAGACAAATGCCATCTAAGTGAACAAGTTTCAGAAACAAATGTTGATGGCTTTTGTGGGCAATTGTTTAAAAGAATCAAGCATGTCTAAGATATAATTTGAAAGAATGTGGCTTCAGGAGAAAGGGCTGAAGCATTAGTCACATGTTTCACATTTCTTCTCTTGCCTGCCAGATTTTTTTTTTTAATTAAGAAAGGAAAAACGGGTAAACCCAAAAGAATTTTTACAACTGTCAGAATAAATATAAGGCTATGTAACTCCATAAACTTTATATTTGGGAGCCCCTACCGCCCGCCACCACCTTCTCTCTGTGTCTGTAAGTGACCTTTGTTTAGAACCCAAACAAAAGCATGGTCCTGGTGACAGTCCCTATCTCTTCTGTATTTGTCAGGCCAGAAGACTGATGTGAACTACACTCAAATAAAACCTCCTCTGATTTCAGCAGGACATGGCGGAGGGATGATACGAGAAACCCTGTTCAATTCGGCTTGAGTCCAAGGTGACTAAGAAGCACTTAGAAAGAATTAGTACTCATAAAGCCATTTTGAAAAGCTTATCAAGAAGCGAGCAATCACACAAAAGTCCGCTGTGGACGCCAGAGGATCTTTAGGGTCGAGAGCACAGGTCTGGCCTTAAGAGACAGAACTATGGCCACCCTCAATTCACCCTTCTTTCTGGACATCTCCTGGGGAGAGATTAGCACCAGGCTTCAGGCTCACATTCATGGAGGGTCTGGTTTCATCAAAGATTTCCAGAGGAGCTTCTGCCGACCAGACCAGACCAGGTCTCCTGGCAATGCTTCAGATTAAGCCAGACCACCCCAGAACAATGACTTGCAAACTTTTTCACCATGATTAAGCACTTACATAAGGCCTATTCCATATATGCATATATTTAAAACAAATGGTTTCCCAATAATGTTATTCTGATATTGTTCTGTTCTGCTCTATCCTCATTTAAAAGTACCATTTTTTTTTGTTTTGTTTTGTTTTTTTGTTTGGTTTTTGAGGTAGGGTCTCGCTTTAGCCCAGAATGACCTGGAATTCACTACGAAGTCTCAGGGTAGTCTCGAACTCATGGCAATCCTCCTACATCTGCCTACCAAGTACTGGGATTAAAGGCATGCACCACCACGTCTGGCTTAAAAGTACCAAATCTAAACTGATTTCAAAACCTACAACCTGTATTTTGAAAACTAAGGCCCAAGAGTAAGACTGTTCAACAGAAATATTCCAACCAGAGTTAATTTTGTTAGATACCACATTGAAAGCAGTTTTTAAAAAAAGTAAAATTAATTTTGACAAGAAATTTTATTTAACCTGTCATTTCTAGAATATCATCATTTCAACATGTGACTTGTACAGAATTTTTCTGAGATATTTTACTTTATTTTTTTTTCGTACTAAGTCTTATAACTCTGCAGTGGACTTCACATGGACAGAGCTCACAGTAGTTTGGAGAAGCTACATTATAAATGCTCTGTAGGCACGGTGGCAAGGAGCTACCACTGAACAGTGAAGCCTTTACAGCATTCTGGTCCCCATTCCTCCAGGACAGCTGGATCCACAGTACTCCCTAGAAGCAGAAAGAAGGTGCCATCCCTCCTGGCCCTGCATTGCATGTTTAGTCACATGCCATCACCTCACACTGTGCTATCAGCTCCCCACATAGGCTCCACGGCTCTGATAAAGGATGGGAAATTTCACAAGCAATAGGAACAGAAAGGAGGCTTGTAAACCAGTAACAAGCATTATCACCTTGAAATGTCTCAAATACAAAGTCCACATGCATTTCTGTCCAAGATAGCAGAAATATAACAAATATCACAGAAAACTCAAGCCTGAAAGTAACTTTGAGAACTTGTTCTGAAACTGTTTGCTAATCACAAACTGGACAGATAGCATGATTGCAACGATGTTAAAATGTGTGCCTATGAATAAAAATTAGGAAGACAAAGTCAGGTGTGGGGGTGCAAGCCTTTAATCCCAGAACTCAGGAGGCAGAGGTAATAAGATTGCCATGAGTTCAAGGCCAGCCTAAGACTACATAGTGAATTCCAGGTCATCCTAGACTACAGTGAGACCCTACCTCCAAAAAAAATTTAGGAAGACAATAAGCAAAAGCAAAGTAATGTGCGTTGTCTAGTAGGACTATGGAGGACATTTTGTCTTCTTTTTAAAAACAGGTATGAGGTTGTTCTATCACTCCTCTGAAAAGAAAATGCCTTTAAAAAGTCCTTCTGGGCTGGAGAGATGGCTCAGTGGTTAAGGCATTTGCCTGTGAAGCCTAAGGACCCAGGTTCAATTCCCAGTAGCCACGTAAGCCACATGCACATGATGGTGCATGTATCTGGAGTTCACTTGCAGTGGCTAGAGGCCCTGGCACACTCATTCTCTCCCTCTCCCTTTCTCTTTCTCTCTGTCTCTAATAAGTAAATAAAAACTTTAAAAATTATAGAAGTCCTTCCTTCTTTTCCAAAGTAATCAGATAATCAATGGGACACTTGCACAAAGAAACAGGTACGGCAGTATGCAGGATGGATCAGAAGCAATGAGAAGGCTGCATGTTTTTTAATTCTTTTAAAAAATATTTTATCTGTTTATTTGTTTGTTTATTTAAGAGAAAGAGAAAGAAGGAGGGAGAATATGGGCATGTCAGGGCCTCTAGCTGCTGCAAAGGAGCTCCAGATGCATGCATCACCGAGTGCATCTGGCTTTACATGGCTACTGTGGAATCAAACCTGGGTCCTTTGGCTTTGCTGGCAAGTACCTTAACCACTAAGCCATCTCTCTAGCATTTTTTTTCTTTTGTAATCTTCATTGATATACATATTTAGCATTGGTTAAGAAGATACCTTGATACCAATCACATAGGGACACTAGATGAAAGGACCTAAAAGTAGTTACAATTCAAAAACACTACAACTTCAGTTCTACCTTTTGCTCCAAGAAGCAACTTAAGAGTTAAGAATGTAAGGTAACAGATACAGGAAAGTATGCTGGGCAGCAGAGCAAAATGATGTATAGCTCATTCATAAAAAAACGAGAAGGATGCAGACAAGATTCTGTAATTTTGTGACTTCTTGCTAAGCTTCTATTTGCCAATGAATCTTAACAAAAGGAGCACACCTCAGAAAGCAACTGCACTGGGAGCCCTCTACAAAAATGCATTAAACATAGTAAAACTGAACTGGCTTGATACAGGACTCATAAAAATTCTAAGCAAATTATACACCTCAGATAAGTGAAAAGCCCTAAGTAGAATAAGTTTGGAAGTCAAAGCAGAAATTAAGTACCTGAAAGTCCACCCTTGACCCATGGACTCAAACCTATACATCACTAGGAAGCTTACAGATGAACTCTAAATTTCATGTCATCCTGGTTATAAAGCCTACCATCAACAGCAAGGCCACTTCATAAAAGCATGAACTGTAGAAGTCAAATAATGGTAACAAACTTGAAAGAGAAGCAGCATTTCTCTTTCTTAGTGTATCACTAGTTGAAGTATAAGATGTAACCAAATCCATCTCATTTATTCACTGTTTTTCTTTCAAAAAGTGAGATTTACACCATTAGTAATGACAAGAAATAAATTGTCATTAAAGGTACAATTTAAGTCCCATGCCAGCCTAGGCTAGGTAGGAAGACCCAGTTTCAAAATAAAAGAAAGGGAGGAGGGAAAGAGAAAGACAGGGAAGGAAGAAGATAAAGAGGGAGGGAGAAGAGAGTGAAAGATAGGGAGAGAGAGACAAAAAGAAAGAAGATAAATGATAGACAGACAGATGTTTCATGATAGAGATAACACCCAACAATAAGATGCTTACTGAATACAGGCCATGTCTCAGATGCTCTCCTAGACTGTAGGAATACAAAGATTAATGAACTGTGACCCAATGCTTCAAGGCACTCAAATGAATATGGCAATGGGAAAATGAAAACACAGCAAAGGTCTGGGTATTGTGGTGCATGCCTGTAACCCTAACACTCAAAAGGCTGAAGCAGGAGGATCCTAAGTTGAAAGCCAGCCTGTACTACCCAGTAAGGCCATGTCTCCAAAAACAAAACAAAACAAGTTAAATAAGTGTTGTGAAAACCCAAATAAAAAAGGACAGTGAATTCTGAAGAGGTCAGGAAAAAAGACCAAGATGGCATTTGATGTGGGGCTTGAGCGGTCAGAGCTGGCCAGTCGGCCTATGAGCACACAAGCCCAGCAGGCGGGTACAATGGCACATACAGCACCACACGGAAGAGAGTTGTGTCTAAACACAATCTTCACCAGCATTAATCAAGTCTAAACCTCAGGACTCTCCACAGAGAGTAGAACCAGTTCTTGTCATGAACACATAACCACATGGAACCAGAGGGTCCAAAGAAGGGAAACCTTTTAAATCATCTTCTTCCACTAAAAGAGAACCTTTGACCTTGTGGCTGGAATCAGCAGGCAGTTCAGGCTGAGGCTGAAATCAACTGTTGCTGTCAGCACCCTTTGGCCTGGTCATCTCAAATTTTACAAGCCTTTATCCCTTGAGCCAATACTCATTTTGGGTTTGTCTAGATCAACTCTGGCTGAAAAGTTATTTTTGTGAAGAAAATCATATCTTCCAACCCTAAGCCAAGAAGGTTCATGAAGAAACACTTGAGTCAACTTTAGCTCCCTGAGAAACACTTCTGTGGGAGCAAAGCAGCAGCAGGGCCCTCCCGGAACCCCTGAGGAGCATGTTGTCTGAGAGCTGGTTCTTGAGGCTCCACTGATCACAGTGCCTTCACCATGCACAAAGTTCAATGTCACACACGTATCCTAGAGTCAGTGTACCACAGAGCCTCCTCCTTCAGCACCACACCAGAGTCAGCACACAAAAGGGAATGCACTGTTTGTCAGTCACACTTAATGTGAGCAAGTCACTTATTAAGCATCTTTGTCCAGGAGATTTAATTTTCAGCCACAGTGCTGAGTACAAGGGTCAGTTAGCTCCACAAGTCAGCTGAGAACAGACACAAATTAACAGGGAGTGGATCCTGGGGTGCAATTATGTCTAGAGAATAGGAAAGGATCGCAAGATGCTCAGGGGAGACCCCATGTGAATAGGAGGAAGGTCAAATTTGTGGCCAAGCAGCCAAAGACCCTGGAGACTATTTTTAATTCAGAAGAAGAACAGGAAGGAACAAGAACAAAAAAAGGAACTCACACACGAGAAATGGAAAGCAAGAAGGAAGCATCTGTAATAAGCAAGTGGAAAGTCAGTGAGAAAAATAGATCCTGAGAACTGTGTTCCTAATGGGGAGGCCAAAAAAACTTCAGGAAAAGAGAGGGAGAGAGATGAAAACACAGAGAGCAACAACAGCCTACTTAAAGGAAGTATTCAAAATGCCTACATCTTATCAGGGTCAATGCAGGGTGGTTGGTAACATTCTTGCCTCTGGCATTGGGTTATGAGTTCAAATCTCAAACCAAGATCTCATTTTCCAGCGGCTCTGTAAGGCTAGAGGCATTTCCCATTCCTTGGTGCATTCACTCTACTACCCATTCTGCCACAAATTAAAAGCACCAGCAAGAAAAGGCAAGTCAAAAAGAAAAATGGAATATTTTCATATGTAACATGTCCACAGCAATTCAAAATCCTATGAGAAAGCCAAGTGTAGTGGCGCATGCTTTAATCCCATCACTTCGGGGGCAAAGGCAGAAGAATCGCTGTGAATCTGAGGCCACCCTGAGGACTACATAGTGAATTCTTGCCTGGGCTAGAGTGAAATCCTACCTGAAAAAAAGTCCTATGAGAATGGGGTATTTATCCCCATGCCTCATCTACAGAGAAGCCTGGTCACCTGCAGTCTTGCTGGACCTAGAATACAGTGGTAGCAACAACTGTGATGACGATGGAAACATTACCCTTCGCTGAGCAGAAAGAAATCATGAGGTGATTAGCATGTGGATAGGAGGGAGTAAGAATATTTATTCCCTCTGGCAGGAGGGAAGAGAGGCAGGACTAATGAACAGAACATGTCTAGGTGGCGAGTAGACAGAAAATAAAAGGAAGGCCCTTATGTTAAATAACAAGAACACTTTATGTTCATTTAACTTATGCATACACATGGACTACTTCAAGCGATCCCCACAAAACCCATAGGCAGAGGGAAAAGCATGTACTAACCCCATTTCACAGAAGAGGACAAGTAAGTCATTTGCCAGTCTGAAAGTCACAACCTCAGGAGGAATACAACTCATTACTTTTTTAAGACTTAAATGTTTTATTAACTTATCAACACAGGGTCTAACAAGAAATGTTATCTCGGGGCTGGAGAGATGGCTTAACGGTTAAGGCGCTTGCCTATGAACCCAAAGGATCCAGGTTCGATTCCCCAGTACCCATGTAAGCCAGATGCACAAGGAGGTGCATGCATCTCGAATTCATTGCAGTGGCTAGAGGCCCTGGCGCACCCATTCTCTATCTCTCTCTGCTTCTTAATAAATAAATAAATAAATAAATAAATAAATAAATAAATAAATAAGAAATGTTATCTCTACATCTTGCAGTGTAATCTCACACTTTTCAATCTATGGTGCAAACACAATCTGCTGACATCTTGTGTTTTATGCCCAAGTAAAACTGGCATAATGCTTTCCAAGCAGGTTGTAGATTATTTCCTACTCTCCCATTTCTCTATAAAAATATCGAGAATAAGAGATAGAATATGGCCCACTATTAAGTAGTAAGATATTTTTGTAAGTACAAAGAAAATACAAACAAATTAATTATAGAAAAACAAAAGAAATTTGGATCCTGAGAAATAATTCAATCTCTTAGTGTGCAGATAGCCAGACAAAACACGATAGACATTTGTGATGGTTTAATTGTGTGTGCGCGCGTGTGCATGTGCGCAGGTACGTGCGTAGTGTATGTATTGGCACATACATGCTATGGTGCACATGTGGAGGTCAGAGAATAACATGGAGGTATCAGTCCTCACCTTCCACCTTGCTTGAGGCAGGGTCAGTCTTCTTTCACGGCTATGAATGCCAATTATTCCTGTGGGCTTCGGATTCTCTAATACTGACTCCCATTGCCACAGGCACATTGGGATTACAGACTCCTCTGTTATCTGCATCCAGCTTTTCGTGGGTTCTGGGGACCTGAGCTCTGTTTTTTTTTTTTTAAATCTGAATAGATGATTGGGAGGTGATGAAGCTGAGAGGTAGGACATGGGTAGAGGAAGCAGATCACCAGGTGTATAGTATAACATTGGTAGTTATGGACTATCCTGTATCTTTCCTGTTACTTTGCCACGCCCCATGTTGTAGGCTGCTCCTGCATGCCCTCCTTCCTAGAACAATATTACTTCAAATAAATAAGGATTAATTAACCTTGCTATGGTTGGCCCTTCCTCTCTCATGCATAAAATGAGAGAGCAATGTTAGGAGTACCTTAAAACCTTTCCTAAGCAATCTAGGGCTACATGTAAGTCCAAGTTTCATGAGGCACATGTAGGTAAGCTGTAAAACTCTCTACAAAGCTCCATGGAAGAGTTCAAAAGAAGGCCCAACAGGGAGGAGCTGACAAGAGCCACCATGCAGGAAGTGAATGCGCACCATATCCTAAGCCCTAGGCCAAGCACCTTACTTAAGTGAGTCATTTACACCTTGCAGCAATTCTGCGAGAAAGACACTAGTATTATCCCTACTTCACTGGTGAGAAACTCAGGCTTAGCTCAAGCCCACATAGCTCACACGTGGCAGAGGTGAGTTTTCAGTGCAAGTCTGTCTGGTTCCACGGTACAGGCTCTTGACAAGTACACAAGGGCATCTTCCTACATCAGGCTCCTGTTGAAAATGTCCCAGGAGGGAAGAGCAGCCAGGAAAAGGCCAGCTCCTAGGAGGACCCAGCAGAGTTCAAAGAGTGGTGTGTTAATTCTCTAGCTAGGCCTTGATGGCTGTCAGCTCTCCCTGTTAATGTTTAAGTCGTTTTTAAAATAGATCTGTTTATTGTGTCTATCATTAGGAAGAGTCAGCCTTCAGACAGACATGGCAAGTATTTTCCCTGTGCTTTGCAGACTAACCCAATGCTTCCGTTTCTTGGGTTTTCCACTTAGGACTATCAGTTATCTCAACAAACAACTTCAAGTGTTGCAATTTTAACTGGAAAAAGGCATGACCAAATTTTATTTTGAGCCACCATATAATCCAGTTTGGGTTATTTTTACCTATATCCAGTAAATGTTCTTTTGTTAGATTTAAAAAAAAAATCGTCACCGATTCCAGTTTCATCTCTAGCAGTGACAGAAGTCACAGGGATGCAATGGCCCATAGTTGGCAGAGACTCAGTTGATGAGCCTGACAAGTAACAACCATGGTTGGTATGAAAGGCCTGGTTTGGGTCTTTAGGTTATGAAACTAGAGAGACCAGGCCTTAGCTTTACTTTTAGAAAAGATGAAAATGAATATTTAAATCAGTAGAAAACAAAAGAAAAGAAAAATGTGGAATTGCTCAATACTTTGCAGAAAAGAGCAAAGATATAGAAAACTTCTGGGGCTGCTTCTTCAGGATAAGATTAACTGTGTTGAAACGCATTCAAATGAATGGACCACAGATGGAACAAGCAATTAAAGGCTAGAAAATATAGGCCAACAAGGTGTTTTTTTTTTTTTTTCCAAAAAATGAGAGCTTAAAAACAACTCTAGAAACATCAACATACCATCCCTCCCCCAACTACCACCAGTGTTACCCTAAGAAGTCATATGCAGCATAATATAAAGGAGAATGTGGCTTTTAGGAATGAATCTAGGCAGAGACCCAAATCATTAGAACACAGCACACAGACACAGCAGTGAAAAGGCAAGGGCATTTCTCGGATGCTGAGCAGAAGGATCAGGGGTAAATGACATGATTTTCTCAGTCTGCATAAAACTGACTGAGCGTCCTACAGTAGGCAACTAATTGGCGTCACCAACTATGCTATGGACTTGTTCTATCTTTACTCCTCCTTTTCTTCATCTATTTTTATTCTATTTTAAACTAAAGGTGGTTCTCAGAGTAAAGTTAATCAAACAATCACAGTAATGACACAATTGAGAGAAACCAAGAAAAATGTGATGAAGTCAAGCTTGGACCAAATATATAGGTGAGGCTGTGGAGTGACATTACCAAGATGCACAAATCCTAAAAAGTAAAATGTGGAAAAATATCTTAGTATTTAGGCTGAGAGAGAGAGAGAGAGAGAGAGAGAGAGAGAGAGAAGTGGATAAACTATCAATCACCCTGAGCCTCCAAAAGCAGTCACACCAGCAAAGTGTCAGAGGAGGTTTAAAGGCATTGAGTTGGAAAAGGAAAAAAAGACCAGAACACTTAACCATAAAGTGTTTTGTGTCCCTAACAACACAATTATAAGTTTAAATGCTGTTGTCTAAAATATAACTCTGTAATCACAGCTCTGTGGCTTCCATATTTACTCCCTCTCCATAGACTACAGATTTGATTTGTTCTGTGTACAGACAAAGAGAAGACTTGAAAGGAAGAGGAAGACAGCAGAAAGAGAAGAAACCAGCTCTGCAAAGCTCTCTGGAGCGTGAGAAGCCAAGCAGCACTTTCCGCCTTGTTCCTGATGATTTCTGCTTCCCGGGATGTCTGTGTCTGGTCCTGACACATCAGGCACACCCAGCTCTGATGTTTCTTCCCATGGGAAAGGAGGAGTTAACTAGTGTGTTACATGGAGGAAGACTGATGTGAGATCTCTATGATATAGGACCCAAAGCGAAGGTGACATTACCCCTGAAAATCCAACAGGCTTTAGTCGAGCAGCTCTCGGAAAGCCAGGCCTCTTCTTTCCAAGACCCCTCCTGGCCCCCTACCCAGAACCCTGACATCCTTCCTCCCACATCTACACACACCTATTCCCCAGTCCTTGTCACTCTGTGGCTTCTGTCTCCATTCAGGTCCTCAACTCTTTCTTCGCCTCATTACTACGCAAGCCTCCTCCAGGGTCTCCTTGCACGGTGACATACATCCAATACATCTCCCCTCCAGCTGTCAATTGTCACTCTAAAATGCAAATCTGGCCATGCCACTTGGCTTAAAACCCTTCACTGATCCTCACCCCCCCCCCAAACACACACGCCCATGTAGCAAATTCCACAGCTGAGAACTACAGCTCCTGCTTTTCTCTCTAGCTCCCTTTCCTGTCACTCTCCCACCTCACAAACCAACCCTTTCCCTAGACTACACCTCACTCCTAAGTCTCATCACAGGCCTCCCGGCCTCCTAGTAGGCATGCTTTGCTCCATGGCTGGTTGAAGCCTAGAGCCCCCCACACTGGCTTTTAGCTTCTCCACCTCCGCTATGCCTCCCCTCTCCACTGAAGGGCCCTCTCTGCTGAGCAGGCCTCCTGGGCATCCCACCACCCCTCTGTCTCATTTGAGGTCCATGTTCCCCAGCAAAGATCATACTTACCATAATATACTATAATCAGCTTAACTTTCTGCCTCTCCCACCTGCAATCCCTTCAGATCAAAGGCTGTTCCCCTTGCTCTCTACCCCCGACCCCCATGTTTAAAACGGTCTCTGGCTTAAAGTGGGGTTTTCTGAATTAATGAATACTATCAAAGAAGGGGTGAGCAGGCTCAAATACAAATGACAGGATCATATGAGACATGAAACAGCAGTGAGGGAGTTCACACTGGGCGTGTTTACCCACAGATGACCCAGAAACTCCAGAGAACTCCAAACCAACTCTGTGGAGCTGGCCACACCCACTGGCGACCCAGACACAGAGCTAGTGAGGTCTTGCTAAAGAAAGAAGCAATTTTTATAATCTTCCCCCATTTCCAATACTTGTCTGGCTCTGTTTATAGAAATCAATTTTTTTCTGCCAAAAAGTTTATCATGGGAGAAATGTTTTACTTAATTATTTGCATATTTTAACTTAAAGTATGTAAGATGGGTCACTAAGAGTCTAATTATTTATAAAGGGACAGTTTAAAAGGAAATCTATGCCCCGGACAAAGAAGCTGAAAAAGTGAGATAGAGCAGTGACAAAGACGACAAGAACACCTTCGTCCCTCTTTTCTTTCTTAACTGAAACTCCAGGGGACTTTTTCTTGACAATTTCAGAGAAAAAAATGTTTGTAATAATGATTTAACAGGATGCATACTTTTAAGTATAAAGACTTAATGTTCCTTTGTTTATGTTGTTGTTACTTGCCAGGGGTTGACATATAGTTTAAGCACAATTTGTTATCTGGATTGGCAAACTTGAATGGAAATTCTTAATTACCTGCTCTATATGTCTTACACAGAGCCCAAAAGATTTTTAAAAGTGGTGAAAGGCATCAATGGAATGCCAGTATCTCAGGCAATTCAATTGACTATGTTTTATGGGTTGGTAGAGGCTACCATATCATGGGATTAATTATTTGAGAAAAATTCCCAAGGTCAAAATGAAAAAAAAAAAGCCAGTTGCTTCATTTACAGATGACTGCTGAATTTTGAGATTTACTTTCTAAAGCCTGAATAAAACATTCCAACAGACATCATTAGTAACCTAAAGCTTGTTTTCCTAGATGAAAACCAGGATGACCAACCATAAACCAGAGGCTCCTCAGGGCTTATCTCCTTTCAGTTCCAAGATTCTACTCCTGCTCCTTCCAACCACACAGAACTGTGATGCTTGCCAACACTTTTTAACTCATGCGTTGTCCTTCTGTCTTCAGAGTGCCACAAAAAGACAAGCACAATTGGACCCGGTGGCTTTAAAAGGCACTGGGGAATTTATGTTAAAATGAATGATCACTACCTTTGTTTGTGCCCTGCTTTGTTCCATAAAGAAGGCTGAGACAGCCACAATCATTATCTAACTGATTTTTCTTGCTCCCATGCCCCTCTCCTCCTCTTTATAAGCTAACATCTTCATGCTGATTTCATCTTCAATGAGAAGCAACCATTCATTCATATTTATCAAGACAGTATTAGGCCCCCAAAGAACGATACACTGTGATCTATTCATTCAACAAATACTTATTTTTCTTTCTGCCAACTGAATGGTCATGGTTGCAAGTTTCTATCTAGTGGGGGATACAAACAAATAAACGATCGCAGCAGAATGAGGTAAACACTCAACAAGGAAAAACAGAGTGCTCTGGAACACACACAAGGGCAGCTCGTCCAGACTGCGGGGATCAGAGAAGAGTCCCAGAAGTGAAGTTAGTGGCAACTCAAAGAGCTATAATCCCAAGGCAATCTGTATAGCAGCAGCACCAAAATATCAGGCAGAGACAATAGACATGGTATTGTTGCACAGAGTGGACTTCTCAGTCCAGATGCTACAAGTGCTTATTTACCATGGCATTCACATGACCCACAGATCAGCCACAGCTCACCTACACACAAGGATCTACACCTGTTCCTTTATGTCTAGCCTGCCCTCTTCTATCCTATTTTACCAGTCTCCTATCTACCAGACTTTTCAACTCAGCCCAACATTCATCAATATCTGATGAGAGCAAAGAGTGTGGTAAACCCGGGGCACAGGGAAGGGAGGTACTGGAGCCCTTCAACAAGGACCACTTAACCCTAAAGTGGAGAGCTGAGAAAAGTCACATGGCTATCTATTGACTCCTGTGCTCCCCCCACAGACCTCGAGGAGTTGACTTGACACCAACAGTCCTGTTTGTGAAAAAGCTCCCCTATGTTAAGCTTATCTTAGGTTTCACACATTTTTCTGGATCCCGAGTCTGTCCTATGCTGAAGAGCCTCTCTCCTGAATTCTTTTCCTCTAACCCTTTGGAGAGTTTTTCCAGCATGGTTCTTTCCCCAATTCCAGAGAACACTGGCAACTTTTTGTACATGTCACTGTGCATGTATAACCCCAGTGCTAGTATCAAAACCAAGTTTGAAACATTTGCCCTTCCAAAAGTCATGGACATTCTGCAAAGTGAATGGCTAGATGAAATTTTTTCTGAATGCCTCTTATAATCCTAAGGTTATATGATTCTATGATAAAATTGGAGTCACTTTTCTATGAGGGCTACATGTAAGTAGAATTGTTCTAGCCTAAGATGTTCTTATAAAGGAAAAATTGACAAGCATTTCAGTATTTGCTAATGCACCCTCACTGTCAAAAGGCAAGACCACAGGCACATGTATGAGCAAAATGGACCTGAGCTGTATTTGATATACACTTTACAACCAAAGACATAGGGTTTTATGTCAAATGATGAACTAAGCACAGAATTAAGGAAAAAATAATGCTGGACATGGTGGCTCATGCCTGTAATTTCATCACTCGGGAGGCTGAAGTAGGAGGATTGCTGTGAATCCGAGGTCAGCCTAGGCTATAAAATGAGTTCAAGGTCAGCCTGGGCTAGAGCAAGACACTGCCACAAAAGAAGAAGGAAGGAAGGAAGGAAGGAAGGAAGGGAGGGAGGAGGGAGGGAGGGAGGGAGGGAGGGAGGGAGGGAGGAAGGAAGGAAGGAAGGAGAAAGGGAGAAAGAAAATGAGAATTTAAATGTTTTATTATATATCAATGCATAATTATTTAGCCATGTTTCCTATAATTGAATAATTATACTCCACATTTTAGGCTTTTTGTTTGGTTTTGGTTTGAGGTTTGTTGAGACAGATCTCATGTAGGTCAAGCTGAAATTGCTAAACAGCCAAGGGTAACCTTGAACTCCTCATCCTCATGCCTCTATCTCCCAAGTGCTAGGATTATAGGCATGTGCCACCACACTGGCTTAGGTTTTCTGAATAGCACTCATAGCTTTGTACCAATACTATGCCTATGAGCACATGCTACAGAACCCCACTACATATCTTCACTGCACCACACTTCACTTGTCTAAATGCAAAATCTCATCACTACTATATACATTTTCATGATCCTTCTTAAAATTTATAGTTCAAGTTCTCACTGTATGCATAAAGAACACAGAACACATTTCTCACAGCCTGCACAGCTGTGATCTCTGGGAAAAGCATACCATACGTCTACTGGCTCTCCTAACCCAATGTTCTCTCTTTTATAGCAAATTATAATTTATTGGTCTTTTTCTCATTCTTGCTTTCCAAGAACTTTATCATATAGAAATTTGTCGGATACTTTGCCATTGGTAGATATTCCATTATTTTTAACACATGATATTTATACACATATATTTATACATATATATCCACACCCTGTTTTAATTCTTTAGTAATTTCATAAGAATCTGGAGGCTAGGGAAGGGGAAAAAAGATGTTGGAACCTTGTGTTCTATCTTGAAAGTCTTATTATTCCTTTTCTCCCCTTACAAGCCCAATGTTCTCTTCTACTACTATTAAAAACCACCTTATGCCGGGCGTGGTGGCGCACGCCTTTAATCCCAGCACTCGGGAGGCAGAGATAGGAAGATCGCTGAGAGTTCGAGGCCACCCTGAGACTACATAGTTAATTCCAGGTCAGCCTGGACCGGAGTGAGACCCTACCTCGCAAAACAAAACAAAACAAAACAAAACAAAACAAAACAAAAAAAAAAACAACAAAAAAACAAACAAACAAAAAAAACACCTTATGACCCCAGGCAGCTCTTGACAGCAAAAGGCTAACCATTTGAGTGTAAATTGGGCTTCTATCATTTCCTACATGACCCCAAACAATGTAGCCTCTTTGGGCATGAGTTTTCTGATATATAAAACAAAAGATTCATAATAGCACCTTCCCCCTGAGGCTGATATCCTATTTCAGTAAGTATGAAGTGTCTTCCTCAACTTGCCTCAGTCTCATTAACTCTAAAACTGGCTTCTTTGAAGAATTCTGAATAATGGGTGACCTGGAATGTAGGAAAACAAACATGAGGAAGCCACTTGGTCCCAAAGAGAAAGGTTTTGAAATTGCTGTGGTTCAATTGGTTGAATCATATTTAATTAAGACTGGAATTTTCAAGGACAAAAATACAGCTCCCCACAAGATACCTAAGGTTAGAAAACAAGTGGTACCTGTGGTGGAGAGTTCTCAGAACTGGCCTTTGAGGAGTGGGGGGTTAGCAGTAAATCATACTTAGGTGGAGAGGGAGACAGGATTTTTCTATCAACTACAAACAATCTTATTCTCTTTTTCCAAATTTCATACCTACTGTTAAATCTAGTATCCGAACCCTGTATACACTGGTGGGTGAGATGGGGGAAAGAAGACCTGGGGTCCAGTAAAGAGAGCAGTCGGTGAGCATTACATCGGAATGAATGACAGGTTATATGGAGGGATACAGAGTGAACCCCTCTATTTCCTCCATGATGATCTTGCTATTGTATTTGGTTAAACACCCATACTATCACGCATGCCACGTCAGTGTCATTAGAAAGAGGGGAACAAGCCAACACCAGAAAATGTAAAGGGTATTTGAAGGCAACTCGTTCAGAGCTTGTGAATCATTCACAAATAGCCAGACAGGTAAGCATAGCACCATGTTTAAATACAATGCACACTCACAGCCACCCAAACTACCTGATGACTTATCAGAACTCTGTGCACACAATTAATGTCCAAATCATATTCTGAGTAAAGTGCCTACTTAACAAGTAAAGATCTCTAATTTTTACTGAGAAGGCTCCTAACCTCACAGACCACACCTGTGATGGCATGAACAGCTTACTACCCTAGGGAGTGGCATCTTGATGGAAACACAGTACTGAGCCAGGCATGCAAAAATGTATCGGTGTCAGCAGGGAGACACCGCTGCTGTCCTTCTGCCCTCCACTCTGAGACCTGCAAGTCACATGTTGCCTCTGCTCCTACCATGAGGCCTCGCACACTTCGCACACTACCTGTGATGTTGCTCCAAACGTTCAGAATGTTTTCAAACTCGAAGCCCATAAAGTCAGGGTGCGAATGCGCATGATCTTCACTGCTCTGAAGTCCGTCACCATAAAGCCTGAGTGTGACTCCAGTGAAGTAGTGTGAAAGCGTGGTCTGTGGCTCCTCTCTGCAACCCACCAGCATGCTCCTTCCCAAGGCCCCTGGGCCACCTCTCAGCATTATCTTTCCAGCTTAAGAATCCCTTCATTCTCCTACATAATCCTGTTCACCCAAGTGGTGATTCTGTCACCAGTAGCACTGTGCCTTGATTTGGGACAAAAGTCCTGGTTACCAACTATGCATCTGCATCTGCCTCCGTTGGCGCTATAGAAAGAAGGTCTCAATGGGAAACCAGCTGTCCTCTCAAAGCAAGCAGATTTGGAATGATCTGTTGCCTGAGCATTATGGGTATTCTGGGAATAGAGGTGAGGCTGTCAGCATTAATACTTGGGGCCAGAGAAGAAAAGAGTGTCATCTGAGCAGGGACAAGTAGGGCATTTGTGGAACAGGACTGCTGCTTTCTGGCCTGTGTTCTGTGTCTGTCGTCTTCTGCCACACCACCCCCAAATCTATTTGCCAAACCCTCAAGATGTTTCCAAAAGGTTCTGAATTATTGACACACGTAGGGCTGATGCTTTGGGAAACATCAAGCACAAAAACAGACCTGTACAGCTAGTGCAAACACTTGGTTATTAGCAGTTTCCTTTTTAAGGCCAAGAGTGGGCAAAGAAAAAAAAAGATGCTGCCTCCGCTAAATAATAATGATATTCACAGAGGAGCAGACCCTGAAATTCCAAAGTTCACAATATGCCCCGCAGCTTTACTCACCCCTAGCCATCTTGCTCCTTTATTGGCCGCCTGTTGAATCTGGACTCTTTTGAGGGTGACATGGTAAACAGCTCCTTCCTCTACCTCTTCACCCCAGTCCTGAATCGAGCTCTGCCAGGGATGGGATAAAGAGAAAGAAAAAGAGGGTTTTTTTGGGGGGGGTCTCCCCCTCTGCTAACCACAATCTATCCCAGCTGCTTTGCACTTACAATAGCACTCAGGGCACAAGATGGGCTGTTCAAAGAAAATACCCCAATCAGGGCAGTAGGAGACACGTTGCGATAGGGGGATGATGAGATTTTCTTGGCCCATGGCCCTTTCCTGTGGTATCAGGATCCCCGGACTTTTCCATTTTGCTGTCTTTCCTAGACTCGCTCACATATCTTAAAACATTTTTTTTTTAAGTTTTCTTTCCTGAAGAAACTGTGGCTTAACACTGATCAACTTTTGTCCCTCGAGTGAAAGGGAAAATAATTCATCGGTAAAAACAAAAAGTTCATACTTTTAAAGTGGCTCAAACATTGGAGCGAACTCCATTCTCAACTCACACAAGCTAGTGTTTAAAATGCCAAGGGCCCTCCTTTGGCAGTGAAGTGGTTTGCATCTCTTCCTCTCCTCTTATTGTTTTGGAACCCAAAAAGTGCGGAGGGGGAGCGTGAAAAGTTTTTATTTCCGTAAAATATTCTGGCAAGTGCGGAGAGACCCACGCATCCCCCTCGTGCACCTTCGACTGCGATCACCCAGCGACCCCCTGGACTGCGACGTGGCCAGCTAAGCCCCAGCCTTGGGTTAAAGAGCTGCTGCTGCTGCTGCTGCCCGCTGGCTGCGCGCTGCTCTCCACTGGAGCCGTCCCGGCGGGCGTCGTTCCCACACGGCCCGCACGAGAACCGCGCAGCCTAGGAGGGATCCCGAGCAGAGGCGAGAGAGCTCCGCTCACTTCGAGAAGTGTCCCAAACACGCCCCGAGGAGAAAGCGGGAGAAGGGTCCCCGGGCAGAGAAGCCTCCCGGGAGAAGGCAGAGAGCTCTCGTTACCATTTTAGCTTGCCAAAGCAATTTCATTCTCAGTTTTCTCTCCGGTACGCGGCTGCTGCATGATGCGCGGCGCTGCGCTGCGCTCCGCTCCGAGGCCCGCGCGGCCGCTGTGCTGGGCTCGGCCCCGGCCGCCCCGGCGCCCGCTGCCCCGCTCCCGAGGGTCCCGAGCGGCCCCGCGCGCACACACACGCGCCGCCCCGCCGCCGCCTCCCTCCCGTGCGCGCGACTCCGGCCACAAAGGGAGCGCGGCGAGCGGCAGACTCCTCCCCGCTCCGTGCGTCAGGCTTTCCTGTTTGTGCCGGCCGGCCGGCGGTCGGCGAGCGCACGCTGCCCTCGGCGGGTCCCCGGGACAGGCAGCGCGACGTGCCTCCTCCAGCTCGGGGGAGACCGGGATGCGACGCTTTCAAGGCTGTCGGGTTTTCCTGGCGGATGCCGGATGCCAAAATAGAACCATGTGAGCCCACGGGGGTGTGCGCGCGTCCTCGGCTCCCTTCGCTGAGCAGCGTGGGGCATGGGAGGGTCACAAACACTTCTATGACCCGCCCACTCTCTAACTGGAACTTACACTAATTAACTCAGGCTGACCCTGATTCTAGGTAAGGTTTTCATTGGGACAGTCAGGGACTGACTAGCCATAGGTATCCAAAAACCATGCCCAGGGCTTCTTTCTACCCTGGAGGTTTGGGAGGTTCTGAAAGAACTAACTCCCAGCAGAGAACTCGCTCTGGACTTGTTTCTACCACCTATACTGTTTTTTGTGTTTGGATGGTTTTGTTTTATGAGAAAAGCTCTTCATATGTGGCTCAGGTTAGTCTCGAACTTGGAGAACTTAACTGTGATTCTCCTGCCTCTGCCTCCTGAGTGCTGAGATTACAGAACTGCACCTCAGGACCAGCATTCTGATAAGGCTCAGTTACTCGATAACAGGCCACTGTGGGTGGGAAGGAGACAAAGCCTGAAGGGTTTTGCTGGCCCTGGTGGTGTGGAAAATGGACCATCAGCTATCCTAAAGGTTCTGGAGGTCCTTGTCAGTCACCATGGGTTGAGTTGCTTGTCTGTACTGTCGAGACACAGTGGGAATAATTACTACAGGGTAATCCCTTAGTATTTTACCAGAAAGATCTGTGGCTGAGACAAAAGATTATTTTAGACCTAGTTTCAATAACAAAATAGCAAAAGATAATAATGAAATCACATCACATTTGGCACCCGTAAGAATTCCATGCCAATTACAACAACCTTTAGGGTTCATGTGTTTTATAATAGTCACCTCAAGTGAATCTAATCACCTTTACCTTAAAAAAAAAAAAAAAGAAGACTTCCTGTTAATTTCTCTGTTAATGTATAACACTGGGCTTTGTTCAATAAGTATATCATGAGCTGAAAAATCAGAGAATCAAGCATACTGATGTTACCAGGAAAACAGAGTAAATGACATCAAGGAAAAACCGAAGGATCATTGCACACTTGAGAATGTCTTCAAGTCACTCAGTGAAGTTCCCCTCATACAACCAACCAGAAGCTTCGTGGCTCTGTGACTATAGAGAGAAGAATGCTCTTTTGATCGACCAAAGTGCTTGTTTTCTGTAATTTGAAAGAATTACTACCCCACCCCCAAAGCCACATAGAGTAGGAGACTAGGTCCTTCTGTACTGCCGTGGACAGATTGTCCCCAGGAGCCAGAGAGAAAGCATGTGAAGCATGGACCATCCTGCTTGTTAGGCCTTCCTTAGGACACCAGCTCCACCCCTAGAGGACATACTTGGTGATGCTGAGGACTACAAGAGGCAACCAGACAGGTAAGCAATCCCTGAGATTAATTTCATCACCACTTTAACCTTACTTGTAGCTATAAATTTGGGGGTGATTAAAAATTTGTATTTCACAGATAAGCATCTTTACCACTCCCAGAATCTTCCTGGACAAGATGGCTTGCACTCCACAAGGCCCTCTCACATTTCGGTCCTCTCCTCCCTCCTCTACCAGTCTGCTGGCTGGGCACCTAGTGTGTAAAGGGAGCAACCGACACAGGGTCCAGTTCAACTCCAGAATTAACGGTGAGATTGAACTTGGACACTACCATTCTGACACTCCATTTCCTCATATATGGAACAGGCATCTACCGCACAGAATTTGAAGATGATAAAACAATGCAGGCAAATCACCTAGCACGTAGTGAATGATCAAAAAACAAAAGTTCATTCTCTCTCTCCCTACTGCACTTCCTCTCAAACACTGTTGACCAAGATGCCATGAGAAGTTGTGTTGTGTCCACATAGTGGAGATATCTGAAATGATGTCTTTTCACTCAATTACAGTAAAATTCCAGAGAAATTTAGAAAAATTATTTGTTTTGTATATACCTGAGAACGTATGTGATTTTTATACAAATCCTTTTCTGGAAAAATAAAGAACTAAAAAGGGGCTGGATTTATGCTACAATGCTACACAGAGCAATCAACTGCTGTGTCAACAAATTTACATTTATTTTAAAATATTTCACCAATAAGTGGTGCAATCAGCATCACCTTCTTACTAATGCTTTTGGATTAAAGTTCTAGTCAGTATGTGGGAAGGATAAACCCATAACCCACAGAGATGAGTCAGTCTGGATTTGTTTCCAGATGAGGTTTCCGACAGTCTAGCAGGATACCTACCGAGAGGGCAGGTTAACTTTGTTAATTGATCAGCAGTATCTGGGGGTGGTTAGTATATGACTACCCCTGTTTCTTTTGCTAATTTATTCCTAAGTATTCTAGTCTTTTTGATCTACTGTAATTGGAATCGCTTTCTTAATTTCATTTTCAGTTTGTTGTCAGTGTCTAGAAACACAAGTGATTTTTGGGGGAGTAGGGCGGTACTGGGGATTTTGTGCTCTGCATCTTTATTGAATGTGTTTATTAGTTCTCATAGTATTTTTGTTGATACAAATAAATAAACACCTATGTTTATGATTTGGAGGATTTAATATGTTAGCTATCCATGTTAACTGAGACTCTTTGCCAAAAGAAGCACGGAGAGCTGACGAGCGGGACATTCAACTAGACAGTGTCCGCACAGCAAAGGGAACAAGAAACGGAGCGAAAAGTACCCTCTGTTTTGGGAGAGAAAACCTGTGCATCGCATATCTAATAAGGAGTTAATATTCATAATAGAGACGCTATTAACTGTGCACAATAACTGCGACCTAATTAAAGGAGGGACAGAGGGCCTGAAAAGACATTTTTCACAAAAAGGTATACAGATGCCCACAAGTATGTGAACAGGTACCTCATATCACTAGCAAAGAAGGGATGGAGGGTGTAGGGATGGAAGAAGGAAGGAAGGAGGAGGTGAGGGTGAATAGGAGAAAAGTATAATGATATATGTATTGAAATATAATAAAATCCAATTTTTTAAATTTTTATTTATTTTATTTGAGAGAGAGAGAGAGAGATTGGGCACACCAGGGCCTCCAGCTGCTGCAGATGAACTCCAGATGCATGCATCACCTTGTGCATCTGACTTACATGGGTCGTGGAGAATCTAACCTGGGTCCTTTGGTTTTGTAGGCAAGAGCCTTAACCACTAAGCCATCTCTCCAGCCCCAAATCCATTATCTTCTACACTAACTGAAAAATCAAATTTAAAAAGGAAAGGGAGGAAAGGAGTATTGGCAAGGATATAAAGAAAATGGAACCCTGGTGTGCTGTTGGGGCTGTAAAGCATATACAGCCAGTAGGAAAACATATAATAGTTGCTCAAAAACTTAAAAATGCAACTAACATAAGATCTAATGCCAATCCTGGGCATTTTTCTAAAAGAGTTTAATTCCATATCTCTAAGAAACACATTTCCATGTTTATTGAAGCCTTATTCACTAAGTTATGGAAACAACCTAAATATCAATGGGTAGCAGAAAATGAGATGCAATGGAATATTATTCAGGATTTAGAAAGGCAGAAGTTCTGCCAGTCATGACTGCATGATGGACCTGGAAGACATTATGATAAGTGAAATGCAACATATACAGAAAGACAAATATTGTGTAATCTCGCATCTAAGATAGTTACACCCATGGAAGCACAGAGTAGAATGATAATGTTGGCAAGGATAGGGAGCTGTGGAGGTGACAGCCATAGAACACAAACTTCAGTTACACAGGATAATTTTTGCATAGTGTCTCTAGCTCCCAATACTATACTGTACATTTTAAATTGCCTAAGAGGATTAATCTCAATATAATAACAATAGCAATAGTAAGGCAAGAGGAATCAGAGTGACACATATGTCCATGGCCTTGATGGTATATACTTACCCCAAAGTCACCAAACTATATAAACATATATTCATAATTTCACATGACATTCATACCTCCAAAACATTAAAAATAAAGAATGTCTAGAAGATGACACTATCGATGTAAGATAATTAGAAATAGCAAGGCCTTAGCTCTGTCATCCTCAAACTCAATGCTGGATTATAGTGCCCTATGCCCAGTCAAAAGATTAGAGGAAAAAAGTCCTAAGAGATAAATAGTAATAACTATGAGAAGAAAAAGAAATAAGTGGGTCGTCAGTATCCCCCCTTCTACACCTAAGACTACTAAGTAGTAATTGTCTCCCCTGCCTACAACCATTACCTCCAGGAGCAACCTTTCTACTCACATCCTGGGTTTTTAAATGAGATTGCTAATGATTACTTTGCAATAATTTATTAACTGTCATATCTTCAGCTATCTGTAGATCCCAAAAAACAATTTTAGAGGAATACTTAAGCAAATAAATCAATTAATTCTTTCCCCCAGCAATATCTAAGTGTTGCCAAACTGCAAACTACTTAATCCTCTCTGGACAGCCCCTGTTCTTCAGGTTTACAGGCCGTGTTGCCTAGCAATTCACTTCCCATGCTTAGTTCCCCACTACATCTGGGCACTCAGTTATGGCTCTTCCAGCTGTGAAAACTGGAGTTGAACTGGGGAGTGCAGCTCACTGGTGGAGTGTGTGTTTAGCATATACAAGGCCCTGGGTTCAATCACCAACTCCAAAATAAAAAACCACAAAAAACTTGGGGTTGCCCCTTTCACCTATGTTTTGCTTGAACTTTCAACCTTGCTTTGCAAAGGGTATAGAGCCAGTCATGCTTGGTTAAAGATGAATAGTCCTCTAAACACTTCTTCCTAAGCAGCAGACAGTTGCTTTCATTTCTGAGCGACTAAACTGGCTCTTATCATGGCGATACTATCAGGTGGCAGTTAAAATCTTCAATGCTCTGCTATTAGAACCCTCTCTCTAGGCAAATTACAGACCAATTTTCGATAGGCCTACTAGAACTAAAGAAGACACTGCCTTAAGGGGTAGAAAAGAGACAGAAGAAGTAAAACACACAGCACTGAACAGATGGCAGGCCAAAGGCAGAGGGCTCCTCTGGCCATAATGGCAAGTATTTTCAACTAAAGTTACCATTGTTTGGTGGTGACTCTTAATTGTTGCTGATGCTCTCCTGAGGAGGAAGCTGAATACTAGAACACTATTTGTACCTTGAGCTAATAAGCATTAATACCTCATCTAATTATAGATTTCTATAAAAGAAGAAAGGACACACTGTCAGAAATGTGTTCATATGAATGAAGAGATCAAAACACAACAGTTGGCTGAGACATAATGCCAGGTTGTGTGACATAAGAAAACCCCGCAAAGGCGTGGTGAGTAAGTGACCTGATGCTATGAAGGCTTTGACCAAGATTCTGGAAAGAGTTATTAGCAATTAGCCAAATCATTGTTTTCAAAGCTAAAGGACCCTTATTTATTTATTTATTTATTTATTTATTTATTTATTTATTTATTTTTGGTTTTTCAAGGTAGGGTCTCAACTCTAGCCCAGGATAACCTATGTAGTCTCAGGGTGGCCTCAAACTCACGGGGTGATCCTCCTACCTCTGCCTCCCGTGTGCTGGGATTAAAGGCATGCACCACCATGCTGAGATCCTCCCTTTTTTTTTCCTCACAGTGATGGTATTGAAATGGCAGTGAGCCTCATAAGAACTATATCCTACAGGGCTGGAGAGATGGCTTAGTGGTTAAGGCACATGCCTGCAAAACTTAAGAACCCAAGTTTGATTCTCTAGGTCCCACGTAAGCCAGATGCACTTGTGGGCACATGCATCTGGAGTTCGTTTGCAGTGGCTGGAGGCCCTGACACACCCATTCTCTCTCTTTTTCCCCCACCCATCTCTCTGTCTCTAATAAATAAATAAAAATAAATCTTTAAAAAAACTGTATCCCATAAAGTAGCAAGAACAACGTCTCTGTGGTCAAAGACACCTACCGTTGAGGCCTAGCCTCACCACTTCGCCCTGAGGCAAGGTCTCCAATCACTTAACCCTATGAAAAATAGGAATAGAACACCTTCCGCATTGGCTCATAGCAGGAGTTAATTGAGATAACACTTACCAAGTCTTTGGCACTGTGTCCCACACCATGGCTGTGGCAGTTTGGGTGTATGACCCCCATAGACTGGGGTATTTTATTAATGCTTGGAACCTGTGTCTCCAGCTGCCTGGCTGGAGGAGGTGTCACTGGGGGTGGATCTGAATTCCAGCCCAAAGGTGTAGAGAGCAGTGTGAGCTAGGCAGGGTTGCTGCTTGCTGCAGGCTTTGTGCTTGCTGCTTTGGATGTTTGCTGCCTGGTGGTCAGTTTCTCTCCCTCTCTCTCCTTAGATGTATGAATGGGAACCAGCTTCTTCTACCATGGATGGAACATCCCCTGGATCTGTAAGCTGAAATAAACCCTGTGCCTGGTTTGAATGTTCATCCCAGCAATGTGGAACTGTACAACAATGGCTAATACTCACTGCTACCTATCATTGTCATTATGGGTTAGGTCAAAGAGTTTCAGAGGCTATGGCAAACCAGTGATAATACAAAATCAGACTCATGTATTTGGGGGGTGGGGTTTGAGGTAGGGTCTCACTCTGGTCCAGGCTGACCTGGAATTAACTATGTAGTCTCAGAGTGGCTTCGAACTCACGGCGATCCTCTTACCTCCGCCTCCCGAGTGCTGGGATTAAATACGGCCAAACTCATATTTTGAGTAGCTCAAGATCTTGCAGCTTGAAGCCACAAAATGCCATGATACAGAGATCATAGGGAAAACCTTCAGCCCCACAAACTTTCAGTCAATGAGCAACTTTTGCTGAGTTGCTAAACACAGAAAAACACTGTGTTCAGTCTTCCTGCCCCAGTCAATCCTCTACACAGTGGCCAGAGTGATCTTCTCAAATCGCAGTACCATCTCCTGCTCTTTACCTACTCCCAGGTACAAGATAAAAGCCTAAACCCCTCCCATACCCCAGAGGCCCTGGCTCAGGCTGGCCCCTGCTTATCTCCAGCCTTGGTTCCGCTCCACTCCCCTGTGTTTTGTGTACTCCAGCTGCTTGGCTGTTTTCAACATCTTGAACCTCTCTGGCTCCTGGTATCACAGAGCCTTTGCAAATGTTACTCTCCTTATGTGGGACATCCTTCCCTCTTCTCTCTCTTGGTTTAAACACCCCTGTTAAGTGTACCGTGGCTCCCTGTTTCTCTCTCTCTCTGTGTAGCTCAACCACAATTGGATAACTGCACAGACAGATGTTTGTTTCTTCCATTAGGCTGTAAACTCTTGGAAAGCTAGAGTAGTGTCAGGTTTTCTCTCACCATTTTATTGTAGTACTGTGTGTAATGCCCAGCACACAGTAGATGTTACTATGTTTATTAGCAAGGCAGATGCTAATAAGTAACTAGAAAGATACATAATTTGATAAACAGATGTTGTTATAAATTTAATAAGTGCTCAGTAACTATCATTGAATGATACAAATAAATCTTAGATTTTAAGTTACTTATAGTTTAAAATAAAAGGCATAAAGGAAATGACTAGAAATGCTTTTTATGTTTATTATTAACAACATATTTCGTATGGATACATCATGTGTTGGTACCCTCTTTTCACTCGTCCCTTCCCCCATTCTGTTGAGGACACTCTGCAGTGGGGTTGCAGGTATTCCCCATGGGGTTATGGTTTATGCATTGTGGGAGCAGCAGTTATTTTGGGGGAGAGAATGCCTCTGGGCATGATGTCTCAAAAAATATGGAACACTTCACGAATTTACATGTCATCCTTGCGCAGGGGCCATGCTAATCATCTCTGTATCGTTCCAATTTTCGTATATGTGCTGCTGAAGCGAGCACTAGAAATGCTTTTTAAAAGCCAGAGATCAGTAAGTAAAATTGGCAGAGTGGGCTGAGCATAGCACTCAGAGACAGTGAGATAATCAGTCAGGTAGTGCTCACTCTTAAATGATTTCCAAACAATACAGCTTTTATTCAAGCTGTGTCCACTGCTACTTCTGAAGACAGAGAGTAACATGTTTTGGGAGGAAGACAAGGGCTTTCCACAGAAAAGACAGCGTGTCCAAAGAAGATGGAAACAGATGAGACTTGGTTGCAGAAGTGGACCATACAGTATTGGAAAGTAGATGTGGGTCAAATAGCCAGCTGAGGGAGATTTTTATAGTTTTATAAAATTGTTAATTTGAAGTTGGGCATGGTGGCACATGACTTTAATTTCAGCAGATGTAGGAGGATCGCTGTAAGTTCAAGTCCAGCCTGGAACTATAGAGTGAATGCCAGGTCAGCCTGGGCTAGACTGACACATTACCTCAAAAGAGAGGGGGTAGATAATTTGACATGAAAAAATAGCATTTCAGGTTTTAACACCTGTCCATAAATTAGCCTAAAGAATAATGTCCATTCCAAATTAGCAGCACCTACAAGAGAGAGGCAAAATAATAGCTGCAACATAAAGAAATGAACCTGAGTGACACTTGGGGAAAAGAACTGTTCTAAGTAGATGAGAGGCAACATGCTGTGAGCAAAGCAAACAAGAAGTAAGATTACAAGCTTTAAGACTAGGACACTAGGAATGTAGGGATATGTAAATAAAGAGAAAATGGGAAGGGATTCTGCTTTGGGAAAACTACCAGATCAGTTCTGGGGAGAAAGAAAATAGACATATGAAGAGTGACAGAAAAGACAGGAGATTAGGAAAGTGAGCTGATGCATACACATGAGACAACTAGAAACAATAATTTCTCATGATTCCTCCTTGAGTGGAAGAGAAGCAACATCTAAAGAGGCTCACATACACATACTATCAAAACAAAAGTGACCAGAAAAAAAAAAAAAAAGGAACCTGTGGAGATAACTTAATAGGTAAAATGCTTGACTCATAAGCATGAGAACCTGAGTTCTAGTCACAAAATCCATAAATCCATAAATGTACACTGCTGTGTTTATAATCCCAGTTGGGGAGGCAAATATGGTTGGATCATGGAGCTCACTGGATTGTCAGTCTAGCCTACTCAGCAAGTTCCAAGCCAAGAAGAGACCCTATCTCAAAGAGGTGGGTGGTATTCCTGAGAAATGACACCCAGGGTTATTCTCTGACCCCCATACACATGCACACATGTACAGGCATACACACACATACGTGTGTGTACACAAGAGAAAGAAAGAGCAAGAGGGAAAGAAGAACAGGGAGATCAGTGGTTAAGGCACTTGTTGCAAACCCTAACGACCCAGGTTTGAGTCCCCAGTACCTACATAAAGCCAGATGCACAAAGTGGCACATGCGTCTGGAGTTTGTTTGCAGCAGTTGGAGGCTCTGGCACACCCATTCTCTGTCTCTCTTCTCCCTTTCTCTCTCACTCTCTCTCTCCTTGTAAATAAATAAATAAAAATATTTTTAAAAGAGTTGTGGAAAGTGATGCTGACAGGAAAGCTTGTTGGGTTAAAAATTCTCAAAGTCAAACTTAGTAGTTAGTCCTGGAAGACAGACACTGGACTTTACACTATTTCAAGCAAAGACTTTACATTCCACCATTATCAACAAGATGCAGCATAAATTTTTGAGAGTTTCCCCTATTTAAAAACATGCAGATGCTTTGAAACATTATCATGTTATTCTATTCTATGGCATTCTTCAATAAAATGTAACCAAAGTTAATTGAAAGTCTTAGTGTGGTCAGTTACATAACACCAGAATCGCTGAATAGCTTAAACATAGTGTTTTCCCAGAAATATGTGTCTTTTGGATGAAACCAAGAATGGAAAGTTTCTGCCTCACAAGAGAACTTTTGAGAAGGTGGAAAGAAAAGAAAAACCCACATAGTGGAAATACAACTTTAACAAAAATTGACAAAAATGCTACAAATACACTAAATTATTTATCCAGAGAAACACAGAGACATATACAAAAGAGGATTTTAATACTTTAGTGGATGGTGTGTCAATTAGATAATGCCTTCTTTAAATAAATCAGGAAATATCTCATATATTGCCATTTCTGGGGACAAATTTAGACAGATCTTTGTTTCTTGATATTATGTCAAATTGGCAACAGCAGCTCTAGTGACCCTTACTGACCCTAGTTTGTTTAAGATATGATATGAGGCCTAAAGAATAAAAATGTGCCTTGTTTGGGGTGGGTGAGGGAAGGAGGAGTTACTTGGGTATAGCTTCCTCTGTGTGAGGGGGCAGCTGCTGCTCCTTAAAGCTGCTTATGGCTCTTACCACACCTGGGTTGACCTTTTCATCTCTCCATGGGTAGAGAGAGAAAGAGAGAGAGGGGAGAGAGAGAGAGAGTCAGTCTATGTGTGTGTTAGGAGAAGTGAGAATTGATAGAGTAGGCTGGGTTTCATCTCAAACCCTAGCTAGACATAAAGTTTAATGATTTCTCTCATATGCCCACTGGAAACACACCATAAAGAAATGATGGCACAGAGCTGGACAAATGACTTAGTGGTTAAGGCATTTGCCTCCAAAACCTAAGACCCATGTTCAACTCTCCAGACCCCACATAAGCCAGACACACAAAGGTGAGGCAAGAGCAAGGTCGCACATACCCACTAGGTGGTGCAAGCATCTGGAGTTCAATCTCAGTGGCTGAGGCCCTGGCATGCAAATTCTCTCTCTCTCTCAAAAAGAAAGAAAGAAAGAAAGAAAGAAAGAAAGAAAGAAAGGAAGGAAGGAAGGAAGGAAGGAAGGAAGGAAGGAAGGAAGGAAGGGAAAGAAATGATGGCACATAGCAGAGACTGCTGGCACAACTAATTGCAAGACTAAGAATAATAAGTTTAAGTCTTGCCTGAGCTGCACGGTAAGTACAAGGTCAGCCTGAGCACCTTAGTGAGACCCAGTATCAAAATAAAATGTAAAGGGCTGGAGAGATGGCTCCGCAGTTAAGAGAACTTGCTGTAACCCCAGGTCTATGGGGAGCAGGGACCAGAAAATTGCTGGAGCTCAGCCACTTGACTGAAAACAAAAAAAGCCACCAGCTCCAGGTTCACTGAGAGAATCGATCTCAAAGGAAGCAGGGTGAGAAGTAATAAAGGAAGACTTTCTGACCTTTGCATGCATAAGTATGGGGCACACACAGGTGCATACACCACACATATCATACCATACTACACACACTACACACATACACAATAAATAAATGAATTAATAGTGAAGAAAAGATATGTCTCAGTGATAGAATGCTTGCCTACTAGGAAGGCCCTGGGTTCAATCTCTGGTAATGAAAAATAGAAAAAAGAAATAAGTGCAATGGTAAATGTTGTGACAACCTTTTAGCCCAATGTGGTGGTTTATACGGACTGTCAACTTGACAGAACCTAGAATCACCCATTGAGGATTGTCTAGATTATGCTAGCTTCTGAGTGTGACTGAGGGATTATCTTGGTTAGGTTAATTTAAGTAAGAAGACCCACTTTTATAGGCTAAACCTACAGCATTCAGGGATGATTTTCCAGAGAAAACAATCTGTAAGGTAAGGCCTGATACATGAGATGGAACTGATCAGAAGTAGTAAAGGAAGGAGTGATTAAGAGGGAAAGAGCAGTTCATAATGGGGACAAAGCCCAAGAGTCACAGATCAACAAGAATCCTGGACATGGCACACTACTTCACAAGCCCGTCAAAAACACTGACTGGGTACATTTTCCCTAAAAGATAAATCACACCAGTTCTTTTCATCTTGAGCATTAATTTCTCTTAGTCCCTCCCTTATCACAGAATATAAGATCCCCAGATCTCCATCAGAGACTCAAAGTCATGGATGGTATAGAAGCTGTATATACTGTGTTTTTCTATATATGCATACCTATGATAATATTTAATTTCTTCATTAAACACGAGAGACTAAACAATAACAACAAAAAAAACAGAACACATAACACTAAAACATTTTATGAAAGTGGTATCTCTCTCAAGTTCAAACAATAAAGGCAAAGCAGGGAAGATTAAAATAAAATGATTCAAGACAAATATTTGCAGACAACAGTTGATCACAGGTAACTAAACCCATGGATTCAAAGGACTACTTGCTATAATAATAAATTAACTGGATGAATGTTGCCTTGAAACATGATGTATTTACATGTATGCAGGAATAAACACATATATTAAAATATACATGAGGTATATTTTTGTTTTCTTTTTATATTCCCATAATCCTTTGTCAAGATCTGCTAAGTAAATAACCATGTGAATGGCCTTGACAGAGCATGTACCAACTGAATTCAGCATGATGGTCCTGGAACTAAAAGAAGGGAATTTTGACAGTTGATGTTATACCAAGGGGAACCCAGCTTAAAGATCATTTCTGGATGTGTCTGTGAAGAAGTTTAGTGGGAGATGTGAGCTAGCATTTGAGACAATGGACTCAGGGAGTAGACTGCTCCATCCTCTGTGGGCATCTGTGCCATTGAGGGCTGATGGAACAAAGACAAGAAGGAAGGATTTGCCTGTCTTTCCTTGCCTCGCTCTTTGACCATCTCATTTCATGTCTTGAAGTGGAATTTACATGCTCAGATCCCAATTCTCAGGTGGATGCACTCAGTCTGACTTGTACCACATCCTTGCTTGATCTCCATGTGCAGACAGAACAGTACATCTTGTGACTTCTTAGCCTCCATGACTGTGTGGGACAATCCTGGTAATTCTGTAGAACTATTGTAACCTATTGGTTCACTTTTCTGGAAAACTCTGCCTAATATAAGACAAGCGCAGGAATGAACAATGTAAGCAGCTAAGGGGGAAGAGGAGATGGTGGGCTTTCATGGAAACATCCTGCCTCCAAATTCCAAATTAGTGCCACTGTCACCATTTGTTACAACAGCAGCCTGGCACATCTCAATGGAGAGGCTAGCACACTGCTGGGACAAGGCCCCAGAGTGCAGGGAAGGCCTCTTTCACTTCTCCTTCTGGGAATGCTTAGGTGTTTGTGCTATCCCTGACAGCAAGTGGGGGAGAAGACCAAACACTAATCTCTCATTTGAAGTGAGGGGAAGATGACAACTTTCGAAGAACTAACTCCTGTGAGCCTGCAAGAGAAGGCAGAGAGCACAGCCAACGAGTTACAGAGAATGAAGCTTGAAGTAGGAACACACTTCCAATATAGCAGGGAGAGCAGTAGGGAAGAAAGCTAGGCAGGATGGAAGATGGGAGAAATGTAATAGAAAGGTGTGAGCCAGTGTTAGAGGTCAAATGTGAGGTCATAATAGGCCAGGTAGGGGGAGAGAGTCCCCTGGGTGTAGTCACAGCATTACTTATTCTGCCAGCACAGTTCCATGAGCTGCACTGATAGGGACTGCCCGTGTTCTGTGTTAGGTCATGACTACCTAGAAATCAACCAGTACAGCACGACTATCACCTACTGGCAAGTGTAAGTGTTGTTGTATTGGTGATCATTGATGCATTCTGTTGCTTTTCAATTTATAAAGTGCTTCTGCATACATTCCCTTAGTCCTCACAAAGACTTCCAAAAGTAGAAGCATTGATTATCTTCATTCTATGACCCAAGAAACTGAAATAGCACTACTTACAGAACTGGTCTCAAAGCCAACTCCTATAGTAATTTATGAAGTAAGTATATGAGTGCTGCATTCCTGCTAGGAAGCAGAAGTGCAGCCATACGGTGGCCAAAACTCGAGAATGATGTTCTTACATCATATCTAGCCTTCTTCTTCCCAGGGTCACTACCTTGGCTCAGGTGTATGCTACTGGCATTCCCACCCCATTTGTTCACTCCCACAGTCATGCAAACAGCTAACATGCTACAGGTGCAGCAGAAAGGTGAGCTGTGGAGAGCCACTCAGATAGCTATATATAGGATGAAAAAAAAATATATATATATACATACATATATACACACACATACATTTTTTTTTCTAAAGCTGGATATGGTGGTGTGCCTGTATTCCCAGTTCCTCTGGATGCTGATGTGGGCATCTGAGACAAATCAGAGCAACACAATGAGATTCATCCCATCTCAAAAAGAAAAAAAAAGGAAGGAGGAGGGAAAAAAGGAAAGGAAAGGAAAGGGAAAAGGAAAAGGAAAAAAGGGAAAGGGCTTAGAGGAGGAACAAGCCAAGCAAACAGGCTAATGTGAAAGACAGCAAAGCATGGTTCCCTGGTTCAGGAGAAGCACCTTATATCCGCAGTCATGTGGTCAGATGTGCCTCAAACTATGACTGTGATGGGAAGGAAACGTTAGTAGATTAAAGAGGAGACGTGTTCCTTCAGATCAGGTTAAAGAACAGCATAAGTGAAGGCATGGATCCCAAAGAGGATGAAGCCATTTCCTAGCTAGACCTAAACCAATGTGGGAGGAGTTCAGTGGGAGGAGGTCAAGCCAGACAGCAGAGTTTGGGAACCACATTCAGTACTTCAGAGGTTACCCTGAAGCAATGCAGCCATCCATGGGGGTCTTCATGCAGGGGAGTTGCATGAGAAGACTTGCACGTTAAAACATTAAAACTGACGCAAGGCTGGAGAGATGACACAGTTGTTAAAATGCTTGCTTTATAAGCATAAGGACCTGAGTTTGATCTCCAGAAACTAGCTAAAATACCAGGTTTGTAATCCCAGCACTGGGGAGGTGGAAATAGCAGGATCCCTGGGACTTTCTGGTCAGCCAGTCTAGCCTGATTAGTGAGATCCAGGGTGATAGGAGAACTCAAAAGGAGATGGATTGTATCCCTGAGGAACAACACTGAAGGCTGTCCTGTAATCTCCACATGCACAGACACATATGTATGGGTGCACGCGCACGCACACACACACACACACACACACACACACACATTCAAAAAAAGAACTAGCCAGGCATGGTGGCACACACCATTAATCCCAGTACTCGGGAGGCAGAGGCAGGAGGATGGCCATGAGTTCGAGGCCACCCTGAAACTACATAGTGAATTCTAGGTCAGCCTGGGCTAGAGGGAGACCCTACCTCGAAAAAAAAAAAAAAAAAAAGAGGGCTGGAGGAATGGCTTAGCAGTTAAGGCATCTGCCTGCAAAGCCAAAGGATCCAGGTTGGATTCCCCAGGACCCACGTTAGCCAGATGCACAAGGGGGCACATGCATCTGGAGTTCGTTTGCAGTGGCTGGAGGCCCTGGCGTGTCCATTCTCTCCCCCCCCTTTCTCTGTTAAATAAATTAATAAAAATAAAAATTTTTTTAAAAAAGAAAGGAAGAAAGAACTAATATAGCATAGAAAGGCTTACAGCAGCATTGCTCCAGTGAAATACCTTATTGAGTCACTTCAACAAGTTTGTTCAATTTCTCTAAAAGTCCCATTAAACAAGTAAAACTAATGGGTAGAACTTACAGTTTATTGGTTACTTTTTATTAATTTTAATGCTATTGCTCTACCTCACAGCTTCTAAGGAGGATGGAAGGAGAGCAGATTCATGAGGGAAGTAGTTAAAAATGGGAATGGCAAAACTTGGTCACAGATGAAGACTAACTTCAATCTAGTTCATTTTACACATGAGGCTCAAAGTAGTCTCCAAAAATTGTACAATTGAGATGCTCCCTGTTTAAATTTTTCTGCTTTTCCCCTTTGGCCTACCAAACACAGCTCAAATCCTGGCCAGCAGTGGTCCGCCTGCTTCTCCAGCACATGTCCTTTCCTCCTCACAAGGCCTCACTGCCCCCAACTGTAAACCTGGAGTCTAAGAGCAGTTAGAACCTTAGGCAGAAGGAATGCGAAGACTTTGGCTCTGCACTCTGGAACGGAGCATCAAGCCGTTCTGCTAGGCAGGCCCCATGTTCCGGTCCTGACTCCTGGCCTGGAAATCTGCCTGGTCCCTCTGAGGCTGGGGCCCAGCTTCTTGCTTTCCATTCTGTCCTTTCCTCCCAGAGCTTGGAAGTCAGCCCATAAACATGAGCAGAGTGGCTGCAGCCCACTAACTGCTGACACATATTTTATTCCCTCACTCCTGATTACATTTCCAAGTGCCACCTGTTCCTCCACTTCCCAGTCCCAACATCTCTCCTCCCAATGCAACTCTGGCTGGCTGGTACATTTGTCATATTATTTTACGGATCCCTTGCCTGCCAACCTAGACTTCTTTGCAGCTCCTGTCGTGAACCATGCACAGACCCAGCCTCTCCTACTTGCAGTGAACTCGGCCACTTACCGCAATAGTTTAAGCTACAGGAGAAGATATTCAAGGCCCTGGAAACGAGAACTTCCCCTGACATCACTAACACTTCTTTCTTGTATGTTGTATGCCCTTCATACCCTTCATCTCTTCATTAATTGCTACTCATGCCCCCTGACTTAGTCCTGCCAACCCCAACATCTGAAAGGGCTTCTTCCCATTTCATCCTCACTTAGGAACTCTTAGTGAATATTAAACTCAAAACTATGACAGTCCATGATCCCCACCAACCCCAACTGTAAACTGCATCTCCCTTTGACCTTCTGTGGCCCACTATCTAGGCTTCAACTTGGAGTTTTATTGCATTCATATTTTACATGATTTATCTTGCTAAGGATAGAAATATCCTGGGGATAAGACCCATGTCTGGTTACTTATGCCAAGAGAGAAAGAGGGCAAAAGAGACTTGGCTCAGTTCTACAGCGTGAATAATGGCTCATCGAGGACTAGTGCGCAGGTGCTCACACTGCTTAGCTCCCATCACTGATTCAGTCCTGAAGGATGGAGCAACACAGCTCTGCCCTGCCATCTAGCAGAAATGCAATGGTAGAAAAAACACAGATGGAGACCCACACTGACAGGTGGGGGCTCCTAATAATGACTAAGGTGGGCAAGGCGAAGTTACTTCTGGCATCCAGCACATTACTCCATACTCCACTCCTTATTCCTGCGGCAGTGAGATCTAGGCATGGCAATCCTTACTGCCTCCTTATTTTGTGGATTTCCATGCCACTATGTGACCAGGGAGAATGACACAGACAGTGTATCATTAATTTGTATTTATTTTACATTTTTTCCTTTAAAAATTTCAAATACTTTAGAAAATATGACAGCAATCTCGCCAAATCCCTGGATTTGACTAGATCACATTATCACCAAAAAATAAGCAATTAACATCCACCTACCACAGTCTTCTGTCAACATTAAACACTCCAATCAACTGTGTGTAGAAATCAACTGTGTGGCAAATCCTGAGGCATGGGTTCTGAAGGCCCAGTGGCATTACAAGCCAGGTTTTATGAGCAAGCATTTATGACTTAACACACTTCAAAGTGCCTCAAATGATTAGTCATTCTTCTCAGAGTCCCTGTTTGGGAGATGAGCTCCATTTTCTTGATGGAGACACAGGCGTCAAGTTTCCTTTAAAAGCATCAAAGGTTCTCTTGCCTGCCTCACTGATTTACACAGATTGGAGTTGTGTAAAGGCAACAGAGCTAGCAATTGCCGCTGGGTGGAGATGAAATAGTCGGGCTCTGCCTCCTGAGGTGCTCTTCCTAGAAAAGGATTCCAGGTAGGTGCCCGGTGGCTGGTTTGTTGGGACAGTGAAGGTGTGGTAAAAGAGCTATTCTGATTGGCTGGATGGATTCTCAGAGCAGGCAGGGAAGAGGGATGGTTTGAGGCTCTTTTATTGATGTGTCAGGTGTCCAGAAGCTGAACCATAAGCAGCAGCTTAAGAATTTAAAACAGAAAGCAATTACACAAATCCTGGAAGGAATACTTCTCTACCTATTCAAAATTCATTTTATGCTCTTGAGAGTGAAAATGGACATCAATTTTTAGAGCACAATCTGGGAATATCTGCAATGTTAAAAATACACATTCCCACTGACCGAAGTCGCTGCTAGGCATTTACCTTATGACTCAAATATTGTTTCAATAAGATAAAGAAGGATGGTTGTTAAACTATAATTTGTAATGGTGTTCAAAAATACATCAAAATGTCCATCAGGTGCTTGCTTTGGCAGCACATATACTAAAAATTGGAATGATACAGAGATTAGCATAGCCCCTGTACAAGGATGACACGCAAATTCATGATGCATTTTATATTTCTTAAACAAAAGAAAAAGAAAGGAAAATGTCCATCAGCACATCCATGTGGTGGGTAGTCGACCATGATGCAGTGGTTAGAAGAATGAGATGGGTCACATACACCAGTATGAAAACATTTCTAAGATACATCACAGGGGAAAAAAAAGACAGTATGTACAGAATGACTCCTTTCATGTTAAGACACACACACGTATAGAATGACTCCTTCCGTGTTAAAACACTCACACGAATAGAATGACTCCTTCCATGTTAAGACACACACACGTACAGAATGACTCCTTCCATGTTAAAACACTCACACGTATAGAATGACTCCTTCCGTGTTAAAACACACACACGTACAGAATGACTCCTTCCGTGTCAAAACACACACACGTACGGAATGACTATTTCCATGTTAAAACACACACATGTACGGAATGACTCCTTCTGTGTTAAAACACACACACACGTATGGAATGACTCCTTCCGTATTAAAACACACACACATACAGAATGACTCCTGTGTTAAAACACACACACGTACAGAATGACTCCTCCTGTGTTAAAACACACACATGTACAGAATGACTCCTTCTGTGTTAAAACACACACATGTACAGAATAACTCCTTCCATGTTAAAACACACACATGTAGAGAATGACTCCTTCCGTATTAAAACACACACACGTACAGAATGACTCCTTCCATGTGAAAACACACACATGTACAGAATAACTCCTTCTGTGTTAAAATACACTCATGTATATGGAGCTAGGTACATAAAGGCATTCAAGTATATGTGTGTTTTTCTCCCAGGATGAATTTCAAAGAAAGATTAGCCCTAGCTAACTTTGATTAAAGGCACTTGAGATGGGAGGTATAGGAACAGCTTAATAGGTATGGTATGGTAGCATTTAGGAGAGAGATCATTCTTGTTTGCCCCCCTCAACATAAAAAAAATCTCAATAAAGTGAAGACTCTTGGTTGCCCCCCACAAGTAGATAGTAAGGCCTTATTGCTGAAGACTCCACATGCTTGGGCTGCCAGTCACTGAGAAATCAAGCTGGAGCTGAGGTGGAAGCCTCCTCCCTGTTAACTAGTTGTCAGGATGCTAGAAAGACCTGTGCAGTCTGTTGAGGGGAGAAATATCATCAACAGTGTTAACCAGCAGTGGACCCTATAAGCTATACAGCCGGCCAGCCAGGCAAAATGTGCCAACTGGTGCAATGGTGGCACGTCTGTTATGTGGAAAACCAACTGCTCTCTGATTGGATTTGAGGCCTATTTCACAGGAAAGAATTCATACCTGGTACTGAAAACCTAATCAAAAGCCAATGGCTACAGAGGTCATAAGTTCCTGGGAGGGGAACTACTACTATTGTCTAGCTAAATAGATGCAGTATGCCCACCAAACTGCCCTCTAAATACATATGTTTATGCTCATATATAAATGCTACTCTCACTTTTGGTTAGAGAAGCTTCTCTTTTCAAATGGTGGTGACCACTGGGGAGATTCAAAATTCATCAAAGAACCTAGAAGTGACAGTAGAATGTTCAACACTAAGTGAGACATCTCTTTCACACCTTCCAAGGCTCACAGACCATTGCAAAAGAGGTGGAGGAAAGAATGTAAGAGCCAAAGGAAGGGGGGAGTGCTTTGTAATATTGTCTTCCAGACACAAAATGGATGTGGTATTCAGGACCTCACAGTGACTGATGCTGCCAACACAAGACCCATATAATAGGAGGCAAAATAATGACATCAAAATATGAGGGAGACTAGTTGGAAAGAAGGGGTTCAGTGGAGGGGGGACCTGGGAGGGGACAAAGGAGGATGGTGGAAGGGAGTTATGATCAGGGCATACTGTGTATATGTATGGAGGCTGTCATTAAAAAGTCTGACAAAATAAGATCCCAATAATCATTCCACATTACTTTAATGCGTGTCTAAGTTGATGTCTTCAGTAGCAATTGGCTATGTGGATAGACAAAGAGGGAAGACAAAGGAGATTCCTAGCAGAAAAAAGCATACTGCTCTTGACCAACCAAGCCAAAGAGGAAGCTGTCCTCTGCAGAGAGATGTTCAGAGTGTTGGGCTCAAGGAAGAAGAAAGAAGGGCTATAACTGCCTTATCTAGGCTTTTAATTATTTTTTTTCTATTTACATTGAAAAAAAGAGAGACTTCAATGACAGCCATTAGCTCTGGCTGAAAATATGAAGGATCACAAAGTGGTCTTGGCTCCCCAGAAGTCAGAAGGAGCACTCTTCCCTCTGTGCAGCTAGCCAGTTCCAGGAAGGCCAGAACAGAGGTGCTGGCCAGGAATCCTGACAAATGTCCTTAGCAAGAGGCTTCAAAGCCTGGGGAATTTCAACCAGCAGCAGACAACAGGCTTGCCAGAGCTGCTGGTAGCCCTGCTTCCACCTCACAGCATGACTCTTTTGTCTTCTGGGGCTGGGAAAAGAAAAGAAGCCCTTTGGCTCCTGTGCACAATCTCAAACCACAGCTTCGTTTGTCTATTTCATGGTCAGAACTGGCGTGCCATATGCACTGATTCACCCAGACAGTAGGAAGCAGTAAAGCAGAGTGGAAACTAACGAGTCCACTGTGCTGAAAACGTCACCTGTCACACAACTCTTGTACATTCGACACAAGGAGGCTTTCTACTAGCTCAAACCTACCTCAGTGGCTTCCATGATGGAACAAGATTATGGACGTTTATCTGAGTCAAGCATCTGCTGGCATTGACCTGGAAACAAATCCTATAAAATAGGCATGACTAACTTATTTTTCCACCTGGCAGTGGCCCCAGAATGACTAATCCTGGGGTTAGCATACATCTCCTCCTTACTCATCATCCAAGCGTTTGTCACTAAGGTAGAAAAAGGTGGGTTAGCAAAATTATCAGCCTTGTTGTATGACTTCTGAATACTAGAGCTTCTTCAGGGAACATGACCTTCCCCTAGGGTAGGTCACTTCAACTAGTGACAGCACAGAGCTAATGAGGCCAAGGTTATGAGCTTGCTTACCCTAAGGGTTTTGATCTGCTTCATGGCCAACATCCTCTATCCCTCAACCCAAACAGCTGTTTCAAAAACGGATATATTTGATGACACAGGGGACTGGCCCAAACAGAATAGATACATTAGTCCAGAATACATGTATTAGACAAAAAGAATATTAGACACTTTAAAATTATATTACCTGGTATTTGTTCCAAAAAGATGAAGAATGACAACACCAAGCAAATCTCAAAGATCTGTACAACTGTTAGATTGGCTTTCAAACAGAAAATCACCATATATTTAGAGACAACCCATTTCTGAAGACTATCCCACTGTGAACCCACTTTTCCAATAAAGTAATCCTTTGAAGAAAATTAATTAAGAATGTTCTACTTTTCTAAAGGTGTCCCCCAAGGAAAAAATAGAAATCAGAATGAACTCTACCAAAGTCGTGTCCTTTATAATTCACTAAGTATTTTATATAAACACTAAGCTGAATCAACATTTGAGCACTATTTGATCTGAGCATTTTTCATGTCAGCTAGACATTTTTCTCTCTTACAATTGGGTTATAGAACCTGACACTGGTGCTTCACCATCAATCATAAAAATATAAATTTATAAATTTGTACTATCTTTTCTCAGATTTTTGCTTATCTCCTTATTTTTAAAGTTTCTACTACAACCCACAAAATAATAACCATTAGAAACATTACATACACCAATATCTGAATCATATTTAAATATCCAGAACTACCAGTTAGGGCTATCATGTACACTCACGTTGACCAAGAATTACTGTGGGGGCTGCCTCAACAGTGACCTAGGGCTCACACTGGGGGTCTTCCTACATGCCTTGAAATTTAAGTTCATACTCAAATGTAAGTTCTTGGGTCTCAAGAGAATAAAATAAAATTCTGTAGTACTACAAATAAGAATCACCATTTTTTAAGACCTGATCTTACACTACTGCCTGACCTGCAAAGGGGTGGGTGCTAGGGGTGCCTCAACCTTACTGTTCCTCCCTGTCAATTACATTACAGGTATCCCTTGAAGGACTGAAGAGGCTACAAGAGTGTCTGATCCAGCAGGACCAGGTATACAATTCTGCCAGGGAGTTGGACAGGTACATTTCTTTCAGAAACTACTGAATCTAGGCTTCAGAGAATTCAGTTAATTCTCTGAACACTAAGACTACTATGGTAAACTTCTGGGAAAGTTTGTCCCCCTAATGGGAGAGACTTGGAATAGCCATGTCCATCTTGACCCCAAACCTGAGGCATGTGGGTGAACCATGGATGACATACATCCATAAGGCTGAGGACAGGCAACTTAGAATATGGAATGTACATCCCTTTTTCATCTTGAGTTGTCCATTCTTCCTCGCTCCTTTCCAGAACCCTCCGTGTGCTCTCAAGGTACCCTACAATTTCTCTGTTTACCTTCCCAAAGAACAGCAACACACTGAATTGAATAAGGTACCTCAAATCTCTCACAACAAGAAAAATTATATCTAAACATCATTTACTTAACTTAAGAAAACCTTGGGCTGAAGAGAAGTCTTAGCTGTTAAAGTGCTTGCCTGCAAGGCTGAGGGACCCAGGTTTGATTCCCAGGACCCACGTAAGCCAAATGCACAGGATGTCGCATGCCTCTGGAGTTTGTTTGCAGCAGCTGGAGACCCTGGCATGCCCATTTTCTCTTTCTCTCTCTCCCTCTCTATCTCAAATAAATAAGTACAAATAAAATGTTTAGAAAAGAAAAGAAAAGAAAAGGAAGAGAAGACCTTACCTACCATGTAGTTTCCCCTTACCACTTATACATGTGGTCACTAGGAAAATCCTTATTCGGTTAATTTTTCCCCTTCCTGTTTATCTTTGATATCTTCTCTTCTCCCTCCGTATGTTTCCCCTTCTGTCCTAGAGGACAAAGGTCCTTTTCTTGTCTGTGTAGTTGCACATATAACCTCTGTCCATAACCCTTAGCTCTCACTCCATCATGCTGATCTGCACCAGCTGCGCCTAATGGTGGTTAGTCCATACAGTAATAGGGTCCGGTCTTCATCTAAGAACAAGATTCCATGAATACATCTAGAAGTCACCACCAATGGAGTGGAACTGGGGCCAAAAACAAATAGATCCTGTTTAACTACTGAGCACATGAAACAAGGGAGAGGGGTGGTAAAACTGGAGAAAAGCAAAATGCTACCCAGAGATCTAATTAAAAGACATTCTTGGGCACATTAAGCAAATTGTGAGATAACTTGTCCCTTTCAAATATCCCACTTTCAAATAAAACATAAATTTTCTTTATTTATTTTTTTATTGATAAAGTCTATAATTATAGACAATAAGCCATGAATATTCCTTCCCCCATTCTCCCTTTCACAAATTCCTCTCCATCATATCCCCTCCCCTTCTGAATTAATCTCTCTTTTATTTTGATGTCATGATCTTTTCCTCCTATTAAGATGGTCTTGTGTAGGTAGTGTCAGGCACTGCGAGGTCATGGATAACCAGGCCATTTTGTTTCTGGAAGATTGCACTGTAAGCAGTCCCACCCTTCCTTTCGCTCTTACATTCTTTCTACCACCTCTTCCATAATGGACCCTGAGCCTTGGAAGGTGTGATAGAGATGTTTCACTGCTGAGCACTCCTCTGTCACTTCTTCTCAGCACTATGGTGCCGTCTGAGTCATCCCAAGGTCACTGATATCTGAAAAGAGAAGCTTCTCTAACCAAAAGTGAGAGTAACATTAATATATGCATATGAACATTAAGAAAAGTGCTTACAGGGCAGTTTGGTGAGTATAATATATGTATTTAGCCAGACACTAGCAGGCGTTACACTCCTAGGGCTCATGACCTCCTGCCATAGGCTTATGACTGGGTTTTCAGTACCAGGCATGTATTACCTCCAGTGGAGCAGGCCTCCAGTCCAATTAGAGGGCTGTTGGATTCCCCCATAACAGACATGCCACTATTGCACCCATTGGCTCATTTGGCCTGGCTGGCCAAATTTAAAGCTTGCAGTGTCCACTGTTGTTTATTTCCACTGATGACTTCTGTCTCCCATAGGGCTGCATGCTATGTAGCTTTTTCAGCTTTGTGTCAGCTGGTCTCCAGGGAGGAGGTTTTCAGCTCAGCTCCAGCTTGATTTCTCAGTGACCTTGCAGCCCAAGCATGCAGTCTTCAGCAAAAAATGTAAATTTTGCTGGGCGTGGTGGTGCACACCTTTAATTCCAGCACTGGGGAGGCAGAGGTAGGAGGGTCACCAAGAGTTCAAGGCTACCCGGAGACCACATAGTGAATTCCAGGTCAGCCTGGACTAGAGTGAGCCCCTACCTCCAAAAACCAAAAAAAAAAGTAAATTTTCTTAATATTCGTGGGGACAGGGGAGAGAGGCAGCTCAGAGAAAAGGGAAAGGAAGACTATCGTAAAAAAAAGAATTTAAATCATGATAGTGATGATTAATCTTTATGGTCAAGTTGAGTGGACTGAGAGATGCCTACATTAATTAAAGCATACCTCTGGGGGTGTCTATAAGGGTGTTTCCAGAAAGGACTTATTAAGGGAGGAAAACTACCCTGCAAATAGGTGCCCCCATCCCACAGACTAAGAGTGTGGAGGGAATCAAAGAGGAAATCGGAAAAAACCAGCAGCACAGCCAGTCCCTCTGTGTGCTTCTAGGCTCCCATTACGTGAGCTGCTCTGCTCCACCATAGCTCTCCACCATGACGGACTGTCCCTCTGAAGCCATGACCAAAACAAATCTCTTCCCTTCACCTATTTCCTCATCATGACAAAAAAAAAAAAAAACATAATTCAAAATATACTCCCAAATCAGAAGAGATTGGCCAGAAATTTTATCACGTAACTACAGTTAGAAAAGCTTCAAGTCTTTGAAAATCTTATAAAATTTAAAAATTCAGCTGGGGGCTGGAGGGATGGCTTATTGGTGAAGGCGTTTGCCTGCAAAGCCCATGGACCCAAGTTCAATTCCCCAGGACCCACGTTAGCCAGATGCACAAGGGGGCGCACACGTCTTTGTTTGCAGTGGCTGGAGACCCTGGCATGCCCATTCTCTCTCTCCCTCTTTCTCTATCAAATAACTAAAGAAAATTAAAAATAAAATGTTTAAAAAATGTTTTCATTTAAAAAAAAATTCAACTGGGCGTGGTGGTAACACGCCTTTAATCCCAGCACTCGGGAGGCAGAGGTAGGAGGATCGCCATGAGTTAGAGGCTACCCTGAGACTACACAGTGAATTCTAGGTCAGCCTGGGCTAGAGTGAGACCCTACCTCGAAACCCACCCCCTGCCCAAAAAAAAAAATCAGTCTATGAAGCAACATTTGGGAGTTACAGTATAATGACGTTATTCTGCAACTTTGGGCAAATCACAATCTGAGATCATCAGTTCTTCTATCCACTTTCTCCCTGAGGAGTCCCAGGCAAGGTCACAGATGGTGTGCGTATACTGAATTGTCTGGCCCGTTTATTTTCCATTATGAAACTGTGTGTAATGGTCCTATGTTAAAACACAATCAGATATTGTAAATGACTGTCATTAGAATTTAATCATCCTTTGTCTCTGCCCCAGTGCAACTGGGTTCCAGAACCTCCAAGCCAAACCCAAATTGTCCTAACACTATACAGTCATGGATAAATGCCATAGGCTTTGTTAAAAATGAGTATCTTCCAGGCTGTAAAGTCAGAGTTTCCAAAACTCCAGATAGCTCCATGATAAAGGACACAAACATGATCTTTCTGATAGAAGAGGAGATAATCAGTAGTGTAAAAAATATGACCAAGTTCATTTCTCATTACAAAGCTTGTCTCCTTACAAATTAAACTTCCAACAGCTATTGTCAAATCTGCTTCTAACTCCAAAAAGACACTTTAAAAACCTTTACTAATGGGGCTGGAGAGATGGCTTAGCACTTAAGGCATATGCTTGCTAAGCCTAAGGACTCGGTTCGATTCTACAGGTCCCGCATAAGCCAGATGCACATGGTGGCACATGCACTGGAGTTCGTTGGCAGTGGCTAGAGGCCCTAGCATGCCCATTCTCCCTATCTGCTTCTCCCTTCTCTCTCTCTGTCTCTCTGTCTCTCTCTCTCTCCCTCTGTCTCTCTAATAAATAAAAATATCAACATGATTCCAGGCTCCCAAAACACACAGAATTCCTTCAGACCCCAGACATGAAATTTTTGGTTCCTAAACACCAAAACTGTGAGTACAGAAAGTGAGAGCACATAAAACCCCACTGCTGAAGACAGCACATGCTTTAGTCACAGGACACTGAGACATCAAGCCGGAACTGAAACCTCCTCCCTGCTGGCTAGCTGACTACTGCTGGAAAGTGCTATGGGCTGCATGGCTGCCTCAGGCTGCTGGGGAAGGAAAGGCATCAACAGTCTAAACCAACGGGGGATCTTTCAACCTACACAATGGGTCAGCTGGGCAAAATGTGCCCACCGGTGCAATAGTGGCAGGTCAGTTATGGAGGTATCCAACTGCTCCCTAATCGGACTTGAAGCCCACTCCATGCAGGTTGGGCAGGAAACCACTGCTGGTACTGATAACAGAGTCAAAAGCCTGTGGCCTGGAAGGTCATAGGCCATAGAGGTGAAGCTACCACTGTTGTTTGGCTAAATGGATATATTGTGCCCATCAAATTGCCCTCTATGTAGTTATGGATATACCCATAGATTAGGACTATTGTGTTTTGGTTAGAGAAGCTTCTTTTAGCAGATGGTGGGAATCCCCTGGAGACCCAAGGTTCACCAAGAAGAGACAGTATGGTGCCTAGTACCGGACAAGACATCCTTATCACATCTGCCAGGGCACGGGGAACATTGTGGAGGGGTAGTAGAAAGAAAATTTAGTACTGTTCTCGCTGCTAGCCAGAGAAGCTTCTCTATGAAGACTGGGTAGATAGGGAAGAGACTAAAATCCTCAAAGTACTGAAAATAAGAGGCTGTTGAGAGCTCGGCACTAAATGATACATCTCTTTCATACCCTCCAAGGCTCAAAGAACATTGCAAAAGAGGGGCAAATGAACTCCAGAAACATGCACCCCCTTGTGCATCTGGCTTACATGGGTGCTGGGGAATCAAACCTGGGTCATTAGGCTTTAACTGCTGATCCATCTCTCTAGCCCTAGCCCATATATTAATGCTACACTCACTTTTGGTTACAGAAGCTTGTCTTTTCAGATGGTGGTGCCCACTGGAGACTCAAAACTCATCAAAGTGCTGAAAGGTGATCGTGGGGTGTTCAGCACTGAAGAGACATCTCTATTACCCTCCAAGGCTGAGGAACCATTGCAGGAGAGGTGGAAGAAAGAATGTGTGGTAGTTTGAATATATGGCTCCCAATATATTCAGTGTGGAGGCAATATCACTGTGCAGATCTTAAGGTGTTGGTGGCGGGTTTGAGATTTCAATCTAAAGATATGCAAAGTATACCTAGCTGGAGTTCCTGAAGTATTCTGTGCTGTGTGGCTTTTGGCTTTTGGCTTTTGGCCTGGGCTTCTCTCTCTCTGCTTGCTTCTTTAAAAGGGAGCCAACTTCTTCTGCCATTATGGAACTTCCCCTGACTCTGTAAGTTTCAATAAATCCTTTCCTTCTATAACTGTGCCTGGTCTGAAAGTTCATGTCAGCGAACCTGAAGCTGTCTGCTACACAATGCAAGAGCCGAAGGAAGGGAGGGGTGATTACAATACTGTCTTCCAGACATAAAGTGGCTGTGATATTTATGACCTCACTGTGGCTGACATTACCTACATAAATCCTGCATAATAAGAAGGAAAAAAAATGATGACATCAAGGTAGAAGAGAGACTACTTGGAAAGAAGGGATTCAGTGGAGGAGTATAGAGGAGAGGAAGAAGGGAGAGAAGTGGGAGGGGAGTATGATCATGGTATATTGTCTATATAGATGAAGGTTGTCAATAAAAAGATTTTTAAAGACTATTTTCAAAGTACAAAAATGTGGATGATATTGTCAATCTGTGTGAACTGATATGAGTGAGTCTGAATGGAGGAAATAGTACAATGTTATTAACACTGTGATATGTTCCAATCATTGTCTAGGTGGCTCACATACACACAGCAAACTCAACTTTCATATAAGGAAATTAATATAAACATCTTCTGGATTTAAAAAAAAATATTTATTTATTTATTTATTTGCAAGCAGAGAGGGGGAAATAGAAGAGATGCAGACAGAGAAAGAATGGGCACACCAGGGCCTCCAGCCACTGCAAACAAACTCCAGATACATGTGCCCCTTGTGCATCTGGCTTACATGGGTCCTGGAGAATTGAACTGGGATCCTTTGGCTTCACAGGCAAACACCTTAACTGCTAAGCCATTTCTCCAACCCTTTTGGATTTTTTTTTTTTTTTTTTTTTTGGTTTTTCGAGGTAGGGTCTCACTCTGGCCCAGGCTGACCTGGAATTAACTATGTAGTCTCAGGGTGGCCTTGAACTCATGGCGATCCTCCTACCTCTGCCTCCTGAGTGCTGGGATTAAAGGCGTGCACCACCACGCCCGGCTCCTTCTGGATTTTTTAAAAGCTGAGACCTGGAATATTAACTCCTGTCCAAAGCTAATATAGCCAATAAATGTCAGAACCATGTTCAGACCAATTCTCTATAAAGCTACAAGCTATCGTGTTTTCCTCATTATTGCTTACAACCTCCAATTCTGTCTATTTTTGGAAGGAACTTAAACTTTTTAAGCCAGAGAAAGTGCTTTCACATATGTTATTCATCCATTCACTTAACAAGCATCAATTAGGTGCCTACTATGGGCTGTGTGCTGCTATCTCTCATAAATGTGCAGAAAATTAAGTTAGCCAGAGCACTGCGTTCACAAGCATTCAAGTTAATTGAGCTAAAGAACAAGAAACTATAAGGTAACAATGCCATGGAACTCTATCAACTGCAAAGAGAGAAAGAGGAGACAGAGAGAAAACATTTATCCATCAAGGCAAATTGAAAAAATAATGTCAAAAAAGGATTGATCAAGGTTAGGGCGGTGGTTCAGTGGATAAAGCACTCACCAGTCAGGCCAGAGTCCCCAAGTTCATATCCCCAGACAGTAATTTTGTGAGTGTGGTAAGACTTCATAAAAAGTCTAGATATTTAAAACTGGTTGTCCCTTGAGATTTCTTCAGTGTCCCATATCTTTGTTTTTATGATAAAACAACAACCAAAAAAAAGTACAAAACCTACAGCTGAATATCTGGTTCTCGCTCAAGGATCTGTGGCCCCTGTACTTCAGGCCTGGCACTGTGGTTCAGGCCTGGCTCTGTGGTCCAGGCCTAGCTCTGTGGTTCGGGCCTGGCTCTGTAATCCAGACCAGGCACTGTGGTCCAGGCCTGGCTCTGTGATCCGGGTCTAGCTCTGTGGTTCGGGCCTGGCACTATGAAGCCACTACACCTTCTTTTCATCTCTGCCCACAGGGATTGCATGTCTCTGCCTGGGTACTCTGTAGCAACAGCTTCTACACGTCTTCCAGTAGGGCCCCAGTGCTTGCAAATACCCACTTTCTGTGATTCTCTGAGTAAACTAGAATACTTCTGGACACCCATTTGAATTTCTGACTCTTTTTGTGTCTCCAAATCTCTCAATACTTCCTTAAAAATAACTTCTCCTCCCACCTTGATAAGACATTATTCTTTCATCACAGTGTTTCAAGTCTCTAGTTGCCATTTTTAACGTCCTTGGTCAACATTTTTACTTTGAAACAATTCAGATTTGTTCTTGCATTGCATTTATCCCAGTTAAAATGAATGCTTTGAGGCAACAATGAGTTAGTTTGTAAGTGTGGCCTCAGCACAAGGGTAAACAAGAGTGGGAGGACTCCACTGCTTACTGAAGACTTTTCATCGGGCTATTTGCTTTCTTTGTCACTGTTTTAACTACATACATATGTTGTTGATTCTCAGAAATGCAGTAAAAATGTTTCCTATCGTTGGCAAGTACAAGCTGTACAATGAAACATGTGGTTCTGAGCCTTGGTCTGTTCTTTTATGATGTCACAGAAAACACCTCTAATCCTCCCAAACTGAAATCCTGTCACTTGAAAGCTCTTCTCGGAGAGAAGCATGAGCATACCAAGGGAGTTGTTCATCTATCCACTTCTGCATTCACTCCTTTATTAATTTGCTCATTCATTCAACAAACATCTCAAGGGAGAAATGACTTAAGACAGACACAAAGGTTTTTATGTTAGAAATGTTCTTTACGTTAGGACCTTACAGTGCACAGAATATCAAACAAGCAACTAGCATATAGGCATATATACAATATAATAAACATACATAAAGAAAACCCAGAAGAGGGGGGAAGGGAGAGAAAAAGAAGGAGGGAGAGAAGGAGGAAGGGAGAGAGAAGAGAGAGGAGAGAGAGAAAGGAATGTAACAGTTTGAAAGTGAAAACTCTCCCACAGACCTGTGTTTGAACTTAACTGGTCCCCCCACTGGTGAAGCTGCTTGAACTGTCTCCCACAGGCTCGTGTTTGGACACTGGTTGCTACTGGTGTGGGGAGGGGGAGAGTTGCCGAACCTTTAGGAGGTGGGGGCCTAACTGGAGAAAGTGGGTCGCTTGAGGCTAGCCCAACCCCACTTCTTCTCTGCTTAGTGAGGTAACCAGCTGCTTCACACTCCTACTGCCACCATGCCTTCCTTCCCTGCTGTGAGGGACCAGACTGTATTCCCATAAACCATGTGCCACAACAAATCCTTCCTCCTTTAAGTTGCTTCTTTAGGATGTCTGACCACAGTAATGCAAAAAGCAACCAATCTAGAGGGGAGAGGAGGGTGTGAGAGAGGAAGGAATGAAATACATAATATAGACTTGAATTTTTTGCAGAGTCGATTGCTTGAGAGAGACAGGGCAACATAGCTCAGGCTTGCCTGGTACTCACCATCCTCCAGTCTCCATCTCCTGAGGGCTGAGACCTCAGGCACCATCACAGTGTGGTCATGGGAGAGCAGGGGCAAGCTCTGGAGTCGAAGGGATGCACAGGCCTTAGGAAGGTGTGCTAACACAGAGAACAACATGACACGCAAAGGCATTGCTTCTGCCAATAAGGAGTCAACTATTTTTTTGCACACATGTGCATGGGCATGCGGGTGCATGTGTGCATGCCTGATTGTGTGTAGTACATGTGGTATGGTGTGGTGTGGTCCCAGGCAACTTTCCACTGGGGGGATGTGAACACACATCTTCACCCCAGCTCAGATGGCAGACCAAAGGATGACTTGCACCAATACCGGTTTGGTGAACCAATGAGTTCTTGGGGTTACATTCAGAGCAGGGTGAGGGGCTGCTCACAGGAATGTGGAGCCCTCAAAGCAGCCGTACCACAAAGATGTCTCATCCCAGCACTGGGACGACCTCTTAGGTGAAGCTCACTATGTCAGGATTTCCCCTGTGGATGCTCTTCCCTCAGCCTCGGGGTGAGGGCGTGCTTACAGAGCATAGAGACCCCAAAACAGCACTTCAGTGAGGTTCATTGCCCCTTGATCTTTTTCCCTCTATATACTCTGTCTTCCCCTGAGGCAGGGGAATGCCTGAGATCTCAGGTGAGGGTCTCCCTTCCACACACCCTTCTCGCATCAGTCGTCCTAGATGCTTTTGAGAAAGGTGGCAATAGTCATTTACTGCTTTCAGTGTGGAGGCATTTGCTATACGACAGCAGTGCATGCACACATGGGTAAGGATGCATGCAGCCTATGCACACTGAGGCCAAAAGAGAACATTAGGTGCTGTCCTCTATGGCTCCTCTGTGTCACTTTCTTGAGATGAAGCCTCTCACAGAACCCAGAGCTGCCATCTTTTCATCAGATTGACTTCCAGCAACCCCAGAGAGCCTCCTGTCTCTGCTCCCCACAGGACTGAGGCAGCAGGCATGCATCGCCATGCCTAGCTGTTTGCATGGGTGTTGTCAAATCAAACTCAGGCTCAATCAGGCCTTCTCAGGGCCCCATGCTTATACAGCAAGCACTCTTACCACCTGACTCATCTCCCCAGCCCCAAGAAGACAACTTTAAGCATTTCCTTACCCTACAAAAACTCCAACTGAATTTTGCCTCATTTAAAAAGTTCCTTAAGATTATTAGATCAACTTTTCTTATCAAGTAAAACAGGCAAATATGTCAGATGTCAGATCATGGGGGAAGAGTGTCTAGTGAATATATAATAGAAGGTGCTCAATCAATTATATTTCACTCCTCTACAGACCCCAGTTCCATAGTATTAATCCCAATATTTTATTTCTCATTATGGATAGGTCTTCTTTACTCATCTCAGAATTCATGCTTCAAAGTATTTTCATGCTTAATAACTTCCTAGGAAGTAAATTTCTAGCCTTTGCCTCATACGAAAACTTGGGCAAACAAAAACAGAAGCTCATTTAGAATCATGAGGGAGACCCAAGCTCAGTCACCAAACCACAGCCTCTAAGTTTAACAAAGAGCTGGCTCTTCAGAATTCCATTCACGACACTCCTACTGCTTGTCCAAACTATCTTCCAGTTTTTAAAGCTCTCCCTCTTCCTGTCCCTTGCATGAGTATGATTTAATGCCCAAAGCATGCATGATGAGCACATTACTATTTCCTTCTCCAAGAATGTGATGTTACAATGTGGGGCCCTATTCCTGAGCTGGATAAAGAGGAGGAGGCTCTATGATCTGTCTCTGTGCAGGCAATTACTACTTCACTTGCACACAGGGAACGTCCCTGATCCATAACTACAGAGAATATTGCTTTTTTGGTTGCCTTCTCACAAATACAAAGCACTGCACACATAAGTCCCACACTCGGTGCAGGGCCCAGTGCGAAATCAGTCAGCAGCACCAAAAGTAATTAATAAAAGCGCAGAGTTTGCACTATCCAAAAGTGCATCACGAGTGGCTTATAGCCACAGATGTGACATTTTGGTTGATGTGACAATTTAGGAAAAAAACATATGACCACTAAATTATAAAAATAATTCACCCATTGATCAAGTTATTTCAATCTGTGTCTAACAGTAGACCAGTGTGTGGGGTTTATATGTGAAGTAAAATTAAGACTGAAGAACATGGTGTCGAGGACAGACTGTCTAGTTGAAAAGAGAAAATTACTATCTTGAGAAAAAGAGCAAACCCAAATAATCCCAGCTTAGTACTGACCCCAGGGTGCAGAAAGAACAGAGACAGACTAGTGTGAGTGGAATGGTTTGAAGCATGGTAGGCCGTCCACCCAGGTCTAGCAGAGAACTTCCAAAAACAAATCTGACCATGTCCCTACCCTGCCTAAATCCTTCCAATGCCTACTGAGTGCCCACAGGAAAGTTTCCAAATATCTGAGTGAGGCACATAGACTTTTTCATCACTTGTTCCCTCCCAGTGCCATCTCTTACCCTTCCTGTCCTACTACAGCTACTCTAAAATCTAGGTCAATCTAATGTTCCCCTCCACACAGATTTTTTTTCTTCCAGAAATTAAATCCAAGTCCTTTAAAAAATTCTGTTTGCCAAGTTGATTTCTACTTTTCCCGTAAGAATGGCCTTAACTACTACTTGCTAGAAAGCTTGCTTGCCCTACCCCACACCTGCATCAGCATACTCACAGACATGTAGCTCAGAACACTCACTCACACCTATGCTAGATTACCCTCACTGCTTTCTAAATACCAGTGGAGAAATTAATTGCAACATCCATCACAATGTACTGCAATTATGAAATTATTTATTTAACTCTGTTCCATTTAGAGATCATTGGCCAAACTAGATAATATTTGGCCTTGGATTTTGTGACACTTATTTAACCACTCACCAAAATTCAATTTGTTCTTATCCTTCCATAGTGTTGGACTTTACTAAGTGTCAGCCCCAAAAGAGACTAAAATTCCTGAACCTCTCCCTCCCATCTACGTGGAGCATGGGACCAGTTCTCAGTGGTAAAATGTAAAATGATACAATGCACAGCACCCCTGAAGACTCCTAGGCCCTACGGGATGCATGAGGTGCAAGAAGGAATAGGAATGAGACTATGTTCTTAAATTACCGTGTGGCGAAAACCAACTCCTTCTCCAGAACCACCTCGATTATATTATCATGTGACTGGGAATTAAACTTTTAATGTATTAATATTCTTAAATTTTGGACTATATTCTACAGCTCAGTGTTATTCTGACCAGCATATGTTTTTATCACCTTAAAGCACAGAAAGCACAATGTGCCAAGACCAACAGGGCTGGTTCAATAGAGAGAATATATGGGAAATTGACATTGCAAAAAACTGGAACCCAAATGTCATTTCCCCAGCATTAAAGTGAGCCAGTAGTAATATTCCTCCAAGACAACATAAGGAAAATTGGTGCTGAATAGGGATATAGAGGGTATTCACACACACACCTGAGAATTTACTACCACAAGCATACCCATCCACAGGTTTCTGTCCTGTGTCTGAAAATATCAAGCTAAGAATTCTCATTCAAGTGTCTTTCAGCAGATACCATTCCCAGAAATAAATACAAAGTCTCTCTGGGCAAAATTCCTTTCAGTCTGAGAAAAATAAATTCAGTTAAAAATCACAAATACAAATGGCAACTTATGCAAAAACTGACAGGAAGATTAAATAGTAGAATTAGACACAAGGTTTTTGGAATTACTGGACAGAATAAAAACAACTATATTTAATATTGTTAGAAAACAATATTATGGCATGTTCCTACATGTCTAAACCATGCATGTAAAAAATTCAAGGCCCCAAGTGATTTTTACCCAGGCCATTGTTTTTTTACAGCAGGCCTTACAGCAAGCAACTTTGAGGGATACAGAAATGTCTCCCTTAGCTAGACCAAAGTGCAAGCTTGCTAATTGCCTTCTCTAAAATGACAAGATTCCCTCCATTGCTCGTCTCTGTGTAGGCATCTATCTAGGCCCACTTTTGCCTATCCTTAGGCAACAGGAACATAAGGAGCCAAAACAAATATGGACAGTCTGGCCACTGCTTTTACTGGGTAATGAACTTAAGACTTTGAGCCAAGTGTCATGTCTTCTTTCCATATCCACAAAACTATGACAAGTGAGCTTTCAAATAGGGTTAAATCTCAGACCCTTCCCAGTTCTTGACAAGTATGTCCTTAACAGTAAAAATAGGAATAGAAAGCAAGAAGCAAATAATTACAATGCAACTTCCCAGATAGAAATTGGCCTCGATATCCATGACCTTGCAGTGCCTAGCAATACCTTCACAAGACCCTCAAAATAGAAGAAAAAGATGATGACATCAAATTAAAAGAGAGACTAATGGAGAGAGGGAGGGGAATATGATGGAGATTGGAGTTCCAAAGTAGAATGGGGGGAGGGGAGGGAAATATCATGTGTTTTATGTATGTAAGTATAGAAGGTGTCAATAAAAAATAATAATAAAAAAAAAAAGCCATATAGCTCATTCCTGGAAAACTGCTGAATTTGGTTCAGAATCCAAGTCTGCTTTCTTTTGAAATGTCGATACAGGCCAATCAGGTCTTGAAGATGTGCAGAGATGTGCCATTAAAGGAACAATCATTTTATATAGCAAAAAGGTTGATCACATTATTTAGCTGGCAAATGCCATATTTGCAAGTTACTAAAGAAATAAATTTAAACAACTGTCAGTTGAACTGAGGCTCATATTCTTCAAAGTGAGCAGTTCATAAGATATTTATGTAGAGTTTGGTAATGCCTATTACATATTTATGTTGAATTTTATTAAAAGAAAATGTTGCTCCAAAAAATAATAATAATAACAAGATTTGAAAATAACAAAAAAGAACTTCTAGAAGTAAAAATATAGGATCAATGAATTGGAAAATAGATATGAAAATTAATCAGAAAACAACACATAGAATAAAACATAATAATTCTTACAGGTTAAGAAACTTGAAGAATGAAACAAGAAAATACAAATTTTGTTAGTTATAAAAGGAGAATGTAGCAAATTTTGAGTTAATTAAAAAGTTATAGAGGAAATAAAAACAGTAGAGATATTTCCAGATCAAAGAAAACACAAATTCACATATTTGTGTGGTTGGTATATGAGAGAGAGAGATAGAAACAAGGGGAAAGAGAAAGATTGTTACTGTTAGCCCCTCAGAAAAATCAATACTAATGGACAAATAAAAGCAGTTTCAAATAGAACTGAGATGCAAAAAGAACTAATAAGCAAAGAATGTTTTTATTTTAGATCAAAACAAATTTGGAAATCTAACAATTCTAAGAATTGGCAAGCATATATAAATATCTACTGCTGTAGAACGATTAATTGGTACCACCATTTTGGAAAACAATCTGATAAATTTTCATTTAAAATAAAACTTGTGGGCTGGAGAGATGGTTTAGCACTTAAGACGCTTGCCTGTGAAGCCTAAGGACCCAGGTTCAATTCTCCAGGTCCCATGTAAGCCAGATGCACATGGTGGCATATGAGTCTGGAGTTCCTATGCAGAGGCTAGAGGCCCTGGCATGCCCATTCTCTCTCTCTCTCTCTCTCTCTCATAAATAAATAAATATAAATAATTAAAAAAATAAAACTTGCATGTACCCAACTCAAAGGTTCACCTATTTGTTAGCATTCATTGTGCTGGAAAGTACTATGTGAGTTGCTTGGGGATAATGGTCACCAACAGCATTAACAAACACTGGATCCTATAAGCTATAAAATCAACCAGACAGGCAAGATGCGCACTCTGTGTAATAGTGGCACACAGGCTATGGGGAAAATAAGCTGCTGTCTGTTTGGATAAGAGGTCTGTTCAGTGGGAGGGAATTCCTACCTAGTATTGAGAACAAAGTCAGAAGCCTATGGCATAGAAGGTTACAGACCCTAGAAGGAAGCTTCCACTGTCCTTTGACTAAAAAGAGAGGTTGTACTCATCAAAAATATTTCTAAATGCCTAAGTTTATCCTTTTTGATCTATGCTCTATCATTCTTGGTTAGAGAATCTGCTTCTTACAGATGACAATACCAGGGAGACCGAAGACCCATCAGAATGACAAGAACAGAAAGCCGACTGCCTAGCATGAGATGAGTCATCTCTATCACACCAACCAGGCACAGGAAACACTACAAAGAAAGTGGTGGATTAAATATGAATGCTACTCTCACTGATAGCCTGAGAACAGGGAACACTGACGAGACTCTTCACAGCAGAAAATCAGAGGCTATCAAGAACTCAACACAAGGCTTGGAAACATTAAGAGCTGCAGGAAGGAGTACTGTGAGGCACTTGCACCCAACCCATGAGACTGATTGGTGTTTCATGACCCCATGGTGAACACCACTAACCCTAAAGAGGAGGGCCCTCAGTGGAATGGGGATGGGGGAGAGGGAACTTCACTATATAGCCCAATGGAAATATGACCATTATGCAATATACTCATACAATAAAGGTCTCAATTATTTAAAAAAAAATCACCCATAAGATACTAAACTGGAAAAACTCTTACATATGGGTGTGTATACAAATGTTTATATTAAAACAACCAGCCAAAGTTTCCACCTGCCATTATAATTATCATTATTCTCTCATGTAAGTGTTAAGGGCACTCTGTTATGACCTATATGAGAAGATAATATTTCTGCAATTTATAAACTGAGGACCAGATTCTAAATACCTACCTAAGATATATCCCCCAAGGGGGGCCCTCAGAAAACAGCACTGGTCTCTCTGTCATCATTTACTAAGTGTTCAGTGTTTTTCCTGTCACATTTCCACACCATGCCATGGTTTTGAAGTTCTTGTTTCTGGACCTCTCTGAAAGGTTCTTTCCCATGGACTACAACCTCTATCTTTCATATCTACTTCAGAGAAGATAAGATGAGCAAATCTCAAAGCAAGTGACATCAGGACTTTCCCAAGCTCATTTTCATTCCCAATCTTCCTGTTGCAGGTTTTCATTCAATTATGTGTTAGGGAAGGGGTTCGTCAGTATCTTATCATTATTGAAGATTTATCTCAACACAGAATAAGAATAAAAAACTGTAATTTATAATTTCCATTGAAGGAATAAGAAGAGCCTCTCCCCTCTCTCATGCATGAATATTAACTTGTTTTTGGAACTTCAATGATAATAGGCTGAAGAGAAGCCTTAAGAGAGAAGACAGCAAAAGAAATGCCTTCATCTATTCCACTGGTAATTTCTGAGGCCATAAGGCAGATTATATGAACTTCAGATCATTACTTTTTTAATATTTTATTTATTTATCTAAGAGAGAGAAGCAGAGAGAGAGAGAGAGAATGATCGTGCCAGGGCCTGTAGACATTGCAGACAAACTCCAGACACATGCGTCACCTTGTACATCTGGCTTAAGTGGATTCTGGGGAATCAAACCTGGGTCCTTAGGCTTCTCAGCCAAGGACCCTACTGCTAAGCCATCTGTCCAGCCCCAGATCATTATTTTTAAGCCCTGATTGTCTTGCTATTTCCTTTACCTGAATCACTGTATAGTCATTAATGTCCAAGAGACACACCTCTGACTCACTGTTTTTCCAGGCACGATTGTGATTTGCCAGAAAGAACAGACATGCCAAGCTGGCCTATGGTACTGGCTACACAGGAATTATGGTCTCAGGTGTAAACAAATCCATCATTGTACCAACTGTTATTTAGCATTGCCTTACCTCCTCTGTCTTTAAAACTTCCCATATTCGAGCATGATCTTCCACCAGCCAATGTCCTGTGCTTTCTACCTTGGTGGAAATTTTGACTTTAGACACCACTTCAGTAGACTCTCCCACAGGTTTCTCCTCCATCTTGAAAGATGCAGACCGGAGGCATTACGGATCTGTACAGAAGAATAAACAGTGACCCAGATTGAAATCTTGAATAACATGAAAAGAATTTATAAAAGCAAACTATCATACTTGACTTGTGGATAGTAAGGCCACAGAAGACAACAATAAAAAATCAACTCATGGCCACTTTTTATATTATAATCATGATTAGTACTTTAATGCAGGTTTCTGGAAGTATAAAGACACATGTTAAAGCAAAGCACAAATGTCATCTGCTTTTTATATCTGATGGCTATTTTGCTCTGGCCCCTAAGGAAGAGAAGTGGAGATGGGTGGATGAAAGCAAGTCTGCGTGGTCTTTCCACATCCTCACATCATTGGTACTGTAGAAGAAACACTGGCTATGGCATCTGAAGCTGTGCTCTTCACACATTCCCTGGCACTTGTGGACACTGGAGCATATACAAATATCCCCTTGGAACTTATGGACACTGAGCATACATAACATTCTCTGGGCACTTGTGGACACTGGGCATATACAAACATCCTCTGGGCACTTGTGGACACAAGGCATATACAAACATCCCCTGATCACTTATGGACCCTAGGCATATATAAACATCCCCTGGGAACTTGTGGACACTAGGTATATACAAACGTCCTCTGGGCACTTGCGTACACTGGGTATATATAAATAATTCAGTAGTTTGCTTTTCACACCCAAGAAGGTTAAATCCAAGGCAGAAAGATAGTAGCCAAGTTATTAACAGTGTGGCATATAACAATATGCTGAGTGAGATGCCACAAGAACTTTTCCAAACTGTGAAGGGGGACTAGGAGTCCTCAATACAGCACATGCGCACATGCCTCACTTATACAAGGCTCTAGGTTCAAGCCCCAACACACCAAAAAGAACAGAGTATGCAAAGGAAGCAGGGGAAGAATCTCTTTGGGATGTGTGGGCTTGTTACTTTCTTAGGCTCTGATTTCATTGAACATTGCTGAAAGAAAAAAATTTTAAATTGATACTGATTCTATTAGATCTGTTTCCTTGACATCTTTCCAAATGCCAGTGGGTTTCTCAGACTCTCATTACATCTTGCCTGGCTCAATTCTGCATTGCCTAAATAAGTCTTCTTGCCTCCATTCAAGTCCTCATGAACAAATCCTTCTTAGGGTGATTTTTTTTTTAATTTACAAAAAGCAAAACTGGTTTAAGAAGTGTTAAATATTTTTATTGGGTTTTATACACTAAATGCCTTACTAAAATGTCTTTCAATAAGTAAAAGGCAGTGTAGTGTGGTGCTTTGAATGACCATAGACTCAGGTGTTTTATTAAAGCTTGTAACTTGGGTCTGCAGCTGCCAGGCTGGAGAAGGTGTCACTGGGGGTGGATCCTGGGGTTCAGCCCTAAGGTGTGTTTGGGGCCAGATCTGATTTACAGCCCAAAGGTGTACAGAAAAGTTTTGAGCTCTGGGGGTCCTGCTTGCTATAAGTATATGCTTGCTGTTTTTTGTTTTTGCTGGCTGTTTGGTTATTTCTCTGCGTGGATGTATGGAAGCAGCTTCTTCCATCACTGATGGAACTTCCCCCAGATATACTCTGGGTTTGGATGTATGGCAGCAGTTCCTTACACCACTGATAAAACTTCCCCCTGGATATGGAAGCCTGTGTCTGGTTTGGATCTTTGGATCTTCATCATAGCAACACGGAACTGACAACAGGTAGCATCTTTATATACCGGGGATTCTAATTAAATTTACATAGGAACAAAAATCCATTTTGCTTCCTTATCTTTAATCATTACCTGTAACTGGCTAATGAACACAAATTAAAACACAAGCGAGGTTTGATCCATTCTAAGTCGACAAAGAAAAACTTTTCCCCTAGTGTTTAAACATATTCATATAACCAGTTATATAAATCTAAATATAAAACCAACCTTCAATGGGTTTTAAGGTCCCATTCCTCATCTTTGTAAAAAGCAAAACATTCTAATCAAATCCAATCATATCTTTAAAAAGGGAAGACAATGACAATGTTTACTGAACTGGAGTTCCTATTTTTAAAAATGATCACATTCATTTACCAAATGCAATTTTACTTAAACCAGGGCTGTCCAACACAATTTTCTGTTAGCCATTCATGACCTGAATTGTGCTAAATGAAATCAATAAAAATATGGTACTCATTAAAAGCCACAAAATATTCTTGTTTTTATAATGAATAAGGTAGTTCACTAAAAGCCTCAAAACATTCTTATTTTGTAATGAACAAGGCAGTGGCTTATTTATTACTAGTAGCTTTTTAAAGAGAAATTATTGAGTCTTCCCTTTCTTGAACAATTTTTTAATATTTTATTTATTTATTTGAGAGATATTGAGAGAGACAGAAAGAGGAAGAGAGAGAGAATGGGTATGCCAGGGCCTCTAGCCACTGCAAATGAACTCCAAATGCATGTGGTACTTTGTGCATCTGGCTTTAAGTGGGTATTGGGGAATTGAATTCAGGTCCTTGGGCTTTGCAGACAACCACCTTAACCACTGAGCAATCAATCCAACCCTCTCCTTCCTTCTTAATGCTAACCAAGATAATGTTGTTTTCAGACTGTACTTAGATTCTACACCAGTATATTTTGTCCCCAGGTGATGCTTGTGTTGGCACTGGTGTGAGATTCCATTGGTCTGACCTGTCTTCATCTTGAAAGACCATGAAAATCCGATCCAGTCTTGTGTTACCTCCCTTTGGTGTGACAGTCTTTAACTCCTTTTTATTGCTAGCACATTGAACATTACTAATTGGAAACCAGATGTTCTGCTCTCTCAGCAAATCTATTAATGACGTTTTGCTGTCTGAAATTTTTCCTGAAGAATAAAATCCAAACTTCTTTACATAGCTTTACATGCAGGTTGCAAATACATCCAGGAGCTTTTGTGTGTGACTTGATCTCTCCAATCCACACCCCCAAGAGATTTAAAGGCATCTCTCATTTGTGTCTCTCTCTATGTATTCTGGGAAGACTTCTATTGTGTCAGCCATAGCGCTTCACTGTATTTACTTATTTTAAACTCTATTTCCACCTTGATGTTTTGTTAAGTACCTTGAGACTGGAGACAGTGTCACATTCAGAGTAAGTACTAAATAAATGCCAAAGAATGCTGATCCAATCTTTTGGCAAACCATGAGAATCCAGCAAAAATAAGGTAGCAATTTTGCTAGTATGTTCAAATAACAGATACAAAAGTCAAGTTATTGCCTCTTTATCACTTAACTAGCTTAGTGAGCAAGCTCTGAATCAAAAAGGACAAGTCTATCATGTACCCCAAGCTGCTAATATTGCAAATGGAATTGCTCATTAGTTAACAACAGTTTTGTGGGAGTTATATTTAGAGAATTGAGCATATTTGCAAAAAGTGGGTCTTGGGTTCAGGTAACCTGCTGCCCAATCAAAGTCAGTAGAAAGAGAAACCACTAAGGGGGCAAAGATTCAAGCAACAGTCACCTTTCTACAGTGGGGTTGTGTCTCTGCCTTAAGGCCTTGCACACTCCTTCTATAAGCCATGGAGATCAAGTCCATCTGCTTGCACACAGAAACCATGAGGAAAATGGAAACTAAGCCATTATGAAATACTTAAAAACACAAAATACATTCAATGCTGCCATTGGGAATCAGGAAATAGAACCTTCATAATTAATAATGCACAAATTTTTTTCTGAGTGAAAACGCTAATAAATGATGCTGACACAGTCACGCAAGGAAATAAACAAAGCAGAGTCATGGGGAGACTGCAAGACAAGAAAAAAGAGAAAGAAAATTAAAAATAAACAGGCAAAATGAAAATGGGCCAGGTTAGTAGGGAAGGAAATTCCATTGTTGTTACTGGAGAATACTATAAACAACAAATAATAAATCAAAACAAAGCAGGGAAACTACAGAAAATGGTTTTGGCTTAGCCTCCACATATCATGGAAATGTAACTGGAGAAGTAGACAAATTAAAAAATCTCAGAATAAACAAGAGAACATCTGTGCGCATACTGTAACCCGCGACCCCACAGCTTTACTCTACTGTCTGCCCACAGCTGCTCTCTCATCCCTGCAGTGTGGGTGAAAGTTGGCACATTTTCAGCGCTGGAGACTGAACTTCATTGTGGACTGACTTCCCACTGACTGATCCTTGCCCTGTTTGGGAAGAAGATGCAATTCTGAGTTGCAGACAGTTCCAAAGCACATGGGAACTGAGGAAAGACACAGGGAGGCAGCCAGCTACGAGGTTCTACAAGCATGTTAAGATCTTCCACCACTTCTGATACTTGAGGCCTTTTTATTCACTCTATGGATCTACTCATTTCAAATATCACCCTGGATATCAGCCAGTATGCTCTATACTGTCTCCTTGATACCCCACTTACACAATAATCTTACAAGATGGTTATTATCATTTTAGCACAGTGGAAAGTGAAAATGAGACCCCTTTGAATTAAATAACTCTACACTACCCTACTAGAAAGCTGGAGTTCTCTAGTTCATCACCTCCCCACCCACCAGCTTGGTTTAGAAACCATGGCTCCATCTCCTCTCTCATCCCTGGGGGAGAGCAGCCTCCCTCACAAGCCTCTTCCCATGTATCTATGGCTCCGCTTGACACAACAGTGCCCCCTTGAGCGAGGGACAGAGGTAGTGACAAGCATTTATCACAGAGATGCAGGGATGGTTGAACATACACGAACTGATAAATGTCATACACTATAGAAACGGACAGAAGGACAAAAATCACATGATCATCTCAATAGATGCAGAAAAGACATTTGACAAAATCCAACATCCCTTCATGATAAAAGTCCTACAGAGACTGGAAATAGAAGGCACATCTCTCAACATAATAAAGGTTACTTATGACAAACCAACAGTCAACATAATACTAAATCAGGGAAAACTTGAAACTTTTCCACTAAAATCAGGAACAAGACAAGGATTCCACTGTCCCCACTTTTATTTAATATAGTACTGGAAGTCTTAGCTATAGCAATAAGGCAAGAGACACTCATAAAAGGGATAAAAAATTGGAAAGAAAGAGATCAAATTATCATTATTTGCAGATGATATGATTCTATACCTAAAGGACCCTAAAGACTCTACCAACAAACTGTTAGAGCTGATAAACACTTTTAGAAACAGAGTAGTATACAAGATAAACACACAAAAATCAATAGCTATCCTATATACTAACAACAAACATGCTGAGCATGAAATCAGGAAATCACTGCCATTCACAATTGCCTTAAAAAAATAATAAAGTACCTTGGAATAAACCTAACCAAGGAAGTAAACAATCACTACAATAAAAACTTTAAAACACTCAAGACAGAAATTGCAGAAGACACTAGGAAATGGAAAAAAACATTTCATGTTTTTGGATTAGAAGAATCAATATTGTGAAAATGTCAAGTTTACCAAAAGCAATCTACACATTTAATGCAATCCCCATCAAAATTCCAATGGCATTCTTCACATAAATAGAAAAAAATTCTAAATTCATTTGGAAGCACAACAATATCTAAAACAATTTTGAGCAACAAAAATAAGGTTGGTGCAGGCTGGAGAGATGGCTTAGCAGTTAAGGCACTTGCTTGCAAAGCCTAACCCAGGTTCAATTCCTCAGGACCCACATAAGCCAGATGCCAGATGCACAAAGTGGCACATGTATCTGGAGTTTGTTTGCAGTGGTTGGAGGCCCTTGCATGCCCCTATACTCTCTCTCTCTCTCTTTCAAATAAATAAGATATTTTTAAAATAAGGCTGGTGGTATCACCATACCTGATGTTAACCTATTACAGGTATTAAGCTATATTACAGAGCCATAGTAACAAAAACAGCATGATACTGGCATAAAAACAGACATGTAGATCAATGGAACAGAATAGGGGACACATATGTAAAGCTGGGCAGCTATAGCCACCTGATCTTTGACCAAAAAAAAATGCCAAAAATACTCAATGGAGAAAAGAGAACCTCTTCAACAAATGGTGCTGGGAAAACTGGATATGTGTCTGTAGAAGGATGAAAATAGATCCTTATCTCTCCCCATGCAGAAGAATTAGGTCCAAATGGATCAAAGACCTTAATATCAGATTCAAAACTCTAAAACTGCTAGAGGAAAAAGTAGGGAAAACCCTTCAACATACTGGCACAGGCAATGGCTTCCTGAATATAACCCCAGTTGCTCAGGAAATAAAATCACTCATCAACCACGGGGACCTCCGGAAATTATAAAGCTTTTGTACATCAAAGGACATTGGTGAACAGAGCAAATAAGCAACCTACAGAATGGGAGAAAAACCTTTGCCAGCTATACATCTGACAAAGGATTAATACCCAGGATATGGAAAAAACTCAAGAAACTAGATAATGATAAATCAAACAAGCCAATTAAAAAATGGGCTATGGAACTCAAAAGGAAAAATACAAATGGCATATAAAAATCTAAAAAAGTCTTCTACATCATTAGCTATCAGGGAAATGCAAATTAAAACTACTTTGAGATTCCATCTTACTCCTGTCAGAATGGCTACCATCAGGAAAACAAATGACAACAAATGCTAGCAAGGATGCAGAAAAAGGGGAACCCTTCTACACTATTGGCAGGAAGGTAATATGGTCTAGCCACTGTGGAAATCAGTGTGGAGGTTCCTAAGACAGCTAAAAATAGATTTACCATATGACCCAGCTATACCACTCCTAGGCATATATCCTAAGGACTCTTCTCACTACCTTAGAGATACTTGCTCAACCATGTTTATTGCCACTCTATTCACAATAGCTAGGAAATGGAACCAGCCTAGATGTCCCTCAACTGATGAGTGGATAATGAAGATATGGCATATTTATACAATGGAGTTCTATTCAGTGGTAAAGAAAAATAAAATTATGAAATTTGCAGGGAAATGGATGGACTTGGAAAATATTATACTTAGTGAAGTAACCAAGCCCCAGAAAGCCAAATATCCCGTTCTCTCTCATATGTGGATCCTAGCTACAAAAGTTTGGACTTCTAGCCAAGCGTGGTGGCGCACGCCTTTAATCCCAGTATTTGGGAGGCAGAAGTAGGAGGATCACCGTGAGTTCAAGGCCACCCTGAGACTACATAGTTAATTCCAGGTCAGCCTAGACCAGAGTGAAACCCTACCTCAAAAAAACTAACAAAAAAAAATTTGGACTTCTATGTGAGCTGGAATAAAACTTGGTAGCAGAGGCCAGTAAACTAATAAGGAGCTATAAAGGAGGGAGGATAGGAGAGGACCTCAGGGGATGGTATTGTATATATGTAAGTAGAAGAACAGAGTGAAGTCAGAGGAAGAGATTGAGTAAAGGAAGGGTAGGGAAAGGGTTAATCAAAATTTAAGAGGATACAAATTAGCCATACGGAAATCTACTTTTTTGGATAATGGCACACCCAGAAGCCATAGATTGCTTCTACAAAATTTTCAGTGCCACGGATGGGATACCTTCCACTGAGTTGCTGGCCAGGGAGGTCCTTGATGCCCCCAAAGCATTACAGGACATTGGTGAGGCTCTTGGTTTCCCACCATGAACAGACGGTAAGACCCTATTGCTGAAGACTCCAAATGATTGGGCTGCAAGGTCACTGAGAAATCCTGCTGAAGCTGATCTGAAAACCTCCTCCATGTGGACCAGCTGACAGACAGCTGGAACAGGCTACATTGCATGAAGCTCCATGGGAGAGAGAGAATTCATCAGTGGAGATAAACAGCAGTGGACACTGCAAAACTTAAGTTGGCCAGCCAGGCCAAATGAGCCAATGGGTGCAACAGTGGCATGTCTGTTATGAGGGAAACCAACTGGTCTCTAATTGGACTGGAGGCACACTCCATGGGAGGGAATACATCCCTGATACTAAAAACCTACAACAGGGGTAGTCATGAGGCCTCAGGCATCACGTCTGCTGGTGTCTGGCTAAATGTATATACTATGCTCACCAAAATGCCTGGTAAGCACTTCTCTTAACGTTCACACCCATATTTTAATGCTACTCTCACTTTTGGTTACAGAAGCTTCTCTTTTCAGATGGCAATGACCTTGGGATGACTCAGAAGGCACCATGGTACTGAGAAAAAGTGACAGAGGAGTGTTCGACACTGAAATATCTCTTTCACACCTTCCAAGGCTCAGGGTCCATTGCAGAAGAGGTGGTGGAAAGAATGTAAGAGGAAAGGAAGGGTAGGACTGCTTACAATGCACTCTTCCAGACACAAAATGGCCTGGATATCCATGACCTTGCAGTGCCTGACACTACCTACACAAGACCATCATAAAAAGAGGAAAAGGTGATGACATCAAAATAAAAGAGAGACTGATTGAGAGCGGGGGGATATGATGGAGAATGGAACTGTGAAGAGTAAAGTAAGGGAGAAGGGGATTATCGTGATTTATTGTCTATAATTATGGAAGTTGTCAATAATAATAAACAAAAAGAGGAGGATAAGCAGAGGGAGGGGACGTACACCAGGAAATAAATTATTCCTTTTTTCCTATCATCTCAACTCGTGATCAGGCCAGGATTTAGATACGCCACCAGCCTGTTCAGTCACACTGAGCCCCATGTTCAGAACAGCCCCATGTTTAGTTGAATGCTCAACTGAATTACCCTGATGTGAAATTCTTGGGTTTTTTTTTTATAAATTTTATTTTTATTTATTTATTTATTTGACAGAGAAAGAGAGAGAGAATGGGCATGCCAGGACCTCTAGCCACTGCAAATGAATTCCAGACACCTGTAACCCCCATGTGCATCTGGCTAATGTGGGTCCTGGGGAATCTAACCTGGTCCTTTGGCTTTGCAGGCAAACACCTTCACTGTTAAACCATCCTTCCATCCCTAGACAATAATTTTAATACATTCTTTTCCTAACTGATCCTTCAGTATGACTGGTCAGCATATATATATGGTGGTTTGAATATGAATGTACTTCCCTAGCCTGAGGTATTTGGGGATTTTTTTTGGGGGGGTGGGTGTTTGTTTTTAAAGAAGGGGATCTGCTTCTTCATTTTGGACCAGGCCCCATGAGTTATACAACCAGTTCTACTGCTGACTTGCTTTTTCCTCTTCAACTATAAAGTTTTATTTTATATTTTCTTTCACAATTATTATAGTTTTCCTACTAATTATCCTTAAAAATGCTAGAAGACTATATGGTGAATTATTTTGTTATAATTGTTAAAATTGGGGCTGGAGAGATGGTTTAGCAGTTAAGGATGCTTTCTATAAGCCTGCTGACCCAAGTTCAATCCCCAGTACCTATATAAATGTGTATAGGAAGTAGTGCACATGTCTGTGATCCCAACACGCCCATAGAAATGTGAGCGGATACAGGAGTCTATTCAGCAGCAAAACAAGAGAGACCCTGTTTCCATGGGTGGGGGACTGGAGAGATAGCTTAGCAGTTAAGGCCCTTGCTGGCAAAGCCAAAAGACCCAGGTTTGATTCCCCAGTACCCACGTAAGCCAGATGCACAAGTTGTCACCTGTGTGTGGAGTTTGTTTGCAGTGGCTGGAGGCCCTGACACACCCATTCTCTCTCTCTATCTGCCTCTATTCTCCATCCCCCCTCAAAAATTAATTAATTAATAAAATAGTTTTAAAAAAGGAAACACTGTTTCAAAGGAAGGTGGAAAGGAAAGAACTAACAGATCAAGGTTATCCTGTGACCTCCACACACATGCTGTGGCACATACACACACACACAAAAAATAAAATAAAATTTCAAATACTTTAAAATTAAAACAGGAGGCTCGTGTGGATCTTTCTCTAAGGTGGCGTGCACCTTAGAGTAAAGTATTACCCTCTTTCTTAAAACATGGGGTCAAACTGGGATGACCCAAAAGACAACACAGTGCTAAGAAGATGTGATGGAGGAGTGTCCAGTACTGAAACATCTCTATCACACCCTCCAAGGCTCAGAGTCCATTGTGGAAGAGGTGGTGGAAAGAATGTAAGAACCAAAGAAAGGGTATCACTCCTTACAATGCAACTGTCCAGGCAGAAATTGGCCGTGACCGCCCTGAAACTGCATAGTGAATTTGTGGTCAGCCTGGGCTAGAGTGAGACCTTACCTCAAAAAAACAAAAGAAAACAATAAAAGAAAAAAATAAAAGAAATTTGCGTCAATATCCATGACTTCGCAGTGCCTAGCAATACCTTCACAAGACCCTCATAATAGGAGAAAAAGACGATGACATCAAAATAAAAGAAAGACTAATGGAGAGAGGGAGGGAATATGATGGAGAGTGGAGTTCTGAAGGGGAAAGTGGGGGAGGAGAGGGAAATATCATGGTTTATTGTCTATAAGTATAGAAGTTGTTAATAAAAAAATTACAGGGCTGGAGAGATGGTTAAGCAGTTAAGGTGCTTGCCTGAAAAGCCAAAGGATCCAGCTTCAATACCCCAGGACCCACATTAGCCAGAAGCATAAGGGGGCACACACATCTGGAGTTTGTTTGCAGTGGCTGGAGGTCCTGGCACACCCATTCTCTCTCTCTCCTTATCTATCTAATAAATAAATAAATAATTTTAAAATTTAAAAAAAAAACCCAAGCCAACCTTTATTCAAATACCACTAACCTGAGCCACTTAGCAGTACCATCAGACAAAATACAATCAGTGTGAACCCCAAAGGCAGTTTATTCTACTAGGAAAGAACATAAAATATCTTAAGCCTTATTGAAAACCAGTTTTGCATTCGTCAAGTATTAAGAATAAGTGACTGTTGAGTGATTAGCCTGAAATGGGACATCTCTATCACCCCTGCAAGGCTCAGGAAATTGCAGAAGAGGGGGTGCAAAGGTAAGCCCTGGAGGATGGGGAGTAGAGCTGTGGAACGCTGTCTTCTAGACACTCATGAGTTCACAGCAGCAGTGCTCAACAGTAGGCCTGTCAAGACTGTGACACAGACGGCAGGGGGTAGTTCATAAGTGCCCCCCAGGGAGGAGTTACTGATTATGATTGCCAGAGGAGGTAAACTCTTTTCTTCAGTGATGTAGCCACTGGTAAATTGCTGGTGCTCCAGTAAATAAGCTCCATCCTGGGCTGGAGAGATGGATAAGTGGTTAAAGAGCAGGTTCAACTCCCCAGTACCCACATAAGTCAGATGTACAAGGTGGTGCATGTGTCTGGAGTTTGTCTGCAGTGGCTAAAGGCCATAGCATGTCCATTCTCTCTGCCAGTTTCTCTTCTATTTCTCTCTCTGCTTGCAAATAAATAAAAAATAATTTTTAAAAATAATAATAATTAAAAGCCGGGCATGGTGGCACACACCTTTAATCACAGCACTCGGGAGGCAGAAGTAGGAGGATCACTGTGAGTTCGAAGCCTCCCTGAGACTACAGAGTGAATTCCAGGTCAGCCTGGGCTAGAGTGAGACCCTACCTCAGAAAACCAATAATAATAATAATAATCCCCATCTATGCTTAATGCAAATAATACTAATAATTCAGTGGGTCACAAAAGAATTTTAAAAGAGGTCAAAGTAGAAGTAGGAGTAATTGGAAAGAGAATGGGGACAAAAGAAGGTAATACGAGGCAGCTATGAAGAGAATATATTATATGCATGTGTAAAAAATGTCAAAAAGGGAAAATCAGCTTTGAAAAACTTTCACTCCCAAATACCTGATACCCAGAAACAGAATAATTAAAGCACTGAAAGTCCAAAGTAGTCTTAAAACAGGGAGTGGGCTGTGGGTAGAGACAAAAGCAAATATGTAATCAAAAAACATACAGCAATTTTTCCAATAATCAAAAATTAAAATTACTTGAAAACTTTCTTCTAAATATAAAGGAGTTGTAATTGTACACTATCTCCATGGCATGAAGCAGAGGGATTATAAAATGGAAATACATATGTGATGAGTGGAAGAAAGGAATGAAAACAAAGGAATGACTTGCTCTTTAAGAAAAGCCACTAAATGGTTTCTCAAGTCACCTTGCCTTCAACATCACCAAAGCTGCAGAGCTGTTTTTTTTTTTTTTTTTTGTTTTTTTTTGAGGTAGGGTCTCACTCTAACTCAGGCTGACCTGGACTTCACTCTGTATTCTCAGGGTGGCCAGATCCTCCTACTTCTGCCTCCTGAGTGCTGGGATTAAAGGCGTGTGCCACCACGCCCGGCTCACTGTTTTTTTTTTTTTAAACTAGGGTTTCACTCTAGCCCAATCTGACCTAGAATTCACTATGTAGACTCAGGATGGCCTCGAGCTCATCATAATTCTCCTACTTCTGTCTCCTGAGTGCGGGGATTAAAGGTGTGCTAAAGTTAAGTAAAATACGAAGATTGTTCTAATAAAAATTATCAGTTGAAGCCAGGCGTGGTGGCGCATGCCTTTAATCCCAGCACTTGGGAGGCAAAGGTAGGAGGATCGCTATGAGTTCAAGGCCACCCTGCAACCACATAGTGAGTTCCAGGTCAGCCTGGACTAGAATGAAACCCTATCTTGAAAAACAAAAACAAAAACAAAAACAAAAAAAAAATTATCAATTGAGGAAATTGATAGTAGTTAAAAATTTGTGGGCCTAGCCAGACGTGGTGGAGTACACCTTTAATTCCAGCACTCGGGAGGCAGAGGTAGGAGGATCGCCCTGAGTTCGAGGCCACCCTGAGAATACAGAGTGAATTCCAGGTCAGTCTGGGCTAGAATGAGACCATACTTTGAAAAAAAAAAAAAACTTGGGGGCCAGGCACAATGATGCACACCTTTAATCCCAGCACTCAGGAGGCATATGTTGGAGGAACAATGTGAGGTCAAGGCCAGCCTGGGACTACATAGTAAATTCCAGGTTAGCCAGAGCTAGAGTGAGACCCTACCTTGAAAAAAATAATTGTGAAATAACCATCATGACAGGTTTATTACCAACGAGAAACTATGCATTACATAAAGGTATTTGTTTGAAATTTATACTCTTAATGGCAATATATTCTCTTTAAAATACTTGCTAATTCTATACTTATTATATGTTATCTATAATACATTATCTTAATATTCTAGTTCCTCTGTTCTTTCAAAAGTAATCATTGGGGCTAGGGATGGCTTAGCATTTGCTTGCCAAGCCTAAGGACCCCGGTTCAATTCCCCAGGACCCACATAAGCCAGATGCACAAGGGGGCGCATGCATCTGGAGTTCATTTGCAGTGGCTGGAGGCCCTGGCATGCCCATTCTCTCTTTATCTCTACCTGCCTCTTTCTCTCTCTCAAATAAATAAATAAATAATTTTTTTAAAGCAATCATTGGCTAGAGGCCATCACATTTTCCATAGTGATAACAAAAGTTTTAGTTGAAGGCCTCGTCCCCAAAATGATCCCTAAAGATCTAAAGTCAATGATTCTCAGAGGTTAATCTTGAAAATCTAAGCATTCAGTGGCCATTTAAGAACACAAAAATTTGCTATTATTGGTGTCCTTGATATTTGATAAAAATTAACCATTAATCCCACAGATAGGTAACTTCTTTGTAACATGGCTTTACAAAACATTCCAAAATCAATATGGAGATTCCTGAAAAGGATGACAGACCCAGTTATTCCCTTTCTGGGCATTTACCCTAAACATTACATGGATTAGTTCAGAGATATTTGCTCAACCATGTTTATAGCTACTAAATTCACAATAGCTAAGGACTGGAATCAATCAGGTGCCCATCATTGGACAGATGGGTAACCAAGATGTGGTATATCTACATGATGAAGTCTACTCAGAAGTAAGAAAAAATAACACAATAGCTGGGTGTGGTGGTGCCCGCCTTTAATCCCAGCACTTGGGAAGCAGAGGTAGGAGGATCACTGAGAGTTCGAGGCCACCCTGAGACTACATAGTTAATTCCAGGTCAGCCTGGACCAGAGTGAGACCCTACCTCGCAAAACCAAAAAAAAAAAAATAATAATAATACAATAAAATTTGTAGAAAAATGGTCAAACTTGGAACAGATCATACTCAGCGATCTCACACTATCACAGAAAGAGAATTGCATGGTCTCACTCATCTGCAGCTCCTAACCTGGATCAGACCAAGTTGCTGACATACCTGAATGGCATCTCGAGACCTGGACAATAGGCAGGGTAGGGCCTGGGGAGATGGGAAGGGTGGGCGGGGGACAAAAAACTGAACCCATATTAAACTGGTACCATAGAAACCTATATTCTGGAAGATAGATGAAAAGGTTGTACCTTCAATAGGACTTTAGGGGAAGCACCTGAAAAGATGGGCCCTGGAGAGGATGAGATGAAGCCTAACTTTAAATTTTTCTTTTTCTTTTTCTTTTCCCTTGGCACTGGCATGTAACTCCCGGTACCAGGATGTGGTTAACATCCACAATGAGCTGTTGATCAGAGAGACCTACAAGGTCTCCCAAAACAAGACAGACTTCTGTCAGAGCACTTGATTACCCACCAGAGGTTAATGATAAGACCCTACTGCTGAAGACACCATATACTGTTGGCATGGAACATGGAGAGACCTGGCTGGATTCCAGAAGAGAGCCAGTCCCCAGACAACTAGCCCATCTAGTGCTGGAAGACACTACATGAGCTACCAGGGAGAAATGGCAACATCTGTCCGAGCAACTTGAAGTCGAAGCTACTCAGAAGCAAACAACCTGACATGATGCTCACACAAGTGCAACAGTGGCACACAGCCATGGTGGGTAACCAACTGCTCTTGGATTGGCTAACAGATCTGCTCATTGCAAAGGAACCCATATCTGGAACTGGGAAACAAGTCAGAGTCATATCCTGATAATGATTCTGCTTTCCGATATCAAGCTCCCACTAATCTTGGGCTATAAGAGGGACAACACCTATTAAATTCTCTCTAAACTAGTATTGGTTATCCCATTTAACCTATGCTGACTTCACTCTTCGTTGGAGAATCTGCTTCTCTTTTTCAGGCGGGAACTGGATCTGAGGAGATTAATGACCCAGTGCACTTCAGCCTGGCCCCAGCTAAAACCACAGAGGAGCTAGGGAAATGAGCAAGAGAGCTGCTTCCTTAGTGAATCTGATATCAGCACAAGGGTGAAGGAGATAGACACTGAGGACACTCAACTCTTACCAAAGCAGAGATTGAGAGGCTCCTAAGAGCCCATTACTGAAGTAGACAGACTTAAAACATACCCAACACGGCTCAGAGAATTTTGCGGAAGAGGGGGCAAAAAGATTATTAGAGCCACAAGCTGGGACATTATGCACAGAGGAATTACTTCTCCCCCACAACTGACAGCTGGCTCCATAATGCATGACCCACAGTCCCCATGAGGATGACCTGCATCCTCAATGAGGAGGGCCCCTTTGGAAAAGGGGCAGGGGAGAGGGAAAGGATGGTACCAACATGTGTTGTTTACATACTAAGTGTGTTCATAACTAATAAAAATAAGTTTTAAAATGAAAATAAAATAAAATAAAAACATTCCAAGGTATAACTTCATTCAAATCTCTTTATTAACCTCATGCTAGACTTTGATAACAATCTACAATTATATTGAATTAGACTTCCTGTCCTAGGGTAATGAATAGGACATGAGCCATCTCTCATCAGTTATTATCTTTTTCTCCTCCCTCTCTTCACTAAATATTTTTTTTGGGAAAAAAACAGTGTTTTCTATTCAGTCTTATTGGTCTGGTATTTCCCATCCTTCTGTATTAGGGCCAGGCTTCTCTTTGCCCCTGCAGAGTCCATTATATGTATTAATAATACAAAAACTTTGTTTTGTGTCCCTTATAAACATAAACTCTTTGCTTGTACATGAAAAAAATATTTTTCAAACTCAACTCAGATTTCTTCTAATCTTTAAAATGTGTGGCATTAGCCATGACATGACAATTTGTCTTTCTGCCATTTCTATCCTCCTACCTTCCTCCTCCTCATTCTTCTTCCTAATGAGCAGAGGCCCTGTCCAGATAAGCCAGGCTTGTTTATCTTCTACTATCTTCAGCTGTTCTACGTATCAGGAATAGTCTGTATTTTAGTTTGGCTGAAGGGTTCAGCACTAGTGCAAAACACAGAGGACGTCTACTCAGGAGACATGAGTTCAGATCGTGAGGCATCAGCTAATTCTCTACACAACCCTTGGCCAAGTCATTTCACTTTTCCTTAGCCTCAGTTTCCTCATTTTAATTATGAAAGCTGCTGAGACCTTAGAGTTGTAAAATAAAGCGCTTACCTCCCCCAAATGTGAAAGTAAAACTAGTACGCACTGAATTCTTTTTTTAGTTGATCTGAAGGATTTATACTGCTACACACAACAATGAAATTCATGATTCTGCCAGTTATTCATATTTAGTCTTTAGTGCTAATTCCCAAAATTTACTTAAGGAGTATATTTTTAAAATATTTTATTTATTTGGGCACACCAGGGTCTCTAGCCACTGCAAACAAACTCCAGATGCATGTGCCACCTTGTGCATCTTGCTTTGTGTGGGTACTGGGGAATCAAACCTGGGTCCATAGGCTTTGCAGATAAGTGCCTTAACCACTTTATCCATCTCACCAGCCCAGGAGTATAATATTTTAATAGCCAACTGGCCTCCATGGATGCAATAGCTAAGCGTTGGCTATTCAAAGACAACTCAAAACTCCCTGATAATTAGTCAATCATAAGCTTATTGCTGCTTTGTAAAGTTGGTTTTGGGGCATACCAATATGCAGCATCCAAATCCTGGCTCAGTGAGAGAATTCTCTAATCATGACTGTCATTGGGGTCTACAAATGGAGGATCCAAGAAAGTCTCAAAGTACAACCTTCCAATTGTGAGAGGTACAATATAGAAGCTTTCCCAGTCTACTCCTTTTGAAAACAGAAAGAACCGTCTTTCTGAGATCAAATTCCTAACAGACATAGAAAATGGAATACCAGCAAACATTGGCAAAGACCTCAGGAGAACATGGAAGCATTGGTCATTTCAGAGCAATTCTAAATGTTGGTTGTGTTTAAAGTGATCTATGCCAATTTGCTAGGAGGCAAGGCAGCAATAGATCCACATAATCTCCTCTTTAAAATATCATTTGCATTTCTCCTCCATAGAGGGCAGTTTATTTATATTCTTCATACTGCTGTCTGCTTCTTTTGCTTTCCACAACTTAATTCTGATCCCCTCTGCTTAAAATTTTGATCAAGTTCAAAAATGGACAAAAGCCTGTTACACTATTCATTACTCAAAAATCCTAGCACCCTTTTAAAACGTTCATTTTTAACTAAAAAAGAAAAAAAAACACTACACTAGAATAAGGGATTAAACACTTGCAATCATGGTGTGTTTTGGAATAAATGTCAATCATTGAGCAACTATTTTCACAGGAATTTCATTACATAAAGGTCTCCCTGAATGTTGGGCAAGATTGCACAATGGTGTCTATGGAGCTCAACTGACTCTGAGAGCAACTGTCTCCATTTAAATGTAGAGAAGTAAAGACATGCAAAAAAAAAAATGTCTGCCTGGTTCAAGGTGATATTTATTAAAGCTGGTTTCACTGGGCTTCAGAAGTTCTTCATATTGGCAGAAGTTCTTAGTAATAATGAAGGAAAAGAAACATCTATCCAGACTGGGCTTGACTCCCCTTATGAACCTCCCTGGAGGAACACTGCTCTTTGCTCAACAGTCTATGCTCAGCACAGAGCCAACCCCAGGAAACAGTTGGGCTCCCTCTCTGCTCATTGGGGCGGGGATGGCAGTGTAGTAACAAGTGTGCAAAGACAGGTATGGGTGAGAGAGAGGACACTTAGGTCCTTCAGTGTTCTAGGAGTTGCAAGGAATTCTAGGAGACTACCTTTCTTATGGCTTGACATTTTACTATAGTAAACAGCTCAGCAATTATAGATTATGTCACTTGAAAGCTTAAAACGAGACAAAATTGTAAATCATATGATTGTTAGACTCAAACGTTTCATATTTCTGTAAACTCCAGCTGCCACTGGCTGAATAGAGGAAAAATGCAAAACTGCAAAAAAAAAAAAAAAAAAAAAAAGCCACACACACATTAGGGGCGCATTATCCAGTTCAACAGTAATGGACTAATTTTCCAGTTCAAGTTAAGAGAAGTTGGGCTCTGATAAGAACCATCCTTTGGCTCTCACGGTACTAACAATGGCATTCATGATGTCATCCCCACATTGGGCATTCAGCACTGAAGAGTGCCAGGTTCTGGAATGACACCTAGCGGCTTCGCCTCCCCAACTCATCAGAAGCAGAAACTCAGGTCAAGAAAGAAGTAAGCCTTAGGGTTTCTCTTAAGCACCCATCCCCAGAGAGGGCCTCCTACTTAACTCCACTGCTAGCCTCTAAGGGTCAGAGTCACTGATCCACTCAAAATCGCATCATGCAGGTGTCAAAAGTCTGAATTCTTGGGAATCTGAGCTCTTGAAAGGATCCAAAGGTTGACTTTTCAAGGGAGGCATCCAAAAATTTTTTTAAATGTTACCTTCTGGGCAGGAAATCATTTGTTTACCATTTGATGCACAGAATCACTTTTAAATAACTTCAAAGCACTACTTTGTAGTAGGACTGCCTAGTTTTCAGGCTAAAATAGTCTGTTCTCACTCTTTTATTTACCACACAAAGAAGTCTAACCTATTTAATTAATTATTTTACTAGGTCACAGGAAAACAGCAGGTCTGGATCAGGGAACTCTCTTTCGAGAAAAATACTTTTGAGAGCATCATGAGAAGGGAGCTGGCTCTAGGCCAGTCCCCGTCCACTCTCACCGTCTGGAAGGAGCAAGGGCAACACAATTTTCACACACACCATATGCTGCTAAATATCATTCCTTTTCACTGGATCAGATAACACCTTTCCCCACTCAGAGGACTGATTAGTCGCATACTAATGATCCAGTCTGTGCTGCTGAACACCCCAACTAACTCTCTGAAAGAAACCTTACGTTCAGAGCAGCAGATTTATTTCCATCTAGATTATAGTCTCTTCCTCTATCCTGGTTTCTGCAATAGGAGTAAATATCTATATGTGGTGCTAAAGCCAAGAGACTGGGTCCAATATTCATCTAGCAGGGGACAGGGTGGGGAATCTCTGATGCTATGTTGGAGTGAGCTGTACTATTAGCTTGCATTTTTAACTTTCTCTTCAGCTTTGGAGGAAATAACCTATACCTGGGGTATAATGGGGGAAGCCTATCCCATATAGGATTAAAAACTCATTGCTCCTTGGACTGAAAAGATTGCTTAGTGGTTACAGCGCTTGCCTGCAAAGCCAAAGGACCCAGTTTCAATTCTCCAGGACCCATGTAAGCCAGATGCACAAGATGGTGCATGTGCCCAGAGTTTGTTTGCAGCAACTGAAGGCCCTGGTGTGCATGCATGCTCTCTTTCTCTCTCTCTTTCTCTCCTTCTCTCCCTCCAAAATAAATAAAAATAAAAGGGCTGGAGAGATGGCTTAGAGGTGAAGCGCTTGCCTATGAAGCCTAAGTTAAGCCAGATGCACAAGGTGGTGCATGCATCTGGAGTTTGTTTGCAGTGGCTGGAGGCCCTGGTGCACCCATTCTCTCTCTCTCTTTCTCTCTGCCTCCTTCTCTCTGTCTGTCACTCTCAAATAAATAACAATTAAAATAAAATAGAATTAAAAAGAAAACCCTTGACCCAGATAAATCCAGGAACACTGAGCTGCAATAAAAAGAGAGCTACTATCAATGCTGCTGACTCTTGGCCTTTTGAGCGTACCCCCTGCAAGCGCCCTGTGTGGCTAGTATGAGAAGAACAAAAAGTCAAGGCCATACCTTACACGATTCTAAAAAAGTCTCACAAAGGTTTGAGCTTGCCATAGTGTCATGGTATCTTCATCAGGCAATGCAATCAACATCATCACGTGGATCATGCTCCACACATATTGGAGAACATGCAACCTGGTTTCAATGAGAACCCCTTTGTCTTTGAGTGAACCCTGGAAGAACATTTCAATTTTATTCTTCCTTCATGTTTTTCCCTCTCTTACTTCAATCTCTGTGAGGAAATACTGTACTGTAGGAGTGCATCCAGAATGCATGTGCATATTGGATGAGAGGCAATTGTTGAATTTAATCCCCACAGTCCATTAGAGACAAAACGTTATTTTGGAATAATGAAAAAAAAATCTTTAAGTCTAAATGAGACAACTGAAAACCAAATTTTACTCTCAAATTTTAAACAGATTGTTAAAATATGTTTGGAAAACTGCTCTGCATAGCAACAGTCAGGAGTGTTTTAAACTCAGCCTATGGGGAAGATCTTAGAGGAATATATTGAATAGTTATAGAACTTAACTTTTTCTTCAAAATTGCAAATATTTCTAACAGGACCATGCCTGGATTTCTCATCAGGCCTTTAGACTAGCAATCTGCCATCCATCACAGTCTTTTCAAAGGCTGCATAAAATGATTTGTGTACATCTGTAGGGCTTCTGCGTTTGATCCAAGATTATATTTTCACTAGGGCTAAGGTCAATAGCTTGGACAGATGTTGCTGTGGACTAATGGGCCCATTTCATCTGCTCTTGTCCACAAATATGCAGTATTTGATAGCCAAATCATTGAAATGTCTTAATTTTGATAGCAGTAGGTGAAAAGTCGGTAGACTACGGGGCCTAAGTACTTAGTTGAGTGTTGGTCTTCCTTTCCAAGTCCACATGAAATGCGATCCACACCTGACTGAGAGGAAAGAGGCTCATTCCATCGTGTCACTATTTCATTCCAAATGAGCTACAATTTCTTCTTATTTTCTTTGTTTTTTTTTTTTTTCTTTACCTTTCATAAGACTGTGATGGTTAATTGTCATTGTCAACTTGACTAGACTCAGAATGGGAGACATACCTCTGGGCATGTCTCTCCAATTTTTTTTTTTTCAAGGCTGGGTCTCACCATAGTGCAGGCTGACCTGGAACTCACTCTATAGCTCCAGGCTGGCCAAAAACTCATGGTGATCCTCCTGCCTCGAATGGGACTATAATCATATGCCACCACACCTGGCTTACACTTTTTTTTTCATTGCCACTGATTGACCTGGCTCTTTGTAGTAAACCAAAGTAAAAACTGAAACGAAATTTTTCTAAAGTCTAACTCCTTAATAGCAAATATGTGAATATAAAATGTAGCTACACTGCTTCCTAGCTGAGGGCCAATAGGCCAATGTGCCTTAGTGAAATGAGATGCAAACTTGCAGAGCCAGAATGGGTCCATTTCTGAAACCACACCTAGCAGCAATGCTGCACACAGGAGAGGAGGAAGTCCCAACATCTTCCTTAACTAGAGACCAGTCCTCATGCCAGGTGTGTGTGTACAAGGCAGGGAAAAACAAAGGTTTAAGCATGTGTACTCTACTAATTGGTCTAATTGCTGATGGCTCTTAATCAAAATCACTGAGAAATACCCAATCATATGAGGAAGAGATACATTTCAAAATAACAAGATAGGTGTTAGAAAAGAGAGACTCTCAACTGTGTTACACTAAGGACTCTGTGGGGAAAGTAGTGATTCCTTCATAAGACCAGGTTGGAGCTTAATTAATTTAAGTGATTTGTCCAAGGCCACACAGCAGAATCCCAATCTGAAAACGATCAGACTCAAAACAATTCTACTTGGGCTAGAGAGATGGCTTAGCGGTTAAGGCGCATGCCTGCGAAGCCTAAGGACCCAGGTTCAATTCTTGAGGTACCACATAAGCCAGATGCACCTGGTGGAACATGCATATGGAGTTCGTTTGCAGTGACTAGAGGCCCTGGTGTGCCCATTCTCTCTCTCTCTCTCTCTCTCTCACCCTCTCTGTCTCTAATAAATAAATAAAAATAAAATCTTTAAAAAACAAAACAATTCTAACATGCCTTGTCTGTGGACGAAAAAAAAAAAATGCGTGGGCTGAGCATCGTGGCACACAACTTTAATCCCAGCACTCGGGAGGCAGAGGTAGGAGGATCACCATGAGTTCAAGGCCTCCCTGAGACTACATAGTGAATTCCAGGTCAGCCTGAGCTAGAGTGAGACCCTACCTCGAAAAACCAAAAAGAGAAAAAAAGAAGAGCCTAACAGATGCTGTTGTGGATGTTGGGAAGAGGAACATACACTGATGGGAACAGAAACTTGAGCAGCCACTATGGAAATCAGTGTGATGGTTCCTCAACAACACGTAAAACAGAAGGACTGTATGACCCAGCTATACTGCTGCTGGGCAAATACGTCAAGGACTCTTGAGTAAACACACCACAGAGATGCAGCATGTGCCTCCATGTTTATTGCTGCAGTATTCACCATAGCTATGAAATAGAACTGGCCTAAATATAACGTTGACAGATGGATAAAGAAAATGTGGTACATATACACAATGAAATTTTCTCCAGCCATGAAGAGAAATGAAATCATGACATTTACAGGAAAATGCATACAAATGGAAAGTGTTACTTAAGTGAAATAAGCCATAACTCAGAAAAACATACTCGTGTTTTTTCTCTTTATACTGAATCTAGATTTTTAATCATTTGTATATGCATGCACACATGTGCATGTGTGTAGGACATGAAAGCAGAAAGGAGATGAGGCATGTACTTGAAAGCAAAAGGAACACGACAAGGGAAATGGGAGGAGATCAGCAGGGGAGGGACAAATAAAAACAAAGTATAATGACACATATGCATAATTTAGCCCATTATTTGGTATGCTAACTTAAATGTTAATTTTTTATATTTATTTATTTTTGGTTTTTCAAGGTAGGGTCTCGTTATAGTTCAGACTGACCTTCAAAGGTGGCCTTGAACTCAACAATCCTCCTACTGTGCCTCCTACCTCTGCTGGAATTAAAGGTGTGTGCCATCACCTCGGGCAAATGTTAATTTTAAAAAAGGAAACATTTGGCCTTGTAACTTTAATGCTTAAAGAAAACCCTAACTCTTCAATAAACTAGCAGGGGAAAGGCCAGGAGGGTTATCAGACAAGCCAGCCTCCTTATCTACCAAGCTGAGAATCAGCTGCTTCCACCCCTCCATGCTCCCCTTCCCCAGCTCCTCCACATTCTCTGGTGCTATCAGCTTCCTGGCAAGCCCTGCCCCTCCAGAGCAAAATAAACAACGCTGCCACTAGGACAAGTTAGAGACTAAAGCAGAAGCAAAAAGTGGACAGTCAACTCTGTCTCCTCTTATGCACATATGTAAATTTTTATTACAGAAGTGGGATCTGTAAATCTAATCACGGTAAGCCTTTCTCTAGAGCATGTGGCATCTATTACAGTGTTCAATGACCGCTTGGCTTTCACGGCCGCTCTGGAGGGGACGGACTTATGATTTACTGGTTCATTGCTCCAGCTGTGCTGGGCACTTCCAGACACCAGAGAGATGTTAATTGCTAGTGTCACTGTGGATCAAAAACTGATTGACACACTAGTGACACTTAAGAAGACCTCAGAGTTCCAGTTTTGGTACACTCATTCCATTTCTCTGCTTCAGCCCGAAGCAAAAGGGGGTGGGAGTTTATACTTTCTTTTCTGTGCCCTTAAAGGAATTCCAGACTGCTAATTTTATATTATAATATCATGGACAAGATTAAGTATAACAGAATCAGACCCAAACAGTCCTGAGGCCTCACCTGAGACATAGTACATTGGTTAAGTGAGCCCCACAATCTGTCACCCATCAGGCTGGCTGGGGTAAGGCTGATGACGTCTCTCCCTCACTCCCTATTTCCTTGCCATAGACCTCCAGAGTTGTTTAGATCCTACTAGAGTTCCTACTGGACCAATTAGTCAAAATTACGTTCTGTGCTCTCCAAATTAAAATCTGGCAGCAGTCTAACAGGCTGTCAGAATTGGTCTCACATAACCACAAAGGAAACTGGAATGGAAAGCAGGGCCTGGGACATGCGGGAGCAGCGCATTAGCAGTGACATCCACTTCAAATGCAGAGTCCCTGATGCTGGGCCCTGGGCTATGGGAACAACGCAACACACTCACTAGATTATTTTAGGGAAAAGAGGTCTTGTGCTCCTTTGTGGCCAGCCAGACCTCCCTCTGAGTCTAGTTTGACTGGGACCCTAGCAGAGAAACCCTGTCTCTTGGTGGTGGCCAAAGACTTGGAGGGGGGAATGGTGTTTTTTTTTTTTTTTTTTTTTTTTTTTTTTTTTTAAATCACAGCCAAAGTTTTTGCCCAAAAAAAGTTAAACCTTGGAGCTGGGAAGATAACTCAGTAAAATGCTTGCCCCAGGACCCACAGTAAAAAAAAAAAAAAAAAAAAAAAACGTAATCCCAGTGCTGGGGAGATGGAGACAAGAGTATCCTTGAGGCTCACCAACCAGCCAGTCTAATTTAACGGGCAAGCTCCAAGCCAATGAGAGACCCTGTCTCAAAAAAAAAAAAAGTGGACAGGTTCCTGAGGGACACCCAAGGTTGTCCTCTGGCCTCCATATGCACGTGTATTACATGTGCATGTGCACCCTTCCAACGCACACACAGGCAACCTTTGTTTCTTTGAATTACAATGACCTTCTATGACAATGTGCCACAGATTTTTAAGAAAGCTCCACAGATATGCATATTTCAGGCATAAGTGCACAAAGAAGAGTTTTCAGGAAAAGAAAGGAAGTCTTCCCCAAGCTGGAGGCAACCCACTACTTCCCTACTCTACAATGCTGCCATGACCTGACTCCTGTGGGTCCACAATGGGTAGCACATGTTCATCTTAATATCCCAAAACTATGTCCTGGTGGCTTGAGGGGAAAATTATACTTTTAATTATATATTTATTTCACTTTGTCTGCTTTTTTTCTGTTTTGCGTAAGTTTTATAATACATATAAATACATTAGATGATGCTCTGAAAACTGTATTAGGAGTAGAGCCCAAACGTTTTCAGTCATTGCCTTCCCCAAGCAAAGCAGCCACCATTCATACTCTTTAAGTCATTACAGAAACTTCTCCCTCTTGTACTTCCTGTTTCCACAAATGGCAACACTACCCTCCAGTCGGTACCTAAGCTAGATGCATCAGGGTCATCCTCAGCTGCTCCTTTCCAGGGAGACGACAACTCCAGGTGCCACCAAGTTCTACGGGTCACTTCTCTGAAGGGCATCTCAGGTTTGAGCGTTCTCTGCATTGGAGCCACCGTCCTCGTATATGCCTCTCCTGTCATTAGGGTGAGCTACTGTACCAGCCTCTGCTTTTCTCCTCTTTCCGGGCCTCATGCATCCTGTCACCAAAGAATTCATCCTAGAAACCCTGCACAAGTCACTCTCCTGCAACAGGAATGTACTGCCTCTGAACACAAGTCAAGGTTCTCAGTACAATTCTTCATGGTCTGGAATATTTATACAAGTTTTTCTTCACTGACTTCAAGAATTTGCCCCACAACAACACAGCGATTTCTATACATGACTCCACTTTAATGGGGTACAAGATACACATTTCACATTATAAGTATATTCTGAGTTTTGACAAACATACTCCCGTGTTTATAACACTAAAATCAGGGTGCAGGGGCTGGAGAGATGGCTTAGCAGTTAAGGCACTTGCCTACAAAGCCTAAAGACCCATGTTCAACTCCCCAGATCCCACATAAGCCAGACGCATGTTTTCATTCCTCTCAAACATCCAAGATGGAATTGTTGATTCACATGATAAGGGCATATCTGCTTTATAATAAACTGCCAAAACTACTTCCTAAGCCATCTCTCCAGCCCTTTACTAATATTTTATGAGAAACAGAAGATTTAATTTTTTAATGTATCCCAATTACAAACTTTTTCTTTGTCTGTGTGTGTGTGTGTGTGTGTGTGTGTGTGTGTGTGCGCACGCACATGTGCATGCACACACATGTGTGGAGGCCAGAGGACAACCCCAGGTACTGTTCCTCAGGAACATCATCCATACTTTTTTAAAGATTTTATTTTTATTTATTTATTAGAGACAGAGAGAGGGAAAGAGAGAGAGGGAGAGAGAGAATGGTTGCACCAGGGCCTCCAGCCACTACAAACAAAACTCAGACACATGCACCCCCTTGTGCATCTGGCTTATGTGGAACCTAGAGAACTGAACCAGGGTCCTTAGGCTTCACAGGCATGTGCCTTAACTGTGAAGCCATCTCTCCAGCCCCACATTTTAAAAAATATTTTATTTTATTTATTTATTTGAGTGACACAGAAAGGCCGGTAGAGAGAGCCAATGGGCACACCAAAGCCTCTAGTCACTGCAAATCAACTCCAGATGCATGCACCACTTTGTGTGTCCAGCTTTACATGGGTACTGGGGAATTAAACATGGGTTCTTTGGCTTTGCAGGAAAGTGCCTTTAACCACTAAGCCATCTCTAATGCCCCACATTATGTTTTTAAATAGGGAGTCTCATTGGCCTGGAGCTCATCAACTACACTAGACTGGCTAGTCAATGAGCCCCAGGAAACCTCTTGTTTCTGCCCACCCCCAGCACTGGGACTACAAGATCACACCACTACTCCGGCATTTTTACACGGATTCTGGGATCTCTGATCTTCATGCTCCCAAGGCAAGCACTTTACTTACTGACGAAGCTTTCTTCCTAGCTGCCAAACTTTCTTTTATGTTCATTCTTTCTGTGTCCTTGCTATGAAACTTTTGTCTACTGAATGGTTGTAAAGTTTCTTTTGGATAGGCTGGAGAGATGGTTCAATGGTTAAAGGCATTTGCTTGCAAAGCCTATGTGCTAGATTCAATTCCCTAGTACCCACATAAGGCCATGCATGGTACGTGCACCTGGAGTTTGTCTGTAGCAGCAAGAGGCCCTGGCTTACACATTCTCTTTATCTTTCACTCTTTCTCTCTCTCCCCCATAAAAATATCTTTTAATCTTTTATTTATTTGAGAGAGGACGGATGGGTACATCAGGACCTCCTGCCACTGCAAACAATTCCAGATGCATGTGCCACTTTGTGCATCTGGCTTTATGTGGGTACTGGGGAATCAAACCCAGACAATTAGGATTTGCAAGCAAGCGTCTTTAACCACGGAACCATTGCTCCAGCCCCAAAAATATTTTTTTAAAGCAGTTCTCTTTTTTAAAAGTTTCTTTTAGAAATTTTATGCTTTTGGCATTTACATTTGGGACTATGATTCATTTTAATATAACTCATATATGATAAAGGGATAGAGTTCATTTTTTCTATGTAGATACTAAGTTGTTCCAGATCATATATTGAAAAGGTAATACTTTCCCATATTGAAATGCTTTAGAGTTTCTTCATTAGAAATCATTTTCCATATGGTTGTTGGTATATTTCTGAACATTATTGTTTCGTTGGTTTGTTTGTCTAATAATATGCCAATAACACAGACTTGATTGCTACAGCAGTAAAATAAGTGTTGATGCTAATAAGTATAACTCTTCTTTACCCTTCTTTTTTCAAATTGTTTTGGCTATTCTAGGTATTTATACTCCAACACAAATCAGCTGTTATTAATTTTCTTAAGAGCAAAAGCATTCAGGTTTTATATTGAAATTTTTAATATACCAAATTTTATTACATTGATAAATTTTTTGTCTCATTGATTCCTACCCTTTGTTACTTAATTCATACTACATGTTTATTTACTCTTGCATTTTCTAGCTTAAGGTGAAAGCTTAGCCTGTTGCTTGTAGATTTCCTCTGATATTTTGATATAGCCCTTCAAGCTGAATTCCACAAATACTATGTATACTTCTTTTCAATGAGCTTAACATATTTTAACTTGTCTGTGATTTCTTCTGTGGCCCATGCATTATTTAGAAGCACACTATTTAATTTCAAATACATTAAAACTTAGCAGGTAGTATTCTATGACCACATGATAAGGGCATATCTGCTTTATAATAAACTGCCAAAACTACTTCCTAAGCCATCTCTCCAGCCTTTACTAATATTTTATGAGAAACAGAAGATTTAATTTTTAATGTATCCCAATTACAAACTTTTTCTTTGTCTGTGTGTGTGTGTGTGTGTGTGTGTGTGTGTGTGTGTGACAAGACATGTGCATGCACACACATGTGTGGAGGCCAGAGGACAACCCCAGGTACAGTTCCTCAGGAACATCATCCATACTTTTTAAAGATTTTATTTTTATTTATTTATTAGAGACAGAGAGAGGGAAAGAGAGAGAGAGGGAGAGAGAGAATGGTTGCACCAGGGCCTCCAGCCACTACAAACAAAACTCCAGACACATGCACCCCTTGTGCATCTGGCTTATGTGGAACCTAGAGAACTGAACCAGGGTCCTTAGGCTTCACAGGCATGTGAAGCCATCTCTCCAGCCCCACATTTTAAAAAAATATTTTATTTTATTTATTTATTTGAGTGACACAGAAAGGCCGGTAGAGAGAGCCAATGGGCACACCAAAGCCTCTAGTCACTGCAAATCAACTCCAGATGCATGCACCACTTTGTGTGTCCAGCTTTACATGGGTACTGGGGAATTGAACATGGGTTCTTTGGCTTTGCAGGAAAGTGCCTTTAACCACTAAGCCATCTCTAATGCCCCACATTATGTTTTTAAATAGGGAGTCTCATTGGCCTGGAGCTCATCAACTACACTAGACTGGCTAGTCAATGAGCCCCAGGAAACCTCTTGTTTCTGCCCACCCCCAGCACTGGGACTACAAGATCACACCACTACTCCGGCATTTTTACACGGATTCTGGGATCTCTGATCTTCATGCTCCAAAGGCAAGCACTTTACTTACTGACGAAGCTTTCTTCCTAGCTGCCAAACTTTCTTTTATGTTCATTCTTTCTGTGTCCTTGCTATGAAACTTTTGTCTACTGAATGGTTGTAAAGTTTCTTTTGGATAGGCTGGAGAGATGGTTCAATGGTTAAAGGCATTTGCTTGCAAAGCCTATGTACTAGATTCAATTCCCTAGTACCCACATAAGGCCATGCATGGTACGTGCACCTGGAGTTTGTCTGTAGCAGCAAGAGGCCCTGACTTACACATTCTCTTTATCTTTCACTCTTTCTCTCTCTCCCCCATAAAAATATCTTTTAATCTTTTATTTATTTGAGAGAGGACGGATGGGTACATCAGGACCTCCTGCCACTGCAAACAATTCCAGATGCATGTGCCACTTTGTGCATCTGGCTTTATGTGGGTACTGGGAATCAAACCCAGACAATTAGGATTTGCAAGCAAGCGTCTTTAACCACGGAACCATTGCTCCAGCCCCAAAAAATATTTTTTAAAGCAGTTCTCTTTTTAAAAGTTTCTTTTAGAAATTTTATGCTTTTGGCATTTACATTTGGGACTATGATTCATTTTAATATAACTCATATATGATAAAGGGATAGAGTTCATTTTTTTCTATGTAGATACTAAGTTGTTCCAGATCATATATTGAAAAGGTAATACTTTCCCATATTGAAATGCTTTAGAGTTTCTTCATTAGAAATCATTTTCCATATGGTTGTTGGTATATTTCTGAACATTATTGTTTCGTTGGTTTGTTTGTCTAATAATATGCCAATAACACAGACTTGATTGCTACAGCAGTAAAATAAGTGTTGATGCTAATAAGTATAACTCTTCTTTACCCTTCTTTTTTCAAATTGTTTTGGCTATTCTAGGTATTTATACTCCAACACAAATCAGCTGTTATTAATTTTCTTAAGAGCAAAAGCATTCAGGTTTTATATTGAAATTTTTAATATACCAAATTTTATTACATTGATAAATTTTTTGTCTCATTGATTCCTACCCTTTGTTACTTAATTCATACTACATGTTTATTTACTCTTGCATTTTCTAGCTTAAGGTGAAAGCTTAGCCTGTTGCTTGTAGATTTCCTCTGATATTTTGATATAGCCCTTCAAGCTGAATTCCACAAATACTATGTATACTTCTTTTCAATGAGCTTAACATATTTTAACTTGTCTGTGATTTCTTCTGTGGCCCATGCATTATTTAGAAGCACACTATTTAATTTCAAAATACATTAAAACTTAGCAGGTAGTATTCTATGACTTAGTTCTACTTTGAACTCTTGTAGTATGAAAGCATATTCAGGGGCTGGAGAGATGGCGCAGCACTTAAGGCGCTTACCTGCAAAGCCTTAGGACCCAGACTGGATTCCAAAGTACCCATGTAAAGCCAGATGCATAAAGTGGCACATCCATCTGGAGTTTGTTTACAATCACCAGAGGCTCTGGTGTACCTATTCTCATTCTCTCCCTCTCTCCCTCCCTTCCTCCCTCCTTCTCTTCCTCTGCTTGCAAATAAATAAATTTAATATATACATATGTGTTTTACAGAGACTGAGGAAAACACTTGACACAACCTCTGGCCTCCACACAAATGCTATACTTATGCACACAGGTACACCCACACTTATGAGGACTCATACATACACACACACAAACATGAACTTTCTTTAACATTTTTGGTTTTTTTTTTTTTTTTAATAGGCTCTCATATAGCAGAAGCTGACCCTAACCTCCTGATCCTCTTGCCTCTGCCTCTCGAGTGCTAGGATTTCAGGCAGCACCACCACACCCAGCTTCCTTTAATGTATCTTGTAATGCAAGTCATGCAATAGTCATATCTGTTGTATAATTAACCCCCTTATCACATGAAATTTTCATTTCAGATAGCTGTTCTTCAGTTTCATTTTCTAGTTTCCTTTCCCTCCTCATTACATGTGCATTTTCCTTTTACTATTTCATCAGATTCAGTATATTTTTACACTCAGGGTTTCATGCCTTTGTTAATTCTATTACTTTTCATTTTGGAACTTTTACTTTTGACTGATTTCTCGCCTGATTATGAATCACATTTTTATACTTTTTTGTATGTCTGGCAATTTCTTTTTTAAAATCAGATGCCAGCTAAACTTTATGAATCTAGTATTAAGTACTGATTTTGTTTAATTCCTTCTTTAAATGTTGCCCATTGTCCTGACAGGTAACCAAGTCTCCTATGGATTAGTTTAAATCTTTTGATGCTTATTTTAAAGCTTTTCAGTATGTGACTAAATTACCTTCTACTCTAGGGCTAGTTTAGCTCCTACCAGTAACAGTTGAGTCTTAAAAGGTTTGTAATGAATGTTCCATGTGTGGAATAAGGCCTCTTCACTCTCGCTGGTAAAAACTCAAATTATTTCTGGCCCTATTTGGCCTCTGGGAATGGTTCTAATAATTTTCTTTACCAAAAGTTTCACTTTTCTCTTGTGTAGATTTCTATTGGCCAAGACTCAAGGGGAACCAGGTGCAGATTCCTGGTGCTCTTTCTCAGCAGAACACTCTCCTGCCAGTTCTCTGCCTCACAAGTTCTGGCCATCTTAGTTCACCTGAATGCTAATACCTGTCTTTATAACTCAGCAAAACACAGGCTGTTTGGTTCTTTTTGAATCATATGCTAAAAGCCACCTGGAAGGAGAGGGCCAGGATAATCATTGGGTTCATATCATGTGTCAGTCCTCAGAGTCTGATGTCTGTAAAGGATTTGGGGGAGAGAGGTTAAGGGGGACCCTAGTCTCCCTCATAGCTAGAAAAAAAGGTTGTTTAGGTATTTCTGCTTAGAAAAGAAAACTAGAATTTTAAGTAGCCATGATTTATAAAACAACTCTATATAACATTAAACAATCTTGTGATCTTGGATGTCTTTTTCAAAAATAAAGACTCCTCAAAACCTCCAGGATTCATAATGATCAAGAAAAATTAGTACTGTTAACCAACAAATTAATGATACAAATCACCTAATATTAAAGAAATTGTAAATATGGGTAAGCATTTAACTGGGGAGTTATTAATTTGTTCATCAAATGTAGTAAAACCTGTCAGGCACTCTAAGACTTATTTGAATCTGAATTCCACGGTAACTGCTTTTCAGACCTAAGTGGTTTTCCCAGCACCTCATCTGAGAGGACTCAACAACTCAAATGCTGTGCTCCCAAGAAATCTTTCAGACCATCGTCTGAACTTTCCTAATATCTCATTGTGATTCCTGGCCAATCCTCCTTATGTCCTGCCAAGTAACTTTTCTTTTTGGATGTTTCAACCCCTTTTAAATGTAGAGATGGTTTTCATAGTAGAGTACTAAATGTAAGACTCCCTGTGATCTTGGATGTCTTTTTCAAAAATAAAGACTCCTCAAAACCTCCAGGATTCATAATGATCAAGAAAAGACATTTTACATTAAATATCCCTTCATTTTTATTAGCGATCAAGAGTCTTCTCCCTGACTGTCTATGCCCTACATTCTTTCAACATAACCACCACAATGATTATGATACAATTTCCAGCTTATACCCAGGTTCCATTACAAAGTACGTTTTCTAATCCTAGTTGCTTAGACTGTGAAATGAGTTCTTCAGACACATTGGACAATCTGTGAGAGGCTACACTAGATGTGGAGATGTTCTGCAGCATCCATACTGACTCACAAAGCAATCTTTGTAAAATAGAAATGCGCTAAACATACGTACAGCACAAATTAATAACCGTGGACCTAACCTCTCTTCTTTTTCCCATAAATATCACAGTACTGCTTCATAAAGATTAGAGTAGTTGTTGGGCATGGTGGTGCATCCCAGCACTCAGGAGCAGAGGTAGGAGGATCGCCTTGAGCTCAAGGCCACCCTGAGACTACATAGTGAATTCCAGGTCAGCCTGGGCCAGAGTGAGACCCTACCTCGAAAAAAAAAAAAAAAAGATTAGAGTAGTACTGGATTTGGAACCAAGAACTAGGATAAAAATGGTATCTCGGGCTGGAGAGATGGCTTAGAGGTTGAGGCGCCTGCCTCCTAAGCCTAAGAACACTGGTTCCAATCTCCAGCGGTTCCAATCTCCAGGTCCCATGTTTAGCCAGATGCAAAGTGACGTAAGGGCGCCATGCCACACTTGACCACAAGGGGGCGCACGCATCTGGATTTCGTTTGCAGCAGCTGAAAGGCTGCTGGCATGCCCATCTCTATCTGTCTTCCTCTCCCTCTGTCTCTCTCTGTGTCTTTCTCAAAAAAAAAAAAAAAAAAAGGCATCTCACTAAATTGCTAAACAGTTCTTTCATAGAAGGCCAAATTTCCCCTTCATGTTGTTTTATACCTCTGCTGGCTGAAATGAACTTCTTGCAATGCTGCAGGCTACTTGATGTTCAGCATATCTAACATGACCTGAAATTACTTTGTGCATTTGCTAATTTATGCACTTAGATCGTCTCCCTGGAAGTATATTAAGCATGAGAACAGGGGCCATTTCAAGCATCACTAAGTCCTAAGTACACAGTCATTCCTTTAGCTTCTGGAAGTTTTGGTTCTTTGTCGCCCATGCTATAAAAGCTTAATGCAAAATGGTTTAAGCCTGAAAGTATCATATAAAAACCAAAGGAGGTAGGAGGGGAAACAAAAAGAAGCCTTGTATGAAAAATACTATACTGAAGCCAGGCATGATGGTTCATGCCTTTAATCCCAGCACTTGGGAGGCAGAGGCAGAGGATCTCCATGAATTCAAGGCCACCCTAAGACGACATAGTGAATTCTAGGTCAGCCTGAGCTAGAGTGAGACCCTAACTTGAAAAACCAAAAAAAAAAAAAAAACTATACTGAAACCTAATTTTTTGTGTGCTAATAAAATTTTTTAATAAAAAAAATCTTTTGAGTTTTGTGACACAGACTAAAAGTCAAATAGCATTTTATTGAGTTATATTACTATAATTAGTTCATTATTTATATAAATGCAGGCAGATTTTCATAAATAATTTATTGAACTTAATATTTTTATTAAAAATATACCTGCTAAAGAATGAGGTGGAAGTCATATGTTTAATGTCTTGAACAGTATTTTTTAAAAACTGGAGTAATGAATTATATAAGAGTCAAGGTAAGTAAGTGGTACACCTTCCTTTGTAAAGTCCTGGGAGGGCAATTATAGAAGGGAAGATGAGAAAGAGAACTAACTAACAAGACTTCGCCAGTGCAGTTTTAGGAAGAGTTCACACAAAATTAAGATAATTGATTCCCTTAAAACTCTCCATCTGTAACCCTTTACCCCTGGGAAAATCGTCAAGTACTCCAGGAAATCCATTCTCAAGTTGAAGTACAGTGAACTGCCTCCCAGGAAGCAAAGCTTACAGCTCCCAAAAGACCAAAGAGTCCCTAGTCTTGGAGTCCAACCTTGCCACTATGACATGCCATGAGGGGTTTGTTTCATTTATCCAGGACTTTTTCTGCATCCAGGCAAGGAATGATCTGCCTTCACACAAACATGTAGAGCACAAATTATACTGAATCTCAAGTAAAAGTCCTCATTCCAGTGAATTGGAAAGCTTCAAATCTTATGATTCTTCATCCAGAATGTGAATGAAGGCTTAGCTAACCTCTGAAAATCAGTTTCCTCCCTTCACTGTGCAGAGTCAGTTCTGGGAAGTGGGCTGCCCAATAAGGGACTATGGTAGTTAGGGGCAGCCTTGTGACTGGGTTCTGTGCAAAGGAATGTGATGGAAATGGCATGAGCCATTCACAGCCTTGCTCATAAAATCCTCCCAGTGGCACTTCTCTGGGATCTTTTCTCCTCTAGCTGGCTGAGATGGAGACAACCTCCAGGGCACTGACAGGCTGCCTAGTGAAAATGAAGAGCCTCTTTCAACCAGAGAACCTGTTGTACTGACAACGTGTCCAGTACTTCATTATAACCATGAAACAACCCTGAATTATTCTTGAGTCAGTAGAAATCTTAGAGCCTATTTGTCATAACAGTTAACTGACCTTAACTTATACAGGGGGTTTGTGACACACCACCTTCCCCTCCCTTTGATCTGCTGAGTCACTGTGACCCTTTGGAGCATGGGAAATGTTTAGTATATTATGACAGTTAATTTTATATGTCAATTTAATTGGGCCAAAGAGTGTTCAGATAGATGGTTGGACATGATTTGTGGATGTGTCTACAAGAGCATATCTAGATACAAGGGGTATTTCAGGTGGTAGACTGAGCACAGCTCTGAACCCTCCCCAAGGTGGGTGAGCTTCAGCCAAGCCACAGAAGGCCAGAACAGAACAAAAGGATGGACTAGTAGAAAATCTCTTTCTCTGCCTACCTATGGGCTAGAATATATATCTGCTTCTGTCTTCAGACTTGTGCTCATAACAGAACTTACATTGTCCACTCTCCTGTCTCCCTGACTGCCAGAAGCTCCTGGACTTCTTATCCTCCACAACCACGAGGCAATTCCTCATAGCACTTCTCCTGACCCTACTCTCTTTCTATCTCCACTATGTGAAGAAAAAGAGAGAATGAGGAGGGCAGGGGGAACGGAAAGGAGGGACAAGAAGTTGACAAGGGACAGAAACAAGAAAAGAGAGATTGATTGACTGACAGAGTCTCTGGAAAATCCAGACTCTCTGGAGACAACATCTTGGACTAGGAGCTGGAGCTGTGTTGGCTAACTGGTGAAATGCACAAAAGTGTCAACAGCATCTATTCCCTCATTCTTAAGTGAGGGATAGCACAGTATAGCCTAAGAAACAAGTTTCATACACTAAAGAAACAGATGCTTGTTGTCTGCAATGATACATTTAACACACCATTCTGGGAGACAGGTATATGAAAATTAGTTCACAATTCGGAGGACGGGTGTGGTGGTTTGATTGTAAATGTTCCCTGCAGGCTCAGGTAATTTTTTTTTTTTATTAAGATTAAAGCTTCCAGGGCTGGAGAGATGGCTTAGTGGTGAAGGCGCTTGCCTGCAAAGCCAAAGGACCCAGGTTTGACTCCCCAGGACACACGTAAGCCAGATGCACAAGGGGGCACATGCATCTGGAGTTCGTTTGCAGTGGCTGGAGGCCCTGGCATGCCCATTCTCTCTCTCTCTCTCTCTATCTGCCTATGTCTGTATCTCTCTTTCTCTCTCTCAAGTAAATAAATAAATATTTTTTTTAAAAAAAGATTAAGGCTTCCAGATAAAGCTGGAGAGATTGTTCAGTGGTTAAATTGCTTGCTTGCAAAGCCTAACAACCTGGGTTCAACTACCTAGTACCCATGTAGAGCCAGGTGCACAAAGTGGCACATGCATCTGGAGTTCATTTGCAGTGGCAGGTGGCCCTGGCATGCTCATATACTCTCTCTCTCTCTCTCTTTCTCTCTCTCTCCTTACAAATAAATTAAAATTAAATTAAAGAGTAAGCTTCCTACTTAAATCGCCAGCAGGCAGAGCCTGTCTGGAGGAGGTGTGTCACTAAGGACAGATCATGAGTCCAGCCCTAAGATGTGTGTTCACTCAGCTTGTGCTTGCTGATATTGGTTTGTCTCTCTGCTATGGATGGATATATGACGAAATGAGCCAGGTTCCTCTGCCATGATGATGCTTCCCCTGGATTCAGTAATCCTGGCATAAACCCTTTCCTCCCATAAGATGCTTCTGGGCAATGAGAAGGGAACTGCAACAGTGGGGAAGGAAAGGAGCAGATAAAATCTAAATGATGAAAGCTCAACATCAGTAAAAAGAACAGGAAAACATACAGAATCTTCTTATTTGAGGATGGGCAGGAATCTCATAGATCATCCGCTTTCACAGTGAAGCTCACAGGGAGAAATTAGGCAGTAACTTTAGAGTGAGTGGCCTCATACAGACTGAGTTCAAATACATCTCTGTCTCTTATAAGCCATGTCAGCTTAATTTAAGCAAGTTTCTTAAAATTCGTAAATTTTAGTTTCCTCATTCTCAAAATGAAGATCATTACATTCACCTAGAAGAGATGGTAATTAGGAGTAAACAAGAAAAATGTATGTTGCACGTATGTATGGCAATGACTTGGTAAATTTTAGCTTCTTTCCTATAACACAATCAAAATCAGAACCAAAGCTTCCTTGATGCCTTTCTGTCTCCAGAACACTATCTCCAACTCCAGTTTTCTTTAGGCTGTGGGTTTTAAGCCTTTTTTGAGACTAGCTGATATTGGTCAACAAAGGTCATTCAGGTGCCCTAGGGGCTGATGCAGTACAAATATAAAAGCGAGTAACATCTGTACATTTTGTTCCAGCTTTAATCATTTCATACATAGTCTTTAAAACTCTAAAAGAGGGGCTCATCAATTAAAAGTGCTTGCTTGCAAAGCCTACTACCCTGCATTCAGTTCCCCAGTATTCACATAAAGCCAGATACACAATGTGGCACATGGTTCTGAAGTTTGTTTGCAGAGTCAAGAGACCCTGGCTTAAGCTGGGCATGATGCCTTTAATCCCAGCACCCAGGAGGCAAGGTAAGAGGATAATTTTGAGTTTGAGGTCACCCTGAGACTACATAGTGAATTCCAGGTCAGCCTGGGCTAGAGCAAGACCCTACCTAAAAAAAAAAAAAAAAAAAAAAAAAAAGAGGCCCTGGCCCATCCATTTTCTCTCTCTCTCACTCTCTCTCCCCCCCTACTCTATCTTCCTCCTCCACAAATAAACAAATTTAAATATTTTTAGAAAACTAAAAAGGGGTTCGCAGAGAGATGTCTCAGTGAGCATCACTGGACTCTCTCAGGCCAGCTAACCTGTGTCCACAGCAGAGAACAACAAGCGAGGACTGGCACCTGTGGTGGTCCTCCAACCTCCACATGCATGCCATGGTACATGTGTGCACACACTTACACATATACCCAGACATCATAAATACACACATATCATAAATACACGCACACACATCATACATACAAAGAAAACCTTCCTGGGGCCTGCTGTGGCAGTACTGTGTGGAGAAAATGGACTGTGACACAGAGGGCAAATCAAAGGGCTTGAGTTATAGAATTAAGCTAAGATCATTCTTAATTCTAAAATGTTACATGTTCACGAATGTCTCATCAAAACCATCATCGTCCCTTAATCCTGGAGCTTGCGTCTTAGTCCTGTGAGCTTGTGAGAGTGTGTTGTTTTCCCTGGCAAAGCTGGCAGAGATGGGGTGTGTGCTCTGTCTGATCTTTTGTAAGTAACTTCTGAGCAAGTTTACAAAAAGCATGCTAGACTATCTTGCAAACCCTGCACACAGCCATCTGAAATGTGAATTACATTGTTGTCTGGCACAGGTTTGAGTGTGACTCATAGCAAAAAGTGAAAAGAAAGAAACAATAGTTGGGTTAACAGTACATGGGACATCTACATGAAATAATAAATACAAAAATAAATTTCTGCCCCCAAGGAGAAATAATTCCTCACCCACGGTGAGCATTCATTTGAGAAATATTTTTGGAAAAGAAGAAAATTTTTGGATGACGAGTTCACAGATAATCACTGTGGTGGAAACAAACTACATATTCCTTGGTGGTTAAGATTTTAGTGTTTATAACACCACATAGGAGTCCCAAAAAGACAAGCCAAGACTAAGAAAATCACTCTCACTGTTAGGTTATATCCCTTTTTTACTGAATTATTCACGAAACAAATTTTTTATTGAGCATTCTGAATACATACCAAGGTCAATTCTAGGGCCTGTGGATTCACTGGTAAATAAAATATGAAAAATCTGTTCATGCATGGTGCCTTTCTCTCACACTACGATAGGAAAATATCATAAACCAGTGACGCACACAACACAACTTACTTTCCACAGTTCTGAGGCAAGGAAGACCAAGGTCAAGGTAAATCTGGTGTCTAGCGGATGCAGTTTTCTGGTTTGTAGATTATGCCTTCTGCCTAGGTCGTCACACAGGGTAAAGAGTGAGTCTCCTTCATGAGGACTCCATGGTCAGGACTGAACCTCCTCCTAATCCCCCTCCAAATGCTACTCCATTAGGGATCAGGTTTCAACATATACATTCTGGGAGGAGACAAACACTTCATCTACAGCATATGGAAACCATAGTCCAGTGAGTGACTGACCTCTTGTCCTAGAAAAGTAAAATAAGGCTTCAGTCAAAGGTCACTCGGGCAGCCTGAGCAGATGAATCAGTCAGCACAGCACTTGCCCCACAAGTGTGGAGACCTGAGTTCAGACCCCATGACTCACATAAACACTGAGTGTGTGGAGTATTCCACCTTTTCAGAGATGGAGACAGGGGATCCCTGAGGCAAACTGGCTAGCTAGGCTAACTGGTGAGCTCTGGGTTCAAGTGAGAGACCTTGTATCAATAAACAAGATGGATAACAACTGAGGAAGACATCTAACATCTGGCCTTCACACACACACACACACACACACACACACACACGCACACACCTATGCACACAGGTGCACCCACACATATGAAAACACACATATACCATACACATGCACACGTTAAACTAAAGATTATTTAAGGGCTGGAGAGAGGGCTTAGCAGTTAAGGCACTTGCCTGTGAAGCCTAAGAAAGCATGTTCACATCTCCAGGTCCCACATAGCTAAATGCAAGCGTGCAGTGTTGCACATATGCACAAGGGGGTGCATGTGTCTAGAGTTCATTCACAGCGTCTGAAAGGCCCTGGCATGCCCATTCTCATTCTCTGTCTCTCTCTAAAATAAAATAAAAACAAAATTATTTGAATAACATGAGGTGCTAACTTCTAGATTAAAAAAAAAAAAACATTTCAGTTATTTGAGAGAGTGAGGGAGAAAAAAACAAAGACAGAGAATGGGCATGCCATGGCTGCCAGTCACTGCAAATGAACTCCAGACCCATGTGGCACTTTGTGCGTATGGTTTTATGTGGGTACTAGGGAATTGATCCCAGGCTGTCAGGCTTTGCAAGCAAGCACCTTTAATAGCTGAGCCATCTCTCTAGTTCACTTCTATATTTTTTTTTTAAGGCAAAATTGTTCCTTTTTAAAATGTCCATCCCACTGATATCCATTACCAAATGAAAGGGGGGGTTCATGAGATCACATGGCATGGCCAATGAAAACTTATAAAAATTACCACCTGGTAGTTGCATTGCTCAGCAGAATGAACACCTATGTCATGGGAAATCTTTAATGATCTGCAGTGACAAAATTAAAGTTCAATAGAGAGTTTTCCCACTTCTTGTAAAACTTCCTTTAATATGCATGCCACAAATCACTTATATTAAATCAGAACCTTGGAGCTAAAGAGATGGTGCAGTGATTAAAGGTACTTGCTTGAAAAGCCTGATGGCACTGGGTTCAATTTCCCAGTACCCACATAAACCCAAATACACAAAGTGGTACATGTGTTTAGAGTTTGTTTGCAGTAGCAGAAGGCTCTGGCACACCCATTCTCTTTTTCTTTCTCTCTTCTCTTCTGTCTCTCTCTTCTCTCTTCTCTCTCTCTCTGTCCTTACAAATAAATAACATGTCTTTAATCCCAGCACTTGGGAGGCAGAGGTAGGAGGATCACAGTGAGTTTGAGGTCACCCTGAGACTACATAGTTAATTCCAGGTCGGCCTGGGCCAGAATGAGACCCTACCTCAAAAAAAAAAATCAAAACCTTATTTGTCACAACTCCAGTGTACTTTAGGAACAGTGATTCAAGTCCATCTCAAAGTCTCATCTTTTATTACTCTTGTTGGTAAAACCTCCACAACAATAGAGACATAAACAAATCAGTATGTGACTTACTTATCCAAAAAAAATCAAGTCATCCCAGGAAAACTGAAGGCTAGAAACCTAAAAGAATGTAAGGCAAAGATAATCTCAATGGGAGTGAATAGGAATATTTAAATAAATGCAAGCATACAAGCATGCACGTGTATGCACGCGCGCACACACACACACACATTCACTCAAGCATACATAGAGAATTCCAAAGTCACAGTAGTAAATCACCAGAAAGAGTTATTGCAGCTGAACTAAAAATGAACTGCCTACAACCCAAGGCTATCCTCTGGCCACTGACGTCTCCCTCCCATTAGAGTTGACCATGGCAGGCTGTCAAGTGAATACCTCATGGCCTCCTCCTGCTGTCTCAGGCCTCACACTGCAGCTTTACAGAGATAAAATAATAACTACACGTCAATCAGCCCTTCATAAATGAGCTCTGTGTGATATCTGTCAAGGCCCCTCCCAGGCTAGTTACTGCCAGGAAATTACTAGCGCCTGCGGAATGGCTGACACTTTAGGCATAGTCTCTCACTGGGTCTCATGGTGAAGACTTTTCTCATTTCCGTGACTTTTCAAATTTGGAAAATATTTTATGATCATCTTAATTACAAGATTTAGGGTACTTTAATCCTCAGAAGAGTTCTGACAAATAAATCTGCCCTGCCACTCTAACTGTGTAAGTGAGAAAACTGAGAGATTTGCTCAGGACCACACAGCACTTTACTCAACTAGCCACTGAGCTCTTAGGGAGATAAAGTGGCTTGTGATAGACCTGCTTGCTATCTAAGGGGTTTTCAGTGGTGTCCACTGTGAATGTCATCTGCTTCTCTGCACACTGTCTCCCAATCCTGGGGGTCTGAAAACACTATCAACGCTGAAAGAACAGACAGTGTTCTCTGATACAGCACTCAGAGCACAGCTCACTATGTTCCTGAGTCCACAGAGTACCACAGGCTCAGCTAAACACAAAACACAATCCCCCAAATCATCACAACAGTGGATTCCTCACATGTCTTATCTCAGGGAAGCCTTAAAGGCCCCCATTCACCTTAGACACCCTAAGAGGGGTTGAATATGCAGCAAGAGGACACTGCAATGCCTCACTTCTCTCTGAAGTGCCTTTCTGTCACCCCCACACGCACCTCCAAGACACTCACTACTTGCAATGGAATGTGGAAGAATTGGAAGACTCCCAGAAAACTGTTCAATGAGTCTGAGTGTGACTATAGGCTCATGTTTATTGGATCACTGGTTGCAGACAAAAGTTCACTGAACTGCAACCATGGACAGTTGGTGGGTGAAACTGACAGTTATCTCTAGAATCTAGGTGTCATGGAGCTTGGGTCCAATTCTACTGAAACGGCTGGCTGGAGCCAATGTGCAAATGTGGAGCACAAAGCAAGAATAAAAGCTACATGTGGAGGACTTCCGGGTAAGATGGCGGCATAGGAGCCACTCCAAACCAGAGCAGGGAGGGAATTAAGCAAAACTACACTCTTCTTCGGAAAAGAGCAGAATATTTTCTCTGGGAAATAGCGGAAAAGCAGAAGATAGCCAGAAACCCACTGTGGAGAGTGAGGCCCCGACCCACGGCAGCCCGCTCCACAGCAGCTCTGAGCCGCGGCTCCAACCCGTGGCTCGAAGCCGCTGCCCAGAACAGCTGAGCCTCGCTGAGCCTCTGCTGAGCCTCCGCTGCAGCTGACGCCACCCAAACAAAAAAAGGGGGGACTTTCCAACCTCATCAGTCTCCTCACAGAGCCCAGAAATCGAAGAAAAATCTGCTGAGCTACTGAAAGAGAAACACAGCGTGAGCTACTACAGGCTTCCTGAACTCGCCCATTCCCCAACCATCAGATCCCCAGTGAATTGGCAGAATTCAGCAACTAGTGGCAGCTCTGTACCACATCACCCAACACCGGACCCAGCACAGCTGAGCCAAGATCCACAGCTCAGGGAATGAGGTGGACACTCAGCATTGGTGAGTTTGGAAGCCACACCAAAAGGTAACAAAGGCTTGCATTGGAAGTGCTAACCTCTCTTTCCAGGTCAGGGCAGGTTATGGGTTACATATTTGTGGTTGGTCTTACCATTTTCAAATAAGCTGAATACGAGGTGTTGAATATTGCTGCCTGTAATACTTTTGGATTTAAAGGGCCTTTATCTTTTGCTTCTGTCATTATTGGGGGCAGGGTCTGATTCCTAGCTGACAGGATTAAGGGTGTGGTGCAAACACACCCTTGGGGATTTTGACCTTATAAGACTGTTTGTTTCAATTCCAACCCTTGTATACTCTGTGCTCATGTTAATTGAATGTGTATTTTGCTCAATTGAAGTTTAGAACTTGCTACTAAATTGTTCCACCAGTCCACTACAATACTTGCTTAACAACAAATTCAACAGCTAGGATTACTTCTGAGGTTGGACCTGGGTACAAGTGCTACACTTGGCACCTTAAGCCCATATCCTGAAAGTATATAACGGTGGATCACCACACCTAAGAACACTGCAGATAAATAGAAAACCTAAGCATCAAATCAATCCAGGATGCAAAAGTCACTACATTATAATACAAGAAACACAAAGAATCAAGACAATGCAATCCCACCAAAAATTACAAATCCATCAGAATTGTTCACCAATGAGACTGTTTTAGATGAAATTCCTGACAAAGATTTCAAAAGAATGATGATATCTATACTCAAAGAAATGAAAGACGAAATAAAAGAAGAAATGAAAGCAATCTGAGAAGAAAACAAAGGAATTAAAGAAGAAAACAAACTTTTGACAGAGATTACAGAAAAACAGTTTAATGAAATAAAAAGGTCATTACAGGACATAAATAAGGAAATAGAACTACTGAAGAAAAACTAAGCTGAAATCCTAGCTCTGAAGAACATAGTCAGTGAAATAAAAAACTCTGTGGAAAGTCTCACTAATAGAATGGATGAAGGAGAGGACAGAATATCTAAACTAGAAGACCAGATGGCAGACCTATCACAGTCCAACAAAGAGAAAGACAAGCTAATAGAAAGGTATGAATGGGAACTCCAAGACATGTGGAACACTATGAAAAGATCAAACATAAGAATTCAAGGTATAGCCTTAGAAGGGGAAGAATTTCAATCCAGAGGCTTAGTAGGTGTTTTCCACAAAATCACAGAAGAAAAATTTCCCCAAATTGGGAAAGAAATGCCAATGCAGATACAAGAAGCATTTAGAACACCAAACAGACAAAACCTAGAAAGATCCTCTTCTCCCCATGTTATAATTAAACTACTAAATACGCAAACCAAAGAAAATACATTGAAAGCAGTTAGAGAGAAAAAGCAAATGACCTTCAAGGGGAAACCCATCAGGATCACAGCAGATTACTCAATACAAACTTTAAAAGCCAGAAGAGCCTGGAGTGATGTACTCCAAGTTCTGAAAGATAAAAACTGTCAACCAAGATTACTTTATCCTGCAAAGATATCTATCCAAATTGATGGAGAAATAAGGACATTCCACAACAAAGACAGGCTAAAGGAATTTATGGCAACTAAACCAGCTCTACAGAAAATACTTGCAGGAATCATTCACGCTGAAGAGAAAGCAAAACACACACAGCAGGAAATAGGGAAAAAGAAATCATACTCAAATAACAGTTAAAACAAGTGAGTAAAATGAAAACTAAGAAGAACTACAAAACAAGAAAAATGAAGAGATCAAATACATATCTTTCAATAATAACTCTTAATATCAATGGCCTCAATGCCCCAACCAAAAGACATAGACTTGCAGACTGGATTAAAAAGCAGGATTCTACCATCTGTTGCCTCCAGGAAACTCACCTCTCATTAAAAGATAGAAACATTCTTAGGGTGAAAGGTTGGAAAAAGGTCTTTCAAGCAAATGGGCCTAGGAAACAAGCAGGGGTTGCCATCCTAATTTCTGACAGGATAGACTTCAAACCAACATTAGTGAGGAAAGATAAAGCAGGTCACTTTATACTGATTAAAGGAACACTCCAACAGGAGGACATCACAATCCTAAACATATATGCTTCCAACACGGGGGCCCCAAATTTCATCAAACAAACACTATTGGACTGAAGGTCAGAGATAACTCCTAACACAATAGTAGTGGGTGACTTCAATACCCCGCTCTCATCACTTGACAGGTCTGCCCAACAAAAAATAAACAGAGAGACATCTGTATTAAATGATATCATGGAACAAATGGACCTAACAGATATATACAGAACATTCCATCCAAATGCTGCAGAATATACATTCTTCTCAGCAGCACATGGGACATTCTCTAAAACAGACCATATAATAGGACACAAATCAAATCTTAACAAATACAGGAAAATTGAAATAATCCCTTGTATGCTATCTGACCACAATGGGATTAAACTGCAAATCAGCAACAAGAAAAACTACAGAGCATACAGAAATTCATGGAGACTAAACAGTACATTATTGAACAATGTATGGGTCATTGAAGAAATTAAAAAGGAAATCAAGAAATTCATAGAATCAAATGATGATGAGAATACAACATACCAAAACCTTTGGGACACAATGAAGGCAGTCCTATGAGAGAAATTTATAGCTCTAATTGCCTAGATTAAGAAATTATAGAGTTCACAACTAAACAATTTAATGCTTCACCTTAAGGCCTTGGAAAGAGAAGAACAAGGCAAACCAAAAATCAGTAGACGGGAAGAAATAACAAAGGTTAGGGCAGAAATTAATGAAATGGAAACCAAAAAAAACAATCAAAAAAATCAATGAAACAAAGAGTTGGTTCTTTGAAAGGATAAACAATATTGACAAACCCTTAGCAAATCTGACCAAAAGAAAGAGAGAAGAGACAAAAATTGATAAAATTAGAGATGAAAAAGGCAACATCACAACAGATACCAAAGAAATTCAGAAAATCATATGGACATACTTTAAGAATATACATACCTCTAAGTTTGAAAACCTGAAAGAAATGTATGATTTCCTTGATTCATATGACCTACCAAAATTAAATCAAGATGAGATAAACCATTTAAATATACCTATAACAACCACAGAGATCCAAGCAGTTATAAAAAGTCTCCCAACTAAAAAGAGCCCAGGCCCAGATGGATTCACTGCTGAATTTTACCAGACATTCCTGGAAGATCTAACACCAATGCTTCTCAAACTTTTCCATAAAATAGATAAGGAAGGAATTCTACCAAAATCCTTCTATGAAGCCAGCATCACCCTGATACCCAAACCGGACAAAGATCAAAAAAAGAAAATTATAGACCAATCTCCCTCATGAACATAGATGCAAAACTTCTCAACAAAATACTGGCAAACAGAATACAAGAATATATCAGAAAGATTATTCACCCCAACCAAGTAGGCTTTATCCCAGAGATGCAGGGATGGTTCAACATACGCAAATCCATAAATGTAATACACCATATAAATGGTCTGAAGGACAAAAATCACATGGTCATCTCAATAGATGCAGAAAAAGCATTTGACAAAATCCAACACCCCTTCATGGTGAAAGTATTACAGAAACTGGGAATAGAAGGAACATATCTCAACATAATAAAAGCTATTTATGACAAACCTACAGCCAATATAATACTAAATGGGGAAAAACTTGAAGCTTTTCCTCTAAATTCAGGAATGAGACAAGGGTGTCCACTTTCCCCACTACTATTTAATATAGTACTGGAAGTCTTAGCCATAATAAGGCAAGAGACACTCATAAAGGAGATACAAATCGGAAGGGAAGAGATCAAATTATCATTATTTGCAGATGATATGATTCTATACATAACAGACCCTAAAGACTCTACCAGCAAACTGTTAGAGCTGATAAACACTTTTAGCAATGTAACAGGAAATCTGACAGTTCAGCCAGTAGAATGTGGTGGAATGTGTGACTAGACCTTTTGTACTGTTAAACAAACAAATGTTTCATGTTTCTCTATAAACACAGTATAAATGACAAGAAAAAAGCACTTTCAGAAAAATAAAAGCATCATCACAAAACAATAAAACGTCACTTCAAAAAGGAAAAGAAAACAGGAGAAATGCCACTGAAGAGTAAGAGCCCAACACCGCTGAAGAGTAAGAACCCTACACCACTTAAGAGAAAGAGCCAGACACCACTGGAGAGAACGACACCACTGAAGAAAGAGAGCCAATATCACTGAAGAGAGAGAGCCCAACACCACTGAAGAGAAGGAGCCGACATCACTGAAGAGAAGGAGCCGACATCACTGAAGAGAGAGAGCCAACAGCACTGAAGAGAAGGAGCCGACATCACTGAAGAAAGAGAGCCAATATCACTGAAGAGAGAGAGCCGGACATCACTGAAGAGAGAGAGCCAACAGCACTGAAGAGAAGGAGCCGACATCACTGAAGAGAGAGAGCCGACACCACTGAAGAGAGAGAGCCGACACCACTGAAGAAAGAGAGCCAATATCACTGAAGAGAGAGAGCCCAAAATCACTGAAGAGAGAGAGCCAACACCACTGAAGAGAGAGAGCCGACACCACTGAAGAGAGAGAGAGCCGACATCACTGAAGAGAGAGGGCCAACAGCACTGAAGAGAGAGAGAGCCGACATCACTGAAGAGAGAGAGCCGACACCACTGAAGAGAGAGAGCCAACAGCACTGAAGAGAGAGAGCCGACACCACTGAAGAGAGAGAGCCAACAGCACTGAAGAGAGAGAGAGCCCAACACCACTGAAGAGAGAGAGCCAATATCACTGAAGAGAGAGAGCCAACAGCACTGAAGAGAGAGAGAGCCTGACACCACTGAAGAGAGAGAGAGCCGACACCACTGAAGAGAGAGAGAGCCCAACACCACTGAAGAGAGAGAGCAGACACCGCTGAAGAGAGAGAGCCGACATTGCTGAAGAGAGAGAACCTGGCATCACTGAATAGAGAGAGCCTGACACCGCTGAAGGGAGAGAGCCCGACATCACTGAAGAGAGAGAGCTGACATTACTGAAGAGAGAAAGCTGACATTACTGAAGGGACAGAGCCTAACAACACTGAAGGGAGAGAGCCCGACACCATTGAAGAGAGAGAGAGCCTGACATCACTAAAGAGAGAGAGCCCGACATCACTGAAGAGAGAGAGCTGACATTACTGAAGAGAGAAAGCTGACATTACTGAAGGGACAGAGCCTAACAACACTGAAGGGAGAGAGCCCGACACCATTGAAGAGAGAGAGAGCCTGACATCACTAAAGAGAGAGAGCCCGACATCACTGAAGAGAGAGAGAGAGCCTGACATCACTGAAGAGAGAGAGCGAGCCCGACATCACTGAAGAGAGAGAGAGAGCCTGACATCACTAAAGAGAGAGAGCCCGACATCATTGAAGAGAGAGAGTCAACATCACTGAAGAGAGAGAGAGAGCCTGACATCACTAAAGAGAGAGAGCCCGACATCATTGAAGAGAGAGAGTCAACATCACTGAAGAGGAAAAGCCAACATCACTGAATAGAGAGAGCCCGACACCACTGAATAGAGAGAGCCCGACACCACTGAATAGAGAGAGCCAACACCACTGAAGAGAGAGCCAACACCACTGAAGGGAGAGAGCCTGACACCACTGAAGAGAGAGCCCGATACCACTGAAGACAGAGAGCCCGACATCACTGAAGGGAGAGAGCAGACATCACTAATGCCAATACAGGAGTGAATGGGTTAGATAAATCTACTCTCTATGGGGTGCTCCTCAATGTCCAGTTACACAAAAGATTCAGATAGAGGTCTGGAGAGATGGCTTAGCAGTTCATGCGCATGCCTGCAAAGCTAAAGGACCTAGGTTTCACTCTCCAGGATCTATGTAAGTTAGATGTACAAGGGGGCTCATGTGTGTGAAGTTCATTTGTGTCCATTCTCTTTCTCCCTCAGTTAAATAAATAAAAATTACAGAAATGATTCAGATAGGTCTTCAAGCCTTTTCTGATGAGTCATTCTGTCCCTTTTCTCAAGTGACATGATTGGATTAGAGATATGCAGTAGGGAAATGGAGCACCCTCCTGTATCTCTCATAAACTTCATTGCCAGTGTTTCAAAAATGAGAGGTGTCTGAGTTTGGTTGATTGACATGTTGGTATTATATATCGTAGTCTGATCTTGAACTTGCTCTGTAGTCTATGATGACCTTGGACTCTGATCCTCCTGCCTCTACCTGCAGAATACTGGAATTACAGGCAAGTGCCACCACATCTGTTTTATTTGGTGCTGGGGATTGAACCTAGGGTTCATGCACGCTAGGCAGGTACTCCACCCACTGAACTACATCCCCCGCACCTGAGTTTATGTTACTTTAACAAAACATACAGATTGGGAAAGTAAAAAATGATAGAAATTTATCCGGGGCACAGTTCTTGAAGTCCAGTATTGAGGGGCTGCCTCTGCTCAGGGTCTTTTTGTTGTGTCATCCCATGGTGAAAAGTGGAAGGTAGAAGAGCACATGAGAGCCCAGGGAAAGAGAAGGCTAAACATGCTTTGCTTTGCTTTGCTTTACTTTACTTTGCTTCGCTTCGCTTTGCTTTGCTTTGCAAGGTAGGGTCTCACTCTAACCCAGGCTGACCTGGAATTCACCATGTCGTCTCAGGGTAGCCTTGAAGTCAGGCGATCCTCCTACCGCTGCCTCCTGAGTGCTGGGATTAAAGGCGTGCACCACCACACCCGACTTTGTTTTGTTTTTTGTTTTTTAACAACCCATTCTCAAGGGTAGTGGGTTATCTCACTCCTAAATAAAGGCATTAATCCATTCATGAGAGCAGAGCCATAATTTCCCAGTCACCTCTGATTAGACCCCATCTTCCAACACTGCTGCATACAAGATTAAGTTCTCAGCACAGGAATTTTGGAGGACACACGCAAGCCATGCAAGGATTCAGACTAATAACTGGTGATCCTAAGGTCAGTTCCAGGGCAGTTCTAATATTTAATTACTATAAGACTTCAGAGAAATGAAACAAGTGAGAACTCCCTGGTCTAGTCAATTTGTGGTCTGCAAAACTAAAGCCTAGAATCTGTTCTATTAATTGTGCAATCTTGGGGGTAACAACTGATGATTCCAAGTCTCTGTTACCTACTTGTTGCCTAAGATCCTTGAGACCTGTTTTCTGCCTCTTCCCGATACTCAGGAAGGCTTCATGAGAGATCCGCATGAATGGCACTATACAGATGTCCTTGAATACTACTACAAAGTTGGAATCTGATCATAATGCCTCCCTGGGGGCTGGGCCCACCACTACTAACTCACGAATAGTCAACATCATAGGCTTACAATTCTCTTCTTCCTAAAACCACTCGTCATAATTGACGCAGCTAGCACACAGCTTGGTGTATCATAGGACTTACATGGCTGGTTAATTACTTTGTTCCTGTCTAAGCAGGTTCGGGTTAAGGGCAGGAAAAGGGGTTAGAATTTAGCATTAGTCTGACCACAGTCACTGAGAAAACTAGTACATTCTCATGTGATAGAGAACGTTCAGTTTGTCTGGCGAAGTACGATGTGCAATTTATAATGGTCTAGATGGCAATTGCAATGACAAGTAAGATGAAAGTCACTGTTCTGGTAGGTGGATGCAACAGCAGAGAATTGTGAGGCAGACCCTCCTGAGAAGGTAGGGAAGGCAGACCGTAAGCTTCAAGGAAGTCTGTCAACAAGTGGTAGAAACCTAAACTCCAAGTTAAGATTTGGGGCATACATGTATGTCCTGGGCAAAGGATAAGAATGAGAAAGGAGAGGAAAAGATGATGACATCAAAATAAGAGAGACTAATTGAGAGGGGGAGGGGATATGATGAAGAGTGGATTTGTGAAAAGGCAAGTGGGGAAGGAATTTTCATGGTTTATTGTCTATAATTATAGAAGTTGTCAATAAGAAAGTTTAAAAAAGAAAGAGAGAGGCTGGGCATGGTGGTTCACACCTTTAATCCCAGCACTCAGGAGGCAGAGGTAGGAGGATTACTGTGAGTTCAAAGCCACCCTGAGTGAATTTCAGGTCTCCCTGGACTAGAGTGAAACCCCACCTCAACCCCCCCCAAAAAAAAAGAATGAGGAAGGAACTGGGGTAAAGGTAGGTACATAAGAACCAAGAGAGTCCATGGACCAGAGTATGAAACACTTTATCAGACCTAAGCAAACATTCAAACCAGGGCCATAGGGCAGAGGCTGACCAGCCTTAGCAAAGGAGAGAAATGAGAAGAAGCCTGCCAGCATGATCCAGTGGTTCTAGCCAGGAAGAGGGGATCCTACATAGGGAAAATGAGGCTGGGCCTAACATATTTGATCAGAGAGAAGCAGACTCTGTAGATGAAAAGATGATATTAAAATCAAAGACTCTTTCACATGAAGCCCATTACTTGTACCACTCTGAATAAAACAGATTATCTAAGCTGGGCATATTGATGTAGAAGGATTGCCCTGAGTCCTAGGACAGATTAGGTTATATAGCAATACCTTTCTTAAAAAACAAAACAAACAAACAAAAAAACCTTGTTTTATCCAGATATATATATATATATGACATTCCTTGAAGGGCTAGGTAACACAAGCATAGAGATGACAAATGAAAGAACAAGGCCATATCCTGGAGAAATTCTAGAATAGGTCCCAATATAGGATTGTAGATGGAGCTACAGTATAATTTCAAGAATGTTTAATCAGTCTGATCCAATAGAATCAGATGGTGAAAACTAACTTAAAAACATCTTTTGGGACAAGTTACATGAATACATGTAAGGGAAACACATTGGGAAAACCATATTAAATCCTGAGCTTCTGCCACTGTAGTGAATCTGTTAGATGACTAACCTGCCTTGCCCTCAAAAATAATGGTACCACTGCCTATAGCATAACTTATAGTATGGCACTAAAGGACACCCATATTTGTTATGAACAAGATTAGCCATATTTACAATTCAGCTAAATAACAACCATCTGGTTGTTCTTCGTTTTCATTTAGTTTTCATTTTTGTACACTTTGTCCCTATAGCCAAACATATGAAGTGTATGGCCTTAAAAGCATGCAGGGGCTAGGAAGCTGGCTCAATGGATAGGAGCACTTGCTGTGCAAGCATGAGAACCACCTGAGTTCAATTCCCAGAGCCCATGTGAAAAACCAGCCATGGCCACACATATTGTAACCCCAGCACTGAGAGAGGGATGGAGACAGGTGGTTCCCTGAAGCTCACTGGTCATCCAATCTAACTGAGAAACAGCAAGCTCCAAGTTCAAGAAGAAACCCTGTCTCAAGGAAATAAAGTGAAAGAGCTGAAGAGGAAAATACCCAATGTCCTCCTGTCATCTCCATATACAAGTGCACAAGCACACATCTGTATGTACACATGTACACGATACATACATGCCACATGCACACAGGAAAACTCAAAGTATTCGATACATACATCAAAAAAGAAGTATGAGCCGGGTGTAATGGTGCACACCTTTAATCCCAGCACTCGGGAGGTAGAGGTAGGAGGATCACTGTGAGTTCAAGGCTAGCCTGAGACTTCATAGTGAATTCCAGGCCAGCGTGGACTACCTTGAAAAACCAAAACACAAGTGAACAAACAAAAAATGAAGTATGAAATGATTTGAGCATAACATTAAGAAATTCGTACAAAATGTGAGCACATCTACAAATGGTGAGTTTGTCCTAGCCAGAACTGCAACAATACTTGTAAGAAAAGTGCTCAAGTGGTCCTTCTGAGCTTCAGTAACAAATATTGCTGGAGAAAAGATGGGAGCATCTTTTGAAACAATGTTGGACAATGCATATAAAGTGTAAACTGTACGATCTTTAGGTTATATAGCATTTCACAAGGATCTTAGCAGTGGAGCCCAGAATTTACTTCTTGTTGTTGCTGTTTTTTTATTTTATTTTTTGGAGATAGAAAGAGCGGGTAGAGAGGGAGAGAGAGAATGGGTGCACCAGGGCCTCTAGCCACTGCAAACTCCAGATGCATTCGCCACCTTGTGCATCTGGCTTACATGAGACCTGGAGAATTGAAACTGGGTCCTTAGGCTTCACAGGCAAGTACCTTAACCACTAAGCCACCTCTCCAGCTCCAGAATTTACTTTTTATATCAAAGTTATCTTCACTTTTTCCAAGCCAAGCCATGAGTGCACATATTTCAGATGATTTCTATTTTGTACTGCTATTGAAGATCCTCCTGGAGTACACATTCACACATCCAGCTGGGACGCCCCAGCTCACATACTGCATCAGCCAGCTTACAGGGATGCAGAATTTACCTCCTGCTTCTACAAGAGAAGAAATTCTTTACAAAGGTGATCAAGGAACAAAGTCCTAAGCAGGGAAGAACATATAATCCAGAGATCCGTGAAAACTGAAATCCACTACCATAGGGGCTGTACACACAAGGGATGCACTGGCGAATGTTAAGTAAAACAATGGCAACCAGAATTAAACTCAGTGGATGACACCCACACATGAAAAAAAAAAACATCAAGTAGAAGAGGAACTAGTTGGGAAGAAGGGGTTCAATAGGAGGGGTGTGGGGAGTGGGGTCAAGAGAAGGTAATAGGAAGAGACTGATCAATAAATGTATAAAAATTGTCAAAAATGAAAAAATAAAAATTAATGGGGAGACAATAAAAATAACTATATAAAATACTATAAATTATCAAAATGGAGAGAAAAAAGCAATGGAAAGGATAGTTTTAAAACTCTTTAAAAGTTGATAGAGAGAGGCCTTGCTAAGCTCTCATCTAAGCAATGACTTGGAAGAAAGGAGAGAGTAAGTCATGGAGACTGGGAGGCAGAAAGAAGACACTTCCAGGCAGAAGGGACTATCTTGGGAAGAAGTAGTTCGATATGTGGCAGGAATAGCAAAAACACCAGGCAGAGTCTGGAAAAAAGTAAACTAGATCATCAAGGTTATTATAAGGTCTCTATCATTTTTTGTTTGATTGATTGATTGTTTGTTTTTGTTTTTTGAGGTAGGGTTTTGCTCTAGCCCAGGCTGACCTAGAATTCACTATGTAATTTCAGGGTGGTCTCAAAATCACAGTGATCCTCCTACCTCTGCCTCCCGAGTGCTGGGATTAAAGAAGTGGGCAAGCATGCCCTGCAGTCTCTATCATTTGTTCTGCATAAACTAGGGGGATGGCTAGAGGACTTTGAAGAGAGTGTAAAAGCACAAGGATCACTGGCCACTGTGTTTACGGGGTGGTATGAATGTGTTTGGATACCTGATCCCCCAGTTGGTGGCACTGTTTGGAAAGATTGTGGAACTATGCTGAATGAAATGTGTCACTGTCATTGTGGGTGGACCCCACTTGCTCTCTCTGTTTCCTCCCTGCTGATGTGAAGATGTGGCGTTGGCTATCTGCTCTTGCCATGCTTTCCCCGCCATAATGGACACTCTACCTTCTGGAACTGAAAGTTGAAATAAACCCTTTCTTTCTTTAAGCTGCTTTTGATAAGGTATTTTGTCCCAGCAATGAGAAAGCCACTAACACTGTTTAGAATAAATTTCATAATCCAGCAGTGAAAATAGGGAGCATGGGTAGAAGGCTAGGGAAAGTGCTTGAGCCCTAGATAAGTGACCTGGCTTAGAATGCAATGATGAAGTAAAGGTAGCAACAACTGGTCCCATTCCTGATCCATCTGGAAGATAACGTACAACAGTATTTACCCCAGAATTAGATATAAAATGTGAGTCTCAGGATGACTAAAACTTGAGGCCTGATGACAAATATTTGTGAAATAGCTTTAAAAAGAAAGATCGTAAAACCTGATTGTTTCTTTTAGAAAATTGTGAGAAATAAACATTTGCTATTTACCAAAAAAAAGGAAGAAAGGAAGGAAGGAAGGAAGGAAGGAAGGAAGGAAGGAAGGAAGGAAGGAAGGAAGGGAGATAGATATATCAGGTTTTGGTTCTAAGCATCCTAAGTTTGAAATGTTAGACATTTAAGACAAAATGTTGTATAGATATTGGATAGAAAACTACCATAGAGGGCTAAACTGAAGACATAATTTGGGATTGTCAACATACGGATGAAATTTTAAGCATGAAACTGCATCAAATTCATGATGCCTAAGGACTAAACCTGGTAACCTTTCCCAACAGTGCTCTCTAAAGCACCCATTGTATGTGATAAATTAACTTCCTTCCTATGCATCTACAATGGTCCTAAGTTGTTTCCTTGGAAACTTTAAGAAAACTCCCTGAAATCATTTTATGTTTTCTAAAACAGAAACCATGGTTAGGAAATGCTGATTAGAGAGAGATCTGAAGTAGTCAGGGAAATGAGAAGAGACTATAAGGGAAACCAAAGCCACTGAGGTGGGAAGAAAGCTAGGAGAGAACAGATCTGAGAGGTAAGTGGAGAGTGATAAAGAGGGTGAGATGAGGCTGTTGAGGTAGGAATTGGGAATTTCTAGTGAAGTTTGGCTACATGGGAGTCTAGGGACCTTGATAAGTGTACTTTCAGAAGATGGTGGCTGGACTGGGTTTAAGAGAGAACAAGAAAAATGATTCCTCTTCAGTATAGCTAGACTATGGTTTCAACCATATCTCAAACTTCTATTAATTATTTTTCTTTTTTTAATTTTTTATATTTTATTTTTATTTATTTATTTGATAAAGAAAGAGAGAGAGAGAGAGAATGGGCATGCCAGGGCTTCAAGCCACTGCAAATGAACTCCAGATGTGTGTGCCCCTTTGTGCATCTGGCTAACATGGGTCCTGGGGAATCAAATCTGGGTCCTTTGGCTTTGCAGGCAAATGCCTTAACCACTAAGCCATCCCTCCAGCCCCTATTAATTATTTTTCAAGTGTCTGGGTCAAACTGAAGAAAATTCTGAGCCTATTAATAAAAATATATCTATTTATAAGAATTTTTCTATAGATAAGCCTAAAATTTTTTAAACCAAACTAAACTTAAAATTAGATTGACTAAAAAAAAAAAAAAATTAGATCGACTATTAAGGTTCTAAGAAAAATCCGTAAGTTTGGATTTCAAATACTAATGAATGCTCCTAACTGGTTTTGTAACATTACTGGTTAACTTGAAAAATGGGTAGATATTGCATGTATCTATAAGATAAATTCATATTAATAAAATAAAACTGTGGCTTAACATATTGAGCTATTAAATAATGTTCATTGGTCAAAAATACATTATTTATCACTGATACAATAATACAGTCAGGCCCACTGCTTTAAACATCTTTATGTACATTTATTACTCTATCATCCTCAGGATCCTATGGTTTCTTCATACAATTTGTACAAATCACATAAATTCTTTTGAACCTACATTCTTTTATGTAGAGCAGGACCAATAACATGGGAAGGACACATTATGAAAGCTTTAGAAGATAGCGTGATTTGAATGTAAAAATATCCTCCACAGACTCATGTGTTTGAATACTTAATTCCCAGGAGTGGTGTTGTTTGGAAAGTTATGGAACTTTTAGAAAGTGGAGCCTTGCTGGAGGAAGCGTGACTAGGAATGGGTCTTGAAATGTTACAGCCCAGCCCCATTTGGTATCTCTCTCTCTACTTCCTCCTTGCTGAAATGACAATATGAGCCAGCTTCCTGGTCTTGTCAATTTTCTCCACTATGATGAAACTTCACCTTGAAAATGTAAGCCATAATAAACTCTTTCCTTCCCTCATTAGCTTCCAGACAAGTATTTTGTCACAGCAATGAGGAAGTAGCTGATATAGTTGCAAATGCAGTTAGTTTGTTACAGTGACATATTGACACTGGACTAACTAGAACAGCCAGAGAGTTTCAGGTGTTCACTGACTGTAGACAGTGAATGCAGACAGCTCAGCTGACTCAGGTGAACAGAACAACAAAGAATCTAAAATTACAGGAAGTACAGTTTTACAACTGCAGCTTTGGTGTGCTTGTTGTGGAGCTGATACTCTTCCCAAAGCTATCAGAGGCCATCAGCATGATGTCACATCCGTGCAGCAGCCTCCACGTCTGTGGTCATACACACCTTCAAGACTTCCCCGCCCCCATCATCCCAGAGCTTTGGTGACAGAGGAGGGGGGATACACTCAAGTATCTGTGGCCTGCTTTGCATTTCACTTTCTAAGTTGTCTGGAAACAGCTGCCAAAAATACCAAGATATTTGGAAAGGGTTGATACAACTGCATTTTCAGCCAGACTGCAAACGAGAGAAGTGGAAATATTTATGAGCGAGTTTCCCTGAAATCCCTGTTAAAGCTGCTCCAGCAATTTCTTGGCTTCACATATGACCTCAAAACAGGACAAGCTCCTTTTCCAAATCCATCTGCTTTTTCAGCTTTAGTTCTAGCCTTACATTTTAATATGCAACTAAGTCAGACACAATAGCCCCTTAGTCCCAGTAGTACCCAGATTTGCAAATCTGAGTTACAATGACCACAGGATATATATAAATCAGATGCTGAACTCAGATCACAAACCTGATACCCAAAGATTCAACTCCAAGAAATCCATTACTGGCTACATTTTGCAGTATATTTTCAGACTAGCTAAAAGACAAATGCTTTATGTTGAAAAGAAGGTTATGACTAGAGCTGGCAAAAATCAAAAATTTTGTCAGGCACAGTGGCACATGCCTTTAATCCCAGTACTCAGGAGGCAGAGGTAGGAGGATCGTGGAGAGTTCAAGGCCACCCTGAGACTACCTAGTGAATTCCAGGTCAGCCTGAGCTAGAGTGAAACCCTACCTCAGAAAATTAATTATCAAAATATCAAGATTTTTGGTTACTGTATTATCACTACAGGCTTAAGATCCATTATAACTTAGAGGAAGATCAATAGTAGAGCTGGTTAGCAAGGTTTAATGTAAAGAACATGAGTCTAGACCATCAAGCTAATATGATTCTCTGTCTGGATTCAGCACACCAGAAGCTGTTGTAAATAGGCAGCTTCGCTCAGCCAAGTCCTACCTGTGTGAGAGTGTTCACTAGCTGCCTCCGCTGAGAGCTCACCAGCTCTCCTTGGGGTGGCTGCATTCAAGAATCCATAGAGCCAATGCTCTTGTAAATCAGTTAACCTTTTCCTTTTCAAGGGATCTAAAGCTCTCTGGATTACGGTAACTCATCCAGAGCTGTTTTCTGGGCAGATGACCAGAGCAACCCCCATTCAGAAAAGCAGAAATAAGTTGCCAAGGAAATGAGAAGTTAAAGAGAAAAAAAAAATAGAGGAAAGAGACCATGTTGTGTTATGTTTTACTAGCCCTCCAAAGCTTCTAGGAGACTGGTTTAAATTTGAATCAGGACCAAGATTCAATTCTATTCTTTCAAAGGGACAGAAAGCTAACTTTGTACTAGAGTAACCCTTGGAGGTTTAAAAGGTCAAGGTCCATTTAAGGGCTCTGATGAGTTCCAGGCAACGCCTAACTCCTGCATCCAGCTCAACTCTAACTAAACTACATATTCAGCCCTCAAATAGCACCTCTTGTTATCTGGAATTCAGAGCCCCACAGGGTGGACGAGTGAGTAGCTAGGCTTTACTTGTGGTTTTATTCTGGCTCAAATGTCCACCCTCAGGACTAGATCAGAACTACACAAGCTTCGCCACCCACCACTTAATGTCCCTTCTACCAGAATCCACTTGTGGCAAAAATGCTGTAATATAGGATGTCATTTCGTCATGTCAGATTGTATGAGCTTAAGAAAGAGAGGGAGAAAGGAAGGAAGATAGATTTTGAAGAAGAAAGCCAAAAACTTATGGAACAAATTATTTTCAGCTTCCAGTAGCATGTATGAGCTTTGCCTTCCCCAGGCTGAGAAGTGCAGGAACAGACAACCAATTCGCCTATAGGACCCTTGGGAACCTGTCTAGGGAAGGGGAGAAGAGAAAATGGGAGGGGGTTAATCAAAATTAAAGATGTTATAATAAGCCATATAAAAACCTACTTCTTGGGCTGGAGAGATGTCTTAGCGGTTAAGGCGCCTGCCTGCTAAGCCTAAGAACGCTGGTTCCAATCTCCAGGTCCCACACTTAGCCAGATGCAAAGGGATGCAATGCCACATTTGACCACAAGGGGGGCGCACGCACCTGGATTTCATTCTCAGCAGCTGAGAGGCTGCTGGCACGCCCATCTCTGTCTCCCTCTCCCTCTCTGTCTGTCTCTCTCTGTGTCTCTTTCCAAAAATAAATAAATTTTTTTTAAAAACCTACTTCTTTGCCAGCAAAAAATACACACACACACTTAAAAAAAAAAAAAGTTTGAGGGACTGGAGAGATGGCTTAGCAGTTAAGGTGCATTCCTGCAAAGCCTGAGGACCCCAGTTCGATTCTCCAGGTTCCACACAAGCCACATGGCACATGTGCACATGGTGGCACATGCATCTGGAGTTCGTCTGCAGTGGTTAGAGGCCCTGGTGTGCCCATTCTCTCTCTCTCTCCCTCTCCCTCTCTCACTCTCTCTCTCTCTTCCTCTCCCTCTCTCAAATAAATAAATAAAATCTTTCAAAAAAAAAGTTTGAGGGCTGGAGAGATGGCTTAGCTGTTAAGGCATTTGCCAGCAAAACCAAAGGATCCCAGTTCTATTCTCCAGATGCACAAGGGGGTGCATGTGTCTGGAGTTTGCTTGCAGTGGCTGGAGGCCCTGGAGTGCCCATTCTCTCTCTCTCTCTCTCTCTCTCTCCATCTCTCTCTCTCTCCCTCTTTCTTAAATAAATAAATAAATAAATAATATATATTTTTTAAAAGTTTGAGCATAAGTATCATGTGGAGGTGGATAATACTGTACCCAGAAACCCCAGATTGTTACGGAAAAATTTCAGTGCCAATGATGGGATACTGCCCCAGTGAGTTGTTGGTTAGGGAGGCCCCTCATGCCCTCCAAACAATGCAGACTATTGCCAAGGCTCTTGGTTGCCCACCACAACTAGATGAAATGACCCTACTGCTGAAGATACCACATGTTTTAGCTGCAGGTCACTGAGAAATCAAGCTGTGACTGAGCTGGAAGCCTCCTCCCTGTTGACTATCATAGTGCTGGAAAGTACTATAAAGCCTGCTGGGGAAGAAAAGTCATCAACAGTCTTAACCAGAAGTGGACCCTGCAAACTACACAGCCAGACAGCCAGGCAGAATGTGCCAACTTGAGCAACAGTGGCATGTCTGTTATGCGGGAAATCAACTGCTCTCTGATTAGATCTGAGGCCTATTTCACAGGCGGGAATTCAGGCTTGGCACTGAAAACCTAGTGAAAAGCCTATGGCTAGGGAGGTCATAAGCCCTACTTCTGTTGTTTGACTAAATGAATAATATATTGTGCCCACCAAATTGCCCTCAAATATTTGTGTTTATGCCCATATATTAACTGAGCTACAAAAGGGTCTACACCCATTAAATTCTCTCTAAACTAATAACGGTTATCCCATTTAACCTGTGCTGACTTCACTCTCCGTTGGAGAATCTGCTTCTCTTTCACAGACAGAGAAGCAGGACCTGAGGAGAGAAACGACCCATCACACTTCACCAGGGGCCCAGCCAAAATCATAGAGGAATTGGGGAAATGAGCAAGAGTGCTGCTTTCTCAGTGAACCTGATATCAGAACAAGGGTGAAGGACATAGACATTGAGGACACTCAACACCTACCAAACCAGAGATCCAGAGGCTCCTAAGAGCCCATCACTAAAGTAGACTTAAAATGTACCCAACATGGCCTGGCATGGTGGTACACGCCTTTAATCCTAGCACACGGGAGGCAGAGGCAGGAGGATCACCGTGAGTTCAAGGCCACCCTGAGACTACCTAGTGAATTCCAGGTCAGCCTGGGCTAGAGAAAGACCTTACCTCAAAAAAAACCCAAAAAAACAAAAAAACAAAAAAAAAAACCAACCCAACATGGCTCAGGGAATTTTGCAGAAGAGGGGGCGGAAAGATTGCTAGAGCCACAAGTTGGGACATTATGCACAGAGACATGTTTCTTCCCCATAACAATGACTGCCCCCACAATGCATGACCCACAATCCCCATGGGGATGACCAACATCCCCAACAAGGAGGGTCCCCTTGGAAGGAAGCAGGAATGAGGGAAAGGATGGTACCAACATGCGCTATTTACATACTGAGTATGTCCATAACTAGTAAAAAAAAAAAAAAAAGTAATAATTTAAAAAATACTTGGACTTGAGAGATGGCTTAGCAGTTAAGGCACTTACCTGCAAAGTCAAAGGATGCAGGTTCAATGCCCCAGGACCCACATAAGCCAGATGCACACAGTGACACAAGTGTCGAGTTTGTTTGCAGCAGCTAGAGGCCCTGGCATGCCCATTCTCTCTCTCTGACTATCTATCTACCCCCCTCTCAAATAAATAAAATAAAGATTAAATAAATAAATAAATAAAAAAGGGCCAGAGGAGAAGGAGTGCTTTGAAACACTGTCTTCAAGATACATTGGCTGCTGCATTCATGATCTCCCTGGTTGTCACTACCTACACAATACAAGGACAAAAAATAATGGTGACATCAAAATAGAAGAGGGACTACTTGGAAAGAAGAAAGAGTTCAGTGGAGAGGACATAGGAGAGGAGGGACAAAGGAAGGTGGTGGGAGGAGATTATGATCAGGGTACATTGTGTTCATGTATAGAGGTTGTCAATAAAAAGTTTTTAAGGCAGGTGTGGTGGTGCATGCCTTAAATCCCAGCACTCAGGAGGCTCACCGTGTAGGAGGATTGCTGTTAGTTCAAGGCCAACCTGAGACTAAATAATGAATTCAAGGTCAGCCTGGGCTACAGTGAGGCAAGACCCTTCCTTGAAAGAAACAAACAAAAAAAAGTTTTTAAAAAGCTGGGGATGGTGGCGCATGCCTTTAATCTGAGCACTGAGGAGGCAGAGGGAGGTAGTAGGATCACTGTTGAGTTCAAGACCAGTCTGAAACTACACAGTGAATTCCAGGTCATCCTGGGCTAGAGAGCGAGACCGTACCTCAGAAAACCAAAAAATAAATTAAATTTAAATCTAAAAGCTAAAAAATTAAAACAAACAATGCTTTTATTTCCCCATTCACATTTTCTATTTTAAAAACAAAAATGAAAGGCATAAACACAGAGAGACCTGGCCAGAATCTGGAAGAAAGTCAGTCCCCAGACCGTTAGCTAGTCTAGTACCAGAGGGTGCTACATGAGCAACTGGGAGAAAATGTCCGACATTGGTCCAAACAACTTGCAGTCTAAGATACCCAGCAGGAAACAACTTGACGTAATGCTCATACAAGTGCAGTAGTGGCAAACAGCCATGGTGGGTAACCAACTGCTCTTGATTTGGCTAACAGATCCACTCAGTGGAAGGGAACTCATTGCTGGAACTGGGAAATAAGTCAAAACCATGTACAAAAAATGAGCTCAGTCTCCAAGATCAAGATACCACCAAACGTGGGTTAGAAGAGAGCCAACGCATATAAAATTCCCTCCAAAACATAGATGGTCATCCCTTCTACCTAGTACTAACTTTTCTCTCCGTTGGAGAATTTGCTTATCTTTTTTCAGGTGGACAACGAACCTGAAGGGAGGATCAGCTAACCACACCTCACCAGGGCCCCAGCTGAAACCATAGAACAATGCAGGGGAAGGGCAAGAGTTCAGTGTTCGTGGCAATCATGACACCAGAAAAAGGCTGAAGGAGATAAACACAGAGAACATCCAACTCCAACTAAGCCAGATATCCAGAGACACAGAGGCTCCCAAAACCTCATCACTGAAACAGAACTAAAATGACCCCAATGTGGCTCAGGGAAACTCGCGGAACAGGGGGCGGAAAGATTGTTAGAGTCACAAGTTGGGGCATTATGCACAGAGACTGGGGCCTACCCCCCCCCCAGAACTCTTGACTAACCTCACAATGCACGACCCACATTCCCCATTGATGAGGGTCCCTTTGAAAGTGGGAGGACAGGGAGGAGGACAATGGAACCAATACTATGAATGTAAAATCAGAATAATATAAATTAAAAAAAAGGAAAAATTTTTAAAAATGAAAGGCATTCATGTAGGTTATAGATGCCAAATTATCCATATCTGCATACAACATGATTTTAGAGAAAAAGCCTCAGAAGGAAAGAAGAAAGGAAGGGAAAGAAGGAAGGCAGAGCACAGGGAAGAAAATGAAGCCTGGCAGAACTGATAAATTCAGTAAGGTTACAAGATATAAGAGTAGCAGTTAAAAGTCTGTGTTTAAATACCAATAACAAAATTGCTGTGAAAACAAAGAAAGCAATCCCATTCATAATAACCTCAAAACTAATAAAAGACTTAGTAACAAATATAATTTTAAAAAATGAATAACCCCTAAAAATTAAAATTATAAACTAATACTAAAAGAAATTGAAAACACTCATACAAACACACAAAATGAACTACTCTCACCCGTGGTCAGAGAGTCTGCTTTATTTTACAGATGGCAGAGAATACCGGGGAGATCCAACATCCATCAACCCAGGAAAAGATATCCAAATGCTAACAGCAAGATGTGCCACCTCTACCACATTTAGCAAGGTCCAGAAGAAGCTGCGGAGGAAGCAACAACTCAAGGACTGCTCCCAATGCAAGCCTGACATCCACATCCAGGAAAACAGAAACAAATACTGTGGTGAACACAAACACATCATAACAGAAATACAGAGACATCAACCCCAACCGGCAGCACACGTGCCAAGGCTCTGGGGCTGTTGGGGAAGAAGGGGTAGGAAGATTGTAAGAGCCACAAGGCAAGAAGAAACACCCTGAGACAGCTCCCCTCAGACAGAGGGGGCACCTAATTACCCCACAGTGAACACCAATAACCCTTCCCAGAGGGAGGAAGACCCACGAGGAAACGGGGACCGGGAGAGGGGACATATTACAACTGTGTTTAAAAAAATTTTTAATAAATAATGTTAAAAAACATACAAAGTGAAAGAGCACCCTGTGTTACAGGATTGGAAGAATCAGTAATTCTTATCTTTTGTGTGTGTGTGTGTGTGTGTGTGTGTGTGTGTGTGTGTGTGTGTGCATGTGCATGTTCATGTGTGTGAGTGCAGGCGCACGCATACCACAGTGCATATGTGGCAGTCAGAGCACAACCTCAGGGTTGGTCCTCCTTTCCACCTTACTTGAGGCAGGGTCTTTTGTTCCCAACTGTGTTCCCCAGGCTCGCTGACCCACAAGCTTCCAGGGACTCTCCTGTGTCTGCCTCTCTTCTCACCACTGGAGTGCTGGGATTACAGGGACTTGCACTACTGTGTCCGGCGTTACATGAGTCCTAGGGACCCTAACTCAGGTCCTTACTCTTGCACAACCATAGCAATTTCACCAGCTCCCAGAATCGGTAGTTTTGAAATGTCTGTAAATGATCGATAGATTCAATGCAATTTCTATCAAAATATCAGTAATATACTTTACATGAATAGAAAAATTAATCACTCTTAAAACTCATAAGGATGGGCTGGAGGGATGGCTTAGGGGTTTAAGGTATTTGCCTGCAAAGCCAAAGGACCCTGGTTCAATTCCCCAGGACCCACGTAAACCAGATGCACAAGGTGGTGCATGCATCTGGAGTTCGTTTGCAGTGGCAGGAAACCCTGGTGTACCCATTCTCTGTTTCAATCTCCCCCTCCCTCATGCTCTCAAATAAATAAAAATTAAAAATTAAAAAATATTTAATTCGTATGGAACCATAAAGACCCCAAATAGTCAAAGCACTACTGCTTATAAGGAAGAAATTTGGGGACATTATAATGTCTCCAGCTGTAACTCAGGTACTGCTGCAAAACATACCAAAAATCTGTAGTCACAAAATAGTACGGTTCTGACATGAAAGATTCATAGACCAATGGAACATATTAGAGAACCTAGAAATAAATCCACATGGCTAGGCCAAGTGGCTTGGAAAACTAGATATTAAAAATAATAAAACTGGCCTGAAGAGATGGTTTAGTGGTTAAGGTGCTTACCTGCAAAGCCAAAGGACCCAGGATTGATTCCCCAGGACCCATGAAAGCCAGATGCACAAGGTAACACATGCAACTGGAGTAAGTTTGCAGCAGCTGAAGGCCCTAATGTGCCCATTCTCTCTCTCCCCTCTATCTATCTGCATCTTTCTCTCTCTCTCTCGCTCTCTCAAATAAATATATAAAATTTTAAAAAGAATAAAACCATATTACTATCTCTTTTTTAACTTTTTTAAAAAAATTATTTAGTTGAGAGAGAGAGAAAGAGACAAAAGAGAGAGAGAGAGTGCCAGAGCTCCTAGCCACTGCAAACTCCAGGCACATGTGCCACCTTGTACAGCTGGCTTACAAGGGTCCTGGGGAATAGAACCTGGGTCCTTTGGCTTTGTAGGCAAGTGCCTCCATCCCCCATATTACTATCTCATGTTATACAAAAAAGTCAATTCCAAATGGACCTAAGACTTAAATACAAACTATAAAGCCAGTAGAAGACAACATAGCAGAAATGCCTCAGGACATTAGCCTGGGCAAAGATTTGTTTTGTTTTTTTGTTTTCCGAGGTAGGGTTTCACTCTAAGCTCAGACTGACCTGGAACTAACTATGTAGTCTCAGGGTGGCCTCAAACTCACAATGATCCTCCTTCCTCTGCCTCCCAAGTGCTGGGATTAAAAGCATGTGCCATCACACCTGGCTAAAAGTTTATTTTTAAAATATGACCTGGGAAAACACAGGCAACAAAAGCAAAAGTTGACAAATGGGATTACATCCAACTAAAAATCTTTTATAGGGGTGGGGAGAGGGCTCAATGGTTAAAGGTGCTTGTTTGCAAAACCTGTTGACCAAGTTCAATTCCCCAGCACCCAACTAAAGCCAGATGCAAAATAGGGTATATGTCTATGATATCAATGTGCTTATGACAAGAGATGGCAAAGCCAGAAAAACAAAGCTTGCATGCCAGTTAGACTAGCGTTTGTTTGCAGCAGCAAGAGACCTTGTCTCAGAGAAGATGGAAGAAGAGCGCCAATCCCTCAAGGCTGTCCTCTTTCTCCACCCACGGGATGTGGCACATGCATCCCCACATACGCGAGTAAGTTTTAAAACCTTTTGTAAAACAAAGAAAACAGAGTGAAGAAACAACCAATATTTACAAATTATTCATCTGACAAGAAATTAAAATTCAGAATATAGAAGGAATTCAAACAACTCAACAGCAAATAATAATACAATTAAAAATTGGCAAAGAACCTGAATAGATGTTTCTCAAAAAAAAAAAAAGATATGTAAATAGCCAACAAGTATATGGAAAACAACATGCAACAACAACAATAATCTGGTGAAAGTAAATCAAACCACAGTGAACCACCGATTACCTCACATGAGTTAGAATGGCTATCATCTAAAAGACAAAACATAAGTTCTGGCAAGGATAGAGAGAAAAGGGAATGCTCCTACATTGTTGGGCGTGTGAATTATCACAACTATTATGAAAAATAAATATTTCACAGACAGAATTACCATATGATCCAGCCATTGTATTACTGAACATAAACACAAAGGCAAGGAATTCAGTGCATCAAAGAGATGTCTGCACGCGCATGCTTATTGAAGCACAATGCACAGTAGCTGAGCTATGGAACCAACCTAGGTGTCCATTGGTGTATAAGTGGATAAGTAAAATGTGACACACACACACACACACACACACACACACACACACACACACACACACACTGGAATATTATTCAGCCTTAAAAACAATGGCGTTCTGTCATTTGCAGCACCATGGACAGAACTAGATGCTATTAAGTGAAAAAAAAATCAGGCACAAAAAGACAAATACCACATGTTCTCACTTATACATAGAAGCTAAAAAGTTGATTTACTCTTGGGAATGGAGGAAAGAGAATGGTTGATAGATACAGGTGAGCATTGAATAGGAGGAATCACTTTTTAAAAAAATATTTTTATTTATTTATCCATTAGAGACAGAGAGAGGAAGAGAGAGAGAGAGAGAGAGAGAATGGGTGTGCCAGGGCTTCCAGCCACTGCAAACGAATTCCAGACACATGCGCCACCATTTGCATCTGGCTTACGTGGGACCTAGAGAATCGAACCTGGGTCCTTAGGCATCGCACACATACACCTTAACCGCTAAGCCATCTCTCCAGCCTAGGAATCACTTTTAATGCTGTACATCACAACACAATAACTATGACTGACAACAATTAACTGTGTATTTCAAACCAGCAAGTAGACAGGATTTTGAATGTTCCTAGCATGAGAAAATAAAAAATGTTTGAGGTGACAGATATGCCTGTTACCCTGTTCTGATCATTATACACTATTTATTCAGGCATTGAAATGTCACATTGTACCCCATAATTGTGTACAGTTATGTTAATTAAACACTTAAAATATGTTTTTTAAATCATCACATGATGGTAAAGTGTTCACTACATGGAGACAAAACTCCATCATCTTCCATCAGTATGTTAGCCTTCAGCTGGCATGCACTCAAAAGAAGGGCTCTAATATAAATGTGTTCCACACAAATTAGGTGCCCATGGTTAAAAGAACTCTCATCTAAGCTGGACGTGGCAGTGCACGCCTTTAATCCCAGCACTTGTAGTAGTAGGAGGATCACTCTGAGTTCAAAGCCGCTCTGAGACTACATAGTGAATTCCAGGTCAGCCTGGACTAGAGCAAGATCCTACCTAGGGGGTTAAAAAACAAACACTCATCTATGGCAAACAACCAAGGAAACTTCATTACAATCCAGTTTTATGGTGAAATATGTATTTTTAATTAAAAGATAAATAACTCTAAGTTCATTCTCAAAAAATGACTTAGCTGATAAAAGAAGTGGACAAATTAAAATTTTCTACTAAGTCCATAGATTTTTATACCATCGACTTCAGTATATTTCATTTGGGCAATGACAAGAAAAATTTTCATTCATTTTAATTCAGTATTTTATTTCTCTCAAATAAAGTGTTTGCCCTGAAACTATAGCCTCTGTTTCTTTCTTTCTTTCTTTCTTTCTTTTTTTTTCTCTTTTGGTTTTCAAGGTCTCACTCTGGTCCAGGCTGACCTGGAATTAACTATGTACTTTCAGGGTGGCCTCGAACTCCTAGCGATCCTCCTATCTCTGCCTCCCGAGTGCTGGGATTAAAGGCATGTGCCACCACGCCCAGCTAGCCTCTGTTTCTTAATGGTCTCTTGATATTCACTAAAAATGCTTCATGGATGTAATCCAGTTTCTTCATAGCTGAGTTATTATTGTGCCCTTGATGCATCAGCCTGAGTCTCCTTCCTCTCTTTCCATTCCTTCACCTGTCTCTTGAGTTCTTCCTTTTTCCTTTCCTTTTAGACTTCCCCAAAGACAGATGATTGTGCTGCCTGTTCTTGACTGAAATTACACATTTAGCATGGTTTCAAAGGCTACATCCATGTCTTTCAAAGCTAAACCCTCTCATTAGAGAACTGTCCCCCCTACACACACACACACACACACACACACACACACAGCATTGGTGAGTAACTTAAAGGTTCCAGACATCTTTAAAGGCTGTCCACAGGTCCACTGCCAATTCCCACATAGTCAACCATTCAGCTTCCACCTAGTCAAGGGCTTACCACCAATGTGGCTCTTCCTTCTGTCAATACTGCTGAGCCCAAATTAACTTGTGGTTCCCCTAGGAAGCTTTTCCCAACTCCTTCAAGACACAGAGCTTTCCTACTTTTTCCACTTTCTTGTACACACAGAGTCAAGTCTTATATAACTTAGCATTAGATTTCCATTAAATGATTCATAGAAATAAGACTTTAAACCTAAATTGTAAACCCCCAAAATAGATTCAGTATGCCTTATAACTCTGCAGTTCCCCCCCCCAAAAAAAAAACTTAGCACAATTCCAGAAACTCAGTGAATATTTTTTGTAAGTCAACCTGTGTCTGTGTGTGTTTGTGTGTGTACACACACACTTGCACACGAGCAATGTACATGCATGTACATGTGGAGGCCAGAGGAAAACCTCAGGTGTCATTCCTCAAGTGTCCATCTTTTTTGAGACAGGGTCTCTCACTGATGTGGCACTTGCAAAATAGACCAAACTGAGTGGTCAGTGAATCCAGTGACCTGTCTCTGCCTCCCCACAAAGAGATTGCAAGCATGCCCCCATGTCCAGCTTTTTTATGTGGGTTCTGGGGATCAAATTCAACTCCTCATTCTTGCATGGCAAACATTTTACTGACAGATCTCTCTTTAGCCCCAAATATTTGTTAAATAATCAACCCAGCCATCTCATTTTCTGTGGAGAGTTACTTTACCCTAGGGGAAGAAGGATAGGGCCAGAAATGAACAGAATCTGTTATACAGTGGCCAAGAACCATCTTTCACCCTTCTTTTTGCTCATCTAGCAAACATTTATTAAGTTCCTACAATGTATCAGGCACTAAACTAGACTTATAGATATAGAAAATGAGGGATGGAAAAATGACTCAGCAGTTAAGGCACTTGCCTGCAAAGCCTAACAGCCCAGGTTCAATTCCCCAGATGCACAAAGTGGTGCATACATCTGGAGTTTATTTGCAGTGGCTCGAGGCCCTGGCACACCCCCTCTCCTCTCCTCTTCATTCATCTCCTCTCTCTCCCCCTCCCTCCCTCCCTCTCTCTCTGTCAAATAAATAAATATTAAAAAAAAAAAAAAGAAAATGACTGAAATGTAAAGCAACTGCTATGGCATGCTACTAACTGTGAGGCAGCTAGTGGAAAGACAAGAGGGAGGAGGCAGTCTGGAGTTGTCAGTGAAGTCACGTGGACAAGAGACTGCCTAGAAGGGAAGACGAGACTATTACACATTACTGAAGATGAAACACACCTGAAGAGGTAAATAGCAAGTACAAAGACACAAATTCATGGAAACGACAGGTCTCCTGAGTCCTCTCCTCACCTTCCCTGAGCAGCCCTGGGCAAGCCTCCATTTTCATAAGGCCCACTGCCACGTGTGGTGATGCTCACCTATCTATACTCCAAGCACCTAGAAAGTGAAGGAAGCAGGACCAAAACTTTGAGGCCAGCCAGGCGTGGTGGCGCACGCCTTTAATCCCAGCACTTGGGAGGCAGAGGTAGGAGGATCGCCATGAGTTTGAGGCCACCCTGAGACTACATAGTGAATTCCAGGTCAGCCTGGGCTACAGTGAGACCCTACATTGAAAAACCAAAAAAAAAAAAAAAATTGAAGCCAACCTGGGCTACATAGTGAGACCTCACTTGAGTCTCAAAACCCAAAACAGGAGCTGGACAGTTAACTCACTTCACAAGTACTGCGTCCATATCTCAGCTTTAGGGGGGCAGAGACAGGTGGATTCATGGGGCCTGAAGGTTAGCTAATCTAGCCTAACTGTGAGCTCCAGGCCAAAGAGAAACATTGTCTGAAGAAGAGGTGGGCAGCATACCTGAGGAATGACACCCAAAGTTATCCTATGGCCTCCACATGCATGCACTCATACATGCAAATGCACCCAAACACAACAGGTGCACATGCATACATATTAATATGCATACACACAAGTACACACACCACATACACTTCTTAAGGCACATTTACTTTAAATAATGAAGACTTATTTTGAATTATGAATTTTAAAATACTGACAAAATGTAATATGTTGAATTTGGAAGTTCAATCCAAATCCACAGCTGGTAAAAAGAAAGAAATGCATGTAACTGACTTAACACCCATTTTATTGGTTATTTTTTACAGAAGATTTTTAATGCCATTTTAATTTTAATGATGCATTTGCCTTTCAAGGATAAAATAATATAAAGAAGGACATGGTCTGAAAGTTATCCAGTGTGTCCACTCTTGCATCCCTTACCTCTCTAAGAAGTTTCAGCTTCCCAGCCTGCACAAACCTCTCTCTGGCCTTAACACACCTGGAACTGCTCTCGCTATGATGCTCACTCTCCTGCTTTGAAACCTAGGTCAGTCCACATATGGCATCTTCAGTGCTTCTGAAAAAAAGCAATATGCTTGTGATGTTTTTCAATTAATTTTCTCCAGACTACTTAAAAATATGCCTTCTGATCTCTGAAGAAGGGACTCATTTAAGCACAGGCAACACTATCTTAGATTCATTTTGTTTGTATTTTTAAGAATGAAAACTAACACTGTTAAACTAATTATATTTAAGGGACACTAATAGTATTAAAGTGCATCAATAGTCTGGCTTGAAAAAGAAGAAGTTGGGGGAAAAAACTGTTAGGAACAATGGTCGCAGAGGTGCCATTCTTGGCACTTACTACTGTCTCAAGACTTGAGCTTGTTACTGCTTTTAAAGACGTGAAAGCTCTCATTCTCTCCTGATATACCCAAAGACAATGTCATCCTGAGAACTTAGAGGCGCCTGCAATTTGTAACAGAGACAGAAAGCATCACAGATGGCGCTACAGAAATGGTTGTTATTGTTGGAGCTATTCTCAGCTACACTTAAACAATCCATTAAATAAGAAGGGGGAAAAGGCCCCAAGAAGTCGTCTAAACCTACTTGGACTTGTTTTCTAAATCTCTTGAGTTCAGACATGGGCCTCTTGGTAGCAACTGGCATAGAAAACAGAGAGAGTGAAGCTCCTCTGACCAGGTCATGAGATGATGTGTTATGTTATTATGTCTTCTGTGATACATACATACAAGAATTATCTCCCCTGAAACCAGGTCAGGTGTTCTTACTAAACCTCCAACAGAGAAGTTGGGTAACCAGAGGTTACCTGCCCAAGGACAAACTGGTAGCAGGACCAGAATCAAAGCTCAAGCCTTACTAATACAAAAAGAAATTTTTCATTATTCTCAATACAGAATGCCTAATAATCGCTCTCCCTGCCCTTCTCTCTCTTTGCTTTCAATTTCTTAATAGTCATTGATTTTTTTTAAATATAGTGTTTCAGAATCATTATGTATTTGTTTTAAGTTTCAGGTTTTAAATATTTATTAGCCAGACCAACATCAACTTCCTCTTTCCTGACAGTTACATTTAGTGAAGAAGGGCAGTCCAAAGCAAACCAGGATGTTTCTGTGTCATTGGTCTAGCAAAACCTCTCTCAACCAGCACAAGTTTCTTCCTCTTCATTTCATTTGTTGGGCTAGACTTCTCCAAAAAAGTATTGTGCTTGGGTTTCTTTTCAGGCTTCTGCAGAAAAGCTCTCAGAAAGGTCTCAGGAAGCTCAAGTTGTCGGTGTATTTAAGATGATGAAGACTCTACCATCAGTCTCAAAGCACACTAGTAAATAACAGTCTTTCAACGCTATACAAAAGATCTTGAGAAAATCAGCAGAGGGATAATGTTTCCTGAATTCCCAACAACTGAGACAACACCAGTAGCCAGATAGGGTGGCACGTGGTGGTGACACAGCACTCTGCAGGCTCAGGCAGGAGGATCACGAATCTGAGACCAGCCTAGGCTACATATTGAGACTCTGTCTGGAAAGGAAGAAATAAAAGGGAGGAAGGGAGGAAGAGCAGAAGGGAGGGAGGCAGGGAGGGAAGGAGGGAGGGAGCGAAGGAGGGAAGGAGTGAAGGAGGGAGGGAGGAAGGAAGGAAGAGTAAAAGATTGGGGGAGGGAGGGGAGGGAGGGAGGGAGGGAGGGAGGGAGGGAGGGAGGGGAGGGAGGGGAGGGAAGAAATAAGGAAAGGAAGGAAGGAAGAAGGAAGGAGGGAGGGAAGAAGGGAGGGAGGGAGGGAGGGAAGGAGGGAGAGAGGGAGGGAGGGAAGGAAGGAGGGAGGGAGGGAGGAAGGAAGGAAGGAAGGAAGGAAGGAAGGAAGGAAGGAAGGAAGGAAGGGTAGAAGATTGGGAGGGAGGGAAGAAAGAAGGAAAGGAAGGAAGGAAGGAAGGAGGGAGGGAGGGAGGGAGAGAGGGGGAGGGAGGAAGGAAGGAAGGAAGGAAGGAAGGAAGGAAGGAAGGAAGGAAGGAAGGAAGGAAGGAAGGAAGGGGAAAAGGAGAGAGGGAGGGAGAGGCTGAGGGAGGAAGAAAAGGAAGAGAAAAAAGGGAGGGAAGGATCAAATTCCTTCCTTCCTACATGTATGCATGGATGACACATAAAATCTACTACTGTCAGAGGGGTTCCGTGTTACAAGATGGTGTTTCTGCCTTGCAGAGGCAAACAATAAATACACGAATAGTATCAGACACTGTTAAATATACTTTAGAGAACAAGGTAATGGACTAGCATGTAACAGGGTGATAGAGTGGAAGCAGGGAGGCGATTCTGTCGGCCCAGGTAAGGGATAAAAGCAGGTTGGGAAAGTGCTTAGAACAGCACTGGTGCTGGGTTGATGCCCAGCCTGAGGAGGAGAAATTGAGGGTGACTGCAAGGCTTTTGCCTGAACAAACAGAGAGCTGGTGACACCAGGAGCTAAAATGGAGACATCTCTGGGAGAGACAAGGTAAGGGTGATGATCGCAAGGATCTCTTTTTAAGACATGCTGAGATTTCATCAAGGCACAGATGCTAAAAACAAAAGCATGCGGTTGGATATACACAGAGGCCAGGGTGGAGAGCCATCAGGATAGATGGTATTTAAAGCCAGGAGACCAGATGAGTTTACTTAGGGATGTGTGTAACCAAAAGGGGTTCAAATCACAGCTTGGCCACATTAGCTGCCTTGGGCAAAGTCTAAGCTTTCCACAGCCTTTGTAGGTAGACATGATGCATATCAGAATGTGCTAGGAAATCTGCCCAGCACTGCACAAGCAGAAGTTGTTACCAAACTCCCAGGAAACAAACATCATAGGAAAGAGAAAGAGGAGAGCCAGGAAAGAGCGCATACACTTCCTGACCATGCTTGTGGGGTTGGCAGTTATCTCAGCATAGGAAGTGTCAGCAAATTCCCCCAGAAAGTGCTACAGGGTAGAATGAAGATGGCGTGTCCCTACTCCTGAACCCTTCCAAAGAGAAAAAAAAAATTAATTAACCAATGTAGCAAATGAAAATAACCCAGCAGCCTGTTTAAAAAGATTACTTCCAGGGGATAAGTTTGAAGAGAATGACTATTTTAATACCTGAACTTCATTCATGGACATACATTACCTGTATAATTAGAAAAAGAAAGCCACATAAAGGCTGATGTAAAAATATGACTTCTGAAAACAATGTTGGCTTAGCATGCCATTCTCTCTCACTTCTCTCCTCTCTCCTTTTAAGAAGTTCAGATATAAAGCCGGGCATGGTGGCACACGCTTTTAATCCCAGCACTCAGGAGGCAGAGGTAGGAGGATCACCATGAGCTCGAGGCCACCCTGAGACTACATAGTGAATTCCAGGTCAGCCTGGACCAGAATGAGACCCTACCTCGAAAAACCAAAAAAAAAAAGTTCAGATATAAAACTTGAAATTACCAAAAATAAAGTTGATCAAGTGGAGATTCTTCCTAACTCCAAATTGTGTGGTTGTAAAATAAAAAGGGAAATATCAATTGATTGCATATGTTTTTAGATCTAGGTTGGTATGGTGATTCATGCCTTATTCATTTATTTATTTATTTATTTATTTATTTATTTATTTATTTGAGACAGGGGGATTGAGAGAGAGTGAGAATGGGTGCTCCAGGGCCTCTAGCCACTGCAAACGAACTCCAGATGCATGCACCACCATGTGCATCTGGCTTACGTGAGACCTGGAGAATCGAACCAGGGTCCTTAGGCTTTGCAGGCATGAACCTTAACCGCTTAGCCATCTCTCCAGCCCTGAATGCATATTTTTGCAATTGCTATGGTGTTAAAATATAACTCTCCTAAAAATTCCATACACTTACCCACTAGAGATTTTAAACTATTCAACAACTAGACAGTATTTTTTCCAATTGGATCCATCAAAATGTGTCAACTGGACTAGAGGGGTGGCTCAGTGGTTAAAACAGTTGTCTGCAAAGCTTAACTACCTGGTTTCAATTCCCCAGATTCACAAAGTGGTGCATGCATCTGGAGTTTGTTTGCAGTGGCTAGAGGCCCTGGTATGCCCATACTTTCTCTCTGTCTGTTTGTCTCTTTCTCTCTACATCTCTCTGCTTACAAATAAATAAATAAAATATTTTTAAATGTGTTAATGCTGGAAGGAATTTTAAGTAGCTGACAAACTCACTGTACCAATATATAATAGACACGGAGAAGGCAAGTTCGTATGTGGCTGAATTCTTGCCATGGTTTGGCTTATCTGTATCTGCTAACACTATTTATATTATAGATTTATCCAATTTACACAATCATCTCAGATTTTACCAGAAATGAGAACTGCTACTACAAAAAAAAGTTGTCACGTAGTCTTTTTGAAATGGTAATTGTCATTTTCAATAGCACCATATATTTCTAAAATTCTACAGCACCCATGCATGCCTGTAATCTCAGCACTGGGGAGGTAGAGCAAAGGATCCCTGGGGCTCTCAGGTCAGCCAGTCTAGCCTAACTAGTGAACTTCTAGTCCAATGAGAGACCCTGTTGCAAAGAAACAAATGTGTGCTGGTAAAATAAAAGGCCAAGTACAGACAGCGTTCCTGAGGATGACACTCAAGGTTGTCCTCTGGCCTCCACACACAACCACATACACATGCACACATATTCCGACATGCCCTGATAGCAATCCATGGTCTTTGACATGTTTGGAGAAGGAAGAAGTCCCTCTAATTATACAAACCCAAAGTCATAAATTATGAGGAATTGTATGGCACAATACAGGCCTGGTCCTAGCCAGACTACATGGCAGAAGAAACCAGGAAGTGGCTTCTATGAACACGGCATTCTGTGCAGGCCTGGCGTGACAACAGCTACAGTCCCATGCTCGCGAGAAACCTGCTACGAGATGACCTGTCCAGAGACAGGCTGTCATTGGTCACAAAAAGGGGGACCACCCCATACAATGATTAGCCAGCCAAGCCCCTTAAAACCCACGTGCACTTCCTCAATAAACGAGTTTGCGGCAGCTCGCTTTCCGCTTTCACCCAACTCCCGGATTCCGCGCTGCTCACCCCCAACTCGGCAGATACTCTGCCGTCCCTCCTGGGCTGGCCTTAGGGGGGACCACAACAAGGAATAACTTTCACATTCCATTTAAGTCTCTGAACACAGAGAGGAATTTCTTAGTCTCCTGAATACCCCATGATGGTTCATTTAATTATAATTCAAGGTAGCTACCACTACATGGCACTGCTGAACTGATTTGTAGCTAAACCATCTCATTTCTTTTCCCAGGTTTTACACTAAACTTAATCTCTTTTTTTAATTTATTTTGTTTTTTTTTTTCTTTTTTGGGGGTGGGGTTCAAGGTAGGGTCTCACTCTAGCTCAGGCTGACCTGGAATTCACTATGTAGTCTCAGGGTGGACTTGAATTCACAGTAATCCTCCTACCTCTGCCTCCCAAGTGCTGGGATTAAAGGCGTGCGCCACCACGCCCGGCTTTTAATTTATTTTGAGAGAGAGAAAGAGGCAGAGACAGAGAGAATGGGTGCGCCAGAGCTTTCAGCCACTGAGAATGAATTCCAGAAGCATGTGCCCCCTTGTACGCATATGCAACATTGCATCACTGTGCGTCTGGCTTTTGTGGGACCTGGAGATTCAAACAGGAGTTCTTAGGCTTCTCAGGCAAGTGCCTTAACTGCTAAACCATCTCTCCAGCACAACTTAATCTTTTGTTAACAGCAAAACTAAAATTCTTAAGTAAAGAACTATGAGATATTTTAATAAAAAAGAGATAGAATAAAAAATAAAAATAAAACTTTGAAGTCAATTTAGGGTGTTCTCTGTACATTATACCTTTCTCCAACTGGTATTCCTTCAAATTTTAGTACTGAGATAAATTTTTAAATGTACAACACATTTAAGTATAAAAATTTAAATAAAACACTGATGCATTTTCAATTATAACTTACATAGAAAGAATAACATTCTAACTTCCCAAGAGTGTCTGCAGAAGTTGCAAATGATGGATTCAGCCTTTCAGCTGTATGGTGTATGGTAAGCTCAAACCCTGGACATAAAACCCCTTCAGTCTTCCCAAGACCCACGTCTCCTGGTCTCCCACTTAGGGGCTGAAAGTGTCTATGGCAGATGCCGAGGTCCACCAGCTTCTTTAACTATTTTGGATTTGTGAAGGGGACTGAATGACATGAGAGGACTCTGCCTTAACCATGAAAACTGTTCTTTCTAGTCTTGTCATGCAGATAACGAGCCAGCACAGCCAGATCTCTACAAAGATAACAAAACTTCTCCAGAAGCAAAAGCTTGAGGGAGTAAACTTCCTCTTCCAATTAAGACTTATTTAAAGACTCTCAGACTTTTAAAAAATAATATATACATGGGCTGGAGAGATGGCTCAGCTGTTAAAGCCACTTGCCTATGAGGCCTAACTATATAGATTCAGTTCCCCAGTACCCATGTAAAGCCAGATACACAAAGTGGCACATGCATCTGGAGTTCTTCACAGTGGCTAGAGGCCCTGCTGAGTCCATTCTCTCTCTCTCCCTCTCTCTCTCCCTCTCTCTCTCTCTCTCTCTCTCTCTTCTTGCAAATAATAATAATAAATTTTAGATCTAGAGAGATGGCTTAGAAGGTAAGGCACTTGACTGAAAAGTCAAAGGACCCAGGTTTGATTCCCTATTCCCTAGTACCCACGTAAAGGTAGCACATGCTTCTGGAGTTCATTTGTGGTGTCTAGAGGCCCTGGCATGCCTATTCTCTCTCTCTCTCTCTCTCTCTCTCTCTCTCTCTCTCTCTCTCTCAATCTCTCTCCCTCTCTCTCATATAAATAAAATTAAAATAAACTTTAAAACTTTTTAAAAATTAAAAATAAGCCAGGCGTGGTAGCGCATGCCTTTAATCCCAGCACTCGGGCAGAGGTAGGAGGATTGCCGTGAGTTCGAGGCCACCCTGAGACTACATAGTGAATTCCAGGTCAGCCTGAGCTAGAGTGAAACCCTACCTCAAAAAACCAATAATAATAATAATAATAATAATAAATGCATATATATGTGCTTCTCAGCTCATCAGCAACAGAAGAAAACATAAATGATATAGAAAAGTTCTTAAAGCTAACATGGAAGTGATCATTCATAAATTCATTCAGTTAGTATGGCACTGTGCCACGAATGCTGCTCAGAGCTAAACGTGCAGCAGTGAACAGAACATGTGGAGGTACCTACCTATATGAGGCTACTTTTATTAATAATTCTGTAAATCAGAAATAATACATTAATGTTGCTAATAAGTCAACAGAAACTGGACTCCTTCCTGGAGTAAGGCATAAGCCAGTGAAAATTAAAACTGACTGGCCACAGTATCATTTCGGGAAGAAATATGAATCTATGAAGAGAAAGAAAAAGTAAGAATTCAAAAGAAGGCCTTTCAGCAACGGGTATACCCAGCTATTCCAAATACAGCACAGTGCATGGCACTGCTGGGGAGGTCACACACCACAGATGCTGTACAAGAAAACAGCTGCACAGCTGGCCTCAGAGTGTTACTCCTCTCCCCAGAGGTTGACTTCGTCTTGTGGGTTTCAAGAGCTTCTTCTTTGTGGAAGTAAAACAATCTGTACTTGAAGTTGGAGCTAAGAGTCATCAGTGAAATGAAGCGTTACATAACAGAAGATTAATTTCATCCTATCAGAAAGAAGACTTCCAGTTTAGAAAACCATTGTATCAAGAGCCTCTGCTCAGGTTGTAATCTGCCCTTCAGTCATCCCTCACCCAAAGTGGAGCTGGGGCCAAGGCCTGCTCTACACATCACCCCATGTGACCCTGCTCTCCTCACATTCAACAAAGAGGTAAAACCATCCCACTGTCACAGGAGGACCTGAACATTCGTTCAGTAGTGATGGGCACATAGGTTAAATGAACAGCAACTAGTAGAATTCCACGACTATTTCACAAGAGGCCATTAAGCCAAAGCTGGGTAAGATTTAAGAAGCTTACAAAGCTGGGTGTGGTGGTGCATGCCTGGAACCCCAGCACATGTCAGGATTTTAAGTCCAAGGTCAGTCTTGTTACATAGCAAAACCTCCTCTCAAAAAAACACAAAATCAGGGGCTGGAGAGATGACTTAGTGGTTAAGGCACTTGCCTAAGAAGCCTAAGGACCCAGGTTCAATTCCCCAGTACCCATGTTAGCCAGATGCACAAGGTGGCACATGCATCTGGAGTTTGTTTGTAATGGCTGGAGGCCCTGGCATACCCATTTTTCTTTCTCTCTCTCTCTCTCTCCTTTTGAACAAAAAAAAAAAAAAAAGGAGGGGCCTGGAGAAATGGTTAAGTGCTTGCCTGTGAAATCTAAGGACCCTGGTTCGAGGCTCAACTCCCTAGGACCCACATAAGCCAGACGCACAAGATGGCGCATCTGCACACGTGTACACACACACACATACAGAGAGAGAGAAAGAGAAATCTTACATCTTGTGTCCTGGCCAAACTATATTCTAGAATACAAAAAAAGCATAGAACATGAAGTCAGTGAGACACTGTCAGTATACTGAAAGAATCTTAGCAAATAAGAAAAGAACCTGGGGAAAGGAAGGAAAGTTCTAATTTTCAAAATAATACAGGAACTGAGTGCCATGGCTCATGTCTATAATCCCAGCACTGGGGAGACTGAGGCAGGAGGACCAGGAGTTCAAGGCCAGCTTGGGTGATACAGTAAATTTAAGGTCAGCCCAGGACTCATGAAAATCCTGTATTAAACATATAAATAGACGGATCGTATTATGTATGTATATATAGAGAGGGGAACCAAGCTTGCAGTTCTGAAAATAACGAGACCACAATAAGATTCTACAGTAGGTCATTCCACTATGTGAGCGCTTATAGCACCATGGAACACTAGGAGTCGCAGCTGATACTCTAAGGATGAATACATACAAGCGGTGCTGTATCCTTTCACGGCAGACTATGTCAAGGAAATAAGATTACATGGTATTCTTAAAAAGGGTTTTGGGCAGCTGGGGAATGGCTCAGCAGTTAAAGGTGCTGCTTATAAAACCTGGCAGCCCACGTTTGATTCCTTATCACCCACAAAAAGCCAGAAGCCAGATGCACAATGTGGCACATGTGTCTGGAATTTGTTTACAGCATTAAAAGGCCTTAGCATGTCTATATACTCATTCGTTCTCTCGCCTCTCCTCTCCTCTTCTGTCACTCATTTGCTTGCTCTCATGCATACACTTTGATCACAAGAACAATCACATTAAGCCCACCTGTTGTCATCAACAGATCTGTGGGCCCGTAGTCACTGACTGTGTTGCCTTCAACACTATGGTCAGCACTTCTTATGCATGTTATGCTTGCTCTGAGTTGAGAGTCCAACAAGGTCTTTGAAGAAAGGAGCATAGGGCATACCTCAAGGTTAGTCAGCATCTCTAAAAGTGCTTGTCAGTATTGGTCATCTGTGCTGTTCAGGCCAAAAATATATCATGGCCGAGAAAACCTAATCACATGGTTTTTAAGTAGGTGGATTGCACAGTTGTAAATTAACTTTAGGGTAAGTTACAAGCAAGGAACTAAGCATCTCACAGCAATAATATCACAAATGCTATTGGTAAGGTCCACAAGAAATATTCCCAGTTCATTCCTGTATTTCATTCTCACAACTCATTCCCGCAGTTGTTTCTTACAGATCATCCCCACAAATCCAACAGCAGAAAGAGAGAAGCTCACTCACCAAACTGCCTTAAAGCACGAGGACCTGGCCCAATCCTCAGTACTCCAGTACAATATGGGGTGGGGTGCAATGGTAATCCCACTACTGGAGAGGCAGAGATGGGACACTCCCTGGAGTTTGCCTAGCTGTGGGCTCCAGACCAGTGAGACCCTATCTTAAAGGGGATGGACAGCGCTCCTAAGGCTGATGCCTGAGGTTGTCCTCTGGTGGTACATGCATGTGTACACACATACAAACTACATGCACGTATGAAGAAAATAGAGAGAGGGAGGGACAAGCAAACAAACTCTGGAATCAGAGCCGTGGGACAGTAGCATAACGAGAAATAGCAAAGTCCTCAGCACTGGCTGACAGCTCTAGCTCCACAGTTGGACAGTCCCCTCTGCGAGGGAGAGGGCAAAAGCACCCCAGCAAACTCTATTCCTGCGAACGCTCGTGATCCCAGTCACTGGGAAGTTTCACAGTCCCACAGTCTTGCTTCCAAAATAGATAAGAACGCTGAAATTTACTCTGGCTGGAAAAGGGCCTCACTTCATCTCCCAGCAAACACTCAGAGTATAGCAGCCAGGAGCCATCTTAGGAAGAGGCCCAGTGCTGGATTGCTCTCCCAGAACCATGCATGAGTGCCCATTTCTGAGAAGCTAAGAAGGTACAGAAAAGCTGAGTTTCCACTGCTCCCTCACCCATACAGCCATTGGGGGAGGGGGCGCTCAAGCAGTACCAGTGCTTAATACCATTATCCAGCAGGGAGATACAAGCCAAAACTACAATCAGATTCCTAATCTCATCCCAGTCAGACAGGCTAAGATTGAAAGATGCCAGTGAGGATATGAGGAAAAGGAACCTTTATACACTGTTGATGACAATGTCAATGAGGAGAATCATTACGAAAAACATTAGGGGGCTAGAAAGACGGCTCAGCTGTTAAAGGCACTTGCTTACTTGCCAAGCCTGAAAGCCCAATGTCCCACTTTCTATCCCTCAGTGCCCATGTAAAGCCAGATACACAAAGTCGTGCATGTGTCTGAAGTTCATTGCAGTGGCAGGAGGCCCTGGCACATCTCTCTACTCACTCTCTGCCTGCTCCCCCCTCTCTCAAATAAATAAAATATTTTTAAACATTTTACAAAAAATATCCAGGTGTGGTGTCACACACCTTTAATCCCAGCACTCAGAAGGCAGAGGTAGGAGGATCATCCTGAGTTCAAGACCAGCCTGAGACTATAGAGTGAATTCCAGGTCAGCCTGTGCTTCAGTGAAACCCTACCTCAAAAATAATAATTAATTAATTTTAAAAATAAAATAAAAACAGTGGAAGGTTCCTCAAATCACTGAAAACAGAACTAACATACAACCAGGAAAATCCACTAGTGGGTATACACACCCAAAGGAAATGAGTCAGAATGCTGAAGAGGGATCTGTACTCACTGCTATTTCAGCACTATTCATAAGAGCCAAGATATGCAACCAACCTGGCATTCATTAATGAAGGAATGATAAAGAAAACATATATGTGGTGGAATATTGTTCAGCCTTCAAAAATGAAGTAATGTCATTTACAAAAATGGATGGAGCTGAAAGATATCATGCTAATTGAAATTAGCCAGGGCTTGAGAGATGGCTTAGTGCTTAAGGCACTTGTCTGCAAAACCAAAAGACCCAGGTTCAATTCCCCAGGACCCACATAAGCCAGATGCACATTTGCAGTGGCTGGAAGCTCTGGTGTGGCTGTTCTCTATCCTCTATCTGCCTGCCCCTCTCCCTCCCTCCCTCTCTCTCTCTCTCTCTTTCTCTCTCTCTCTCTCTCTCATGTATTCTGTGAGCCAGGAATAGCACAGTACCCATGTGCCTCTGATTCAGTCAACAGCAGCTAAGGACACTGGGTCCCAGTCGCATGTTTACATACAAAATAGGTCCACAGGGGTAGATTCCGAATAGCAAGATGTAAGGCCATGATACTTCTGGATGAGTAGAAGGACGGGAGATGGTTAGCTTAGAGAAGGAAGGACTTGACAGGGCTTGGAAGAAGTTCAGCTAAGTTCACAGACACAGAAGTTAGACATATATCATTCAGCAACTTTCAATTTCTGTGACCATTAAGATCCAATCAAGACAAATGTTTCATGAAAACTGTATTACTTGTAATAAACTCTGTTTTCTATTTTACTCTACTCCCATTGTACTTTTTCTCTTTTAATGTTGGCAATTTGCAACTAAAATTATTTCACAACCTTGGATTTCTGACTCAGCTTTGAAAATACTGCTTTATATGGTCCCAAAGAAAGAAATTAAAATCAGTGGATAAGAAAATACATTTAGCTCAACATAAACAGCAGTCAAGTAGCAAAGATGCTCAAGGTTGTAATGAGCAACATCAGGATAAGGGAGTTTCACATCACTCTAGAGCTGTGGGTAACCTAGATTGGGCTGTCAATTCAGTAAAAGGAATTCAAGCATTCATTAAATGGCAGAAATAGAAATATATCAAGTTTTTTTCCAAATGTGATATTTCATTCTAAATTGTATTTTTGTAATGAAAGTAATACTTTGCCTTCAACAATGTCCATTTGCCAAAGAAAATGTTACATTGTTATCTAGAAAGACAGAAGAAAGGGAAAAGAAAAAGAGAAAATAAATGAAGGAGAGACCATATACAACTGAAATTTTTCCTTTGTAAAATAGTTTTGTTTTCCAAATAAAGTCTAAAACTTTAAAAGTCCAACAAGAATGTAAATTGGGTTCATTCAGAGTCCCAAATTCCTGAATGCCCAGTATGAGTAAACGCAGAAAATGTATACACACACTGCCGTGGGCTCTAGAATTAGCTCAGATAGTTTCCCTTCAGTCCATCTGGGAGATTGGAACAGAAGGGCTGAGGCTGTGCTTAGGCTTTGATCTGTAAAACAGCTTTCAACGTGGTTTGGTCAATTCTCTTTGACAGGTATACATATTGCAACAATCTTCAAAGGTGACTTCTGGGACAGCTTCCTAACTCCTGTTGAAGATTCTGCCAAGAAAGGAAAGAGAGAGTAAGAGGGGAAATCGAAATAAGTACAAAATGACAGAAAGAAGACATCAACATGAACCAGAAAGCATAGTTTTTAGATTAAAGATTCTATTAGATTGCTGACCACCAAGAACTTGCACCATCATTGCTGACCACCACGAACCATGCAGCCACTGTTTCTCATCGTGGGCTCATCGTCACTACATAGTGTGCTCTTGACACCAGACACTTTTTAATCCTCAAGGCCATGTTCACAGCCACACACTGACACTGTTAGCACAAAGACGGGTTGTGCGCTGAGGAAAACTAAAGTTTCCATCGTGATCTTGTCAGGGCAAGACAGGGAGTTTCACCTGGGGTAAGTGACCTATCACAACTGCAAAGGGTTCCCTAGGTGTTCTCCACCAACATCAACTTCCTCATGAGGCCTCACAGAGAAGACATTGACTGGACAAGAACACAGAACGATTGCTACTCATGAATTAAACAAATAAAAAGAAATCAAAAAACTATCCTCAACTTTATTTATTTTATTTGAGAGAGAAAGACAGATAGAAAGACAGAATGGGCACACCAGGGCCTTCAGCCGCTGCAAACAAACTCCAGACACATGTGCTACTATGTGCATCTGATTTATGTGGGTCCTGGGGAATTGAACCTGGGCCCTTTGGTTTTGCAGGCAAGTGCCTTAACCACTAAGCCATGTCCCCAGCCCTATCCTCAACTTTAAACTCCCACCTTCTGACAAACGAGTAAGTCAAGGTTTATTGTCAAATAATGCTCTCAATTTACACAAATGTTATCAAAATGTAACAGAGGACCTGGGAATTCACATGCTCAGTAAGAGCTTTTTAAATGAAATAGAAAGTAGAGGCTTTTGCTAAGATCATCAGGGCAACCTAGAAACTCGAATCCTAATTGGACTCATTCCCACGTTGCTATAAACTGTGCTACAAACTCAAATTGAGACAGAATCCTTTGTGGAAAGATGAGTCCAGGAAATAAACTGAAACCAGACTCGCGTTCAGCAAGTTAGTGAAGACAGACACTTGGAAACAAGAAAAAGTACAGAGGTTGATATAATTCAGGTAGGTTGGAATTCAAAGCATGCTGGGACTTTGGTAACACAAACCAGCTGGAATAGGATGAAGCCAAGACTAGTCCAAGCACAGTCTATGAACACATACAAGCTCCAAAGTCCCATCTTCCAGGTAGACATTTGTAAACTCAGGGCACCATACCAAGAAAGCTCACACTTGGCTCAAGCAGATAACAGAAATACAGATGACCCCTAAGGTCAGAGCAAAGCCAAAAAAGGTACAGATTACCATCACAGTAAGTAAGACTTCTATTCCCAACAACACGGTTGTCTAGATAAACAGGAAAACCTAGACTTGTTGGGTAAAATACAACAAAGATTCTAAATGTATAGCTGAGTTTCCAGGGGAGTCTGGAAAATTCTAGAAACAAAACCAGGGAAGAAAACATAAACCTGTAAGGGTTTCATTGGCACCGAAATTTAGGCTACTCGGAGGATGTTTGTTGATACTGGTAACCAAGAAGCTAGGTGCTGCTTTGTTTTGTGTGTGTATTTGGAAACAGAAAAAAGTTTAATATCTAGGAAAGAGGGTATAAATATTGGATTGTGATACAATATGCATTTGTTTACAAACTCACAAAACTAATACTCAACAGCTTCTGCTTACAAAGTGGGGCTAGAGTGTTTAAAGAATGCATATTGGTAAATGCTTCTAATGTAAGTTAGAGATGAACAAACAATCCACAGTTCCATAATATAGCCTATATTAAAGAAATAGAATCAACAGTTAATCACCTTTCAAAACGGAGATGGAGAGATAGCTCATAAATTAAAGGAGCTTCCTTGCAAAGCCTGGTGGCTCAGAGTTCAATTCCTTAGTACCCATGTAAAACTAGCTGTGCCTGGAGATTGTGATGGCAAGAGGCCCTGGGGCACCCATTCTCTTCCCTTCCTCTCTCAAATAAATAAATAAAAATATTTTTAAAAACACAAATCACCAGGCCCATATGGATTCTCTAGTGAATCCTAGAAAATGTTTAAGGAAGAAATCATATCAATTATGTATGTTTTTCAGACGATAGACATATACAGAGTATGCCCTGATTCACTTTAGGAGGACAGCATAACCTATACCAAAACACGTCAAAACATGACACTAAAAAGAATACCACCAATTGGTAACTTTCCTGAAATATAGATGAAAAAATTAGATAGAATATTAGCAAACCACTTCCAACAATGTATAAAAGGAATTATACGCCACAACCAAGTAGTATTTACCTCAATATATGGAAGACCAATTCAATATTCCAAACTAAATTCATGTAAATTATAACATCAGTAAAGAAAGGTTATTTGGGGCTGGAGAGATGGCTTAGTGGTTAAGGTGCATGCCTGCAAAGCCTAAGGACACTGGTTCGATTCTCCAGGTCCCACATAAGCCAGATGCACAAGGGGGCGCATGCATCTGGAGTTTGTTTGCAGTGACATGCCTATTCTCGCTTTCCCTCTCTCTGTTTCTAATAAATAAATAAATAAATAAAAATAAAATCTTTTTAAAAAAGAAAGGTTATTTGATCATATCAGTATATAGCGAAAAACATTTAACAAATTCCAACAGTATCCATTCATGACTTTAAAAAAGAAAACACTTTCAGGTCTAGAGAGATGGCTCAGTTGGTAAAGAGTTTGCCACACAGGTGTGACAACATGTGTTTGGATCTCCAGGCATCATGGCACATGCCTGTAATTCCAGCACTCGGGAAGTGGAGATAGTGGATCCCAAGGCCAGGCTGGCTAGCTAGACTGGCCTAATTGGTGAGCTCTGGGTTCAGTGAGGAATCATGTCTCAATAAATAAGGTAAAGCATGAGAGGAAAACACCTGACGGTGACCTCTGGCCTCCACACACTAAACACACATACATATGCACAAAAAAAAAAAAAAAAAAAAACTTTCTGAAAACTAGGAATCAGAAGAAATTTCCTCAACTTAATAAAGAACATCTACCAAAGCCTACAGCTTAACATAATACATCACAGAGAGATACTCAAAGCATCTCCTCTAAGACTGGGAACAAGACAAGGATGTTTCCCCTTGCTTTTCAACATTGTGCTAGAAATCCTAGCTAATGCAATAAGAAAAGTAAGGAAAAGGCATACATAATGGAAAAGAAAAATGACACTGTATTTTTAAGTAACAAAATCATTTATGTAGAAATTCCAAAATAATTGACAAAAAGATCCTGAAAATAATAAGTAAATATACAAAGTTAAAGGATACAAAGTTAATATACAAAAGTCAATTGCTCTCCTACATATATAGTCAATGAACAAATGAAATTTGAAGCCAACACATTACCACTAACATTAACAATGCCCCCAAAAAACCTAGGTACAAATCTTGACAAAACATACACAAGATCTCTGCAAGGAAAAAAACTACATTACTCTAATGAAAGATATCCAAGAACTAAGTAATGGTGAGACTCATGAGGGGGAATGCTCAGTACATCAGCTGTCAGTTCTTCCCAACTTGATCTATGGACTCAGTACAATCCCAATCAAAAGCCCAGTAGGTCCTTTTGTGGTGACTGGCAAACTCTCAACAGTCAGTATGGAAAGACAAAAAAAAAAAAGAGTAGCCAACTCAATGTCAAGGACAGGAACAAAATCAGAAGACTGTCAGAATCAACATGAAGACAATATGGAGTGCTGCTGGTCCTTCAGTGGAGGTGCTGAGGCCAACATCAAACTTGAAATACTTGAAATGAATACCAACTATTTCAGAAATGCAGACAATGAAAGTGCATAGTTGTGGGTAGTGATGCTGTTGGGAAAATGTACCTCCTGCTACAATAAATAACCACCCCAATGTGTGTGGATCACCTTCTGATCACCGCAGTCACAGCTATGACTGGCAGAGAGCGTGTGTAAGAGGAGTGACAGCTGTGTTGTCTACAAACAGATGCATTTCTAGTCTGCTCTTCAGCTGTCTCTTCATCCCCATTTGAAAATGTGAAAGAAAAGTGAGTGCCTGAGACAACTCGCCACTGTGCAAAGACTCTACTACTGGTACACTTGCCAAGAGCAAGCAGCAGCAGCCTCTGGCTCCAGAGATGGCTGAAAAGCTGGCCTGTGAGCTGAAGGCTGTCAAGTGCGTGGAGCTTGCTGCACGTACACAGAAAGGCCTGAAGAATGCAGTTGTCAAAGCAGTGCTGGCTGCCCTGAAGCTTCCAGAACCGAAGAAGAGCTAGCTCCAAATGAATTCAACAAACAAAAACCCTCAGTGGCCTGCAGATTGTTCGGTTGGTAACGTGCTTGCCTACCTTACAAACATGAGAACCTGAGTTCAATCCCCGGAAGCCATGCACAAAAGCCAGGCATGACGGTGCTCACTTGTAATTCCAGTGCTCAAGAGGGGGAGAAAGGCACATCCCTGGGGCTTGGGGCCAGCCAGCTGAACCTAATTGGCAAGTTCCAGGTCAGCAAGAGAGACTGTCTCAAAAAAGGTACACAGTGCCTGTGAAGGCCCACACTGAGGTTGCCCTTGGGCCTCTACACACCTGCACATGCACGTACACCAGCATATACATGAACATGCATACACACACAGACACACACAATAAAAACAAAACCCTTCACATATCAACCTGAGGTTTGTTACTGTCCCTCCACCTCTTACTCTCGAACATGCATCACAATGGTCGATGTTATTGCTTCATTTCTCCCATGGTCTTAGCAGCACAACTGGAAAAGCTCTGGGTTGGGAGTGAGAAGCCCAGGTTCTGGTGGGGGTAGATCATACAATGGAATAAATGGTTTTTCAGCAAATGGTGCTGAAACTAGATGTAAACATGTTAAAAAAAATAAATCTAGACAAAGATCTTAAATGTATTGTAGACTCCAACATAAAATCAAAAGCCAGGTAAGTCTTAGAATATAACAAATGATAAACTAGCAAAGTGTTAGAAGATAGCATATTATAAAATTCAGGTGACCTCAGCTATATAAGATCATTTTAGATGCAGCACCAGGGCTGGAGAGATGGCTTAGCAGTTAAGGTACATGCCTGCATAGCCTAAGGACCCAGGTTCAATTCTCCAGGTCCCACATAAGCCAGACACACATGGTGGCGCATGTGTCTGGAGTTCGTTTGCAGTGGCTAGAGGCCCTGGTGCGCCCATTCTCACTCTCACTCTATCTCTTTCCCTCTCTGTGTCTTTAATAAATAAACCTTTAAAGAAAAAAAAAAAAACCACAGAACTAGATGCAGCACCAGAAGCACGGTCCTTACAGAAGGGAAATAACTGACATGCTGAGTATCAGTAAAATTTAAAACTCCTGCTCTATGAATGTCAGTGTCAAGAGAATAGGGATACGAGCCAAAGAACCAGAAAAAAGTGGAGCAAGACACATATGATAAAAGAGTTATTCACAAAATAAAGAACTCTCAAAACTCAATAATAAGAAACAAACATCCCAATTAAAAACTGGGCACAGGGCTGGAGAGATGGCTTAGCAGTTAAGGTGCTTGCCTATGAAGCCTAAGGACCTGTGTTCTACTCTCCCACATAAGCCAGACGCACAAGGTGATGCAAGCACACAAGGTCACACATGCACATAAGATGGAATTTGATTGCAGTTGCTGGAGGCCCTGGGACACTGATATTCTCTCTCTCTCTTCTCTCTATCTTTATCTCTCTCACATAAAAAAAAAAAAACCAAAAAACTAAAACTAACAAAAAAAATTTCGGGCATCATGGCACATGCTTTTAATCCCAGTGCTCGGGAGTCACAGGTAGGAGGGCTAGAATGAGACCCTACCTCAGAAAAAACAAAAACAAACAAAAGAAAAACTAACAAAAAATGAGCACAAAGATCCAAAGAGGTATCTCACCAAAGATGTCAAATGAGGATAGGAAAAAATGTCCAATATCACATTGGCAGCTAATTTCAAATTAAAACATTGCACTGTGGTGTGTGATGTTGGCAATGAGGAGGCTGCACATGTATAGACATGAGGGTGCATGAGGACTCTAGGCACTTTCCCTCAATGTTGCTGTGAACCTCAAGCCACTCTAAAAGATACTTGTTAATTTTTTTAAAAAATGAAATCTGGGGCTGGAGAGATGGCTTAGCGGTTAAGGCATTTGCCTGCAAAGCCAAAGGATCCCGGTTCCATTCTCCAGGACCCACGAAAGCCAGATGCATAAGGGACTGCATGCATCTGGAGTTCCTTTGCAGTGGCTGGAGGCCCTGGTGTGCCCATTCTCTCTCTCTCTCTCTCTCTCTCTCTCTCTCTCTCTCTCTCTCAAATAAATAATCAAATAAATAAAATATTTTTAAAAAATGAAATCTGCTGATATACATAATCACATCAAGGAACCTCAAACACATTTTGTTGACTAATAAACAAAGGAAGCCAGAGTTGTATACTCTGTGACTCTTTACAGTCTCTGAACTGCAGTGGTTCAATTTAGGCTTTCAATTTACTTTACAATGACATAAAAATGATATTGACTAGGGCTGGAGAGATGGCTTAGTGGTTAAGCACTTGCCTGTGAAGCCTAAGGACCCATGTTCAAGGCTCGCTTCCCCAGTACCCATGTAAGCCAGATGCACAAGGTGGTGCATGCATCTGGAGTTCGTTTGCAGTGGCTGGAGGCCCTGGTGTGCTCGTTCTCTCTCTGTCTGTCTCTCGTCTCTCGATTTCTCTCTGTTTGCAAATAAATACATTAAATTTAAAAAAATGATATTGACTAGAAATCATACTTCAAATTCTGGTTTTTTTATCTTCTCCCAGGATAATGGTATGCAGTACAATACTCACAGGCAATCACATAGCACAGGCACTGTGCTATTACACCGTGATGCCCAATGGGTCAATGTAGTAAGTGCACTTTCACGGTGTGATACTTTCAACTTGACTTAAAACCTCATTCCAAGATGCATCTGCAAATGAAGCTATTGTAACTATTGTAACAGGACTGGAGGGATGTCTTAGCAGTTAAAGCGTTTGCCTGCAAAGCCAAAGGACACAGGTTCGATTCCCCAGGACTCACATTAGCCAGATGCACAGGGGGCACACACGTCTGGAGTTCGTTTGCAATGGCTAGAGGCCCTGGCATGCCCATTCTCTCTCTCTCCTTCTTTCTCTGTCAAATAAATAAATATGTAAAAATAAAATATTTTTTACAAAACTATTGTAACAGCAAATAAGTTATATTAGCCTAGAGCAATGAAGGATGGTGATTGATGGGAAAGAAAAAAATTTACAGTTGATAGAAATGTTATATGTTTTAACATAAAGATATACATTTTTCAAAATTCATAAAACTATTTACTTAATATGGGTAAATTTTATTCTATGTAAACTATTCTCAATAAAGTTAATTTTTTTTTCTTCCTCTTTGTCAGAAGCACTTTCAGATATTTTTTCCCATACATTCCTGTTTGGGGAGTTTTGTTTTTGTGTTTTTGTTTGTTTTGAGACAGGATCTCAGTATGCAAGCAGGCTGGCCTTGACCTAGTGGGAGTACAGGCATGTATCACCACACCCAGCTTTTCCACAAATTCCCTTTTTTATTTTTTTCCACATATTCTTATCATAACATTCTTTTCAAAATTGTCTTTTCTTTCTCAACTCTACTATTGTCTCACTTTGGAAATGACCTTCCTCTTTTATCTTAAATTATGCCATACATAACAAACTATTTTCTTTGTGCTCAGAATAGAGAATTTAGAGGATAAAGAAAGGAGTGTATGCCAGGAATAGTGGCACACGCCTTTAATCCCAGCACTCGGGAGGCAGAGGTAGGAGGATCACCATGAGTTCGAGGCCACCCTGAGACTACATAGTGAATTCCAGGTCAGCCTGGACCAGAGTGAGACCCTACCTCGAAAAACCAAAAAACAAAAAAGAAAGAAAAGAAAGAAAGGAAGGAAGGAAGGGAGGGAAGGAGGGAGGGAGGGAGGAAGGGAGGAAGGGGGAAAGAAAGAAAGGAGCGTGTGTGTGTGTGTGTGTGTGTGTGTGTGTACGCGCGCGTGCGTGCCTGTAGGATTAGGGCATCCTGAACTCAATTCCCAGCTCTGCCAAAGATGAGCTATGTGACCTATAAGACTAAATTCCTTGAAAATGGAAATTCTTACAATATCCACCTCATTAGGATGTACAGCACAAGAAGGCATTCTTGTTTCTGCTCAACATCACATGTTTTCATTTAAATTCATCATTCCCCAACAGCACCCAAATACAAAAGCATTACCACAAGGCCTTGGGCTAGAGTGAGACCCTACCTTGATAAACAAAACAAACAAACAAACAACAACAACAAAAAAGATTACCACAAGGGGGGGAGGGCTGGGAAGATGGCTCAGTGGATAAAACCCTTGCACTTACACTGGAGTTCCTAAATTCAATCTCCAGACCCCAGTTAAAAAGCCATGATGGGCTTCTAAAATCCCAACACCCTGATGCTGACTGTGACATGGAAGACAGAGACAGGAAAATTTCCCAGAAGCTCATGGCAAGTCAAAGTATATCATAATTTAGATTGTATGTGTGCGTGCGTGCGTGCGTGTGTGTGTTTTCTAGGTGGTGTCTCACTCAATACAGGGTATTTGTGAAAAGCCTATAGCAAACTTCATAATCTATAGTGGAAACAAAGTTTCTCTTCTAAGATCCAGGACAAGGTAACAGTACCCACTCTTGCCACTTCTCATCAACACAGTACTATAAGTGCTAGCTAACAAGAAAAAGAAATAAAAGGCATCCAAATTGGGAAGAAATAAATAAACTCACTTGTGTTTCTAGATGGCATGACCCCACGAAGAAAACTTTCATGATTCCAACAAATCCAACAAAGTTGCAAGACACAAAACCAGCCTACACTATTTTTCCTAGAATATTTTTCTTAAGAATCAGATGCAGCAGATGGTTCAGTGGATAAAGTGCTGTGTAACTCTGAGTACCCAAGTTTGGAGCCCCAGACCCCACATAAAAGCTGGAAGCTGTGGCGGGCTTCTGTATTCCTGGTGCACTTAGGATGAAAAGAGAGGCAGAAACAAGAATTTTCTGAAAGCCGGTGAAACAGCTGAGCTGGTGAATGGAACAGTGAACAGTGAGATAGCCTCAAAGATGGAAAAGAAGGACCAACCCAAAAATTGTTCTCTCTCTCTTACACACACACACACACCCACACACACACACACCATAAATAAATACTTTTTAAAAAATCTGTTGTAGGGCTTGTAAGCTCAATTGGTAGTGTTTGTCTAGCATATATAAGGCCCTGTATTTGATCCCAGGATCCCATAAAACCAGGCATGGAGCCGCTCTGCAATTCCAGCACTTGGGAGGTGGAACCACGAAGATGAGAAGTTCGATATTATCCTTAGCTAGCACGTTGGAGGCCAGCCTCAAATTCACAAGATCTGTTTCAAAAATAACAACAAAAAAGTTTTAAGTATGTTTAAAGGAGAGTAAATATTTAGCATTACTATTCCCTTCATATTTTTTGTATGACTACAATTGTGGGACACAATGAGAATAACAGTGATTCTCTATGGGAAATGCCTTTATGCATATTTTCAATAATAAGCAACACATATAGTTTTTAACAATTTTCCTTTTTCTAACCTATTTCTACAATGACAATTCTTTGTTCCATTTATATATGCATAATGACAGACATATAGGCCAATAAAACAGAGCAGAGAGCCCAGAATAAACTTGAACATATATGGTCAAATGATTTTCAATAAGAGTGCTAAAACTACATGATGGGGGAAGGACGGTCCAACAAATGTGGTATTAAGATGGTCTAACCTAGTTTCCTGCTTAGAGCTGTGCTGCCACCCTGTGGCTGTTTTGTTTACGACCTCAACTTAAAAAATTATTTTCATTTTATTTTACACTTTAAGACAAGGTCTCATGCAGCCCAGGGATGGCCTCAAACTTGCTATGCAGTCAAGGATGACCTCCAACTAACTTCTGATCCTCCTACCTCCACCTCCAAAATGCTGGGGCACAGACTTGTCTGACCGTGCTGGGCCGTCTTGGGCTTGTCTGCCTCTCCTCTCAGCACTTTTCCCATCCAATCTTTCTCATCCAATTGCATGCTGACCTCCAGGAAATCCGCGGAATCCTCTGCCCTTCTTCGCTTCATGCTTGCTTTTTAATTATGGCTTCTATTTGCAGGTATTCCGCTCCTGACACATAAATTTTAGCATTGTTATTCAAAGTGACAACCAAGCTGCAGTGCAGGCAATGGATCCTGTGTTAAGCACAGTGTGTTCAACTAAAAGTTAATAATTCTAGCAATAAAATATAAATTACTTTGCTTCTTGCTGCCACAGAGCACACCACTTCCTGTGCAGTCATTAGCAAGGCACAGGCCATCTTGGCTAGATCCCAAAGTGGGCTGTCAGAACAGAGATTTGCAGAGTGTTACACTGAGTGAGGCCTTTTTTAAATGTAGATAATTTGAGGATAGTTTGACCTCTGTAAATTTTGTTCATTATAATTTCATAATACTTTTATGTAGATCATATAAATAGGTCATAGGAACAAAGATGAAACAGGGCAACTTACCTAAGAAAACAAGAATGGGCAGTTAAGGCATTTGCCTGCAAATCCAAAGGACCCAGGTTTGAATTCCCCAGGATCCATGTAAGCCAGATGCACAAGGTAACTCATGCGTCTGGAGATTATTTGCAGCAGCTGAAGGCTCTTTCGTGCCCATTCTCATTATCTATCTATCTATCTATCTATCTATCTATCTATCTATCTGCCTCTTTTTCTCTATCTTTCTCACATATAAATAAAATATAAAAAAACAAAAGAATGGTCTTCTGGTCAAGATGGTGGAACGGGAGCCCCGCCACTCTAATGGGAAGGAAGCCAGAGGAAAGAACCCCACAATGCACCCTTCTTCTCAAAAAATTAAAGACGGCAGAGAATACTGAGGAGATTCAAGATCAACCAACACAAGAAAAGACAGCTGACTGTCTGCCACATGACGTCCCATAGCCAGCCCAATACTCGGACCCCAGGAGACACTGCAGAGGAAGCAGCAACACAAATATTCTCAGTTCTAGCTCAACAATCAGTGCCAGGGAGATGGCAACAGACAACACGGTCAATCAAAAGGGCTGGAGGGATGGCTTAATGGTTAAGGCACTTGCCTGGAAAGCCACAGGACCCAGGTTCAATTCCCTGGGACCCATGTAAGCCAGGTGCACAAGGTGGTGCATGCGTCTGGAGCTTCTTTGGAGGCCCTGGCACACCTATTCTCTCTCTCTCTCTCTCTCTCTGTCTCTGTCTCTGTCTCTGTCTCTGTCTCTGCCTCCCTCTCAAATAAATAAGTAAATATAAAATAAAATAATTTTTAAAATCCATCAAAGCAGAAACCCAGAGGCCACAGAAAAATCAACACTAAATTAGACTGCTAACAGGACCACCATTGCTTAGGGAACACTGCAGAAGAGGGGGCAGAAAGATTGTAAGAGCCACAGAGTGGGTAGAAATATCCTGAGGCCCAGTACACCACACAGAATGAGGCCTCCATGACCCTATAGTGAATACCAACAACCCCACAGAGGAGGGCCCTCAGGGAAAGTGGAGCAGGGGCATGGGGTGGGAATGAGGGGATCTAGAGTTTAGCCTTTTATAAAATAAAAATAATAGTAATAAATAAATTAAAAAAAAACAAGAATAGAGTCTCTTGCAGAAGCTAGATTTTTTTCCCCAGCTTTTCCCTTTAGGTAAATTTCTAAATTTCCACTTAGCAATTAGAACTCTTATCAGGAACCATGGTCAAGGCTCCTTGTTTCTTTTTAAAAACAAAATTCAATTTTAAAATTCACTCTGCAGCCAGAGCAAGTCTGAACAGCAAAAATAAGGTTGGTGGATCACCATACCTGACTTTAAGATATATTACAGAGTCATAGTATTGACACAGAAACAGACACCTAGATCAATGAAATAGAATAGAGGACCTAGATGTAAAACAAGGCAGCTACAGCTGTTTGATTTTTGACAAAAAATGCCAAAAATATTTACTGGAGAAAAGATAGCCTCTTTAACAAATGGTGTTGGGAAAACTGGATATCTATATGTAGAAGGATGAAAATAGATCCTTACCTCTTATCCTTATCTCTATGCCCAAGAATCAAGTCCAAACGACAGAAAACTTTAATATCAGAACTGAAACTCTGAAACTGCTAGAGGAAAAGGTAGAGGAAACCCTTCAACATATTGGCAAAGGTAACGACTTTCTGAAGATAACCTGTCACTCAGGGAGTAAAACTACTCCTCATCAACCACTGGGACCTCATGAAACTGAAAAGCTTTTGTAGCCGGGCGTGGTGGCACACACCTTTAATCCCAGCACTCGGGAGGCAGAGGTGGAAGGATCTTCAAGAGTTTGAGGCCACCCTGACACTACAGAGTGAATTCCAGGATTCCAGGTCAGCCTGGGCCAGAGTGAAACCCTACCTCTAAAAACCAAAAAAAAAAAAAAAAGAAAGAAAGAAAGAATGAATGAATGAAAGAAAAGCTTAGACCAAAGAGGTAACCAACAGAATGGGAAAAAAATCTTTGCTAGCTATACATCAGACAGAGGATTGATATCCAGGACATAAAAAGAAATCAAGAAAATTAAATAAGAAATCAAACAAAAAATCCATAGATAGTTACTAGGAAAAAAAAAAAAAAAAAACAGGGGTGGGATACCTTCCAGTAAGTAGAGCTGTTTGCCAGGGAGATCCCCTGATTGTCCCAATGCTGCTTTTTGTTTTTGGTTTTGTTTTTTGTTTTTTGAGGTAGGGTCTCACTCTAGCCCCACTGACCTAGACTTCACTATGTAGTCTCAGGGTAGCCTCGAACTCTAGATGATCCTCCTACCTCTGCCTCCTGAGTACTGGAACTAAAAGGTGTGTGCCACCACGCCCAGCTACCCCAACACTTTTCTATAAGCTATTGCCAAGGTTCTTGGTTACACACCAGAACTAAATGGTAAGACCCTATTGCTGAAGACTCCACATGTTTGGGCTGCAGGTCTCTGAGAAATCAAGCTGGAGCTGAACTGGAAGCCTCCTTGCTGTTGACTAGCTGTCATGATGCTGGAGAGAAGTATGTAGCACACGGCCTTTGGGGGAAAAGAAGTCATCAATATTTTTAACCAGCACTGGGCCCTACAAGCCTTAAAGCAGACCAGCCAGGCCAAATGTGCCAACTGGTGCAATGGTGCCATGTCAGTTATGGGGGAAACCAACGGTTCTCTGACTGGACCAGAGGTCCACTCCATGGGAGGGAACTCATGCCTGGTACTGAAAGCCCAATCAAAATACTATGGCTGGGGAGGTCAGAAGCCCTAGAGAGGAGACTTCGACTGATGTCTGGCTAAATGGATATATTATGCTGTGGTATTTTGAATATATGTTCCTCTGCAGACTTGAGTGTTTTATTAAAATGTGTAACTTGGATCTCCAGCCACCTGGCTAGAGGAGGTATCACTGGGGGGAAGGTGGATCCTGGGGTCCATCCCAAAGGTATGTTTGGGGGCCAATCTGAATGCCAGACCACAGGTATGCACAGAGGTTTGAGCTCTGGGGATCCTGCTTGCTGCCAATTCATGTTTACTGTTTTTGGTGTTCACTGGCTGGTGGTGGTTTCTCTGTGTTTGGATTTATGAAAGGGAGCCAGCTTCTTTCACCATTGATGAACTTTCCCCTAGATCTGTAAGCTTGAAATAAATCCCTTCCTCTATAAAACTGTGTCTGGTGGGATGTTCACCCCAGCAACATTGGAACTGTCTACTACATATGCCCACAAAACTGCCCTCTAAACACTTATGCTTATGTCCGTATATTAATGCTACTCTCACTTTGGGTTAGAGAAGCTTCTCTTTTCAGATGGCAGTGACCACTGAGGTGACTCAAAATTCACCATAGTGCTTAAAAGACGTGACAGTGGAATGTTCAGCACTAAGTAAGACATCTCTATCCTACCCTCTGAGGCTCAGGGATGATTACAGAAAAGGTGGCAGAAAGAATGCAAGAGCCAAAGGAAGAGTACGAGTGCTTACAATGCCGTCTTCTGGACACAAAGTGGCTACAGTATTCATGACCTCACAGTGGCTGACACTATGTATAAATGCTCTGCACAACAGGATAAAAAACAACACAGACATCAAAATAGAAGAGACACTAATTGGAAAGGAGGGATTCAGTGGAAGTGAGATTTAGGAGGGGGAAATGGAGGTGGTGGGATGGGGGGGTATTATCATGGTATATTATCTATACGTATAGAAATTTTAAATATATAGAAAGACAATAAGTTTTGTAAGTATCTTGCTGTCAATAAAGGCAGTTCCTAAAATTTCAGTCACTTAAGTGCATCCACAAACCAACATGTAATCTTCTTCCCTATATTATTTTCATTTGCCCAGTTATACCTCAGTGTCGCAGCTGCCCTGTGGTACCCGACAGTGCCTTGATCATATCATGCTTTGTACCAACCTACAGGAGACCTGAGAATGCTTCTCTTACTGCATTTAACTCACGGCCTCCTTGTGGTCTTTCTTATCGAGTCCTTACCCCTAATGTAAACGAGTGTGATGCTTCTTGCCTGTAGTAGGTAGCATGCAGAATTTAACTGGTTATTCTTGAATTTCTTTTCACGATAAACCAATTTTTATAATCTTCAAAAACAAGTTTTGTAAGTTAAAAAAAAATAAACTAGGGCTGGAGAGGTGGCTTAGCAGTTAAGGCACCTGCCTGCAAAGCCTAGGAACGCTTGTTCAAATCTCCAGGTCCCACGGTTAGCCAGACGCAAAAGTGATGTAAGTGCACAATGTCACATATGTGCACAAGGGGGCGCACATGTCTGGAGTTCATTCACAGCGCCTGAAAAGGCCCTGGTGTGCCCATTCTCTCTGTGTCTCTTCTTCTCTGTCTCTTTCTTTCTCTCTCTCTCTTTCTCTCTCTCTCTGTCTCTCTCAAATTAAAAAATAAAGTAAAATTCATTCTTAGAACTAGAGTGCCATAAGATACAGCAATCCCACCAGCAGAACAGATCCAAGGAATGAGGTCTGTGTGAGAGAGCTTGACACTTGCATGCTGGTGGCAGGACTATTCTCAATAGTCAAGATGTAGCACCAGCCCACGTGCCCATAAATGAATGAACGCGTAAAGAAAAATATGGTATATATACACAATGGAATTTTGTTCTTGTTTTGGGAGAAAGGGTCTGCTGTAGCCCAAGCTGGCCTTGAACTTGTTATGTGGCCAAGATTGGCCTTGAACTTCTGATCATCCTGCCTTCACTTCCCAAGTGCTAAGATGGCACACCATTCCTAGCTCACAATCACCACATACAGGTAGCTGAGGAAAGGAATGAGGGAAAAACTGAGAACGAGCACAATGTGTGGTGACTATCAATATGTCTGGTGTCTGAGACATGATGAGGGAAAAGGGTGAAGAAGGACGAAAGGAGAAAAGGCCATGACTGATCCAGAAGCAAAGCTTGTCTTTTCTTAAAAATATTTATTTTTACATTTTTATTTATTTATTTGAGAGAAAGATGGAGGGAGAGAGGAAAGAGAGAAAGAGAGAGAATAGGCGTGCCAGGGCCTTCAGCCACTGCAGACAAATTCCAGATGCATGCACCATCTTGTGCATCTGGCTGTACATGGGTCCTGGGCAACTGAACCATCTACACAGCAGCAGGTGTCCCAGGGAGCTTTGCAGAAACTGGAAAGTGCTTCCACATAAACTCAAATTGAATCAGAACAAGGAGTCCTCCTTGTGACTGTGGGTCTATTAGTGAAACCTCCTTTCCAAAGGTCAAGTGAATTCCATGTCATAGAAAGGCACAGACAACAGAACCCTCGAGTCGTGCCTACACAGCATGCCTGGTATCTATTCTAGGCTAGGAGAAGGAGGCTGAGAAGAATTGATTATTACAGTCACAGGGAGGTGCAAACTCAACACATTCACTTAAACAGAGAGATATCATCCCTTTATCCAGACTGGAATATGCAGTCGTGTATATTTTCATCTTCGGAACAGGTGGTTTGATATGCAAATGAAGTCATGAGTGTCAGAGCGGTATCCTAGCAGTAGCTACTTTGCAAACGTTACCATGGCACCAAGTCAACAGTGTTCTTAGAGGCGGCCACACCTCAGCAAGGTCTTTCTAACTTGGGCCAGCGAAGTTCAAATAACTCATAGGAACTGTGAAAGAGTTCTGAAGCAATTCAGAGGTCCATCTATAGGGCACAAGTGCCCTTCAGAGCTACTTCAAGCAGGGCACAGAACTTAAAGGAAGGACGATGGACCAGCTCCTGTAACACCTGGAAAGTGATCCAAGCCTGGAGACAAAATGATGGTAATTATAACTGCTAACATTTGTTTTTAGCTCATAACAGATTGTGCTCATATTGTGAAGGGCAAACTCCATTCTACAGTTACCCCAGTGCAAACTATGCCACTGAGGGGCTCACTAAACCTACTGGGTTAAATGAGAGCAGTCTGTCCTCACAGTTAAAACCAAAAAAGGCTATGCTCCCATGGGGCTGGTCCAGGATCACGCACAAATAAATGTGAAAGAGTCACTCCAGGGGCTGGAGAGATGGCTTAACAGTTAAGGCATTTGCCTGCAAAGTCTAAGGATCCAGGTTCTGTTACCCAGTACCTACATAAGCCAGATGCACAAGGTGGTGCATGTGTCTGAAGTTCATTTGCAATGGCGACAGGCGCTGGTATGCCCATTCTCTCTCTCTCTATCTGCCTCTTTCTCAAATAAATAATTTTTTTTAAAAGAAGAGGACTGATCAGGGCGTGGTGGCGCATGCCTTTAATCCCAGCACTCGGGAGGCAGAGGTAGGAGGATCACTGTGAGTTCAAGGCCACCCTGAGACTACATAGTGAATTCCTGGTCAGCCTGGGCTAGAGTGAGACCCTACCTCGAAAAACCAAAAAAAAAAAAAAAAGAAGAAGAAGAAGAAGAGGACTGGAGAGATGGCTTAGCAGTTAAGGCACTTGCTGTGAAAACTAAGGACACTAAATCGATTCTCCAGGTCCCACATAAGCCAGATGCACATAGTGGCACATGCATCTGGAGTTTGTTTGCAGTGGCTAGAGGCCCTGATGCATCCATTCTCTCCCTCTCTCCCTCGCTCTCTCTTTCTCTCTCTAATAAATAAAAATAAAACTTTTAACTAAAAAAAAATCATCTCTAATTCCTACTGCTAGCATATCTGCACAACAGAGGGTGACATGTGTGTCCCAGGCATGACAAAGAAGAGGGGAAAGGCGAGGCAGTAGGATCACAGGCTGCAGGGGACACTAATTTTAATCCATCTGGTTTATGAACCAAAGTTCCTGAGGTAGACCCTGGGCCACTTAGGTAGGAAAAAATGAAGAGGCAGGTATCAAGTTACCAAGGGCTGGGGAGATGGCTCAGGGGAAAAGTACTTGCCATCCAAGTGTGAGGACCTGAGTTTAAGTCCCCAGAACTCACATGAAGTGCAAGCATCTGTAATCCCAGCATTTCTATTTCTACAGTGAAATGAGAGGCAGAGACAGAATTTCCCACAAGCTCACAAGCCAGTAAGCCTGGTGAATGCAGCAGTGAACATGAGACCCTGCCTCAAACAAGAGAGGCAAGGGATGACACCCAAAGCTGTTCTCTGACCTCCACCTGCATGCCATGGCACCCACAACTGCACTCACACACACAAATGTATGCACACACATACACAATAAAATGAATGTTATCAATACAAGTAGCCTGTGATCAATGACAAATAGATACAATACACCCTCAATTCTGTAAAAGCTAAGCGCACAGAGGCTCTTGCCTGCTTCCCCTTCACAGCAGGCTGACAAAGAACCCAGAAAGACCTTGGGTTGGGGGGCAGAAAGAAATCTTTATCAAAAGAACCACAGTTGGTTGACACTGAAAAGCCAACAAGAATGAGACTCCAGAGCTCCCTCCATTATGTAGGAAAGCCACCAAGACAGTAATGCACCACTGCTGGCTGAAACAAAAATGGGAGAAGGCGTAGAAAGGAAGGCGTGTTCAGCAAAGCAATCAGGAGTTACCATTTTTGCCTTTCTAGTAAAAGACAAAGACGTTTGCTTTCCTAAAGGGCAATTACAGTACCCTTATATATAACTCCACATGCACCAGCTTTTAAAATAATGATGAAGGCAGAGAGGGTATTGTTTTCCTAACATTTATGGGACAAAATACTGCTATATAAAGGAGAAAAGGTCATCAATTTGTATCAGTTTATATTCAAATGGTTGACACCAGGTCTGTCCCCTCTAATCCTTTTGATCTGTGTGTAATACCTAACATAAAACCATATTTTATACCCGACTTTTTCACTTTCATTGTGCTCTAGCATTTTGTCTGCATGGTTGAAGTTGTCATTTAAGTAAAAACCTAGATGTCATTTGTGCCACCCAGTGGTGGACCACAATTTAGACACAATATGTAAGAGTATATTATTAAGTTAGGCTTGGTTTCAGCAAGTTTTGATAGTTACAAACTGGTGAGTGGGGCTGACAGGAGGAGGTCTAGAAGGAACAACGCATAGGCTCTCACAAGAAACAGTGTTAGGGGCTGGAGAAGATGGCTTAGCAGTTAAGGCATTTGCCTGCAAAGCCAAAGGACCCTCGTTCAATTCCCCAGGACCCACATAAGCCAAATGCACAAGGTGGCACGTGCATCTGGAGTTCATTTGCAGTGGCTGGGGGCCCTGGCGCACCCATTCTCTCTCTCTCTCTTTCTCTCTCTCTCATTCTTTCTACCTCTTTCTCTCTCTCAAATAAATAAATAAATAAATAATATTTTTTAAAAGAAAGAAACAGTGTTAGGTTTGAGAGTTGCATTCATTGCTGAAGGTTAAATCCATCTTTCCTGAGCAAAGCTACTGGAAAGACTAGGAAGCCTCAAGAGCAGGAATTCCGCTGCAAACTAAAGTATGCGATGCCAGAATTACTGCAGGGATGTTAACTCTTAGGATAATGGTGACACAAACAAGGCCAGATGTCACCCTCAACGGGAGGGACTGAGGCTTTTAAAATATGTTCTGCTCAGGACAGGATTAACACAGGCGCTCCACGGGTTTAGTCTATCAAACAACAGCCGCAGGGCTAGAGAGACTGCTCAGTGACTAAGGCACTAGCTTGCAAAGCTGAAGGGCCCAGGTTCAATCCCCTAGGACCCATGTAAGCCAGATGCACAAGGTGGCACATGCATCTGGAATTCATTTGTAGCAGCTGGAGGCCCTGGAGTGTCCATTCTCTCTATATCTGCCTCTTCTCCCTCCCCCCACCTCTTCCTCTCTCTCAAATAAATAAATGAAAATAAAATATTAAATAGGAGGGTGTTTAGGAGATTACAAAAAAAATTTAAAATAACAGCAGCAACTGAGCTGATGTAAACTAAGAAGTCAGAAGGTGATTAAAATGTTTCCATACTGGAGGTAGTAATAAATAACTGAGATGTGAATAATTATATTTTGAAAGTGAAAAATGCAGTCTGTTTCAGTGGTCAATTTACATCATTTGTATTTTCTGTCTTACCTGTTTTCTAACTGGGCAACGTTATAAATAAACAATAAAACCATAAATATTGCCGGGCGTGGTGGCCCACGCCTTTAATCCCAGCACTCGGGAGGCAGAGGTAGGAGGATCGCTGAGAGTTCGAGGCCACCCTGAGACTACATAGTGAATTCCAGGTCAGCCTGAGCCAGAGTGAGACCCTGCCTCGAAAAAAAAAAAAAAAAAAAAAAAAAAAAAAAAAACCATAAATATTAAACCAGGCCTGGTGACACACACCTGTAATCCCAACTGCTGGGAAGGGTAAAGCAGTTGCATCACAAGTTTAAGATTAGTCTGAGCTACAAACAGTGAGTTCAAGGCAACCCTGGGCAACTTAGTAAGACCATGTCACAAAAGAAAAAGCAAAGGCACTGGGACCAGGGACTGAGGAGATGACTCAACAGATAAGATTGCTTGCTGTACAAGCATGAGGACCTGAATTCAATTTCGAGAACACACATAAAGTCAGGCCTCACATACCCAGGCAGGGTCTCACTGTAGCTCAGGCTGACATGGAACTTACTCTTGTAGTCTCAGGCTGGCCTTAAACTCACAACAATCCTACTTCTGCCTCTTGATTGCTGGGATTAAAGGTGTATGCCACCATGCCTGGCTTCCTTTCAAACCTCTTTCAAAACCTCTTTATGTTTCAAGAATATTATCTGTCATTTCTTAAAAAAATACTTTACCTGGCTATAGAGCCTTTAATTTTTCTGGTATTAAAAATATTTTATTTACTTTATTTGACAGAGAGAGACAGATAGAGAGAGAGAAAATGGGTGTGCCCGGGCCTGGGACCATAACCTCAATGCTGAGTGGGGCAGAGACAGGAGCCACACTGGGACTCCCTCGGCAGACAGCCCACTAGAGAAAATGGGGAGGTGAGAGACTCTTAGCAAAATAAGGCAGAAGAACAACAAAACAGAACACCTGATGGCACCCCCACATGTATACATGAGCAAGCACACACATCTGTACATACCTGTGCATACATTACATGCACACACATACCCCCCGCACACACACACATCCAAAAAAAGGAAAAGAAAACAATCAGTGGAGCTGGGTGTGGTGGCACATACCCACAATCTCAGCACTTGGGAGGTAGAGGCAAGAGAATCAGAAGTTCAAGGTTATTTCAGCTACATAACCACTTCAAGGACAGCCTGGGCTACATAAAACCCTGTCTCAACCCCACCCAAAACACCCGAATCTAAAAAAAGGGAATAAAGCTCAGCAGCAGAGCACTTCCCTAGTAGCATTACCAATCAATCAATACTAGAAGAAAATATGGAGACTATTGTGCTTAATGGGAAAAGCTTCCTTGAATGCAAGAGAAGAAAGTGAAACACATGGTAAAAATGTAACTTTGGTACAGTTAAAATACCAGAAAAACTAGGGGCTGGAGAGATGGCTTAGCAGTTAAACCATTTGCCTACAAAGACAAAGGACCCAGGTTCAATACCCCAGTACCCACATAAAGATGTGCAAGGTGGCACATGTGCCTAGAGTTTGTTTGTGGTGGCTACAGGCCCGGGCACGCCCATTTTCTCTCTCTCTATCTGCCTCTCTCTGTCAAATAAAGTAAATAAAATATTTTTAATACCAGAAAAATTAAAGGCTCTATAGCCAGGTAAAGTATTTTTTAAAGAAATGACAGATAATATTCTTGAAACATAAAGAGGTTTTGAAAGAGGTTTGAAAGGAAGCCAGGCATGGTGGCATACACCTTTAATCCCAGCAATCAAGAGGCAGAAGTAGGATTGTTGTGAGTTTAAGGCCAGCCTGAGACTACAAGAGTAAGTTCCATGTCAGCCTGAGCTACAGTGAGACCCTGCCTCAAAAAAAAAAAAAAAAAAAAAAAAAAAAATCAATAAAGTTTCAAAACAAAAAAAAAGAAGAGACTACAAATATTTCACAGAACAGTAAGTGTTATAGATCAAAAAGCATGTGAACTATGTTCTCCCTCACCAGGAATAGGAAAGTAAAATACTAATCTGCCATAAATATTATGTTCATGAAGAATTTTTTTAATGTGTATTTTTTTACTTGAGAGAGAGAGAGAGACAAAGAGGCAAATAGAGAGAGAGAGAGAGAGAGAGAGAGAGAGAGAGAGATTGGTGCACCAGGGCCTTCAGCCACTGCAAACAAACTACAGACGCATGCACCACCTTGTGCATCTGGCTCACGTGGGTCCTGGGGAATTGAACCTGGGTCTTTTGGCTTTTCAGGCAAGCACCTTAACCACTAAGCCATCTCTCCAGCCCAAGAATTTTGGGGGGGGGGTTGAGGTAGGGTTTCGCTCTAGCCCAGGCTGACCTGGAATTCACTACTTAATCTCAGGGAGGCCTCGAACTCACAACGATCCTCCTACCTCTGCCTCCTGAGTGCTGGGATTAAAGATATGCACCACCACACCCAGCCCAAGAATTTTTTAGTAACAGGAAAATTCTATGAACCAATAGAAGTAAAAAGTAAGTGTAAAAACATGGCTTTGGGCTGGAGAAATGGCTTAGTGGTTAAGGCACCATCATGTGAAGCCTAAGAACCAAGTTTGATACCCAGTACCTACATAAGCCAGAAGTACAAGGTGGGGCATGCATCTGGAGTTCATTTGCAATGGCTAGACATGCTGGTGTGCCCATTCTTCTATATATCTGCCTCTTCTTCTCTCTCCCTCAAATATATATATATATATTTTGGTTTTTGAGGTAGGGTTTCGCTCTAGCCCAGGCTGACCTGGAATTCTCTATGTAGTCTTAGGGTGGCCTTGAACTCATGGTGATCCTCCTACCTCTGCCTCTCAAGTGCTGGGATTAAAGGCATGCACCACCATGCCCAGCATATTTTTTTAAAGCATGTCTTTATGTTATACAGAGCATATAGATAAGATGCATATATGTGTATATACTTATAACAATGACTGGAGGCCATGATACTATAGTATAAATGGATACAAAGTGATGCATTTTCCTTTATCAGTATTTAAAATTCTTTCCTACAAAACCTCATAGTCATATAATAATTACTCTAAAATATTCGAACAACTATTTTATACTGCCCTAAAAACTGCCTGCGAGTAAAGATAAACTTAAGAAATATTGTTAGAAGAAAGGCCATTACTTAAAGATCTCAACATTTGGGATTTAACATCCTGGAAACTATTGATTTGCAATATTCAAACACCCAATATTTGCTTTCCATAACAGTAATTTTTCAAAATTCCCCTAACAAGGCCCACCCACTGGAAATAAAACTCTCAAATGTCAGTGAATGAGAGTTCAAGATCCAAATAATACACCGTGGTGCCTCTAAAAAAAAGTTTCTAACATTAAGCAAAGTCGACCTCATGATCCAATTGTGAAAAAACTACTGTCAATGGTTTTAAGAGATGGCTGATTAGGAGTGCAAGCACACTCAGAAACCTTGCACAGTGTCACCACTGTCACCATCAGATGAGAGCCCAAGAAAGAAACTATGAGTACAATGCAAAACCTGCTTATTTCTTTCCACTTTCATAAAGAAACATCATCCTGATAATCTGAGATTTATACTAAAAGCTAATTAATATTTACTGAATCTATACTGTGTCAAGCATCTAGTGAAACATTTACATTTATTCTGTCATTCAATCCCAACCTTCTGAGGTAGGTACTATTATCTTCACAGAGAAGGGAGCTATGGTCCCCAGTGTTAAGTGACTTACCAAAGGCTTCTAAGTACGGGTAGAACCTAGACTTGAAATTAGGCAGTCTGTTTCTAGAATACGATCTGTTAACTCATTCACTCTGCTAACTTGGACTCTATGGGCAGGTAAAGTTGTATTCTGTTTTCTCCTTCAGTTTCTCCTTCAGTTTCCTTCCCACCTCCCAGAAAGCCTCAGTAAAGAAAAATCCATCTTGAACTTTGAAAGCTGTTCATATATGTCACTTTTAGAATCAAAAATGGTACTGTGTTATGCTAGCTCCTTTAAACAAAAGTGTGGCTTAATAAGTTAATGTATTGTCTTTCGCTTTTCCTGCAGTGGTTTACATGTGATTTTTCTCTCCTGTTTAGGTTTGCAGCTAGAAGACAATGAAACTAGCCATGGAGCCCTTATACGAGGAATACCTCGCCCACGGTGGCACAATAGTCAAACCTTACTACTGGCTCAGCTTCTCCCTGGATTGTACTAACTGTCCCTATCATATTCGGACAGGTGAAGAAGCAAGAATCCCATACACAGAATTTCATCAGATATTTGGATTCCCTTATGGGCCAACATATCCTCAAACAAAACACCTTACATTTTATGAGCTGAAAACTTCCTCTGGGAACCTGGTACAAAAGGGCCATGCTAGCAATTGCACTGGGAATCAGACCCACCCAGAATCAATGCTGTTTGAGATAAATGGCTATCTTGACTCAGCCATATCCAGTCACAGCAGCATCAGACACATCATCCTCTATTCCAACAAGTCCCCTTGTAATGAGGCAGACCACTGCTGCATCAGCAAAATGTACAATTTCCTGATGATGTATCCACATATCACTCTTAGTATTTACTTTTCTCAGCTCTATCATACGGAGAATGAATTCCCTGCCTCAGCATGGAACCGTGAGGCTCTCCGGAGCCTGGCCAGCTTCTGGCCCCAGGTCACTTTGAGTCCAATAAGTGGTGGCATTTGGCATTCTCTCCTCGACAACTTTGTTAGTGGCATCTCAGGATCAAATGTTTTCCAGCCCATTTTAACCGGGAGAGCACTGGCTGACAGGTACAACGCATATGAAATAAACTCTATAACAGGAGTGAGACCTTACTTCATGGATGTTCTTCCCCAGTCACAGGAGAATCAGAACATAGATGCTCAGGTAGCTGGAGAGAACTACCTCTTAAACAATGTCTTCCCTGGATGGTCTTTTCAAGGGACAACTGGACATATGCAACCCAACCTGACTCCAGACCTCAGGATTCCTGTTGTTTTTGTGCTGGTGCCTTACAGAGACCTTCCACCAATGCAGGTGGATGACAACCGGCCTAAACCCAAGAATGTGGTAAGGCACCTAAATATGCCACAACTGTCATCCTACAAAACCAAGGACGTCACAGAGCCTCCCATGGGAAGGCCAGTGGAGATAGTGGAAATCACAGAGTGGTCAGCAAGAAGCAATGAGGCAGATGAAAAGAAGAAATGGAAAAAATAAAGTCTGTATTTATCAATGCATGAAACCATACAATTGCCAAAGGACTTTTAAATAGATACCAAAAATCTGGAAATTCTCTCTTAGGTCTGACTGACATGGAGTACACCAATGCAACAAAAGCCAAACCTGAATCCTTTACCCACAGCTACTAAAGCTACATGAGTTTTAACATAATCCAAAATGCTGACATAAGCAACATTATCTCTCTTATTTTGAAAGCAACCATAACAAAATGGATCCATTAGTTCCTTCCTAATGTTTTGTGACAGAAAGGGGATATCACTACTCTAATCGACCCATATCATCTTTCCACTAAAAAAGCCCATGGACTGAATACCTTCCTAAATTGGTTCCAGTATAAATATAAGCTATAAGATTGGAAAACACCTGAGGTTACTGACATTAAGAGTTGTCTTCAAGAGAAAAGCAGTGATGTTCCATTAATTATTGATGGTATCTAGATGATCTTAGGCAGCCCTTTTTTTTCTAAAATGATTCAAAATAGTTTTGTGTGGGGAAAAACTCTTCTGTGACTTGATTACATATAGCTACAAAAACTGATTTTTGAAACCTAACCAGCTGGTTGGTTTGTTCTTGCCAGTTCTGAACTCTCCCTCCTGAGCAGATCATAGAAAGAAGATAATATGTGAGAATCCCCAGCGTTTTTCTCCATTGTGTACCATACAAAACTACAAGCTGCTCTTACTAGCTTCCAAGGCTCCTTGTTGCCTTTTGTCATCAGCAAGATTGTAAGTTCTTACAAGACATCCTGATGGTCCCTTCTCCTTGCTCTTTCTATCTTTTCCTTGGGAATCACAAACAGTACCAAGGCTGACTCTCCATCTGAATAAGTTCACCAATCATTAATCCCCAACACTCCTACTCCATTAAACATCCTCCAAAGAGATGTCTTTTGTCAGCACCCCTCTTCTCTTGTCTAATTCAGCTCCTCAATTCATAATTTGTATGTAGTCCTTTGTTTTTCTCACCCCTTCATCTTCACCAATATGTATTTGTACCTTCTCTTAAAATCTTGTTGGAAAGATACTCCTTTGAGGAAGTACTCCTTGACTAACCTTCTGAGGCACTTAAATAGAACTTTGCTTAGGTGTAAGTCACATTTTCTGCCTTGGTTCCCTCTTGGAAACATGTAATGATACATTATAGGAAAAGTGTATTCATACGCAACTTACTATTAAATTTTCATATATGTCATGTTTTCATATGTCATGTTAACTGATAAGATAATTATATTAAATGGTATCATACTCCATGAAGTAGATTAAAAGGGAAAAAATGTCTCAAGAATGGAAAATAATATAATGATTAAAATAAATATGAATAAAAAACTTAAAGAAAATTTGTTGTCAGCCTGTAGAATTTTTATAGAATTATTATAAGTTTGTCATGGAAAAAATAAAGAAATATGTTTATCATGGGTATACAGTGTTAATTATTTAAATAAGTTTGTTGAAGTTTATTATTAAATTATGATATCATATGTCCACAAACTGGGATGTTATATTTTTAAAAAGACTTTAACATGACAAATCTGGTATTTCTGATTATTATCAAAATAGACCCAAGGGCTGAAAGTGTAGCTCAATACAGTATATGCTCAGCAAGCATGAGGCCCTGGATTTGATCTGCAACATCCCATACATATGCACACAAATTGTAAAAGATCAAATTAGTGCTATAAAACCTATCTCCAAAGTGGCCAAGTAGGCCAAACATTCATCAGGTTACAAAGTATCTACAATCTGAAATCTATGACAAACTTGTATCAGTGGTCTCAACACACATAGCAAGAGAGAAAACGCTGCTAGAACTACAACAGAAAGAAATGTCTTTGACCATTCATTTTTATATTGATTACAGAGGACTAGATCTGAGGGGAAAAAAGAAAGCTACTGACAAGTCAGAAGTCCAAGCCAATATAGGCACACCTTAGACAAGATCTGTTAAGACAGTATGAAGATATATGGCCTTAGCTGAGTGTGGACTACATAGTGATATCCTGTCTCAAAAATAATTTCTGTCATGTGGGGGGGTGGCACACACCTTTAATCCCAGCATTTGGGAGGCAGAGGTAGGAGGATTATAGTGAGTTCAAGGCCACCCTGGGACTACATAGTGAAATCCTACCTCAAAAAACAAAAAACAAAAAAAATTGTTCCCTTACCTGTAAAAGCAAATGTAATAGCCAATTCATGCTAAGGTTCCTTTAAGTTCTACCTGCTATAAGAAAGCATATACCAGGATGGAGAGATGGTTTAGCAGTTAAGGTGCTTGCCTGCAAAGCCAAAGTACCCAGGTTCAATTCCTCAGAACCCACATGAGGCAACTGCACATGGTGGTGCATGCGTCTGGAGTTTGTTTGCAGTGGCTAGAGGCCCTGCTGCACTCATATTCTCTTTTTCTCTCTCTCTCTCAAAGTAAATAAATAATACTTTTTAAAAAGGCCTACAGAGAAGCAACATATCCACAGAATGAGATCTTATGGTACAGAGACTGTTGTTCTTGCTCACTGCCCAGTAGATTCTGTCGTTTCTAACTAGCCCACAGATTCAGGAGGAAAGTTAGGATGCTCAGATCCTCTTTAGCAAACAGGCAATGGTGATACTGAATATTGCTGCCACCAAACAAATGGAAATTCCAAATAAAATACAAATTCAAGTAGTTAGTGACAAAGAGATCTGGAAAAAAAAAAAGTCACTGGGGTATTTCCCAAGAAAGCAGTGAAGGGGAAGGGAGACCACACTACCTTGATCAGTCTCTGAGAGACTGGAATGTGGCTCTCAGCTTTTCCATCTCACCTACCTATACAGTCTAGACAAAGAGAATGAACTTAGTCAATGGCAGAGAGATTTATAAAGCTCCCAAGATTAACCTGTAAAGACAGAAAGAGAATGCACTGATTTCTGGAGAAATTTTTCAACTGGATATGCAAACAAATATTCAAATCACCCAGCCTATACAGACTTCCCATGTAGATAAGGTACTTGATAAATGAAATTATAATCAGAAGGTTGCTCGGTGGAGTTCACTGTGAATCAAATGTTCAGTGCTATCAGATTCTGCACTTGCAGCAAAGACACACATCTGCCACTTGGAATGAACTAGTGGGATACATACAAGGGCACCTATCTCCTGAACAGTGTTTGGGTGGATGCAGGCTGTAAGAGAAAACAAAAATTCTTCAATCAACTCCTGTGGAATCTAGCATATTGATTTTCTATTGACTTTTTTAATTTTTAAAATATTTATTTATTTATTTATTTATTTATTTATTTATTTATTTATTTGCAAGGAGAGAGAGAATGGGCATACCAGGACCTCTTGCTCCTGCAAATGAACTCTGGATGCATGTGCCACTTTGTGCTGCTGGCTTTATGTGGGTGCTGGGCTCTGCAAGCAAGTGCCTTAACAGCTGAGCAATCTCTCCAGCCCACTGTATGCTTTCTTATAGCAAGTAAAGCTTAAAGGAATCTTAGCATGAACTGGCTATTTTATTATTGGAGTTGTTATAACTTGTTGTAACTTGTTTCATCAAGTTACAGTCTACTACTACTGTCCTGAGAGCAAATCTTATTTCTTTCAATTTCTGCTACACTTTTTTTTTTCACTCGTAGTATATGCAGTCCAAAAAGTTGAACTCACAGAATGTAATCCTATTCATCTCACTTCCAGGGCTCTAAGGAAAGCCACATGGTAAGGAATAGTAATTATAAATAATACTAGCTGGGGGTGGTGGCACATGCCTTTAACCCCAGCACTCAGGAGGCAGAGGTAGTAGGACTGAGAATACATAATGAATTCCAAGTCAGCCTATGCTTAAGTGAGACTCTTCCTCAAAAAATCAAAACTAAAAAACAGTAATAATAATACTACATGGGCTACAGAGATGGCTCAGGGGTTAAAGTCGCTTCCCTAATGGGCTGGAGAGATGGCTTAGCAGTTAAGGTGCATGCCTGCGAAGCCTAAGGATCCAGGTTCGATTCTCCAGGTCCCACGTAAGTCAGATGCACATGGTGGTGCATGAGTCTGGAGTTTGTTTGCAGTGGCTAGAAGCCTGACACACCCATTCTCTTTTCTCTCTCTCTCTCTCTTTCACTGTAATAAATAAAAATTTAAAATTTTTTTAAAAGATGAATTTTATAAAAGGTGCTGCCCTGCAATGTTTTACAGCCCAGGTTCAATTCCCCAATACCCATGTAAAGCCAGATACACACAGTGGTACATGGATCTGGAGTTCATCTACAGTGGCAGGAGGCTCTGATGCACCCACCCACCCCCTTTCTCTCATACTCCCTCTGCCTCCCTTTCTCTCTCTCTCTCTCTCTCTTTCTCTCTCTCTGCTTGCAAATAATTTTAAAAATTCTAGGGCTGGCGAGATTGCTCAGTGGTTAAGGTGCTTGCCTGCAAAGCCTAATGACCCAGGTTAGACTTCCTAGTAGCCATGTAAGCTAGATACACAAAGTGGGCATGTATCTGGCATTCATTTGCAGTGGCTGAAAGTGCTGGTGCACCCATTCTCTCCCTCTCCCTACCTCCCTCTCTCCTACTCTCTTTGCAAATAAATAAGTAAAATATTTAAAATAATATCTACTATCCATCATTTAGTTAGAGCTGTATGCCAGGTGTTTTACAACTTTTTAAAATTTATTTATGAGAGTGAAAGAGAGAATTGGTGTGTCAGGGTCTCCAGCCACTGCAAACAAACTCCAGATGCATGCACCACCTGTGCGCATGAGTCATCTTGTGTGCCTGAATCACCTTGTGCATCTGGCTTATGTGGATTCTGAGGAGTCGAACCTGGGTCCTTGGGCTTCACAGGCAAGCACCTTGACTGCTAAGCCAGATTTGTTTTGTTTTGTTTTGTTTTGTTTTGTTTTGTTTTTTTTGTTTTTCAAGGTAGGGTCTCACCCTGGCCCAGGCTGACCTGGAATTAATTATGTAGTCTCAGGGTGGCCTCGAACTCACGGTGATCCTCCTACCTCTGCCTGCCAAGTGCTGGTATTAAACACATGCGCCACTATGCCTGGCTTGTCAAGTATTTTTTAAACACTTACATATTTTTTAATATTTTATTTTTATTTATTTATTTGACAGAGAAAGAGGGAGAGAGAGAATGGGCATACCAGGTCCTCCAGCCACTACAAATGAACTCTAGATGTATGCACCCCCTTGTGCATCTGGCTAACGTGGGTCCTGGGGAATTTAATCTGGGTCCTTTGGCTTTGCAGGCAAATACCTTAACTGCTAAGCTATCCCTCCAGCCCAACACTTACATATTTAACTCATTCACTCCTTCTAATAATCTGATGAAGTAGGTTTTATTATCATAACTACTTTACAAATAAACCATATGTGGTGGTTTGATTCAGGTGTCCCCAATAAACTTAGGTGTTCTGACTGCTAGGTCCCCAGCTGATGGCAATTTGGGAATTAAAGCCTCCTAAAGGCTTTAATTGTTTAATTGTATTGTTGGGGAAGGGCTTCTGGGTGTTATAGCCAGCTTCCTCTTGCCAGTGTTTGGCACACTCTCCTGTTGCTGTTGTCCACCTGATGTTGGCCCGGAGGTGATGTCTAATGTCTGCTAATGTCATCATTTTCCCCTGCCATCGTGGAGCTTCCCCTTAAGTCTGTAAGCCAAAATAAACCTTATTTCCCCACAAGCTGCTCTTGGTAGGGTGTTTTCTGCCAGCAATGTTAACCTGACTGTAACACCATGCTACAGAGAACTAAAATATGCCAGAGTTGTCAAGGCTCAGCTGACAGTCAAGCCCAGGTCTTGCTCCAGGACTCATGTTCTTACTCTTTATGCTTCAGTGTTTCACCAAATAGTAAAACCGTACACTCAAAATAAATCCTGAAAAATCCAATATCCACTTAGTACCTTCCTGCAGCTTTTCAGATGGTCTGTTCAAATGACACTGCTAATGGGCATCTTCTAAACCAAGGGAACCAAGTAGGCAGAGTAATCTAGACTGGAGAAATTAAGGAGGCTCTAGATGTGAGAGTTTTAGCACTTAACTCATTCCCACACCCCTTTACCCAGGACCTCATACCAAAAATAAATCCTAGGATTGACTCTCAGTGATGTACCAAATAGGAGATCCAAAGCAATGGAACATTGTTTCATCCTATTTAGTTGAAATTAGGTGGAATTGGTTCATTTAAAAAATTTAAAGAAGCTGGGCATGGTGGTGCACACCTTTAATCCCAGCACTTGGGAAACAGAAGTAGGAGGATCGTCATGAGTTTGAGGTTACCCTGAAACTACATAGTGAATTCCAGGTCAGCCTGGACTATAGCGAGACCTACCTCAAAAAAACAAAAACAAAAAAAAAAATTTAAAGAATTGGCACTGAAGCTGAAGTTAAGGTGCATGCCCGCAAAGCCTAAGGACCTCGGTTTGAATCTCCAGGTCCCACGTAAGCCAGATGCACATGGTGGCGCATTCGTTTGGAGTTCATGTGCAGTGGCTAGAGGCCCTGACATGCCCATTTGCCCTCTCTCTCTCTCTCCCTCTCTCCGTTTCTAATAAGTAAACAAATAAAAATAAATTCTTTAAAAAAATACTTTTTTAAAAAAGCATTGGTGCTGGAGAGATGGCTTTGCAGTTAAGGCATTTGACTGCAAAACCAATGGATCTGGGTTCAACTCTCCAGGACCCACATAAGCCAGATGCACAAGGGGGCACATTCATCTGGAGTTCATTTGTAGTGGCTGGAGACCCTGACACACCCATTCATTCTCATTCTCTCTCTCTCTCTCTCTCCCTCTTTCTCTCAAATAAATAAATAAAATATTTTTTTAAATTAAAGAATTACCATATATACCCAATTCCACTTCTGGACAATGTGAATATATACACATATATATATTTCATTCCAAAGACCTTAAAGACTTAAAGGGACATTTGTCCACCCATGTTTTATATATATCAGTATTATGTTACAATACTCCAAGCTGGAAGTAAATAAACCAAGTGTCCCTTGGCACATGGATGGATAAACAATATATAGTATATATATATATAATGAAGTGGTATTCAGCCACAGTGGGCTGGAGAGATGGCTCAGCAATTAAAGGCCCTTGATTACAAAGCCTGATGGCCCATGTTTGATTCCCCAGTACCCACATAAAGCCAGATGCACAAAGTGATGCATGTGTCTGGAGTTTGTTTACAGTAGCAAGAGACCCTGGTGGGCTCATATATTCATTCATTCATTCATTCATTTCATTCATTCGTTTATTCATTCATTAACTTATTCATTCTCTCCTTGTAAATAAAAGCTTTTTTTAAAAAAGGAAGGAGCTGGGCATGGTGGTGCACGCCTTTAATCCCAGCACTGGGGAAGCAAAAGGTAGGAGGATCACCAAGAGTTGGAGGCCACCCTGAGACTACATAGTGAATTCCAGGTCAGCCTGAACTAGACTGAGACCCTACCTCCAAAAACCAAAATATATATATACATATACAGACTTGACACTACATAAATAAGATATAAGTGAGGGGACTGAAAAGATGGCTTAGTGGTTAAGGTGCCTACCTGTGAAGCCTAAGGACTCAGGTTCAGTTCCCCAGTACCTATGCAAGCCAGATGTACAAGGTGGTACATGCATCTGGAATTCATCTGCAGTGGCTGGAGGTCCTAGCAGGCCCATTCTCTCTCTCTCTCTCTTCTCTCTGTCCAATAAATAAAATATCTTTTTAAAAGATAAGTGAATTAAATCCAGTAAATTATTCAAATATTAATGTCTCATAACTAAATGGAGTTGAATCCAGAGTGAAAATTTTTAGCACATAAAGATACATAAACATGGGCTAGAGAGATGACTTAGCAGTTAACGTGCTTGCCTATGAAGCCTAAGGACCCAGGTTTGATTCCCCAGTACCTATATAAGCCGGATGCACAAAGTGGGAGTTCATTTGCAGCAGATGGAGGCCCTGGAATGCTCATTCTCTCTCTTCTCTCTCTCTCTCTCTCTCTCTCTCTCTCTCTCTCCCTCCCTCTCTCTCTCTCTCTCTGCCTCTTTCTCTCCAATAAACAAATAAAATATTTTTTAAAACAAATAAGGTGAAGAGCAATGAAGGAAGACCTCTGGTCTCCACGTACACCCATACACATGTGTCCTCTTACATACAAACAAAAGGTATAGGCAGTACAGACATAATTTGTCAAAAAATCTTTGGTGTACCAGTATACAAATAAAGGTCCCATAGTTACATTATTAAACCTTCGACTGTACTTCAGTGTGTGATCATAAAAATCTATAAATCTAGAACTAGTCACAAAGAAATAACCTGGGGGCTGGAGGGATTGCTTAGCAGTTAAGGCGCTTGCCTGCAAAGCCTAAGGACCCAGGTTTGATTCTCCAGGTTTAAGCCAGATGCACATGGTGGTGCACACATTTGGAGTTAGTTTGCAGTGACTAGAGGCCCTGGTGCACCCATTCTCTTTCTATCTATCTATCTCTCTTTCTCTCTCTCTCTAATAAATAAATAAAAATAAATTTAAAAACTTTTTAAGAAAAAATAACCTGAAATTAACTTGGATATTAGTAAGAACATTAAACCATGGTATAGTACATGGATAACATTCAAAAAAAAATCCTTTTTACACTGTAGTAATTAAATCCAAGACAATGGTACTAAACCATTATTACCAGAAATGAAATTCACTTATTTATTTTTTATCATAGTAAAAGTTTGGCATATTTGATTAACAAAGTTCATTTTCTAGTTGATTAACTTTTTCTTTATTTGAAGTACTGGAGTCTTGTGCATGGTAAGAACAAGCACTCTACACTGAGCTGTATCCACAAAACACATCGTTCACTTTCATTTCCATAATAAAAACAATAGTCCCATACTGCAGGATTCAATGCATTTAGTTTGTTTTTCAAGTATATAGTGGCAAGAGTTTGCAATGAATAAAAACACATAGAAGGTAGAGCACTTGGTTTAACATATCTGAAAAGAAAGACCTCTTATAAGAGAGCTGTGGTGCTTTAAGTGTGTGTGTGTGTGTGTGTGTGTGTGTGTGTGTGTGTGTGTCCATAGACTCCGGTTAAGTTTCTAATTTGGGTGTCCAGCCACTTCACTGGAGGTATCACTGGGGGCAGATCCTGGGATCCAGCCTAAAGATGTAGAGAGCAGGTCTATGCTTCAGCAATATGGTGGTTTGATTCAGGTGACCCCCATAAACTTAGGTGTTCTGAATGCTAGGTTCCCAGCTGATGGAGATTTGCCAATTAACACCTCCTAGAAACAGTGTATTGTTGGGGACAGGGTTATGGGTGTTATAGCCAGCTTCCTCTTGCCAGTGTTTGGCACACTCTCCTGTTGCTGTTGTCCCCTGATGCTGGCCAGGTGATGTCCACCCTTTGCTCATGTCATCACTTCCCTATGCCAACATGGAGCTTCCCCTCAAGTCTGTAAGCCAAAATAAGCCTTTATTTCCCCCACAAGCTGCTCCTGGTCGGGTGTTTTCTGCCAGCAATGCAAACATGGCTGCAACAGTAAAATAGTACCAAGAAGTGGAATCATTACTGCTAGAAACCTGACTTTGTGGCTTTTGGCCTTTTGGAGCTGATTTTCAGGAAGAATATGGAAGGTTTTGAAACCCTGACCTAAGAGACGCCTTCTGGTGCTGTAAATACAGCTTGATGGACTATACTGGTCAGAGTTGAAACACCTAAAGAACTAAGGACTGTGAGGTTTGGCTTATGAGGGTGAGAAAGAGCTTTGCCTGGATTGGGCTACAAGCAGTTTGTGTGAGAGACTTGTTGTTATGTCCTTGTCCTGAGAACGTGTGCACAGTTGCTTTGAGTAAAAAGGGACTGATGTAAGCAGAAGGACATGGTACAGAAAAAAATGAAATCTTTGGGCTGAAACTTCTGCCCATTCAGCTGCAATTGTTTAAGAGACTACAACCATTGAGATTGGGCTGACCTGCATTGGGACAACAGGAAGAATGCAAACTTTTTTGAAGGAGCTTAAATGCTGAAGGAGTGTCCTATTCTTCAAAGTCAGCTTTCTTCTCCACTGGATTAACAAATTGGCAGCCCACCTGACATTATGGACTATAACAAATGCAGGAAAGAGTAGGTCATTGAATTTGCAACACGGTCTTGTGCTTTGGAAATGGCCATGGGCAGTGTGTAGCAGGCAGTGTGTTGTTGGATTACCTGCATGGAGACTCGATGCAGCCATGAGGATGAATCACGGGTTGCAGCAGAGACCCAATGGACATGCCAGAACTATGAGATGGCTGCCAAGGACAGCTCCTGGCACTTGATGAAGGTTTCTGGGACTGTGAGGGGCAGAATTGGAACTCCAGAGACTGGTTAGAATTATTGGACTTGGAGACTTGACACTTGTTAGTTATTGGACTTGAAGCTACAATGTTTGATGTTTGCCCTACTTGTTTTAAATCTTGTATTTGTTAAATGTTTCTTTGCTATGCCCAATGCCATCTTTTGCAATGTGAATGTTTATTCTGTGCTATTATGGATTTTAGTTTTTTTTTTTTGGTGTTAAGGCTCGTGGACTATGGGAATGTTTGAATATCATTGGGATTGATTAAAAACTAAGGGGACAGATGGGCATGGTGGCACAACGCGTTTAATCCCAGTACTCGGGAGGCAAAGGCAGGAGGATCACCAAGAGTTCGAGGTCACCCAGAGACTACATAGTGAATTCCAGGTTAGCCTGAGCTAGAGTAACACCCTACCTCGGGGAAAAAAAAAAAAAAAAAACTATGGGGACTTTTAAAGTTGGATGAATGCATTGCATTTTCCATCATATATGGTTATCAGCTTATGGGGGCTAGGGGTGGAATGTGGTGGTTTGATTCAGGTGTCCCTCATAAACTTAGGTATGCTGAATGCTAGGTTCCCAGCTGATGATGATTTGGCAATTAATACCTCCTGCAGGCAGTGTATTGTTAGGGAAAGGCTTATGGGTGTTAGAGCCAGCTTCCTCTTGCCAGTGTTTGGCACACCCTCCTGTTGCTGTTGTCCATCTGATGATAGCCAGAAGGTGATGTCCACCCTCTGCTCATGTCGTTTGCCCCTGCCATCATGGAGCATCCCCTAGAGTTTGTAAGCCAAAATAAGCCTTTTTTCCCCCCACACAAGCTGCTCTTCTTGATCGGGTGTTTTCTGCCAGCAATGCAAATCTGACTGCAACAGGTGGGTTCAAGTTTGCTGATGCTGGTATTTTGCTTGCTGCTTGTTTTTGGTGTTTGCTGGCTGTTTGGTTTGTTTTTGTTTTTGTTTGTTTGTTGTTCTTGTTTTGTTTTTCTCTGCTTAGATTTCTGAAAGGGAGCCAGGTTCTTCCACTTTTGATGGAACTTCCCCTGGATCTGTAAGCTTGAAATAAATCCCTTCCTCCCATAAATTGCATCTGTTTGGAAGTTTGTCCCAGCCACTTGGAGCTAACTACTACAATAGCTTTCTTGGAGTCACTCCTAACTAAAAAGAATTTTGGCTGTTTGAATCATCAATGGACTACAAATGAAGCATTAATCCTCAGAAAATTCTCAATCTTGTTTCATATTGAACCAAACTAGGTTATTTGCATAATAAATAATGTATTTTATGAACACTTTTTATCAGAGGAAAATATTCATTTGAATAATTCAAATAGGAGAATAATATTACCTAAGAAGAATTAAATATCATGGTTAATATTAAAAATTTAGAATCTAGCACTCAGGTGGCAAAAGTAGAAGGATCGCTGTGGTCAAGGCCACCCATCTTTAATCCCAGCACTCAGGTGGCCTTAAAAAGCCAAAAAGAAGGGTGTGGTGGTGCACAGTTTAATCCCAGCACTGAGGCAAAAAAGTAGAAGGAGTGAGTTCCTGATGTCAGTGAATTCCATGTCACCCTGGGCTAGAGCAAAACCCTGCCTTAAAAAGCCAAAAAAAAAAAAAAAAGCCGGGTGTGGTGGTGCACGCCTTTAATCCCAGCACTGGGGAGGCAGAGGTAGGAGAATCACCAAGAGTTCAAGGCTACCCTGAGACTACATGGTTCCAGGTCAGCCTGGGCTAGAGTGAAACCCTACCTTGAAAAACTAAAAAAAAAAAAAAAAAAAAAAAAAAAAATTAGAATCTGCAAACAAGTGGGATTATGTATATTTTCTAATTAGAAGATAATTAAGGACAGTTGTTTTCACACCACTCACATTTAAGTTTTATAAGATTTAACTACTGGCTAGTGGGAGTAAGGATTTAATGAATAAATCTATTTAAAATACTCCACCTCAATGGGCTGGAGAGATGGCTCAGTGGTTTAGGCACTAGCCTGCAAAGCCTAATGACCTGAGGTCAATTCCCCAGTAAAGCCAGATGCACAAAGTGGTGCATGTGTCTGGAGTTCATTGGCAGTGGCTGGAGGCCCTGGCTCACCCATTCTGCTGTCTATCTTCTCTCTCTCTCTTCTCTCTCTCTCTTCTAGGAAATAAATGTTAAACACCATTTAAAGCCAGACGTGGTGGCGCATGCCTTTAATCCCAACACTTGGGAGGCAGAGGTAGGAGGATGGCTGAGAGTTCGAGGCCACCCTGAGACTACATAGTGAATTCCAGGTCAGCCTGGACCAGAATGAGACCCTAACTCGGAAAACCAAAAAAAAAAAAAAAACAAACAAACAAACAACAAAAAAAAAACATTTAAAATACTCAACCTCTAAATGTTATTCTAAAATCAATTTCCATATCCTAATTCACCCAATAGAAATGCACTTAATACCCAGCATGTCCTAGGCACTTTGGTCACTGTGACAGTACAAAATATACTGTTGCCTTTAACACAGCTAACACATGGACCAAAATTCTGAGCAGTCAAGATAATTATACCCTTGAGTAACTGATTTCTTTAATTTTTTTTTTCTTTAATTCTTTACTATTTCTTTAAGTTGATTTCTATCCCAGGATTCTTTCTCAGTTCTAAAATAAGAGAACAAAAAATTACCTACATGAGACAAAGCAAAAGAATAGAACTGCAAGGGAAGGGCTGTATTAGCTCTTAAATCCTGGTTTCCAGTTGTACATCTAAAGTTCAATTTTCTCTTCAAAGAAAATCTTGACTTAAAAGAACAAAAAGTACAGTCAGCTTTAACATGTAACAAAGTATGCCATGCAGATTATATGAGAGTTAGCAAAAGATTAAAACAAATCTTTATTCTAAATTACATAATGCCATTTACCATAATGATGATCTTACACTTTGGTATATGATACCTCAGGACAAATATTACTGACAGGTAAAACATATTACTTTGCGGTCTTAAGACAGTCAAGTTTTTACTAGTATATGTGCTCATAATGTGAATGTTTATTTAAGGAAATGCTACTTCTATCAACTAAATAATGTGTCTTCAAGAAGGGTGATATACTTGGGATGAGTGCTACATTGCTACTACCCACAAAAAAAGGATGCAATCCACTGGAGTGCTCTCTCAATATATACACATGCACACATATATGTACTTAGGTATACATGCAACAAATTTATGGTTTGAGGTTCCTCTTCCCATTTTAACTGTTTCACTATTCTCAGTGTGACTCAAACAGTACATCCTTTAACATGTTATTACATCATCAAGCATTATCTAGTACTTTCTGAACGCCTAGCTTTATCTCAGATGGAAGGAAGATACAGAAGAAAAACAAGACAGTCTCTGCCTTTGGGAATCTTGGGTTCTCTTTCAGGGGCCAGATAAAAAAATATCATCAGGTAACTTATGAAGCTGGTGCTAAAGCCAACTGTATATTCCACATCTATGTAGAATTTAAGAGCACTGAGATTATTTCCATGTAATTAATCCTGAGATCTTGTAAAGAACACATTATTTGCCCCATTTTAGCAATAAAAAACCAAAGGTTCTGGATTTTAAACAACATGCTTCAATCATACAGATTATGAGTGGGAGTCGACTCAAGCCAGGGTGTCTTGATTTTAAACCCAGGACTCTGTTCAAAACAGCGCAGGAACCAAGGATAGGGTGCTCAACAGGATGCCAGCCAGCCTTCTAAATACCAACCCGGTAGACCTGGACCTGAGGAAGTCCAACCAATGTCCAAATTAATCTCATTCTGCAATTGCTTGTACTACAGAGTAATATACCGGGCACAACTACCATTCCTTTAATCTTCGTGCCTTCTTTAATCTTAGTACCTCCTCAGTAAGAGCTCTGCTCTCAGACCTGGGGATTTAAAATATAACAAAAAAAAAAAGCTGGCTTAACGGGCTCCTGTGAATCTTAAACTATGAAGTCTAGTTTCTCTTAATCCTTTGCACACGCTGGCTTTCCTCAGCATAACTCGCCCACCCCTTTTCTAGCGTTCCTGCTCCAAATAACTACTTATTTTGAGATGGAAATGACTGACCGTACAAAATGCTACAAGTTCGCCCCAATTTCGCCCTCTCGTCCCCAGGCCCCCCTGCCCAGACGCCTTGCCCTCCCTCCCCATGGAGAAGATACCGAGTTCCGACTCTGCAGATCCCGTGGCGATGCTGTCACACAGCACTGACAGATAAGATGTGACCTTTCGACTCTGTCCTTGGGGACCTCAGGCGGCGGGGCGGCGCAGAACGGTTCCAAGCCCCGGGCCAGGGGTTCCCGGCGCGCGAACGCAGCTGCTGGCAACGCTCTGTCCGAAGCGACGTCGGGAATACCTGGAAGGATGCCGGGGGCGCATCCCTGCGTCCCCTACTCCTGCCCACTGCAGGGGAGCGGGTCCTGCCGCCAGTCCATCATCTCACCGCACCGGCGAGTCCGGGTCAGTCGGACCTTACCCAGGACCCCGGAGGACAGGTCTTCAGCAGCGGTAGCAGCGACAGCAGAAAAGCAGGCCACCCACCCGCCGTGCCCATTGCCGAAGACCCGCCCCCTCCGCCCCAACTCCCCCGGCAAGACTGGACCGCAGGAGGGAGGGAAACGTTTCTATGGGAACCTCGGGCATCACGTGTTGCTCTCCCGCAACCAATCGAGCTTTCCCGCAGCTCCGGGCCCGGCTGTCCGCCCCCGCCTACTTCGCCGGCCACGCCCCTTTCCTGCAGAGAGGCCTACGCCTGCGCACTGCGTCCCTGCGCGCCTCTTCCGTGGCGCGCGCACGCTCTCCCACCCACCCTCCCCACTCCGGCCTAGGGAGAGCGAGCGAGCGCGCGCGCGCGAACCTGAGGAGGAAATGGTGCGGCCAGCGCGCAGGCCCAGAACCGCCCGAGCCCGGCTGCCGGCGACGCCCCAGAACGGAAGGGGGAAGTGAATCGGACGCGGCGCTTGGGAGCCTTGGGCTGGGCTGAGTGTGGCTCGAAGCGTGAGTCCACCGCGACCGTGAGCAGGAGGAGGATGTCGAAGAACACGGTGTCGTCGGCGCGCTTCCGGAAGGTGGACGTGGATGAGTACGATGAGAACAAGTTCGTGGACGAGGAGGACGGGGGCGACGGTCAGGCCGGGCCGGACGAGGGCGAGGTGGACTCGTGCCTGCGGCAATATCCTTGACTCGCGCCCACCGCGGGTTCGGGCCCCGGGTCCCGGGCGGAGCCCGGTGAGGCCCAACGCCGAGTTCACGGGGTCGCCGGGGCCGCCCGAGACAACTTGCGGCGCCCCGGGATTCCTCAGGTGCGCCGGCGTCGGGACGGAGCCGCGCCCTCCTGCGCCCCGGGAAGGTCCGGCACGGCCGAGGACCGGCGCGGGCACCTGAGCTCGGGAACCCCGCCTGCCCCGCGCCCGCTGCCCGCTGCGTGTCTGCCTTGGGGAGCGGGAGGACAGCTTACTCCCTGCCAGGAGCGAGGAAGCGGTTTTCAGATTAAGGCCCTCTGTACTTTTTCAGCTCATAGGCTCCAAAGAAAATGTTTTTTTTAATTAGGGGGAAAGAATTTGGGGGAAAAAAATACATATATATATATATATACATATATATATATATATATATATATAAAAAATATATATATATACACACATACACACACGTACGCACAGGTTGGACAGAATTTGTGAACCGGGCCTGGGAAGTTTTGGTGTCCAAAATTCCCAGTAAGGAAGCTTGGAGACTTTAACCTGCTGAGAGAAAAAAAAAAAAAAAATCCAGTGCAAACAAGACAGGAAGTGCATGTGGACAATCTTTGGAAATATTTATGATAAATCTCGATGAATAAAAGAGAGGTTGAGTCATTGGTATAAAGCAGAATCTCTTTTTTTCCTGAAATTGTTTCCATTTCAGTTAAAATATAGCTGTCAGTTCCTGGTTCCTTGGTTTGCATGTTTGAATATTCATAATATTGTGTACCATTTCTTATCAGCTCTCAGAAAAATGCAAGTGTTGCCAAACCGAAGTTGTCATTTTAGAAAAATCTCAGTTACTGATCTTAATACATTTCCGGTTAATCTTTGGTATAAATATAAAATGAATGTTGTATTAAATTATAATAGAGAAACACATGAGTATTTAGTTGGTAGCAGTTTTAAGCAGCTTTAAACATTAATGAATACAGTATAGGTTTTTCTTTGATTACCACAATTTTTGCAGTCAGTTATTATTACTTGATTATTTTACATGTAAGTAGTTTTGTCTTTTCAAAAAAAAGATACACTTTAGATTTCCATACAGCCATATTAATAATCAATAACCAGCGATCTTTTTTCTCAGACCTTTCCTTCAGAAGTAACGAATCTTATTCTTTCTAAAAATATTCTTTGTGATAAATAAATTATGTTTTATGAAATTAATGTATTTCAGTTGACTTCTGACGATTCCTAAATGGATCTGCTTTTTAGTCATTTCTGTTTAAAATATAAAGGTATTGCCTCATCTTACTATTGCTCTAACCAGGAGAGACAGCTCTGGTTGGGTACTACAGACCTAGTGAGGAACAAGTCGCTCTGTGGTTTTCCTTTTAGGGAATGACTGTACATTCTAACAGTCTGATTGGCCTTCCCTCTCTAGTGCTTGCTAACTCACTGGTGCTCTGAAAGACTAAATTTAATAGGTAAGGTTCAGTACAGTTTGAATAACCTTTATGAAGTAAGAAATAATAATAATAATAAGACAGTAAGCTGCCACCTAAGGGTGATAAGAATTACTGCATCTTCTGTGTTACTTCACCTCTACACTGAGATGGCTTATGGAGGAGATATTCAGATTGCCAGAGTAATCCATCAGCACTTCCTACCAACATTTCAGTTAATAAAATTCCAGTATGTTTTGAGTCCCAACCCCCAACAAAAAATCACATAAAATGGTGTATTTTGTCTGATGATGGGCTGTATTTGGGGACCTTATAATTCTGTTGCATATTTTAGGGTTTCTTTAATACCAGCCTAGATAATGTATGTGTTTCATTGGAAAGTGAAAGGTTGTCAGGCTGTTATTTGCTGATAGAACCAAGGGCCAAGCAGTCTTTGCTTTATTTTATTATTATTATTATTATTATTATTATTTGGTTTTTCAAGGTAGGGTCTCACTCTAGCCCAGGCTGACCTGGAATTAACTATGTAGTCTCAGGGTGGCCTTGAACTCATGGAAATCCTCCTACCACTGCCTCCCGAGTGCTGGGATTAAAGGCATGCGCCACCACGCCCAGCGCTGCTTTATTTTTTTTAAGAGAATTTTTAGTGTTCTCTTAATTTCAGTATGTTACCTTTGACATACTGAAAACCAACACACTGAATTCCAAAATCAAACATAATGGCCGTAGTAATTTTAGTACTATGCATAATATCACCTTAAACCCATCAGTTCCAACCAGTCATAATGCTCTTTTGGGCTACCCTTCGCTGTTATGCCCTTAACCTCCATCACAGGAAACATGACAGCTGCTCTCCAGGCAGCTCTGAAGAACCCCCCTATCAACACCAAGAGTCAAGCAGTGAAGGTGAGTCACAAATTCAAATGCATTGGTGTCTGCTGGTATCTTCGCTGTAGATGAATAAGATCCTCTGTGGTCTTGGTCAGAAAACGTCTTAACTATGTACTGTCTGACACCGAAGGGTTTGTAATGTAAAATCTCTTGAGAGATTAAGGTTTCATATGAAAAAGTAGCACTATAATGAATGAAGAGTTCGGATGATGCTTCAGAGAAACAGTCAACAGCACCATTTCTATGTCTTTTCAAAAGAGTGCACTCGGGCTAAATTTAAACAAAGGCCTTAGTAAGTAAAGCTTTTATCCAAATATATAGCTGCTACTTTAATTACACAAATATTAAATATTTACTGTAGAGAGCAAAGGCACATGTTGGCATTTAAAAAGATGGCCATAGTACTTACTACCCAGGGATCACAGTTACTACCTTTTGGTATTTCTGACCTCATGAAATTTTTCTACATGTGTTTTTGTTATAAAAATGGAATTTTGGCCAGGCATGGTGGCGCATGCCTTTAATCCCAGTATTTGGGAGGCAGAGGTAGGAGGATCCCCATGAGTTCAAGGCCACCCTGAGACTACATAGATGTAGGGCTAACCTGGAATTCACTATGTAGTCTCAGGGTAGCCTCAAACTCTAGGTGATCCTCCTACTTCTGCCTCCTGACTGCTGGGATTAAAGACGTGTGCCACCACGTCTGGTCAGGATGCTGTATTTTATAGATGACTGTTCTCCTATAGTCATGTATTGAAAGGGACTAGTTTGTAATGCTATATACAATACTGAAATGAATCATTTCAGGTAAATTTGAAATAGTTCAGTAAATTCCCAGAAGAGAACTAGAGCAAAGAATGCACTCTCCCTGCCCCGCCCCAGGTAGGGTCTTGCTCTAGCCTAGGCTAACCTAGAATTAGTCTCAGACTAGCCTAGAACTCACAGAGTCCTCTTACCTCAGCCAGTCTGAGTGCTGGGGTTAAAGGCTTGCTCCACCACGCCTGGCTAAGAATGCACTTTTTTTTTTCTGAGGTTTTTTGCTCTAGCCCAGGCTGATCTGGAATTCACTATGTGGTCTCAGGGTGGCCTCAAACTCACAGTGATCCACCTACCTCTGCCTCCCAAATGCTGGGATTAAAGGCATGCGCCACTACGCCCAGCTTTTGAATGCACTTTTTTTTTAAAGGCTTTGGTACACAAAGTATTGTCTGGTTTCTTCAGAAAGGTTGTACTATATACATCACCTGCAGCAGTCTTGCACCAGTTTTTTGTTTCCCCACTAATTCTTCAGGACCTTCTTACTTTGTTATTCAGGGTTTACAAGGAAGGCCAAAGCATCAGCCTCACTGTCAGGAACTCGGGAATCTCCTGAATAGAATAGTAACAAGTAATAGCTTACGTAGATGCCTAACAGGTAGCTAGGCAACACAGTTTGTCACAAGAAGAGATTTTTCTTTATTTTTAAAAGTTGTTAAGAACGTACAGTTTTCCCCCCTTCTGCTTGTATGTGGGTGGTTTTTATCCCAGCTTGTGGGTGGGAGTTTATAAGTCTAGATGCAAAGATATTTTCCAAATGGAGTAATTGCAGTCTTTAAACTAAAGATAGCAGTAGGTGGTAGAAACATTAGATAAAATCCTGACCAAAGTAATACTGAAGACAACTGTGTTGAACAGAAAGAGAAACTAATTGGTGAAAGAGTCAATGAACTGTTCCTTCCCTTTGCTTGTGTAAGCGTGTAAGAAAATGGACCTATGCTTTTAGAGCAGTATTTACCAAAGGGGGAAAAGGGAATAAAAATGAACATAAAAAGAAAAAATTTAAGAAGAAAAGGCAGAATTGCTTCTGAAGGTTAGTTGAAGGTGAATTATAAATCAGTTCTTTTGTTAAGACTTAACACCAACTTCAAAAAAAATTAAATATTAACTCTTGGTTTCGTGTGTGTGTGTGTGTAGATTTTTTTTTTTTCGAGGTAGGGTCTCACTGTAGCCCAGGCTAACCTGGAACTCACTATGTAGTCTCAGGGTATCCTAGAACTTTCAGCCATCCACCACGCCTGGCCTAAAGGTTTTAATAAATTGTTAACCTAACCTCAGGCTGTTAGTAAATCTTCTTAGATCTCCCTTCAGTTAAGACAGGAATCTGTTCAATTTCATTACATGACTGCTGTCATGCTAAACAAAATCAGCCTGTATTGTGCCATCCCTACTTTGGCCTGGTCCCCTTCCCTACGTCTGTTCTCAACAGAGTTGCCAAAGTAACCCTACTAAAATGTGAGTCAGATTATGTCACTATTCTTAAGACCTCTACTGTCTTCTCTTTCCAGAGAAAAAGCCCAAGTCCTTCCAGTGATCTGCAATCCCTCACATGTCCTGCCTTCGCTACTTTTTGGAGTCACACTCCTGCTTCCCCTCCCACTTCCCAGCTCTGCCTGGTTGGACCTTTCAAACACATGAACCCATGCTAATACCACTTGTTCTTCTGTCCAAAACACTTTCTAAATCCAAGGATTTTGCTCACATTCTCCCATGTCTTTACTCAAATGTCACCTCAGTGTGGCTTTCATACAGTTGTAGCCCTTTACATATACATGACTAAATGTTTTGTTATATATTTATACTCAGGATCGGGCAGGCAGCATTGTCTTGAAGGTGCTCATCTCTTTTAAAGCCAATGATATTGAAAAGGCTGTTCAGTCTCTGGACAAGAATGGTGTGGACCTGCTAATGAAGTATATTTATAAAGGTTTTGAGAGCCCATCGGACAATAGCAGTGCTGTGTTGTTACAGTGGCATGAAAAGGTAAGTTACAAATTATGACTATCTGTGCCTTTATGATAGAGAATAACTGCCACCTGAACAACCACATTGACTTGATTGTACATCTTTATTATTAATGAAATGCATGAAAATGGAAGGTTCAGGTTTTTTTCAGGTTTTGTGCTTACTAGCCTTGATCTTAGATTCTGGTTTGCACTACATGTTTGTTCACACATATTTTGTAGATTTTTTTTTAGTAAACATTGAAGTAAGTGAAAACTTTGTAAAAGAAAATGAGTAAAAATCAAGAATGTTCTGTGCTGACCAAAAGGTAGAAATAGCCCAATATGAAAAATAAGCTGGGGTCTATACATATAGTGGGATATTACTTACCCATGAGAAGGAATTAAGTTCTAATATATGCAAAAATATGAATGAACCTAGAAATACACTAAGTGAAATAAGTCAGACACAAAAGGACAAATACTTGCTGTTCTGCATAGATGAAATAATCTAACGTAATCAGATTCAAAGGACAGAATCATTAGAGGTGCTAATCAGGGACTACAGATCAGGGTGAATAACGGTTATTAATGGGTAGAGTTTCTTTGGGGATAATGAAGAAGTTAATAGTTGCCTCTATAGGATTGTAAATATAATTGATGCCTCTCAGTTTTACATTTAGAGATGGTTAAATTGGAACTGGACATAGTAGTACATGCTTTTTTTTTTTTTTTTTTTTTGGTTTTTCGAGGTAGGGTCTCACTCTGACCCAGGCTGACCTGGAATTCACTATGTAGTCTCAGGGTGGCCTTGAACTCATGGTGATCCTCCTACCTCTGCCTCCCGAGTGCTGGGATTAAAGGCGTGCGCCACCACGCCCGGCTCAGTAGCACATGCTTTTAATTGTAGCACTCGGGGGGCAGAAGTTGGAGGATCATTATGAGTTTGAGGCCACCCTGAGACTACATAGTGAATTCTAAGTCAGCCTGGGCTACAGTGAAACCATACATTAAAAAAAAAAAAAAAAAAAAAAGAAGGTTAAAGTGGAAAATTTTGTTATGTATTTCACCACAGTTTATTATTAAAAGAAATCAAAGAAAATTAAATATTCTTAAGTGCTTATTTCCTTTTTCATGCATTGTTAAAAAAAAGAAGGGCTAAGGGTATTGCTCAGTGGTAGAATGCTTGTCTATACCCACAAGCATGAGTTTGGTAAAAATCTGTGGAAGGGGCTGGAGAGATGGCTCAGTGGTTAAGATACTTGCCTGCAATGCCTAAGGAACCAAGTTTGATTCCCTAGTACCCATGTAAAGCCAGATGCACACAGTGGCACATATGCCTGGAGTTTTGTTTGCAATGGCTAGAGGCCCTGGTGTACCTATTCTTCCCCTCCCCAACCCCCTTCTCTCTCTCTTTCCCCTTTTTCTCTCTCTCAAATAAATTAAATGAAAATTAAAAGTAATCGTAGAATGTGGGAGACAGAGGCAGGAGGATCATTGCAAGTACAAGGACTTCTGTTAAGTTTAAGCCCAGCCTGTCTACATGGTGAGTTCCAGACCAGGCAAGTCTACATTTAAACGACCCTTTCTCTGGGCTGGGGAGATGGCTTAGACATTAAGGTGCTTGCTTGCTTGCAAAGCCAAAGGACCTAGGTTCAATTCCCAAGACCCACATGAGCCAGATGCACAAGGTGGTACATGTGTCTGGAGTTTGTTTGCAGCAGCTGGAAGCCCTGGCATGCCCATTCTCTCTCTCTCTCTCTCTCTCTCTCTCAAATAAATAAAATATTTTAAAAATAAATAAAATTTTTAAAAACCCTCAAGAAAGAAGTAATTTTGAGTTCTTAATAAAAAGTAAGGTAATTGTTTATACCCAGCTCTTACACTGTTAAAAAATATAAGCAAAAGCATTTAATGACAACCAATGTTTAGGGATGTAGTCACTAACATTCTTAACCTCTAAGCCATCTGTTCAGCCATTCACTAACATTTTTAAATTCTCAAAGCTCAGTTCTTTAGATTGCTGTTGTACGTCTGAGTGAAAACATCTATAAAATAAAAATGGGAAAATTTGTTTTGGGGCTTCTATTAAGTCAGTTTTGTACACTGTCAAAAAGTGTTAGGGCTGGAAAGATGGTTAAGTGGTTAAGGTGCTTGCCTGTGAAGCCTAAGGACTCATGTTCAACTCTCCAGGTCCCACACAAGCCAGATACATACATGCACACACACAAGGTCGCACATGTGCACAAGAGGGCACACGCGTCTAGAATTCGATTGCAGTGGCTGGAGGCCCTGGCGTGCCAATTCTGTCTTTCTCTGTTTGTGTGTGTGTCTTTCTCGTTAAAAAAAAAATTAAGTGCTGGTGTTAGCCAGGCATGGTGGCACACATTTTTAATCCCAGCACTTGGTAGGCAAAGGTAGGAGGATCACCATGAGTTCAAAGCCACCCTGAGACTACATAGTGAATTCTAGGTCAGCCTGGGCTAGAGTGAGACTTTACCTCAAAAGACCAAAACAACAACAACAAAAAAAGTGCTGATGTTTTTGGTTGGAGTATCCATTCCTCCCAGTGTTCCCAGTATAGTCCTCTTCTGTGCCTGTTTCTATCATCTTCATGAATAGTAGTGCTGTGCTCCCTTTCACTATGAAGGGAACCAGTGTGTGCAGTAATTCGTATGGCCATTTGTTTCATGGAACACTTCTGTTTGTTAGGCACTATACCATTGATTTGCAGTTCATTTAATCCTCAAAACAATTCTGAAGCATATTAATTTGGGGAGGGTATGTTTTTGTGTGTGGAGTGTGGGCACATGCATGCCCTAATATGCATGGGGAAGTCAGGACAGCTTTTGAGTGCCAGTCCTCCTTGTTTGAGGCAGGGTCTCTTCTTTTTCACTGCTGTGTTCACCAGCCTAGCTGGTCTGCAAGCTTCCAAGAAATTCTCCTGCCTTTGCTTCCCATCTCCTCATAGGAACACTGAGATTACAGATGCTAAGTATAGCATCTGACTTTCTGTAGGCACTGGAAGCCAGACTCAGTGCTCATGCTTACATAGCAAACACTGGACCCACTGAGCCGCCTCCTCAGCCCTATAAACATTTTTCTTATCTTCAATTTATATGTGAGTAGCCACCTTTAAAACTCAAGCAAACTTAGGTCGGGTATAACCTCAAAATCGTAGTATCAACTGAGAACTTAAATATTCCAAACATTCTTCAAAGATCTTTTTTTTTTTTATGAAGCAGAGTTTCATTCTAGCTCAGGCTGACCTGGAACTCATTCTGTAGTTCTAACTAACCTCAAACTCATAGCAATCCTACTTCGGCCTCCAAGTGTTGGGATTTAAGAAGTGTACCACCACACCCAGCTGCTTTTTAAGCAGAGTCTCACTCTAGCCCAGGCTGGCCTCAAACTCATGCCAATCCTACTTCAGCTTATCTGAGTGCTGGGTTTGAAGGCATGTGCCACCACCCCCCAGCAAAATCTTGATAAATATTAACTCACTTAGTTCTCATTTAAAATACTGGAAAGGGGCTGAAGAGATGGCCTAGCAGTTGGGTGCTTGCCTGCAAAGCCAAAGGACCCAGGTAAGCCAGGTGCACAAGGTGGCTCATGTGTCTGGAGTTTGTTTGCAGTAGCTGGAGGCCCTGGTGTGCTCATTCTCTATCCCTCTTCCTTTTTAAAAAAAAAAAGGAAGGAAGGGAGGGAGGGAAGAAGGGAAGGAAGAAGGAAGGATCGATAGATAGATACTGGAAAAAAGAACCTGTCATGGAAGTACATACTTTTAATCTCAGCACTTGGGAGGCAGAGAGGTAGGAGGATCACTGTGAGTTCCAGGTCATCCTGGGCTAGAGTGAGAACCTACCTCCAAAAAATGAACAACAACAAAAAAGTACAAGAAAGAAAAACTTCCTCTCTTTGTAGGTGAGAAAACTGGTGGTGTGTGATCAGTCTTCCTTTCTTTTCTTTTCTTTTTTTTTAAATCTCCCCTCCCCCCCCCCAGGTAGGGTCTCACTCTAACTCAGGCTGGCCTCAAACTCACAGTGATCCTCCTACCTCTGCCCACCCCTCACCCCACCCCCATCCCCTCCCCCGTGCTGGGATTAAAGTTGTGTACAACCGCACCCACCTCAGTCTTCCTTTCTTCTTCATACCAGTGGCAAGTGTTTGCCAGTCTTTGAGGTTTTTCAGGGGCAGGGGGGAGTGATGTGTGGGTTGTGTATGCACATGTGGGCAGATGTGCATGCCATGGCAGATGTCCTCCATCTCATTTTTTAAAAATTTTTTTTTATTTGAGAGAAAGAGATACAGAAATAGGCAGGTAGGTAGAGAGAGAGAGATAGAGAGAATGGATGCACCAGGGTCTCTAGCCACTGCAAATGAATTCCAGATGCATGTGCCACCTTATGCATCTGGCTTACTTGGGTCCTGGGGAATCGGACCTGGTTCCTTTGGCTTTGAAGGCAAACGCCTTAATTGCTAAGCCATCTCTCCAGCCCCCTCCATCTCATTTTTGCTCTTGCGTCTTATCTTCTTGAGACAAGAGTCTCTCACTCATTCTAGAACTAGGTGATTTTCAGTTACCCTGGCTGATCAGCAATCCTCTGGTCTCTACCACCGTTAGCACTGGGGTACGGGCATACACAGCCATGCCCAACTTTTTGTGTGGGTGCTGGGGATTGAGCTTATGTCCTCGTGCCTATGTAGCAAGTGCCCTTCCCCACCCACTGAGCCACCTTCCCAGTCTACCAGTCCCTCAAATCTGCCCAGCCAAGGTGTCCCAGTGCATCTGATTGCTAGAGCTTCCTAGTTCATTTCCCTCCCACCTTCCTCAGATGTGTTCCCCTAGCCCCAGAATGCTGTCTTTAAAACAGAAAGTAGGCCCATGGTTCCTGGTCTGGTTTCATTTTCCATGCCATGCTTCTCTTGGGTACAGCAGTGCAGCCTTTGCCCTGAATGCCTTGTCCTGTCTCACTCCTCCGTGTTTCTCATGATTTTCTGTCAGTCTGTCTTCTCTGTATCATGTTTTGTTTTTCTCCAGGAAACCTATCCTGAAACAGTCCTCTGATCTCAGCTTGAGTATATACCTGCCCTTTCTCTGCCTTTGTAGCACCCAAAGCATAATTCTCACTTTTTTGTGCATATTAAAAATTTCTGCCGGGCATTGTGGTGCACACCTTTAATCCCAGCACTCAGGAGGCAGAGGTAGAAGGATCACCATGAGTTTGAGGCCACCCTGAGACAACAGAGTGAATTCCAGGTCAGCATGGGCCAGAGTGAAACCCTACCTCGAAACCCACCCACCCCCCAAAAAAATCTGTCTCCTCCTAGTAGACCAGAGGATGGTGTCATTGTTCATTTCATACCTCAGAATATAACACGGTACTCAATACACAGGAGTACTGAGAAAGTATTTTTTGAACAGAAATAAACTAGAGCTTCCAATTCCTAATACTTAATCCTACCATCAGCATTTCAAGTTAAAGAGTCAGGTTTAGAGTTTGTAAACTTCTTAGCTCTTAAATATCTTCTTACCTTGGGAAAAAGGAAAAAACATCAGACTGTCTGAGTGGAATTGGAGTGACTTGTCCCAACTTAAATTTCTGTCTGTGATGAGAGTGGGATACAGAGACTGCCCTAATTTAAGAACATTGTGCTACAGACAACTTAAGACCTTATTTGGAAAAAATGTACTAGAATATAAAATAATGTCTCTCTAGAGTGTAAGCTCACAGGGGTAGAGACATTGACCGGCTTATCTTATTGTTATATACTAGTGCCAAGATCAGTGCCTGCTACATAACAGGTACTCAAGAAGTAGTTGGTAACTGTAGTGAGCTCACAGTGTTTTGCTTGACCCTTGGTGATCTTGTGAACACACATTTGCTTTATTGCAGGCACTCGCTGCTGGAGGCGTAGGGTCTATCGTCCGCGTTTTGACTGCGAGGAAAACTGTGTAGTCATAGTCCAGCCGGTACTGGACATCAGTCACAGGAGTGGGAGCTGCTGGTACAAAGACCAAAATGACCAAATGCCACCGCTGCCCTGTGGGTAGCGTCTGTTTCTCTCAGCTTTGCCTTCTTGCTTCTTTTTTCATATCTGTACAGAAGAAAATACATATCCATTTTCCTTTAATGAAACTTTGGATGATATAGAGGAAATGTTATTTCAACAGGAGTGTATCATCCTTTCATAGCCATTTCAATGATGGGGATGCCAGTCTGGAATTTATATTCACGTTTAATTGTGCACTTTTTAACTCATACTGGTTGATTTTTGTGATTTCCTTTATTTTTGGCTGATACTGAGGGATCTGATCAGAATTTGAAACCAGTTTCCTAACTCTTTGATAGTCAGGAAATTGTGTTTTGTTTTTGTTTTTGTTTTTTTCAAGCAGACTGGCAGCTATTAACATTTAAAACTGGACCATGCTTCCATTATTTAAGCAAAATGTGTTTCAAGAACAGGTGGATGAACTCCATTCCCAGCTTCCAGCTTTATTTTTGCCTGATGATGCTGAGTATAAGTGTACTACTTCCTTTTAGCATCAGTTGTCATGGCCTTACCATCTCTTCATGGTCACCCAGGGTCCAGAGTAAGCAGTCTTGCTCTACACAACATATTTATAAAATATCAGAGCCTGTTTGGCATGAACATCAAACTTTGTTCCGATAATGTAGCTCCATTTGGGGAAACTACTACAAATCTGAAAGGACTCAGAAACTATGGTGTAATTCAAATTCTAGGCAGCCTCTGAATGAAATAGTACTTTCTTTAGAAATACAGTAGCTGCCTTAAATATTTATACAAGTATTTATATACCATTTAATATGCCCTACGGATATCTTCAGTGTTTTTCAGGTAATGGGGATCCCAGAAGATTTGATTCAGATCCAGACAAACTCTGTGTTTCAGCTCAGTGTTTTTTTAAAAAAGCAAAAATGCCACACAGTAAAAAATTGTTTACTTTGTTGGACAAACCAAAATTGGTTCTCAAAAAATGACCGGTGCTTACAAAAAGTTATTATTGTACAGTAGCTCCAAAACAAACCACTGAACACATATGGCCAAGAGGGAACCAGCTTGTGTTAGTCACTGACTTGTGTGGGAACTGGTGCAGAAATTCTACAAACTCTTTGCTGTTTTTGATACCTACTTTTTGTTTTGTTCTGTTTTGTAAAAATGATAAACCAGAAAATAAAATGTCAGTGTTGAATACTTTATTTTTCTTACTCAAATTCTTATAAATTAATCTTAAGAGAATCTTAAGAGAAAAGGCATCCTAATGGTACTGCCATCATGTATGTAGGTAGGATTTACGGAACTGTACAAGCTATACAAATAGTGGAGGTAGCGAGAAGAGGGAGCATTGACGTCAGCACAGCTAAAGCCGTCAGAGCAGCTGCCTGGTCCCCCATGCCCACGGGTCCACTGAGCAGCTGCAGTCACGGCTTCCCAGCTTCTAAACTACTTGCTCATATGTATCTATGGAGCAGCTTCTGTCTGCCTACAACTGAACCTAGCTAAATTTCTAAGTTAAGGCTGTAAAAGCTTTTTCTGTGACATAGAAGCCAAGCAGTGTGCACTAGAGGTGTTCAAGTCAATATAGCACAACCACTTTAAAATACAAACAAAAGGGAGAGTGCAGGACTTTTTCATAGATCCTTGGTACCACTTCCATGACTGAAGTGTTAGTGGCAATTCTGGAGTTTCATTGTCTGTACTCACCAGAATAGTTGTATTTAAAATCCACTAGCCTGTCAGCTTTCCCCTAGGAAAATAGTAAAAATGTAACAAGCAGTACAGCATAGGAGTTGAACCAGGGTGGTACTAGCTGAAAAGTGCTTCAACTGATGCATCCTCGCTGTTAGTCCAGGTTGTAGTAACTGACACTCTCCCTGTGGAGAGCAAAGGGAAGGGCCCATTGTGGGGAAAGTAGGTAAGTGCCCAGCAGTCTTTTTGCACAGTAGTGGTTCTTTACTTTAATCTTACCTTCTACTTTAATCTTACCACTTTTTGGTTTCTTCCCAAGACAGTCTTGCTCGGTAGTGCAAGCTAGCCTGAAATTCAGTAATCCCCCTGCTTCAGCCTCCTGTGCTGGGATTACAGGCATGTACTACCACTCCTGCCTTGTTTCCACCATTTTGCATGTGTGTGTGTGCTGGTGTGAAGACCAGAAGACAAGTTCAGGCATCATTCTTCAAGTGCTAGCCAGCTTTTTTGAGGTGGTCACTGTCCTGGAGCTTACCAAGTGGCTGGTCAGTGACCCCCAGGGTTTCCATCTACCCAGCACCAGGGATCCAAGTTGGTGCCAACACACAAGCTCTTACGTGGAAGTCAGAGGACTACTTTGGGTGTCCTCATCTTCCAGTTCCAGGCAGGGTCTCTTCACTCACTGCTGCATTTGCGAGGCTTGATGGCCTGTGAGCTTGTCACAGGAGACCCACCGGGATTACAGGCATCTCACATAGCATTCAGCTTTTAAGTGGGTGTTGGTGATCTGAACTTGGCAAAGCAACTTACTTTATCCACAGAGCCATCTTTCCAGCCCCCTTCCATCTTTCTTTTTTTCCATGTCAGGTAATGTGCCAGCGCAGAACAAAGTTTGTGAAAGGCACATGTCACGCAAGCACGTGGACACCCAATCACTACACTTATGAACCAATAAAAGGATCACTTCCATCTTTCTTTAGAGGGAAAATAACCAAGTGTGATACTCCTGACACTGAAAAGGCTGAGACGGGAGATAATGAGCCAGTCTGACCTACCCAGCAAGCTCAAGCCTGGGTTACATAACGAGCCTGTGTAAAAACCAAGGGTGGGGACGTAGTGCAGTGGTTAGGCTCTTGTCTAACATAAGCAGGGTCAGCAGTTCAATCCCACACCAGCAAGAAAAGAGGAAAATAACTTTAGTTCCTAGGTAACAAGTTCATTTAGGAAACTGTCATCTGAAATCTTCAGGGAACCCTCTCACAGGTGACATGTAGATGGTCCCAACTAACGATTCTCTTAAAACAGTTATGTGGTCAGAATTGTAAGGGACATATCAAAGAATAGTCTGCTTTCAACTGAATTGAGAAGTAGGACTTTGGTACTTTAAAGTCTGACTGTCCTACAGTTTATCAATTGCAAGTTAGTGGGAGAGCAGCAAGAACAGAGTAGACCAGACGGCAGTGAAACAAACCAGTCTACTAGGCCTTGCGAGGGCAGAAAGTACAGAAGGTACAAGTGACAAACAGAAGAGAAAGGTTTCACTCACTCTTGTGGTTTTAGCATAAAGTGCTAGACAGTGAAAATTCAAAATCAGGCCTTCATTAGTTGTGTCTCCTGAGTAACTCAAGACAGTTGTCACTTAATCTCACCCCGTTACAACAGGAAAAAAAGAAAATTAGCCAGGTGTGGTGGTGCACCACCTTTAATCCCAGCACTCAGGAGGCAGAGGTAGGAGGATCACCATGAGTTTGAGGCCACCCTGAGACTACATAGTGAATTCCAGGTCAGCCTGGGCTAGAGCGAGACCCTACCTCGGAAAAAAAAAAAAAAGGAATAGGAAAATTAAATGTTTTAAGGAAAGCCCCTTTAAAGAGCTTTGCTTCTTAAGAAATAATTGTGGGTTATTTTTGTATTCTTTTATTAAAATTGTCAGGTTTCTGCTGGGCGTGGTGGTGCACACCTTTAATCCCAGCACTTGGGAGGCAGAAGTAGAAGGATCGCCATGAGTTTGAGGCCACCCTGAGACTATATAGTGAATTCCACGTCAGCCTGGGCTAGATTAAGACCCTACCTTGAAACTCCCCCCACCCCAAAAAAAAAGTCAGGTTTCTTACTGTTCATTCCCAATCCATTCTTATTGACACATCAGCCTAGGTCTATATGAGCCAGAGTCGCATTGAATTTATGCAAACATAATGTAACCAGATAAAATGCAAATAGCAGGACTTGAAACATCCTAGTTTGTGAAAGTAATGATGCTTTTTTAATTTTTCAAAAGCCAGATTCTCAGAGTAGGTGGATAGAAGCACAAGAACCTCACCCTTTATTGAGTACTTCTCTCCAGACCTGAAGCTCAGAGCAGATTCTAACTCACTTCTGCCTCACTCCGGTTACTCCAGATTGCTTTAGTGTTTGGGGAAATCAAGATGTTTCTAGGACAGATGAGGATGGGTTTTCAAACCTTGGTACTTGGATACTGCTGAAAGGTAAAAACAATCTGAGCCGGGCATGGTGGTGCACGCCTTTAATCCCAGGATTGGGGAGGCAGAGGTAGAAAGATCGCCATGAGTTCAAGACCACCCTGAGAATACATAGTGAATTCCAGGTCAGCCTGGGCCAGAGTGAGACCCTACCTCAAAAAAAAAAAAAAAAAAAAATTCTGGAGCAAAAGCTGACATGTAGAAATCAGGAGCAATTTTCTTACGATGTATTTATTTTTGGTTTATAGGGTTTTTTTTCTTGTTGATTTTTATTTTTCTTGTTTTGGGGGTTTTTTTTGGGGGGAGGGGAGGCTCAAGGTAGTGTCTTACTCTAGCCCAGGCTGACCTGGAATTCACTATGTAGTCTCAGGGTGGCCTCAAAGTCACAGTGATCCTCCTACCTGTCTCCCGAGTGCTGGGATTAAAGGTGCGCACCACCACACCTAGCTCTATGTGGTTTTTTTTTTTTCTTAATATTTCAGTTATTTATTTGAGAGAGAGAAAAGAGGTAGTCAGAGAAAATGGACACTGCAAACAAATTCCAGACACGTGTGCCCCTTGTGCATCTGGCTTTGTGTGGGTGCTGGGGAATCAAACCTGGGTCTTTTGGCTTTGCCATCTCTCCAGCCCCGTTTTGTTTTTTGAGACAGGGTCTCATGTATCCCAGGCTGACCTTGAACTTGCTTTGTAGCTGAACATGACCTTGAGCTCCTGGTTTTCCTATCTCCTCTGGAGTGCTAAGGTTACAGGTGTATGCCACTATGCCCAATATATGGAGTACTGGGGCTTTGTGCATTCTAGGCAAGCACTTTACCAACGGAACTACATTGCAAGCACATATCATGAGGCTTTGTTTTGTTTATGTTTTTTGTGGGGACAGGGGTTGATAATTTTTAAATTTATTTTAAAAAATACTGGAAGATGCTGAGGAGTTGGCTCAGTGGTTAAAAAAGTCCTGAGGCCAGTTGTGGCGCACACTGGTAGGAAATTACTGAAGAGGCAGAAGCAAAAGACCCAGGTTCAAGTCCCCCGGACCTATGTAAACCAGATGCACAAGATAGCACATGCGTCTGGAGTTTGTGTGCAGCAGCTAGAGGCCCTGGTGCACCCATTCTCTCTCCCCCCCCCTTCTCTCTCAAATAAATACATTTTTATAAAACGCTATTGGGCTGGAGAAATGGCTTAGTGGTTAAGGCGTTTGCCTGCAAAGCCAAAGGATCCCAGTTCGATTCTCCAGGACCCATGTAAGCCAGATGCACAAGGGGCACATGCATCTGGAGTTCGTTTGCAGTGGCTGGAGGCCCCAGTGCACCCATTCTCTCTCAAATAAATAAATATATATATATATATATATTTTAAACACTGTGAGTCACACAGAAAAAATAAAAATATTTTTAAAAGCAAGACCTAGGGAGATGGCTCAGCAATTAAAGGTGCTTGCTTGAAAAGTCTGCTGGCCCAGGTTCAGTTCCCCAGCCGCCCACATGAAGCTGTACAGGCATTCAATTGCAGCAGCATGGGACTGTTGTACACATATACTGAAATAAAAAGCAGATCATAAAACCACAGGCTTTAAGAGGCTGACTTAGCCACTTTGTTCTGGTGGAGTTATGTATATTACAGACATTTCCTCTTACCTCATTCAGTAGTCTCCCTGTATTCTGCTTTTTCATAGATGACATATTTTAAGTCTAAACTGTGTCTGTTATAACCACTTAGCAAGAACAGAGCGGCCATCTTCTATCATTAGCCAAGCTTCAGAGATGACTGGCCTTAACTAGGACTTGGTATATTTACATATAACTTCACCTTAAAGACAAAATAACTACAAAGAGTAAGGAAAGTGGAAGAGAAAAATCAAAGGAAAACACCAGACTAGATATCAACAGAGACTGTTTATGGAAACCCAGTGAGGAGCTACAGCCTTCTCACGGGATGGAGGCTGAAGCCCTGAGCTAGGCTTCAATAAGAAAAACAGACTGGATCAAGTGCAGGTCCAAGTGAAGTAGATAAGGAACTTGTAGCTATTTGTGTCTTTGCTCAGAGTAGTTTTTTTCAGCAAGACTTGTCTATGAGAGGACACCCCAGATGGTTTCTGTCCCTTCAAGACCTTCTGAGTTACGGGAAGTACGTCAGTCACAGGAGTAGTCAAGGTAGTACAGGAATGGCTGCCTCTGATGTTTCTCTAAGGCCTTTTAGCCTTAGAGACAGTCATTAACCCTCTAGTTCCCTCTGCTATTCAGGGAGAATCATTAACCCTTCAAAAAGCACCAGAATGCTTGGGGAAGGGGAAGATGTGTCAAATCAGCCTCTTTGAATGTTTTAGAAAGAAAGGGGTGTGCAACAGGCTTCTCTGTGTTCCCACCATGTGTCTCTCTTCTCTCCGCTCAGCATTCCTGGTAGGACATAGGAAAACCCAAGGTCAGAACGTCCTGTGCACTTGGGCTTGTCCAGTCAGGATCCAGGGGCAGCCTGCAAAGCCGCAGCCGGCCAGGTGGTGTCTGCCTCTAGGTGGCGCTGCCGCACCACAGCGAAGGCCCAGCACTGGCCACGTGGGCCCGCTTTGCTTTCAGATTTGTTTTCCTTCATTTGGGATCCTTGGACGCTTAAGCATAATAAACATAAGCTATATCTAGTTACATTGGGTGTTTCTCTCTGAAACTTCCCTAGGTTTTAACACACAAATTGAGTAGGACATGACTCACCTTGCCTAGCATGTCCAAAGCCCTGGGTTTGATCACCATCACCCAGTAAAATGGGTGTGGTGGCTCATACCTTTGTCATCTGAACACTTGGGAGGTAGAGGCAGGAGAATCAAAAGTTCAAGGTTGGGTTAGAGGGATGGCTTAGCGGTTAAGACATTTGCCTGCAAAGCAATTCCCCAGGACCCACGTTAGCCAGAAGGACAAGGAAAGGACCCAGGTTCAATTCCCCAGGACCCACGTTAGCCAGATGGACAAGGGGTCAAACGTGTCTGGAGTTTGTTTGCAGTGGCTGGAGGCCCTGGGCACGCCCATTCTCCTTCCCTCCTTCTTTCTCTCTGTCAAATAAATAAATAATAAATTTAAAAAAAAATTTTTTTTTTAAGTTCAAGGTTGAGCTGGAGAGGTGGCTTAATGGTTAAGGCACTTGCCTGTGAAGGCTAAGGGACCCAGGTTTAATTCCCCGATACCCCCAGATGCACAAGTCTGGAGTTCATTTGTAGTGGCTAGAGGCCCTGGTGTGCCCATTCTGTTCTCTCTCTATATATACATCTGCCTCTCTCTTAAGTAAATAAATAAAATTTAAAAGTATTTTTTTAAAAAAGCTCAAGGTCATTTTCCGATGCACATGCTCCAGGCCAGCTTAGTATACATGAGCTCCCCCTCTCTCCCCACTCTCAAAAACAACAAATCCAGGCTTCTGTGAATTCCATGTCGTCTAGCCTAGCACTTAGCGGCTCTGCAGGCCACAGTCTCGGAGTTTCTACTAGAACCTGTGAGCCCTGAAGTCACCACAGCTGTGTCACCTTTCTGACTATGCTTCCATCTCGTAAGCATGTCAACCCAATACCATAACGGACAAAGCCACTGAATAACAGGCTTCATTTTGTTTACCCCCAAATCGAATCAGGATTGCATAGCCAACACTAAGATTTTTCTTCTTTGGGCTTGATGGCATAGACCTATAATCCCAGCACTCAGGAGGCTGAGGTGGGAGGATCACTGTGAGGTCAAGGCCACCCTGAGACTACATAGTGAAGTCCAGGTCAGCCTGGGCTAGATTTTCTTCAACTTGATCACTGTCTTCTTTGACCAAAAATTTTATTTCATTTTAATTTTTGTTTATTCAAGTAATTTGTTCAAATGGTTTAATATTAAAAATGTTTTTTAAGAAGTATATACTGTGGTAATTCTCCCTACTATCCTTGTTGTCCTCTTGAAAATTACATAATATAATTCTTTGACAGAGTGTACTTAGAAGTAATTCCTCTATTTCCCCTTTATGTAGATTCTAACATATAGAGTTCTTACCTTTTTCATAACATGTATTTAATAAGTTCTTACCCATATAAAAATACCTTTATTCTTTTTAATGGTTGTATAATATTCTTTTTTACAAATAAATTTTATTTTGATTTCTCAAAAATAAAAAAGTAATCACACTTTATAAATAACATTATCAGGACAGCTGATATCTAGCAAACCTCATACTGCATTAAGTTTTTATTTCCCCTTTTAATTAATAATATACTTCTATCTTTTAAAAGCCGACTAAGGGACATTTCCATGTAATAAGTTCTGTGAGCAAACAGAGTAATACTCTTTTATATAATACAATGTACCTTTATATCAATTGCCCTACTCACTAAGGTGGTCTCACAGCTTTTGCAATTATCAACCATGCTACTGTGAATAACGATGTACAGAAGTCAGTTTATATATGATCAAGGCTACTAGTAAATTGATAAGAGTAAAATTTTTAGATCAAGGGATATGTTTAATATTCTGAGAGATGTTACCAAACTGTCATCCGTAGACATCACCAGAGCTAGTGATGTGGTTCAGTTGGAAGAGCGCTTGCCTAGTATGCATCAAGTCCTGGGTTTGATCCACAGCACTGCATAGCGCCATAAAACTGGCATGGTGGCACATGCCTGTGATGCCAGCACTGGGGAGGCGGAGGTTAGGAGCATCACCATCAGTTCCAGGCTATGTTGAGGTACATGATACCCTGTGTGACACTTAACCTTGTTGGGACAAAACAGCCAACCAGAAGCAGTTTTTGGAGGGAAAGAATTCATTTCATTCAGCTTAGTTTCGAGGCGAAGTTTCATTATGGGAAAACGTGGTAAGGACAGACAGCAGTGTATGTCACATGATCTGGGAGGAAGCAGAAAGAATGAGCTAGGTAGCACTGGCAAGGGGGACTGCACCATAAAGTGCCACAGTCCGCCCCCAGTGACACACCACCAAGGCTCCACCAGCTGGGGATCAAGTATGAGGCTTAATCACAAACACGTGAAGCAATTGGAGACATTGTGCATTCAAGCCACCACACTCTCTCTCCTCAAACAAAATAAAGTGCCAGAGTCCCGTAGAGGGACTGGGGATACAGACCAGTGGTGGAGAGCTCACCAGCATGCATGAGGCCCTAGATTTAATCCCCCAAGGAGGTGGTAAGGGGAGAAGAGCTGTAGACTTAATTGATTAATTTGGTGCCTTTTTTTGAGAGAGACAGACAGAGAGGCAGAGAGGCAGAAAATGGGCACGCCAGTGGCCTCTCAGCCATTGTGAACAAACTCCAGATGCGTTCGCCCCCTTGTGGGCACGTGCGGCATTGCGCCCTTGTGTCACTTTGTGTCTGGCTCAATATGGGACCTGGAGAATCGAAAGGGCGTTCTTAGGCTTAGCAGGCAGGCGCCTTAACCACTAAGCCATCTCTCCAGCCCTTAGTGGCTTTTTCTTTTAAAGTTGACCCTAGATTCTAAGAAAGAGACACACAGGCAACAGTAAAATCCTCAGGAAATGAGATATAATAGTGAAAGAAAAATGATACCAAGTACTGGATGGAGAAATTACTTCTCTTAGCGCAATTGTCAGGAACCAGCTATGAAATATACTCATCTCACTGGGTTCTAAAGACTCCCTGAGAGCTTGTCAAATAGAAAGAAGCAGAAAAGAAACCGCCCTGGGGAAGAAAATGCTATTGGAAACCACACCATTAACAAAAATGCAGTTCATGACTGGTGTTAAGTTAATTAACTGACACTAGGGTATTACCAAGTGTTTGAAGACTGTTTCCAAATTTGCTTGGTCCTTGGAATCACAAGCAAGCAATTTCCTTGACTTGGATGCAATACCCAGTGTTTACTGTAACCAGAGGGAAAGCATCTGCGCCTGGGATGCAGCCACTTAGGAAAGACATCTGACAGCTGTGGCTGGGAGGGAACTACACAGACAAAGTTTCTGCTACAGTGACAGGCTGCGCATGAAGGTGGACCATGATAATTAGAGGTGGTGTCTGTGGTGGGTTTCCAAGGGACAGATCACAGCACACATGCTATTCCTGTTCTAAATTACAGTCAATACCCAAAGAGTTGGCCTTGACCTTTACAGTTGTATTACCAACCAAAAGTAACACTGCATCACAGCCCGGCTCCCAGGGACACCATTCATGCCACACAGTGTGCTTTAATTAGTGCTACTCACAGAATCAAATTAAATTGTGTTGTGGTTTCAAGTTGCTAGCAGAAAACACCAAACCAAACGCAGCTTGTTGGAGGAAAGGGTTGATTTAGCCCTACAGGCTCGAGAGGAAGCTCCATGATGGCATGGGAAAACAGGGCATGAGCAGAAGGTGGACATCACCTCCTGGCCAATATCGGGTAGACAACAGCACCAGGAGAGTGTGCCAAACATTGGCAAGGGGAAGCTGGTTATAATCTGCCCCCAACAATATACCGCCTTCAGGAGGATCCAATTCCCAAATTGCCACCAGCTGGGTACCTAGGATTCAGAACACATAAGTTAATGGGAGACACCTGAATCAAACCACCACAAATGGTGACCCCAAGGTGGTCTATGATACCAAAACCCACCTGACTTTCACATGCCAGTCTGAAAGCTATCCTTCGGCAGGCCTGCTCCAGTCCTGCTTTTACCACCAACCAGCCTCCTCCCCTTTACCAGTCCCGTGTGAAGCATGCCTACCAGAAGCTTCCTAAGGTCCACTCCTTGAAGATCAGGCATGCAAACCAGGCTGTCTTCTCTCCCTTGCTTCCACTTCCAAAGTCTAGGGTCTGATTGTCACCTCTGGATCAGTCAGCTGGGAGAAGGTCGGGTCCTACTTTACTTATATAGAGACTTCAGTGTAACAGTGGGCATTGTAGATAGCTACAGTATCTAGGAATGTATAAGAAATGCTCTCAAAGCAAGCTGGTGCTAAGCAGAAAACCTTCTCCCTGTAGACCAGCCAACTGAAAGCTGGAAAAAGCTGCACTGCATGCAGCATATGGGAGACAGAAGTCATCAGCAGTGAAAGCAGTGGACGCTGAATATTCAAGTTTGGCCAGACAGGCCCAATGACTGAAAGGGTGCAATAGTGGCATGTCTATTCTTGGGGTAACCAACTGCTCCATAATTGGACTGAAGGCCCTCTCTACGGGAGGAAATACATACCTGGTCCTGAAAAACCTAAGCAAAAGTCTATGGTAGGTGAGGTCATGAGCCTTAGGGGGGTATAAAGCCTGCTCTTGTCTAACTAAATGTGTATATTATTCCCACCAAGCAGCCGTGAAAGCTCTACACTTAATGTTCATATTTACATATTAACGCTACTGTCACTTCTGGTTAGAGAAGCTTCTCTTTTCAGATGGTGATGACCACTGGGATGACCCAAAAGGCAACACAGTGCTGAGAAGAAGAGATGGAGGAGTACCCAGCACTGAAACACCTCTGTCACACCCTCCAAGGCTCAGGGACCATTGCGGAAGAGGGGGCAGATAGAATGGAAGAGCCAAAGGAAGGGTATGACTTCTTACAATGCAACTGCCCAGACAGAAATTGGCCTCGATATCCATGACCTTGCAGTGCCTAGCAAAACCTCCGCAAGACCCTCAAAATAGAAGAAAAAGATAATGACATCAAATTAAAAGAGAGACTAATGGAGAGAGGGAGGGGATATGATGGAGATTGGAGTTCTAAAGTGGAATGGGGGAAGGGAGGGAAATATCAGGTGGGGGAGTTTTTGTATGTAAGTATAGAAGTTGTCAATAAAAATAATAATAATTTTAAAAAATGCTCTCAGATACAAGATTTTTTTTTGCATGTGTGTGACGGGGAGTTAATGTGTGGTGTGGTATTTGCATGCATGTGTAAAGATGCATACATACCGTGCATACATGGAGAGGCTACAGGAGCACGTTAGGTACCTTCCTCTACCACTCGTCAGTGCTACCTCCTCAAGATAGAGTCTCACCCTCAGTCCAGGGCTGCCAGTTTTAGTCAGTGGACCCCAGTGATTCTCTAGACTGTGTTTCCCACAGGACTTGCGTTATAGATGTCCATAACCACATTGAGTTTTTTACGTGGGTGCTAGTGGAATCGAACTTGAGGGGAGCCTTGGGTCTTCGTGCTCAAGTAACAAGTGCTCTTAGCCATCTGAGCCATCTCCCCAGCCCCCAGAAGCAGAATTCCAATACACACAACAATGAATTTGTATGTCATATTGTTGCGTTTAGCTTCCCACTTGATCATTTCTCCTCTGCTACTCTCTCTCTCTCTCTCTCTCTCTCTCTCTCTCTACTAGACCATTTAGAGGCTTAAAACAACATGTTTGCTTTCTATAGTTGCTATGGGTCAGGAATTTGGCCCAGATAAGCTGGGTTCTCCAGTTAAGGGTCTTCCTCAAGGACACGATCATGACTGGAGCTGGAAGCTGTCCTTGCTCAAGAGCCAAGAAAGGCACTATCGCCTGTCCACAGGTTGTAGGGCTAAGGGCTTCTGTTCCTGCTGGCTCTGGCTCAGGGGCTGCATTTCATCCTTAAGAGACCTCTCAACAGTGAAGCTCCCAACAAGGCAGCTGCTTTCATCAAAGACAGCAAATGACAGAGTGCTACAAGAAGGAAACCATGGGCTTTTGTAAGCTGATTTTGGAAGAAATATAACTGCCCTTCTGCAGGCGTCTCTCCCTCAGAAGCAACACACACATCCAGCCACAACCAAAAGGAGAGAATTTCATGGGTGTGAGCACCAGGAGGCCGGGATTCCTGGGGTCATAGCCCACCTCCTCCACTTTGGGCCCTGGGATAAGGAATGGCCCCTCCATTCCCAGTTTACTTGTTCTCTGTTCTTCTGTTCACCCCTATCACTAGCCTAACCTGGGAGTTGCTGGAGGTAATTATAGAGAAAATTTGTTCTACTCTCACTGGTTTCAAGACATCTTCATCTTTCTTAAACAAAATCAAGGCTAGGGATATAGCTATATATTTTTTCTGATTTCAAGAGTAATATAGTCTGGCTGGGTGTTTGTGCCTCTAGTCTCAGCATTCAGGAAATTGAGGTTAGAGGATTGCTATGAGTTTGAGGCCAGCCTGGGGCTAGAGAGTGAATTCCAGGTCAGCCTGGGCTAGAGTGAGACCCTGCCTTGAAAACAAACAAATGAAAAGTAATTTAGTCTTATCACCTAATACTAAAATATGAAAGCTATAAATAAAAGGCCCCAGCCCAAGAGATAACCAATGGTAACAGTATGATACAGCTTCTATCCTTTTTTTAAAATACACATGCTAGGGGTTGAAAGCTGACAATGCCCCTCTGAGTTCTGGATAGGCTTAAAACACCCCAAGCCAGTGGTTCTCAAGTCACAAATTCTTTTGTCTCATATTAACAAAAAATTTATAAACATAGTTATGCAGAAGGATAAATCCTGAAAGATTGATTTTAAGAGACAGAAGAAATAAGAGAAAAAACAGAGATTCCAAGCTGAGAGGGGACCCACACACAGTCCTCAAAGTTCAGAGGGGTCCCAAGCTGAGGGGCAGGGAATTGATGTGGCTACATGGATCAGGTCTTTTTTACAAATTAGAATGAGCCTCATTGTCAAGTTCAACTGTATATGCAGGATCTTGATTGGTTGGAGGGACCAGAAAGATAGTACAGTCTTAGGGCTGAAGAGATGGCTTAGCAGTTAAGGCACTTGCCTACAAAGCCTAAGAACCCAGGTTCGATTCCCCAGTACCCATGTAAGCCAGATGCACAAGGTGGTACATGTATCTAGAATTCATTTGCAATAGCTGGAGGTCCTGATGCACCCATTCTCTCTCTCAAATAAATAAATAAATAAAATATTTTTATAAAAAGATACCCAGGATGGTGGCACACCTTTAATATTAGCACTTGGGAGGTAGAGGTAGGAGGATCGACATAAGTTCAAGGTCACCCTGAGACTACATAGTGAATTGCAGGTCAGCCTGAGCTAGAGTGAGACCCTACTACCACAAAAAAGAGGGGGGACTAGAGAGATAGATGGCTAAGCAGTTGGTTAGAGCACTTGCCTGCAAAGCCAACGGACCCAGGTTCAATTCCCCAGGACCCACATAAGCCAGATGCACAAGGTAGCACATGCATCTGGAGTTTGCAGTGGCTAACGGCCCTGGCACCCCATTCTCTCCTCCCCACACACACACTCTTCCCCTCTTCCTCCCTTCTTCTCTTTCTCAAATAAAAATAAATTTTAAAAAATATTTTTAAAGCTGGGCATGGTGGCATACGCCTTTAATCCTAGCATTTGGGAGGCAGAGGTAGGAGGATTGCCATGAGTTCAAGACCACCCTGAGACTACATAGTGAATTCCAGGCCAGCCTGAGCTAGAGTGAGACCTTACCTAAAAAAATAAAAAAAATAAAAAAATAAAAATAAAAAAAAAAACTAAAAGAAGAAGAAAAAGAAAAAAATTTAAATAGCAACAACAACAACAAAAAAAGATAGTACAGACTCAAAGGGCCCCCCAGCAGTGAGGTTAAGGAGGAAAAACCAGGAAGCTACTTTTGTGTCAGCATCTGTAGGCCTACCACCCCATTCTATGTCCTATATATCATAGTTTATTTGCTCATTGCTCTGTTGGTGATCACTTGGATTGTTTTCAAGTCACTGCCGCGTATGACTGTCTGTGGGGATATGCTTACACGCTGTCATATTTCAAGGCATCAGGTTTCTGGAAGTGGAATGCTAACTCAACGCAGAGTCCAGATGTCCTCCAGGAAGGTCAACCCGATATCCAGAGTGGACAATGAGCATCTCAGAGCAGGGCTCCTGAATGAATTCCTTTTGAGAAGATTCAGGGACTTGTACCTTCAGGAATAGCTAAAAGCATTACAGGGGAGTTTCTTCTTTCAAGGCTGTGGCTAAGCCAGACATGGTGATATGACGGGGTTTTGTTTTATGAGGGTTCAAAATAAACCCCAAACTGGAGCTCATGTCTTGTTTTTTTTTTTTTTTTTTTGAGGTAGGGTCTCACTCTAGCCCAGGGTGTCCTGGAATTCACTATGTAGTCCCAGAGTGGTCTTGAACTCAAGGCAATCCTTCTACGTCTGCCTCCTGAGTGCTGGCATTAAAGGCGTGTGCCACCACGCCCAGCCTCAATTATTAAAATTTTTATTCAGAAGTAAGTAGGGGTGGGGAAAGTCCACGGACCAAAGAAGGGGAAATGGATACACCCAAGTGGTCTAAGAGCCCATGTCCATAGGCCTAGGGGAAAACAAAAAATATCCTTTCCCACCCTGGCAGCAAAGCTAAGCTGCCAGCCAGGGAGGGAAAGACAAAACCTTACCAGTATTAAAAACCTCAGGTGCTGGGAAATGAACAGCCCAGGAGCCAAAAACGGGGAAGAAGCCCCTTTGTGGGCTCCAATGGGACTTTTTATTATGGGTCCAGGGCTGAATAAGAAGCCAATACACCTGAGTGTAGCATCCAGAAGGGGCTGGGCTTGAACTCCTCCCATACCTGAGTGATTCTAGCTTTGAGGCAGCTGCAGCAGATAGCAAGGCGGAAAGCAGCCACGTTTGTTTCTGATCCACTGGGCAGACAGGAATTAAGATCCATATTCCTCCTATGGGCCTTGTCTAACTACCTCTCTCTAATGCTGCTTATCTCCCTCTCAGCAGCATACATCTGGAATCCCAGCCTTGGGAAGCTGAGCCACAAGACTCACAAGTTTGAGGCCAGACTGCACTACATAGCAAGACCCTATCTCAAAACAAACAACAGCTAGGCATGGTGGCACATGACTGTGATGCTAGCACTTGAGAGCTGGAAGCAGAAGGATCAGGAATGTCAAGGCCATCCCTGGCTATGTAACAATTTCAAGTCTAGCCTGAGCTACATGAGATCCAGCCTCAGAAACATCAACAACAAAAACCCACAAGGACCACGGCTTACAATCTCAAACTTCATATAAATTCTCAGCTGATCTGGGTCTACTTTGATTTTGTGTACTAGCCCAAGATCAGGAAATGAGGCTACTTGGGCTTCATTCATGTAGGTAAGGCCATACCACAAACGGGGTGGCACTGTGAGATACAGCCTGCTTGGGTCAGTTCATCAACTGGGGCAGGACATACATGTGACCAATAAGCCTGAAACAGAGCTAATGTTACTCCCATTTGGCACATAGTTTCCTTCCCAAGCAGATGGAGGGATCAACATCATTTATGGGCTGGCACCATACACTTCTGGATCCTTCCTAACCTTACAATGTGGGTAAAGCTGGGTGAAGCAACAGAATTCCCAGCAGAAACCTCACATATAGCTGGCACCCAAGTTAGACTCTGAGGGACTGTGATGGTTTGATTTAGCTGTCCCCCAAAAACTTAGGTGTTCTGAATGCAAGATCCCTAGCTGGTAACAATTTAAGAACTGGAGTTTCCTGGAGGTGATGTATTGTTGGGGTGGGCTTATGGGTGTTATAGCCAGCTTCCCTCTGCCAGTGTTTGCCATATTCTCCTGCTGCTGTTGTCCATCTGATATTGACCAGGAGGTGATGTCCACGGTCTGCTCATGCCATCATTTTCCCCTGCCATCATGGAGCTTCCCCAGGAGTCTATAAGCCAAAACAAACCCTTTCCTTCCACAAGCTGTGCTTGGTCAGGTGTTTTTTTGCCAGCAACGTGAAGTTGAGTGCAACATGGGCAAATTCAGTTATTAAACTACACTCATGATCTGTTGGAAAGGAACAGCTCTGGTGGTGATGACAGGATGAACACACAGGTTATAACTCACTGAGGTATACATTGACTATGTATGTACCTTAGTGTATGTAAATTTTACTACCAAAGAGAGGAAGGAAGCAGGGAATGAAGGAGGATAGATAGAACAGAGGAAAAAAGAAAGGGAAGGAAGGTGTGGTGGTCTGATTCAGGTTTCCCCCGTAAATTTAGGTGTTCTGAATGCTAGGTGCCCAGCTGATGGCAATTTGGGAATTAAAGCCTCCTGGAGGCCATGTAGTGTTGGGTGCAGGCTTATGAGTGTTATAACCAGTTTTCCTCTTACCGGTGTTTGGCACACTCTCCTGATGCTGTTGTCCATCTGATATTAGCCAGGAGGTGATGTCCATCCTCTGCTCGTGCCATCATTCTCCCCTGCCATCATGGAGCTTCCCCTCAAGTCCGTAAGCCAAAATAAACCCATTTTCCCCACAAGCTGTTCTTGGTCAGGTGTTTTCTGCCAGCAAAGCAAACCTGACTGCAACCAAAGGGTAGTGCAATGAGAGATGGGAGTCCCAGAATGCACCCTGCCTGCTCCAGTCCAAGCACACCTCTCTGCAGGATGTTGAGGAAACAAAAGACCTGCAGGCCTTCGGTCCTGGATCCCAATCTGGACCAAGTAAATCAGTGTTGGCCCTTTGCTCAGCACGATACATCCACTGGAGTAACAGAAGACAGATAACAAAATGCGCGTGTGACATTGTGGACTATGAATACACAATCTCCTTCCGCTTTTATTTTACAACCTCCCCTCACGTTCTTGTGGATAAGAGGTCACCATTTGTCCCAGGGAATTATCATGGAAGAGCTGAAGAAGAGAGACGGCAGAATTGGAAGATCCCAAAGCCGTGGTCCTTGTGTCGCAATGTGTGACAGGATGGAAGATATCTGCTGGGCAATGTCTTCATCTCCACCATCCTGTCCTCTCCCAGCCCACACCTCTGCTCCACCCTTCTCGATCCTCAGAAGGTAGAGAAGGAAGAAACACCGGCAGGAGGGGAATGAAGAGCAGTGTCCTGGACAGGACAGAGCTTACAGGAGTGTCGCCGGAGGCCATGCCATCTCCAAAGTAGGCAGCTTAAAATGGGAAGTGTCAGGCTCCTGAGAAAAGTGTGGGGAGTTCAGAGCAGAGGAACTAGAGTGAGGTTACGTGGCTGGGAAGATGGCTCAGTGGTAAAAAGTGCCTGCTTGAGTGGGGATAAGCCTGAAACTGAATAAGATTATGGTCTCTGTCTCTAGAAGAGAGAGAGGACTAAAAATAGAGAGTTTGGGGCTGGAGAGATGGCTTTGTGATTAAGGCGCATGCCTGCGAAGCCTAAGGACCCTGGTTCAATTCTGCAGGTCCCACGTTAGCCAGATGCACATGGTGGCGCATGCGTCTGGAGGTCATCTGCAGTGGCTAGAGGTCCTGGCACACCCATTCTCTTTCTCTCTCTCTCTCTCCCTCTCTCTGTCTCTAATAAATAAATAAATAAATAAATAAACAAACAAATAAATAAATAAAAATAAATAAAATCTTTAAAAAAGAGAGTTTGGAAGAATAATTTCATTTTTAGCATTTCTGCATTAGTTACAAATTGCATATGTGCCCCCCCCCCGAAAAAAAGTAAGTAAAATTCTCTGGCACGTGTTTGCTTTTGTTCTGTGTCACCTTCATCATCATGCTTTCTGAGCCTAGAAATCACAAGTGTGTTCTAAGTGGTACAGCTGGAAAAAAGAAAGAAATGCAGCAACATGGCCACAGCCTCTGGACAATGTCACCCAGTGTCAGCTTAGACAGCAAATGAACAAGTAGAGGACGTTGGACTTCCCCTCGACCCTTGCCTAGGCGTGACATTGGCCAGGCCTCTGTGCCCAGGCCTGCCAGGCCAAATTAGGAAACGCAAGCCACATGGCCACGGGGCTCATTCTGCAGCCCTCTGAATGTGGTCAGTGAGACACATGGGAATAGGAGGTGAATAGGCACTGCCCGATGGCTGAAAGGGCTCAAGCAACAAGGAGCTGAGGAAGGGCTTCCCTAAACCTAGATCCTCCACCACCTGGGGCCCTGCACCCCTGCTGTCCTCACAGCCCCAGAACCTGGGCCTTCCACAGAACTGGACATGTTCTCCTGTCCTCATTTCATGTCCTCCCCTTCCTGTGAGTGCTTCAGTTGTAAGAAAGGAGGATTGGGGCTGGAGAGATGGCATAGCAGTTAAGATCCTTGCCTGCAAAGCCAAAGAACCCAGGTTTGATTCCCCAATACCCTCATAAGCCGGATGCACAAGGTGGCGTATGCATCTGGAGTTTGTTTGCAGTGACTGGAGACCCCAGTATGCCCATTCTCTCTCTCTCTCTACCTCTTTGTTAAATAAATAAATAATTTTTTTTAAAGAAGAAGGGATGATTACCTGTTCAGAGGTCCTGCGCTCCCCAGTTCATAAGGAGTAAATGAACCTAAGTTTTATGCTCTCCCCAAATGGGTGCTAGAGCAATTGGTTGAAGTGCAGAAGCCCAGCTGGAGTGCTGGGTAGTAGCTTCTAGAGCAAGAGCAATCACTGAGCTAATCAAATGCCAGCTGGAGAATTGTCAGCCGGACCTAGCAGGCACTGTGGTGTTGAGACATGTACTGTAGTGTCACACCTTATAAAAGCACAGAAAACCTGTTTGAGAGCTAAAAGACAGTAACCCAGGAATCCCTTTGGATCACTGAAAACGACCCATCAGAATAGCCTACATGGAAGACAGAACTACTTTAAATATACTTGTACAAAATCCCAAGCTGAAGAGATGGCTTAGCAGTTAAGGCACCTGCTTGCCTGAGAAGCCTAAGGACTCATGTTCGACTCTTCAGGTCCCATGTAAGCCAGATGCACAGTGATGCAAGCATGCAAGGTCACACATGTGCAAAAGGGGTGCACATGTCTAGAATTTTATTGCAGTGGCTGGAGGCCATGGCACACCAATTCTCTCTCTCCCTCTCTCTCTCTCTCTCTCTCTCTCGCATTAAAAGAAAGAAAAGGCAGTCTGTTGGCCTTGCCTCAAAAAAATATTTTTTAAAAACCCCAAGAAATCAAGCATAGGACATTCATATGTTCTGAGAACGGGGTTGAGCGCACACTCGGACAACACATCCTGGACTTGTTCCCTGATTGCTTTACCTAATCGTTTCAAATCTCAAGTAACTGATCAAACATGAATGCACCATTTACTTTGTCATTTAAAGTCACACTAAGGACATCAATATAGAAGAGGGACTAATAGGGGGAAAGTGGGTGTAGTGGGGGATAGGAGAGGAGGACAGAAGGTATGGGAGGGGGCCAGGCATGGTTGCACACACCTTTAATCCCAGCACTCGGGAGGCAGAAGTAGGAAGATCACTGTGAGTTCGAGGCCACCCTGAGACTACATAATGAATTCCAGGTAAGCCTGTCTTAGAGTGAGACCCTACCTCAGAAAACAAAACAAAATTTTAAAAAAAGTATGGGAGGGGGATTATATGACATTTTATTTATTTATTTATTTATTTATTTATTTATTTATTTGTTTGTTTTTTAAGGTAGGGTTTCACTCTAGTCCAGGCTGACCTGGAATTCACTATATAGATTCAGGTAAGCCTGGAACTCACAGTGATCCTCCTACCTCTGCCTCCCGAGTGCTGGGATTAAAGGCATGTGCCACCACCCCCGGCTCTTGTTAAGCATTAAAAAAAATTTTTTTTTTTTTTTTTTTGGTTTTTGAGATAGGGTCTCAGATATGTAGTCTCAGGGTGGCCTTGAACTCACGGCGATCCTCCTACCTCTGCCTCCCGAGTGCTGGGATTAAAGGTGTGCGCCACCATGCCCGGCTCTAAAAAAATTTTTATTCATTTATTTGAGAGAGAGAGAGAATGGGCATGCCAAGGCTTCAAGTTACTACAAACAAACTCTAGACACATACGTCACCTTGTGCATCTGACTTATGTGGGTACTGGGGAATTGAACCAGGGTTCTTAGGCTTCACAGGCAAGTGCCATAACCACTCAGCCATCTCCTCAGCCCTAAATTTTTTAATAAGTTTTTTTTTAATTCAAAGTAAAAATAATACTAAAAGTTGTAAGGGGAAAATGTAAACTAATATACAAAGGCAAGAATATCAGAATAACCTCAGGCTTTTTATCAGTTAGAAAATAAAGTAGAAAATAAATTTCCACTAAAGTTTCTCTGGGCAAAGATCATTTCCTAACCTTAACTCAGGAGACTGCTGGAGGATGTAAATTGAGACTATAATTGAGGTCGTAACTAAGTGTGGCATCAACCCTGGATTTCAGTTCTCCTTTTCTTTTCTCAGCACAGGGAGGTTGGACTCAAAAAGAAGCTGATCCGTGCGTGGTTTAGAAGACAGTAGTAGCTTAGGGAAGCCACACTGTAGCATTCTCTGCCTGAACAAAGTGAAATGAATTCAATTGCTTACTTGAAAGTATGAGCTTCTGACATAAAAACACAACCAAGAGCCATTTTGTTAATCATTTGCCTAGAACTGAGTACAAAGCGTCCCAATATCAAAAGTTGCTTCACGGTCCACTGACCGCACTCTATTCCTCAGAGCTCTTAACCTTGGGGAACAAAAAGGGTCTTTTGCAAAATGGCATTTCCTGTTGGTGGGTCATGCAGGGCGCTTCCTCAGACGTGGGGGATCTGGACCTCACTGTGTTGCTGGGACCTCAAGCTGGTACCTGTGTCTCTCCATGGATGAGAGCCAGAGTGAGTGCTCCTCTGAGGAGTCTCAGCTTGGGGCCTGAAAACAGCTGGGAGGCACATCAGCGGGTGGCACAAATTTTTCCAGAGAATTAAAATAAAAGCACCAGGGAGCCAAGGATTCACCTGCTTCCTCCTCAAGCAATGAAAATCTGAGTAGTTTGTCTCCACATGGGTTTGGCAAATGGCTTCAGCAGTTTCATAAATAATCTCAGGGAAGCTAGGAGACCCCAAATCCTTGTCCCTTGTTAGCAAGAATAATCTGGTCCTCTGTCTAATGTGTCTGTCAAGGTGTCTCAGACCAAGCCAGAGAAGAATTCTGGGACTCCTGGTTGGGTTGGGGTGGGGGATGGAGAAACACCAGGGGCCAGGGAGATGGCTAAGGGGATGGATGGAGTTACCCAATTTCTTTTCAGCTCCAATGTGCTTGAAGCCGAGGCCAGAGGGGGTTAGCTCCATGGGAGGCTGGAGTACCAGAGCTGAAATAGGAAAAACATAGGACTATGCCAGTGATTCCAAACTCCAGATGTCTCAAGGCACATTTTTTGTTACTCTGGCTTTTTTTTTCTGATATTCATTTTTCTATTTGTTTACCTCTACAGAATCTTGCACAGTGTGAAGAAATAGTTCTGATTTAGACTTTCAAAAAGGCAGAAGGCTGTGAATTCAAAGTAGGTGGTCCCTTGGGATGCAATATGCCTTGTGTGTCTGCTGACCTCTCCAGCTCCCAGCATCCTCTGCTTCAGCTGCTAAGGTGCTGGTGGCCCCTGTTGTCCTAAGGAAGTGACAGCTATTGCACTTGTGTCAGTGGGAGGGCTTGGGCTCTTCAGGTTATGGGTCAGAATTTTAGGACACCAAATGCAAGACACATTCCCTTCCCCTAGGTATAACACATCATTCCAGAAAGATCCTGTTTTGGTTTTTGGATTCTTGCTGTTGTATTTTGTTTGTCTGTCTGTGTGGTTGATTGCTTTTTTATTAGGGAAAATAAAACAGGTTACAGGTAAACTATCTTTGTCAACTCCAGATTCTAGGAAAGGGAAAAAAATAACAAAAACAGTCGTAGTAGCTGAAATGTTTTGAAAATGGTATTTTCTCCCTCCTTTACAGAGCACTGATTTGCTTTGGAGTCTGGGTTTAATCCTGGCCTTTATGAGATCAGCAACCTGGAAAAAGTGACTGAACATAAAACTCAATTTCTTCTACTAGCAGTGTGTGAGGAGCAAATGAAATGATACATACACATGGAGCTCAGTTGGTTTTGGTCTTTTGTTCCCAAACATTCTCCCATGCAAGTACTAACCAAGCCCGACCCTGCTTAGCTTCCGAGATCATACGAGATCAGGCGTGTTCAGGGTGGAATGGCCGTAGACCAGCTCTTACATTCTCTAAGACAGAGTGGACCTGTGTCCTTCTATTCTGTGCACCTGCTTGGTTGGTTGGCAGTCTTGACTTCCCTGCACATTCACATGTCTGAAGCATGTCCCATAACTTCCCTGCATATCCACATGCCTCAAGTATGTCCCGTGTCTACGTTGTGTGTCCAGGGAGACAATACATGTCATCCCTGCAATAGCCCTAGACAACTCCCTGGGGTCCTGATGCTTAGCGCTGACTCGTGTTCTGGGAGTCCCCCTCACACAGAGGGTTTTTGTGTTTTCTTGAATTCTGTGGAATGAGTTGGGCTTTCGCTAACATAGCTGCTCAGCTGCTCATTCCGGAAGAAAGCAGCTAGAACTGATACAGGAAGAAGTAAACACATTTCATCAGTGCCAAGGTGTTACCACAGAACTGCCAGTGTTTCAGAAAGACTCTTAAACCTGCCCAGGGCCCAGTGTGAGGGAGATGTAGGAGCTGACCGGGAGAGGGCTGCAGACCGGGAGCTGCCTCTGTTTACCTTGGGCCTGTCCCTCCTGTTTGGAGCATCAAGTTCCCTAAATGTAGACTTCACTTTCTTCCATGTCAAAACTCACAAGAAAACAGCCTACCTTTACAGCTTCCCTTGCCTTCTCGGCCTATCCTAACCTAACTTTTGCCACCTCCTCCTACTCCTCTTCCTCCCGCTGCCCAGTTCTGCTAGTGACCTTGCTCTAGCCTTCAGCCCTTTTTCCTCTCTCTCTCTCTTCCTGAAGAGTTACATCTCCCAACGTAATGGCTACATGGCTTTCACTCTTCCTGGGCCTTTCTGATATTTTCTCACAGTCCTCACCCATTTCCTCTTCCTAGTGCTCCACCTGCCTTAATGAGGAACTCCCCAAAGTTCAGTCCTCATTGTTAAAGGCCATAGGAGCCAATGTCAGAAATAGGCTCCGAGGAGACAACAGGGCCAAAAGCATGACTTGAGAAGTGTAGGAAAGCCAAAGGACAGATGAGGTCACCAGTCGCTCCGCTTGCTTGTGGCAGCCTCAGTGTCACCAGCCTCCACTCACGGTGGATATGTGTCCACGCCCACTCTCTCTTCCTGCAGTTTCCTCAGTGGTATTATTATTCCTTGCCTGAAATACTATAGTAGCATTATTATTATTATTATTTTTTTTTTTGGTTTTTCGAGGTAGGGTCTCACTCTAGCTCAGGCTGACCTGGAATTCACTATGTAGTCTCAGGGTGGCCTCGAACTCATGGTGATCCTCCTACCTCTGCCTCCCGAGTGCTGGGATTAAAGGCGTGCGCCACCACGCCCGGCTTAAGTAGCATTATTTTTCAAAATATTTTATTTATTTATTTATTTCAGAGAGAGAGAGAGAATGGTGCCCCAGGGCCTCCTGCCACTGAAAACAAATTCCAGACATATGCATCACCTTGTGCATCTGGAGTACTGGAGAATTGAACTTGAGAGGAAGTAGGCAGTTAGGGTGACTGGCCCCTGAAAGTAAAAAAATGCAGGAAAGTTTGCACTTGCTAGAAATCAGAAATGAGCTGACTCCTCATCTGTTGCCTAGTTTCCTAGATCTGTTTTCCACAAACAACCTGGACCCCTCCTGGGAGGGAGGTCTTTCATAGGATATAAACATTGTGGTTGGTCAAGTTCAGTCCCCGGAACTTAATATCAGGGATAGCCTCTTCCTGAGACAGCCCCTCGCCCTAACCAACCAGCTGTCCCTCTGTTCAACTGTGCTGGAAGACAGGCCCACCACTATAAGCTTATAAATACCTTTGCAAGGGGAGGGCACGCTCTCTGAGCTGCCTGACCACTTGGGAACTGGCTCAGCCCAGGCACAGCCGGCCAGGCCAGCAGAGGGGAGAGCCCCCTAGCCCCTTACTCTCCACATGGGCTCTTAATCTCCTCCAGCTCCCCACATCCACATGGCAGGAGCTCTTTGGACTTTCTTTTCTTTCTCTTTTCTTTCACGGTTTTCCCAGGCCCACCATGTGGGATCTCTAGCCACATAGGTGCCTTTCCTTGACTCTGTACTTCCCTCAATAAATTAATAATTTATTAATTATCCTTCTCAGTCTCTCTCTCTCTCTCTCTCTCTCTCTCTCTTTTTTTTTTTTTTCGAAGTAGGGTCTCACTCTAGCTCAGGCTGACCTGGAATTCACTTGGTAGTCTTAGGGTGGCCTTGAACTTACAGCAATTCTCCTACCTCTGCCTCCCAAGTGCTGGAATTAAAGGTATGCGCCACCACGCCCAGCTTCTCAGTCTTTTTATATTCAGTTCTTTGATTAAAACTAGAAACAAGGGCTGGAGAGATGGCTTAGCCAAAGGATCCCAGTTTGACTCTCCAGGACCCAGGTAAGCCAGATGCACAAGGGGGCACATGCATCTGGAGTTCGTTTACAGTGGCTAGAGGCCCTGGCATACCCATTCTCTCTCTCTCTCTCTCTCTCTCTCTCTCTCTCTCTCTGCCTCTTTCTCTCAAATAAATAAAATATATTTATAAAAACTAGAAATGAACCTAGGATTTGGGGTTCAAGGACCTTCCTGAACCCCAAACACCCTGTTACAAACTTGGGTTCTTAGGCTTTGCAGGCAAACACCTAAACCACTGAGCCTTCTCTCCAGCCCTATCGTAGCATTCTTATGTGCATCTTTGTCCTGCTAAGAACCAGGCTTTAAAACACTTCATCCCCACATCTTCTTCCCAGGACTCTCAGAGATGAGAGGGGAGAACAAAACAGGGAATGGAACAACTGAGGCAATTTAGGGGAGACAGAGATCCCCAAAGTAAAAGCAAGGAATGTCCTTGAGCCTGTAAGTGGGAATATGGTTCTTCCTTATCCTTCTCTTACCCAGGAGAATTTCCTTTCCTAGGAATGTAAATGGGTTTGTTTCCTTTCCTGGGAACCCAACAGCACCTGGACACCTGGTATGAGAACTGAACTGACCAGCTGGGCCCCCACTCAGTAAATTCCCACAAAAGACCCCAGTTAGGTTCTCTAGGTGGCTTTTCCCATTTCTAGGAATGACCTCCTGCCAAACAGTGGGATCTGTGCATTCTTTCCTTCTCTTAAGCTCTATAATAAAATCTTTCTAAACTTCACCCTTTGTAGTCTATGGATTTCATTCGTGGAAATTCATAAGACAAGAACCTGGAGGCCCCTGACTTAGTGGAAGTTTTGTGTGGCTGGGAAGGTCTTGCACCCTAACTCCTGAGTTACAGCCCAACCAAGAGCGGAGAAGGGCTTGTTATGGGGTCTGGGGTCACACAAGTGAGACCATTGACTCATGGAACGTGAGGCAAAGTTTTATTGGGTAAAAAAGAAAGAAAAGACCGGGTGTGCGTGATGGTGCACGCCTTTAATCCCAGCATTTGGGAGGCAGAGGTAGGAGGATTGCTGTGAGTTCGAGGCCAGCCTGAGAATACAGAGTGAATTCCAGGTCAGCCTGGGCCAGAGTGAGATCCTACCTCAAAAAACCAAAAAAAAAAAAAAAAAAGAAAGAAAGAAAGAAAGAAAGAAAGAAAGAAAGAAAGAAAGAAAGAAAGGAAGAAAGGAAGGAAGGAAAAGAAAAAGAAGGCTGGTGTGCCAGGTCTACACCCAGAGTTCAGAATTTCAGGATGTAGCCCCAAACTGTTTGGAGGGTTAGCTTTTATTGGAAAAAACTACAAAATGTTTATTGCAAAAACACGATAGGAGTTAAACCATAAATCACAACTCACATTTTTAAAAGATTATAGGAAAGAAAAAACAGAACGAACTTGTGATGAACAGGTCTGTTGTCAGTTACAGGAAGCACCTGGGGGGTGTGAGGTAGGCCTGTGACCACGAGTCTCCAAATGTCCTGCTTATCTGCCCATAAGAATTTTGCTCAACAACGCAAGATAATGCTATTCAGACCAGCAGAACATCCTGTTTATCTACCATCCCTATTTGCTTAAACAAGTGTTTCATTCCATTCTTTTATGAGCTTCTACAAGGAGATGACTTCTATTTTCTCTAAGCTTGATATAAAGAAATGTAGAGAAATAAAACATTTTGCTTTCAAAGACACCTCAAAATCCCGGATCAAAACTGCGGCTATAAGAAATAGATGCCTCCTCTGCTTATAAGCAGACAATCCAAAGAAGAGAGGGAAGTAGGAGAAAATGTTGTATGTAGAACTACAATTGATTCTAAATCAGGAAGTTCAGTGTAAGAAAGAACTTCCACAGCATTTAATGACCCTAGACAGTGTCATGAATTTTACAGCTTTAATTGTACTGTGGTGTCATAAACGCTTCTGCAAAGCATTGGTATGCTAGGAACTCTGAGGAGGAAATGGTTACATAGCAGCAACTGGGAGTCTAGCTTTGGACAGAGGTACAATTGAGTGTCCCAGGGGCCAGCTGAGGAGGTGGTGCCCTGCACACTATAAGCTCTTTGCTCAAATCAGCGTGGAGTAGGAGGGAAGGAATGTCAGTCAGGACAGAGGATCGGCACCCTTGAAGCAAACAAAGATTGCTTGTTCATTTCTCTGCCCAAAGTGTATTTCAGTTTCACAAGACACTGGCAAGCTAGTTCGGCATTGTGCTTACAACACTTTAGCAGATGCTAAGAGCAGGGTTCTTGAGAACAGAAGGGACCTGTGGATGTCCACTTGGGTAGTTCTTGACAAATTTAGGATTTGAATTGAGGTTTTCTGAGCCCCAACACAGTAATTACTTGATCAAAATTCAGCATGGGAGAGCCGGGCGTGGTGGCACACGCCTTTAATCCCAGCATTTGGGAAGCAGAGGTAGGAGGGTTGCCATGAGTTCAAGGCCACCCTGAGACTACATCATGAGTTCCAGGTCACACTGGGCTAGAGTGAGACCCTACCTCGAAAAGCCAAAAAAACGAAAAAACAAAAAAACAAACAAACAAACAAAAAAACCAACCCTCTGTGTGAGGGTCCTTCCTATACCCTTGATCCTGGTAATGAGGCCCATTCTAAATAGATGCCTAATTTATATAAGTGGACCTGAGTCACATGTGTGAGAGAGAATTTTCCCTGGTCTTTTCCTCTCCCAGTATGGCTGGGAAGGGAAGAATTCCTCTTGACTTGAGAACTTTCCTGCTTTATTCTCTTCTCTCCTGTTTCCACTCTCTCTTAATAAATTCTCCACAACGGACTCTTCTTTAAGTCTCTGTGTTTCAATTCTTTGCTAAGCATTGATAAGAACCCAAGCCTTAAGAGTCATGAGCCTGGAGAGTTCTAAGTCCAGAGTCCAGTCTGTCTCCTGCATCCCTCCCAGAGCTCCCATCTTGTAACACTCGCAGGATGGTGGGAACCAGCGTGCTGTGTACCATCAAACCCTGTCGAGCAGCCAAAGTTCTAGACAAAATGACAAGTTCCATACTAACACTGAGAAGGAAGTAGAAGTATCCTCATTATGGACAACTCCTCCACTGGACTATCTGTTGTGAAAGTCCATGTTACTGACCACCCTGTAGCCCAGAGAAAAAGCTCTGCTCCGGAAAGAAGGGTATGTGTCCTGTAAAGGACACTCAGGCTATGGCAGCTTTGACAGGAAGAAAGGACAGAAGGAGGAGCTTCGCAGGAGGCATCTTCTACTCTGAACAAAGGGTTTCTCGGGAAAAGGGATGTGACTGCCAGCCAGGGTGGGAGCCCTGAGTGACACAGAAGAGCGGCTGAGGGCAGAAGAAGATGTGAGAGTGTGTTACAAGTCAGCGTCGGTGCCAGTCTCTTGCACTGGCCAGCAGAGAGCTCTTCAGGCCTTTTCAGTGGGAGGTTGAGTCAACAGCCAGATGACTATTATACACTTGGTTACATTTCTGCTAATGTAGCCTGAGACTGCAATATCTGATTTTGTTGGCTCATTCTGGGTTTGCATTTGGTCCAAGTGGTGAGACCTCCTTATGATGCACTGTCCTAAGAGCTGTCTTTTCCTGCCTTGGGCAGTTGAGAATTCAAACATAGGAGGAAATCTTGACATTATTCCTACCAAATTTCAACACAGAGTTTGTGTGAGTCAGGTGATATCTTATACAATTCTGTCGTCCATGTGGATGTTCTTGCTCCAGGATATAGTTTAATCTGTAAATATAGTAAAGTGGTACATAAAAATTAAAAACAAGGGCTGGGGAGATGGCTTAGGAGTTAAGGCGCCTGCCTCCTAAAGCCCAAGAATGCTGGTTCCAGTCTCCAGCGGTTCCAATCTCCAGGTCCCACGTTTAGCCAGATGCAAAGTGACACAAGGGCGCAATGCCACACTTGACCACAAGGGGGCGCGCGCATCTGGATTTCGTTCTCAGCAGCTGAGACACTGCTGGCGCGCCCATTCTCTTCTTCTCTCCCTCTCTCTCTCTGTCTATCTCTGTGTCTCTCTCCAAAAAAAATAATAAATTAATTAAAAATAAATTTAAAAATTAAAAACAAGGTGATACTAATATTAAGATGATTTTGTATGGAGCTAGGGAGATGGCTCAGTGGTTAAGATGCTCACCTGCAAAACCTAACAACATGGGTTTGATTCCCCAGTACCCATGTAAAGCCTGATACACAAAGTGGCACGTGCATCTGGAGTTTATTTGCAGTGGAAATATGCCCTGGGGTGCCCATTATCTCTTTCTCTCTGTCTTTATCTCTCTCTCTCTCTTTGTCTCTACACACACACACACACACACACACACACATTTTTCTATGCTTGTAAATAAATAATATTTTTAAAAAGATTCTGTGGTAATATTTTGCCAACTAAATCTTCTCATCTCTAGCTAGCTAAACTGTTAAATTGTCGTGTCTAAGGCATATCTTGCCCAATCATCTTCCCAATCTTTTCTTGCTTTGCTGACTTCCTACCAGGAACATTATCATAGGAAAGGAAGAGTGTGTTCTGACCTGACATGTTTTCAGTAAACTCATGCTGGTTCCTAAAAGTCCAGGCTCTTTTTTATTTATGCCTGGCTGGGAGTTTTATTAAAAGTTGTAATTCAGTTGTGCTTGGTGGTGCATGCCTTTAATCCCAGAAGAGGTAGAGGCAGAAGTGGGAGGATCACCACGAGTTTGAGGCCACCCTGACACTACATAGTGAATTGCAGGTCTGCCTGAGCTCTAGCGAGACCCTTCCTCCAAAAACAAAAACAAAAACAAACAAACAAAAAAACACCTTGTAATTTATCTCTCCAGCCACCTGGCTAGAGGAGGTATCACTATAGACAGATCCTAGGGTCCAGCCCTAAGGTGTGGAAATGGATTTGGAATTCCAGCCTAAAATATGAAAAGTGCCTGAGCTTTGCCTGGAGTTCCTAAGTGTGCTTGCTTGTGCTGGTGTGTTTAGTGGTGGCTTTTCTCTCTCTCTCTCTCTCTCTCTCTCTCTCTCTCTCTCTCTCTCCCTCTCTCTCTCTCTCTCTCTCCTCTCCCCTCTCTCTCTCTGCTTGGTCTTGTGAAAGGGGGCTCAGTTTCTTCTACCTTATGAAACTTGCCCTTGATCCGTAAGCTTCAATAAATCCCTTCTTCCTCCCATAACCATATCTGGTCTGGAGCTTCCTCCCAACAACCAGACGCTGTCTACTATACCAACTAATTCCTTCCTACTTTCATGGCTTTTTTCCTTCTGTGTGTATGTGTGCAATAGAGAGAGATGGATTTCGCTTAATTAGGGTTGCTGAGCATGGGTTGGGGGTTACTTTCTATATGGGCAACTCACCAGTGGCTTTATTATTAAGGAACATGACTCCCTCTCTTCTAGCATCCATTAACATGCAAGAGCTCCTCTGGGAGGAATAACATTATTTTAGGCATTTTTATTAGTGTGGAGTAGTTATACAAAGTAAAAGGCTCATTATGATATTTGCAAACATGGATATAGTATACTTTGGTGACATTCACCTCCTCTTCTCTATTCTTTCTTATCCTATCATTCCCTCTTCCCTTTCCTTTTCACTTCTACAACACTAGAAGTCCCCCCTTTAGTTTTATGTTCTTCTCTTCCACCTCCATGGGTCAGCTCACAAATCTTTGATGTTTCTGGAACTCATGACTTTAGACAAGTAGAAGCCCACTTGCTTATCTATTGAAGCTGACTTAAAAAAAAATTATTGGGCTGGGAAGATGGCTTAGCCATTAAGGAGCTTACCTGCAAAGCCAAAGGACCTAGGTTCAATTCCCTAGGTCCCAATTAAGCCAGATGCACAAGGTGGCACATGTGTCTGGAGTTCGTTTGCAGCGGCTGGAGGCCCTGGCATGCCCATTCTCTGTCTCTGTCTCTCTCTCTCAAATAAATAAAATAAAAATAAAATATTTAAAAAATAAAATAAATTTATATATTTGAGAGAGAGAAGGAGGTCCAGAGGGGATGAGAGAGAAAATGGGCAAACCCAGACCTCTAGCCACTGCAGACGAACTCCAGACACATTGGCCACCTTGTGCATCTGGCTCTACGTGGGTACTTGGGAAATGAACCTGGGTCCTTTGGCTTTGCAAGCAAGTGTCTTAATCACTAAGCCATCTCTACGATCAATGAAGCTGACTTTTATTTATTCCAACTGTAGCAGACAGATTGGTGTTGCTGGGGTGAACCTTCAAACCAGGCACAGTTATGGAAGAAGGAGACTTATTTGAAACTCACAGATCCATAGTAAGTTCCATAATGGCAGAAGTTGGCCCCACTTCCACAGAGAAACCACCACCAAAAAGCAAGCAAGCATACTTAGGAACTCCAGGCAAAGCTCAGGCACTTTGCATATCTGTACACTAGAATTCCAAACCCACCCTCACACCTTAGGGCTGGCCCCTAGAATCCACCCACAATGACACTTCCTCCATCTATGTGTCTGCAGATCTAAATTACAAACTTTAATAAAATCCTGAATATATTGGGGGCCATCCATTCAAACTATCACGCCACCTTCCAATGCCTCAGTTACCGACAGAGTTTTCAGGTTCACGTTTGCAAATACTTTTGGTTCCTAGGATTTGATAACTGAAATTTCTTGTTTTCTACATAGTGAATTTCAGGTGTGGTGGTTTGATTCAGGTGTCCCCCATAAACTGATGAATGCTAGGTTCCCAGCTGATGGAGATTTGGGAATTAATGCCTCCTGGAGGCAGTGTATTGCTGGGGACAGGCTTATGAGTATTATAGTCAGTGTCCCCTTACCAGTGTGTGGCACACTCTCCTGTTCCTGTTGGCCTCCTGATGTTGGTGAGGAGGTGATGTCCACAGTCTATTCATGCCATCATTTTCCCCTGCCATCATGGAGCTTCCCTTTGAGTCTGTAAGCCAAAATAAACCTTCTTCCCACAAGCTGCTCTTGGTCAGGTGATTTCTGCCAGCAATGTGAACCTGACTGCAACACCAGATCAGCCTGGGCTTGAGCAAGACCCTACCTTGAAAAAAAATCATTTATTTATTCAGCATGTGGTGTATGTGTGTGCCCATACACGCACATCCCAGGATTTCTTGCCACTACCAATGAACACCAGATGCATGCAACACTTTGTGTCTTGTTTTACATGAATGCTGAGGAATTAAACAGGCTTTATAAGCAAGTTCCTGTAGCCACTGCGCCATCTCCCCACCCCTGAAATTTCTTAGTTTTCTTAGCATCCTCATTGTGGAGCTTCAATTCTCTGTGTGACTTGGAGCTGAGGAGTTCTGCTTCCTCTTAGACATCTGTGAACATGGAAACCTTCTGCATAGTGCCGGGACCTTCCCTATTCTTCCTCTGATACTAAGAAGACCTTTGGGCTGTCTTTAATAATTTTTTTGCAACCTCAGCACACCCTGTGTTTTGCCTTTCCTTATTATTCTTTTTTGTTTGTTTCTTTCTTTTTCTTTCTTTTCTTTTCTTTACTTTTCCCTTCCTTCCTTCCTTCCTCCCTCCCTCCTTCTCTCTCTCCCTCTTTCTTTCTTTCTTTCTTTCTTTCTTTCTTTCTTTCTTTCTTTCTTTCTTTCTTTCTTTCTTTCTTTCTTTCTTTCTTTCTTTCTTTCTTTCTTTCTTTGAGGTAGGGTTTCACTCTAGCCCAGGCTGACCTGGAATTCACTGTGTAGTCTCAGGCTGGCCTTGAACTCACAGTGATCCTCCTACCTCTGCCTCCCAAGTGCTAGGATTAAAGGCGTGTGCCACCACGCCCAGCCTTTCCTTAATCTTACTTTGATCTTCCCCAGGCATGCAATCATTCCTTGGTCAGGGGCCATGCCATTCATCAGTAGTGCTGTCTGGTCTCTTTGGAGATTGCTGAGGGAGTCCCATTGCCTCTCCATTTCCTTTATCTCTGGGAGTCCTGAGCAAGATGTGGTTATATTTGATTTGGGGGCTCTCTCTTCTCTTCAGCAATTGTTCTAGAATCTTTGGCCAGGGACTCACATCTATTCCCCACCCTCTCACACACTTTCTTTCCCAGGCAGGAACATACAGCAAAACTAACCTGACCAAACTTGATAGAGCACTGAAGTTAATAGAAAGGGCTTTGGCTTGAGGCAGCATTCAGCTGAGTCTCATGACAGATGGGACTTGGGTTATCTTTGCAGACTGGCTTCACCTGCTTTCCTGGGCCCTAGGCAGAACACTATAGAATTACAGGTCCTATAATCAGTGCACTTCAGTTCAGTGAGAGACCCTTTCTCAAAAGAAAGAAAAAAAAAAAAGAAGAAGATAGAGAATGATCCAGAAAGATCCCTGCCCCAGGCATGGTGGTACACGCCTTTGATCCCAGCCCTCATGAGGCAGAGGTAGGAGAATCACAGAGAGTTTGAGGCCAGACTAAGACTACATAGTGAATTCCAGGTCAGCCTGGGCCAGAGTGAGAAAAAACAAAAAGAAAGGAAGGAAGGAAGGAAGGAAGGAAGGAAGGAAGGAAGGAAGGAAGGAAGGATCCCTGCCACAAACCTCTGCTTCCACATGCACTCACAAATATACATGTGCACAAGTGCACCAAACATACACAAATACATGTTAAAAATCAAATGAAAATCCTTGAACTTTTTATTTTGCTAAATGTGGAAGATATTTCTAACTTTTTATTATTGAGAATTTTAGCACATGAGCACACTATAATTTGATCGTGTATTTTTTTCCACACCCCTTTTTTCGTGGGCTAGCATGGTCAGTTTCTGCTCCTGTGACATCAGTAACTGTTGTTTCCAGCAGCATTGGCCTTGGATGCCCATGGGTCTGGGGACATTTACTTAAGAGAAACATGTTGAAGAAACTCCGGATGGATCTGTCTAGAGATCTATGCCTTCTGGAAGAGAATGATTACACGTGTCTAAAAAAGCCCCTGGCTGTGTCGCTTTAGTGGCTCAGCATTCTGAAAAGAAGACACAGAACCAAAAAGGCCCCCAAAGTGAAAAATATTAAGATGTGCAAGACTCAGATTCAGACACATCAGTCTTGATGTTTTCAATAGTTTAGGTCAGCCATATTTATGATGCCTTTGATGCAAGATGGTAAGTACTAGGTTCTGTGGAAAACAAAAAAAAATAGGAAACCTCCCGCAAGACTACAGCAGAAAGTAGATCTCACCATCCAGTATTTGTACTTTGGCATTAGGTTACAAAATGAATAGAAATTCAGAGATAGGGAAATTTCTGCAGCTCTCTTAGGTCAGGGCTTCATGTAGAAGGTGAGTAGAAATTAATCTTTTAAGGATGGGAAGGTACGACCTGGTGGTATGGCACTGTAATCCCAGCTATGAGGAGGAAGTTCAAGGTCTGCCTATGCTACAAAGTGAACTTGAGGCTAAACTGAGCAACTTAGCAAAACACTGTCTCAAAATAAAAACACAGGGCTGGAGAGATGGCTTAGCGGTTAAGGTGCTTGCCTGCAAAGCCTAATGACTGGGTCTGTTCCCCAGTACCCACGCAAAGCCTGATGCACAAAGTGGCACATGCACCTAGAGTTCATTTGCAGTGTCTGGAGGCCCTGGCATGCCCATTCTCCCTCCACTTTCATAAATAAATAATGCTAAAACAATAAAAACAAAAGCCAAACATGGTGGCGCACGCCTTTAATCCCAGCACTCAGGAGGTAGAGGTAGGAGGATCACCATGAGTTTGAGGCCACCCTGAGACTACATAATGAGTTCCAGGTCAGCCTGGGCCAGTGTGAAACCCTACCCCGAAAAACCAAAATGAATAAATAAATAAGTAAAATAAAAAATTTAAAAAATTAAAACATAACAAAAGGACTGGGCATGTAGTTTAATTAATGGTGGAGTGCTTGCCTAACATGTGAGAGATCCTGAATTCAATCCCTGCTACTGAAAAAACAAAAATATAAAAAAGAGATTCAGTGCTACAGAGAAAAAGACAATTTTATACCCTGGATCCAGATTTTTATACCCTGTCACATTCAGAGTATAAATTATTCATTCATTCATTCATTCATTCATTCATCCAACTTTTACTGAGCACCTCACAGGCAAGAGCTAGACATTATGAACACAAAAGGTATAAAGTTGGGGGCTGGAGAGATTGCTTAATGGTTAAAGCATTTGCCTACAAAGCCAAAGGACCCAGGTTCGATTCCCCAGGACCCACATAAACCAGCTGCACAAGAGCACATGCATCTGGAATTTGTTTGCAGTGGCTGGAGGCCCTGACATGCCCATTCACTCTGTCTCTATTCTCTTTCTCTTTCTCTCTGCTTGCAAATAAATAACTAAAATTAAAAAAATTATTTAGGGTTAGGAGCCGGGCGTGGTGACACACACCTTTAATCCCAGCACTCGGGAGGCAGAGGTAGGAGGATCACCGAGAGTTCAAGGCCATCCTGAGACTACATAGTGAATTCCAGGTCAGCCTGAGCCAAGGTGAGAGACCCTACCTCAAAAAACAAAAAAAAATATAATTATTTAGGTTAAAGACATGGCTTAATGGTTAAGGCACTTGCCTGTGAAGACTAAGGACCCATTTTTGATTCTCCAGATCCTACGTAAGACAGATGCACAAGGTGGTGCATGCATCTGGAGTTCTTTTACAGTGGCTAGAGGCCCTGGCATGCCCTTTCTCTCTCTCTCTCTTTCTCTCTCCCTCTCAATCTGTCTCAAATAAAAATAGGCCAGGTATGGTGGTGCATGCCTTTAATCCCAGCACTCAGGAGGCAGAGGTAGGAGGATCACCATGAGTTCAAGGCCACCCTGAGACTACATAGTGAATTCCAGGACAGCCTGGACTAGAGTGAGACTCTACCTCAAAAAATAAATAAATAAATTAATTAATTAATTAATTAATTAATTAATTTAAGCTGGGTATGGTGGTGCATGCCTTTAATTCAAGCACTCGGGAGGCAGAGGTAGGAGGATCACCATGAGTTTGAGGCTACTCCGAGACTACATAGTGAATTCCAGGTCAGCCTGGGCTAGAGTGAGGCCCTACCTTGAAAAACCAAAATAAATAAATAAATTTTAAAACATAAAAAAGAGCTGGGCATGGTGGTACACTTCTTTAATCCCAGCAATTGGGAGGCAGAGGTAGGAGGATTGCCATGAGTTCGAGGCCACCCTGAGACTACATAGTGTTCCAGGTCAGCCTGAGCTAGAGTGAGACCCTATCTCAAAAAACCAAAATAGGGCTGGAGGGATGGCCTAGTGGTTAAGGCATTTGTTTGCAAAGCCAAAGGACTCAGGTCCAATTACCCAGGACCCACATTAGCTAGATGTACAAGGTGGTGCATGTGTCTGGAATTCATTTGCAATGGCTGGAGGCCTTGGTGTGTCCATTCTCTCTCTCTCTCTTTCTCTACTTTCTCTCTGTCAACTAAATAAATAAAAATAAAAATATTTTAAAAAGAGAAAACCAAAATAAATAAATTTATCTTTAAAAAGGTATAAAGATGGAAAATACCCAGTCTTTTGTGTGCTTATAGCAGGAGTTCTTTAAAGAATAGGCATTAGTTATGTCCTCTTTTTGATCTAAAATGATAGGCCCAGATGCAGCCAATGAAAACTAAATCATAGCACCTACTTTCAAAGCACTTTCTGTGGCATTGAGATTTAAAACAACTTTTTTTTTTTTAAGATGGGGTCTCACTCTGTAGCCCAGGCTGTCCTGAACTCACTGTGTAGCCTAGGGTGGCCTTAAACTCATGACAATCCACCTGGGCATCCTGAGTGCTGGCATTATAAATGTGAGCCACCACACCTGGCTTGATAGTTAACACAAACCTTAATAATATAACAGATGACAGACTGAAAAGATATAGCAGAGAAATCCAACATGGATCCTGTAGTCCTGAAGCTTACACTGTGGATGGGAGACCATCAGAAACAGCCAGAACCACAACCACATGTAGCTTAACACTGGATCGGTCAGAGAGAGACTTCTCTATGAGCTCATGGTGGACAAACTAACCAAGTTGGCAAATGACAGGACTAGAGTTGAATAGTTATGGCTCACTAAGGCCTTTGTGTAATCCTGGCGGGAACTCAAGACTTGCTGATTCATGTATGTATGTGTGTATGTATGTATGTGTAGTGCTGTAGATCAAACCCAGGGCCTTGTGCATGGTAGGCGAGTGCTCTGTCACTGACCTACACCCTTGACCCTTGACATACTTCTAGAAAGGCAGGGAGGGAAGCCTGAGCAGACGGCTCCATGGGTGAGCTTCTGCCACGTTAGCACGAGGACCTGAATTTGGATCCCATGTAAAAGTCAGGTGTGGTGGTGTACACCAAATACCAAAGCTAGGGAGGAGGCAGAGACAAGAGGATCCCTGGGGTTTGTTAAATACCTAGTCTCACTGAATGGGCAAGCTTTATGTCTCAAAAAAACAAGGTGGGACTACAGAGATGGCTTAGCAGTTAAGGCGCTTGTCTGTGAAGCCTAAGGACCCAGGTTCAACTCCCCAGAACCCATGTAAACCAGATACACGTGGTGGTGCATGCTTCTGGAGTTCATTTACAGTGGCTAGAGGCACTGGCATGCCCATTCTCTCTGTCTCTCTATGTGCCTCTTTCTCTCTCTCTAATAAATAAAAAATAAAATTAAAACACTTAAAAATGTGAAGAGAGAGGAAGACACCTATCATTAATCTCTGTTCTCCACATGCCAGACTCACACAAACATACACGTGCACCTGAACATATTCATGTTCACACTCATATAAACATGCATACACATACGCACACACAAAAACACACATGCACATGCCAAGAAAAGAGAAGATAAAGGCAAAGGCATCTTGCATAGATAATTCATGCCCCAAATGACTGACTTTAAGTAGCTAATGGCTCAGATAATTATCACTCTCCTGAAGAGCTGCCACCTTGCCTGTTCAAAAAGCCATGTAAAACCACAGCCTGCTATGTACACAATAACCCACTGTGATGTCTAGCTTGAGGCTTTGAGGAAAACTGGTCCCTTCTGAAGTTCGTGAAGGTTATCAGGCCAGCATGGAGGCCCAAGACCACTCACCCTTCTCAGAAATGTTTACTTCTAAAAAACTAGTGTGATGGTACATGCCTGTAATTCTAGAATTTGAGAGGTCAAGGCAGGAATATTGGGAGGCCCTGCCAGGCAGGACTACATACAAGACCCTGTCACTCACAAACAAACATGCTCAGGAAGCCTGAGCCTGAGCAGGGCATTGGCTTAAGAGTGGAGAGAATTCCCAGCCAGGATCCTCAATGCCCAGAGGTGTGGGATTCCAGGTGCAGGGAGGCACCCTGACCTGCTTTGATCCCCCTGACCTCAAAGCTGCCGGCAAGGGGGTGGGAGTCAGGAGCGACAGAGCCAGCTGAAGCATTTTGGGGAAGTGACCCAAGGCAAGTGACACTCATGTACTTCCCCTCTCCTCACACTCCACCTCCTCCGCCCATCTCCTCTTTCCTTTTCTCTCTCATTCTGTCTCATGCGTCAGTTCCTGAAAGGTGGGGACAGTTCCTGAAACCAAGAAGCTGCCCAAAGGGAAGATCTTATTCCACACACTGGGCTGGGGACGGTGGAGACTTGGAGGTGCTGGGGCAGCCCTGCGTTGAGAGACATCTGGGTCACCACCTCCCTATCACCCGGCAGACCCCAGCCTCTGGGGCTCCACCTGACCATGTCCCTGGCAGAGGCCATCAGCCTTTGGGATGAAGGAGTGCGGGCAGCCGACAAGAAGGACTGGAATGGCGCGCTGCAGGCCTTCAGCGCGGTCCAGGACCCCCACGCCAGGCTTTGCTTCAACATGGGCTGTGTGCACACCATTCTGGAAAACTTGCCCCAGGCAGAGCAGGTGAGTTGGGCCAGGGCATTTCCAGAGCTCGGTAACTATACAGCCTGCCACCTGCAGATCCTCTAAACCTCCCATAGGGAGGGAGCTTTAAAAGAACAAAAGTCCCCCAGGCCCCACCCCCTCAGCTCCTACTTAACTGGCAGCCACCTTGGTAAAAGCTTCCTAGCTAGTTCCTATGGCTCACTTACTCAGTTCATGTCATCCACCATCATTCTTCAATACCTTTATGAAGACACCCTGTCCAGTTACACTTTTTTTCTACCAACTCTTGGACACAGTCTCTGTTTTCCCGCCTTGCTCCTGTTTATACGGTGTCTCTTATGGCTTCCAAGAATACCTGTGCATCCGCTTTGCCTGCTCAACAGTGCAGGACCCTCCTCTAAGGATCCTGAGATTGTCAGAAGGACATCATCATACTGTGATAGATGAATGATATCTGCCAAGCCATGATATGCAGCATCTTGACATCTTTTAAAAATATTTTTCCGAGCCGGGCATGGTGGTGCACACCTTTCATCCCAGCATTTGGGAGACAAAGGTAGGAGGATCACCGTGAGTTCAAGGCCACCCTGAGACTATATAGTTAATTCCAGGTTAGCCTAGACCAGAGTGAAACCCTACCTCAAAAAACAAACAAACAAACAAACAAACAATATATATATATATATATATATATTTCCGGACTGGAGAGATGCTTAGTGATTATGGTGCATGCCTGCAAAGCCTAAGGACCCAGGTTTGATTCTCCAGGTCCCACATAAGCCAGCTGCACATAGTGGCGCATGCATCTGGAGTTTGTTTGCAGTGGCTGGGAGCCCTGGCACATCCATTCTCTCTCTGTGTCTCTCTGTTCTCAAATAAATAAATAAATAAATAAATAAATAGACAAATAAATAAATGTTTTAAAAAATACTTTTTCCCTGGTATGGTACTGAGTATTCTCAACACATTTTCATGCTAAGGGGGAGAGGACAAGAGTCTGGAAGTGGAAGACCTAGGGTCGTAGCACTTCGTCTCCCTGGACCACAGTGTGAAGCAAGCCATCTAAACTTCTGGCTCTCAGCATTTTGAGGGTCTTACTCATGAGAATTAAGGGAGACACTGACCACTAACTTTACCTCACTGCTGAACGTTTTGTTTAACCTCGGCTGTCAGTCTTTGCAGGATGGGAGGAAGATAAGCGACAGAGTTGCCCCACCACCCTGAAAGAATCTGTTCACCCCAATCATCCTGAGATCCGCCCGGTGAAGTGGTCTCAGCAGTGTCCTCACAAGTGGCTTGAAATGCTCAGGCTCCTGAGGCAGGGAACAATGGGACTGGAGCCTGTGAGGGCCTTCCTCTGGCTGGAGGTGGAGGCAGCCCTGCGGCTCCACCTCCCTCACTCAGGGGCCTGCCACCTGCAGCATGGCCTTGTGAGGGCCATGGAGACAAAGTGCACATTGTCCTGGAGAGGAGGAGACACCAGGAGGCAGCTAGTCTGAGTGCAGCTCGGCCACAGTCCCTAATCACTCCTGCCTTGGCTGCAGGTCACCAGGTCACCGTGTTCACTGGCTCCTGCTCTCACTGGTCCAGATTTCTTCTTGGAGTCCTCCATTGCTGGCTCTCTCATCTTCTTTGTCTGCTTGAGCCCTTCCTAATAGCATTTTTAATATATTCACACTTGCTATTATTTTAGTTATGTAATTCACAGTCGATTTATATCATAAACATATATAACAATTTATATATCACTTGTATCCTAATTTGTTTGATTACTTTGATCCTGTAATTGATCAAGGGTGTCTACCAAGAGTATGGTATGAGGTGTCTTCGCATCTTTAAAAAAATATTAAGCCAGGTGTGGTGGCACACGCCTTTAGTCCCAGCATTTGGGAGGCAGAGGGAGGAGAATTGCCATGAGTTTAAGGCCGCCTTGAAACTACATAGTGAGTCCAGGTCAGCCTGGGCTAGGGTGAGATCCTACCTCAAAAAAAAAAAAAAAAAAAAAAAAAAATTCCCCTGGTATGTAGTTGATAGTACTATTCCTGTTTTACAGGGGAGAAAATTAAGATTCATGAAAATTAGGTAACTTGCCACAGGCTATGCAGTGAGGAAATGACATACCAGGGCATTCTGACCCAGGGTGTGGGCACTGGAGGCCAACTGTTCCTTTGAATTGCTAAATCCTTGTTCCCTTCTTGCCTTTGTTGGAGGCTCCTCTCACACCACCTCACTGCACAGCTCCATGGCCATGAATGGGTTCTTCTCCCCACAGGCCTTCACCAAAAGCATTAATCGAGACAAGCACTTGGCAGTAGCCTACTTCCAGCGAGGAATGATCTACTATCGGATGGAGAAGTAAGTGGTCCAGGATTGCCCTGTCTGGGGAAGTGTGCTCTGAAAGCCAAATGGGCTTCCAGGCTGCTAGACCTGTCCTTCATAAAGGATCCTTCGGCCTCTGCGGAGAAGGAAGGTTGACTGGCCCTTTCTGGGGAGCTATGCAAGAAAAAGCATGTAAGGCCCAAGCTTACTACAGGGGGATGGCTGCCTGCTCCCTATTCGATCAACTGGGTCACCCTAACAGGGAACCCAGAAACTACCACAGGCTGTTATGGAGCTGCTGGGCCCTCACCGGTGTCCCCAATGAAACCCTCTGCTGTGCTTCCCTGTGAAGGACTGAGCTGTCCCAGAATGGCGATTAGCATCAAAATCCCTAACTATGTGTTTGCAAAGCCCAGTTTAAACCCACTTTATTCAATGAAATATAGTTCAGTTATTAGCAATATAAGTTAGGACAAGTAAATAAGCAGTGTATGTATTAATTAGGAAAACTTTATGGGTGATATCAAATTTTATTTATTTTTATTTGATGTATTTTTTTCTTTAAAGAGGCAGATAGAGAGAAATTGGATATGCTAAGGCCTTTGGCTACTGGAAACGAACTGAAGAAGCATGCACCACCTTGTGCATCTGGCTTACATGGGTCCTGGGGAATTTTACCTGGGTCCTTTGGTTTTGATGGCAAGCTCCTTAACCGCTAGGCCATTCCTCCAGCCCCAATTTTTGTTTTTTTAGAAAGGGCCCAGGTTCAATCTCTCTCCAGATCCCACATAAGCCATATGCACAAAGGTGATGCAAGCACAAAGCACATACCTACTAGGTGGCACAAGAGTCTGAAGTTCGATTGCAGTGGCTGAGGCCCTGGCATGCCAATTCTCTCTCTCTTAAAAAAAAGATCTAGGGCTGGAGAAATGGCTTAGCAGTTAAACGCTTGCCTGTGACGCCTAAGGATCCTGGTTTGAGGCTTGACTCTCCAGGACCCACGTAAGCCAGATGCATAGGGGGCGCACGCATCTGGAGTTCGTTTTCAGTGGCTGGAGGCCCTGGTGCGCCCATTCTCTCTCTCTACCTGCCTATTTCTATATCTCTCTCTCTCAAATAAATAAATAAATAATAAAATATTTTTTAAAAAAAGATCTAACTACATGAGTTCAAGGCCACCCTGAGAATACAGAGTGAATTCCAGGTCAGCCTGAACTAGAGTGAAATCCTACCAAAAAAAAAAAAAAAAATCTAAGTACATTAAAAAATAATAATGTTTAAAAATTTTGTTTATTTTTATTTATTTACTTATTTGAGAGAGAGAGAGAAAGAATGGGCACACCAAGGTCTCCAGCAACTGCAAACAAACTACAGATGCATGCACCACTTTGTGCATCTGGCTTACGTGGGTACTGGGAAATCGAGCCTCAAACTGAGGTCCTTAGGCTTTACAGGCAAGCACTTACCTGCTAAGCCATTTCTCCAATCCAAATAATAATAATTCTTTTTTACTGGGTGTGGTGGCACACACCTTTAATCCCAGCACTTGGAGGCAGAGGTAGGAGGATCACTATGAGTTTGAAGCCAGCCTAAGACTATATAGTGAATTCCAGGTTGGCGTGGGCTAGAGTGAGACCCTACCTCAAAAAAATTTTTTTATTTATGAGAGAGAGGGAGACAAAGAGAGACAGAAGTGTATGAGTGCACCAGGGCCCCTTAGCATGGCACACAAACTCCAGCCACATGTACCACATTGTGCATCTGGCTCTATGTAGGTGCAGAGGAATTGAACCTGGGCTGGCAAGCAAGAGTGTTTAGCTGCTGAGCCATCTCTCCAGCCCTCAATTTTTTAAAATAATAGTTTCAAACAGTGTATACAGCACAATCCCATTCGTTCCACAGGCTGGACTTCAAGGTCACCAACTGAAATACTGTGATTGTCTCTGGGTGGCGGGTTGATGAAGAAGTCCATTTCCTTCCAGCACCCTCTCTGCATTTTGGTTTGTTTATGGTCACTATGAAGTGGAAAAAGTTAACCAATACAAAATGCCAGTTCATCTCCATCCCCACAGCCCTCTCAAATATTCCCCCCCGACACACACACTCAAACACATAAATAGCAAAGGTAAAATATTCTAAATGTGAATTTGAAAGTTATTTGTGTGATAACAAACTGACCCTTTATAGAAATTTTCCACCAACATGCTGAAGGCTAGGGAAGAGGAATTTGGCTCACACTGATGAAGAACTTGGCAACAGTGAAGCTTGTCCAAGCACAGTGGGGGTGGGGCTGCAGGTGGGCGGGGCATTGCAGGGGTTTGGGAAAAGCTGTAGAGAATACCCTGCCTTTAGGGAGAGGTGGCTCTGGTCCTACACCACTTTGGAAGACTTTGCTATGGTTTTGGTCGCAAACAGAGCCTTGTAAAGCTCATATTTTATATGCTCAGCTGTTGCTATGGGCAATGACCAGGCACTCGGAGGACTTCAAAGATGTAGATGTGGTCAGTTACCTGATTAAGAGTAAAAGCAAAATGATCCTAGAAGAATCATAGATTCAGCTGTGCTCTGGAGAGAGAGCCTGGAACTGGGAGAAGACGTGAGGCGTGGGGGCTGCCTGTACTTAACATCCTTGTTCCCATTGATGGCCTCCTATGTCCAACATGTTCCCTAGACTGTACAGAAGGTGAAGAGGCCAAACACAACCCTCCTATTTTAGCCTCAAAAGATAGGCAACTAAGGTCCTCCCTTTAATTAGCTCCAATAACCTATAATAAAGAGCGGCAACAGCAAGAGGGGTGGCTCCCAGATGGAATTAGTTAGAGTCTGGAAGGGTACGTTTGTGAATGACTTATAAAAATTTAGAAATAAAAAGCTGAGTATGATGGCATGATGGCACAAGTCCCAGCACTTGAGAGCTGGAGGCAGGAGAGACGGAAGGATCCCGAGGTCAAGGTCATCTTCAGTTTACCATGGCAAGTTCCAGGCCATTAGGCTACCATGCAATACATGAAACCCTGTCTCAAAAATAAACAAACAGGGCTGGCAAGATGGCTTAGCTATTAAGGCACTTGCCTGCCAAGCCTAAGGACTCCAGGTCCCACATTAGCCAGATGCACAAGGAGATGCAAGCATGCAAGTTCTCACATGCCCACTAGGTGGCGCATGAGTCCGGAGTTTGATTACAGTGGCTGGAGGTCCTGGCCAATTCTCCACCCCACCCCTTCTCATTAAAAAAAAAATGGGGCTGGGGAAATGGCTTAGCAGTTAAGGCGTTTGCCTGAGAAGCCTAAGGACTCTGGTTCAATTCCCCAGGACTCATGTAAGCCAGATGCACAAAAGGGCACATGCATCTGGAGTTCATTTGCAGTGGCTGGAGGCCCTGGCATGCCCATTCTCTCTCTCTCTCAAATCAATACATAAATATATATTTTTTAAAATGGCCAGTCTGAGCCGGGCGTGGTGGCGCACGCCTTTAATCCCAGCACTCGGGAGGCAGAGGTAGGAGGATCGCCGAGAGTTCGAGGCCACCCTGAGACTACAGAGTTAATTCCAGGTCAGCCTGGACCAGAGTGAGACCCTACCTCGAAAAAAAAAAAAAAAAAAAAAAAAAAAAAAAAAAAGCCAGTCTGTTAGGCTTGCCTCAAAAAAACAATAAAAATAATAAATAAACAACAAGAGAGGGAGGGAGTGAGCAAGAGAGAAAGAGAAAAGGCAAGAAGAGAGGAGAGGAGGTGAGGAAAGAGAGAGGAGAGAAGAGAAACAGAGAAGAGAAAAAGAGACAGAGACCTTGAAATAAGACCCAGGACTCAATCTTTTGGATAATGGTTAAACCTGAGAAAAACAATCTACTACAACTTTCTTCTTTAGTTCAGCAGCTCTTTAATGAGGAAGTAATAATAATAATATATTTTCAAGTCCAAACTGGAACCTTTCTTTTACCCAACCCCTAGGTGTTGTTATCCCCCAACATTCTGTTCCCAGCTCTTTCCTCTCAGATGCTCATAGCAGGGATTTTTCAAATTTTTATTTATTTATTTATTTATTTATTTATTTATTTATTTATTTATTTATTTATGAGAAAGAGACAGAGAGAGAAGGAGGCAGATAATTAGAGAGAGAGGGAATGGGTGCAGACGCATGTTCCACCTTGTGCATCTGGCTTACATGGGTCCTTGGTGATTGAACCTAGGTTCTTAGGCTTTGTAGGCAAGTACTTTACCTGCTAAGTCATCTCTCCAGCCCCAGGGATTGTTAAATGGCAATATGTAAGGGCTTCCTCCACAAACATGTGCTATTCGGGGGGTGGGGGTGGTCTCTGAATATGGAATCCATTTGCAAACCTTAAGGCTCCATTTCTGGCCCAGGCCATCTTCTCCTGAACTACTCACCTCCATTTGTAACCAGCCAGCTACCCAATGTGTATCTGGGATCCACCCAGAATGTCCCCCAACCTAAATCTCGTCAGGGTCACCTCTGAGATCTACCTCTTTCTCATCATGTCCACTGGCAAAGACCCTCATCTTTCCACCAGGACCACTGTGTTCACTTCTAAGCGGCGTCACCAGCTGCCACCCTTGGGCCTAATGTCAATTTTTCTAGAGTGATGTTAGTAAAGTCCCTGTGGCCTGCTTGAGAACTTCCAGGGGTTTCTAATTTCTCTCTTTCTTCTTTCTTTCTTTCTTTCTTTCTTTCTTTCTTTCTTTCTTTCTTTCTTTCTTCATTTATTTATTTATTTATTTATTTATTTATTTATTTATTTATTTTTGGTTTTGCAAGGTAGGGTCTCACTCTGGTCCAGGCTGACCTGGAATTAACTATGTAGTCTCAGGGTGGCCTCGAACTCTCGGCGATCCTCCTACCTCTGCCTCCCGAGTGCTGGGATTAAAGGCGTGCGCCACCATGCCCGGCTTTTATTTATTTTTTTATTTGAGAGAGACACAGAGAGAGAGAGCTAGAGAGGTAGAGAGAGAGAGAGAGAGAATGGGCATGCCAGCAGCCTCTCAGCTGCTGTGAACGAACTCCAGACACGTGCCCCCCCCCCAGTGGGCAAGTGCGGCATTGTGCCCTTGCGTCACTTTTTGCGTCTGGCTAAACGTGGGACCTGGAGATATGAACCAGAGTTCTTAGGCTTGGCAGGCAGGCGCCTTAATTGCCAAGCCATCTCTCCAGCCCCAGGGTTTCTAATTTATACTGACCATCCCTGCCTGTGCCTCTGTGGTGAGGCTGCACCTTCCTCACCCATCCCATGTGCCTTTGCCCCAGACATGCCAACCTCAGGGCCATGGATCACCCTTCCCCTGTGCCTCCTTTAATGACATCTGTTGAAGAGGGCAATATGGGGAAGGAGAGAATGGGCACGCCAGAGCCTATAGCCACTGCAAACGAACTCCAGAAGCATGTGCCCCTTGTGCATCTGGCTTACATGGGTCTTGGGGAATCAAACCTGGGTCGTTTGGCTTCTCAGGCAAACACCTTAACGGCTAAGTCATCTCTCCAGCCCCCTCCCCCCTGTGAGTTTCTTGAAAGAAGAAATCTTTACAAACTCAAGCTGGCATTTCACTGCTTATAAAGTGCCCAATAAACGTTTGTTTGAATTAATTAAATGAAAGTGAGCAAGTGTCTGTTTCCAGGAACTTATAGATTTAGAGGGAACAAGTCACCGGTGCTGGTAACTGGGATGCATGGCAAACTGAGTAGGTGCTGTGGGGACCTAGAGAGGTGATTTTGTACCCTGTGGACTAGGTGCTACCTCCCATTGCACAGGGCTTGTTTTATCAAGGTCTTGTCAGGGAAAGCGCATTTCCCTGGAGGCAGGTAGGTGGTGTTTCAGGACTGGACACCCCGCAACACACACACACACACACACACACACACACACACACCCAAGCCGCTCATCTCTGGCCCCAGCCTTGTCATCCCAAAGGGATCCCAGAGGGAGCTCTAAGTTGTCTTTCACACCATTGGACCCTGCGAATCTTAGGGCTGTGGAAGTAAAAGCACGATGAGACCCTTTAGGTGGAACTGATTTTAAATGGAGAGGCAGCAAGGCCTCTGGCTGCTGAGCTCTAGGCTGGGAAGGGTTGGATGTCATCTCACTGCAGAGCTGTGACTTCCTCTGGTGAGATCCAGTGAGGATGGAGATGGAGGGTTGCTTCTGGCCTTGGTAGCAGAGGGACAAACAGCAACAGCTTTAGCGGTTGCTAAGGCACCTCTTTAGGCCTGTTGCAGGAGGAGGAAGAGGAGAGGAAGAGGAGGAACCCTCTGGAGCTGGAGGCAGCTGAAAGGAAAGGCGGCAACCCCTGCCCCTGCGTGGGGGGAGTCGTTGCTCCTTGGCAGGCTTCTCCCGAAGCTTCCAGATGGCTGAGAAGAGAATTTGAAGGAGGGTGGGCAGGACCCGGGGCTGTGCCCACTGCTGCCTGTCCAGGGCCAAACTCTATTCAATACCTGTGCAGCAGAATGGGGAGCTAGGTCAAAATGGAGCTCCCGGCCATCGGTGCCGCTGGAGTCCGCAGGTCGTGGAGTCAGGAGAGAAGCGCCAGCAGGGTGGGAGAAGACTGCCAGGCAGGCACATGGATACAAAGACACGCTTTAAAAAGGAACGTTAGGGCCTGGCGTGGTGGCACACGTCTTTAATCCCAGCACTCGGGAGGGAGGATTGCCGTGAGTTCAAGGCCACCCTGAGATTACATAGTTAATTCCAGGTCAGCCTGGGCCAGAGTGAGACCCTACCTCAAAAAAAAAAAAAAAAAAAAAAAAAAAAAAGGGACGTTAGGGCTGGAGAGATGGCTCAGCAGTTAAGGCACATGCCTGTGAAGCCTAAGGATCCCAGTTCGATTCTCCAGGTCCCATGAAAGCCAGCTGCACAAGAGGGTGCATGTGTCTGGAGTTCATTTGCAGTGGCTAGAGGCCCTGGCACGCCCATTCTCTCTCTGCCTCTCATTCCCTCTCTCTGTCTCGAATAAATAAATAAAAATAATAAAAATAAAAAAGGAACATTAGGGCTAGAGAGATGGCTCAGCAGTTAAGACACTTACCTGCAAAGCCAATGGACCTAAGTTCGATTCTACAGGACCCACATAAGCCAGATACATGCACAAGGTGGTGCATGCGTCTGGACTTCGTTTGTAGTGGGTGGAGGCTCTGGCACATCCCTTCTGTCTCTTAAATAAATAAATAAACAAAAAAAAGGATTCCCTTATTTAAAAAAAAAACAACAACGCACATTAGAACTGAGGATGTATGGTTAGAGAGAGGGCTTAGCAGTTAAGGCACTTGCCTGCAAAGCCAAAGGACCCAAGTTTGATTCCCCAGCACCCATGTTAGCCAGATGCATAAAGTGATGTATGCATCTGGAGTTCGTTTGCAGAGGCTGGAGGCCCTGCTGTGCCCATTATCTCCACCTCTCTTCTCTCTCTTTCTTCTCTCTCTCTCTCTCTCTCTCTCTGCTTGCAAATAAATAAATAAAAATATTTTTAAAAACCTAACTGGAGTTGTAGCTCAGTTGATAAGGTGCCTGCCTAGGGTGCAGGAAGCCCTGGGTTTGATGCCCAGTACTGCATAAACAGCATGTGGTGGTAAGTGCCTGTAAACTCAGCACGTGGGAGGTAGAAGTAGGAGGATCAGAAATTCAAGGACATCCTAGGTTACATAGTGAGGACAAGGCCAGCCTGAGATACATGAAACCCTATGTAAATATAAAAATAATTAGCAGGGACACTCTCACCTATCACTTTTTGTTTTTGTCTTCCACAAAGAACACAGTCTGAATAACTCGTCTCTCTGCCTTGCACTGGGGATGTCTTGATGGGCTAGAGAGTTACCAGAGGGTTTTGCTGAGTCCCTACAATGCCAGGGCATCTCCACAGCTGACATCCATCTGCTCAGCCAGCTCAGCAGGGAACAGGGCACATTTGTAGGCTAATGCTGAAAGCATTTAGAGTGTGCCCTCTGAGACCCTCCCAGGTTCCCAACCAGGCTGTGGAACACAGAGGAAATTGCAGCTGCTCAGAGAACAGGACACCTGTACTCCCACCTGCCCTCTGCTTGGCTCAGGGCAACAGTCTGTCCCCAGCTTTCTGTTTTCAGAGGAACCCATAAGGCCTGCCATCCCCCTGCCCAGAGTTGCCTGAGATCTGTGTGGCAACTTGATGTGCCCATTACTCCTGAGGAAGAGCCTGCAAGCTTTAATGCATTTCACAATCTTGTGTGGCAGCGAGGAGACTGGGGAGAGCCATCTCCTGTTTCAAACCCAGGCCCTCCTCTCCCACTGCTACTGTAGCTACCGTGACACTGGCAGCCGCAGCTTCTGAGCTACTTCAAATCTCACAGGGTGGGCAAGCCCAGTCTCTCTTTAGACCCTGAGGCTCTGCTCCTTAGAAATTACTTGAACAACTAGCCCTCCCTGTCAACTCTAAGCTTCTTTGAGATCAGAGCTCCAATTTCTCTGCTGCAAACTTATTTATTATTTATGTGTGAGTGTGTGAATGTGTGTGTGTGTGTGTGCGTGCATGTTCACTTGTTGTGTGCATGTGAAAGCCAGAGGACAACTTTGGGGCACTGTTTCTTGGGCATGCCCTTGACGTCTTTTTGAGACAGTCTCTCTCATTGGCCACGAGCTCACTAAATAGCCTGGACTGAGTAGCCAGGGAGTCCCAGCAATCTTCCTGTCTCCACCTCCCCAGATCTGGGATTACAGTGCATACTACTATACCTAGCATTTGTTTTTATTTCTAAACTGTTTTATTATGAAACAATATAAAGAAAGAGGTTCAGTGAAATTTTTCAGGAAAAAACCTCATTTAGATCATATATTTGCTTTTGGTTTACAATTGTGTATAGGTGTATTATCATTTACAGCAATTCTTTATTTTTATTTATTTGAGAGAGAGAGAGAATGGGAGCTCCAGGACTTCTAGCATGCAGATGCATGCACCACCTTATGTATCTGGCTTTACATAAGTAGTGTGGAATCAAACTTGGGTCATTAGGCTTTGCAGGCAAGCACCTTAACCACTGAGCCATCTCTCCAGCCCCCAAAGTAATTCTTAAAACTTCCTTGCAACAAGCAAATAAATAAATAGAATAGATAAATATATTCAATGTTATGCCATATATTGAAAGATAGAACAAAAATGAAAAATACAAAACAAAGTGGCATTATTAAATTTGTATCTCTTTTGTTCATAACAAAGCTAATTTTTTTCAATTTATTGATTTTGAACTTCACTAAATGAACATATTGGTCAGATTCCCATCAGGTTGTACTCTTATGTTCCCTCTTCCTCATTTTCATTCCACAGAGCGCCCTCTTCAGTGGATTTATTGGTGCTCACTGTGGGATCATAAATGCACCAGTCACTCTGTGTGTTGGGGGTGGCATTGCCTCTTGAGACTCCTACAGTCTTTCCTGCCCCTCTTCTGCAATGTTCCTTGAGCCTTGGAGGGAGGGTTGTAGGTCTCGTTTAGTGCTGAGCTCTGTGCATCCTCTGACTGTCCGCTGTAATGAGTTTTGAGTCTCCTCATTGTCTACCACCATCTCCCTGGAGGAGGTTGTAAAGGTAATAGTGAGAGCAGCACTCCTGTTTAATTTGCCTCCTCCTCCATGATGTCTCCTGGGACCTAGCAGATGTGATCGAGATGGCTCCTCTCCTCTGAGCATTTTTTTTTTTTTTTGGTTGGTTGAGGTAGAGTCTCACTCTAGCCCAGGCTGACCTGGAATTCACTAAGTAGTCTCAGGCTGGCCTCGAACTCACGGCGATCCTCCTACCTCTGCCTCCCAAGTGCTGGGATTAAAGGCGTGCACCACCATGCCCGGCTTCTCTGAGCATTTTTTAATGTGGGTTCTATAGACCAAATTCAGGTCTGCATGCTTGCAAGGCAAGCACTTAACTGCCTGAGCTATCTTCCCAGCCCCTGCTTATTTTTTTTTGAGACAGGATCTCATTATGTAGCCCAGGTTGGCCTTGAACCCATGATTCTCCTGCTTTAATCTTCCGGGTGCTAGGATTACAGGTGTGTACCATCATGACAGAACTTTAAATAAGCATGCAATAAAAGTGATCAGTGCACCAGTGGTGGAGTTTAGAGCCCAAAAAAAAAAAAAAGAAATGAATTATGATTGTATGTATCCAGCACATTCATTCATTCATTCTTCTTCTTTTTTTGTCATTATTTTTCTTTTGTTTTTCAAGGTAGAGTCCCACTCTAGCCCAGGCTGACCTGGGATTCACTATGTAGTCCCATGCTGGCCTCAAACTCATGGTAATCCTCCTACCTCTCTGCCTCCCGATTGCTGGGATTAAAGGTGTGCGCCACCACTCCTGGCATTTGTCATACTTCTTCTAAGGATGAGGAAACTGACTTAGAGAAGCGGGATAACTTGGACTTCATCACTAGTCTCCAGTGGCAGAACCAGAACTCAAACCCTTGCTTTGACTGTAGACAGTGGGCCTGGGATCTCGGTAGCAAGCTCCTTGTCTTACATGTTCTTTGTATTCATCGTGCCTCTTATAGACAGTGAAGCACACTCCTGTACTATTGACGTGCACCTGAGGTCAGGGACATCACTTGGGATGGAGGGTCTCCAAGGTTCCTCTGGATGTGCTTCTTGACTCCTGACTCCAGCAGAGGGGAACCTCTCTCCACCATGCTACCTCTTGCGGATGCCTGCAGGCCTGGGCCCAAGCTCCAGGCTCCTCTCCGAGGCATACCTTGGATGGCAGCTCTGGGTCAGGAGCTTTTGGCCTTGTTGTCAAGGTGGGAGCCACAACCAAGCATTCATGTTTGTTCCTGCCAGGTCAGGGGTCGGTGGGATGACAGATGAGGTAACTGGTTTTTGCTGCTCCCACAGAACATCTGTAGAATCCAGTGCCAGGCCATAGCCTGGGATAGTTTGCTCAGGAGTGAATCTAGGTGCTGTTCATATCCCTATGGACCTGGTTGATGTGACCAGCCTCTGTTCTATTATGACCCCAGGTCTTGAAGTCCTGACACATTTGGAGCTGGTCAGTATAACACTAACTCAACCAAACCTAAAGTGGTACGGTGTTGGAATTTTTTTTTTTTTAATTTTTTTCAAGGTAGAGTCTCGCTCTAGCCCAGGCTGACCTGGAACTCACTATGTAGTCTCAGGCTGGCCTTAAACTAACAGCAATCCTCCTACCTCTGCCTCCCAAGTGTTAGGATAAAAGGTGTGTACCACAATACCCAGTGGCGGGGGTGGGGGGAGAGAATGGGTATGCCAGAGCCTCTAGTTGCTGCAAACAAACTCCAGGCACATGCACCACTTTGTGCATCTGCCTTTATGTGGGTACTGAGGAATTGAATTTGTTAGGCTTTGCATGCAAGCACCTTAACAGCTGAGCCATCTCTCCAGCCCCAGTGGTGGAAATCTTGTCTGGCCTCAGTGGGAGTAATTTTTCCCTCTTTCCAAAGGGTGTGGAGGAGACAGGAGGCCATAAAACTAGAGTTGAAGTAGACTCGACAGGGGAAGGCTGTGGGCAGCAGGATGATGCTTGCGGCTGTGAGGAAAGACCCCTAGGAGCTATGCCAGACGGGCCTGACCTTGCTGCAGGGGTGGTGTGGGGACGGCTCTGAGACAGGTGGGAGACTCTCAGGGACTCCGATGAACAGGCGTGGCTCTTCTTGGAGCTCTCAAATGAGAAGGATGGCTGTGTTTAAAGGTCATAACCCAGGTTGTCAGAAAGGGAAGTTTATATATATATAATCCATAGGGATAAAATCTCCAGAATAGCCCAGACTGGGGACCTTCCTGTGGACTGGAAGCTTAGGTTCACCTGGATTTATAGAATCCCTGGGTTCAAGGTTGGTAAAAATCTAAAGCAAGTCAAAAGCAATGAAAAGCCCTCTTCTCTCAGTGGGATGGGCGGGGACGGCAAGCAGAGACACTGCGTGTATGTATATTTTCCCTCTGTGCTCTGAACGGGTTTACTTCTCCCTCTGTCCTGCAGATACGACTTAGCTATTAAAGACCTTAAAGAGGCCTTGACTCAGCTTCGAGGGAACCAGCTGATCGACTACAAGATCCTGGGGCTGCAGTTCAAGCTGTTTGCCTGTGAGGTAAAAAGGAAAGGACTGGCCTGGGCAGGACAGTCAAGATGTACAGTGGTCTGCTAGTCCCTCCAGGGGCTTGCCCAAGGCATTTTGACCCCTGTGCTTTGTACTCTGATCTTCTGTTAAGCAAAGACTCAGTGGCTTAGTGGTTAAGGTGCTTGCTTACGAAGCCTAAGGACCCAGTTTCGATTCCTCAGTACTCACATAAGTCAGATGCACAAGGTAGCGCATGCGTCTGGAGTTGTTGTCTGGAGTGGGCTGGCCTGTGGAAGTATTCACAATAATTTGCATGTTTTGTTTAGCAATTCAAGTTAACCAGTTTTGATTAGCAATTCACGTTGACAAGTTATTTGTCAGCATTATACTAACAAATCCAGAATCATGGGTTTCCTGTCCACAAGACGCCTGCTGTAATCTTGCTCAGTTCCCAGGTTACAGACCACATTCTCTGATACTAATGTGGTTCCCCATCTGTATATTTGGTTAACATTCAAAGAGAGAGTGAGGATAATTTGGCATAAATCTGTCAAAGAACAACTCAGAGCACAAATTTAGGACTCATTTTCCATAGAAGGACACCTTTTCTGTGTTACTGAAGAGGACAGGTATGACTGGCATTGACTTGGCAAGTTCATGTATTTTTTTTTCCAAACCACCCTTCCCACCATACTCCCCACCTCCACCTAAACCCCAGTAGCTTCAAAACCTAAAATCCCTGCAAATGTCATGGATCTTTTTGTTTTGTTTTGTTTTGTTTTGTTTTTTTGAGGTAGAGTCTCACTCTGGCCCAGGCTGACCTGGAATTAACTATGTAGTCTCAGGGTGGCCTTGAACTCATGGCGATCCTCCTACCTCTGCCTCCCAAGTGCTGGGATTAAAGGCGTGCGCCACCATGCCCGGCCATGGATCTTTTTTTTAAAAGTTATTTATTTATTTGAGAGAGAGAGAGAGAGAAAGAGGTAGAAAGAGAGAATGGGCACACCAGGGCCTCCAGCCACTACAAACAAAGTTCAGACACAGGTACCCCCTTGTGTATCTGGCTCATGTGGGTCCTGGGAAATCAAACTGGGGTCCTTAGGCTTTGCAGGCAAACACCTTAACTGCTAAGCCTTTTCCCCAGCCCATGGATCTTTATATAGAAGAATTTTTGGAAAAAGTCCCTTTGCTTTAGTTTCTTAGGCATAAGAAGTCAAGTGTTCCCAGGGTCACTCAGAGCTAAAAGTAAAAATAGAGTCCATAACTACCCAGTGCCCCTGGGGACATGTGGTGCATCTAGCTCACAATGACTCCACTTCTCATGATCTGGGAAGATGGGGCTCTGCTTTGGGAGTTGGCTGGCATGTGACCAGCAACTACAGGAAGCTTTTTCTTTTTTCTTCTTTTTTAAAAAATATTTTATTTATTTATTTGTTTATTTTATTTATTTGAGAGAGGGAAAGAGGCAGAGAGAGAGAGATCAAGAGAGAGAATAGGCACACCAGGGCTTCCAGCCACTGCAAATGAACTCCAGATGCATGCGCCACCTTGTGTATCTGGCTTACATGGGTACTGGGGAACCGAACAGAGGTCCTGTCTCTTAGTTTCATAAAACAGCACATTAGCATGTCCCCAGTTCACTTTTGTGATGTCAGCGCTGACAAGGAGGTAGGCCTTGATGCTGTTGCCCAGATTTCAAGAGGGTATTGTAGTGCATGTCAATAACTGGGGGAAAGATCAAAATTAAAATGCTGCAGTGCTGCTTCTACTGAATGCTTATCCCATTTGCACCACTGTTAAATAAAAAACACCCGAATCCAATTATCCTAAGATAAGGACTGTCCACACACAGCAGGCATCCACTGCTCTTTGGTTCTCAGAAATAGGCCCCAAAAGGATTCCAGAGCTTCCTCATCTCCCAGCACCAGCCACTCACTCCATGGAAATGACAATCCCAATGCCCAGGTGTGTCAGGCACATTAAGCTGCCTGTTGGCTTCTATTCTTTCTTCCTTCCTTCCTTCCTTCCTTCCTTCCTTCCTTCCTTCCTTCCCTCCTCCTCCTCTTTCTTTCTTTCTTTCTTTCTTTCTTTCTTTCTTTCTTTCTCTTTCTTTCCTTTCATTTCATTTATTTATTTGAGAGTGACAGGCAGACAGAGAAAGAGGCAGATAGATAGAGAATGGGTGCACCAGGACCTCTAGCCACCCCAAATGAACTCCAGATGCATGCACCACCTTGTCCACCTGGCTTACATGGATCGTTGGGAATCCTGGGAGAAGTGAACTGGGGCCCTTAGGCTTCACAGGCAAGCGCTTAACCACCAAGCCATCTCTCCATACCCCCCCTTTTTTTGAGGTAGGAATTCACTGTAGCTCAGGCTGACCTGGAATTCACTGTGTAGTCTCAGGGTGGCCTTGAACTCATGATGATCCTCCTACCTCTGCCTCCCAAGTGCTGGGATTAAAGGCATGTGCCACCACACCCAGCTTTTCCTTTTTTGCTTCGCACATAACAGCACTGTGAGGCTGCTCTAGTTTTGTCAAGACATGGCAGCTGGTATCCCCTAGAGAGAAGGTTAGATAGCCCATCAGTGCCCCTTATAAAATAGCTAAAATGTCACGCACCTTTGTTTCAACAATACCCTTTCTCTCAGTTATTAAAATCACTTTAGCCGGGCGTGGTGGCACATGCCTTTAATCCCAGCACTTTGGAGGCAGAGGTAGGAGGATTGCTGTGAGTTCAAGGCCACCCTGAGACTACAGAGTGCATTCCAGGTCAGCCTCAGCTAGAGTGAGATCCTACCTCGAAAAACAAAAAACAAAACAAAATTAAATAAATAAATAAATAAAAATAAAATAAAATCACGTTAATGTATCCAGATGATAATTTGATTCCATGTGAATTGCGATACTAAAGCTGAAACTCATGAACCTACAACCCAAGAAAAGACCTGGAGAATTCGGCCAACTGTTGAGTTTGCCATTCCCTGTCCACCCTAGGTGAAGTGCTCCCCTAGGCTCTGTGTGCACAAAGCTCCACTGGACTTGACCACAGAGTTGTCTCAATGCACTCTGCTCTGTGACAGCCTCGCTACTCATGTGGGCTGGGCCAGGATCTATTGGTGTGGCACAGGACAATGCAGTACATCTGGAACTTTCTCCCACCTCTTACCTGACCTGTGGCTCAGCCTAGGCTTGATAGCAGGAGCTGGATCTGTCTTCCCATGGGGTTTTGGACAAATTCTTCTTTATGTTAGACAAGCACAGTAGATTGTGTCTCCTCCTAACCTATTTGGTTGGTAGAGGATATGATAGATGGTGTGGAGTTTATGACTGATATAATGTTTTCTTAACACAATTCTTGTGTTTGACATAACTCAGCAGCCAGACGTGTTGGATTTCCCCAAGAGCTGGGGAAGGGACACGTCACCGGATGACATTGCCTGTGTGTACATGGAAGCCCCTTTCTAGCATGTTGAAGTCATCTCTAGTTTTGTGTGGTCTCTGCTTTTCTAGGTATTATATAATATTGCGCTCATGTATGCCAAGAAGGAGGAATGGAAAAAGGCCGAAGAGCAGTTAGCATTGGCAACAAACATGAAGTCTGAGCCCAGGCACTCCAGAATCGACAAAGCCATGGAAAGTGTCTGGGTGAGTTTGGAGAGGAGTGCCTTGGAGTCCTGTTTGTTTCCGAGGACATCACACATGGGAAAATTTCCTTTCTTCTTGATTCTGGCCAACAAGGGCTCTTTCAGTATCATTCAATTTAAGATCTCGAGTCTGGGCTGAGAAGCCAAGGCTGGTATATGGGACAGCAGGGCCCTGAAGTCCCTGTGGCAGTCCAGCAACCCCCAGCAAGCAGGATGTTGGCAGTTTCTTGGTGCTCTGTAGCCTCTAAGAACTTTGAGAACAGGGGTTAAATTTGCTTGTTCCCCTCTGAGTCTTCATAGTCTGACATAGTGCATTGTCTTGCCCCTCACAAAAATGTATTGACTGGGGCTGGAGAGATGGCTTAACGGTTAAGGCGTTTGCCTGCAAAGCCAAAGGATCTTGGTTTGACTCTCCAGGCCCCAAGTAAGCCAGATGCACAAGGGGCACGTGCATCTGGAGTTCGTTTACAGTGGCTGGAGGCCCTGGTGTGCCCATTCTCATCCTCTCTCTCTCTCAAATAAATAAAACATATTTAAAAAATGTATTGATTATATGAACGAACAGTAAAAATAAGTCATAGTTTGCATACATTTGAAGTTGATTTCATTTTATTATTCTTTTTTTTTGCTTTTTGAAGTAGGGTCTTGCTCTAGCCCAGACTGACCTGGAACTTACTATATAGTCTCAGGGTGGCCTTGAACTCATGGTGATCCTCCTACCTCTGCCTCCCGAGGGCTGGGATTAAAGGTGTGTGCCACCACAACCAGCTTTATTATATGAGATAGCGTTCCATGTAGCCCAGACCAGCCTTGAACTTACTATGAGTGAGAATGACCTGCCTTCCACCTCCTGGGAGCTGGGATTACAGTTGTGCACCACCACACCTTGGTTTGTGTGGTATTGGGGACTAAACTCAGGGTTCTGAACATGCACACTATATGGGCACTCTATCCACTGAGCCATAGCCTGAAGTTGGTCTTAAATAAGCTATATTTAGGGCTGGAGAGATGGCTTAGCGGTTAAGACACTTGCTTGCAAAGCCTAAGAACCAGGTTTGATTCTTCAGGTCTCATGTAAGGCTGATGAACATGGTGGTACATGTGTCTGGAGTTCATTTGCAGTGGTAGAGGTCCTGGTATACTCATTCTCTCTCTCTCTCTGTCATAAGTAAATAAAATCTTTAAAAAAAGTATTAAGGGGTGGGAGAGATGGCTTAGTGGTTAAGGCGTTTGCCTGCAAATCCAAAAGACCTCAGTTCGATTTCCCAGTACCCATGTACAAGGTGGTGCATCTAGAGTTTGTTTGCAGTGCCTGGAAGGCCTGGCACACCCATTCTCTCTCTCTCTCTGCCTCTTTCCCTTTCTCAAATAAATAAATAAAAATAAAATATTTTTAAAAAGTATTAAATAAGATGTGTTTAAACATGGGGAAGAAGAAGGCTTAAGTTTCTGCATATCTGTCGACATGAACAATGCCAGTCCCCAGATAGCATTGTCGTGGCCCTTGCTTGGGTCCTGGGCTGCCTGTGGTGATGCTTTCTATTCTGGGAAAACCCCCAAGACACCACACACACTGGTAGAGGAAGAGAAACGGAACATATAGGAAAGAGAGTGCTGGGCAAACAACACCCACGTAAGGTGATATTAAAACCAAGAAGTGTTCCTGCCTTAGAATTCTGGAACATACAAGTCCTTACTGAAAAAAAACGGGGCTGGAGGGATGGCTTAGCGGTTAAGGCGCTTGCCTGCAAAGCCAAAGGACCCAGGTTCAATTCCCCAGGACCCACGTTAGTCAGATGCACAAAGTGGCGCATGCATCTGGAGTTCATCTGCAGTGGCTGGAGGCCCCGGTGCGCCCATTCTCTCTCTCTCTCTTTCTCTCTCTCTACCTCTATCTCTCTGTCAAATAAATAAATAAAAATAAAATAGGTTTTTTTTTAAAAAAAAAAAACGCTCTTTTGAGGCTATTTTAGTTGTCCTTGCATTTATGTGATAAGGTATGCAGGACCAGTAGTGTCACCCCCATTTTCAGATAAAGCAGTATAGTCATGAGAAGTATAAAGAGGTTTTGATTAGCTGATGAATCCCATGTTCAACAATGGCTGAGTAGTTGTGTTATGCAATCATGCCCTGTGCTGTTTACAAGATGACAAACTCACCTCCAAGGTGCTTCTCAGGATGAATGGCTGCTGTGGAGTGACATATGACCATACTTTCTGTTACAGAAACAGAAGCTGTACGAGCCTGTGGTGATTCCCATGGGTAGGCTGTTCCAGCCAAATGAGAGACAGGTGGCTCAGCTGGCCAAGAAGGATTATCTTGGGAAGGCTACGGTAGGTTGGACTGCTCACCTTTCTGTGGTGCTAGGGATTGTTTGGGGCATGGTGGAATTCCAGAAGAGATGTGCTCCCTGTGGCTCTGTCCCAGGGATGACAGTGAGAGATTGGTTGATAGTGAGGGACGAATGCTTCCGGTTTATTTTCTCCAGGCTCTTTTCATTTCTCCCACCAGCCTGACCCCCAAGAATAACCCCTGAGCTTACTCTCAGGATGCTGAATCTTGGCAGTGGGGCAACAGAAAGAAGACAGAGCTAGAAGGAATTCACTGAAAGTAGAGAGACCAGGTCAGGAGAGAGGACTGGCAGATGATGCCCCTGACTCAGTGTTCCCTTGAGTACGCTCTCCAGCATTCTGGGGGTGGGGGGATCTCTTTCCACATAGCCCTATGTCCAGATTCCTTCTGAATCCAGGTCCTAATTCAGACATGACTTGAAGTGAGTTAGCATTTGACTTTGATACATTTGTAAATGAGCTAACATTGTCCAGTGGCTGGGTAGCTGGTATGGTTGCCGAGGCCAAGAGAACCTGGGTTAATGGAAATACCCCAAATATCCATGAATACGTGAATGGGATGGATAAACAAATGTGATATATCAGGCTGGAGAGATGGCTTAATGGTTGAGGGACCTGCCTGCAAAGCCTAAGGATCCAGGTTCAATTCCCCAGAACCCACATAAGCCAGGTGCATATGGTGGTGCATGCATCTGGAGTTTGTATGCAATGGCTAGAGGCCCTTGTATGGCCATTCGCTCTCTCTCTCTCCTTTCCTCACTCCCCTTCCCTTTCTCTCTCTTTCTCTCTAATAAATAAATTTTTAAAATTAAAATGTGATATATCCACAGTCAATCACTCAGTTGCAAAAGGAATAAAGCACCAATACATGCTACACTCTGGATGAACCTTAGAAACTTGATGTTAATATAAGAACCCAGACTCAAAAGGCACATGCTGTATAATTCCATTTGTGGAGTCTTTGAGTAGGTGAATGAACTGAGATAGAAAACAAACTGGTGAGCCAGGCGTGGTGGCACACACCTTTAATCCCAGCACTTGGGAGGCAGAGGTAGGAGGATTGCTATGAGTTAGAGGCCACCCTGAGACTTCGTAGTGAATTCCAGGTCAGCCTGGGCTAGAATGAGACCCTCCTTCAGAAAAACAAAAACAAAACAACAACAACAACAACAACAGCAACAACAACAAAAAAAACCTGGTGGTTGTCAGGCTAGGAGAAGAAGACTACAGATTCACTGCATAGTGGGCATAGCATTTCGTTTAGAGTCATTGAAATGTTTTGGAACCAGACAGCATTGCAAAGCATTGTGGATGTACTAAATACCACTTAAAAAAAAACTTTTTTTTTTTTGTTTATTTATTCGCAACAGATACACAGAGAGAAGAGGTGGGGCGGGGGAGAGAATGGGCACACCAGGGCCTCCAGCCACTGCAAATGAACTCAGATGCATGTACCACCTTGTGCATCTGGCTTACGTGGGTACTGGGAAATCGAGCCTCGAACCAGGGTCCTTAAGCTTCACAGGCAAGCGCTTAACTGCTAAGCCATCTCTACAACCCCACTTTTTTTTTTTTTTTTTTTGTAGACAAGGTCTCATGTAGCTCAGACTGGCCTCGAACTCACTACATAGTCAAGGATGATCTTGAATTTCTGATCCTCCTGCCTTCCCTTCCCAAGTGCTGGGATTACAAGTGTAAACCACCACACTCATTTCTTGTGGTAGTGGGGATAGAACCCAGGGCTTTGTGCACACTAGGCAAGTGCTCTACTAACAGAACTACATCTCCAGTCATAACTGGCACCAAGTTTTCACTTAAAATGGTTGATTTGATGTTATATGAATTGCACCTCAATTTTTTTTTTTTTTTAAGAGAGTGAGCCTGGGTCCTTGGATGATTTTTTTTTTTTTTTTTTAATTTTTAAATTTTTATTTATTTTTGGAGAGAGACATAGAGAGAGACAGACAGAGAGGGAGAGGGAGACAGATAGAGATGGGCAGGCCAGCAGTCTCTCAGCTGCTGTGAATGAAATCCAGATGCATGCGCCCCCTTGTGGTCAAGTGAGGCATTGCGCCCTTGCGTCACTTTGCATCTGGCTAAACGTGGGCCCTGGAGATTGGAACCGGGTTCTTAGGCTTAGCAGGCAGGCGCCTTAACCGCTAAGCCATCTCTCCAGCCCCTTGGTGGATTTCTAATCCAGAGGACTCATACATCCACTGCTGAAACCTGGAATGAGTGAGAATGGGTCCATGGTGTGAGAGAGGAGGCGGTCTGAGAGAAGGACATGGGCGCTGGGCACAGAGCACTAGCAGAGCCCTCACTCCCTCTCATCCCCTATTTCAGGTTGTGGCGTCTGTGGTGCATCAGGACAACTTCTCTGGATTTGCGCCTCTGCAGCCACAGGTGAGGCCATCTGACCATCTCCGTGGACCTCGGGTCTCCACAGCTGCCTGAGGAGAGCAGCTGGCTAGAGGATTAGAAGAAGGGAAAGACCCAGATAAGTGGATTTAGTGACACTCAGTGTAGAACAGGGAGCCCACTTTAAAAGAAGATGCTTGTCTGGTCAGTGGATGCTGAGTTGATTTTAATTACCCAGAAGCATCGTGTGCCATGGCAGACATTAATTATAGCACAGAGCTTTGGGAACTCTCTCGGGAAAGGGACGGAGCTCAAGATTCAAAGCACACCCATGACACCTCTGTGACAGTTAACCTTCTCCAGAAACCAGCTGGTGGCTCAAGACAAATTGCTGCCCTGGTGAAACCTGTGCCCAAGGACCTAGAGGGAGATTGTTTTTCAGTGGGGAGTCTGAATACACCGTGGCTTCTCCCCAGCCAGTGTTCCCAGCAGCCTTTGCCTTCTGGTCTGGAAGAATGCTCAAATTACCATTAATAATCTGTTCTCTTTCTTCCCCCTCACTCTTTCTCCCATGGCTCTCTCCTTTATTTTTCCTGAATGTTCCATAGGCAGCAGAACCTCCACCCAGACCCAAAACCCCAGAGATCTTCAGGTAAGTTAGATTTAGAACGATGCCCAAGCTCTAAGTGTGAGTTGGTGGCAACGAAGCAGGGGCACGTTTAAATCTTTTTCTAGGATGTGAGGCTCCTGCTGCTTTCAAGGTCAGAACCAAATGGTGTCATTGGGATGGGAATCTTGACTGTGGTGACCACGGGGGCCTGGCTGCGGCTACACGGTGTCCCAGTGAGCAGGGGCAACTGTATGATGGGAAGCTGCTGAAATGCAGTGTCCTGCGGAGCCTGGCCCCAAGTCAGAGGGGTCAGGTCTGTAGAGACCGGAAGCTAGAATGGTGTGCATTTCCTGTGTGGGTGTTTCCACTCCCTATTAGCACATGTTTTCTGAAGAAGTTAAGGGGAAGGACTCAAGAAGAGGAAGCCAATCTGTAAATCGAGAAGCAAAGAGTGCTGTAGCCTTTGGCTTTCTTAAGAATTTCTTTTAAGGAACAAAGCAACTTTTGCTCTCCCCACCAATAAAAGAGGTGAGAGAAAGTAAGTCTCTCAGTGAGGGACATAACCAGAGGAGTTTGAATTCCCCACATCAATATGCAGGGAATTTTGAAACAATAGGCAGGGCTGAGTTGGGCATGACTAGGGGCGTCTTGATACCCCATACATAGACAAACTTTGAGGCCAGTCTCTGTCATACATTTCAAGGTGGCACAAATGAGAGTGCAGAAGAGTAATTTGGACCTTGAGGAGCTGGTGAAGGGGAAACAACATTGCTAAAAGCCACCACAGACCCTCCATGCACGGTGTCTCAGTCTGCACAGCTTACCTCTCCTCATCCCTACCCCTAAGGCTGGCTGCTCCTCCCTCTGCCCTCAGTTATCTTTCTTTCTGTCTTTTTTAAAAATAAAATATTATTTTAATTTTTATTTGAGAGAGAGAAGGAGATAAGAGACAGAGAGGGAATGGGCATACCAGGGCCTCCAGCCACTGCAGATGAACTCCAAACACATGCACCACCTTGTGCATTTGGCTTACTTGGATCCTGGGGACTCAAACCTGGGTCCTTAGGCTTCACAGGCAAGAACCGTAACCATTAAGCCGTCTCCCCAGCCCCAAAGTCGGTTTTAAGAGGAGAAATGCACCAAGAGAATTGTTTGAAGCCAGCCTGGTTTACAAAGAGAATTCCAGGCTAGCCAGAGCTATGAATCAAGGTCTTGTCTCAAAAGAACAAAACAGGGCTGGAGAGATGGCTTAGCAGTTAAGGCACTTGCCTGTGAAGTCTAAGGACCTCTCCAGATCCCGTGTAAGCCAGATGCACAAAGGTGAGGCATGTGCAAGGTTGAACATGCCCACTAGGTGGCACAAGTGTCTGGTATTTGATTGCCAATTCTCTCTCTAAAATAATAAAAGAACAAAACAAGCAAACAAGAATAAAGGGTATTATACTGATTTCAATTCTTTGTAGTGTGATGAAGTCCCACGGGTCTAGGCTCCATCCCACCAGGGATGTGCATCAACCTGTTTGCCTGGTGTATATGCCCTGCCCATGAGTGAGTAGCACAGTGCTTATACAAGTAACCTTGTTTTGTTTAGCAATGGACACAAACCACAGAGTAGTGATGCCAGAAACGGTCTTACACCAAAGAGAAGCTGTAACATGCTTCCTGTAAGTGAAAAGGTGAAATTTTTGAATTCATAGGGAAAGGAGCAAGATGTGGTTTCTCACACCATACTTGATAGGCTGAAGCAGAGGGATTACCTTGAGTTTGGGGTCAGCCTGAGCTACAGAGTAAGACCCTGTTTCAAAAAACAAAAAAAGCAGGGCATGGTAGCACACGTCTTTAATCCCAGCACTCCGGAGGCAGAGGTAGGAGTATCACCATGAGTTGGAGGCCACCCTGAGACTACATAGTTCACTATTCATTCCAGGTCAGCCTGAGCCAGAGTGAGACCCTACCTTGAGAAAAAAAAAAAAATCAAACTGACAACAACAAAAAACAACAACAACAACAACAAAAAAACAAAAAAAAAAAAAAAAAAAAACCCCAAAGCTGGGTGTGGTGACACACACCTTTAATCCCAGCACTTGGGAGGCAGAGGTAGGAGGATTGCCTTGAGTTCGAGGCCAACCTGAGACTACATAGTGAGTTCCAGGTCAGCCTGGGCTAGAGTGAGACCCTACCTTGAAAAACCAAAGAAAGAAAAAAAACCCAACAACAACAGCAAAGCAAAAACAAGACAAGCACGGATCATCTTCTCGGGTTGCTGAGCTACAGTATAAATACATTTCCTTTTGTGTGTGTGCGTGTGTGTCACCCAATATGCTTGCCTGAGGTTTGGGAAACTTGTAGAATGTTGGGTATTCTGCTCCATTACTCTTCCCCATGTTTTTTTTTTTAAAAAGATTTATTTTTATTTATTAGAGACAGAGAGAGAAGGAGAGAGAGAGAGAGAGAGAGAGAGAGAGAGAATGGGCATGTCAGGACCTCTAGCCACTACAAACAAACTCTAGACATGAGCCACCATGTGCATTTGGCTTATGTGGGACCTGGAGAATTGAACCTGGATCCCTAGGCTTCTCAGGCAAGCACCTTAACTATTAAGCCATCTCTTCAGCCGGTTTTATTTTGAGCCGGTTTCTGATTCTGGAGCTTGCTGATTCTTTGCTGATTCTGGAGCTTGTGGGACTCCCATGATTCTCAGGCATCTGTTCTGTGGGGCTGGAGTTGCAGGGGTGTGTGGTCACATCCAGCTGTTTGTGTGGGATCTGGAGATTCAAATCCTGCCTCTCTTAGGCTTCTCATGCCTAAGAGCAGGAAGCACACTTATCGGCTGAGCCATCTCTTCAGCCCAGTAATACATTATCTTTTCTTTTTGTAAAAAATATATTTATTTATTTATTTGCAAGGAAAGAGAGAGAGAGAGAGAAAATAGGAGTGCCAGGTTCTTTTGCCACTGCAAAGGAACTCCAGATTCACCACTTTGTGCATCTGGCTTTGTATGGGTACTGGGGAATCAAACTCTGGGCCATCAGGCTTTGCAAGCAAGTGCTTAATGGCTGAGCCATCTCTATATCCCAGTCATACATTTCTATTCATGGAATTGTTAAGGGAAATTTGTACTAGTTTTGCTGTCACACCACAAACTGGAAGTTATAACCGCAATGTGTGCTGTGTTTAGTTCAGATGGGAAAGACATCAAATTTGTGTATGTAGGTGTAGGAAAAATATAGGACTATAGGGTTTGATACTATGTGTGGTTTCATACATCTATTGAAAGATTTGGACCATGTCCTTATTGGACAAGGGGGGACTCTTATGGTGATGGAGCACAGTGACAATGCTGACCCTCTGGGGATTTCAGGCAGGCAAACACCGTCCTCTTCAGGCTGCATGGGTATTTAGATGTGGAGTTAGAATGAGCCCCAGGCCGAGTTTCTCCCCACAGTGAAGGAATGGGGTTCAGGCTCAGCTGTGGATTGGATCTTGTGTCTGCCCCCTGCAGGACCCTGGAAGGGGAGGCCCACCGCGTGCTGTTTGGGTTTGTGCCTGAGACCCCAGAGGAGCTGCAGGTCATGCCAGGCAACATCGTGTTCGTCTTGAAGAAGGGCAATGACAACTGGGCCACGGTCATGTTCAATGGGCAGGTATTCAGAGGGCCAGGGCGAGGTGCCTAGGGCACGGTCTTGGCAGTGAATGGGCAGAGCTTTCTGCAGAGGCAACTACTGCCTTATTTGCAGACTGGCCAAGTTCATTGGTCTGCGCGCTGTCCCTCCCCATGGCCGACGGGTGTTCTTTGGTACTGATGGGCACGTCTTTCTTTTCCCTTTTGGATTCCGTGATGTTCACCGCAGAAAGGGCTTGTTCCCTGTAACTACCTGGAACCGGTTGAACTGCGCATCCATCCCCAGCAGCAGCCCCAGGTAATGTAGTGCAGGCTTGGCTCAATGCCTCCTGCCCTTTGCACCTCTCAGTCACTGAAAAAAGACTCACTAGTCCCGGCGCCACTTGAATTGGCACGAGATGCCAGGAGCTGAACCTAGGGATGAGGGAAAAAGCCCCGATGGAGGCATCTGGAAGGACACACTACCACCTCTGTGAATCCTCTTTAGGCTCACTGGGGAAGCAAAGCCTAGAGTGAGGGTTAGATCTTCCCTCAGGAATATATACAAGGTACGTCCCTTCACCAGGGAGAATGGTCAATGTACATGTCAGTGCAATGCATTAGATATAAAACAAGGGTTGGTGATGTAGCTCAGTGGGTAGAGTGCTTGTATAGCATACACAAAGCCTTGGGCTGAATCCCCAGCATTGCATAAACCAGGTGTAATGGTATATGCCTAAATCCCAGCACTCAAGAGGTTGAGGCAATAGCAATATCTCTGCAAGACCCTCAAAATAGAAGAAAAAGATGATGACATCAAATTAAAAGAGAGACTAATGGAGAGAGGGAGGGGATATTATGGAGATTGGAGTTCTAAAGTGGAATGGGGGGGAGGGGAGGGGAGGGAAAGATCAGGTGGGTTTTTTGTATGTAAGTATAGAAGTTGTCAATAAAATAATTTTTAAAAAAGAAAAAATAAAAATAATAAGATGGAACATAAAAAAAAAAAGAGGTTGAGGCAAGAGGATCAGTTCAAGGTGATCCTTAGCTATGTAGTGAGTTCAAGGTCAGCCTGGGCTATGAGACCCTGAGAGAATCTGCTCGAGAGTTGAATCAGAATGAGCCTTGCCCTGCTGCTTCTGAAGTTGCTGCCAAGCCCACTGTCCCCCCTGAAGATCCTCTGGTCAGCATGCTCACTGTCTGAATGCTTTGATAGCAGTGTGCTGCCCACCTCTTCACATCTGAGCCCTTCCTCACCAGTCAATAACTAATGTTGGTGCTTCGAAGTTCCAAACGTCCTCTAAGTGGGGAGTGGGGATGTTCTTCCCCCCTTTCTCAGTGCCCTCTGCAGTTGAGACAAAAGTAATGAACCACTCCCTATCTTCAGTGGATTTCCAGTGTGGCTGAAAGATCAGTAAGGTGGATTATTATTATTAGTTTTGGTTTTACAAGGTAGAGTCTCTCTCTAGCTCAGGCTGACCTGGAGTTCACTATGTAGTCTCAGGGTGACCTCGAACTCACTGTGATCCTCCTACCTCTGCCTCACGAGGGCTGGGACTAAAGGCATGCACCACCATGCCTGGCTTCAGGGTGGTCTTAACTCACAGTGATCCTCCTACCTCTGCCTCCCAGTGCTGGGATTAAAGGCATGTGCCACCATGCCCCGCTTGGATTTTTATTTTTACCAGGCCAACCATGTGTTTCTTTTTTATTCCACACACTTTCCTAGCATTCTCCCGGTGTCAGATCATCCCAACTTTTAGGATGTCACTTATATCTGGCTGCTAAGAGAGCAGCACCCCCCCCCCTTGTTTGAATGAAGGCTCTGACCATCACTCCTGTCATCTCACCTCCAGGAGGAAAGCTCCCTGGAATCTGACATCCCGCTTCCTCCCAGTTCCATTGCCCCTGGAAGACCCCAGTTGTCACCAGGTTAGTGGTCCTGGAGCAACATCCAAGGCCTGGGTGTAGAACTTCATAATTCATAGTCCCAAAGCATTCTAGTTTCTTCTGTCATCATGCCCTTCAGTTTATGACCACATAGCCTCACAGCCCCCTCTTACCTGTAACAACCATTCCAAAATAATGGTCCTTTCTGGATCCACAAGTGAGTACAGCTGGGAGACAGTATGTGCCGCCCCTCATTAGTCGAGACCAAGCTCTTCCTTAAGCGCCTAAACCACTTGCCATAAGAAAGGCTGCAATACGTGCACATCGTTGCCTCAGCTTACATGGAGTGGCTCTTTCCAAACTAGAGTTGAAACTGCTCTCAGAGCCCCGGGGGCTGGACAAGGGATGGCCATCTTTCCATAGGGACTCTCTTAACAGAGAGAGGCTGCCTGTTCTGTCACCAGTGCAGTGTTACCAGATTTGGATGAAGATACCAAAAAGGTATCCTGTCCATGACGACCTGACCATCAGAATCTTTCTGCATGACTCTGCTGCATTTTTATTTTGGAAAATTACACACCTACAGAAAAGTTGAAAATAGTATTGATTTTATACCTTTCTCTCCAATTCACCAACTGTTTGTTTTTCTTACAGCTTTTTTTTTGTTTGTTTTATTTTTATTTGAGAGCAACAGAGAGAGAAAGAGCAAGAGGCAGAGAGTGAGAGAGGGAGGGAGAGAGAATGGCGCACCAGGTCCTCCAGCCACTGCAAATGAACTCCAGATGCACGCACCACCTTGTGCATTTGGCTTATGTGGGTCCTGGGAAATCGAACCTCAAATGGGGGTCCTTAGGCTTCACAAGCAAGCGTTTAACTGCTAAGCCACCTCTCCAGTCCTGCTTATGGTTTTCACCACATACTTGCTTTGATCTTCTCTCTTCTCCCTTGAGCCACTTAAAATTAAGTTAGAGGTTGTGGCTCCTCTAATTATAAGCTCAGCTTCTGTATAACCACATTACACTCATCACTATCCAGGACCCTTAGCAATATATAATGTACATTCTACATGAGAATCTTCTATCCTAACAGCCTTTTCGTTTTCATCTTTTCTGTCTAGAGGCTTACCAAGGAGCACATATTAAAAAGATTTAATTATGAACACAGGTTTCTAAGCATTTGATCCTGATTTTTAAAAAATGTATTTGTGTGTGTGTGTGTGTGTGTGTGAGAGAGAGAGAGAGAGAGAGAGAGAGAGAGAGAGAGAGAGAGGAGAGACAAAGACAGAGCATGGGTGCACCAGGGCTTCTTGCCCCTGTAAACAAATCCAGGTTGGCAGGTTTTGCAAGCAAGTGCCTTTAACTGAGCCATCTTCCCAGTCCTGACCTTTTAAAGGACAAGAATGGGACCTGGGAATTTGTATTTTAAGAAATTCTAGTAACCAACTGGCTTTGAGATCTGGTCTTTTAAAAAAATCATATACTCTCTGTAGTATCTCCATACTTCTCACATCAATTATATGTATAGTACTTAATATATTATGCACTTTAGAAAGCAAGCATAAAGCTAAAGGACATGGAAAATGTCCTTTATAGTAAAAATACATGCTTCTGATATTTCTGCCTTTGGCTCTGGCTCATCTTGCTTCTCACTGCTTTGGAGCTCACTGTCTTAACCAGCCTTTGGAGGACCCTTTCTGGCAACCGCCCCCCACCCCCCGGCTCGGGTTTGGTTAAGGACACGCCAGCACTTTGATGATTGCCTACATGTAGGTTCCCTGGAGGCAGAGTAGCTTTGTTCATGTACATTTCCCCAGAGTGACATTTTCCTATTTACCAAAGTCAGCAGCCACCCCAGAGGTTAAAGGGTAAAGCTGGATGCTGTGTTCTAAAGGGTTTCATTCTGTGGGTGGCAGGGGCTGACCATGAGAACCCATTTACCATCTTTCTTTTTTTCTCTTACTCCCTACTATCTCCATTTAGGTCAAAAACAAAAAGAAGAGCCCAAGGTAAGCTTTTCCTTCTGCTGTTTCCAGTTGAAGACAGAAGAGCCTGGACTGTCAAACATGGATCTCTTTGGATTACAGAATTCCAGTGGAAGGGCTGAGCTAGTTGCCACTTTTCACTGTCTATGAGCTAGAGATCTCAGTCTTCTTGTGGGCAACACCCTACATGCAGTTCATACTTGCTGCACAGCTCACTAGAAACTTCTGTTGGGTCCGAGGACCTCTGAAGGTCTCTCTCCTGCTCTGCTGGGGACCGACTCTGGATCGGAGCAAGGGCTGAAAGGCTCGGGAGCTAAAGTGTTTCCTATGCTTCTTCCCCTCAGGAAGTGAAACTCAGTGTGCCTACCTCCTACACACTCAAGGTGCACTACAAGTACACGGTGGTCATGGAGACTCAGCCTGGACTCCCCTTCAGCCAGGTCAGGGACACGGTGTCTAAGAAACTGGAGCTCCTGCCAGCACATACTAAGCTGAGGTGAGCCCCACTCTGGAGCAGAGGATGGGGACAGGGAGATGGGGGGTTCTGTGCTGTTCCGACGACTTGTTTACCTTATTCCCTCTTAGCTATCGGCCCCGCGACAGCACTGAGTTGGCGCTCCTTTCGGACAATAGCATGAAGGATGCCTGGGGCCAAGTGAAAAACTACTGCCTGACTCTCTGGTGTGAGAACACAGTGGTGAGTAGTGAGCCCAGGGCACGTAAGGTCACTTCCTTTAACAATTCAGTATACACACATACCCTGCATGGCAGGCACATGCTTGATGATGACACCACGGGTAGCAACTTGAAGCACTCTCTCCCTCTTATCAGTATCTTCACCTAGTTATATGTGGGAGTGTTTCCCACAAGCTCAGGAGCCACCAGGAAGCCCCCAACTGCGTCTTCCAGCTTGACTGAACCAATCATTCTGCCCACTCCTCCCAAACAAGAGCTGGAACGAAGCCGCAGCTTGAGGCTGACCTCAAAGCCACTGAGTTTCACCTTAGGTTGCTACAAGAACACCTGAGGTGAGCAAAAAGTTTTTACAGAGATGAGGTTAGCAGCCTCCCAACAGCTTCTACTGAGAACTAGGCTAAGCGCATTCTGTATAGGAATTCCTCAAATTTCTGCTGCATGATGGCAGGTCAATCACGTTTTAGAACCCTGGAAACAAGGCAGAGGTCAAGCAACCTGACCAAGATGGCACAGTGGCGGACATCTAGACTTCATAGCTTGCCCATGCTGTCACCACACTTTACCAACAGAACAAGGGCAAGGCTGCCTTAAGTTCTAGAGGTAGGCTACCTACTTCCAAGTAAGATTAATGGGAGCCAGGAGCAGTGACAGGTTAACACTTGGGCTTTGTCCCTTTGTCTCCAGAGGAAAAGCTGCCATTTTTGTTCAGTTCTCTTTCCCAGTATGACCTCTGAAAACTATGCAGCTTCCTGTCAACACTCTGTTCTAAATGTGAACTATTTCACTGAAACTATTTTTGTTTTGTACATTATCTTTTTCTTTATGAGGCCAATCTATTTAATGGCTCAACATGCCTAACCCTTGCCCAAACTCCCAAGACCATCTTTTCAGAACTTTGTCCGGGCTCAAGTGTCACTGTTGAATGCTGTCACGCTGTAAACCTGGAGGCAAGTTGTTCTCATTCATTAATTAGGGGACAGGAGAATTACCATTTATTGCACATCCACTCTACGCAGCCACATAATCATTAACCATGCTTGAGTATTTTGGGCACTACTGGTACAAAGGAGTCAATCATCACTATGACCATGCCATACATCTCCATTCTCTGTGCCTCCTTGAAACGAAGGCTCAGAAAGGTAACACTGCTGCTCAGGGACACACAGCTAGTAAAGAAGAAGGGGGACACAGACCTCGGTCTGTGGATGCCACAGGGCTATTTCCACCTCACTGTACCACTCAGAATAGAGACAAGGCTGGGCACGGTGGTGCAATGTCTGGAAGTCTAGCCCTCGGGAGGCTGTGGCAGAACATATCCTGAGTGCTAGAGCAGTGTGGCCTACACAGTGAGATTTATTTTTTATTGGTTTTCTTGAGGTAGGGTCTCACTCTGGTCCAGGCTGACCTGGACTAACTACGTAGTCTCAGGGTGGCCTTGAACTCTCGGCAATCCTCCTACCTCTGCCTCCCGAGTGCTGGGATTAAAGGCGTGCGCCAAGGCTTGCACAGTGAGATTTTTGTCTCAAAAATGCATGACCCACATTACCCATTGATGAGGGTCCCTTTGGAAGAGGGAGGACAGAGAGGAGGATAATGGAGTCACCATTATGAATGTAAAATGAAAATAATATAAGCAAAAAATAAATTATTAATAAAAAAAAGACTGAGGGAAAAAAAATTAAAATAATAAAAAAAATAGGGGCTGGAGAGATGGCTTAGCAGTTAAGGTGCTTGCCTGCAAAGCCAAAGGACCTCGGTTCAATTCCACAGGACCCATGTAAGCCAGATGCACAAGGTGGCGCATGTGTCTGGAGTTCATTTGCAGTGGGTGAAGACCCTAGCACGCCATTCTCTGTGTCTGCCTCTTTCCCTCTCTCAAATAAATATTTTTTTAAAAATAGATATACCAAGGCTCAATAAATTGTACAAAAGTCTGAAGCTTTTAAATAATTTTATTTATTTGCAAGCTGAGAGAGCTAAGAGACAGAGAGATGGAGAATGGGTGAGCCAGGGCTTCCAATGGCTGCAAATGAACTCCAGATGCATGTACCACTGTGCATCTGGCTTTCCATGGATACTGGGGAATCGAACTCGAGTTGTTAGGCTTTTCAAGCAAATGTCTTAATCCTTGAGCCATCTCTCCAGTCTCAAACCTGGAACTTTAATTCAGAACAGCTTTTTTTTTTTTTTTTTTTTTTGGTTTTTCTAAGGTAGGGTCTCACTCTAGCTCAGGCTGACCTGGAATTCACTATGTAGTCTCAGGGTGGCCTTGAACTCACGGTGTTCCTCCTAGCTCTGCCTCCTGAGTGCTGCGATTAAAGGTGTGCGCCACCATGCCTGGCTAGAACAGCATTTTTAACCTACCAGCTTCTAATGTTGACCTAAGTCCCATAATTCCAACTTCTAAAAGTTACTGTATCTTTCCCCTTCAACATTATATAACAAAAATGACCGTGCTAGTAGAAGGTTTCTGACCAGCGTCTAGGATGTGTAGGATACACTATAGAGTTATTCAGTGGTTCTCGAACTTTACCAAGTATCAGGGTTACCTGGAGAACTTCAAATACAGATTGCAAGCTGGGCGTGGTGGCGCACACCTTTAATCCCAGCACTCGGGAAGCAGAGGCAGGAGGACTGCCATGAGTTTGAGGCCACCCTGAGGCTTCCTAGTGAATTTCAGGTTAGCTAGAGAACAACCCTACCTCGAAAAACCAAACCAAACAAAGAAAAACCCACAAACAAAGCGAAACCAAAAAACAAACAAACAAACAAAAAAAAAACCTGACTGTAAGGCTCTTAGGTTTGGGGTAAGAGCTGATAACGGACTGTGGACTGTCACTTGTGATTCAAATTGTTTCCTCACTAGAGAAATATAATGCCCAGTCTACTTTAGGACTATTATAATGTTTCAGTAAAATATTTTAAATTATGGTTCTGCACACCTTTAGTTTTACTTATCCAGCGTTCATAAACTGTTTTTAGGCTTATGTTAGGCACTGAACACCAACTTGCCCTTTTTTTTCCCCCAAGGCAGGGTAATCTGTAGCCCAGACTGACCTAGAACTCTCTGTAGTCCCAAACTGGCCTCAAACTCACAGTGATCCTATCTCTGCCTCCTGAGTGATAGGATTAAAACCTCACCCTCCCAATGTGCTGGGATTAAAGGCATGCACCATCACACCCGGCTCCAACCTGCCTTTATACATGACACTCCAGTTTCTGTTAGTGATATTCAATGGCCAACAAGTTACCAAAACTAACAAGTCCCTCATTATTTCAGGGTGACCAAGGCTTTTTAGATGAAGAACCTGATGTTAACAGCCAGACATCAGAACCTCAGTTTAAAGAAGGGGGCCAAGTGGTGGCGCTCTACAGTTACGAGGCTACCCAACCAGAGGACCTGGACTTTCTGGAAGGAGATGTAATCTTGGTGCTATCAAAAGGTAAGTCTGATTACAAGTTTATAGAACTTACATATTAGCAGAAACAAGATCAAAGGCAGAGAGAAGAAAATATCAATAATCTACCAATCAACTTTGAACTAGTATCATCTTTGCTTTCAGCACAAGACAACAAAACTGTGTGGCCTTTTCCATGTCACTCTGTAGGCACAAGATTGTGACAGCATCTTGAGTATTAAAAATGGCTGCTTTAGAAACCATGGATCTTATTCTAAGACTTAACCCAGCTGGAATTACTCTGCCAGTACACCAAACCATCAACTCTTGAGCTGATACACATCCCCAAAAGGGATGGGATGTAAAAGCAACTGTTCCTAACTGCTCTGCATCTTTGGTGACTTTTTAGGTTCTATTATGAACCAACAGATTAAAAGTGAACCGCTGAGTGGTAAACTCTAATTTAGCATTCCTCAACCTTTGGTATAACTAAACATCCCCTTGAGTTTAAGTTCTTTGGCCCATTCCCCAAAGATTCTGGGTCAGATTTGATATGGGGCCCACAAATCTGTACTTCAAAAACTAGTTTCCAGGTTATACTAGTCTGATTATACTGAGAAACACTACTGGTTTTGAAAGTCTTATTTCTCTACCGGACAGAACAGATTCTCATCACAAAAACTTTACTATTGTACATTAGCAACGTGCAACAAATGTACACCAATGTTCAGCAAAGTAGTCAAAAGTTATTAATAGCAATTTGGGGCTGGAGAAATGGCTTAGTGGCTAAGGCACTTGCCGGCAAAACCAAAGGACCCAGGTTTGATTCCCCAGTACCCATGTGAAGCCAGATGCACAAGGTGGCGCATGCATCTGCAGTTTGTTTGCAGTGGCTGGAGGCCTTGCAATTCTATCTGTCTTTCTCTCCTGTTTTTCTCTCTCAAATACATTAAAAAATTTTTTTAAATTTATTTTTTCCAAGCATTGAGAGAGAAATATGATAGGCAGAGAGAGAGAGAGAGAGAGAATGGGCACGCCAGGGCCTCTAGCCAATGCAAACGAACTCCAGATGCATGTGCCCCTTGTGCAGCTGGGTAACGTGGGGCCTGGAGAATTGAACCGGGATCCTTTGGCTTTGAAGGCAAATGCCTTAACCGCTAAGCCATTTCTCCAAGCCCCTCTCTCAAATACACTTTTTTTTGAGACACGGAAAGAGGGAGAGGAAGACAGAGATGGGTGCACCAGCAGCCTCTCAGCTGCTGCGAATGAAATCCAGATGCGTGCGCCCCCTTGTGGTCAAGTGCAGCATTGTGCCCTTGTGTCACTTTGCATCTGGCTAAACGTGGGACCTGGAGATTGGAACCAGCATTCTTAGGCTTTAGGAGGCAGGCGCCTTCACCACTGAGCCATCTCTCCAAACCTCAAATACACTTTTTAAAAATGTGGGAAATTTTAAGCCGGGCGTGGTGGCACATGCCTTTAATCCCAGCACTTGGGAGGCAGAGGTAAGAGGATCGCTGAGAGTTCGAGGCCACCCTGAGACTACATAGTTAATTCCAGGTCAGCCTGGACCAGAGTGAGACCCTACCTCGCAAAAAAAAAAAAAAAAAAAAAAAAAAAAAAGGGAAATTTTAAAACTAACTGGGCAGAGCTTATTTATACAAACATGTGGCTACTCAAAATGAACATAGAAATACTGTTTGCTTGCAAGGGAGATTGCAAACTTACCAATCTTAGCTAAATTGTAGGTTTTTTTTGGGGGGTGCAGTGTTGGAGTGAACAGTAAGGTAAAATGAGAACATACAAGAAAAACATGGAGAAAATACTGTATTACCCCTGTGACATGTATGAAAGTCCAAGTGGCTTAAGCCAGGAAGTACCCTTAAACATTAAAACTTTACTCTTAACTTTCTAATAGAAAACAGAATTCAGCATACAAATAAGCAGGACTGAAGATAAGTTTAATTGCTTTCAATAGTCATGATAGATGGTTTCATCTACAAAGTGTTTCCCCAACTTTAATGTGCAAGTGATCACCTGCGATGTTGTTAGTATGTGCACTGACTGAGGTTTGGAATGTGGTCTGAGATTGTGCACCTCTAATACACACTAGGACAGGACAGACTTGGAACAAACAGATGTTTCCAGTCCATGAAACAGTAAGAATGAAGGCAGTGGTTTGCAGCTAGAGCTGAGGAGACTTTTAAAATCGATGCTCACACTCCACACTAGTTGGCAGGATCCAGGCAGGCGGGTTTAATGACGCATGTGATGGGCTTCTGAGCTGTGTGGTCTGGTAGATGCTCTGAACCATTTCTGGATAGCTTTGTCCTTAGTAAAATGGGATAATTGATTTACATGAAGCAAGCACGTTACTGAAAGGCTCAAAATAAGAGCTATTAAAATCCTTGTGCTTAAAAACATGTTCTAGGCCCATCACTAGCTCCAACTTCTGAAATTTTGATAAATCACTGACTAGGGAACTTTCATTTTCAATATATTAGCCAACACAGCATACCCCTTCCTGCCACCAAATTGAAGACTTCCAGAAGGTTCAGATAAAGCTCTCAACTTTCTTAATGAATCCATTATGCTGCATTTTATTCCTTATCATGTCCAAGACAGAATTCAGTAAAATGGCAAATCTTGTTCAGTTTAACCTCAAAGCATTTTCCAGTAGTCTTCCCTGCTACCACAAATGGGGGCAATGGAGGATGACTGGCTAAACACAGAGGCAGAATAAGTACTCAAGTGTACTCTACAGATTTTGTAACTGACATGTATTTTCCCTTTTACCAGTGAATGAAGAGTGGTTGGAAGGGGAGTGTAAAGGGAAAGTTGGCATTTTCCCTAAAGCCTTTGTTGAAGAACGTGCAGCAATAGACCTAGAAGGCACTCCTGGAGTCTAGAATGCCTGTCTAGCACTCAAGAAAAAACAGCTATTACCTGTTTGCAAGATTTACCACATCTCTGCTGTATACTCTACTGAAACAACACTCTGCAAGTGCTAATTTTCCCCTATTAAAATTTAACCTATTACAAAATGAGAACTAAGGGTGAAGATTGTAGATGGAGAAAAGAGGTGTGGAAGAATTTTCTGGAATTGCGAGGATCTTTGTTGGGTATCATTTTCTTCTTCTTCTTTTTTTTTGTTTGAAGTAGGATCTCACTCTAGTCTAGGCTGACCTGGAATTCTCAGGGTTGCTTTGAACTTACAGTGATCCACCTACCTCTGCCTCCGGAGTGCTGGGATTAAAGGTGTGCACTACCATGCTGGGCTCTGTTTTTTTTTTTTTTTTTTTGGTGGGTACCCGGATTCAGTTGCACTTAAATTGGGACACTTCTCTGTATATGATGCATCGATACAAGGGTTATCTTACAAAAAATATGACAGACACCCAGTGTCCAGGTCCAAAACTAAATGGAAATATTCTTGTTCATGTATCATTAATATTTAGATTCCCGAGGCTAGAAGAAAGCTTTCAGGTGATTCAGAAGACTTCAATACTGAATGTATACCACTGGCATTTAAGTGATAAAAAGCTATGTCCAGGCAGGTTGTGGTGGAGCACATTTTTAATCCCAGCAGCTGGGAGGCAGAGAGGTAGGAGGATGACTGTGGGTTTGAGGCCAGCCTGAGACTACAGAATAACTTCCAAGTCAGCCTGGGCTAGAGTGGGTGTGGCTGCGGGGGGGCTGGGAGGGTGGGGTGGGGGAGGGAAGCTGTGTCCAGAAAGCCAGTGCTTAGTAAACTTTACACTTTATATAATTATTAGTACACTTGGTTAGAATGTCACGATTTTATTTTGGTGATCATTCAAGGTTAATTTAAGTGAAGGATTCCTCTGTCCCTTATTGTAGCATATGTGTGGCTTTGCTAACCATTTTTCCAAGTTTGTAAGTGCTTGTGAAAAGCACAGTTAAGAAAGGAGCCTTCCGCAAACTGAACACCTTGGTGCAAGAATCAAACACCAGAATGTTGCAGGCACCGAATGCACAGCTCAAACACACAAACTGGGTGAAGACTGTAGGGAATGAACACAGAAGAGAAAGTGGACACAAGGAGGGGCCAGAGAGAACCACGAAGGGTTTCATGTTGCCATTGGGTGGGGTGAGGGATTCACACTTTCTGACCCTTTTAAAGACAAAAACAACTACAACAACAAAAACCAAGAAGACTCCAACACCATGTCAAAGTAAAAGAGAACTAACAACACCGTCAAATGAAAAGAGCGAGGGCACCAGCACTTGTTCTGAAGAGCAGAGCATTATCTCACCCCTCCTCTCCCAGCCTCCACGGGCTGCCCAGACTCCTTTGCTCTGAGCGTTTTCCAGCTAAGTTCCACTCCTACTCCACACACGAGCCCCTTTTCTCTGGGAGAGTAGATGGGCATGTCTGTGCACACATGCACACACACACATGCACACACACACGATAGCACACACAAATATACCTCCCAGAAAATAATCCCTACCACTAGCACAGCAATTGGACATTTAGATTGTTTCCATGATTTTTCCTTAAAAGACTACTTTTTCTGGAAATGATTAACAGAAATGCTGTCCTTTTGTTCCAACACAAGAATTTCAATCCTCTTTCCTCCTAATAAATATCAAATAAAAGTTTAGGAATCAAAAACATTAATTTGAAGTCTTACAGCAGTCACCTGCTAGTCTAGCCCAGCAGCACAACCCACACTGCATCCTCGATTGGGGCTCGAGCACCTACAGAGTGAAGGGCATTTCCTGCTGGAGTCTCCAGGCCAGAGGAAGGCCTATCAGAACCTTCTGAGAGGCCCTGTACTCTCCCTTATGGAACACTCCCATTGGCTAAAGAGGTCAGTTCCCCATCCTGTCACCATCGACCTCTGAGAGGAGCAGAGAATAGGCCTGTCTTTGCTACACACTGACTAGATGTACATCTGTGCATGGAAGAATTCAGTGTGATATTTTGCTACTGAGAGTAATAGTAACAGATGTTTAAGAATAATTTCAACTACATTCTCAGTCAGCAAAGCGATCATTAATGGATTCCTATTTTATTCCCCAAAGAGGAAAAATAGGACTAAGAAGTTCCCATTGGCTTCTCCCATCTGCCTTCCCCTCTCAGCTTTCACTTCCCATGTGGCTGGGGGCATGCACGTTGGAGAAGGTGAGAGGCGGTGACATCAGTAACTGAGTGAGACAAACAGCAGTTCCTCTCTCCCTCCAGAAAGCCCCAGGGGGACGGAGAGTTCCTGATGGATTTTTCTTTTTGTTGCACTGCGAACATTTCGTGCACACTCAGCGGGCTGGTGGAATACTTACACCCTCTCGACAGCAAGAAACAGACAAGAGGGCTGCCACCTGCAAGGGACTGTGTGGGCCAGTCCTGCAAACCCAACATGCCATGGTTTATGGAGCCTTCATTCCCAAGGTTGCTACTGTGGCCTCAGTGTGGAGGGTTCATGGCGCCTTGTCCCCGCTGCTGTTTCTGCTTTTGCTGCATTAACAACTGCTCCAGAGCAGAAGGTCCAGGATGCATCATGGAACTGGACCAGATAGACTGAAAAACAGCCCAGAGGGGTGTCAACAAAGGTCAAATGCTTGGCTTTCTGACAAATATATGTGTCTTCAAAACCCCACTCTAATTAATCCTCTATAAACACTTCAGCTATTATTTTAAACTAGAAAAGGTGAGGTGGACTTTTTTAAAAAAAAGTGTGTGGGTGCACCTGTGTGTGCTGAGGCCAAAGATTAACATCAGGTGTTTGCACTATTTTTTAACCTTTTTATTTTTAATGGTGGTGGGGGTGGGGAGTGGTGCCAACAGTCTCTCACCAAACCTAGAACTCAGATTCAGCTAGACTAGCTAGCCAGCAAACCCCAGAGATCCACTTGTGCTCCCTGTGCTGAGGTTGTGGATGTGCACCACTCTGCCTGGCTGTTATGTGTGCAAGTACTTTACCCACTCAGTCAGTCCCTGGCCTGGAACTTCTGATGCTCCATTTCTTTTTCTTTCTTTTCTTTTTTTTTTTTGGGGGGGGGGGTTTCGAGGTAGGGTCTCATTCTAGGCCAGGCTGACCTGGAATTCACTCTGTACTCTCAGGGTGGCTTCCAACTCATGGCGATCCTCCTACCTCTACCTCCCGAGTGCTGGGATTAAAGGCGTGCACCACCACGCCCGGCTGATGCTCCCTTTCTTGAATGCTAAGATTATAAGCATGTGCCAACAAGTTTGGCTAAAAGTATATCTGGTTTTGGTTTTTGAAAAATATGTTTATAGTTATATACGTATGTCTGTATGTATGCATGCAAAGATGTGTGTGTGTTCCATGCACACATATACATATGCAGAGGCCAGAAGAGAACATCAGGTGTTCTCCTCCACTGTTCTTCTGCCTTATTTATTGGAGATAGGGAGTGTCTCTCACTAACTTGGATCTCTACATTTTTCAGCTAAGCTACCAAGCCATCATGATCCTCCTGTCTCCATCGCCCTCAGTGCACACTACCATACCCAGCTTTTTAGGTAGGTGCCAGGGATTGAACCCTGGTCCTCCTACTTACACAGTTATGTACTCTTGCCCATTGAGCCACCTCCCCAACCCCTGAAATTATGTTTTAAATCAAGTCTTGCTACTAAACTCAGCCTCATATAGCACCACAAGTATGTTTACTATAAAAGTTGTATTGTTGTTGTTTTGTTTTTCAAGGTAGAGTCTCACTCTAGCTCAGGTTGACTTAGAATTCACTATGTAGTCTCAAGGTGGCCTTGAACTCTTAGCAATTCTCCTTACCTCTGCCTCCCAAGTGCTAGGATTAAAGGTGTGTGCCACCACACCAGCTCTTTATTATCATAAAAGTTTAAATCAAACATTCCAAGATGAATCAGAATTTTATTAACCTTAGAATGAAACTTAAACTTGTAAAAGTTTCTGATGCCCTGATATTTATCACTAGTAAATCCAATAATTCCAGTCTTGACCATTCCTAACGCACACTATGAGACATGCTATGCACCAGTCAGTTCCAAGAGCTGTAGAAGGTCAGTGTGTTTATGTGAATAAAAGTAAAGACACCTTTGCTGCAATAATATGTGGTTCTTATCCCTGAAAACCACTCACCTTTAGGCTTTCCATGAGGACAGCGGAGGAATCCTCCATGGAGGGGCTGTGGCCTGTCCAAGTGCCACCTGGATTGCTGGCCGGATGCCAACTGTTCTCAGATGATGATGTTGCTGAGAGATAATCAACGCCAAACCCACCCATGGCTAAGGGATGAAAATGAATAAAATGTTCTATCACTGGAAAGACAGAGCAAGTTATTTTACTTTGCTAGGTAGGCGATGAGACAGACTGTACCTGGCTTATCAGTTTTCCACCGATCTGCAGGCCTCCTATCCCTATTATCTGGAGTCCCAATGGGTCCAAAATTAGAGAACGGAGCAGAATTATGGTTGTGTGTTGGAGGTGAGCTGGGAAGGCTGCTTGGGTTAGAGGAATGAGGAGACTGGCTGGCTGGTGTTGAATGATCTATTAAATAATAGCAACAGAACATTAAAAGATGTTTACCAATCCATACCAAGAACTAATGCTTCCTACAAATGTGATCACGAAACCCTCCAAATAACTAACTCACTAACTATAGAGCTTTGGAGGAAAGGCAAAATAAAGGTCCCTAAAGAAATCCACCAGATCACTCATGTGCCCAACTGCATACTCTAAAGTCCATTCTTTGCCATAAAACCAAAGCCAAATAAGCAATTCTGACGTTTTAGATAAGTATTCACTGTTTTTATTTTCTGTTAGAAATAGAATTTTTTTTTTTTTTTTTTTTTTCCTTTTGTCTTTTTTGGTTTTTCATGACAGGGTCTCACTTTACCGCAGGCTGACTTGAAATTCACTATGTAGTCTCAGGGTAGCCTATGGCAATCTCTTACCTTTGTTTCCCAAGTGCTGGCATTAAAAGCATGCCCCACCACACCCCGCAGAAATAGAATTTCTTGACCTTAAGAATTACTATATAAAATTACTTGATACTTTGAGATTAAAAAACACCTTTAGCTGGGTGTAGCGGTGTACACTTTTAATCCCAGCACTCAGGAGGCAAAGGTAGGAGGATCACCGTGAGTTCAAGGCCACCCTAAGACTACATAGGGAATTCAAGGTCAGCCTGAACTAGAGTGAGACCCTACCTCAGAAAAACAACAACAACAAAAAAATCCCAAAACAAAACAAAACAAAACAAAAACCACCTGTATTTTCACATAATAAAACTAAAAGACCTGGAGCCACAAGACAAGACACATTTTTCCTCTCTTACATTCTGCTGGTTGTCTAGGACATACAAAGCTTTTTGGGAGCATTTATTACACACAGTGCTCCTTAGATCCTTTTCCTTATTTTCTTTCATAAGTACTGAAAAGAAACCCATCATCTTATAATTACAGAATCTGACTAATGCTTAGTCAATATGAATATACAAAAAGAAAGGCAAGGTTTATAATTTAGACCAGTGTATACCTGAACTGGCAGGAAGTGATGGAGACCATGGAGTCCCTTCAAAAAGGGAATACAGTGATGTTTCCTGGGAGGCCACTGAAGGATTGAGTTCTGCTTTAGAGCTGGTGGTCAAGTTTTTCCCATATACTTCATTGAACACACTGTTATTTGGGTATCTTTCCTGAAAGATGGACAATTAAGTTATAAACTCAAAGAAAAAGATTTAAGAAAATGTGATGTCATTTTCATGGATGCTTAATAGACAATTTTTTCTTAGCAAGACAAACACTAAAGGCTATTATTTCTTTTTTTAGATAACAATTCATTTCGGGGGGGGGGGTAGAAAATGGCCGCACCAGGGCTTCTAGCTACTGCAAACAAATTTCCAGACACATGTACTATGGAATCAAACCTAGGTCTTGGAAAAAAAAAAGCCTAAAGGAAAGTGCCTTAACTGCTGAGCCATCTCTCTAGCCCTATTTCTTTCAATGTTCTTTTATATTAAATTTCTCCTTTGCTTTCTCTCACCCTTTAGTTTGCTCTATATAAACCATCCAGGTTAAAAATCCACCCCTAAATGGGGACTGGAGGGATGGCTTAGTGGTTAAGGCACTTGCCTGCAAAGCCTAAGGACCTAGGTTCAATTCCCCAGGACCCAGGTAAGCCAGATGCACAAAGTGGCGCATGTGTCTGGAGTTTATTTGCAGTGGCTGGAGGCCCTGGAGTGCCCATTCTCTCTCTTTACTGCCTCTCCCCGCCCTCAAACGAATAAAATGTAAAAAAAGAAAACAAAACAAAAAACCCTAAATGGGGACTACAGACATAGCTCAGTAAGTAAAGTGCTTGCCTTCCAAGCATGAGGACCTGAGTTCAATCCTCAGCAAATACACATAATGCTGGGCATGTTGTTATGCATCTGTAATCCCAGCACAGGAACAGAAGACAGGAGGATCCATGGGGATCACCAGCCAGCTAATCTAGCCTAATTGGTGAGCTCCAGGCCAATGAGAAACCCTCTCAATGGAGGTAAATGGTATTTCTGAGGATAATATCCACGGTTGTCCTCTGGCCTCCACACATTTAAGTGTACACATCTACACTCAAATATGCACCTGCACTCAAACAAACATGACCTTATGTTTATACATGCTGCACACCCACATGTGCATGTAAACACTCACACACACACACGTAAATAATTTACTTGGCTCAATCATCAAGCCCTAATAAAGGAGTTCACTATCAACGAGAAGTTAAGATTCAAACTCAATGTTACTAGTCCACCTCAATCAGACAAGAGTTTGGGAGAAAATTAATACCTACAAAATAATGTTATGTGATAAAGAAAATATTGATTATAATAAAAGCATATGGCAAGATTTGTAACTGTTTTCCTACCTGATTGAGAGAAAATCCGGTGAGGGACAGGAAAGAGGATGAATGTGACATGAGCTCTGAGGGTTTCTCCAATAAGGATTTCTTCACAGTACCAGGGAAAAAAGAAAAAAAAAAATTAAGTGATTTCTTCCACTTTCTTAATATTAATCTTAAGATACTATAGAGCCAAAGTAAAGACCATAATTTAAGCATGCTTGTATTTATTTAATGTGTTACAAGAAAAGGGTTAGAAAAAAAATCTGTTAATACTAGGACACCAGTTAAGTGCTGGCTGCCTTTGGGCAGTTGGAATCCCCCTTTTTTAGTGTACTCTGTCTAGGCTTAGAGATGCTGACACATACCAGACATCCAGAAAACAGGGACAAACATTTCTCAGGCAGGAACCTCAGGAATCTCCTTGCTGACAGCTAGGAAAGAATTCTCAAACAAGTATGCTGAACTGTTCTGGCATGTTTTACTCCCTGAAAATTCACACCATTGGTAACTGTAGACAGGCATGGTGGTACAATGCCTTTAGCCGCAGCACTCAGGAGGCAGAGGTGGGAGGATCATTGTGAATTCAAGGCCAGCCTAAGACTAGTCATAGGTCAGCCTGAACTACAGTGAGACCCTATCTTGAAAAAAACAAACAATAAAAATCCCATTGATCAGCCGGGCGTGTCGGACGCCTTTAATCCCAGCACTTGGGAGGCAGAGGTAGGAGGATCGCGGAGAATTCGAAGCCACCCTGAGTCTATATAGTGAATTCCAGGTCAGCCTAGACCAGAGTGAGACCCTAACTTGAAAATCAAAAACACAAAACAAAACAAAAACATCCCATTGATGACAGTGAAAGAACCTTTCAAAATTCATTTTGCTTTTTCTTTTTTTGCAAGGTAAGGTCTCACTCTAGCCTAGGCTGACCCTGAACTCACAGCAATCCTATCTGTCTCCCAAATGTTGGGAATAAAGGCATGCACTATCATGCCTGGCCGACAGCTAGTTTTGTTTGCATTTTTTTAAGGTTTCTTATTTATTCATTTAAAAATATCATTTATTTGCTAGAAACAGACAGAAAGAGTAACTATGGGAGCATCAGGTTTCTTGCCCCTGCAAACGAACTCTAGATGCATTTGCCAATTTGTACATCTGGCTTTATGTGGGTATTGGGGAACTAAACCCAGGCCTGCAGGTTTTATAAGCAAGCACCTTTAATGGCTGAGCCATCTCTCCAGCCTGTTTGCATATTTCTTGGTCTGTCTTTCTCTCTCTCTCTTTTTTGGTTTTTCAAGGTAGGGTCTCACTCTGGCCCAGGCCAACCTGGAATTAACTATGTAGCCTCACGGTGGCCTTGAACTCATGGCGATCCTCCTACCTTTGCCTCTCTAGTGCTTGGGATTAAACGTGTGTGCCACCATGCCTGGCTTCTTTCTTTCTTTTTCTTTCTTTCTTTCTTTCTTTCTTCCTTTCTTTCTTTCTTTCTTTTTTAGGTAGGGTTTCCCTCTAGTTTAGGCTGACCTAGAATTCACTATGCAGTCTCAGGGTGGCCTTGAAATCACAGGGATCCTCCTACCTCTGCCTCCCAGAGTGCTGGGATTAAAGGCATGTGCCACCATGCCCAGCTTGTTTGCATATTTCTTTCTTTTTCTTTTTTCTTTTGGTTTTTTGAGGTAGGGTCTCACTGTAGCTCAGGCTGACCTGGAATTCACTATGTAGTCTCAGGGTGGCCTCGAATTCATGGCGATCCTCCTACCTCTGCCTCCTGAGTGCTGGGATTAAAGGCGTGTGCCACCACGCCCAGCTTGTTTGCATATTTCTTAAGCAGCTGTATTTATGGTATACATTTGTTGGACCTAAGAAAGTTACATGGAAAAAGCTGAATCTCTAGTGTTCTCATTAAACGGTGAGCTAGTAAAACATTTCACTGGACACTTAGTACACGCAAAACATTTTCATACAAATCACATTGTCAATTATGAAAAGTATAAGAATTATTATTATATTTATTTGGTTTTCCGAGGTAGGGTCTCACTCTAATCCAGGCTGACCTGGAATTCACTGTGTAGTCTCAGGGTGGCCTTGAACTCTCAGCGATCCTCCTACCTCTGCTGTGCCACTACATCCGGCTACTATTTGTTTTTTTGAGGTAGAGTCTCACTCTAGCCCAGGATGACCTGGAATTCACTATGTAGTTTCAGGGTGGCCTTGAACTCACGGCAATCCTTCTATCTCTGCTCCCAAGTGCTGGGATTAAAGGCATGTGCCCCATGCAAAATTTTGAAAGAGGATATTAATAATTAGTTCTTTTATTCCATATTATCTTAGTTATTTACATTCATATCTGCTCATTTATTGTACTCTAACCATGTTTATAAAGACACTCCTCTTCTATTTATGACTCTGAATTTAGATCAGAATTGTTTTGGAATTCAGTGTGCCAAATAGGAAAAAATCATGTACTATTTTATCATGTTAGTTGAAAATTTGAGAACGCATTTCCTTTCATATTTGGACATTTGAAAAATAAAAAACATTTCAACATCTTTAAAGTAATAATTTATGACACTTAAATCTGCAGTATCACAGAGTATGACCACACATGCAGTAGGCCTTCTGGCTGACATATACCCAAATAACAACTCAATGATGGGAAGAATTAGAGTCAGAAATGATGTGTTATGCTATTCTACTATTCTTCAGGTTAATTTAAGGCAATTTGGAAATACATTTTATATTCCTATAATGAAGAAAAGTCCAGAAAGAAGAAATCACCTATACTAAGTAGTATAAAATGTTAGAAAAGAAGCTGGTGTTAGAGCAAGAAGCAGAATTATGTCAAATACATACAAAGAGGCTTCGTCCAGGAAGAGAGGCGAGAGGACCCAGCAAAGCTGGGTAAAGATCAGGAGGGTTAGAAAAAATCAGCTCTTCCTCTTCCTCCAAGGCAGCCAGACTTTTTAACAGGTCCGGAGGAAGCAGAGGGGAGCTCTTGGGATCCTAGTGACAGAAAGGATCACTGTGAGATGCAATTAGGGACAAAAGCACAAAGGAGTAGTAGCATGATTAGATGGAAAATGCAACTCCAGTCAAGGGTAGAGAAATCATCAACAGTGAAATAGATGGTTATGCAGAGGAAAAGCTGAGAGAAATAAAGTGACACACAGCCCACGGTGAAGATGATGGAAAGAAGCAAGGCAGGACATAAAAGGTTAATGTGGCTGGTATAACAATGCCATGGAGCAAAATGATTGCAAACACATAAACAGCAGTTATCACCCCACCTGTTTCTCCTGAATCAAAAGAGTAAGGACAGGGAATTCCACCTTCCAAGATAATTGACTGAATATTTTCCCCTCAGAAAGCAATTTGTCTAAATAGGCAGTAACCTATTTTTAATCTTAGATGGTTTAGCTCTTTGTCTCAGAACTCTCTAACATGTCATTAGAGATTTCTGTATTTCTTTCTGCCAGACCATTACAGTCCAAAAATCAGCTACTGAATTCTTCAGCTCCCAAATTAAAACATGCTGTGTAATCTTGAAGGAATCAAGTGCTGGAGTATTAATGAGAGGCCTTTACAACATCCATTCCATAATTGTGCAAAATTGTTTATGTTAACTTTTGAAAAATTTAAAGATGTGCAATCCCAAGCCTATCTCCAAAGAACCTGGCGACAGGCAAGAAGACACACCTCAAATGGCATCCTGGGCACAGGATCCTGCTCTGGACGGAAGACTGGTGAGCGTTTGCTCCTGCGGTCCACACTTGCTTGCTGTGCCATTAGAGCTCTGCTATCAGCCATGCTGTAGGAAGAATCCCAGTAGAATTCTGGGACCTTGACTTCTGAGGGATTATGGTTATATGGCTCCATGGGAAAAGGCTTCATTTTTTTCTCTAGAGGCTGCTGCTGCATTACAGGAGGTTGCAATGACGGCTCAAACAGTTTTATAGGGTCTTGGGTCTGAAGGTAGTAGGACTGTTTCAGAGGCATGATTTTCCCTAGTGTGCCTTGAACCTGAGGGGAATTCCACAGCTGTTTGGAGGCATCTGCCTGTTGATACTAAAAAAGAAATTGGTTGTCAAGGATGACGATGTGCTGTGATCTCACTTATCATCTATGCTCAAGAAGCAGAGATTGAACCTGGGCAATTTTATAACAATTTCTCGACAAAGCAGAAGTTTCCTTTACTCTTCAGGTATTTCAGTACAGAGATTTTGGGAAAAGGTTATGGGCCTTAATTTCACATTACCTTTCAACTCAATTGTTATTATTAACTATTATTGTTAATTATTTATTTTCTTGCTTTTTCAAGGTAGAGTCTCACTCTAGCTCAGGCTGATCTAGAATTCACTATGTAGTCTCAGGGTGGCCTCAAACTCACAATGATCCTCCTACCTCTGCCTCCTGAGTGCTGGGATTAAAGGCGTGTGCCACCATGTCCAGGTTTCAATTCAATTATTAAAAAAAAAAAAAAAAAAAAATTGGGGGCTGGAGAGATGGCTTAGTGGTTAAGGCATTTGCTTGAGAAGCCAAAGGAACCAGGTTCAATTCTCCAGGACTCATGTAAGCCAGATGCACAAGGGGCACATGTGTCTGGAGTTTGTTTGCAGTGGCTAGAGACCCTGGCGTGCCCATTCTCTCTATGTCTCTTTCTTCTCTCTCTCTGCTTGCAAAATAAAATAAATTTTATTTAAAAATATATATTATATTGGGCTGAAGAGATGGCTTAGCAGTAAAGGCCCTTGCCTGTGAAGCCTAAGGACCCAGGTTCAACTCCCTAGAACCCACATAAGCCAGATGCACAAGGTGACACATGTGCATAAGGTGGCACACACGCCTGGAGTTCAATTGTAGTGGCTAGAGGCCCTGGAGTGCCATTTCTCATTCTTTCATTAGAAAAAAATTTTTTATTATCCATTGCAAGAAGAAAGACAGCGGGGCCTGGAGAGATGGCTTAACGGTTAAAGTGCTTGCCTATGAAGCCTAAAGATACCGGTTCAAGGCTTGATTCTCCAGGACCCACGTAAGCCAGGTGCACAAGGGGGTGCATGCATCTGGAATTTGTTTGCAGTGGCTGGAGGCCCTGGAGCACCCATTCTCTCTATCTATCTGCCTCTTTCTCTGTCACTCTTAAATAAATAAATAAAATAAACAAAAAATGTTTAAAAGAAGAAAGACAGGGAGGGAGGAGGTGTCTTAATCTATCTTAGCATTTTATCAAGATTACAATTCAGATTCTATTTCCATTCTGTTATGTCATCCAAGAATTATTTACAGAAAACCTTCTATAAAGCTGACAATTAATAGTATTGAAGATCTAATATATTATCCTTTAAAAAGAAACAAGGAAAACATTTAAACTTTCCTGATAGTAGAAAGAATACCTGTGCATGTGCTTCATCTTTGTATGTCTAAGCAGGAAGCATTTTAAAGCTTAAGTAGCATTTTTCAAATGGCCAAGCATTGAATCATTTCAACAATTCTCCTTATCCTAGCTGGCCACATTGTACATACAACTGTAACCTACCTGCTGGAATCCAGAGTGGTGAGGTGGGCTTTTCCCCAAAGCTGACACTGCTTTTGTAGGGGACTGTTGTTGCTGAGCTAGAGCTTGAACCTGCAACTGGCTTGTGGACTGTGCTGTTGGCTGAGCTGGTAGAGATGGAAGGGGTTGCTGAGAAGGTGGCTGTGATTGTTGAGGTCCCTGGTTCATTGGCCCTGGTCCGGAGGGCCGCTGCTGGCTGTAAGGAATGTGGGACTGTTTCCCAGCTTGCACCTGGTTTCCTGCTGGAGAGTGAGCTGCAGGCTGAAGAAAGGTTCCTGGGACAGAGACACCAGCTGGGAAGGTGTAACCTGAGCCCATAGGAAATGCCACAGGAGGGGGGATAACATATGTTGGGGGCGGGAACCCTTCAAAATAGAAGAACATAGCTTTAGTTCTAAATAAACTTAGCAAAAGAAAGGGGGGGGGTGTATTGAGGGATTTTAAAACATAAAAAGCAGATCAACTATATTGCCAATTGTATCATGATTTTTAAGAAATATAGATAGTAGTCACTTTGTCTCTATACACCAAAGTAATCAGAACATTCTAAAAGTGGCTTTTCATATTTAGTCATAGGAATTCCTTCATGGTAACAAATCAGCACTTGTAATGTCAACTTATGGGGAAATAGCTCAAAAATAATTTTCTAACCACCAGGGAAAATTGAACTTTCAGTTTTGTAACTTTATAGCTTAGTAACATCACTCAAACAGTCCAAAGTACCCAATGAGTGAACAAAAATCCCACACAAATGGAATTAAATAAATGTATTTACCTGGCCGGCTGGGAAGAGGAGGGAAGGCTCCAGGGTGATGAATGGGGATGAACTGGGAGTTACTTGCTTGACTTGGGGTCTGAGTTACAGGTGTTTTCCTGGCTTCAGACACTGGAGTCTTTCTTTGTTCTGTCTGAGATTTTACCTATGACCAATACAGGCAAAACTATCTATAAAAATCTGAACTCGTTTGTCAGAATTAAGTACTCCTAGTATTTAAAATCTCATTATGCCCCAAAGTATGTGCTGAACACACTTAAATTTATCTAAATTAGATACAGAAAAATAAACAAATTACCAATAATAGGCACAAGGTTTTAATTTACTAATGTAATCATTTTGCTTTCATCACAATCACAAAGAGTAAACTAGAAAGGACTTTATCTGGTGTGAACATGATCTTAAGCTGACCACTACAGGGCCAAAGGCTCTTTGTGCTGAATTATAAATCAATGAAGACTATTAGTTCACAGGTGAGATACTATGGTCTTCAGTTTAATTTCATCTTAGCAGCAGAGGAAACGAACAGTCAGGTATCAACTTTCTTATCATGTGCAAGAATACTCTTAACAGCAGTAAGGAACAGGCCCAAGAGTTAACACATCAAGTCAGAAAATAGCTGTCATATGCACTGCTCAAGGCTCAACAGACATTGGGGAAAATGGGTAGTATTTATAGAAAATTTGGGATGAGGTATAGTGCATGGTAATACCTTATCTGTAGCAGACTTTCTTTTCTTTTCTTTTTTTACAACAACATATGTAGCCCAGGCTGGCCTTGAACTTTATTCTCTAGCTTCTGCCTCTGAAATGTTTGGATTACAGGCATGGGCTACCACGCCTGTACACAGGTCTTTCTTTAAATTATCTACAAGCACATTTGAGATGGATTAAGGAAAGGGGATTTATTATCTGCTTCATTCTTATTGGAAGGCCACTGTAAAGCACAGACGGGAGTGGATGGTGGGCTTCCTATTCCTAAAGCAGGCCCTTTGTCTTTCCCTAGTATATTGCTTCATGCCTTTTCCTAATTTCTACCAAGTTTTTTTGTCTTTTTGTTGTTTTTTGAGGTAGGGTCTCACTCTAGCCCAGGCTGACCTGGAATTCACTATGTAGTCTCAGGGATGGCCTTGAACTCATAGTGATCCTCCTATCTCTGCCTCCCAAGGGCTGGGATTAAAGGCTACCATGCCTGACTAGGAACTGTTATTTTCTTATTTTTCCTTCTCTCAAAAAAAAAAAAAAAATCTGTTGGGAGAAATAAATTGAAGGCAGTTTTTCTTTTTCTCTCTCTCTCTCTTTCTTTCTCCCTCCCTTCTTTTCTTTCTTTCTTTCTTTCTTTCTTTCTTTCTTTCTTCTTTCTCTCTCTCTCCTCCCTCCCTTCTCTTCTCTCTCTCTCTCTCTCTTTCTTTCTCTTTCTTCTTTCTTTCTCTTTTTTGAGGCAGGGTCTCACTCTAGTCCAAGATGACCTAGAACTCACTCTGTAGCTTCAGGATGTCCTCAAACTCACAGTGATCCACCTACCTCTGCCTCCTGAGTGCTGGGACTATAGGCATGGGCCACCATACCTGGCTTGAAGACACTGTTTCTTTATAACAACTTTCAACCATGTTAAGGTTCCTCGTGCAAACACATACAATTGTCACAATGTATTAACAAACCAAACATATTTAAATAGCCATTAAAACATATTATCAAAACCAGCAGTCAAGATTTTTCTACTTATATGACATAGCCAGCATCTCTTTGGAAATGTGTAAAGTAAGATCATAACTAAGTGACAGTGTTTTATCTGTTCCTAACAAAAGACTTGGGTTCTTGATTTACCAGTTTCCATAAACCAGGAATAATATTCTACGATACAATGTCACTGGCTGAGATAAGCATGTGTCAAGAAAGGAGCCTCATCTTTTTCCAAAAATTTTTACTTTATACAGTGAATCTTGAGGAGAAGAACTACACAAGCCTTAATATGCCCTTGGTCTTAATAGGTCTATGAGACCCCAAATCTCTTCAGTAATATTAACAAGTGTAATGAACACATAATCTTGTGTGGACTCCATGACTCACAACTGGTCATCTGGGTCACTTAGAACTGACAGAAATTTCAAACCGGCTGAGGTTTTTACTCATTCATATAGTAACTCTTCTAAACTGATAAAATGCCGTCCACCATAGCTCTTTACATACCTTACTATGCAGTCAAAAATTGCAGTTAAACTTCAGAACGGCCACTACTCAAGGCTTTATGAATAAAATGAGAAATCCTGCCGTTTGTGTGAGCCTTCCTCTACCTGCTTTATAGTTCAAATACAGCTTACCTGCACTGCCACACTCTGCTTTCCTGTTTCCTGTAAATTTTCTAAGGTGCATTTCTTGGTTTCAGTTTTCCTCTTGCTGTTGTCCTTCTTTCCATCATTCTTAGTTACAGTTACTCCTTTGCTATAGTCCCTTCTCACCTCTTTGGGAGGAAAACTTCTTCCCTGGTCTCTGTTCACTTCTCGTGGCTTAATGTTCTCTTTGAAGGTGACCATTGGTTTCTCTCCTGTGTCGCAGCTGTTGCTTAGATTTCGGCCGGTAGATAGCACTGATTTTAGTCCTGGACTCCCATCAGCAGCCGGTGACTCTATCACAGCTGTTTCTTGCAGGATGTTCTCTTTGGCTTCACTGGGGTCTTCTAGTATTAATTCTGGAATTTCTGTGACAAACAACAATTTCCCTACCTCATTTTCACATTGAATCAGCCTAAAAAAAATAAATTCATGTATGAAAATCATAAACCCAAAAAACAGTAACTCAAATGTGTATGGCTCCAATAGTCAATATACTTTTAGGCCAAAGAATTATGGAAGCAGTAGGATGCAACTGCAGATCTAGATAATCAAGCAGTAGTCATTCAGAAACTACAGTTTTCATTATCACCACAGAACACCACATGTTCCTCGGCACTTTCAATTATAGTTACATTTAAATTACTGGTGTCCCCCCCTACCCCCAAGGTAGGGTACTGCTCTAGCTCATGTTGACCTGGAATTCTCTATGTAGTCTCAGGCTGGCTTCGAACTCATAGAGATCCTCCTACCTTGGCATCTTCAGTGCTGGGATTAAAGGTGTGCACCATCTCTCCCAGCTAAATTACTGTTTTAGGACACTAGTCTAAGCCCCAACATACTCTATGAAATAGCTATCTTATTTTTTAAAAATAGTTATTTTATTTATTTATTTGGGGGAGAGGGAGGATGGGAGGGAGGGAAAGAAGGAGAGAGAGAATAGGCTTTCCAGGACTGCCAGCTGCTGCAAACAAACTCCAGATGCATATGCCATTATTATGCATCTGGCTTACGTGGGTCTTGGGAAACTGAACCTGGGTTCTCTGGCTTTGCAGGCAGGTGCCTTAACCACTAAGCCATCTCTCCAGCCCTATCATATTATATAGATGGGAAATTGAAGCTAAGAGGTTAGTTCATTCAAATATGCAAGCATTTAAGTATCCTCAGCATGACAGGAATCTGATTACAAAAATTAACAAATAAGCCGGGTGTGGTGGCGCACGCCTTTAATCCCAGCACTTGGGAGGCAGAGGTAGAAGGATCGCTGAGAGTTCGAGGCCACCCTGAGACTACATAGTTAATTCCAGGTCAGCCTGGACCACAGTGAGACCCTACCTTGCAAAAACCAAAAAAAAAAAAAAAAAAAAAAAAAAAAAAAAAAAACAACAACCAAAAACAAAAAACAAATAGTTACTGTCTGGGGAGGTGGCAGGCATGAGCACCTGAATTTGATTCCCAGCACCCTCATAAAAAGCTGGGTAAGGCCACACATGCCTGTATCCCCAGCACTGACAGCAGGATCACTGAGAAACTGTTTCAGGGTAATACAGAGGAGTCATGTGTTGTGCATGGGGCACATACATCTGCATATATACTTGCATATATCCCATGTACACACCATACATAATACACCCCCCTCCCCACAAAAATAGTAGTAGCTACTGATTTTGGAAAGGCTATAATCTATTGGGGAGATCCAAGGACACACACATCTAGAAAAGAGCAGAAGTAGAAACTGTCAAACCTATCTGATCCCAAACCTGTGTTCTTTCCACTAGCATAACCCTGGTATGTCCTGATTGAAATTAACCAGCATGCCCCTTGCCCATATACATTACTGCAATTCAACTGGATTAATACAGATGCTTATAAATTGGAGCAAAAGCTCTTGGTAAGAAGATAAGACTAATTTCTCTCTAAGAGGCAGAAAACCAGGGAGAACAAACTTTGATTTTTTTTGTGTGTTTTTTTGAGGTAGGGTTTTACTCTAGCCCAGGCTGACCTGCAATTCTCTATGTAATCTCAGGGTGGCCTTGAACTCATGGAAATCCTCCTATCTCTGCCTCCCAAGTGCTGGGATTAAAGGCGTGCATCACCACGTCCAGCTTCAGAATCTTTTTAATAAAGTAAACTTATGGTTGGGTCCTAATTAAATGTTGAGCTACAAATATTTTGACTTAGTTCATAATCAATAGCATTTATACCAAAGTCTAAAATACATGTGAGGGGAGTATTTATATATTCCTATGGTAATTAACAAGAAATAGATTACACTTTCAGGGATCATTTCTATAGTTTGTTACTAAAAAGAAATGTGTCAAAAGGCCTATCACATACCGCGGCTGATTGTCAGCAATCCACTTCCCTATTGAGATCAAACGTTGCTGTCGTATCCGTCGTTGTTGCCCCTCTTTGTCTCCTGTAATACCCTGATGGCCTTTGGAAAAATCTAAGTTCCTAAAATTGACAAAGCAAATTACACAAAATTAAACTATAAAAATATTTTCTGGCCAATCAAGTTCACTTAACCAATTGCAAGGGCTTCAAGATGTTTCCCATGCAGGCTAGACAGCTGATATGATCAATTGTATTTGACTTTATACTCCCAAATAATTTTAAAAGATACATGCAAGTTCATTATATTAACATAGTATTTTCACTCATAATTCACATTCTAGTTAAGAAACTCAATTCACAGCCTTTTTTTTGTTGTTGTTGTTTTCGAGGTACGGTCTCACTCTAACCCAGGCTGACTTGGAATTCACTATGTAGTCTCAGGGTGGCCCTAAATTCATGACGATCCACCTACCTCTGCCTCCTGAGTACTGGGATTAAAGGTATGTGTCATCCTGCCCAGCTCAATTCAAAACCTTTGCTAGGAAGCTTTAAGTTTGGCCAGCCAGGCCAAATAAGCCAATGGGTGCAATAGTGGCATGTCTGTTATGGGGGAAACCAACCGCTCTCTAATTGGACTGGAGGCCCACTCCATGGGAGGGAATATATCCCTGATACTGAAAACCTGCAATAGGGGTAGTCATGAGCCCTAGGGGTGTAATGTCTGCTGGTGTCATGCTAAATGTATATACTGTGCTTACCAACTGCCCAGTAAGCACTCCTTTTAATGTCCACACCCATATATTAATGCTACTCTTGCTTTTGGTTAGAGAAGCTTCTCTTTTCAAATGCTGGTGACCTTGGGATGACCCAGAAGGCACCATGGTGCTGAGAAGAAGGGACAGAGGAGTGCTCAGCACTGAAACACCTTAAACACACCTTCCAAGGCTCCAGGTCCATTGCAGAAGAGGGGGCAGAAAGAATGTAAGAGCCAAAGGAAGAGTAGGACTCCTTACAACATGCTGCTCCAGACACAAAATGGCCTGGATATCCATGACCTTGCAGTGCCCTACACTACCTACACAAGGCAATCCTAATAGGAGGAAAATATCAGGACATCAAAATTAAAAGGGAGACTGATTGAGAGGGGGAGGGGATATGATGGAGAGTGGAGTTTCAAAGGGGAAAATGGAAGGAGGAAGGGAAGTACCATAGGATATTGTCTACAATTAAAGAAGTTGTAAAAAAAAACCCAAAAACCTTTTGCTAGGAAAGATTTTGTGTATGTGTGTCATTTTAACAAAGTGGTTTTGTTTGTAGTCCTAAAGATTGAACCTAGAGCCTTGTCCATTACAGGTAAATACTCTATCACTGTGCTAAACCCCAAGCCCAGAATATAGTTTTATGAACACTTATCATGCTTAAGATAACCACTATATTGCTGAGGATGTTAGAGGTGTCCATATTAATCAATCCTGTTAATCCATCCACTTTCAGGTGGTCCATTCTCAATCAGGAAGTTCTATAAATGTCACAACCACATAGATATAAGAAATGTAAAGCAAAGCAAGAACTCTTCAGATCTTTCTTCATTAAAAACAGCAAAAAGGAAGAATTTAAACCTGGCAGTATACACCACTAATCTGAGAATTTGGGAGTTACAGGCGAGAGGATAGAAGGTTTAGTGAGACCAGTCTGGGCTACAAAGTGAGCCCATGTTAAAACGAAAAAGAAAAAAAGATCAAGGCAGTAGGCTAGTGACTGAGAAAATACAAAGGTAAGTGAGAACTAATTTCTACCTTAAGGAACAAGCAATTATAATTAAATTTAATAAAGAATATAATAAAACCAATGCAAAAATAAGAGAACAAAGTAAAGGAAGAACAAGTTCCTTCTAAAAGCTCTGAAGGACTTCAGAGTGACATCTGAGCTAGACCCTGACAGTATGGATAGCTGCCTCCCAGGATTGTAAGGTAAGGACAGGAGACTAAAGAGGATTTTCTAGGCATAGCATGAACAAGGTATACAGAGGGATAAAAATAATAGAGCTATTAATGAGTAGACAAAATTTGTAAATGTTGGGGATAAGGGAAGAAGTGGCAGAAAATACAGTGGAAAAACTAAAAGCTGGATAATATCAGGACTTGGACATCAAGCTCAAAGAGAGAGTAGACTGGGTAAATTTAGGTTTTCATATTGGTCACAGGAATATAAGATTTGGTGATAAAGACCAACAAAAACAGATTTTTCTGACTTCCAATTGGTAGATAATGCTATAATCACAAATAAGAAACTTAAAGATTAATTTTATTAATAGTAAATATAAACTCATAGTCATTATAGTTTAAAATATATAAGAGACACCAGATTGTTAGAGATACAAAAGTCAGAGAAGTCAGATCTGCAAAGCTTGTGAATTAGTCAAGAGTTTTGCTCTACACAGGCAGGGATGGATCTGATCACCAGGAAGAAGGAAAAGAAAGTGCAGAACAACATCCAGAGAGAAAAGGACTAGCAGGCCTAGAGAGATGGTTTAGTGGTTAAGGCACATGCCTGCAAAAGTCTAAGGACCCAGGTTCAATTCTCCAGGTCCCACATAAGCCAGATGCTCATGGTGGCGCATGCTTCTGGAGTTTGTTTGCAAGGCTAGAGACCCTGGCATGCCTATTCTCCCTTTCTCTATCTCTAATAATAAACAAATAAAAGTAAAATCTTATAAAAAAGAAAAAGACTAGGGGTAGATAGAAGAATGCACTGATAGTTTAAGTGTTAGCATACTGATAAATGACTAAAGATTAAAGCAAAGTCAGTAAGGATAGTCCACACTACTATTAAAGAAAAGCTTATTCAGCAACATTAGGCAAACATAGAGGTTGTGAATACTATTTTATTTAAAAGAGTAAGGGCTTAAAGAGATGCTCAGTCTGTAAAGTGCTTGCCTTGCAAGTATGAGGACCTGGGTTCAATCCCAAATCCAAGACTGGTGGCATGCACCTTTAATGACAGTCCTGGGAAGGCATAGACTGGAGCTGTCTGGCCAGTCAGTCTACAGTAATTGGTGAATTTCAGGCCAATAAGAGACACTGTCTTAAAAAAGATCCTATGTAAAAAGCCAGAATCCATGATGGGCTCCTGTAATCCTAGCACACTGACACTGAGAGTGAGATGGGAGTTGGAAATAGAATTTCTTGGAGTAAAGAACTAAACGGCAGGAAGTCCTACCTCAAATGAAGTAAACGGACAAGGAACAATCCAGAAGTTGCCCTCTGACCACCACATGTGCATTGTGGCACATGTGTACCCACACTCCCATTTGAACACACACATTAACACACAAAACTTTAAAAAAAAAAAAAAAAAGAACTTATTTCTCTGAAAGAAGAAGGGATAAAGGATGAAAAAAAAAAAGATAAAATTGGAGCCAGGTATGGTGGCACACACCTTTAATCCCAGCACTTGGGAGGCAGAGGTAGGAGGATTGCCATGAATTCAAGGCCACCCTGAGACTACATAGTGAATTCCAGGTCAGCCTGGGTTAGAGTGAGAGACCCTACCTTGAAAAAGAAAACAACAATAAATAAATAAAATAGAACCTGGAACTGGGGTCCTTAGGCTTCACAGGCAAGTACTAACTACTAAGCAATCTCTCCAGCCCTCCTTTTGATTTTTAAGTAAGGGGTTTCTTTCTTTTTTTAAAATTTATTATTATTTTATTTATTTTTGAAGAGAGACACAGAGAAAGACAGGGAGAGGAAGACAGAGATGGGCGCACCAGCAGTCTCTCAGCTGCTGTGAACAAAATCCAGATGTGTGCACCCCCTTGTGGTCAAGTGCGGCATTGTGCCCTTGTGTCACTTTGCATCTGGCTAAACGTGGGACCTGGAGATTGGAACTGGGTTCTTAGGCTTAGCAGGCAGGCGCCTTAACTGCTAAGCCATCTCTCCAGCCCAGGGGTTTCTTTTACTTAAAAAGAGCCTCGTATGTTTGAGTTGCCTTAGTGTTAACTGCCTTATCAGAAGAGAATCTGACCCAGCAGTTGGCAGCTATTTTGTGCAACAGAGGCACATCCCTTGTCCATCTTCAGAAATACTTCAAAACTGAGTCCCAAAAAATTATCCAGGGGCTGGAGAGATGGCTTAGCGGTTAAGGCACTTGCCTGCAAAGCCAAAGGACCCAGGTTCAATTCCCCAGGACCCACATAAGCCAGAGGCTTAGGGGGCGCACGCATCTGGAGTTTGTTTGCAATGGCTGGAGGCCCTGGAGCAACCATTCTCTCTCTTCTCTCTCTCAAATAAATAAATAAAATTAATTTTTAAAAAAGGAAAGAAAGAAAAGAAATTAGTCCATAAGGAAAGTATATCTTTTAAAAATATTTTATTCATTCATTCATTTATTTGCAAGCAGATATATACAGACACACAGAGAGACTGAGGGAGAGAGAGACTGAGGGAGAGAGAGACAGAGAGAGAGAGAGGGAGAGAGAATGGGCATAATAGTGCCTCTAGCCACTGCAAACAAACTCCAGGCGCATGCACCACTTTCACATCTGGCTTTGTGAGGGTCCTGGGGAACCGAACTCAGGTGATTAAGTTTTGCCGGCAAGTGCCTTAACCAATGAGCCATCTCTTCAGCCTGACAAAGTACCTCTGGCTTTTCACCAGTCTATATCACCCACCTCAAAATCACAGTGAAATGACTGTTACTGGGACGGTCTGAAACCTGGTGAATGGTAGGTAGTGGTTCAAGTTACCATTGGCAGGGCAGAAAGCACAGCTTTCTAATCTGGCCACTTAAGAAAAATCTCCAGCAATTTGAAGTTATTTTATTCACATGTCCTCCTCTGTCTCCTCCACGAAATCCTAATTTATGCCATTAATTTCTGAGGATCCCCAGCATAGATGCCATGTGCTCTCCTTTTTATTTAAATACTTTACTAAGAGGGCTGGAGGGATGGCTTAGCAGGCCATTTGCCTGAAAAGCCAAAAGACCCAGTTCGAGTCCCCAGGACCCACGTTAGCCAGTTGAACAAGGAGATGCACACGTCTGGAGTTCATTTGCAGTGGCTAGAGGCCCTGGTGTGCCCATTCTCTCCCCCTCCCTTTCTCTGCCAAATAAATAAAAATAAAGTATTTTTTTAAAAGAAGTAAATTATGGAAAAGAAAATATAGATATTTGTAGAAAGAATATATTATTACTTAAAACTCATGTAATTCATAAATATCTGAATGTATGTTACAGTTTAGAGTGTACTCAAGGGGTTGGAGAGATGGCTTAGTGGTTAAGACACTTGCCTGCGAATCCTAAGGACCCAGGTTCGATTCCCCAGTACCCATGTAAAGCCATATACACAAGTTGGAACATGTATCTGAGCTCATTTGCAGTGACTGCTGGCCCTGGTGTGCTCTCTCTCTGTCTCTCTCAAATAAATAAATAAAATATTTTAGAATTAAACAACAAAAAAAGAAAGAACTTATTTTCTGAAAGAAGAAGGGATAAAGGATGGAAAAAAAGTAAAAAAGGTAAAATTGGAGCCAGGTGTGGTGGCGCATGCCTTTAATCCCAGCACTTGGGAGGCAGAGGTAGGAGGATCATAGTGAGTTCAAGGCCACCCTGAGACTACATAGTGAATTCCAGATCAGCCTGGGTTAGAGTGAGACCCTGCCTCAAAAAAACAAACAGACAAAAAAATAATATAAAATTGGGCCGGGCCTGGTGACACACAAAAGAACATATTTCTCTGAAAGAAGGGATAAAGGATGGAAAAAAAGTACTTTATAAAGCTTGCCACATGTTTGTCAAATTTGAAATCTTAAGGCAGGTTTATTCACTGCTGTATAATGAATAAAATAAAATTTTCTTAGAAGTTAAATGTTTCATAATCTAATTGTTAACTCTGAACAGTTGATTTATATTTTAAGATATGGCTATATAGCAAGTATTTATTAAAAAGTTATAAAAAAATTACAAGTGTGGTGGTGCACGCCTTTAATCCCAGCACTTGGGAGGCAGAGGTAGGAGGATCACCGTGAGTTTGAGGCCACCATGAGACTATGTAGTGAATTCCAGGTCAGCCTGGGCTAGAGTGAAACCCTACCTTGAAAAACAAAAAAAAAAAAAAAAAAAAAAAAACTGCAAAAAAAAAAAATACAAAATTGGGCTGTTTATAGATAGAAAATTCGATGGCTAGAGAGACGGCTTAGCGGTTTAGGAGTTTGCCTGCAAAGCCAAAGGACCCAGGTTTGATTCTCCAGGACCCATGTAAGCCAGATGTACAAGGGGGCACATGCATCTGGAGTTCATTTGCAATGGCTGGATGCCCTGGCGCACCTATTCTTTGTCTCTCTCTCCTTGCCTATTTCTGCATCTCTCTCTCTCTCAAATAAATAAATAAAAATATTTAAAAAAGAAAATTCGAGGTTAGCCTGGGCTACAGGGATACCTACCTTGAAAAACAAAAATGACAAAAAAAAGAAAAAGAAAAAGAAAAAAAAAAGATAAAATTCACCAAGTATTGGGAACATTTTTCTTTTGCATTATCCTGTATTTTTAAAGCATCTTATATTGACATTATACAGAAATTAAAGGCATGACACACCTAGGATAGATCAAACATTCCTCTACACTTAAGCCAGATTTCTACTAATTTGAATATTCCAGCTGCCAGCCACAAAACAAACCTTCACTGTCACTTACCTGAAAGAAGGTCTCAAAGCCAAAAATCCTTGTAGCTCAAACTCCTCTGGAAGAGGTGTAGCTGAAGAAGGAAGGAAATTTTCACATTTTAATTAAAATCCTGTTGTTTGGCAGAACAATGCTCACTAAATGAAAAAAAGTGAATAACATACAAGATACAGAAGGAATCTATAATATATGTAAAAAAATTAAAATCTATAATATAGGTCTATGGAGCTGAGATACGCCCCTCATAGATACCATACTAATACATACTAAATGCTTACGTTGCTGGGCATAATGAACTATTTTTATCAGTAGCCTTAAAAATTTATAGCTTCAGATCAGATGTAGTAATTCCAGTGTTGAGCCACATATGGCTGTTGAGTCTACTATTGAGTGATACCACTGATAACACTAAGAGCTTACAGAAAACAGACTTTTGGGCACAGGCCCAAGCCTCTGAATCGTAAGAGGTATTTTAACAAGGTCAGGTAAGTTGTGTAAATTACTAATCTAATGCAAGAACAATCAGAAAGGAGTCAAGCAACACTCAGCTCAGAGCAGCAATATTTGTCATGGAGAAAATAGCCCAAGTGAGTAAACAGATGACACATACACAGAGTAGAGGATTATTAGGCCAATAAAAATAGGGCTTTAAATTTTAGAGATAAAAAATAACAATATATTGTTAGATTTCAAAAGTAAGTACAAAACTATATGTGACACCAATACTTGAACACAGGAAAAAGGCCTGAAAATACACTATCACATGAATAGTATGAACTACTGGCAATCTGTCTTTTCTGCTTATATGTGCCAAATTTTCTATGATGCATATAGGTATTCATTACTTTGGCAGATTACTGTTCACATTATTTCCTTTCAAGAAAACTAGTACTTCTGGGCATGATGGTGCACACCTTTAATCCCAGAACTTGAAAGGCAGAGATAGGAGTATCACCTGAGACTACACAGTGAATTCCAGGTCAGCCTGAGCTAGAGTGAGCCCCTACCTTGAAAAACAAAAACAAAAACCAAAAAACAAAACAAAATCTAAGAAAATTAGTACTGATAAAGAGGACGAAAAAAAGTGGGTAGGGCTTAATGGTGTGCACTTTGTAAACTTCAGATGTAGCTGAGAACAAGGAGCTGAAAGAACTGGTAGACCACCATTTTGATTTCTACCCTTTAACCAGTACAAGGTCTCTTATGAAACTAAATTTAAAGTTTAAAAAAAAAATTGCACCAAAAGTCCATTTTTACATGCCCTTAATCCTAGTATTACTGATGGAGAGCCACATTAACATGATTTAGCAGTAGCTCTTACCGTTAATACTTGAGAGATCGTCCTCATGGGGATGGAAGCTATTTAGAAGAGAAATTAGCCAGGGCCAAATGCTGTAAATTAAAGAAATATTTCAACTTTATTTTTATACAAGAGAAATTAGAATACTAATAAGCCACAAAAAGTCTATAGGATCTAGTCTTTGTTTAAAGGATGTATAATTCCCTAAAATACATTTTCAAAGCTATCAAGGCAAAATTATACCAGAAGCATCAATTTTATATGAGAAAATATATTTAATCAGTCAAAATAATTTTTTAAACAGTAAAAAATTGACATTTACTTAGAAAATTCTGACTATGGAAAGCAGATACATTTTTACATGTGTTATCAGTTATGAGATCCACTGCTAGTTCTTTAATCAAAGAGAGCATGGGTACACCACACATTCAAGTCACATTCTGCTCAAAGTGATGAACAATGCACTTTTCTTTGTAGTATAAGACACATTGTTACAATACCTTTATTTCTAAATTCTTAGCCAAAAGCATTCATTATAAGAATAAAAATGGCAATTCCTGCCTCTAAGAATGAAAACTATAAGCAAATGTAAAACAGTATTTTTACCATTACTGACACAATTTATTCAACAAAATAGAAGTTAGAATTTTACAATATACAGAGTTAAGAATTGAAAGCTTTACACAAGAAAGCAATGTCTGAAAATCTATTCTTGTCACACACTAACATTAAAAGGAGAGACATGCTGGGATGTTCCTAAACCCCATTCATGATATTAAGGTGCTTGCCTGTGAAGCCTAAGTACCCATGTTTAACTCTCCAGGTCCCATGTAAACCAGAAGCACAAGGTGACCCAAGTGTGCAAGGTCGCACACGCACACAAAGTCTGGAGTTCGACTGCAGTGGCTGCAGTCCTGGCGTGCCAATCCTCTGCCCCATTAAAAAAAAAAAAAAAGGCCAGTCTGTGGGGCTTGCCTCAAAAAACAACAACAAACAACAACAACAACAAAAAAAAAAAAACTGAAGGCACTTATAATTAGGAGGGAGAAAAACAGGATTATGAAGTAGGAGACTTTGAAGTCACACACCCTTTTCTAGATTGTGACCTTGGTTATTACGTACACGTTGGACCACAAGCAGAAATTTCTGAGTTTTTTTTTCTTTTCTTAAATGCACAACAGATATGCAGGGGAGGAACTTCCTATTCATTGCAAAGTTTTCTTGAAGCTGTTGGCCTCTATAATCAAAAGTATAGGCAACATTTTCATTTGTAACTGCAAGATCAACAGTTTTTAAGAAAGTCCTCATCTGAGTAGTGATTATAAAGAATATAATGAGCTGGGCGTGGTGGCGCACAACTTTAATCCCAGCACTCTGGAGGCAGAGGTAGGAGGATCGCCCTGAGTTCAAGGCCACCCTGAGCCTACACAGTGAATTCCAGGTCAGCCTGGGCTAGAGCGAGACCGTACCTTGAAAAACCACGAAAAAAAAAGAAAATGAGAAAAAAATAACGTTCAATTATCTATATTCTTAAAGTAAGTATAATTCAAATTCGGTGTAACTATAAGACAACATAAGCTTGTGCATAGAAAAATGGGAATATAAAATCTCTTCTCGTTAATTCCTAAACAGAAAACTGTGGCACATGTACTAGTTGAAAAATAAACTGATTTTTACATTAAGTTCATTTGAAATGTGAAAAATCTTGTTCCCCACAGTGGAAACTAGGAACAGGGGAGTACAGAAGGAGTCATAACCTTTTAAGACTGTGCTTCACATGAAAAATGGAAGGAAAAAAAAAACAAAACAGAAAAGCATGCACAGGTTTTTCAGGCCAATTTCCAGAGAGTAGGCAGAAAATATAAAATTTCCCATTATTCTGTTTTATGTTAGAAGGCAGTTTTAAAAATATAAAATCTAACAAAAAAGCATATAAACCACTTTGAAATACCAATACTTACTACTGTCTTTCATCTACCACGGCCTCCTCAAAGACTTTGGGTCTGAGTCTGAGCCAGTCCATGGAGACCTTGACTGCAGGAAGGGGATAGGCATTGTAGGACTCCTGAGACTCATTCTGGAGAGGACACTTGCACAGAATGCCAAGAAAGGACACTTAAATGGGGGAGGAAAAAAAAAAACAATGCATTCAGAAAGCCTGAGGTATCTGAAACTGCCTACTAGTTCAAATTATCACTAGAAGCCTTCTATTGTAAGTTTGCTGAACATTCAAATATCTTATTCTTTCTAAAAAGGCATTTTCAGGGCTGGAGAGATGGCTTAGTGGTTAAGACACTTGCCTGCAAAGCCAAAGGACTCAAGTTTGATTCCCCAAGACCCATGTAAGCCAGATGCACAAGGTAGCACGTGAGTCTGGAGTTCGTTTACTGTGGCTGGAAACCCTGGCATGCCTATTCTCACTCTCTCTCAAATAAAGAAAAGTAAAAAATTTCTTTTTTAAAAAAGGCATTTTTCAGCTGGGCATGGTGACACACAGCTATAATCCCAGTATTTGGGAGGCTGAGACAGAATGGTTATGAATTCAATGCCAGCCTGGGTTATATAGCAAGACCCTGTTCAAAGACAGACAGAAAAAAATTTCTTTGCCATGTTAAAAATGTTATACATAAATTGTATGAAAGGAAAAGGACAGAATTTAAAGTTTATGTTTCCTGATTCAATATTAAGAAACATAGGACACATTTTCACATGACACTACTTGGATGCATTCACAAAAATGCTTAAGATTATACTTTTGCAAGAAGACAACATCTGTTAAAGTTAAATGATTTAATACTTACTAAAGAGTGCTAGCAACTGTGTCCAGCATAGCTGCTCATCTTGGCTGTAACTATGCTGCTCCGTTTCATTGCTAAAGTCACGAAGGTGATGGAGTTGAAACAGGTTAATGACAGTGACATGAACTAACTGCTGAGAATTGAAAGCTTTCTGGAAGAGCAGCCTCTGTAAAAGGAGACAAAAATATAGAATATATTATGAAGAGCAAGAACCATCTTAGATACGAGAAATAAACTGGTAGTCTACATTTAGAATCACATAGACAATAGAATTATAGATGAGTGAACTGTCTCACTTTTTTAAATAAAGAGTATTTAAAAATTTTTTTATTTATTTTTATTTATTTCAGAGCAACAAACAGAGAGAGAAAGAGGGGGTGTGTGTGTGGGGTGGGGGAATGGGTGCACCAGAGCATCCAGCCACTGCAAATGAACTCCTCATGTATGTGCCACCTTGTGCTTCTGGCTTATGTGGGTCCTAGGGAATTGAGCCTCGAGCCAGGGTCCTAGGCTTCACAGGCAAGCACTTAACCGATAAGCCATCTCTCCAGCCCGACTGTCTCACTCTTAATCCTAGTATTTTAACTGGGTTTGATTGTTCCTATGACACTCAACTCTGAATTAAAGAAGTTAGACACTTCCAACTTATTTGAACTACTTCCTGAACATTTTTGTTCCAAGAAACTGTCTTGTGTTTATGTATGTGTATGTATGTGTGTGTGTGTGTGTATATATATTTATTTATTTATTTTTTCTTTTTTGGTTTGGTTTTTCAAGGTAGGTTTTCACCTGGGCCTCCTGAGTGCTGGGATTAAGGGCTTGTGCCACCACGTCTAAGAAACTGTATTTTTTAAAAATTTGTGTGTGAGCGCGCGCGCGCACACACACACACACACACACACGCGCGCGCACACATCAGGTTCTCTTGTCACTTCACACAATGCCCACCCAGCATCATGTGGGTGTTGGGGAATTGAACCCAGGCCAGTAAACTTTGTAAGCAGGTGCTTTAAGTGTACAGTCATTTCCCCAAGCACTCTTTTACCTGTGCATTTCTTTTAATATAAGCTGACAACTTTTTTGTGTGTTTTGGCATTGGGGGGGGGGCACAGTATATACAAATGTATACATTTCAATCTGTTAGAAGTTCTTTTATAAATAACGCATACATATGAAAATGTTAAATTGGGACAAATGGTTAGAAGCAGATAAATGTACTGAAAAATTTCTGGGCTGGAGAGATGGCTTGGTGGTTAAGCACTTGCCCTGGTTTGAGGCTCTATTCCCCAGGACCCACATAAGCCAGATGCACAAGGGAGCTCACACATCTGGAGTTTGTTTGCAGTGGCTGGAGGTCGTGGTACGGCCATTCTCATTCTCTCTCTCTCTCTCTCTGCCTCTTCCCTATGTCTGTTGCTCTCAAATAAATAAATAAATAAATACAAGCATGACTTCTAAGATTTGTCCTAAATTTTTCACTATCAAAGGTTTGGCACATTTAAACATTTATAGGGCTGGAGAAATGGCTTAGCAGTTAAGGCATTTGCCTGCAAGGCCAAAGGACCTCAGTTTGATTCCTCAGGACCCACATAAGTCAGATGCACAAGGTGGTGCATGCATCTGGAATTCATTTGCAGTGGCTGGAAGCCCTGGTGTGCCCATTTTTTCTCTCTGCCTCTTTCCCTTTCTTTAAAAAAAAAAAATTTATAATCAAGGCAAAGCAAGACCTACTCAGAAACACTAAATGAATCATTTACTGCAGCAGTAATTAGGTTCTCTCCACAATTATCACACTGACATTTTTCTTAGAAAAGTACATGTATGATTTCTATCAAATTTTATTGACTTGATTAATGTGTTCAAGGGCACCTGCTAAGCAGTACTGTAAAGAAGTCATCTAGGTGCCCGTAGCTGGTGGCCCCATTTAGTTATTAACCTTCTGCTTTACTATCTCTATAATAGTCTTAGATTGCCTCACGTACAAGACTTTTCAAATGGAAGTCCCTAATAAAGATGATAGCTACTAAAATAGATATGTTTGTTGTAGTCAGTCTTCCTCTCTTCCCAGGAAAAAGTTCTGAAGACAGCAGGTTTAACCATTACTAGCTTTGTAATAAAAAATGATAATTTATCAGACATAGTGGCTTAGTACTATAATCCCAGCACTTCGGAGACTGAAATGGGAGGATTGCTTCAGAAAGTATGCAGTGAGTTTGAGGCCAATGGGGTCTACATAGTGAGTTTAAGGCCAACATGAGCTACAAAGAGATGCTATCTTAAAAAGCTAAAACTCAGGGTTGGAAACATGGCTTAGCGGTTAAGGAGTTTGCCTGCAAAGGCAAAGGACCTCAGTTCGATTCCCCAGGATCCACATAAGCTAGATGCACAAGGTGGCACATGTGTCTGGCGCTTGTTTGCAGTGGCTGGAGACCCTGGTGTGCCCACTCTCTCCCTCTCACATTAAAAAAAAAAAAAAAGCTAAAACTCAAACATAACTCTTATAGATTGACCAGCAGTAACAGAAGATTGGACCATGGCAGAAATTCACAACTGCCTCTAACTATATTCTGAGACTTTTGTTTTCTGCTTTAACTTATAATTATAAATGAGCCTGAAATACATAGAATAATAAGCTTATGATGCTAAACAAGGTCTTTCACATTACTGGAGGAAAATTCCAGTTTGCTTTACTCTTTCAATCACAAGTGAAGCCTCCATACAATCTGCCATGCCACTGTGTACATCTAGGATGCTTGTCCCTTTCCAAAGGCATCATGTAGTTCTCTTTCCTTTCCCCAAAACTTCCTAAAACCAACAGAATTTTGCCTTAAAATTTTTCTCTCAAGCGATATAGTCTTTTAAATAAGCTAATCATTTACACAGGTTAGACTACTAGTTCAACAAAACCTATCTAGATATGATTATCCTTTTCCAAACTAAATGATCATTTCTTTTTTATACAGTCTACCATATAAATACCATGGACTAAGTTTAAATAGGTCATTAGGAAAAAACATAATTTTTTTGAAAATATGTATTTAAAATAAAGTTAGGGGCTAGAGAGATGGCTCAGCAGTTAAGAGGCTTGTCTGTATAGCCTAACAACCTGGGTTCAATTTCCCAGTACCCACATAAAGCCAGACACACAAAGTGGTGCATGCACTTGGAGTTCGTTTACAGTGGCTGGAAGCCCTGGTGTAGCCATTCTCTATGTCTGTCTCTGATTGCAAATAAATAAATAAATAAATAAATAAATAAATAAATCTATCTATCTTTATAAAAAGCCCTATCTGAGGTTAAATAGCTTCACATACTGTATTATTACTTTGCAGCAGCTAGAGGTTCTGGTGTGCATGCATGTGTGTGCGCATTCTCTCCCTCTCTTCTTACAAATATTTTTTTTAAAAAGTTAGCACTTAATTTTGACTATCCTCATATTTTACATATTATTCATTTAAATTGTTCATTTCCTACTGAACATTTTCATATGAACAGAACAAAGGTTACTTAATCTTATCCATATAAATTAGTAAAGTGCATTTCTGATGCATGAAGTTCTCACTGCTTTCCTTCAAACTATCACAAATCCTGATGGATGGATGGAAGATTAATGAACATGTGTACAAGATGGCGGTACCTACAAAGTATGTGACAGAATCCTATCCAAGAATACAAAAACCATTTAAAGCAGCACTTTCAAAACTAAGATGGAATTGTCTCTTGACATTTGTTTTACTAAAGAGCAGCTAGACAGTAAAAGATTTCCTATTATATCTCTTTGGATACTATAGCTCAGTTGAACAGGTATTTCAAATTTAATTTTTACTAATAGTTTCTACAGTCAAGTAATGACATAAAAACTAGGAGTCAATTTCCACAAATCTTATGCTTTCTAATTTAGACAACATAAAAATTTCCTATTTTAAAATTTAACCTTAAACTGTTCTTCCAATTTCTCTCGAAGAGGGCTCAACTTGTCCAGGCTCTTACTCAAGTACACGTGGCCGTGGAATTTAATAAAGGCCTTGATGAAGTCAGAAACACCCCATTTGGTTTTCACCTCATCCCGGCTGAAATGAAAGAAACTTCCATGAGTCTTAATCAATAAAACAGGCAAAACCCCCTAAAAAGAGGATTTGGTTTGCAACAAAAAGTAATTATTTGAGCATCAGATACATAAGGAGAGGGTTTTACATATAACTTTTCAATTACAGCTCTAACAAGTCAATATTCCACTGGGAACAAAGCAAACATCGGATAAAAATTCAGTAACACACACAAAAGATGATTATAATATAGCTACAGTTTTGAAATCAGACAAAAGATGAAGTCACTGGCCATTATTTCCTGCATGCCAAAATGGGAAGTAGTTAGGTTCCAGTTCATATAAAGTACTCTAGGAAAAAGAGCCAACCTTACCTTTCCAGTGCTTTAGAAAGTGCTTTTTGTAGATTAGTGGAGGCAGCTGGGAAAGGGAATTTCACAGCAATGCTTCTGCAGTAGTAGAAAATGGTGGTCAGGTGATCTCCTTTGGAAGAAGCTAAGATAGCCAACTGATTGTAAGGCTGACCTAAAGGAGAAAGTTAACATTCTAAAGTCACCCAAAAAATTATCAAACTACAAATGCTTGGTTCAATCCTTAAATTAATAGTGGGTAAATCACATGTCTATTTAAATCTAATATCAAATGGGCATAATGTGAAAGATCACACTTATGTGATGTGCACAATATCATGTGCAGGTTAAGAAGTCAGAATCAAGACTAGAGAAATGGCTTAGTGCTTAAAGCACTTGCCTGCAAAGCCTAAAGACCCAGGTTCGATTCCCTAGGACTCATGCATGCCAGATGCACAAGGTAGTGCATGTATCTTGAGTTTGTTTGCAGTGGTTGGAAGTCCTGGCATACTCACTCTATCTCAAATAAAATATTTTTTGAAAAGCACTTTTTAAAAAAGTCAGAATTAGGCTGGCATGGTAGTGCATGCCTTTAATCCCAGCACTTGGGAGTTTAAGGCCACCCTGAGATTACATAGTGAATTCCAGGTCAGCCTGGGCTAGAGCAAGACCCTACCTCTAAATACAAACAAACAAACAACAATAAAATGTCAAAACTAAACAGGGCATGGTAGCACAGCCTGTAATCCCAGCACATGGAAGGCTAAGACAAGAAGGATCAAGAGTTCGAGGTAACACTGGCCTATAAGGCTAGACGCTGTCCAGAAACAACAAGAAGTCATATAATTAGGATGGAGAATTAAAAAAGGCTTCAGAAAAGGATAGCTTGTAAATCTATTTGGCTTTGCAGTCATAGGCCTCGTGACAACTCTACTAATGAGCTGTGACAACAGCCATAGATAATGTAAAATGTACAGTGCAGCTAGCCAGCCATCTCTGCTTTAATGTTTTTTCTCTACAATCTAAAGAATTTCAACATGGTGTGGTATGAATAATTTATATCCCCAAATATCTGCTAACTTACTTAATTCAAGAATGCCTAATTTGACCCAGGAGTGGTGGCGCATGACTTTAATCCTAGCACTAGACAGGCAGAGGTAGGAGGATCACCAAGAGTTCGAGGCTACCCTGAGACTACATAGTGAATTCCAGGTCAGCTTGGGATAGAGTGAGGCCCTACCTCGAAAAAACAAAACAAAACAAGAAAGAAAAAAAAAAGCCTATTTTGGGGGCATGAAAATGTTAGATTTTAGGTGACTGATACTATTTCTAAAGGGAAAATGGTAGCATGAGAATTGTTCTATAGGCAATTAGGGAAGCTAAGCTGTAGAAGTACTATTAGATTGCATTTAATTCCATTATATTGCTTTATTAAGAATAAAAGTGGGCAGGAGATGGCGTAGTGGTTAAGGTGCTTGTCTGCGAAGCCCAAGGATCCAGGTTTGATTCCTCAGTACCCATGTAAGCCAGATGTACAAGGTGGCACATGTGTCCGGAGTTTGTTTGCAGTGGCTAGAGGCCCTGGTGCACCCATTCTCTCTATCTGCCTCCCTGTCCCCCAACCTCAAAGAAAGAAAGAAAAGAAAGGAAGGAAGGGAGGAAAGAGAGAAATAAAGAGAAAAAAAGAATTTTCTTAGTTATATGGAAAGTACAGTTAAAAGGGGAAATATGACTCAACACCAAAACTCGTTATCTATTGCTTTAATAAACTTGAAAGAGGCTCTAATTATGTGCTATAGCACTAAGAAGTACAAAGTGACATAGTCAATCTGAAGGTGGTAGGCCCACTCACCATTGGAGGGGACAAGCTGAGCTGCATGCCTGTAGTAGGACTCTGCCTGGCTGGTCTGGTTTCTGTATCGAGCTGAAAGTGACAAAAAGAAAACCTAAGTTTAAAACCTCCGATATACACAAACACACACACACAAAAAAACCACCAGTAGGGCATTTCCAAAACAGCTAGAGTTTTAAAATCTAAAGATAATAAAGACATTAAAATTAATGTAAAGATTATTAAAGATAGAAAATACTTAAAACAAATTAACTATAGGATTATGTGTGAAGTGTCCATCCAGCCTTCCCTACTTGGGACATTCAGCATGTTGTAACCAATGTTCAAGCTTACCTAGCCCCCATTCTGGTCCTCCAGTGTCATGCATCACCAGCTCCCACTATGGACTATGCTGGTGACCTGGAGCCGGCCCACAAGAAGGGGTGAGTTATATGGCACTTAAAAACAAAACAAAACAACAAAACACTATACAATATGATCTGAAAATTATGTATTTAATATCTTATAAAGTGATTTTGAAAAATGCCTCATATCCATTGTAATATCAAGTATGTGTGTGCAAAGAATCCATTTAACACAAAACAACCTAAACACACCCCCAAAACTCCCTGTGGCACTCACTACTTCTGTGATATGACCCTTCATAGAGTCGCTGATATATGAGAGCTACAATCTTCTATTTAAAATTATGTTCCTCATTCCTTGTTATTAGAGGACAAGCAAAACATAATCCTATAGTTAATTTGTTTTATAACCTTTTAAGGTCACCTTAAAGGAATGAACAGAAATAAGTTATATTCCCAGATAAAATACATAATAGAAATGCAATTTTAACTTTTAAAAGGAAGCAAGATTTAAAATGAGCTTTTAGTGTACTAGTAGGAAGGGGGGAAAAAGGCAATCTAGCTCTTAAAGAATTTACAAACCCTATTTATTCCAAAAGAATACAAACTTAGAAATTTAGAAGACATCATGGTATCACACTGATAAATATAGTTTTGATTAAATTTTTGGTGTTATTTGCCTAAACCTGCATAAAGTCTGAATAACATTTAAATCTTCACATGAAAATTATTTCCATCAAACCTCTGTCAATCTCAAAACAAAGTTGCAAGTTCCTAAAAATAAATTTTATAATTTCCTCATATAACAATCTAAATTGCATGTTCATAATCAGATTAAATGAGAGGAGCTTCTTCCCTATGACTACTCCAAAGAAAAGGATGAATGTATTATCAACTCTTCCATAGCAAAGGCTCACCAATGTCTCCAAGGTGGACGAGGCAGTGCTGGCAGATATAGGAACAGGAGCTAGACTGTGGCTTCACTATGGCGCTGGTATGCGTCTGTTTATTGCTAATAATTCCCAGTTGGGAAGACTTCACACGGCATGGCAAATCTACATTAAACACTGTACACAGTTCTTGTAATAACTAAAAGAAAAAAATATTTAGTCAAGTCAGAAATGTTCTACCAGTAAAGTTTCTACATTATAAGATATATATCAAAGTATCACAGCTGGGTGTGATGGCGCATGCCTTTAATCCCAGCACTTGAGAGGCAGAGGTAAGAGAATCCTGTGAGTTTGAGGCCACTATGAGACTACATAGTGAATTCCAAGTCAGCCTGGGCTAGTGAGACCCTACCTTGAAAAACAAAACAACAACAAAAAGTATCACATACTGCTCAGCCCTGAATAATAACTGTAAGAAAATTAAATGGCAAACCTTTATAGGAGAACTAGTACATGCATTATAAATGATATGTTTTAAATTTTCAAGTATCAGACAATTTTAGGATATGCACGCAAGAGAAACAATAGCAGTATTTAAAAAGGTTATTTACATGAATAGCATTTTTAGACATTCAGAAAGCAAAGAAAGAATGCAATTACCTATTTACTTCATTCTCAAAAACACATAGGAGAGATGGCTTACCAGTTAAGCCACTTGCCTGCTAAGTCTAAGGACCCAGGTTCAATTCCCCACATGTTTCTGGAGTTCTTTTGCAGCAGCTGGAGGCCCTGGCACACCCATCCCCCCATCTGCCTCTTTCTTTCTGTCTTAAATAAATAAATAAATAAAGCACATAAAAATCATTAAAGCTTGGTTAAAATATCATTAAAATGAAAGTCAAGATATTTATAAGACTTTAGTAGGAATTAATGTATATTTTAAGCTCTAAAACAATTCATACTTGCTGGCTATACAACAGAACTCAGGGTACCATAGACCTTAGCTAGATCATTCCATTCTTACCTCCTCCATTCTCCATCCTGAAAGTAGAATCAGACTTTTCCACTGGGTCACTTACCTCCTCTGCCTGTACATACCTATTAATCTATAATCTAGTTTGTTCTATAACTTACTCCCACCCTTATTCTTTCATCCACAGCTAACCACTGATGCTTCTCTCCTGTGGCCTGACCATATCAAGGTTATCTATAGAAAACAAACAAAAACATAAAACAAAGAGAACCAAAATACTCTTCGTTGGCCCTAAATTCTTTCTCAGCAACCTGTCTCCCTTTTCTCAACTAGACTTCTCCAAAGGAGTCCATATTTCCCCATTTATTTTCTTAACTCCTGCCCATTCCTTAATCCACTACCACCTGTCTTCCATATAAATTCCTTCTTTCCTATCCACTACTTACCACTGAACCAATCACTTTGCTATATAGTAGCTAAATATGCCATTTTTTCAACCATCATCTTATTGGCTCTCTAGGCTGCATTTACAACAATAGATCTAATGGTTACGTGTTGACCTTCTCCAGCTCTTTGTGCTTCTCCAGTCATCCTGTTTGGTTTCCTTCATTCAAAGGCTTTCTTCCTCCCACCGTGCCAAGATTTGGATCTTATTCTCTCTCATGTTCTTCACAGTCTGTTCTCATGTATTCTAATCTCTTACAAATATGCTCACCCAAATATCTGCCTACTCTATCAGACACAGGGAACAAGAGATACAAAACTGAGTAAGATCTGTGTCCTTAAATAGCTTTTGGTTAAATAGGCAAGTTAGGTAGTCTTTTTTATATATATATAAAATAAAAATGAGAAGACAGGAAAGACAAGGGGAAAGGAAATAAGGCAGGGAGAAAGCGTGATATGCAACAAAACATACAGCATTAATCATGAGCTTCACTCTCTAGATCTGACATATGTCTTATACTGTCCTTGGGAGAAATGAGTAGCAACAGAGTGCATGTTGGCATAAAGTTCTAGTTTTTCACATGAGGACGTGAAAACAGAAATGTCACATGATGTTGACAAACTATGGTTACAGAAGCAGAAGCATCAGGATTCTATCACCAGTTTTCTGAACATGCACAGAATTTACAGTATGAAACAGAGCATCCTAAAGAACCCAACTCAAGAATCCAAAAGGTAGCCGGACATGGCAGAGGCGCAGCCTTTAATCCCAATACTTGGGAGAGGTAGGAGGATCACTGAGTTCAAGGCCACCCTGAGACTTCATAGTAAATTCTAGGTCACCCTGGGCTACAGCAAAATCCTACCTTAAAAAAACCCCAAAGTTTCAGCTGGGCGCCTTTAATCCCAGCACACGGGAGGCCACCCTGAGACTACATGGTAAATTCCAAGTCAGCCTGGGCTAGAGTGAAATCCTACCTTGAAAAAACCAAAAAACAAAGGTTCTATCTTTTCCCTAACATAAAGACTACTTCTAAAACGGAACATCAATCCTATGTGTCTTTTCTAACTGAGTATCGGAATTACCTACTTCATCTTTCCTTGTACCTGTACATTTGTAATTGCCCAAAATTTTGCTGGTGTAAAATTAGATGAACAAGTTAATACCTCAAGTGGATAGTCAGGAAACAAAAAAGTACTAAGCATAGGAACAAAAAGATAGAGAAACAAACAACAGTAACAAAAACATGTAATGGCAGAGTGACAAGAAAACATATGAGGACAAAGAAATGCGTTCAGCAGGTACTGAAAGAACAGACTAGAAAACTAGACTAGTCTAGTTATCTAGCAAGAGAAAAGGATGATGGCAAAAGTATATCAAATATAGTTGAAATATCATCTAGGAAGGTTTTGTAATAAATGTCTGCTTGAAATCAGGAGTTGTAAGTAGAAATATCAGATAAAGAAACTACTGACACAAGGGTTCTAAAAATGAGAGCTGTTTAGTTCAAAGGTAGTAACAAGATGGAACCAAAAAGGAAAGTTTTTCCTAAGTTGAATAAAAGTAGATTTGTCAATTATTCTGTTAAAACTATAACCTATTGGTGACTCTAACATACTTTCCAGGACTGACATTTCCTAAATCTAGTTGGGTAGGTGAGAAATTAATTACTTAATTATACTGTAGTTCCTGACTAGTAGGTATACATGAAGCTAGAGGCTGAACAATTCATGCCTCTTGGTGGTCTCAAAATCCCAGAACTGAATTACAAAATCAGACAGGGCATCTTCTCTCTACAGATAAGCCAAACACTCTAGTTCAGTAAATTGTCCAACTGTTACAATTAGTTAAAACTATAGCATTACTGTACAGTTCCAAAAATCTTATTCATTAGTTATATTTGAACTATCCCATTTCTCCCAGCAATTCACTCTGTGCTAAGAACAAAGGGTTGTTTATGAAGTACACAGTATCCCATGTTATGCTAACATAAAAACTTAAGGGTAATATTTTCTTTTTTTGCTCCCCCCCTTTTTTTCTTGGAATAAGGGCTATTATTATGCTCTTTGATATATATATATATATATATTTTAAAAACTAAGGGCTGGAAAAAGGGCTTATTGGTTAAGGTGCTTGCCTGCAAAATCTAAGGGTCCAGGTTCAATGCCCCAGGATCCACTTAAGCCAGATGCACAAGGTGGCACATGCACCTGAAGTTTGTTTGCAGTGGAGGCCCTGGCATGCCCACTCATTCTCTCCTTTTTCTATCTTTCTTAAATGGACCCAGGTTCAATTTCCCAGGGCCCACGTAAGCCAGATGCACCAGGTGAGCACGCTTCTGGAGTTCATTTGCAGTGGCTGAAGGCTCTGGTACGCCTACTCCCTCTCTCTGTCTCTCCCTCTCTCACAAATAAATAACAATTTTAAAAAATTATTTAAAAAACACAAAGAGCAAAATGTTATATTTTTAAAGAATTTGGTACTGTTTTTAACTGATTAACAAAGTCAAATCTCTCTTCATGGAATATGTGATTGTGGTAATCACATGCCAGTCTCTTTCAATCTGTAACAATCAGACTTTCCACCCCCATCACTGTACCAGTGACTTCTCATCAAAGCTAAGATACCATGGCTTGTAAGATGAACCACCATTTATTCAGCATTGAGGAAGAAAACCAGACAATGGTAACTTACCATTAGTCCTGCTAAAATGCTGAAATGTATGAAGTCTACTATAAACTTACCTCTATTACAGAGATATTAAAGTGTTTTTAAAAAAGTTTTAGCAATGTAGAAATAATGGTACTCAGTAAGTTCATCAATGACTTCTATAATGCCAAATCTTACTTTTCATTTTTTCCTTCCAGCCCTTTTGCTATTTTTTTTTTTTAGAGAGCTAGAGGGGCGGGGGGGGGGGAAATGGGCGGCCAGTGGCCTCTCAGCTGCTGTTAATGAACTCCATACGTGTGTGCGCCCTTGCATCACTTTTTAAGTCTGGCTAAACGCGGGACCTGGAGATTGGCACTGGCATTCTTAGGCTTGGCAGGCAGGCGCCTCAACCACCAAGCCATCTCTCCAGCCCCCCTTTTGCTATTTTTTTAAATGCCTGAACCATCTGCTAAATTACAAGAGCCTAAAAGCAACATGGAATTGAAAGGGGGCCACATTTATAAGCTGAAAGTTGAAAGAACTATATTATTAAGGCAATTCCCAGGGACCTAATGCAATATCAGACACCAATACTTACTAACAAAGGTAAGGGTGGTGATTTTTTTCAAATTTTTATTTTTTATTGACAACTTCTATACTTACAGACAATAAACCATGATATTTCCCTCCCCCCTTTTTCTTTTGGGTTTCCAAGGTAGGGTCTCATTCTAGCTCAGGCTGACCTGAAATTCACTATGTAGTCTCAGGTGGCCTCAAACTCATGGTGATCCTCCTACCTCTGCCTCCCGGGTGTTGGGATTAAAGGCATGCGCCACCATGCCCAGCATTTTTCATTTTTAAAATCTTATGATTTCTCAACAGCATTTAACAGGGTTATCACTAAACCACACCCCCCAAAAGCTTTCGTTGTGGCTTCCAAGTTACCTCACTCTCTGATTTTGTCCCATTGTAATGATGTGGACTCCTCTTGTGCTAAACCTGCTCCAATCTAAGTCAGGTTCTAAAATGTAACCATAAAATTTACTTCCACTCTGATCTTTGCGCTTAGCTTCAACATTGTTCATTCAGTTTTCTATTTGACATTGCCTCTTAAATATAAGCAGCATCTAACTAATGTGGATAAAGCTGCTTTCCCCTGTATAACCATTCAACTAGTTCTTGTTGTTATCAGCTTTGACTCCCCAGTATGCTGATTCCACAAATCTAACCCACCAGAGGAAAATCTTACAGACTTTACTTCAAAACTCAGTTTCCTTCTATTACTTTAGTAGCACTCTAGCTAACTTACAGTTTTTGTTTTTTTTTCATTTATTTGTGAGCAGATAGTGAGAGTAAGAGAAAGGAGAGAGGAAGGGAGAGAAATGGAATGAATGAATGTGCCAGGGCCTTTTGCTACTGCAAACTTCAGACACACATGCTGAGAGCAGTGACTGAGGAAGAGGTGGAGGAGGACATATCATTTGTGATAAATATCACCCTGAACTGAGACTACTGAATGAATGGCTAAGCTATACAGTTCTCAATTTACATTGCTAAAAGTTGGCATACATTTGAAAATGAATTGAGAGTAAAAACTGTACTTGAAATTATTTTAATGATGACCTGTAATGAATTATTTTTGGTAAAATGAAATTTAAGTAATTTCTATAAGAACAATAATTTCTATCCATTACCTTCTAACAGAAACATCCTTTTCTTCATTCAAAGAAATGGTAAAACCAAAATAAAACTAAAATAGGTAGATGGCAAGCAGAATTGGTTGAACTGGTCAAATATTTCTTCAATGTTCAATTTTTAAAAAATTTATTTTATTTTATTTTATTTTATTTTATTTTATTTGAGAGAGTGGCAGATATAGTGAGAGAGAATGGGCGCACCAGGGACTCCAGACACTGCAAATGAACTCCAGGTGCATGTGCCATCTTGTGTATCTGGCTTATGTAGGTACTGGGGAACTGAACCTGAGTCCTTAAGCTTTGTAGGCAAGCACCTTTACCATTAAGCCATCTTTCCAGCCCCTCAATGTTCAATTTTTAGAAGTTCATCATTTAAATTAATCATTTAGATAATGATGTAGGGATTTTTACAAAGAATTATGCTTAAAGAAAATTCCATGGTCAGAAATGAGATTCATTTACTAGACTGATAAAGAAAATGCATCAGCTTGGGTATGGTGGTGCATGCATTTAATCCTAGCACTTGGGAGGCAGAGGTAGGAGGGCTGCTGTGAGTTCAAGGCCAGCCTGAGACTGCATAGTAAATTCCAGGTCAGACTGGGCTAGAGCAAGTCCCACCACAAACAAACAAAAGACAAATTGTAACAGAATTTCTTTCACAAAGCAAAAGTGAAATCTACTCCATGTGTTTTTTTTGGGGGGAGAGACACAGAGAGAGACAGAGAGAGAGAGGGAGAGGAAGACAGAGATCGGCGCGCCAGCAGCCTCTCAGCTGCTGAGAATGAAATCCAGATGCGCGCGCCCTCTTGTGGTCAAATGTGGCATTGCACCCCTTTGCATCTGGCTAAACGTGGGACCTGGAGATTGGAACCACTGGAGATTGGAACCAGCGTTCTTAGGCTTAGGAGGCAGGCGCCTTAATCGTTAAGCCATCTCTCCAGTCCCTACTCAATTTTTTTTGGTAGATTAAAAAGATCTCAATTTCATGGAAATTCCAGTAAGTACTAGGAAATTTCACCTGGCATACGGTAACTACTACTTTCTTAAGTGCCACACTCATAAAGTGACATTTGCTCTAATATGTATAAACTACTTTCATCATTCCACTAATAAGGCAAACTATCAACCTAAAAGTAAAGCTCACCACCCCCCACATTGGCCCACACAGTACTGGAGTTTGAATTCACACGTGACTACACTTCAAGCCTGTTTGTATTTTTTAATTAAATACTCAAAAAAAAGTTTTTATTTTTATATATTAGACACACACACAGAATGGTCACTCCAGGGCCTCCAGTCACTGCAAATGAACTCCAGACGCATGCACCACCTTGTGCATCTGACTTACATGGGACCTAGAAAAATATAATCTGTGTCCTTAGGCTTCACAGGCAAGCACCTTACCTTCTAAGCCATCTCTCCAGCCCCCATTTATATCTTTAAAAAAATATTTTATTTACTGGGGAGAGGGAGTGAGGCAGATAGACAGAATGGGTGTAACAGGGCCTCCATCCACTGCAAACGAACTCCAGATGCATGTGCCACCTTGTGCATGTGGCTTACATGGGAACTGGGGAATTGAACCTAGGTCCATAGGCTTCCAGGGAAGTGCTTTAACTGTTAAGCCATCTCTCCAGCCCCCATTTGCTTTTTTTTTTTTTTTTTGGAGAGAGACAGAGAGAGAGAGGGAGAGAAGACAGATAGAGAATGGGCGTGCCAGCAGCCTCTCAGCTGCTGTGAATGAAATCCAGATGTGTACACCCCCTTGTGGGCAAGTGTAGCATTGCGCTATTGCGTCACTTTGCATCTGGCTAAACATGGGACCTGGAGATTGGAACTGACGTTCTTAGGCTTGGCCGGCAGGCGCCTTAACCGCTAAGCCATCTCTCCAGCCACCCCCCCCCCCGTTTGTATTTTTTAAAGAATTTTAGACATCTATATTAATTTGAGATTATAGGTGATAAACCTTCAGATGCCTCATATATTAGTTAGATGAAGGATTTACATGTACAAAGAATGTGTACAAAGAGCAGAATACCATCAATACTATGAGAATTTGCATACAATGTGAAACTCACCTGAGTATAGAAGCCACTAGCTGCCTCTAGGAACAGAGAAAGATTTGCCTGAACTTCACTCCGATTCGGGTTTGCTCGATTCTTTGCTTGGCCTTGTAGAGTTGTGATCTGATTCTTAAAGGCATGATTCCAGCTGAAAACAAAATGTAATTCTATTTGGTATAGCAGTGACTCACTGGGCAGACACTGGTCCCCCTGAGAACAAGAAAAAACTATTTGTTATAATACACTAGACAGTAAAGCAGCACTAAGGTTATTCATTTAAATAACTTTATGCTCCTCTTTGAACAAGCCTAGACATATAATAGAATCCAACTAACCTTAGTAGACACTTACCAAGTGTTCAAATAACCAGATTGTGGCTCCAGCTATTAATCTTTTAGAACTACTAATAGTTAGAACCTATTTAGGAATGCCAGCACAAAATCAAGACTACAGTGGCAAGATCAAAGTAAAAAGAAGTGATTACCAAATTTCTATAAACCATGCCAAAAATAGCCAACTATTCCATATTCAAGTGGCATATATTGAGGTGGGTGGTTATATTAAGCTGTATCTCTTGTTTTCCCAAACCATTCATTTCTATTCCTATTTAATAATTTTATTTATCTTCTTTAAGGATTAACATTTTTGGGCTGGAGGAATGGCTTAGCAGCAAAGGCACTTGCCTGCAAAAGTAAAGGACCCTGGTTCAACTCCCCAGGACCTATGTAAGCCAGATGCACAAGGGGCACATGCATCTGAAGGTCATCTACTGCAGCTGAAGGCCCTGGAGTACCTGTTTTCTATCTGCCTCTTTCTATCTCTCAAATAAATAAATAAAAATAAATAAATAAATGTTTTCTTTATAAGCATGTAATAGAAGCCAAATTTATTTCATTAGTTAACACAATGCCAAAATACGGCAAACCAAAATTTTGTTATAAAATGCCCTTTCAATAATAAAGTTACATAACCAGCTTAAATTCTGTTTTGGTGAAATACAGTCACTCTCTAAGTTGAAAGTTGCAGGGCGGGTCAAAAAGAAAGCAAACACAACTAAGAGTTTTACAATCTACTTGGAATGTACTTATAACTATCAATATCAAAATTTGACGTTTCAGAGTTCCAACATTTTTTAATGATTCATGAGGTCAGTCACGCTTCTCAATATTGCCTATAACATCTTACCTCAGACCCTAATATTGTATACATAAATTTGACTGGTTGTTATTTAGCTCTGTAACTAAACTTTCTAAAAAATATAATGCATAAGAAAAGCCTGGAAGATAGAAAATACCAATGTTCACTACAACTTAAGAGTACTAGGCATTACCAGAAAGAATATTCTTATTTGATTTTTAAATTTTCATTAGGCTAATGTCCTTCTTCCAATTTATAAGGCAAAGTCTTCCATAAAAGGCCTTTATTTATTCATTAGGGGACCTGGTTATCTGTCATTTCACCCTTCATAGGAAGTACAAGTAGAAAACCGGGCGTGGTGGTACAAGCCTTTAATCCCAGCACTTGGGAGGCAGAGGTAGGAGGATCACTGTGAGTTCAAGACCACCCTGAGACTACATAGTGAATTCTAGACCAGCCTGAACTAGAATGAGACCCTACCTCGAAAAACAAACAAACAAAAAACCCTAAAAAACAAACAACAACAACAAAAAAAAACTACAAGTAATAGTCTAAATACATAAAATCTTTTTTTAGTTTTATTGATGGGGGTTAGCAATTTTTTTTTGATTAAAAAAGGACTTTCACTACATTGCTAATACATTCTCCCATTGAAGAAAGAATCATGTTGATCAACATTTCTCAGCCTTCTGGCTAAGACCAAGTGCAGAATCTCAGTGATGAAAGAAAAAATTTCTTAGCATTAAAAAAAAAAAAATCTTGGTTTAAATATAGGACTGAATACAGACAATCAAACACTCTTAGCACTTGAAATATACACTTTTAAAATATATACACTCTACAAGAGTTGCCTGTAGTAAGAATCCACTGTAAACATTTCTCCTCTTACTTGCAAAAATACTAATGGTTGAATATATTTTGTTCACAAATACAAATATTGAAATTTCTTAGAAAAAGTTTACTCTGAGGGAGATTTAAAAAAAAACACAGGGAGGTAAGGAAATTATCATGGTTTATTGTCTGTAAGTATAGAAGTTGTCAATAATCCCCCCCCCCAAACAAAAACAACCAATCAACCAACCAACCAGTTTTAAAGTCTTGGTGAGATTCCTGATTTTTACAGGAACAACCCAAACGACAATACTTACAGATCCTGTTCTACTTTCTTGTCTAAAGCGTATTCCAAATCAGTAACTAGCATTTTCTGATACAAGTCCTGCAGAGCCTGCCTGGATGTCCAGACTTCAGCTGGACCCAGCTTAGAATCTGAGTAAGGAAATAAAAACACAGTAATACATAGATAAGTCACTTACTTTGTGTACACCACACCACTGATTCATCCCCTCTCCATTCCCCAAAGCAAAAGCTCTAAGCATATTCCATTCATGGCTGCAAAATTTTTCTGTTACTTTTATGTTAGCTTTATGTTTTTAAGTGACTATCTAGTTTGTTTTGTCTTTTAGCTTTGAAAAAACATTGTGAAATGAAAATAACTACTTAATAAATAGTCCATCCTTTGCTTTTGGTTTGGGGTTCTGCCTGTTTATATTATAGGAAGTTATATACCCAGAGTCTACTTGAAATGATGGACTATACCAAGTTGGTCTGTTTACTGTCATAACTCTGTCTTTGTTCAAAGCATTTTTTTCCCTTTTTATTTGGAATAACTCCCACAGGGACCTTGTAGAATTTTCCTGTCAGTTCACCATCTATCCGTTATCTGGGTTATTCTTATTCTGTATGTCAGCTCACTAAAACAAGAGAAGTACTTTAATAAGTATAAAGTACACATCATTTAGTATGAAGGGGCTGGCAGGACTGGGAAAAAACTGTTCAAAAGGCTAGATAAGTGTAGGATATAATTAGCAAGTCAGGCTCTAACCATACATATACGAAAACCAGGACCATACTTTCTGCCAAAGCCTTGCAAGACATTATTAGCCTCTCTCATTACCAGCCCTTCAAAACAGTTAAAATACTGACCATACACTGTTTTAGCAGACAAATGCAATAATGGACTATTCAACCATGTATTTCCAATAATCGGTTAAGCTATGTCATCTCACTTAAGAACTTGCTGCTATACAATAACATAATTTTCATTCTGCTGTAGGGGTAGGTTTACTATTACAACAGAATCTCCTGGGTATTTATTTGAGTTAAAGCTCACAGGGGACCATTAACTCTGACGTATCAGATAGAATATCATTCAAATAAATAAATTTATTATCTCAGCTAACATTCACCCTAAGTCCAACCCTGGCCTATGTTCCATTCATTATTTGTCATACAATATAGACAAAATTTTCAAAGGCCAGTTTAAGGATATAATACTGACACTGATATACACACAATGAATAATGACTGCTAACACATTAATAGAAAGAGCCATAGTCGTGAGCTATAATAGCCTTTTCTCCCCCTTTGCCTTCTTTAATGACATGGTAAGTAGATTACAGAACCCCTTAGAATATTAATCTAGAACTCTAGAAGATGAGGAAAATAATGTTCACTAGTCTTAACTCTCTTCAACTATAAACCTTGGCTGATACACTGGTTACCTCAGCAGTCTAATTTCACTTCATGGGTTTTAATGTACAACTTAGGTCCTCAGAAATCAGAATGAGACCTATTATCACAGATCTCTCTGACACTTTAGGACAACCAAGATGTGCTATTATGTAGGCCATGATGATCAATGCATAGTTTTTATCATGTACTTCTTAGTTATCCGTCTGTGGCAGGAGCTAAGTCCAGGAATTCTTCCAAAAATTATTTGGAAGAACAGCTATTATTCAATACAGAAAAGATATGGGAGAAAAGTAAATGAGCAAGATATCTCACTGAATTTCATGGACTTCCAGCACAGGTTTCCTGCAAATATTTTATTGTGAAGACTTATCTACTACTCAACTTTGGGTCAGTATACTTTCCACTATAAGATATTTCTATGGGGTGTGAATTATTTTATGTATATCTTAAATCATTGGTAAGAAGTTAGGCTAGGGGATGTAGGTCAGTTGATAAGAGTGCTTTCCCTAGCAATGCAAAGGGCCCTGAGTTTGATGCCCAGCACCTTATAAACTGGCTATGTTGACACACACCTATAAATCAAGCACTAGGACATTAAGAGACAGGTTAGACATTCAAGGTCATTCTCAGCAACATAGGGAGTTTGAGAAGAGCCTGGGCCATAAGATACCCTGCCTGAATAGAAGAGAATAGAATAGAATAGAATAAAATAAATCAACATGAGATATACTAGAGGGATAAAATACTGGGGGTGAAAAAGTGAGGATAGGAAAAGAGGAATGGAGTTGAAGAAGGGTGGGATTAGAATTAACCAAAACTAAAGATATGAAAAGGGCAGGCTGTTTCAGCAGTTAAAGGCACTTGCTTGCAAAGCCTGTGGGCCTAGGTTCAATTCCCCAATACCCACATAAAGCCAAGGTGCACAAAGTAGTGCATACATCTGGAGTTTGTTTGCAGTGGTGGGGGGGGAGGGGCCCTCTGTGTACATATTCACTCTGTCTCTTTCCTCTTTGTCTCAAACAATAAATAAGAATATTTAAAGAAAATGAAAAAATTAGTTAATTAAAGCATGAATTAACAAAAAAGGTATTTGCATAGAAGTACCATGTTATTAAAGGTTTATTAGGGGTAGGCTACCTCCCAGTAAGTTACTGGCCAGAAAGGCCTCTGAAGCCTCCTACCTGAACTAGGTAAGACCCTATTTCTGAAGACACTATGATTTGGTTGCAGAACTCAGAGAAATCAAGCTGGAACTAAGCTTGAAAATTCCTTCCTGGTCGTTAGCTTTCATAGTCTTAGAACGTTCTATGAAGCCTACTGGGGGAGAAAAATTATTAACAGTCTTATCTAGCTCTGGGCCTTGCATGCTCTACAACAAACTAGCCAGGTAAGATGTACCCTTGGGTACAATAGTGGCATAACTATTATAGAGGATTTGAGGCTCATTCCACAAGAGGGGGACTCATGCCTGGTACTCAAAACCTGGAGGAAGGCTCTAGGCTCTAGGAGGGTAGCTATTACTGTTCTTTAGATGACTGGATATGGTATGTCCACCAAGTTGCCCTGTAAAATATTTATGTTTACACCCATAGATTAGGGCTGCTTTCACTTTTGGTTAGAGAAGCTGCTTTTTGTAGTTGGCAGTAACTAACGGGAAACTCAAAACTCATCAAAGTGCTAAGAATAAGTGACTATGAGTGCTCGGCACTAAACTGAGACATCTCTATCGCACCCTCCAAGGCTCAGGAAGCCTTGGAAGAGGGAGTGGAAAGAACATCAAGAGATGTGGAACACTGTCTTCTGGACAGGACATGACCACTGCACTCATAACTCACAGCAGCTGTGTTTACTTGCACAGGACCTGTGCAATATTGGGCTCATTGATATTTCTCATGGATGATGGAAGAGGGGAAGAGGCCCCCATCCCTCCCTGAGTAGTTATTTGCAGTTAAGCACTGCTGGGAGGGGGGAGATATCTGCTTCAGTGGTATAGCCACTGATAAGTTACTTGTGCTCTGATAAACAGCCCCATGCTCATGAAAGAAACCCAAATTAAACTCAGTGTAAGGTAGATACAAATACCCACGAGAGGGGGGGGGGAGGGAGAGGGGGAGAGGGAGAGAGGGAACTTCAAAGGGGACTAGCTGGGAAGGAGAAGGAAGGGGGGACAAGAGAAGGTAATGAAAGGTGATTATGATAACAATATATTATATACATGTATAAAAATGTCAAAATTTTAGAGCCGGGCGTGGTGGCACACGCCTTTAATCCCAGCACTTGGGAGGCAGAGGTAGGAGGATCACTGAGACTACATAGTGAATTCCAGGTCAGCCTGAGCCAGAGTGAGACCCTACCTCGAAAAACCACAAAAAAAAAAAAAAGTCAAAAATTTAAAAGCCAAACAAAAAAGTTCATAAAAATTAAATGGTTAAACATACATTAATTAACATTCAACTCAATGTGGCACATGTCACACAAAATTCCTTACAAGTATTTAAGAATATGAAATATAAAAACAATAAACATTTTAAGCAAAAAGTTAGTCTCTCTTTTGGCAATTGGCCACACTTAATGGAATAGTGTAAACATAAGCCTATTAATTTAATGGTATAAATTAAGTTGTGAAAAGAATAAAGCAAGCCAATACCTGTCATGTCAGCCTTCAGGACTTCGGCCTGCCTAAATAGGGAATAAAGAACATCAGTTAGAAACAATATAAATAATACTAAACATTAAGTGAAATAACATATTACTATACAGCTAAATACGTGGCACTGATGACTGCATTACTGCTTCCAAACTGCATCCAGGGGCATCTTGGCAAATTGATGCCACTACAGTAGGATCAGTGACTTCTGCACACTAGAGTTCACTTTCCTGCCATTTTTCTCCAAATTTGACACTGTAGAGACAACATTAAATTCAAAACTTGTCCCTCTTTGCTGTGAGAAAATTCTTTCTCAAATCATGGTCACCATAACTGCTTCAAATTTCTATTCTTCAAGCTGTTAATTCCTGTTCTCCTTCCTCACTGCAAAATGACAGACACACAGCTCTGCAAAACAGTTCCCATCACTAGGTATTTACCTCACAGTCTGCTCCCTGCTTTAAAAATACTAGACCAGCCTGGACCACAGTGAGACCCTACCTTGCAAAACCAAAAAAAAAAAAAAAAAAAAAAAAAAAATACTAGACCAAAATTCCACTTGTGTGGATGTTCTTTTTAGCCTTTTTTAAGGACTTGCTCATTTGATTAATCTTCACTTTTTGACAATTTTGAAACTTCCCTTACTATTAAGCCTTCTTTTCTCTACCATTCAAACATGCTCAATCTTTCATATATTATAAGACCTTCTGTCTGACCTTCCCCTCTAAATATTGCCTTTCCCCCCTCTGAAATCACAGCTCATCATCAACCCTATTCCTGGTTCTCTTACTAGTGGGTTTATTTTTTTTTTTCCCCACCTTAGCAAATGTATCATGGCTTTCTAGCTGTGGTAGACAGAAAAGCTTGGAAGTCTTTCAAGACACACTTCCCCAAATTTCTAGTATCTACTCATTCCAGAGCATGCTGCCTTCCTAAATGCATATCAAATTTTCCCTTCAATAATTCCTCAGCCACACTCCTTCAAGTTATAACCAACCATCTCTTGCCTGGACAACAGCAAAGCCATGGAATGGTCTTTCCACTTCACTCTTACTCTTTCACTGTGCCCTCCTATCACTATCAGAATGGTATTTTTTTTAATGCATGCCCAATCTGCCAAATGTCCATTCAAAACACTTAAGTGTTTTCCTGCTACAGAATATTGACAATCTGTGGTCTCGGAACTCTACTTCCAATGTTTTCTCCTTGATCTAGTGGGTCATTACTAAAGCAGTCTTATAACACACTTGTCAAGGCTCAAGGAGCCTTGTGGAAGAGGGGGTGGGAAGATTCTAAGAGTCACATGGTGGGAAGAAGAATCCTGTGGTACTGCCTCACTCACCACCATAGAGACTGATGCATTCATGACCCCACAGAAAACACAATTAACTTCACTGGGATGACCCTCAGTAGATTGGGGAAGGGGGACAGAGGATATGAATATTATCTGATGGGAATACAACCAACACTGCATAGGGTGATACAATAAAATTCATAATTGAAAAATAATAGACTAGTTGTAAAGAGGCAGGGGGTAGAGAAAGTAGAGGGTGGGGTGGGAGCAAGACAGAGGGAGGAGAGGCGACTATGATCAAAATACATTTTGTACACACAAAAAATTGTCAGCAAAAAATAGGAGAGGGACTAGCTGTAAAGAAGGGACTCTAAGGGGGCATATGAGAGGCAGAAAAGGGAGAGTGGTGGGAGGGGACTATGATCATGGTATATTGTCTCTACATATGAATGTTGTCAATAAAAAGTTTACTTAAAAAAATCTTCACAAAGAGCCAGGGGTGGTGGCACATGCCTCTAATTCCAGCACTTGGGAGGCTGAGGCAGGAGGATCACTGTGAGTTCGAGGCCAGCTTGCAATTACTGAATTCCACGTCAGTCTGGCCTAGAGCAAGACCCTACCTCAAAAAACAACCAAACAGGAGCTGAAGAGAGAGCTTAGCAGGTAAGGCACTTGCCTGTGAATTCTAAGGACCCAGGTTCGATTCCCCAGTACCCACACAAGCCAGAAGTACAAAGTGGTGCATCCATCTGGAGTTTGTTTGCAGTAGCTAGAGGCCCTGGTGCACCCATTCTCTCCCTCCCTCTGTCCCTTGCCCCTCCCTGTCATAAAAAAATATTCTAAAGCCAGGAGTGGTGGCGCAAGCCTTTAATCTTAGCACTCGGGAGGCAGAGGTAGGAGGACTGTCATGAGTTCAAGGCCACTCTGAGACTACATAGTGCATTCCAAGTCAGCCTGGGCTATAGCGAGACCCTACCTTGACAAACCAAACAACTTAAAAAAAGACAAGCCACATATATTACCCTACCAATGTCACAGCTGTCCTTGTTACCCAAAACTGGAATATTTCCTCCCTTATAAAGAGAAAACTAGACTTCAACATTACTACTGGCTTTGACATAAACCTTCAACACATTAATATTACAATTTAAAGAGCCCAGAGTCTTAATGTTTTCTCTTGGCAGAAGGTATAAGCAACATGAGTTATTCTTTATTCCTAATTTAAACTAAAGGAATTAATGAAAAGAATAAATGAATCAAGAATCTAAAAATTAAATGACCACATCTGTTTAATAGCATGAGTAAACACAGCTGTAAATGTAAAACTTTCAAGTTATTAAATACAATCTGTTTTTTCTTTTTTGGTGGTGTTTTAGATTGAGACAGGATCTTGTTATGTGGCCAAGGTTGGCCTAGAACTTGTGGTGATTCTCTGACCATAGCCTTCCAAATGCCAAGATTACAGGTGTGCACCACCACACCCAGATTTTAGTTATTAACTAAGATATAAATAGTAAGAAATAAAGTACTTCTGTTAAGCAATAAAAAGAAAAAAAAAAGATTTGTAAAGTTCACATATAGAATGCTTACTATTGCCAGACACTGTTCCAAGGGCCTTACAAAACTAATCATGTAATTTATACTAGACACTATTATCTCTACTCTATCCCTAAGAAAATCCAAGCATATGAGGTTAAGTATCATGCCCAAGGTCATAGAGTACAAAAGTAGTACAAGCAGCATTTGAATTCTGGTTTGCCTCCAGAATCTAGCTTCTAACCATTATATGTGAGTTTCTGAGTGTAACCAAAGCAAAATATTTGACAATAATAACCCAAAGAACTGGGACCCATAAAATGAGGAGACTCCTTCTTCTTGAACTCGAAACCTCTTTTTCTCTAAGAAGAATTCAGAAATAATTAAAAAAAAATTTTAAAGGTGAGCCACTTTATTTTGGGAGAAGCAGCTACAACTTTTTTCCCCTTCTCCACTCCTTTTTGGAGATGTAAGCAAGAGCCAAGGTAGGTCCTTATTACTCTGTCAGTTTGTTCTCTTGTTTCCACAGTTTTAAGAAGCAATTTAGGTTAATTACAATATTTATCAGTTACAGCCATAAATATTAGAATCGAATCATATTATGTCAGGTGAACACATAGAAACGCATGACTAGTATATAGCTCTTTAAGACATCATCACATCTCATAGAACTGTGTTAACTAGACAACAAATTCTAATGCTAGTCTGCTAAATTGCATGCATAAAGGAGAATCTAGGGATGATGCTGCTGCTCCTAAAGGAGTTTTTCTCAGTACAAAAAAAAAAAAAAAAAAACCCACAAGATTTGGCTTTCTACAATAGTTTAGAGTGAGTAAAATTTTCTCACACTCCAATGCTCGATGCTGTAACATTCACTCCATAATCAATATTTTTTGGATCATGTACCTAGTTTTGTTAAGGGCCTAATTATGATCTGAGAATTTCAAAGATGAGAGAAAAAAAAGAAGACAGACTGAAGGACAAGGCTAAGCCAGTAAGACTGACTAGAGGATTAAAAGCAAGGAAGAAAGCCACGGCGAGGAAGCTGGAGAAGACAGGAAGCCAGCAGATTGTGAGGAGACTTACAGGACATGTCAAGGAGTTTATTTTAGTTATTAAAATAGGAAGCTAATGCTAAATTTTAAATAAAGGTATTATAAAGATGTATGAAACATGATTTTAGAAGATCAAGAGTGGAAATAAGAGCAATAAAAGAGCTAAGTAGAAAAACTCACATTCAAGAACTACCCAGAAGTTAAAACTAGCAGAAGGGGAGATAATACTGAGGGCAGTGTCAATCACTTCCAGATAGTGAGAAGGTGGAGAGGTATGTAGCAAGTAATTAGATGAGAGCTGCTATGAAATAACTAGGGCTAGTCACATCAAAGCACCTAAGTGACCCCTCAAGGAAAGAAAGGCAACCTGACTGTGACCTCCAAATGACTTCTGCTCACTGGTTACTGACTGTTGGGATAATCAAGTGTTCTTCTACTGCTCCCTGGGCTCTCTTCTAAAGAACATTTGAGGTTGAAGACAATTTAAGGTGGCAGTCAAAGATCCTAGTCCTGGGGCTGGAGAGATGGCTTAGCAGATAAGGCACTTGCTAGAGACGCTACCTTGAAAAACCAAAAATAAAAAATCTGTTAAGTAAGTTAGTTACTAGCTATTGATCATTTCCAAAATTTATTTGCACACATATGGGTGCCTCAGGGCCTCTTCCTGTTATAAATAACCACATTTTGTGGATGACTTGGGAATGGAACCCAGGCCAGCAGGCTTTGTATGATAAATGCCTTCAGCAGGTGAACCAACTCGCCAGACCCCATGATGACTGCTTACATTCATAATTAGTATGTGCTGGATATTACACTAAATGCTCTCAAACTGCATGATCTCATAAAATGAGAGCATAATATGGTAAACTGTTAAGTGTGTTGGATTCAGACTGCTGGCATTTAAATGAGCTCTGCCACTCACCAGCCATACAATTAAAGCATTACTTGTTTATGCTCTAGTTCTGTTAGAAGATGGAGATAAATAAACCACCTCGCTGAGAAGTTCTGAGGATTAAGAAAAGGAGTATAGGGCTTAGTGGTTACACACTTGCCTGTGAAGCCTAAGGACCCCGGTTCGAGGCTTGATTCTCCAGGACCCAAGTAGGCCAGATGCACAAGGCGGCGCATGCATCTGGAGTTCGTTTGTAGTGGCTGGAGGCCCTGGCATTCCCATTCTCTCTCTCTCTCTACCTGCTTATTTCTGTATCTCTCTCTCTCTCTCTCTCTCAAATAAATAAATAAAATATTAAAAAAAAGAAAAGGAGTATAGCTAAAACAATTGGTATTATAAGCAAGCACGGGAGTAACAGGGTAGACATTAATTACCACTGTCATTTATAGTTATTATAATAATTCCTAACAATCCAAAAACATACATGCTATCATCTCTATTCTATAAATTGAGACACTGATGCCGAGACCCCATACCAATCAATTCTAGAAGAGAACATTAAGTTTTTCAACAATTTTAACATGAAACTATATCTTAGAAATGAAGTGTGCAGCAGTGACTGTGTTGCCATACTTCCAAGTAATATGCTGAATCTCTGATGATTTTAATGGAAAATACGGTAAGTACTTTATGATATACCCCAAGTTCCTTGTCACAGCAAAAAAAAAAATGACACAGCTTTGACTATGATTCAGTGAACCTATACTAACTATTCTTAGTTCCTTGCTATTTTGCCTCCCAGTATCTCTGTTTGTGTTCTTTCATTGAATCTGGAATGCACGCCCATTTCCTTCCTTATCTGGCTAACTCATTTTTGGATTTCTAAAATTCAGCAACTTTGGTAAAAGCTGGATTTGGCCTAGTAATGCTAGGTACACTTCCATGTCCCCTGTTACTGAAGCATTCACAACAAGAGGAAATCATTGTTACACACCTTTTTCACAACACCACTCCTACCATACAATTTGTTCAAATACGCTTAAATCAATTTGGACAATCTCTCAATTTAAGATCAAAATCCTGAAAATTCAGATTTTTCCATATACTAGTAATAAGTTTTTTTATTTTATTTTTTTATTAATTATTATTTTTTAATATACTAGCAATAAGTTTTTAAATCTTTCAGAAAAAAAAAGAACTGGAGAGATTTTCATCTGAGAAGAAAGGTTAACAATATATGATCATTTACTTGACTCATTAAAATCTAGATTTTGTTTTCATCATTGGATCTTTTTAATATATAGTAGACACTAAATATTTCTACAGACATAAAACATCTGAGACACAAAACTCCAGTTCAACAACACGAATAAACAAGAAATTAGATTAGAAAGCTATTACTTCTAACTCAATTTTTATATTAGAAGCAGTATAACATCATGTAGTTGGTCATATAGATGTGGCTCACTACCAGAAGACCAGCATACTACTAACTCAGGAAATAAGAATGCCTGAATTCAAAGTTTCTAGTGAATGCATATCACTTTTGTACTATATATATATATATATATATATATATATATATATATATATATATGTATGTATTTATTATTATTATTATTATTTTGGTTTTTCGAGGTAAGGTCTCACTCTAGCCCAGGCTGACCTGGAATTCACTATGTAGTCTCAGGGTGGCCTCGAACTCATGGAGATCCTCCTAGCTCTGCCTCCCGAGTGCTGGGATTAAAGGCATGTGCCACCACCGCCCAGCTATGATAAATTTTTTAAATTTAAATTTATTTTTATTTATTTATAAGAGACAGAGACAGGGTGGAATGAGCATGCCAAGGCCTTCAGCCACTGCTAAACAAATTCCAGACATATGTGCCATCTTGTGCATCTGGCTTATGTGGGTCCTGGGGAAATCAAACCTGGGTCCTTTGGCTTTGTAGGCAAGCGCCTTAACTGCTTAGCCATCTCTGTAGCAACACAGTAAATATTTTTTAAAAAGTTACATTGCGGGCTGGAGAGATGGCTTAGTAGTTAAGGTGCTTGCCTGCAAAACCTAGGGACTCACGTTCGATTCTCCAGGTCCCACATAAGCCAAATTCATATGGTGGCCATGTGTCTGGAGTTCGTTTACAGTGGCTAGAGGCCTTGGCATGCCCATTCTCACTCTCTCTCAAATAAATAAATCAGAAAAAAAAAGTTTTTTTTTAAAAAAAAGTTACATTGAACCAGACATGGTAGTGCACAACTTTAATTCCAGCATTTGGGAGGCAGAGGTAGGAGTATCACCTTGACTTCAAAGCCACCCTGAGACTACATAGTGAATTCCAGGTCAGCCCGGGCTAGAGCGAGACCCTACCTTGAGAAACAAAAAACAAAACAAAAGTTACATTGAACAGTAAGTTCAGGACCTTTAAATATTCTTTGTACTATTCTCATGGTAGATATGTTAGTAAACATTTGCTAAAAGCCAATACAACACCAAGACTAACCCTAATGTAAACTGAGGACTTGGCAGTGACTATGATGTGTCAGGATACATTCATCAATTCTGATAAACATACCAAGGCGGGGGGAGGGGAGAGGGAATGTTGACAGTAGGAAGAGGTATGCCAGGAAGGGATGGCAAGAAGGAGTATATAGTAATCTTTATATAATTTCTTCTCAGTTTTGATGTGATCCTAAAAATGCTTTTAACACACTTAGAAGTCTTTAAAAAAGAGAAAACAAGAGTTATGTTCAATTCTTTCACGTGACAGGAAGCAAAAATTAAAGTGAAAAAAAGTAACCACAATCCTTTGCATAATGTAAAGGACCAAATAAATATAGATTATGGAAAAATAAAAATCCAAGTTTCTAACTTGGAATAGGTTGATAATACGGGAAACGGTCAAGTTGATTAAACAGCTAGCAGCAATAATATGAACGTCAAAATTCTGTTTTTCTTTTGTTTTAAGAGACAGGATCTCATTTTCTAGCCCAGGCTGGTCTTGAATTCATAGAAATTCTGCCTTAGCCTCCTGAGCACTGTGATTGATTACAGCACCTTGTCTGATTTAAGATGGGTGCATAATTTAAAAAGATTTTTGTTTGTGAGACAGAGCAAGAGGGAGAGAGAGAGAAAGAATAGGTGCACCAGGGCCTCCTGCTGCTGCAAATGAACTTCAGACATATGTACCACTTTGTGTGGCTGGCTTCCTGTGTGTATTGGAGAATCGAATTCAGGCCAGCAGGTTTTGCAAACATCTTCCTGTAACCACTAAGCTGTTCTCCCCAGCCCTCATAAAGGGGAAAGAGGAATGGGGATGTAGTTAAGTGGCAGAGAACTTGCCGAATTGTAAATTCTATATTATTGCTTGTGATTAATTCTACATTTGTTTTTCTAACATTAGGACTTTTCCTTAAACCTGAAGAACATCTCTAGGAAATCATTTTGGTTTTAGCCTCTAGCTTGTTTTTCCCTAGGAAAGGTTCTAGTTCTTTATACAATCTCTCTCACCCCCCCCAAAAAAAACCAAACAAAACAAAAATTCTAATTTTGGGCACTAGCTGAATTCACTTGCTGCACAAGCATGAGGACCTGAATTTGATCCCCAGCACTCATGCATCGTATGTAAGTAGAAGAACAGATTATAGGGAGGGGAATGGCCTAAGCAAGGCCATGGGAAGAGAATGCATAAAAGAAGGGCAGGGAGAGGGTCAGTCAAAATTCAAGATAGTCTGGATAATACTTATGTAAACCTACTTTTTTGAAGAATGGCACATCCAGAAGCTATAGACTCTTACTAGAAAATTTTCAGTGCCTGGGATGGGATACCTTCCAGTGAGTTGTTGGCCAATGAGGTCCCGGTAGCCTCCAAAACATTAAAGGCTATTGCCAAGGCCCTTGGTTTCCCTTGAGAAACAGATAGTAAGACCCTATTGCTGAAGACATCTCTTGCCTGAGAGGCAAGGCCACTGAGAAAGCAAGCTGGTGCTGAGCAGAAAACCTTCTCCCTGTAGACCAGCCAACAGAAAGCTGGAAAAAAGCTGCACTGCATGCAGCCGTATGGGAGACAGAAGTCATCAGCAGTGAAATCAGTGGACACTGGAAAATTCAAGTTTGGCCATACAGGCCCAATGATTGAACGGGTACAACAGTGGCATATCTGCTCTTGGGGTAACCAAATGCTCCATAATTGGACTGAATGCCCTCTCTATGGGAAGGAATACATGTCTGGTACTGAAAAAACTGAGCAAAAGTCTATGGCGGGGGGGGGGGTCATGAGCCTCAGGGGTATAAAGCTTGCTGTTGTTTGGCTAAATGTATATATTATTCCCACCAAGCTGCCCTGAAAGCACTATACTTAATGTTCATATTCACATATTAATGCTATTCTCACTTCTGGTTAGAGAAGCTTCTCTTTTCGGATGGTGATGACCACTGGGATGACACAAAAGGCAACATAGTGCTGAGAAGAAGGGATGGAGGAGTGTCCAGCACTGAAACATCTCTGTCACACCCTCCAAGGCTCAGGGTCCACTGCGGAAGAGGGGGCAGAAAGAATGTAAGAACCAAATGAAGGGTATGAGACTCCTTACGATGCAACTGTTCAGAAAGAAATTGGCCTTGATATCCATGACCTTGCAGTGCCTAGCAATACCTTCGTAAGACCCTCATAAAAGAAGAAAAAGATGATGACATCAAATTAAGAGAGAGACTGATGGAGAGAGGGAGGGGATATGACGGAGAGTGGATTGGTGGAGGAGAGGGCAATATGGAGGTTTTGTATGTAAGTAGAGAAGTTGTCAATAAAAAAAATTTTTTTAAGTTGTGCATGGCCTTATATGCCTATATAACCCCAATGGTGAGGGGGGCAGAGATAGAATAATCAATGGGCCTTCTTAGTCAGCTGGTTTAATGGAAAAACAGAGAGCTCAGAGTTCAGTGAAAAACTCTGTTCTCAGGGAAATAAAGCAGGAGAGTGATAAGGACGCTCGATGTCTCCCTGTAACCTTCACATGTGTACGTATCTGCACACATACATGCATATATCATGTGTGCATAAGACTACAACCCTACTACATATACCCCAAAGTTCTAATATGAGAAATCTTTGAGTAAAATAATAATTATAAAACAGGTTTCCTAGAATTTCTGGCATCAATGATAAAGGAGAAATGAACACATCTACACTTCAAAAAGTGTTCAAAAAGTAATTTTTTCTAGGGCTTGGGGCTAAATGTTCATAGAAAAAGCTCCTTAATATATGATTGGGTACGGAGCAAATCTTCATGCTACACAACTTTTTTTTGATACTATCTAAAACAATGTAAGGAAAACAGAACAGTAACTTTGTTATTCTAATATCAACTCAAAAGTCAAAATTTTCAGTTTATCTCTGCTAAACAAGAAAAAAACCCACAATCTTAAAAAAAAAAAAGTATTTATTTATTTACTTGAGAGAAAGAGACAGAGAGAGAGAATGGGCATGCAAGGGCCTCTAGCCACTACAAATGAACTCCAGACGCATGTGCCCCCTTGTGCATCTGGCTTATGTGGGTCCTGGGGAATTGAACTGGGGTCCTTTGGCTTTGCAGGCAAACACCTTAACTGCAAAGCCATCTCTCCAGCCCCAAATTCTTTATTATTTATTTATTTACTTGAGACTGAGATGCGGTGGGGCGGGGGGGGGGGGGAGACAGAGAGAGAATGAGTGCGCCAGAGCCTCCAGCCACTGCAAACCAACTCAGATGCATGCGCCACCTTGTACACATAGGTTCTGGGGAATCGAACCTCGGTCTTTTGGCTTTGCAGGCAAGTGCCTCATCTGCTAAGCCATCTCTCCAGCCCCCACATTCTTAAATTGCTTTAAAAAGTAAGCAATGAACTGGGTATGGTGGCGCACTTTAATCCCAACACAGAGATAGTAGGACTGCTTTGAATTCACGGCCAGCCTGGGACTTCATCGTGAATTCCAGGTCAGCTTGGGCTAAAAGGAGAACCTACTTTGGGAAGAAAAATTTTAAAAAAGCAAGCAACGTATACCTCTATCAAGAAAATCATGGGCTAGAGAGATGGCTTAGCAGTTAAGGCACTTGCCTACAAAGACAAAGGATCCAGGTTTGATTCCCTAGGACCCACGTAAGCCATATGGAACAAGTTGGCCCATGTGACTGGAGTTTGTTTACAGTGGCTGGCAGCCTTGGTGCACCAATTCACTCTCCCTCTCTATCTGCCTCTCTCTTCTCAAATAAATAAAAAAATAAATATTTTAATAACAGGGAGAAAAATCAATCCATTTTGGTGGTGCATGCCAGTAGGAAATTACTCAAGGGGTGGTGGCAGGAGGACCAAGAGTTCAAGGCCAGCCTGGGCTACACATTTGCTGGGTGTGGTGGTACATACCTTTGATCCCATCCTGAGACTACATAGGGAATTCCAGGTCAGCCTGGGCTAGGGCAAGACCCTACCTTGAACCCCCCAACCCGCAAAAGAAAATCAAATTACCAAATCATTTAGGCAACTAACCCCCAGAAGTTAATTCATAGCATTTTTTTAAAAATATGTAACAGTTCATGAATTTGAGTGTCATCCTTGCTCATATCAAATGTTTTATTATCAGCTGTTTAAAATAAAATGTAAAAACAAAAACCAAATATTTTCCAATTTTTAAAATTTATGTATTTGGCCGGGCATGGTGGCACATGCCTTTAATCCCAGCACTCAGGAGGCAGAGGTTCAAAGCCACCCTGAGACTACACAGTGAATTCCAGGGACTCTGGATGTTGCAAATGCCAGACACTCCTACCTATTTTCTTCCTTTTCTAATATTTTGTTTATTTTGAGAAAGAGTCAGAGAGAAAGAGAAAATGAGTACACCAGGGCCTTCAACCACTGGAAATGAACTCTAGATGTATGTGCCCCCTAGAGATTTGAAGAGTTCTTAGGCTTCACAGGCAAGGAAGTGCCTTAACCCTAAGCCATCTCTCCAGCCCTATTTATTTATTTAAATATTTGAGAGAGAATGAGGCAGAGGGAGAAAGAGGATGGGCACACCAGGGCCTCCAGCTGCTGCAAATGAAATCCAGATGCATCCGCTGCCGTGTGCATTTGGCTTACATAGGTACTGGGGAATGGAACCTGGGTCCTTAGGCTTCTCAGGTAAGTGCCTGAACCATCTAGGCATCTCTCCAGACCTCCGCCAATTTTTGCATCCAGCTTTTTATGGGTGGCTAGGAAACAAACCAGGACAAAAGGCTTTGCAAGAAAATGCCTTTAGCCACCCATCTCCCTAGTCCCTATTTTCCAAAATTGGTGACAAGCATTTCAATAGAAAAGAAAACTCACAAAACCTCTTTTGTTGTTTTTGTTTTGTTTTGTTTTTTTCCCAAGGTAGGGTCTCATTCTAGCTCAGGCTGATCTGGAATTCACTATGTAGTCTCAGGGTGGCCTTGAACTCATGGTGATCCTCCTACCTCTGCCTCCCAAGTGTTGGGATTAAAGGCATGCACCACCATCCCTGTCTACAGAAGCATTTTAATAAAGAGAAAAACCTTAAAAACAGAGGATCAAAACGTTCTATAGGGCTGGCGAGATGGTTAAGGCATTTGCCTGCGAAACCTAAGTTCCCAGGTTAGATTCCCCGGTACCCACGTAAGCCAGATGCACAAGGTTGCATATGCATTTGGAGTCTGCAGTGGCTAGAGGCCCTGGCGTACCCACTCTCTCTCTCAAATAAATAAATAAAAATAAAAAATTTAAAAAATTTTTCAAAGACATCCAATAAGGAATAATAATAGTAAAAATCATGACCGAATTCTTAAGAGAAAAGGTAAAAGTAACATTTTCCAAGTAATGAAAAAAGGAAGGAAAAACAAAAAGAAAAAAATCCCCCACCAATCTTTAATTTTGTATCTAGCTAGAATTACCCTTCAAAAATAATGGGGAAAAAAATAACAGCTTCAGAAACAGAAGAACTAAGGAAATTTATTGCCAGCAGACCAACACTATAAGGTATATATGAAAAAGAAAGTTCTTTTGTCTGGAAGAACATGGTATCAGATATATACCCATAATGAACCAAAGAGAGAAAATTTCGGAAATGATAAACATGCCAGCTAATAAAAAGTAAAATTTTAGTCTTTATTTTATAATTTAGTTAAAAATTGACTCTTGGGGCCTTGAGAGATGGCTTAGCAGTTAAGCACTTGCCTGTGAAGCCTAAGGACCCCAGTTCAAGGCTCTATTCCCCAGAATCCGCATAAGCCAGATACACAAGGTGGCACATGCATCTGAAGTTCGTTTGCAGAGGCTGAAGGCCTTGGCATGCCGATTTTCTCTCTCTCTATCTGCCTCTTTCTCTCTGTCACTGTCAAATAAATAAATAAAAAATAAACAATAAAAAATTGACTGTTAAGCAAAATTAACACTATATTTTGGAACTTAAAGTAAATGTAGAAGTTTCATGCTAGTATAAGGAAGGAGAAAGCCAGATATGGTGGTGCACACCTTTATTCCCAGTACTCAGGAGGCTGAGGTAGAAGTATCGCTGTGAGTTCAAAGACAGCCTGAGCTACAGAGTGAGATATAGTAGGTCAGCCTAGGCCAGAATGGAGCACTAACTTGAAAACAAAAACAAAAAACAGAAAAGGGAAATGAGGCCAGGCATACTAGTGTACACCTATAGTCAGTCTCAACACTTGGGAGAGTGAGGCAGCATGAAATACTGAGAAACCCTAACAAAAAAATTAAAGGTAAATGAAAGTATAGTGTTTTTATACATTTTATATTAAGATATAGCTAATAGAGGGTCTTGTTATATAGCTCAGTTGGCAGAACACCTGCCTAGCACGCAGGAAGCCCTGGGGGGTTCAATACCAGTAAACACTGCATAAACTGTATATGGCCATAATCTGAGCAATCAGGAGGTAGAGTTCATCCTCTGCTATACTGTACGTATATACATGAGCATGTGTGCATATGGGACACAAATAGATCAACCTATAATTATTTCGATATTTCAAAACTCCCTGTTGTAGTTTGAATGTAAACTGCTCTCACAGGCTCGGGCCTTTGAATACTTGGTTCCTAGCTGGTGGCACGCTTTGGGAAAGTTGTGCAACCTTTAGGAGGTACAGCCAAGTTGGAGGAAGTGGGTCGCCGCTATGCATGGGCTTTGTGGTTTTCTAGCCTGACCCTACTTCCTGTGAGCACTCTGCTTTCTCTCTTTGCTTCCTGACTGCAATGTGATGAGCCAGCTTCCTGCTTCTGACACCTTGCCTTCTGCACCATGATGGAATGTATCTCCTTGCCCTTTCCTACCTTAAATTGCTGCCTATCAAGTATTTTGACCCAGCAATCAGAAAGTCACTAATACACTCCTCTTTCAGTAAATAATAGAGTAAGCAGGCAGAATACCAGTAACGGTAAACCCATGATCAACCAAGTGATCTAATTAATACTTGAACATTTTATCCAACCAAGAAGACACATTCTGCTGGGTGTGATGGCACATGCCTTCAATCCCAGCACTCGGGAGGCAGAGGTAGGAGGATTGCTGTGAGTTCAAGGCCATCCTGAGAATACAGAGTGAATTATAAGGTCAGCCTGGGGTACAGTGAGGCCCTACCTCAAAAAACAAACAAACAAAAAGAAAGAAAGACATTCTTTGGAAGCACTCATTCAATTCATCAAAATTGGGCCATACACAATACCACAAGTCTCCAGAAATGGAAAACTAAAATCATACAAATCAGAAATATAAATAGCCAACTAGATTTACTTGTTTATGTTGAAAAATAAACATGCCTAATTCTTCAATTATTTCAAAATTAAAGAACATATTTCTAAAAAACCATAAATTAAAGGAGAAATCACTAGAGAAATTTGAAATGTTTTAAACCAAATGAAAATGGAAACACGCATAATGAGTAGGATGCAATGAAGGCAGTACCAAGGAAGCATTTTGAGCTAAAAATGCTTCTACAAAACAGGAAGGTCTAAAAGTATAGGAATCCATCTTGAGAAGCTGTAGGGGACTACCTGGGAAGAAGGAGTTCAATGGAGGGTGGATATGGGAGAGGGAATATGGGGTGGTGGGAGGGAAATATGGTTTACTGTCTACACTTATAGAAGTTGTCAATAAAAAGTTTTAAAACAAGAAGCTATATAAAGTCCATATTAAGTTCAAATCACATGAAATAAAGGAAATAATGAAGAGAGGGGAGAAGAGAGGTGGGAAGAGAAGGAAAGTAAGTGAAAGCCAAAGCCGGTTCTTTGGAAGATCTGTAATTCTCCCTGAAATGATCTATAGTTATAATGAAATTTCAACCAAAATCCCAAAAGGAGGTTTTTGAAAGAAACTGGTAGGCTGGTTTTCAAATATATCTGGAATTGCATACAACTAGAATAACTGGTTCTATTTTTTAAAAGAATAGTTAGAAAACTTTTTTTGCTGTCTGGATTTGAAACTTACAGAAAGGACTAGGATAATTAAGGGAATATAAGAACCGACATATAGATCAATGGAACAAAAGAGAGGTAAAAATAAACCCATCTGGGGCTGGAGAGATGACTCAGCGGTTAAGGTGCCTGCAAAGCCTAAGGACCCCGGTTCAATTCTCCAGGTCCCATGTAAGCCAAATGCACAAGGGGCACATGCACCTGGAGTTTGTTTGCAATGTCTAGAAGCCCTGGCGTACCCATTCTCTCTGTGTCTGTCTGTCTTCTATCTCTGCTTGCAAATAAATAAATATTAAAAAAAAATAAAGCCAGGCGTGGTGGCGCACACCTTTAATCCCAGCACTCAGGAGGCAGAGGTAGGAGGATCGCCATGAGTGTGAGGCCACCTTGAGAATACATAGTTAATTCCAGGTCAGCCTGGGCTGGAGTGAGACCCTACTTCAAAAAACAAACAAAAATAATAATAATAAAAATAATTTTTAAAAAACCCATGTACTGATGTATGTATGACCAATTTTTGACAACAGTATCAAGGAATTTAATGGAGAAGAAAAATAATTTTCTCAACAAATAAGAATGAAAACAACTGGGTAACAAAATTTAAACTAGAAAAATTTATCCTCAAATACACCATAACATACACAAAAAATAATTCAAAATAGATGAGACTTAACCATAACATTTCTAGAAGAAAATTTGGAAGTAAACTTTTACCACCTACTACGGTTTGACTGTACATGTCTCCTCCAAAATGTATATCTTTAAGATATTAATATTAGGAGGGGCTGCTTTTAGGAACAGGATAGGAAAGGAAGGTTCCAACCTCATGAATGGGAGTAGTGCCTTGTAAGGTAAGGGGTTAACAAAAATTAGCTAGGGCTCTTTTTGTGCTGCCATGTGAGGACATACCACTCTTCCCCTTTGCAGGATGTAGCAAAAAGGAAATAGACCATGCATTCAAACACCAAAAATGAACTTCACATGCTCTGAAACATAAGAAATACATTTCTGTATTTGATAAATTATCTAGTTTTAGGTATTATTATACAAGTACAAATGGAGTAAGACATTGTCCCAGGGTACATAAAGAACTCTAAGACTCAGTAAAAGAAGAAAAGCTAATAAATTAGATGATGCATCAGTATTTAAAACTTCTGTTCCTCAAAAGACATATTAAAAACTTCCTAGTTTTGTTTTTAATTTTTTATTGACAACTTCTATAGTTAGAGACAATAAACCATATTTCACTCAAAAACTTCCTTATTTTGACCACTGTCCTGTAATTATGGAAAATGTTACCTATGAAAATAGTTAAGTACTTTGTCAACTAAAATATAATTCTAAAAATACTTCAAAATAAAAAATATTTTAAAATTGCAAAAAGGATATATTAAGAAACTAAAAAACCAACCATATATATATATTTTGTGTGAAAATCCTTGTGTATTGTGCTTGTATTTCTTTCTTTCTCACACACACACACACACACACACACACACACACGGGGAGAGAGAGAGAAGGAGATATCTCCATCCAAAAGATATATAAAGCATGTGTCATATCGTATTGCCAGGCAATTTTGCTATTATGTAAGCATCACAGAGTGTACTAGCACAAACCCAGATCAGGAGTCTATTATATACCTGTATGTCACATGATGAAACTATTGCTTCTAAGTTACAAACTGTATAACAAGGCTGGGAGTTACATAGGTAGAATGGTAGGAGCCCTGAGCACAGTATGAAATTGGATATGATAGTGGACACCTGTAATCCCAGCACTCGGATGGGGTTGGGGTAGAGGCAGCAAGATCAGAGGTAGTCTGAAGTGAGTTTGAAGTTAGTCTGGGCTACATGAGACCCTATCTCAAAGAAGAGGAAAAGAAGGAAAAAAAAAAAGGTTAATAATGTCTATTTTGCAGGGCTATTCTTGTCAGTGAAAACATAGCAATTTTGAAGTAAATACTGTGAATACTAATGCATCATATAAAAAAGGAAAAAAATGACAGGAGCCTTACAAATCTTGTTATTTCTTAGACTGACCTTTACACAATAAACAAACTTTATCACTAGTCCAGACCTGGGCTGTACAATAGCCACATGAACTTTTAAAAATATTTGTTTATGGGGGGGGGCATGCACAGGAGAGAGAATGGACGTGCCAGGGCCTCCAGCCACTGTAAATGAACTCTAGATACATACACCACCTTGTGCATGTGGCTTACATGGGTACTGGGTAACTGAACCTTAGTCCTTAGGCTTTGCAAGCAAGCACCCTGACCAAGCCATCTCTCCAGGCCACAAACTCTTTAATATACAATTAATATATCTGAGAAACTGAATTCTAATTTTCATTTAGTTGAAATCAATTTAAACAACTAGATGTCACTTATATAGCATATACCAATACTACTATTATTGAAAACCTAATGGAATTAAGGGGAAAATCTATTTTGTTTGTGTGTGTGTTTTTCAATTTTTCGAGGTAGGGTCTCACTCTAGCTCAGGCTCACCTGGAATTCACTATGTAGTCTCAGGGTGGCCTTGAACTCACAGTGATCCTCCTACTTCTGCCTCCCGAGTGCTAGGATTAAAGGCGTGCACCACCAAGCCCGGTTGGGAAAATCCATTTTTAATTATATTTATGTCAGCTCTCTAATAGCAAAGACCTTTGGATAAGAGGTGAGAAATATAATCGTCTCTTAGTAATACAAGAAATTGATTCAGGACCTTCCTCAGATACTAAAATAACCATATATGCTTAAGTCCCTTATATAAATTGCATAATATTTGCAAATAACACATATTCTACCATATACTTTAAGTCATTTTTAGATTACATCTAATACTATGTAAATGTGATATCAATAGTTGTTATGCTATATTGTTTAGGAAACAAAGTTGAGAGGAAAGTGTGTACATGTTTAGCAGTCTGATTTAAAAAAAAAAAAAAGCTTTCTGGGATGGAGAGATAGCTCAGTGGTTATAAATACACTTCCTGTGCAAGCATGAAGGCCTGAGACCACCCAAATTCAAATCCTTAGAACCCACATTAAATAGCCATGCATGCTCACACACATCTATAATCCCAATCCTGTGGGGAGCAAAGACCAGAGAATAACTGGGGCTTATGAATGTCAGCTCTGGAAGGAAAAACAGATGGGTAACTGGAGGGGGATACCTGAGGTTCTCCTCTAACAAGTACAGGTAAGCCTACAAAGTGGAAGGAGAGGGCTGGAAAGATGGCTTAGCAATCAAGGTACCTGCCTACAAAGCCAAAGGACCCAGGTTCAATTCCCCAGGACCCATGTAAGCCAGATGCACAAGGTGGTGCATGTGTCTGGAGTTTGTTTGCAGTAGCTGGAGGCCCTGGTGCACCCATTCTCTCTGCCAAATAAATAAATAAAAATAAAATGTACTTTTTTCTAAGTGGAAGGAAAGAGAGGGAGGAAAGAAGTTTCAATCAGACTGGGGAGATTGCTTAATAGGTAAGAGTGTCTGCTTGCAAGCATGAGGGCCTGAGACCACCTGAGTTCAATTTCCCAGGACCCACAGAAACAGTTGGGTATGATCATTCACATCTGCATCCCCAGTCTTTTGGGGAGCAGAGACAGAAATAATGGGGTGTGCTGGTTAATGTTACCAACTTTATTAGATCAGGCATCAAGTTATTCCTCTTCAGCAGGTCTGTGAGGACATGTCCACAAAGGATTAAATAAGCAGGGGAAGAATCTCCCCCAGACGAGGCAGCACTTCCAGCATCATCTCATATAGAAAGAGCTTCCCCTGGCTGCCCTACTCCTTGCTGGTGAGTGCATCTACCCTGTTGTTGCCATCCTTCACTGACATTTGATCCCAGCTTCTTTGGCCTTCCAATGAAGACTGAAGACCAGCAGCTCACCAGGACTCCTCCAGGCCTTCAGCACCAGATTGGGACTGCTAAAGCAACCTACCATGTGGATTGAGCAACTACTGAGTTCTCAGCCTCTTGAGTATGCAGCCTTTGTAGAAGACTACCTGATAAACCCCCTAAGTAGTAGGGTTCTGTTCCTCTAGAGAATAGGCATGCCAGGACCTCTGACTGACACAGGTGCTTTTTAAATGTTTATGATACAGCTCTAATAAACAGGAACAGATTAAATATAAATGATGAGATGAGATATACAGCAGAGATAATATGAAGGAAGGAAACTTTTTTCCATTCTCAGAAGGGAGACATAAGTCACACTAGTGGAAGAGGGATCACAAATAAGATAAATCCCAGAAAAGGCTTTTCTACTTTTATGTTTGCTCTAAAGGCCATCTGCTAAAAGTAGTGAAGTGTCAAGAAATAGTCAAAGCACACAAAAAAAGTAGCAAAAGAAATAGTCAAATAGTAAAATAACTACTGTAAAGAAGTGGGCAAGTCAGTGAGAGAAAATACATAGAGAAGTAGAGGACTGCATTTAAATGGCAGAGAGCCAGTCAGCAAGACTATTTTCTAGCAGGGAACCCATAATGCCCAATGAAGCATATTGTCAGAATCATTCAGTGTTGAGTTTTTCCAAATGAGTAACAGAAAAACAACGGGAAGAAGGAATTAAGAATACTTACTGGTAAGACAGTAAAGTGATGGCAAAAGAGCACACCTCCAATCCCAGCATTCCAGAGGTAGAGGCAGGAGGATCGCTGTGAGTTCGAGGCTACTCTGAAACTATGAAGTGAATTCCAGGTGGTGCATGTTTGTAATGCCAGTATTCAGGAGGTGGTGGCAGAAGGATCAGATATTCAAGGTCATCCTCTGTTACATGGGGAGTGGAGGCCAGCCTGGGCTACCTGAGATTCTGTTTAAAAAAATAAATTAAAAAAAAAAAAAAAAACTGACAAAAGGCAAAGTAGAAGAGAAATAAGAAGGACTAGGTGGTGAAAAGGATGTACGGAGGGGAACAAGAAAAAGTATTGCAATAAGATTATGATCAAAATATGTTATAATCATTTTCCTCCTTTCCTCCTTTCTTTCCTGTCTTTCTGCCTCTTCCTGGTTCAAGAGGCTGCCTGTATTCCTTAACTCCTTGCCTAATTCCATCTTCAAAGACAGAAGGATGCCATTTTTCTAGTTCTAGCCTTTCAGCCTCCTCCTTCACATGTAAAGGTTTCTTATGATTACACTGAGTCCTCCAGATAATTCCACTTTAAAGTCTGCTGATTAAATTCAAATCCTATCTGCCACCTTAATTTCCCCTAAGTTGCACACATACATGGGTTCCAAGGATTAAGATGTACACTGGGAAAGGACACACATCTACCAAGTTGTTTTTGTTGTTGTTGTGGTTTTTCAAGGTAGGGTCTCACTCCAGCCCAGGCTGACCTGAAATTCACTATGTAGTCTCAGGGTGGCCTTGAACTCATGGTGATCCTCCTACCTCTGCCTCCTGAGTGCTGCGATTAAAGGCATGTGCCACCATGCCCGGCTCTATCAATTTTTTTAAAATACAAATATACCTAAGCAGTTGTAGACATAATAGATACATACAAGAACATTCATAGCAGCATTTTAATGATCACAATAAAAAACTAGTGGCAACATAAATTTTCCTTGTTAGGCTATCAGTTTAGAATATTATATAGCACTTGTTGTGGTAGTGGTACATGCTGGTAATCCCAGCACTAAGGAGGCCGAAACAGGAAGACTGCTGCAAGTTCAAGGTCAATCTGGTCTACATAGGGAATTCCAGGTCAGCTAGGGCCACACAGTAAGACCCTGTCTCAAAACAAAAGCAAAATGAAAATATTATAGCACTTAAATACAAGAAAATAATATGCTATGGCTTACAGTGGTACAACATTATTATGAACATAGATCAATTCCAGTTTTAAAATTTATACAGTATGTGGATATATTTATGTATATATAAAAACTGAATGGCTACGCAATCCTAGATCACAGTTCCCATGTGCCTGGAATAGTCCAGACTCAAGTTTGTTGGCTCAATAACGACTAACACTCTCTTCTACTGTTTTATGATTATGGTCACCATCCTCTGGGTTTTTATTTTTAAAACAATTAAGATTACTTTCTTAGATTCCAAAAGTGATAAAGACTTATCTTACCATTTGTATTATTTCTCCGTGTTGGGAATCAAACCCAGGGCCTCATCATGCTAGAGAAGTACTTTCTACCACCAAGCTACATCTCCAGTTAGAATTCAGCCTGGGAGATGGCTCAGTGTTAACGTCCTTGCTACCTAAGTGTGAGTACTTGAGTTTGAATCCCCATGAGAGGCAGATGTAATAGTGCCAATGTCTATAATCCTAGCACAACCTATGGTGAGATGGGAGGCAGAGAGAAGAGAGTCTTCTGGAAGCTCAAAGGCCAGCTAGCCTGACAAACAGGTGAACAATGCAATACCCTGCCTCAAAAACAAAGTAGATTGAGCAGCTATAAACACGATTGAGTAAATATCTCTGTAGTGAGGCACAGAGCATTTAGGATAAATGCCCAGTAAGGGAGTACTGGATCTGCTGGTAGTTCTACACTCAAATGTACAAAGTGGTGCAAGTGTCTGGAGTTTGACTGAAGCGGTAGGAGGCTCTGATGCACCCATACTCATTCTCTTTCTCAAATAAATAAAACATTTTTAAAAAGAAACACTTGAGTTTTCTTTCCTTTACAATATCTTTCAGTCATAATCTTTTAAAAATATTTGTTTATGGGGATGCACAGGAGAGAGAATGGACGTGCCAGGGCCTCCAGCCACTGTAAATGAACTCTAGATACATACACCACCTTGTGCATGTGGCTTACATGGGTACTGGGTAACTGAACCTTAGTCCTTAGGCTTTGCAAGCAAGCACCCTGACCAAGCCATCTCTCCAGGCCACAAACTCTTTAATATACAATTAATATATCTGAGAAACTGAATTCTAATTTTCATTTAGTTGAAATCAATTTAAACAACTAGATGTCACTTATATAGCATATACCAATACTACTATTATTGAAAACCTAATGGAATTAAGGGGAAAATCTATTTTGTTTGTGTGTGTGTTTTTCAATTTTTCGAGGTAGGGTCTCACTCTAGCTCAGGCTCACCTGAATTCACTATGTAGTCTCAGGGTGGCCTTGAACTCACAGTGATCCTCCTACTTCTGCCTCCCGAGTGCTAGGATTAAAGGCGTGCACCACCAAGCCCGGTTGGGAAAATCCATTTTTAATTATATTTATGTCAGCTCTCTAATAGCAAAGACCTTTGGATAAGAGGTGAGAAATATAATCGTCTCTTAGTAATACAAGAAATTGATTCAGGACCTTCCTCAGATACTAAAATAACCATATATGCTTAAGTCCCTTATATAAATTGCATAATATTTGCAAATAACACATATTCTACCATATACTTTAAGTCATTTTTAGATTACATCTAATACTATGTAAATGTGATATCAATAGTTGTTATGCTATATTGTTTAGGAAACAAAGTTGAGAGGAAAGTGTGTACATGTTTAGCAGTCTGATTTAAAAAAAAAAAAAAGCTTTCTGGGATGGAGAGATAGCTCAGTGGTTATAAATACACTTCCTGTGCAAGCATGAAGGCCTGAGACCACCCAAATTCAAATCCTTAGAACCCACATTAAATAGCCATGCATGCTCACACACATCTATAATCCCAATCCTGTGGGGAGCAAAGACCAGAGAATAACTGGGGCTTATGAATGTCAGCTCTGGAAGGAAAAACAGATGGGTAACTGGAGGGGGATACCTGAGGTTCTCCTCTAACAAGTACAGGTAAGCCTACAAAGTGGAAGGAGAGGGCTGGAAAGATGGCTTAGCAATCAAGGTACCTGCCTACAAAGCCAAAGGACCCAGGTTCAATTCCCCAGGACCCATGTAAGCCAGATGCACAAGGTGGTGCATGTGTCTGGAGTTTGTTTGCAGTAGCTGGAGGCCCTGGTGCACCCATTCTCTCTGCCAAATAAATAAATAAAAATAAAATGTACTTTTTTCTAAGTGGAAGGAAAGAGAGGGAGGAAAGAAGTTTCAATCAGACTGGGGAGATTGCTTAATAGGTAAGAGTGTCTGCTTGCAAGCATGAGGGCCTGAGACCACCTGAGTTCAATTTCCCAGGACCCACAGAAACAGTTGGGTATGATCATTCACATCTGCATCCCCAGTCTTTTGGGGAGCAGAGACAGAAATAATGGGGGTGTGCTGGTTAATGTTACCAACTTTATTAGATCAGGCATCAAGTTATTCCTCTTCAGCAGGTCTGTGAGGACATGTCCACAAAGGATTAAATAAGCAGGGGAAGAATCTCCCCCAGACGAGGCAGCACTTCCAGCATCATCTCATATAGAAAGAGCTTCCCCTGGCTGCCCTACTCCTTGCTGGTGAGTGCATCTACCCTGTTGTTGCCATCCTTCACTGACATTGGATCCCAGCTTCTTTGGCCTTCCAATGAAGACTGAAGACCAGCAGCTCACCAGGACTCCTCCAGGCCTTCAGCACCAGATTGGGACTGCTAAAGCAACCTACCATGTGGATTGAGCAACTACTGAGTTCTCAGCCTCTTGAGTATGCAGCCTTTGTAGAAGACTACCTGATAAACCCCCTAAGTAGTAGGGTTCTGTTCCTCTAGAGAATAGGCATGCCAGGACCTCTGACTGACACAGGTGCTTTTTAAATGTTTATGATACAGCTCTAATAAACAGGAACAGATTAAATATAAATGATGAGATGAGATATACAGCAGAGATAATATGAAGGAAGGAAACTTTTTTCCATTCTCAGAAGGGAGACATAAGTCACACTAGTGGAAGAGGGATCACAAATAAGATAAATCCCAGAAAAGGCTTTTCTACTTTTATGTTTGCTCTAAAGGCCATCTGCTAAAAGTAGTGAAGTGTCAAGAAATAGTCAAAGCACACAAAAAAAGTAGCAAAAGAAATAGTCAAATAGTAAAATAACTACTGTAAAGAAGTGGGCAAGTCAGTGAGAGAAAATACATAGAGAAGTAGAGGACTGCATTTAAATGGCAGAGAGCCAGTCAGCAAGACTATTTTCTAGCAGGGAACCCATAATGCCCAATGAAGCATATTGTCAGAATCATTCAGTGTTGAGTTTTTCCAAATGAGTAACAGAAAAACAACGGGAAGAAGGAATTAAGAATACTTACTGGTAAGACAGTAAAGTGATGGCAAAAGAGCACACCTCCAATCCCAGCATTCCAGAGGTAGAGGCAGGAGGATCGCTGTGAGTTCGAGGCTACTCTGAAACTATGAAGTGAATTCCAGGTGGTGCATGTTTGTAATGCCAGTATTCAGGAGGTGGTGGCAGAAGGATCAGATATTCAAGGTCATCCTCTGTTACATGGGGAGTGGAGGCCAGCCTGGGCTACCTGAGATTCTGTTTAAAATAAATTAAAAAAAAAAAAAAAAAACTGACAAAAGGCAAAGTAGAAGAGAAATAAGAAGGACTAGGTGGTGAAAAGGATGTACGGAGGGGAACAAGAAAAAGTATTGCAATAAGATTATGATCAAAATATGTTATAATCATTTTCCTCCTTTCCTCCTTTCTTTCCTGTCTTTCTGCCTCTTCCTGGTTCAAGAGGCTGCCTGTATTCCTTAACTCCTTGCCTAATTCCATCTTCAAAGACAGAAGGATGCCATTTTTCTAGTTCTAGCCTTTCAGCCTCCTCCTTCACATGTAAAGGTTTCTTATGATTACACTGAGTCCTCCAGATAATTCCACTTTAAAGTCTGCTGATTAAATTCAAATCCTATCTGCCACCTTAATTTCCCCTAAGTTGCACACATACATGGGTTCCAAGGATTAAGATGTACACTGGGAAAGGACACACATCTACCAAGTTGTTTTTGTTGTTGTTGTGGTTTTTCAAGGTAGGGTCTCACTCCAGCCCAGGCTGACCTGAAATTCACTATGTAGTCTCAGGGTGGCCTTGAACTCATGGTGATCCTCCTACCTCTGCCTCCTGAGTGCTGCGATTAAAGGCATGTGCCACCATGCCCGGCTCTATCAATTTTTTTTAAAATACAAATATACCTAAGCAGTTGTAGACATAATAGATACATACAAGAACATTCATAGCAGCATTTTAATGATCACAATAAAAAACTAGTGGCAACATAAATTTTCCTTGTTAGGCTATCAGTTTAGAATATTATATAGCACTTGTTGTGGTAGTGGTACATGCTGGTAATCCCAGCACTAAGGAGGCCGAAACAGGAAGACTGCTGCAAGTTCAAGGTCAATCTGGTCTACATAGGGAATTCCAGGTCAGCTAGGGCCACACAGTAAGACCCTGTCTCAAAACAAAAGCAAAATGAAAATATTATAGCACTTAAATACAAGAAAATAATATGCTATGGCTTACAGTGGTACAACATTATTATGAACATAGATCAATTCCAGTTTTAAAATTTATACAGTATGTGGATATATTTATGTATATATAAAAACTGAATGGCTACGCAATCCTAGATCACAGTTCCCATGTGCCTGGAATAGTCCAGACTCAAGTTTGTTGGCTCAATAACGACTAACACTCTCTTCTACTGTTTTATGATTATGGTCACCATCCTCTGGGTTTTTATTTTTAAAACAATTAAGATTACTTTCTTAGATTCCAAAAGTGATAAAGACTTATCTTACCATTTGTATTATTTCTCCGTGTTGGGAATCAAACCCAGGGCCTCATCATGCTAGAGAAGTACTTTCTACCACCAAGCTACATCTCCAGTTAGAATTCAGCCTGGGGAGATGGCTCAGTGTTAACGTCCTTGCTACCTAAGTGTGAGTACTTGAGTTTGAATCCCCATGAGAGGCAGATGTAATAGTGCCAATGTCTATAATCCTAGCACAACCTATGGTGAGATGGGAGGCAGAGAGAAGAGAGTCTTCTGGAAGCTCAAAGGCCAGCTAGCCTGACAAACAGGTGAACAATGCAATACCCTGCCTCAAAAACAAAGTAGATTGAGCAGCTATAAACACGATTGAGTAAATATCTCTGTAGTGAGGCACAGAGCATTTAGGATAAATGCCCAGTAAGGGAGTACTGGATCTGCTGGTAGTTCTACACTCAAATGTACAAAGTGGTGCAAGTGTCTGGAGTTTGACTGAAGCGGTAGGAGGCTCTGATGCACCCATACTCATTCTCTTTCTCAAATAAATAAAACATTTTTAAAAAGAAACACTTGAGTTTTCTTTCCTTTACAATATCTTTCAGTCATAATCTTTTAAAAATATTTTATTTATTGATTTGCAAGCAGACAGAGAGAGAGAGAGAGGGGAGATGAGAGTAAGAATAAGAATGAATGGCTGTGCTAGTTCCCCAAGCCACTAGAAACAAACTCCAGATATACGCACTGCTATGTGATTTTGGCTTTATGTGGGTACTGGGGAAATAAACCCTGGTCATTAGGCTTCATGGTCAAGTGCCTTAACTGCTGAGCCATCTCTCTACTCCATCTTTCTATTTTTGTGAATCACATGAATTATGGCTCCAATTTATGATATCATCATCATTAAAATTATCTAAACTGATTTTGGATAATGTATGACTACAACATAATTTTTAATGTAATTTTTCCCTTTGGCTATCAAAAGTTTAAGAAATATATGTAGAGTTGAAATAATAATCTAAAATTCTTACAAACAGCAATTTTTAAAAAAGTGGAAGAGAGGACTAGCATCTGACGCTGTCCTATGACCTCTATAGGTGCACCGTGGTACATACATGTATACACACACACAAAAGTTATTCACCTGTTGGTTTCTTTTCCCTCCCCTGTATTGAATTTTTTAAATATATTTTTATTTATTTGCGAGCACAGGCCTTTTGCCAGTGCAAAGAAACTCCAGGTGCATGTGCAACTTTGTGCATCTTCCTGTCTCTTTTTTTGTTTTTGTTTTGTTTTGTTTTTCAGGTAGGGTCTCACTCTAGCTCAGGCTGACCTTGAACTCATAGCAATCCTCCTACCTCTGCCTGGGATTAAAGGCGCATGCCACCAGGCCCGGCTGCCTTGTTTATAAATCAGAACTTATAACCAATATTCCGTGTCATGAGTTGTGCTTCTCACACTATTTTGTATATATACACACATGCAAAATTTTGTACAGGCCCTAAGATAATATTTAATATTCAAACTTATCCTGTGGTGGTTCTTTTAACATTAAGCTTTTTATTTTTTTAACCACCAAAAATTTTTATAAAGTCTTTAACTTCTTTTCTTTCAAAACCATCTTACCCACTGCATTTTTATTACCTCACTACAGATTACCTCAATACCATACATACAATATTTCAATATTGGATAGGTGATCACCTCCTAAGGAAAAATAATTTCGGACCTAAAAAGCAGAATTAGAAAGCACATTCTAATATACAAAATTCTGACTAAGTGAGTCCTGAAATATTACACCTTTGCAAAGAAGGGGGAAGGAAAAGGAACAATTTCTGTGGTCCGTGGACGCGTTTTAGGAAATGGACTGAGGAAATTAATACACTGCTATGGCAGTTATTTAAATAAAACAGACTGACAGTCATGATTCTCACTTGAGATGGTACTATAGAATGACACTACCATCAACAACTCTGATTGGAAACTGGGGTGCAGTTTGGTAGTAGAGCACCTGTCTAGCATGTATGAGCCACTGGACTCCATGTCCAGTACTAGGGTAGAGGGATAACTGTGAGAACTAAATTCCAATTATTAAACAATCTGGAAAAAAAAAAAGATAGTCTGCAAAGCATTTTTTTCCCCTTTATGACAGACCTTCATTAGATCCAAAGAGGTAAAGACCTCACCTCAGTAACAAAAAAGCCAAAGTTCTGGTGCTTCCTCCTTAAGCTACAAACTTCCCTTACCTCTACCTCAACCTCATTCTTTCTTCTATCTCAGAGGTGTACATCCTATAAAATAAATCCTACACTCCAAAACTGCTTTTAGAATTATATATACACAACAAAACTCTTATTTTACTCCCATATAACTTAATATTTCAAATATTAACAATTAGTTAAGATAACACCACTTACAATATCACTTATAAATCCTGTGTATCTCAAAGAAAGTATTGTAGTCACTGCACAAATACTTTTCTCTTGTGTCTCCCTAGTCCAGTAGGAATGTGTACAGCATTGACCACTCAAATATAAATTGCTTCCTTAAGATTAATAACCAGGTTTTTTTTTTTTTTTTTGCAAGAGAACCTTGGACTCCTAAAGGAAAGGCAAAATGAGATGGGAACTGATCAATATAACTTACATACAGAACCTGAGTCTCATCTGATCAAATTTATATCACCCAAACTCATTCATTCCTAAATATAACACCCTGAGGCATTTATCCATTTTATAGCTCTGCCTGCTATACTTTTCCCTTGGTTTTTTATTTGGTTAATCCTGTTCATACTTTAAAACTGAGCTCAAGGGGCAAGAGAGATGGATCAGCAGTTACGGCATTAGCCTGCAAAGCCTAACGACCCAGGTTCAATTCCCCAGTACCCATGTAAAGCCAGAGGTACAAAGTGGCACATGCATCTGGAATTGCTCTGCAGTGGCTGGCGGCCCTGGTACACCCATTCTCTCTGTCTGCATCTCTTCTCTCTCTCTCCCTCTCTGCTTGCAAATAAATAAATAAATAAATATTTTGTAAAAGAAAAACTGAGCTCAGGTGGGGCAGAATGCCTCATGCCTACAGTCCAGAATTACTTAAGACCAAGAGCTGAAAACTAGTAGAAGCAATATACCAACACCCTGTTTCAAAAACAACACCTCCATCTCAACACTCCCCCCCCCAAAAAAAACTCAGCTCAAATGCTCATGTCTGGAAGCTTTTACTCCCCACACAGAAAAAAGTTCCACTTCCTTAGTGTACTCATGGTATCCACTGAAAACATGCTAGCAGAACGTGGTGATACACCTATGTAACTCAGCATTCAGGAAACCTGCAGAAGAATCACTGAGGCCAGCCTGGGCTACATAGAACGAAACCTTGTCCTCAAAATACCAAACAACAGCAATCACAACCACAACCAAACTGGGAAATGGTCTCTATCACACTCAGCTACAGAGACCAATGAATAAAAAAGAGCTAATTACAGAAGTTTAGGTTAAGAGAATGCAGAAATCCCCACAAGAAATAAGGAAGTCTTCATTAACAGGGTAAAGTGTAAAGTAAGAGAGATGGTTACTTGTCAACTTGATTGGATCTAGAATCACGTAGGAGACAAATTTCTGGCAAAATTTTGAAGGAATTTTCTGTAGGTTAAGTGAGGTGGGACGGTCCATCCTAACTGTGGACAGCACCATTGTGGGCTGGGGTCCCAAGACGGACTGAAAAGGAGAAAGTGAGCTGAGCATACACATTCAGCTCTACTTCATGCTCCTGCTGGCATGCCTTCTGGACAGGAAGGACTGTACCCTGCAACTGTAAGCACAAATAAACCCTTCCTTAAGTGGCTTTTGTCAGGTACTTTGTCACAGCAAATAGGAAACTAATACACTAAACTACTGGAGGATGGCACTTCCTACAAGGCAGGTATGATTTAAAAATGGAGAGCAATGCCATGTATAGAGACAAGGAACAAATTGTTCTCATTATGTTTTGGTTCCTATCAAAGAGTAAAAAGAGACACTACTGACAGAAATAGATGAGGCTTACTTTATGGAAAGCCAACAAGGCCAGATTTAAAAGTATAAGGAAAGGAAAGCATTTCCTTACACAAATACCTTTTCAGAAATATTAATATAAAAGCAATGTAAGATTTACTGTGGTGGGACAGGTGGTAAGGAGTTTGAAGAAGAACCAAAATTTGTTAAGCACATATAAACCTTTGTTATTTTAACAATGACAGTAATTTTTTGAGATCCATATTCCATCTTATAGAAAAGAAATGTAGATGCACAAAATAAGTCATTGGTCTAGAACAAAGTAAGTAACAGCATTTAAAGCCCAGTCAATTGGTTTAGTCTTGCTACTTGCAGGAAGAACTTCAGGCAAGATACCAACTGGAAGAGTATTTCAACAGTCTTGAGTAAAAAGTTTTACAGAACTGGCAAGGAACAAGGGGACAGAAGGAAGGCAACATTTCCAAAATGGTGTAAACATTAAGAGGATCCAGAAACTAACAGAACTCAAAGGTGAATGCAAGGGTTTAAACTGGACTGGACTGGACACTAGACCACAAGTGGCAGCACCAGTGAGGAAAATGGGAAATCAGGAAGAGCACTCAGAGAAAAGAAATTTAGTTTTATGAAACAGGGTTTCATTTAGCAGAAGCTATGCAGCTAAGGATAGACTTATACTTCTGATCCTCCTACCTCCATTCCCTCCCCAAGAGCTGGGATTCCAGAAATGTACTATCATGAGAGTTAATTTTTTTTATTATTTGCAAGGAGAGAGAGAGAGAGAGAGAGAGAGAGAGAGAGAGAGAGAAAGAAAGAAAGAAAGAAAGAAAGAGAGAGAAGAGACAGAGAGAATGGATGCACCAAGGGCCTCCAGCCACTGCTAATGAACTCCAGTTGCAAGCACTACCCTGTGCACCTGGCCCTAGTGGGTACTGGGGAATTGAAATCCAGTGGTTAGGCTTTGCAGGCACACACCTTAACCACTAAGCCATCTCTCTAGCCCCTACCATGTCAATTTATGCAGGGCTGGGCATTAAAACCAGGGCTTCTGCCAAAGTTCAGAAAACATCATGAAGAGTGGAGGCAGAAAGATTATAAGAGCAACAGGGTGGAAAGGAGTACCTTGAGTTATTGTCCCATCCACAGATACTGACTGGTATATTCATGACCCCACAGTGAATTCCAATAACCCCACCAGGAGGGCCTCAGTGGGGTTACTGTAATGGTGGTAGGCGAGAGGGGATATAAAAGTAGAACCCAATGGGAATATAACCAATATGCAATATGGTCATATGGTAAAGTTCACAACTCATAAAAAAATTTTTAAAAAATTAAAATAGGGGGCTGGAGAGATGGCTTAGCGGTTAAACGCTTGCCTGTGGAGCCTAAGGACCCCGGTTCGAGGCTCGATTCTCCAGGACCCACGTCAGCCAGACGCACAAGGGGGTGCACACATCTGGAGTTCGTTTGCAGTGGCTGGAGGCCCTGGCGCACCCATTCTCTCTCTCTCTCTCTCTACCTGCCTATTTCTGTATCTCCCTCTCTCTCAACTAAATAAACAAAATAAAATATATTTAAAAAAAAATTAAAATAGGGCTGGAGTGATGGCTTAGCCATTAAGGTGCTTGCCCGTGAAGCCTAAAGACCTAGGCTCAATTCCCCAGTATCCATGTAAGCCAGGTGCACAAGGTGGCACATGCATCTGGAATTCATTTGCAGTTGCTAGAGGCCCTAGGGTGCCCTTTCTCTCTCTATATATGACCCCCTTTCAAATTATTTATTTATTTATTTATTTATTTATTTTAAAGAGTTGCTACCCCCAAAAAAAACAGGGCTTCATGCATGCTAGAAAAGTACTATAAAAACTGAACAACATTCCAGCCCTTAAAGAGTTTACTTTTTTGTGTGCATTTTGATAAAATATTAAGACTTCTCAAGCCGGGCGTGGTGGCACACGCCTTTAATCCCAGCACTCGGGAGGCAGAGGTAGGAGGATTGCTGTGAGTTCAAGGCCACCCTGAGACTACATAGTTAATTCCAGGTCAGCCTGGGCCAGAGTGAGACCCTACCTCGAAAAACCAAAAAAAATAAAAATAAAAATAAAAAATAAAAAAAATTAAGACTTCTCAAATGACTAAGTCTAGAAGCCAGTGTTACAAAAAAATTAGTGACAGAGGCTAATTTTCAGGTTATACATATTTAAAACTTATGTAATACTATGTAGCAAAACCATTTTAAACACTTTATATATTAACTCTCTTGATCTTCATGGCTTCACAAGACACTATTATCTCCACTTTACAGATAAGGGAACTAAAGCACAGAAAGTCCAAGCAGCTTGCCCAAGATGACAAAGCTAGTAAGTGACACAGCTCTATGGCTTAGAACCAGGCAGTTCCATCCCAGAGACTATACTCTTAAAGCATCAACTGCACTTTATGTTCTGCCTATTTCATTAAGAGTTCATAACTCTCTGAAGGCAAGAAACAAACAGGTGGCAATACTTGTAGATGCTTGATAAGAGTTTTAAATGACGATGCAGTGACAGCAAAAGTCTGAATGGACATAATATCCGAAGAAAAGAAATGCTCAGAACAAGAATGGAGCATGCCTTTCTTTTTGCCAAAGGAGGAGTGAAGTGGGCCAAAAAACTAAGTAGGGCAGGGTAATCATCAAAAGAGCTCAAGAACTTCCCAAGGTCCATGTGATATACCACTGCAAGTGTGAATTACATGGCAATGAGAACTTGTGGCTTAGGGAAACCACTTGAACACGTATCACCTGTTTTAAATTTTAAAGTATATACCTTACTTTGGCCCAAACTAAATGCTTACGAGTGGCACAGGATAGATGAACATAAGGATGCAGAGAGACAGAAAGGAAAATGTAAGTATAGAAAGAAAGGGAAATGAACAGTAAACTAGGCCATTATGGGGTCTTTGGCACCTTTTGAAATATCAATTTCAATAAAGAACAACAAAAATAACTCTAAAGACAATAAAAAGAAAACCAGACAACAGAACAAACTCAAATATTTAGCCCAACATAAATATATGTATGGAATGGCAAAATTTAAAGGGAAAAGGATTTTATTCTCCATCTTAAAAATATTTTTATTTATTTGAAAAGAGAGGAAGGAAGGAGAGGGGATGGATGTGTCTGGGTCTCAACACTGCAAACAAAATCCAGATGTGTGTGCCATGTTTGCATATGACAACACGTAGGTACTGGGGAATTGAACCCAGGCTGCCAGATTTTGCAGGCCAAGTATCTTTAAATGCTGATCCATCTCTCTAGCCCAGGAAAAAGACTTTTAAGGAAAAATTGAGATTGGTTCACAGATTAGTAAGGAGAATAGAAGATTGGGAGAACAGTACAACTGAAATAGTCCTGGATGAATGGTGTAAATTCAAGGACATTAGGAGACAGGATGCTACAGAAAGTCAGCACATCATTTTTCCCTTTCTAAGGCTTATGCCTGCCATTAACACTTTGACTTACACATCTGCTTTGCTTATCTAAGAGAAGCTTAGGTTTAATCAGAATACTAATGTGTGTTAAATGAAAGTGAATGAAAAAATTTAAAAATGTATTTGGAATAAAGGAGTCATGAGATGTCCCTCCAGCTAGAAATGTCAATTTGCTCAATTTTTTCCTTTTAAAACTCCCATCCAACTTTTGATATTCACATGAAATCCCACCTCCACCTTCCTTACCCCATCTCTACCTTTGAAATAAAACTCACATATTACCTTTGCTTCTACATCATAGCAATTATCAGTTTATTAGCTGTAATATTTAATTAATGTTTCTCTCCCATATCTTTGAATTTGCTAAGCCCAGTAACTGATCTACATATAATATTCATAAAACAAAACTTGGATTAAAGGAAACACTAAAATATGTGTTTGCAGATAAAGTATGAATGTGGTAACTAACTGTAGTAGTCAGCCTCACACTGCTGGGATGAACTTCTAGATCAGCAATGTGAAGCTGACTACTACAGCACATAGCTGGTACACTTCCACAGGTCCAAGCAGAGAGACAAAGCCACAAACCATACCAGCACCATAAGCAAGCACACTTAGCAACTCCAGGCAAAACTCAGGCACTTTGCATATCTTTAGATTAGAATTTCAAATCCACCCCCACACCTTAGAGTTGGACCTTAGGATCCACCCACAACACCTCCTCTAGCCAGGTGGCTGCAGGTCTAAATTACAACCTTTAATAAAAATCCTGAATATATTGGGGACCGTCCATTCAAACTACCACACTACCCTACTATTATTACGAGAAAACTGATTAGGAAAGCTTAAGACACGCAACACACATTTGTGTGGAACCTGGCACTAAACCATTCATAGATGACCTGCTTCTGGGTCAGGGTTTCGTACGTAGCAGCGGAGCACCCTCACTGCGATCTATTCAAAGTCAGCCCTGGACATAAGGGTTTGTAAGATCAAACTAAAAAAAGCAAGCAAGCAAGCTTAAGAACAATCTGTAGATTGCAATTTGAGAAAACAAGAAAAGAGCCCTTGGCTATGTGTTGCAGTTTGGATTTGAAATGTCTCCCACAGGCCATATAAAGGCTTGGTCCCTAGAGTGGCACTGGGAGGGTATGGAACTCTTAAGAGACAGGGCCTCACAGGCTTGAGGTCACTGGAGGTGTGCCCTCAAAGGAGATTGGGAATATGAGTCTTTTCCCATACTCTCTGCACAATGACCTCATCACAGGCCAAAAGGCAACAGTGACCATAGGCCGAAACCTCTAAAAACTGTAAGCCAAAATAAACTTTTTCTCTGGAAAGCTCAAATAATTGTCATAGTAATGTAAAACTACCACACTGAACATGTATATGAGATAACCTTCCTGTATATCTTCTCTGCACTAGTGTTCTCAGATGAGGGTCTATTGACCCCACCAGGAATCATTCTCACAGCACATGGAAGCATTTTTGGTTATAACAGACTGGGAGAAGAGGATATTTGCATCTAATAGCTTATCTAATGTTACTAGGGGTGCTATTAACATCCTATAATGCACAGGATAACTCCCCCCACACCACTACCACCCCCCTCCCCACAAAATGACGACTTGTCTGGCCCACTACAACAAGTGCCAAGGTTTTGAGAAACCCTGTTCTAAGTGAACAAGAAATAAAAACCCAGAGTTGCTATTTAGCCTACCTGAGATTATTAAAGTTTTCTTTAAGAATTTGAGTTTCCTCCTCTTCCCAGTGACTAAAAGCTGGTCCTTAAACAACTTTTGTAAGTAGCTCCAATTTCATGCTAACTAGAAACGAATTAGTTACAAGGTCTCACTTACCATGTAATGTGTTTGCCAAGACTCCATCCCTGTATTTTCCTGCAACTGGTGACTAACTCTTCTTAGTTACAAACCTCCAGACCCAGGCCAAATGCTAAGTCTATGCACAGCAACATAGCAACTAAACTTAAATACAGCTTGACTGCAAAACTTAAATGGCAGTATGTGATGACCACCTGCCCACATACTTACAGACAAACCATCCACTATCTGCAAGACATATGCTCAAAAATTTATTCTCTAAACAAGACAATCAGTTCAACTAGCCCCTCTCACTTTTAGGCACTCATTCATGTCACTAACAATAAAACCAGAAAAGCTAGTCAGGGTAAGAGATGTAGTTGAGGACTGCAAACAATTTGACTCCAGTATAAAACTAACTAGCCCTTTGAAAGTCTGAACCATTCTCCACCCACTCCAACAAGTACCTCCTGAGAAACTTGCTATACTGGTGGGTCCAGCTCTTGTGAGAACACATCCATGGAACACAACAACGAAAGGCTCCACAACTGCTTCCTCTAGTAGGAGAATAGATGGACAGCAGTTAGAAAGCAAAGAAATGAAACATAGCTAAGACAGGAAGGACACGGTTTTAATCTTAACTGAAACCACAAGAGAAGCAGAAATTAACTGCCAAAATAATTTAGCCAGTCAATATCCAAGCAGGTAGTGTGCTACTGTCACTATTGTAACAAATACTAATCAGCCCCAAGGGTCAGTCATTATTTCAAATAATTGTACTGTATTTGATAAACCACCCATGTTTGACTGGTTTTTCTGAACCAAAAGGATAGGCTGGCAGGAGAGGACGGGAGGCAGGTTAGAGACTTTGTGGACCACACAGATTAAAATCAGTGCCCTTATAGGTCGTCGTCTTCTTTTTTTCTTTTCTTTTTTTTTTTTTTTTTTGGGGTTGGAGGTAGGGTCTCACTCTAGCTCAGGCTGACCTGGAATTCACTATATAGTCTCAGGTTGGCCTTGAACTCACAGTGATCCTCCTACCTCTGCCTGAGTGCTGGGAATGCCTGAATGCTTATCGGTTCCAACATTACCAGATTCTTCCAGAACCTGAAGACGACTCCGTTTAGTTAGCTATTTTTCCCAATGCTCTATCCTCCCTGCTCCTCTCCCCAGGATAAGGTAAGGATCTGTGTGCTACTTTATCCACCCTCACCCCAGGATTTACAGTGACACACTTTCTCTTACAATATACTGGGCACACTGTTTTAGAAAATAATTCTGTGGGGCTGGAGATGGCTTAGTGGTTAAGGTGCTTGCCTACAAAGTGTAATGACCCAGGTTCAATTCCCCAGTACCCACATAAGCCAGCTGTACAAGGTGGAACATGTGTCTGGAGTTTGTTTGCAGTGGCTGGAACCCCTTGGTGCACTTGTTCTCTCTGCCTCTTTCTCCTTCCTCCCTCCCTCTCTCTCAAATAAATAATTTTTTTTAAAGGTAGGGTCTCACTTTAGCTCAGGCTGACCTGGAATTCACTCTGTAGTCTCAGGGTGGCCTCGAACTCATGGCGATCCTCCTACCTCTGCCACCTGAGTGCTGGGATTAAAGGCGTGCGCCACCACGCCCGGCAATAAATATTTTTTTAAAAAGTAAATAGCTCGGTGTGGTGGCGCACGTCTTTAATCCCAGCACTCGGGAGGCTGAAGTAGGAGGATGCTGTGGTTCAAGGCCACCTTGTGACTATATAGTGAATTCCAGGTCAGCTTGGGCTAGAGTGAGACCCTACCTAGAAAAAAGAAGTAGAAAATAATTCTGTGGCTGCTGTTTTACTTCTACCTCTGACAATAAAGTTCTGACAAAGAAATGTGGTGCTGAACTGCTCCTTCACTACAAATAGACAAAAATATCTTAACCAAATGGACAACCTATGGGCTTTCCTATGAAAGACTCTCATACCAGGGACCCACTTCAAGTTGACCTCACTGCAATACCCACAGCACTGAAGAAACAAGAGCATAGTAAAAGAAGCTGAAGGAGTAGCGTAAGAGCAGTGCCTCCTGCAAAGGCAGAGCATGTTATTCAGTAACACCTCCGCCATCTTTCATAACAGGGTTCTACCTGTCTGTCTAGGGTTCCCTATAGCTATGATTACTCAGTTTCCTCATATTCCAAAACTATATTGACGGTGTCTTCCCTGCATGGTACTTTAGTGCTTCCCTCTCCCCTGTTTTTCTGTCTATTATGTTAATTTCTATATTTCTATTAAAGTATACAATACCTTACTATCTCACCTATGGCCTATCCTTTCCTTTCTTCTGTTCCCACCAAATAAACTATCTTCCATTGATCCTTTTTACTCAACAAAGGTGTCAGTCTTTCCAAAACAAACCTTTCCTTTTATCATAAAGAGAAAATACCTAATGTCTGCTTTGAGTAATGCATTCACAATGCTTCCAATCTAGAACTTTAATTTTTAAGACCATTTCTTATTTTCATAAAAATTAAGAAAGTATTAAAATTCAACTTATTCATTTGTACAGGAGTCATGTCAGACTACTACTGGGGAAAAAAATGACATTTTTCTTCTAACAAAAGAAATCACATCATCTCTTCTTGTTCACAATGTCACTTCTTTCCTCTAAGTTGTTTTCTTTTTATCTCTGCTGTTTCTACCATGTGAGACTAGTTTTGACTTCTTAATATTGGTTTCCCCTCTCTTTCTTGGTCTTACTGAAGCTTCTTTCATCTTGCATCTTCCACTCTGAAACTACTATCTTGCCACCTCAATGCCCACTACACCCCACCGCTTTAATGCCAGATACCACAGCATGTTTACTCTAACAAATTAAAATTCAGCTGAGAGAAAATGAATTTTCATTTACATGAGGGAAGATCTGCAGCTATGCAGTTTATAAACTGCCCAGTCATGGTTTTCAACTACTGACAAAGGTAGACAGCAAACTCTTCCTAAAGTCAAGGTCACAAAGAATACTCTTAGCCACACTCATTCAGCAACAGCCAACAGCCTCCTTGAGTTTCTATAAAAACAAAATGTTTTATCTTCAGAGAAATTTAACATAATGCTTCCTTGAAGACATTCTGTAGTCTTCTCTCAGCAGTCTTTAAATGAAACGATTATCTAAAGGGGGAGGGGGGGAACAGGCTATTACAAGCCTTCTTTACAGGCCACCTTCCCCTGCACACATCCCTAAGTCCCACACTTTTACCAGCCTTAAGACATGTTTTATTTACTTAGGACGGACTCACAAGGGTGACTGGCTCCCAGAAGTCTTAGAGGGACTCCAGATCCTGTGCCTCCCTGCCTTTTGCCAACTGAATTTCAGCTCTAAATGTATAGGTCTTTTATTTAAACACTGCTCCCTCTTTTACTTTTCTCCATTCATCTCAAAATGTCTCTGATCCTACAGCCTCTCAGGATAATTTTTCCCAGTCGGTGATCTATGAAACAAAAGAATCTGCACAGACCAGATGATCTTTCCATTCAAAGCACCATCACTTTCCCAACCTACTTTTCATCATGCCTTTCTAGTCCTATTGCCAAGACCTTATTTCTGCTCCCAAGTGGTATTCACTATTACATGACAAAGTAATTTCCCCAATTCATAGCTATGAACATATGGATGGATTCCCTCCTAACTAAGTAACTCAGATTTTCTTCTTTTTTTTGGAGACAGGGTCTCATGTACTTCAGGCTAGCCTCAAACTTGCTGTACAGTAAAAGATGACCTTGAACTTTTTTTGAGGTAGGGTCTCACTCTAGTTCAGGCTGACCTGGAATTCACTATGTAGTCTCAGTGTGGCCTGAAACTCCTACCTCTGACGCAGGAGTGCTGGGATTAAAGGTATGCGCCACCATGCCCGGCTGACCTTGAACTTTTGATCTTCCTGCGTATGCTGTGATTACAGGTGTGCACTACCACATATGGTTTTATGTGATGATGGGGATTGAACTCAGGGCTTCATACATGCTAGGCAAGCACTCTTCCAAATGCACTACATTCCCAGCCCCACATCTCAGATTCTCTATTATTTACATATTTTACCTATCAACTACAATTCATGATAGTCAAGATCCTCTTAGTGATGTTATCAAATAGGTTTTCCTTGAACATCTTGTTTATATGTCTCTTTATTTTTCTTCCTAGCATTTGAAACAACCTGATACATATTTTATCTGTTCATGTTTACTGACCATGCCTTGGTACCAAACAAACCTTTCCATGTTCACCCTTTTCTTCCCCATCAACATCCCCAACACCTAGAATACAGAAAGCTCCCAACTTGTGGAAAGAATGAATAGACATGTGGCACAGTACAGGAAACTTGTCACTAGAAGACAAATATTTAACATTAGTTTGTATGTATCAGTAGGATCGAACCAAACCATTTCAACCTTTCTGAGCTCACTTTCCTAATCTGTAAAAGGAAGGGGTAAAAACTTGATAGCGGTTGTATCACTCTACATTCCTTTCTAACTGCACACCACTCTCTCCAACTTTCTTATCTATACATCCATCCATTTGGAATTCCCTTTTCTTAATCCACACCTGTCAGAATACTGTTCTTCCTTAAAGTTTAAGTGCTATTTTCTTTTACAGTCTAATAAAATGTAAGTTCTGTGACAAGAGGAAGGAGTTCTTATTTTCTATTCTTAGCAGCTGGTACAATGCCTTCTATACAGGAGATCAACCAAACAACTAATGAATCATAAATGAACAAAGGGAAGTCTTCCCTGATTTTCCCCAGTTGGTCAAGTAGTCTGCCTTTAGTATCTTTTATGATGCTACCTTATTATGCTCTGTGCTGTTATTAATTTACTCACATAATGGATACTAAACTACAGATTCCTTCAGATTAAGTACTGCCTTGATGGTTTCCATTTCCCTCTACAGCACTTATCACTGATCTTTGCCATAAATATCTTTAAAGTTTATGTAATAAGTTAAACAAAAAATAACAGAGAGTGAGAAAGGGCCGCGGTATACACAAATTGTTTCAACTGTTCTATTGTCATCTCTCTCTCTCTCTCTCTCTCTCTCTCTCTCTCACACACACACACACACGTATCCACTCTCACACATGGATATTTTTATTTGTTAACTCACTAAACAGAGAAAATTCTGCGAGTTTCAGACATGTCCCCCATCCATTCCCTCTTCTGAAAGATATGAAACCACATCTTCCCATAAGGCTTGCCTTTTTTAGTTCTACCCCCCAAAGAAAAAAAAGCCCAATTTTAAGGTCTTCCCTTTTCAAACCAGTAGCAACTCCCACAATTAATCCCAGGCTCTAATGACCTAATTTTTCTCAGTCATCAAGGTTTTTGACCCTGTTCAGCTGCAGAACAGCTGGTGTCTTCCTATTCAAAATGCTAACATCAGGTGCTAAGTTTCAACAGCTAGCATCTTCTTCAAATGTGCCTCAATCGCTGTTGCCCTCCTTCCACCTCACATCTGTGTGTGTGTGTGTGTGTGTGTGTGTGTGTGTGTGTGTGTGCGCGCGCGCGCACCCATGCGTCACTCTATCACACAAGTTCCTTACACCATTCTTAATGAATGCACAGGACTCAGAATGGTATCTTCCAACTACAGTTTCTTCTGGGGAACACAACCTTGTCCACAGCGCCTCCCTCTTCCCTCACTTCCCCATCCATTTCCCCTTAGGGCTCCCCCTACCCCCGCCGGCGGAGCACCCAGGACATGATTTCTCTTAGCTCCCATCACCAACTCGCGTTTCCTAGGGTTCCCCGCGTCCTCCCATCGGTCCTCTGCGCCCAGCCAAATCCCTTCAGGTGCGGTAACTTCCACCTCTCCTCCCCGCGTGCATCGCTCCAGCCAAACCCAAACCCCACACCCCGCACCACATTTCCCCGGCCACCGCGAACACACTCCTCCTTCCTAACCCACCTCCACGTTGGGGTGCCTCTCCCACCTGCCAACCCCCCTCCCCCGCCACTCCTACCCCACACCGGGCCGGCCCAGCCCCGCGACCCCAGGCCGGCGCGCGCGCACGCTCACATTCTCACGCTTCCCCAACCTCCCCGGTCGCCCGGCGCGCGCCCCGCCGGCTCCACGGCAGCTCAGCCCCGCCAAAGCCCGGGCCAGGCAGGGTCTTCTCTGGCCAGCTCGGCACCGTCCCGTGGACGTCTTCCCCGCCACCCGCTCCCCCACCAGCCCCGGACATACCACCTCGGTGTCTGTTGCTCCTCGTTCCCCCACCCCACCCCCTCCCGATCTTCCGCCTGCTCGGGCCGACCTCGGGCACTCACCGGAGATACTGCGCGCTCTGCAGGCTCATCCTCCGCCGCCGCGTCTTCCCGCGAAGCCTCCGTGGGTCTCTCAGGCTCCTCGGAGCGGCCCCGCGGCACCGCGGGTGCAGGCGGCCGCCGCCATCTTCCTCTCCTCCCGGCTCCTCCTCGCTCGGGCGGGGTGGTGGTGGGGATTGGGGGGGGAGGTGAGTGCAGCGAGGCGGGGGGAGGGAGTGAGGGAAGCTGCGGCTCCGGCCCGTGGGGCGCAGGGACACTCGGACCGGGGAGGGGGGGAAGAGGAGGGAGACGGGAGAGGGGCGGGGGAAGAGGAGGGAGAACCAAAGGAAGGAAGTCGTGGGTCCGTCTCGCGAGATCTCAGCAGCGCCGGTTCCCTCCGGGGTGACTTCCGCTTTTCTGAGCCGCTCCCTGTGTGGATCAGCAGCTCGGGGGGCTCCTGTGCGTCGGTTGAGGGCGCCGCCGGTAGCGCTTGGCGGCTTCCCGATTGTCCACTTCCCGATTGTCCACCCGTCTCCTCCCGTGCGAGGGGGTAAGCCGAGGCTCACCGGGGAACATCGAGCCCGAGATCAACCAGGAGTTACACTCAAAGCCTTCCCCCTTCCCCGTCTTTCCACTCCACCCGACTTCTCGCTTCCTTTTTCCACTCCTCCACTTTTCCCCACCGGAAACGCCGCCCCTTCCTTCTACGGTTCCGCCCGCCAGTTCCTGGACCCTTGTCTTCCCTCGCGCGCTACAGAGTGACGCAAAGGCCACCCTGTCCTCGCCTCGGCCGCCCCTCCCCATGCACTCGGGGAGATTGTTGGAGGCAATAGGGCGGAGCCCGGGAAGGGGGGGCGGTGGCGAGGGCGGAATAGAAACCAATTGGATTGGATAAGCAGCTGCCATGGAAACTGGAGGCTGTGGTTGTATTGTCATAGTAACCGGTGTGTGCGGACAGGGTGACCCTCCCCCTTTGGCGAACGGATTCCCAGGAAACTGCCCAGGATTCCCCCCTTGGATTCCCTGCCATCTAAAGGCCTCACCGAGGTTGGGAATCAATCGAGATTGTTCTCTGAGCGGCGAAGTCTCATCTCCGCCTTCCTTCCCTCTCCCCACCCCCGTTTTCTCCGCAATGGAGGGGAGACCCCGAATCTTCACGATGGGCATTTCCACCCTTCCGCGGGCGGGAACCACCTCCATGGTTTTTTTCTCCGAGCCGGGTGCGGAGAGTACCGGGCCTGCGGGGAAGATGATCCGGGGCCTGGTGGCTGGCAGGTGGCGGCGGAAGGAAGGAAGGACCAGGGGTTTCCCCACCGCGGCCGCCTCGGATTCGGGGAGGCGGGACCAGACCCAGATGGACGGGGTCCCTGAGGGAGGAGAGCGGCGCACGACCACCGCGATCCCCTCCGCTGCATCAGCCCCTCTCCAAAATCCCACCCGAACGTACACCTCCCTCGACTGAGCTTTCACGAACCTGCCCCGGGGGGGCGAGAGGGGGGACCGGGGTGAGGTTGGGAACCCATCCTCCAAGGCTCACAAGTGGTTTTTCAGCCATTTAGAATGGAGGGCGAGCAGAGAGGCAGACAGCGCCATCCCTCCTAGAGGCACCCCCTTCCTCCCACTGCACATGGCTGAGGGGCAACCTCCAAGTTCGTCCTCAAGGGTCCGGTGCTTTAGAACTTGCCATTCTTCTTTGGCTAGGAAAGAAAACACTGGATAAAAAGAAGCGCCTAGTTATTTTCAGCATGAAGGAATCTAGGATAAAAATTCTGTTTGTTTTTGTTAAGAACAATGCTTTTTGTGTCAGTTTGGGGTTAAATTGCAGTCAATAACAGGGGCAATTCTGATGGAGTGAAGCAATTGACCTTGCAGGTTTTATATTCAATTGATATTGTGGAATTATGTAAGCAGCTGTCCCAGAATAGAATAATACAAGGGCATAGCATCCCCCAGTAATACTGCCCTTACTGGATAGTTGAAGTCAGGATTCCAGTGGGGTCTTGGTTTAGTTTGGTTTGGTACTTCGTTCCTGCTGTGCCCAAGCTGCTTGAAGAGAGAGTTTTCCATATCCTTCCCTGAGACCCCACCTATTAAAAGCCTGGACCAATGTTTATTTAGACCATGTATAAGTTCAGAGGAAACGAAAGTACAGCCCACTTGGAAATAAATCCCAAGGACAGATTGTCTTTCATGAAACAGAAAGTGACCTATGCCCCTTATGCTGCAAGCAAGCGCCTCCTGTGATGTGCTATGACGTAAGCTGATTGCGGCAGTACAATGGCCCTCATCTTCCACCCGCACCAGCGTGCCGCCCACTCACGGGAAACAGAGCCACCTAGTGAGAAATTGTTCACATCTCTAGTGTGTAGCATCCTGCTAAAATTTCAATCCTGAGAGCCAAGGATTAGAGGCAACTATATACTACTCAATTACCCTGCTTTCAAAAATTTAGTTACATCCACAGTGGAGAGTTTCACTAGGGCATTTTCATGCATGTGTCATATTTTGTTGGGATTTACTCCCCTTCACCATTGGATCCTTCATGTTTCTTACTCTCTCTTGTTGATGACCTTCCTCTAATAGTCCTTCCTTTTGTTTTCATGTCACATGAATTCCATTACCCTGTTTTGTTCCCTCCCCTGATTCCTTCCCTTAAAATCTCTTCCTCTCCTTTCATAGTCCCCATTCTATTTCCATGACTTATACACCCAGAGAGAAAATATGGTATTTGTCTTTCTAAGTCTTCTTTATTTTAACACAATGATCTTCAGTTCCATCCATTTTCCTGCAATGTCATGATTTCATTTTTCTTCATGGCTGAAAATTTTCTATTGTGTATACCACATTTTCCTTATCCATTCATCTATTGATGGGACATCTAGGCTGGTTTCATTTCCTAGCTATAGAAGTAGTGCAGTAATGAGCATGGATGTGCAAGTATCTCTATGGCATGTTGACTTAAGAGTCCTACCAGTATATACCAGAGAGTGGTATAGCTGAGTCATATGATAGTTCTATTTTCAGGGTTTTTTTTTTTTTTTTGGTTGGTTGGTGTTTGTTTTGAGAAAGCACCACACTGACTTTCACAGTGGCTGGACCAGTTTACATTCCCAGAGGCAATATATAAGGGTTATTCAATCCATATCCTCCCAACCATGTGTGTGTGTTTTGTCGTGCTTTTTTTTTTTGTTTTGTTTTGTTTTTGCAAGGTAGGGTCTCACTCTGGTCCAGGCTGACCTGGAATTAACTATGTAGTCTCAGGGTGGCCTTGAGCTCTCGGTGATCCTCCTACCTCTGCCTCCCGAGTGCTGGGATTAAAGGCATGCGCCACCACGCCCGGCATTTGTCATGCTTTAAAAAAAAAATTATTTATTTGAGAGCAGCAGAGAGAAAGAGGGGCAAAGGGAGAATGGGTGCACCAGGACCTCTAGCCACTGGAAACAAACTCCAGATGCATGCGCCATGTGCATTTGGCTTACGTGGGTCCTGGGGAATTGAGCATCAAACCTGGGTCCTTGGGCTTCTCAGGCAAGCACTTAACTGCTAGGCCATCTCTCCAGCACATGTTGTGCTTTTTTGATGATAACCACTATGTGGTGAGATGGATATTGAACATGTTTGCAAATATCATTGGCCATTTATATTTCTTCTTTTGAGACCTGTCTATTCGGTTCATCAGCCCATTTATTGACTAGATGATTTGCCTGTTGGTCCTTTGGCTTTGCAGGCAAACGCCTTAACCCCTAAGCCATCCCTCCAGCCCCTATTCCAAGGGTATATTTTTTAAATTATTATTTATTTTTGGAGAAAGATACAGAGAGAGACAGACAGAGAGGGAGAGGGAGACAAAGATGGGCTTGCCAGCAGTCTCTCAACTGCTGTGAACGAACTCCTGATGTGTGCGCCCCCTTGTGGGCAAGTGCGGCATTGCGCCCTTGCGTCAACTTTGCATCTGGCTCAACGTGGGACCTGGAGATTGGAACCACTGGAGATTGGAACCAGCGTTCTTAGGCTTAGCAGGCAGGCGCCTTAACCGCTAAGCCATTTCTCCAGCCCCTCCAAGGGTATTTGTTAAAGCTGTTATGAATGGAATTTTCTTCCTGATTGATTTCTCAGAAATCCCATTAATGGGATATAAAAAAGGCTACTGGGGGCTGGAGAGATGGCTTAGCAGTCAAGACATTTGCCTGTGAAGCCTAAGGACCCAAGTTTGATTACTCAGTACCCATGTAAGCCAGATGCACATGGTGGCATTCTGGAGTTCATTTGTATGGGCTAGATGCCCATTCTCTCTCTCAAATAAAAATAAAATATTTTTTAAAAGGCTACTGTGTTTTGCATGTTGATTTTGTGTCCCAATACTTTACTGAAAGTGTATATGGGGCCTTAAGAGTTTTCTGGTGGTGTTTTAGGGTCTTTTAAGTGTAAGATATTGTTAGCTGCAAACAGGGCTACTCTGACCTCTTCCTATACTATTTGTATCCCTTTTATTTCTTTCTCTTGTCATATTGCTCTAGCTAAGTTTTCAAGCACTATACTGAATACCCTATATTTTTTTCCTGAAATTTATTGTTTATATATTTTGAATTTTTTTCACCAAAATGAAACTTTATAGTGTAATGAATAACTGCCCCCTACTAATTATTATAATAACCTTTTATGCCTGGACACTTATCTCCACTAAACAGTAATCATTGATACACTCCTAACATGAACTCTTAAAATATTAGTATTTTCTGATTTTGCTATCAGAATTATGAATTGCTAACTGGTTTATTCAATAAATACTCACTGAACACTTACTATATTTCAGAAACTGTTCAAGTTACTGTGAATACTACAATGAAAGAGAGATGATGAGATGTCTTAGAGAAACCCCCCTTCAGATAGACATTTGAGTACAGAAATGACTAGAAAGCAAAATGATGAGTGCAGTAATTGAGATAAGAACAAAATGGGAACACAGATGAGGTTAGAAATAAACTTTGTATTTATAACAGCAATCCTAAGAATTTTATGTATCTTCCATAGCTTTACAATATCTCTATAAAAGTAGTACTAGTAGCCGGATGTGGTGGCGCACGCCTTTAATCCCAGCAGTTGGGAGGCAGAGGTAGGAGGATCACTGTGAGTTCAAGGCCACCCTGAGACTACAGAGTGAATTCCAGGTCAGCCTGAGCTAGAGTGAGACCCTACCTCGAAAAACAAAACAAAACAAAACAAAACAAAACAAAACAAAAAGTAGTACTAGGTTACATCTCACAGACTATAAAATATTAATGCTATCTTTAAAATAACTCAAAAATCAATGAGACACACATGTAATCCCAGAATTTGGGAAGCAGAGGCAGAAAAGTCCAGCCAGGTAGGGTTGCATAGCAGAACTGTTTCAAAACCATCGAAAAAAAACAACAAAAATCAATAGAAGCCAGTTGTGGCGGCACAAACCTTTAATCCCAGCAGTAGGGGGGCAGAGGTAGAAGGCCACCCTGAGACTATATAGTGAATTCCAGGTCTGCCTGGGCTAGAGTGAGACCCTACCTTGAAAAATCAAACAACAACAAAAATATCAATAGGACTCAAGAAAAAAAAACCTACCCAAAATTTGTGTAGTACTAATGTACAATTTCCAGTCTTTCTATTGCTCCAGCCAGCAGACTTTATCATCATTCACAATGAAGCAAAAATTAATGTAGGGCTGGAGAGATGGCTTAGTGGTTAAGGCACTTGTGAAACCTAAGGACCCAGGTTTGATTCTCCAGGTCCCATGTAAGCCAGATGCACATGGTGACCCATGCATCTGGAGTTCATTTGCAGTGACTAGAGGCCCTAGCATGCCCATTCTCTCTCTGTGTCTGTCTCTAATAAATAAATAAATTTAAAAAAATAAATTTAAAAATAATTTGTGGGCTGGAGAGATGGTTCAATGGTTAAGCCTTGTACCCATAAAGCCTAACAACCCAAGTTCAAATCCCCACTACCCATGTAAGGCCAGATACACAAAGTGGCACATGCATCTGGAGTTCATCTGCAGCAGCGAGAGGCCCTGGTGTGCCCATTCTCTCATACCTCTTCCCCTTTCTTTCTCTGCCAAGTGTGGTGGTGCACACCTTTATTCCCAGCACTCAAGAGGCTGAGGTAGAAGGATCACTGTGAGTTTGAGGCCAGCCTGAGACTACATAGTGAATTCCAGGTCAGCCTGAGCTAGAGCAAGACCCTACCTCAGAAAACCAAAAAAAAAAAAAAAAAAAAAAAAGAAAGAAAGAAAGAAAAAAAAAAAAAAAAAGAAAGAGAGAGAGAGAAATTAAAAGGCAATTTTGTCATTTCCATTAATCTTACCTGATTTTAAGGTTCTCTGGTGTTTCCTTAAGCTAAGTGGTCTCATGGAAAGTTTCTAAACTGGAAGAGCCTTCTACTAGTACTGCCATCTCAGCATCTGAACTTTAATTTGTAAAGACACGGCTATTGATAGATGCTCATTTTCTTTCTGTTTTTACTCTTTTTATATCAAGCAAAACAAGTAATTTAGAACTACAGAAGCATAAAATTATTTTTGTTTGCGTGTGAAGTTCATGAATGTTTGTATATATATATGGGCTAATATGGGGAGTGCATGTACACACATAGATGTGTGTGTGTGTGTGTGTGTGTGTGTGTGTGTGTGTGTGTGTTGAGGCCAGAGGTCAACGTCATCCTTAATCAGTTTTCACCTTATTTTTTATTTTTGAATTTTACAGGTAGGGTCTCTCTCTAGCCCAGGCTTACCTGTAATTTGCTCTGTAGTCTCAGGCTGGCCTCAAACTCATAGCAATCCTCCTACCTCTGTCTCCCAAGTGCTGGGAGTAAAGACATGCACCCACCATGTCTGGTTTTTCATCTTTTTTTTGTTTGTTGTTGTTGTTATTTTTTGTTTTTCAAGGTAGGGTCTTGCTCTGGCCCAGGCTGACCTGGGAATTCACTCTGTAATCTCAGGCTGGCCAGGAAGTGATAGTGATCCGCCTACCTCTGCCTCTCAAGTGCTGGGATTAAAGGTATGCACCACCACACCCAGCTCTTCTTATTTTTCATTTTTAAAATTTTTATTTATTTATTTATTTATTTATTTATTTATTTATTTATTTATTTATTTACTTGAGAGAGAGAAAGAGGCAGACACAGAGAGAGAGAGAAAAAAGAGAAAAAAAAGAGAGAACAAGCACTCCAGGGCCTCCAGCCACTGCAAATGAACTCCAGATGCATGGGCTACCTTGTGCATCTGCCTTACGTTGGTCCTGAGAATCGAACTGAGGTCCTTTGGCTTTGTAGGCAAATGCCTTAACTGCTAAGCCATCTCTCCAGCCCTCATCTTATTTTTTAAAGATGGGGATCTCTCACTGAACCTAAAGTTCATGAATTCAGCTAGACTGGCCAGCCAATAAGTCCTAAGGACTATCCTGATTCTACCCCCATCCCACCACTGAGATTACAGCCGCACACAGCATTTTTTACATCATAGAGAGTATAGGGCCTCTGGCCACTGCAAATAAATTCCAGACACATATGCCATTGGCTTTATGAGGGTACTAGGGAATTGAACCCAGGCCAGCAGGCTTTGCAAGCAAGCACCTTTAACTACTAAGCCATCTCCTCAGCCCCAGCTCTTTTTTGGGGGGGCGGATTTCAAGGTAGGCTCTAGCCCAGGTTAACCTGGAATTATATAGTATCAGGATGGCCTCAAACTCATGGTGCTCCTCCTACCTCTGCCTCCCAAGTGCTAGGATTAAAGGCATGCATGCGCGCGCGCGCGTGTGTGTGTGTGTGTGCATGCGTGCGTGCATGTTCATGTGTGCAAGTGCCAGCACGCACAGTGTTGCACATGTGGAGGTCAGTGGACAACTTTCAGGTCTTATCTTCCACTATTTTTTTGTTTGTTTGTTTTGTTTTTTGAGGTAGGGTCTCACTCTGGCCCAAGCTGACCTGGAATTCACTCTGTAGTCTCAGGGTGGCCTCAAACTCACAGCAATCCTCCTACTTCTGCCTCCCAAGGTATGCACCACCACCCTGGCATCTTCCACCACTTTTTGAGACAGGGTCTCTCATTGTTCATTACCATATTCACAAGTTTCCAGGGAAATCTCCTGTCTCTACCTTTCTTCTCAGTATAGGTTCACTGGGATTACAGAATCCACTTACAGTTTCCAGCTGTTTGCATAGGGTCTGGCCATCCAAACTCAGATACCAGAATTTCAAGGCAAGTGCTTTACCCACTGAGCCATCTCCCCAACCCTAAAATTATTTTTTAAAGTAATGATCTAGTTTTTGTCTTTAATACTCATATATCTGAGCACATATCCCAATCATTTGGTGCCAGAATATATGTTTCTTTTTTTCTTTTTTCTTTCTTTTATTATATGTATATATATATTTTGGTTTGTCAAGGTAGGGTTTCACTCTGGTCTAGGCTGACCTGGAATTAACTATGTACTCTCAGGGTGGCCTTGAATTCATGGCGATCCTTCTACCTTTGCCTCCCAAGTGCTGGGATTAAAAGGTATGTGCCACCATGCCCAGCTTGAATATATGTTTCCTTTTTTTTTTTTTTTTTTTTTTTTTTGGTTTTGCAAGGTAGGGTCTCACTCTGGACCAGGCTGACCTGGAATTAACTATGTAGTCTCAGGGTGGCCTTGAACTTTCAGCGATCCTCCTACCTCTGCCTCCCGAGTGCTGGGATTAAAGGCGTGCGCCACTACACCCGGCTAAATATATGTTTCTTTATTCAGACCTGTGGCTATAGAAAAGAACACAGCACAGGACACGTGAGTTATATCCTAGAGGCTTGGAACTTTTCAAACATTGTTTTTTATTATCAGACAGCCTAATTAACTGTATAACTGCCCAAGTAAATGCAGTAGCTACTTTTAAACCTGAGGCTGGGTATGGTAGTACATTCCTTTAATCCCAGCACTTGGGAGGCTGAAGTAGAAGGAGCATCATGAGTTCAATGCCAGCCTGGACTGGAGAGCCTACTGCCAAAAAAGGGGGGGGGGGTGAGAGATGGCTTAGCGGTTAAAGTGCCTGCCTGTGAAGCCGAAGAATGCTTGTTCAAATCTCCAGATCCCACATTCAGCCAGACACAAAAGTGACACAAGCATGCAATGTCGCACATGCACACAAGGGGGGCATGCATCTGGAGTTCATTCACAGAGCCTAAAAAGGCCCTGGTGTGCCCATTCTCTCTCTGTCTCTTCCTCTCTCTTTCTCTCTCTCTAAAATTAAAAAAAAAAGAACTTACTGAGAAGCTACTTTTATCATTCCTATAAAATATAACCAGAGGTTCATAATCTGACAATTAATCCATAGCAACTGCCTCCCATTTTATAATAATAGACATCTGTTGCATGAAGCCATAAGAAATAGCAATTTGTTTTAATGTTTAGCCCACATATTTTGAATGCTTCCAAATCATGTGCACAATTGGGCACTAACAGATGTGTTTCTAATTGGATGAGAACAACTTATCAGTTGCATACTCAAGTTTGCCATGTATGTGAAGCTGACTAAATAGTACACAGTACCACACCTCAGACCATAAAGCTGATTCAATCCAGTGAGTGATTAATTTTCTCTCTTTAAACAGTGAGTCAGATTCAAGTTTGATATTTAAACTGAGGTCTTCTGTTACTCAAGATTGCTTAGATCAAGGGTCAGCAGACTTCCTCAGAGAATTTACCAAGCATATATTTATTTATTCATTCTTAACAGGGAGTCATTTAGCCTGAAAAATAGGCAGGAAGCATTATAGTCCAAAGTCTAAGTTAAAAAAAAAAAACTTTATAGGGGCTGGGGAAATGGCTCAATGAGTAAAATGCTTGCCACACAAGCATGACAAGCTGAGTCTAGATCACCAGCACTTACGTAAAAATGCTGGCCATAGTGGCATTCCTGTAATCCCAGTGCTGGGGAGGCAGTAACAGGAAGACCTCCCACCCAGGGCTTGCTAGCTATCTTGTCTAACTGCATCAGTGATCACTGGGCTCAGTGAGAAGTCCTGTCTTAAGAAAATAAGCTCAAGTGCCATAGAAGAAGATACTTGACATTGACCTCTACCTCCCCCCATGTGCCTATGCAACTACCTTGTGCCTAAACACATATGAACATGCATGCACCACACACACACAACAAAAACAGCTTTGGGGTTGGAAAGCAATTGGGGTGACAGTTGGAGGCCAGTAGTCAGAATGCTCGTTCATCCCCTCCACCACACTGTCCTAGGATTTACCAAAGGAAACTATTAATCTCTGTATGGCAAAATACAGGCCTGGTCCTAGCCAGACCACATGGCAGAAGAAAACAGGAAGTGGCTTCTGTAAAAATGGCGTTTTGCGCAGACTTGATGTGACAACAGCTCACGAGAAGCCTACTACGAGATGTCCTATCCAGAGACAGGCTGTCATTGGTCACCAAAAGGGGACCACCCCATACAAGGATTAGCCAGCCAAGGCCCTCAAAACCCATGTGCACTTCCTGAATAAACGAGTTTGTGGATTCTCGCTTCCGCTTTCACCCAACTCCCGGAGTTGCACTGCTCACCCCAATTCGGCAGAGACCCTATTGTCCCTCCTGAGCTGGCCTTGGGGGGGGACCCCAACATCTGGCGCCTGAACAGGGACCCTCTGCCCCGACCTCGGTGTTAGCGAGACACCCCATCTGTGACCCTCTGCCCCATCGGCGTCTGGCGAGATGCCCCGTTGAACGTCCAGTGAGCCGGTGAGCAGCCCCCTCGGTGTTTGGCAGAATGGCAAAATGCCCAGTTCTTCGAGAAGCCCCCTTGGCAAGTAGCCCCATCGGCGATGCCCTGTCCTTGAAAGTCCGACGAGCAAAGCACCCAGTTCTTCATTGGTGAGAAAAATGGCTAACGGTTGCCTGTGAGTGAGCAGGCAGCCCCTTCCCCCCTTCTTCCTTTGTTTGTCCTCCCCTTCCCCCCCCCAGGAAGGCACACACCGCCACACGGCCCAAAGCCTGTGCTGGCCCCTCCCCCCACTAACCACAAGACACGTGGGTCCTAAACACTCTATCCGTTTGTCTCAGCTGGCTCCAGCATTAGGAGTTGTAGTTTGCATGATCATCCTTTGGGCTATCATTTTTGATCTGGGTTATTATTTTCTCAGTCTCTTTGATTCAGGAGTGTCCCAGCCCAGCCCCCCCCCCCCATCAAACAACACCACGCGGTAATGGGCAACCTCCCTCCCCACCAGAGGACGCCGCAATTACAGGCTCTTAAGGCCCTCCTCTGGCAACATGGCTTAGAAGTAAAACAAAATGATCTCCATAGCTTTTGGGATGAAACTCTTGTTTTAGCCCCATGGATTCTTATCCTCCTTGCCATAATTGCCACTGTGCACAATGTCATTTCTGCCCATAACGAACGCTATAAGGAGGATCCTAAACTGGCTCTTCAAAGTTCGTTCCTCCCAGCCCCCTCTTACAGTAACTCCGATGAGAAGGAAGTCAAACTTTTACATTACAATAGACCACCACCACAACCCCCTCCTGCTACAGCCACACTGGCAACCACCCCTCCCCCTTGTTACCCTTCCAAGGACCTCCCCCCCCTCAGTCCTGGACACACCCAGGCAACTGCCGGTTCCCTGACACGCCCCTTCGCCGCCTTCCCTGTTAACGTAGGGCTCCGTAACGGGGCCCAGGAATCTGGCATTGATTCTGCTTACTTTGAACAAGTCCTCTTACAATGGGCCATCCATCTTCAAACTTACTATGACTGGTATTTGCTTCTCAAGGCAGTTATTCTCCCCCCTGAATTCCTCCAATGGAAAGCTGCCTATAGTGACCTGACCGAATCCCAGGCCCGCCAAAATCTTAGGGACGAAATTCCAATTACCTTGGACATACTCCTTGGCACAGGACCTTATACAGACCCTATATCCTGAGCTCTCGCTTGGCCAATTCAATCTTTTAGCCCGTACCTGTAAGGCATGTGCCCCCCTGGGCCCCCTACAGCCTCAAGGAGTCAATCCTAGAGGCCTTACCCAAAATTCTATCTGGCAGATGGATGTTACCCACATACCTTCCTTTGGTAACCTCAAATATGTCCATGTCATTGTGGACACTTACTCTAAGCTTACTTTTGCTATTGCTCTCTCTGGGGAAAAGGCGTCCCATGTCATTAAGGCAACAAAAACTGCTATGTTGGTCATGGGCGTGCCCTGGTCAATTAAAATGGACAATGGCCCTTCATACACATCTGCCCAATTCACATCCTTCATGGAATCTTGGGGAATAAAACACTCCCGTGGGATTCCCTACAGCCCACAAGGAAAAGCCCATCGTGAAAAGAACAAACTGGACCCTAAAGGAACTAATTATAAAACAAAAATCCACTATGTCGCCTAAGGACCCCCACTTGGCCCTAGTGGAAGCTCTTTTCACCCTCAATTTTCTCACCTTTGATGAGGCAGGACTCTCCCCAGCCTACAAACATTGGAGATCCCAACCAACCACGACACCCTTACCCTTAGTCCGCTGGAAAGATCCTCTTACTAATATTTGGAAGGGGCCCCACCCTCTTTTAACGCAGGGCCGAGGGTATGCTTGTGTCTTTCCAGAAACTTCACAGATCCCAGTTTGGATTCCTGCCAGAAACGTCCGTCCAGCCACTGACTCAGCGACCAGCCTTGCTGAAGAGGATGATGCCAGACCCCTCAGACTACATACGGGACTTTAAACTTATTTCCCCCCACCAGCCACTGACTCAGTGACCAGCCTTGCTGAAGAGGATGATGCCAGACCCCTCAGACTACATACGGGACTTTAAACTTATTTCCCCCCACCAGCCACTGACTCAGCGACCAGCTTTGCTGAAGAGGATGATGCCAGACCCCTCAGACTACATACGGGACTTTAAACTTATTTCCCCCCACCAGCCACTGACTCAGCGACCAGCCTTGCTGAAGAGGATGATGCCAGAGCCCTCAGACTACATATGGGACTTTAAACTTATCCCCCGCCCCAACCAGCTATAAATTCCTTTCCATCTCCTTTGATTACATTGAGCTGCTACCATTAAGGACACTCAATGCTACTGACTATGACGCTAGGGTGAACTCACCCAGCAACCTGTCCTACTCCAGTCCTCTTCAGGCTCTCTAGTTGATTCTCGTTCGCTGGGACTGTTCACATGCCACAGAGCCACGCCCACTTGGCCCTTCCATGCCTCCTAGGCAACAGCCTCATATGTATGGTACAATACAGGTCTAGCCCCTAGCCAGACCTCATGCTAAAAGCCATACCAGGCCATATCCCTCAGGTTTTCTCACCAGGATGGCGGCTAGCCCATGACGGGTAAGATTCCATGAGATGGGGCAACCTAAGACAGGCACCATCACATGTGATGATCCCTTGGGGCCTGGGTTCAACAATGGCTTTCCAAAAACCATACCAGGCCATCCCCCTCGGGTTTTCTCACCTAGGTGGCGATTAGCCCATGAAGGGTAAGATTCCATGAGATGGAACAACCTAAGACAGGCATTGTCATGTATGATGATCCCTTGGGGCCTGGGTTCAACAATGGCTTGGCAATAAACCATACCTCTCAGGGTTGCCAGTAATAAAAACAAAAAGGAGGATATGTATGGCACAATACAGGCCTGGTCCTAGCCAGACCACATGGCAGAAGAAAATGGGAAGTGGCTTCTGTAAAAATGGCGTTCTGCGCAGGCTTGATGTGACAACAGTTACAGTCCCATGCTCGTGAGAAGCCTTCTACGAGATGTCCTATCCAGAGACAGGCTGTCATTGGTCACCAAAAGGGGACCACCCCATACAAGGATTAGCCAGCCAAGGCCCTCAAAACCCATGTGCACTTCCTGAATAAATGAGTTTGTGGATTCTCGCTTCCGCTTTCACCCAACTCCCGGAGTCTGTGTCGTGACTCTGCGCTGCTCACCCCAATTCGGCAGAGACCCTATCGTCCCTCCTGAGCTGGCCTTGGGGGGGACCCCAACAAATCTCCAAGAATTTTCCTCAACTCCCAATAAGCAAATACCTCTGAGAAATTACAGTGCCGAAATATCTGCTAGTTTAATGTGTAGGGGCGGTGTGAGGAAGACAAAAAGAAGACATGTTCATAGGGAAGATAGAAGAGTATTGAAAGCAATAAAACCCTGAGCCCCATACCCTTGTTACATGCCCCAATAGCACTATGCCCTTCTTCACAGTTCGTCATGTCTGCAAGTCTGTCTTCAGTGATGTTACCTTCACCTGTAAGCTCATGGGATTGGAAACTATCCTTCCTGTGCTCACTATTGTATTATCATCCCCCTAGAAGAGTGCCTGACACACATGTGCTCTATAAGTGTTTATTGAATTGGTAAATTTTAAAAAATAATTGTGCCAGGTGTGGTGGCGCATGCCTTTAATCCCAGCACTCGGGAAGCAGAGGTAGGAGGATTGCCATGGGTTCGAGGCCACCCTGAGACTACTTAGTGAATTCCAGGTCAGCCTGAGCTACAGTGAGCCCCTACCTCGAAAAACCAAAAAAAAAAAAAAAAAAAAAAAAATTGTGTGCCCATTTTGTATGTGTGCCTCTTTCTCCTTATGCTTGCAAATAAATAAATACAATATTTTAATAATAGAAATTTGAACCATAAATTTGAAGAAAATTCTCAAGTAGCCCAAGCTGAACTTGAACTCACTGTGTAGCAGAGGAGAACCTCGAATTTCTGATCCTTTGGCCTCTTTGAGTGTTCAGATTACAGGTGTGCAACACCATGCCCTGTTTGTGCCCTGGAAACTTAACCCAGGGCTTCATGCATGCTAGGCAAACACTCTACTGACTGAGCTATATCCTTATCCCATAAAATAAAAGTTTTAATTAAATAAAAGTTACTTAGGCATTGCATAATGAGCAGTCATATGAAATTAAGGCTAATTCAGATATGTCACAGCAAAGTTTCAAACTTCAATGTAGAAAAAGAAGTCTTCAACATTTAAATTATTTTTATTTAACTTTTGCTTTCTAATTTGGAGTTGTATAAAGTAATAAACCCTGTCATTATGGGATAGGAGAAAGATGCCCACCTGAGAAAGATAACAAAAGCAAATAAAGACCATCAGTTAATGAGAACACAGAAAATTTGAAAATTCAGAAGGAAGTTGGGCACAGTGGCTCACACTTGTTATTCCAGCACTTGAGAAGATAAGGCAAGAGGATCACCACAACGCTGAGGACAGCCTGGGCTACAGAGTGAGAGCCTGTCTAAAAAAAAAAAAAAAATCAGAAGGAAAATTGGATCTGGGTATAGAATGAAATACTCAAAGCTCTTATAAATCCTAGCATAATTATTATTTTTCTCCTATATTGTAAAATTTTAAATACATCGAATATAAGATTATTATTATTATTTTTTTAATTTGGAAAAGACAAAGGATGGGTGAGCCAGCAGCCTCTCAGCCTCTGAGAACGAACTCCAGATGTGTGCGCCCCCTGTGCGCATGTGTGACTTGCGTCACTTTTGCATCTGGCTAAACGTGGAACCCAGAGAATCCAACAGGCATTCTTAGACTTCACAGGCAGGCGCCTTAACCACTAAGCAATATCTCCAGCCCTGAATATAAGATTCTTTTTAAAAATATTTTATAGTCATTTATATGAGACAGAGAGGGAGAGCAAGCGAGAGAGAGAGGAGAGTGAGTATGGGTGCCACAGGGCCTCCTGCCACTGCAAATGAACAGACTCATGTGCCACTTTGAGCATCTGGCTCTATGTAGGCACTGGGAAATTGAATCTGGGCCATCAGGCTTTGCAATCAAGCATCTTTACCTGCTGAGCCATCTCCCATCCCTGAATGTAAGATTCCTAAAGAAAGAGCCATCTCCAGTTTCAAAGTAAATAAGATCATTAAATTATGTTCTGGAGATAACTTGTCCAATTAACAAACATGCAATATTCCTAGCAGTTTTGCTACTTAGTAGAAACTCAACCAAAGGTGCTGCTCTTATTATTAACAATGAATAATTGCATACTCAAATTCATGCAGGCTAAACTGCCTTTTTTATTTTTATTTTTATTTATTCATTTATTTGACAGAGAAAGAGGGAGAGAGAGAGAGAGAATGGGTGCACCAGGGCCTCCAACCACTGCAAACAAATTCCAGTGGCATGCACCCCCTTATGCATCTGGCCAGCATGGGTCCTGGGGAATCAAACCTGGGTCCTTTGGCTTTGCAGGCAAACGCCTTAACTGCTAAGCCATCCCTGCAGCCCTAAACTGTCAATGTAGTATTTGTTTTTTTGGTATGTGTGAGTATGGGCACACATGTGCAACTGTGTGCATGTGGAGGTCTCAGGACAAGTTTTGGGTGTCTGTCCTCACCTTCCACCTTGTTGGAAGCAAGGTCTCACTGTTGATTGTTGTGCTCACCAGGCTACTGACCTATATTATACACTTCCAGGCAATCCCGCTTTTCCCTAGATGCACTGGGATTACAGATACTAGTGCTACAGTGTCTGCTTGTCACATGGATTGAGATTTCCCCAGCCCAATTAAAAGCTTTAAAAAAACAAGCACAGCTGGGTGTGGTAGCACACGCCTTTACTCCCAGCACTTGGAAGGCAGAGGTAGGAAGATTGCCATAAATTCAAGGCCACCCTGAGACTATATAGTGAATTCCAGGTCAGCTTGAGCTAGAGTGAGATTCTACCTCATAAAACCAAAAAAAAAAAAAAAAAAAAGTAAAATCATAAAATCTGCTAAATTTCAAGAGCCTAAAAGCAACATGGAATTGAAAGGGGGCCAGATTTATAACCTGAAAGTTGAAAGAACTATATTATTAAGGCAATTCTTAGGGTTCTAATGCAATATCAGACACCAATACTTACTAACAAGGATAAGGGTGGTAATTTTTTGTTTGTTTGTTTGTTTGTTTGAGGTAGGGTCTCAGGGTCTCACTCTAGCCCAGGCTGACCTGGAATGCACTAATTCAGTATGTAGTCTCAGGGTGGCCTTGAACTTATGGTGATCCTCCTACCTCTGTCTCCCAAGTGCTGGGATTACAGGCGTGCACCACCATGCCTGGCTATGGGTGGTGATTTTTGAGTATACTACTACTGTTTATCATTTTGATTCTACTCAAGGAACTATAACAGGCTGAGAAAGATGGTATGTTCTGGACAAGATTCACAAGACAGTCATTTTAAGTAATCAAAGCCCAATGTTCTACCTTAACTTAACCTTTTTGCCTACTCTTACCTTGATAATTGTTTTCGGCTCCCTCACATTTAAGGCACACCCAATAGCTTCTCCTAGTTATAACAACCTGCATTTCCTCATTTCTCTGGAATGTTACTAGTCAGGAGTCTTGATGATTGCTTTTTATAAAAAATAGTTTTATTTATTTATTTGAAAGAGAGAAGCAAAGAGAGACAGAGAGGCAGATATAGATAGAATAGAGGCTCCAGGGCCTCCAGTCACTGCAAACAAACTCCAGATGCATGTGCCACCTTGTGCATCTGGCTTACACGGGTTCTGGGGTATTGAACCTAGGTCCTTTGGCTTTGTAGGCAAGCCATCTCTCCAGCCCTGTTTTTTTTTTTTTTTTTTTTTAATTCAGAAAGAAAACAAGAGGCAAGAAAACCGAACTGTGAAAGAACAAATAGGTGACAAGAGAAAGAGAAAAGAAAACCATGAAGTCTGGTGGAAAGAAATAAGAAATGGATAAGCAAAGATGCATACTTCCTTAGTGGTCATCATATCATTTGACAAAACTTTATTAGAACCTAGTGTCCATGAAAAACTTTGTGAACAGGCTGGATAACCTATTGTGGTGTTTGATTCAGGTGACCTGTCCCTCACAAACTTACATGTTCTGAACTTGTGCTGGGTCCCCAGCTGGTGGCAATTTGGGAATTGGAACTTCCTAGAGGCAGTGTATTGTTGGGAGTGGGTTTATGGGTGTCATAGCCAGCTTCCCCTTGCCAGTGTTTGGCACGCTCTCCTGCTGCTGTTGTCCACTTGATGTTGGCCAGGAGGTGATGTCCACCCTCTGCTCATGCCATCATTTTCCCCTGCCATCATGGAGCTTCCCCTGAGTCTGTACATAAACCCTTTCCTCCTACAAGCTGTTTTTGGTCAGGTGCTTTCTGCAAGCAAGGAGAAGTTACCTGCAACACCAATCTACCTGAAAAGCAGGAAGAAAGACTTTGTGATCTCTACATATCTCCAACTCAGAAGTCTCTGACTTCTGAATGGAGCATCCCTAGCCTTGCTGCTCTGACCTACCTGTGACAGTGATGCTTCCACTTAGGGTCCAGTTCAAGGAGCCCGCCATACAGCATGAGAAGCTGGGTAACAGGCAGGGTAGAAAGAAGGGGAAATTAAGAGGATATGGGAAGAGAAAGAAGTTCTTACTCCAGAGATTAAAGCTTCTCTCCATCTGAGAGTGAAGAACTCCAGCACAATTTACAAAATTTGCTGTGACAGGTGCCTACATAGAAATAATATTCTTAGGCTGGAGAGATGGCTTAACGGTTAAGGCGCCTGCCTGCTAAGCCTAAGAACGCTGGTTCCAATCTCCAGCGGTTCCAATCTCCAGGTCCCACGTTTAGCCAGATGCAAAGGGACGCAAGGGCGCAATGCCGCACTTGCCCACAAGGGGGCGCACACATCTGGATTTCGTTCACAGCAGCTGAGAGACTGCTGGCCTGCCCATCTCTATCTGTCTCCCTCTCCCTCTCTGTCTGTCTCTCTCTATGTCTCTCTCCAAAAATAAAAAAAAACTTTAAAAAATATTTTAAAAGAAATAATATTCTTTTTACACAGAAAGATTTCAAATTAGAATATTCAAATAAGCCAGGTATGGTGGCACATGCCTTTAATCCCAGCACTTGGGAGTCAGAGGTAGGAGGATTGCTGTGAGTTTGAGGCCTGAAACTACATAGTGAATTCCAGGTCAGCCTGGGCTAGAGTGAGACCTCAAAAAAAAGAGAGAGAGAAGGAGAATATTAAAGTAGTAATAGACCATACTTAAGGCCCAAGCATGTATGATTTTCAAGAGTAGCCTTACTGCTTTCCCAGATGTGGACCTGCTATTTTATGAAAATCTTACAACAGCTTAAGTTTCATTCACAATAAAAATATTTCTTATGCCAGGCCTGGTGGCGCATGCTTTTAATCCCAGCAGTTGGGAGGCAGAGGTAGGAGGATTGCTGTGAATTAGAGGCTACCCTGAGACTACATAGTAAATTTCAGGCCAACCTGGGCTAGAGTGAGACCCTACCTCAAAAACAACAACAAAAACAAAAAAGAGTTTCTTAACATCCCTGTGACCCTCAGGAACCACCCTATGACCTTATGTACCAGAAAGAGAGGGAAAAGGCCAGACACGGTGACTGACACCTGCAATTCCAGCACTTAGGAGGCTGAGGTAGAAAAAGTGCTGTGACTTTGAGGCCAGCTTGGGTTACAGAGTAGGTTCTGGATCAGCCTGGGCATGAGTGACAATCTACTTCAAAATGCAAAACAGAGAGGGAAGGAAGGAGATAGTAAGAGGAGGGATTTTTAGAAATCATTTGAGATATAATTTCAGAAGCCACCAAAGTCATTCCTGTAGATAAAAATACTTAATCCTGACTCTGGAGCAGTCCATGCCCACACCCGAGAGGCACTACTCTCTCCCTGAGCAGCACTCTATTAACCCTTCTGTTTAAATCTGTTAAAATTTCCTCTTGATCTGGGAATGTAGTTCAATGGTAGAATGCTTACCTAGTATGTGCAAGGCCCTGGGTTTAATCCCCAGCAAAGAAAATATCTTCTGTAACTCTGATTCAAACATCCTGAAATTCTTTTGCTGCAAAGTCAAGAATCCTCACTTTACCTAAATAGAGGTCTCTGAAAACTCCTCCAGGTGCTACAGGTGTCTTCTGCCCTCTGCCCCATTGCTGCTGATGTACCTTTGTTTGTTTGTTTGTTTTTTGTTTGTTTGTTTTCAAGGTAGGGTCCTTACTCTAGCCCAGGCTGACCTGGAATTCACTATGTAGTCTGCTGGCCTCAAACTCACAGCAATCCCCCTACCTCTGCCTCTCAAGTGCTGGGATTAAAGTTATGTGCTACCATACCTGGCTATTAACATTTAAAAACCCAATATTCTCCAAAGCAAATGTGTCACTTAAATTTGGTATCTGGGTACAAAGTGAAATGTCACAGTACTCTTACCATTTTAGTGAGAGTGAAAACATCACTGAAAACAAAGAGCCTAGTGGCTTGGGCCTGCAATGCCAGCTACTCAGTAAGTCAAGGCAGGAAAATGGAAAGTTCAAGGCTAGCTTGGATTATAGAGTGAGTTCAGTGTCAGCCAAGGAACCATAGAAAGATCCTTTTTTTTTTTTTAAATATTTTATTATTTATTTATTTATTTGAGAGAGAGAGATACAGAAATAGGCAGGTAGAGAGAGAAAGAGAATGGGTGCGCCAGGGCCTCCAGCCACCGCAAACGAACTCCAGATGCACGCACCCCCTTGTGCATCTGGCTTACGTGGGTCCTGGAGAATCAAGCCTTGAACCGGGGTCCTTAGGCTCCACAGGCAAGCGTTTAACCGCTAAGCCATCTCTCCAGCCCCGAAAGATCCTTATTTAAAATAAACAATTTAAAAAAAAATGTCTGGGAGCTGGGCGTGGTGGCACGCACTTTTAATCCCAGCACTCCGGAGGCAGAGGTAGGAGGATCACCATAAGTTCGAGGCCACCCTGAGACTACATAATGAATTCCAGGTCAGCCTGAACTAGAGTGAAACCCTGCCTCAAAAAACAAAACACACTCACAAAAAAATGTCTGGGAGTGTAGTTCAGTGGTAGAGTATGTGCATGCCTGAGATCCCAGGTTCAATCCCAAGCACCACGAGACAAAGAAAACCCACAGTGCTGTTCAACTTTACATTCTAACACAGAGATAGTCATGATCTTGAGATGGTCATGAACCTTTTAACTAAATATAGTATGTTGTGAATTTTTACTCTTTCAGACATTCTGGTCTTACCATGTTTTATGTTTGTTTTATCCAAACTATGTTTTACTTGAATCTAATGATCATTTAATTAATTTATTTATTTATTTATTGGTTTTTCAAGGTAGGGTCTCGCTATAGCCTAGGCTGACCTGGAATTCACCATGTAGTCTCAGGGTGGCCTTGAACTCACAGTGATTCTCCTACTTCTGCCTCCCGAGTGCTGGGATTAAAGGTGTGTGCCACCACGCCCCCCCCCCTTATATATATTTTTTGAGACACTATTACCATGTTGCCCTGGCTGGTCTGGTCTTACTATATAGACTAGGCTGGCCTCAAACTTGCATTGATCTTCCTACCTCTGCCTCCTGAGTACTGGGATTATAGGCATACAACCCCATGCCTGGGTGGAATTTTATTTTTATTCTACCACCATAACTTCATCTTTAAGATTTCTATTTTTTTTTAATTAATTAATTTATTTATTAATTTATTTATTTATTTATTAGACAGGGAGAGAGAGGGGGAGAGTGAGAATGGGCATTCCAGATGCAAGCACCACCTTGTGCATCTGGCTTATGTGGGAACTGAAGAATTGAGCCAGGGTCCTCAGGCTTTTCAGGCATGCAAACCTTAACAGCTAAGCCATCTCTCCAGCCTCATAACTTCATTTTTAGTTCATTATATTGTAGCTGTAGGAAATATAGATCAAATATTCTTTATCTGAGTGCTTGGGACTAAAAGTATTATAAATTTTGTATTTTTTCAGAGTTTTGAAATATTTATATTGGACCCAAAAATCTAAATACAAAAGTTATTTATGTTTTATATATACATAGCCTGAAGTTAATTTTTTAAATAATATATTTAATGTGCTTTCATTTTAAATATTAATTTTTATTTTATATTAATTATAACAGGTTATTCTCTTTTTTTTTGTTTTTTTGAGGTAGGGTCTCACTTTGGCCCAGGATGACCTGGAATTCACTATGTAGTCTCAGGGTGGCCTTGAACTCATGGTGATCCTCTACCTCTGCCTTCCCAGTGCTGGGATTAAAGGTGTGCACCACCATGCCCAGCTAGGTTATTTTCTTTTTATCCCCTCACTCCAGCTCCCATTACCCCGGAGGCCCTCCTCAATAGGGTTATAGTATTCACTGTGGGGTCATGAAGGCCTCAGTCAGTCCTTGTGGGGTAACTGGGGACCATGCCTTAGGATATTCCTACTTACTCTGTGGCTCTTAAAATATTTCCTCCCCCTCTTCAGCAATGTTCCCTGAGCCATGGCAGGCCTGTTAGTAGTCTGATTTAGTGTTGTGCTCTCTGTAGCCTCTGGATTTCTGTTTTGATAGGTTTTTGACTGATCACTGTGTTTGTCACCATCGGCCTGGGGCTGGTTGTCAGGCTAGTGGTAAGAGTAGCATTCATGTCATCATTTTCCCTGAAATTTCTCCTGGGCCCTGGCAGATGTGGTAGAGGGGTTAATGTGTTTTCATTTTGATTGAAACCCATTACATGAGGTCAGGTGTGGAATTTTACATTTCTGACTTCATAGCAGAGCAAAACAATGTTTGAAATTTTGGAATATTTGAGATTTTGGATTTTTTTGTTGAAATGCTCAATTTTTATGGAGGTTTTTGTTTGTTTGTTTGTTTTATATATGTCTGTTTTGAGACATGCTCTTATTATGTCACCTTGGCTAGTCTGGTATTCATTTATGGAACCCTTGAACTTCTGACAGTCCTTCCTGACTCAGCCTCCCAAGTGCTGAGATTACACACCCCAGTCAGGATATTCAATCTGTACTGTTAAAATTTATAGCAAATTTAAATATTTTAATTGGCTTTTATTTGTGATTCTAGAACCATGCATTCATTTGAGCCAGAACAGCTTTTATTTGTGGGTTTAAAAAGGGAAGCGAGGAACAGAAAACAAAAGTGAGGTGCAGCAACAGGTCACTTGTTTGTAGTTCAGCCCTTGCCTCATTTAAACGTGCTTTGGAGAGTATACCGCCTCCATTTTGCTGCAGTGATTGAGACTCAGCTGTTGGTTTTAAGTGTACACTTCTAAGCTAGGCTTCAGTCAGTTTGCAGACTAAGGTTGTGGAATCACTCTCATGAAAAATTTAGTTCAGCTTACTTTTTCTTTTACTTACTGAATGTGTGACCATAACATATTTTGTTTGTTTGACATTTTCTTCTATTTATTTATTTGAGAGAAAGAGACAGAGAAAAACAGAGAGAATGGGCATGCCAGGGCCTCTAGCTATTGGAAATGAACTCCAAATGCATGCGCCAGCTTGTGCATCTGGCTTACGCAGGTCCTGGGGAATTGAACCTGGGTCCTTTGGCTTCCCAGGCAAGTTCCTTAATGGCTAAGGCATCTCTAGAGGCCCAGTATTTTGTTAAATGGAAATACAGTGACAAGACTTGGCAACTTGTTGGGGGAGAAAAAGGAATCAAAAAGATTCTAAGGTTTCTGCTAGGAACTGATAAAAGTAGAAACTGTTAGTGAAAGAATAGGTTTGGAGGGATAGATGAAATGTAGAGAAATGAATTGATTTGGGGCATGCTGAACTGCCCTTGTCTAGGGTTGAGAAAGCTTACATATCTGGAGGACTCAAAAGAAATCTGAGTTGTATTTGTAAGGCTGATAGTCATCAGCATGTGAGGTGGTAATTAAATATACTTTGAGCTGGATATATAGCTCAGTTGTAGAATGCTTACCTAGCATGTACGAGGCTCTTGGTTCAATCCCCAGGACCACATAAAAAAATGGGCATGGTGGGGCTGGAGAGATGGCTTAGCAGTTAAGGTGCCTGCCTGCTAAGCTTAAGAACCCGGTTCCAATCTCCAGGTCCCACGTTTAGCCAGATGCAGTGACACAAGGGCGCAATGCCTCACTTGACCACAAGGGGGTGCACACATCTGGATTTTGTTCACAGCAGCTGAGAGACTGCTGGCTCGCCCATCTCTATCTGTCTCCCTCTCCCTCTCTGTCTGTCTCTCTCTGTGTCTCTCTCCAAAACTAAATACAGCACGTGTGGTATCTTAATCACTTTCACTAAGAAGCTGGGACTTAGGAAAAGTCCTATCCTGGACTAGAGTTTCAAACAAAAATCAGCTGCTCAGCTAGAGGAGTAGAAGAAAGAGCAATCTGTGTACAGGACTTGAGGCAATTTGCTTCCCAGCTCACTAAACAGACCTGCCATTCCCACAGTGTCCTCAAGAGACAAGAATCCCCAGTCACCTACTTAAGGGTCTTGTAACCTCAGGGAGAGGTAGGTAGAAAGTGAAAGCTACCACTTACTGATGGATGGTGGGGCTGGAGAGATGGCTTGATGGTTAAGGCACTTGCCTAGGAAGCCTAAGAACCCAGGTTCAATTCCCCAATACCCACATAAGCCATATGCATAAGGTGGTGTATGCATCTTAAGTTCGTTTGCAGTGGCTGGAGACCCTGGCATGCTCATTCTCTGTCTGTCTGTCTCTCTCTCTCTTTCTATCACCCCCTGCTTCTCTCTCAAACAAATTTTAAAAATTTAATATTTATTTAGATAAATTTATTTGAGAGAGAAAGAGGCAGATATATAGAGAGAATTGGGACATTAGGGTCTCAGCCACTGTAATCAAACTCCAGATGCTTGCACCACCTTATGCATCTTACTTTACATGGGTATAGAGAATCAGACCTGGGTTCTTTGGTTTTGCAGGCAAGCACCTTAGCTGTTAAGCCATCTCTCCAGCCTCATCTGCTTAACTGTCTTTAAAAAATACATTAACATGTCCAATATGGTACTTTAGCTGATTTTTTTTCTTGAGGTTCTATTATTGAAATTTTAAAAATTTATTTGTAAGGGGAAAGAGAGGAGAGAGAGAAAAAGAGAGTGAGAGAGACACAGAGAGAGAATGGTCACACTAGGGCCTCTTGCCACTGCAAACAAACTCCAGACACATGTACCACTTTGTAAATCTAGCTTTATGTGGGGACTGGGGAATTGAACCTGGGCCACAGGGTTTGCAAGCAAGCATGTTTAACCTCTGAGCCATTGACCTCAGCCCCTATTTTCTATTATGGCTATATGTTAATAGGAAATAAAGTTATTTTGTCATTTTGTGTGTGTATGATGTGTGTGAGTATGTGAATGCCATGACATCCACGTGGAGCTCAGAGGACAACTTTCAGGTGTTGGTCCTCAACTTGCACCCTGTTTGAAGCAGGGTCCCTCATTCTCTTGTTGTTCACTCTTGCGCTCTCCACAGGCTATCTGGTCCACCAGCTTCCTGGAAATTCTCCCGTCTCCATCTAAACATCTTCCCATCAGTGTGCTGAGATTACAAAAGTCTCAGGTACTCAGGCTTGAGTGGCAAATGTTTTGTCCACTGAGCCATCTCCCCAGCCACCATTTTGTCATTTTAGGGTCATTTTCTATTCTGTATCTGTATTTTAGTAGGAATGGATCACTTCCAGGAAGTAGATATCTATAACATACCTGTTAAAACACTATGCCCAACAAATAAAGAATAATCTTTTTCAGACACACATGAACATTTATATGATCTGACCACATATTACATGGGACAAATATTTAACATTTTTGAAAATTTATTTATTTAACAGACAGAGAGAGAGAGAGAGAATATGGGCACACAAGGGCCTCTTGCTGCTGTGAACCAACTGCAGATGCATGTGCCACTTTGTGCATGCATCTGGGAAATTGAACCTGGGTTGGCAGGTTTTGCAGACAAGTACCTTTAACCACTGAGCCACTCCCCAGTTCCTACACAGCCCAAATATTTTAAAGATTGACAGTACCACATTTCCTGACCAAATTTTAGGTGAATGAGAAATCAATTTTGGGGCTGGAGAGCTGGCTCACCCAATTAGGATGCTTTCCTGTGAAGCCTAAGGACCCAGGTTCAATTCCCCAGAAACCACATAAGCCAGATGCACATGGTGGCACATGCATCTGGAGTTCGTTTGCATTGGCTAGGGGCCCTGGTACACCCATTCTCTCTCTCTAATAAATAAATAAATATAAATTATTTTTTAAAAGAAATCAATTTTTATGTCTTTGAAATATAAAAGCACATTCATAAATAATTCATGACTTCAAGTCATTGGGCTAGGAAGATGGCTCAGTGATTAAAGATGCTAGCTTGCAAAGCCTGCCAGCCAGGGTTCAGTCCCTCAACCCAGATACAAAAGTGGTGCATGTGTTAATTTGCAATGCCCAGAGACCCTGGCATGATGGCATCCTACCCCCACATTTATTTATGTGAATAAATAAGTTTTTAAAACATTACAAACCATTTAAGAATACCAAAATACCACATGGAGCAATTATAGATAATACAGATTTTTAAAAAGTCATTTGAAGGAAAGTATGGTGTTCAGTGCATCATGCAAAATGATTTCCAGTGCATGAGCTCAACATTCACCCTAAGAAACTAGACTATGAATAAAATCAAGCCCCTCCCAAGAAAATTTAGCAAATTCAAAGCTAGTTCTTTGCGGGGACCAATAAAATAAATCAACCTCAACCAGGAGTGGTGATACACACTTATAATCCCAGCACTCTGGAGAGACTGAAGCAGGAGGATTTGCACAAGTTCAAGGTCAACCTGGGCTACATAGTAAGTTTGAGGCCAGACAACTTCATAGTGAGACCTTAGCTCCAAAAACCAAAACCTTGAGAAACAGATAGTAAGACCCTATTGCTGAAGACATCTCTTGCCTGAGAGGCAAGGTCACTGAGAAAGCAAGCTGGTGCTGAGCAGAAAACCTTTTCCCTGTAGACCAGCCAACTGAAAGCTGGAAAAGGCTGCACTGCATGCAGTCTTATGGGAGACAGAAGTCATCAGCAGTGAAATCAGTGGACACTGAATATTCAAGTTTGGCCATACAGGCCCAATGAATGAACAGGTGCAATAGTGGCATGTCTACTCTTGGGGTAACCAACTGCTCCATAATTGGACTGAAGGCCCTCTCTACGGGAGGGAATGCATACCTGCTACTGAAAAACCCAAGCAAAAGTCTATGACAGGTGAGGTCATGAGCCTTAGGGGTATAAAGCCTGCTCTTGTCTGACTAAATGTATATATTATTCCCACCAAGCTGCCCTGAAAGCACTACACTTAATGTTCATATTCACATATTAATGCTATTCTCACTTCTGGTTAGAGAAGCTTCTCTTTTCAGATGGCGATGACCACTGGGATGACCCAAAAGGCAACATAGTGCTGAGAAGAAGGGATGGAGGAGTACCCAGCACTGAAACACCTCTGTCACACCCTCCAAGGCTCAGGGACCATTGCGGAAGAGGGGTGGATAGAATGGAAGAGCCAAAGGAAGGGTATGACTTCTTAACAATGCAACTGCCCAGACAGAAATTGGCCTCGATATCCATGACCTTGCAGTGCCTAGCAATACCTTCGCAAGACCCTCAAAATGGAAGAAAAAGATGATGACATCAAATTAAAAGAGAGACTAATGGAGAGAGGGAGGGGATATGATGGACTTTGGAGTTCTAAAGTGGAATGGGGGAGGGGAGGGAAATATCATGTGTTTTTTTGTATATAAGTATAGAAGTTGTCAATTAAAAAAATGAACAGAAAAAAACCCCAAAACCAACAAAACAAACCTTTTGCAAATTACAGTGAAAGAAAAATAGCATAAATGACACTAGGAATTCAAAGAATGACATAACCTCAGAAATTTAAAAGTAACACTCGAGAGGCTATGGGAGAAAGATCTAGAATTCTAGGCTCTCCTGGGCTATCTAGCAAGACCTTGTCTCAAGAGACTAAGGTCAGGTTTAGAACTGTAGCTCAGAAGTAAATCACTTGCTTAGAAGGTGTAAATGTGTAAGACTGTGAATTCAGCCCTCAGAATCCATCCAGTCCCCCCAAGATTACATATATCATACTATTAATATGTGTTATAAAATTTATAACACTGAATGATTTTTGTCAATAAATTGAAAACTGAGATAAAGCTGACAATTTTTTTTTCAAGACACAGTCTCGCTCTAGCCCAGGCTGACCTGAGGATCCCTGGAGCAAGCTGGCTGGCTAGACCAGCAGAATCAAAGAACTCTGGGTTCAAATGAGTAGAACATGTCAATAAATAAAGCAGGGGTGATCAAGAAAGATACCTGATGACAACCTCTGGCCTCCACACACATGTACCTGCACACACTTGTGCTCACATACAAGCAAATATGTGAACACATGCATGTATACCATAAATACATATGCATAAAAAAGAAAAATCATACGTTTTATAAGCATCTAAGTTTATCCTATGTTGCTGTGTTATGAAAAAAGAAAAAAAGAGTGGTATTGATACACATGTGGTAGTAGTAAGAAAGAGGAAAGGTGAGGGGCCTAGGGCATTGAGAATAAAAATGAAAACACACAATAAAGTAGATAGCAGGCCAGAAGCTATAACCAAATGTTGAGAGAGAGATAAATTTGATTTTTATTTGAGAGAGAAGAGGACAAAAAAAAAAAAAAAAAAACAGAAAGAAAGCGAGAGAAGGGGGGGTGGACATTGTGAGGTCAAATGTTTCCAGTTCATTTTAAAGTCCTAATGTAGCCAGGACTGGAAGACTGGTATTATCCAGAGGTAGAGACAATTGTATGCAATTAATGCTGTCCCTCCTTTTCTCCTGACTTACGTTTAGTGATTTCCAAAGAAAGTGTTTCCTGTTTACTTTGTAAACTATAGCCATGGGTGGAGTGGTAAGGAGAGTGTTCTGTTTATTGTTATTCAGTATTTTATTAGTTATTTATTTATTTGAGAGAGAGAGAGAGAGAAACAGGAAGGTAGAAAGAGAGAGAATGGGCATGCCAGGGCCTCCAGCCACTGTAAACGAACTCCAGATTCATGCGCCACCTTGTGTATCTGGCTTACATGAGTCCTGGGCAGTTGAACTTGGGTCCTTTGGTGTTGCAGGCAAATGCCTTAACTGCTAAGCCATCTCTCCAGCCCTCGTTGTTATTTAGAACCTGATGAGGTTAGGGTTTTCCCCCTCTTCCTAAAGTGTCAGAGCCAGGAGTATGTATGTATAAAGCTTTTTGGTATAAAAGGTCTTTAGCTTTTTGAAGTAACCTACTGGAATCTCAACGCAGTTCAGAGCTATGGCTAAGTTGTTTTAATTCTTTTCCTGTCTCCATAGGGGCAGGTTTCTGAGTTCAATGGGATGAGAAATTCTGCCCCACATTGTAATGGAAAACATAGAGTTAAAGACTGAGTTGTAACTTCTCTAACTATCTTTGGTTCATGTGTTTTCTGTAACTGTGACCAAAATATCTGAGAGGACAACTTAAAAAGAGGCATTACTTATTTTGCATCATGGTTTCCAAGGTTTCATCCATGGTTACCTAGGTCTGTTACTTTGGGCTTGAGGTGAAGCTGAACATCCTGATGGTTGGAAACCTCTGGAGGAAGAAGCTGTTTGCCTCATGGAGGACAGAAAACACAGAGACGAAGGGACCAAGGACTAGCTCCCATCAAAGCACATCTCCAGGGACCTATTTCCTGCAGCTAGTCTCTGCCTTCTAAAGTTTCCACCACCTCCTAAAATAGCATTATCATCTAGGGACTAAGTATTTAATTTGTTAACCTGTGGAAGGTACTTTATTTTTCAAATCATATATGAATATATACTATTTTTCACTATTAACTTTCAAAAATCAAAAACTCTTTAAGGGTTGGGGGAGAAATGGCACAGTGGATGAAAGTGCTTGCTACCCATCCATGAGTACCTAAGTTCAAATCCCCAGATCCCACTTAAAAGCCAAAAGCCATGGAGGGCTTCTGTAATCTCAGCACACCTACAGTAGAGAAAGAAATGGACAGGCTAGTCTAGAATATAGAGCAGTGTGGGGCTAGAGATGGCTTAGCAGTTAAGGTGCTTGCCTGTGAAGCCTAAGGACCAAGGTTCAATTCCCCAGTACCCATGTTAACCAGATGCAAGGTGGCACATGTGTCTGGAGTTTATTTGCTGTGTCTAGATGCTCTGGTGCACCCATTATCTCTCCATCTATTTGCCCCCCCTTTCTCTCAAATAAATAAATAAAATATTTGCCCCGCATGGTGGCACATGCCTTTAATTATAGCACTCAGAAGGCAGAGGTAGGAGGATTGCCTTGAGTGCAAGGCCACCCTGAGACTACATAGCAAATTCCACGTCAGCCTGGACTAGAGTGAAACCCTACCTCAAAAGAAAGAAAGAAAGAAAGAAAGAAAGAAAGAAAGAAAGAAAGAAAGAAAGAAAGAAAGAAAGGAAGGAAGGAAGGAAGAAAGAAAGAAGAAAGAAAGAAAGAAGAGAGAGAAAAAGAAAGAAAGAGAAAGAAAGAAAGAAAGAAAGAAAGAAAGAAAGAAAGAAAGAAAGAAAAAGAAAGAAAATAGAACAGTGAACAATGGAAGAGGAACTATCTCAACTGAGGTGGAAGTCAAAGACTCACCCAAATGTTGTCTCTGACCTCTACACACCATTAGGCCCTTGTCTATTTTGACAAGGAATTGAACTACACAGACTCTGAGAAGGCTAAATGATGAGAATTTATTTAGACAGAAATCATGACTTATGAGGATTATTATGGGGGAGGCATGAAGACCCAGGGAGGAGGCTAGCTGAAAGGCTCAAGTCAGAGAATAATTCTTCTTGCCTGGATGGAAATAGAGATGGGAGACAGAGGAAATCTCCATTATAGAGAAATCTCTGGGGCAAAACGGCCCTGGAGGAGGCACATACACCCACAGGTGGAAGGCAAGGCATATGAACCAAAAGCTCCCCTTCAAATAAAAGACCAGAGAGGATTATGAAATAGTGAAGGAGACGAAAAAAAGAGAGTTTAATAAAAGTATTTAATAAATGACTGCTAATAAAATATATTTAATAGTAAAAAAAAATAGTGAAGGAGAGCTGTGTGCCATTGTGAGATTGGGCTGCATGCCAGGGCTAGATGCCATTCCAGGACGCCTGCCTGGGAGGGAACCAACCAGCTGAAGGTCAGAGAGGAGCTGTGTGCCATTGTGAGATGGGGCAGTGCACAAGGGCTAGACATTATTCCAGGACGCCTGCCTGGGAGGGAACCAACCAGCTGAAGGTCAGTGGCAAGCAGGGCTACGTGCCATTATGAGACTGAGATGAGCACTGGGCGTGGGTCAGGGCTAGATGCCTGGGAGGAAACAAGTCAGGGGAAGGTCACGAGAAAGCAGCCAACTATCTTGGATTCTACATCTCACACCCACCTTACAAGTGCCCCAAAAAAAAAAAAAAAAAAAAAAAAAAAAGTATCTGAAGTGCTGTAGCAGAAGGTAAAAGTGTACCGGAGCCAGGCATGGTGGCACACGCCTTTAATCCCAGCACTCAGGAGGCAGAGGTAGGAGGACCGCCGGGAGTTCGAGGCCACCCTGAGACTACATAGTGAATTCCAGGTCAGCCTGAGCCAGAGTGAGACCCTACCTCAAAAAACCAAAAAAAATAAAAATAAAAAATAAAAAATAAAATAAAAGTGTACCAGCTCCCAGGAGAAAGTCAGAGCTGATCTCATTTCAAAAATTGAGATCACAAATAGTACTAGAAGAATAGAGCCCAGCTTGGACAGCAGGCAAGCCAGGCTTCCTAAGATTTTACCCAGATTTTCTAGGAGGTGGCACACACAAAGTAGACCCCGTTCAAGCTCAGGAGCACCCATTCCAACCCAGTAGATAGTCTTCAATCCCACACCCATTGTGATCAATTTAGATCAGGCCACCTACACAGGCTATACAATAGCTGCTATTGCTGCAGCCTCAATATGACAATTGATCTCGAGATGGGCAGACTCCACTGAAAAGCAAATAACACCCAACACCAAGGAAAGGGATCCCCGCCAAGATTACCTAGTCCCACAATGGGAGCATCCAATGAAAGCACAGAGGAAACCCAAGACACAGAAACCCAAAATAAAGTCTCGGCAAGCATTTTAAACAAACAATGAGATCATGAACAAACTGCTGGTTGAATAGGAAGAAACTGGACAAAGAGTAAATCAAATAGGAACTTCAAGAATGACTGAAGGAAATGGAAGAAAATCATCAAAAATGCTCCAAATCACAAATCAAAGGATGGCTCAATGAATTGGAAGAAATGCATCAAAAAGAACTCAAAGGATGGGTGAAGGAAATGGAAGATAATCAACAAGAACAACTCAGTCGATGGCTGAAGGAAACCAAAGAAAATCAGGAAAGAGTATTCCATAGATGGCTTAATGAAATCAAGATGATCAAAGAGAGTTCAACAGAAGACCAAAGGAATTTGAACAGAATCAACAAATAAATGAGCCAATGGAACAAGCTCAACAAGGACATGTCCAAACGCAGGAAAGAACTCCAAGAGACAATAAAAAGATCAAATCAAGATATGAAAATGGAATTCAAGCAAGAGATGGAAATGCTAAAGGAAAACATAACAAAAAACATAAATGCAATAACCCTCTTAAAAGGCTCCCAAAAAAGTTCCACCAACAGAATATACAACATGGAAGACAGAATTTCAGAACTCAAGGACAAGACAGAAGAAATAGGTCAGGACTCCAAAAACATTGTCAAATTCAAAAAAATGTCAAACAGAATATGAGGGAACTTTGGGACACCTTAAAACAACCAAATATTCAGATCATAAGCAAACAGGAAGGGGAAGATATAAAGGCCAAGGGCATAGGAGGATATCTTCAACCAAATTATTGAAGAAAAATTTCTCAACCTTACAAAAGAGAGAACAATCCAGGTACAGGATAAGTACAAAACACCAAATAGACAGGACCTGAGAAGAGACATCCCATATCATGTAGTCAAAACACTAAACACAGAAAACAGAGAGAGAGGGGCCAGGCATGGTGACATGCACCTTTAATCCCAGCACTTGAGTGACAGAGTTAGGAGGATTGTCATGAAATCAAGGCTACCCTGAGACTAGATAGTGAATTCCAGGTCAGCCTGGGTTAGCCTTACATCAAAAAAACAAAACAATAGCAACAATAACCACAAAAAGAAAACAAAAAGTGAGACCTTACCTCGAAAAACAAAACAACAAACAACAACCACCACCACCACCACCACAAAAAGAGGGCTGGAGAGATTGCTTAGAAGTTAAGGTACTTGCCTACAAAGCCAAAGGACCCAAGTTCAATTCCTCAGGACCCACGTAAACCAGATGCACAAGGTGGCGCATGTGTCTGGAGTTCATGTGCAGTGGCTGAAAGCCCTGGTATGCCCATTCTCTCTCTATCTGCCTTTCTCCCTCTCTCTCAAACAAATAAAATAAAATAAAATAAAAAAAAGAGATTACTAAAAGCTGTGAGAGAAAAACAGCTGGTTACATACAGAGGCATCAGAATTACCTCAGATTTTTCCATGAAAACTCTTAAAGTCAGAATAGTTTGGAATGGAGTATTTCAAAAGCTGAAAGACCATGGCTGCCAACCGAAACGACTATACCTAGCAAAATTATCCCTCATCAAAGAAAGTGAAATAAAAACTCTTCATGATATTAACCAGCTGTATGACTACAGGAGGACCAAGTCAAACCTTCAGAGAATATTGCATGGAACACTCCACACTCAGGACATGAACCAACATGCACATGATGACAGACAAAGAATCAAAACTAGAATGGACATAAAATCATGCAAAGACCAATATAACACCAAACTTCACAAAATGTTCAACATGATAAGGATTAATTAACTATTATAACTCTGAACATTAATGGACTCAACTCCCCAGTCAAAAGAAACAAGTTAACAAGGCTGAATCAGAAAACTGGACCTATCAATTTTCTGTCTACAAGAAACCCAAGTTAAAATTAAATATAAACAGGAGGATTTGTGTGCGTTTGAGGCCAGAGGAAATGGCGACATGAATACTTCTCTCACTGCTAGCCTGACAACTAGTTCCAGGGCAATGGTGACAGACATGGTGATCAAAGTAGAAATCCAGAGGCTACAGAGAGCTCAACACTAAATAAGGCTGCCAACAGGCCTGCATGGTTCAGGGAACATTGTGGAAGAGGGGTTGGAAAGATTGTAAGAACCACAGAGCTGGTAGAATATCCTGAGGCATAGAACCACCCTGTGCCACAGGGACTGACTAAGGCTTCCATGACCCCACAGTGAATACCATAACCCCACTGGTGAGGGCCCCCAAGTAAACAGGAGCAGGGGCAAGGGGATAAAAGAAAATAACCTATTATAATATGTACAAAATAAACAAAAAGTGAAAATAAATAAATTGGTGGGAGGGGATTATGACCTGTGTATATTTTGTATATGTATGGAGGTTGTCAATAAAAAGTTTAATAAATAAAGTAATAATAATGGGAAAAAATTAGTGAAGGACTTAAGAGATCAAAGAAAAATCATACATGTAATCAAAGTAAGAAGGTACCCTAAAGCATGACGCAGACAGAAGGCAGGCAGAAGCATACCCAGGTCAAGAAGAGCTCTCCATCTTGAAAAAGAGCTTGAAAAAATAATTTGTTTTCACATATCCTGAAAAAATTAGCAAGTGATGAATCATAGCACATAGCAAACAACAGAATTTCATTAAAATAATCCTTTCCTATTCATTTCCTCAAAGTCCCGCAGAGCAGCTGCTTCCTGCGTCCCTGTTTTGCTTTCCAGACAGTTTGTTAGCTTCACATTTCCCTACTTTTTCTGTCCTTTTCTTCTTTCTTCCAGATCTTTTCTATCATCATAATTTTTATTTTGAAGTGTTTTTTTTTTTTTTCTCACAGTAGGGTCTCACTTTTAGCCCAGGCTGACCTGGAACTTATTCTGTATATCCAAGCTAGCCTCTAACTCACAGCGATCCTCCTACCCAGGGTGGCCTCAAATTCACAAGGTAGCAAGGATGACCTTGAACTCCTGATCTTCTTGCCTTCAGCTTCCAAGTGCTGGACTTTACAGGTCTTGAAGCTTCCTCTTTCTTCTTTCTTCCTTCTCTTCACCTTCTACCTTGTCTCCCTCCTCCTTCTATAGTAGACACCACTTTAGCTTCTCTTCTAATTCTATCTCATCAGTTTTTTTCCCCCATTACTCTCCCCCACCTAGTCCATTCTCACTCAAGGAGGCTGGAGGAGAATAGGAGAAAAAGGGTGGTCAATCCTACAGGTATGCTTTATCTCTCATATATAGATATATCTCCATATCATATATGTTATATTCAATGCGTATGACACATGCAGTTATGCATATACCCATCAAAGTGCCACCATAAAGTCCTTGTCATTTGTCCAAGAAGACTGTTAGGGTGGACTGATGTTTTCTTCGGATACTCCAATAATTAGTTCTCTTTCAAATTTCATGCTCTTGGGGCTGGAAGATAACTCAGTGGATAAGGCACTTGTCACCCAAGCTGGAGTACTCGAGTTTGATCCCCAGACCCCGCCTAAAAAGCTTAGAAGACATGGTGGGCTTCTGTGACCCCCAGCAAACTGATGTTAACAATAACCCTGACAGTGAAATGGGAGGCAGGCACAGAAGAATTTCCTGAAAACTCCTGAGGAACACAACAAAGAACAAAAGAGTAGGAATCCAGCAAGAGAAATTCTGCCTCAAATGAGGGGGAAAGACAGAGGACTGACATGGAAATTGTCGTCTGACTTCCACACATCACCATGGCAAGCACATATAAGCCTGCTCTCTCTCCCCCCCCCTCCCACTCACACACACACACACACAAAATAAATAATAAAATTAAGTAAAAATTTAAAAATCCATAATATTTGCTCAGTTCTACAGCAAATGACATTTGAATGAGTCTCTTAACGATAGAGTAACTAAGTTTTGTATGATTAAAGCGAATGGACAGGATACCCAGGTACAGGGCAATTATGTGAACAAAGCTGCCCATCTATCTTCTTCTGGTCAGATAATCTGATCCCACATGAAAAGACCTTTTGTGTTTTGCTTGTGCTGAGCAAGACAAGAAAACCATTGAGTAGGAACTAGGTCAGCTGCCTTCCGCTGCTTATCACAGCCATCAAAGCCACTTTCTTAGGCTTAGAAGTTTCATGTCATTTAAATGGATTCCTCATCCTTTTTTCTCTCCAACCCAGAAAAGAATAAGCAAGCCATCTCAGTTTCAAGAAAGTTTATATGTACGTGTGTGAGAGAGGTAGGACTATATAATTTTTATACATTATGATCATATTTGGCTTGTATATCTATTTGTTCAATAAATACTTCATATACAAACTATGTGAACATATGTATTCATGCCACCTACAAAATTTCAGAATCAAAAGCAGGAACTTTTTCAAAGTAAAATCAAATGAAAGCTGGGCATAGTGTTACACACCTATTATCCCAGCACCCAGTACTTGGTCAGCTAAGGCAGGAGGATCAGGAGTTCAAGGTCAGCCTTGGCTACATGAGACTTGTTTCGAAAAAAATCCCAGAAAATAATAATCAAACTTACAAAAGAAGTTAAAGGGCTGGAGAGATGGTTTAGTGGTTAAGGCATTTGCCTACAAAGCCTAACAACCCGAGTTCCATTCTCCAATACTAACTTAATGCCACATGCACAGTGGTACATACATCTAGAGTTTGTTTGCAGTGTCTGGAGGCCCTGGTGCACCCATTCTTTCTTTCTCTCTGTATTCTCTCTGCTTGCAAATAAACACTCAGGAGGCAGAGGTAGGATGATGGCTGTAAGTTTGAGGCCAGCCTGAGATTACATAGTGAATTCCAGGTCAGCCTGGGCTAGAGCAAGATCCTACCTCAAAAAAAATTTTTAAGTTAATAAAAGGGGGCAGCTGGAGATGGCTTAGTGGTTAAGGTGCTTGCCTGTGAAGACTAGGGACCCAGGTTTGATTCCCCAGTACCCATGTAAGCCAGATGCACAAAGTGGTACACATATCTGGAGTTTGTTTGCTGGAAGCTCTGGTGCGCCCATTCTCTCTCTCTCTCTCAAATAAGTACATGAACAAAAATATTTTTCAAAAGTTAAAAAAAAGAAGTGAAAAATGCCAGAACAGAATATGTGAAATGTCTTCCATAGGCTTGTGTATTTGAACACTTGGCACAAGCTGGTGGCACTATTCTGAAGATGAGGGAAACTTTAGGAGGTGGGGCTTTGCTAGATGAAGTGGTTCACTGGTGTAGGCTTTGAGGTTTTTTTTTTTTTTTAATTTTTAAAAAATTTAAAAATTTTTTTGAGGTAGGGTCTTACTCTAGCCCAGGCTGACCTGGAACTAACAGTGATCCTCCTCCTTCTGCCTCCCAAATGCTGGGATTAAAGATGTGTGCCACCACACTGGGCAAGCTTTGAGGTCAGTCCAGCCCCATTTCCTTTCTTCTCTCTGTTTCCACTGCAGTCACAATGTAAATAGCTGCCTCATACTCCTACCAATGGAGCGGTCAGCTGCCATGTCTTTCCCACCATGATGGACTGTGTTCCCTCAAACTGTAAGTGCAGATAAACCCTTCCACCCTTAGGTTGCTTCTTGTCAGACATTTCACCACAGCAAGGAGAAAAGTAACAAACACAATCTCCAGTTCTCCAGCTGCTTGCTCTTTGTCCAAGGGAAATTCCGTGGTGAGGACCATATCCTGTTGTCACGGAAATGACAGTGCTGTCACAAATTTAGTACTATGACTTAACAATGGAGAGGAACAGATGGTCTGAAAGAGAACGAAGATCTAGGGTTAACACAATTGTTTGAAGGATCTGCCATCTCAGTCTTTTTGGAAGTTGGTGGGAGCATAACTAATAAGCAAAAACTACTTCATTGCAGCTTTACAGAAGCCACTGAAGTGATGGCTCAGTGGTTAAGGAGCTTGCTTGTAAAGCCTGAAGGCCTGTTTATTGTTGTTTTTTTTTTAAATCAGAAATAGGAGGCCCGGTGAGTTGGCACATGCCTTTAATCCCAGCACTTGGGAGGCAGAGGAAGGAGGATTGCTGTGAGTTTGAGGCCACCCTGAGAATACATAATGAATTCCAGGTCAGCCTGGGCTAGAATGAGATCTACATCGGAAATAGGGCTAGGGAGATGGCTCAGCGGGTAAAAGTACAAGCACAAGGGCCTGAGTTTGGATCCCCATCTCGTCCGTTAGTGACGGGTCCTGTCATTCTAGTGCTTGGGAGGTGGAGGAAGACGTCTCCAGGGCAAGCTAGCTTGCTACATTAGCCAAACTGATGAGTTCTGGCTTCAGTGAGAGACCCTGCCTCATTAAATAAAATGGACAGTTATAGGAGGAGATATTCAATGTTGACCTCTGACCTCCATATACAGGCACACACATGTATGTGTACCCTCCCTACACACATGCAACCATACACATGCAAACACACATATGTGTGCTTAAAAAGGAGTGAAAATCATTCCCAGATACAAGCCCCACAATCCAGCAGCCACACCTTCATATATAATTAGCTAGAACTAGGTCACATGCCTACACTGGCTTTAAGGAAAGATGGGAATAACAGTCTACAAAGGAATAGAAAAGTTGGCAACCCTAATCATGAAGGAAAATTTCTTTTCCTTTCGATCTCAAAGGCAATCTTCAAGTCTTATGACCAAATAACAACTCAAACACCCTTTTCTTTGTCTCTGGAATTTTTTCTTGAAAAGCTTCATGATCTCTATGCCAACATTTCACTTACTATTCTAATTAGAAAAAATTAGTTAGTATAATATAAAAATTATAAAATAATTAGCCAGTTGAACTCAAAAGTGGTAGACAGGCAACTTGCCTACCTACCACTTTATACTGCAGTTTATTCATAAGGTCTGGGCTGAACAGGTAAGGCTAAGAGCTAATCCTAGAGAAAGCTTTAATGAATAAGCACTAACCTTCAGGGACAAACACACATTCTTCATATAGAAATGTTCACTTTTGCTTAAGACATGTGTCTTGTCAACTGTAGTGGCACAGAAATAGGAATATCACTGCAAGTTCAAGGCCAGACTGAGTTACACCATATCTGGTTTTTTCTTTATTTTGCTAAAGGAATGTGATAAAGTATCAAATTGCCTTCTAAATACTTATGTTTGTGCCCATAGATTAGTGCTGCTTTCAACTTTTGTCAGAAAAGCTTCATTTTGCAGTGGGTTGCAGTTAGCACAGATACTCAATAATTGGTTAAAGTGCTGAGAATAAGTGACTATTGAATGCTCAGCCCTACATAGGACATCTATATCACCAACTTCAGGGAACATTGCAGAAGAGGGGGAGTAGAAAGAAGTTAAGAGCAAGAGGAAGGGGTGGGATGTTTGGAATGCTGTCTTTCAGTCATACCGTGGCTATTGCACTCTTGAGCTTTCTGCATTTGTGATTACCTGACCAAGAGCTATCAACATTCTGCCATGGAAGAGGGAGGGATGCATGAAGCCCCACTCCTCCCTGAGGATTTATAAGCAATTTATGGTCTCTGGGAAAGGGGGAGATATTTTCTTTTTCTTTCTTTCTTTCTTTCTTTCTTTCTTTCTTTCTTTCTTTCTTTCTTTCTTTCTTTCCTTTTTTTTGGTTTTCTTGGCTGACCTGGAATTCACTCTGTATTCTCAGGGTGGCCTCAAATTTATGGTGATCCTCCTACCTCTGCCTCCTGAGTGCTGGGATTAAAGGCGTGCACCACCACACCGGGCTGAGATTTTCTTGAGTAATGAAGACATTGGTAATTTGTCCATACTCCAGAAAATTACCCCTCACCCATACTCCTGTAAGTAACTCTTATTAAACTCACAGTCACAAAGAGAAGATAAAGAAGAGGACCCATGAAAATAGAAGGAGGAGCATTATTAGGAAAGGGAGATCAGTAGGAATTGGAGAGAGATGAGAGAGGGTAATGGGAAGATATGATCACAGTATATTTTATACATGTACACAAATGTTTATATGAAACCTATTATTATTATTATTATTATTATTATTATTATTATTATTATTTTGGTTTTGCGAGGTAAGGTCTCACTGTGGTCCAGGCTGACCTGGAATTAACTATGTAGTCTCAGGGTGGCCTTGAACTCTCAGCAATCCTCCTACCTCTGCCTCCCGAGTGCTGGGATTAAAGGCGTGCGCCACCACGCCCAGCTTGAAACCTGTTATTATGTATAATTAATATATACTAATAAAAACAAAAAAGAGAGGTTAATCAAAAAATCAAAGGAAATGGGCAAACCAATCCTATATTGGCTTCATAAAGTATCCTTAACTTTTCTATTTTTGCAGGAAGACGATTTATGTTAAAAATTAATTTCAATTCACTCCATAAGACCTCTGGTTTCATTTACTGTACAAAAGAGATGTATAGATCCAGGTGTAGTGACACACACCTTTACTCCCAGCACTTGGGAGGATGAGGTAGGAGGATCTCTGTGAGTTTGAGGCCAGTCTGGGCTTCAGAGTGAGTTCCAGGTCAGCCTGGGTTAGAGTTAGAGTCTGCTTCAACCCCACCCCACCCCCAAAAAGTCATGAATGTATGAACTTTTCCTAAATCTCAAACCATGGAAATCTAATCAGGATCTTGGTATGTAGAAAATTCCCGTTTGTGAGTCTTTCTCTGAAACAAAAATTCATCAAATAATCATTCCCTGGGTATCTTTTATATGCATCAATTTACATATACAAAGCTTATTACTAATTATATGGTGTATTTTTCTGCCTTGCTTTTCCTTAATTATATTATTTTAATAGCTTCTATATGTTCTCATAACAAAATTTCCAGAATCCTTGTTTTTATGTAGTCAGACATTTCTTCCCCTTTTCCCTCTCTCCCCTCGTGCGCACACACACACACAAGTGCACACATCAAACCCCACTCTCTATGCTCATAAAACCTCTGTCTTGCTCAAGCTTGCCTTCTGCCTTACTGAAGCTTTTGGGAAAAGGTCTGAACAAAACCTTCTTTTCCTAAACTCCATTTCCAAGCCCCATGAATTGATGAATTACATCTGACCTAGATCATTCTCATGAGAAAAGAACTTCCTTTTCTTTTCCATGTGCTGGATGTGCTGAAGAGCCAAGGGAGCAGTGTGTCAGAATCAGCCACTAAGACAGTTATTCGCCCCAGTGCTGTGAAATCGCCTCCGTTTTGGTAGCATATTTAATTTAAAGTCACATTATGTTTCCAGCACTTTTTTTCCAGAGAGGCTGACACAGCAAAAGACCCATCAGTCCTAATTACACAAAGTTTGATTACTTCAAAGTACCCTTTCAGTGCCACTTCTATGAGGAAATGAACTCTCCATTATGTACTAATGACGCCTCCCATATCTGATGAATTTGCTCAAATCCTCTTCGAAGCTACTTTATAGGGCCAAAAGGGAGATTTAAAGCATTGTCAGCACAAATGGTCTGCATTTCCCTCTGTCAGAAAGGCTTCCTTGAAAGAGATAAAGGGCTTCTGCCTTCTAAAATCCCATTGCTGAGGGGAGGTGATGGCAGAAGTAGGCCAGGGACAGGAGAAGTCAAAGTGAGGCACCGGTGATCCACCCCACGTGTCCTGGAATTCACTCTGGTGGGACTCTGACAAAAGTCACCTCTGGTTAAGGTGGAAATGATACTGGACTTCCGAGAGGGGTGAGGTAGCGGGGCTGTCTGTCCTCATCCAGACTAGTGGCCACATTTACAGGTCAAGAGCACTCAAAGGTAATGGCTGGAAACCCTCGCTGAGTCCCTAGTCCTGAGGTAGGCAGCTGTGGACTCTGAGCCACAAGTCTTTCCTCACAATGGCAGCCTGGGACCTCTCAGTGGGAACGAGCCCTGGACTCCAATCCTGGCTCTGCCATGTGTTGGATGATCTCTGCCAAACTATTATAGATCTTTTTGGGTCTGCTCACATGGGAAATGTAATGATAATCCCTCCAAACCCCTAAAAGAGGAAAAAGTCAGAAATCTGTCTTATAAATATGTATGTTCAGACCTATAGATCAGTGCTGTTCTTAGCCTTGATCAGAGAATCTTCTTTTTGCAGTGGGCAGAATTAAATGCAGAGACCCATATTTGGCCAAAGTGTTAAGAATAAATGATTATTTTGTGCTCAGACTTAAATGGGGCATCTATATCACCCTCTCCAAGGCTCAGGGAACTAATATCACAGAATATCGGGCAGAAAGCATATAAAGGCAGGAGGATGGAGGGAAGTGCTATGGAGCACTGTCTTCTGGTCACTGTACTCATGAACTCAGAGAAGCTACGGTTTCCTGCATAAGATTGAACCTGTCAATATCTATCGTGGATGAGAGAGAAGCTCATGAGGTCCCTACCAGTCCTAGAGGAGCTATTACAATTAACGGTCACTGGGGGAAGGCAGACATATTCTCCCATGCAAGCAACCCTAATTTAACTCAGTGGACTAATTGGGAAGATGGATTTAGTGGGAAGTAAAGGGGGATAAAAGAGGGTGATGGAGGTGTATATGCTCAAAATACACTTTACATTTTAAATTATATTATTTTTCATATTCATATTTTCATAATGTGAACTCATCATTTCATATTCATATTTATTTGGATGAAATTGTCAAAAATAAAATACAATTTGAAAAAGTCCAGAAGACTACATCTGATTTTCTTTTCTAGTTTTGTAATTTATGTGCGCACGTGTGTATGCATATGCTTGCCATGGCACATGTGTAGCTGTTGGAGGACAGACAACCTTGGGTGTTTCTCCTCCCCTTCCACCTTTTTATTTATTTTTGGAGAGAGACAGAGAGAGAGAAAGAGAGAGAGGGACAGGAAGACAGATAGAGAATGGGCGCGCCAGCAGCCTCTCAGCTGCTGTGAATGAAATCCAGATGCGTGCACCCCCCTTGTGGTCAAGTGAGGCATTGCACCCTTGAGTCACTTTGCATCTGGTTAAATGTGGGACCTGGAGATTGGAACCGCTGGAGATTGGAACCAGCATTCTTAGGCTTAGGAGGCAAGCTCCTCAACCACTAAGCCATCTCTCCAGCCCCCTTCCACCCTTTTTTAAGGCAGAGGATCTCTTGCCACTGTTGCCTCCAAGATTTAGATGCTCTTGGCTCTACCTCCCATTTCTAGGAATTACAGACGTGTGTCATTTTGCTGAACTGAGGCCCTCAGGCTGGCAAGCAAGTGCCTTTAGCCGCAGAGCTATCTCCCCAGTTCTACATCTACAGTTTCCTTCTCTTCCTTCCCTTGAAAATACATTCCCTTAACTAGTGTGGGGAATCCAGCCTCGGAAATGGCAGGAGAGAAATGTGTGGCCACCTTGCCTGGGCAGCTGGCGGATGTGTGCACAGGAGTAGTTGAAGAGAACAACATTAATCAAAAAGCAGCAAAGTGAGTCATAGAGTGGAGCTTCCTCACTTGATTTGCAAGATGAAATCTTAGAACTTCCTGGGCTTGAAAGCTCTAAGTGCCTTTTCACCTTCAGCTCAAATAGCTACAGACTACTTGTCTGGCTTAAGACTGAGGATGTACATGTTATTCTGAATGTCCAGCATGCTACGGTGTCCTCTCCATATCTCTTTCTAGCATACAACTGCCTGCAATTTAAAGAATTTCTGAGAACACAGCCCAAACTCCTCTCTGTGAGGGCTTATATCAATTGTCAACTTGGCAGGACCTAGAAAGATCTGTGCCTGATTATTCAGATTAGGTTATCTTGATTAGGTTAATTAAGGTGGGAAGACCTACCTTAATTGTAGGTGGCACCATTCTGTGGGCCAAGGTCCTGAACGATATAAAGGACAAAGGGGCTGGATAGTTAAGGCACCTTAACTGCTAAACCTGATCAAGTACTCACGTAAGCCAGATGCACAAGGTGGTGCATGCATCTGGAGTTTGTTTGCAGTGGCTGGAGGCCTTGGCTCACCCATTCTATATCTGCCTCTCTCTCTCTGCCTCTCTCTCTCTCTCTCTGTCTCTCTCTCGTCTCTTTCTCATGTAAATAAATAAAATTAAGGAAAAAAAGTAAATAAAAAGGAGAAAGATAGCTGAACCACAGCATTCATCGCTCTCTGTTTCCTCACTGTGTCGAATGTGAGCAGCAGCCTCAAGCTCCTGCCACCATGTCTTCCCTGCCATGAAGGACTGTGACCTGGAACTGTGAGCTGAGATAAACCCCTCCTCCTTTAAACTGATTTTGTCATGGATTTTGTCCTAGAAGTTGACTAATACTCTTCTTTGAATCCCCTTTAAGATCTTCTTTCCTCAGATATAGTTGCTATATTTTCTTGTCTGCTCAGGGCAGCTCCATGCTCAGATAGCCCCCAGGTGACTGATACCAGGATTTACTGGAACAGAGGCTAGACCAGCTCAAATACCAGCAAACCTGCCAGAGCAGGGAAGTGCTACTGTAGAGTTGCACTAAGAAAGTGTATTCTTGGGCTGGAGCAATGGCTTAAGGCACTTGCCTAAGACACCTAAGGACCCATGTTTGATTTCCCAGTATCCATGGGGGGGGCATGCATCTGGAGTTTGCAGTGCTGGAGTTCCTAGCATGCTCATTCTCTCTCTCTCTTTCTCATCTGTCTCTTCCTCTGACTTTCAAATAAATAAATAAAAATAATTTTTTTAACAAAAGAAAGTGTATTCTTCTTTCCCATAATTCTAAGGTCAGGGCCATATGCATTGCTATATATCATTGTTCCACTCAGAGGCCTGTCACCCCTTCCTATGATGCCTTCCAGACAGAGGAAGTAATAAAATGGGCTCTTTGGTGCCCCTAAATGACTCCTTCCCTATCTCAGATTAGTTTTGAATAGATAATTGTTTTTCACAATGAACTGGTGAGACAGCTTGCTATTTTTCCAAAGAAAGGCCTCACAAGAGCCATCTGGTAAAGTAGGAATGACCAGGATGTTAGGAAGTGGATACTTATAGATTAGTGCTACTCTTGCTTTTGGTCAGAGAAGTTTCTTTTTAAACTTAGCAGTGACTACTGGTGAGACTCAAAACTCATCAAAGTGCTGAGAAGAAGTGACTATTAGCCATGCATGGTGGAGCATGCCTTTAATCCCAGCAGTCGGGAGGAGAATTGTCGAGAGTTCGAGGCCACCCTGAGATTACTAGATTAGCTAGAGTGATACCTTACCTCAGAAAACAAAACAAACAAAAAAACATTGTCAGATTTGGCAAATAAAAACACAGGATCTGGCTTAAAAAAAAAAAAAAAAAAAAAAAAAAAAAAAAACAAGCCAGGCGTGGTGGCTTTAATCCCAGCACTCGGGAGGCAGAAGTAGGAGGATCGTGGAGAGTTCGAGGCCATCCTGAGACTACATATTTAATTCCAGGTCAGCCTGGACCAGAGTGAGACCCTATCTTGCAAAACCAAAAAAAAAAAAAAAAAAAAAAAAAAATTCAGAAGTGATGATGTAGTGCACTAAATGGAACAAGTCTATCACTCCTCCAAGGCTCAAGGAACATTGCAGAAGAGACAGAAAGAATGTAAGAGCCAGAGGATGAGGAGGAGAGCTTGGACACTCTGTCTTTTGGACTTGATGTGTTGTATTCATGACCTCACACAGATCTGCATAAGACATGCACAGTGTTTGGTCCATCAACATTCCATCATGGAAGGTGATAAAGAAAGGACAAACAGAGACATGAAATTAGAAGAGAGACTAGTTGGAAAAAAAAGGTTCTGTGGAAGAGGGATAGGGAAGAAGGGTCAAGAGAAGGTAATGAGAAGTGATTATGACCAAAATACATTATATACATCTGGGCGTGGTGGCACACACCTTTAATCCCAGCACTTGGGAGCAGAGGTAGGAGAATTGCCTTGAGTTCAAGGCCACCCTGAGACTACATAGTGAATTCCAGATCAGCTACAGGTGCGCACTGCTACACCCATCTTCCCTCGTTCTCAAGTTAACAGTAAGTTCTAGTGTCATTTGACCATAGTAGGACACTAGAACTTGGTTCTGACCCAGCTTTAGCCTTAGTAAATCACTTAAAGTTCCTGATCTGTCCACACCCAGAGCATCATTACAGGGCCCACCTTCACTTACAGAATCAGTCATTGCAAAGATCAAATGAGAGAACTCATGTGAGGGAGCACCGTGAGCTCTAAATGGCTCTACTCATGTAAATACTGATTTGATCACATTATTTTTTTTCGAGGTAGGGTCTCACTCTAGCTCAGGCTGACCTGGAATTCACTATGTAGTCTCAGGATGGCCTTGAACTCTCAGTGATCCTTCGACCTCTGCCTCCCAAGTGGTTGGATTAGAGGCATGCGCCACCATGCCTAACAACTGATCACATTATTTTTTAAAAACTTATTTATATTTTTGATGATTTTATACATGTATATATTGTATTTTGATTATATTCCTCCCTCAATTACCCTCTCTTATTCTCCTCCTACTCTTGTTGAACCCTTTATTCTTCCTGAATACTATTGTTCCTACTTTCATGTCTATTTGTGTGTGTGAGACCCACTGAGTTTAATTAGTGTTGCTTACAGGAACATGGATGGAGGGTTATTTACTGGAGTATGGGTAACCTACCAGTAGCTACACTACTACAGAAAGCGACTCTTTCCTCCCCAAGCAATCATTATTTGCCAGTAGGTCGTCAGGAAGAGGTGAGGCTTCACGAGTCCCTCCCACATCCATGGTATAATATTGACAGGCCCAATCTTGTGCAGGAACCACAGCTGTTATGAATTCATGAGTGCAATGGCCATGTCATGTCCAAAAAAAGAGATAGCATTCCATAGCGCACCTCCCCATCCACTGGCTTTCACATTCTTCCACAGTGCTCTCTGAGCCTTGGAGAGCATGACAAGCATGCCCTGTGTAGGACTAAGCACACCACAGTCACTTATTAGCAGCACTCTGACAATCCTGCCCATTCCATGAGCTTGGGATGACATTGACCTTCCTTCCTGATCAGGTTGGCCAATTAAAATATTTTTTCTAATTAAGGACGGCATCTGTTCATGACAGGACTACACAGAGTCTTCCTTGAGACTTCCGTTGGCATTCTTAGGAAAGACACTCTTTTTCTATGGGGGCTTGGGCAATATAAAGATTATGTCATGAGTCTGCCACGAGTCACCTAAGTCTAATGTGGACAGCTTGGATCTGGGAATAAAGGAATCACAGAATAAAGCAAATTAGAGATGCTGAGGGAAAGTAAAGACTTGAGACTGTGTGAACCCCAGCCAGGTGTGATGGCTCATGTTTATAATCTTAAGACTTGAGAGGCAGAAATAGGATTGAAATAAATTTGAGGTTAGTCTGGGCTACCATAATGAATTGCAAGCCAATCTGGGTGATAGAATAGATCCTATCTTAATAAACAAACAAACAAACAAACAAACAAACAAACAAACAAACAAGCAAACATTCATGCATACCTACCATTTGAACCCATGACTACCACTCTGCCTAAACCTACAGCTATTCCTTAGATTGCCCAGTGTCATAGACCAAGAAATTCCCACTTTGAATTAAAGTCTATGTTGAGTAGAGTTGTGCAGTTACTAACCTTGGGTTGAGTACAGGTTCTGAAGATTGAGACTAACAGATTAATTGATGCAATTTTTTTTTCTCTGAAATAACTTTAGTTACTACTGGCAAGTTATCAGTGTAGCTCAGCTGCAATAATGTTATTTTCTACATCTAATGCACTTGGGAAGTCATCAGATGGAAATTACATGTTAGCTATGACCAACTACATCATGAAGTATTGACCTAATGGAAAAAATATTCTGTATTTTAAGTTCCTTGTCCTTTATTTAATACTCCCCTGAGTCAAATGTATTTTCCATTTTTGGTAACTTAAGGAGAGAGGCAGAGATATTCTCAGATGACATTTCAGGGAATATTTTACTTCTTAATCAATTATACTTCTTTCCAAGTCTGTTGGAGCTAATTTTTCTATCTCCTATTTCTGCTCTTAGGGAAAGAAATTAAGTATTGATATCTTTAGTCTCAAGATGGAATGATTATTTGTACCATTCCAAATATCTGACAAAAGCCAGGAAAAATAAGTTGGCAAATATCTGAATTAGCTGATAAAATTTATATTTAGATGTACATTTCAAACCAGATCCACCAAACCTGCCCCCGCCAGAGCAGGTATTTATGGGAGGGAAAGTTCTGGTTGGCCTGTCTGCATTAAGCCATTAGGAAGCTCACCTGGCTGGTATAGACTGCAAAGCTCAGGCAGTAGGAGAATGATCATTTTTACCTAAAGCAATCCTCAGCTGTCAGAAAGTTGAAATATGTGACCAAGTCGTATTAGCTAAGTTAAATGAGCACCCCTAGGAATAGATCACTATAAGTATTAAGTTACATCCATTATGTAAGAGGTGATATCCTTGTTTCTTTATCTTATGAATCAGTGTTGGAATCTTCACTGAAGATTGTTAATATGTTTTTGGCTATTTGTTTTCACTATTGGCACACTCCCAAAGCTATTACCCTCTAAGATTGTTAACTTCTAGAAACATCCTTGACAACCCAGCAATAGAAACAATAAAGCACTTAAAAACAATAGGGGTTTTGTATCTAGCAGTTGTTCAGTTTGACCTAAAGCTGACAATATGGCTAAAACAAAAAGGGAAGACCTTCATTCCCTTTTCTGATCCATATAACAACTGTGTAAAGCACACAGGCCATGTTCTCTAACATCCCCTTCCCCTATTTTATGGATAATAGTTATAGATGATTTTCTAGTTTGAATTTTCTGCCAGGCTCCAGACAATTTTACCACATGTTAAATAGTTACCTTAACAATATAGTTGTAGGTAGCATTCCTCTCGACAAAACTGGGCAATGAAGGATTTGCCCAAAGCCAGTGCCTGAGCTTGGTCTTGCCCTCCATGTTTTCACATTTAAATTCTAGAGCCCTTTTAGATATACATAGGACATGGGGAAGATGCCATTTGTGAGCCAAGAATATTACAAGTAAAAGAGACTATCAGCAGCACTCGGGAGGCAGAGGTAGGAGGATTGCCATGAGTTCGAGGCCACCCTGAGACTACATAGTTAATTCCAGGTCAGCCTGGACCAGAGTGAGACCCTACCTCGAAAAACAAAAAAAAAAAAAAAAGAGAGAGAGAGAGAGAGACTATTAGGAAAAAAAAAAGACAGGAACTATTGGATTCACAATTTAATATTTAAATTGATACTATTATTTATGATCTAGACTGAATATAAAGTCATTGTATTATAAATACTCCTTTCAAACACTGGACACTGAACTGGTAAAAAGATTTTTTTGTATAATTCATCAGTATTTACTAGGCATTATTGTGTATGGGAAAATTTTTGAATGTATATGTATGTGGTGTGTGCATGTTTGTATGCATATTCATATGTGTGGGTACATGTGTGCATGTATTTGGAGGTCAAAATCAATGTCACATGTCTTCCTCAGTCACTCCCTACCTTATTTTTTAAATATATTGATGAGAGAGACAGAAAGAGAGAGAGAGAGAGTACAACAGGGCCTCTAGCCACTGTAAACGAACTCCACACATATATGCTACCATGTGCATCTGGCTAATGTGGGTACACTGGAGAGTTGAACCTGGATCCTTAGGCTCCTCAGGCAGCACCTTAACCACTGAGCCATCTCTCCATTCCTCTATCTTTTTTAATTTTTAATTTTATTTTTATTTATTTGAAATAGAGGGAGAGAATGGGCATGCTAGGGCGTCTAGCCACTGCAAATGAACTCCTGATACATGTGGTACCTTATGCATCTGGCTTATGTGGGTACTGGGGAATTGAACCTGGGTCCTTTGACTTTGAAGGCAAGTGCCTTGACTGCTATCTCTCCAGCCCTTATTTTTGAGATAAGGTCTCTCATTGAACCTGGAACTCACCAGTTTGGATAAACTAGCTGGTCAGCAAGACCCAGGGGTACTCCTCTCTCCACCTCCAGTTCTGGAATTACAGGCCCATGCCACAGCATCCAGCTTTTTACATGGGTGCTGAGGACCAGAATTCAGGTCCTCATGCTTATGTGGCAAGCAACTTACCAGTTAAGCCATCTCCCCAATCTTACGTGGGAATCTGAACTGAATTTTTTTTCTTTTTATTAAAATAAAATAAGCTTGAGTGCCAAATGTAATTGCTCACACCTGTAACCCTAGCACTCAGGAGCTTGAAGTAGGAGGATTGCCATGAGTTTGAGAACAATCTGAGCTACAGAGTAAGCTTCAGGTCAACTCAGAACTAGAGTGAAACCCTGCTCCCCCCCCCCCAAAAAAAACAAGGACAATGACATCAGGACAGGAAAGCCTGAAGTGTCTCATACAACTCGGGTAATCATAAAAAAATATCACAGGCTGTGTGGTTTGGAAACAACAGAAATTTATTTCTCACTATTTTGGAGTCAGTATGCCAGAAGACCCAGTATCTGGTGAAGGCTCATTTCCTGGCTCACAAATGGCACCTTCCCCATGTTCTTAGCCAGGAGAAGGAACTAGCCAGCTTTCTGAAGCCTCTTTTGTAAAGGCAGAGCATCTACTCTTGAAGGTTCCCACCTCATAAACTAATTACTTTCTCAAAACCCTCCATCTTAATACCATCGCACTGTGAAGCGGGTTTCAGCATAGGCTTTTTTTTTCTAACTTATTTATTTTTCTTTTTATAAACTAGTTTTAGTTTAATATGTTTATCTTATTTATTTATTTTCTGTTTTTAGAGAGATAATTGGAATGCCAGGCCTCAGCCACTGCAATCGAACTCCAGATGATTGGACCACCTAGGGGGCATGTGTGACCTTGCCTCACCTTTGTACATCTGGTTTATGTGAGATCTGGAGAGTCAAACATAGGTCCTTGGGCTTCGCAAGCAAACGCCTTAACCACTAAGCCATCTCTCCAGCCCAGCACAGGCCTTTTAGTGGTACACAAACATTCAGATCACAGTGGATGGTAAGGCAACTTTCAGTCTGTTCTTTAGCTTCTGCTAAAAAATCTTATTTATTGACATGTACTATATGCTAGTTATTCTACCTGCATTACCAATAGTCTTCATGTCTCTGTGTCTTGATATATACTGTTATTCTCATTTTTAAAGTGTATTTGGTAGCTGGGCATGAAGATGCATACATGTAATCCCAGGACTTGGGATACAGCAGTGGAATTAGGAGTTCAAGGTCATCCTCAGCTATATAGCAAGTTTCAGGCCTGTCTGAACTATATGAGACTTTTACTGAAAAACAAAAAACAAAGGGCTGGAGAGGTTGCTCGGTGGTTAAAGAGCACTTCGGGTCTGAAAGAGGCCTGACAAACCACTGGAGTTCTATCCCCAAGACCCATATAAATAGCTGAGCATGGCCACTAAGTGTATAACCCCAGTCCTGTGGAGATCAGAGACCTGAGAAATGCCAGAGCTTGTAGGAAAAACAACCACCACCACAAAAAAAAAAAAAAGTTCTGGGATGAAGTTACAGACTCCAGCTCAAATATGAGCCGGTGGAAGCATGATAGAGTGGGACATGCACCTTTCTGCACCGGCCACTGCAGGTGAGCACATGGGATGCTGCATGCACACATACATGAGCATACCTCACAGAGAGAGAAAGAGAGAGAGAACAGCAACAACACAAAACAAAGCAAATATGCCTGATATAGCCTAAGAGTGAACCAAAATGAGAGACTAATGCTGGATCAAGAGCAGGGCCTTCGATCTGAACAATCAATATTTGCATCTGGCTTTAAACTGCTGTCTGAACTCAGATCACTACTTTCTCTGTGCCTTCATACGTGCCTCTCTAAAATGGGAGCCGGGCGTGGTGGTGCATGCCTTTAATCCCAGCACTCGGGAGGCAGAGGTAGGAGGATCGCCGTGAGTTCAAGGCCACCCTGAGACTACAGAGTTAATTCCAGGTCAGCCTGGGCCAGAGTGAGACCCTACCTCGAAAAACCAAAAAATAAAATAAAATAAAATAAAATAAAATAAATAATAATAAAAATAAAATAATAAAATAAAATGGGATGCACTCAGAGAGTCATAGTGTGAAATAAGTGAAACAGCATGTGATGACAGGACTTCTGGTAATTTCCAATGCATGTTAGTTACTATTATTCATTTTGGTGTGCTTAGGGGATGAATCTGAGGAATCTTTCTATTCTCTATTCTCTGTTTTTTCCTAGGTGACCTCATTCAATCTCACGACTTTAAATATAAACTGTACTAGTGACTCCAAAATTTATTTCTCCTGCCAAATTGATTCTTTCAAAATGTAAGCCAACTCATATCACTTCACTCAAAATCACTCCAACAGCTTCCCAGCTCCCTTGGTGAAATTGTCAGAGCCCTCCTGAGAGCCTGCAAGGCTATATAACCTGTCCTACTTTTCTGATCTGTCTTCTACCTCCTTCTAATTTTTTTTCAGCTACTGGTGTTGCATGCTGAACACCCCAAAGACTTGCTCCTCAGACTCTTTGTATTTGCTGCTCTGCCCTGAACGTCTATCCCCATATGATTTGGGTTCTTGTTCAAATACTACCTCATCAGAAAGTCATCCCTGACCATCTTAAATAAAGGAGCTCTTCCCTCTCTCTCTCTCTCTCTCTCTCTCTCTCTCTCTTTTGGTTGGCTTTTCGAGGTAAGGTCCCACTCTAGCCCAGGCTGACCTGAAATTCACTCTATAGTCTCAGAGTGTCCTTGAACTCATGGTGATCTTCCTACCTCTGCTTCCTGAGTGCTGGGATTAAAGGCGTGCACCACCACACCTGGATCCTGTCGTCTTTTGTTCTTACCCTTGCTTTACTTTTCTGCATGCTACCTATTACCAATATATCTATTTATTCATGTGTTAATGGACTGTTGTTTTTCTCTAGAATGTGAACTGATTTAAATCAGTCATATGGTTTTGTTCAAGACCCCTAAATCAGTGTTTGGTATATGATAGACATTCAATAAATATTTGATACTTAACTGTAATTATATTAATTGGCTAACTTGTAATATGTCTTGCTCTTTCTAGCCCACTAATCTGCATCCCATGTCAGAGAAAATACAAATTTCATTATAAATATACATATTAGTTCTTAGGACTCATATTTAAGACAGAAATATTGTGCATTGTAAGTGTTGATTTAGTGTTCAGCAAAAGTTAACAACTATTTACTGTACACAATGAATAGTTCACTAATATGGGGTAGAAATTTATTCAGGAAACTTGAAGTCTAGGAAAGGTAATACTGGTGAGTCTCTAAGCTTATTATTAATTCTATCTGTTGGGTTAAAATAGAACATGCGAGCTGGAGAGGTGGCTTAGCGGTTAAGGCGTTTGCCTGCAATGCCAAAGGGTCCAGTTCCATTCTCCAGGACCCACGTCAGCCAGATGCACAAGGGGGTGCATGTATCTGGAGTTCAGTTGCAGTGGCTGGAGGCCCTGGTGCACCCATTCTCTCCTTCTCTCTTTCTTTCTCTCTGCCTCTTTCTCTCTAGCAAATAAATAAATTAAATATATGAAAATAGGACATGTGATCACATCCTTCAAACTTTTTCTTCTCCTGTCTTTCTCAACGTTAGTGCACTAATTTGCTTAGCCCAAATTTCCAAATCTTTCCCTAAATTTCTTTCCTTCCCTTTTCCTCTCTATCCAGTCTGTCTGAAAAGACTATAAGCTATAAAATCTACATATTTTCTCCTTCCATCAGCTATTTCTCATTGCTTCCACCTCTATAAACTTTGTAAGTCCCAAGACAAGGTCACTTGTGTGAGTTCCTAGCAGACATTCTTAGAGTTCTTCCTTGTCTTCCCTTTAGCTCCCCTTTTCACCCAACAGCCAGAAAGATCTTATAAAAATGTAAACCACCAGTTACTTCCCTGTTTGAAAGCTTCAGTAGCTTCCTTTGGCTATCCCATTGTGAGTTAGTTCACTGAGAGAAACTTCAAACCCATTACCCAACCTGCAAACCCTATTTGGCTCAGCCATAGTCATCAGTACACTCTTCTCTCCTCCAGCCTCCCTGTGCACCCATGCGTTCTGACCACAGCAGCCTCCTCTCACTTCTATGAGTACAGGCAGCTCTACCCTTTCCCTAAATCTTTGCTCGAGCAATTCCTTCTTGTCTGAGTGACCTCGCCACTGTAAATATCATCTCCCCAGAGAGGCCTTTGCAGATCACCTCCAGTCCACTCTGTTCTGTCAGAGAGTGGATTATGTTCAGTGTTTGCATAATTGCCATGGAATATTTTCTCTCTCCGATAATTGTCTAGTAGAATGGAAATTCAATGAAGACATGTGCTTTGCTTTATCAGTAAGAGTCTCAACAGCACCTAATATATAGGAAGCATTCAACAAACACTGGTCGAATAGTAACTCTTTTCTCAACTTGGATAGCTTATGTAGGATCCTGTGTTTTCTAATACCACCTTAAGTAACTCTTTCACATTATCTCAAACCTATAATCGCTTCAACCACACAACCGACCAAAATAGCTAGGGAAGGGTTCCTGACCTCAGTAAATCCTGGTAGCCAAAAAACAAGACTGGACTCAGGTCAGAGTCAGTAGATGCGTGTGTGTTTTGTGGGGGCATATAAGTGAAGACTGATGTCACTTCTCTCTTAAAATTCATAAGACCAAACGTACTTGGAGTTGAAGATGTTGGAGAAAATAGATGGGGAGAGAAAAAGAGTGGGAAGGAAAACTAGGTATGAAGGAGGCCGGACTTAGTGCTCACTACGCAATAAGTAACTATGGTTCTAGGTTTGGGTAGCCCGTCTAAGGACGAAAAAGTGATGCGATGAAGTGGGATGGGGGAAGAGAGAAAGGATGGAGGTCAGGCACCAGGACCAGAGGCGCGGAAGAGAAGGGCTGAAGAGAGACCAGAGCAGGGCAGTACAAACGCTGCCTAGATCTTGCCGGAGCTGCAAGTGTTAAGGGTAGGCGGGGAGTGACGCGCTTTGCGTCTGGAGCGGCTCCTTAGAGTCCACAGCATCCACCGCCGGAGCCTCGCCTTCCTTTCTCCCTCTGCAGACATATCCGAGACACAAAAAGAGAGGCAACCCCCTGGACCAGCGCGACCGACCCACCCGCACCATGACCGAGACCACAAAGACCCACGTTATCCTGCTGGCCTGCGGCAGCTTCAATCCCATCACCAAAGGGCACATTCAGATGTTCGGTGAGTCCTCTCCCGCCCATCCCGGGAGGGAGGCTGCTTCCGCTCCTGTCTTCACACCGGCAAGGCACCTGGGTTTTTCTTGGGCGATGGAGCAGAAAGGCGCGTGCCCCTCGGGAGGGTGGGCAAGGCTGATGAGGCTTGGCGCCCAGGTCAGCCCCGGCGTTCCGGCTGGAGCCAGTGGACGCAGGCAGCGTTTTTTTTTTTTTTTCCCCCCAGGCTTTCGCTAGCTTGGGGCCAGACCGCCTGGCCAGAGGGCCGGGGTGGGGGAGGGGCGGGGCGGGAGGGGAGCCTCCTTCTGCACGGGTTTTTTTTTTGGGGGAGAGGTCTAGGTGCGAGAACCCGAGTGCCGCGGTGCGGTGCTTTCGACTACTTGGCGGGCGAAGGATGGGCATGAGGGCAGACGTTGGAGCGCCGAGATGGCAAGAGGGAGGTTGGAAGGATAACGTGCCGTGCCGTTTGTGTCGGATGGGCAGAAAGCTCGGAGGAGTTAAATGTGTCGCGGAGACACGAACACACTCACGCAGGGCAGGCACATCAGGGGGACAGGGGCCGGGGCTTCCGAGCAGATGAAGCCTGGGGCTTGGCTGGCGGTTGGGGGTGATGGGGAGGGGAAGGCGCCGGGGCCAATGTTTGGGGGACTGTTAGGCTTGTATGGCCCGCGCAAGGTGGATGCTGAGGGATAGGGGAAAAAGGGGTCCTGGCTTGCGGAGGTTTGGCTGGCTGGCACCTGCTACGGGGTTAGAGGGAGCTGCGGGAGGTCCTCGGCAAACGAGCCGGGGAGGATGGATCCGGGCCCAAGTTGCCAGGCTAAAGCTCTGCCCAGGGCAGCGATGGCACCCGAAAGGCTTGCGGTGTGTGTGGGTGTGTGTGTGTGTATGTATGGGTGTGTGTGTCTGTATGGGTGTGTGCGCGCGCGCGTGGTGGGATTTGTTTCTTAGAGGCTTTAGGGAGGAGAGAGAGAGAGTGAGAGAGAGCGAGCGAGCGAGCCGGGGTGCCTGGATGCTGGAATGAGGTCCAGCGGAGGCTGGAGGAAGATGAGTGATCGATGTCTGTTGGAAATTCCCCCCCCCCCCGGCTGTGGAAGCCACGAGGCTCAGCCGCTGCTCCAAGTAGGACCCAAAGGCGCGCGGGGCGGCGGCGGGGGGGGATTGCGTGTTTAGACCCCGAGGGAAGGGACAAGGAGGTTACTTTAAAAGCAGAAATTGAGAAGTTAGAAGCTGGGAATGTTGTTTCCTCCTCCCCACCTTCCGCCGCCCCAGGGGCTGGGGAAAAGAGACGTAGGCTGGAGCTAGCTAGCTGGGGCTGGGTAGAACGGCCTTGGCCCGCCCGGGCTTTGGAGAGAGGCGCTCTCCAAAGGCGACGGTGCTGAAACGCGGGGCGGGGGCTGCGGCGCACGTGTTTGCCCAGAGCTGGAGGACCACAAGAGCTCCCCACCACCACCACCACGGCCTGTTTAATGAGAGCCACAACAGATCCGGGCAAGGTGCTTGAGCTAAGGTATGCATCTCTAAACCTAAAAGGTGAACTGAACTGAATCTGCCTGTTAAAAACCTCATGAAAAGAACTATTTTGCACCCAGAACAGATTTGGCAGGCACTTTTACAGGAAGGAAAGAGGGTACCCAAGAGGTAGCCATCCCTTCCTTCCTCGCTATTCCTACAGCTTTAAATGTGTTTATTAACCAACTTGCTGTTAAACAGAGATTTCAGTTTCATCATGGGGTGGACCCAAATGTCTCTTCAGTTTTCTGAAGAAGTGTGTCTCAGGCACACACTGCTTTCATTTTCTTTTGAGTCTTGTATCTTCTGTCTTGCCAGTCTTTTTTCTCTCAGTCCATTTCTCCTCTAGCCTCTTACATGGGTGTTTTTGTACTTCTTTCTCATGACCAGGCAGGGATGAGCTTTCTCTGGGGATGCCTCAGCTCTAGGAATCTTCAGTTGGCTATTGGGTGCTCCTGAAACTAAGGATATAGTTAACCACACTTGCATTAGATAAGAAGTGAGACAGATGTAGATTGAAAACAAGGGTGCTGTCTTGCAGCTGAAGGGAGTTCTTTAGCAATGGTGAAGGTTTTAAAAACGTTAAAAGGGTGTTGACCTGCCAATTCTGTGTGAGCTTTGAGGGTAGAATATGAATGCTGTCACCAGAAGGAGACACACAGAGAATGAATAAAAAAGGAGACTTTTCCCAGTGTTGATTATTTACTTCATATTGACAGTGAGGAGAAAGTGATAATCTGTCAACAAAGTCCTTTGAGTTTCCATTAGTCTAGTTCCAACCAAAGGAATAGCCCAGAAAAAAGATACAACATACCTGCTGCTATGGCTTGAAGGAACTTACTACCTAGTGACAGATTTAGCCCATAAAGAACAGGAAGACAAAAACCAACATTAAACTATCATTTGTGGAATCTCTTTCTGAAGTTTTTGAGCTTTCAATAAAATTTGTAAATTATGTTTTATTTTATTTTTATTAATTAAAAAGTATTTTGAGCCAAGATTTCAACTGCAGTCCCTATCTTTGTTTCCTGTGTGTTGGGATTATAGGCCTAGCTTTATGTTTTGAGGTAGGAGCTCACCCATTGTTCAGGCTGACCTCAAACTCATGGGGATCCTCCCGCCTCAGCCTTGCTTTGTAAAATATTTTGATTAGCAGTTTCTGGCCAACAAAAACAATATATATGTTTATATATATTTGGGTGGGGGAGTGTACCAGGGTCTCTCCCCACTTCAAATGGATGCTCATCCAGCTGTAAGTGGATGGATGGAGAATTGAACCTGGGCTCACAGGCTTTGCAAGCAAGCACCTTTAACCACTGAGCTACCTCCTCTTTTGTCACTTATTCATATTCACAACTTTATAACACAGGTACCATTATCTTTATTTTATAAATGAGAAACTGGTATTCAGAGACTATGCAACTTTCTTATGGAGAGCAGGTGACAGGTTTATCTTTGTGGGGAGCAGGGGCAGGGTCTCATATAGTTCAGGCTGGCCTCAAACTCACTATGTAGCTGCCTTTGCTTCCTGAGTGCTGACAGCTGACAGGTGCATGCCACCGTACACATTGACAATGTTGTCTTGAGTGGCACATTGCGTTTTCTTCCTGTAGAATCCTCTGCACTGTATAAGAGACAGGAGGAAGTGTTCAGCTAATCTTGCAAGCAGGTAATCCCATGAACACCATTTCCTTCACATACATACTAATCAGAGTGAAATTGATCATCAACTAAATGAATTCTTAAATATGCATTTCCTTAAGAACTCTTTCCTATCTTGAAAGAAACAAGTTATTCATTATGTATTTTCTTTTTTTAAATGGCTTTTAAATTTTTCTTCCTGGAGAACATGGGAAATACTCAATGTAATTAAATTAGCAAACCTTCTTTAAGTGCCTGAAATTTGTAATACAAGTTTTCAAAATACCTTCCAAGCCAAGCATGTGGCACACATCTGAAATCCCAGAGTTTTGGAGGCAGAAGCAGGAGGACTGGAATTGAAGGCCACCCTTGGCTATATAGTTAGGTCAAGCTGGGCCACATGATACTCTGTCTGTCAAAACAACAACAAAGAAACAAAAAAATTAGCAAAATAGACTTTGAAATTAGGTTCTTTCAATCAAGGGCTTATATTTTTAAATCCAGCTGCTCACCAGAGAAGAAAGAGAAAGACTGTAAAAAGCACTGGTCATTTTCATAAGCAGCACATGCACAGTGCTTGGTATTTGTCCAGTATTTTAGGATGAGTTTTCCTTTTCCTCTGAATGTAGAACTGATAATATTTCTCCTGTTTGCACTTACAGAAACAGAAAACTGTCATGTTTGTGATGGAGACATTTAGCAGAAATATACTCAACTTTAACTAAAATATTTTCAGGGCTGAAAAAAGTTTTTAGCAAAGTTCCCACAAACTAATGAGGTCTATTTCATGAGTCTGCCTTATTGCCTAAGAAGATGATGTGAAGCTTGAAGTATTTATGCAAATCTTAGTTTTTTATAGCTTTAAAGAAAGTTACACTGAAGTAAAATATCTACCATTCTAAGATGTAATCTCTGTGTACCTAAAAGCTAAGAACTTACAATAAACACTTATATTGTTATATTTGTCAATAAGTCCACCATTGGGTAGTTAGCAAATTTAAATAGAAAATAAAGAAAGGGCTGATTAGTTTGGCCATAAAAAGCTAGAAGAATAAGAAGATTTTATCACAACAGAAATATGCACTGCTTTTGATGCCTGCAAAATAACTGGATTTTGTAGTCTTTTATTTCAAAATATTTTTACTTTGAACAATGAATCTTTTGAAAGGAGACATGATCTGATTCTACTTAAAAAATTTTTGTTTACTTTTGTTTATTTATTTGAGAGAAAGAGAGTGAGTGAGAGAAAGAGAGAGACAGAGAGAGGAGAGAGAGAGAATAGGTGCACCAGGGCCTCCAGCCACTGCAAACAAACTCCAGATGCATTCGCCACCTTGTGCATCTGGCTTACGTAGGTACTGGGGAATCAAGCCTCTAACAGGGGTCCTTAGGCTTCACAAGCAAGCGCTTATCTGCTAAGCCATCTCTTCAGCCCTGCTTCTACTTTTTTTTTTAAAGGGGAATGAACAGGGCTGTGTGCTTGTATAGATGGAAATGCAGCTCCTATTGTTACAACTAGAAAAATGGATTTGAGTTGCTACTAATCGAGAACTGTCAGAAATCAAGCAGCTGGGCATGGTGGTGCACACCTTTCATCCCAGCACTCAGGAGGCTGAGGTAGGAGGATTGCTGTGAGTTCAAGGCCAGCCTGAGACTAATTCCAGGTCAGCTGGGGCTAGAGCAAGATGCTACCTTGAAACAACAAAAATAAAAAAATTAAAAAGCATTTAATATGTTTATATAAAAAGGTCACTAAGACAGGCATGGTGGCACATAATCCCAGCACTTGGGAGGCAGAGGTAGGAGGATCTCTGTGAGTTCAAGGTCACCCTAAGACTACATAGTGAATTCCATGTCAGCCTGGACTAGAGCTGGGCTAGAAACAATCTAAAAAAAAATCACTAAAACACAATGTAGTTTATACTTTTGCACAACTGTCTAATGTGCTTGCTGCCCTGTGACAGTGATCTTACTATGTAGTCTAGGCTATGTCCCTGCCTCAGCCTCCTGAGTGCTGGGATTAACTGAATTATAGTATTATCTCCTTTCCAATGACAAAGCAGGAGTGCTGAGATGCCATTTGGTCAAGGGCACAAGCAGGAATCAAAATCAGGAAAGAACCAGTTTTAGGAAAATGTCAGAATGCTAATCCATGTTACCCTCTCATGATTCACTCTTTCACTTGCAAGAAGGTATTGAAAATCACTAAACTCACTAAGATCTGCCAGCAAAGGGTAATGAAACCTCTCTACCCTTGACAACACAGACACCAACAGACTGTATCCCCCAAAGATATCTGTTGCCAAAATTTTATGCCTAAAAGAAAAGACTGTTTCTTTTCATGGCTCTCTCATATTTTACAGTTATCAGAACCTTACTTTCTTTCCTCCCATAGCATTCTCTTTCCTGCCCATTCTCAACTAACACCTTTGTTTGGATTTTAGTTTCTGGTGGCACATGCCTTTACTCTAGTGCTTGGGAGTTAGCAGGGTTGCTGTGAGTTCAAGGTCAACCTGAGACTACATAGTAAATTCCAGGTCAGCCTGGATTAGAGCAAGACCCTACCTCAAAAACCTCCCCCCCCAAAAAAAAAGTACATTTTAGATTCGATAGTACTTTATTAGAGAACTCCTATGGATTCCTAAGTCTGGCTACCCTGACATTTGCTCTCCCCATGACACCTTACACTGCTTCTATGCTATGATTCTCCTCTTAAACTCCACTTTTCATGCTAGAAGTCAATTTCAATGGGAAAAGAGACAATGACCTGTTTCATCATTGACATATTTCCCAATACCTAGTGTGGATTAGGCTCCCCAGCATAGCTGATGAATAAATAAGAAGATAAATGAATGTGTAGAATCTTGTACCAAACAGAAAAATCAGCCAGATGCCAAGGGCTGAGACATGAACCAGTCATGGTTTGCCAGACCCAAGAAAAGTTTAAGAACGCTCCAGAGGAGAGGAGTGAGAATGAGACTCGAGTGGAGGTGAGGTCCAGTCAGTTATGAAGGTTTGAGTCATGTTAAAGAATTTAGACTTTTAGGCTGGAGAAATGGCTTAGTGGTTAAGGTGCTTGCCTGTGAAGCCTAAGGACCCAGGTTTGATTCCCCCGTAACTATATAAGCCTGATGTATAAGATGGCACATGCATCTGGAGTTTGTTTGCAGTGGCTAGAGAGCCTGGAGTGCCCATTCTCTCTCTCTCTCTTAAATTAAAAAGAATTTAGAAGCTGGGCATGGTGACATATGCCTTTAATCCCAGCACTCGGGAGGCAGACGTAGGAGGATCACTGTGAGTTCAAGCATCCAGGGTAAATGAATAGAGAACACAGAAAAAAGAAAAGCAGGTTTTAAGGCAGGCATGGTGGCGCACGCCTTTAATCCCAGCACTCGGGAGGCAGAGGTAGTTGGATAACCCACGAATTCGAGGCCACCCTGAGACTACATAGTGAATTTCAGGTCAGTCTGGACTAGAGCAAGAGCCTACCTGGAAAAAACAGAAAAAAAAAAAAGAGAGAGAGAGAGAGAGAGAGAACAGGTTTTAGTTGGTGGAATAAGTGAACTTTTCTTATTCTAAAATTTGGGGGAAATGTATTCTAACCAAGCATTGATTCAAAAGAAGGAGTTATCTAAATTCAAAATCTCTTCATAGCCTCGGCACATCTGAGAGTTATAATGAAAGCTCCCAGGAGGCTGTAGTTGAATTTTTCAAAGTTCTTCACACAAGAGAAATATTGAGGGTTGTTAACACTATGGAAATAAAAAAGACCAAAGTACTTGTTTTCAGTATGAAATGAGAGAGAATCAAGGTTTTAACATTGACTTTTTTTTTTTTTTTTTTTTTTTTTTTTTTGGTTTTTCGAGGTAGGGTCTCACTCTAGTTCAGGCTGACCTGGAATTTACTATGTAGTCTCAGGGTGGCCTCGAACTCATGGTGATCCTCCTACCTCTGCCTCCCAAGTGCTGGGATTAAAGGCGTGCGTCACCACGCCCGGCATTAACATTGACTTTTTTTAAAAGAAATAATTGAGGTGGTGAAATTGGTAACAGCTCATATAGTTCACAAATCCTTTCCAAAACTTGCCCATCCCAGAGATAACGGCTGTGATAATACCCTCAAGTAGATGTTGGGAACCCCACCTAGTCCACTAAGGGAAAAGCATGGGTCATGTTCGTTGTAGTCCCTGTATGCTCATGGCACAAGAAAGCTGGGTTTTAAAAAAAATAGGCATTTTGTTTAAACTTTTTTTTTGAAAAAATTATTTTTATTTTATTATTAGAGACAGAGAGAAAGGGAGAGAAAGGGTGAGAATGGGCACGCCAGGGCCTCCAGCCACTGCAAATGAACTCCAGACGCATGTGCCACCTTGTGCATCTGGCTTATGTGGGACCTGGAGAATCGAACCGGGGTCCTTAGGCTTTACAGGCAAATACCTTAACCACTAAGCCATCCCTCCAGCCCTTGTCTAAACTTTTGTTCATACAAAAAGACAGTGGTTGGCTCATGTGGACATAAGCTAAACAGGAAAGGCAAATCTATCCAGAGTTCATCAGAAACCAAGGGACAAACTATGATAGGGCTTCTTAAACTTTTTCGTCTCACAACATGAGACTCTGAAAACAAAACAAAAGCATCAAACATTTGAACACAGTATAATATTTCCATACTGAGGAATGCTGGTAGGAAAATATTACATCATTGTTTTCCATAACAAACTATTATATTTCTGTAAAAGCAGAAAACTCTGGATGTACTGTGAAAACACTGCAATTCCTACCACACAATAGCCTCAAATCTGAGCTGAGGGATTTCAGGCCACAGCATTGGCGTGGTATGACAAGACAGCATGTGTGCATGTGTTCAGAACCGAGGCTGCCCTGAGCTACCTTGATGTGGCACAGGCCAGCACCGCCAGAAACACCTCAGCATCATTATACATTTGGCATTGATTAATTTTTGATCATTATGCAGTCAGTAACCTTTCACTGTTGCCAACATTTTCCCAACTCCCACACTGAGTTATGTGACCCCATATGGAGTTGTAACCCACGATTTAAGAAGCTGTAGGTTACCGTCAGAAGACTGACAGGATTCTGAAATGAAGAACTGATTTTCAGTTCACTTTCTGCTTTTACTTTATTTGATGATTTTCTACTTAGAAGTATTAAAAGGCTCATATGCCCACTAAGAAGTAGTTTTCGGGGGCTGGAGAGATGGCTCAGTGGTTAAAGGTACTTGTTTGCCAAGCCTCACAGCCTGGGTTTGATTTCCCATTACCCACATAAAGCCAGACATCTGTCTGGAGTTCTGTTTTCAGCAGCAGGAGGCCCTGGCATGCCCATTCTCTTTCTTTTCCCCCCTCTCTCCTTCTCTCTATCTCTGCTTGTAAATACATATTAGCTAATTTATTTTTAAAAAAGAAATAGTTTGAAAGAGATGTGGTGTATACCTATAATCTCAGTACTTGGGAGGTAGAGGCAGGAGAATCAGGAGTTCAAGACCAACTTTGTCTACATTTCAAGTTTGAGGCCAGTCTGGGCTACCTAAGACCTAGCCTCAGAAAGACAAAACAACAACAAAAAAGATTTGAAATTTCCTGATATAAATAAATGACAAATGTTTAAGGAAAAGGAAATATTTGGTACTTTAATTTGATCATTATACATTGTATGCATGAATTGGATTGTCATACTATAACCCCATAAATATGTACAATTTTTATATGTTAAAAAAGAAATAGTTTAGCCGGGCGTGGTGGCGCACACCTTTAATCCCAGCACTCGGGAGGCAGAGGTAAGAGGATCGCCAAGAGTTCGAGGCCACCCTGAGACTACATAGTTAATTCCAGGTCAGCCTGGACCAGAGTGAGACCCTACCTCGCAAAACAAAACAAAACAAAACAAAAAAATCTTAAAAAAAAAAAAAAAGAAAGAAAAGAAAAGAAATAGTTTGCCGGGCATGGTGGCGCATGCCTTTAATCCCAGCACTTGGGAGGCAGAGGTAGGAGGATCGCCGAGAGTTCGAGGCCACCACCCTGAGACTACATAGTGAATTCCAGGTCAGTCTGGACTACCGTGAGACCCTACCTTGAAAAACCAAAAAAAAAAAAAAAAAAAAAAAGAAAGAAAGAAAGAAAAAAGAAATAGTTTAGCCAGGCATGGTGGCACACAGCTGTAATTCCAGCACTTGGGGGAGGCAGAGGTAAGAGGATCGCCATGAATTTGAGGCCACCCTGAGAATACAGAGTGAATTCCAGGTCAGCCTGAGCTAGAGTGAGACCCTACATCGAAAAACTGAAGAAAAAAAATTAAATCCCTATTTAGTAGGAATTGAAATGTTATGAACCAGAGAAACATTTATGTGCAGATTTCCAATGTGAAACTAATTCAGGCGAACAGTTTAAAGTGGGGAAGCAAGCTAAAGAGTATTGTGAACACTCAAGCTGGAGACCCTGTTTCTAATGTGCTCTCAGCCACAGGAGGAAAGCACAAAGCAATGCATTGTGTAGATATACACACATGTGGAGATAAATATAAGTAGATAGCAGCCTGGAGAAATGGCTTAGCTATAAAGTGCTTGCCTGAGAAGCCTAAGGACCCAGGTTTGATTCTCCAGTACCCACATAAGCCGACTGCACAAGGTGTCACATGCATCTGGAGTTCATTTCCAATGTCTAGAAATCCTGGCATGCCCATATTCTCTCTATATATAATAAATAAATAATAAATATATTTTTTAAAATTTAGGACTGGAGAGATGGCTTAGCAGTTAAGGCATTTGCCTGCAAAGCCTAAAGACCCAGGTTTGATTCCTTAGGACCCACATAAGCCAGATGCACAAGGTGGTACATGTGTCTGGAATTCATTTGCAGTAGCTGGAGGCCCTGGTGCACCCATTCTCTTTGCCTCTTCCTCTCTCTCTACAATAAATAAATAAAATATTTTTAAAAATTAAAAAATATATATGAGTGATAGAGTTATTTTTCTCTTGTCCACCAGTAGTTGTTGAAATGGTCTGTGCATTACTAGAACAAAGAATAAAAATCCAGTTTCTTTAAGCCAGACATAGTGGCTTAATACTTGTCATCCTAGTGCTTGGAAGACTGAAGCAGCAGGATTGCTGCAAATTTGAGGCCAGCCTGAGCTACATAGGGAGTTCTAAGTCAGCCTTAGCTACCAAGTGAGACCCTGTCTCAAAAAAATCAAAACAAAGGGCTGGCCATGGTGGTGCATGCCCTTAATTCTAGCACTTGGGAGGCCGAGGTAGGAGGATTGCTATGAGTTCAAGGCTACCCTGAGACTATAGGGTGAATTCCAGGTCAGCCTGGACTGGAAAGAGATCCTATCTCAAAAAAAAAAAAAAAGTGTTTCTTAGAAAGGATTCAATTCTATTTACATATTTTAGTTTTAGAGATGTTGGTGATCACCTCACACATACTAGGTAAGTGTGCCACTGATACACTCCTTAGCTCAAAGATTTAAGTTTAATCACAACATATCCATATGTTTTCTTTTCAATGCAGCATACTGGACATGACAGTTGCTTAATTATTATCTGTGGTGCTATAAAATATACCTTCTAGTGTAATTCTCTGCTTTAAAGTTTTTTTTTAATTTATTTGAGAGAAAGAGAGAGAGTGTGTATGTGTGTGCCAGCGCCTCCTGCTCTTGCAAGCAAACTCCAGATGCATATACCATTTTGTGCATCTGGCCTTACATAGGTACTGGGGAACTGAACCTAAGCCACCAGGCTTTACAAGAAAGCACCTTTAATTGCTGAGCCATCTCCTCAGCCCAATTCTTCTCTAGTTGTAGAGTTTCACATGTTCTGAATTGTTCAAAAAGATCCTAAGTAACAAAGGAATACGTTAAACATGGTCTCAACATTAGTTTTATTTTGCTTTACAATCCTCAGTGCACACAATTTTGTTTAATCAAAGGCATTTAAAGTAATTCTTTTGGATTTGATGTTAGGCGCTGAGACCTTGGACCCCTGAGTTTATTTTACAGAGAATGATTTAACTTTGTGGATATGTGCAAATGCAACCTCAGCTCACCAAGGGGAAGGTTTCCCACGCCAGACATCTTCCAGTTAGGAGCATTCAGTGGTGAGGGCCACATTTGTTTGTTTGGATACTACTTGGCAGCTAGCCTTGGAAGTATTTTGCTTTAAAAGATGTTTCAATAGCTTAAATGATATGAGGCCACTCTCTTGACATTGGCTCCCTCCTGCTTTTGTACTTTACAATTTCTCAGATTTGTGAACTTTGCAGTAAAGGTAAAGTGATTTCCCCATGACAGCGACATCATCTTCCTCATTATCTTTCCACTTTTTTTGTTTATTTTTTATTTATTTATTTCAGAGCAACAGACAGAACAAAAGAGGCAGATGGATAGAGAGAGAATGGGCACGCCAGGGCCTCCAGTCACTGCAAACGAACTCCAGATGTATGAACCACCTTGTGCATCTGGTTTAGGTGGGTCCTGGAGAATTGAGCCTCGAACCAAGGTTCTTAGGCTTCACAGACAAGTGCTTAACTGCTAAGCCATCTCTCCAGGCCTATCTTCCCACTTTTAAAGCTCACCTTCCATCCCATTACTTTTCATCACATCTGCTGTATAATTCTCTCTAGTCTTGAACAAGGAGCCATCCAGTAACACTCTCATATTTCTGGGGCGATGGAATTGAAAGAAAGTAGCCCAGTGGGCCCTGGAAAGACAGGAATCTAGTCCATGCTGACCCTCGCATCATCATTACCTCCACTTGCGTGGCCATGCTGCTGTGTGTGGACCTCATCTGGACATTTACCAGATGGTAGGAACCTGAACAGCCAATAGCTTCAAAGAAAAAGTAAGCATTCACAGTTTTTCAGCTGTGACAGTTGCGTAGAATAAAAGTCTTGGACTGATGACTGTTTCTTCCCTCTTTCGTATCCCAGCTATGTCAGACAATGTTTTGGTAACTGTATTCTCAAAGTATAACTAAGTATGATCAACCACCTTCCCACTTACAACCTTGGCACAGGCTTATTTTTCTTCTAATATTATTATAATAGCTTTTAATTTATATTTATTTTGAGACAGGGTCTCATGTAGCCCAGGCTGACCTTGAATTCTTTATAACCTTCAATTCTGACCTTCCTGCCTCCATCTACTGAGTGCTGGTATTACAGGAGAGTGCTGGGATTATAGACATGCACCACTTTGTGCATGGTTTGTGGGTTACTGAGGATTGAACCCAGGCCTTTATGTATGCTATGAAGCACTCTATTAAGATTTTAGAGAAGGCTGGGCATGGTGGCACACACCTTTAATCCCAGCACTCAGGAGGCAGAGGTAGAAGGATCACTGTGAGTTCAAGGCCACCCTGTGACTACATAGTGAATTCCAGGTCAGCCTGAGCTAGAGTGAGACTACCTTGAAAAAAAATTTTTTTAGAGAGGGACAGCAGTCTGGTCTGACGAAGGCACTGAGACAAATTGCCCTTTTAGACTAGAGCTTTATTAGGAGAGCCACTAGCATCATGTCACAGGCAGCATGATTAGGTCCCAAAGCAAGCAAGCGAGAGAGAGAGAGAGAGAGAGAGAGAGAGAGAGAGAGAGAGAGAGAGAAGGAGGGAGGGAGAGAAAGAGAGAGAGAGAGAGAGAGAGAGAGAGTCTTCAGATCTGAGAAACAAAAGGAGTTTCTTACTTTTATATGTTGGAGGTGGGGGAGTTCCATGCATGTCAGCCAGTCTACATGCCAAGAGCCACAGAGGTGCTAGATAGGAGTGAAGGGGAGGGGGAATCAGGAAGGTACTGGATAGGACCCAAAGCCATAATGCAGCAAGCCTTGGAGTCTCTGGCAACAGGAGTCTGGTCTTGCTTTCCTGCATCTGTCTTCTAACATCTACAATCCTAACCTGTAAATGCCTCTTAAGTGGTGTCGCTGCTTCTGTCCTTGGCATCAACATTCTTAGCAAATGACCAATGAGATCCTTGCAAAATGCAAGCCGGATCTAAGTCAGAACATGTTCCTCTGCTCAGACTCCTCCATTGGTTCCCTGTCTCACTCAGAATAAAAGTCAGTGTGATCCTAATGACCTTCAGACCGCCATAGTCTGCCACCTCACCTCCCACCACTCCATCCCATCACAACTTCTTCTATCTCTTTCTTAGCCACCCTTGGCAATTCCCCACCTTCAACCTTGGACTTGGTTCTAAATGCTCCATCTTCCTAGAATACCTGCATCCCACTGACTCATGTCCTCTAAAACTTTGCTCAAATGTGACCTCCTTGTCGTCCACTGGACAGATGCTACCCCTCTTGTCACCTAAATTAAAATTGCATTTCACACACTCTCAGTTCCCTTTATTTCTCTTTACTTGTATCTGTTTCTTCTAAGCTCTTTCCACCTTTTTAAAATTTATTTTTACTTTTCTGCTTTTGTCTCGTTCTAGTGCAGGCTGACCTGGTATTCACTGTGTAGCCTCAGGCTGGCCTCGAACTCACAGTGATCCTCCTACCTCGGCCTCCCAAGTGCTGGCATTAAAGGTGTGTACCACCTTTTCACAAAGCATGTTACTTCATTCTTTTTGATATTGACTCAATGTTTGTCTCCCCAGCAAAAGAGTTGGGTTCCTCGAGGGCAAAGATTTTTGCTTATTCTGCTTCGCAATGCATTCTGGCTCCTAGAGCAGTGTCTGTCACATAATGGGTACTTAGTAAACGTTTGTTGAATGAGGAAATGGATGAAATGTCAGAAGTGTCAACATCCTTACCTCTCCAGTCTTTGGTAGACTTGTGGTCAGGAAGGGCTGAGTGTGAGTTATGCTTGTGCCCCAGGCACAGTGCTAGGCTTCAGAAATAGGAAACTTGATGACATTCTCTTGTCCTCAGGAAGATCATCTTATGGATGATCTCTAGAGACAAGCAAAGTGACACAGGTCAGGGATAAATATTATTTAAAAAAAAGGACGAGTCTGGGGGTAAATAAGTTACCAGCCCAACTTAGTGGAAGGGCCGTCTGGACAAGTGTTAATGAGAGTCTGAGCTTGAATGTTGTAAGTGTCCAGTGGATAAAGTGGAGAGTAGCATCTGGGGTCGAAAGTAGGCTAAGTGTAATGCTCCCTCAGCCAGCAGTTCGTTAAAGATATGCCACTGTGACATTATGTAAATACTTCTAAGTTATTGTTTCTGTATCACTCTTGAAAATAAAGGGATGCTTTCATGAGGTTATTTATTTTCTGAAATGTAATCATTGTACATTGTTCAAACCATTTCTATTTCTTTTAAAATTTTTTTGTATTTTATTTACTTATTTATCTGAGAGAAAGAGGGAGATAGAGAGAGAGAGAATGGGCACACCAGGGCCTTCAGCTATTGCAAATGAAATTCAGACATATGCACCACTTTGTACACTTGGCTTATGTGGGTACTGGGGAATTGAACCTGGGTCCTTGGGCTCCACAGGCAAGTGTCTTAACGCTATCACTCCAGCCCAAACCATTTCTATTTCTACTGATGGAATATTTGACTGCTATACAACATGTAAAACAATAACAAACACAATCTGGGCTGGAGAGATGGCTTAGCAGTTAAGGTGCTTGTCTGCAAAGCCAAAGGACCCAGATTCAATTCCCTCAATACCATGTAAAGCCAGATGAGCAAAGTGGTGCATGCATCTAGAATTAGTCTGCAGTGGCTAGAGGCCCTGGCATGCCCATTCTCTATCTGCCACTTTCTCAAATAAAAAATAAATTAGCTGGACATGTTGGCACACACCTTTAATCCCAGTACTTGGGAGGCAGAGGTAGGAGGATCACTGTGAGTTTAAGGCCACCCTGAGACTACATAGTGAATTCCAGGTCAGCCTGGGCTAGAGCGAGATCCTACCATGAAAAACTAAAACAAAAATAAATAATTAATTAATTTTATAAAACCACACACCCAATCTTAAAAAACCACTTCCCTGGTAAGAAGTGGGTCTTATATGGGTCCTAAGAGTATGTGCTCTTGTACTTCAGTGGGTGTCACCTGTTTTCCAAGTTCTCAGACTTGGTGGAGTTGATTCTCCCCAGCTTTTATATCTTCTATGGTTTGAAAGAACTTTGATATGTATTTGCTCTCTTTTCCACAGGCTTAAGTGGTATGAAAACTTTTCCCTTGACACTTATTTCAGATGTAATCTGGAGATCTTCAACAAGTATATTTCTACTCTTGTTATAAAACTCTGGTTTTCTATACCTTTAAAATTATTATTATGCCCCTTTAAAATACTTAAATAAGTGACATTCCAATGAGAGGTTGAGCTCTCCAATGCTTTGTTTTTCTACATTTTTCCAATTCTTCATCTTGGTACCCACAGGAGGTAGACTATTCATTTCATGGAATGTTGAGATAAAACTACATCAATAACTATCCAATCTGTTTTTGAAATATTTATTTTCTGGTAAAAATTTAGCAGATGTGACTCATCACATGAACTGCAAGTTCTTTAAGATAAGCCATTGTTTTATTTAGAAAGTGTCACACATTATAAATTCAAACTAAGAAAGATAATAAAATCTTATATATATAAATTGAAGCTATGATTTCTTTCTTTCTTTATTTATTATTTTTTTGGAGAGAGACAGAGAGAGAGAGAGAGAGAGAGAGAGAGAGAGAGAGAGAGAGAGAGAGAGAGAGGAAGACAGAGATGGGCGCTGCAGCAGTGTCTCAGGTGCTGCGAACGAAATCCAGATGTGTCCGCCCCCTTGTGGTCAAGTGTGGCATTGCGCCCTTGCTTCACTTTGCATCTGGCTAAACGCGGGACATGGAGATGGGAATCGCTGGAGATTGGAACCAGTGTTCTTGGGCTTAGGAGGCAGGCCCTTAACCCCTAAGCCATCTCTCCAGCCCAGAAGTTATAATTTCTTTATTTACCATAAGCCAATCTTGCTAAGTACTATTAAGAAGTTATTTACTGTCGGCGTGGTGGCGCACGCCTTTAATCCCAGCACTCAGGAGGCAGAGGTAGGAGGATCACTGTGTATTCAAGGCCACCCTGAGACTACATAGTGAATTCCAGCTCAGCCTGGACTAGAGTGAGACCCTACCTCAAGAAAAACAAGAAATTATTTACTTGGTAGGCTCCATGGAGGCAAAGTTGATATATAACATATGATTTTTCTACACTGTGAACAATGTTGGTAGAAACTAGATAAATCTACCAGTTTTTACTATTACTTCATTTGTCTTCTTATATGAAAACTATACAGCTAAATGACTGTTGGCTTGCAAACACACTTAGTTTCTTGGAGCCTTGTTTTTTCTCAGCTGTAACATAATGTGATTGGTCTAACTCAGAGGTTGACACACAGTGGTCCGTGGGCCAGACGTGGCCTGACACCTGCTTTTATAAGGCAGGAAAGCTAAAAATGGCTTCTATCTCTTTTGAATGGTTGAATAAAATAATAATATTTTGTGACGCATGAAAATATTGTGAAATTAAAGTTTTAGTATTCACAAGTAAGGTGCTTTTGAACTGAAATAGCAGAGTTGAGTCACTGCAACTGAAACTATATATTGCAAAATCTAAAATATGACTTACTATGTGGATACTTATAGAAATAGGTTACCCACCCTTGCTATACCTGTGGAGGTTTGACTGAAAGGAGAGAGACAGAGACAGAGAAGACAGACAGAAAGGGAATGGGCATGCCAGGGCCTGTAGCCACTGCAAACAAATTCCAGACCATGTGCCCCTTGTGCATCTGGCTTATGTGGGTCCTGGAGAATCAAACCTGGGTCCTTTGGCTTCACAGGCAAATATCTTAACTGTTAAGCCATCTCTGTAGCCCCTGAAGGGCTCTTAAAACAGGAAGTGATATTTAAGTCCATTACCCGGAGGATCTGTTTAATGAACAAGTTTTGGTGTAAACAAAGTCTCTTAAAGGACTCACTTAAGCAGCAAATATAGTTTCATTATCATAATTGTAACTTTTCTGGCTGACTGGGCAAATGATGGCATTCATGGTGGGATGATAGCCTGGTGTTTGCTTTATGTCTGACATTGATTGGCCCCTCTGGCTAATGTTGGACATTTATCTGCTGTTGAACTTTAGATATACTTTTCCAGAATGCATGCATCCTTTTCTTGACTCTCAGCTACCTCCCTTTTCTCTCTCTCTCTCTGTCTCTCTCTCTCTTGGTTTTTCAAGGTAGGGTCTCACTCTAGCCCAGGCTGACCTGGAATTTACCATGTAGTCTCGGGTTGGTGAGATGGCTTAGCAGTTAAGGCGGGAGCCTGCAAAGCCAAAGGACCCAGATTTGATTACCCACATAAACCAGATTCACAAGGTGGCTCATACATCTGGAGTTCGTTTGCTTTGGCTGGATGCCCTTGTGCACTCTTTCTCTCTCTCTCTCTCTCTCTGCCTCTTTCTCTCTCAAATAAATAAAGATAAATAAATAAATATACTATGTAGTCTCAGGGTGGCCTCCAACTCACAGTGATCCTTTTACCTCTGCCTCCCAAGTGCTGAGATTAAAAGCGTGTGCCATCACGCTCAGCTCAGCTACCTCCTCTTTAAAGTTTATGTTGGAGGATTTTAAAACTTAGCACACTATTCGTATCAGGCTTTTGCTGGCTCCTCTCTTTCTCTGCAGCCTCTCACCTCGCTCTGAACTATGATAGCACTTGATTTGTGCCTCTCTTATAACACTTAGCACATCATGCCATGGGTTGTAGCTATTTATGCCCTTGCTTCATGATCCCTTTCAGACTTAGGCCCTTGCAAGGGTTATCTGACTTTGTCGTGTGTCACCTGAGGTGCCTAGCACAGTGCTCTGAGCACATGGAAGATACTATAAATATTTAGCAAATAAGTACATGATTGATCTGTTAGGAATATTCAGAATGTCATTTCTTAGGCAAAAGTGGCTAGAAAAAAAGACAGGCATTTGGGAGCAAGGAAATATAGGAAATACAGGAAAACAGGGATTCAAGTAAGACAGAGCAAGAAAATAAGATGTAAAACACAAGGTGCCAGTGATTCAAGGGCTTCAAAAATCTAGTCATTCTTGTCTTGAGATGGGAAGGCTCCGTGAGGCTGGTTATCCCAGAACTTGAGAGGCTGAAATAGGTTTGTTGTGAGTTCCAGCCAGCCTTGGCTATAGAGTAAGACCCTATCTAAAAGAAAAAGAGAGAAACACAGAAAGAGGCAGGGAGGGGGAAGAAAAAGGCAGAGAAAGAGAGAGAGAGGAGAGAGAAATAGAGAAAGAGAATGGAAAGACTCCTATTTCCTAGAATGGAACACTACCTATCAAAGAATACAGTCTTCCTAGGTATGGAGGGGGTGGGAGGGGAGTCAGGAGACCAACACCTACAAGTCCTGTTTGGGAGCTAAATATGTAATTTGGCAGGAGTGAAAATATAGAGTGGAAGATGGACTTGGATCCTGACCTTATGCACTGAATGCTTTAGTCAATGTACCATTCACTAGGAATGAGTTCTTTGTGTGGTAGAAGTAGAAGTGGAGAGAGCAGAGGAGAGGGATTTATTTATTCATTCATTTATTTATTTATTTATTTTTGTTTGTTTGTTTTGAGGTAGGGTTTTGCTCTAGCCCAGGCTGACCTGGAATTCACTAGGCAGCACATCTTTAATCCCAGAACTGGGAACATAGAGGTAGGAGGATCTCTGTGAGTTCAAGGCCAGCCTGAGACTACATTGTGAATTTCAAGTCAGCCTGGGCTAGAGCGAGACCCTGCCTTGGAAACAAACAAGCAAACAAAAACATCCCCTGGCATGCCAGGTGAAATTTTTCTTTATTTTAAAAAATATTTTATTTTTATTTATTTATTTGACATAGAAAGAGGGAGAGAGAGAGAAAGAGAGAATGGGCATGCCAGGGCTTCCAGCCACTGCAAATGAACTCCAGACACATGCGCCCCCTTGTGCCTCTGGCTAACGTGGGTCCTGGGGAATCGAACCAGGGTCCTTTGGCTTTACAGGCAAATGCCTTAACCACTAAGCCATCCCTCCAGCGCACCAGGTGAAATTTTTCATCTTTAGAAATCACAGAATTTTTGTTTGAAAATTTCAAAATATCATGTGAGCCCTGGAGTCCCTCTGTAAAACAGGTCCACATGTATTGGTCCCATTTCGACCCAAGATTTGTCAGTGTCAGAGAAAATAGGATTTGCTTGAGCATCCAAACAGCTTCTAGCAACATTACCCTTTTCCAAGATTGTTTCTTGTGTTGGGCTGCTGTTGGGTTCCTGAGACTTCTATCTTTTGTGTTAGTTCTTTTCTTTGACATCCATGGAGCATGTCTAGTCTCTTCTCCTGGTGAAGACATCCACGTAGCTGAAGCCAGCTACTCTGTCTGCCCAGTCTTTCAGTTTTCCCCTTAGGCTTCTTTCAGCCAGACATCCATCTCTGTTTCTAGTCTTCTAGGCAACTTGGGACATTTGCTCATCATCTGCATCCTCTCAGAATGCTACACCCAGTTCAGGATGCAGCACCTGCACGTGGCCTGATGAGTGCTAGGTGATCTATTAGTGAATGCAGCCTGGCAGATCGTTTCCTTTATGTGAGATGCTATGGCTGCCTCATCACTGAATTAGCTAAGATGAGATACAGATACTGGCGTGCTAATGTGTCCTGACACCCTGATTACTTGGTCAATTTGGTAGATTAAACTGCTAAACCCGTACAATTTATTTTTAAAAATTCTAACTGGGACATTGTTAAGATGTGCTGCCATAGGAACTTCACAGGACACAGTGTATGTTTAGTTGTATGTCAGCAACACACTGGGAAAGATTCCCTACTCTATCTTTGGAGTAAGTAAGAAAGACACTTTGCCGGCTGCCAGGTAGGGTTGAGACTGAGAAAACTGGGGACCACTATGGGAAAAAGGACTGATATACTCTCAGGCCTTTATCCCTAACTGTTCTCTAAGCTCTCACTCCTCTATCATTGTAGGGTACATGTATTTCCCAACCTTTCTGCTCCAATTGCAAAGACCGGATGGACCAGGTACATCGTAGTGACCAAGGACAAATGGACCGCTGATCTGTATCTTACATGAGGAAGAAACTCCCTTAAAAATACCATACTCATGACCACTGGAAAATCACCCCAGACCTTAGCCCAGCCCAGCAACTCCACAGAAGGCCTTTGCCTTCCTTTGTTCCAGGACAGCCTCATCTCCAGCAGGGCTGTGCCCCTGTCCTGGAGGTAACGCCTCCCCCAATTATTTCCTCTATGAAGGTTTTTCCAGTGTGTTCTCACTTTCTTTATCTCAGATTCATTTCATTTCATTCTTAGTTATTTGAGAGATAGAGGCAAAGAGAGAGAGAGAGAGAAAATGGGGCTCACCAGGACCATCCACTGCAAATGAACTCCAGATGCATGAGTCACCATGTGCATCTGGCTTAGATGGGTAGTGGGGAATTGAACCTGGGTCCTTAGGCTGTGCAGGCAAACATCTTAACCACTAAGCGATCTCTCCAGCCCCTCAGTTTCATTTTTATTATCATTTCCTCCCTCCCCCTCCCTTTTCCTCCCATCCCACTTTCTTGACAGGGCCTCAAAAGTGCTATGGAGTTGAGGATGACCTTGAAGTCCTGATTCTCCTACCCTTACTACTGCAGTGTTTAGATTACAAGTGTGCCCCAGCATGCCTGGCTTAGAATTTGAGAGCTCCAAGTCAACTCTTGTCCATGTTGAAAAGTCCTGGTTTATCTAGTCCCTGCCTCATATCATGTGCCCCAGACACTGCCCTATTCTCAGGTCTTTAATGAGGGTAGAAAAATGCCCTTGTTCTTGGCAATAGTGATGTGGTTTCCAACAAAGATCCCATAGTACTTTTTTACTTTGTCTTTTGAGGCAGGTTCTCACTCTAGCCCAGGCTGGCCTCAAACTCAAGTCAATCTTCCTACCTCGGTTTCCCAAGTGCTGGGATTAAAGGCATGCACCACCATGCCCGGCTCCATGTCACGTTTAAATTGGGCAAGTGGAATCTTAAGAAACAAATAAAAGAAGACATTTTTCTTAGAGAAAATTCCCAATATATACAAAAGTAAACAGAATGATGCTATAAACCCTAAAGTACCTGTCATACTTGCCTGGCTTCAAAATTTGTTGCCAGTCTTTATTTATTGATACCCCTATCCATTCCTTCAGTCCTTCCCTGTATTCATTTGATGTAAATCCCAGACATCCTGTTGTTTCAAGGGGAGCTCCTTTTAGCTGTGACATAATAGCTTCTTTATGTCTGACCTCCACCTAATGACTGGACGTTTCTCTTGCCCTTTTCATTTGCTGGCAAGACACTTTAGGTTGTGGATGAGGCTGGGATGGGGACAGTCTGCATGGACAGAATAACATTTCCACTCCAATAAAAGTGGGTGACACTTTAGCATGACCATTGCTTTGATAGTGGGTGTCACTTTGGCATGAGCCTTTCTTTGAGAGCACAGGATTTATAGTCCTTTCCATCTTTCTCACACATGGGGGCAGGGCTTCCACGACTTCCCGCCTGAATGGAGTTCCCACTGGACACAAGAGACCATTCTTGGTGACTGGGTCATTCACCTCTCTATCCTTTGTCATTCAAAGCCATGACTTGTTAGGTGTTCCTGTGTCAACCTGGGAACCTCAACAGCCATGGGTTCTCAATGTTCAGAAAAAGGGTGTAGGAAGTGATCACACTCACCATGGCACATGCTGGCTAGTGTCACATTTCTGGGCTGTTGCTCGGCTTCTTATCACTTTGGTGAATTAAATTCATATTGATCAGGACTCCTGACTGGATTTTATTTCTATTTTTTTCTTGAGACAGAGTCTTACGTATCCTAGGCTGGCCTTGAACTTGCTATGTAGCCAAGGATCACTTTGAACTTCTCATCCTCCTGCCTCCACCTTCCAGGAGCTGGGAATGACAAGCCTGTGCCATCATGCAGTACTGGGGTTCTCAAACCCATCCTCACTACAGACACCTTTGATAAATGTCGTGTCATCATCAATAACAGCAAAAGACTTTTTTTTCCTTTTCATTTCTGCACAAGTGGAGGAAAATAATTAAACAAATCCAGTTTTCTGGGCAAAGTTGGCCCCTGTTAATAGCATTTGAATTCCTGGCTTGCTTGGCCTGACTGTGAACTCTGTATAAAATTAAAATAAAATCCCTCTTACAGGTCCCTTAATCCTTCCCTTCTATTGCTTTAAATCAACTTTTCAGTTCATTGTCATGCAGTTTTGTTATCATTTGCATTTAAATGTAGTGAATAAAGAAGCTCCTGATGAAGCCCTTGAGGAATGTTTAAGCCCACCATCCCAGTTTGCCCAGTAAATCATATGGCTATGAATATTCATTAAACAAACCTGATAGACTTCTCCAGTGGGATTCACCCTTCTTGGCTGGGCTGGTTTTGTTAAGATGGGTTCTTTGTGGTTTTATTTGGGATGTATGTGACTGAGCTCTGACAATGGATGGGGAAGGAGTGCAGGGGAACAGGTAAGGAATGCTGCCCTACTCAGCTGCTTGAACTTGTTCATCGCCACGTGTTCCCTCCTAGTCTCTCTCTCTCTCACACACACACAATTTCTTATAGATACAAACTGGTTTATCTCAGTCTGCTGTGACTACTGAAATTATTGTGTAAAGAATGTAAATAAAAATGCATTTCTGGGCTGGAGAGATGGCTCAGCAGTTAGCGTGCTTGCCTATAAAGGCTCAAGACCCCAGTACTCATGTGGAGCCAGATGTAGAGTGCTGCACACATCTGGAGTTTTATTTGCAGGTGCTAGAGGTCCTGGCGTGCCCATTCTTTCTCTCTGTTGGACATGGTAGAGCATGCCTTTAATCCCAGCACATGGAGGTAAGAGAATCACTGTGAGTTTGAGGCCAGCCTGAGATTGCATAGTGAATTCCAGGTCAGCCTGGGTTAGAGGCAGACCCTACCTCAAAAAACCAAAAAGAAACCAACAGAAAAAGTCTTTCTGCAATCATAAAAAGTTTGGAAGGTTGAAACAAGGAATTTCAAAATGAGGATGTGTATAAGGAATCATTTTTTAAAAAATTATTTTTATTTTTTAATTTATTTTTTTATCAATAACATCCATAATTTTAGACAATAAGCCATGATAATTCCCTCCCCCCATTTCACTCTTCATTAGTCTCTTAATTAGTCTCTCTTTTATTTTGAAGTCATCATCATCCCTCCTATTATGAGAATCTTGTGTAGGTAGTATCAGGCACTATGAGGTCATGGATATTAAGGCCAATTTTTGTCTGAATGATTGCAATGTAAACAGTCCTCCCTTTCCATTGGCTCTCACATTCTTTCCACCACCTCTTCCGCAATGGACTCTGAACCTTGGAAGGTGTGATAAAGATGTTTCAGTGCTCAACACTTCTCTGTCACTTCATCCCAGTGGTCACTGCCATCTGAAAAGAGAAGTTTCTCCAACCAAAACTGAGAGTAGCATTAATATATGGGTACGAACGTTAAGAAAAGTGTTTACAGGGCAGTTTGGTGGGCATACAATATGAATTTAGTCAGACAAGAGCAGGTTTTTGATCGGGTTTTCAGTACCAGGCATGTATTCCCTCCCAGGGAGCAGGTCTCCAGTCCAATTAAAGACAGTTGGTTTCTCCCATAACAGACATGCACCCATTCAGTCTTCTGGCCTGGCTGACCAAACTTAAGGCTTGCAATGTCCACTATTTTTACCACTGATAACTTCTCTCTCCCAAATCGGGATCATTTATAAGTTCTGAATAGGGACTAAGCTAACCAGCCCTGATACTGAGTTTTGGCCTGAGTTTAACTAATCACGATGCCATGTTCAGGTCTAATCCTTCCAGGAATCTTAATTCTAGGAAAGGGGACCTTGTTGCTAGGGAGGGATTCAGGTTGTCTATGGAAAAACAGATCTAGGGAACTCCTTTAGGCCAGAGATAAGGAGAATCCAAAGTGCAGGACATTTTCTGCTTTTACTTTGCGGGGAGGCAGTCGCCCTAAACTGTTTGATTCACACACACACACACACACACACACACACACACACACACACACACCCTGACCCTTGCCTTCCTTTCCTCACTCTTTTTGAACCTTTCCCAGAGGTCACCTGCCCACAGACCTTTGTGAGAGCAGGGTGGGAGGTAGCAGAGGCCTGAAGCAGTCTAGGGGTGAATGTGAAAAGCAAGGTTGTCCTTGAGTCTTTAAGGGAGAATCTTTTTCCCCCCCTTTCTCTTTCTGCTTAAAGCCTGCAGAATCCACATGGCTAGAGGCCAGAAATGCTGGAGTGGTCTAGTTCTTCCTTATATCTTCTTCCCTAAAGGGGTTCCCCATTCCTAGGGGAGATAATCACCCCTTAGGAGAAGGATAATTCCCTGTCCTGGAGGATCAAAAGTCCCCTGTTCCCAGAAAACCTGACCCCCTACCTAGAAAACTATCAGGGCTGGACTAACCAGTGAACCCCCCCATCTCATGAAAGAAAAAAAAATGGTATTGTAGAGTTGACTACAAGTAGGGAGAGGGAGCCATGCTAAGCTAGCTACTGTGTTGCTCCAAAAATATAGGGCCAAAATATACAGGTGCAGATACCAATTTTTAAAGCACTTAAAAAAATTTTTTTTTATTTGAGAGACAGAAAGAAACAGAGAGGGAGAGAGAGAGGAGCGAGAGAGAGAATTGGCCCATCAGGGCCTCAGCCACTGAAATCGAACTCCAGGTGCTTGTGCCACCTAGTGGGCATATATGACCTTGCACTTGCCTCACCTTTGTCTGGCTTATATGGAATCTGGAGAGAGATCGAACATGGGTCCTTAGGCTTCGCAGGCAAGCGCCTTAACCACTAAGCCATCTCTCCAGCCCATAAATTTTTACATGATAGGAGTTTTGTTGATGGTGATGCTGGGTGGGAATGGAGCCCAGGGCCTGATGTGTGTTAGACAAGTGCAGAACCACTGAGCTATCATCCCAGTCTTCCTTTCCACTACAGATGTCAAGAGTATCCACAGATACTTACTCAACAAAGTCTTTCTCCACATACCCCGTACAATGAGTATAACACCTACCTCGCTGGCTCTTGTAAGCATTCTTGAAATAATGTGCTTCTCCTTGGGTTGCCTGGTTGTAATGCAGCACCTGACAAGTCACAGGTTCCTAAGCACGGACGGATGAGTGCTGTGGATTTTCCTGAGCCGTGGAGGAGGATGGCAGGACTTACAGTACACATCACCCACACTTCCATGTGTCCTCCTCCACTCCAGAGATAAGGGTGCTTCCCTTTAGAGGAGCAGCTTCATTTGCCTTCCTCCAGCATCCTACCTTCTTCATCCCCACCTTTACCTCCCTTTGCCCACCAGCCCCTCTGTTACCATTGCCACCTCTCTAAATCTGATTCTACTCCAGGTGCCTAACACAAGCCCCTCTGCTAGTCAAACTCTGCGAAGCCGGTAGTTCTCCAGGTATGTCCCTTGTCCCTGCCACGTATATTAGAGTTATAACCCATTATTTCAACTATGGCATCTTAAGCATGCTGTCTTAGTGTCTGGCTCACAGTAAGTGGTAGATAAATGGAGGTAATATTAGCAGTTATTGCCAGTGTCTGTACCCTGCTGTCGCACCTGGGCAATACACAATTACACCCGAGGTCTGATTGCTCAGACAAGAGGAGAGTTGGAGAAGTAGCTGAAAGGCCAAGGAGGCTGGTGATTGACATCCGGGAATGTTGTGAGCTGGCTGGGATTTCAGAGGGCCTGTAGACATGTGGACATTGTCAGTGAGCATTCAAAAGTCACCAGAGAGGAAGCCTCCAGGCCTCCTCTCAATGGTGGCTTAACTGTCAGCAAGAAGAGAGGGATGAGCACAGACACTCCCTGTATCCTCTGGCAGAGGACCCCATTGGCTGTGAGCCCTTAGTACACTGTGTAAGGAAGGTTGAAGGAGGCTGTGTCTCTGATCTCCTATAGCAGAGGTTTGGCGGTTGCTGGAAGGATCAGAGGCTGTGACTACTCATCCTCTGTGAGGGCTGCTGGAAGAACCATGGTTTAGGGCCAAATTTTTTGCCTGTCCTCACACCATGGCCTTTTCTCACCCTTACAGAACCTCTCATTGGAACTAATGGTGACAGGGCAGAAAACAGAAACTAATCAGATTTGCAGTTGGAAGAGTCATTCATCTATTTGCTGGATACTTTCCAGGATAGGAATGCATTTCCAGTCCCTTTCATTTGCTGGGCAGCTTCATTTATTAGAAAGCGCTGCTGAAGTCTTGAGCAAAATCTGTGTATTGGTCCCAGGGCTGCCTCTGCTACTGTCAACCAGGCTTGCTTTACTTCGTTTTAATATCATCCCATCTCCTACCACCTAGACTAACTCATAATCATCTTTTTTTTTTGTTTGTTTGCTTGCTTGCTTTTCTAGGTAGGGTTTCACTCTAGCCCAGGTTGACCTGGAATTTACTAGGTAGTCTCAGGGTGGCCTCGAACTCACAGTGATCCTACCTCTGACTCCCGAGTGCTGGGATTAAAGGTGTGCGCCACATCCAAATGTGTAATGCATTTTGTAACATGCCCAGCCAGCAATCTGAGTTGTGACTAGCATGTTCCTACCACATTACTGGGAATCTGAAATGGCTCCTCTGCTCTGATCCCTAGCTGTCTATACTCCTTCCCTTCACAGTGTTATCATCCTTTGTATTTCAAATGATTTGCTTACTTGTTTATTGTCTATCTTTTCTCAAAGAACAAAAACCCCATGAGAGGGTGACCTTGTCTAGTCTATGTTGTCCAGGGTCCTATTCCAGGCTATAATAATTCTAGAACATAGAACATACTTGATGAATATCTGTTGGATAAATAAGAGCCAAGTTAGGAGAGTGAAGGACCTAGATTCTGACAGTAGTCATCTGAGAACTCCAGAGAGGGGCTAGCAAATTTTTTAAACTTAAAAAAAAATTTTTTTGTTGTTTATTATTATTTATTTTATTTGAGAGCAACAGGCAGACAGACAAAGAGGAAGAGCAAAAGAAAGAGAGAGAGAGAGAGAGAATGGGTGTACCAGGGCCTCCAGCCACTGCAAACGAACTCCAGATGCATGCGCCACCTTGTGCATCTGGCTTATATGGGTCCTGGGGAATCAATCCTCAAACCAGGGCCCTTAGGCTTCACAGGCAAGTGCTTAGCCACTACAACATCTCTAAAGGCCCTTTAAAACTTTTAAAAATGTTTTTATTTTATTTATTTGCAAGCAGAGAGAGGAAAAGAGAGACAGACAGAGATAATGGGCATGTCAGGGTCTCCAGCCTCTGTAAACAAACTACAGATGTATTTACCACTTTGTACAGCTGGCTTTAAGTGGGTACTAGGAAATCAAACCCAGGTCATTAGGCTTTGTAGGCAATCACTTTAACCACTGAGCCATTTCTCCAGCCTCTAATGTTTTATACTTTTTATTTGTGTGTGTGTGTGCATATCAGTATGTGAGCATGTGTGTATGTGTACAACCGTGGGTGTCATTCCTTCAGATGCTATCCATCTCTTTTGAGACAGAGTCTCATTTGCTGTCCAGTGAGTCCCAGGGATCCAAATGTCTCTGTCTCCCCAGCACTGGTGCTCCACCATGCCGGGCTTTTTATTTATTTATTTGTTTGTTTGGTTGGTTGGTTTTTTTCAAAGTAGGGTCTCCCTTTAGCCCAGGATGAACTGGAATTCACTATGTAGTCTCAGGATGGCCTTGAACTCAGAACTCACTGCACTGCTACCTCTGCCTCCTGAGTGCTAGGATTAAAGGTGTGTGCCACCACACCTGGCTCTGGCTTTTTATTTTTATTTTTTTAAACATTTTATTTCTTTATTTATTTGAGAGAGAGAGAGAGAGAGGTAGGGAGAGGGAGACAGAGAATGGGCATACAAAGGCCTCCAGCCACTTCAAACAAACTCCAGACACATGCACCCCTTGTGCATCTGGCTTACCTGGGCCCTGGGGAATTGAACCGGGGTCCTTTGGCTTTGCAGGCAAGTGCCTTAACCACTAAGCCATCCTTCCAGTCCTTGGCTTTTTATTTTGTATGGGTTCTGAGAGTAAAACTCAGCTTTTCATGCTTGCCAGACAAGCAGTTTACCAACTGAGCTATCTCCCCAGCTTGCAAGTTGACTTTTTAAAGGGTCATCTAATATAGCAGTTGTCCTAACCCTGGAGTCAGGGGATTTGGCTTTGTCAGAGCTTTGTACTTACATCTCAGGTGGTCCTTAAGCCAGGTATTAACAGTTCTGAGGCTTAGCTTCCTCATCTATGAAGTGGGATTGGCATCTTCTGTACTGCTTAACTCACAGTGTAGTCCCAAGGATGAAAGGTGACTATGCAAAAGAAAGAACTCTGTAAACTGGAAAATACTAAGCAAATCTAAGTTCTTATGATCAAGATTGGATGATTCTGATATAGTTAAAGTAGAGAAGATAAGTTCAGTCTATGGCTGTAGAATGAATTTATCTTCTACTTGAGTGAGTTAATTTCTGCAAGTTATAGATCATGTGATTTCTAGAGCTGTTCTTTGTAAGTTTGCTTACAACACCATCAGCAGCAAATACCCAAGTGCTCACCCAGTGGAGACATGGTTCTAGCTCTAGAGATACTGCCAAGGAAACAAACAAAAACTATCCTCATGGTGTTGAGAGTCTAGACAAGGCAGAAAGTAAACAATCAATAAGTAAATTATATTGTATGATAAGGTTATGTCAAGGAGTGAAGGAAAAACAACAGAAGGGGCTGGAGAGTTGGCTTAGTAGTTAACGTGCTTGCCTATGAAGCCTGAGGATCCAGGTTCAATTACGTAGTACCCACAAAAGCCAGATGCACAAGGTATGCATGTGTCTGGAGTTCGCTTGCAGTGGTTGGAGGCTCTGGTGTGTCCATTCTCTTTCTCTTTTCTCCAATAAATAAATAACTAAAATATATATATTTTTAAAAACAATAGGAAAGTAGCCAGAGGAATAGTAAGTATGGGACGGGGGTGACGATTTTCAAGGGTGGTCATGGGAGAGCTCATCAGAGGTGACACTGAGCAAAACCTTGAAGAAGATGAAGGGTTTAGTTGTGTGGATGCTCGGGAGAAGCATTCCAGTCCCCTGGACTTAGAGCTTCCCTCCCAAGCCTACCTATGGATGAAGGAGTGAGTGAGGATGAGTGAATGCATGCATGAGTAAATAAATACTGGAGACTGCCTTGTCTGGAGTGGAGGAAGAGAGAGGGAGTGGTGGATCACATTAGAGTGTTAGCCAGATTGTAGAGGTTGTTGGAGGATACTGTGAGGGCTTTAAGCTTTGACATCAAAGAAGAAAGGGAGTCATGTGGCAGTCATGAAGAGATCAAGTGCTATATATCTGATGTCCCCTGGGGCTTATTCTGGCTTCAGTGATGTGATCAGTCACTAGGGGCTAGGCATAGAATAGGGAGCCAGTTAAGAAGTCTACAAAGGCCAGGCATGGTGGCACATGCCTTTAATCCCAGCACTCAGGAGACACGGGTAGGAGGATCACTGTGAGTTCACAGCCAGCCTGAGACTACATAGTAAATTCCAGGTTAGCCTGGGCTACAGTGAGACCCTACCTTGAAAAAACTAAAAAGTGAAAAAAAAATTCAGAGCAGAGATGATGGTGTTTTAGGACAGGCTGGTGGGGTGAGAAGTTGTAGGTATATTTTGTAAAAAGTCCAATGGGACTCGCTAATGGGTCTGTTTGGGGGAAAAAAGAAAAAGAAATTCAGGATGAGCCAAAGGTTTCAGTCTGTGCCTGTGGGAGAATGGAGTTGTCATTTACTGATGTTCAATGACTATACATGAAAAGCAGGTTTGGGAGGTGTGGTGGTTTGAATGGATTTCCTCCAATAGATTCAGGAATTTCTTTTTTTTTCTTTAGGTAGGGTCTTTTAGGGGATTTTTTAAAATTAAAATTAAAATTTATTTGCAAGCAGAGAGAGAGAGAGAGAGAGAGAGAAGAGAGACAGAGAATGGGCATGCCAGGGCCTCTAGCCACTGCAAATGAACTCCAGATACATGCACCCCCTTGTGCATCTGGCTTACACGGGTACTGGGGAATTGAACCTTGCAGGCAAGCACCTTAACCGCTAAGTCATCTCTCCAGCCCATACATTCAGAAGTTTTATTAAAGCTTGCAATTTAGATCTCCAGCCACCTGGCTGGAGGAGATGTCACTGTGAGCAGATCCTAGGGTCCAGCCCTAAGGTGTGTTTGTGGACAGATCTGAATTCCAGTCTAAGATATGCAAAGTGCCAGAGTTCTGCCTGGAATTCCCAAGTGTGCTTGCTTGTAGTGATGGTGGTGGTTGCTTTTCTGTCTGTGTGTGGGCCTGTGAGACAGGGCCAACTTCTTCCACCATTATGGAACTTCCCCTCTATCTGTAAGCTCCAATAAATTTCATTCGTCCTATAAAAACTGCCTGGTTTGGAAGTTCATCCCAGCACATGAGGCTGACTGCCACAGGAGGGACCATCAGAAGCTTAGCCTGGGATGCGTTACTTCTGAAAGGATGATTAGATTTCGGGAGGAGATGTTAAGTAAGCACAGAGAAACCTGAACCCAAAAGAGAAAATAAATAAATAACTGGAAGTCATCAGCACATCGCCGGTATTTAAAGCCATGAGACTAGCTGAAAATACCAAGGGAGAGAGTTCATATGGTCAAGGACTGAGTCCTGGGACAGTGGGATGGGGGAGATGGATAAAGGACAATGCTGACTATGAAAGAACAGCCAGAGAAGCAAAAGCAAATCAGATGAGCATGAGGCCCTGGAAGCCAAGGGAAATGATGCGTGCAGGGTGATCAACAACATCAGATGTTGCTGAGCCATCAACGAAGGTGAGCACGACAAACAAGCTGGCTATTGAAATCTCAGAAAGGAGCCATGGAAATCTGAAAAGAGCAGATTTGCTGGAACAGTGGAGCCAAAACTGCATTGGAGTGGATGTAAGCTAGTAAGACAAGTGTAATTGGAGAGACCCTATTATAGACGCTCATTGGGAAGTGTTATTTTTAGGAGGGACAGAGAAGAATGTGGCTGGAGGCAGTTATGGGTTTTTGTTTATTATTTTTCAAGGTTGGAGAAATAACATGTTTGTCTGCTGGTGGGATCATGCAATAGACACAGAAAATCCAATAGTGAGAGACAGACCAGAAAAGTTGGTGAATGTCATTGAGCAGGCGACAGGAGTTGTGTCAAAGCAGAATGAATGAGCTTGCCTTGGCCCCCTGCGCTGGCCATGCATCCAGCATGGGAGAAGGTAGAGGAAGTGGGATCACGCGCAGGTAGGCGGATGGATAGGGTGATGGGAGAATGGGGCCTTCCTCTCCTGAGAGCTTCTGTTCTCTCAATGAAACCAGGAGAAAAGTGATCCCTGTAGAGTGAGGACAAGGACATGAAGAAGACACTGGGGGACTTGAAGCAAGAAGAGAAATAAGCAAAAGGAGCGAGGGCAGAGTCCAAGGGCTTTGGCAGAGGTAGCATTTCTCCAAAGCCTTTGTTATTCCTTGCATGGGAGGGAGCACTTTAGGACAAACCTTGCTGAAAAATGTCTGGTGTCCCTGATATTTCTTTTCTTCAAGCTTCCTTGGTCAGATTTGTACCAACTTAGCTATAATTTTTGCCTAAATCTCACACATCATACCAAATGATACTAGGTTTAAGAGCTATTACAAGTGTCGTGACATTTAAAAAAAAAGACCTCATAAAAAAGTAAAAAGATACTATGCACAGACATATACTGACCTTCAAAATGTTCTAAATGCGTGCAGCACTACAGGGTTTAAATTTGCCTTCACACCATTAGTTAGATGGTCAACCATGGCTTGAGAGAAGAGTTATTTCTTCTCTTTTGGACAGATGTACTGTCCTCTCCGTTTCTTTTTCCATGTGTAGTATGTATGTGTTGTGTGTATGCATGTTTGTATGTATGTGCACATGGGTACACATGCATGTGTGTGCGCATGCATACGAAGGCCAGAGGACAGCCTCGGTGATGTCTGAGACAGGATCTCTCATTGTCTTGGTCGAGATTCTCCTGTTTCTACCTTCCCAGCACTGAGATTACATGTGTGTGCTGCCAAGCTCGGTAACTTTATGTACACGCTGGGGATCAAACAGTGGGGCGAGTACTTACTTTACCTAGTACCTCCTTTACATTTTTTCTCATGGGAAATGGGCATGCCAGGGACTCTTACTGTTGCAAATGAACTCCAGATACATGTGCCACATTGTGCATCTATTGGCTTTATGTGGGTAATAAGGAATTGAACCTGGACTGTCAGGATTTGCCAAGCGAGTACCTTTAACTGTTGAACCATCTTCCTAGCCCCAAGCCCCTTTACATTTTGTTTGTTTGTTTTTTTGTTTTTGAGGTATGGTCTCACTGTAGTCCAGCCTGACCTGGAACTCACTATGTAGCCTCAGGGTGGCCTTGAACTCACGGTGATCCTCCTACCTCTGCCTCCTGAGTGCTGGGATTAAAGGGTGTGCCACCATGCCCGTCTCCCTTTACATTTCTTTATGGTATAATGACTTTGTTTATCTGGGCAGAAATTTTTAGACTTGGCTATTTTATGTGTTTTTGAATTTTCAGGCTTCAGTAGAATCACTTCCTGTTAGATAACAGCTGAGTGTCTTCAGTTTGGGTTTTAAGTATAGTTTGTATAGCTAGCATTAGAAGCAGTCAATCAGTATTTTGAGACAATTATGCTGTAGCAGCCTGGAAATTATAGTGTGCAGTGATAGCATGCACATACTTACCATTAACAAAAGGAGGGAAGGCTGAGTGGCATGCCTTCACAGGCCCAACTGTTCATAATAAGGAAAGTGAGGACTGAGGCATAGTGATATGAGGATTAGAATGGTACAGTGACCTTGGTGGATCCATATTGTAAGCATTAAGTCATATTCCTTTTGGTCATTAAGATGTGTATGTCAGGGTTGGAGAGATGGCTTAGTGCTTAAGGCACTCACCTGCGAAACCTAAGGACCCAGGTTCAATTCCCCAATACTCATGTAAGCCAGATGCTCAAGGTGGCACATGTGTCTGGAGTTCATTTGGTGTGGCTAGAAGTCTATTTCTCTCTCGCACACATACATAAAAAATAAATAAAATATTTTTTTAAGATGTAGAGCTGGAGAGATGGCTTAGGGGTTAAGGCACTTGCTTGCAAAGCCAAAGGACCCACTTTTGATTCCCCAGGACCCACCTAAGCCAGATGCATCTGGAGTTTGTTTCCAGTGTTTGGAGGAGTTGGTGCTTCTATTCTCTCTGTCTCCCTCTTTCAAATAAATTAAAAAAAACCCAGAAACTATTTTTAAAAAGATAAGTATGTCAGCAGAGTGTGGTGGCTTATGCCTACAGTCCCAGGACTCAGGAGGCTCCCTCTCCCCTGCTGCCCACAGGAGCTGCCCAGTGTGGCACCCTCCAAGTCCAAGCACCACGATGCTCTGAATGGCGATGGCTTCTGCTGTGCTGTTCTGTCCATCTCAGTTCTCTTTGCTTCATGGTTCCTTTGAGACTCTTGAAAATTTACTGCAAGGACAAAGAGAACATGAGTGTCTTTCTTTGCATTCACTCTTTACAGAATGCTTTCCCCTATTTTGTTCTATTTAATCCTCAGAACAGCTCCATGTTATAAAATGAAGAGGCCCAGGTCGTAAGGAGTTATGTGATGTGAGAAAGATTATATATCCTTCTAATGAATGGTAAAAACTTGGATTCAAATTCAGGTCTTTGTATGTGACAAAATAAAATAAAGGTATCTGTAAGAGAATTTTTATTTTTATTTTATTATATTTTATTTTTTAATTATTAATTTTTTATTGACACCTTCTATACTTACATACAAAAAACATATATTTCCCTCCCCTCCCCCATTCCACTTTAGAACACCAATCTCCATCATATCCCCTCCCTCTCTCCATTAGTCTTTTTTTAATTTGATGTCATCATCTTTTTCTTCTATTTTGAGGGTCTTGCTAGGCACTGCAAGATCATGGATATCGAGGCCAATTTCTGTCTGGGCAGTTGCATTATAAGAAGTCATACCCTTCGTTTGGCTCTTCCATTCTATCCGTCCCCTCTTCCGCAATGGTCCCTGAGCCTTGGAGGGTGTGGCAGAGGTGTTTCAGTGCTGGGCACTCCTCTGTCCCTTCTTCTCAGCACTATGTTGCCTTTTGGGTGATCCCAGTGGTCATCGCCATCTGAAAAGAGAAGTTTCTCTAACCAGAAGTGAGAGTAGTGTTAATATGTGAACATGAAGTGAAGTGACCCCAGGGCAGCTTGGTGGGAATAATATATACATTTAGTCAGACAAGAGCAGGCTTATACCCCTAAGGCTCATGACCTCACCTGCCATAGACTTTTGCTTAGGTTTTTCAGTACCAGGCATGTATTCCCTCCCGTAGAGAGGGCCTTCAGTCCAATTATGGAGCAGTTGGTTACCCCAAGAGTAGACATGCCACTATCGCATCCGTTTGGTCATTGGGCCTGTATGGCCAAACTTGAATATTCAGTGTCCACTGATTTCACTGCTGATGACTTCTGTCTCCCATACGGCTGCATGCAGTGCAGCTTTTCCACCTTTCAGTTGGCTGGTCTACAGGGAGAAGGTTTTCTGCTCAGCACCAGCTTGCTTTCTCAGTGACCTTGTCTCTCAGGCAAGAGATGTCTTCAGCAATAGGGTCTTACTATCTGTTTCTCAAGGGAAACCAAGGGCTTTGGCAAAAGCCTTTAATGTTTTGGAGGCTACCGGGACCTCCTTGGCCAACAACTCACTGGAAGGTATCCCATCCCAGGCACTGAAAATTTTCTAGTAACAGTCTACAGCTTCTAGATGTGCCATTATTCAAAAAAGTAGGTTTACATAAGTCTTATTCACAATATCTTGAATTTAAATTGACCCTCCCCCTGCCCTTCTTTTACACATTCTCTTCCCATGGCCTCGCTTAGGCCATTCCCCTCCCTGTAATCTGTTCTTCTACTTACATATGTGCAATACCATACACTTAAGTCCTTCCCTTTCCTCCTTCCCATTTTAGCCTTTTACCAGCTTACTGGTTTCTGGTACCTATTTTTGGTTCCAGTTCACACACAAGTCTATCCATTTGTAGCTTGGATACACATATGAGAGAGAATTATTTTATTTTTTTGAGGCAAGCCCAACAGTTTGGCCTTTTTTTTTTTTTTTTTTTTTTTTTTTTAAATGTGAGAGAGTGAGAGAAAGAATTGGCTCACCAGGGCCTCCAGCCACTGCACTTGAACTCTAGATGTATGAGCCACCTTGTGCGCATGTGCGACCTTGCATACTTGCATCACTTTGTGTGTCTGGCTTACATGGGACCTGGAGAGCCAAACATGAGTCCTTAGGCTTCTCAGGCAAGCACCTTAAGTGCTAAGCCATCTGTCCAGCCCTATTTTTTTTTTAATTTCTACGTTCCTTCTAAAGAGCCAGACATATACCCCAAGAAACATCTCCCTTGCTCTGTACGAATAGCAGGTTGGAGGACGTAAACTGGAGACTGTACAATTATAAGAGGGATATAGACATACAAAAGGAAGACGAGTGTGACCTGATGTGCTGGAGGGGTGGCAGTGTGAGAAGGTGGAGAGATGAGCAACTGGCCAGCAAGCTAGTCACAAAGGACAGAGGTCCAGTGGACATTTGGGGACTAGGAACAAGGAATTTCTGAGAGGTCTCTTCCTCCACCATCCCTCCCCCACCTTCCTTTGTCACCCACCATTAGCAAAGCCCTTTCTATGCCTTATGAAAATAAAAAGCAAGGAAGCATTATAAAGTAAATTATAAGGGCTGGAGAGATGGCTTAGCAGTTAAGCACTTGCCTGCAAAGTCTAACGACCTGAGTTTGATTCCCTAGTGCCCATATAAAGCCAGATGCACAAAGTGGCCCATGCTACTGGAGTCTGTTTGCAGTGACTGGAAGCCCTGACACATCCATTCTTTCTGTCTGTCTCTCTTGTCTTCTCTCTCTCTCTCTCCCTGCAAATAAATACATAAAAATATTTTTAAAATAAAAAAAAAAAAAGAAAATTATAGTGGAGGGACTGAAGAGATAGCTTAATACTTACCCAATAGGCATGAGAACCTGAGCTTAGTTCCCAGTTACCATATAGAAATGCTGGGTGTGGTGGCACTTGTAATCCTAGTGCTGGGGAGATGAATCCCTGTAGCCAGTCTAGCCTGACTAGTGACCTCAAGGCCAATGAGATAAACTGTCTGAAAAAGGTTGATTTAAATATATATATTTATATTTATTTTATTTTATTTGAGAGAGAGAGAGAGAAAGAGGCAGATAGAGAAAGAATGAGTGCACCAGGGCCTTCAGGCACTGTAAATGAACTCCAGACTCATGTACCGACTTGTGCATCTGGCTTACCAGGGTCCTGGGGAACTGAACCTGGATCCTTTGGCTTTTCAGACAAGCACCTTAAATGCTAAGCCATGTCTCCAGCTCTTACTTATTTATTTGTTTGTTTATTTATTTATTTTTATTTGAAGAGAGACAGACAGAGAGAGGGCAGACAGAATGGGTACACCAGGGCCTTCAGCTGCTGCAAATGAACTGCCACCTTGTGCATCTGGCTTATGTGGGGAATTGAACCTGGGTCCTTTGGCTTTGAAGGCAAGCACCTTAACCGCTAAGCCATGTGCTCACAGGTGCGCATGCACCCACACATGCATGTGCATCCACATACACAAATATGCACACACACATGCAGAAAAAATCATCATGGAGAATTATTATTTTATTTATTTATTTATTTATTTATTTATTTATTTATTTATTTATTGTTTTTTTGAGGTAGGGTCTCGCTCTAGCCCAGGCTGACCTGGAATTCACTATGTAGTCTCGGTGGCCTCGAACTCATGGCAATCCTCCTACCTCTGCCTCCCAAATGCTGGGATTAAAGGCATGCGCCACCATGCCCAGCTGAGAATTATTTTTTAAATATTGGGTAGATGTCTTCTTAAATAGATTTGACGTGTGCTACTTTATTAGAAGACTGATGGCTTATGGACATGTGTTTAATAGAGCTTTATTGATTACCATGTGCAAAGTCCAGTTCTAGACACTAGAGTGAGAGAATTGACTGTGGACCCTCACTCAAGGTCGCCTGATTAATAGTGAAGATGTGAAAGGCTTATTTGTTACTGAATTCTTTTATTATTATTATTTTTTTTTGAGGCAGGGTCTCGCTCTAGCCCAGACTGACCTGGAATTCACTATGTAGTCTCAGGCTGGCCTTGAACTCATGGCAATCCTCCTACCTCTGCCTCCTGAGTGCTGGGATTAAAGGTGTGCACCACACCCAGCTATTAGTTACTTAAGAATGCATGGGTCACCTAAAATGTTTGAACCTTCTAATGTATTTGGCCAAAATTGGTCTAGAGTGTAGAGAAGGCCCTAGCGGGCGACCCTCTGTGTACCCTACTTGGTTACATCTCTGCCTGCTTAATGCTTAATCTTTGCTTTCTCCCAAGTAAACATGTGTGCCGCCATACCACCCTGCTGACCACCCTGCTGACCAGCCTGGCTGCCTGCTCACACCTGGTCTCTTTCTGCCAGTCTTCACTAAGGCTGGAGAATGCTGGGCCAAAGCAGCTTGCCGGAGAAAGGGTTTATTTCAGCTTTCCGTTTGGGCAAGCTTCATGATGGTGGGGAAAGGCATGACAGGCCTGAGCAGGAAGCCTGGCTCACAGCTCCACAGCAGCAGGAAGTAGTTGGGAGTGAGTCTGAGGTAATAGTACTGAGTGGGGCAGGACTAATAAACCTCGAGACCCACCCCCAATGACACACCTCCAGAAAGGCTTTGCCTCCCAAAGGTGCCACACTTTCCCAAAAATGCCAAAAGCTGGGAGCCAAGTATTCAAACCAAATGAGGCCAGGGGGCACATTTCACTCAAACCACCTCAGCTACCTCGGATGAGTAACTTAACCTGGGCTGTAACTTTCATTATCTTTAGACTCTGGATCATAATACAATGAATGACTATATGGGGGTCCTTGTGAAGGTCAAATCAAATGATTTATGTGAAGTGGTTAGAAGACCCCTTGGCACACAGCAAATTCTTTTTGTTTTTGTTTTCATTTTTGTTTTTGTTTTTCAATGTAGGGTCTTGCTTTAGTTAAGCTGACCTGAAATTCACTCTGTAGTCTCAGGGTGACCTCAAATTTATGGCAGTCCTCCTACCTCTGCCTCCCAAGTGCTGGGATTAAAAGTGTGTGCTACCACACCCGGATACAACTAATTTTTTTTTTTAAAAACAACTTTTTAAAATATTTATTTATTTATTTGAGAGAGATAAAGGGTATGTCGGGGCCTCTAGCTACTGCAAACAAACTCCAGACTCATGCACCATCTTGTGCATCTGGTTTACATGGGTTCTGGCAAGTCAAACCTAGGTCCTCAAGTTTTGCAGGCAAGTGCCTTAACAACTAAGCCATCTCTCCAGCCCTTCTTGAAAAAAACAATTTTTTTTTTACTTATTTATTTATTTGGGAGAGAGAGATAGAAGCAGAAGCAGAGGCAGAGAGAGAGAATGGATGCACCAGGGCCTCTAGCCACTGCAAACAAACTCCAGACACATGCACCACCTTGTTCATCTGGCTTATGTGGGTACTGGGGAATCAAACCTGGGCCTTTAGGCTTCATAGATAAGCACCTTAACCACTAAGCCATCTCTCCAGCCCAAAGAATTTTTTGCTTTTTGCAAAATACTAATACAGTGGTGTAAAATCAAGTGGAAAAGGTAGGATACATAATTATAGAAAAATTGGGGCTGGAGAGATGGCTTAGTGGTTAAGGTGCTTGCCTGCAAAGCCAAGGGATCCAGGTTTGATTCCCCAGGACCCACATAAGCCAGATGCACAAGGGGGCTTCTGCATCTGGAGTTCATTTGCAGTGATTGGAGGCCCTGGCATGCCCATTCTCTCTCTCAAATAAATAAATAAATAAATAAATTTTAAAAATTAAAAAAAGAAAAATTGAAGAACCTCAACTATGAAAAAGAGTTTTGCAGTTATTCTGCTTGTCTGTATGTGTGTGCATGTATGTATGTGTGTAGTGCCTGCACTGTGTATGGGTGTGTACACACACATGTGAGGAAGCCAAAGCAGAACGTGGGGTCTCCTCCCTTATTGCTTTCTTACACTAATTCCTTGAGATGGAGTCTTGCCGAGTGTCCCTGAAACTGGAGATGTCATTTTCCAATCAGTGTGGCTGACCAGGTACCCTCCTCAGGAGCAGGGTTACAGGAGAGTGTGACCACACCCAGCTTTTTTTTTTTTTTTTTTTTTTTAATATGGGTGCTGGGGATTGAACTCAGGTCATCATGTTTGTGTGGCAAGTGCTCTTAGCTCCTGAGCCATCCGCCCAAATTATTTTGCTTTTTAAGAATTCTTAGGTTGGAGAGATGGCTTAGCAGTTAAAGCGCTTGCCTGTGAGGCCTAAGGACCCAGGTCTGATTCCCCAGGACTCACATAAGCCAGATGAACAAGGTTGCCCATGTGTCTGGGGTTCGTTTGCAGTGACTGGAGGTCATGGTGTACCCGTTTTCTTTCTCTATCTGCCCCTCTCTCTCTCTTAAATAATTGAATAAGTGAATGAATAAATAAAGAAAGTTTTATAACAGATTCTCACATAAAATGCCCAACTCTTACTGTTGTGAAGTTCTATCCTAGAAGTAGCTCTTAAACTTGTACTACATTTATCTAATTTCCCTTTTACCAGTGTCATCAGCTGTTTGCTACAGGCACCCAAATGGCATAGAGAGAGGTTGCATGAGATCAATATAATGCCCTCCGAGTGGAATATTGTTATAATTGAAAGAACATCTCAAATTATGGGCGACTTTGGCTGAGGCTGTAGCTCAGTTGGTAGAGTGCTTGCCTAGCACACACACAGCCCAAGTTCAATCACCAGCACTGCGTAAAGTCCAAGTGTGATTGCACACAGCTGTGCTTATAGCACGTGGGAGGTGAAAGCAGGAGAATTAGGAGTTCAGGGTTATCCCTGGCCATGCAGTAAATTTAAGGCAAGCCTGGGGTACATGAGACCCTGTCTCAAACATTATAGATCTCTTATTTCCAAAGGGATTGTTTTACCTGGCGGGGGGGACTTAAACTCTCATTATATTTGGATCTATATGGTCTCTACCATTGATAGTGCCTGATCATGTGACCTCTTTGCATTGTCCTTCTCTAAGTGGGTAAAATTTATATATAAAAAAATGTGGTCCTGAAATTAAACCCAAGGTTTTGCACATGCTATGCAATTGGTCTATCACCCACCTTTAAGTAGGCATAATTTTGCTTGAAAAGAAGTTCTTGAGGAAACAAAATGATAGCGTTAGATAAGCAAACAAAAATGAGTACAAATGAATACAGTCTTCCCCCTGGGCATCAAGTGTCAAGGGTGTTTGTTTTGTTTTCTTTAAGGCAGGGTCTCACTTTGGAACTCACTGTATAGCCCCAGGCTGGCCTCAAACTCACAGCAATCCTTTAGCTCAGCCTCGTGGGTGCCGGGATCAAAGGCATACACCACCACGCCCAGCAGGTTTCAAGTTTTCTCCCCTTGCCCACTTTCCCTGCCACATGTCTTATTGGACTCCTACACTCTCAGCACCCAGGACTTGTGCCCTGGGGTCTTCAGCTACTGACCTCACTTGTACTGATTTTCTTGTGGCTCTGACTGGACACTAGATGTCCTAAGGGCAGACACTAAGTCTTGCTCAGCCCCTGGCACAGCTTGAGACTGGAACAAACAAAGAAGAAGCACACATCAGCATATGATAAGGAATCATTCTAACATCTTAGAGAGTTGTACAAATCGATGCTCTATGCAGACTTCAATGTTTGTTGATTCCAGCTTTGTACACACACTCAGATAGTTCCCATCTGTTGCCTAAATGTATGGGTGGCCAAATCTCATAAAGGAGGTGATGAAGGGAGGACAGGCAACGCCTGCAGCTTAACTTAAGGCTTTCCTGAACGCCGTCCAGGCTCAGTCTGTTTGTTTAGGCGTGGGCTCTGGCTCTGGGATGGTGCCAGGCTGCATTCTTATCATCACAGAGTGCCTGCAAGTTCAGCATGTCTGTAGATTGGTAATCTGCTTCTGTGTCATTTTCTCTCCACCAATCCTATGCATGCCTCCTTACATGCCCATCTTCCATGGGTGTACTTTTACTTTTAGATTATTGGCTGGTAAACTTTTTTTTTTTCTGGAAAGTTCTGTCATGTGTCAATTGTAGGCTATTGCTTTATCCAATCTTTGTCATTGCAAATGGCCCACATTGTCCAAGCACACAGACACACACACATGCACATACGTGCCCACAGCATTAATTTTCATGATTTTTGTGTGTGTGTGTGTGTGGCGTAATATTCATGTGTACACATGCTTCGATGTGTACGGGTGCACATGTGTGGACAGGTGCATGTGGAGGCCAGAGGTTGAGATCAGTTGTCTTCCTCAGTGATTCTCCATTTTTCTTTTTGGGACAGAGCATCGCAGATGAACCTAGAGTTCACTGATTTAGCTCGACTAGCTGGCCAGCAAGATCCTCTGTGATGATATGCGTCCAACTAGTCGTGCGCAGCCCTTCATGGACTGAGCTAACCCTCCAGCCCTGATATATTATTTTTTAATTTTTTAAAGTTTTTCTTTCACTGACAACTTCCATAATTATAGACAACAAACCATGGCAATTCCCTTCCCTCCCCACTTTCCCCTTTGCAACTCCACTCTCCATCATACACCTCCCCTCTCTCAATCAGTCTCTCTTTTTAGTTTGATGTCATGATCTTTTCCTCCTGTTATGATAGTCTTGTGTAGGTAGTGTCAGGCACTGTAAGGTTATGGATATCCAGGCCAGTTTGTGTCTGGAGGATTGCACTGTAGGGAGTCCTACCCTTCCTTTGGCTCTCACATTCTTTCCACCACCTCTTCCACAATGGACCCTGAGCCTTGGAAGGTGTAATAGAGATGTTTCAGTGCTGATCACTTCTCTGTCACTTCTCTGAGATATTATTATTATTATTGTTATTTGGTTTTTTGAGGTAAGGTGTTGCTCAAGAGACATTTTTTTTTAATGTAGCTTTCCTCCGCCCCCAAGATTTTCTCTCAGCCTACTATCTGCCTAGTCAGAATTTTCTATCTTCTGATACACTCCCTGGTCATTTGCTTGTCTCTCTATATAGTGCTTAGTGCAGACTGCCTTATGATGTTCAGATTTACTTTTACTTACTGCAAAGTGCTTTTAGATGGCTAACAAAAATGATATGGCAATATTTGTCAGAACCCATTAAACTATACACTGAAGATGGGTTCGTTTCACTGAACGCAAATTATACCTCAGTAAAATTGATTTTAAAAGGAAAAACATGATAAACACTCAATGGAATAAACATAAACAGATAGGAACACTGGGTTGAAAAGAAAGGGGAAAGCGAAATGAATTCAGGAATAACAGTATTAAAATGTGTTGCACAAATTTCCATGGCTAAAACCTATCCTCCTAGCTTCTCAGATGCCAAGGGAAATGGAGAATTATGACCAGAGAAAATGAGATTTTCCCGGTTTCAAAACCTGAGCAACATCTATCTCATGGGTCTCATGGGGCCTCATGAGGAGAACATCTTGTGATCTGTTGGCAGCTTTCCCAACAATAACCCTATGTTAAGCCAATAAGGAGTTGTATGGGTGATTTCTTATAACATTTCTCAGTCCAGATCTCTGGCAGAACATCAAAGTGCAATTTAGAAAACAGTTCTATGAGAAACTGAAATAGCATAGTTCAAATGCACAGCAGGATCAGGAAATAAAATTTAAAGTAACTATAAAAGTGGGTAGACTATTTATTCTTCAACTAATCCCTTGAATCACTATGACCACAGGGTGGATGTATCTTTTGTTATGTTGGAGAAAGTTTAAGGCTATGTGTAGAGTCTGTGGCCCAACACTGGAGCGCAGGTGACTGCATTTACCAATCAAGGGCAGACATTTGTTTGTGAAGGTCTATAGTTAGGTGCCTGCACATTAGAGATTATTATGTCTTCTAGCTAACCTTCGCCATTACCCGGTGTCTCTCTTGATTCCTGATTATATCCCTGGACTGAAGTTTCCTGTCTGAAACTGATATAACTGCATCAGCTTTCTTTTGGTTACTGTTCACATGTATATATTTCTCCATCCTTATACTCTTTTAAAAAATATTTTATTTAGTCGGGCGTGGTGGCGCACGCCTTTAATCCCAGCACTCGGGAGGCAGAGGTAGGAGGATCGCTGTGAGTTCGCGGCCACTCTGAGACTACATAGTAAATTCCAGGTCAGCCTGTGCTAGAGTGAAAGCCTACCTCGAAAAACCAAAATAAAATAAATAAATGAATAAAATAAATAAAAAATTTTTTTATTTATTTATTAGAGAGAGATAGAGAGAAGATTTCAGTTTTGGTGATTTCTGTTGATCTGTCCCCTAGGGTCCCGATTTCCTTGTTCTTTCTTCCCTCATGTCAAGTTCGGTGATAACATTTTTAAGTCTCTGCTCTTGTGTTGTTGGCTTCTAGTTTATCATTTGATTCTCATAGCTTTTGGCTTTCTGATAACATTTCCTAATTGATCTTTTCTATTATTTGCTTTTGCCATTAGAGCCCTTAATGTTATTTTGAATTCTAACCTGGTAGTTTTAACACTGTGTCTTTTATGAATCTGATTTCAAAGATGGTTTTCAGACATTTTTTTGAAGATTATTGATACAAATATCCATATATATATATATATATGTATATATATATATATATATATGTGTGTGTGTGTGTGTAGGTTTTTCGAGGTAGGGTCTTGCTCTAGCCTAGGCTGACCTGAAATTCACTCTGTAGTCTCAGGATGGCCTTGAACTCATGGTGATCCTCCTATCCCTGCCTCTGGAGTGCTGGGATTAAAGGCATTAAAAATATTTTTTATTTATTTGAGAGAGAGGGAGAGAGGCAGATAGAGAGAGAGTGGGCAGGCCAGGGCCTCTAGCCATTGCAAATAAACTCCAGATGCATGACCCATCTTGTGCATTTGGGTTATGTGGGCACTGGAGAAGCGAACCTGGGTCCTTAGCTCTGTCTCTGCATGGAGGGGACTGTTGAAGCCCCTGTAAATTGAACCATCTTATTTCTTGAAGAAGAAGGAGGGGGGGGAGTTTGTTTTCACTCTACCCATCACACAGGCAAGTACATCCTCAATCTCATTAAGTTCTATATGAAGGAACAGTAGTCCCCAGTTTAGATTTCATGGACAGGAAAATTAAGACAATTAATTGGAAACTGGGCACAGTGGTGCATGCCTATAATCCTACCACTGGGATGTGGAGTTAGGATGATCAGGAATCCAAGGTCATCTTTGGCTACACAACAAGTTTGTGACTAGCCTGGTCTACATGAGTCCCTGTCTCAAACCTAAATAAATAATAAAATAGGGAGCAGCCACATCAAATTCCCAACTTTTTTTTTCAGACCAAAACTATCCACCTGCTATTCCATAATTTCAATATGAAAAGACATACTCTTGCAACAGTCAATAATCCTTTACTTGGAATATATTTAGCCTTGGCTAAATCTAGTGAACTTAATTTTTTCAGTGAAGTTATTTATCTTCCCTTCTCATTATAATTATGGACCCGTTCAAGCCTTGAACCACTACTATGAAGCTTAAGATTTTTCTTTTTCCTTTCTCTCTTTACCTTCCCTCCTTCCTTCTTCTCTCTGTCTCTATCTTTCTGTTTTTCATTGGGACAGGGTCTTGTCATCATGGTAGCCCTCTCTGGCCTGGAACTCATGGAAATTCTCCTGCAAAAGCCTTTCCCAGTGCTGGGATCACAGGCATGTGCCAAACAGCCAGCTTCTTAGACAGCTGTTCTTGCAGCTCTGTCACCTACATTCTTGAAGAGCCCTCCTAGAAAGCAGAAGCATGCTGCATTTATCTTTTCCCGTTTAACTTAACTCTCATATGTGGCCCACTTAATAGGTGCCCAGCAAATAAAATATTGATTTTAAATTCATTATGACCATTGATGTAATAACACATGTCTCTCTAATAATGTTAGCCAAACTGAACTGAAATCCTGGCACACACACCCTCTTCCCTGTTCTGACACCCTTTCCCATGCCTCCATAGGCCTACCTAGAAGGAATAAAATTTTATTTTACTTTTATTTATTTTTTTCATGAGAGAGAGAACAAGGGGGGGGGGAGAAAATTGGCACACCAGAGCCTCCAGCCACTGCAATCAAACTCCAGATGCATGCACCACCTGGTGCGCATGTGTGACCTTGAACTTGCATCACAGGGTATCTGGCTTATGTGGGATCTGGAGAGTTGAACATGGGTCCTTGGGCTTTGCAGGAAAGTGCCTTAACTGCTAAGCCATCTCTCTAGCCTGGAAATTTTATTTTTTATTGCCTTTCATCTGAAAAGAATTTAGTGAGTCCTCACTACTAAATTATGGAGCATAAAAAGATACACAAAACAAATATTACACTTTTTTCCTCTAATGTTTCATGCCAGTTATGTCAAAAGTACCCAGCAGAATGTGAACAGTGGCCTAATTGTACTCACAGAATACCATGAGATCAGAGGAGAAAGTGTTCATGCGCCTATTGTCTCAGAATACTCTGAAGGAGGAGAACATGGACTTAGCTTTTGGTGGATGTATGGCAGTAAGAAAACAAACAAAAACAATCACATCACCAAAATGTAAAGAAATAACAGAGAATGTGGTAGAGCAGAGTGGTTAGGGAGGTCAGCTCCTTCCAGGGGACTAGGCAGAGGTAGGTGGACACAGAAATAACTAATGCTGACCCGAGGAAATCTGAGGAAGTTTTGTAGGCAAAGTGGCACTTGAATCGTCCTGGAGACTAGACACTTTAATGCATGGTTCTGGCGGAGGGGAAATTGCCACAGGGAACAGCTTGAGCAAAGGCCCAGAGGAGAAAAGTGCAGGCTAGAATGGGGAAACAGACAGTAGTGAAGTCTAACAGGGAGTAGATGTGTGGAGCAGAAAGGTAGGAAGTAAAGACATGGCTGGAGAGGGTGGCCAGAACAAATTGTGTGTTATCACAGAGCAGGAGTGATTATTTATCAAGTGATCAGGTAAAGAAATGGAGGCCTTGGACATGGTTTTTTTTTTTTTTTTTTTTTTTTAAATTTTGTTTTGGTGACAAATGGGGACAAATTTTGAATAGGGAAGTCATATGGTCATATCATGATGGCAGGACAGATGAGAGACAAGGCTGATTTGAGACAGGGACATGAGGGAGGAAGCTATGGCTTCTGTGATGGTCATTCTTCACTGTCAATGTCACTGGATTTAGAATTACCTAGGAGACATACCTCTGGTCATGTCTGGGAAGGTGTTTCCAGAGAGTTTAGCTAAGGGGGGAGGGAGACACACCGTGAATGAGGGTGGCCCAGACTGTATAAAAGGGGGAAAGGTGAGAGCCTGTTGAGCACAAGCATTCATCTCTGTTTATTGATTGTGACTGCAATATGACCAGCCACCTCACGCTGCTGCCACCACGCCTTCCAACTATGATGGACTGTATCCCCTCAAAATGTGAGCCAAAGTGAATCCTTCCTAAGTTCTTTTGCCAGGTATCTGGTTTTGGCAATGAAAAAAGTAATATAGCCTTTCTGCCCCAGTCCTACAATTCCCAATTCTCTGCCTCTGTGAAGGGCCAGGCTATAATCCTTCCCTCTCTTGGAAGGTTTGTGGGTCAGTGGACATCAACACAAAGGCAAATGCAGGACAAGCTTAGACACACACTGGGAACTTCAATGCCCATCCTAGTCTTAGAGAGAGGACTGGAGTGGGTTGTATCTGTGCCAAGGTTAGCCTAACTCATAGGCATAGCTGGAGAGTGACACTTAGTGTGGCTATCAGCTGTAAAGATGGTCTCAGCCTCTGAAAATCCTGGGATTGGTATTTGTCATTCTTTTCTTCCTAGAGGGAAGATGGGATGCCATCTGATGTTCCTCTTAGCATTCATCATCTGCTTGGTATTAACATCAATAAACAATGAAATCACAGGGTCCAGATTAAGAAAACCTATTTTCTTAGCATGTGGTACAACACAGTTTGAAAATAAAAACAAATCAAATGCTCTGAAAGCAAAATGAATGCAGATTAAGGTCTGAAAAAAAAATCTGTGAGCAGCCAAGTAATTTATTTTTGCTTTCTCCATCCCTTTAAATTAAATCAATACTATTTTCTGAAGCTCCAATGTGAATCAGAGCCCCTTCTGGAGTGATAGATTATGAGTCTGTCCTAGTTTAAGAAGACCATCCCCTGTGGTGGGGTAAGTGATATAGGAGCCAGCAGCTTCCTAGGTGTCCATGGCATGGTCTAAATCACCCATTGAGATTGCCCAGAGCCAGGGACAGAAAACAGATCTCTGGAGTCTGTCTTTCCTTCAGATGAACTATTGATGCTTTTTAAACTTTTACTTTTTATTAGGGCTTCTTTTAAAAATTATTTATTTATTTATTTATTTATTTATTTATTTATTTATTTATTTATTTATGAGAGAGAGATAGAGAGGACATGAATAGGCATGCCAGGGCCTCTAACCACTGCAAATGAACTCCAGAAGCATGTGTCACTTTGTGCATCCGGCTTTAAGTGGGTACTGGGGAAACTTGGGTCCTTTAGCTTCATAGGCAAGCACTATAACTGCTAAGCCATCTCTTCAGCCCTATTAGTGCTCCTTAAAGTTCTTTGTTTTTCCTGAAAATTCTAAGATGGTGTAGCAGACAGCTTCAGGTTCGCTGAGATGAGCTTCCAGACCAGGCACAGTTATGGAGGAAGGGATATTATTTATTGAAGCTTACAGATCCAGGGGAAGTTCCATAAAGGCAGGAGAAGCAGCCTGCTTTCACAGGGCCAAGCAGAGAGAGAAAAAGCCAACTAGCCACCACAGCACACAGAGCAAAACTACAGCCAAAAGGTCACACAGCACACTTCAGGAACTCCTGCTAGGCACATTTGCATATCTTTACAATGGAATCTCAAACCCACCATCACACCTTAAGACCAGCCCCCAGTGACATTGCCTTTAGCAAGGTGATTGCAGATGCAAACTATAAACTAATAAAACACTGTATATATTGGGGGCCATATATTCAAACTACCACAGATGGTATGCTAGCGTATTGGTTAAGAATATGGGCTTGGGCTGGAGAGATGGCTCAGTGGTTAAGGGACCAGCCGCAAAACCTAAGGACCAAGGTTTGATTTTCCAGATCCCACGTAGGCCAGATGCACAAAGGGGAGGCAAGTACAAGGTCACACATGCCCACTAGGTGGCACAAGTGTCTGGAGTCTGATTTCAGTGGTTGAGGCCCTGTTGTAGCAATTCTCTCTCTCTCTCTCTCTAAAATTAACATATATATATGGACTTAAGGTTAGAAGGAGCTAGTTCAAACCTCTTCCCTAGATGTCTGACCTTGGGTACAGTTAAAATGACTCCTCCACACTTCATTCACCTAAAATTTGAGGGCCATAGCATCCAACCCGTGGGTCACAATGTTTTCAGCAAAGTGGCACATAGTGAGGCTCCATACAAAGTTGCTCTGCTTTTTTTCCCTTTTTTTCTTTTTTTGTGAATAAAGAGGAAAAGTCAGTTTCTTTAAGGGGAGGCCTCCAAATAAGCACAGATACTTGGTTTTGACTTGGTGACTGGAACTCTGTGGGTATGCAGAAGCTTTTCCTGCAGAGGTTATCACAGAAGAAGCTAAGGCTGTCATGTCAGACCTGACGCTGCCTGTGCATACTGTTATGCCCCCCGTGAAGCAGCTTTGCCATCAAACTTCACGGAGAGAGTTTCACTCACCTAGGAAATACTGTCTTCTTTTTGAATGGGATTCACTATGTAACCCAGCTGGCCTAGAACTCGGGATCTTCCTGCATCAGCCTCAGGAGTGTTGAGATCACAAGTGTGTGTCACTGTGTCTGCCATAAAAGTCAGTATTCTTGGTGGGGCGCAGTGTTACATATCTGTAATCCTAGCATCCTGGAGGCTGAGACAAGAGGATCCTGAGTTTGAGACCAGCCTGGGATACACAGCCTTTTATAGAGCTTGCCTTTTATAGAGACCCAGACATTTTACTTGTTGATGCTGCCCTACTTTTTCTATTTAAAATAACCAGGAAATGACAACTTGGAATGGCATACTCGGGTAAACAGGAAAAAAAAAAAAAGCTATTCACAGCAGGAGAGTGGCCTGGTTGAGCCAAGTTAGTAATTCCCAGGCACTCTGGTCTCATAGCTGTTGGAGAGCCTGCCTACAAGACTGTGCGTCTGGGTGTGGGCTGTTGGGCTCCCCTCCCCCAGGCTGAGCTGGTCACAAGCCATCAGGGTCAACTTCTTCTGGATGTGATAGTGTCTTGTCTCTGTGGTAACATCCTTGAAACCCAGCCGCTCAGCTTGGTCATTTTCCAGCCTCACTTTGGGATTTTAATTTGCAAAATCTCCTTGGAAATTATCACTGAACGAAAGAGAAAGGACTTTTTAATTTTTATTTTTGTTTTGTTCACACGAACAGAAAGGACAAAGAACCAAGCAATTTTGCAGTAGGTTTGAACATTAATTTCATGCAAATAGGAATCCACTCTATTTTGAGGAACAGGAAGGACCTGGGGCTCCATCTGTTGTGTCACACAGGTGGCCCCACGCAGATGACTGCTCATTTTCTGTAGCTGAAAGCTGAGGCTTGCTCTTGGTCTCATCTGGCCAGGCCTGTCTGGTTGCATTTTTAATCTTTCTATGTGTGCTTAGGATGCATGTGTGTGTGTGTGTGTGTGTGTGTGTGTGTGGAGATTAGAGGACAACCCTGGGTGTCAGTCTTCTTCCAGCTGGTTTGAAGCAGGCTCTCTTGTGAGTTGCTCCATTTGCTGGGTTAGCTAGCCCACAAACTTCCAGAGCAATGAGACTATGGACACTTGCCTTACCATGTCCAGAGTTTAAAAAAAAAAATTATTTGAGACACACACACACACACACACACACACACACACACACAGGCAGAGAGAGAGAGAGAGAGAATGAGCATGCCAGACCTTCCAGCATGTACCACCATGTGCACCCGGCTTACGTGGGTCCTGGAGAATCAAACCTGGGTCCTTACCTGCTAAGCCATGTCCCCAGCCCCCACATCAGTTTTACATGAATTCTGGGGAGCTGAACTCAAGTCTTTATGCTTGCACCACAAACACTTTGTCCACTGAGCCACTGAGCCCAGCGCTGTCTAGATGTCTGCTTTTCCCTGTACCCAGTCTCCCCCACTCCCCAGAGGTGGCATCTACTCCCGTTGGCCATTGTCTTGTGGCTGTTTCTCTGTGGAGTGACAAGGATCTTTCATTCATGATGTTTTTCACTAGCAGGTATTCAGCAGCCCAATTCCTTGCAGGCATGTCTTTGTTTCTAGAACCTTCTACTTATTTCAAGCTATGCCTTATTTTCTCCTCAGGCATAGCTTATCTTCTTGTAGAAAAGGAGAAAAGCAGAGCAGTGGCCTCTCTTCTCACTCTCCAACCACCAGCAGAGTTAAGAACACCTCAGGTTCAGGCTGGTCATATACTTTATTGATTATTTGTTTACTTGTTTGTTTGTTTGTTTGTTTGGTAGGTTTTTTTTAGATAAGGATGATCTTGAACTCTTTCTTTTCTTTTCTTTTCTTTTCTTTTCTTTTCTTTTCTTTTTCTTTTCTTTTCTTTTCTTTTTTTGAGGTAGAGTCTTGCATTTGCCCAGGCTGACCTGGAATTCACTATGTAATCTCAGGGTGGCCTTGAACTCATGGCAGTGATCCTCCTACCTCTGCCTCCTGAGTGTGTGTGCCACCACGCCCGGCTGATCTTGAACTCTTTCTTTCTTTCTCTGTAGCTCAGGCTGACCTGGAAGTCTTAGGCTGGACTTGAACTCAAGGCAATCCAAGGGCTGGGATTAAAAGGCATGTGCCACCATGCCTGGCTTGATCTTGAACTCTTATTATTTTATTTTATTTATTTATTTGAGACAAAGAGAGAGGGAAATAGGCAGGGGGAGAGAGAGAGAGAATGGGCACGCCAGGACCTCCAGCCACTGCAAATGAACTCCAGATGCATGCACCACTTTGTGGGCTTTATGTGGGTCCTGGAGAATTGAACCTGGGTCATTAGGCATTGCAGGCAAGCACCTTAATTGCTGAGCCATCTCTCCAGCCCAAAAGATTTTTTTTTAAGTTTTTTTTTTATCAGTAGTTTCCATAAGTGTAGTTAATAAACCATATTTCCCATACCCGTTCTCCATCTCTCAAATCCATCCTCCATTGAATTCCCTTTTTTCTTTCCAATTAGTCTTCTATTTTGATGTCATCATTTTTTTCCTCCTATTATGAAGGCCTTGTGTAGATAGTGTCAGGCACTGTAATGTCATGTATAGAAGACAGCATTGTAAGCAGTCCTACCTTTCCTTTGGCTCTTACATTCTTTCTGCCACTTCTTCTGTGATGGACCCTGAGCCTTGGAGAGTGTGATAGAGATGTCTCAGTGCTTAACACTCTTCTGTCATTTCCTCTCAGCACTAGGGTAACAAGTAATCGCACTGGTCACCACCATCTGAAAAGAGAAGCTTCTCTTACCAAAAGTGAGAGTAGCATTAATATATGGGCACACACATAAAAAGTGCTTAGAAGGCAGTTTGGTGGGCATAGTATATGCATTTAGCCAGACAACAGCAGTCATTACTCCCATAGGGCTTATGACCTCCCCAGCCATAGGCTTTCAGTACCAGGCATGTATTCCCTGCCATGGAGCAAGCCTCCAGTCTAATTAGAGAGCAGTTATTTCCCCATAACAGACATGCCACTATTGTACCAATTGGCACTTTTGGCCTGGCTAGCTAGCCTTAAGGCTTGCAGGGCAAAAAAGACTTCAAAGAGCAGTTTTAGGTCGACAAATATCTTACTACCCCCTGCACAGCCCCCCTCACAGCCTCCCCATGGTCAGCATCCCCCTCCAGTGGCTCACTTGTGACCCTCACTGAGCTGACATCTGCACATCATTATCACCCAGAAACCACAGGGTGTATTCAGGCTCACTCTTGGTATGTGCATCCTATGGGTTTGGACAATGTGTGGTGACACGTGGCCACGCAGAACAGTTCCACTGCTATAAAAATCCCTGCTCTCTGCCCATTTATCCCTCCCTCTTTTAACCTCTGGAAACCACTGATTTTAGTAGCATTGTCACAATCATGTCTTTTCCAGAATGCCCTAAAATTATAATCATATAGTATATAAAAGTGTAAGTTTGTTTTCAGTTACTAATAACACAATGTGGGGCTGGGGATGTGGCTCGGTGATAAAATGCTAGAGAAAATAAGTTTATTTAGGCTGATGGTTTTCTGGAAGCTAATGGTCAAGGGGACTGCAGTTTGTTGGCAGGATCCTGTGGTGCCATGAGCCATCACCAGGGGAGAGCCAAGGAATATGGACAGGCCTCCTCTGCTTTGCCCCTCCTTCTGATAACTGCACCAGGATTCAATCAGCTAATGACCCTGTCTAACCCTAACAGCCTCCCGAAGGCTGCACCTCTAGCGCCATAGTTAGACTTAAGTCTCCACTTTTCTAGGACTTCACAGTGGGGAATAAACTCCAACATGAGTTTCAGAAGGGACAAACCATATGCAAGCCATAGTGGCAGGCTTTTTTTTGATTGACTTCTTTCACTTGGATCTGTAATGGCAAGAATGTTGTCGCATTCATAGGTACCAGGAAGCATCAACCACAATCAATCCTTCCAAAGCTTTTGGTTGTCTTGTGAAGAGCACAGGGAGGTGAATTTCACCTGAATGTTTGTCCAGGCAGCTTGTTTGCTTTTCCTAAGTGGGAGCATCCTAGATACTGTGGTCAGGCACCCTGTGTCCACTCACTCACTGGTTTCACATGTATTTGCCTCACTCTCCCATGGGACTGGCCTGTTGTGAGGTGTTGGGATTACAGACAAGCAGGAGTTGGCCAGCCTGCCTGCCAGAGTTCTATGCTTCACAGGATCAATGTTTCTGGGAGCTTGCCATTATCCCCTTGCAGTTTTCTTGCTGATATTTGAGATTTCAGAGAGAACTTAATTTCATTCCTCAGCATCACTAGGTCCTAGCTAGTCCTCCTCACAACCATGCCTCCTCCTCTTCCTCCCTCCTCGTTCCCCAACATGCTTATTGTGGGGAGCAGCTTGCAGGTGGCCTGCAAGGCTGCATTCATGGCAGCCTTTCAATTTTCCACCCCATGAAGAGAGCGTGGCAAACGTGGACAGCAGTTCACAGCACTGGTTTCTGCTCTGTATCCCTGTAAAAACAATCGTTTCATTTCCACGTTGATCAAGAAGAAATGGAAGCTTAGAGTAAGACAGACACTGCCCAAAGACAGACAGGCACAGTACATCACAGAAATGCACATGGAACCCAGGTCTGTCTGAATCCATAATTCAAATTCTTGCCACAATGGCCTGATTAGTGTGTGCATGGGATGTATTGTGCATTGATGCAGGAGCTAGAGTCCTGGGACCTGGAAGGGCCTAGATGTCCATAAAGATGCAAAAAAATATCCAGGCCAGTGAACCCCAACTTCAGGTCATTGTACAATTATCAAAGAATTGAAAACGCAGATTCAGAGAAAGTAAATTAGGAATTATGAGATTTATTTTAGGGCGGAGAGTTAAGATCTGGAGGAAAGGCAAGCAGAGAGGCCCAAAGCAAAAGACATTCTCCCCCTTCCTAGCTGGAAAGGAGGAGGGGAGACGGAGAAAATCTCCCTCCGGGGAAAGAGTTCACATGGAAAGCAAAGCAGGAGAGCCCAAGCCAAAAGATCCCCCTCACACAGGGAGTCAGCGAGGACTGAGAGAGAGTGAGGCTCAGAGCTTAAAGAGAGATCATGGACAAGCAAAGCACCCACAAGAATGCAGGAAAGCGCTCAGCCAAAAAGCAATCTAGGCTGGGAAGGGGGAGAGATGGAGAAGACCCTTTCAAACCGGGAGTCAAGCCAGAGGGTTAGGGGAGGCAAGAGCCAAGAAGGCTAAGGGCCAAGAGAGACAAAGAGACACGTGAGCCAGCCCCATTTATATGGATCCAATTAGGATGAGCTTCTTCATCAGACTCAGGTGTATAAGGGAGAAACCTGATTGGTTGGTGAACTCAAGAGGCTGACTCAGGAAGGACCAGCCCATGTGTGCGCTAAGAGGAGAAAGAAGCAGGAAGCTGCCACTGAGGAGTTGTTGCTTAGAACTATGGTGGATGAGCCTCGTGAGATGTGGGTTCTAGTCCTGCCAGGACAGGCAAGGTGGCATCCGTGCTTCTATGGAACAGTCCCTAACTACCTACCTTCCAGAACCAAAAGCTGTCTTGCCCCTGATCTGTATCAGTGTGTGTCCTGTTCCCAAGGAGCACCTTGCTGCTCTTCTGCTCTGGTCCCAGTGCAGCCATGTGTTGGGAACATACAGACCATAGGAAACAAGCTTCCATTTCCCCTTACGAGCAGGCCCTCTGTTCTCAAAGTCATAGAGGCAGAAAGCAGAGGCTGGGGGAGAGGAGAGTGAGGACTCCTGTTTAGTGTGGGATTCAGTTTGGGGAGAAAAAAGTGTTCTGGAGTTGGGTAACGATGTACCTAATACCATGAACTAGGTGTTTTCCAATGGCTAGAATGCTGTTTGGCCACTGTGGTGGTACATGCCTGTGATCCCAGGACTTGAGAGGTGGAGGCAGGAGGATTACAAGTTTAATATCAGCCTGGGCTACAGAGAAAGACCCTGTCTCCACAAAACAACCAAAACAAAACAAAACAAAATAGTTGTTGAGCCGGGCGTGGTGGCGCACGCCTTTAATCCCAGCACTCGGGAGGCAGAGGTAGGAGGATCGCCGAGAGTTCGAGGCCACCCTGAGACTATATAGTTAATTCCAGGTCAGCCTGGACCAGAGTGAGACCCTACCTCGCAAAACCAAAAAAAAAAAAAAACAAAATAGTTGTTTTATGTTATGAATATTTTACAAGTTAAGAAACCAGAGTGACTTCCCACACCTGTCGCTGGGCTCAGGTTGCTGTGACAAGGGGTTTCCCAGTAGTGTCTGGAGCAGTTCCCTGTCCCCATGATGAGGCAGCTGTCATGACATGGCTTAGTGACTGTATTTTAATGCAAGAGTGCTCACTGCCGATGTCAAGCACCAAGGTTATAAACAGAACATGGCTTGCTAAAATGCCCCATTTTGCACAAGCTCACCCCATGAACTGCCGCTCTGACGCAGGGCTGAGTTTGGTGGTTAATGCTGGAACGAAAGAATCACCAGCCTGCTGAGGAAAGCATCCAATCAAATGGTCTCAACACAGCGTGTCTAAGAAGAGAAGGGTGTGTGAATGTTTTCACTGGCCTTGCTAACCTTATTTATGGAGTGTCAGTAGGGAGGAGAGACAGTGCTAATCGCTTAGGGTTCAGATCAGGAACTGCAAATGGCATGGTATGGCACAGAGGAGGGACAGCAGACATACCCAGCAGATCTGTGGCTTGGACCCATACCCTGGAAAGGGCTGACTTCCTTCAGGCCTACAGACTTCTGCAGGAAATCCTCCAAACACCTCCATTCCATTCACAGCCACTGTGTGGTGTAAAGGCTCAGGGGCTCAGGGGAGAGCAGACAGCCCCGCCCAGGCTCAGGGAGACCTCCCTGTCCTTACTGCAGCTGTGCCTATGTTCTTGCAGTCTCCATGGCTGGACGTGGAGGACCTGGCCCTGTGTGCACTCGCCCCAAGGCCTTCCTCCCAAAGAAGCTTAACTTTGTCTGCTCAGAGCTTCTCAAGCTCCCTGGTCTGCATTTTGTCTCATTTTGTTTTCAGCCCATTGTAGGACCAAGACTTTCATATCATGGGCATGAACTACTACAATAATTTGGTTAGCAAATTAGAAAAATGAACTAAGAAACAGATAAGAAATGTAAAACCATATATATATATTTTTTAATTTAATTTTTTTATTGACAACTTCCATAATTGTAGACAATAATAACCCATGGTAATTCCCTCCCTTCCCCCGCCTTTCCCCTTTGAAACTCCACTCTCCATCATATACCTTCCGTCTCTCAATCAGTTTCTCTTTTATTTTCATGTCCTGATCTTTTCCTCCTATTATGATGGTCTTGTGTAGGCAGTAACAAGCACTGTGAGGTCATGGATATCCAGGCCAGTTTGTGTCTGGAGGAGCACATTGTAAGAGTCCTACCCTTCTTTTGGCTCTTACATTCTTTCCACCACCTCTTCCACAATGGACCCTGAGCCTGGGAAGATGTCATAGAGATGTTTCAGTGCTGAGCACTCCTCTCTTACTTCTTCTCAGCATCATAGTGCCTTCTGAGTCATCCCAAGGTTGCCGCCATCTGGAAAGAGAAGGTTCTCTAACCAAAAGTGAGAGTAGCATTAATATATAGGTGTGGACATTAAGAGAAGTGCTTACTGGGCAGTTTGGTGGGTGTAGTATATACATTTAGCCAGACACCAGCAGACATTACACCCTTAGGGCTCATGACTACCCCTGTTGTAGGTTTTCAGTATCAGAGATGTATTCCCTCCCATATAGAGTGGGCCTCCAGTCCAATTAAAGAGCGGTCGGTTTCCCCCATAACAGACATGCTACTGTTGCACTTGTTGGCTCATTTGGCCTGGCTGGCAAAATTTAAGACTTGCAGTGTCCACTGTTGAGTATCTTCACTGGTGATTACTCTCTCTCCCATTGAACTGCATGCAGCATAGCTTTTTCCAGCTGTCATCTGGTAAGAACATATTTTTATTTGTTTTGCTTAGCTGGCCTGGAATTCAACTTGTGATCCTCCTACCTCAGCATCCCAAGTTCTGGGATTGCAGGATGAGGCACCATGCCCATTTGAAGACCTTATTCTTCAATTATTGCATTCAGCAGACACACATCCACCTGGTGGTCGTGCTGTGACTGTTACAGTGTAACCATTTCTATGTGCTTTTTTTGTGGCTTGTGTCTGATTGGTGGACTCCTTTTTTTTTTTTTGGGGGGGTGGTCTTCTTGAGGTAGAGTCTTGCTCTAGCCCAGGCTGACCTGGAATTCACTATGTAGTCTCAGGTTGGCCTTGAACTCTCTGCAATCCTCCTACCTTTGCCTCCCACGTGCTGAGATTAAAAGCATTCGCCACCGTGCCTGGCTTCCATTCTTTTTTATTTTTGAATTTTTTTAATTTATTTTTATTTCTTTTAATGGGAGAGAGAATTGGTGTGCCAGCCTCTGAAATTGAACTCCAGACGCATGCCCCTCCTGCATGCATGCATCACCTTGTGCGCCTGGTTTATGTGGGTTCTGTGGAATTAAACCTTGGTCCTTAGGCTTCTCAGGCAAGCACCTTAACTGTTAAGCTATCTTTCCAGCCCAATTTTTGAATTTTTATTTGTTTTTTGACAATTTTGTACATTTGATCATGTGCACCCTTATTTCCCGCTCATCCCCCTCTCGCACCTGTTCAACCCAAGTTGCCCTTCTGCTTGACTGTCCCTGTCTTTTTTAAAAAAATAATCCTTATTTATTTGCAAGCTTGAGAGAGAGAGAGAAGAGAGACAGACAGAAAGAAGGGGCACACCAGGGCCTCCAGCCACTGCAAATGAACTCCAAATGCATGACCCACCTTGTGAATCTGTCTTATGTGGATCCTGGGGAATTGAACCTGGGTCCTTAGGTTTTTCAGGCATGTGTTTTTTTTTAATTTTTTAAATTATTTTTTATTTATTTTTGGAGAGAGACACAGAGAGAGGGAGACAGACAGAGAGAGAGGGAGAGGCAGACAGATAGAGATGGGCACGCCAGCAATCTCTCAGCTGCTGTGAACGAAATCCAGATGTTTTTGCCCCCTTGTGGGCAAGTGTGGCATTGCGCCCTTGAGTCACTTTGCATCTGGCTAAACGTGGGATCTGGAGATTGGAACCAGTGTTCTTAGGCTTAGCAGGCAGGCGCCTTAACCGCTAAGCCATCTCTCCAGCCCATCAGGCATGTGTTTTAATCACTAAGTCATATCTCCAGCCCTGTCACTTGGGTCATTTGGCTTTGCTGGCAAGGGCCTTAACTGCTAAACCATTTTTCCAGCCCCTATCTCTCTCTTTTTGGATTATCCACTGAGTTTAATTTGGGTTGCTTGCAAGAGCATGAATAAGGCATTATTTATTAGAGCACAAGCAATTATCCAGTGGCTACACCATTGGAGAAAATGACTCCCCTTCTCCCAGTAGCCATCAACTGCCAGTGGCTCCTCTCAGAGAGGTGGATTCTCCCAAGCCCCTCCCCATCTATGCTTGACTATTGAAGGACCCAATCTGGTCTGGATTTTGTGCTGGTAACCACAGCTAACCACATGACTTCATGAGTGCGATGGTCATGTTGAAGTGGACTCCATTCTGAGAAGTTCTGTTCTGGGCCACTGGTCTCAAAAATAGCATGCAAGACATTCATCAAGTATAGGGAAAAATGTTGCCACTTCTATTTATAATAGTTGTTGCATCTCCTTTTAATTTATATCTAGAGTGTCTATCAATAGTAAATTAATGCCTATATATAATGTATTGGTGAGGTATATATGGTAAATTATGCTCAATTTTTTTTTTTTTTTGGTATGAAGTCTTCTGGCCCCAAGTACTCATTGAAAAGTTATTGCTGGGCTGGGAAGATGGCTCAGTGGTTAAAGGCACTTGCTTGCAAATCCTGCCACCCCAAGTTCAATTCCTTAACACCCATGTAAAGCCAGATGCAAAGTGACACTTGTATCTGTGATCCCAAGGCACCTACTACAATGCAAGGCAAAAACCAGGAGAGTCCAAAGCGCCAGGCCAGCTAGTCTGATGTTGATTTGCAGCCTGGCATCTTTTTTGTTTTGTTTTTTGTTTTCAAGGTAACGTCTCACTCTAACTCAGGTTGACCTGGAATTCACTATGTAGTCTAAGGCTGGCCTCAAACTCACAGTGATCCTCCTACCTCTGCCTCCCAAGTGCTGAGATTAAAGGCGTGCACCACCATGCCCAGCCCAGTCTGGCATCTTGTTTGCAAAGGCAAGAGACCCTGTCTCAAAGAAGGTAGAGCATAGACACCTCCAACTTGTCCTCTGACTTCTACACGTGCACTGTGGTGTGTGTGCCCCCCACACACACAAATTAAGTGAAGGAATGAATAAATAAACAAGTAATTTTAAAAGTTATTACTGTCAGGCCTGGAGAGATGGTTTAGTGGTTAAGTGCTTGCCTGTGAAGCCTAAGGACCCCAGTTTGAGGCTCGATTCCCCAGGACCCACGTAAGCCAGATACACACGGGGCGCATACATCTGGGGTTCGTTTGCAGTGGCTCGAAGCCCTGGTGCACCCATTCTTTCTCTATCTATTTGCCTATTTCTCTCTCTGTCTGTCACTCTCAAATAAATAATTTTAAATTTTTTTAAAAGTTATTACTGTCACAGGGAGGGTGAATATAAGCAAAGTACCATGCTATGTGCTTAGTTATATAAAATGGCAACAGGAACCTAATGCTGGATAAGAGATATACAAAGGAGACATAGTAATAACTTTTCTCTCCTTATTTTATTTTTATTGAGAACTTTACTATTTGAACATACAGTAATTTGGTCATGTTCCCATCCATTATCCCCTTGTCCTCTCTCTCCTGCCCCCATCCCAAGAACCCTTATTTGTCAAGGTAGTCCAGCTTCCATTTTGTTGTCTTATTCCTTTTTGAAAACAATGTTTTTTATTCATTTGAGAGAGAAAGAAGAGAGTTTTGGCATGCCAGGGCCTCTTACCACTGCATATGAACTCCAGACGCCCCTTTGTATGTGGGTCCTGGGTAACTGAGCTGGAGCCAGTGGCTTTTACATGCAAGCTCCCTTAACCCTGGAGCCATCTCCTCAGTCCTTGTCTTATTCCTTTTGTCCTCTTCTAAGGGCTCAGATCCACAGTCCTGGGGAGTTGAACCTGGGTCCTTTGGCTTTGCAGGCAAGCACCTTAGTTGCTAAGTCATCTCTCCAGCCCATGTTTTAATGACTTTTTATGTGCACATAGCATGGTACTTCGCTAAGCCTGTACTAAGATTATAATGAAATTATAATTTGGGGGGAACCTGTGCTTATTTATTTTTAAAGCTATGACAAGCATAAATATAGCAATGCCTGGTGGTGTCCCCCTGTGATCCCAATACTTAGGAGGCTGAGGTATGAGGATCAACATGAGTTGGAGGCCAACAGGTCAACTTAGGCTATATATGGAGACACTATCAAAGAAAGAAGAAAGAAAAGAAAGGAAAGAAGAAAGGAAGGAAGAAAGGGAAGAAGGAAAAAAGAAAGGAGTGAGGGAGGGAGGGAACATAGGAAGGAAGGAGAAAAGGCGAGAAAGGGAAGAGAAGGGAGGGGCAGGGAAGGGAGAAGAGGAAGGGTGGCTCTCAAGGCTCCACGTTGGGATATGAGGATATGATGATAACAGAGAATTAATCTCTGTACATGTCAAAGTTCTGGATATAGATTTGCTTTAGTGTAATGTGTAGTCAAATAAGCAGATAAAGGAAACAAAACAGAGGCCCAGTGTGGTGATCCATGCTAGAGGAGGGGCCCACGCCCATACCGCAGACGACCTGATGCCCACAGAGGTGCTGAGGAACAAGCAGGCTTTACTGGTGGGCAGGAGTGGGTTTGGAGTAATATTGGCACATGAAAAGTCACAGAGGTCTTTGTACCCATTGCCAGCTGTCATTTCCTTCTGTTACCCTTTAACTTTCAGTGATTCTCAATTCCAAGTCTCTCATTTGACACAAGAGCTGGGTCATCACCTACGTTCTAAGTGTCAGTCAACTCACACTCAGTGCAACCATGTCAGTGCCCTATCCCTGAATCCAAATCAGACTCTGCTCCTCCCTCACCTCCGCAAGTATTCTGTCAACTTCTCCTTGGTTCTGTGCCCTTGCTATGTCTCAAATGCATTTCCTTTCAATACAAACAGAACACTTTTTGTTTTTATTTTTGGTTTTTCGAGGTAGGGTCTTGCTGTAGCCCAGGCTGACCTGGAATTCACTATATAGTCTCAGGCTGGCCTCAAAATCACAGCTATTCTCCTACCTCTGCCTCCTGAGTCCTGGGATTAAAGGCGTGTGCCACCAAGCCCAGCTCATAACATGTTTTAAATAAAGGTACTGCTTTGATCCATTGGCCGTGTGATTGGCCTACCTAATAGTAGCCCCAGTTTGCTTCAAATTCACTATGTTGCCAAGGATGACCTTAAACTCCTGATCCACTTGCTTCTGTTTCCTACACATTGGGATTGTAGGCATGAAAACTATGCCCAGTCTTACAGAACTAATATTAACTAATACTAAGTATGATGATAATAGCTAATGTTTCTATGAGGCTTAATATGTGACAATATTCTAAGCATGTAACATGCAATGACTCATTTTTATTGTGTTCTTTCTTCATTTTTATTGTTTGCTTATTTGTATTTATTTATTTGAGAGCGACAGACGAGAAAGAGAAAGAGGCAGAAAGAGAAAGAGAGAGAATGGGTGTGCCAGGGGCTCCAGCCATTGCAAACTAACTCCAGATGCATGCACCACCTTGTGCATCTGGCTTATGTGGGTCCTGGGGAATCGAGACTTGAACCAGGGTCCTTAGGCTTCACAAGCAAGAGCTTAACCACTAAGCCATCTCTCCAGCCCCAATGACTCAGTTTTAAAAGTAAACTTTCAAGTTAGATACTATTATTATTATTCCCTTTATCAGGTAAAGAGACTGAGGCCCAGAGGTTAAGCGTCTTGTCCAAGGCCTGTAACTCATAAAACTGAATGATCACATGGATGAGAGAGTAACTGAATGAGGCCGGAAAAATCAGCTGGGTCTTGCGAAGGTGATTTCAGCCATGCACGGAGTTAGTAGCTCAGGAGCCAGTTCTGGTGTTTGTTCCTCAAGAGGCATTAATAGCTATTTGGTGGTTGTAGTTTCACTGGGGATATACCCGTGCATCAGAGAGAATACGAGTCTGATACAGATGATCAAAGGAAGAAAGGGGGCTGGGAGATGGCTCCACAGCCTGCCCATTGGGTTCAATTCCCCAGACACCCAAGCAAGCCAGATATAAACAGTGGCTCAAGCCTCTGATGTTTCATTTGCAGTTGTAAGAAGTCCTGACGTGCGTGCACATGCACATGTGCACATGAACACACACAAAGTTGAAAAAAATAAGAAGAGAGAAGCTAGGGGATGAAGCATTTCTTGATGCATAGGGAAGAGATGCTGGCTGGTTGGAGGTGTTATTTTGGTTGGAGGCATGAGTCACAGGTGGCTTATCTGCAGTCTTGCCTGCACAATGAGGTTGGCATCTTGACTCATCCAGCCCTTGCCACAAAAGCATCGTGACGACTAACCCCAGGAAACCATATACCTGGGGTTTATACTGCATCATGCCATCTGTCATTGTTTCTGATGTTAAAAAATCCATTCTTGGGCTGGAGAGATGGCTTAGCGGTTAAGGTGCTTGCCTGCAAAGCCAAGGGACCCAGGTTCGATTCCCCAGGACCCACAAAAGCCAGATGTACAAGGTGGCACATGTGTCTGGAGTTCATTTGCAGTGGCTGAAGGCCCTGGTGTGCCCATTTTCTTTCTCTGTCTGTCTGTCTCTCTCTCAAACAAATAAAATAAAATACGTGTTTTTTTTTTAATCCATTCTTGGGCTGGGCATGGTTGCACATATCTGTAATCTCAGCACATGGGAGGCAAAGGCAGGAAAGTTATGAGTTCAAGGCCAGCTTGGGCTACATAGTTAGACCCTGTTCCAGAAAAGAAAACAAAACTACCACCACCAATAAAACCATCCTTGATATCCACCACATCCCTGTATTACTCTGCCTGAAACAATTTTCCTAATCTAGAACACTGGTGCTGCCTGGGCCAGTTTGCCATCTTCCTGGATGCTAACCAGCCCCACTTCCTCTCCTTCCCCATCAGGCTCAGGGCTACAGCCTGTCTTTCAGCCCTCACCATTGAGCAAGCAGCACAAAGCAAGAGGCCCTCCCTTGCCATTCATCACAGCCAAGTAAATGTTAAGACACTTCCACTTTTCCTGGTACTTGTTTTCTTCTACCTAAAAATAAACACATGAATAAACAGTCCACTGAATCACAGGCTATGAGAACGAGAAGGGCTCTTCACGACATGCTAGTCTAATGTCTTTATTTCAAATGAACAAGCAGAGGTTCAGAGAAGGTTGAAGATCCTGCTTGTAGAGTACAGGTCATATGGAATCCCTTGTCAGGTTCTACCTTGTCAGGTTCTAGGGGCATGGGAGATAGAACTCATTACCCTTTTGTCTAAATTTCTTCTGGAAGCTTCTGTAAGATGATTCTAATACCTGTGATTTTTTTTTTTTTTTTTACTGATTTTCTATTTAGAAAAAAAAAATTATTCTTTTTATTTGACTATCCTTCCTCTCCCCCTTCCTTCTTTCACCAGTGCTGGGGATAATCGTAGAGCCTCGTACATTCTAGGCCAGTGCTCTGCCCCTGAGCTACACCCCTAGACCTTCTGTTCAATTCTTCTCTGCTGGTTTCCTTCTTCAAATTGTGCTTTAAGCCGGGCGTGATGGCGCACGCCTTTAATCCCAGCACTCGGGAGGCAAAGGTAGGAGGATTGCCGTGAGTTCAAGGCCACCCTGAGACTACATAGTTAATACCAGGTCAGCCTGGGCCAGAGTGAGACCTTACCTTGAAAAACAAACAACAACAACAAAAAAAAAAAACAAATTGTGCTTTAATATGGAATGATGAAGAACGTAGGTGTGGGTCTCACTCTTCTCCTTTAGTGATTGCATGCATGGGAAGAGTTTACCCATAGGTGATTACATACATGTGGAGAGCTCACCATGGTGATTACATACATGTGGAGAACTCATCTTGGTGATTACATACACGTGGAGAGCTCACCATGGTGATTACATACATGTGGAGAGCTCACCATGGTGATTACATACATGTGGAGAACTCATCTACAGGATATCTGAAGGCCAAACTTCACTATTTGGTGTTTATTGGAAGTTCTACTATGTGAGCTCCAAAGACAAAACTGCTTTAAGGCAATCATTGAAATATGACTTTGACCTTGAGGCTGGAGAGAGAACTCAGTGTGTAAAGTGCTTCCTAGGTAAGCATGAGGACCTGACTTCATATCCTCAGTACCTGTGTGTTGCAGTCAGGTTCACGTTGCTGGCAGAAAACACCCAACCAAGAGCAGCTTGTGGGAAAAAAAGGTTTATTTTGGCTTACAGACTCAAGGGGAAGCTCCATGATGGCAGGGGGAAATGATGGTATGAGCAGAAGGTGGGCATCACCTCCTGGCCAACATCAGGTGGACAATAGCAACAGGAGAATGTGCCAAACACTGGCAAGGGGAAGCTGACTATAACACCCATAAGCCCACCCCAACAATACACTGCCTCCAGGAGGCGTTAGTTCCCAAATTGCCATCATCTATAGACCTAGCATTCAGAACACGTAAGCTTATGAGGGACACCTGAATCAAACCACCACATTCTACCCCTGGCCCCCATAAACTGATAACATACATGACATAAAATGCAATGCATTCATCCAACTTTAAAAGTCCCCATAGTTGTTTTTACCAGTCCCAATGATGTTCAAACATCCCCATAGTCCAAGATCTTTTAACTGAATTTATGGGGGACCCCTGAATCAAACCACCATACCATGTAAAAATGCTGGGTGTGGTGACCCTCATCTGTAACCCCAGTGCTGGAGATGTGGAGACAGGAGAATCTCTAGGGTTTACTGTCTAGCTAGTGTAGCAAAATTGATGAGGTCTAGATTCAGTGAGCGACCTTGTTTCAAAAAACAGTAAGATGGAGGGCTGGAGAGATGGCTTAGCAATTAAGGCACTTGCCTGCAAGGCCAAAGGACCCAGGTTCAACTCCCCAGGACCCACATAAGCCAGATGCACAAGGGGGCACATGCAACTGGAATTCATTTGCAGTGGCTGGAGGCCTTGGCATGCCATTCTCTCTCTCTTTCTACCTGCCTATTCTGTATATCTCTCTCTCTCTCAAATAAATAAATAAAAATAAAATATTAAAGAATATATATTAAAAAACAGTAAGATGGAGAGTGGCTGAGGACACCTGGTATCTACCTCTGGCCTCCACACACACAAACACACACAGAAACACACGCATACACATGCCAGAAAAGAAATATGACCTTATTTTTGTATCTCCTTACACAACCATCTTATGCTTAATGACACGTGTCACGTTTCCTTTTGTGTTCCTAGTACCTAGTGCAATATTTTGCTCATAGTACATGCTCAAGAAATGCAGGCTAACATCTGAGTGCAGTTATCAGTGTGCCTGATCACTCCGAGCTTACACACACCTCCTAAGTAGGATTGCTTCAAGGAAATGTCCTTTGAGATGTGTTTTAATGGAAAGAAGGTCAACACATCATAGCAGAGGAAAAAAAAACCTTGTTCTTCTGTATATAAAGCAGGCCAGACAAAGGCATGGAGTGGAAGACTAAAATTGCTAGGCTACCCATCAGGAAATTAGACAGCCTATCCATTCATTAGAGAAGGATCAAATGATAGGCCTGTGCAATGCCAGACTGGTAATCAGTAGGAGCCCACTTGCTGTTCTGGAAAGCCAGACTCCAACTGTCATGTAGCCCAACCCTCTCAAACCACCCTGTTCTTACAGCTCTACCATTCAAAACCGCCAAGACTGCAGAGTGGTGGTGCTGGAATAAGGGCTACCATCCCTTTTTTTCTAACCATCATCTTCTTTTGAATTCTGAAGCTGCTGACATCGTTCAGATTTGTTGACATGAGATAGGCAGGCTGTATCGCCCCTGCTTCAAACTAGAGGCCGTGTGTGTGTGTGTGTGTGTGTGTGTGTGTGTGTGTGTGTGTTGTATGGGGAGACCTTATAATATATTCACCATCCTCTTTCTCTTGGGGATCCTGTCTTCATGCTTCTTCACTGGCCATGTTAAAATGGGTCTGCTGAGGTCTGCTGAGGTCATAGACAACTTAAGGGAAGATGTTCCTACAATGAGGTCAGACTTGACTGTCTGCTGGGTCCCGAAAGTATGCTTGATGCTTCCTAAGTCTCATTTGCTCCCTGTTATAGCCCTGGAAGAGAGATACACTCCTCTTTTTATAAAAAGAGGTTCAAAAAAATGAAACAGTTTTTCTTAAGGTCACATATCCACTAACATTACACATACAGCCATAGTTAAAAAATATCTGAGGCCCAGTGGTTAAAGGCACTTGTTTTCAAAGCCTGATGGCTGGGGTTCAAGTCCCCAGTACCCACATAAAGCCAGATGCACAAAGTGGAGCATGCATCTGGAGTTCATTTGCACTGAAAAGAAGCCCTGATGTGTCCAGTCCCCCCCCTCCCCATCTCTCTGCTCTCTCTCTCTCTCAAATTAATAGAATATTTCTTTAATCTGAGGCCCAAAATGATTTAATTTTAAAAATGATCAGGCTAGAGAGATGGCTTAGTGGTTAAGGCGCTTTCCTGCAAAGCCAAGGGACCCAGGTTCGATTCCCCAGGACCCACGTAAGCCAGATGCACAAGGGGGTGCACGCATCTGGAGTTCATTTGCAGTGGCTGGAGGCCCTGGCCTGCCCATTAATCATGAGGACATGCAAATGAAACCTCTTCACATGCACTAGAATAGCTGTAATAGAAAACAATGGACAATCCCAAGTGTCTGTGGAGTGTAGAGAAATTTCAACCCTCATATGTTGCATATGTTGTTGGGTATGAAATTTAAAGTGGTACAGCTGCCTTGGAAAACTGTCAGTTTCTCAAAAAGTTAGACACAGGGGCTGAGAAGACGGCTCAGCAGGGAGAGACACTCGCTTGTAGTCTGCCAGCCTGGGTTCATTTCCCTAGCACGCACCCATAAAGCTGACTGCAAAGTGGTGCGTGCATCTGTGATCCTCGGGCTCCTATGACCTATGGGAGGCGGAGCCAAGAGAATCCAGAGCTAGTGGGCCAGCTAGTCTGACTTGTTTGCAGTCTGGCAGATTGTTTGCAACAGCAAGAGACTTTGAGTTGTCCTCAGAGTTGTCCCTGGACCTCCACATGAGTGTTGTGGCATGCCACACCCTTACCCTCCCCCCACGTACACAAAAAATAAACAAAAATTTAAACAGAAATAAATGTTAAACACAGAACCCCAAAATGCTCCTCCTAGTTACATACATAAGAGGACTGAAAACATGTTCATGCAAAAATTTGTATACGAGGGGCTGGAGAGATGGCTTAGTGGTTAAGGCACTTGCCTGAGAAGCCTAAGGACCCAGGTTCGATTCCCTAGTACCCATGGAAGCCAGACTCACAAAGTGGAACATGTGTTTGGAGTTTGTTTGCAGTGGGTGGAAGCCCTGGCACACTCATTCTCTATCTCTATCTCTCTCATTCTTTCTCATTATCTCTCACAAATTAATTAATTAAATATTTTAAAAATACTTTAAAAATTGTACACAAATGTTTATTTCAATATTATTCATTCTGTTCATAACAGACAGGAGAAAACAACTGAAATTCCATTCACTGATGGAGACAAATGTGGTTTATCTATTTGTGTTAAGTTTTTTTTTTTTTTTTTTCCTGAGGTAGGGTCTCACTCTAGCTCAGGCTGACCTGGAATTCACTATGTAGTCTCAGGCTGGCCTCAAACTCTTAGCAATCCTCCTACCTCTGCCTCCCAAGTGCTGGAATTAAAGGTGTGTGCCACCACATCCAGCTAAATGTGGTATATCTATAAAATGGAATATTTTTCAGCCACAACAAATAAATGCATTATTAATACATACTACTATGTGAATGGACTTTGAAAACATTAAGTGCAAGCCAGTCACAAAAACCCCATGAATTCTATGATTCTGTTAATATGAAATGCCCAGAGTAGACAAGTTAGAGAAGGATCAAATGATAGGCCTGTGCAATGCCAGACTGGTAATCAGTAGGAGCCCACTTGCTGTTCTGGAAAGCCAGACTCCAACTGTCATGTCACCCAACCCTCTCAAACCACCCTGTTCTTACAGCTCTACCATTCAAAACCGCCAAGACTGCAGAGTGGTGGTGCTGGAATAAGGGCTACCATCCCTTTTTTTCTAACCATCATCTTCTTTCGAATTCTGAAGCTGCTGACATCGTTCAGATTTGTTGACATGAGATAGGCAGGCTGTATCGCCCCTGCTTCAAACTAGAGGCGTGTGTGTGTGTGTGTGTGTGTGTGTGTGTGTGTGTGTGTTGTATGGGGAGACCTTATAATATATTCACCATCCTCTTTCTCTTGGGGATCCTGTCTTCATGCTTCTTCACTGGCCATGTTAAAATGGGTCTGCTGAGGTCTGCTGAGGTCATAGACAACTTAAGGGAAGATGTTCCTACAATGAGGTCAGACTTGACTGTCTGCTGGGTCCCTAAAGTATGCTTGATGCTTCCTAAGTCTCATTTGTTCCCTGTTATAGCCCTGGAAGAGAGATACACTCCTCTTTTTATAAAAAGAGATTCAAAAAAATGAAACAGTTTTTCTTAAGGTCACATATCCACTAACATTACACATATAGCCACAGTTAAAAAAATATCTGAGGCCCAGTGGTTAAAGGCACTTGTTTTCAAAGCCTGATGGCTGGGGTTCAAGTCCCCAGTACCCACATAAAGACAGATGCATAAAGTGGAGCATGCATCTGGAGTTCATTTGCACTGAAAAGAAGCCCTGATGTGTCCAGTCCCCCCCTCCCCATCTCTCTGCTCTCTCTCTCTCTCAAATTAATAGAATATTTCTTTAATCTGAGGCCCAAAATGATTTAATTTTAAAAATGATCAGGCTAGAGAGATGGCTTAGTGGTTAAGGCGCTTTCCTGCAAAGCCAAAGGACCCAGGTTAGATTCCCCAGGACCCACGTAAGCCAGATGCACAAGGGGGTGCACGCATCTGGAGTTCATTTGCAGTGGCTGGAGGCCCTGGCCCGCCCATTAATCATGAGGACATGCAAATGAAACCTCTTCACATGCACTAGAATAGAAAACAATGGACAATCCCAAGTGTCTGTGGAGTGTAGAGAAATTTCAACCCTCATATGTTGCATATGTTGTTGGGTATGAAATTTAAAGTGGTACAGCTGCCTTGGAAAACTGTCAGTTTCTCAAAAAGTTAGACACAGGGGCTGGGAAGACGGCTCAGCAGGGAGAGACACTCGCTTGTAGTCTGCCAGCCTGGGTTCATTTCCCCAGCACGCACCCATAAAGCTGAATGCAAAGTGGTGTGTGCATCTGTGATCCTCAGGCTCCTATGACCTATGGGAGGCGGAGCCAGGAGAATCCAGAGCTAGTGGGCCAGCTAGTCTGACTTGTTTGCAGTCTGGCAGATTGTTTGCAACAGCAAGAGACTTTGAGTTGTCCTCAGAGTTGTCCCTGGACCTCCACATGAGTGTTGTGGCATGCCACACCCTTACCCTCCCCCCACGTACACAAAAAATAAACAAAAATTTAAACAGAAATAAATGTTAAACACAGAACCCCAAAATGCTCCTCCTAGTTACATACATAAGAGGACTAAAAACATGTTCATGCAAAAATTTGTATACGAGGGGCTGGAGAGATGGCTTAGTGGTTAAGGCACTTGCCTGAGAAGCCTAAGGACCCAGGTTCAATTCCCTAGTACCCATGGAAGCCAGACTCACAAAGTGGAACATGTGTTTGGAATTTGTTTGCAGTGGGTAGAAGCCCTGGCACACTCATTCTCTATCTCTATCTCTCTCATTCTTTCTCATTATCTCTCACAAATTAATTAAATATTTTAAAAATACTTTAAAAATTGTACACAAATGTTTATTTCAATATTATTCATTCTGTTCATAACAGACAGGAGAAAACAACTGAAATTCCATTCACTGATGGAGACAAATGTGGTTTATCTATTTGTGTTAAGTTTTTTTTTTTTTTTTTCCTGAGGTAGGGTCTCACTCTAGCTCAGGCTGACCTGGAATTCACTATGTAGTCTCAGGCTGGCCTCAAACTCTTAGCAATCCTCCTACCTCTGCCTCCCAAGTGCTGGAATTAAAGGTGTGTGCCACCACATCCAGCTAAATGTGGTATATCTATAAAATGGAATATTTTTCAGCCACAACAAATAAATGCATTATTAATACATACTACTATGTGAATGGACTTTGAAAACATTAAGTGCAAGCCAGTCACAAAACCCCATGAATTCTATGATTCTGTTAATATGAAATGCCCAGAGTAGACAAGTCTATAGAAATAAAAAGTAGATTTGTAGTTGCTAGAAGATGAGGGGAAAATAGCAAGTGAGTACTAAAAGGTATGAGTTCTCTCTCTCTCTCTCTCTGTTTCTCTCTCTCTCTTTTTTCAAGGTAGCCCTAGCCCAGGCTGACCTGGAATTCATTATGCAGTCTCAGGGTTGCCTTGAATTCAGTGCAATCCTCCTGCCTCTGCCTTCCGAGTTTTGGGATAAAGGTGTGTGCCACCACACCTGGCCTTTCTCATTTTTAAAAATACTTTATTTGTGAGAAGAGAGAGAGAGAGAAAGAGGTGAACCACTGCAAACAAACTCTAGACATGTGCCCTTTGTGAAATTGGCTTTATGTGGGTACTGAGGGATTGAACCTGGCTCAAGTAACTGAAACCTTTGCTGGCAGGCTTTGCAAATAAATGCTTTTAATTCCTAAGCCATCTCCCCAGCCCTTCTTTTCCTCCCTCTTTCTTTCTTTCTTTCTTTCTTTCTTTCTTTTCTTTCTTTCTTTCTTTTTCTTTCTTTCTTTCTTTCTTCCTTTTTTTCTGTGGTGAAATGTTCTAGAACTGGTTAGCAGTGATGGATACATGAACTGTAAATCTAAAAATTAAAAGTACATTTTTTGATACATTAATTATATCTCAATAGAGCTGTTACTTAAAATGTATCATAGGCAAGAGGGCTGGCTTAAGCAGGTATCAGCCATTTATACTTAGGGGAAATGCTAGGCATAAAGTATAAGTAGGGTCCCACAGTGTAGAATTTAATAGTGGGGAGAGTCTGCTCAGGAAAGGCTTGGAGGGCAGGGTCTTGTTAAGCATCCCAAAAGGAGAAGAATGCCCTTTCCAGTTTTGCTGGGAGATGTTTCAGTTAGCACAATTAGCAATAATGAGTCTATAGAAATAAGGTGCTAGGGGGCATAGGAGACAGAAAATTGTCTAAATATAATAGTGCAATAAAGGTAACTTTGGTACTGAGAAACACTACTGTTACTTTTATTCATTCATTTGTTTGGACATATGTGGTACTTTGAATATAACACTGTAAATGAATTGCTCCATAAAAACTGGTGTTTTATTAACAGTGAGCTTGCAACTTCAGCCCCTGGCGGGCAGATTCCTGCTAGAGGGGATGTGGCTTCTGGAGTCCAACCCTAAGGTGTGTTTGGGGGCAAATCAGAGTCCAGCCCTAGGAGGTATGGAGAGCAGTTTGAGCTCTGGCTGTTCACGTTTGTGGTGCTGGATGGAGGTGATGTCTCTCTGCTTGGATCTATGAAAGGGAGCCAGCTTCTTCTGCCATTGGGACTCAGTAAGCCTGAAATAACCCACTTCCTCCCATAAACTGTTTGGTTTGATGTTTGTCCCACCAGCAAGGAGTTGACTGCAACAACATATTTATGGAACATTTAGAGGATCCACACTAACCATGTGTTAACATTTTTCAGTGTGTGTGATATGTGTGTGTGCATGGGTGCATGCCTGCCATGGCATAGATACGGAGGTCCTGCTGTTTGCCACTGAGGACACCAGACTAGCTGGCCCATGAGCTTAGGGATGCTCCTGACTCTGCCTCCACTTGCCATAGGCACATTGGGATTATAGATGCAGGTACCACTGCATGTCTAGCTTTCTGTGGGTTCTGGGGGTCTGAACCCATCATCAGGATTGCATAGGAAGGGCTTTCAACCACTGTGCCCCGTGTGTTCAATTTTACATTTACTCCTCCATCAACTGCTTGTCAAGTATTAGTCTCCCCATTTTATGGATGAGGAAACTGAGGCTCTTGGAGATCAAAAAGGCTGTCCAAAGTCATCTAGCCAGTGAGCAGAGGCAGAATTTGTACCAAGAGTTGCCTGACTTCAAAGCTGAGGGTCAGAGGATTTGGTTGGAGAGCCCAAACTAGCTGAGGCTTACCAAGAGTGGACAACTTGAGGATGGGTGAATCTGGGTGACAGTAATGACAGTTGTCAATGCTTGGGTTTGAATCTTGGTGACCTCATGGGGAAGTCTTATAGAGTTCATAGGTGTGTGAATGCCAGAACACAGAATGCACAGAGGTTTGATTGTCATTGTCTACACCAGCACAAGATCATGGCTTTGAGGTTAGGGACTGTCACGAAGACAGGAAAGCCTCTCAGGGCTATGTAGAAACTCTCGAGTGTAGAGCTGGGAAAGCAGCACGTTAATAAAGACTGATGGCTTCACTTGCCTTTTCTTGTTTTCCTTTCACAGAAGTCCCAGATCTTATTCTCCATGACTTTTATAAGGCTTGAAAGTTTTTACAACCATCCATTATTTTTTATTAGTTTAAAAAAAGATTTTATTATTTATTTATTTATTTATTTATTAAAGACAGAGAGAGGGAAAGAGAGGGAGAGTGAGAATGGGCATGCCAGGGACTCCAGATGCATGCGCCCCCTTGTGCATCTGGCTTACATGGGACCTGGAGAATCAAACTGGGATCCTTAGGCTTCACAAGCAAACACTTTACCCACTAAGCCATCTCTCCAGCCTTATCATCCATTATTTTTTAAAGTAAAGGAAGACACAACTGATTTAAAAAATATGGCTGGGCATGGTGGCACACACCTTTAATCCCAGCATTTGGGAGGCAGCAGTAGGAGGATTGCTATGAGTTCGAGGCCAACTTGAGATTACATAGTGAATTCCAGGGCAAGAGTGAGACCCTACCTCAAGAAACAAAAACAACAACAACAACAACAACAACAAAAATGCTTTCAGGCTGGAGAGATGGCTTAGAGGTTAAGGTACTTACCTGCAAAGGTTTGATTCCCCAGTGTCCACGTAAGCCAGGTGCACAAGGTGGCACAAGAATCTGCAGTTTGTTTGCAGTGGCTGGAGGCCCTAGCATTCCCATTCTCTCTCTCTCTCTCTCAAATAAAATAAATTTTAAAATTAAAAAAATGCTTCCACAAGCCGGGCGTGGTGGCGCACGCCTTTAATTAAAGAACACCTGAGAAAACACAGTGAATTCCTGGTCAGCCATGGCCAGAGTGAGACCCTAGTTCTTATTAAAGAACACTTTGAAGATAGAATACCATGTTCGCTTAGTTCTTAGTAACACCTTGAGATAGAATCTTTTCTACACCAACCACTGAGAAGTCTTTGCCTTGAGGGGCACAATGACAGTTTTAGAGACATCTTTTGCTCCTTCAGCCAGTTTTCCCTTATGGGCAAATTTGCTGGCATTTGATCTTGACAGATGGGCTGGAAGATGTTTCTATACTGCAGCTCTACACATAATACCTCTCGGGTTTCTCCCAGCTGGGATGCTACAGAGAGGGATCTGCAAGCACAGTCTTCCTGTAGGAGACTCGTGGAGGCCTGGGGGAGACTTGTGGGATGGAAGTGTGAGAATTTCAATCCAGAATGGGAGCAAGAGGAAGAGATGAGAAGGTAGCTTCCTTGTAGATGTGACAAGGCAAGGTGTCTCAACCATCTCACCTTGGAGAGTAAAGTGTACGCAGTTCCATCCTACACAGCCCAGATTTTTTGGTGTCCATTCTAGAAGGCTGTTTGTCTTTGAGATGCCACATTTTCATCCATGAAATGGGTTTCATAGTTCCTTTATTCAAAGATTTTAGAGAAATCTTTGCTTTGGTCTGAAATATATGTCTCCTGGGAACAAAGGTATGGGGCTTTTACATGCTGGAGAGAGAAATGACAGAGAAATAAAAACAGAATACAGTTGAGTGACTTCTTACTGGACTTGGAGGAACTTAAGAGTATGAAACTTTCTACTTCACAGATAGATCCAATAGCCCTGAGAAGAGTCCAAAGCTAACAACAACAACAACAAAAAAATAGTCAACTGTTGTGTCTTTAACTTAATTTAAAGGCACAGGCTTGCTTGAGGCAGGAATCAAGAACACAAGAATATTATATCTAGAATATTGCAAACAATAACAAACAGACCCCATTGTCTTGAAGGTCCCTCTGCAAGAAACCCTGAAATAATGTTATGTCCAAGTTACAACTCCAAGAACAGCATAGCCAGAGTTTAGTGAGGTAGTTGTGCGTCCACAGACCGAGCCGTCTCCTTCTCACACACCCCTTACAATGACAGGACACCCCTCCTTGTCATTCTGTGCCGGGACAGAGGTTTACTCAAAGCCAGAGCAGCATCACTCGTGGCTCCAATTATGAAATGATCCAGGAAGGGACCAAGATTCCTGTACCTCCTCTTTTGTTCTTTCCACGTGCAACAGTGGAGGGTGGGCTGCAGTATTGTTCCTACTGCATCACCTTGGGGAAGGCTTCCTAATGGAGCACAGTGTTATTAAAAAGTTCTCTATTCACTAATGTAACCTGGTGATAAATATTGGAGCGGCCTGAAGGGACACAGGCTATACTCTAATCCACACTTCCAAAAGGAAGGGATATTTTTTGAAATGTCATAGAGTTATTAAAAATATTACAATAAAGGGCTGGAGAGATGGCTTAGTGGTTAAGACGTTTGCCTGCAAAGCCAAAGGACCCCGGTTCAATTCCCCAGGACCCACATAAGCCAGATGCACAAGGAGTCGCATCCGTCTGGAGTTCATTTGCAGTCACTGAAGGCCCTGACATATCCATTCTTTCTCTCTCTCAATAAATAAATAAAACATATTTAAATATAGATATATATATACAATAAAATCAACTACATGATGAAATCAGCTTTATGAATCCTATAATGAGTGTTAAGTTTCATCTCTTTTGTAAGAAGATGTCATGGTTTGAATGTGAAATGTGCCGCACAGGATTACATGCTTGAATACTGTGTTCCCAGATGATGCTGGTTGTTTTTTTTTTTTTTTTTTTGAAGCTGTAGAAATTTTAAGTGGTGGTGGTGGTGGGGGGACCTAGCTGGAGAAAGTGGTTCACTGAGGGCAGGCTTTATGGCTTATAGCCCAGCCCTACTTCCCGCACAATCTCACTTTCCGCTTCTTGGTACACGAAGATGTGAGGAGTTTGCAGCCACATGCGCCCACTGCCACGAACTCCTCCATGCTTCCCTCACATCGATGGACTGTGCCCTCAAACTGTGAGCTCAAATAAGTCCTTCCTTCCTTAAGTTGCTTCTTCTGAGGATGTTGGCTAAAGCAACAAGGAAAGTAACCAATACCAAAGGAAATCCTACTCAGTAGAGTTGAGCAACTCAACACATCAATTAGACCGTCTCTGTCCCCATGGTTTCGGCTGGCCACTTGCAGGAACTTGGTTCAAGCAAGCGCCTTCAAGTGCTGAGCCATCTCTCCAGGCCCCCTTGGAACTTGGTTTAAACCACCACTTTCTTAGCTCCACGCTGCCAGGATGCTGCTGATTGAATGACTCTTGTAGCTTAGCCTGGGTGGATAGGAGTGGTTTGGCAGGAAGCAGGCTCCAGGCCTCAGCTCTAGGATGTGCCTTCTACCTTTACATTTCAGCTCAATGACATCCCAAACGAAGGAGAGGGCTGTGAGAGGCAGAGAAAAGAAGAAAGCTCTTTGTTTGTTTGTTTGTTGTTTTTTGAGGCAGGGTCTTTCTCTAGCCCAGACTGACCTGGAATTTACTATGTAGTCTCAGAGTGGCCTTGAACTCTCGGCGATCCTCCTACCTCTGCTTCTCGAGTGCTGGGATAAAGGTATGTGCCAGCATGCCTGGAAGCTGCATGCTCTTGACCTGCCCAAAGATTCTAGAAACATTTAGGACCCAGCATATTTAGGATTTGGCAGATCACATGATGGACAAAAAGCTATGCGGCTAGTCTCCCAGAGTTCCCTCTGGAACTGCCTTTCCTGTCCCCTGTATCTTGTTCTCCATCCAAACTCACTGATCAAGGTTTCACAGATAGATTTGTAAAATCTCACCTTCACACGCTCCCTGGAACCTTCCTTCTTTCTTTCCTGTCCGTCAAGGCATGTTCTGGGATAGTGGGATGGCTTAGCGGTTAAGGCGCTTGCTTATAAAGCCAAAGGACCCGATTCCATTCCGCAGGTCCCATGTAAGTCAGATGCACAAGGTGGCGTGTGTGTCTGGAGTTCATTTGCAGTGGCTGGAGGCCCTGGTGCACCCATTCATTCTGTCTGTCTGTCTGTATGTGTGTGTGTGTGTGTGTCTCTCTCTCTCAAATAAATAAATAAATTTTTAAAAAGAAAATAAAATCATGTTCTTTGTGAAGGTTCTATTGCAGTCTCCTATTGAATTTGTTCTGTCTCTCTTCTTGGAGTTGGTCTTGGCACCTTCTATTTGTACTTACTCTGTTCCCGTCCAGTGTTCTCTGCACTCTTACTCGGTCTCATGTCATAAAGGTGAGCACAGATCCAGCCCACTGCCAGCACTAAGAATCTAACACGGGCTTGTGCCAACAGTTGTGCTGACTACTGTCACTGGGGTTCTAAAAGCAGATCTGATCCTATTAGCGAAAAGTTGTTTGGCTTTTACAAGGCTCATGTTCAGACATCAATCTAATCCAGAATAGTCTGTCTTCCACTGCCCTAAACAGCTCTGAGCCTGACGACATGTTAGTATCTTCTAAAGGTGAAAACCTCTCACCTCCTTACTGGTTACCTTAGATTGTGTACATGCCATAAACACTAGCAAGCGAGCTCCGCTTAGGCCCGCTCTGCATTTGTTTTATGAGTCAAGCTTGTATGGAACGTGACATTAGTAAACCCATGGGTGGGGAGTTCTAGGTCCCAACCCAAGTCAAAACAAAAACATTGGAGATCCACAATGAATGCCCATGATGATGGTGCTCCTTCCTCATGCTCTGTGGTTGTGATTTTGGGCACCTGCCTGGGTATATGGTACGCAAGTACCCTGGGTCCTTCCTAGTGTTGCTCAATGGAAAGGTTTCAGGAGGCAGGGAGCTGCTTAGATGCACCTCGAAAAGCTGACTGTACACTGGAGATGGCTCAAGAGTATATGGCTCTCTCTAACTCTGGTGGAGACAGATAGTGTGTGTGTGTGTGTGTGTGTGTGTGTGAAGGGGGAGATGATATCAGATAAAATATTCTCTTTTTGAAGGCTCATAAAAAAAACTGGGGCTAGAGAGATGGCTTAGCGGTTAAGACAATTGCCTGTGAAGTATAAGGACCCATGTTCAATCTCTCCCCAGATCCCATGGAAGCCAAATGCACAAAGGTAATGCAAGCACAAGGTCACACATGCCCACTAGGTGGCGCATGCATCTGGAGTTCGATTGCAGTGGCTGAGGCCCTGGTGTGCCAATTCTCTCCAGTGCTTGCCTCTCTCTCTCTCTCTCTCTCTCTCTCTCTCTCTTTCTCTCTCTAAAATAATTTTTTTAAGAATCTGGCCAGGTGTGGTGTGGTGTACTTCTAATCCTAGGAGACAGGAGGCTTGCTATGAGTTGGAGGCTAGCCAAGGGCTACCTAACAATTTGACTGGGTATGGTGGCACATGCCTATATTCCAAGCATTTAGGAAACTCAGGTAGAAGGATTAAAAGTTTGAGTACAACCTGGGCTACATAGTGTGATTCTATCTCAAAATTAAAAATTCATACTTGAATACATATATACATCCATCCATACATCCAATCTTTTTTATGGCATTATTCTGAGGCTTTTATGAAATTGAGCCCTTCTCAAGGGTGTACTCACACACAATAAATGCTTAGTTTGAGCCAACCATTGTGAGTTGACCTCTGCTACTGGCTGAGCGACATGCTGGGCCTCCTGGCAGCATGCCCCATGGTTCCAGCTTGTGGGCAGAAGTTGCTGCTCTGTGAGGAATGTGCTGTACCCATCCCAGCTTCAGAGAAGATTCTAACAGGTAGAGAGGACAGGGCACAACTCTACTGGTTGGTTAGGAAGCTTTCCTGGGGCAGAGGCCAAAAGCTGCAGGTACCTGTCCCTGAAGCAGGGGTTCCATGGGCTCAGAAGACCGTACAGCCCACACAGGGACCAGTTTAGGAACATTCTGTGAGCAGAAGCCAGCTGGGCATCCATTGGAGAGGTAGCCATTAAAGTCCACAGAACAAAGCAAACTGCAAAAGCCCATGTCAGGCCTACATTTCTTTTTTTTTTTTTTTTTTTTTTTTTTTTTAAGCTAGGATCTCACTCTAGCCCAGGCTGACCTGGAATTCACCATGTAGTCTCAGGGTGACCTCGAACTCACAGTGATCTTCCTACCTCTGGGATTAAAGGTTGTACGCTCCACCATGCTGGGCCCCCAGGCCTATATTTCTAATCTTGACCTTATTAGCATCTCTGGTACCCAACCAATATACATATGTCTATTAATTCATTCAGTAAAATTTTACCAAGTACCTTCTCCATGCCAGGCTCTGAGGCTCATGGGGTTTTCGTTTATGGAGGGGAGTCAGATGTGAGTCAATTGGTCACAGGAATAGCAGTGTAGCACTGGCTCTCAAACCTCCCACTGCATCACAACCGCCCAGAGGTTAGAGGGGCTGCTCAGAGACAGACCTACTCTCCCCTTCTGATGCATGCAGCCTTCCTGATGGGGCTTCAGGTGACGCAGATGCTGCTGGCCCAGGAACCACACTTGCAAACCACTAATGTATAATACCAAACTGGTATGTTCTCCAGGAGGAAACCGAGAGCACTCTGGGAGAGCACATAGTGGTCTTAGCTCAGACTCACAGTCTTACAAGAACTATTAGTGGGCCCCGAGGACCAGCCGGTTGGAGGGAGTAAAAGACTGTGGAGGTTGTGAGGAGGAAAGGAGAGGAGTGACTTGGAGAAAGGAGGCCAATGGAACTGCAGCAATGTGGAGAGGGTTGGGCAAGCAGTGTCACTAGGGCATATGGCTAGACAGACCCTGCAGGGTTATGGGTGAGTGCAAGGTTGTGCTGTGTGCTAAGTCCAGTGGGAAGCCTTTGTTGACACGTTCTGATTTATGTTTTTATAACTTTAAAAAATTTATTTATTAACTTTGAAAGAGAAAGAGAGAGAGAATGTGCATGCCAGGGCATCCAGCTACTGCAAACAAATTCCAGACGCATGTGCCCCGTTGTGCATCTGGCTTATGTGGCCACTGGGGAATCAAACCTGGGTCCTTGGGCTTTGCAGGCAAGTGCCTTAACTGCTGAGCCATCTCTCCAGCCCCTGGTTTATGTTTTTAAATGTGACTTGTTGCACTTTATGTGAAGGGTGGAAAGGAGAAGGCAGAGTGGCTAAGAAGCTTTTGGAGATGTAGTGGCCAAAAGTGGTGGTCTGGCTGAATGAGGCCTGTAGTGAGTGAGAGAAGTATATGGTTTGGAGATGAAATTACTAGTTTAGTGATGGGTTGGACATGGGGAGAGAGAAGAAAAAGAAAGTTAAAAATGGCCGGGCATGGTGGCGCACACCTTTAATCCCAGCACTCAGGAGGCAGACGTAGGAGGATCGCCAAGAGTTTGAGGCCATCCTGAGACTACATAGTGAATTCCAGGTCAGCATGAGTCAGAGTGAGACCCTACCTCAAAAAAACAAACAAAAAAAAAAATCGTTACAGGAAAATAGTATGAAATTCTAGCATCAGGACAGACTTGAGGATCCTTCCGAAAAAGTAGTGAAATGCACCCACATCCACAGAGAATCTTTCTTAAAACCATTTATTTATTTATTTATTTATTTATTTATTTATTTATTTATTGGTTTTTTGAGGTAGGGTCTTACTGTAGCCCAGGCTGACCTGGAATTCACTATGTAGTCTCAGGGTGGCCTTGAACTCATGGTGATCTTCCTACCTCTGCCTCCTAAGTGCTGGCATTAAAGCCGAGTGCCACCACATCAGCTTCTTAAAACCTTTTTAAATGACAATTTTCATACCTATACACAATGTGTTTTGATCATAATCTGGGCCACTACCTTCCTTAGTCTCCTTCCCCCACCTCTTTTCCACTGAACCTCTCTTTCATTAAATTTCCTCTTCTATCCACCTAGTCCCTCTTCTACTTTGTTTCCACGCCCCTCCCTCTGTCCCTCTTTGTTTTCCTTCATATCCATGATGAAATGTGGATGGACCCAGTATTGTGCAAGTCCTCCACAGGTGATGAAAGCTGCTACGAGGCCATGAATGCAACGGCCGCTTCATGTCCAGAGGACAGTGTTCCAAAGCACTCCTCTCCATCTTCTGTATCTTACGTTCCTTCTGTCCCGTCTTCTGCAATGTTCCCTGAGCCTTAGGAGGTGTGATAGAGACATCTCATTTGGCACGGAGCACTCAACAGTCACTTATTCTCAGAATTTTGATGAGTTTTCAGTCTTCCAAGTAGACATCTGCAAAAGGAAGCAAAGGTGAGCTGGGTATGGTGGCGCACACCTTTAATCCCAGGACTTGGGAGGCAGTGGTGGGAGGGAGGACTGCTATGAGTTTGAGGCCACCCTGAGATTAAATAGTGAATTCCACGTCAGCCTGGGCTAGAGAGTGAGACCCTGCCCCAAAGAAAAAGAAAAGAAAAGACAAAACACAAGAAGCAAAGGTGAGAGCAGCATAAATCCATGGGCACAAACATAAATATTTAGTAAACAATTTGATGGGCACAACATTAGCCAAACAGTAGTAGTAGATTCTCCCTAGGGCCTATGACTTCCTGGTCACAGGTTTTCTTAACTACATTTTCAAGACAAAATATGAATTCCCTTCCATGGAGCATTTGGCCATCATGCCACTATTGCACCAGAGGGGCTATCTGTATTGGCTGGCCAGTTGTATAGCACGGTGTCCACTGCTGGGTAAAACTGTTGACTCCCCCCTCTTCCCCAGCAGGCTGCATAGCACTTTCCAGCGCGAAGGCAGCTGGCCAGGAGGGAGGAGACTAGTTCAGTTCCAGCTTGATTTCTCAGTGTCCTGCAACCAAAGCCACTGCTAGTCTTTATTTAGCTGTTACCTCTCAACCTTCTTCCCTCTTTCCCCTTTCATCTCTATCCTCAGACCAGTCTAAATGCCCTGCCACTCTTTACTGAGGAAATAAGTTTCTAAAGATAAGGCAAGGCTTGGTTGGGCAAGTTTGAGAAAGACTTAGAGCCTTGGGGTCCCAATCTGATAAACATGGTGGAAGACAGTATTGTCCAGATATACAGTCTCTGTTCACTTCTCCACTTTATCTGATGAACTCTTTTATCTCCTTCCTGACACAGGGTGTCATGTATCCCAGGCTGGCCTTGAACTTGGTATGCAGCTAAGGATGAGGATAACCTTGACTCTTGATCTTCCTGCCTGTACCTTCCCACTAATAAAATTACACACATGGACTGGAGAGGTGGCTTAGTGGTAAAGCACTTGCTTGTGAAGCCTGAGGACCCTGGTTCAAGGCTCTATTCCCCAGGACCCACATAAGCCAGATGCACAAGGTGGCGCGTGCAACTGGAGTTTGTTTGCAGTGGCTATAGGCCCTGGCCTGCCCATTCTCTCTCTCTCTCTCTCTCTTTCTCTTTCTGTCTGTCACTCTCAAATGAATAAATAAAAGTAGAAAATAAAAATAAATAAAACAAAATTACAGACATGTGCCATCACATACCAGTTTGTGTAGTACCGGGGCTCGCCTGGAACTTTGTGAATGCCACGAAAACAATCTGCCAACCGAGCTACATCCCCAGCCAGAGAACGCTCAGTGTTATCATCCTTATGGAACTGTGACAACATGGCAGGCAGTGATGTGCCTTGCTCCCTGCTAGAGAGGGAAGAGATTATTGCAGAGTAGGGGTTTAGGCATCCCCGCATACAGGTAGCTCACTGGGTCTCTTGCTCAAGCAAGAAGTAGGTCATGCTGCAATCAGACCAGGAACAGGATGTTCCCAGCTGGAGGTTTGAATGCCGGTGAGTCAAAGTGGAGGTTCCCATGGCAATGGGAATACTAAACTCTTTTTTGAGACCAGTAACCCAGCAATATGGAAGGGGGGGGTCAAACGCAGGTCTGAAACCCTCTAGCATTTCTTCATTTTCTTACACCCTGGATCCTGGGCATTGATAGAGTTTCTAGTGGTTTCTACATGGTGAGGTGGTCTTAGAACAGTAGGTCCAGCAGTACCAGCTCAGCATGTGTCTTTCCCCTGGTCTACTGCATGAACGCCAGATAGTGATGGATTTGAAGGCTCCAGTGGTGTCAGATTTTCCAATAGCTTAAAAACTTTCAGGGCATTTCAAAACTTCAACTTTTCTGATTTTAAAAATATATCAAGAAGACAAGGATGAATGGAAAAGATCTGAGTTTTTTTTTTTCCCCCTTGGTTTTTCAAGGTAGGGTCTCTCTCTCCAGCCCAGGCTGACCTGGAATTCACTATGTAGTCGCAGGCTGGCCTCAAACTCAGTGATCCTCCTACCTCTGCCTCTCAAGTGCTGGGATTAAAGACGTATGCTACCACACCAGGCTCTGAGAATTTTTGTATTGGGTCTTCAGTCTCTTTAGAAAGGTGTTCAAGAAAAGCTGGTTAGGGCCTCCTTCCTACCCTCTCTCTTCAGACCCCTCCCCTCTGGTCAGATGGCATGCTCAGGTCACTCAGATAGTCCAGTGCTCCATCCCTGGGTGAGTCAGAGAATTCTTAAACACAGGATCTCAGAGCTGAAAGGTGCTTCACTACAGAAAGGGATAAACACAGAGCGGCCCGGGAGTTAAGCACTTCAATCAGGCAAGGAGTGCCTTGTGGTGCAGGGCTTTGTCGTGATCCTTATGTTTCTGGGAACTGCCACTAGTTTATGTCCTAGTTTCTTAAACTTGACTTACAATAGCTAGGCTTGCAATGAGCTGGCATGTAAGCCCAAAGCCCACATTTGTATTTTACTGTGGGGGGATCTTCCATTTCAGAGTTCTCATGTATTTCTTACTTGTGTTAGAAGATTGAATGAGTAATCGTAAGCTTGCTTAGAGATCACAATTTCAGAGCAAAGAGAGGTGGATGGCCTTCAGAAATCTTTAATAGACTACCCTACTCTCCAAAGGACATTTTGAGTGTGGTTCCAATCGGATCCAGGTCCCACGGGATGCAACGCAAGGCACAAATGCCGCACTTGACCACAAGGGGGCACACACAGATGCAGCACAAAATCTGTCTCCCTCTCTCTCTGTCTCTCTCTGTGTCTCTCTCCAAAAATAAATAAAATAAAAAAAGTATGCACCACCACCAGACTAGGATTTTATCCAGAATTTGGGAAAACAGTCAGATTGATAAGTCTGATATCTTTGAGTCATTGATAAGTCTGTTTCTTTGAGCTCACGTGGGGTCCTATTAGGTACATGGAGTATTTCACTGGTTTCAACTGTCTGCAGGCTAATACCATTTGCAGTCATATCCTCTCAAACCACACTCTAGTCACCATGGCTCCTGATTTATTGATTTTCTCTCAGCATGAATTGATGGCTGATGGCATCTCTTTCCAAAGGGTCCAAATTTCCGCAGTCCAGCCCTTTAGAACATGAGTCCCCAGTGCCTCTTCCCCAGCCTGCCTTCTCTTGAATGCTGCCAATAGGGGTGAGGGACTTCACCACTCGGTTGAGACTCAAGTCTTTTTCCCCAAGAATGAGTTGAGAGGGCTGAACCAACCAGAAGATTCCATCAGCACCCAGCTATGTGTTGAGCACTTGCTGAGGGAATAAGATTTTCTAGGTGCTGTGAGGCATATAAAACAAGAGCAAGAGCAGGACAGGGTAGCTGACCTCTTGCAACGTTCTGCAGGCAAGCATGGTTCAGACCATTCCAGAACTAGCAGTATGTGTGCAACATCCCTGGAGCTCATCCCAGCACCCAGGACTACATTGTCAGACTCGAGTGCCTGACACTTTGATGGAAAAAGCTCAACTCTGTGGGGTTCTAATGCTGTCTCCAGTATTAAAAAGGCAAACCAGGGATGGAGAGATGGCTTAGCAGTTAAGGTGTTCACCCGAGAAGCCCAAGGACCCAAGTTTGTTTCCCTAGTACCCATGTAAGCCAGATGTACAAGGTGGCACATGTGTCTGCAGTTTGTTTGCAGTGGCTAGAGGCCCTGGCACTCTCTCTCTATCTATCTATTATTATCTATCTATCTATCTATCTATCTATCTATCTATCTATCTATCTATCTATATCATCTATCTATCTGGTTCTTTCTCTCACACACACAAATAACAGGAAGATATAAGTGGCTGAGCAAAGAGCCAGACCTTAAGGAAATAGGGCCCTGGTGTTGGATTCTTGATCCAGAGTTTAGGGAGAAGGGAGATTGAATGGATTTGTTGCCAAGGACCTCCCAATCCCCAACACGGGAGTTCTTGGTAGGGTGGGGAGGGCAGTTGTGTATGTGTATGGGGGATACACTGTGTGGGCAGGCGCACATGTGTGTGTGGAGGCCAGAGATCAACATCAGGTTCACTCTCCAACTTTTTCTTGGAGATAAGGTCTCATGCTGAACCTAGAGCTCACCAATTCACTTAGACTAGCAAGACAGTGGGCACCAGGCATTCCCATCTCTGCCTCTCCAGTACAGGGATCACAGGAACATATCACCATGCAGAACATTTTATGTGGGTATTGGAGATCCAAACTCAGGTCCTCATGCTTGCATGTAGCAAGCACTTTATCCACTGAGCCATCTCCCCATGCACCATGGGTAAGGTGTTTTTTTTTTTTTGTTTGTTTGTTTTGTTTTTTTGAGATAGAATCTCACTCTAGCTCAGGCTAGCCTGGAAATCATTCTGTAGTTCCAGGCTGGCCTCAAACTCAAAATCACAGTGACCCTCCTATCTCTGCCTCTCAAGTGCTGGGATTAAAAGTATGCCCCACCGGGCTGGAGAGATGGCTTAGCGGTTAAAGCGCCTGCCTGCTAAGTCTAAGAATGCTGGTTCCAATCTCCAGCGGTTCCAATCTCCAGGTCCCACGTTTAGCCAGATGCAGTGACGCAAGGGTGCAATGCCGCACTTGACCACAAGGGGGCACACGCATCTGGATTTCGTTCACAGCAGCTGAGACTGCTGGTGCGCCCATTCTCTATCTGTCTCCCTCTCTCTCTGTCTCTCTCTGTGTCTATCTCCAAAAATAAATAAAATAATAAAAAAATTTTTTAAAAAAGTACGCACCACCACACCAGACTAGGGTAAGGATTTTATTGCCATTTTTGCTGACAGAATTTTGGAATTGGGGAATTTTTCCTTCAAATCCATCCTGAATTCAGTGATGGTGGTTCTAATTTCTACTAGCTATTGGCGTTGTGCTCATAGATAAAGGTAGTTCACCTGCTAGTAAGAGAGGGAAAAGAACACCTGCCTAACCAATGGGTATTATCAGTGCTCATCCTAAGTCTGTAGCAGCTTCTTTTTTGTTGTTGTTGTTTTGTTTTTTGTTTTTTTGTTTTTTGTTTTTCGAGGTAGGGTCTCACTCTAGCTCAGGCTGACCTGGAATGCATTCTGTACTCTCAGGGTGGCCTTGAACTCAAAGCAATCCTCCTATCTTTGCCTCCTGAGTGCTGGGATTAAAGGCGTGTGCCACCACGCCCAGCTTTTAAGTGGCAGCTTCTTGTAATGATGTCCATCAAGAATTTCTTCAACTTCATTCCCAAGGCCTTCTCTAGATGAACAGTGGTTCACTGATGTATTCTATGGGTTGATTTTTTTTCCCCTCCTTTTCTTGAGGCAGGCTCTCACTATAATCCAGTTTGTTCTGGAACTCATTAGTAGCCAGGCTGACCTCAAACTTGAGACAATCCTCCTGCCTCAGGCTTCTCAATGCTGGAATTACAGGTGTGAGCCACTATGCACAACTGGGACCTAAATTTTAATTAAGACTATTCAACAAATGTGAATCTTAGCCAGGCGTGGTGGTGCACGTCTTTAATCCCAGCACTTGGGAGGCAGAGGTAGGAGGATCACCATGAGTTTGAGGACAACCTGAGACTACAGAGTGAATTCCAGGTCAGCCTGGGCTAGAGCAAGACTACCTCGAAAAACAATGACGAACAAACAAACAAACAAACAAACCCAAAAGTGAATCTTGAATGAGTATTGGCCTTTAAAGTCAGACCTCAGCACTTGGGAGGCTGAAGTAGAAGGATTGCCCTGATTTCAAGGCCACATGAGCTACACAGTGATTCTAGGTCAGCCTGGCCTAGAGTGAGATAGTGTCTCAAAAAGAAAAAAAAAAAACATACTAATACTAAGAAAATAAAAAACTGAAGTCAGACTTTACTTCAAATAGTTGACATAGTTGGATGGTAAATTGTTCTAACTAAACTGTCTTCTTCCTGGAGAACAGTGTGAGACTTTCCCTGTGGCCGTGACCAAATACTTGACAATTGGAGGTTACAGTCCATCATGGTGGTGGGAGCTTGAGGCAGCTGGTCATGTTTGGACCACAGTGAGGAAGCAGAGAGCAACAAATGCTTGTGCACAGTTACTGCTATCCTTTTTGTATAGTCCATGACACCCAGTCCTGGTCCTACTCACATGTAGGGTCCTCCCACATCAAATAATCTAATCTAATCATAGACATGCCCAGAATTTGTTTTGATGGTGATCCTAAATTGGGTCGAGTTAACAAGCAGAGATTAAGCATGACAGAGGGCCTCACTGTTTCCTTTGGTTTTCCTTCTTCTCTTTATCAGCTTTAGTATGTCTTTGAATGGATGTCTTAACTTTTAAAAAAATATTTTATTTATGAGAGACAGAGAGAATTGGTGCACCAGGGCCTCTAGCCATTGCAGTTAAAGTCCAGATGCGTGCACCATCTTGTGCACATGCACAACCTTGTGCATCTGGCTTATGTGGGTTCTGGGGAGCCAAACCTAGGTCCTCGGTCTTTACAGACAAGCGCCTCAACTGAAAAGCCATCTTTCCAGCCCTCTTCCCATTATTTTTCTCCCAAATTGATTGTGGCTAGCCAGGATAGTTTTCTGGTCTTGATAGGTGAAGAGGAATAGGGACTTTCATCCTTTTGAACACTCCAGGTCACACTTACTTAGTGTGTGAGAGAAAGGAAAAGAAGGATCCTGTGAGGTCACTCCATTAATTCACAGCTCTTCTCACCCTGTGTGATTGCAATTGGAAGGTGAACTTTTGGGGCAGGAACTGTATCTTGCACATCTTTATATACTCCATGCTTGCATAAGTGTCTTGTACATGTTCTCTGCATATAAACCAAATAGTTATATAAATGGATGGAATCAGCCTGAGGATGTGGGTCAATTAGTAGAGTACTTGCTTAGTGTAAGTCCACTAAGTTGGGGGAAGGTGAGGAAGGGAAAAAAGAACTCGTTTGTTAAGCTGAATAGAAAAGTTCCTTTAGGGGAGATCATTACATTAACCATTTAAAAAAATTTTTTTAAAGATTTTATTTTTATTTATTTATTAGAGACACAGAGAGGGAAAGAGGGAGAGGGAGAATAGGTGCACCAGGGCCTCTAGCCACTGCAAATGAACTCCAGACGCGTGCGCCCCCTTGTGCATCTGGCTTTCATGGGATCTGGAAAATCAAACAGGGGTCCTTAGGCTTTGCAGGCATGTGCCTTAACCACTAAGCCATCTCTCCAGCCCCTGCATTAACCATTTAAAATAGTTAGGGTGTGACACCAGAACAGTGATCATGTAACTTAGGAGATAAGGGGGCAGGAAACCATGACCTGGGGCATTGTTAGGCCAGGAGGGAATAATGACCCAGTGGTTTCTTGAAGAATGTGGATAATCTACTTTCTTATGCCTCTGTCACCATTCTGCTGACCTTGGTGACTCCATCTTGGGAGCCCATCCCAACTTACAGGTGCACATGAACAAAGCCCTGGGTCTGGAGTTCAGCAGATGGCTCAGCCATTAAAGGCGCTTGCTTACAAAGCCCTGGTTTGGATCCCCAGCACTGAATAAACTGTATATTGTGGCTCATGCCTGTCATCCCAACACTGAGGAGACGGAGGCAGGAGGATCAGGAATTCAAGGTCATCCTTGGCTACATAATGAGTTCCAGGCAAGTCTGGGATACATGAGACCAAATCTCCAAAAAAAAAAAAAAAAAAAGTGTGGAAATGCCACCAGGGGCAAATCTCTGGAGACAAGCCCAATTCTGGAGCTTTGAGCTCCATTCTACCAATCCTGGCAAGAGAACCTGCTCCTTTGGTCCTGAGACAAGCATCTTCTAGCAGTAGGAGCAGCAGCAGGATGACTCCTGAGCTGTCCCTAACCAAGACCTGAGCCTCTCACCTCTCCCTTTGCAAGCTCCCATCTGCATAGTTTATACCCATTTCAAGGACCAAATCAGGGTTTAAAGATCCTTCTTTCTCCAGTGTTTGTAGCTCTGGAGACCTTATGCTTGCTCCACACCCACCAAAGGGGACACTGCTCTTTGGTCTTCTACCATTTGGGCCTAGGCCACCCACTGCTGCTGGGGATTTTAGCCATGCTATTTCCTGCCGCTCCAAGTGCTAATAGCACAGTCAGCATTGCACACAAACATGCAAAGACAGCTCTCGCCTGTCCCAGAGGACAGACAATAAAATGCAAACTTCAAATATGCCAGAGGAGAAGAAGGCATTTAAAATGCTCAGCAGGGGCTGGAAAGGGAGGGCCTTTGAAGCCTTTTCATTTCTTCCTCTCCCTTTCCCTTCAGTATCCAAACTGCCTGTGACTTGTCATGCTTCTTTCTGTCTGTGTGACCATTTAAGGATGACTGACTGACTAATCCTTTTGTGAGCAGGCAAAGGCTTCGTGATGTTGGCTGTGAATGTAGAAAGCTCTTCCCGGGCTGCCCAAAGAAGCTGAGACACTTAAACTTGGCAGTGAACATTTGCAAGTCTGCTTGTCATTTGACCGTGCAGAACGCTGCTATTAAATTGATGATTCAGGATTGCGAACTAGCACAGCTCTGTCCTTGGGGAAACATAATCCGTGAAAGCTTTTGCCTAGGCTATTTCTGAACAACAGTGCATGGACAGTGTCGATCAGAAAGCAGGTGACCGGGCCCTGTGAGCCAGGTGTTACCTGGGCTGGAGCTTTTATAGGTAATGCTGGCTCGTTGCAACAGACACAGCTGGGATAGCCTGGTCCCCTGAGCCCACACTGGGGTCACTTTGGAGTCCTACCTTTTGGCAAAGGCTTAGCCTGACATTCTATCTCTTCTAAGCAATGTCAGGAAAAGCTGCAATGATTTCCAAGGATTTGCTTCTTGGTTGCCTGGTGAAGACTTCTAGTGTGATTTCAAGAAAAAGTGTGAGGCACCTGGTCACATAGTGCCTACACTCAGGAAGCAGAAGGTTGACAGGAAGTAGGGTTGGGTATAAAACCTTAAGGCCCACCCCAGTGACCTACATCCTCCAGCAAGGTTCTACCTCCTAAAGGTTTCATAACCTTTCCATACAGTGCCACCAGCTGGGGACCAAGTGTTCAAACACATGAGCCTGTGGGGAATATTGTACCTTCAAGCCATGGTGCCTTCAAGGCATAATCTCTCATAGAGATGGATGGTTTTTAAAAATATTTTATTTAGTTAGTTAAGAGGAGGGGGGAGAAGGGATAAAGAAAGGGGGTGCAGAGAGAATGGGCGCACCAGAGCCTCTAGCCAGTATAAACGAACTAGAGACACATGTGCCACCTTGCATATCTGGCTTACGTTGGGTCCTGGGGAATTGAACCTGGGTCCTTTAGGCTTCGCAGGCAAGTTCCTTAACCATTACACCATCTCTCCAGCCTGGATGATGTTTTTTAATTTATTTATTATTATTATTTTTTTTTTTTTTTTTGGAGAGAGACACAGAGAGAGACAGACAGAGAGAGAGAGGAGAGGGAGACATAGAGAATGGGCGCGCCAGCAGTCTCTCAGCTGCTGTGAACGAAATCCAGGTGCATGCACCCCCTTGTGGGCAAGTGTGGCATTGCACCCTTGCGTCATTTTGCATCTGGCTAAACGTGGGACCTGGAGATTGGAACCGGGTTCTTAGGCTTAGCAGGCAGGCGCCTTAACCACTAAGCCATCTCTCCAGCCCTGGATGATGTTTTTAATAGAAAGGTTAACCAAAGCAGAGTGGGGTGAGTGAAAAGAAGAGAAGATTGTGGGTCAACAGAGTAATTTTATTTTATATTTATTTATTTTGGTTTTTCAAGGTAGGGTCTCACTCTGGTCCAGGCTGACCTGGAATTCACTATGTAGTCTCAGGGTGGCCTGGGAACTCATGGCAATCCTCCTACCTCTGCCTCCCGAGTGCTGGGATTAAAGGTGTGAGCCACCATACCCGGTTGAACAGAGTAATTTTAGTTGTTGCTAGACTATGTAGGGAGCTTCCCAGCAGGTGGGGCAAGAAGATGTGCCTCGGATGGGCAGCTGTGATGGAGGGGACAACTTTCCTAGTCCTCCCACCTGGTGCTCAGAATCAATTGGCAGCATACATGGAATGGCTGGAGACTTTCCAGGGGCCGCAGGGTGGGGAGGAAGCCTGTTCCAGGCAGGCATGTGCTCAGTCTGAGTTCCAACATCACTCGCTGAGTCCTCTAGGGAAAGATGTTCCACTTTCCCCAGCTTGCACCTCCACATGCAAAATAGGGTTGAAGATAACATATGCAATGCACAGTGCCTAGCACTTAGTAGGGTCCCTAAGTATTCTGCTCGGCATGGTCTGGAAGTGTTTACAGAGTTTATGCTTCCCTGTTGCCCCAAACGCAAGTCTGAGTTGGTGAAAGAATGTCCATCTCCAGCCTCGCTGGGTCCTTTCATTAACAGGGGAGCCACATGGAAGTGGAGTTTGGCTTCAGTGATGGTGGGACAGGACATAGTGCAATCAATGAGGGATGAAATCTATTTCATTTTCATTTAGTGTGTGTGTGTAAGACAGCAGAGAAGTGGTTCTTCACTAAGAGGTCTCTTTTCGGTCTGGTTGGCTGACAACAAAGTGATCCCAGTATGGATGAGAGATGAGGTCCTGGGACAGGGATCTCAGCTGAGTCTGCTTACCACATCCCCACCCAGCGGTTCTCAACTGGGGGGAAAATGTTTCTCCCAGAGGATGCTTGGTAGATCTGGAGATGGTTTGCTGTTGTCATCCCAGTTGGGGTGAGGAGCTGCTGGTGTAATGGCTGAGGATTCTGCTAAATGTCTTAGTGCACTGAACAGCCCCACCTGCAACAAAGAATGTTCCAAATGTCAGTAGGATGGATGCTGAGAAAGTCTATGTTACTCTGTTTAGTCATTGTTTTTAAAGAAAAAAAAAACCATTTATTTATTTATTTATTTGTGAGTGAGTGAGTGACAGAGAGACACAGACCGAGGCAGAGAGACTGAGTATGGGTGTGCCAGGGCCTCCTGCCACTGCAAATAAACTCCAGACACATGCACTGCTTTGTGCATCTGGCTTTATGTGGGTACTGGAGAATTAAACCTGGAATGTCAAGCTTTGCAAGCAAGTGCCTTTAACTGCAGAGCTGTCTTTCTAGCCCATCCACTCATTGTGTTTTTAAAAATATTTTATTTGTTTATTTATTTATTATTTGAGAGAGAGAGGGGGGAAATGGGCTCTAATCATTGCAAACGAACTCCAGATGCATGCGCCACCTTGTGCAGCTGGCTTATGTGGACACTGGGGAATTGAACCTGGGTCCTGAGGCTTCACAAGCAAATGCCTTAACCACTAAGCCATTTCTAAGCCAACTCATTGCATTTATTTATTTATTTATTATTTATTTATTTATTTATTTATTTGCAAGCAGAGAGAGCGAGACAGGCAGAGAGAGAATGGGCACACCAGGGCCTCTAGCCACTGCCAACAAACTCCAGATACATGTGTCACTTGGTGCGTCTAGCTTTATGTGGGTACTGGGGAACTGAACCCAGGGCCTTAGGCTTTGCAGGCAAGTGCCTTAACCACTGAGCAATTCTCCAGCCTACCCCTCATTGTTTTTAAATTGCTAACTAAGTGCCAAGTCTAAGTAGACTATTGAAAACAAAGAAAAGGCAAATTTATGCTCTCAAAGCCCTGACAGTTCTGTGAGGAGACAGAGACTGAATCAGTTACACGGAAACAAGCCGGGTATTTCTCAGGGGAGTACACATGAGAATGTGGGGAAGAAGGCCAGGTGGTTGGTGAGCCCTGGGTGAATCCCAGCTGGATTCTTTACTAGGTTCGTCTGGGATTTGTGACCTAAGCCCTCTGAGCCTCACTTTCCTCACCTAACATACAGGCAGCCATGCTTGCTTGCTTCATTGTGCTGTTGTGAGGCATACGTGGATTTAGCCCAGCGCTAACCCATGAATAATTATGGTGAGGGTACCACTGGCGATGAGGATGAAAGTGATGCCTGTCTGCAGGGAAGCTTCGTAGAGGAACGGTGCATCCAAGGCTTGCAGGATGAGGTAGGTAGGCAATGAGGGAGTGGCTTTTAGACACAAAGAACATCCTGGGCAGTGACCTCCAGAAGGGACGTGTACTGACTCCTCTGGAGGGTCACAGTTGGCTGCTCTTTGCATCTAACACTGCAGAACAAAGTTGGGATGTGGGCTGGGGATAGAATTAGGAGTTAACAAGAGGCTGGGTTAGAGAGGTGAGGCCCCATCCGAGGGCCTTTTATGTAATGCCAAAGGGTTCAGCTTCAAGTGGGAATTGACAAGCTTAGACTTGGGAGCTGTGGAAAATAATTATTCTATCTGAAGTTTGGAAGATAGTTGGGGGAGGGCTGTGGACATACAAAAAGACTTGCCAAAATTCCAGGAGAGAGCTAAGGGTGCTAGTAACCTTATCTCAATGGATATTCTCCATTCGTTCAAGTAAGTTTTATTTATGTTAAGACATAAAAACATTTTTAAAATAAACTTTAAAAATTTTAAAAACAATTAAAATAAAATTTAAAAAATTATTTATTTGCATGTATGTGGGGGGGAGGGTCATGCCAAGGTCTCCTGTTGTTGCAAATGAATGTCCATTACATAGGTGGCTGGGGAATCGAACCCAGGCCATCCAGCCTTGCAAGCAAGCACCCCCAACTGCTAAGCCATCTTCCCAACCCCTCAAGTTTTACTGAGTGTCTATGATATCCTTGGTGTTTGGAATAATGAAGACAAATATATCTGATATAAAGATGGCATTCTAGTGGGACAGACCTAGAGTAAACAAGAAAACTAGGAAATTAAATGTGGGAAAGTTAGATTAGGCAGTATACTGTAAGTGACTGGAAAAGTGAAGTAATTTGAGGCATGATGGTCAGAAAGGGTGTCTCTGAGCTGGTGACAGGTAAGCTAGGAGAATATTCCAGTACTTTTGAATAAATGATCAGATGAAAGAGAATGAAGGAATGAGAACACACAGGGGTAAAGAGTACTTACTAGCAATTAACTGGGCATGGTGGCACACATCTTTGATCCCAGCACTCGGGAGGCAGAGGTAGGAGGATCGCCATGAGTTCAAGGCTGCCCTGAGACTACATAGTGAATTCCAGGTCAACCTGGGCTAGAGTGAGACCCTACCTCGAAAAACAAAAAAAGAGTACTTACTAGCAGTGGAGAAGGGAAAGAGAAGTTATCTGTAGAAAGATCCAGAAAGAAGATCTTGGTGACTGCTTGGATATAGGAGCACACATGAGAAGGGGACATAGGGTGGGGGAGAAAGAGAGGTCAGCCCAAGGGCCCAGCAGTGACAGCTCCTAAAGTAAGAAGAAAGACGTCTGGAATGAAGACAAATGACCTCACATTACACTGATCAAAATGAGCTGGAGATGGCTCTAGAATGTCCAAAGGGCTATGTTAGGCACCCTTGAGTTGAGGGCTTAAATACCAAGAGAGAGCACTGTGTGGGGGGAGGCGTAAGAGTTTAGAAGGTCAACATAAAGATGGCAGTTAGCAGGGTGTGGTGGGACACACTTTTAGTCCCGGTACTCAGGAGGCAGAGATAGGAGGATTGCCTGAGTTCCAGCCTGAGACTACATAGTGAATTCCAGGTCAGCCTGGACTAGCTTGAAACCCTATCTTGAAAAACCAAAAAGAAAGAAAGAGAAAGAAAGAAAGAAAGAAAGAAAGAAAGAAAGAAAGAAAGAAAGAAAGAAAGGAAGAAAGGAAGAAAGAAGGAAAGAAAGAGGGGGGAGGGAGGGAGGGAGGGAGGGAGGGAGGGAGGGAGGAAGGGAGGAGAAAAGAAAAAGAAAAGATGGCAGTTGGATGTAGAAGAAGAGTGTATACAGTAAGGCGAGCAGAGGATGAGGCAGGTAAGAGGAAGCTTCTGAGAGAAGTCTTTGGCCTGGCCCATGCAGTTAGCATGGAAGAATGCGCTGTGATTTCCTCAGTGTGCACCCAAACTTCCTCCAGCCCACTTAAGAAAGGGCATGAAGTAGTTCTGTTTAGGGGCGGTGAAGCATGGGTCTGAGAAGATTTTTTTTAGCAATGGGACAGTCTCACATGAAGAGACCATGTTATAGGTCTGGCAGCAGGAGCAGAAAGTAGGGGTTTCTAGAAGACAGAAGGGGTAGAAGAAAGAATAAGGATAGAAGAGAAGATAATCACACGGTGTGATGTATCTGTGAAGCTTCTCTCCATCTCAATAACACACACACACACACACACACACACACACACTCCAGAGTTAATAGATGTGATTTTCTCCACCAAAAAGAAAACACCTGAAGAGAAATGGAACCCAGATCCCATCAATTAATTTAGTAAATGTATCCCTGATAGGAAGCACACTAGCAAAACTGAGAAGATGAAATAACTTGGTCTGCTTCTCTCTGTGTCTCTTATTATATGACGTCCTCCGATGAGCTTGATGGAACCAGACTGAAACACATGCATCTGGAAAGTAAAGTGAATTGAAAGCAATAGTTCCTTCTGGCTAAAGGCTTTACTTACATTATTCAATAGTGTTGTGGCTGCCATCTCATAGCTGGTATGTAGTACAGGCCCAGTATTGCCAGAATCTCAACGTGAACCCCAGGGAAGTGCTGCCTGTGACTCACAGTACACTGTCTTAGCCACCACTGAGGAAAGGGCCCAGGACCTGGAGCCAGCAGACCTGGGGTCAAGTTCTAGCTCAGCTGCCCACTCACTAGATCACGTCACGGAACCTCAGCACCCTCCTCGGTAAATGAGCACATGTTTTGCCTTAGCTCACAGCTTGTCACCAGGCTCTAATTATCTATGCCTGTCTACATGAGAGCCTGCCCGTAAATAAAGGCTATTCATGTAATAGTGACTACGCAACCCTACAATAAATCCAGGTTGGTAGGTGGGGCCCCGGGTCACAAACCCTTCTCTCCCCACCATTATGTACTTGCTGGATGGTATAATTAAGTAAATCAGCAACTTGGCAAGTCATCCTTGGACTATACCTCCTCGGCCCAGGTTGGCAAGCCTGGGAGAGCAAGTATCTCTGAATGTCCAGCCAGGGATGCTCACAATGAAGTCAAGCAGGTATTTTTTTTTAAGTCCCAATGTGGGGGCTGGAAAGATGGCTCAGCAGTTAAAGGCATTTGCTTGCAAAGTTTGCCAGCCCTGGTTTGACTCCCCAGTACCCATATAAATCCAGAAGCAAAAAAGTAGCACATGCATCTGGAGTTCGTTTGCAGCAACAGGAGGCCCTAATGTGCCCATATTCTCTCCCTCTCTCTCTGTGTCTCTCCCACTGAACTAAATAATTTTTTTAATTTTTTTTTTTTTTATTTTTTTGGAGAGAGACACACACAGAGAGAGAGAGAGAGAGAGAGAGGGAGAGGAAGACAGAGATGGGCGTGCCAGCAGTCTCAGCTGCTGAGAACGAAATCCAGATGTGTGCGCCCCCTTGTGGTCAAGTGAGGCATTGTGCCCTTGCGTCACTTTGCAGCTGGCTAAACGTGGGACCTGGAGATTGGAACCGCTGGAGACTGGAACCAGTGTTCTTAGGCTTAGGAGGCAGGCGCCTTAACCCCTAAGCCATCTCTCCAGCCCAATAATTTTTTTAAGTCTGGCGTGGTAGTACATACCTTTAATCCCAGCACTCAGGAGGCTGAGGTAAAAGGATTACCATGAGTTTAAGGCCAGCCTGGAACTACAGAGGGAGTGCCAGGTCAGCCTGTGCTGGAGTGAGACCCTGCCTCGGAAAACAAAACAAAACAAAACAAAACAAAACAAAACAAAACAAAACAAAACAAAACAAAACATAACATAACAAAACAAAACAAAACAAAACAAAAAAAAGTCCCAATCTAGCTGTTAATAAGAAGCTGCCAACCAAGGGAAAGTGTCAGGATCCAAATGGCTATCAGACACTTCACTGTCTGGGTACCAAGCACATGGTTCTGAATTCCCTCTTCAGTGGAAACACGTTGAGAGACTGGGTTGGCCAGCACAGCTCTCTGCTCATCAAGGCTTTGGCCCTCTCCAAAGAGACATATTCTGTAGCCTGAGACCCCTTGCAAGGCTGGTTGGCAATTGATACAAATGTGATGGACTAGGCAATCTGCTCACATGAATCATGGTGATTATCCTCAAGGGGCTCTGCTGAGAGCAACCAACATGTTTCATGTGTTCCTGCGTTCAAAATCTTGAACCTTAATAGAAATACTGGCCTGACCTCCAGGACACACATGTGTGTTTCAGGCATGAATGGAAGCTTCCAGCACCCCTGTGCAAACAGACCCAGAAAGCAGAGAAAAAGTTACTCCAAAAGAGCTTAGCTTGAAGATTGCACATGACCCTTCCTGGCCCCGAGGGAAGTTGTCAGAAATGTGTTGTATGATGTAGATGAGATAACTTGGATTTGAGCACTCTGAATAGTGCCCGGCATAGTAACGATTCAACTGACATTGACCATTACTACTGTTTTTTTCACAGCCCTATAAAAAAATGGTATCATCCCATGTTTAAACAGAATTCCTTCCATTTATTTATTTATTAGAGATCAAGAGACAGAAAGAAGGGGGGCAAAGAGTGAGAGAGAAAGAGTGAAGAGAAAGAATGGATGCACCAGGGCCTCCAGCTATTGCAAATGAACTCCAGACGCATGCACCATCTTGTGCATCTGGTTTTTACATGGATACTAGGGAACAGAACCTGGGTCCTTTGGCTTTGCTGGCAAGTGTCTTAATAACCACTAAGCCATCTCTCCAGCCCTCTCCTTTTTTTTTTTTTTAAATTCAGTCAAATCACATATCTTGCCCAAACACCTATAACTTTTTTTTTTTCAAACACCTATACCTTTTGAATGCTAGCCCCAGGATTCCTCCCACATAGGGGCTATTCACATGAAACCCTCTCCCAAAAGCTAATGGGACTAAAGCAATGCTTTCCAAGCACTTGCTCTGGACACTAGCCTGGGGATTTAAGGCTGAGCTCAGGAACTGGAGAGGCTATGTCTACCCATAATCGGGCACCTATTACCTGGGAAGCTCTTGAGAAGGGGCAGCAACAGGACTGTGTGAGTCTAGTCAACAGCGAATAAGGCGCTTGGTTCTGACCCTCCTTGACATTTCCTTCTCCTCCCAACCCTGCCCTCCATACCTCCCCACCTCCCCACCCTATTCCATTCCAATTCTTAGCCTGAGACCAAATGGGGACTCTCCAAAAGGTTTCCTGGCCAAATCTCTGTCTTCCTCGTTTTCACTTTGAGACAGTGTATTACTGGGTAGCTCTGGCTGGCCTGGCACACCGTGTGTAGCCCAGGCTAGACTTTGTTGTGATTCTCTTGTCTCAGCCTTGTAAGGGCTGGGATTGTAGGTATGCACCACCACACTCATTCCTGGTGGAATCTCGACCCAGCACAGTTTCTGTGCTCTGCCTCTTCCCAAAGCCTTCACTGGGCTACTGTGGGGGTCCACTAGTTCTCTTCCTCCTCAGCCTCCTGAAGCTCCATACCGCTGCCTAAGTCCCCTGGTGAAAACTGGACTTCTGTCTGAGGTAGGACATGCAGACAGGGAGTGGCTTTCAGACTGATGGAGTTGCCTCCGGAGACCTGGCTTCTAGCTTTCAGCCTTTCCATTTACCAGTGTGGGGAACAGTAATAACCAACATTAATAGAATTGACAAAACAGTTTTTCAAGCCTTATTTCATTTGATTCTCATAAGAGTGTGCAGAGACTCCTTCTGTTTCCATTTTACAAGAGAGGAGCTCAGTTAAGCCCCTGATCAAGGTTGTACTTCTAATGAGTGAAAACCAGGCAGCAGAGGGATGAGATTCTTAAATCAGAAATCCTAATGTCCACATGGTTGCCCCTTCCCATTTTTCCATGGGTCAATTCAGGCCATTTTGAACAGGCGAATGCTCAAGAAGAATCTAATGTCTGTCCGTTTCTGATAAACAGTATTCAGTTACAGCACCCATACCAAAGCTTGGATTTTTTTGGGTCCTGTCCCTCTTCTATCTGCACCCTGTAACATTTCCACTCTGGTAGTCCTTGGCATTCACTTAATTGTGAGAGGGGACCTATGTGAAATCAACACAAAACCAACTTATTAGTTTGGCTGGGGAAGTAACTCAGTAGGTAGAGTGCTTGTCTGGCGGGCACGAAGCCCTGGGTTTGTTCCCCAGCTCTCATAAATGGGGCTTTGTGGCACATGCCTGGGGGATCAGAAGCTCAAGGTTATCCTCAGCTGCATAGCAAATTCTAGGCCAGACTGAATTGCATGAGAGCCAAGGGAGAAAGGAAGAGAGAAAGAGAGAGAGATGGAAGACAAGGGAAGAGACGAGAAGAAAGAAGAGCAAGTACTTTACTTCTTAGATTCTGCTAGCAAATAAAAGGCCAGCCTACAAGTGTGTACACCCCCACTATCCCCACTATTGGAACATTAAATATTGAAGCACCAAGTTCTCTATATAAAGAAGCCAAATTTGCGACATCTTCCGGCATCATCCACAGGCATCTAGACCTTTGGAAAATGGCAGTAGTAGCACAAATGGATGGATGGAGGTCATTAACAAACAGCACAAGGTAGCGAAGTGATTAAGAATTTAAACGTGAAGCAGGAAATGATTCTTCAGGCAGAGACAAGCTCCAACTCACTCCTCAGTCTTTTCCTCCTGAAGGAATCATTGTCCCCTGGGACCAGCACTCACGAGTTAAAAGTCCTCAGTCAAGAGTCGTCCCTGCACTGAGTTCCGCAGAAAGGGAATCCTGCCCCAGACAGAGGGCGATTCTCACTGCTCAAAAGTAGTATTTTTGCTGAGCAAGGAGCTGGTAAAGATTACCAGCTATAAGAAAATGTACATTCAAGTAAATAACTTAACCTCTATGTCTTGTTTTTTATTTGTAAAACTATGTTGGTATAGAACAACAGTAATAAAATGCTGCATCAAACAATGATGTGATGACTTTAAAGATAAACTTGTATATTCATCAAAGCAAAACATATTCATGAATTAAAATGTCTAATATCATTGGCAAGTAGTAAGGACTCTTTATATTCAATGGGATCCTTGTCTAATTTTTATTTATTTATTTATTTATTTATTTATTTATTTATTTATTTATTTGGTTTGTTGAGGTGGGGGTCTCAGTGTAACTCAGGCTGACCGGGAATTTACTATGTAGTCTCAGGGTGGCCTAGAACTCACAGTGATCCTCGTACCTCTGTCTCCTGAGTGCTGGGACTAAAGGCGTGCGCCACCACACCTGGCTTATTCTTTTATTTTTTTTTTATGTTACTTATTTACTTATTTATAATTTGAGAGACAGAAAGAGAATGGGCAAGCCAGAACCTCTTGCTGCTACAAATGAACTCCAGACTCATGAGCCACTTTATGTGTCTGGCCTTATGTGGGTACTGGGGAATTGAACCTGGGATTACAGGCTTTGCAAGCAAGCACCTTTAACCACTGAGCCGTTCTGGGGACAGCTGCCTATTCTTTTCTATAACAGTGTCTTTTAAGAAAAAACTGAGGAGGGCTTGATAGAATGCTTTCCTCGCATGCACAAAGCCCTTTTATTCCATCCCTGGCGCCGCATAAACCAGTCATGGTGGCTCACACCTTGGGAGGTGGAAAGGAGTTCAAGGTCATTCTTGGCTACATAGTTTGAGGTCATCTTGGACCATATGGGATCCAGTCAAAGGAGGAGGAGGAGAAGATACTTAATAGGTTTTTATTATATCAAGGTTCAATTTATCATTTTCTTTTATTGTTATTATTTTTTTCTGTCCTATGAAATCTTTGCTTATGCTAAGATCACAAATTAATTTTCTTGTGGAAGATTTATGGTTTTAGCTTTCATATTAAAATAAGAATGTTATGTTTCACTTCGGATTTTTTTTTTTTTTTTTTTTTGGTTTTTCGAGGTAGGGTCTCACTCTGGTCCAGGCTGACCTGGAATTAACTATGTAGTCTCAGGGTGGCCTCGAACTCTTGGCGATCCTCCTACCTCTGCCTCCCGAGTGCTGGGAATAAAGGCGTGTGCCACCACGCCCAACTCGGATTAGTTTTTGGGAAAGCTGTGGATAGGAGTTGGAGGCATTTCCCCATATATGAGTCTTCTTGTTTCAGCAACAATTATTGAAAAGACTCCTTTCACACCGAGTGGCTGGTGTTGAGAATCTGTGGACCCTGTGCGCATGCATCTGGGGCTCTGAAAAGCCCGTTTGTCAGGCTGGACTTCCTGGTTGATCTATCTGTCTTTCTTCTCTGTTCTCTATCTCCCTGATTTCCTTTATACGATCTCCTCAACCAATGTGTCCAGAGGGCTTTTAGAATTTCACTTGGGGCTGTAATGTTGTTAATTGGCAAGAGTCTTTTTCTTGTTCTCATATTTGCTCCCTGGCCTCCATCATTCCTATGTTCAAATGTCGAGCGAGGCCTTCTCTGATCATTGTGTTAAATGTAGATAATCTCTCTCTGCTCTTGCAATGTCTCTCTAACCCTGTTCTTTGCTTTTTTTTTTCTTTTTCTTCTTCTTCTTCTCCTTAGCATTTATCCTGGACTGGTATACTATATGAAACTCAGTTCTTTACTGTTTGATTCCATCCACTAGAACGGCTTTGTGAAAGCCAGGCTATTTAAATGTTTTGTACGGTAGTGTTAATTGCTGCACTCCCAGTACCTAGAACACTGAGTCCTTGTACAAACACACCATAAATGTCTAATGAATGAACAAACAAATAATTATTTCCTTTTTAGAGCATCCTATTCCAATGTCATGGGCATAACATCTTTTTTATTAATTTTTTCTGCTTTTTCTAATTCCTGTTTCCCAGTGCCTCCTCCCCATTCATTGATGTGGGTTTTACCCCTTTTTATTAGAGCTGTCTTCCATTGACTGGTGATCTTGGGCTCTTTTGTTCATGCACTGTGAGTCATGGATGGAGCCTGACAACCAGGCAGCTTTATGATGCTGTGAAGATGTTTCCATATCTACCTGCATTTTCTCTTGAGAGCTTCAGTTTCCCTAGAGTCCTCAGCTTTCTGCCTGAGGAACATGAGCCTGTCTGCTAGTATCCTGGTACACTTTCAAGGTAATTGCTCCTCAAATCTGGAGCCATTCTGTGGTTCCATGGGGAGAACTGGCTTATTATTGGCATTTTCATCGTTAAGTTTGACTTTCTCTGTACTGCCAGGCCAGTTGCCACTCATGTATCCATTGTCCATGCTCCAAAACTATAGGTATCTTTTTCATTGTTTTTTATTTTGGTGTTGGTGTTTGTGTGCATGCATGTGTTCATACGTGTGTGTGCATGTGTGCGTACATGTGTGTGCGTGCATGTGTGTGTGTGTGTGTGTGGTGTATGTACCCCACGTGCACCCACGCAGAGGCCACAGGAGGATATTGAGCATCCTCCTCTATCACACTTCTACTTATTTTCCTGAGACCGAGTCTCTCACTGAACGTGGAGCTCCCTGTTTCTGAATTAGACCAGCAAGCCCTAGCAATGCTCCTGCCTCCACTCCCCTTAGCACTGGCTTCACAGGAATGTGCTGTCATGTCTGCCTTTTACGTGGGTGGTGGGGATCAAACTTGGGCCCTTATGGTGGAGCAGCAAGCACGCTTACCTGCTGAGCCACTGCTTCAGCCCTTCTGTAGGCATGTTTTGTCTAGTGTTATCTCTGCTCCTATTTTCCTTGCCCTTGATGTCTTTCCTTTTTTTTTTTTAATTACATCACCATTATTTTAGTGGCAATTCAATAGAGCAGAAATGATTGTATGTGTTCAGTCTGCCAACTGTAGCAGATGTCAGAGATGTGTACTTAAGTGAAAAGTGCAGGGAACAGTGACTGGTAAGGCTACCAGTTACCATGTTTTTTTTTTTTTTTTTAATAATTTTTTATTTTATTTGAGAGCAACAGACAGAGAGTGAAAGAGGTAGACAGATAGAGAGAGAATGGGTGCACCAGGGCCTCCAGCCACTGCAAACGAAGTCCAGATGCATGAGCCACTTTGTGCATCTGGCTTACGTGGGTCCTGGAGAATCAAGCCTCGAACCAGAGTCCGTAGGCTTCACAAGCAAGCACTTAACCGCTAAGCCATCTCTCCAGGCCCCAGTTACCATGTTTTTTTTTAATCCAGTCATCCTGCTTGACTCCTAAGCTAGTCTTTTATGCTTAGATTCAAATGCTCTGATAATACCACAGTGATAGCGCTGGTGAAATATTGATGCTCTGGACTGGGGAGATGGTTCAGTCAATGAAGTGCTTGCTGCACAAGCATGAAGTTCGGAGTTTGGCTCCCAGCATCAGCATAAGATTCTGGGTGCAGCAGCCTGTGCCTGAAATCCCAGCACTGGGGATATTGAGGAGGAAAAAAGGATCCCTAGGGCTTGCTGACTCATCTAACCAAACTGGTAAGCTCCAAGTTCAGGGAGAGACCCCAGCTTAAAGAATAAGGTGGAGAAGGGGCTGGAGAGATAGATGGCTTAACGGTGAAGGCACAGAATAAGGTGGAGAGTGACTGAGTAAGACACCCAGTTTGACTTCTGGCCTTGACATGTCTTCCGCACACACACCAGCATACCACATACTCATGTATTAAAGCAACAATAACAAAGTTAACTGTGCTGATTTGGGAAGCCGTTGTCTCTATCACCAGCAATTATAGTCAGTGTGATAGGAAATCACATAAATTTAGGGCATAATTTTGGTCTCTGCTTTGTCTCCTTCCAAAAAGGCATTTGCCCAAGTTACTCAGATACACTTGGATAGGTCTCTGCTTCCCACTCCCTTATAAACTCCTTATCTTCTGGTGTCATCCTGTGCCTAGTGGATAGGCCAGCTTGTATTCAAACAGTTGCCCAAGAAACTTTGATGAATACCAACAGTGTTTAAACCAGTGAGATTGAGGATCAAAGATAAATAAGGAATGGTCCTGACTTCTGAGAGCTTATAATTTAATTGATAAAATATGCATGAAAACCCTGAGAATACAGAGTGAATTCCAGGTTAGCCTGTGCTAGAGTGAGACCCTACCTCAAAAAAACACAAACAAAAAAATAATAATAATATAAGGGGGCTGGAGAGATGGCTTAATGGTTAAGGTGCCTGCCTGTGAAGCCTAAGAGCTCATGGTCGAATCTCCAGGTCCCACATAGCCAGATGTACAGTGATAGAAATGTGCAATGTCGTATGAGTACACAAGGGGCACATGTGTCTGGAGTTTGTTCGCAGTGGCTAAGGCCCTGGCTCGCTCTCTCTCTCTCTCTCTCTCTCTCTGCCTCTTTCTCTCTCTCTCAAAACTAAGTAATAATTAATAATAATAATGTAAGGAAGGGCTAAGGATGTAGCTTAGTTGTAGAGCACTTGCCTAGCATGCAGAAGGCCCTGGGTTTAATTCCCAGCATCATACACATTAGTAATAATAAAAATAGCAATAATATTGTTTTAGTTACTTTCCTCACTGTTGTGACAAAATGCACAACAGAGGTAACTTAAGGGAGGATTTATTTTGGCTTGTGGTCTTAGGGAATTTCAGTCTATTGTGGTAGGGAAGGTATGGCAGTGGGAGTAGCTCAGTGTGTGTTGGCAGGAGTGTGTGAGGTGTTGGTCATATTTTTATGGCTGACTAGATATATACTAGGCAGGGATAATCTTCAAGTCTCACCCCTCATGACCACCTCTGCCAGCTAAGCCCATGTCCCAAAGGTTCCATAGCTACCCTAAACAGCACCATCAGCTAGGGACAAACGTTCAAACACATCAGCCTGTGGAGGACATTTCAGATGCAAGCAATAGATAACAAATGTAAGAAAGTAAATGGTGAAACATAGAGACAACTGCAGAAAAGAGTGTGCAGAATTAATGCGAGAACACACAGGGAGGCATGTCCAATTAACTCCACTCTGGGATGCTGGAGAAGTTACATTTTTCTTCAGCTTTAAAAAGGCATCGTATAGACAGGAGACATGCCCATCCAAGGAGACATAGCTGATCTATAACTGAACATGACTAGAGCAAAACTGTCCTCAGCCTCCATACATCAGAAAAAGAGCTACCCCTGTGCCACTTCCCTATCAAGGAGGCACAGGGGAGCCCCAGATGGTGGCCCAGCTGGTTGTTTACTGACGTTTTATACTAAGGACCGAAGGGCTGCGTCTTCTTCACCTGTGCATGACCAGAGATGTGGATGTTCACTGGCTGTGGGGAGGGAATGATGGCAAGGTACAGTGTAGGTCAAGACCATGTGGTTTCTAGCAGACGTTTCTATGTTGGGTATCTGAATGGATGGCTCTGCCCTTAATGGACATGGGGAAATGAAACTTGTCATTTGGAGAGTTGTTTTGTCTTGAGATAGGGTCTTGCTATGCAGCCCAGGCTGGCTTATGTAGCCCAGGCTGGCCTCAAGACACTCCTGCTTTAGTCTCTCAGGTGCTGGGACTACCCAAATGCACCACCATGCTGGCTGGGGCTTGTTTTGGTTGCAGTTTAGTGACTTCACAGAAGAAACCCAGTCAAATGGGAATAATGGATAGTCGAGTGGATTAAGTAAGAAGGCGCTGAGGTTCACTTCACAATCGTGACCATTAACTAGCACTGTGTGTGTGTGTGTGTGTGTGTGTGTGTGTGTGTGATTGGTGTGCATGTGTGTTTGCATGTTCACATGTGTGTGAGTATGCTTTTTGTTTGTTTGTTTGTTTGTTTGTTTAACTAGGCTGCCCAGGGGACAGTTGGAGTTGGAGAGCGTGGAGTCTTATATAACCTGCTTGTCCCTCACCTCTGAGGGTGACCCTGGGTCTGCACATCCAAGGATGGCAGTGTGAACTGAGCAAGCCTCAGTCTCCATGGAGCACTCACGTACATACTTTTCCTTGAGGTTGGCTGGGAGGGGACATTAACGAAGTCTCTCTCTCTCTTTCTTTTTTTTGGGGGGCAAATATTTTATTTACTTATTTGTGTGTGTGTGTGTGTGTGTGTGTGTGTGTGTGTGTGTGTGCAGTTCTCATTCATTCTTCTGACGATTACAGAATCCTGCCACATCTTCGGGCTTTTATGTGGTGTGTTGGGATCTGAACTCAGCTTCTCAGAGTTAGGTGGCAAGCATTTAATGCACTGAGCCATCTCCCCAGATCCAGGCGGGAGAAGTCTTTGATGGGCTGTTCTGCTGGAGAGAATCCTTCCCCAGCATGCTTTTTATTATGCAAGGAAAGGGCACTGCGCATGTTTCTCGGAGTCTCTGTACTTGCGTTTATCATTTTCTCCTTTCATGCTTATGGGGGAAAACAATTAGACTACATGGGAGGGTCCCTGAGACAGCTGAGGAGAACTAGTGTGCAGCCGGAAATGACAGCGCTAATGGCAGCTTTTGTGTTACAAAGGACCAGCTTTAGCATGTCTGTGAGGGCCATGGTTCAGGTTTCCGCAGAAATGCCTTGCGCCGTGGGGAAGGCAGTCATTTAGTGAGTGTGGGTGTTTCTGATTGCTGCTGAAACAAATTTCCACAAACCAACATCAATATAAACTTGTCATCTTGCAGTTTTGGAGGTGAGAAGTATGACATAGACAGAGCACACCGCTTTCCTTTTCTGGCATCTATGGTGGGGGCGGGGAGGGGATCTGTTTCTTTGTCCATGCTATCTTCTAGAAGCTTCTGATTCTATATGGCTCTGGCTTCTGTTTCCTTTATCACATCTTCCCTATTTAACAAGCTGCCTCCCTCTCATCAAAGGACTGGCATGTTACATTAGGTACAGATGAATAACCTAGGGTACACTACACACATGAAGACCCTTAACCTAATCACATCTGCCAAGAAACGTCTGCCATAAACAGAAATGAGAGGGGGTCAGGTAATAAAAGTATTTTTTAGCAGTTGGAGTGACCACTAAAAATAAAAAGGCAGGAATGTTTGCCCTCACAATCTTGCTAGAGATCAAAGGAGGATCTGACTTCTTATCTCTTGCCTAGTATCCTAGACCTGTTTTTCCAGTCTCATTTTCTAGATTCAAAGCTAATTCTAATATTGTGGTTGATCAAGCTTAGACCCCAGAAACTGGCATCACGGCTGGCCTCTTCCTGAGCCAGCCTCTAGACCAGACCAATCAGCTGTCTCTCTGACTCAACAATAAGGTTATAAATAGATGCGTGAGAGGGGCAAGGCTCTCTCTGGGTTGCCTGACCACTCCTGAACATTCAGGTTCGGGTGAGTTTCCCCTCACCTGACCTCTACTTCCCACATGGGCTCTTTACCCCCTCCTGTACTCCACATGGCAGGAGCTCTTTGTACTTTCTTTTCTTTTCTCTCTAACTCTCTTTTTATGTTTCTTCCAGGACCACTATGTGGGCTCTCAGACCACGTGGGTATATTCATTTTCCTTTCCTTGGTTCTGTACTTCCCTCAATAAATATAATAATTTTAAAAAAATATTTTATTTATTTGAGAGAAAGAGGCAGAGAGATAGAGAGAGAGAGAGAGAGAGAGAGAGAGAGAGAATGTGTGTGTGTGCAAATGTGATGCATGTGTGTGTACATCTGGCTTACTTGGGCACTGGGGAATCAAACCTGGGTCCTTAGGCTTCGCAGGCAGGTGCTGTAAATGTTAAACCATCTCTCCAGCCCAAATGTAATAATTTAATACTTATCCTTCTGGGTCTTATTTTATCCAATTCTTTGGTTAGAAGTAGATATGAACCTAGGGTTTGGGGTTCAAGAACTCTATTCCTCTAACACCCCAACACCCCCCCAACACCCCATCTCAGAAACATATTCACAGGCTGCACTAATTAGGATAGTGACATCTTTGGTGGGGGCGGGCATTATTCTGCCTACCATAGTAGAGGTGACCCCCTCAACCTGGCCTAAGTGTCTCTTTTTTTTTTTAATTTATTTTTAAGAGACAGAGGGAGGAGAATCAAGGGCTTCCAGCCCTTAGGCGCCACCATGTGCATCTGGCTTACGTGGGACCTGGAGAATCAAACCTGGGTCCTTAGGTTTCTCAGGCAAGCGCCTTAACCGCTAAGCCATTTCTCCAGCCCCTAAGTGTCTCTTTTGGAACCTATCTGGAGATACTCATTAAATACCTCTTGGTGCTCCAAGTATCCACTGGAAGGTTCCCTGGGCACTGGTTTCCTCCTGGGTTTGGTTTCTTCTCCTGAAAGGATTTGTGCAGCTTCCTGGAGTCCTCCATGGAGTTTTCCATTCGGAGCCAGATGCATCCTGGCTGTGTGCCTTGCACTCTCATCTTTGAGTCCTGTTCCCTGTGGCTCTCAACAGGTTGATGGTCTCAGTGCTACAAACAAAAGGAAGAGACGCATGTAGAAACTAGCAGGAAGGGTGGGAGGGCAGCATGCCAGACCTGGGTGAGGCTGGGAACTTTCCTCAGTAAATCTGGATCCCTGGAGAAATGGTTAGATCCAAGGAAGCCAAAGAATGTTCTTCTAGGGGCTGAAGAGATGGCTTAGCGGTTAAGGCATTTGCCTGCAAAGCCAAAGGATCCTGGTTCGATTCTCCAGATTAAGCCAAGTGCACAAGGGGGCACATGCATCTGGAGTTCATTTGCAGTGGCTGGAGGCCCTGGCACTCCCATTCTCTCTCTCTCTCTCTCTCAAATAAATAAAATATAAAAAAAAAAAAAAAAGAGGACTGGAGAGATGGCTTAGTGGTTAAGGCGCTTGCCCACAAAGCCAAAGGACTCAGGTTCGACTCCCCAGGACCCACATAAGCCAGATGCACAAGCATCTGGAGTTCATTTTCAGTGGTCCATTCTCTCTCTACCTGCCTAGTTCTCTCTCTCTCTCTCTCTCTCTCTCTCTCTCTTTCTCTCTCTCTCAAATAAATAAATTAACATTAAAATTTTTTTTTTAAAAAGAATGTTCTTCTAAACCAAAATGGTTTGGACGCACTCCTTGAGCAGCCTTCCTGGGCTTGGATAGTGGATTTGCCGCTTTCTCGTGGCCATGACAGTACACCTGACAGAAACAACTTAAAGGAGAAAGGCCCTATGGTGGCTCACAGTTTAAGGGGATATAGTCCATCATGGTAGGGAAGGCAGAGGGGCAAGAGTGACTTGCGGCTGTGGCAGCAGTGTCATGAGGGGAGATGGTTACATTGCATCAGCAGTCAGGAAGCAATGAGCACAACTGGGAATCAGAGCTGGGCTGTAACCCATAAAGGGTCACCTTGCAGCAAGCCGCTTCCTCCTGCTGGGCCCTGCCTCATAAGGATTCTTCAACTTTCCCAAACGGTACCCCCTGCTGGGGACTAGTGTTCACACATATGAGCCTATGGGGGATATGTCACCTTTGTGCTGTCACTTGGGTTGAAAGGTAGGTCTGTTTACTTTCTAAGAATCTCTCCCCTCTTCCAGTACTGAGTTGGCTGGTGCCTGTATCTGGTTTCATGCACTTTTATCTTAACATTTGGGAAGTTTCCTTATGTTTCTTCCCCATTGTATTTGTCCTCAGTTTCCCCTCCCTTTGGTTCCAGTCTACATGGCTAATTTATTTAGTATTTGGAGCCTTTTAAACAGTATTCTCCATGATTAATAGCACATCCTGCTCCTTATAATTTAATTTTGCCATGCATCCTGGGTTACCATTTTCCCAAAAGACACTTAGATAAGATAAAGCTGCCAATTAAAACCAAAACCAACAGTCCTATATTGGTGAGATCGGAGAATACAGAAAGGAGCAGGTTTCGCTTCAAGAGGCTGGGCCCCTGCATACAAATTCTAGAAGAGGCCCACTGGCCTGGAAAAATAGTTCTCTAACAGAACTGGGAAGCTCATGCAAGTCTTTGGAAAAAATTACATCTGAGGACATAGATTCAATTTGGAGAGCTAGGAAGGGGAACAGTGGGCCACCTGGGTGTGGTGGTGGGGGGGGCAGCTTGTGCTCCTAACCCTGGAGAAGGCTGGCTCTGACCAGGTCTGAGGCCTGAGGGAGCCATAGTCCAGGGGCACCAGGAGAGAACAGGGGACCCTCCAGAAAGGAAAAGAGTTCACAATGAAAGTCTGGGGCTAAAGAGATGGTTTAGCCATTAAGGCACTTTCCTGCAAAGCCAAAGAACCCAGGTTCGATTCCCCACTACTCACTTAAGCCAGAGGCACAAGGTGTTATATGTACCTGGAGTTCATTTGCAGTGGCCGAAGGCCCTGAAGCACCCATTCTCTCTCCCTCTCTCTGCCTCTCGCTGAAAGAAAGAAAAAAAAGAAAGAAAGAAAGAGAGAGAGAGAGAGAGAGAGAGAGAGAAAAGAAAAGAAAGAGAGAGAGAGAGAGAGAAAGAAAGAAAGAAAGAAAGAAAGAAAGAAAGAAAGAAAGAAAGAAAGAAAGAAAGAAAGAAAGAAAGAAAGTCTGGTGACTTTTCATCAGGCGAGAAAAGGTGTTTACCTTCCAGGCTCCCTGACTCCCTTGGCTGCCCCTGGAGACCAAACCTGCCTCTGCTACTCAGCCCCTGGGTGTCTCCTTGTCTTTCATCTTGTCTAACCAGCAGGCACCCTGCCAACCCCTCCCCCCCCACACACACACGGAGTCCTCTCTATCAGCCCTCCTCCACCTCCTTCTCAAGTCCCCAGCTGAGTGCTTGAAAAAAGAGGCCTTGGCAGCTCTCGCCCTCCCCCTCCCCAGGTTCTCATGCATGTTTTATGCCAGCAGCTGTGACTGATGGCTGCCTTCTTTCCAGTTCTAATGACCCATATATCTCTGCCACCCCCCAGCCAACCCTGGGGCCCTACCACCACCACAATTTTGTATGCCTCTGTGCTTTCACTGCAAGAGCTCTGAGTGAGGGCTTCATCATGCATGGGGATCCCAGCTGAGTTGCAGCCTAAAAAAAAATCCAACCTGGACCTTGAATAAACCCAGGGAAGTGGGAGGAAGGGAAAGAGAGGTGGAGTAGGAGCCATTAGGATCATTTAGGCAAGGATTGGGCTGAGGGAAAACCTTTCTGCAGTGACTGAGCACGCAAGAAAGAGGAGGAACCGCTGACTGAAACAGACGTCTCCTTGCGGATCTTATTTGAATTAATTCTTAAAGATGCAGATTGTCAAAGGAAACTACATTTTTACACTCTAGGCAGGTAGACTCAGACTTCCTGACTCCTCCTCCCGCCAGGTCCTGCTTTGGGAGGGAGTAAACTGGCTGGTCGCATATGGCCCCACTGCCACTCAAGGAAACCATTAGCTAAAGCAAGGCTGAGAAAGAATATGGACGGTTCCTAGGGAGAGAGTGGGGTAAGGAGTCTGCTGAAGAAGCCAGTCTGCCAGCTAGCATCTGTCTCTCCCCCTTTGTTTCATTGCCTATCTGGCTGCTTTTGTAACACAGCTCCCCGAATGGCATTAAGGGTCCCTGTTCACCTAATGTCCTGGGATGACTCTATGAGACTGCTCAAGCCTAGCCAGTCCTCTCGAGGGGATGTCTGCCTTTTTATGGTTTTTATTTTTTCAGTAGTAGGTATTGAACCTAGGAGCTTGCACATGCTAGTTCTCCATGTGCTCTAGCACTGAGCTATGCCTCTAGTCCTTTTATTTCATTTTTTTAAAGTTTCATCCAGGAGCTTGACAATTTTAGGTTGGCCTTGAACATTCAATACTACTGCCTTGGCCTGTGTTACCAGGCCCAGCTCTGCTTGCTTTTATGTTAAAGATTCTGAGCTGGTTTGAATGGCGATGCCTTGAACAGATTTTTGGATGGAATTCCTTTATTACCATGGGCCACTCTGCCCTGGGAGATTTGGCCTGATGTGTGTATGTATGAAAGAGAGAGAGAATGTTTATATGCATATGGGCACATGTGTGTATGTGTGGAGGCCAGAGGTCAATGTCAAGTGTCTCTCTCATTCAGTCTCCTTACTTTGAGACAGTGTCTCTCACTGAACCTGGAGCTCGCCTTTCAGCTAGACAAGTTAGCCAGCAAGTCCCAGGGACCCATCTTGCCAGCACTGGGATGATAAGTGTAAGGTTTGTGACCAAGGCCACTCAGAACACTCTGAGGCAAAGATGAAAGCTTTTATTCGGGAAAAGCACGAGCTGCCAGGACTGACTCTCAAGAGCAGAGCATAGCCATCCTGAGTTTGCAGATAGTGGGCTTTATAGGGCTTTTCAGTTGGGGGAAGGTGAGGAAGGGGGAAAAGCTGAAGAAAGGTTCCATTAGGGGAGATCTAGGATAGCTGGGGTGTGACACCAGAACAGTGACCAGGTGACTTACAAGATAAGGGGACAGGAAACCATGACCTGGGGGCATTGTAGGCAAAGAAGGAATAATGGCTTGGCAGTTTCTTGAAGAACGTGGATAATCTACTTCCTTAGTCCCTGTCACCATTCTGTTGTCCTTGGTGACTCCATCTTGGGAGCCCATCCTGACCTAACAATAAGCATGTGCCACCATACCCAGCATTTTGTATGGGTTCTAAGGATTCAAACTGAGGAACTTATGCTTGTGTGGCAAGCAGTTTACCTGCTGAGCTATTTCCCTAGTCTCCACTTTCTTTATTTCAAATAAAGTTGAAAAAGGAAACACATACACATAGCATACTCTGTGCCAGGCACTATCAGAATGCTTCACTCAGGGGTATAGCTCAGTGTAGAACATTTGACTGAGGAAGGCTTTGCTCACATTAATTAATTAAGGTGATGTTTATAATCATCCCATGTGATAAATAGTGTTATCTTGGTTTTACAGACAAGCAAGTCAGACATCAAAGGGTTAAGTACCTGGCCTAGGTTTGTGCAGCTGGGAAGTGGTTGGGCTGGGATTTGAACCTGGCCCTGAGCCACGTCAATGTTTTGCTGTATTTAACCATGGCTCCCTTTGTCTCCTAGTTGGACCTCCAGCCTCTTCTCTTTGGAGTCAATTTGAGGCAGAGGCCTTGCAAAGCAGGAAGCCTGAAAAATTAGCATATGAAAGAAACTCCCAGGCCCACTAAATCCAGCCACTGGTGCAGGGACATTCCAGAGTGTCTAAAGGTGACCTATGTCTCATTATAACACTAAAACTCACACTCCTAGGTGGAGATTTAAGATGCTAATGAGATTTTCCATGCAGCAAATTGTATGTAGAGCTACATGTAGCAGAATAAGCACGAGAAAGCCATGCTACATAAATGACTCAAAAGCCCTGCTATATGGCATCACAGCCCAAAGCCTTTGTGTTTGCCATCTGAGCTGCTAAACTGTTCTTTCCTCTGGCCAATTTTCTTCCTTGGAAGTGTACTGTCTTAACTAGGTATGGTGGCTCACATCTATAATCCAAGCTTTTGGGAGGCTGAGGCAGGTGAATTGCCTGCCTGGGCTACATAGCAATTCAGGACAGCCTGGATTACAGATTGTACTTGGTGAAAGAAAGAAAGAAAGAAAGAAAGAAAGAAAGAAAGAAAGAAAGAAAGAAAGAAAGAAAGAAAGAAAGAAAGAAAGAGAAAGAAAGAAAAAAAGAAAGAAAGAAAGAAAGAAAGAAAGAAAGAAAGAAAGAAAGGGGAGGGAGGAAGGAAGAGAGAGAAAGGAGGAAGGAAGGAGAGAGAAAGATAGGAAAGTGTTCTATTTCTTAATTGTCTCTGTTTCTGCTATAACTGTGTTTACACTCAGTTCTGTGTTTGGGGATACAAGAATCTAGAACCCTTTTGATGAAGGATTTTGGGGTTCAGGAGGGTTCTCCCAAACTTATGAATTCCAATTTTGGGTCCTTTTCCTATTTTAACAAAGAATTGATTTTAAAAAAACAGACTCAAGGGCTGTAGAGATGGCTTGGCAGTTAAGGAGCCTGCCTGCCAAGCCTAAGAACACCCTTTGCTTCTCCAGGTCCCACATTTAGCCAGATGCAAAAAGTGATGCAAGGGCGCAATGCTGCACTTGCCCACAAGGGGGCGCATGCATCTGGAGTTTGTTCACAGCAGCTGAGAGGCTGCTGACAAGCCTATTCTCTCTCTCTGCCTCTTCCTCTCTCTGTGTTTCTCTCTGTCTCTCTCTCAAAAAAAAAAAAAAAGACTCAAGAAGGATAAATTATAAATTACTGAGTTTATTTAAGGGAAATTGGTGTCTAGGAAAAGGCTGGAGCAGAGCCACAGCACATGGAAGACAGGACCAGGAGTTTATTTATGTAAGAGGTTTAGAAGAAACATGCACTCATGTGGAAGGTACAACATCCATCCATCTTGAGCCTCCTCATGGAAGAAAGTTAAGAGTAAGTGGTGATGGTTTAAGAACAGGAGAGGGGTGAGATGGCTCAGTGATTAAGGCACTTGCCTGCAAAGTACCCACATAAAGCCAGATGCACAAAGTGGCACATGCATCTGGAGTTCATTTGTAGTGACACTAATGCCCTAGTGTGCCCATTGTCTCTCTCTGGCTCTTTTTCTCTGATTGCAAAAAAAAAAAATTAAAAAGAGGAGAGAGATACCAAAAGCAGAGACCAAGGCCAAGAAATTCAGGTGAGAAATGGGCAGTAAAAAGAGTTACACCCACGGTTATCCAGAGCTTAGAGAAATCACACAGGTAGCAAGCCCAGAGTTTAGAAGAAATTTCCATGTAGTAGATCTGTGATGCAAAGGAAATACATATGGTAGACTAAAACAAGAGGAAACTCATGCATGTAATTAAAGTGAGACATTACCCCAAAGCATAAAGCAGAGGCAGCAGAAAACTATCCAGGTCAAGAAACAATGCTCTCCCCTACTCAGCGTGGCTGGGTAGGGGAAAGTCAGACTTACACGGATCCAGGCAGAGATCACAGGGCAGAGAGAGAGCTGGGAACACACAGACAAGCCTTTATAGTCATTTAAAATGTATTCTTGGGCTGGAGGGATGGCTCAGCAGTTAATTCCAGGATTTGGTTCCCCAGTACCCAGATGCACAAGGTGGCACATGTGTCTGCAATTTATTTGTAGTGACTGGAGACCCTGGCATGCCCTCTCTCCCTCTCTCTCTTTCACACACAGAAATATTTAAATTGTTTTTAAAAAAGAAGAAAGAAAAGAAGCTGGTTGTGGTGGCATACATTTTTAATCCCAGCATTAGAGAGACAGAGGTAGGAAGATTGCTATGAGTTCAAGGCCAGCCTGAGACTATACAGTGAATTCCAGATCAGCCTAGACTAGAGTGAGACCCTACCTTGAAAAACCAAAGAAAGAAAGAGAGAGAGAGAGGAAGGAAGGAAGGAAGGAAGGAAGGAAGGAAGGAAGGAAGGAAGGAAGGAAGGAAGGAAGGGAAACACATTCTTTCATCAGATGCAAGTATGTAGGGGAAAACCTACTTGGTTTGCAGGGGTGCTGAAGATGAAGCTATTGTGGATAAAACTGGATCAGACATGAGTTCCATTCCTGCCAAGGCGAGGTGGCATCTTCTGGTTCCCTTTGGGCTTCTGTCCATAACTGAAACTGCCTGAAAGAAGCTAGCTTTCTCCTGAGTCTCCTTCACATTCAGAGAGAGTTACCAGGGGGCATTGGAGCAGGGAGGAAAGCAGATACAATCAGCAAGAAGGCAGTGCTGGGGTCTGGAGAGATGGTTTAGTTGTTAAGCGCTTGCCTGTGAAGCCTAAGGACCCAGGTTTGAGGCTTGATTCCCCAGTACCCACGTAAGCCAGATGCACATGGTGGTGCATGCATCTGGAATTTGTTTGCAGTGGCTGGAGGCCCTGGCGCACCCATTCTCTATCTATCTGCCTCTTTCTGTCACTTTCAAATAAATAAATAAATAAATAAATAAAAATACAGAGAAGGCAATGTTGTGGCACTGGAGAGATGGCTCAGCAGCTAAAGATGCTTGCAAAGCCCAACTGCCCTGGTTTGAGTCCCTAGTACCCATGTAAAGCCAGATATGCAAACTTGGACATGTGTCTGCAGTTCAGTTTGCAGCTGCAGGAGACCCTGGCATTCCTATATTCTCTCTCTCTCAAAAAAAAAAAAAAGATATATATATATATATATATGCAATGTGTGGACAGCCTCTGTTAGAAAAGGAAAGCCCAATTGGATCTGGTTGTGAGATGCACAAAGGTGAGGTAAGCACAAAGTCGCACATGCCCTAGGTGGGCTAGGTGGGGCAAGCGTCTGGAGTTCAATAGCAGTGGCTGAGGCCCTGGCGTGCCAATTCTCTCTGCCTCTCTCCCTCTCACTCTCTCTAAAATAAAATTAATTAATTGATTGATTGATTGATTTAATTAAAAAACTGTGAACTCCCACAGACAGAAATGGGCCTCAGGAAAGCTAAAAACCTAGCCCTAAGCCGGGCGTGGTGGCGTACGCCTTTAATCCCAGCACTCGGGAGGCAGAGGTAGGAGGATCGCCGTGAGTTCAAGGCCACCCTGAGACTACATAGTAAATTCCAAGTCAGCCTGGGCCAGAGTGAGACCCTACCTTGAAAAACCAAAAAAACAAACAACAACAACAAAAAAACTTAGCCCTAGAAAAGCCATGGGGTGGGGGGTGCCCTGAAGTAGTTTCACCTGCCATCTTTCTCTTCTTCCTCATCCTTTTTTTGTTTTGTTTTGTTTGTTTTTTGAGGCAGGGTCTCACTTAGTCCAGGCTGACCTGGAATTCACTATGTAGTTATACTCAGGCTGGACTCAAGCTCACAGTGATCCTCCTACCTCTGCCTCCCAAGTGCTAGGACTGAAGGCATGCACCACCACGCCCAGCCCCTCATTCATCTTTCAGTGTGCTTGATCTACTGTTTAATCTTTCTGCCAACTTATTTCCTCTAGGTAGACATCAAAAATGATGACCCACATTCCACAGCAGGTCGCCCTAGATCTCTATCTCCGTGTTTCTCCATCTCCTCCATCCATATCTCAGAGGCCGGGTTTTCATTGACTCTTCCAGCCCCATTAGCTAAGGATGGAGTGGGGAGAAGGGTTATATATACAAGCTGGCGGCCAACTTCCCATCGCTCTGAGTCCACCAATCAGTTTAGAAAGTCACTGGAGATCAGGCAGACATTTCCCAATATCCCTCACACTGAAAGGGAATATTTAAGGCTGCAGGATATCATTTCCTTGGCACAGGAGCTTCCTGGGAAGATCAGCAGGCGGCAGGACATCGAGAGACGAGTCACCTGGCCTAGAGCCAGGAGGGTCACCAGCCCCTGACACCATGGCTGATGAGCCAGTGGTGAGTGACTGTACTGACTAAGGTGGGGGCTGGCCAGATCTTTGCTTTGCTGACCTCCACCCCCTTCAAAAGTCCTAGAGAAACCAGTGGTGGTGTACACCTTTAACTCCAGCACTCAGGGGGCAGAGGTAGGAGGATCACCATGAGTTCGAGGCCACCCTGAGACTCCATAGTGAATTCCAGGTCAGCCTGGGCTAGAGCGAGACCCTACCTCGAAAAACCAAACCAAAAAAAAAAAAAAAAAACAAAAAACAAAAAAACAACAACAACAAAAAAAAAAAAAACAGTCCCAGAGAACAGAGCACTATTTTCCAAGGAATCAAAGAGGGTGAATTCCAGACAAGGTGTCACTAACTTTTCTGACAGCACCAAGTCTCTTTCCAGAATGCTCTCTGAGCATCAAGACTCTGCTGCTGTCAGTCTTAGACTCTGTCCAGAGCAAGCACAGCCTCTGGAAGTAAGGAGTGGAGCAGATGGATAGAGAAGAAATCAAGAGTGAGGTCCTAGCCTGTGGAATCAGGTCCCTCACCTTCTGGGGGGTCCTGCCAACACAGAGTGCACAAATGGCTGGTAGCCAGCCATAGCACTGTGTGGTCTGCATTTCTGACACCAGGTCAGCTGCAGTTCTGGCTCCTCACATGCCACTCTCCTCTCCCCCCTGAGTGCTGGCTGCAGCCACCCCCGCCCTTACCTACCCAGGAGCTGTGGGGGCAGCTGACATGATGAGCACCAACCTCGAGGTTTGGCAGGAAAGCAACGGGCTAAGTTGGAGAGGATGTGAGCGAGGATGGATAGCATTCAGGGCCAGGTCCTCCAAACCCTGAGAGGAGCCAGGGAGCACACAGGGCCAGGGAGGATCAGGAGGAGAAGCAGGAAGGAGCTTCCCAGAGTAAAAGAAAAAGACCAACAGGCCAAAGACTATTTTTCTTTCCAATTCTCCAGGCATCACTCCCAAAAGAGCTGTTTGAGTCACTCCAAAATGTCCTTTCAGGACTGAGAAAGAAATCACCTGGTGAGCATTAAATGAAGATGCTTCCACTCATCTTCAGCCTCTCACCCCTACCACCCGCCCGTGGGAAGGGATTAGAAAGTGCTGGCCTCTGTGTAGCCTACAGATCTTCAAATTTGAGAAGAGTTGTTGGAACACAGATGGTGAGATGCACTGGTCTAAAGGAACTGTCAATGTAATGAGGAGGAATATTTGCAAGCATGGCCCACTGGGCTTGTTAGATTGGTGGCACTTATGTCCACACATCTAATTTCTGTCTCTGCTTTTCCATTAGAAAAAGAAGAAGAAGAAAAGTTGGGCTGGAGGAATGGCTCAGCAGTTAAAAGCACTTGCTTGTAAAGCCCACGGGCCTGCCAGTTCCCACATGCACAAAGTGGTGCATATATCTAGAATTCATTTGCAGCAGCAAGAGGCCCCGGCATACCCATTTTCTCCCTCATCTGCAAATAATATAGATAGATATAGATATAGATATAGATTTTTTTTAGGGAAAGGGAGACAGAGAATTAGTATGCCAGGGTCTCAGCCTCTGCAATTGAACTGCAGATGCTTGTGCCACCTAGTGGGCATGTGTGACCTTGTGCTTGTCTCACCTTTGTGCATCTGGCTTATGTGGGATCTGGAGAGAGCGAAATGGATCCTTCGGCTTCGCAGACAAGCACCTTAACTGCTAAGTCATCTCTTCAGCCCCTTAAAAAATACTTTTTATTTTTATCTTTTATTATTTGAGAAAGACACAGAGAGAGAGACAGAGACAGAGAGGAAGAGGCAGAGAGAATGGGGACACCAGCGGCCTCTCAGCCACTGTGAACGAACTCCAGATGTGTGCCCCTTTGTGGGAAAGTGCAGCATTGAGCCCTTGTGTCACCTTGATGTCTGGCTAAACGTAGGACCTGGAGAATCCAATGGGCATTCTTAGGCTTGGCAGGTGGGCGCCTTAACCACTAAGCCATCTCTCCAGCCCTAAAAAAATATTTTTTAAAACATTTAAAATATTTTAAAAATCTTTAAAAATTATTTATTTATTCATTCATTAGACAGAGAAGGAAGGCAGGAGGAAGGGAAAAATGGGTACACCAGGGTCTCCAGCCACTGCAAACAAACTCCAGATGCATGCACCAGTATATGCATCTGGCTTATATGGGTTCTGGGGAGCCGAACCTAGGTCCTTAGGCTTCACAGGCAAGTACCTTAACCACTAAGCAATCTCTCCAGCCCACAAAATACATTTTTTAAAAAGGGACTCTGGGCTGAGGATGTAGCTCACTTAGTAAGTGCTTGGCTAACATGCAGGAAGCTCTCTGGGTTCAATCCCTAGCACCACACAAAGCCAGGCAGATTGGTGTACAGATATAAAGTGGAGTGGGAGGATCAGAAATGTTCAAGGTTACCCTTAGCTGCATAGTGAGTTGGAGACCAGAGTGGACTACATGAGATCTCGTCTGAAATAAGAAAGAAAGAAAGAAAGAAAGAAAGAAAGAAAGAAAGAAAGAAAGAAAGAAAAGAAAAGAAAAGAAAAGAAAAGAAAAGAAAAGAAAAGAAAAGAAAAGAAAAGAAAAGAAAAGAAAAGGGAGGGAGGAAGGGGGCTGCTGGAAATGACCATGGTGACAGCCATCCCAACTCTTGCATCTGGACTGTGTGCTTGGAGACTAATCCCATTCATCATTCATCTTGGTCCTCTCCCAGGCCTCTTCTGGCCACCATTCGCTTCTCTGCATCAGAGCCACAGCTTCTGCCATGTGTACCTGGAATGCCTTCTCTTCTGCCCATCCTCATAATGGAGTCTCACCTTAGTCACGGCAATTATATTAGTTATTTTACTCACCGCTGTGACCAAATACCTAACTAAGGAAGGAAGGGTTTATTTTGGTGTACAATTCCAGGGGGAACAGTCCATCATGGAAGGGAAGGCGTGGCAGCAGCAGCAAGAGGCCAGTTGATCATATTGCATCCACTGTCAGGAAGCAGACAGTGAACAGGAAGTAGGGCCAGGCTGCAGAACCTCAGGGCCCTCTCCCAGTGAGCCCACTTCCTTCAGCAAGGCCTTCTAAAGGTTCCACATCCTTCCCAAACAGTGCCATCAGCTGGGGCCCAAGTATTCAAACACATTTCACATTCAAAGCACAGCCACTATCTTGTCATTCTGGCCTCTCGTGTGTTCTCCTCAGCCTGGGGTGCTTTTCTGAAGAGATAAGTGTGATAATGTGACTTCACATTTCCCCTGGAGTACACTGAGCATCAAATGATACCTGATGACCAGCCCCCGGCCACAGTGGACTCTGTTATAGAACACACCAAAGTTCGTACGTGCCATTGGAGTCTCTAGCCTATGGATCCTCCCCTTCATGCATGCCTCCAAGTAAAACGAGTTCTTCCAACGTACCTTCCCTGACAAACACATCGAGCTAATTCTGTGTCAGGTGCCCCTGATAACCGTGTTCCATTCATCACTTTAACACCGCCTTTCTCCATTGCATTCATGTGTGTATTGATGTGAGTATTGAAATCAGAGCTGGGGCTGTCTATCTCCCTTGCCCACAGTATAGACTCCATGGGGGCAGGGAGCGTGTCTGTTTGGTTCACCTCTGAATGTCCATCACCCAGATTGAGCACGTGCATAACAGATATTTATTTACCTTTTTAAAATGTTATATTTATTTATTTGAAAGAGATAAGAGAGAGAGAGAGAGAGAGAGAAAGAGGCAGATAGAGAGAATGGGTGCACCAGGGCCTCCAACCACTGCAAATGAACTCCAGACACATACACCACCTTGTGTGTCTGGCTTTATGTGGATACTAGGGAATTGAACCTGGTTCTTTTGGTTTTGCAGGCAAAACCTTAACTGCTAAGCCATCTCTCCAGCCTTTACTTACTTTTTATTTTTCTGAGCATCTACTATATGTAAAGAATAGTACCATGTGCATGGGAAATACTGGTGAAATAAAACTCAGTGAGAGTGTAAAACCAGCAGCTTTAACACACGATCTATTATTTGAGTGTGAGGGGCAAAAAAGTAATGGCTCTTTAATATCCAAAATACATAGAAGAAAAACAAACTGGGGTCTGGGGAGATGGTTCAGTGGTTAAAGGCTCTCGATTGCAAAGCCTGCCAGTCTGGATTCAATTCCCCAGCACTCATGTGAAGCCAGAGGCAAAGTGCAGTGTTCATCTGTGATCCCAGCAATGGAGGCAGAGCCGGGATAACCTGAAGCTCATGGGGCAGCTAAATCTGATGTTCATCTGTTTGCAGTCTGACAGTTCATGTGAGGCAGCAAGAGGCCCTGTCCCAAAGAAGGTGGAGCACAGACACCTTGAAGTGTGCTCTGACTGCCATGTCTGCACCACGGTACATGCACCTGCATGCATGTGTGCATCATGCGTGCACACACATATAAATTGATAAATAAAAATTTTAAAAATATTTTTTTTATTTATTTGAGAGGGAGAGAGATACAGAAATAAGCAGGTAGAGAGAGAGAGAATGGGCGCGCCAGGACCTCCAGCCAAGACAAACGAACTCCAGATGCATGCACACCTTGTACATCTAGCTTATGTGGGTCCTGAGGAGTCGAACCTGAGTCCTTTGGCTTTGCGGGCAAGCGCCTTAACCGCTAAGCCATGTCTCCACTCATAAACTGATAAATAAATTTTAAAAAAGAAAAACCAGTTTAGTAGTCTAATCTGTATCTCCTTGGAGTCTTCATGGATTCCAGTCCTCTTACAAGTTGGCCATGTTTGCATTTGACTGAAGGGTAGGGAGTGAAATCCCTTTACTTCACAGAAGGGTGAAGATATTGAATTGAGACAAAGCTGCCAGATGTAGGGAAAGATCTCTGATAGGAGTTGGGAGGCTCAGCCGCTGGGTGCAGTTCTCCCTCTAGCCCACTGGCAAGCCAGGCAACCTCAGCGCCTGCAGCTTTCTCCCTTGGAGAGTCAGAAGGTGCACCCCCACAGATAAGATCAAGATGGACACTCTCATACCAGATACCCAGAGAGACAACTTTAGCTTTAACTTCTGGCTCCTGGGTAACTCTGGGGGCTGCTTGGCGGGATGAGTTTTTGAAGCCTTGGTTACTTTGTGTCAGACACTCTTCTGGAAGCTTGGGGCCCCCCAGACACTCCATTCATACAACAAATATTTGTTGAGCATATCCTACATACAGCATTAGGAGCTGAGGACAAAACCGTGATGTCTAAGCAAGTCTAAGTCCCTATTCTCAGGAAGTTTAATTCTGGTCAGAGAAGCAGGGAACAAGCTAGAAAGGGAAAGAGAAGTGCAAAGTGAAGGCTAAAAGGAGGGAGTGAGGTGAGGAAAGGGCAGACAGCCCAGCAAGCCATTTAGAAAGGGATCTGAGAAGACTTCCTTGAGATGTGGAAAAGAGGAGACAAGTGGAGAGTTTTGTCCAACGCCAGGAGACAGGAGAAGGCTGGGACGGTGAGGAACTTGAAGAAAGCCAGAGTGGCTGTGAATAGAGGCTGGAACTCAGATGTTGAAGGAAAAGCCACGTGTGACATTTCCCACTGCCCAGTCCAATGTATAAAATATAAACACTCAATTTTATTTTCCTGTGATGACACTTAGCTTGGCTCATGAGAGTTAAGTCTCCCTTGACAACGCAGTTAGTGAAGTCCCTTCTGAGCAATTCCAGAACTCCTCTCCCACCTTCCTTTTCCTTTTCTCACTCTATGTGCTCAAAATCCTAAGGGGCTGTGTGTCTTTCTAATGAATGAGAGACATCTTCTCTATCTGCTGTGGACATCCGCCATGCTAATGCACTTTGTTCCCTTGACCTGAGCAACACAGTAATTGCTCTAGGAGACCGAAGGGACCTCCCAGCTTCACCTTCATTGCAGCTCTTGCTGCTTTGCCTTCTCAGATCAGATCCCCAGCTCGGGTCATTCACCCTGAAACTCCTGACACTGGGTCCCCTTGTTCATTTTATTATCATTCTTCAGCAGCCCTTCCAGCTCTCAACTTTGGCTCATAACATCTCACACTGACTCATCCCCCAATCTCTCTGCTTCATTTGCTTACATCAAATCTACCCCAGTCTCCCCAGTTACTGCCGTTCCTCCTCCTCTTCATCCTTCTTTTCCTCTTCCTTCTCCTCCCTCTCTGTCCCTCCCTCCCTCCCTCCATCCTCTATTATGCACAGGGTTTGGCCTCTCCTGTGGGGAAAGGAGTGCCTCATTTTTACACGTGGGACGGCAATTTTCCATCTACATTGTGAGATGAGGTGTAGTCCCACATCGGGAAGCAGGACTGAATGGGGCTGGGAGCAGGCCGAGGAAGATCATACTTTGGACCCTTTTTTCTGCTTCAGTCTGCTATCAGTACAATGGAGCATCTTTTGTGGGTGCTGGAATCTCCCCACAGAGCTGTAGAGAGTAAGAAATCACATTCTTTCCATTCCCAAGTTCCAAACCTTTTGAATTTTGATTCCACGCTGCAGGGATGAGGGGTGGGCTAGCAGCAAGCAAGACTCGTGTTCCCACCTCATTCCCCTGTCAGTGATGCCAGCCCCTCATTGTCTGACCAGGCTGTAGGGTCCTTGCAATACAGTGGGGGAGGTAGAGATGAAAGAAGTTGGCTGGATGAGGCATGGGGTTAAGAGAGGTGGAGATGAGCCGGGTGTGGTGGCGCACACCTTTAATCCCACTACTCGGGAAGCAGAGGTAGGAGGATTGCCCGTGAGTTCAAGGCCACCCTGAGAGAAAAACCAAAAAAGAGAGAGAGAGCTGGATAAACCTCCCACCCACCCCATGTTTCTAGCTCCAGTAGCTAGTGAGAACTGCACAGTATAATTGGGATGAGGGCCAGGAATCTGGTTTTGTACAAAGTAAATTCAAGATGCTTGTGAGAGACCTCCAAGGGAGGGAGATCAGGCAGATAATTGCATTTCTGAGACTAGTCCTCCGAGGAGAGGACTACAAAGTGCTATGAACCTGGGAGATGCCAGCAGACAGATGCTGTTTACATCATGGGAATGGGACCTCAGTCTCCATTTTCAGATGGTGCTTGGGCTTTGCTCTGTGGTCTTAAGCTCCCTACCCCACCTGGGCTTGGGGGATGGGGAGAAGAACTTAAGCTCCTCCAGATGGCTGCTCTGCAGGTCCTCAGGTCCCACAGGGTGGATTATGGGTCCACTGATGGCTGCTGCTGCTCAGTCTGTCGACTCTATTAGCCTGGTGATAAGTGGCAACTCCTGGCTGGGGACCACAGCTGGGACAGGCCCAGCTTGTCAGGCATAGAAGAGGGAGAAGTCTGCCCAGCTGGATGGGGTGGGTGGAAGAGGTATTTCCAGGTAACTAGGAAAGCACTGAACCAAGAACGGTTTCAATCACTTCTTGATCTCCAAAGGAGGACACAGGTACATAGCGGGAGAGTGAAGCCAAGGCCCAGGCCCACGGTTCCAGGCCCAAGGAGAGCCTGGGACCATGTGCTTGAACAGGTACTCTCCTGAAGGATCTCAGAGAAGAAGGCTATTACCCCTGGCAGATTGAGAAAGCCTCACACATCTGTCTCAGGGGGCATCACATTCAGTTTTCACTTATAATCTAAAAGGAATTCCATCATGATCATTACACACATTCGAATATGCAGTCCAAACAACAGTAATTAAATCCTTATTCCCTTGCTGTCCATACACCTCATGCTTGGATGCTGTTCTGGCACTACCATTATCAAACCTGTCTGTCTCCCTTCCTAAATAAACTCCTCTTCTACCCTAGCTTCTTGGCTTCCTCTTCTTGCTTTTCTCTTCTTGCTCTCCCCATCTTCTCTGTTGCTCTCTTCCCTCCTTTACTGCAGATATGGATATGGCCTCTTATACAAACGTTCCTCTGTTTACAATGGGGTTGTATATGATAGGACATACTGTTAGCCAAATCAAAATTCAGTTTGGTAGGCTGAAGAGATGGCTTAGCAGCAGTTAAGGTGCTTGCCAGCAAAGCCAAAGGACCCAGTACCCATGTAAAGCCAGATGCACAAGGTGGTGCATGCATCTGGCATTCATTTGTGGTGGCTAGAGGCCCTGGCATGCCCATTCTCTTTCTCTCTCTCTCTCTCTCTCTCTCTCTCTCTCTCTGCCCCTCTCTCTCTCTCAAACAAATAAATAAAATATTATTTTTAAAAATTCAGTTTGAGCAGGGCATGGTGGCACATGCCCTTAATCCCAGCACTTGGGAGGCAGAGGTAGGAGGATGACCAGGAGTTAAAGGCCACCCTGAGACTACATAGTGAAACCCTACCAGGAAAAAAACAAAACAAAATGAAAATTCAGTTTGGTTTCTACTGAGTGCATATTGCTTTTTGCATCATTTCAATGTCAAAAAATCATAAGGGAGCTTAAGTCAGTTACTGCTTGTCTATAATAAAGGAAATGAGAAGGAATTAATTAATCCTTGTGTTGGGGGGTATGGGGAGACTTATATAATTAGTTTGAAATTAAAGACTCTCTGGTGGGATAAAGGACTGTGTGGTGGTTTGAAGCAGATGTCCCCTATAAACTGAACTCATGTGTCCTGAATGCCTGGTCTCTAGCTGGTGGCAGTTTGGGAGGTGGTGCCTTACTGAAGGAGGTGTGTTACTGGGGATGGGCTTAGGGCCTTTCCAGCCAGCTTCTCCTTGTCAGAGTTCGGCTCACTCTTCTGGTGCTATTTCACCTGCTGTGGCAGAGGTGATGTCCAGCCTCTGCTCATGCCATGCTTTCCCCTACCAGCATGGAGTTTCCCCTCAAGACCATAAGACAAAATAAACCCTTTCCTCCTGTGGTGGGTTGGATTAGGTGTCCCCCATAAACTCATGGGTTCTGAATCTTAGTTCCCAGAGCCAGGCATGGTGGGGGGTGCATGCCTGTTCCCAGCTGGTGACAATTTGGGACGTGGGCCTTGCTGGAGGAGGTGTGTCAGCAGGGGGTAGAACTTGAGGTTTATTAACCCTCAGTGTGCCAGTGTTAGATGGCACATTCTCTTGCTGCTGTTGTCCACCTGATGTTGGTCAGGAGATGCTAAGAGGTAATGTCCAGCCTCTGCTCATGCCATCCTTTTCCATGCCATCATAGAGCTTCCCCTCTAGTGTGTAAGTCAAAATAAACAGCTTTCCTCCCATCAGTTGCTTTTGGGCAGATGCTTTATGCCAGGCATGAGAAGGTAACTACAACAGAATGGGTATGTTAGTTTTAGCTCTCATGGTTAAGTCAAATTTCATTTCTGTGTTCTCATGCAAATCAGCGTTTTACAGTGTGTTCTTATGAACCCAGTTTTAAGTGGGAGTAACTTAAAGTTCATACATAAGGTTATTTGGCCAAAATCACAGGGATTAAAAAAAGACAGAGGGCTGGAGATATGGCTTAGTGGTTCAGGTGCTTTGCATGTGAAGCCTAAGGACACAGGTTCAATTCCCCAGTACCCACATAAGCCAGATGCACAAGGTGATGCATGCATCTGAAGTTTGTTTGCAGTGGCTAGAGGCTCTGGTCTCTCTCTCTCTCCGTATGTATGTATGTATGTATGTATGTATGTATGTATGTATGTATGTATATGTATCTGTATTTATATATATTTGCTTCTCACTCTCTCTCCCTAATAAATAAGTTTTTTTTAAAAAGGCAGAAGCTGGGCATGGTGGTGCACACCTTTAATCCCAGCACTTGGGAGGCAGAGGTAGGAGGATCACCATGAGTTTGAGGCCACCCTGAGACTACATAGTGAATTCCAGGTCAGCTGGACTAGAGCGAGACCCTACCTCAAAAAACCAAAATAATAATAATAATAATAATAATAATAATAATACAGAGTAAAGCCCAATACACCCACCTCCCCTTCTTCCTTTGCAAGATAGGGAGAGTCCCACCCTTTGATCAGGAAATCAGGTAATAAACAAAGAACTGGGCCATTCTGGCTCCTAGTTTTTTTATCTATAAAACAAAGAGGGTGAAAGGATGGATTCAAAGATCAGATTCAGCAAGCCACGGGAAACACGGCTGCCTCATGTTCCAGTGTTGAATGATTGCGTGCTTAAAGAAACAACCATCAGACATCCTGAAAGCCATTCATAGAGGTATTTCAGCTCTGTTACATGCTCTCAGAGAACAAGCAAAAGTCACCAGAATCAAAACACAATCACTTCTGGGGCTGGAGAGATGGCTTAGTGGTTAAGGCACCCATCTGCAAAGCCTAGGAACGCCTGTTCGATTCTCCAGGTCTCATGTTTAGCCAGATGCAAAAAGGGATGCAAGGGTGCAATGCCACACTTGCCCACAAGGGGCCGCACGCATATGGAGTTCATTCACAGCAGCTGAGAGGCCGCTGTTGCACCCATTCTCTATCTCTCTCTCTCTCTCTCTCTCTCTCTGTCTCAAATTAAAAAATTAAATAAATAAAGCGCAATCACTTCTGGATGTGAGGGCGATCTGGCTGTGACACCTATCATCCCTTGATTTCCAGGGCTGATGCGGCTGATCTGGCTGGCTAGGCGGGTGTCCCATTTCCTCCCTCACCACTCCGTGTGTGTCCCTCCCAAAGCTGCAAAGCTGTGTGCTCACCCGAACACAGGAGGACCTGTCTTCTGTCAAAGAGGAACTCCAAACAAGCTCTCAAAATACAATCACTTTTTTTCAAGTCCTGACCAGGGAGGAACAGAGGGAGGAAGGAGCAAGGAAAGGGAAGTAAAGGGAAGGGAAAGAGGGAGAAAGAAGCCAGTTATGGTGGTTCATGCCTATAATCTCATCACTTAGTTGACTGGATTTGAGGACAGTCTAAAGAGCAAGATCTTGAAAAGGGAAGGAGGGAGAGAAGGAGAGAGGAAAGGAAGAAGGAAGGAAGGAAGGAAGGAAGGAAGGAGGGAGGGAGGGAGGGGAGGGAGGGAGGGAAGGAAGGAAGGAAGGAAGGAAGGAAGGAAGGAAGGAAGGAAGGAAGGAAGGAGGAAGGGGGAGGAGGGAAGGAGGGAGGCTGCATACACATATACCTGATAACAAGAAACATTTGCAAAAAGCTACCAGAGCCACAACATGGCAAAAGACATCATGACCTTCCACAAGTAAATACAAGGACATCTGTCCAGCAACCGTCTGTTCAACCTTAGAACACCACCCTTGTTATTAATCTTTGTGGCCAAGGATTATTGTTTCAAAATATCTTATGTAACCCTCCTCACTTCCCCTCGAAAACTTGCCTTGCCTTTTCCTCTTAGACTCCACTTGGTTTGGTTTGCTATGGCCTGCATCTTCCCATTGTTGAGCTCTGTGTTCCCAAATACACCCTGTCAGTCCTGTCATTCTGTCTCCCTCTGACTTATTTAGGTTGACAAACACACAAGGGAGTTCTATCCAAACCACAGCCACACTTAAAATCAATCTCTCTCTCCCTCTAATTTCAGATATGTTGCTCAAATACTGTTGCCTCTTTCTCCCTTCTAAAATTGCTGGCCTCAGGAGGCTCTCACCTTTCTTTCTCTCATCTCACCCTCCAGATCTATTAATTTCTCCTCCACTAGTAACACAGAGTTGCTCTCCAGAGGAAATTGGCCCACCTGCTAGGTTTCTCTCATCTCTTCTTTCTCTTTACCCACTTGGCCAGGAAGACCGAGGCTATTCCAAAACACCCCCAAGGGCAGAGAAAGGAGAAGCTGTTAATGGAGATGGGAAATGATCATTCTGCACACATTACCAAATTAGAAAGGGGGGAAGGAGATAATAGGGACTCTTCTGAAGCATAGATGCTAGGAGACAGGCCAGATAGGGGAAACTGTCCCACAAGGCCTTAGATTATGTCCTACTCACAACACCATAGCTGTGCGAGTTCCCACTGCCTCGCCCTTGTTTGATGGAGGAGGGATATTCTGTTGGTTTCTCTGCTGAGGAATCCCTCTGGACACTAATACAACAGTGGGGGCTGAAAAAAAAAAACAAAAAAAAAGAAGGATGGAGAGAGACAGAAGAGGAGAGGAGAAAAGAAAAGAGAAGGGGAAGGGAGAGGAGAGGGGAAGGACAGGGTAGGAGAGGAGAGGAGAGGAGAGAAAAGAAAGGCTAGCTCTGTTCGTGTCACAGGTGGAAGCAGGAGGCAGGTAGCCCCCTGGTCTCTGCACAGAGGCACCTCTGCGAAGAGAAGGCTTGCCCTGAGATAGTCTCATATCCCATTCTATTCTTGATTCTCCTTGTGCTTCTTTTTTTTTTCTTTTTCAAGGTAGGGTCTCACTCTAGCCCAGGCTGACCTGGAATTCACTATTTAGTCTTAGGGTGGCCTCAAACTCATGGCGATTCTCCTACCTCTGCCTCCCAAGTGCTGGGATTAAAGGCGTGCGCCACCACACCCAGCTTCCTTGTGCTTCTGAGAGAGCTGGCTTAACCTCTGGGAAGCCAGGGTGATCTGTAGATTGGCTAAACACTCACATGCATCGTCTTAACTTCACAACCCTTTGAGCATGCGATCATGGTTCTGAAATCATCTGTTTATAAGTCATGCTCCTGGACTGGAATCTAAACAAGACTTTTGAATAAAATCCTAGCGTTCCCAGCACCCACCCTGGCACATTGGAACATAGTAGGTGCTCAGAGTTGGCAGCAGAAAATATTTTTTTTTAGACAAGTCAACTGAAGTTCAGAGTCACCGGCCACTTTGCAGTGAGTAAGGGACAGAGCTCAGCAACCTGACTTCCACTTCCACATAGTTCCCATCATGACACAGTCCCGGGAAGAGTGGAGCGTGCACACACCTGTGTCCCCATCAGGCAGCAGCACAGCTGAAAGGACAGTGTCTGAGCTCTGAATCTAGACCTGGTGTGACCCTTAGAAGCAAGCTCTTTTGCCTCCTCTGTAATAGCACTTAATGATACCATTCCCCAGTACAGCTAATGTGATGGTTACATAAGGAGTAAGGACAAGGAGGGGAGTTTGAAAACCTTTTGTTGACTTGTACTGCTGTGCCCTTCCGTCTACCCCACCTGGGCTCCTGGTGGGTACCTGGGTCACAAATACCACCTGCTGGAAGTCCAGCCAGGGTCAAAATAAGAGCACTAGTTTGGACTCATCTGGTGTGTGTCTCTGTAAGCCTCAACAGATGGAGCCCGTGGCCTCTGGCTCACTTCAGGCAGAAAGGATGTCAGGCTTTTCCCAGGGAGAGGGGGTTGTGCAATGATCAGGCTGCCCTGGCCTCCCTGACCCTTCCTTTGGCTTCGAAAGACTCCCTGCCCTCAGAAATTCCTCCCTCCAGCCCTGTTTGGGGATTTCCTTTCTCAGGGAGAACAAAATAACCTCTTTCTAGTTTTCCAAAACTGTCTGGAAATAAATCTGCCAGAGCTGACCTGACTTCCAAGACAGAAGTTAAATGCATTCCTCCTTTACTGTGAGCTGTCACCCCCACACCTCCCCTTCTCCAGCCCCTGCACCTCCCCTTCTCCAGCACCCTCCCCCCAGGGTCAGGTTCCTCATCTGAACTGGACATTTTCCCCTGCAGATCAGGCTGAGATCTGCAGATGGGCAAGAGAACAGCAGGCTGGAGGCCCAGGAACACAGACACTGAGCAGGAGGGAGAGGTGTTGCTCAGGTTCTGTGGCTGACCTGACCGAGGAAGCAGAGATGGCCTCTGCCCAGGAATAGGAGCCAGAGTGAGGAACTCCATTTACCATTTTGCCAGAGGATCCTGGAGCTTCTAGTGCTGGATCCTAATTGTCTCATGAAGCACCTAGTTATAACAAAGAGAGAACAGTGACCCCGGAACAGACAGCTCTTGGGAGTGTTTGCTCTTATTACTCCTCTTCTCACCCTGCTCTGTCTGTTTACTCATGCCCCACGCTAGCTCCTCCATGTACATCTCCAGCATTTAGCTCAATATCCAGCTCCCAGCTAATGCCAGCTTTAAAATGAGTGTTTCACACACTAGTTAGGCATCTTTGAATAGCTTCAGGCATTAACCTGGATAGGCATGTGTCCTTTGTCCGGGGACAGCTCCACATTGCTGGGATGAACTTCCTAGCAGACACAGTTTAATGGGAAGAAGGGGATTTATTTCAGCTTACAGATCCCAGGGACGTTCCATCAAGAATGTCAGAAGAGTTGCTGGGCGTGGTAGCCTTTAATCCCAGCATTCGGGAGGCAGAGGTAGGAGGATTGTTGTGAGTTTGAGGCCACCCTGAGACTACATAGAGAATTCCAGGCCAGGCTGGGCTAAAGTGAGACCCTACCTTGAAAAACCAAAAAATAAAAATAAAAATAAAAAAAGGTAGAAAAGGCTGCCTCTTATTCATAAATCCAAAGCAGAAAGAGAAAACCCACCAGCTTTCAAAACCCAAAACCAATAAGCAGGGACTCAGGCAGAGCGCAAACCTCTCTGTATACCTTTGGGCTAGAATTCAGATCCGTCCCTAAACACACCTTTGCTCTAGACCCCAGGTTCCACCCTCCAGTGACACCTCCTCTGGCCAGCCCACTGGAGACCCAAGCTTTAATAAAACACCTGAGTTTATGGGAGACATACATTCAAATTATCACATGGGGTCAGAAGACCTCAGGTTAGAGAGTCACAATCCTTTCTCTATCCATTGGGCTCTATTAGTCTCTGAGCCTTCATTTCTCTCACAAAACAAGGGGGGAAATGGAATCAACTTTACATGGCTTCTCCTCTTCTCAAGACTGGCATAAAGCTAGTGGTACAGATCTGTGAGCCCAGCACGAAGGAGGTGCAGGCAAGAGGTCAGGAGTTCAAGGTTATCCTTGGCTGCATAGCCAGTTTAAGGTCAGCCTCCTTGGCTACATGAGATATTGTCTCAAAAAGAAAGAGACAAAAAAGACTGGAAAGATGGCTTGTAGGTTAAGGCACTTCCTTGCAAAGCCAAAGGACCCAGGTTCGATTCCCCAAGACCCACTAAGCCAGATGCACAAGGTGCCCTATGCATCTGGAGTTGTTTTCAGCTGCTAAACACCCTGGCACGTCCATTCTCACTCTCTCTCTCCCTTTTTCTCTCTAGGTCTTACAAATAAATTAAAATTTAAAAAGAAACTGCACAAGTTTACTTGGTTGTAGGCACTGAGGGAGGTGATCAGAGTGCATGGAGATCCAGTGATGCTCAGGGTGGTATTGTCGACCTAGGCTGAGACAAGGCAGGTGAAGCTGGCCCTACTTTCTGGAAGAAAGGACTGACCAGGCAGGATTCATTGCCCCTTGCCTAACACATTTCGCCTGTGACCCAAGGACTTCAATTCAGAGTGGTCTCCACCAAAATTCCCATTTTAGTTTTATTCTTTTGAGTAAAGATACTAGAAAGGTCTGTTGAAATGTATGCAATTCTAAAGCTGGGTGTGGTGGTGCACACCTTTAATCCCAGCACTCAGGAGGCAGAGGTAGGAGGATCACCATGAGTTTGAGGCCACCCTGAAACTACGCAGTGAATTCCAGGTCAGCCTGGGCTAGAACAAGACCCTACCTTGAAAAAACAAACAAAATGTATGCAATTCTAAGGCTGAGCATGGTGGTTTGCACCTAGAATCCCACCATTTTGAAAGGTGGAGGTGGGAGGATCAGGAGTTTGAAGCCAGCCTCAGCTACATGGTGAGTTTGAAATCAGCCTGAGGTACATGAGATCTTTTCTCAAGAACAAGAAAGTAAAAATAAAAGGTATGTATTTATCAGCTATTCACATGTAGTCATGAGTAGTGTCAGACTACTAAGCAACAGTAACTGAGGGATGGGGCAGAGGGCTGGGCATGGGGATGGTTGCCAAGGATGAATTAGAGTTCTGAAGTGCAGGACTAGGGTCCCACAGTGAAGATTGGGTGCTGCTGAGGAAAGCCCCCAACTTCTAAATGTGGAAAGAAGAGAAATGGATAAAGGGTGATTTCCAGCAAATGCTACCTGGTCTATGGTATGCCCTGTGGCAAGGTGTGCTTGTATTCAGTCAATTAATGAGCACTTACTGAGTAGCGACATATCTGAGTTGCTCTCCTAAAGGCTGAAGTGAAATGGGAATTTTTGGGAAATGGGAATTTCTTTGCCAATATACCAATATGCCAATGCACCAGTAAATTTAGGGTTCCCCATATTCTTGTCTTATGAATTTAAAGAAATTAAAATCCATAGAACAGAGGGTAAGGTTTAGAGAGATTTTATTAGATTAAGAGAAGGAAAGAGGGGCTGGAGAGCTGGTTTAATGGTTTAGTGGTGAAGGCATTTGGCTGTGAAGCCAAAGGACCCAGGTTCAATTCCCCAGGACCCACATAAGCCAGATGCACGAGGGGCGCATGCATCTGGAGTTCATTTGCAATGGCTAGAGGCCCTGGTGTGCCCATTCCCTTTCTGTCTGTCTGTCTCTCTTCTCTCTCTCTCTGCTTGCAAGTAAATAAATAAATAGGTAATATTTTTTTAAAAAGAGAGAAATAAAGAAAAGAAAGTTCAGAGAGCTCCTGCCATGTGGAGGGCAGGAGGGGTCGAGTGCCCTTGTGGGAGTAGGGATGGTGGGGTCTCCCCTCATTGGGAAGACTTACCAGAACCAGGAAATTCAGGAGCCAGCCAAGAGAGAGCTTGTTCCCCTGGTAAGGGTCTATTTGTAACCTTATTGTGGTGGGCTTCACCTTCAGGCTCAGGTGAGCCAGAGTGAGGGCTGATTGATCTGGGCTATGGGCTGAACTTAACCAACTACATACAGTGTCAGGATTAGATTTAAATTCTAGTAAAGGGGACTCCCTCCCAGGGAGGGGCTCAGGTTGTTCATGGAAAAACAGGTCTAGGGAACTCCTCCTTTAGGCAAGAGATACAGAGAAGCCAGATTCTCTGATCTCTAGGAAAGTGGAGACTGCAAGTACAGACTTAAGGACATGCCTACCTTTACTTTCTGGGGATCCAGTCAGCCTAACTGCCTCAGGAGGGCAAGGTGGGGCAGGTAGCTGGATAAGCTACAATTCCTGGCCTCCACAACACAAGCCATATATCCACACCTCAGGCATCCACACCTACGAGGCCCAGGAGGCCTGGCCAACTAGCTAGCTTGGCTTGGCTTGGGAGCTAGTGCAGCCATGGCCATTGGAGGGGACCAGGAGCTGCTGACTGGCTTAGTCTACAATCTTTATCTCCACAGACAAGAAAGAGAAAATGGTTTAGAAAGAGTTGTGCGTGAGTGACACACACACACACACACACACACACACACACACACACACGCACGCACATAATGGGTGATGAATCTCTCTCCCTTTTCAAGCTGGAGGGCCTGGAGGGAAGAGAGAGGCCAGCCCTCTCCTCTTGCCCACACCCCACAGAGCAGCCATTGATCTCAGGAAGGAGTCAGAGTGACAGACCCCCAGTGACTCAGACATTTGGCTTGCCACCCACTCCCTCTTCATTGTTCACATGGCTCCTGTGACCTGTGCCAAAATGAAGACCGGATTCCAGGAAGGAAAGTCCCTGGGAACTGGAACATGTGAGGGTCAGAGGAGACTCTAGGCCTGCCATGTCTACACTGCTCCTGAGAAAAAACGTGCCCCAAATACCCCAAGGTGCAGATGCTGTCTGGGATAGACAGAAAGAGTCCAAGAAGAGGAAGCAAGCTTGCCCACTCCCTAGAGAAGATAGTTTATTTCAAGAGTTCTTAAGAAGAAAATTCTAAGACTCAAAGATTCCAGGCTGGGCATTGAGATGAGTCTGTAATTTGAGACTGAAGCAAGAGGACCAGAAGTTTCAAGGTCATCTTCAACTACATAGCTAGTTTGAGCCCAGCCCGAGCTATATGACTCTGTTTCAAAACAAATAAGAAAGACGATAGATTTTGGTGGTTTACTCCGTTCATAGGCTCCTGTAATATTGAAACACACACACCACACACGTGCACGAATGCATGCACACACACACACAATGTGCATGCTTGGCATGTCCTTAGAAGCTGGCATTCTGTGAAGGAATTCAGAACTAGTTGCTGCACATGTTACTGATCACGTGTGATACAGTTTTGAGAGTTCACTGGCGTGGACGTATTTTGTCAGTGGAAAACTTTGTGTTTCTGTTCATTTTGTTAACACAACTGAAAGTTGTCCTGGAGTGCCGAATTTGTCTCTGTGAGGTCTGCCCTGAGTGACTATAGATTCAGTTCAACTGGTCATCCCAGTATGATAGACACTCCAAGGAATATTTGTGTATTCTTCCTCCTTCCATCCCCTCTCTCAGGAGCATGTTAAAAAATATTTGTAAGCCAGGCATGGTGGCACATGCCTTTAATCCCAGCACTTGGGAGGCAGAGGTAGGAGGATCACCGTGAGTTCCAGGCCACCCTGAGACTACATAGTGAATTCCAGGTCAGCCTGAGCTACAGTGAGACCCTACCTCAAAAAAACAAAAATAAATAAATAAATAAATATTTGTTTATTGAGAGAGAGAGAGAAAAGAGTGCACCAGGGCCTCCTGCTTCTGCAGCAAACTCCTCCAAATGCATGCGTCTCTTTTTGTGTCTGGCTTTATGTGGATGCTGGAGATTTGAATCAGGGTGGACAGGCTTTGCGAGCAAGCACCTTTAACCACTGAGCCATCTCTCCAAGCCCAGTGGCAGCATATGTTTGTTGGGGTTAGACTAATGATCTGAATAACACAGGTAAAATATGACAGGTTGAAATATCAACACTGAGTGGTAAATTAATTTCTTTGTTGTTTTGAAGATAGATTTTCACTCTGCAACCCAGGCTGGATTAGAGCATGCTATGTAGCCCAGGATGGCCTTGTATTCACAGCAACCCTTTGGCCTCAGCTTTTCAAGAGCTGCTACTGTAGGTGTGTATCTCCATTCCAGGTTCTCTGAGCTTTCAGTGTTTGTTTGTTATTGGGGGCTGAACCAGCGCTTCTCCTGTCCTAACCACTAGACTCAACCACTAGACCTATACCACCAGCCTTTAATTTTTTTAATCTATTTTGAGACAGTCTCATTATGTTGCCCAGGCTGACCTTGAACTTGTCATTCTCCTGTCTCAGCTTTCCGAATGGAATTTTGGTGTTCCCAGGTGGGAAAGCACAGTTCAGGCAGAAGGCATAGGTGAAGGTGTGTGTTGCTAGAAGGTATAGGGGAGAGCTGAAGGGCTCAGATGTGAAGAGTCTGAGAGGGAGTCACGTAGCTCTGTTAGGCAGTTAGGGTGACTGGGCCCCTGAAAGTAAAGGCAGGAATGTCTTTGGGTCTATCCTTGCAGTCTGCACTTGATCTGTCTTCTTATCTCGTCCCTAGATCTGTTTCCCCAGAAACATCCAGGGCCCCTCCTGGGAGGGAGGTCTCTCCTAGGATTTAGATCTAGCCCTAACATTGTGGTTGGTCAAGTTCAGTCCCCAGAACTTGGCGTCATGACTAGCCTCTTCCTGAAACAGCCCAAAGCCCAGACCAATCACTGTCTGTCTGGCTCACCTGAGCTGGAAAGTAGGGCCCATCACCATAAGGTTATAAATAGATGTGTGCAAAGGGACAAGGCTCTTTTTTGTGCAGCCTGTTAATCACTTCTGATGAGTTTCTACTCAGCTCAGCCCAGCTGGGTGGAGCTGAGGGGAGACCCCCCCCAATACATTCTTTCTACATGGGCTCTTTACCCCCTCTTGCCATCGACATGGCAGGGGCTCTTGGTGCTTTCTTTTCTGTCCTCTCTACGGATTTTCCAGGCCCACCATGTGGGCTCTCGGGCCATGTGGATGGTGGTTATGTACTTCCCTAAATGAATACAAGAATTTAATAATTTATCCTTCTCAGTCTTATTTTATTCAATTCTTTGGTTAAAATTAGACACAAACCTAGGGTTTGGAGTTCAAGGACTTTCCTGAACCCCTAGCATCGTGTTACAAGTCCCCGAAAGGTGGTGGACTTGACATTTGGGCCCTAGATTATGGACCAGTAGTTGTGGAAGGTGTGCAGGTGTGTGAACGGTTGCCTATGGAAACAGGCAGATGGTTCCACATGGGAGCTTGCCTCAGACTTTCAGCTGTGACTGCTGCTGGCACAGTCTTCAACATGCAGCTCAAAGCTGTTGTTTAGGAGAAGCAACTCTGTTCTCAATGGCTACACATCCAGTCGGTCTCAGGAGACCAAACTCAGCAGCCTTGAGGACTCCTGAAACAAGAGGTCCTGCTTCAGAGCCTTTGTGTCAGCCTTCCCCTTTGGGGCACCATGGGTAATGCTAATGATCACATGCTATTGATGTCTGCTTTGAAAGAGGTCTATTTGTCGAGAAGAAATGTTTGTAAGTGAAATATCTAAACATTGGATGAGAGTGCCAGGAGTATTGGTTTCTATGAAACAGGATTTTCTTGTTCTTTACTAACCAAACGCCCAGGAAAGAAGTGTACCTGGTTGATCCCAGTACCAGACACAGGGCTCTTCCTCTCTTTAGGGATAAGGACTCCATTCGTGGCTCTCATTCATGCAGGATTCTCTGTGCCTTACAAGACCTGGTATCCCAGCCTTCACATAGGGTACTCATAAATCCCCAAACTTGTGAAGGTAGAATCAATGGAATGTGGGGTTACTTGTGAGTAAGGGGAGGTAGGGGCAGCTGAGGCTGGCAATGGGAGAGAGGTTATGGAGATTAAATTCAATTACAACTCCACCATTGAAGGTTGGGATCAGGCCTCATTGGAAAGAACACTGGCTGGAGGAATATTGAAAATTAATTCGCCTAAATGATTACAATAAAGTGAAAATGAAGCCAGGTGTGGGAGTTTGAATGTAAATGTCCTCCATAGAGTCATATGTGTGAACGCTCAATCCCTGGGGGATGGCACTGATTGGGAAGGTTGTGGAACCTTTAGGAGGTGGAGTGTGCTAGAGGAAGGGTCACCGGAAGTGGACCTTGAGGTGGTACAGCCCAGCCCTGTTTGCTGTTGTACTCTCTCCGTGCTGATGTGATGCCAGCTTCCTGCTCCTGCCAGGTTTTCCCTGCCACAGACTCTACCTTCTGGGACTGTTAGCTAGACACACAAAGGTGATGCAAGCGCAAGGTCGCACATGCCCACTAGGAGGCGCAAGCAGCTGGAGTTCAATTTCGGTGGCTGAGATCCTGGTTCACCAATTCTCTCTTTATCTGCTTCTCTGTTTCTGTGTTTCTCTCTCGCTCTCTCAAATAAATAAGTTATAAAAAAAAATAAAGGGATATGCTGAGGAGATGGCTCAGCAGTTCAAGGTACTTGCTTGCAAAGCCTAAAGGCCTGGGTTCAATTATCCAGTACCCACATAAAGGCAGATGTACAAAGTGCTACATGCATCCAGAGTTTGGTTGCAGTGCCAGAAGGCTCTGGTGTACCTATACACCCCCCTCCAAAATAAAACTAACTAACTAACTAAATAAATAAATAAACTTTTAAAAAGAAGGGGGAAAGGAAGATAAAAATATCTAATAATGAAGTAATGTTGATACAAGGCATGGCATAATAAGCATGTTGAATTTGCCTATGCGTGTTTAGTGATTTGGATCATTTAAACCTCACAGCCATCTGTGAGAAAGGTCCCATTCTTATCTCCATTTTGCAGATAAAGAAACTGAGACAAGGTATCTAGTGTCATACTTCTGGCAAATAGTAGAGGCAGGATTTGAACCCAGTCATATTGAGAGACCCTTGGAAAGTCCCATTCTAGCCCAGACTTGTGTGTGTGTGTGTGTGTGTGTAGGCCTGAGGACAACCTCAGATGTCAGTCTTCAGGAACACTCTCCATCTTTTTGAGACAGGGTCTCTCATTGGCCTTAAGCTTACTAATTAAGTTCCACTGGCTGGTAAGCAAGCCCTCCTATCTGCCTCTCCAGTGCTAGGATTACAAGTGTGCACCACTGTACCTAGCTAAAAAAAAAACAAAAAAAAAAAAACCCTGACTTTTGGGGCCAAACAGATTCTACACTTACTTGTTGAGCAAGCACTTTATGTGTTGAACTATCTACCCAACCCTCAGCCCAGGCTTTTAAAGGATTTGTCAAATGTTCATCCTTTCTTCAACTAGAAACAGATGAGTTTGATAAACTGTCACTCATATGTCTTTTCCCTCAGGAAATATACCACAGTATTTAGGAGTAAAGAGACAATGTACTATCAAGTGGTTTAACGATAACAATATAAAGATGCAGAAATGATAAAGTAAAAAGATATTAATAAATGGGAAATCTGGAAGAATGAGCCATGGGGAGTTCTTCACATTATTTCTGCAACTTGTTCATATGTCTAAACATTTTAAAAATAAAAGAACTAATAAAAAATAAGCCTGTGACTAATGTGCCTAGAAAAACAATTCTCTGTCCTTTCCAATTTTATAGTGCTTCTAAATTTATTGTGGGTAAATTGGGCAGAAAATCATCAGGGGTGTGTGTGTGTGTGTGTGTGTGTGTGTGTGTGTAGAGGGCCTAAAGTAATTCATCTTAGAGGAAGCCCATTTCTGGGACCAGAATGAGAAAAGTAACTAGATTTCAGGGTTGTCAATCATGGAGGTTATAAAGCAGACTGCACCCCCACACACATCCCAGAGGCAAGAGGAGGTCCTGCCTAGGGTTTGGCTGGGGATAAGCCTGTTTGCCCACGTCTGCCAGGCAGTGCAAAAAGGTCCCTGCTAGTCAATCTTCCTGGAGAGACATTTCCTTACCAGCAGAGTGGCAAAAAGCCAGGGCAATGAGTTTTGCCTGATTATTATGTGATATTATTTTGGATCTAGAAAATACATGACTGCTAAAAACCCATTCATTGCTGCTGCTCTTAATTATTCCCTCACAGCTCTTCAAAATTAATTAATTAGGACCTGCGAAAGGATAGGGTCCCCCCTTGATCTTTAGCCAAGAATTCTCCCAGTCATCCAGACTGCAAACTCGAAAATGCTGCACTCTTGCTACTAGCCACAGAACATGTTCTTCTGTCAGGTCAGGGGACATTTTTGGAGGTGGAAACCTGAGAATGGATTTGGCGTGTAAGGCACAGGAGAGGGACCGGATGAGGGAGCTCTGCAGGTGAGCAGGAGCCTGCTCTGGTTTCCCGCACCTTTCTGCAAGCTCAAAGGATAAGCAGGAGCCTTAGTGGGAAGTCCCTAAGCCCGGGTGGATGACTCAAGACACCTTCACCAGGCAGCACAACTGTCATACTGTGCTTGTCTTGGTCACTCTTGCCAATAACCCCTTCTGTACTAAGAAAAGATGACTTAGCGATTAAGGTGCAGTTAAGGTGCTTGCCTGCAAAGCCTAACGATCCATGTTGGATTCCCCAATAGCCACGTAAAGCCAGATGCACAAAGTGTCGCACGTGTCTGGAGTTCATGTGCGGGAGCCTTCTAGAGGCCTTGGAGTGCCATTCTCTCTCTCTCTTCTCTCTCTTTCTCTTCTTGCAAATAAATTTTAAAAAATTTAAAAGGGGGGGGGGGTCAGAATGGCACCTTGGTTTTCATTCTCTTGGGACCATCATTCTGCCACTGCAATAACATTTGTCAGTTTCCACTGCACCTTTCAGATGGAAACCTTACTTTAAGCTTTCCCAACCTTGGATCTGCCAATAGACAAATTTGCATGCTTTTGGTTTAAAGATCTTGATTATTTATTTATTTATTTATTTATTTATTTATTTATTTATTTATTCTTGAGACAGGATCTTATGGAGCTCAGGGTGGCCTTGTACCCACTATGTCACCAACAATGACCTTGAATTTCTGATCCAACTGCCTCCACCTCCCAAATGCTGGGAATATAGGCTTCCGTGCCCAGTTTAGTTTAAAGATCTCCATGGCCTTTATTTTTGATTCTAGAGCCCAGCAACCATTTGCTCCATAAAATGCAACAAATGTCTTGATGAGCAGAGCAGACAAGTTTAGTTTTACAGTCAGAAAAAGGGTACAAGAAGGTAGAAGCCAAAAGTGAAAAAAGAAAAAGAAGAAGCTGTGTGGCCATTTCCCATCACTTTTCTTTGTTTTTGTTTTTGTTTTTGTTTTTTCCAAGATAGGGTCTTACTCTAGCTCAAGCTGACCTGGAATTCACTATGTAGTCTCAGGGTGGCCTCAAACTCACAGCGATCCTCCTACCTCCTCTACCTCCCAAGTGTCACTTTTCTTGTGATGCAACATTTGATTCAAACTAGGCTAACATTTGATTCAAACTAGGAGGAGAGGGAGTTAGGATTTGATATCTGAGCATTCTGGAAGACACAGTTTGCTGGATAACTAAATTCTAAAGCATTGGAACTAGGTTGTGTTCCACACTGGCTGTTCATGCAAAGTTTTTTGTTTTGATGATATTTTAGACAGGGCTTCCTTATGTAGACCATAACTTGGGCTCACTTCGTAGCTCAAGTTGGCCTGGAATTCACAATGATCCTCCTGATTCAGCTTGATTGCTGGGATTGCAGGTACATGCTGCCTCATGCAGCTTCCTGCAAGGAGGTTTGGAAGCAATGCTGGAATGAGGCATTAGAGGAAGCTAACCCAAGATCCGAAAAGCGAGCTTGCCAGGGCTCTGCATCTACGAATGATTGGAAGGAAAAACAACATCCTAAGAATGTTCAGGAGAGTCTGCCTGAGCACCCCACCCCCCACCCTGGGCTGACTCCTCAGATTTACCTAATTCCACAGGCCTTCTCCACTAATTAAAATTGCCTTTCTGCAAAAGGTCACAGCATTTGCCTCTGACATTTCAAGAACAGAGCTATGGGCCATGTGGGTTAAATATCCTTGGTTACCAGGTCAAAGGTATCCACCCTATATTTTTAGCAAAGTACTAAGAGGGTTCACCTGAGGGAAAATATGTGCAATACTTGAAATTTGACAGAAGAAAAGGGGTTGGTCTCCTGCAGCTTTCACTCAAGAGTGAACCAAAACAAAGTTGAAGAAGTGGGGGCAGCACTTGCTTGTATGCTGCTGAGCAAGAGAATTGGGGCACACTCCTTCCTCACGGAATGTTTGCAGGTTTTCATTCATTCTTGAGGGTCTCTTCTTGCCTTTTTAGGTCATGGAGACAGTATTGTCACTTATTTCATAAATGATCGCTAACATCAGGCTTTTGAGTAAACTGCCTGGTTCTACAAACAGAATTTACCGGGGTCACATGTCATCATAACAAAGCAATCTGCATAGTTAATGAGCTGTAACAAAATTCTGTTCTAGTACAATGCAGTCATATGTCATTTCATGGGGACACAGTCTGCGAAATGCGTCATTAGGCAATTTTGTGGCTATGCAAACACATAGAGTTTACTTACATCAACCCAAATAGCTATATCACTATGCTATGCAATCTTTTTTGTTGGTTGGGTTTAGTTTTTATTTTTATTTTATTTTACATTGAGATAGGATCTCATGATGTAGCCCTGGCTGGTCTGGAACTTAACTATGCAGACCAAGCTGGCCACCAACTTAAATTGTTCCTTCTGCTTCTGTCTTGTAAGTGCTGGGATTACAGGTGTGCACCACCAATGCTCAGCGATAAATTATATAATCTTACTACTTCATGTATGCCTTCTTATTTTTTTTTAAATAATATCTTATCTTCCACCACTTTAAGATGCATATTAACATCTAACTCAGAGGAGAGCGGCATGAGAGATTAGTGGGCGCTACCCCTGCTATTTCTCACCTGTATCACTGTAATCATCCCCCAAGTAGTCTCACTGCCCCCACTCTTTTTAAGTCGTTTTCTACCAAAAGCCAAACAATTTTCAGAGGTGTAAATCAGATCACACGCCTTAAAACTCTTGTTCAAACTGCACCAATGTCTCACACTGCTTCTTTCCTATGGGCCATTTCTGGTCTCCCTGGCATCACCACCAACTGTTCTCACTGTGCCATAGACACTGGCTTGGCACTCCCCTCACCCCCACAGGAACCCAGCTACTCCCATTCTTTCCTCTCTGCTCATGGTGTGGGTCAGAAAAGCCGATCCATACCACCCAGTAGCTACCCCATCTCCTTGTTTTATTTTCTTCTCTATTCAAATTATTACTGAAATTACTTTGTACTCACATGGTTTTATCTAAATGTCCCCATACTATGAGTGTTGTTCTGTGGCTCAATTTCTTTAAAAAAAATTTATTTATTTATTTGAGAGAGTGAGAGAAAGAGGGAGGGGGAGGGAAGAAGAGAATGGGTACCCCAGGGCCTCTAGCCACTGCAAACCAACTCCAGACACACGTGCCACCATGTGCATCTGGCTTATGTGGGTACTGGGGAATCAAACCTGGGTCCTTAGGCTTCACGGGCAAGTGCCTTAACTGCTAAGCCACCTCTCCAGCCCTCTTTATTCTTTTTTAACAGCTGCATAATACTCCTTCAGATGTGTGGGTCATAATATTTTTAACTGCTTCCTTATTGGGTTTTCAGTTTTGTTAGTTTTGGCTTTTTACTATTACAAATAATGCTTGAAGTGAAACGTCCTCTTGAGTCCATTTCTGTGAGTTTGCACTAGTTTTTCTTGTAGCACAGATTCCTAGAAGTAGAATTACCAGGTCAAAGGATGGGCCATTTGTCATTTTGATAGATGCTGGCTGCCATATTGCTTTTCTAAAAGGCTTTATGAATTTACCCTCCACCAATTATGTGTTAGCATGCACACATCCTGCTCATCCCCACTGACAACCATTAATATCCTTTTAAGTGAGATTCCACAGTGCTATCTTACCAGGAACTTACTTGCTTTTAACAGCACAGGTTTATTATCTTGTGGTTCTTGGTGAATCACTGGCCTGTTACCTCAGTTGGGCATGTCATGGAAGTCTCAAAATAAGGTGTGTCCTTTCTGGGAAAATCCACTTTCCTGCCTGTTCCAGCATCTGGAGGTCATCTGTAGCCTCAGCACCTCCTTCATCCTCCAGGCCAACAGTATGGAACCTTTAGATCCCTCTATCTTACCTCTATTTTTTAAATTTAATTTTGTTTCATAGACACAGAAATAGACAGAGAGGGCTGGAGAGATGGCTTAGTGGTTGAGTGCTTGCCTGTGAAGCCTAAGGACCATGGTTTGAGGCTTAATTCCCCAGTACCCACGTAAGCCAAATGCACAAGATGACACATGCATCTGGAGTTCGTTTGCAGTGGCCAGAGGCCCTGGTGTGCCCATTCTCTCTCTCTCTCTCTCTCTCTCTCTGCCTCTTTCTCCCTCTGTCTGTTGCTCTCAAATAAATAAATAAAAATAAACAAATAAATAAATAAAATAAAAAAGAAAGAGACAGAGAGAGAGAGAGAGAGAATGGGCGTGCCAGGGCCTCCGGCCACTGCAAACGAACTCCAGATGCATATATCACCTTCTGTGTCTGGCTTACGTGGGTACTGGGGAATCGAACCAGGGTCCTTTGGCTTTGCAGACAAGTGCCTTAACTGCTAAGCCATCTCTCCAGCCCCTCTATTTTTTTTTAAACAAAAAAACTATTTATTTATTTATGACACACAGAGAGAGGGAGAGTGAGTATGGGCATGCCAGGGCCTCTTGCCACTGCAAGCGAATTCCAGAACCTCATGCCACTTTGTGTATGTGGCTTTATGTCTCGGCCATCAGGTTTTGCAAGCAAGCACCTTTAACTGCTGAGCAATCTCCCTAGCCCATACCTCTATTTCTGTTGTCCCCTCCTCTGACTCTGACCCTCCCTGGTGCCCTTTAGAATTATACCGGGCCCATGCAGATGTAAACAAGGTTGTTTCCTCATCTCAAGATCTTTAAGTGACATCAGCCAGGTCCCTTTTACCATGTAAAGGTAAAGATCACAGGTTCCAGGTAGGTATTCTTGGAGGGCCATTATTCAGCCGGCCATACAACCAGATCAGTTTGTTGGGGCCACAGGGCTTTTAGTATTAAAACCAAGAAAGTCACCAGCCAGCCCAGACAGCTTGTTATCAGTTACCTAAAAGGAAGTCCCTGTTTCAGAAAGATATTCTTACTTGGGGATGGAGATATGGAAGGAGAATGCCAGTAATAAATCTATGGAGAAAGCAGTGTTGTTTTTTTGTTTTGTTTTGTTTTGTTTTGTTTTGTTTTGTTTTGTTTTGTTTTGTTTTGTGTGTGTGTGTGTGTGTGTGTGTGTTTTACAGAAGCATTCCTTAGGGCAAAAACAGTCTGTATGTAACCTTTTTAAAAAAAATCCTCATGAGCACCTCAGCATGACCACATCCCACAAAGAGGGACCACCTTTGCTCAATACTCCCCACCCACAGCACCCGTTAGAGACGGGGCTATTTACCAGGTAAACCCTTTCAGAGCCTGAATTATTCCTAAGCAAGATATATGTGTGGCAGGCAAGCTCCTGCTGGGAGGTTAATAAAGTGTGAAATAACAGACTTATAGCTAAAAATAGAGCCTGATTCCATGCAAATGACACTGAATTGACACCCTAATGTGGAGCCCTGGTGGCTTTTCAACATTATGTGTACTTTTCTTGTCTTTATTCAACTCCCCCTCACCTTGCATTCTGTCCCCCGCCCCAGTCCACCCACCCACTGAGTTATATTTAGTATTACAGTCTGTGGGTTTCTAAAATAATTCTTTCATATGTTTTAGGTCTAATTGAAGAGGGACCTTTATATATATATATATGTTGCATTATTTTTATACATATATATTTAGCTTTCTACCTCTGAAGAATTAAATATAAAAATATCTTCTGCAACAATGCGTGAATTTTGAAGCTGAGTGTGGTGATGTACATCTGTAATTCCGCACTTAGGAGGTTGAGTTAGGAGGATCATGAGTTTGGTATCAGCCTGGGTTACCTAGAGAGGCCCCATCTCCAAACAAAGCTAAACAAAATGAATTTATTTCTGTATTATTTATTATTGTTGTTGTTGTTATTGCATGTATGTACATGTGTGGATTATGTTTGTATGTGTATGGGGTGCATATGTGTATATAGGTGTGTATGGACAAGTGTATATGTGTATGAGGAGGCCAGACAACAACTTTGGGTGTCATTCCTCAGCTATACCATCTACTCCTTCTGAGTCAGTCTCACTTGCCTGGAACTCACCAGTTAATTTAGACTGGCTGACCAGAGACCTTCAGGGACCCCCTGTCTCTGCCTCTTCAGCACTGGGATTATAGGCATGTACTACCATACCTAGCATTTTATATCATTTTGGAGGATCAAATTAAGGCCCTCATGCTTGCACAGCAAGCACTTTCCCCACTGAGCTATTTCCTCGGCTTCTGTGGGCTTTGGTGGTGGTGGTGATGGTTGTGGTGTTGTTTGGTTTGGGTACAGGATCTCACTCTGTAGTCCAGGCTGGAACTTACTCTAGAGACCAGGCTGGCCTCCAATTTGCCTTTATCCTCCTGCGTCTTCCCTTGAGTGCTGGGATTACAGGCATTTGTGTCATGCCTGGCTAAGAACATAGTTTAGAGAGAAGGGGGAATGGGACTCTGAGAAGCTTTTCCCATAGCAAGGTTTTGAATAGGACCAGAATTCTGGGGAGGTTTCTACGAGCTGAGAGAATATGAGACAGTCCCTTCTCAAGGCCTGTCAAAAGTGACGATTATGGGAGTGAGAGTCACGAATCATTTCCCAGCTATGAAGACAAAAGGTTGCAACCTCGCGGCTAGGAATAGCAGGGCAAATTAATGGCAGCAGTGATGAGGGCCCAACAGCGCCATCTGTGTGACCTCAAGAAGCCAGCGCAGGAGCCACAGAGAATGGCTGCCAATGCCAGCCGAATGGATGGAAGTCGGGAATTGGCGGAGATTCAGACAGGCGGATACTGGGAAGCATTTCTTACTTTCTCTGATGGATTCAAGCAGCCTGAGGCACATGCAATGGGTGGGGAGTGGAGGAAGGCAGAGATGGCCAGAGAAGATGTCTCCATAGACGCTTCTTTGCAGGCTGCTCTGTGCATTTGTGCACTTTAGCCTGGTCCTCTGATGCATCCAAACCTAGCCCACCCCTTCTGCTGCTCTGTCACAGGCAGCAGAACAACATGTGGGATCTGGACGCTGTCGACCCCTCAGGATATCTAGCTTTTATCCTTGTCCCTACATTCCTGAGTCAGAGAGACGGGACCAAGAAGAACTCTTTCATCTGGGTATGGTGGCTCATGCCTGTAATCCCAGTACTCAGGAGGCTGAAGCAGGAAAATTGTCATGAGTTTGAGGCAGGCCTGAGCTGCAGTGTTAGACCCTGTCTCAAAAAAATACGTAATAGGCTGGGCGTGGTGGCACACGCCTTTAATCCCAGCACTCGGGAGGCAGAGGTAGGAGGATCGCTGTGAGTTCAAGGCCACCCTGAGACTACACAGTGAATTCCAGGTCAGCCTGAGCTAGAGTGAGACCCTACCTCAAAAATCAAGAAAAAGCCGGGCGTGGTGGCACACGCTTTTAATCCCAGCACTCGGGAGGCAGAGGTAGGAGGATTGCCGTGAGTTCGAGGCTACCCTGAGACTACATAGTTAATTCCAGGTCAGCCTGGACCAGAGTGAGACCCTACCTCGAAAAACAAACAACAACAACAACAAAAAAAATCAAGAAAAAAAAGTAATAGCCAGGCATGGTGGCACATGCCTTGCCTTTAATCCCAGCACTTGGGAGGTAGAGGTAGGAGGATCACTGTGAGTTCGAGGCCAGCCTGAGACTGCATAGTGAATTCCAGGTCAGCCTGAGCTAGAGTAAAATCCTACCTCGAAAATTAAAACAAAATAATGTAATGATAATGATAATATGAAGCTGGTCTTGGTGGTACAAGACCTTTAATCTTAGCTAGTTGTAAGGCGAAGGCAGGAAGATCATAAATTCAAGGCAGGCTGGATTATAGAGTGAGTTCATAGGCAGCCTGGGTAATTTATCCAGGCCCTGCCTCGAAATAAAAAGTAGCTGGGCATGGTGGTGCGGGCATAGTGATGCATGGCTTTAATCCCAGCACTTGGGAGGCAGAGGTAGAAGGATCGCTGTGAGTTCGAGGCCAGCCTAGGACTACAGAGTGAGTTCCAGGTCGGCCTGGGCTAGAGTGAGACCTGCCTCAAATAAAATAAAATAAAATAATATTTTAAAAAAGTAAAGAGGGTTGAGGATATAGTTCATTGATAGAACACTTGCCTAACATGCTTGAGGCCCTGGTGTCAAGACCCTATAGGCAGAGGGAGGGGGGCTCTGAAGAAGAAGAAGAAGAAGAAAAAAAAAATATATATATATATGTATGTATGTATGTGTATGATGGACCAATACCTTCAATGCAAGGGACTTTGTATTTCATTGTTTTTTCTATAGTTAGTGTAAAGGGTATGAAGTAGAAGGGAAAGAAAGAAAGAAAGAGAGGAAGGAAGGAAGGGAGGGAGGGAGGGAGGGAGGGAAAAAGGAAGGAAGGAAGGAAGGAAGGAAGGAAGGAAGGAAGGAAGGAAGGAAGGAAGGAAGGGAAGAGAGAAAAGAAATCCTGTTGGAGTTTCCACTTTGATGACAAGCAGTTGTCCATGACCAGCTGTGAGAGGAAGAGTAAATAGGAAGGAATAGCTCTGCGCTTCCTGTGGGGAGTTAAACCCCTAATTATGGATCCAATGTTAAGAACAATTTCTCTCTCTCTTTCATACTGGGGATTGAACCCAAGACCACACATGCTAAGCAAGTGTTCTACCACTGAGCATCAACCCTAGACCACTCCCAACCCCATACTTTTCTCAGATTTCAGTAGAATTTGAAACCTGTCTTCAGACCTGGGCTGGATAAGTTGATGGGGGAGAGTCTGGCATGAGCGTCTATTTCGCCCCCTGCCCCCCTCCGCCCCGCACCGGGAGAATGTGATCTCTCCTAGCTCCTTCTTCCCTAGACTGTCCAGATGAGGGCTGGAGGATCTGGAACTAGCAGACAACCCAAAAAGGTGCTCAAATTGTAAGAGCGAGGATGAGATAGATATCCTCCCTAACAATGGGTGAAAATGATATCATTGCCTTTTCCTTTTCCTTCTCTGATCATTGTTTGTTAAGCTTATTGTTAACTGACAATACTTATACATATTTATGGGTTACAGTATAATAATTTGGCATGTGTATACAGAGTACAATGATCAAATCAGGAGAATTAGCATTTCTATCTTCTAGAATGCAAGCAAGGGAGCCTTCATTCCTTACTCTGTTCATCTCTTGCATTGCTTTGGCCCCTGCAATGAGTGTCTCTCCCCATCCCCCACCTACCAAGCCTTTCATGCTTGGAGCCAGGATTTCACAGTGTAGCCCAGACTGGGGTTTAATTCATGAACTTGTCATCCTCCTGCCTCAGCTGCCTTGATGCTGGGATTCCAGGTGTGTGCCCCCACTCCAGCTTCCCTTGGCTTTAAAACGGAGGTTTTACTGTGTATTTTTTGGGATGGGAAGACCAATCAACAGATCAAGAGATGACAGCCATTGAACAGAAAGTTTGCTATGCTTCTCAAGACTCCCTCATGGCAGCCAGCAGCTCCTCGAATTTTTTTTTTTCATGATCCCTAAGCAGAAATAACTTTGCTTAGAAGGACCCATAGTCGGAGTGCTTTCTTATGACCCAGTGCTTGATCTGTCTACAATTAAGAATGTTTGCAAATCAAGACAACCTGTGTGAAATTCACAAGCAAAGAAAATACTGGCAGCTCCAGCTGCGAACTCAAGGCAGAAGGGGTCGTTTCTAATTGCAACAGAAGAGGGAAAAATTGAGTTCATCTTGATGCCTTGAAGGGTGTTCCCTCCATGAACTCCCCAGAAGAGGAGAGTAGATGACAAGTGTCAGCCAAGTTTACCGAGTAGCCAGGAGGCAGGCGAGACATACATGTCTCATGAATCTATCAATCACTCCAACTATCTATCATCTATCTATCGACATGTGTGGGTGGTTGTGGGTGTGCCAGAGCCTTTTGCCACTGCAAATGAGAACCCCATGCTTGCACCATTTTTTTTTTTTTTTTTCATCTGGCTTACACAAATGGCTTGGGACTTGAACCCAGACTGGCAGGCTTTGCAAGCAAGCACCTTTAACTGGTTAAACCTTCTTTTTATTAATGAACAAACCACCTGAGTAGCATTTGTTCTCAGGTCAGTGTGGCCCAAGCTAGGAGGACAGGACAGGAAACTGAGCTGGATCTGAGTGGCCTTTAATAAGCCATGGGATATAGTGGATCCTCAGAGTCCCAAGGCCAATGGTGCTGAACTCCAGCCCTGATCTTCTCCTTTGTGAGAATAGGAACAGAGCTGTCAGACCACACTGTAAGGACATTAGAGTAATTTGGCTCTTTCCCTTGGGGATATATGTATTAAAATAGAGTATATTCTAGAAGGTCTGGCATGAAATTAAATTCCAGGACTCCTGCTATCGCTTTGGCAATGGGCTGGCTTCCTGCCATGTTTAGAAGTGTCCTTGTTATGCAAGGCAGAGGTGGGGGTATTGCAGGAGAAGGCAGATAGCTTTTTGGTGTAGGTGTCTCATCGTTGCAGGAGCTGCTCTACAAGTCTTTAGTCGTGGATAGATGAGAGGTAGTCTGTAGGTCAGCTGCAGCATTGATCAATTTAGGAGCTTGTTAGATATGTTAAAATTCTGGTGAGGAAAGTGCAAACCTGCCTTTACACTAGCCCTTCCCATTCACCTCCATCTCAGCTTTTTATTTATTTATGTATGTATTTATTGACAACTTCTTTAATTGTAGACAATATCCCATGGTACTTCCCTCCCTCCCCCTACTTTCCCCTTTGAAACTTCACTCTCCATCATATCCCCTCCACCTCTCAATCTGGACTTTTCTTTCTTTTTTTTTTTTTTTTTATTAGCTTTGCTTTTAATTGACAACGTCCTTAATTATAGACAATATCCCATGGTACTTCCCTCTCTCCCCCCATTTCCCCTTTGACACTCCCCTCTTCATCATATCATCTCTCCCTCTCTCTTTTCATTTTTTTTTCTTTTTTTGGTTTTTCGAGGTAGGGTCTCACTCTGGCTCAGGCTGACCTGGAATTCACTATGTAGTCTCAGGGTGGCCTCGAACTCTTGGTGATCCTCCTACCTCTGCCTCCCAAATGCTGGGATTAAAGGCATGCACCACCATGCCAGGCCTTCTGTCTCAGCTCTTGTTCTGATCTCAGATCCCCCCAGATCTACAGAATTGTCTACTTTCTTTTTCTTTTCTTTTCTTCTTTCTTTTTTTTTTTTTTAAAGAATGCCTTTTTAAAAAATTATTATTTGAAAGAAAGAGAAAGAGAGAGAGAATGGGCATGCCAGGGCCTGTAGCCACTACAAACAAACTCCAGATGCAATTACCACCTTGTGCATCTGGTCTATGTGGGTCCTTGAGAATTGAACCTGGGTCCTTTGGCTTTGTAGTCAAGTGCCTTAACTGCTAAGCCATCTTTCCAGCCCAAAGTCTACCTTCAAACAAAACCCCACAATTTGAGGAACACAGCTCATCCAGGCTATAATTCCAAACCTTGGAATCCAGAACAGCAGCAAACATGGAAAGGGAGGGGCAAGCACTCAACAGGGGCCAGCTTGCTGACCATTTGCATGGATTTTCATAATATCACCTGAAAATAGTAGCCTTTGGGAGTTTGCCATGGTTTATTTAAAAGTGACTGTGGGGGCTGGAGAGATGGCTTAGCGGTCAAGGCATTTGCCTGCAAAGCCAAAGGACCTAGGTTCAATTCCCCGGGACCCACAAAAGCCAGATGCACAAGGTGGTACATGTGTCTGGAGTTCATTTGCAGTGGCTGGATGCCCTGGTGCACCCATTCTCTCTCTCTCTCTCCCTCTGTCTGACTCTGTCTCTCTCAAATAAATAAATAAAAATAAAATATTTTTAAAAATAAAAATGACTGTGGGGCTGGAGAGATGGCTCAGTTGTTAAGGTGCTTGCCTGCAAAGCCTAACAACCCGGATTCAATTCCCCAGTACCCACTAAGGCCAGATGTACAAATTGGCACATGTGTCTGGAGGTGGCAGTGGCTGGAGGCCTTGGCATGCCCATTCTCTCTCTCTTTCTCTCTCTCTGCTTGTAAATAAATAAATACATTTTAAGAATGATATGGATCCCTAGGAAGCATCAAAGATAATGCACAAAGATCCCACTATCAGTTCTACTAGTCTGAGATACTGGAACAGAATACCGTAGACTAGGGAGGGAACTTACAAACAACATAAATACATTGCTCATAGTTCTGGAGGCTGGGGTCCTAAGCCAAGGATTTGGAGAGTCTACATCTGATGATAGTCTGTCCCTCACAGATGGCACCTTCTCTATGTCCTCAAGTGGCAGAAGGGCAGTGGAGTTGCAGATGGCCTCCCCTGGCTACTAACATTCATAAGTGTTCTATCTCTCACAACTAGTCACTTCCCAAGACCTCACACCCCCCCCATGTGAACACATCAGAGATGATATGAATTTTGAAGGGACACAAGCATTCACCTCATAGCACTTACATTCATGTAACTACTGTACGACATCAACATTTAATGTCAATTTTTTTTTTTCAAGGTAGGGTCTCACTCTGGTCCAGGCTGACCTGGAATTCACTATGTAGTCTCAGGGTGGCCTCGAACTCCCGGTGATCCTCCTACCTCTGCCTCCCGAGTGCTGGGATTAAAGGCGTGCGCCACCACGCCCAGCTTTAATGTCATTTTTTAATGTACCATAGCATACAGTGTGTCTAAGCACAAGGTATAGATCACCTTATCACATGAATAGATTTATATAAACAACACACACAATTTAAAGAACTATTCCATTATACAGAAATCTCCCTGAAGCTGTAAGTTCCACCAACCACTCTCCCTTCACTACCCCACCAGTCCTAATCCCTGGCAAACACTAATCTTTCTGGCAACGTAATGTAAGTGGAATCATACAGTATACAACTTTTGGAGATTGCATTTTTCCCCCCACAAAGCTTAAAATTGTTCCACTAGGCAGCCCTTGAAGTTCAGCTGTGAAGTGTTTGGCTCTTGCAGGCTTTGTCTCCAGGGTAAGTAGGGTTCACTCATGAGGCTTTGAGGAAGTGATGGGAGCCTGCAGGTTCTAATTTTATCCTTTGGTGAATTCATATTCTTTTTTTCTTTTTGATATTCTTTACCAAGATAAGGAAGTGCCTCTCCATTCCTACTTTACTGAGTGGTTTTTTTTTTTTTTTTTTTTTTTGAGAGAAAGAGAGAGTCAGAGAGTGAGAGAGACATAGAGAATGGGTACACCAGTGGCCTCTCAGCCACTGTGAATGAACTCCGGATTTGTGCACCCCCTTTTGGGCAAGTGCGGCATTGTGCCCTTGTGTCACCATGTCTGGAAAAATGTGGGACCTAGAGAATCAAATGGGTGTTCTTAGTCTTAGCAGGCAGGCGCCTTAACTGCGAAGCCATCTCTCCAGCCCTTTACTGAGTTTTTATCATAAATTTATCAATTACTTTTTCTCCTCCATTATTATTATTATTATTATTATTATTATTATTTCATTTGGTGTGTGTGTGAGAGCATGCAAATGTGCCACCATGCACGTGTGGAAGTCAAGGGACAACCTTAGGGTCAGTCCTCACGTTCCACCACATTTGAGGCACAGTGTCTCATTCACTGCTGTTTGCCAGGTTGTCTAGTTTCAGGAAATTCTTGCCATAGGCATGCTTGGATCACAGAAGCCCACTACAGCTTCTGACTTTCACATAGGACCTAGGGATCTGAACTCAAGTACTCGTGCTTGCCTGGCGAGTGCTTTATCCACTGAGCCATCTCCCCAGTACCTCAAATGCTTTTTTTTTTTTTTTTTTTTTTTTTTTTTTTTTTTGGTTTTTCATGGTAGGGTCTTGCTGTAAGTAGTCCAGACTGACTGGAATTCACTATGTCATCTCAGGCTGGCCTTGAACTCATGTGCCACCATGCTCATTGCTCTAGCCCAGGCTGACCTGGAATTCACTATTCACAGTCTCAGGCTGGCCTTGAACTCACAGTGATCCTCCTACCTCTGCTTCCCGAGTGCTGGGATTAAAAGCATGCGACACCACACCCAGTGGTATGCACTTTTATATTCATAATTTCAGTTGATTCTCATAACAACCTTGCAAAGAAGGCATTTTACAGATATAGATTTCTTTTTATTTCCTTTTATTTTTGAAACAGGGTCTCACGTATCCCAGTCTGGCCTCAAACTTCCTTTGTAGCAAGGATAACCATGAACTTCAGCTCCTTCTGCCTCCACCTCCCTAGTGATGGGATGAACCTCCATGCCTATGCTATGTTGTGTGGGGCATTGAGCCCAGGGCTTTGTGCATGCTGAGTAAGCACTCTACCCACTGAGATACATCCCTGGCTCCAGACATGGAATTTGAGGCTTGGAGAAATTAAGTGGCCTGTCCATGATCTAAAAGTCTTCTGATAAAAAAGTTCAGTGAAGTAGCCGGGCGTGGTGGCGCAAGCCTTTAATCCCAGCACTCAGGAGGCAGAGGTAGGAGGATCACTGAGAGTTCAAGGCCACCCTGAGACTACATAGTGAATTCCACGTCAGCCTGAGCTAGAGTGAGACCCTACCTCAAAAAAACAAAAACAAAAAAATGTTCAGTTCAGTGAAGTTTCTGCTATTCCATGATTCCTGAGCTAGTCTCAGCAGACTTCTTAGACATTTGGAATCTTTTTTTGTTTGTTTGTTTCGAGGTTTCGCTCTAGCTCAGGCTGACCTGGAATTCGCTATGCCGTCTCAGGGTGGCCTCGAACTCACAGCAATTCTCCTACCTCTGCCTCCAGAGTGCTGGAATTAAAGGTGTGCACCACCACACCCAGCTCCCATTTGGAATCTTTATGGGAAACAGGGAAAGCAAATAATCCTACCTGTGCCAGGCTCTTTCTTTCCTGACAGACTATTCAAGTTAGAGAGGATCAAGGCAGCTAAAACCCAGTACTCCAGGGAGTGGCGGCTCATACCTGTAATCCCCACCAACCCCAGGAGGCTGAAGTGAGAGGATTTCCTTGTGTTCAGCGGGAGCCTGGTCTGTGGAGTGAGTCCCTGGCCAGCCTGAGCTGCAGAGTAAGACCCTGTCTCAAACAAAGAAAGTCTGTTTGTTAGTACAACCAGAAAGGTACAGTCGAAAGATTGATGCACAGTGGCAAGGCAGTGATGTGTTCAACCACAAAACCCCAGAGGCAAAGCAAGACAAAAATATCTGGAAGGAGAAGGAGGAAGAGGAGGAGGAATTCCCACTCCTGTGGCCCCTGGCCATGCTTTTTTTCTTTTTTCTTTTTCTTTTTTTTTTTTTTTTTTTTTTTTTGAGGTAGGGTCTCACTCTAGCACAGGCTGACCTGGAATTCACTCTGTATTCTCAGGGTGACCTTGAACTCATGGCGATCCTCCTACCTCTGCCTCCCGAGTGCTGGGATTAAAGGCATGCGCCACCACGCCTGGCTCATTCTTTTAAAGTAGGATTTTTATTCCCTAGGCCTGTCTTTTCTTTTCTTTTTTTTTTTTTTTTCCACCTCCACTGTCTTCTGTGAACTTTTCTTCCACCTCAGATCATGTCACATCTCTGTTCAGTGGCTTGTAGTGATTCCCTATTGTCTATAGATGTCAACTGTATGACTGTTGTCTCTAGGTTTGTAGTTCTCCAGCTTTCCAGAACAGAAGGATCACCTGGGGCAACTACTTAAAAATGCAGGCTGGTAAGTCCCAATACCAGAGATTCTGATTCAGTTAACTCTGGCCCAGGACATGAGTTCTAATCACCACCTCTCCCCAGGTGAGTCTCATGCAACCGTCCCCAGTATATATCCTGGTGAAATAGTGATCTCTGGGGAAAATTTAACACCTCTGATCCTGGCAGTCAGGGTTCTCTGTAGTTTGATTGCAATTTACTTATAGAAGAGTACGCTTCTCTCACCCCTACAACACCCCTATAGGCCCAGCTTCAGTGGCTGAGACTACACCAGTTGGTGAGCATGCTTTACATGTTGCCATTTCTCAGTATCTGCTGCAGTTCCTCACACAGCTTCACTGTGTTTATTGAAGCCCTACTTTCCTTCAAAGCCAAAGTAAAAGTATACCTTTGTCAGGAACCATTCACCAACTCCTCCCAGGCAAAATTAATCTCCTTATCCCCCCTTGCTCTTGCCCTTAGCATCTCAACTGTATCACAGAGTTGTTTGGACTATAGGTTTGACACTCATTAATAGGCTTTGACCAGCTTTTTTTTTTTTTTTTTTTTTTTTTTTTTTTTTTTTTTGGTAGGGTCTCACTGTAGTCCAGGATGACCTGGAACTCACTATGTAGTCTTAGAGTGGCCTCAAACTCATGGTGATCCTCCCACCTCTGCCTCCCGAGTGCAGGGATTAAAGGTCTACACCACCACACCTGGCTTTTGACCAGCTTTTTATTTAATTTTATGATGAGTAGAATCAAATATACTAGAGAATATTATGTATACTGCTATAGTACATGTAATGTACTGGTAAAATATTTGTTGCAGTGATATGTACATACAAGTAATTGGGTGGTTGTTTTGGGTCATAATTTAAATGTATTTTGTGCTGTGGATTACACTGAAAGTCACTGCTGTAGCACTCATCCCAACTTGTCCCTTGTCAGCATGGCTTTCTGGCTCTCTATTACTGTGACCATTTGGAGAAGAATAAAGTCATCTCTGTCCTCCCATCTCCCTATCATGTGTTTTATGCGCCATAAACATGTCTGAAACTGAACTGAGTTGCACCATCGCAATAACTCTTCTGGCTTAACTACCTCAGGTCAGGGTTACAGTTGGGGATATTTCTTTCAGACACTCACTTTTCAAGAAGGTGAACTCTGGGCTGTTGCCAGGAGAATGCGGCCCTTTGTCCTGGCCTCTTCGAAGGCAATTTATCAGTGCAATGGGCGCTCCCTGTGAATTCTGGAGGGTGGCCTCAGGAATGGAGTAGGCAGCTTACTGGACCCAGCTTGCTCAGAGGATAATCTAGAGGAGCAAGAGAAGGGAGCCACAGCCTCATGAGCATCCGAGCACCTGCCGTTGAATAGACAAGCTGTGCTGTTGAGTGCTTAAGAGACAAACAACTCTTCAGCATGAGTGGGCTAGACTAGAACACTCTGGGACATAGTTCTTCAGTCTTTACCAGCAGTTCAAAGGCAATGCCAATGTGATGTGATCTTCATGCACCTAAATGTCACTCATCTTATGTTCAACTTATTGCTCACTTGTGTGGGGTGCAACGTTTTCTTTTTCTTTCTTTCCTCTTCTTTTTTTTTTCTTTTTGAGGTACGGTCTCACTCTAGCCCAGCTCAGGCTGACCTGGAATACACTATGGAGTCTCAGGCTGGCCTCGAACTCATAGCAATCCTTCTACCTTAGCCTCCCAAGTGCTGAAATTAAAGGTGTGCACCACCACACCTGGGTTTTTCTTTTCTTTTCTTTTTTAATATTTACTTTTATTTGTTTATTTATTAGAAAGAGAGAGAGAGAAAGAATGGGTATACCAAGGCCTCTAGCCACTGCAAAACAGACTCCAAACACATATGTGCATATGGGTTTTGGGGAATTGAACCTGGGTCTTTGGGCTTTGCAGGCAAGCAACTTAACTGCTAAGCCATCTCTCCAGCCTTGGCTTTTTCTTTTTAATATTTTATTTATCTATTTAAGAGAGAGAGAGAGAAGAGAGAATGGGTACACCAGGACCTCCAGCCACTGCAAATGAACTTCAGATGTGTGCGCCCCCTTGTGCATCTGGCTTATGTGGGTTCTGGGGAATCAAACCTTGGTCCTTTGGCTTGGCAGGCAAGTGCCTTAATTGCTAAGCCATCTCTCCAGCCCAGCTTTTTCTTTTTTCTTTTTTAAATATTTTATTTATTTATTTTCATGCATAAGAGAGAGAGAGAATATGGGCATTCCAGGGCCTCCAGCCACTGCAAACAAACTCCAAAAGCATGCACCACTTTGTGCATCTGGCTTTACATGGGTACTGGGAATCAAAACCAGGTTGTTAGGCTTTGCAGGCAAGCACCTTAACTACTGAGCCATCTCTCCAGCTCTGAAACATTTTCTTTGGCTGTGTATTTGGGATCTCTTACCTCTGACAATGCCCTGTCTTTGAGGAATCCATAGCACAGAAGAGAGACAATTTCCGGCTTCCTTAGACTAGATGTATAATGGAGCGTTGAGATAGTAAGTCTAGAGGAGGGGGTGCTGGGTATGAAGTAGAGCAGGGCTTCAATGAAGAGCAAGGAAATAACCCTTTGGGGTTAGTAAGGAAGGGCTGACTTACTGCAGCTGAGGGTCTGAACCCAAGGAAGACAGGTGGGAAGGACCAGGTGATGTGAGGATGGTCTGTGGAACTGATGTCAAAATAAGACTTAGAACAAGTGAAGTCATCTTGTGTTGGGGTGCCCCCCAAGGCCAGCTCAGGAGGGACGATAGGGTCTCTGCCAAATTGGGGTGAGCAGCGCGGAGTCACGACACAGACTCCGGGAGTTGGGTGAAAGCGGAAGCGAGAATCCACAAACTCGTTTATTTAGCACAATGCACATAGGTTTTAAGGGGCTGTTAATCCTTGTATGGGGTGGTCCCCTTTTGGTGACCAATGACAGCTTGTCTTTGGACAGCACATCTCGTAGTAGGCTTCTCGCGAGCATGGGGCTGTAACTGTTGTCACATCAAGCCTGCGCAAAACGCCATTTTTACAGAAGCCACTTCCTGTTTTCTGCCATGCGGTCTGGCTAGGACCAGGCCTGTATTGTGCCATACAATCTTGTTCCTTTAAAAAGCACTGCTTGTGGTGGGAATGCAAAATCGTCCAACCACTTTGGAAGACAGTTTGACATTTTCTTACAAAACTAAACATACTCTTACCATATGATCCAGCAATCACACTCCTATATGTTTACCCAACTGAGTTAAAACAATATTTACACAAATGTCTACACATGAATGTTGTATCAACATTCTTCTTTATAACCACCCAAAACTGGAAGCAACTAAGATGCCTTTCAGTGGGTGGAGGGATAAACAGATACACGTAGACAAAGGAACATTGTTCACTGATGAAAGGAAATGGGCTAATGAGCCATGAGAAGACAATGGAAGAACTTTAAATGCATATCATTTAATGTGAAGGAAGCCATTTTGAAGAAACTATGTGCTATCTGATTCTAACACATAGCATTTCAGAAAAGGCAAATCTCAAAAACAGTAAAAAGATCCACTGTTGGCAGTGATTGGGGTGAGAAGGAGGGATGACTTGGGGAATGAAATGCTCTGTATGGTGCTTAATGGTGGATGCACGTCATTAAATATTTGTCAGAACCTACAGCACTCAAGTGCAAGATTATTAATAAAGTGGGAAGCCCGTGTGGGAGAGGTAAAAGAAGGGGTGTTGATTATATTTAATCATATGGATAAGCTCCCCAATTACTCTGAAAATCGAAAGCTATGCTAAAATTCCAATTATTTTTTAAAAAGATTTCACATTAGGAGAATAAAAATATGCAAATATGGTGAGGATTGTGTGTGAGAGAGTGAGTGTGAGTGTGCCCGTGTCATGACTTGCATGTGGAGGTCTGAGAACAGCTTCAAGTGCCGGCCCTCTCCTTCAACCTTGTTTGAGGCAGGGTCTCTCGTTGTTCATTGCCAGGCTAGTTGGCCCTTGAGCTTCCAGGAAGTCCCACCCTCTGTCTCTCACTGGCACTCCAGATGTCCTCCTAGGGTTCTGGGACCCCAAACTCAGGCAGGCCAGCTTTCTGTGCTTGTGAACGCTTTCTCCTCTGTGCTGTCTCCCCAGGCCCCAGAACTGCTTTTAAGTGCTGAAAGAGCCACCAAGGAGATCTTGAGAACTTGACATAAAACACATGACAATTTTGCTGTCCCAGACCTGCCTTCCCGATGCCCTCACTATAAAGTCCATGCTGAAGGTCTTCAGGGTACAAGGTCAAACCCTGCTGGGATTTGTACACTGAAGCCCTTTGGAAATAAAATAAAACCACACTAGATTTGGCAGCCCTCTCCTCGGTTAGTGAGCTTGATCAGGAAAGTGAAATTAGGGCTAGCTGATAAATTCACAAGTATCATCACACTCCCTTTCAAAGGAAAACAGAGGTTTTTTTGGGGGTGGCGGTTAGACATTTTTCTCAAACAACTGTAATGATGATGGACTTGCTGGGTTGACTGTTAATTCTCCATAATTATGTACAAGGCCCTTTAAATTTGTTTTGTGGTTCTTCTCTTCTGAGTAATTAGACCAGGCAATCAGCACATCTTTCATATTATAAGGAAGCTTTCTTTTTCTTTAAAAATGTTGAAATTTCTGCAAGTGACAATGGGAGTAAATTCCAATTGGTAGCTGTAATGACTCTTAATGAGGTGCTTGTTTTAAACCCCTCCAGCTACCCAAGAATCCTCACAGAGAAACTTTAAAACAGGATTAATCCCCTTGAGTTCCAAATCCTTTGGCTTCAGGGGCTAAAATCTGCTTCCCTAACCTTTGAATGGCCAACATTTGCTTTGAAAGTTGACACTTTCTATTTAAATGTCAAGAGCTAAACTTTAGCAGTTCAGGGCTGAACATAGTGATTTCAATTACCACTGTTAATCCACACCTTTACTTTTTGTAATGTGCTGGGCTTCTCTCTCTCTCTCTCTCTCTCTCTCTCTCTTAATTAGAAAGAGCCAGAGATTATCTGCACAAGACTGGAAGATTTATTGTGATTGGTGGGATCGTCTCCCCTGTCCACGACTCCTATGGAAAACAGGTGGGTCCCCTTCTTCTGCCCTTTGTCCCTTTCCTTTCCTTCCCTTCTCAGGGATAGCTCCCCTGGCCCCATTGTGGTCTCTGCCTGTGATTCCCGAAAATGCTGAATGCCTGGTGTCAGGTCACAGGCTTCTACCCCCAAGCACAGTCATTCCTGAGTGAGCAGGTGTAAGGGCAGCAACAAGAGAGGCCCACTGCCCACCACAACCAGCATTACTTACCCAGAGGAATAGGCAAGGAGAGGCCCACTGCCCACCACAGCCAGCTGTGTACCCAGAGGAACAGGCATACCCACTCGTGCAGGGACTGACAGCTGGTTATGGGGTTGTGATCCACTGGGCAAGTCTTCCCTGTGATTTTAGAAGAAAACAGTGAAATGCCTTTTCGAATCTGATCTAAAATTCATTTCCTGGCTTGCCATAGGTCCCAGAAAATGTGGGCACTTGTCCAGTTCTATCTATGCCCCTTTGTCCCACAAACAGAGCCAGGCTCTAGGGAAGTTGGCACACCAGCCAGGCTGAAGCTGACAAGTCAAGTAGATGCCAGAAGGGCACTGGTGACCTCACTGTAGACCCTGATAGGGTGGTGTACATCTTCATCCTTTCCCTTCTGCACCCTCTGTCCCTGTGACAGAGGAACAAGTAAAGGAGTCATACCCTTTATTCCCTCTCACCACTCAAATATGGCTATCTTTGAATATGGGCTGGCTTGGGCCAATGTTCGGCAGGGGGAGGAAGGTGATGAGAGACAAGGGGCATCTCCCAGTGACAAGTATGTTGCTTTCCAGGGTCTTGTGTCTAGTCGCCACCGGCTCATCATGTGTCAGCTGGCTGTCCAGAACTCTGACTGGATCAGGTAGGATTGGGCTAATGATACCAGTGGCCGACAGCCCTGGGCTCAACAGGCCGGGTTTGGGAAGAGGAAGAGTTGGTCATTTGGAACCTCCAAGAGTGGGGAAGTGGAAGGAGTGATTAAATAGCATAATTAAATAGCATAATCGCCAGGCGTGGTGGCGCACGCCTTTGATCCCAGCACTCGGGAGGCAGAGGTAGGAGGATCGCTATGAGTTTGAGGCCTCCCTGAGACTACGTAGTGAATTCCAGGTCAGCCTGAGCTAGAGTGAGACCCTACCTCAGAAAAACCAAAATAAAATCACAATCAATCAGACCTCCAAAAGTATCCCAATTGATAACTTGTTCATTTTTCAACCAAACAATAGGGATCCTGAAACTAAGGGGTTTAGTGTGTTTTGTTTTGGCATCTCAGAGTGCTGATGTGATTCTTAGAGTTTCCAAAAATAATGCTGGGTAGGGCCTGGTCTGAGCATCTGAAATGCCTTCCACTTTTATTCCCACCAACTTCCATCAACTCTCACTTCCATTCAGAGACGCTCCTGGCCCTGGCTGCCTTACAGTCCCACACTGACGCCAGGAGGAAAGTGTGGGGCCTGTGAGCATTGCCCTTTGTGGCCTTCACACCCGTCCACACCCGGAGCTTGCTTTTCCACTCGCTGCTTTTCCCCCATCAGACCAGCCGTGCCCCCCTTCCTCTGAGCTGGCAGTGTAATTAAAGCGAGCTTCTACTAATTATGCTAATTATGTTCCCCCAAGTTCCTACCGTTATAATTTGCATGAGAAGATGATGTTTAAAAAACGAATGGCACGCCATTTGCACTGTGATTTCCCACTGTGGGAAAATAAGCAGCACCTAGAGGTTTCCATGAGAGGAGGGAGGTGACGGGACATCCACCTCAGACGGAGGGATGCAGAGGCAGCCAGGAAGGGATGGGCAGGTGGAAATGAGAGCAGTCAAGGGAGCCACAATAATAATTAAACTGTGGTCGAGGCAGGTTCTGCTCAGTGATTTGTGTGAGAAGCACATGCCCTTGAGGGACTTTCTCTTCCCTCATCACACAGGTAGAGTGGCAGCTGCTTTTTCTCAGATGAGAAACAAGCCCCGAGAAGTCAAAGGGCTTGAGCAACAAAGCATCTGCGGTCAAATCGAGATTAGGAGTAAGACCTCTTAGTGCTGGAAAGGACAATCTGGGGGGGGGGGGGTTGCCCAGTGGAGAAAACATTGGGCAGGAGGCTGTTCCTGTTTGGATAGGCTTAGAAGGTTCTGGAATAATTCCCTTAGTCATTCAGTGACTATTTATTGAGTATCTCATGTTGTTCTAGACAGCTGGATGAGATAACTGACCTACAGATGATCTGTGAGGAGGGGAGCTGGTCAACAGGCCTTGGCCGAGGGAGCCTGTTTGGTTAGGTCAAGGGTCCGCTCACTTCCAGCACCTTTGCCCATAGGGAAAGGGCAGGAGGAGCCAAGGTAGGGCTCTAGGGGGCGCGGCTCCTTCAGTTTCAGTCAATGAGACGCCCCCCTCTGGAAACCTGAGCCACATGCACATGGCAGGGGGTGGGGGTGGACAGGGAATGTTCCACTGCTAAGAAAATGATTGAGAGCCATCCCAACTTCCTTGCTCATTGAGTTGGCAATAAAGGCCAAGTGGGACTGGACCCCTGCTCACGTCACAGCCTCATGTGCAGGAGGGACTGGCCAGCCTGTGGGTCTGCACTTCTAGTCTGACTGACATCCCTCACCTCCAGTCCCGAGGCACCCCACTGCACAGGGGGTGCTGCATTCCCAGGGCTTTCAGCTAGTCAAGGCAAGCCCCAGGCCCCACCTGACGAGGGCCAGATTCAGTTAACCGATCGCAGTCCTGTAGGAGCCTGCAGAGGGTAGCCTTCTCCATGAAAGACTGAGTACGAGACGCTCTGCTAAGCACTGTGCCTGTAAAATCTACCATGCCGTCCCACAGAGTGAAGAGGGCAGAGGTTGGTATTGAACCCAATGATCCATACCAGCATCTTCCTCATATGTCCATGCTCAGCTCCTTTTGCTTTCCACGGGGGCGGGGGGTGGTGGGGATACAGGCGAGGAACTGAGGCTCAGAAAAAGAGTTTCATGCCAGATTTTATCTGGTTTGAGACCTAAGCACATAGCATGACCAGGCCTTCTAAGTTCCCTGAGCTGCGAGCTTTGGAAGAAAGAAATAAGGAAAGCACATACCAATGGAAACTGAGGGCAACCTCTCTCCTGTGATGTAGGGTGGACCCATGGGAGTGCTACCAGGATACCTGGCAGACAACCTGCAGCGTGTTGGAACACCATCGGGACCTCATGAAGGTGAGCTGAGCCATGGACAAGGATGGGTAGATCAGCAAAGCAAGGTTCAGGAGAGGGTCAGGACAAGGGAGAGGGCATGTTGACCTGCTGGCCTGGCATCAGCTTCCATTTGTGAGCGGGACCAACCTGTCAGCGGCACTAAGGAAGTCAATGAATTAGAACCTGGAGGCAGTAGGTGTGCTCCCTGCCTCCCACCCTCTTGTTTGGTCTTCTGCTTGTTTGTGCTAGGATCTTATTGCTGCTGAATATAATGTGGGCAACTTTTAAAAATATTTTATCTTAAGAGAGAGAGATACAGAAATAGGCAGGTAGAGAGAGAGAGAGAGAATGGGCGCGCCAGGGCCTCCAGCCACTGCGAACAAACTCCAGATGCATGCGCCCCCTTGTGCATCTGGTTTACATGGGTCCTGAAGAATTGAGCCTTGAACGTGGGTCCTTAGGCTTCACAGGCAAGCGTTTACTAAGCCATCTCTCTAGCCCCTGATGTGGGCAACTTTTAACAGCTCAAGAAGCATGTTCAAGGTGGGATGCAGGAGACCACAGTTGTTTGACTGCAACAAATGAGCAGAAGAGGAGGCTAGGCAAGGAGGGGCAGGAGAAAAGAGGGAGATACACTTAGAGTTAGTACAAGCAGCCAGGCCCATTCCCCATCTATTAGGAACCCATGGGTCCTCTCAGTCCAGGATAAAATGCCATGCCTGACTGCCAATGCCCTGTCATTCATGTTCATTCCTCCATATAACAATCTTATGGCAGATGCTGTCTGAGCCTTGTTTTATTAGTAAGCAACAGGAAGCGCAGGGAGGAAGGAGCCTTTGTACCCGAGGACACAGTAAGAGCTTAGTGACAAGGATGGAGGAGCGTTCCTGTGTTCCCCACCGGAGCCCAGGACCTGACTACAGGGTAGAGTGCATCCACTCGACCAGCAGCACCAGCCACCGTGTGTACAGAGCATCCTTCCCAGATCAATACCAACCCCAGAGTCCCACAGTGACAAGATAAGAAACAGCACCATTCATGGCCAAAAGTAATAATAATAACCCAGCCTTGATTACCATGCGGACAGAAATAACCATCAGTATATTGTGCTCATCTCCGCCGGCTCTGCTGTACAGTTTCAGAACCCTTCAGACTCAGTCTTGGTCACCTTGAAAAGACTCTGATCTGTTCCTCTGTGGTGGAGAATTATTAAATACTTCATCTCCATAACAGTGTGTCAGTTAGGGTAGGCTGCAATGGTAACAAACATCCCTAAAGTATTACTGGCTTCTTGAGAGTTTATTCCTCTCACTACTGGTCAACTGGAGGGGTGTGTGTCACCTTGGAGGTAGGGCATGGTGCTCAGCCCTTTCTAGACACATAGAAAGAAGCTTGAGGCTCCATAATGGAAGGGAAGGTCGCTGGGGACTCTGCAGACATGCCTATGCAGTGGGCAGTCCATAGCAGCCAAAACACCTGGCTAGTATTTTGTTGTCCACATGCTTGGGGTTCCTGAATACTTCCTCTGTTACTAATGCTCAAAGCCAGATGTTGTCCAGATGCCTGGGGTTCTTGAATACTCCCTCTGTTACTAATGCTCAATGCCCCAGTCTGGGCCTGAGAAGCTTGCCCAGGAGTGCCCCCTGTAGCAGCATTAGGATCACAATATTGGTCACAGATCACTCCCAACCTTGGAGCCAGAGCTCATATCTGATCTGTTTCCCTGAGCTGTTTCCAGCCTTCCTAGTCCTGGGGTGAGGCTGTTGCTTCCACATGGAGAGTACTCAAGGCTATATTTGAAAAAGACCACTGGGGGTGGAAGAGCCATGGAGGGCTGAGCAGGCACGGATAAGGGTGAGGCATGCAGCCAGCCATTTTCTTCCTGGTCATCAAGAAAAGAAATTCATTAGAAAGAAGACCAACTATTAAGTGAGAATATGATAAGGTCCTGGGGTGCACAACCTCAGCTGCCTCCCAAATGTGGCTGGACATTGCTGTGATCTGTTCCTATTAGGACCACAAGGAAAGTGACCCCATAACACAAATGCCTGCCTGCCTGCCCTTCTCAGGCTCAGAAGGACTCACATGCATTCTACTGTCAGCCAGGGGCCATGGGGATCCTCCTGTAGCAGGACTGTGATCCCAGAATGGTGTTATGCACCAACTTTCAAGATTCTAAATGGCTTTTGGGGAAGGGACCCTGAACAAAGCTCTTGGTCCTGTGTTTCTGTGTCGCCCACTAGCAGTGGGCAAAAGAGAGTTGCTTCTGGCTTTGATGTGAAGAATGCTACATTCTCAAGGCTGGAGAGACAGATGGCTCAGTGGATAAAGCATGAGGACCTGGCACCCATGTAATAGCTAGGTGCCATGGTGGGAGTCTGTAATCCCAGCACTGGCGAAGCAGAGACAGGAGGTTCCTTAGGGTCTGCTGGTCAGAGAGAGTCTAAATTAATGAGTTTCAGGTTAAGTAAGAGACTCAAACAGTAAGGTGGAGAGAAACGGAGGAAGACACCTAACATCAACCTTTGGTTGCCTCACACATAAACACACACATGTGCACCCATGTGTGCCAATACCCATATGAACACACAGATAAACCACATACACATATGCAAGAAAGAAAAAATTGACTGGATAGGTGGCTTAACGCACTTGCCTGTGAAGCCCAAGGACCCAGGTTCGAGTCTCAAGTACCTATGTGAGCCAGATGTATAAGGGTCCAGAGTTTGTTTGCAGTAGTTGGAGGCCCTGGCACATCCATGCTCTCCCTCTCTATCTGCCTCTTCCCCCTCCCTTTCTCTTTCTTTCTCATATAAATAAATAAAAAGAAAAATTTCAAGAATGCTACATTATCAGCTGGGCATTTTCTGAAGTACTGGAGGGAGCAGTAGGGCTGATAAAGCGGGATACAGGATAACACACTTCAAGTTACAGCGCGGCTCTGCAGCATAGCAAGCAGAAGTGAGAGGGCTGGGAGGTCACCCCCGCACTTCCCATGACACAAATATATCCTCCTCTGTCTGACCTGTCTCTGGCTGGCTGTTATTGACATCTCTGGCCTGCCAGAGGCCATAGGTGGTAACAGAGCCTCGGATTGGTCTGACCTTTCCCAAGCCCGCAGAGCCCTTTTGCAGACATGATCTCACTTGAGCCCCATGAAGCAGGCAGGGACCACAGATAATCACAATCTGCACAAGGTTGTATCAAGTGCCTGCCAGCTGGCCGGCTCTCCCGAAGCACTTTGCATATGCTTGCTCATGTGATTCCACCATAGTCAAAAAGGCAGGAACACATCTGAAGTTGCAACAGTTCAAGGTCATTCTCAGCTACATAGTAAATTCAAGGCTAGCCTGGGCTACATGAGACCCTGCCTCAAGAAACTAGATTTTTTTTCAATTAAAAAAAGGGGGGGGTAGGTATATTATTAGACTTGAGTTGAAGTTCAGGAGAGATGAACTACCCAAGATCATATAGCTAGAAGGAAGCAGAGCCTAGACTGGGGTCCAGAGCTGTGTGACATTATACCACATCTCATACTTTTCTGTTCTCCTGCCAGCTCATGAACACATGGTACAATCCTCAGAGGTCTCCCGCAGCTCTGGGCCACCTCACCATGCTATGCAAGCAGATGCCCTTTTAGAGATAACTGGGAAGGAGTTTCCAAGGTCACTTGCTAATGACACTGACTCAGTGCCTCTTCCTTTCTCCAGAGGGTGACAGGCTGCATCCTCTCCAATGTCAACACACCTTCCATGACGCCTGTGATTGGACAGCCACAGCAGGAGAGCCCCCAGCCCATTTACCAGAACAGCAACGTGCCCACCAAGCCCACTGCAGGTAGGGGAAAGCCAGGGAGTTCTCAAGCTTCGGATTCACCTAGAAGGCCTCACGCAGGTGATTTTATTGGCCTGGGAAGAGGAGGAGGATCTGGCAGGTTACTAGAACAATGCTGACCCTGCTGGCTTAGGGGCCGTCCTTTGTGAACCCATAATGTACAGTATCTATAGTCATAATGAGAGAGGGAGAGAGAATGAGAGAGAAGGGAGGAGAAACAGAGTGGGAAGATAAGAAGAAGGGAGAGAGAGAGGTGATCAAGTGCCTTTGTATACATATATACACTTAAATATAAATATAATCGCCTTAAGTGGGGAAATAAATATACAAAAGGGAATATTTTTCTCTACCTCTTCCAAGAAAATTGAGGGTCTTGAGGCCACATTGAAGAAGTAGCAGGGACACGTGTCACATTGCATCCATAATCCACATACTCTTAGCACCTCCTCAGCAACTGAGAACAAGGGCCACCAACATAGTCACTTTCTCAATACCAGTACCGCATGCCATGATGGTCAGTCTTCATCCGCGTGCTCTCTGAGTGCAGTAATTCTGTGAGGCACATGCCGTCTTCGCTTTGGCAAACGGAAAGCAGATTCAGGGCTTAGCGGTTTGCTCAGATTGCACAGCTCGCAGTAGAAGAGCCAGGGTCCATGTTCAGACTCCAAGGTCCATGCTCTACACGAGTCCTACAGATCAGTTACAGGAGACACAGCACATCTGTCATCCCAGAACTTGGGAAGTGGAGGAGTTCAAGGCCAGCTTTGGTTACATCCTGAGTCTAAGGTCAGCCTGGGCTATATGAGACCCTGTCTCAAGCAAAACAAACAAACTCCAAGAAACAGATGTTGCTACTTTTCAAGCAGGGACCATGTGTTACCACTGGTCTTTTCTAATCAGGGTGACTCACAAAATGAGCCAGAATTTCAGTTTTGCAACCAGCTACACAGGGGGACTTAGGGGAAAAAATAAAAGTCTGGACAGGCGCTGTTGTAGTCGGCTCCATACTGCTGGGATGAACCTCCAAAGCAGATATGGTTTATGGGAGGAAGGGATTTATTTGACGCTTACAGATGCAGGGGAAGTTCCATCATGGCAAAAGAAGCTGGTATACTTTCACAGGTCCAAGTAGAGAGAGAAAGCCACCACCAGCAGTACCACACCAAAAGCAAGCACCAAACTATAAAGACCCTAATTGAGGTCAGTGTGCATACCTTAGGCTGGAATTCAGGTCCGCCCCCGGTGACATGCTAGGGGCTGAAGCTGTGAACTCAATTTTAATAACACTTGAGTCTATGGGGGCAATGGGCATTAAACTGCCACAGGTGCCCAGAGAGATCACTGAAAAGCAGATCCCTCTCTGCCACATTGGATATCTGGCTCCCGAGAAGATGTGTGCATGGGACGCACGCCTCCCTTACCCCAGCAGAAACGATCCCCAGTGTGTGCTCTGCCACAAGCTGAGGTCTCTTGGATGTGGGTGTTACAGTCCCGTGTTGGGGAGCTGAGTGGCTAAAGACAGACTGAGGATAAGCCCACTGAAGAAATGCTCCTGATCTAATGTGTTAGTCACAGCAGCTTTCCATTGCTATGACAAAATACCTGAGAAATTAAACTTTAAATAAACACAGATCTGGCTAAAGTTCTATATTACTTTGGGTCTTTGTTGGGCTCATAGCAGCATAGTACACCATGGCAGTGGGAATGAGTGGTATTGACGTAAAACACACAGCTGGAGACAAATGGCCTAGGAGGACAGATCTAGGTGAGCCCAAATTCCGTATTCCAATGTGTTAACAATTTCATGAAGTTTTTATAGTTTATACAGAACAAAACAAAGTTATAGAGCTGGGTGTGGTGGCACACACCTTTAATCCCAGCAGAAGCAGAGGTAGGAGGATCGCTGTGAGTTCAAGGCCAGCCTGAGACTACATAGTGAATTCCAGGTCAGCCTGGGCAAGAGTGAGACCCTACCTTGAAAAAACAAAAACAAAAAAAGTTATAAATGAAGGCACTTTTCAAATACACTGGTAGAGACCTCAAGTAGGTGGGTGACAGCAAACACTGAAATGTCTGCCACAGGCTGCAGATGGTACCTGATGCCATTCATCGTCTCTGACTTGAAGGAAGCTTGTGCCCTTTCAGTACATTCAAAAAGGGTTCACCTGATCACCCGACAGTCAGAATGTTAGGTCAGATACAAAAGTGGCCAATAGATGGCTATTAAGGGGGCTAAAGATATTCCAAGATAATTTGGCTCTGAATCTGCAACATTCCCTCTCTCTACAATCCCAGACGCTCTATTGGTCAATCAGCCTTATGGGATGTTTGAAGTAGGTGAAGCTTAAAAGGGACCATTTAGTTTACAGGCTGTTCAAAACACCCCATGGTGGTCAGGAAACAGAAGAGAGAGGAGAGGGGGAGACAGGCCATTCCTCCAGTACCTAACACACTTACATTAGACTTCACTTCTTGTAAGTTCCACCATCTCCCATTAGTGTCATCCCTTGGGAACTCAGTCTTCAACACATGGTCTCTGGAGGACATTGAAGGTCCAACCATATTAGAAAATGCTAAAATCCCTTTAAGTGTAGAATCCAGTCCAACACACGTTATGTAGCCAAACATGCATATTACATATTTTCTAATATTTTTATTTACTTATTTGAGAGAGAGAGAAGGGAAGAGAGAAAGAGGCAGATATATAGAGAGAGTAAGTGCACCAGGGCCTCCAGCCACTGGAAACAACTCCAGCCACATGCACTATCTTGTGCATCTGGCTTACATGGGTACTGGGGAATCGAACCTGGGTCCTTAGGCTTCACAGACAAGTGCCTTAACCACTAAGCCATCTCTCCAGCCCCATATTACACATTTTTAAATGGAAGAAAATAAACAATAGAACATTAGTAGCAGTTATGTATACAGGTAGGATTGTGGGCACTGTTTATTTTTCTGTTTATGTATTTTCCTTTTCTACATTTTCCAAGTTTTCAACACTGTAAATAGATATAAGCAGAAAGTCGACTCTAGTCTACGTGCTTCGGGCGGTGAATGGGAAGAAAGAATATTTGCTGTCATTCTTCTGTTCTTTTTCTCTACCCACCTTCTGCTTTCCACTCTCCAGCCCCACCCCATCCACTGTACCCCTGTTGTTTCCAATGGCCCTAGTGCTGGGCTTACTAAGTGTATGTTGTGAGCAGTTCTTTCCCTCTGTCCCTATCTGTCTGACTCTCTCCCACAGCCAAGATCCTGGGAAAGGTGGGAGAAAGCCTCAGCCGAATCTGCTGTGTGCGCCCTCCGGTGGAGCGCTTCACCTTTGTAGGTAAGAGGCAAGCAAGCAGTGCCTTTCCTGTGCCTGCCTTCCTTCCCCCTCACTTCCTCATTCATGCGAAAGGAGTTCCAGGCACGTGTGTTATGGTATGTGAGAGGTGTCCCTCTAAAATCCATACATCAAAACATGAATCCCTATGTGATGGTATCGGGAAAGAACCTTCAGGAGGTAATTTGGATGGTGAGGGTGGAGCACTTACCAGTGGGATTAGTGCCCTTATAAAAGACACCCTATGGAGCTGGCCCAGCTCTTTCACTATGTGAGGGTACAGTGAGAAGATGCCATCTATGCTGGCTCGTTCATCGGGAACTTCCACCATTGAGAACTTTGAGAAGGAAATTTCTGTTGTTTATAAGTCACCTAGTCCATGGTATTTTGTTATAACAGCATGAATGGGCTTAGACAACCTATGATGGGATGAAAGACTGGCAGCAAGCAGGACTGTCACTAGGTGATGGAAGCTAAAAGAGGGTGGTGATCCCAGTGTAGCACTGCCAGGAGGCCTCTTGTGGTCTTCACCTTTTTCCAGCCATGCTTGCCCTCCACACTGTACCCCCATAGAATGGGTCTACACACTAGAATTTTTTTTTTTTTTTTTTTTGAGACAGGGTCTCACTGTAGCCCAGGCTGACCTGGAACTCACTCTGTAGCCTCAGGTTGGCCTCAAACTCACAGCAATCCTCCGACCTCTATGCTGGGATTAAAGGTGTGCACCACCATGCCCAGTTTTCTCTAGATGTTTTGTTTTTTTAAATTTTTATTTTATTATTATTATTTTTATTGACAATTTCTATACTTACATACAAAAAAAATGCATGATATTTTCCTCCTAATCCCCCCATGAGTCTGTTGAGCTCAGAGAATATCTGACTTTCCAACAGGTACATGCTCTTTCCTTGAGGTCCTTCTGTCTGTGGACGTCACTTCCCTAGAGACTCAGATGAAAAGACCACAGTCTCTGGGGCTCTTTCTCCTGCTTACCCCAAATTAACTCTGCAGGAGAATTAGAGGCCTAGAACATAACCCTTTTATTCCTTGGGGCTTCTCCTTTCCGCCATTTCTGAGATTTTCCATTTCAGCCACACTGAAAGAGAACTGAGAGAGATGGCTAAGAAGACTGGGAGGCAGGGCCAACCAGGTGTCCATGGGTTTGTGTGAGTGCACGCTAGTACACCTTGGGCACGTCCATGCAGACAAGGCTCATAAGAGAGCACATGCTCTGCCTTTTGCATCTCCTGTGGGTTCTTGCTACATTTCACCATGGAAAAATCTCAATATCCCCAATTTTGCTCTTTCTTTAAACAAAGTGGCACCTAAAGAAAGGAGGGGCAACTTGTGGGACTCCAAAACCTGTCTCACAACATCTTGAGAACACTGCTCTTGTGGGCAGCCTTCTTATAATACTGTGCTTGTCACTGGTTTCTCAGCAAGGTGGTCTAATTCTGAAAATACCGGAAATGTAGGGTTCTGCCCTGGGAGGCGGAGATGGTCCTCATGCATTTGAAGCTGTCTGTGGTGTCTTTTTGCTCCCCTCGGATGCCCCTGTACAAGAAGGCATGTGTCCTCCCCTCCCATCCCAGATGCTGTCACAGAGGAGACTCTCAGCCACGTAATGCTTTTGTATTCTCTCCTTCACAGATGAGAATGCCAACCTGGGCACGGTGATGCGGTACGAGGAGATTGGTGAGTTGGGGCTGTGAAAGCAGGAATATTTGGGGCCACCTGCTTCCAACTACTGGTGAACATGGGGGAGGGCAGAGGCTTGAAACCCTGCGGTGTGTTCACAGCAGGGTCTGCTTCCAGAATATTCCTTCTCAAGAATAAAATCATAGACTTACTTACCTCCCTTTTAGCATCTTTTAAAATATTTTATTTATTTATTTGACAGAGAAAGAGGGAGAAAGAGAGAGAGAGAAAGAGAATGGGCATGCCAGGGCCTCCAGCCACTGCAAAGGAACTCCAGACGCATGTGCCCCCTTGTGCATCTGGCTAACGTGGGTCCTGGGGAATCGAACCTGGGTCCTTTGGCTTTGCAGGCAAATGCCTTAACTGCTAAGTCATCCCTCCAACCCCCTTTTAGCATCTTTTAACTGGACTCCTTCCCAGACAGTGCTGGATCAGCTAACAATCTTCCCTTCAGAACCTCCCTTCCCTCAACTAAAAAAAATGAAAGTTGGGCTTCAAGGCTAGAGGGAGAGAGTATTGTTTTTTTTGTTTTGTTTTTGTTTTTCTAGGTAGGGTCTCACTCTAGCTCAGGCTGACCTGGAATTCACTATGTAGTCTCAGGGTGGCCTTGAACTCATGGCGATCCTCCTATCTCTGCCTCCCCAGTGCTGGGCTTAAAGGCGTGCGCCACCACGCCCAGCTTTTTTTGTTTGTTTGTTTGTTTTGTTTTGTTTTCCCCACAGACATTGCACACAAACAAGGCAATCAGAGGTTTTCAGCACTTGGAAATATAGAAGGAGGGAGAGGCTGGCTGAAACTTCATGGTTTGCCTGCTGTCTGGGCTAAAGCTAAAGCACACTTCTGTCTGGGTGAAAGCCCTAGCTCCACTCAGGGCCATAGTAGGTAGAGGCTAGTTTCACGCAGCTGTTAGGGAGGAAGGAGTTGACCATTCTGTGTAAGTAAGCTGAGGAGCAAATCAGCAAACTGAAGTTTTTGCAAGGCTTCTGAGTAGGAGACAGAAGTGAGGGACCCAAGTGCCTAAAGCTGGGGAAATGACAAAGAGGCGCGAAGAAAGCTGGAGCTGTCACAGGTACCAGGAAATAAGGAGAGTTAAGTGACAACAGGAATGCCCGGCTCTCTAGGATGAGAGATTACTTGATGTCCAGCTGATACTCTCAGTCTTAAACTTCCAGCTGAAAAAAGCTTTGCGGGCTGAAGAGATGGCTTAGTGGTTAAGGTGCTTGCCTGCAATAGCTAAGGACCCATGTTCGACTCCCCAGATTCCACATGAGCCAGATGCACAAGGTGATGCATGCTCAAGGTTGCACATGCACACAAGGTGGTACATGCATCTGGAGTTCAATTGTAATGACTAGAGGGCCTGGTGTGCCAATTCACTCTTGCTCTCTAAAAAAAAAAAAAAGCCAGTCTGTTGGGCTTGCATAATAAAAAATAAAAAAGCTTTGGCACTTTCCCTGTTCCTCCCCTAGGTGTGGGTCAGGTAGGTACCAGCCTTTGCCCTGATCCTGAAAGGCATGGGGCTGAGGGTGTACCTAAGCACCTGGCTCTCTTAAGATGCCCAACAGATGAGACATCATTTTAAGGTATGTCCCTGGGTCTTATCGTCTGGTGTGAGGTGTAGTGATGTCAGAGCTGATTCACACTGGTTTGCTAGAACCATTTGTAGCCTTCAGTACATCGTTTGTTTTTTTTTCCCAAGGTAGGGTTTCACTCTAGCTCAGGCTGACTTGGAATTCACTATGTCGCTCTCAGGGTGGCCTCAAACTCAAGGCCATCCTACTACCTCTATCTCCCAAGTGCTGGGATTAAAGGAGTGTGCCACCATGCCCGGCTGTTTGTAGACTTCAGAACTAGTTGTTAAAGTTGTTATACACAGCCATTACTAAAGATGAAGTGATCACAGCTTGCAGTTAAATAAATTATTTTAAAATTGGGTAATGAATACTCAAGCTCTTCACATCATAGTGATCTTACCATACTTAACTTTCAGTCCTCTGCTTGCTGCTGAATGAAGGCCACAGAAATGTGGTCACATGGCTTCTTGGTTGCTCCCGGATGCAAGCAGGGGAACTTGACGCCAGGTTCTGCAGACCCAGAGCCTCCAAAGACAGGGACAAAGGGAGGCAGGGCAAAGCTACCAGGACAGGACTCAAAGCTCGGCCCTCATTCCATCTTCCTACAGTTGTTCACCTATCCAGGGACCGCCACCTCTGTGTCAGTCTCAGATTAGCAGAGCTCAGAAGAGTCAAATGGATGTGAGGGTTTTGTTTTGTTTTGTTTTTTTTTCATTGTATTCCCGTTTGTGTTTCTCTTCTCCCTTGTGTTATTCATTCATGACCTTGTTTGCCTCCTGAGCACCCAGGGCTCAGGTCCGGCCATGCTGTCTATGCTCAGGGACATACCCCTACTATCAAAGGGGCCCCTCACTTCTGGCTCATGAACCTGCCCACCCACCTCTTGTCCCCTCTACTCCTGGAGAGGGAAGGAGTCCCATAGGTCTGACAGGAAGGGGCACTGGGGCTGAGAGTGAAAAACCAAAAAGGGGAGCTACATGGCCGTTGCTGCTGTCAGATGAACTCAAGGCCTACAACGGTGCAGGTGGCAGCTGCCTTGATGTGGCGTGGGAACTGGGCTGGGCCACCAGGCTGCACATAGCTGGGATTCTTGGGCAGGGAGTGTGGAGGGAGAGCGCACAGCCCTGGTTTGCGATGACCTAGGGAAGGAGGCAGGGCCCAGCACAGAGCCAAGGGAACCAGCCTGCCTCCTGACCCGAGCCTCTGGTGCTCACAAGGACCCTGTTTTGATATCTCCTTGCAGCGTTCATAAGGAACCTTTTCCTCTAGCATCAGGGACCCAACAGCAGGCTGCTAACCCAGGGCGGCCTCCAGTGGTCACACATGGGAACGAAGGCTCTGCCAGGACCACCTGTCTGTGACCAATAAATACATCTGTTCTGATCCTGCAAAGAAGGGCAGAGACCTCTTTCTATGCTTTGGCTTATTTCTTTTAAAATTCCGATTATGGCTGGGTGGGAAAGTGAGTCCCGGCATGGGAATGGAAGAAATGCGTTTTCACGGTGATAAGCAGAGTTTTCAACCTTCCCACCGCTGACCGCCCAGGAACAGATGGCTGTGTTGTGGAGCTGCCCTGTGCATCACAGGCTGTTAAGCAGCATCTCGGGCCCCTCTATTGCATTAGATGCCAGCAGCCATCCCGCCCCCTTCCCAGTCATGACAGCTCGACATTGCTAAATGTCCCTGGCCATTGTGCATTCGCTCCCAGTTGAGAATGACTATATAGAAAGCTATATAGAATCATAGGGAGCAATCAGAGGCCCAGCACATCTCCAGATATGACACCCTAACTGAATCTTTGGGCCACCAGAATTACTAAGCCTGAGATTCTCAGCAGGGAACTAGACTTGAAAGTCTGGCTGGCTCCTCTTAGTCGTACGGAGCCCAGCTCAGCTCCACAGTGTGGGGTTTGGGCCAGCAATCACAGACTATGACTTGGAGGAAGAGGTGTGCCACAGAGGCACACTAGCCACCGCCGCTCTCCCAGACTGTCCAAGGGCTGTTAGGCAGTCTGGGTGACTCTGTCATTATGTGGTTCACCCACATACCCTGTGTGCCAGTCGCTCTGCCAAGGGGATAAAGACATATTAAGGTTCTGCACTTCAATCCATCAGTAGGCCATAACATATAAGGAAGGAGAGAAGAGAGGACCTAGAAATATTGAGCAGTAGGGGCTGGAGAGAAGGCTTAGTGGTTAAGGCACCTGCCTGCGAATCCTAGGGACACTTGTTCAAATCTCCAGGTCCCTCATTTAGCCAGACGCAAAAGTGACGCAAGCACTCAATGTTGCACATGCGCACAAGAGGGCGCACATGTCTGGAGTTCATTCACAGTGCCTGAAAAGGCCCTGGCGTGTCCATTCTCTCTCTGTCTCTTCCTCTCTCTCTCAGTCTCTCTCAAATTAAAAAGAAAGAAAGAAAGAAAGAAAGAAAGAAAGAGAGAGAGAGAGAGAGAGGGAGGGAGGGAGGGAAAGAAAAGGAGAGAGAGAAAGAAAGAAAGAAAGAAAGAAAGAAAGAAAGAAAGAAAGAAGAAGGATAGATTGAGCAGTGAAGTTCCCAGCCTTAGTGGGCTCCTTGAGGTGGGTGGCTGCACAAACCCCAGTGACATGGGAATTTGGGGTATCTTTGAGAGTGATGGCATCTTTCTCAGCTCCTGGGTGGACAATAAATCAGGAGCTAAGGTGCCAGAAAGCCACAGTCACACATATCTTTCACTGAGTGCGTGGCTTTCAGGGCTCTTATCTTTATGAATTTTGATAAATGAAACCAATGGATCAGAGGGTGAGACTTAGAAAGATTTTATAACAGCTTCAAAGCTTAGAGCTAAAGAAATGCAGGGCTCCTGCACAACTGGGCAGGAGCAGACTTCCCAGAAAATGAGAAAGCTCACCTAGAGAACCAGATCAGAGTCTTTTATGCACTCGTTAATCCAGCCCCAAAGCTAGGTTTCTAGGTGGGGGATCGGGTTTTCAGAGAAAGGACAATTTCCCAAGAACCTTAGTTTTCCAGGAAAGGTATGATTTCTCTCAGAAGGAGTGATTATCTCTCCTAGGGAAAGAGACCTCATCTAGGGGAGTCGAGATAAGGAAAAGCCAGATGCTTCAGACCTCTAGCAAAGTGGAATGACTTAGATTCCCCCCTGCAGGCTCAAAGATACTCCTCCCTTCTATTTTGGTAGGGAGGCTTGATAGCCCTAAACTGCCTCACTGGGACAATTAGATGCTTGCAGTGTCTGTCTGCACCTGCCTCGGCCCCATTTGGAGACCTGCTCCACAGCAGGGGCAAGCCTGCCATCTGAAAGTCCTTGCCTGGTCTCTGGGGTATCAGGCAGGCAGAGCCAAGGACCAGCTTCTCCTTGGTCTCTGAACGTCTGGGATGATGGTAGTGCTGTGTGGTGAGCAGAGCACAAAGAGTCTCCTTGCCTTAGACACAGTGCCCAGCAGACTCTACCCAGGACCTGGGCAAACCAGTAGAGGACTTTCAGTGTGGAATTTCAAGAATCTCTCAATTCTTTCCCCCATTGCTCAGTTTTTATAAGCAACCAGTTTGCTGCCAGTTTTAAAAGATAATGGGCCTCACCGGGATCATTCAAATTGGGCTTAATGAGGGAATAAAACAAGCAGGAAACACTAGGGGGCCAGGCAGAGTTTGGGAGGGAGTTGGGAGGCCTTAGCCTTGTTTCTTAGGTCCTTTGCTGACAACAGTGGGCAGAAAGAGGGCACATCCAATCAACTCACTACCTCATGTCTCCCCCCACACCCCAATCCCTAGTGGCACTTGTCACAGGAGACACAACATACTCGGAATAATAGAAAAAAGAGAGCCCAAGGCTGAGCGTGGTGGCGCACGCCTTTAATCCCAGAATTTGGGAGGCAGAAGTAGGAGGATCGCTGTGAGTTCAAGGCCACCCTGAGACTACATAGCGAATTCCAGGTCAGCCTGGGCTACAGTGAGACCCTACCTCAAAAAACCAAAAAAGAAAGAAAGAGAAAAAGAAAAAAGAAGAGAGAGAACCCAAACCCTGCTAACCCCTGAGCTGGATAGAAAACCAGAGAGATTAATAATAATAATAATAATAATAATAATAATAATAATATAATCCCAACACTAGGCAAGTGGAGGCAGGGGGATCAGGTGTTCAAAGCCAGACTTGACTACATATGGGGTTTGAGGCTCAACTAGGCTACATGAGACTCTGTCTTGAAAAAAGAAAAGGAAAAAGAAAGTAAGAAAGAGTGACTCTTAAACCTTGGGCAAGGTCTGTTATGGTGCCCAGCCATGCTGGTACGTGTCTCAAGGACCTGTGTTCGGGGCAGACAAGACAGTCGGCCCCCCTCTTTCCTTCACTTTGCCTGTGTATGTATTCCCACTGGAGATGAGAGCTGAGGGAGAGGCGAACAAAGGTTTCCATACCAGAGACACCCTGGTGTGAAACTGCCCTAAAGATCTGTGTCCCGGTGGGGACTTCTGGGTTCATTAGATGAGGAGAATGAAATGGTTCCCAGACCTCTGCTTACTCCCCCTGCAAACTGTGCTCCCGTCCTCAGAGCTGCGGATCTTGCTGCTGTGTGGCAGTGACCTGCTGGAATCCTTCTGCATCCCAGGGCTCTGGAATGAGGCAGATGTGAGTAGCATGGTTACACCCCTGCCCCACTCCGCACTGTTGGGACAGGAGGGGGAGGAAGGGGAAGGACACACTTGACTTTGGCTTCTGGTCTTCCCTCCCTGGACTGGAATTTCTTTTTGCCTCCCCTGAGTTCTCAAGAGAGCAATCCATTCACTTCATTATGAAGGAAAATTCTCACCTACTCCCAACCTTTATCTCCCTCTGCACTTTCACCCACTCCTCATGCTCACCCCTGGGGAAAAAAAGCTCTGAGTCATAGAATGCCTTGTTCTAAACATTGCATGGGCATGGGGATCGGAGCCAGAAATGGGATTTTAAAAAAACCTTTGCCCTTTGGAGACTATGATGTGGCTTGTTTTCCTTTGATTCCTCTGGAAGAGGTAGGTAGTAAAATACCACCCTAGGTTCCCAGTAGCTAGAGAAAATTGCTGGGGATTGGGTGCGGAGGGGTAGCAATAATGGCTAATGGCAAAAGGTCAGTAAGACCCTTCTAGCAATTGACTTGGCACTGGGGAAAGAACCAGTAAAAATGTGTAACACTTAGCAGCTCCACAGATGTCTTCTGTTTCCAGTTCTGCCTGGGATAGTCTTAACTACCTCACTCACCCTTCACAAATGTGTCTATTCTTGTTCCTTCATTAATTCACTCATCGGATAGCCTGAGTTAAAACTAGCTCCAACTTCACAGCCCTATGCAAATTTTTATTTATTTATTTGTTTGTTTGTTTTTCGAGCTAGGCCAGGCTGACCTGGAATTCACTACGTAGTCTCAGGGTGGCCTTGAACTCAGAGCAATCCACCTACCTCTGCCTCCTGACTCCTGGGATTAAAGGTGTGTGCCACCATGCCCAGCTATCTCTATTTTTGTTGTTGTTTTTGAGGCAGGGTCCCAGGTAACCCAAGGTGGTCTCAAACTCCTTATGTAGTCAAGAATGACCATGAACTTTTGAACTTCCTGCTTCAACTTCTAGAATGATAGGATTACAGACACATATCACCATACCTGGTTTATGTGATGCTGGGTATGAAACCCAGAGCTTCGAGCATGCTAGACCAGCACTCTGCCAACTGAGTTATATCCTCGGTACTATTCTGTTTTAGTTTGAGACAGGGCCATACTATGTAGCCCATACTGGCCACAAATTCCTGGCAGCTCTCCAAGAGCTGGAACCACAGGCATGTGCTACAACCCCAGCTTTCCTATACCTGTTTTATTCCCAGAGTAGTATAATAATTCCAGACACAGTGCTTAAAAAAAAAAAACACAGTCTCACTTTGTAACCCTGGCTGTCCCAAAATGCACAGAGATCTGCCTGCCTCTGACTCCAAGTGGGACTACAGGCATGATGGTTCACTTAGAGCTTTTTTTATTAACTTGCTGAGCCGCTGATATGGAAATTAAGAGTGATGGAGCCTTTCTCAGCTCTGGGGTGGACAATAACTCAGGAGCTAGGGTGCTGAACACTCAGTCACACAAAGCTTCCAGAGTCAGTGGTCTCTGGGGTCTTGTGAATTTTGATGAATGAAAGTTAGAGACCAGAGAATAAAGTTTAGAGAGATGTTATTATAGAGATTATAGCTCTTAAGAGACGGAAAGAATACAGTGCTCCAAAAGGAGGCAGGAACAGGGTTCCCAGAAATGGGAAAGCCCACCTAGAGACCCAGATTGGGGTCTTTTAACAGAATCACTGAATGAGGTGGGAGACTGAACTGGTTAGTTCAGCCCCGATGCCAGGTGTCTAGGTGCCACCAGGATTTTGGAAAGGGGAGTGATTTCATCTCTTCATTTTCTTCTCTAGGAAAAAAAGAAATAATAAAAACTAGACTCTCCCCTTGATATCTAGCAAAGTGGAGGCTGTAAGGAGTCCTTTAGGTATAAGGAGACTCAAGAACATTCCTCACTTTTACTTCTAGGAGTTCTGTTACCTCTAAACTGCCGTGCAACTGTGAAAATCACTCACCTCCTCTGGTTCCCAAATGTGGCCCATTTTGCCTACTGTTTGGCATACCTTCAGTGAAGTGATTGCAAAAGTCTTGCAAGGAACTCATTCCCGAAGCAACTGGATGTGAGGAGGCAGGAGCCCCACATCTCAAAGACTTCAGGGGCATTTATGAGACAGACAGGGTGGTCTGAGGCATGGTGAAAGGTGGTGAGAAGCAAGGAAAAGTGGAGTCATTTACAAATGTATAATCAAACATGCCCTTAGCAGTCTGACCACTCAGTCTATGCTCAGGAAAGGATGACATCAGCAGGCTCAGAGGGTGGAGCTTGGGCCTTCTGAGGTCATCTGTCATCCACCTGACATTTACATAGGTCGAAGGGAAGGGCCGAGAGTTTCAAATAGTTTGCTCTACCTCCATGTACCTGAAACTGAAAAACAACTTAGGCAACCGTTGTCATGGTGATCCACAACCAAGTGTTATCTATAGAAAGCTAATAGGAGTGCATAGCTATGTGAGCTCCACGACTGGTGGTGAAAAAACAAAAAGCATGTAAAGCTAGAGGACTAACTCTCTTTCCTTTGATTTCACCCTGGGCCAGTAGTTTTATAAACCTTTAAAATCTATAGTATGTAACTGATAGACACATACAATCCTTGCCCCAAGCATGAGGAGGCATGATGTATATTTGCAATCTTTCTGTGTATATTTATGTATCTCTGGAAGAAGAGGGATAGGAGGGGAAGAGAGGGGAAAAAGAGGAGTGAAGAGAGGGCAACCTTCAGGGTCAGAATCAAGCTTTCAGTCTACTCTAACACAGCTCGGGACAAATTATACTTTAAAAATTTATTTATTTATTTATTTATTTATTTATTTATTTATTTATTTGAGATAGAGAGACAGACAGAGAGAGAGAGAGAGAGCACCAGGGCTTCTAGCCACTGCAGACCAACTCCAGACGCATGTGCCACCTTGTGCATCTGGCTTATGTGGGTCCTGGGGAATTGAACTGAGGTTCTTTGGCTTTTCAGGCAAATGCCTTAACTGCTAAGCCATCACTCCAGCCCCAAAATATACTTTGAATTTCTCCCATCTCTATGTGCAAGGAGAGCAAGATAGAGAGAACTCCAGATGCATGTGCTACTATGTGCATCTGGCTTTACATGGGTGCTAGAGAATCGAACCCAAGCTATTAGGCTTTGTAGGCAAATATTTTAACTTCTTTTTTAAAAAATTATTTTTATTTATTTATTAAAAAGAGAGGGAAAGAGAGAGAGAGAATGGGCACACCAGGGCCTCTAACCACTGCAAACGAACTCCAGATGCATGTGCCACCATGTGCATCTCATTTACATGGGATCTGGAGAATCAAACCTGGGTCCTTAGGCTTTGCTGGCAAGCACCTTAACCACTAAGCCAGCTCTCCAGCCCAAGCATCTTAATTTCTGAGCCATCTCTCCAGCCCTCTCCCATCTCTAAAATGGACATATAGGGGCTGAAGAGATGGTTTAGCAGTTAAGGGTGCTTGCCTGCAAAGCCTAAGGATGCATGTTTGGCTCTCCAGATCTCTCCTAAGCCAGAGCAGCACAAAGGTGGGGCAAGAGCAATATCACATATGCCCACTAGGTGGTGCAAGCATCTCTAGTTCAATTTCAGTGGCCAAGGCCCTGGCATTCTCTCTCTCTCTCTCTCTCTCTCTCTCTCTCATGTGTGTGTGTGAACTCTAAAATAAAAAATAATAAAATTAAACAAAATGGACCTATAATGGTACCTACCTCATGCAGTTCTTGAGACTCAAATGACACGACTTAAAGCACCTCGTCCACCACCTGCCTTGTCAGCACAGCTAACCTTAAACAAATGGTGGAGGTTGTGTTTGTTTGCTTGTTTTTATTTTTATTTTCTGGTTTGGTTTGAGACAGGTTGGTCTCACACTTGCTGTGTAACTGAGGATGACCTTCAACACCTGATCCTCTTGCCTCCCCCTCCAGCCACCACACCCTGCCCGCAACAAATGTTAGTGAGAGAATTCAACTAATATGAAATAGGCACCAAGATGGATGATTAGCTAGTCAAGGGGAAGCACATACAAGCTGAATGCTATGGGGTAACCAAGAGGGGAGGGGGCGCTTCAGGAAGCCCTTTCTTCTGTACCCAGCAGCAATTTCCTACAGGTGAAAATGTAAACCTTCTTTCAGTTTAGGATTAAGCAGCTTAATTAGTTTTTGATTTCCTCCCTCCTTCACAAGGTGCTGTGAAGGGAAAGAGTAATGTGAGCAAAATCTGGACAAGCAAATCAGCAAAGCTCTTTCAAGAATCCAGCAAAGCCAGCCAGTTGCCTGAGGCCCCATCCTATGAGCAGCCTGGGCAGTCAGTTGTGAGGGAATTTAGAGGGATGAGGTTGGCACTGGGACAGCAGCCTGAAGTGCCACTTGTGTGAGCAGGAAATCCCTGGAGCTGTTTACTAAGTGGGGCCTGGGGAGAGTCTCTTCTCAGGGGCAGACCCAGACTTCCTGCATGCTGAAACCCACACACTGGGGGCTCCATCTCTCTCCTTGTCCAGGTTCCCTCACTGGCTTTAGGTTCTCTTTCCTGCTGCTCTTGGTGTTGTCCCATGCTAACATTTGAGGATCAGCATGGGGGCCCAGGTCTCTCCTATTCTGGTTGATCCCTGGTGCTGAGACCAGTGCTGACTGGTGAAGAAAGGCCACTTGAGGGGCCATTGCTGTGGATTTACTAGGAATGCCACAGCACAGGTGGAGCAGAGTCCTCATCCGTTCCAGTGTGCTTCCACCTGATCATGTGGCCGGTTCCCAGTCCTGGCCAGCTGGTTCATCTAGAGTCCTGATTGAATTTCAGTCCCTTATGGGTGCCTCTGTGAAGAGGGAAGGGATGCTCCTATCTTGCTCCCAATCCTCCATCTGAGAAGGATGACTTTGGAGCATCTTGTGGAAGCCGGGGGTGGACGAGATGAAGATAAAGGTGAGGAGGATGGATGAGGCAGCCAGTCTCACTGCTCCTGAGACACAGATGGTTTGAAAACCAAGTCTCAGGTCTGGGGCAATAGCACTGGTACAGCGCCTGGCTGGCATGTGTGAATGAGGCCCCGGGTTTGATTCCCAACTGCAAAAGAAACCAAAACCTAAAAGTCTCACATTCTAAGAACACCCTAGATGGGCTAACTTGGAGGCAGGACATCCACCTTGGCTACTCTTGGAGGGTGCAGTGGTTCCTGCCTCTGTCCTGTCCGGGGTGGTTAGAGTTCCTGTCCCCTGCAGAGGCAGCAGCATTTGGGTCCATCCGATATCCCAAGCTTGCCCCAGAGGACTGCTTTAACCTGAAGCAGACCTGCATCCAAACCAGCTCATTCCCAATTGAAGTGACGCAGCCCACAGCCGATTTCATGGGTGGCAGGGAAAGAATATTCAAGGAGGTGCTTCCTACATACTGTGGCTCCATAGCAGAAGGATGCTGGAAATATTACTGCTTTTGGTAGGGGTGTGTCTGGTATGTACGTGTGTTCATATGTGTGTGGGCACATTGTGTATATACATGGATATGGAGTATGCAGAGGCCAGAGGTCAATGACCAGTCACTGTGTACCCCTTTTTTTTTGAGGGGAAGACAGGATCTCTCACCCAACCTAGAGCTCATTGGCTTGGCTAGGCTAGCTAACCAGTCAACCCTAGACATCCTCCTGTCTCTGCCTCCCCAGCACTGGGACTGCAGACGCGCACTGCTCTACCAGGCATTTATGTGGGCGCAAACTCTGTTCCTCATACTTTACCCACCAAACCATCTCTCAAGCCCGTAACCCAGGCTAATTGTGAACTCCTGATCTTCCTGACTCCCACTCCCAAGTACGTGGTACGTGGGATTACAGCCATGCACCATCACAGCCACATGGAAATCCCACTTATAAGTTGTCTAAATCAAGCTAAAATTCTGCTTGGAGTCCCTGTCCTACATTATGGTAGAAGCTGTCTGGGTCAATGCTGATTCCCAGACCTGAGAGGCTCTGGTGTAACTTGAACTTGAGGACTGGTTTTCAGGCTCAGTTCATCAAGCCAGTCACATCCCTGCCCCACCACAGCGGGTTCTTTTGGGCCTGGGTCCCTAAATAGCTACTTACAAAAGAAGGTTATCTTGCTCCTAACCCTAACTTAGAGACCAGGACCCCAAAGCCATACGCCTGACCATGGCTGGGGACAGGAGAACAGGGAAGAGAACACAGATTCTTCACTAAAAGGCACAAAGCCTCTCGTAGTCTACTCTGGAGCCTCAGAAACAAGGCAGGAGAAGCCACTGGTTGAAACAGGTTGGAGGAAAGACAGGAGCCTGTTCATCCTTTGCAAAGGAAGTTCAAAGAAGCCAAAACTTTTACTATGTAAACCCTTGCTAGAAACTGAGTAGGACTGCCATAGCCTCTCCCAGCCCTTGCTACTGAGTCAAGCTCCTTCTTTTACCTCAGACTCCTGAACCAATGTTGTCCATTAAAAAATCTAATTATCTAGCTAAAAGGACTGCCCACACCCAGCCAGAAACATCTGCCTGTGGTATTTCCTATTAGGCACAAAGGCACATCAGCCCACAATTAATTCTGACTTTTGCTGGCCAGTGACCCACCCTTCCCCTTACATTCCACAAAGAGAAAATTCCATACATATCCATCCAGTTTCTCTCAATTGGAGGACAAAAGAGTTGCTGTGTGGCCTGGCACATTGACATTTTCATTCTTGATTTCTGGGTGAATCAAGATCTGGCTCCTTCTTACAATGCAGTCCTCCAGACATAAAATGGCCTAGATATCCATGACCTCACAGTGCTTGGCACTACCTACACAAGACCATCCTAATAGGAGGAAGTAATGATGACATCAAAATGAAACAGAGACTGATTGAGAGGGGGAGAGGATATGATGGAGGGGAGGGAAATTATCATGGTTTATTGTCTATAATTATGGACGCTGTCAATAAAAAAAAATAAAATAAAAAAACCAGATTTAGGTTCCTGGACCAGTCTCGTTATTCAGTATCCAGCTGCAGATACCCTACCCACTCCAAGCATTTTATTACAGAACTAGTCTCCTCTACTAGTTGCTATCCTAGCTGCTATGACAAAATACCTACCAAAACAACTTAAAGAAAGAAGGGTTTATTTTGGCTTAGAGTTTGAGGGCATTTAGTCCTTCGTGGTGGGGAAGGCGCAGCGGCTGGAGCACGAGGTGGCTGGTAAGATTGTGTCTATAGTCAGGGAGCAAGGGGGAGGATAAAAGCTTGGCCTTGGCTCACTTCCTCCCTTTTATTCAGTCCAGGAACCCCCAGCCTACAGAATAGTGCTGTACATATTCTTGGGGGGGGGGTATCTTCCCTCCTCAGTTAAACTTCTCTGGAAAAGCCTTCAAAACACACCCATAGGCTGGTCTTCTATGTAATTCTAAATCCAGTCAACTTGCAAATGAAATTAACTGTCACATCGCCCCCAAGTGACCAGGTCATTTGCTTTATAGAAGCACCCATGCAGGTGTCCAGGCATGGATCAGGAATGGGGGAAATCAAGACCCATGGCTCTGGAATCAGCCAAGGCTGCTTAAAACAAAACACAGCCTGCTGTGGAGTGATCTGACACTCCCAGCTGCTTTGTCTATTATATGATAACAGAAGGCAAGCAAGTGAATCCCGAATTAAGCATTCCCATCTTCAACCAATCTGTCAACAGTGTCCATATGAATGTAGCATGTAGATGTACTTACAGGCTAAAAATACCTTGGTTATTTACCACCTCCCCCCGAGATAGGGACTTCCGGTGCTCATCTGTGTACTTCCTTAAATAGGGTCTCTCCCTCAACTCCAGAACTGTTCATTTTTGTTTGTTTTTCCCCTTTGGATCAGTACCCAAGCAATTCTCTGGTCTCCTCCATGTCCAGCCTCCCCAACTGCGGTGACAGATGTGGCCATGCCCAACTTCGTGTACACGGGTTCTGGGGAATCCAACTCAAATACTTCCAGACCCTTATACTTAAGTGGCAAGCCCTCCTTGACCTTGGAGCCATTTCCTCAGCCCAAGTGTTGATTTTTGAGCAAGAAGACAAAAATCATTAAGCATAATGATCACCAGCTCTCAAGGGCATTCGCATTTTAAGCAAGCAAGGGTCGATATTTAACCCAAGAGTGAGAATCTCCCATCCAGGTGCTAACCAGGCCCAACCCTGCTTAGCTTCAGAGCTCAGATAAGATCGGGTTGGTTTGGCCATAGATGAAAGAGTGACCATCTAAAGATGAAATACTAGGCCGTGGAAATGGGCCAATGAGGGAATTGCTTTTTCTTCTTTTTTGCACTCCTCAAAGCCCCCACATTCCACAGGCTGGTTCTCATTGGCCATACCCTACATACTTTCAGCCAACCAGCCATGGGCTAACTCCTCCTACATCCATCAGCTGTGGGAAAACAACCAAAGAAAATAAACAGAGGAAGAGCTGGGGGCATTAACCACTCCAGGAGGAATCCCAGGGCCCCAGGATAAAATGAGAAAGACAAACATTTAGCTATTCAGACTCAGATGGCTTTTTATCAGACTGCCAGCTCCAGCCAGGAAGCAGGAAGCCTGCGGGACTCCTCTTTCCCACCCCTGGAGGAATTAGGTCCCCACACTGATAAAACCAAGGCTGAATCTACACGGTCAGGGGGAGGAACCCCAGACCCTACTGTGCAGGATTTTTGGCTGTTCTCATGTGAAAGGTGTTGTTGATTTGATTTTTCAAGCTTTGGACTTAAGACTGGGATCCCCAGTCTTCCCACAGAGCCAGTCAAGTTAGCAGTGGAGTGGAATTGCCTTCCTCTGGAAAGCCCCTATTAAGGATGTTTCACTGACTTACATTGAGGACCATGTTGGAAAGCTTTCCCAGCAGCTCAACTCTGACCAGACTAGCCCCTGCCCAGCCTTCCCTCTAGAGAGGGGCAGGGGCCAGAACAACACAGAAGATTCTCCACTGAACCGAATGGAGAAAGTTTCAGTAACTCCTCACAGATTGGGGTACTTTGGCCAGCTCTCTCCTTGCAAGCATTTTACCCACCTCGAAGTACCTAAAACTGTATATTGTAGGTGGTAATGTGCATAAAGCAATGAGTTGTGCATACAGTAAGCAAACCAAAAATAATATGAAGAAATAGTATGTCTTACTTTTTTCTTTTTACTTATTTTATTATGTTTCCAAATTCTTTTTTATTTTTATTTATTTATTAAAGAGAGCTGAGGGGAGGGGGAGAATGGGCATGCCAGGGCCTCTAGCCACTGCAAACGAACTCCAGATGCATGTGCCACCATGTGCATTTGGCTTATGTGGATTTGGGGGAATCATACCTAGTCCTTAGGCTTCACAGGCAAGTGCCTTAACCGCTAAGCCATCTTTCCAACCCTATTACTATTTTTTAAACTAACGCAGGTTGGCCTTGAACTTATTGCATATCTCAGGCCAGCTTTAAATTCACTGTGTAGCCCAGGATGACCTCAAACTTATTATCTTCCTGCCTCAGCCTCCTGAGATTACTGGCATGCACCACCATGCCTCACTGAGTATATTCTCCACTTGTGATTTTTTTAAAGATTTAAAAAAATTTATTTATTTATTAGAGACACACAGAGAGAGAGAGAGAGAGGGAGGGAGGGAGAATTGGCATGTCAGGGCCTCTAGCCACTGTAAACGAACTCCAGATGCATGTGCCACCTTGTGCATCTGGCTTACGTAGGACCTGGAGAATCAAACCTGGGTCCTTAGGCTTCTCAAGCATGCGCCTTAACCGCTAAGCCATCTTTCCAGCCCAACTTGTAATGTTTTTAAACCAAAGAAGTTTGAAGTCCCCAAAATATGAAACTGATCAATGGATCTAGAAGAGAAGTGACGTAATGAAGAGTCTTTAAGGAAGACCAGAGGGGTCGTATATTCACTTACTGGCTGTACAGCTTTGACAAGTTCCTGAATCTCATTAAGTCTTGGTTACCCCATCTAAGAAATGAGAATACAGTTACATTTCTCAGAACACAGTTGTTATGAAGGATTTTATGTGATAATAAAACTCCTAGAATTGTTCCTGGCACATTGGCAGGTATATTTACAAAGATTTCTTCCTCTCCTTACTTATGGCCATATGTGTGCCCGCTGTCATCTAGAAAAGCCACATAAATGCAAGCCAGGCATGGTGGCACATGCCTTTAATCCCAGCACTTGGGAGGCAAAGGTAGAAAGATCACTGTGAGTTCAAGGCCACCCTGAGATTACATAGTGAATTCCAGGTTAGCCTGGTCTAGAGTGAGACCCTACCTTGAAAAGCCAAATAAATAAATAAATAAATAAATAATAAAATTAAAAAGCCACACAAATGGGCCGAAGCCACTGATGTGCCTTGAGAAGGGAGTAGATCAAGGCTCTGAGCCCTGATTCAGAATGACCCCACAGAGGATCTTACCAATAAGGCTGGCTAAGGCAATCAATGTATCTTAGGTCCTGTTGCTAATAGAAACCTTACTGCATTGGAACGAAACCATTATCATTATAATCTGGTCCTTGTTTATTTATTCTACCTTTCTGTGCTTTAGTCCCATCTGGCTTCTTTTTAAAAACATATTTTTATTGCCAGGCGTGGTGGCACACGCCTTTAATCCCAGCACTTGGGAGGCAGAGGTAGGAGGATTGCCGTGAGTTTGAGGCCACCCTGAGACTACATAGTTAATTCCAGGTCAGCCTGGACCAGAGTGAAACCCTACCTCAAAAAACCATATATATATATTTGAGAGAGACAAAGTGGTATAGAGATAGAAAGACAGTGAGAGAGAATGGGTGCACCAGGGCCTCCAGCCATTGCAAATGAACTCCAGATACATGTGCCACCTTGTGCATCCAGCTGGCTTCTTTATGTGTCCAATTTGCCAGTTGCCCATAATAGCCACTTATTAGCCACCAAACATAGCTCTTTTGCAGCATGAAAAACCATCAAAAATAGCCTTTCATTTAAAGTCACTCACTAGTGATTTATATCAAAGATGAAGTCATATCTTTCTCCTCAAATGTGTACCCCTAATATCCAGGAAGGTGCCTAAAACCATAAGACATCCACCCACCAAAAGCATCCTCAAAACCCAGCAGAGCAGGTCTTGAGGGATGATGATAACCCCACATTCCTGCCAAGAAATTTACAGCCTGGTTCCTGAGTGTTCTGTCTCCCAAGGCCAAGTTGCTTCCTGCTTCAACATGTCTCATATCCTTCCTTCAGATGCCCCACATTTGGGAAAGCAGAGCCTGCCTCCACCCACTTCCTCTCCTCCTTCCCACTTCTATATCTGAAGAGCCTTTGACCAGAAGATGAAAAGATTGGCTCAAGAGTTGAGCCTGTGAGCAGGAAGTTGAAGCAGGATGAATGTTACAGACCCCCATCTCTGAGGCGTAACACAGGCCTGGGATAACTGAGACCATGCCTATCTCTTGCCTACTGGGGTTTGGCACTGTGAGGGCACTTTGGCCATACCAGGGGTAGGATTTAGCCATCAGGACTGATCTGTTCCACTCACACACTCCACCTCTTCATCACCAAGGGCAAGACCCAGAGAGAACCCTTCAGCTGAATAGGTGTTGGACCAGATAGATAGATGCTCAGTCATGTGGCTGAGCACAAGACTTCTGAGAACAGATGCATGCTCTAACCATACCTCATGACACGAAGGAATGCCGTCACTGGCTGGAATCTCTAGATTCCAGAACTTGTCTGAGACACTTTTCCTACAGTTATCTCAGTGTGACTTCATCCCCTGCCAGGCCAGAGTGCTAGCAGCTGAGACTACCGCTCATGTGATTTACAACAACTCCCAAAGGCAGGAGAACATCAGAGAGATCTGGGGTTGCTTTTGATAAATGCTTTATCAATAGCTGCATGGCAAGGGCTGAGACGTCTGTTTTGCTATTGTTCATTTTATTTATTTACTTATTTATTTATTTATTCATATATTTTCCAAGGTAAGGGCTCCTTCTAGCCCAGGCTGACCTGAAATTGACTCTGGGTGGGCCTCAAACTCATGGTGATCCTCCTACCTCTACCTTCCAAGTGCTAGGATTAAAGGCATGTGCCACCACAACTGGGCCATTTTATTTATTTATTCACAAGCATCACTATGTAAAGTCTAAATTGTACAGTTTCTTGGGCTGCTGGCTCACATTCATCAGCTTGCTCAACTTTGGTGCCTCTCTCATCCCCAGTACCTTTGCCAGAGCTTCACCTTGATCATGAGGCTCCATGAGTTCTCCATTCAAACATGGCTGCTTCAGCATTTACTTTCCTTACAAAGGGATCATGAAGAGGATCCGAGGATATTAATAGATTGGCAAGACAAAGGAAATTGTCTTTTCCAATGCAGTAGAGAACCTATTTATTTTAAAAATATTTTTAGTTATTTCTTGAAATAATGTCTTCTGTAGCCCAGAATAGCCTCAAACACACTATGTAGTTAAGAATGGCTTTGAACTTCTGATCCTTCTGCCTGTACCTCCTGAGTGGGAGGATTGCAGGTGTGTACCAACACACCCAGCTTATGGGTGTAGGGGACTGACCGCAGGTCCTAGTGCATGCTAGACCAGCACTCTCCCAACTGACCTCTGACCTAGATCCCCTGGGTGAATGTTTAAATAACATAATTAAGAAGGTCTCACAAAAACGAGATCCATATGTGAGGGGGTTTGAGTCAAGGACAATGTAACATCATGTGTATTTTAATCCTCTCAATTTGGATGTTGAATAGACTGGGGAAAAAGAAAAGCCAGAGAATAACAGAGGGCCGGAACAATTCAAGTGACAAGTGATGGAGGTGAACTCTTTCTGCTGCAAACTTGATGGTTGAAAACAATATTTACGTATTCTTTCAGTTCTGAAAGTAGAAATGAACAGGTTCCTGTGGGCGGGGCTGTTTCCACCGAGGCACTGAGGAGGGCCGGCTGACTTGACTTCCAGACATGGGAGCTGCATGTGATGTGGTACATCCCCAACTCCTGTCTTAGATCTCCGGTCCATTGTCATTCCCCTTCTCTCTGTTATATCCAATTCCCTCTGCCTCTTTTTTTTTGGGGAGGGGGGGCGGTTCAAGGTAATGTCTCACTCTCTAGCCCAAGCTGACCCAGAATTCATTATGTAGTCTTGGGGTGGCCTTGAACTCACGGTGATCCACTTACCTCTGCCTAGCAAGTGCTGGGATTAAAGGCATGTGTCACCACACTGACTGTCTCATTCTTATAAGGACACATGTTACTGCAAGTAGGGCAGCTCAGATAGCTCTGGAGAACCACAAGATCCTTAGTTCAACTCGCCTGCAAGGTCTCTTCTTCCATACGAGATCACCCGTTCCAGAGATTTGGACTGGGTATCTTTGGGGGACACTGTTCAGCCTCCCAGAGGAGAGTTGGCTCTGCTTATACATGAGAAATGAATAGAGTCATACAATGTTTTTATTTTGTTTTTTTTTCTTGTCATTTTTAGTCAGGGTCTTATGTAGCCCAGGCTGGCCTTTAACTCCTGATCCTTCTGCCTCTACCTCCAATTCTGAGCTTATAAGCATGTAACATTAGGCCCAACTCATACATTTGTTTTGAAGATAAAATTAATTAATTACCTTATGGCTGAGTATAAGATAGGAAAATGCCAAAGCTTTTGCTCTGAATAATTATAAGAAACAAAAAAGACTATAGGAAACCATTTTGGGGGGGAGGGGTATGTTTATGAACACTAGCAAATACAGGGAGGGGCTCATGAATATATTAAGTTAGAAATATTAACTTGAGAGCCTTTAGTGTGTCTTTAAAGGCTTGAAATGGAACGAAATAACTGCAAGGATGAGATACAAAAGAGATCCAAGGATGGAGGTCTGGTGGAGTTCAGAAATTCAAGGTCAGAGAGAGGAGGCATCAACACGCAGATACCAAAACGGAGCAGCTGTAAGGCAGGAGGACAAGCAGGAGAGGCGCAGTCTGGAGTCCGTGAAGGAGAAAGGCAGGGAGGCTGAGGTCATGCACGCTCCAATCACTCTCATTCCTCGCACCTCCTCACGCCCACACACTTTCCAGCATGAAAATCAAGCCCATGCCCGAGGGTCTGGCCAGAGCAGCAAAGCGTCTTCCATCTGGCCTGAAGCTGGCTGGAGACACTGCTAAAGCTGCCAGTCCAGTTTCATGGGTCCTACCTATCCTCCCTCACCTTGTGATTCCCAGCAAGTCTGTCACCTGTTTCTAGAAAAGAGAAACTAGCTCAGGCAGCAAGGACCTCCTCTGCTTGCCACCCATTGAGCGCCTGGGAGTCAGTCAGATCATTAGATCCTGAGTAGAGAGCGGCAGCTGCAGCACTATCACCCACAGAGCAATATAGCCCCTGTGAGGACTGACTGCCATTCCAAACCACTATGTGCCTGCTTTAAACTAGAACATTGACTCTAATCAGCCCAGTTATTACACGCATCATCTATGAAAGGAGCAACCATCAGATGTGCGTGTCAAGCTCTTAGAGTCCCCATTATTTACACCAGACTACCTTGAAACATCCATATAACAAGGCCGTTCAGGAATCTCTGTGTATATGCACCTCAGTGGATTCCCTCTTTCTGGTTTTCTCCTCTTCTTTCTCTGCCATGCCAATTTTTTCTAAGTATTTTTTTTTTTAAGAAAGCAAGAAACAATTGGCTTGCCAGGGTCTCAGCTGCTGCATCGAACTCCAGATGCTTGTGCCATCTAGTTGGCATGTGAGATCTTGCACTTGCCTCACCTTTGTGCATCTGGCTTACGTGGGATCTGGAGAGGGGAACATGGGTCCTTAGGCTTTGCAGGCAAGCGCCTTAACCACTAAGCCATCTCTTCAGCCCCAGAGTTTTAATTCTATAGATGATGGACTCGCAAATTCAGTTGCAGAGTCACCTGGAGACTTTTTTTTTTTTTTTTTTTTTTTTTTTTTTTTTTTTTGATTTTGCAAGGTAGGGTCTCACTCTGGTCCAGGCTGACCTGGAATTAACTATGTAGTCTCAGGGTGGCCTCGAACCCTTGGCGATCCTCCTACCTCTGCCTCCTGAGTGCTGGGATTAAAGGCGTGCGCCACCATGCCCGGCACCTGGAGACTTTTTTGTTTGTTTTGTTTTTGTTTTTGAAGGTAGGGTCTCGCACTAGCCCAGGCTGACCTGGAATTCACTATGTAGTCTCAGGGTGGCCTCAAACTCATGGCGATCTTCCTTCCTCTGCCTCCGAGTGCTGGGATTAAAGGCGTATGCCACCACACCTGGCGAGACTTTTTTAAATATCAATACCTGGATCCCATTCTGAGAGAGTCTAGTTTAATTGATCTCAAGTGTGAGGTGTGCCTTGGGATTTGTAAAGGCCCTCCTCCAGTAATTCTAACATGCAGCCAGGTTTAAGAATCAGTCACTGGATAGTGATCCTGGTGCAGTATTCTAAAAGCTGTGGCAAGGGGAACTGAACATTTTTGGTCTATACAGCACATGACGTACTGCCAACTCACCCAATCTGAACCCCACCTAGATGCAACGTGGTGCACAATGCTCTCTCTATCTTCCAAATGGCATGGCCCAGTGAGGGCTCTGGTGCTCTATGTCGAGCTTTTTATTTCTCTCTACAGCATCCCTCTTAGAGCACTCAAGGCCAAGCTTTCATTGTAGCAACCTCAGAGTCTGATTGCAATCCTAGGTCCAAATGTAAGCAACAGGGTGAGTAAAGTTACATGGAGATATCCAAGGATGTACACACATGCACTTATGAGTGCACACACACACCAATGAATCAGGCTTAGAACAGTATTCTGATGAGGTGGAAATTTTCTAGTCAAGTCTCCAGAGGACTGGAGAGATGGCTTAGTGGTTAAGGCTTTTACCTGTAAAGCCAAAGAACCCAGGTTCAATTCCTCAGTACCCCCATCAAGCCTGATGCACAAGGTGGTGCATGTGTCTGGAGTTCGTTTGCAGTGGCTAGAGGTTCTGACACACCCAATCTCTCTCTCCTCCCCTTTCCATCTAAAATAAATTAAAAAAAAAAAAAAGAATGGGACTAGAGAGATGGATTAGTGGTTAAGGCACTTACCTGCAAAGCCTAAGGACCCAGGTTCGATTCTCCAGGTCTTACATAAGCCAGATGCACAAGGTGGCACACATGTGGAGTTCATTTGCAGTGGCTAGAGGCCTTGGAGCACCCATTCTCTCTCTCTCTAATAAATAAATTTAAAAAAAAAGAATGGACCAGAGTATTCCATAATATCTGTTTTTGTGGTACTAGTTTGAAGAATTATGGCAAAGAAAGAGAGAGAGAGAGAGAAATCTGGATGCCTTGTCCCCAGAGCGAGGGCATTGAGCTTGCTCAGTGAGCTGTGCTGATTAGGGGCAACGTTCCTACTTCTCCAGAATCCATAACTGGCAAGGTCTAAACAGTGATATGCCAAAGCCAGATCCAAGTCTACTAAATGTCACGACTTTTCAGACTCTTTGAAAATAAAATTGGCACAGATTTCCAGAAAGCAATTTGGTAATATGTCCCAAGAGCTTGAACTATATCTACTTCATATTCTTTTATTCAGTTGTTTTACTTTTTATCCTAAGGAAATGTGGTAAAAGATTTATGCATAAAGATCGTCATCAAAGTGTTTTGTACAATGGCAAAAAATCAGAACTACATTTTCTACAATATAAGACTGGCTGAATATATGGTTCAGCAAACAAGGAGGTATATAGGAAACTAAAACCTAGGTTGTCAAATCATATTTGGTTTGTTTTTTTATTAATTTTTAATTAAAAAATATTTTATTTTTTTTATTTATTTGAGAGAGAGAGCGTGAGAGAGAATGGGCATGCCAGGGTCTCCAGCCACTGCAAACAAACTCCAGATGCGTGCACCCCCTTGTGCATCTGGCTTACGTGAGTCCTGGGAAATTGAACCTGGGTCCTTTGGCTTTGCAGGCAAGTGCCTTAACCGCTAAGCCATCTGTCCAGCCCTTGATTTTTGTTTTTTTTTTTTTGTTTTGTTTTGTTTTGTTTTTCGAGGTAGGGTCTCACTCTGGCCCAGGCTGACCTGGAATTAACTATGTAGTCTCAGGGTGACCTTGAACTCAAGGTGATCCTCCTATCTCTGCCTCTTGAGTGCTGGGATTAAAGATGTGCGCCACCATGCCCAGCTCTGATTTTTGTTTTTTGAGGTAGTGTCTCACTCTAGCTCAGGATGACCTGGAATTTACTATGTAGTCTCAGGGTGGCCTTGAACTCTCAGCCATCCTCCTACCTCTGCCTCCCAAGTGCTGGGATTAAAGGCGTGCACCACCATGCCTGGTGTCAAATAATTTTTAATGATATGGGAAATGCTCACAATATAATTTGAAGTGAAAAAAATGAGGTAAAATCACTACTTACATAGCTGTGGTTGTTTATTTGTTTGCAGTGCTAGGAACTACTAGGAAAGTACTAAACCATTGAACTATATCTTCAACACTGTTTTTATGGTTTAACCCATATGTGGCTATATACACCTATTTATAGAGAGGAAAACACAGGACAGAAGTACACGAAAATATTTTCCATAGCTGTTTGAGCTGTGTGATTGTGATTGATCTATCCATCCCTCCTTTGTTCCTTTTCTCTCCTTCCTTTCTCTTTCTCTTTCTGGATTTTCCAGAAATTACATCTATAATCAGGACAAGAAAATAAAGAGCCACTATGGTGTCATATGCCTGTAATCCCAGCATTCAGGATGCTTGACAGAAGGATGGTGACTTTGAGGCTAGTCTAGACTACATAGTAAGATCCTGTCTCATTCACCCCTACTCCACACCATTAAAAAAAAATTATTTTCCTGATGTATTTTATTTATTTATTGGAGACAGAGAAAGGGAGAGGGAGAGAGAGTGTGTGTGAGAATGGACGCACCAGAGCCTCTAGCCTAGCCACTGCAAACGAACTCCAGATGCATGTACTACCATGTGCATCTGGCTTATGTGGGACCTGGAGAATCGAACCTGGGTCCTTAGGCTTTGCAGGCAAGAGCCTTAACTGCTAAACCATCTCTCCAGCCCCACACCATTTTTTTCTTTTTAGTGAAAAGATTTTATTCATCATCAAGGCATTAAGCTTCCACCTGAGGCCAATCTCAGAAGTGACTCTAACATGAGTTGGTGTCACCCTCCTGTCAGTGCCTGGGTACACGGTGATACATTCTAAGTACTTCTCTGTTTGAGGGTACTCTTGAGTCCCACAGCAGCTCTCATGTGGATAAACCATGTGAAAGAGGGGAGCAGACCAGTCTCTCTCACGACACCCAGCTGAGAGCTGAAGTCTGCATCTGGACAATGAGAATGGTTTTGCTCAAGAGGCTATCAGCTGGGAAGGAGTGTCTGTCATCCATGTTTTTCTGCAGTGTTAGGAACTCAACCGGAGCCTCGGGGATTAGAAAGGACTTGCTGAGACATGCAAAAATGTGTTCATTCATTCTAGAAGTATTTACAGAGCATCTTCAGTCATCCAGGCAAGGTTCCCACTCATCCTACTAAAGCTATGAACAGTAGTTACTTGAAGTTGCTGACCTATGGGGCTAAGAAGGCAAAGTTGGAGGCTAAAGTTTGAAGTTCTATGTCGGAGAATGGAAGGGAGCTCTACCTTGTTGAGCAGTCACTTGGTGGGGGTTTCACCAAGGGTGTATGTTTCTCTTCCTCCCTCCCTCCCTCCCTTCCTTCCTCTCTTCAGATGGAGGTGATTGTTGGGGACTTTGGGATCGTGGTGGTCCCCCGGGAAGCAGCTGACACAGATCGAATCATGAATCACTCCTCGATACTCCGCAAATACAAAGTGAGTCCTCCATCTCCCTGCTTGCGCAGCTCTATGACCAGACTCTCCTCTGACAGTCCCGTGGGGCTGGAAGAGTGAGGGGGCTAAAGCAACCTCATGAGAGGGGCTGACACGCCCATCTTTCCGCTTTGTCTCCAGAACAACATCATGGTGGTGAAGGATGACATCAACCATCCCATGTCTGTTGTCAGCTCAACCAAGAGCAGGTATGTTTGACAAGTGGCCAGGGAGACGTTGGTCAAACTGGCTTCCACATTTCCATACAGCTTTCCTCGGTCAAAGGCAGCCTCTGTGTTCATTCACATGTGTGTGCAGCCTCTTGTTTTATCTTCAACCATTCATTTACTTTTTTTTTAACCTGTAAGACTTTAAAAAAAATTATTTATTTTACCTGAGAGAGACAGAGAGAGGGAGAATGGGCACACCAGGGCCTCTAGCCACTGCAAACAAACTCCAGACGCATGCATCACCTTGTACATCTGGCTAACGTGGGTCCTGGGGAATCGAACCAAGGTCCTTTGGCTTTGCAGGCAAGCACTTTAACCACTAAGCCATTTCTCCAGCTCTCATTTACTTTTAATAGGAGAGACAGTCCATTAACTAGTCTTGTCTGGTTTGAGGGAAGAAGACATTTTTAGTTAGAGATTCTTAGTTTACAGTACTTAAAAAGTCATGCATGAGTAAGGTTGCCTCAAAAGACCTTAATATTGAGAGTTTCAAAAGAAAGGAGATGTATAGTTTCCACTTATGCAAGTCCAAAGGAATTGCAACCTACTATCTTCAATCCGAAGCTTCCATTTCTGGGTCCATAGCTATTGCAAGGACTGTTCTCAACCAGTATGAGAGGACAAATTTGAATACCAAGGCAAGAAGCCTTGTTTTTAAGAAGGCGACCCACACTGTACATATATACTCAGGAGGCTGAGGCAGGATAAAATCCAGGCCAGCCTGAGAGCCTGAGAAAGGCCCTGTCTCAAAAATCACTAACTAATAAATAAAGCGACCTAGAGTTGCGTGTACCATCTCCCTTGCCATCCCACTGGCTCAGAGACATAGACTTTAGTGCTTAGCAGCAATATACCCTGATAAACCCTCAGAAGCAGAGAATGAATACAGTCCCTCCACAAACCCCAAGTGGAGATGTCTCATGAAATGGCAAGACATATAGAATACAGAGATCTAGAAATGTAAAACTGAGAGTCAGAAGCATATGTATGGGTTACAATTCCCAATCCAGGAGCTCACAAAGATTCAGTGAAGAGCAGGCAAACTCGATTAGCATTTAAAAGAAGGCTAAGGGGCCGTCTAAACCGCCCAACAGTGATGGCCCAGTAATGATGGAGGGCACTGTCATCTGGGTCACATGTGTCAGAGTCATCGAATGAATCCGTGACTTAAAGTAGTCTGCTGGACTTCGTTCCTTGGAAGACAATTATGAGGACACTCACAAAAGTAACAGCCCCTGGAAGGTGAGGGCAGGCAGCAAGGACAATGGGTAAAGAGGAGAAGGAGGGTCGCGCCTCCAAAAATGGCCGCACCTGGCATTCGTGGTGGTTACTGAAGGACGGTCCAAATTCCTTCCCTTTGAATTTTAGAATTTGTTGAGGTTGGACTTAAAATCTGTTTCCCAAGTGAGTCTGGTGAAATTGGGATTGGCATTTAGAAACCACCTTTTTAAAAAGCCTTGCTGTGCAAGGAGACACTTTAGGACCTACCTACTAAGGTAAGGGGGTGGGGGATAGGAGATAGAAGAAAAGAGAGCTGGCCTCAGCAATCCTTTAGAACTAGATCATCTGGAGGACTACTTTGAATTTTTTACAAATACCTCCCTGGATCCAATCTTCCCCACACTATAAGAGCAGGGAGCAGAAGGCCGGGGGGTGGGGGGATGATCAATTCATCATAGAGTCTTTCATACCTGTTGGTGCCAAGGCAGGTAGTTGCGGGGGTGCGGGGGGGGGGGGAGGGACCACCAAAGGCAGAGGCCAAGCCATGGCTCTGGGCTTACTTCAAGCAAGGATGTCCACCCTCCTGACTGCATTTTCTTCTCACATAGGCTGGCCCTGCAGCACGGGGACGGCCACGTTGTGGATTACCTGTCCCAGCCCGTCATCGACTACATCCTCAAGAGCCAGTTGTACATTAATGCCTCCGGCTAGCTGCCACCCAGCGCTCTCCTCCACTCTCCCCTCGTCCTCTGCCGACACAATGGCCCCTCCAGTCTCTGCCGGTCCCCTGGTTTCTCTCCTGCCTCGGTTTCTCCATCTTCATTTTGACTGTTTTCCCCACGGGCTGACTTAAACCCCCACAGTGTGGGGGAGCTGCAAAAAAACATGGCATTCCTTATTCCATCGTCACCTTTGGACAAACTTTCCTCTGGTCTCTGGGTTAGGGGTGGGTAGGGGAATCAGGGTGGGGGTTGGGGGAAGCGCAGTCCTCGCAGATGGTCTGGTGTCTGTCTCCCAGCATGCTCTGGGGAGGCGGCCCTAGTGGCCTTCCTCCCAGCATGCTCTGGGGAGGTGGTCCTGGTGCCCTTCCTCCCAGCATGCTCTGGGCAGGTGGCCCTGGTGCCCTTCCTCCCAGCATGCTCTGGGGAGGTGGCTCTGGCTCTCGCCTTCCTAGCATGCCCTTTGCCACAAAGGGCTAGTTTTTCTTCTTGTTGATTCATCTTCCTTTGTTCGGTTCTTGTGGAACTTGGGTGAAATCAGCGTGTATGCTTCTTTATGGCTGTTGTGTTGATGACACACTCCTGTGGCATTACTTCCCTTCTGATAGGACATGGTAGGTAGCAGCCTTGCACTGAGTGCATGAGGGCTACGGCCAGGAGAGAAGGCTGAGCCACTGCTGCTTCTGCCACACACACACACACACACACACACACACACACTCACTCACTCACTCACTCATACACATACATACTTATACACACTCACACACACATACGCATACACACTCATACATACACATACCCTCATATACAGTAGCAGCCTTTGGTCAGAAGACTCATGAAAATAATAGAGTTTCTCAGAATTTGAGTTCATTTCCTTAGCGTCAGAAGATTATTTTTCTGAAGCTCGTTCCCATGGTCACACACAGTCAAGCCATCCCCATTTCCTGGTGGCATCCATACACGGACCTACGTGGACTGTGGGATGGCGCTACGAGGATTCCCCGCCGGCCCGGCCTTTCCAGAGTGTAAGCCTCTGGAGGCCATGCTGAGACTTGTCCTGTAACTGAGAAGAACCACACAGGCAAGGCCAATCCTGATCAGTTATTTCTTTTAAATAAATAATAATTTTTAAAAGTCAGGAATTTGCTCAACTCTAGAGACCTTTGCTAATTGGGACTAGTCTTTGCCCACATGGCTGGGAATTGTCTCTGTCACGACGCGAGGCCAAGATGACCTGGGAGAAAGCAGTTTGTTACCCTGCAGGGAATTCATGCTCTTTACCCACTGCAGCTGAGGTTCTCCAGCTGTGCCCGAGGCCCATTGCTTCTGGAGAAACCTTTGGCCTGTTTCTGAGCTGGCCCCATCTCCTGAGAGCCCAGCCGGGATGCTGCTTGAGGAAGTCTGCCTGACTGGGGAGTGGGTCATTGAGAACTGCCTCACCCCATTCCTCCCTGATTTCCGACCCTTCTCTCTACCTCTGGAGACAGTTTTGACAACTTGTGTTCTGCTTGTGAACGCCGCACTCTTGTCCTGCTTGTTGAGTCTCTCATCCAACCTCTGCTTCTTGGGTTTCTGGTTGTTCATGTTCAGGAGGAATGCCCCCCCCCATTAATTAGGAAACCTTGAACTTCTACCATGAAGTAGGCCCAGGTGGGACTGGAATCAGGGGCAACATCCCTTACCACATATTTCACACCTGCAGCCTCTTCAGTTGTCTCCAGGAAAAGGAAATGGATTCGACAGAAGAACCCTGGAGAGCGGCCCACCCGCCCGCCAGTGTTCCGCCTCTCAGACTGTACAAATACCCCCCACAGCAAGGTGGCAAGAGCCTGTTCTTGGGTCCCAGTGTTTGGCTAAGGACCATGGAATAAGGGAGCAGAGACCCCCATTCCCCAGTCCCCCCCAGGATGGAATGGCAGCTCCGGGATGATGCAGCTTGTGGAGAGCCTGAGGAGATGATACTGCCCCCTCCCCCAAAAAAGGAAGCAGAGTTGGATATTCTGGAAAATCCTAGCATTTTCAACGAACCACATGGGTAGACCTGAGAAAGACTAGAGTTCTTTTGTTCCCTTGGTTTACTCTGTTCTGCTGGACTTTGGACAAATGCCATTTAGCCCACGGTCTGTGAGAAAGCTCCCAACCCAGGCTAACTCGGCACCCTGAGCACAGAAGGGAGAGGGGGCCGGGCAAGGAGAAGTCAGTTTCTAGGAATAGACAGAGGAGATGGTGTCTTAGTGTATTTTAAATAGCTTTCCTTTACCCACAGGAAGGCCAATAACCTTTCGGGTGGAATGAGGAGTTTGCTACTCTGCCCTTTTTGTCCTTTGGTGGAGCAAGGTCGAAGAGTTCTCCCTGTCCGTGGCAGGACATTGTGTCTGCGCCCCAGCCTCAGAAAGATGGATTAGAGTTTTACGTGGTGGCCCAGGTGTCATCAGCGTAACCTCTAGGTCCTGACTTCCTTCCCCGGACTGTCAGGCTCACAGTTGGAGGGAAAGGAACAGATGGGAATGAACATGTCAAGAGGAGTCTGGAGATTCATTTCCTACTTTTCCAATAAAGCATTGTCCCTCTGATTTTTCTGAAAGTGGCTGAAACAAGAATAGACAAGAGGGAAACTGTGTCAATGACTCTTTCCTCAAGGAATGGTCCTCTGGGGACCCTTTTACACATACCCTGACCCCAGGTAGCCTCTGGCTTTCCTCTTTCTGGAATGTACATGGGACACGGGAAGAATGTCTCTTACTGAAGTGCCTGAAACCAGAGCTGAAGTTTCTAGAGACGCTGGTCTTCTCGTCTCAGCATGGCCAGCCTTTCCCCCATGCACCCTAGTCTTGAGCCCCAGCTTCTCAGAAAGAATGAAAGAACCTGCTGTTCAAATAAGTATGAAATAAGACTCGATGGCCAAACCTTAGCAGAATTATAGGGAGCCGAAATCTACTGTCCCCACATGAATGCATTTTGAGGGGACTGAGAGAGAGAGAGAGAAGTATGTCATGCATATTTTTTTTTCATCAAGAAACTAATTTAATGCCAGGTGTGGTGGTGCATACCTATAATCCCAGCCCTCAGGAGGTATCAGAAGTTCAATGCCAAGCTTGGCTACAGAGTGAGTTCCAGATATCCTGGGATACATGAGACACTGTCTCAAAAAGCAAACACATGGCAAGACAGTAATGCAGAAGTAGAACTCTTATGAGAGGCCGAAGCTCTCTCCGAAGGTTGCAGTAGGAGAGCCAGCAGGTGAGACGGACACAGGGACTGATTTTGTAGTTCACGTAATTAGGACACCTTAGAAATAGCGTTGTGGCGATGAGGATGAGGGCTTGGCCACATTCTCCAGCCTACACCTTCCTGTAGCTGACCAGTCAACACAACTCGTGTGGTTTCTTTGTAGCGTGACCTTGGAGTGTCCTCGTTGCCTGTTCGTTAGTTAGGAATGAGTTCCAGCCCCTTCCCTCTGCCTTCAGTGGAGTCCCGGGGCCCAGGGCTCAGCTGATCCTCATAGGCTTGGTTTGGGGAGGAGGAAGCTTTTTTTTTTTTTTTTTTTTTTAAATCACTTTTTGGTCATCTGTCGTTTTAAAAGTAAAATTTTACTTTATGGAAATCAGTTTGTGAATAAGAACTGCATTCAAGTTGCAATACCATTTCACAGTGAAATATTTTGAGTAAAATTTTGTTGCTAGAATAGTCATTGCAAGAGTTTTATCAGCAAAATGTTTCCATTATGTTAATAAATCAGACAATGCTACTAGAGTCTTGTGTCTTTGTCTAGAAACTTTACTGGGGGCCAGAGAATTACTTGACAAGAGACAACAACTGTAAAAATGCACCTCAAGTGGAAGTTGTGCCTGGTTGAGTTGATGCCATGTTTGTGACAAAAGCAGACACAGCCAGGTGTGGGACACAAGCCTGTAAACCCAGCATTTGGGAGGGAGATCTCCAGTTTGAGGCCAGCCTGGGCTACATCAAGAGTGATACTTCTTTTTTTTTTAATTTATTTTTATTTATTTATTTGAGAGGAGAGAGACAGATAGAGAGAATGGGTGCACCAGGGCCTTTAGCCACTGCAAACAAACTCCAGACGCATATGCCACCGTGTGCATCTGGCTTTACATGGGCACTGGGGAATTGAATCTGGGTCTTTTGACTTTGCAGACAAGTGAACTAACCACCAAACCATCTCTCCAGCCCAAGACCTTGTTTTTAAAAAATTACATACACACTCACATGACCAACATAAGGAGGATGGATAATTAACAAATTTGTAATTGTGCCTGTTTCTTCAGTTTCAGAAAATTAAGCCTTAGTTTCTGACCAGCCCACATAGTTCATTATTAGTTAACTTTGGTCTTTTACTTTGTTCAGTTTTTAAATATATTTTTTAACTAATTAATTAATTTATTTATTTTTGGAGAGAGACACAGAGAGAGAGGGAGACAGAGAATGGGCGCGTCAGCAGCCTCTCAGCTGCTGTGAACAAAATCCAGATGCGTGCGCCCCCTTGTGGGCAAGTGCGTCATTGCACCCTTGCGTCACTTTGCATCTGGCTAAACGTGGGGCCTGGAGATTGGAACCGAGTTTTTAGGCTTAGCAGGCAGGCGCCTTAACCGCTAAGCCATCTCTCCAGCCCTGTTTTTAATTTTTTTGTTTTTCAAGGTAGGGTATTGCTCTAGCCCAGGCTAGCCTGGAATTAGTCTCAAGCTGGCCTTGAACTCACTGCAGTCCTCCTACCTCAGCTTCCTGAGTGCTGGGATTAAAGGTGTGTGCCCTACCATGCCTGGCTTTTTTATAAAAATTTTAAAGACAAGGTCATATGTAGCCTCGCTGGCCTCCAACTCCCTGGTCTTGAATTCTTAACCATCCTGCCTGCATCTCAAGTGCTGGGATTACAGACAGTGTACCACCATACCTGACAACATTGGCTCTTTGATGAAATTAGTACTTTACTTAGTACCATATTATTTGTGAAAATTAAAAACTTGAATAAGTTCTTGACATGAAAAATCTTAAGGAAGACAGAAATTCTCAGTTTCTTTGGGCAATGTTAGCCAACAAGAAGACTTGTTAATTATTTGATCCTGCTGGGATTCTTAGTTCTGGTTTTGCGTTCTAACATGCACCCTGTATTGGTTGGGCATACGTGGGAATAGTCATAGCCAATCATCAGCTATGAATCAAAAGGTGAACAGCAATTCTGTGTTCTTGGTGAAGGGTCAGATACTTGTCCAACTCCTTTCATCTTGTTTTGTGATCCTCCTCCTTCACCGTGAGATCGGCCAGCTTTGTGTGTGTCCCTGCAGGTTTGATGGCACATCATAGTGATGTTTGATATACCTGGTAAATTGATTACTTGTGTTTATATTTGCTGTTTTGTTCACAAAGCTAAACACAAAGCTACTGTTGCAAGTACATAATGGCAAGTGTGTTTAAAATTGAGTACAAACACTGGCTTACTTTGCTAGCTTATACTAACATAAAATATACATACTAAACATGAATTAACATTCATGTACATTTCTTTCCTTATGATTCAAAATGGGGCTTCACGCCTTGGAATTTCCCTAAAATGTTCCATGTGGCCAATCATATAAGGGAAGTAGAGAAAATTCTCCTCTGTTTTCCCAATGGGAAAATTAAAACACAGTAAAAACTCTCAACAGTCCCATGACCACACAAAACATGAAAAGAAGACATGATGAACATTCCTGGTCCTTGAAATTTGTTGCAAACACTGGACAGCACTATCTTCTTACACTTATGCCAGCCTCCCAAGTACTAGAAAGAGCCACATCCGGGGATAAGATCAGAGCTACATCTGCTGAGGAGTTATCATTTGTGGATAGTTTCATTTCTGCCCCACCCTCATCTACTACAAGCCATGGTAAATGATGTGTGTCATAGCCTACCAAAAGCACAGGTAATTCCACTGAATAAAATAAAAAAAGCACAGTTAATCAGAAAACTTTCAGAGGAGAAATGCAAGAAAGCATTCAGTAATATTGACAACAACAACAAGAAGAAGCCCCTTTTACTTGGCAGGGTCATGTCGAGATGGTTAGGCCATGGTGGGCTACCTCTAAGTCATAGCCTTTCTTCTTAACATCAATTTGCCAGGACCTCAGAAATGAAGGGATAATTTTTATTCCAACAGAGCCCAGGAGTCACTTTTCTATTCATCTCTAATAATTGCATTTGTCAGGAAGGACATTCTTGTCTTGTTCACCCAGTTCGGAATCCTGCATACCATGCTTATTAACTAATGGGATCCCTCACCAGGTTCCCTGGCAAATGTTCCATCTAATCCTATAGCTGGCAGAGACATAGTTACCCAATAGTGAACTCTCTCCCCTTTGGTAGTGCACAACAGTCTTGGAGAAGTGGCTTTCTTCTAGAGGACCCCTTCCCAGTAGGATATAATACTGGGGTTTGGACAAATGGAATATGAGGCCTCCCAGTCCTTCCTCCATGTCTTTTCTTTCCCTTACCTCCTGCAGCAACCTTAGGGGTCACATGATATAAACGGCAGGGTTTCTGAAATGGCTATGTGTAGGGTCACCTGACGACTTGTTTTATCTTTTTTTGTTTGTTTTTTCGAGGTAGGCTGACCTGGAATTCACTATGTAGTCCTCAGGGTGGCTTCAAACTCATGGCGATCCTCCTACCTCTGCCTCCTGAGTGCTGGGATTAAAGGCGTGTGCCACCGCACCCGGCTTCTGACAACTTGTTTGCCACTTCCTCTATTATGGTATCAAGAAAAAAGTCTATTATGTTTAAGTCATTGCATATTTCTAGTTTTTTTGTAACATAATCTATTCTAACATAAATACATTTTCTGGACATTATAAGAGAGAAAATGTTTAATTAGAAGAAATTTGTAGGATTGGTGATTGAGCTTGCTAAGGTAGAATTATGAGGTTACTTCCACAAAAGATAGCATTGGGGGCTGGAGAGATGGCTTAGTGGTTAAGGCACTTGCCTGCAAAGCTAAAGAACCTGGCTTGCAGTCCCCAGTACCCAAGTAAGCCAAATGCACAAGGTGGTGCATGCATCTGGAGTTCAAATGCAGAGCTAGAGGCCCTGCCATGCCCATTCTCTCCTTCTTTCTCTCTTTCTCTCTCTCAAATAAATTAAAAAAAAATTTTTTTTTCTTTTAATGACAGCATTGTCAGACCCACTAGGGGGAGTCACTGTGGACAGAAGCAGAATACTCAGCCACCGCATAAATGGTCAGTTCAGAGCCTGAACTTGTTGACTTTTTTTTTTTTTTTTGTTTTTTTGAGGTAGGGTCTCACTCTGGCTCAGGCTGACCTGGAATTCACTATGTAGTCTCAGGGTGGCCTGGCACTCACGGCGATCCTCCTACCTCTACCTCCCAAGTGCTGGGATTAAAGGCATGCACCACCACACCCGGCTGAATTTTCATTTACTAAAAACATCACGTAAGTACCACAAACTACTGATTTTACCTTAATTTTCCAGTGGATGAAAAAGAAGGCACTCACTATTCACTATATTTTACCCAGCTTGAGTTGTTCTAGAAATAAATCTTCATGCTTAGGATACAGCATCAACGAACCCTCATGAAATGCTCTCCCAATTGGAAAGAACAAAATAAGATACTCAGAAATGGGAACTGACCATGCTAACTCGAGGATGCACTCTCATTTGGATGGTATTTCCGTTTCCATTGCTATGGTACTTCTATCTCATACTAAGAGTTTCATAAAATCAGAAGCTGATCCCCAGCATCTAACATTTGTTCTTTATTTGAAAACACATCCACGAAGAGACAAGGAAATACAGAAGCAAGGCAGCATGGAAGTCTTCCAAAGTGAAGTGGAAGTACCTCTGGCTCCTTCCACAATTCCCACTAGTATTACCATGACTCAACAGTCTGTTGCAACAGTGTTGTGGGAAGGGGTGAGGGACAGCTGGAATGCAGAGAAGTGTACAACCCAGAGCTATTTCAGCTTTGCCCTCACTCAAGTACCCCCCATGGGACGGTCTTGCAACACATGTTCTGTTGAGAAGAGAGGTTGCAATCCACAGGATGACTGCAATAAATACACTTGTGATGAATAAGGCTGGTAAGCTGCAATGTATTATTTTATTGTTTGTCCTCCTCACTAGACAATCAGCTCTAAGAGGGTAGATGACGTCAGTAATGTACCACTCACCCTTGGCATGTAGCAGGGACTCAATAAATATATGTTGGAAGGAAGGAGGATGGATGGATGGGTGGGTAGATGAATGGATGGATTACCCCTGCTTCAGGGACAGACAGAGAATAAGATAAAATACACTGACACATGGGATTTTTAGTGTTTGAGAAGGGAGGTTGGATTAAGACTGTTAAATCTTCTAGCTAATTTCAATGCCCAAACCACATTTTTCTAGCACTTTGAAACTCAAAAGTCAATACCTTTCGAAGTTTGCTTTGCTGGTAAAAATATTTGAATAAAAATACAGTCTCTAAGTTGCCCTGGCATCATTAGGAGAAAGGATGTCACTCCTGGGCACAGTGTATGAAGGCAACAGGGCACTGGCCACACCACTGCTCCAAGTGGGCCAGGCTTACAGACGCTCCACCCATCCCCCACTTCATTTCACTTTCGAGTACATGCTCATATGCAACGACTCGGTGGGACGTGAAGGACAGCCAGTCAACAACAAATTTGCAGTGGATAATATGAAACCACAGTACTTTACTGGCCACAGTATGAGTAGATTTCACTCTGTCCAGACTTAACCAGCAGAGCTTGCTGTATTCCAGGACTCAGCTTACTGTTCTGAGGTCAACATTTGCCCATGCACCTGGTCCTTGAGCAGTCTCATACCCAGTGCTGTCTGCCTCATGGCCAGCATCACAGTACCATACCGGTGCAGTAAGACATCCACCTAGCCATGTGCTTAGGGATGGAGTCGGGTCCAATTGGCCTGAACACACCCATTGACCATGTTCAAATACCCTCCTCCCACCCTGCCCACAGGAGATGGCCCTGAGCCCTGAGCTCTGTCTCTCCAGAGCCTCAGTGGACAAATCCCTATGGCAGCTTCACTGCTGCTCAAGAGCCTGGGTATTGTAGCAGCCTGGGGGCAGGTTGTCCCGAATGTTCTCCAGATTCTTCACATCAGCCAAAATGCCATCTATGCTCGTCTCCAGCAAATGCAGCTGGTTCTTCTGTCGACGTGCCCTCTCTTCTAGGTCAGACATCAAGGGCCGCAGTTGGTTGGTGATCTGGGTCTTGGCTCGGAAAAGCTCCTGCTCCAGTAAGATCACTCCCTTGTCATCCACACTGCCAGGCTGATCTATTTTTAGGGAATGAGAAAGTATTAACAGAGAAAAAGCGTGGTCCCACCTGGAACACGTGTGCCCTTCTGTTCTCTTAACAGATACCCGAATCCATCTGCCCAGAGCAGATACTGTGTCATGCATTGAAAAGGTTTACTTTAAATTAAAAATAATCTACAAGTTCTCAGAGGACTAGCATAATGGCAAGGCTATAAACAACCCAGTTCAAAACTGGGCTCTAGGGCTGAAGAGATGGCTTAGCCTTTAAGGCACCTGCCTGCGAAGCCTAAGGACCCAGGTTTGATTCCCTAGTACCCATGTAAGTCAGATGCACAAGGCGGCACATGTGTCTGGAGCTCATTCACAGTGGTTAGAGGCTCTGGCACACCCATTCTCTCTCTCTCATAAATAATTAAAAGACTTTAAACCCCTGCGCTGTAGCATGTAGCAATGTGAAGTTTGGAGTTCTCTCTTGTTAAAACCAATAGGTTGGGCTGGAGAGATGGCTTAGCAGTTAAGGCACCTGCCTGCAAAGCCTAAGAATGCTTGTTCAAATCTCCAGGTCCCACATTTAGCCAGGCACAAAACTGATGCAAGCACGTAATGTCACACATGCACACAAGGGGGTGCATGCATCTGGAGTTCGTTCACAGTGGTTAAAAAGGCCCTGGCATGCCCATTCTCTCTGCCTCTTCTTCCACCCCCCCCCCCCCGTCTCTCTGTCTCTGACTCTCTCAAATAAAAAATATTTAAGAACATAATAACAGGTCATACTCTGAGAAGAGTAAGCTGAAGGTCTGTCCAAGATGGCTGCCTAACACAGTTCATCCCTAGGATCAGAAAGAACTCCAAATATGCTCTGTGGATCACCCCAAGGAAACATCTTGCTGTTTTCTATTAGGAGACCTTTAGAAACTGGCTGAACTTCAGGGATTATAGAGGCCAAGGGATGCTGTGCTATGTGGGGATGGATCCCAGCTGGGAGCTGATGATGCAAGGCATCACTGTGGCTTGAAACAATGGGAATCTTGGCTAAGCATCAGTTTACTTCTAATGTAAAAATGTAAAGCCCTTTGTTCAGGTGTGCTTTTCCCATCAATTATAAAAGGCCAATGTCAGCATGAAAGGCACCTGGCCAGGCCCATTTAGCTCAACTAGATTTCAGTAGCTCTCGGTCAATTCAAACTCAAGGTCAGTCTGACTGACTCTTTTGTCTGAGAGCAGTGATGGTCCTTGAATGCAGAATTTACACCTAGAGCGATTAATCAATTATTGTCCCAGGATTCAGGAGAGTACATGGGGTAGTATGTTATGACAAAAAAAAAAAAAAAAAAAAAAAAAGAGCTGGCCCATCTTGGGACAGAGAAGAATTCAAGAATTTGGAGTTCTGTGACATGCACAGAAAGTGAAGTAAGCCGAGAACAAAAGGACACACCCATGGGGAGGCATGATGAATTATAAGCCAGAATGGAACACTGGGGACAAAGAGCTCTCCGTTTGAACTCTGCCTCTGCAGTTTACTATGGGATCTGCAGTCCCGGTTTATTTCCCTGTGAAAGAAAATAATAAAACCCATCTCATAAGATTCTTGCAGGACTTAAATGGTGCTATGTCATGAAAATGCCTGGCACAGTACCTGACACATAGTAAATGCTTAATCTTTCCCTCCATCTTCTCTCCCCAATCTCTCACTTTCCCTTTAAAGGCTCCATTAATTTCATTACCATCTTTAGAACACTAAACAGTGCTGTTAAAGTAGCAACTGGGAGGGGTTTTTTTTTTAATCCCTAGAGGACATTTTATTCGTTGGGGCTCACTGGATCACCAAGAAGACCCAGGAGTGTAACAACCCAGACAATCCTGGTCCCCGGGGTGAAGGTGACACTCCATGGAAAAGCTGAGCAGTGAAGCCATTCTGCTGAGCTGGAAAAGCCAAGCTAAAGCTTTTCCTGGTGCCATTGGAATGTGTGACCAAATGTCTCCTTTCTTATCTACTGCAGTCCAAGTTAATTAAACAGACCATATAAGGGCTCCATTCCACCTCTACCTAATCCACATTTCTAATGAACATGTTCTCTTTAGGGAGTGACTCTACAGAAGCCTGGTTCTCTGTCCTGCTGTGCCATTAAATCTATTGTATGCTAATATCTATAGTATTTCATGGCTCTGCGGTCTCCATGTTTCCTCTGGGTTATCTACTCAGGCAGTTCAAGTGTCTCCAGTTGATCACATCAAGGTATTTGATGTGGAGAAGAACAAACAGTAGATGGTCCTTGACTTCGCAGACTGGGAGGACCTTTCTTCGTATCCTTTCCCTCGCCATATCTATTGCCCCAGGGCCGACTCCTGCCATCTTGCTCCACTTTAAACAGGGCTCTGCAGGGTCTCTGCCACCTGTTCAACCCCCTCATACTCTCCTCTGCTCAGCTGCCCTAGTGGTCTTTCTAACATATACATTGGTGGTCTTCCACTGCTTAAAAATGCCCAGGGGCCTCTCAAGATTGGGCCAATTCCTCAGTAGGATCGTCAAGCTAACCAGTCTTTCGGGAAAATTCTGGAACCTATTCATTTTTCTGACTCACAGATTTTTCTACCTCTAAATGCCACAGGTTCTCAGTGGCCCATCTTACAGTTGGTTAAAAAAAAAAAAAAAAAAAAAAAAAAAGAGTGCCCAGAAAATGTGAAGTACCCTGTCCAAAGTATTGAGGAACCAAAGCAAATTTCCAGATGTCCTTTAGGAAGCTTAAGAATCTCATTCAGGGCTGGAGACATGGCTTAGCAGTTAAGGCACTTGCCTGCAGAGCCTAAGGACCCTATTCGACTCTCCAGATCCCACATAAGCCAGACACACAAAGGTGAGGCAAGTGCAAGGTTGCACATGCCCACTAAGTGGTGCAAGCATCTGGAGTTCTATTGCAGTGGCTGAGGCCCTGGTGTGCCAGTTCTGTCTGTCTCTCTCTAAAAACAAAAACAAAAAAATCTTTAAAAAAAAAAAAAAAAAGATTCTCATTCATCAAGGTCTTCTGTGGACAGTTCCCAAAGCACGAGGCTAGAAAGCTGGGGACGTTGCACACACCTATTAGGTGCAGAATGCTGTCCAGTGTGTTGAGCGTGTCTTGGATGGTCACTCCAGCATGCTTGGCTCTGGCATCAGCTCTCTGGGCTTCTGTAATCACCTGAGGAATCACAAGTACAAATATGTCCTGAAAGGGTATTTTCATCTTGGCACCTTTCAAGGGATCCCTCGTGGAAAGAAGCAGTCACTCACCAGCTGCACTGTGTCCTGCTCCGTGTCAAACTCCAGCTCTTTCGTGGCCAGCTCTCCTTCCACCTCCCTCATCTCACTCTTCAGAGTGGCCAGTCCCTTTTCCATGGCCAAAGCCCCATCTGCTGTCACATTGGCTTCCAAGTTCAGACTCCCTATCTCCTGGGAGCAGGAAAGGAGCCAGGGGCGGAAAGAGAGAGAGGGTGAGGTTCAAAACATCCCAAGGACAAGTGTAGAGAAAATACAGCTGCAACCAGACTCTGATGGGGTAAGTCCGATGAACAATGCGAGGCTGACTTGGAGCCACACCCTTCCCTGAGCTCTGACTCAACAAGTTAATTCTGGGATGCATCTCTAGGGACGAGGAGGGTCAGCGTGGAGACACTGCTTCCCTCTCCGTCCAATGTTCAGCAGCCATCTGAAAAATCCAGAGGACAAAACTCACATCATTCTCTGTCACAGCCTTTGTTGCCACGGTTGTTGGGACAACGTTATTAGGCGCCCCAAGATAGTTGTGTTTGGAGTGCAGATTCTACCAGCTATAGTGTTGGTTTTTGTTTTTGTGAGGATAAAGCTTATGGAAAGGAGGACAGAGCATATCAATACCTTTATCAATAAACTATAATTGAGCAATCACATGTGTTTTGATGCCAGATGCTGTATGTGCAGTTGGTTTCCACTCTCAAGAGAAATCATTAGAAATTAGTTTTGCCCTTTACAAAATGGTCTGAAAGTGAGGTCAAATAGTCCATGCACCAAGAGTTCTAGCGTGGCATAAACTTTCTAGAACTCGTGCTTAATTAAGAGCTAATAAGTTCCCTTCCAGCTAAGACATGTTCCTTCTACTATAGCATGTAACATATTGCTTGCATGCGTAGCTCATCCGGCCACCCCCATTATCCTGAGTGCTCCTTGAAGAGAAGCACTAGATCTCTCTTATCTCTGCATCCCCAGTACCAAGCATACACAGTGGAGGACAGACAGTGAGGAAGTAGAGCTTAGGCATAGGATAGAGACTGGGACCAGGGCCCTAGAACTCCAGAATTTCTTACCTGGAGCCCAAACATTGATGGTCATTGTTACAGGTTGAACTGAATTAATATAAAAGATAAGTTGGCCACCATGGCTCAGGGAATTTTGCGGAAGAGAGGGGGCAGATAGAACGTAAGAGCCACAGGTTGAGACATCATGCCCAGAGGCATTTCCTCCCCCCCCCCAAAAATAACTGATGGCTGCTCCCCCAACACATAAACTACAACCCCATGGGGAATACCTGCAACCCCACTGAGGTGCGTTCCCAGCGGAATGGGGGCAGGAAAGAGGGAAAAGAGGGTACTAACACAAGATGTATCCATATGAAACATCTTGTTAATAATAATGATAATAAACATAAAAAGATGTTGAAGTGCTGAAGGCCGGGGATGTATCTAGTGGCACAGTGCTTTCCTAGCACAGATATGTTGAAGTCGGTTCTCCCAGGACCACGCCATATGACCTTACTTGGACATTGAGTGCATTGTTACAAACATGATTAGCTGCAATGAGGTCACTGAAATAGGGTTTGCTCTTATGAAAAGAAACAGAAAGGTGAGCACAGTGGCCAGGTGGGCTACATAGAGAGACCCTGTCTCAAAGAAGAAGAAGGAAGAGGAAGAGATAACAAAGGACTCTGGGGAAGAATGCCACAGGACAAGCACAGGTGAAAAGGAGCTGAAGCTGCAAACCATGGGAGGCCAAGGACTGATGGCCCCCAGCAGACGCCAGGAAGAGGCAGAAGCCTCCAGAAGAAGTATGGTCCTAACACTGTGATTTTCTATTTCTAGCCTCCATGATAGTGAGAGAATAATTTCTGTTATTCAAAGCCACGTAGTTTGTGGCATCTGGTTAAGGCAGCTCTGGACAATGATCATGGTAATTTCTGTAACAAACAATTGTGGACGCTTCTTCTCACAGTACTGTCTGAGAGGGAGCTGACTACTGGGCAGTGGTAGTCAGTCAGTGCGGCCACGTGAATCTATTCAAAAGAAGGGTGGGCTTGTGGATCTGGGGCTGCTGTGGACCACAACAGGATTGTGAGCCATCAAGCCGAGTGCTCTCTCCTTCCCAGCAATGCCATGTGGGGTACGGCACCTCTATTTCTCTTTACCTGTTCTATCTGGCTAGTGATCTCCAGAGCCTCCCTTGCCCCGTTCTTTGCCCGCTGGGCATCGGCAGCAGCGCTCCCCAGGGCGGCTTCCGCTTGCTCAGTCTTGTCAGTGGCTTCTGTAACCTTCTGGCTGATATAAGACAGTCTCTTCATGGCCTCTTCAGCCTCTGCTTTTCTGTCTTCAACCTGCAGGTCAAATTCTGAAATGAATAAAGGAAAAAAATGTCATAAAGATGAATAACTTAAAAATGAATGTGAGGGCTGGAGAGATGGCTTAGCAGTTAAAGCATTTGTCTGTGAAGCCTAAAGACCCCAGTTTGATTCCCCAGGACTCAAATAAGTCAGATGCACAAGGTGGTGCATGCATCTGGAGTTCATTTGCAGTGGCTAAGTCCCTGGCATGCCCATTTTCTCTTTCTCTCTTTCCCGGATCTCTATCAAATAAATAAATAAAATTTTCAAAAGAGTAATTAAAAATGAATGGGAGAGGATGACGTTGTAATTAAAATTTCCTGAAAAGGATTATTGCTTGACTGGAAGTTGTGTCTGGGATTACACTTTCTTTGCCAAGAGAAACCATCTCAAAGGAGGCATTGGAGGGACAACAGTTAGTTTTTTACTTAGAGAAACTAATAATTAGCCTTCTCGAGGTCCCCACCACTGCAAAAGTATCAACATCCAAAGTGGTTAAGGAGTAGGTAAGGTCTCTGAAGCCCCACTCTCTACGCCCGAGCCTAAAGCACTAAGTTGTCAGTGATGAGTTGAGGGGTGGCTAAAGGGGGTCAGAGGGATTTTCTATGAAGAAAATCTCAAGACTTTAGGAGTGGTTCCCTTTTGTCTATTAATAAAGAATCCTGACATTTTAGCCAAATCTCTGTAATGCACAACCCAAATCTCCTGAGAGCTAGATGTCATGACCCCAGAGCAAATGTTCCGTGTTGGAACCAACCAGGCTACACAAGAAAATGAAAAATATCTACCCAGAAATGACATGTTGGATCTGAGCAGGACGTTAGAGATCACCTATCCTCCTTAAAGAGGAAGAAATAAGGATGTAGAAAGACTCTGACTGGACTTGGGTCATGCAGTGACCTTGGTGGCACCACTACAGAGATCAGAAGAACTCTTCTAGTTGAATTCTTACCATTACCTACACAATTTTCTTTGGCATGTGTATGTGTGGTGTGGTGTGAGTAGACATATGTATGCATGTTTGTATGTGTGTGGGTATACTTGTATGTGCAAGTATGTATGTATGTGTGTATGTGAGAGTGCATGTGGAAGCCAGAGACTGAAAACAGGTCTTTCTCAATTGCTCTTCACCTTACTTTTTAAAAATTTTTATTTTATTTTTTATTGTTTTCAACATTTTATTTTATTTATTTGAAACAGAGAAAGAGGCAGAAAGGGGGGGGGAAGGGAGAGAAAGAATGGGTGTACCAGGGCCTCTAGCCATTGCAAATGAACTCTGGATGCATGCACCACCTTGTGACACTGGCTTACACGGGTCTTAGGGAAATTGAACCTGGGTCCTTTGGCTTTGCAGGCAAGCACTTTAACTACTGAGTCATCTCTTCAGCCATTTTTTTGTTTGTTTGTTTTTCGAGGTAGGGTCTTGCTCTAGCTCAGGCTGACCTGGAATTCACTATGTAGTCTCAGGGTGGCCTTGAACTCACGGTGATCCTCCTACCTCTGCCTCCCAAGTACTGGGATTAAAGGCGTGTGCCACCACGCCCAGCTCAGATTTTACTTTTATTTATTTATTATTTATTTATTTATTTATTTATTTATTTATTTATTTATTAGAGACAGAGAGAGAGAGAAAGAGAGAATGGGCTTTCCAGGGCCTCTAGCCACTGCAAACGAACTCCAGATGCATGCCCCATCATGTGTAGCTGGCTTACGTGGGACCTGGAGATTCGAACTGAGGTCCTTAGGCTTTGCAGGCATGTGCCTTAACCCCTAAGCCATCCTCCAGCCCCACTCTCAGCTTTTACATGTGTGCTAAGCAGCTGAACTCAGGTTCTCATGCTTGAGTGGAAAACACTGTACTGACTGAGCCATTTTCACAACCTCAACATCAAGTATTAATGAGATTTATTTATTTATTTATTTACCTTAGAAACACATTGATTAAGCACCTATTAGCACCTCAGTATACCTACTGCTACAGGAGATCCACGAGGATTTAAAATAAGTCAGTCATGGCTATCCCTTTAAAGTTCTCAAGTGACCCGAGCCGCATGTCACTAACCTCTGAGGTTCTTCAGGATGTTCTCCACTTCATAAAAAGTGGCATTGCCCATACTTAGCGCTTCTTGGGCTCTGCTTTTAGCAAGATTGGCACGGGAGAGCAGTTGATCTGATTTCTGTAAATAGGCACGCAGAACAAGATTAGAGTAAGTACATTCCTGCTAGCAAAATCACCCTGCCACAGTTCTCTGCGACAACACAGTGCTGTGATTCACCAGAGTCTAGGGGTGCTGAAGCAACACCCTCTGCACTCCAGGCTGACTTTTAAAGCAAACTTTATGTCAACAGCACATGCCTTTTAGAGGAGACTCTCCAACTCCCATCCACAGGACTAGTTCTGCAAACCCTATCTTAAACTGCAGCCATGTTCTGAAGCCAGTGCTGACTCAGGGCTGGAGCTAGTCCCATTCCGCCCCACAGCTCAGTGACTCCCTCAGTAACCAGGGGCACGGTGACTTTCCGAAAGCTTCTGGTAGTGCTGGCACTTCCATTCACATGGCAGGCACTCATATCTGCTGACCAATTCAGTGAACGAATTCACACAAGGATACCTGTCGCCCACTCTTCCCATCTTGTAAGAGCTTCTGGGTTTCTTGCTCCCAGTTTCCCAAATTGCTTTGGACCTGCTTGAACTCATCCATTTGTCTGGTCACCAGGTTCGAGAGCGAGTCAGCCTTCTGTCTGATCCTCTTTGCTTCCACCTGCGGGCTCAAAGGAATGAGTAAGTCTAACATTCCACTCACCAAATCCCCATACCCACCTCAGGACCTGGCACCATTGTTAGGAAGGCAACCTTAAGGCAGGTTGCCCAGTGAAAGTCAGCCAGCAAGACCCCCCAAAAATCCAACTCATCTCTACTCTTTTTAATTAGTCCTTCGTTTTTATTTATTCATTTATTGATTTATCTTTGTATATATATGTGTGAGGGTTCATGGATGCCAGAAGTTGATGTTGGAGGGTCTTCCCCAATCACTCTCCACCTTGATCTTTCAAGCAGGGGCTCTTGCTGAACCCAGAGCACACTGATTCGCCTAGCCAAGCTAGCCAGTGCGTCCCAGGGATTCCCTGTATCTGACTCCCTGTGCTGAGATTATAAGCATGCTACTATGCCTAGTGCTTTTATGGGAGTGGGGGATGGGGGGGTTTCCTACGGCTCTAGGCCCTCATGCTTGCATAGTAAATGCTTTACTAAGTGAGCAGTTATTCCAACCTTATTTATTAAGTTATTTTTGGTGTGTGTATGTGTGGTGTGTGTGCATTTATATTGTATTTTATATGCATGGACACACATGTATGTATATATAGTATACATGCCTGTGGAGGCCAGAGGTAGACATTGGGTATTATGGTAGTTTGATTCAGGTGTCCCCCATAAACTTAGGTGGTCTGAATGCTAGGTCCCCAGCTGATGGCAGTTTGGAAATTAAAGTCTCCTGGAGGTGGTGTATTGTTGGGGGCGGGCCTACAGGTGTTATAACCAGCTTCCTCTTGCCAGTGTTTGGCACACTCTCCTGTTGCTGTTGTCCATTTGATGTTGCCCAGGAGGTGATGTGCCCCCTCTGCTCATGCTATCATTTTCTCCTGCCATCATGGAGCTTCCCCTCAAGTCTGCAAGCCAAAATAACACCCCACCCCAGTGTTTTCTGCCAGCAATGGGAACCTGACTGCAAAAGGCTTCATCCTCAGTTGCTCGCCCCTTTGAGCGACTTTTCAGAGTCTTCTGAGTCTAGTAAGCACGCTACAGTTAAGGGACTGATGGCAGAAACGATGTCTTCTTGTTGGCAGTATTCAGAGATGCATCAAACTGTATTAAGAATTTCCTACTGATTTCAATGTTTCCAGAGCTAGGAAAGAGATAAAACTTTTCTCCACTAATGGGTTCATCCAAGACTTTTCCAGAGAGTAGGACTGGGTCCTAAGAACAAGAAAATAGAGCGGGGGGGGGGGATATGATGGAGATTGGAGTTTCAAAGGGGAAAGTGGGGGGAGGGAGGGAAGTACCATGGGATATTGTCTACAATGAAGGAAGTTGTCAATTAAAAAAATTGTGGTTAAAAAAAAAAAAAAGAACAAGAAGATAAATGAGAAGCATAACTCCTCTGCTAACCCTAAAGCAAGGTGAGTCAATGCCATGGGTGAACCTAGCAGTATTACCATGATTAGGGGTCTGGTCTTCTTACTGGGGAGGGTGAATCCTTACGAGGTGGGGACTAGCGGGAGGTAAGTGTGTGACCTTGAAAAGGATAGTTCAGTCCTGCCCATCTTTTCTCTCTGTTATGATGACATAACTGCCCATCATTACCCTCTGCCAGCCTCACCAGAATACTACCAATACAGGTGCCATGCCTTTGAACCTCTAAATCGCTGAACTCAATTGGCCTTTTCTGTTGATAAGTTAGTTACCTAGGTATTTCACTGTGGTAATGTGATACTGAGTAGTAAAGGCAACATGGAGAACAAGCTGAATGGCTGAACAACATGATGGAATTCCCAGAGGAGAACGTTTCTATGGCCCTTCGTGTACACGTGAAGTACCCAGGCTTCTGGCCTCACCTGAAAGGACTGATCACTGAGTCCCTGGAGCTGAGATGCTGAATCCAGAAGGCGGAGGCTGTGCTGGTAAGATCTATCTGCTTCAATGTCAGTTTGCGTGGCCTCCCTTGACAACTGCTGGGCCAGGGACTTGGTCTTCTCTAATCTGTAGGAGAAAGAAGTGATGGTTTAAAAGAAAGAAAGAGAGAGAGAAAGAGAGAAAGAAAGAAAGAGTGAGCCAGGTGTGGTGGTGCACGCCTTTAATCCCACCACTTGGGAGGCAGAGGATCACCATGAGGTTGAGGCTACCCTGAGACTACATAGTGAATTCCAGGTCAGCCTAGGCTAGAGTGAAACCCTACCTTGAAAAAAAAAAAAAAAGAAAGAAAAAGAAAAAAAAAAAAACCTTAAGAACTTACCCTCTCCCTACCTCTTCTTTCTTTTTCTTTTTCTTTTTCTTTTTCTTTTTCTTTTTCTTTTTCTTTTTCTTTTTCTTTTCTTTTCTTTTCTTTCTTTTTCTTTTTCTTTTTCTTTTTTTTTTTTTTTTTTTTGAGGCAAGTCTCACTATATAGTCCTGGCTAAGCTGGAATTCATTAAGTAAACCAAAATGACCTTAAACTTACCATGATCCTCCTGCCTCTGCCTCTAAAGTGCTGAGATTAAAGGTGTTCATTACCATGCCTAGCAGAACTTATTCTTTATATAAGCAAAACTCCTTCCTGTTGTTTTCAAAGTACATAGTTGGAACAACCAGAAGACTCGAACAAGGTTCTGCGTCAGACGTGGATCCTCTCCACAGAATAAACATAGACCTCAGCCCATACACAGAATAGGTCAGAAAAATTCAACCCAAGTTTCCCAACTCCTGCTAATATATTATCCTTATATTCCCCCATACTGTCAGATAGATTTACATACAACTTTAGACACCATGGAAGGTAACCATCTCTCTAAATATGTAATCTCTTATTCAAAACATAAGTTTGGGCTCGAGAGATGGGTCAGCAGTTAAGACACTCGCCTGCAAAGCCTAATGACCCCGGTTCGATTTCCCAGTACCCATACAAAGCCAGATGCATAAGATGGCCCATGTGTCTGGAATTCATTTGCGGTGGCTAGAGGCCCTGGCATGCCCATGTTCTACCTGCCCCCAATCTCTGCTTCTCCATCCCCATAATAAATGAAATATGAAAACAGAAGTTTTACTTAATGACCTTTTCTTCTTCTACTCCTAAAGTTATTTGCTTTTCCCAAATAAGTATATTCATTCTCCTGTCCCTCTCCTAACCCACATTTTCAAAGGAACATGGTGCTTCTCAGGCATGGCTCACATTATACTTCGGGAGGATCTAGCTTTGACAGCCCAAATGAGGAGCTGTCGAAACATACTTTCCCATAAGTCCTTGTACCACAGAGCTGTCCTGGATGCTGCTTCCACCCTCTGCTTTTTGGGCCTGTGACAGGGCCTGATTGGAATAGTCCTCAACTTCCCTTGTTAGCTGCTCCATGGTATTGGCTGAATCAACGTGGCTGAGGATTATTAAAAACAAAGAATTAGTATTTTCATAGACAAATAGGCATAGGTTCACAGCATAGGTCTTTCAAGTAGATGAAGAGAAAAGAGTAAGGGAACTGCTTTGACAGAAAAAAATCAAACCGAACTGAACCAGGTAGAACTAGAGAAACTGCCAAGAAGCAGGTGTTCTGGGCAATAAGCCTCAGGTCATAGTCCTGTAGTAGTCCTTTATGGCGTATTCATAGGAGCTAGGGGACAGAAGTAGGTACGCTCAGTCTTGGGGTAACAAACCATTGCATCTGCAAAGATGTCTCATTTTATCCAGGTTCCAACTTCCTACCTATTTTGGATGCAACTTCAAACTGGGCGCAGAACTAAGGGGACAACGTCCTTCAATAAAAGTCTCCCATGAGCTTCTGTTCTGGTTCTAAGAACTGATATTGAAAACCAACAATAAAAATGGGGGCTCAGGAGGCAGATCATTCTGCAAAATGACAAGCCAGCCCTCTGCTGCTGACTGAATTCCACTTGGAATTAGCAGAGCTGTGACCCTGCCAAGCACTCTGCTATCAGCAAACCTTCTGAGCATGGTAGGATTAACAGTCTGAGATCAGGACCAACGGAGCTGCTTGTCAAACCCTGGGGTCCTGCAGAGCCTGTATCCAGGAGGAAGTCCCCCTCTGCACACTTGGCCCTCACAGGCAAATAACTCATTGCTACTTGTTTCCCAGGCCTGGTGTGGGAGCCTAGAAGTCCCTGAAAGCTGCAGAACATGCTTTTCCAAAGGCTGATTCACTTCATGTGGCCTGAGGAATCACATCTGACATGTGGCACCAAAGCCATACTGTGAGTCACAGAGATGTCTGGGAAAGAAACACCCACTCCCAACTCCTGCACAGTGTCCACAGGCACACACGGAAAGCCAAGTGGCTCAAAACCAACTTCAAGGAGGGACAGGGCTGCAAAGGAGGGCGCTCTGAGGGGATGAATCTGGTGCATGGTCTGAGTGCTCTTCTGTCTCCTTCAAGCTGGGCCTTGCAGCGGTAGCCTGGAGCAGAGATGCCCTCAACAGCTGCTTACCTGTCTGCCAATCTTACAGCCTCCTGAGCCAGACTTTTAAAGCCATTTGGCCCTACATAGGCATCTGAGGTAGGAATGTTCTGTGGAAGAAGGAGAATTAGTTTAGGCTCTGCATTTGGCTATATAGTATATATATATATAGTATATATCAATGTCAGAAGCACTTGTCATTAGTCACAAGGGATTCCATACCCTGACACTCCAGAAACCTCTAGTCACAGTGATCGATGCATTTTAAAAAAAGGATGCATGGCCAAGAAAAGTCTATATAAACATATAGATGCATTCAAAATTATGTGTGTATCTGACAGGCATAGTGGTGCACATGTAAAATCCCAGTAGATGGGAGGACAAAGCAGGAGAATCATGAGTTTGAGGCCAGTCTGGGGCTACATAGTGAGATCCTATTTCAAAAAGAAAATTGGGGCTGGAGAGATGGCTTAGCAGTAACAGTGCATGCCTGCAATGCCTAAGGACCCAGGTTTGATTCCCCAGTACCCATGTAAGCCAGATTCATGTGTCTGCAGTTCATTTGCAGTGGCTAGAGGCCCTAGTGTGTCCATGCTTTCTCTCTATATATCTGCCTCTTTCTCTTTCACTCAAATAAATAAAATAAAAGTTTAAAAATTAAAATATACATATAGCATATGTATATATTTTTATTATGTTACATATTTTTTAATTTAAAAATATTTTATTTTAGATTTGTTTTTATTTATTTATTTGCGATAGAGAGAGGGGGAGAGAGAAGGAGAGAATGGGCGAGCCAGGGCCTCTAGCCACTGCAAACAAACTGCAGATTCATGTGCTGCCATGTGCATCTGGCTTGTGTGGGACCTGGAGAACTGAACCTGGGTCCTTAGGCTTCACAAACATGCACTCTAACCATTAAGCTATCTCTCCAGCCCAAAAAATTTATTTTATTTTATTGTATTGTATTGTATTGTATATGTATAGTAGATTACCAAGTTTTAACAGTTTTTAGTAGTAATGGGATTATAACAAAATTTAATTTTCTATAATAAACATCTTTGTAATAAGGGAGAAAATCAATACATTTTAATGTGATTTCTTCATCTATTACCTGATTATTTTCCAACTTCCTTTTGTATTTTTATTTTTTTTTTTTGAAATGGTGTCTCATAAAACCCAGTCTGGCCCTGAACTCTTTAGGTAGCTGAGGCTGACCTTAAACTCCTAATCCTCACGTCTCCACCTCCCAAATATGGGGATTATAGGTGTGTGTCACTAAGCTCAGCCCAGTTTACTTTCTCTCCTATCCATCTTCAAAAATTGTCACCATAACCTTTTTTGTTTTGTTGGGCTCTGTTTTTTTTAAGGTGAATGACTGTATTTATTATATTTAATTAAGAGAAAGAGAGAGAAAAAGAAGTAGAGAGAGACAGAGTGAGAGAATGGGCACACCAAGACCTTCAGCTGCTGCAAACGAACTCCAGATGCATGCACCACATTGTGCATCTGGTTTTCATGGGTCCTGGGAAATTGAACCTGGGTCCTTTGGCTTTGCAGGCAAGTGTCTTAACCACTAAGTCATCCCTCCAGCCATGTATATATATGTATATGAGAGAGAGAGCAAGATAGAGAATTGGCACACGAGGACCTCCAGCCATTGCAATCAAACTCCGGGTTCATGTGCCACCTTATGTGCATGTGCAATCTTGTGTGCCTGTGTCGCCTTGTGAGTCTGGCTTATGTGGGATCTGGAGAGTCAAACATGGGTCCTTAGGTTTTGCAGGCAAGTACTTGAACCTCTAAGCCACCTCTCCAGTTCTGGTTTGCCTTTGAGATAGGGCCTCACTGCGTAGCCCAGGCTGGTCTCAGCCTTGTTGTGTGTAGGAAGCTAACCTTGAATTTGCTAACCTACTTCCTCATTCTCCTGGGTGCTGAAATTACAGGAATTGACACTGCTAGGCCCAGCCACACCATAGCCTCAAGTTCATAAACAGGAAAGGGCTCAACTAAATCTCCCGCCAAGGACAACACAGATGACATCAGGAATGTGCGCTGATCCCACTGGCAACCCCTTCGTTTTTTATTTTCAGAACTGTTTTCACCAGGCTGTCTCCTTTCTACCTTATTTTCCTCCTTTCCTTCCCATTCATTCATTCATTCATTCATTCAATATATTCATTTATGCAACAAATCCAGCAGTCACATTCTGTACACAAACACAAACTAAACAGTCCTGCAGAAAGAAGGGAGTAGAGGCTGAGCTAAAATGAAGCTGTGGTTAGACATAAGGAAACTAGAGAGAAGAACATACTGCAGTGACATGGGAAATAGCAGGAGCCCAAAGGCATAAAGAATAGATGTGGGGCTGGAGGGATGGCTTAACAGTTAAGGCACTTGCCTACAAAGCCAAAGGACCCAGGTTCAATTCCCCAGGACCCAAGTAAGCCAGATGGACAAGGGGAACATGGATCTGGAGTTCATTTGTTGTAGCTGGAGGCCCTGGCATGCCCATTCTCTCTCTGTGTCTCTCTCTTTCTGTACCTATCTCATCATAATTTAAAAAATCATCATAATTAAAAAAGAAAAAATGAATAGATGTGACTGTTGCAAAAAAAAGTCCAACCACTGCTAGATAGAAGAAGAAACCCCAGAAATAGAGAGATCTACAGGGCGCCTCCCAACACAGCAGCCAAGTGCACATACGGTGTCTCGCAGGGAGGCCTCGCTTTCTGCCAGACTTAAGCGCATCTCAGAGATGAGCCTGCGTGTATCCTGAACTTGGTTCTGATACTGACTGCCCAGGGCCTGAACCCTTTCCACGGTCATCTTGAGGTCATCCAGGCGATTCTGGTAGCTGTTCTCTCCGCTCCTCACTTTGGCCAGCTGGAGGCCAAGGGATCTACTTGTACCTGCACACAAAAAATGTAGAATGAGGCTGGAGAGATAGCTTAGTGGTTAAGGCTCTTTCCTGAGAAGCCTAGACTCAAGTATGATTTCCCGGTACCCCTAATAAGCCAGATTCACAAGGTGGCACCTGGAGTTCGTTTGCAGTGACTAGAGGTCCAGGTGAGCCCATTCTCTTTCTCTCTCACTCTCTCTCAAATAAATAAATAATTTTTAAAATTAATTAATTCATTTATTAGAGAGTGAGAGAATGGGCATGCCAGGGCCTCCAGCCACTGCAAACAAACTCCAGACACATGTGGCACCTTATGTATCTGGCTTATGTGGGTCCTGGGGAGTCAAACCAAGGTCCTTTGGCTTTACAGGCAAACTCCTTAAATGATAAGCCATCTCTCCAGCCCCATAAATAAATAATTTTTTTTTTTAAATGTAGACCAATTGGTCTCACATAGTAGAGGGTTGACTAATATAGCAAAATGAGAAAAAACCAGCCAGGCATGGTGGCGCATGCCTTTAATCCCAGCACTTGAGAGGCAGAGGTAGGAGGCTCACCATGAGTTTGAGACTACATAGTGAATTCCAGGTCAGCCTGGACTAGAGTGAGACCCTACCTTGAAAAACCAAAACCAAAACCAAAACAAAACAACAACAACAAAAAAAACCCTAGGAGATTAATGTGTGTGACTACTTGTTAATTGCCATCATTCAGGTCACAAGGGAACATCACAGATGGCCCTTGTGCCCGGGCAAGAGCTGGCTGGATACACCTGCCAAGTTGCTGGCCAAGGAAGAGTCTATGACCTAGTGTCACAATTCTTTCTGGGATATGAATCTTCTCCTGTCGATAGGAAGTTCTTTCCTCACCTTGGGAAATCTGGGCTTCTCTCAGAATATCTCGGAGGGCCTCCTCAGCTCGCTGCATCCTGTTTTCTAGCTCAGCACTGGGGACTGCGCCACCACCACCCTGGGTCTTCGAAACCAGGGCCTCCAGGCTCTGAAGCTGCCTCATGAACTGGTCCAGCTGAAACCACATGGGAAAGGGGGAATCAGAAGAGAGGAAAATGACTATGTGGTTAAAGGCACCTGTCTGCAAAGCCTGCTCCCCAGGGTTCAATTCTCAAGTCACCCATATAGGCCGTATGCAAAAAAAAAAAAAAAAAAAAATGGTACAAGTGTCTAGTATTCATGTGCAATGTCAGGAGACCCTAGTGTATACATGTACACACACACACACACACACACACACACACACTGATTTTTTAAAAGAGGACAGAGGACACAGTTTAATACCATGTACTCAGAGGAGTTAGGCATGCTTGGTTTGTCCTGGTGATTGAAAATTTAGAGTCCAGAGTGTGTGACCTTGGACAAGTCACTCTCCTTAACTGTCACATGGAGGTGATAATACTATGACAACATACACAATTATGTCTTGTGCTAAATGAGTTAGTATTTGTACAGTGCTAAGAATAGAGTCTGGCACCAATTAAGAATTATGAAAGGTCATTAAGGGATAGGGACATAGCTCAGCACACACAGGACATTCAGTTCTCAGGACTGTCATATAAAGATACAATGTGTAACTTTTAGCAGGGCATGGCAGTACCTGCAATCCCAGCCTGGGATTGAGAGGTAGAGGTAGGAGGATCAGGAGTTCAAGATCATCCTCAGATACACAGTGAGTTCAAGGCTTCATGAGACCTTATCTCAGCACTATTCCCCTTTGCTAAGACTATTAAACAGTTGGTTTATTTATTTATTTATTTATTTATTTTTTTGGTTTTTAGAGGTAGGGTCTCACTCTGGTCCAGGCTGACCTGGAATTCACTATGTAGTCTCAGGGTGGTCTTGAACTCATGGTGATCCTCCTACCTCTGCCTCCAAGTTTTGGGATTAAAGGTGTGTGCCACCACCCCTGTCTTTTTTAAAAATCAGGTTGAGCGTATTCTATATATGAGGTTCAATTTGGACCTTTTCCTTGTCCCCTCCAGAAAAATGATAACAATAACAACCCAACAAGTACCAGCAACATTCAAGCTCATCAAGATCATTATTCTCTGACATTTTCTCTCCTATGTACATGTTCATGTGTGTGTGTGGGGGCACATGTCTCTATGTGTCCATGCATGTAGAGGCCAGAGATCAATGTTGGGTGTCTTCTTTAATCACTCCCCATCTTTTTTTGTTTGGTTTTGTTTATGTTTTTTGAGGTAGGGTCTTGCTCTAGCCCAGGCTGACCTGGAATTCACTATGTAGTCTCAGGGTGGCCTTGAAGTCACTGCGATCCTCCTACCTCTGCCTCCCGAGTGCTGGGATTAAAGGCGTGCACCACCATGCCTGGCTCTATCTTATTTTATTTTTTTGGAGAGAGACAGAGAGAGGGAGAGGAAGACAGAGATTGGCGCACCAGCAGTCTCTCAGCTGCTGAGAACGAAATCCAGATGTGTGCGCCCCCTTGTGGTCAAGTGTGGCATTGCGCCCTTGCATCACTTTGCATCTGGCTAAATGTGGGATCTGAAGATTGGAACTGCTGGAGATTGAAACTGGCGTTTTTAGGCTTAGGAGGCAGGCTCCTTAACCCCTAAGCCATCTCTCCAGTCCATCTATCTTATTTTTGGGCAAGGTGTATTACTGAACATGAAGCTCACTGATTCAACTAGACTAGCTGGCAAGCAAGCTCTTGGGATCCTCCTGCCTCTGCCTTCCAAGTGCTGGGATTATAGGGGTGTAATGTCATGCCTGACTTTATGTCTGGTGCTGGGGAGTCAAACTCAGGTCCTCATGCTGCACAGCAAGCCCTCACCCCAGCCTTCCCCTCACATTATGATTATTATTACCATTACTGTTAGCATTAATCTTGGTGACATGATCTCCCTGTGCAGGGCAGACTGGTATAGAACTCACTGGTCTAGAACTCAACAGGTATCCCAGGAGGCCTCAAACTCTCAGCCTCTTCAGTGCTGAGGTTCCAGGTACGAGCTCGGCTCTGGAATTTGCTTTACAAGAGTATCTTGTGAGGGCAGAAAACCTAGCTGGAGAGTGGCATGTTATAGTGGCAAGAGCACTGAACTCAGACTCTGGAGGGCATGAGTGGCAATCCCAACTCCACTTGGCCATGTCACTGTGAAAAAGCAGGAGCATTGTAAGATGCTGTTTGACAGTGACAGCCGAGTTCAGAATAGTTCTTCTTCCAAGAGGACTAAGTTGTGAATGAGTATCGAATGAGACGGTATCTGCAAGTGGGAGTTGAAAACAGTACATAGAGAATGTAAACTTGCTATATTATACAGATATTTAATAAAATATTTTTAATTTATTTTTGGAGAGAGACACAGAGAGAGACAGACAGAGAAGGAGAAGGAGACAGATAGAGATGGGCGCACCAGCAGTCTCTCAGCTGCTGTAAATGAAATCCAGATGCGTGCGCCCCCTTGTGGTCAAGTGCGGCATTGTGCCCTTGTGTCACTTTGCATCTGGCTAAACGTGGGACCTGGACATTGGAACTGGCATTCTTAGGCTTAGGAGGCAAGCGCCTTAACCACTAAGTCATCTCCCAGCCCTAGTAAAATATTTTTAAAGGAGATAGCAACTCCCACCTTCCACCCTTGGGAGATGAGGTGAGGTTTCAGACATGTGGCAGAACTAAGGACATAGCTATTTGACTGTCTGGGGTTGGGGTCTGGGAAGGAGAAGCAGGCATACTTGAATCTTCACTTGATTGTAGCAATCGGGACAGCTGGTTAGTGCTGCGAGCTCACAGTTGAGGCCACCGAATCCTGGTTTGCAAAGGCAGCTGCCATCACTTCGACACTCTCCAGGCTCCGAGCCCATGGGGTTGCAGTTGCAAGCTAGAGACAAGACAGAGACAAATGGAGTACTCCCATCTCAGGAGCCCCAGAAGTGGGAGGTTCAGCAAAGAACAGGATCAAGTCTTTTGGCCCCATAATAGTGTGTCAGATTCATCCTGTGGCATTGTCCTCAAGCACAATTAATACAGGTGCCTCAGGAATCCCCTGCAAGTGTGCCTGGTGTGTGTGGATGAAGAGCTATTAATTACACACGTCCATCCTCTTCCTCTTCTCACTCAGCTAGATGCCCATTAGATATTTTGTGACTTCGTTCATAAGGCTCATAGTGGTCTCCCCCGCCTCCCAGGGCCCATTTGGTTGCCAGACGAGAAGTGTGAGCTCAGGGCCCTAGGCCAGGCATGTCCAACCTGCCACCTGCAGGCCTCACGCATTCCAGCATAGCCATGAATCTGGCCCAACAGAACTGTTCATGACAACATCATATTGCAATGTGAAAAGTTTGGACAGGCCTGCGAATGCAGATAAATGGGAAGTTGCAATGATTGCTCAGTGCCTTCCACTCTGCTGCCTTCAATGCAGGAAGTGCTGTAAGAAGGCAGTACCGTCAGATGTGGGGGGTGTGGGGCTTGACAGTGAAGAAATATATAACCTAATAACGTTACTGCAATCTTCATTGATAACACCTTATGGCGAGACTTGTAAAGAGTTCTAACTAATGTATTCATTTCTTTACTTTTTTCCCCCTTGAAACAAGATCTTGCTCTGTGGACCAGGCTGGCCTTGAACTCGGGATCCTCCTGCCTCGTGAATTGGTACTACTGGGGTGAGCACCATGTGTGGTCTAAAATCAGAGCATTTGCCGTGCTTTCAATACGTCGTTATTTGATCTTCGCAACCAGTTTCAGTTAGACAGTACCCACTCCCATGAAGAAATGAGGTGCCAAGGGATGAATCAGCAGAACAGACACATCACATAGGCATGTTACCAAGCTGGGCTTGAACTCAGCAGTGCTAACCAATGCCATGTGGGTTCTTCGTGTCATGACGGGCTTGCCTCACATCCCAGTTGACCTCTGGGTTGAGGTCAGGTATGGTCTGGCCCAGGAATCTTCACGGTTTCATCCTCAAGCATTTGCAGGTGGACACAGTGGTTTGAAGACCTCATAACAGCCAAGCTCCTGAGTGCCACGCACCAGGCCATCTTGGGAGCTTTGGGAATAAAGGGTGGTCTTGTGTCTGGAGTACACCACACGCAAAGGTTCGAGAGACGAGCCGAGAGGGACAACACACCTGCACGTGCATGCTTTGATCACGAGCAGCCAGTAGGAGCGAGGTGCCCTGTGATAGCTGCGGCTTTGAAGCCAAGTCTCCTTAGGACTCTCAGTGGTTCCCTTCTATCCATCAATGACGCTCACTTCCTGAGAGAGTCTCTTAAACTTCTTTAGAGCCTCCCTGTGCCTCACTTCAGTTTGTTCAGGCTTGGTTGTGGGTCATTTATTACCCTCCTATGACAGCCACTTCCCTGCCTAACTGCCTTGGGATTGGGCCCCATTTTATCTGCTTTTCTACTCAGGAATGTAAACCCAACCCTTTTTCATTTCTTCCACCCAGCTTTAACCATGTGAGAACTTCCAGAGCGCAATGCTGGGGGGAACTAGTCTTGAGTCTTCATCTGATAGGTTCAGGCTATCATGGGTCACTTGGGTCAGGGAACCCAAGTTGTGTCACAATATTAACTGTCCCCTGCCCTCACCTTTGCTTCTGTGCACACACTCCAGCAAGTTTATATGCACATACACACACAAACACTCAGGCACAATCTGTCTGCGGGTGCCATCCTACCTCGACACTTGTCTGCTGGGTTGGGAGCCAACGGGTCCCCAAAGTAGCCTGCTTTACACTGGTCGCAGTGGACGCCAGCTGTGTTGTGGATGCATTTCAAACACCTGCCTGTCAGCCGGTCACAGTTCCCAGAGGCACTGGGGTCCACATTGTTGTTGCATTGGCAGCGCTGACAAGGCCTCACGGGGCCACGCTCCCCAAAGGGGTCTCCGAAGTAGCCATCAGCACAGAGCTCACAGCGGGCACCTGGTATGACACAAAGGAACGAGTGGCCAGTTCGTCACCCACCAACAGCAGGACCAGACACGGAGGCCTCAAGCAGCCGGGTACCAGCTAGAAGGGCCCAGCAAATGCCCTGCTCCGGGGACCCCAGGACATTATCTTCAGGAGCGGGCACATGTGGAAGGGGTTGGCACTGTCACTCCATGGTGGCCAGAGATTTAGAACATTCCAGAGCCCCTAGAAGGCTTAACTAGCGAGCTGGAAAGAGACCAACAGCAATGGAGAGAGGATGAGAGTTCAGTGATATCTAGGCCCCTAATTCTTCCTTCAGACTGCAGATGGGGGTGACACCAAGAGGTCAGCGAGTTTCCCTTCTCGATCTCAGTTCATGATAAATTAACTTAACCCATGCACGTGGTCTGAAAACTTCATCTTCTAAATGCAGGTCTCTCCTGGGGTTTAAATGGAAAATGCCTCTCATAGGGTCGTGCGTTTGGATGCTCGGTCCCCACCTGGTGGCTGTTTGGGAAGGCTGTAGCACCTTTAGGAGGTGGAGCCTTGTTGGAGGAAGTAGGTGACATTGAGGTTTTATAACCCTCACTTCCTGATCGGCCTCTGCCTCCTGACTCTGGTACAACATGTGAAACTGGCTTCCGGCTTTTGCCTTGCCTTGCCTTCTCTGCTGCCATGAAATTTCCCCTCAAAACTGTAAACCCAGAATAAATCATTTTTCTTCCCTAAGTTGCTTCTAGTCAATTATTTGTTCACAGCAACAAGAAAGTAACTGACAAACAAACGCCTGCCCCCACACAACCCTTTGCGTTTCCTTCTGTAAGTGTGCACCCAGCGTTTGCTCAATCCACAGTCCAAGTATTGTGAGCTTCTCTTTAGGATGAACATATTTAGATTAAGCTGCAAGTACAAGTTCCTAGTATTTCTCTGGGGCACAAGCTGTCTACACAGATGCACAGCATGGAGACAGGAAGCAGAGCAGGTCCCTGGCCTTACCAGTGACCCCAGGAGGGCAGTTGTTGCACACCACCTCCTCTGTCTCAGGCATCACGGAGCAGCTGAACCCATTGTGACAGGGGCATGGTTTACAGCTGCGGGGGTCGTGCGGATCATTGTAGAAACCAATGGGACAGTCGGCACACTCAATGTCAGGATTCTCATCTCCTGAATAGCAATCTCCTGGGAGGCAGGGGAGAGACATGCCAGTCAGACAACACATGTCCTTCAATGTGGACGAAGCCCAGGCTATCCTTCAGGGACCTGAGCACTGGCATTCACCCTCAGCCTCGTACCAGATCTAAACTCCCCTCACCCTCATCCTTCTATGCTCAGTAGATAACAACTTTTTCATTGTCCATAATGCAACGCTGCTCCCCTGTCCTCCAGGACCCCAGACCACTTGTAGGCACTGACTTCCCTTTGATCTCCAGGCACAATTCTTGCAACTTGACACCGACTACCCCACCTTGCACTGAACCATGACAGCCATTTCCTGTAACCTAGCACCTTTCTCACAACCTTGTGGCATTTCCATAATGAAAAGGATTGAATGTACCAAGGTACCATGTTCAGCTTCCCTGACTCCGGTCCCACTCCCCCTAATCCTTTCCCATCCCTCTCTCTACCACAGGAGACCTAAAATCACCTGGCTGCACTCCCAGCCACCTGGTCCAGTTGTTATTTCCCTCACCTGTGTCTGGGTCGCAGGCCCCTCCTCCTGGGCAGTTACAGGGAATACAGGTGCCAAAAGGACCCAGTTTCACTGAATCTCTTTTGTAGCCAGAAGCACAATCTTGGCAAAACTGTCCTTTGTACCCAGCAGGGCATACGCACTGTTCAACCCAGGGTGCTGGGGCTCCAGAGACAGGGCGGGCTGAAACCAGAGTCACGTTGTCAATGTACCCTGTGCCTGCAACAGAGAGAAGAGGTTAGAAATAGCAAGAGCTAAGTTCTACAGACCTGAAATCGAATCAGCTATGGTGATGCATGCCTGTGATCCCAGCACTCTGGGAAGCAGAGGCCAGGAGGATGTTTGCAAGTTCAAAGCTAGCCTGGTCTATCATAGTGAGTTGCAGGCAAGCCAGGCCTATCTTTGGATTTTATTTTAAGTCCCTGGCAAGGGGCGTTCACATATCATGCTGCATGGACTGCTCTAGCAGTCCATGGGTTGGAACTCTGCAGTCAGGAAAATTAGGGTTTAAATTCTGGCTGAGTCCTCATTAGCTGTGTGAACTGGACCAACCCCTTGACCTCTCCAGACTTGTTTCCTCAGTTTACAAGGGAAGTGACAGCGACCTCTGCCACCATGTTATAAGACTGGAATGGGACAATACATATCATAATCCACCAGCAAAGAGTCACAACTCACAAGTTGTTAATTGACATCATTCCTATTTCCTTCATTGTTTGTGCACGGAAATGGTGGAGGCCAGCCATGCTTCCCTGGACACAAATGCTAAAAAGCTAAAGGAGGTCTCCTTCACATGATTCTTGGTGAGATGAAGAGACCCCAACATGTTAAGTTCAAAAAAGGGAATTAGGACTGGAGAGATGGCTTAGCGGTTAAGGCGCCTGCCTCCTAAGCCTAAGAACGCTGGTTCCAACCTCCAGCTATTCCAATCTCCAGGTCCCACGTTTAGCCAGATGCAAAGTGACGCAAGGGTGCAATGCCGCACTTGCCCACAAGGGGGCGCACACATCTGGATTTCATTCACAGTAGCTGAGAGACTGCTGGCGCGCCCATTCTCATCTGTCTTCCTGTCCCTCTCTGTCTGTCTCTCTCTGTGTCTCTCTCTAAAAATAAAAATAAATTTTTAAAAAAGGGAATTAGGGGCTAGAGAGATGGCTTAGCAGTTAAGGCACCTGCTTGCATAGCCTAAGAACGCAGGTTCAATTTCCCAGAACCCACGCAAGCCAGATGCATATGGTGGCACATGCATCTGGAGTTCATTTGCAGTGGCTGGAGGGCTTGGTGCATGCATTTTCTCCCTCTCTTTTTCTCTCATAAATAAATAAAATATTTTTTAAAAATAACGTTCAAACATGGTCGCATTGCTCAATATGTTCTTAATCTAGGAAGGAAAATGACTCAGTGACTAGACACGGCTGGGGTGTTGGAGCCTTTTCCTAGCTAAGGAAACATGGCCATTCACTACAGATTGTCTTGTGGTAAGCTTCAATAGTAGCATCATTCATTTTTCATCAGTGTTGCCTCCTTTTTAGAGAAACATCCTTCTAAAGCCAGGTAATGTGGCTCACACCTATACTCACACACAACACTCCGGAGACTGAGGCAGGTGGACTGTTAAGAGTTCAAGACCTGCTGGGTGTGGTGGCACACACCTTTAATCCCAGCACTCAGGAGGCAGAGATAGAAGGATCGCTGTGAGTTCAAGGCCACCCTGAGACTACACAGTGAATTCCAGGTCAGCCTGGGCTACAGCGAGACCCTACCATGAAAACACACACACACACACACATATAATCCAAGAGTTCAAGACCAGCCTGGTCTACATAGTGAGTTCAGGCCAGTCTAGGTTATAGAGTGAGACTCTCTGCCCCACTCCCAAGATAGGGAAGGGAAGGGAAGGGAAGGGAAAGGAAAGGAAGGGAAAGGAAGGGAAAGGAAGGGAAAGGACGGGAAAGGAAGGGAAAGGAAGGGAAAGGAAGGGAAAGGAAGGGAAAGGAAGGGAAAGGAAGGGTAAGGCAAAAAGGCAAAGGCAAGGCAAGGGAAAAGGGAAGATGGGAACAAAGAAGGGGGAGAAAGAGAAGAAGGAAGGAAGGAAAGAAGGGAAGGGAAGGGGAGGGAAGGGAAGGAGGGAAGGAAGGAAGAAGGTCTTCTAGAGAAAACCTTGGAGGTTATAAAAACGTGTTCTCCATCAGACTCTCTACGTGAAAGCCATCGGGTAGTTTATCTGCTTGATTTGAGCCTCCCTGTGCCTTAGAGAGCTGCAGAAGTGACAATAAACCCGAAGAAGAGAGAGCTCATTTCTCTTGGCTGCTTACTGTATTCTCCATACGTAGCTCGGATCCAGATGGCCGTGAGGTTCCGCAGTAACCTTCGGAACTCAAAATAGCTCAGCTGGGGGCTCCAGTGACTACTTGGATGCTCATTTAATCTGCATAATTGAAAATAAAAAGTTTTAAAAATCCAATTCATACCGTATCACCACCTCATGCAAACAGAGTTCAGGTGCTACTATTTTTTAAATTTTGTTTTGACTTTTATTAGAATTCTTGTTTCTGGGCTGGGGTGCGCAGAATGCTTGTACAAAGGAAGAACATGGAAGCTGAGTCTCTAAGTGAAGAAGATGAGAGCATTCAGTATTGTATACCAGGCAGGAAGACTGTGTGTGCATAGCAGACTAAGTCACACTCAGTTAACTAAGTACAAAGCTTGTGTGTGTGCTGTGATCTGCCATTTCCACTCATATTATCTCCGCTCCAGGTTAGGCCCTCAGCCCCTCTAACTTGACCCACTGTGAATGTCTTCTGATGGTCCCTTTAAGGACTCCCCAAACTATCTTCCACGTGATATCTGCACCCTTTCCAAACTTTTCAATCTAATGTTTTATTCATGAGGCAGGGTCTTAGTCTCAGACTGACATGGGACTCAACAGGTTGGCCTCGAACACATGGCGATCTACCTATCTCAGCCTCCCCAAGTGCTGGGATTATAGGTGTGAGCCACCATGCCTGCCTGGTAGACTTTTCAAACGTAACTGCCCATTTCCCTTGTACATGCTGTGTTCCAGCAGAAAACTGTAATTTGCCCCACTCTATATAACATCTTTGTGTATCCTCACATGAATTCACATGTGGAAGTTGTCCTTCTCTGAATTTTCTCCTGGAAAATCCCCATGCAGCTTTCCATTCTCAGACACACATCTGCTCCTTTGTGAAGCTCCAGGCAGAATTAAGCTCATTCCAAAATGTCACGAACATGTCCCACCTCTAAGGCAACTACTGAACTATATCATTTTTTGCTTTTAGATGTGATTTTCAAAAATATTTTTATTTATTTATTTATTTGATAGAGAAAGAGGGAGAGAAAGAGAGAGAAAGAATGGGTGTCCCAGGGCCTCCAGCCACTGCAAATGAGCTCCAGACACGTGCACCCTCTTGTGCATCTGGCTAACGTGGGTCCTGGGGAATCAAACCTGGGTTCTTTAGCTTTACAGGCAAACGCCTTAACCACTAAGCCATCCCTCCAGCCCTAGATGTGATATTTATCCTTTCAGACTATGAGCTCTTGTAAGACAAGGACCATGTTCCATCTTCCCCTCCCAGCCACTAACCCAGTACTGGACACTCAGCAGGCATAACTTCCCCACTGTCTCTGAACACACCACTCAATATTTAGATTCTACAGAACCCACACCACATAGGGCATTTGTGAGCTCACCACCGCCTCTCTGATCTCAACCCTCACAGTATTCTCCTCTGATTCTTGCTCCACTCCCATTTAACTACTGGGAACTTCCTAAGTACACAAAAGCATGGTATTTCCTCTGCCACATTAACCTGGCCTCACCCTGTCCTTTCCTCGGGGACTGCTCATCACACCTGTCACACTTTGGGAAACTTCTCTCTGGGTCACCCCAAATGCACATCAAAACACCTGCCTTCACCCTGCCATCACAGTCACTTGACAAGCTGCACTGTTGGCATTGCTTTTCTCCCTCTCGTTAGCCTGTCAGGACCAGAGGGAAAGACCCACACCCTGTCTCTGCCTGGAAACTATGCCCAGACAGTAGAAGAACTCAGGAAGGCTTGTTGAACGCATGCATGCCTGGGTGAATGAACTTAGAGGTCTTGGACTTCAATCACAGGTTGCTCTAGCCAATCCATTTGTGATCTCTCTTACCTGAACGTGTAAGTCTTGGTGATTCCACAAGGAAGTGTCCTGCCTGGTGGTATCAAGGGAGTTCTGATGCGTAGCCCAGCGCCTTCCAGAATCACATCATGAGCAGATGGGTGTCTGCCTCCCCGGTCCACACGGTAGTCAAAAGACAGGCTTTGCCCATAACTCACCTGCTGATTACCAAGAAACTTGGCTGTGAAATAGAATTTATAAAAAAGATCAGTTGTGATGCTGGGAAGGTGAACACATGCACAAATCTGAATTAATGCTGTCAATTGCACCCTCCCATTAATAATGTTCACAATTTCACCCACTCATTTTTGGCAATGAAGGAGGGTTACAGAAATGCACCTCATTAAATCCCACCTATTAGATGGGCTCATAGCATGACTCTGATGAACGACTGATATTTAAAGATTATAGAAAAATCAGCAAGAGCGTCATTTGTTATAGTGCTGAGCAGTTTACAGAATGCATTTGCACACATTGTATTTGATGACAGTAATTCCTGAAGGTTGGAATTCCCATTCCCAGTTTGCAGTCAAGAGGACTGAAGGTCAGAGATTAAAAGAACAACTTGCTTAGGAAGCACTCATTAGCTAAGGTGATGAACCAGGATTCAGATTCTTTTCAAAAAAAAAAATTTTTATTTTTATTTATTTTATTTGAGAGAGAGGGAGGGAGAAAGAGGCAGATAGAGCAAGAATGGGTACCTCAGGACCTCCAATGGCTACAAATGAACCCCAGGTGCATATACCACCTTGTGCATCTGGCCTATGTGGGTCCTAGGGAGTTGAACCTGGGTCCTTTGACTTTGCAGGCAAGTGTCTTAACTGCTATGCCATCTCTCCAGCCCTAGAATTCAGATTCTAACCAGAGCTTTGCCACCCTGGCACACATCACTGAGTAATACATGTATTTAAACTTAAAAGCATCTAATGCCTTAAGAACGGCTTTGTTTTTGCTTTTTACCTGCTTCTCAGCAGATGCACAAAATTTGATTTCTTGCTCAGGTAGGAACCTAGAAACTTCCCATATGGTTAAACCAGGTACTTCAGCAGGGCCAACCTCCGAGACACCCAGTGTGTTCGACAATGTCATGGTGCAGTGACTTATCAAATTGTGTTTAAACCCCAGCTGTCTCCTCGAGAAACTGCTGCCCTGACCCCACCAAGTGATGAGGATTCCCCACTTTCCAACTCAATTTTTCCATCCTGAATTCCTAGTCTTTATGGTTTGGCTTCTGTATCAATTCCCCCTCACATACCAGGTGCCACAAAATAAACAGGGTCCGATCGTCGAGCTGAGCTGTACACATCCCGATGGCGCTGTGACCAGTGGATCTGTGCAGGGGCCCCATTTCTCTGGACAGCCTTCCAGCCATCAACATCTGCAAGACAAAACACCACTCTCTCTAAGACAAGCCCTCCTCATCCCGCGAGGTCAGCAAGGCCACACTGGCTTGTCAAAAAGTCCTCGCAAGAGTAGAAAATGGTGTTTTCTTAGTGTTTCCTCATTTACAGTGTTCAGAGTTCCCTAAATACCTCTGTAACTAGGGTCTTGATTATACTGGCTCCCACCCACAAACTGCTTTGACTTCTCTTTGGGTCTTTTCTTTGGACTTGTGGTAAGACAGCATGTTTTCACCTGCCTGTCATTTGTATTTTTATTGTATTATATAAACAAGATCTGATCTTGCGAGGTGGAAAGGCTTAGAAACTCAGGGTCATTATAATTGTATCACTTGCTAACATTTTCTTTCTTTCTTTCTTTTTTCTTTCTTTCTTTCTTTCTTTCTTTATATCTATCTATCTTTCTTTCTTTTTTCAAGGTAGGGTCTCACTCTAGCTCCAGGCTGACCTGGAATTCACTATATAGTGTCAGAGTGGCCTCGAACTCACAGCGATCCTCCTATCTGCCTCCCGAGTACTGGGATTAAAGGTTTGTGCCACCATGACCGGCTTGCTAATATTTTCATAGTGGTCAGCAGCTTGTTAACTAATTTCAGATAAATTATTTCAATGTATGTGAAAGCAATGTAATTAGTGAAGGTGGATACTGGAACACTCTCATAAACTCTCCTGGCCAAATGAATAATCCTTTTTTTGTGATTTTGAAATAGATGTGGGTGGAAAGTATATAAATAGTCTCTTTTTAGTTGTTCATATGTTGTTCAGCTATAATTTTTCAAGACAACAGGTTTTTGTCTTATCACCCTGACAAAATACTGCAGCGTACATGACAAACAAGAGAAATGTTCAAGATGGCTTAAGAAGCCATCCTGTAGATGGGGAAGTGGCTGTTGGTATGCAAAAATTTCTGTATCATTTAAGATAAAAATAAAAACTCTGGTGTGGCATGCCTTACCCTGGTGGAAAGTCGATGTGATCTTGTGGACACTGAAGTCTACAGAGCTGCGGCAGTTGGCTGAATGTCCGTAGCAGAAACACTGGGTACAGCCCTCAGGGTTTGCCCTGTCCAGATGGTAGTAACCTGGTCGACACCTGCAGGGGCATTGTGGAAATCAAGACAATGCCGTGTGTTAGTTCTCGTTCTGTATAGAGAACTAAATGGCTGACTTGGTCTCTTTCTACTTTCTTTTTTTTTTTTTTTTTTTTTGGTTTTTTGAGGTAGGGTCTCACTCTAGCTCAGGCTGACCTGGAATTCACTATGTAGTCTCAAGGTGGCCTCGAACTCATGGCGATCCTCCTACCTCTGCCTCCCGAGTGCTGGGATTAAAGGCGTGCGCCACCACGCCCGGCCTCTCTTTCTACTTTCTTTCCCTCCCACTTGGCAATGTTAACTCTCAGAGCAGGGAAAACTACAAGTTTCACACGCCACCTTCACCCCAGGTCCCTTAAAGGAAAATCACAGGCCACCTCAAGGAGAACATGTGAGCAACGGTCACCTTCTCTCCCTTCAATGCAGCAGGCAGAATCACATGTACCTTGGTGGTCTGGAAACTTGGAGACAGACCCATCCTTGGAAATGGATGCAGTGGGGGGGAGCAGGGATAAGCAGAACACATTTGCCCTGAGCAAGTTTTCAAAGAGGGCAAAGTGGGGACTAGGAAAGGCAAGGCTCCTACCTTACCCTCTCAGCTGTCCTGATCCTCAGGACCATTAGGTATTTATCACCATCCTGACACTCATACCCCAAAGCGGCAAAGGGCAGGGATGGACATGACAAAGAGAAAAGATGGGGCTCAGAGATGGCTCAGAAGTTAAGGTGCTTGCCTGCAAAGCCTTTCAACCTGGGTTCAATTCCCCAGTACCCACGTATAGCCAGATGCACAAAGCGGAGTATGCATCTGGAGTTTGTTTGGAGCAACTAGAGACCCTGGTGCATCCATTCTCATTAATTCTCTCTCACACACACTTTCTCTTTCTTTCTCTCTTTCTCTCTCCTTGTCTCTCTCTGCTTGCAAATAAATTAAAAAAAAACATTTTTTAAAAAGAGAAAGGATGGCCGGGCATGGTGGCACACGCCTTTAATCCCAGCACTCGGGAGGCAGAGGTAGGAGGATCGCCGAGAGTTCGAGGCCACCCTGAGACTACATAGTGAATTCCAGGTCAGCCTGGACCAGAGTGAGACCCTACCTCGAAAAACCAAAAAAAAAAAAAAAAAAAGAGAGAAAGGATGGCTAGAGGCACCTGACAGCAGCTAGCTGCAGACTGGCATTCCATCTCTGCTCCTAGCCCAAATGCTCCAGTAGCTTTTAAAGGACAAATGCCAGGCAAGTCTTAGATGTAGGTCAAGGAGGCTGCGGAGGACTTTCATTTTCTCTGTGCAAGTTACCTTCTTCCATATGAAACAGTGATGGCTCCAATGACCTCAGCACTATGCTATACGAGGCACCTTATGTCTACTCTCATTTACTGAACGCTATGATGAATTATCATTTCCAAGTTTATTAGATGAGGAGAATAGAGTGGCAAAAATAAGAACTTGTCTGAAGACATATAGCTGGGAAGTGGCCGACGAATGACAAAGAAAAGCACAGAAGTGACTGCCATAAAATCCAACAGTGACCACTTGTGTGGACAACCTGTCACACTGGGATGGCACTATTTTTAGCAGAAGCCGACTTCTTGTTGGTGGCGATGACAATAGCTGTTTTATATCACTTTCTATTTCTGATTAATAGCTTTCAAAGCCAGGCAGAGTGGTACATGACTGTAATCCCAGCCCTTGAGACGTGACGGCTCAGGAGCTCATGATCATCCCTCTGCTCTATACCAACTTCAAGGCCAACCTTCACTTCAATCATGAAGACCCTGTCTCAAAAAAAAACTTTTTTTAATGAAATATAGGGGCTGGAGAGATAGCTCACTGGTTAAAGGCACTTGCCAGGCTGGGCTTAATTCCCCGGCACCCATGTAAAGCTGGATGCAAAGTGACACACACATCTGTGACTTCAATGTGCCTACGGCAATGGGAGGTGGAACCAGGGGAATCAGAAGCTTGCCAGTTAGCTAGGCTGACTTTCATTTTCCGTGTGGCCGTCTGTCCTGGCAAGAGATCCTCCTCAAAGAAGGCAGAGCACAGACACCTCACAACTGTCCTTTGACCTCCTCACGTGTACTGTGGCACACACTCCCGTGAAAATAAATTTCAAACAATGAAAAGTAAAATTGCAAAGCTTTCAAGCAGGGCATTCAGGAAACAGAGGCAGAAGGGTGACCATGAACTCAAGGCCAGCCTAGGTACATACTGAGTGCCAGGCCCGCATGTGCTACAGAGCAAGATCCTGTTTTAAAACACCAAACATCCCCCAAATGGCTTTCAAAACAGTGACATCTCTCGTAACACTTGAGCTGTTTTGCCTCACCAGCTCCTCAGCAGCAAAGACCCTGGAAACAGAAGCTAGTAATTTGGCACTTCCTCCACCCCAGGTAGAAGCGATTGGCAGAATGCCAAAGAACTGCTTTCTTTACTTTTAAGGAAATAGGGAGGAAGTTTTTACCTGCCAGGCCACCCTCACCGCCCCTCTGCTCACAACCAATGGGGGTGGGCAGGAAGAGAGTTTAGTCTGAGCACAATTTGTACTTAAGGAATGTCCTGCTGCAGCACCTGAGGGTGAGCGGCTTCATGCTGCCCCGCCTGCCCCAACGTGGCTCAGGTCCAAAGGGCTCATATAGCATGCCCCGGTTCATGTGTGTGCTTGTACCCACCCTCTCCTCCCTGGGGCTGTTCCTTTCAGTACACGATGGTTCTCTATGGCCATATATCGTGATATTCCCTGCTAACAAGGATTTTCCCAACACGTTTAATTAGGCCAGGCATTTCCCAAGACCAACTTGAAGCCAGTGTTCTCATTATCGCGTACCACCTTGCATCCAGGCACCTGGGATTCACAGCCAGTTGGCGAGACAAGGGCCCTCTCTGGGGCTCTGCCTCTGTCACAGGGAAAATAAAGAAAAAGGGCCCAGAGCAGATATAGACTCCAGAGAATGTGGGGTGCGCAGTTGCATTTGTTTTACATACATGTGTGGGCAGGTACACATGTGTGTGGGGATGTGCATGCATACCTTTGGTGTGTAATTCCTTAGGAATACAGTCCGCTCTTTTGGTTCTTTTGAGACAAGGTCTCTCATTGGCTTGAAGCTTGCTCATGAGGCTAGAATGGCTGGCCAGTGATCCGCTTGTCTCTGCCTGGTCAGATAACCGGTGTAGGCCACCATGCCTGGCCTCGGGTGGGCTCTCAGGATCAAACTCGGGCCCTAGTGTTTATAAAGCAAGCACTTCACCGACTGAGATGCCTCCTCAGCCCTTCAGTGACATTTTTAAAAGCCCAGTTTTTGCAAACAGAGAACAAAAAGTGCTCGACAGTATCCATATTCCCTAATTACACTTGAGGGATTAATTCTTATGCCAGTTGCCAAAGGACTCTCCCTGCTGCCCATAAGGACACGGTTCCCACAGACCTATCACAGCGTTCTCCGGTGACAGCTGGTTTGCAGACACAGTGGCCAGAGTCACAGGGCCCTGAGATGCCAGCAGGCTCACAGTCACACTTGGGGTCTCTGGGAAAGAAGAAAGAGAAGATTAGCAATGAATTTCCAAATGCTTCCGAACTGCGCCCACGAAAACCAGCTGCCCATGAGCAAGCAGTGCCACACTGAGCATCACCTTCCACTGGGCTTCTCGTGGAAATTCGAACCTTTGAGGACTCAGTTGTTTATGCCAGTGCCTTACAGTGCGTTCTGAGGGCAGCGGCCAATCCATGAACGCTTTGCTACTTATCCCTAATGAGAGGGTTGTGCCAAGATGTAAGCCAAGTTCCTCACTAAGCTGTTCAGTTTGGGTGCCTGCTCGCTTGGCTTCTATTTCTTAAAGATGTGTAATTTAATTCTGCATAGTTCACGTCAGCAATATCTACTTTATTATACTGAGTGCATCTACCTATTTTGTTTGCTCAGTTCCTTCTTTTGGAAATACCTCTGACATACAATTCATAGGCAGTGGAGTTCACCCAGAGAAGGGAATGATTTCTAGTCTCAGAGTTGTACAACCATCACCACAAATGACAGTTTACAGCACTCCAAAAAGAAAGCCTATATTCTTCAGTATGACACAATTCCCACCCTCTAGTCCCACCCCCAGGCCTGTGAAGCCACTCATCTCTCTGTCTCTTGAGATTTATCACTTAAACCATGTCACATGTGGTCGTTGATGACTGATTTCTTACACTTATCATGTCTTCAAGGCCTGTCTATGCCGTGTCAAGGATCACGTATTCTTCTGATGGCTGAATAAAATCCCACTTTGTGGAGACACCATATTTAATTTATCCATTCATCAGCTGATGGCCACTTGGGTTTGTTTTTAGTTTTTAGCTACAATGGAATAATGTTCCCATGAACATCTGTCTATAAGTTTGCTTTTTAAATTTTTAAAACCTTTTTATTTTTATTTATTTGAGAGAGAGAGAAGGAAGAAGAGAGAGAGAAAGAGAATGGGCACACCAGGGTCTTCAGCCACTGTAAATGAACTCTAGATGAATGTGTCACCTTGTGCATCTGCCTTATGTGGGTCCTGGGAATTCAAACCTGAGTCCTTTGGCTTCGCAGGCAAACACCTAACTGCTAATCCATTTCTCCAGCCCTGTATACCAGTTTTCATGCAGATGTGTACACCTTTATTTATTTTGGATGTATCTAGGAGCAGAACTGGACTTTAACTTTTGCTCTCTTGTTTTTCTCAGTAGCAAGAATCTTGGTGAAAGTATCAGTGTTTGCATCTGATTTTGGCCTAGTCTCCATGTGTCATTCATTTTGGTGCACAATCATGTATTTATCTCATCAGACTAAAACTAAGGTTGTTGTCTCTTTCCTACTAACCAAATACATTCACCCTCCTTAAAGAACTTATATTTTCAAAAACTCAGTAGCAGAAGCCAGTAAGCTAGAAAGGGGATATAAAGAGAATAGAAAGGGAGGGGGGACTTAATAGGATGGTATTGTATATATGTAAGTAGAAGAACAGATTAATGGGGGTGAAAAGGCCTAAGTGAGGTCAGGGGAAGAGATTGAGTAAAGGAAAGGTGGAGGGAAGGTTAATCAAAATCTAAGAGAATATAAATAAGTCATATGGAAACCTATTTTTCTGGATAATAGAACACCAGAAGCCATAGATTGTGACTAGAAAATTTTCAGTGCCAGGGATGGGATACCTTCTAGGGAGTTGTTGGCCAGGGAGTCCCTGATACCCCAAAGACATTACAGGCCATTGCTGAGGCCCTTGGTTTCCCACCAGCAATAGATGGTAAGACCCTATTGCTGAAGACTCCACATACTTGGGCTGCAAGGTCACAAAGAAATCCTGTTGGAGCTGAGCTGAAAGCCTCCTTCATATGGACCAGCTGACAGAAAGCTGGAAAAAGCTACGCTGCATGCAGTTCAATGGGAGAGTTCAATGGGTCAGTCTGGGCTAGAGCGAGACCCAACAAAACAAAGATGATAATAATAATAATTAATTTTACAAAGGCTACAGAAAGGAGTTGGGCTCAGGGGAGGGTACTGACGACCATCTAAAAGTGTCAGGGAAAGGGCTAGTGGAAAATCATCTCTACAGAGGCTCAGAGGACAGTGTAGACAGTGACGGCGAGCACAGTCCAAGTCCCGGGGAAGTGCCTAGCTAGCAAGGAGCTGAAAAATGTGGGCAATGAGGGCGTGATGTTATTGGGCCTGTCCTATTTTCACATCATTTTTCCCTCCATAGTCTAAACAGTATCACAGCTACATAGTGTTATAGAACATTATCATCCTTTTCCTTTCCATGGATTCCATAGTTCAAAGTGGCCAGTCTTGGAGAAGGCAACCAGATGGGGCCTGTGTGGAGATGGAATTCACACATCCCATTGTTTCAGAATGTAGACATAGCAGGTCAGAAGTACATATTTGCATTAGCGACGCAGCAGACAGAACTAGACCCCAGAAACCAAGAGAACATCTGTGAATGGAAAAGTCTTTAATCCCTCCCTAATATCTCTGTCCCCAAAGCAGGGCCCTTATAATGAAGGCCCAGCCAGAGGGAAGAAGAAATAGGATTTTCAAAACTGGGTATGGTGACATGCACCTTAATACCAGCACTCTGGAGGCTAAAACAGGAGGACCATGAGTTTGAGGGCAGCCTGGGCTATCTAGTGTGTGTGTGTGTGTGTGTGTGTGTGTGTGTGTGTGTGTGTGTGAGAGAGAGAGAGAGAGAGAGAGAGAGAGAGGAGAGAGACTCATCAAAATGTCAGCTTCCTGACCTTCTTAACCCAAGCACTGTTTCTCTATTGCTAAAATCAAGTTACTCATTGAAGGTTAGCAGTGCCAAGCCAATAGAATATATCTTGGGAACAGTCCCTGGGACAAGTGGCTCAGGCAGCTGCCTGGACTCGTGGACATGCTCTCAATACCAGAAGTGAGCAATGAGCTCCTGGCCAAAGTCCCATTTGGACATGTTCCTGTCCGGCAAGCCAAATCATGACTGAAACAGGCCTACTTTGCCTGCCATGCTGGAGGGCCATCATTGAAAAGATGGGTTTTAGGGGAAAGCATGAGTTTAGTTGTGAGACAGCCACGCGCAAAAATGGGGAAACAAGTCTTAATTGTACTTCCCTGAAGATGGAGCTTGAAGACCTTCACGGGTCAAAGTATGGGACAGGTGACTGGATGTTAGGAAGTAGTCAGTGGTCTGAGTATCTGACAAATGTTCCCCTCGTGACACACATGTCAGAGGTGTCACCTACACCTCTGACACTGCTGATTGTTAAAGTCAACTTAAAGCAAGTAACGTATGACAGATTAATTGAGGAGAGCAATAACTAAGATCAGATCGAGTCTGGAAAAGGAGCTACTAAGGTATGAAGAAGGTGGAGTAGGGTAAGTCTAGAGGGCTTCTTCAGGTTTTCCCTCGGCTTCAGTAATTTCGCCAGTCCTCTTCTAATTCTTCACTGCCAAGCTCCTGCTCCCATCCCTCAATTCTGCATCTCTGTAATTAGCTATGTGACATACAATGTCCTTCTTCCTCAGAAAAAAAAAAAAAGAATTTGCTAAAGGGTAGAGGATGCTCCTTCTAAAGGGTACCAAGATTATGCAGAAAAATTCTTCTTCTACACCAAAATTCACTGAGGTCCAAACGGGTACCAGGTTAGAACATGGTAGACTCAGTCCTTCTGTCCTAGTTCATTAAGGGAGACAGATGTCAGGCTAAAGAACACAGGTCCAGGAGCCAAACTGCTGGATTTCAAACACAGATCCACCCTCACCAATAACATTGGCCAACTTAATTTTTCACGATTTAAATTTCCCATTACAACGAGTATAATGACAAACCCGGTCTCTTAGGGTTAGTGGAAGGACTGGACTAGATAATTCATGTGACGAACTCAAAAGTGTGTGGCACCTTGGGTGCTCAGGGAGTAAAAGGAGTGGCCAGCGGTCTGACAGTCACTATTCCCAGAAGGAACAGCGATGGTGAGAAGCATGTACTTACGGTCCTCTCGGGTCATGGCTGCACCCAGCGTCAGTGAGTGTGTGGAAGCCTGGCAGACACTGGTCACATCTGTGTCCTGTCACACCTGGCTTACAGCTGCACTGCCCAGAGTTGTCACATCTGGCACTGAGAGAACCTGTAACACACAAGGTGTGGGGGAGGGAAGGAAAAAAAAGAAAGACTTATAAGAGCCGGGCGTGGTGGCACACGCCTTTAATCCCAGCACAAGGCACAGGTAGGAGGATGCTGGGGAGGGAGACTACATAGTTAATTCCAGGTCAGCCTGGACCAAAGAAGCAAAACCCAAAAAAAAAAAAAAAAAAAAAAAAAGAAAGACTTATAAGAAATTAAGAAATGACCACTAGATGCAAGGCGTGGTGGCACACACCTTTCATCCCAGCACTAGGGAGGCAGAGGTAGGAAGATTGCCCTAAGTTCAAGGCCACCCTGAGACTACATAGTGAATTCCAGGTCAGCTTGGGCTAGAACAAGACCCTATCTTGAAAAAAAAAAAAAAAAGAAAAAAAAGAAAGAAAGAAAGAAAGAAAGAAAGAAAGAAAGAAAGAAAGAAAAAGAAGTGACTGCTTCTGATGGTAGTGCATTACACACTTTACACACCAAAACACATCACTGGCTGCCTTTAACAATTATTTCACATCATCTGAGTCATCTGTCTGGTATAGAACACTTTCACAGAAGAAAGGGAAATGGCTCAGAAAGGTATTTGATTTACACATTTGCTCCATTTGGACCTTAGAAATCATATGGTTTACTGCTTCTAAAAAAATGAAAGAGAAAGAAAGAAAGAAAGAAAGAAAGAAAGAAAGAAAGAAAGAAAGAAAGAAAGATCATCAAAAGCAGGGCATGGTAGTGCTTACCTATAATCCCACTCCAGAGGCTAAGGCAGGGGGATTGCCATAAATCCATGAGTGAGCATGTCAGCCATCAGGTGACATTTCTCTGATACCTAGCTGGCAAGAGCCATCTTTTAAGAGCTAGTGCTTGGATGATATAAATTTTTAAAGCAAAAAAAAGGCCTTAGGGGCTGGAGAGAAGGCTTAGTGGTTGAGGCGCTTGTCTGTGAAGCTAAGGACCAAGGTTCAATTCCCCAGTACCTATGAAAGCCAGATGCACAAGGTGACACATGCATCTGGAGTTTGTTTGCAATGGCTAGAGGCCCTGCCATGCCTATTTTCTCTCTCTCTCTCTCTCTCTCTCTCTCTGCCTCTCTCTCAAATAAATAAATAAATAATTTTTTTTTTTTTAAAAAAGGCCTTAGCCACAAATGTCTCCACCTGTGCCACTCTTAGAGTGTCACCTGAGTGACTGGATTAGTGCCTTAGCATACTTGCATTATCATTCAGTGTTTTTTTAATTAGTATATATTCATTATACATGGCAATAGATTTCATAACAGTTCTGTTCAAGTGTATCATATACTTTGACCATCCCACCACCTTCTCTTGTCCCCTCCTTCTTTCCACTAGTTTTCTTCCCAAATAGTTCCCTATTCTATTTTCATGTTGTACACACACATGAAAATGTGTGTGTGTGCACCTTCCAAGGCTCAGGGTCCATTGTGGAAAAGGTGGTGGAAAGAATGTTAAGAACCAAAGTAAGGACCCTTACAACACACTCCTCCAGACACAAAATGGCCTGGATATCCATGACCTCACAGTGCCTAACACTACCTACACAAGACCATCATAATAGGAGGAAAAGATCATGACATCAAACTGAAGAGAGAGACTGATTGAGAGGGGCAGGGGATATGATGGAGAGTGGAGTTGCAAAAGGGAAAGTGGGGAGGGAAGGGAATTGCCATGGTTTGTTGTCTATAATTGTGGGAGTTGTCAATAAAAAAATAAATTTAAAAAATGTGTATGTGGAGCTGGCGTGGTGGTGCATACCTTTAATCCCAGCACTTGGGATTAAATCCCAATAACCCCATAGTAAATCCAGGTCAGCCTGTCTAGAGAGAGATCCTACCAAAAAAAAAAAAAAGAAAGAAAGAAAGAAAGAAAGAAAGAAAGAAAGAAAAGAAGAAAGAAAAAAATAAAGAAAAAAGTATGGAGGGAGTGGGAAAGATGGCTTAGCAGTTAAGGTACTGCCTGTGAAGCTTCAGGACCCAGGTTCAATTCCCCAGTACCCAAATAAGCCAGATGCACAAGGTGGCAAATGCATCTGGAGTTCTTTTGCAGTAGCTAGAGGCCCTGGCATGCCCATTCTCTCTATCTGCCTCTCTCTCTCTTTCAAATAAACAAATAAAGTATTTTAAAATTGTGTGTGTACATCTAATCTAGGTTCCATATATGAAAGTAAGCATACAATATTTGACTTTCTGGGTCGTTCTAATTTTGTTTAATAGAACAATCTCCAATTCTACCCATTTTCCTGCAAATGACTCAATTTCATTCTATTTAAAAATATTTTAGGACGGGAGAGATGGCTTAGTGGTTAAGGTGCTTGCCTGTGAAGCCTAAGGACGCTGTTTAATTGACTCTCCAGATCCCATGTAAGCCAGATGCACAAACGTGAGGCAAGCAAAAGGTCCCACATGCCCACTAGGTGGCACAAGTATCTGCAGTTCAATTGCAGAGGCTGAGGCCCTGGGCCAATTCTCTCTCTCTCCCTCTGCCTCTCTCTCTCTCTCTATCTCTAAAAGATTTTTTAAATATTTTATTTATTTATTTATTTATTTATTTATTTATTTATTTATTTATTTATTTATGAGAGAGGAAGGGAATGGATGCACAAGAGCCTCCAGCCACTGCAAACGAACTCCAGATGCATGCACCACTTTGTGCATCTGGCTTACGTAGATACTGGAAAATCGAACCTGGGTCCTTAGGCTTTGTAAGCAAGTGCCTTAAGTGCTGAGCCATCTCTTCAACCCTAATTTCATTTTTTTTTTTTTTTGTGGCCGAGTACAACTCCAGTGTGGATACACCACATTTTCTTTATCCATGTTGATGGACACCTAGGCTGATTGGGTAACTTTGTGGATAGAATTTGAGAAGGGCTCATGGAGATGTGCGCCCAGGTGAAATTCCAGCTCTTCTAACCACTTGCCTTTCCACTACACCAGTTCAAGCTTCCATCTTCTCGCACCTAGACCCTGCCTCACACTGCACCCCCATCCTTGCCTCTCCAAACTGGCACTCTTTATAGAATGCTACTTGGAACACATTTTATTTTATTTTATTTTATTTTATTTTATTTTATTTTATTTTATTTTATTTTATTTTGTTTTGTTATTTATTTTGAGAGCAACAGACAGAAAGAGAGAGAAAGAGGCAGATAGAGAGGGAACGGGCGTGCCAGAGCTCCAGCCACTGCAAACGAACTCCAGATGCATGTGCCACCTTGTACATCTGGCTTACATGGGTCCTGGAGAATTGAGCCTCGAACCGGGGTCCTTAGGCTTCACAGGAAAACATTTTTTTTAAGTCCTCTGGTGGCAGGCCTCTCCAATAGAAGCAGGAATCAAATGCAGACTCCATATCCTGCCTGCCAGAATCTACCTCTTCATCTCCTCTCCTACCCTTGTTGGCTGAGTTCCAGCGGCCCATCTCCACATCCTGCTCTGGGGATGAGCTGAGCTGCTTCCATCAGACGTTTGCTTCTGCAGCCTGGAATGCTCTTCTCCCAAACTTCCCCTGGCTGGCTCATTTGCAGCATTCAGGCAAAATTAAATATCACCTTCTAGAACATCTTTTCTGAGTCCTGTATTTGACATATCACTCCTGGATATGGTGGCTCCTCCTGTAATGGTAGCATTCAGGAAATTGAGGTAGAAGGACAGCTGTGAGTCCAAGCTAGCCTGGGTTAGAGTGACATCCTACCTTCAAAACAAAAACAAAAACAATACAAAATATCCACTCCATCCTTGATCCAGTCCTTGGCTGGCTTTACTGCCCATGTTACCTGCTGGGTCCCAATACAAAGAAGGGACCCAGACACCTGCTGAATTGATATGTGCATGCCAAAGGAAAAAGTTGAGAGAGGGCAACAAGTGGGGTGTGTTTGGCTGAGGTGGAAGACTAGCAAGGCAACCTTTAATCATTTCCCTGCAACTGTCCAAAATGTCTGTGATAATTAGCCAATTCCTGATTTATAAGGCCATGAGAATGCAGACCAATCTCTACATGTTAGTTTAATCCATCATTTTATTGTGATTTTTTTTTTTTTTTTTTTTTTTTTGGTTTTTCAAGGTAGGGTCTCGCTCTAGTTCAGGCTGACTTGGAATTCACTATGTAGTCTCAGGGTGGCCTCAAACTCATGGCAATCCTCCTACCTCTGCCTCCCAAGTGCTGGGATTAAAGGTGTGCGCCACCACACCAGGCTTATTGTGATTTTTTTTTTTTTTTTTTTTTGAGACAGGGTGTCACTAAATAGGCAGGCTGTCCCTGACCTTGAAGCAATCATCCTAGCCCTGCCCTCAGGGATTGTACTTCCAGATGTGAGCCAATACACCCAGCTCTTTCTGTGGGCTTTTAACACCACTAGCCAGTAGAATTCAGACCAATAAAGGCAATGAAAAATGGATTTTATCTGGCATGTGGAGCATGAAATAAATTAGCCACATCAACAGTTAATGATGTTGTGAGAGCTACCGTGGATACAGAACAAACAAACATGGGGAGACTCATGGGTTATGGATGGTGAGAGAGACCACAGTGGTGACACCCAGGTCCCCCAGCAAGTACAAGGGGCTGGACTATGATACTCTGCAAAGGGGAGGCAGGACCTTGGGCTGAATCATCAAGAGACAGCAATGAGTTCAGGTTGGGTTTTGTTTGTTTGGTTTTGGTTTTTCGAGGTAGGGTTTCACTCTAGCCCAGGCTGACCTGGAATTCACGATGTAGTCTCAGGGTGGCCTTGAACTCATGGCAATCCTCCTACCTCTGCCTCCCAAGTTCTGGGATTAAAGGCGTATGCCACCACGCCTGGCTGAGTTCAGTTTTGTACAAGTGATCTTGACCATCTAGTGACGTATCCAGGTAGAAATGCTCTGGTGGAGCACAAGAACGAAACCGGGGATGAAGACCCAGGACCCCTCAGCACCCAGGCTGCAGCGGAAGCCACAGGGACCGTGAGGTCACTCTGTGTGTGACAAAGAGGAGGGAAAGGGTCGTGGACAGAAATAGAACCCCATCAATTAGGGGCAAGGGTGATCGGATGGTGGAAAGCCAGGACAGGGTGGAGCCCAGCACTAGAAGCCAAGGGAGGGAGAGATCCGAGAGGGTCGGGGCGGGAGGAGGGTAGAAAGTGTTCAGAAGCTAAGGCAACAGACAAGAAGGAAGAAAGATTGCTGGGTTTGGGATTTAAAACTGCCCTGGGCTGGGAAGATGGTTCCCAGTTAAAGTCACTCCCTTGCTTGCCGGCCTACAGTTCAATTCCCCAGCCACCCATCTAAGTCAGACTCAAAAAATGGTGCAAGTGTCTAGTGTTCTTTTGCAATGGCAAGAAGCTCTACTGTGCCCATATACACACGTGAAAACAAATAATTTGGAAGGTGGTTCAAGGTTAAAAACCACCCTGCATGCTGCTCCATAAATGGAAAATTCCTTTTTAATTATGCGCTGATAAGTAATAGTACATAGAAGAAATACTATTTCTGTAATGAATGTTGGTGTTTATTTGTGTGTGTGTGTGTGTGTTTAAAATAACATAGAGAGGTGTTGATCTGAGTCTTCAGAACTGTATTTTTCCCATGCAAATTGATGGTAATTATACTTCCAACTTCAGAAAATTCTCTGCAGTATTTTCAGAAATGACTATTCTTATGAGGTAGGGAAGACTGTACTTTGCTTTAGGTTTGGCCCAAATAGCCCCCAACTGTATTCTAGAAAATATTCTTCTGAGAATATTAAGTGTCATAAATATTCTTTGTTCAAAACAGTTTAAGAGGCAGTATATAATATACTGAGTCATGCAGAGACTTAGAACACATTCAGCAGGCTTGCTTAATCTTTTATGTATTTACTTTTGAGTGGCGCTGAGGGTTGAACCGGGGCCTTGTGCTTACTGCTAGGTGTGGTGGTTTGATTCAGATGTCCCCCATAAACTTAGGTGTTCTGGATGTTAGGTTCCCCAGCTGATGGAAATTGGAAATTAAAGCCTCCTGGAGGCAGTGTATTATTGGGGACGGGCTTATGGGTGTTAGAGCCAGTTTCCCCTTGCCAGTGTTTGGCACACTCTCCTATTGCTATTGCCCACCCGATGTTGGCCAGGAAGTAATATCCACTCTCTGCTCATGCCATCGTTTTTTCCTGCCATCGTGGAGCTTCCCTTCAAGTCTGTAAGCCAAAATAGACCTCTTTTTTCCCCACAAGAGACTCTTGGATGATTTCTACCAGCAATGCAAACCTGACTGTTCTACCACTGAGTTATATCCCCAGCCTCAACATTTTTATTTGCTTGCTTGCTTGTCTGTTTGTTTGTTTATTTATTTACTTACTTATGAGAGAGGCAGACAGGCAGAAGGGAGTGAGGAGAGAGAGAATATGAATACACCAGAGCCTCCTGCCATTGCAAATGAATCCTAGATACATGCACTACCCTATGCATCTGGCTTTACATGGGTTCTGGGGAATTAAACCCATGCCATCAGGCTTTGCAAGCAAGTACCTTGAACCACTGAACCATCTCTCCAGCCCTCATTGTTTAATGTTCTGATGCCGAGGTGTCTAAATGATCTGAAACTCTTAAGACAATACCTGCCACTACCCTGAGGAACACAGCGCTCTATGGGAGCCTACCTACAAAATACCAATCAAGAGGAAGTTGAAGAACTAGAAAACAGCTCCAGCTTTGAAGTCCAACAGATCTCAACTGTAATACCAGCTCTGGTATTTCTCGCTGCGCATTTCTAGGCTGGCCGCTTAAGCATCTCTTCTTTGAAGTGAGGATTAACAACATGTACCTCATAGGGTTGTCATAAGACTTTAAGCTAATATCTACAAAGTGCCTAGATTCAGTGTCTCACATACAGTAGGTGCTTGAAAACTGCAGTCAGAGACCTGGGCATGCCCATTCTCTCTCTCTCTCTTCCTTTTTCTCTCTCTCATAAATAAGTAAATAAAATATTTTAAAACTAAGCACTAACTTAATGCAAAGTCCAAAATCTGTGACCACATTGGGGATCATTCTTGATGCTGGCTTCATTTGCCACACATGGAATGGCAGCACATGCCCTGAGGAACTCATTGGTGGCCAAACTGACAAGACTTGAACCCAGGCCAGCCTGGATCCCATGCCCACCACTCTTCTCTATGATGTGTCAGCAAACCTGGCCTCGAATCCTTGTCCTGTCACTTTGCTCTGCAACTTCGCACAGGTTTCCTCGTCTGCCTAAGATTCTCCTCACTTGTAAAATGGAAGGAAATAAACAGTACCTTTTTCAGAAGGTTACTTGGGTGGGTTAATTAATTACTGGATGAGATGCACCTAGCAAAAAAGGACTTGTAGAATTAGCATGTCATATGTTAGCTATCGTATGAGATATAAAGTACTGGGGGCTCCACCACCTCCCACCAGTCGTCAGGATCGCTGTGCTGGACGAGCTCCCAGTACATACTGAGAAACACGAAATGTCAAGCCCTTCCTTACCCTCTCTCTTTGTTCAGAAGCAAGTTCCTTGTCTCTTCTGGAATTATAACCTTGTTTCAGGCTGGGCTTTCCAGCAGAGCCCACTGAGTCTCTAATTACATCTTCACCGACCACTTGGCTGGGTGACCCACCTCCAGTGACTCACAGTGAAGTTTCACATTCTATGAGGATCTTGGGCTCCTCTGGGAGGCTAAATGCCCATTACCGTTGAGGAATTTTTCTTTATGAAGTTCCTTGATTCATAGAAAGAACTGAGACATCCAAAAGGTTTTGGACGCTGGCTCTATTCTGTAGAACTAAGCAGTTCTGATCAGATCACATGGTAACAGCAAGCCAGGTGAACTTGAGGTGGATTGCTAGGACACAGGCCCAGGTCACCCCAGTCATTCCAGTTTTGTAGAAGGCTCCTGGTGCACTCCACAAGCAACCCTTCTTGGCTGCACCAAAACCTGCCTGCTTTCAGATTCTTTCAGCTATAGCTGTGAACTAGTTCCACTGAGTTACTGCAATGCTGAGTGGATTAGAGGCGATCACACCGTGCTACTAAACACTTTCTAGCAAATAACAATCACAAGAAAATCACACACAAGGGACTTAAAACTCAACGTATTTACAGAACCACCCGCTTCTTCCTGTTGACATTTCCTAATGTGCTTTTACTGTCCGCCCGTGATGAATACAGCCGTGTGGGTGGCTCTGCACAGCAAGCACCTACGCCTTGGCTGGAACGTGGTTTAAAGTCAATTAGCGCTCTTGTGAACCAACCACCTTGTTGGGTGCTTCCAAGCCGTTATTTTCTCTGTTGACAACCCTTTTGATGGCTCTAGTCTTTTCTTTTTTAAGAATTGAGTGAAACTCAAAAAAAAATTATCTATTTATCAGAAAGAGATAGAAGAGAGAGAGAGAGAGAGAGAATGGGTGCACCAGGGCCTCCAGCCACTGCAAACGAACTCCAAACACATGGGCCACCTTGTGCATCTGGCTTATGTGGGTTCCAGGAAACTAAATCTGAGTCCTTAGGTTTCCCAGGTAAGCACCTTAACCACTAAGCAATCTCTCCAGCTCCAATAACTATAATCTTACTATTTCATTTTAAAAATATTTTTGTCTTTTTAAAATATATTTTATTTATTTACTTATTTGAGAGAGAGAGAGAGAGAGATTGAGAATGGCCAGGGCCTCCAGCCACTGCAAACGAACTCCAGACACTGGGCCACCTTAAGCTGACAAACTTTGTAAACAAGCACTTTCAAACCAATGAGCCATCTCCCCAGCCCCTAGTCTTATTATTTAGTTGTCTGTCTATTCTATTGGTATCACTTCATATTGCTGGCACCTAGCATAGCAGAAAGTCCTTTTGAATTCCTCTTTTTGAGATGAGGCCTCATGTAGCCCAACTAACTCTCTGTGTGGTCAAGAATGACCTTGAACTCCTGACCATCCTGCCTCCACCTCCCAAGTGCACCACCACGCCCAGCTAATCCTTCTTTTTCAACAGCCTGATCACAGTGATGGTAATGGGTTTGAGGAACTATTATTGGAAAAGACTAATTTTCCTTTGTCCCCTGGGTCATAGAATGTCATCTGCCTGAAAATGTTAATTAATGTGACTCTAGACCTGTACATACCAGTAATTTCAGCTACCTTTTTAGATTGAAGCAGGTACATTGAGAGTTTGAGACTATCCTGGGTAACTTCATAAAATTATAAAATACTAAAAAGGGGTTCATCTCAGTGGTAGAACACTTCCCTGGGTTCAATCTTCAGTACTTTAAAAGAAAAACTATGGGGGCTGGAGAGATGGCTTAGCAGTTAAGCGCTTGCTTGTGAAGCCTAAGGACCCTGGTTCAAGGCTCGATTCCCCAGGACCCACATAAGCCAGATGCACAAGGTGGTGTATGCATCTGGAGTTCATTTGCAGTGGCTGGAGGCCCTAGTGTGCCCATTCTCTCTTTCTCTGCCTCTTTCTCTCTCTCTCTGTCTGTTGCTCTCAAATAAATTAATTGATGAATTAATTTAAAAAAACTATGACAGAAAAACTATGGCTCTTAACACTAGAATTCAAGCCAAGAGCCCCGAGTGATATCGCCTTCTTCCATCACCCCCCAATGGAAGAGAAGCATGTCCTTTCAGACTGAAATTGCTAGAGACCATGTACGGCAGGTTCCCAATTGTCTCGAGGTTCAGCATCTCTTCCTAGCTACCTGTGGGGTGGCAGTTGCAGGGGAGGCAGCGGTCCCGGTCTCGGAGCCGGTAGAACCCCTCCTTGCACCTCTCACAGCGGACACCATCCGTGTGGTCCTGGCAGTTGAGACAGCGGAACCCATTGCCCATCCGTCGCTGGAGCTCCTGATCGAAGACGCACTGCCGGGACTTCCCATTGCAATCACACACTGGAAGAAAGGCGAGAAAGACATTTCCAGAAAGAAAAAAAAAAAAAAAAAAAAAAAAAAAAAAAAAAAAAAAAACCCAACTCCTCCAGATGATTTGGTTATCATTAAGATCAGTTATGCATGGGATACTACATAGCAATTTAAACTATCAGTAAAGGGAAGGGAGTGAAATGGTCCCCTGGGGAATCATGAAGACTTGCTCCGCTTAAAAGAACCGTTATTGAGCTGGGCGTGGTGGCTCACACCTTTAATCCCTGCACTCGGGAGGCAGGGGTAGGAGGATCGTTGTGAGTTCGAGGCCACCCTGAGACTACATAGCAAATTCCAGGTCAGCCTGAGCTAGAGTAAGACCCTACCTCAAAAAAAAAGAACCATTATTGCACAGTGCTGGGGTGGGGGGACTGCTGTCTGGAAGAACTCGAGTTGAGGGTTGCCAGACTGTCCAATTCGTTAAGAGAAGACACAAATCTTAAGTGGTAGGGTCTTCTGGCCCAGGCTGACATAAAAATGTCTCAGGGTGATTGAAATATCCTCCTGCCTCTGCCTCCCGAGTGCTGGGATTAAAGGCATACGCCAAGCTAAGAAATTCAAATTTTAAAACATGAAAACAACAAAACAGAACCATTTTAAAACATCACTATGAGCTGCAAAGACCTGAGAGCCATCAAGCATGGGCTCTGCCCTAGCCATCTGACCATGGATGGTGTCCACTATTCAAGACCCATGCACAACACTTGGTCCTGCAGCAGCCGTCAATGCGGATATGACTGCTGGGACCCGTGTCCTCTCCCCACCGCTTGTGCCTTGAGGCTTCTTTCCAAAGCCAGGTGTCATAATCATGACAAGTCCATCTGTGAATGTTCTAAGACATTTGTATGGCGACTATGACCTCCATGTAGAGGCTGAAGCAGCCAGTGAGTTAACACATGAAATATACTTAGCAGAGTACCTGGCACACAGTCCACATTCAAAATGTTTCAGTCATGGTTTACAAGAGAAAGATGATAAGCCTTAAGGTCAAAAGCCTTTTCCCCTTCCCTTTCCTTCCTTCCTCCCTTTCTTTCTTTATTTATTTGAGACACACACAGAGAGAGAAGCAGATATATAGAGAGAATAGGCATGCCAGGGACTGAAGCCACTACAAATGAACTCCAGAAGCATGTGCCACCTTGTGCATCTAGCTTACAAGGGTACTAGGGAATTGAACCTGGTCTTTAGGCTTTGCAGGCAAGCACCTTACCAGCTAAGCCATCTCTCCAGAACCCCTTCCTCTCTTTCTTTCTCTCTCTTTCTTTCTTTTTTTTTTTTTTTTTTTTTTTCTCACTCTGGTTCAGGCTGACCTGGACCCAGGCTGACCTGGACCCAGAGCTTTGCACAAGCTAAACAAGCACTCTATGCTTAAGCTACATCCCCAGCACATTGTATAGCTCACTTTGACTTTTGACTCTTGTTTCTTCTGCAAACGTGGAGCACATTACCAGCCTCCTGGCATGGTTTGAAAAAAAAAGAGCCACCACTGTCTTTGCACATGCTAGCTCTTCCCTCAGAAGAGACAGATGAGAAAAGACAGCTCCGAAAAGTGAAGCAAGTTGACCCAGTGGAGAGCTGGGGTCTGATGCCAAATCTCCTTTCCATGCATCATGCACACTGCCTCTCTTGGCCGTGCAGCCTTCGTGTGAGCTTGCTTCTAGAGCCCCCAGGGCCATGGCTTCTCCAGAGTGCTGACTACAAAGCCAACACATGTACCCAGTGTGCTGAGAAGATGCCCACGCAGGCCCACTGTCCAGCTCTGAAGCCACAAAGGCCATGACATCAATCTCATGGACTCCCTAAGTGGATAACGTCTACCCAGACGTACTGTTTCTACAACTTAACACCCATCATCTCAGTTAATTCTCACAGGAACATCTGAACCTCTAAGATCCCCATTTAACGGATATAAAATGAGTGCTTAGGGTCGGTATCCCGCCTTACATCACACAGCTAAATGGCAAAGGTATAATTTGCTCCCAGGTCTGGCTGACTCTAAAGTTTTCACCTTTCCATTTCTGATTTGGCACTGGTTTCTAAGTCTCTAAGCAGAGGCCCCTTTAGCCTCTTCTCGAATGTATCCTAGGCTAGTAAAAGATATGCTGTCCCTCCTTAGCACTGGTGATGATAAGCATTTTTATGGAGTCTTAACTCTACCTCTATCTCTAGGGTCTGCACCGTACATTCTTCTCAGAAAACAACACTCACATATATTCCTACTCTCTTGTCGTTCATTTGTTTATTCAGCAGCCATAAACTTCAGACATTGTTCTCCCAAAGCCCCATCAGTCAAAACTCTGACCGTCTGCAGAGCCAGAGCACCTCCCTCCTCTTCGGGTTAAACTGAGGACCTGTCATCTCCACGTCTTTCAAACATTTCCATGTCATAATTTCTAGATGCTTCTCGATTTCTCACTGAGCAATAAACCCTGGTTTTCAATATCCTTGTTAAAAAGAGAAGAATTAATAACAACGTTTCAAGGTTGGAACAGCTCAGCTCAATACAGAACTCGATCTTCCCACTCCAGGAATGAAGACCAGCATTTCACTAAACTTACAGCATAGGAAATTTGCTCCCAATTCAGACAGAGTAGGTTAGTGCTGTTGTTTTTTTTTTTTTTCTCCAGAACTGGTGCCACGCAGAATCATTCCCAACGAATGCTCCCGAAACTGATCCATTGAATCTCCAGCAGATGTGCCACCCAGCTGTCATGTACTGTGGAATTTCACCAAGGCACAGTTATTATGCCCGTTACATGGGCTGAAGGGCCCACCAGCCAGCAATCGCCCTACCCTGAGTGCCTGCTCGAACTACGCACTTTTCATTGTACTCCTCTCATTCAGAGCAGACCTTTGTGTTTTACTTCTCTGAGACAGGATCTCATATAGCCCAAGCTGGCCTTGAACTCCTGATCTTCCTGCTGCTACCTCCCAAGTGCTGGGATTATAGGTATGAGACACCACACCCAGCTAACAAAACATACCTAATGACTTTTTGCCAGGAATAGTTAACTTTATAAGAATGGTATTTTCCACTTTTGCCTTTTTATTTAGTTAGTTTTGTTTTGTTTTTTGAGACAGGATCTTGCTATGGAGCACACTGGCTGGCATCATATTCACTATGTTGCTCAGGCTAGTCTTGAACTCATAGCAACTCTTCTGCCTCAGCATCCCAAGTGCTAGGGTTACAGGCATGTTTGTGCCACCACACCCAGTTTAGAGCAGGTTTTGTTGGTTTGTTGGTTTGTTGGTTTGTTGCTGTTTGTTATGTTTTGAGACAGTATCTCATGTGGCCTAAGCTGGCTTCAAACTCACTCTGTAGCTGAGATTGACCTTGAACTCCTGATCCTCTTGCCTCCACTTCCCAAGTTCTATGCAATGTTTTCAAATAGATACATTTACTATCATCTTTTTATACCTCCTACATTCTTCTTGACCTTTTTCTTATAAAGCTCTACTTTGAAAAAAAATGGCAGTAATGAGCCAGGCATGGTAGTCCATTCCTTTAATTCCATTCCTTCACCTCCCAGCACTTGGGAGTGGAAGCAGGAAGATCAGGAATTAAGACCAACCTCAGCTACATAGAAAGTTTGAGGTCAGCATGATCTACATGAGATTCTGATACGCCCCCCCACCACAAAAAGATAGAAAGAAAGAAAAGGAAAAAAAAATTATGTCTTATCTTTGAATTCACTTCTCCAATGAAAGCAGTAAGATTCTAAGCCAGCATCTCCATTCCACTACTTGGTCAATGGGTCACAAACAGATTTCCATACCACCCCCTCTTCCCAAATGGGCTTCCTTTAATACCAAGGGCTATGATCACTCGTCCTGGATATCGGCTCTGCCTGAGACCTCTGTGAAAGATACTCTCGGGAGCCTTGACTGCAGGACTGAAGTTACCAAGCCACAGTGGGTTCACACCTACCTATGCTTAACAGTGAGGATAGCAGACACCCAAGAGAACAAGGGAGAGCTCACCCCCCACTCCTCTGCCATGGAATGGCTCAATAACATGGAATGTCATTGAGGCACATTTGAAAACACAGTCTCTTTCAAATCATCTTCCAAATTCATTCTCATTATGGGGGAGGCGGTTGTACTTCAAACTTCTAGAATATTCTTTCAATATGGCTTAATAAAATGGCATAATGTTGCCTGCATATGGTCTTCTTTATTTTGGGACCAATTCCTACCCAGCTAGCACCATGAACTCACTAGTTGCCAAAGGGCACTGCCAGGCTAGAAGTAAGGCGTGGGAAATGGAGAAAGTGGGGAGTGTCTATGCCAAAGGGCCCCCAGCCAACCGCAGCCACATAGGGGATGTCTACTCCAGTCAGTGTTCTGTTTTTAAAAAAAACAAGAATAATGACAAAACTTGGCTTCACATATGGAATTACTCAGTTTTAAGTGTTTCCCCCATATATATATATATATATATATATATATTTGTATATTTGGAGAGAGAGAGAGAGGGAGAGGGAGACAGATAGAGATGGGCGTGCCAGCAGCCTCTCAGCTGCTGAGAATGAAATCCAGATGTGTGCGCCTCCCTGTGGTCAAGTGCGGCATTGTGCCCTTGTGTCACTTTGCATCTGGCTAAACGTGGGACCTGGAGATTGGAACCAGCGTTCTTAGGTTTAGGAGGCAGGCGCCTTAACTGCTAAGCCATCTCTCCAGCCCCAATATATATATATATTTTAATTTTTATTTATTTACTTTATTTTGAGAGAGAGAGGCAGATAGAGAGAGAGAGAATGGGTGCACCAGGGCCTTCAGCCACTGCAAACGAACTCCAGATGCATGTGCCACCTGCACCTGACTTACGTGGGTCCTGGGGAATTGAACCTGGGTCCTTTGGCTTTGCAGGCAAGTGTCTTAACCACTAAGCCATCTCTCCAGCCCCCAAAATATTTTAACACTCATTTTGAAACAAAGCTCTGTACTTCTCTCTGCACTTCTACCAGACACCTAGGAGAAAAGCTAAAGCCCTAGAGTACTGCCTAGTACCTAGGACCTCACAGTTGGTCCTAGCAGCTGTTTGGTGTGTGTGTGTGTGTGTGTGTGTGTGTGTGTGTGTGTTACGTGCATGTGTGTGTGTGTGTTAAGTACAGGTTGGTGGGTAGGTATGGGTGTGTATTAGGTGCATGTTTGTTTGTGGTGTGGGTGTGTGTTAGGTGAATGTTCATGTGTGTGTGTGGATGCACTCTTATCACATGTATGTGGAAGCCAGAAGATAATGTCAGATGTCATTTCTCAGATGCCAACTACTTTTTGTTGTTGTTTTTGTTTTTCGAGGTAGGGTCTCACTCTAGCCCAGGCTGACCTGGAATTCACTCTGTAGTCTCAGGGTGGCCTTGAATTCATGGCGATCCTCCTACCTCTGCCTCTCAAGTGGTAGGAGCCACCACGCTGGGCAATCACCTTTTTTTAAATTTATTTATTTATTTATTTATGGTTTTTCGAGGTAGGGCCTCTCTCTAGTCCAGGCTGACCTGGAATTCACATTGTAATCTCAGGGTGACCTCAAACTCACAGCGATCCTTCTACCTCTGCCTCTCAAGTGCTGCCAGACCCAGCTTATTTATTTATTTTTTTTACATTTTTTTTGTTTGCAAGGAGGGAGAGAGAAAGAGAGAGAGAACAAGCAGGTTCTCTTGCCCCTGCAGGGAAACTCCAGACACACGTACCACTTTATGCATCACTTTATGCATCTGGATTTATGTGGGCACTGGAGAACAGAACTAGGACTGGCAAGCTTTACAAGCAAGCATCTTTAACCACTAAGCCATCCCTTAGCCCCCACTTTAAAAAAATTATTTATTAATTAATTTGAGAGAGAGAGAAAAAGAGGAAGACAGAAAGGGAGTGAGTATGGGCACACCAGGGCCCCCTGCCACTGCAAATGAACTCCAGACACATGAGCCATTTTGTGAAGCTGACTTACGTGGGTACGGGTTAATCAAACCTGGACCATCAGGCTTTGCAAGCAAATGCCTTCAGCCACGGAGCCATCTCTCTAGCCCTCAATCACCCCCCTTTTTAAAAGTACTTTTATTTATTAAAGAGAAAGGCAGTGAGTATGAATGTGGCAGGTCCTCCTGATGCTGTAAATGAACCACATTGTTCATTGGGCTTTATGTGGGCACTGGGGGATTGAACCTTGGCCATCAGACTTTGCAAGCAAGAGCCTTTCACTGCTGAGTCATCTCCCAAGTCCCCCAACCACCTTTTTAGAGACAGGGTCTCTCACTGGCCTGGAGGTCATTGATTAGATAGACAGGCTGGCCAGCAAGCCCCAGGGATCCCCCTCTTTCCACTTCTCCAGGCTCTAGGATTACACACCTGTCCCACCATGACCAGCTCTTTCATGTGAGTTCTGGGACTGGACTCAGGTCCTAGTGTTTG